>CM074723.1:82634640-87434640 GCA_037306005.1 Rhinophrynus dorsalis
TGGCGAATGGGGTTTTTGGAGCCCCTGGTGTTGGTTTCCCTTTTTCTTTTCCAGGGTTTACCTGTGTGGCGGATTTCTTCTGCTGGAACTGATTCTGGTGTGGCATGGATGGGTGCCTCTGCTGAGCTGGATGCTACGCAGTCTGTACCTCCCATTGTGTGGCAGCAGGTACAGGATTGCCTGGGGCAGTGATTCTCTACCTGGGTGCCGTGGCACCTTGTGTTGGTTTACCTTTTCTTTTCAGGGTTCACCTGGGTAGCGGAGTGCTTCAGCTGGTGAGGAGTCTGGTGTGGCACTGATGGGTGCCTCTGCGGAGATGGAAGCTACGCAGTCCGTACCTCCCGTTGTGACAACAGGTACGGGATTGCCTGGGGCCGTGATTCTCAACCGGAGTGCCATGGCACATGTGTTGGATGTGTCTGGGAGTGTGAGAAGGGAGCAAAAGAGGCTGACCCCAAGTACCCCAACATACTGTGTGACTGATTTGAAAGACAGCTGCAGTCCAATTTCCTTGCTGATCTTGCTGTTATTGTCTCTGTGCTGGGGAAGTCTGGGAAAATAAGTTGTTGATTGTGTTGTTTTTTTAGTTCTATTTTTTTTTTTGGACAGATTGTGATAGGCTAGACAACCTAAAATGTGCATAATAAATAAATATATTAGGTGACAGACAGTTGACTTGGACCCTGAAGTGAACTGTGTGACTGAGGCAGATCTGATAGACAGCAGACGGCATTGAGAATTTTGTTGAGGGCCAATAACTCACACTCCATCAGCTGTTTTGTGTACTTTAGAGTAAAAACATACACAACAGTTGTATCCAGCAAATGTACAAGGGGCAGGGGGAGGGGGGAAGGTGGAATAGTGTGTGCAATAAATGATGATCCTTCTCCTCCCAGGGATGATGTAGTTTGTCAAGGTCCCACCAAAAGTTCCAGTGTCAGTACAGAAAAAAACATATAAGAAGAACACAGAAGACTACATTGAGTTCCATTTTAGTTTTGATGATGGAAATGGCATAATGGAGGAAGGTGTAGCAGCTGAACCAAATGCTGCATCTGACAGTGAGACAAACAAACACCAAAACACCTGTCCTCAAAGTAGTAGTGAACTTTGTGAGAGTAAAAGTAAAAATACATTGTTTGATACCTCTAAAAGATTAGAGGAATATAAGGGTAGTGGACAAGAAGTGGCTGGCGATGCTGAGGATAATCTAATGATGACTGATGGTGATAATTGTGATGTAGAATATATCCCTCCTGCATAGTCCTCTTGTTCAGATACAGAAGGAGTTGAGAGTGAGAGAGATGAGGACATGGTTAGAAAGTTAGCAAAAAGGCAAATGACTCCATCTCCCACCACCGAAATGAGCTCTGTGTCTGTCAGTAAACTGTTTGAGAAAACCACTGGAAACGCTGACCCTGGACAAGTACACAGTCATCCTGTCAGTCATCATCAGCATCATCGCCGCTTCCAAGTCCCACTCTACCACACACTTGTGTTCAGTAACTAGCAACAACAACAATAGCACAACAGGAAGTGCTGCACCTAGTAGTAGTAGCTGGAGAATTGCATCAACATCCAGCCCCAGTAGTAATAGCAGCCCCTCAGTCCACTAAGTCCATGGTATGGAAATAATTCACTCAGAATCCAAAAGCTAAGCATGTTGCTATCTGTTGTTTATGCAAAAGAGCATGAGAGCAGGGTGGAAGCAGGCTTACACATAGGCACCTCTTCTATAAGATCCCATCTGAAGCACAACCACAGTTCTGACCAGGAGACACACCATCTGCAGGTCAGAGGTGCCACAACTAGCAGCAGTAGAATCACTCCAGAAAGTTCCCACAGATCTGGGGCAGATAATAGAAGTAGTGATGTTATTGATGTGTCAGAAAGTTTGCCACTGAAAACAGTTAGTTCATTCGAATAACAACTATGGCTCCTGCTGCATAGAGGTATGATGACTCTGCATTTGCTGTAGGGAATGGCAAGAGTCATAGACTGCCCAGACATGCTGCCTCTACCTCCACCACCTCCTCTAATCATGTTGTTAAAGCAATAATGTCCCAGAGTTCTACTGCCATGTCCTAACAACCCACAATGATTGAGTTCCTGGGAAGGAGCCAAAAACGTCACAAAAACAATCCCAAAGTACACACGTGGAATGGCAAGATTACAAAAATATTGGCAGTGGACATGCTGCTGTATTCTTTTTATAGAAAACCGAGGTTTCAGAGAACCAATAGCAACCAGGGCATAAAGCGGCATTTGGGGAGATTCCTTCATGCAGAATATGCTGGGGGCAGGGAGGGTTCATAATAATTATTAAACTGTCTGCAAGTTATCACATGTCTTTAGCGGGGAGTGGACAAAGGGTATAGTGAAAGCAGCACTACTTGGTTTCTGGTGGGGGGAAGTGGAGACTGTGAACTCCGACAGCAGAGGCTGCTATCAGAGTTTATTGAATGAGTTGAAGTGTCACATTAACATGTCAACACACCCCCTTGCATACAAATATGTCTCATTATGTTTCATTTCCATATGGAAATTAGCAGTTGTCGATGTGAAGAGTAAAAATTTGTAAACCAGTTGAAGGAATGTTAGATTGATGTTGATGTGATGTCGTAGAGACTTTGGTGAATACCTTGGATGTACCTATGACCCTGCTCCGACAGTACATCGACATTCATAGCCCTTTTCGACCTTTAGTGCATCTAGGCCAATGTTTCCTCTGGGCTTGGGCTTCTAACACCAAAATACTCTATCCCATCAAGTATCAATCTGCCACAGAAACAGCTTACGTTAGTGGGTTTCTATCACGTTTACCAATTTCTTATCTTATTTTTAATTGCATGTATTTTTTTAACTGTTCCCCCAATGCCACTTAACAACCCTGCAAAAAAAGTCCCTGGTCAATTGATTCTTTCCCCAGACTCCAGCCACTAACACAGGCACCCTCCTCAGACCCCTTTTCTTCTGTGTCTTATATTTTTTTTATTCTATTTAGTTTTTAGTTTTTTAATAACTGTCCCCCCAATCCCAGTAAACAACCCCCCAATTAATACCTTGTTCAACTGATTGTTTCGCAACACTCCACCAACATAAGCACCCTCATACCCCTTTTATACTATGCATTTGGAATGCTATGTATTTTGTGTAAATACAATGTTCCCATTAATTTAGATGGAATGAGTTAAGACGAAAACTGCACTTTTCTCGGGAAATTATTTACCAAGCAGGAAGAGACATTATTCGTATTTTTATTTGAGGCAAAAATTTTCACCCATCCCTATTTGTGTCCAGAATCTTGGCAGAATAAGAAACCATCAGAGCGATGCTGAATATCACCCACAAAATCAGTGCCCATTTTAGCCACTTCTATAGTGCAATAAAATAGATATGGTATCTGTCCACACAATACAATATCATACTGTATTTTCCACTAATTTTCCACTGAAAGTGACAGCATGCTTTTTAAAATAAACTAAAACATCAGTTGTAGGGCTTTTACAGTTGACTGGATACTCCCGTTGCTAAGAGATTCTTATTTTCAAATATTGTTCAGTTATATAACTGGTAGTTGGCGGTACTATTACTAACCTGTTATAAAAGTATGTAAATGTGGAAGGCATATATCTTGAGAGAACCTGAAAGATCTTAGTGCATAAGCTAGAATAACTCACTACATCTCACTACATATGTTATATACTCTATTACACCTTAGTGCATCTCCATTCTGGTGTCCAGAGAGTTTTTCTAATGCATTGCATGAGAAATGTGAGCTTCAAACTCCATAGAATGTAATATTAGCTCCACCACTCAGTGACAGTTTGAAATGTTTAACATTTGAATGAGATACTCCTTGTTTTACTTAGAAGGAAGCAATCTAATAATTTTGTTTTGATAATAAAACTACTTAATTACAGAGCTGAACTTTCACAGGTAATTGTAATGGAGTAAGTGAGAGAGGCTGTAAATCACTGTAAGCTGAAATGATACAGATCAAGAGCACTGGTGGAGATTGCAATAGTGACATTATAGGAGGGAGATACAAATATGTTAGAGCAACTCATTTTATATTTGACAGACCTATTCTCAAAAAGCCCTCACTCAACCCCACCCGTCTATCAAATTACCATCCAGCTAGAAGATCTTGGAACGCCTATTATTCTCTAGCTTAATCTCTCTTCTCAATTCAAACTCTCTACTTGACCCATTACAGTCAGGTTTCTGTTCCAACTATTCCACTGAGACAGCCCTAACAAAAATTACTAATGACCTATACACCGCAAGGGACAAAGGACACTTCAGTATACTAATCCTACTAGATCTATCTGCTGCTTTTTACACTGTTAACCATGCACTCCTACAGGACACACTGCACACTCTTGGCATCTGTGATACACCTCTAGAATGAATTTCCTCCTATCTCTCTAAAAGTACTTTCAGTGTTTCTTTTTGCTAACGCTTTCTCATTTCCCCACTACCTCTCAGTAGATGTTCCTCAGGGATCAGTCCTGGGACCATTTCTCTTTTCCCTTTACACCCTCTCACTTGGTGACTTCATCTCATCTCTTGGCTTTAATTACTATTTCTATGCAGATGACACACTAATCAATCTCTTTCCCTGACCTTACTTCAGCTGTGCGGTCTCGAGTCACTCAATGTCTCTCAACCATTTCATCATGGATGACCCACCACCATCTTAAACTTAATATGGCTAAGATGGAGCTGGTTGTATTCCCTCCTAAAACCCAGCCACCAACCCCCTTCTCTATCACAATAGGCAACTCTGCCATACACTCAGTATCCAAAGCACGCTGTCTTAGGGTCATACTTGATTCTAAATTAACTTTCTCCCCCATATCCAAGCTGTCACCAGAACATGTCGCTTCTTCCTAAAAATATTGTCAAAATCTGTCCTTTCCTCTGCATGTCAACTGCAAAAACTCTATCTCAGGCACTCATTTTCTCTAGACTTGACTACTGCAATATTCTACTCTCTGGTCTTCCTGCTTCTCATCTTTCTTCAATCAGTTATCAATTCAGCAGCAAGAATCACCACATTTGCTCCCAGATATCTTACCTCTCATCTCCTCCTAAAATCCCTCAACTGGCTACCTATATTATTGCTACCTATAGTATTGCATTTCTTACAAGATTCTCCTGCTGTCCTGTAAGTCTCTCTGTTCTTCAGCACCCTCTTTTATTTCTGCTCTTATATCCTGCTACACCCATTCCCAATCCCTGCGGTCTTCTCAAGGGCTCTTCCAGTCCTCTCCCTACACAACTCGAACCATCTCTCGGCTACAAGCTTTTTCACTGGATGCCCCTTGACTTTGGAATACACTCACTATCACCATTTGCCAGTCACCCACACTCGTCACTTTCAAGCACCTCCTCCAAAACCCACCTGCTCAAGGAGGCATCTCAGTAGCAATATCCTCCTCTTGCACACAAATAGTCACATCAGAATCCTTCTGCACTTCATTTACCACACCCTGTACTTGCACTTATAATCTTCCTCCTACTGTCTCTGTATGTCGTCATAAATTCTAATTAGATTGTAAGCTCCTTGGAGCATGGTCCCTTTCCCAGTGTATGATTCCCTTGCTGTACTTTCCCCCACAAATAATGCAATGATCGCACTTTAGCTTAATGCTCTTAATCCAGTTCTGTATTTATTGTATTATTTCAACTTCTGTTAAGCGCTGTGTACATGTATAGAGCTAAATAAATAAAGATACATACATACATACATACATGCTGAACCCTGAGATACTTCACTCTCAACTTTAACTGTATTGGGAAATTGTCAATTTACAACCACACACTGTTCTCTATCCTTCAACCAGTTGTCTATCCAATTGCAAAGGTTATCCCCAGCTCCAATTTCCTTATTTTATACCCCAGTCTTCTGTGTGGCACTGTATCAAATGCCTTTGCAAAATCTAGATATACTACATCAACTGCCTTACCATTATCTAGGTATCACGGTGCCCGTGATTTGTGCTATCCTGTGTCTATCACTTGCTGGAGTTCCTCATTGGCTGTCTGTTATCAGCCCTCCTCACTCAGCCTATTTAAACCCAGTTTGGGCACTCCCAGGTTGCCCTTTCGTGGTGTTTCTGACATCACTTTACCTGACCTACTTGTCAGGCTTTTGGGCCTGATAGACCAGTGTTCCAGTATTCCAGTACTCCGTTGTTCCGGTGTTCCTGTGTTCCAGTACTCCGTTGTTCCAGTGGTCCTGTGTTCCTGGGTTCCAGTACCTTGCCAGTTGATCGTTCCTGAGTCTCCTGCCTGCTAGTCTCTCCAGCCGGTTCCGGTCTCTTCCGTGGCTCCAGCAGTTCCGGTCATCTGTCAGTGCAGCTGTGCTCGCTCCGGTGTATCCTCCGCTTGATCTCTGGACTCTCGCTCTATCTGCTGTCGCTTAGGTGACATTGTTCTTTCTCGCTCCAGCGACCTATACTGTTGGTCCCAGCGTGCGGACGCTGGTTTCTCCATTAATCTGGTTGCGCTCACTCTGTTGGTCCCAGTGTGCAGACGCTGGTTTACTCCATTAACCTGGCTGCGCTCACTACGTTGGTCCCAGCGTGCGGACGCTGGTTTATTCCATAAACCTGGTTGTGCTCACTCTGTTGGTCCCAGCGTGCGGACGCTGGTTTACTCTCTAAACCTGGTTGCGCTCACTCTGTTGGTCCCAGCATGCGGATGCTGGTTTACTCCATTAATCTGGTTGCGCTCTCTCTGTTGGTCCCAGCGTGCAGACGCTGGTTTACTCCATTAATCTGGTTGCTCTCACTCTGTTGGTCCCAGCGTGCGGACGCTGGTTTACTCCACTGATCTGGTTGCGCTCATTACTGTTGGTCCCAGCGTGTGGACGCTGGTTTACTCCATTAAACCTGGTGGTGCTAGTAACTGTTGGTCCCAGCGTGCGGACGCTGGTTTGCTCCTTGACTACTCATATACTGAGGACAGGTTGCTGTCCAATTCCTTAAGCAGTTGTCTGGTATTCTCAGGCTAAAGACTTCTGCTGAGGAGACCATTGTTCCTCTCCATACTACTGTCATTGTCATCTGACAGCTTGGTCTCCTCTCTTGGGCTGCCCTGCCCGGTATTGGTAAGGCCGGTAGAACCTAAATACGTTAACATCTTAAGGTTGCCTTACCCGGTATAGGCAGGGCCGGTAGAGTCTACTATCAGTATTTCCTCAGGCTGCCCTGCCCGGTATTGGTAAGGCCGGTAGAACCTGTTCTTGCTGCCATCCTAAGGTTGCCTTACCCGGTATTGGCAGGGCCGGTAGAGCCTACACTCAGTACTCCATTGGGCTGCCTTGCCTGGTATTGGTAAGGCCAGTAGAACCGGTACATGTCATATCACGGTTGCCTTATCCGGTATAGGCAAGCCCGGTAGAGCCTATCGCTATTGCAACTGTCACTCAGGTTGCCTTGCCCGGTATTATTGGCAAGGCCGGTAGAACCTATTCTCTTGTCATTTATTGTTGTATTGTTATATATGTATGATACCCTACAGGGGATTGCCTTAACTTTTCAATAAAGTTATGTTTTTACCAAACCTTAAGTCTGAGAATCTTCAAATACCGTGACACTAGGTTGCTACTTACTTCCTCATAGAAGCAGAAAAGATTAGTTTGGCATAATCGATTCCTCATAAAACCATGTTGATTCCTGCTAATGATCTTATTTTTTGTGCTGTAATCCTGAATATAGTCTCTTATTATCCGTTTTAGCAGTTTTCCCACTACAGAGGTCAAATTCACATGCCTATAATTCCCAGATTCTGTTTCAGTTCCCTCCTTAAATAGAGGCACTACATTGGCTCTTCACTAGTGTTGAGCGAGCGTGCTCGGCCGATGCTAGGATCGGCTCGAGCATCGCTCTGCTCGGCACATGGCGGTACTCGTCGAGTACCGCCATGTGCTCGCCCGCCATGTTCGGGTGGCGGGGATCTGTGCCGGAGGAGGCACAGATCTGAAGACGCTCCGCTGGACCACCAGGGACTGGAGGTACGGGGGCATTGCGGAGATGAAGGGGGCATTGCGGAGATGAAGGGGGACAGTGTGGAGATGAAGGGGGACATTGCGGAGATGAAGGGGGCATTGCGGAGATGAAGGGGGACAGTGTGGAGATGAAGGGGGACATTGTGGAAGGGGGACATTGTGGAGATGAAGGGGGCATTGCGGAGATGAAGGGGGCATTGCGGAGATGAAGGGGGCATTGCGGAGATGAAGGGGGACAGTGTGGAGATGAAGGGGGACAGTGTGGAGATGAAGGGGGCATTGCGGAGATGAAGGGGGACAGTGTGGAGATGAAGGGGGACATTGTGGAAGGGGGACATTGCGGAGATGAAGGGGGCATTGCGGAGATGAAGGGGGACATTGCGGAGATGAAGGGGGACATTGTGGAGATGAAGGGGGCATTGACCAGGCACCCTCCCCTCATCAGAGCAGGGGGTGCCTGGTGTAATGCTCGTGTCGCCCCATTGAAGTCAATGGGGCTCGGGTGCTCGGCCGAGCACTCGAGCCTCCGACGGTGCTCGGTCAGAGCACCCGAGCACCCGAGCATCGGGGTGCTCGCTCAACACTACTCTTCACCAATCTTGTGGCACTGAGCCTGCGGTGAGAGAATCTTTAAAGAGTAAAAATAGGGGTCTTGCTAATACTGCAGTGAGTTCTTGAAGAACCCTTGGATGTATACCATCAGGACCCAGTGCTTTGTCAGTCTTAATTTTGTTCAGTCTGCTCATGATTTTTTCTCATTTTAACCCAATATCTGATATTTGTATAGCTTTATTTGTTACATGATGAGGGTCTTCTACCATTCCATGTTCCCTTCTATATACTGATGCAAAGAAAGTGTTTAGAACATCTGCTTTTTCCTTATCCTCTCTAATCAATTTCATTTTTAAATGGTCCAATGCACTCCCTCTTAAGTTTTTTGCTATTTATATATTTGAAAAACTTTTTTGGATTAGTCTTGCTTTCCCTTGCAATTTGAGTTTCATTATCGATTTTTGATAACCGAATTGCCTTTTTGCAATCTTTGTTGCACTCCCTGTATTTTAAGAAATAATGTTAAGTTCCTTCAGACTTAAATAGTTTACATTTTTTTGCCTTGCCATTTCCTTCTTTACATGTGCAGTTAACCACACTGGCTGTGATCTACTTTTTTTGCATTTGTTCCCCATTGGTTAAACTTTTGAGTACATTTCTGCAACCTAAATTTGAATTCTGACCATTTTCCTCTGTACTTTTGCCTTTAAATAATTTATCCTAGTCGATGTGTTGCATTGAAGCTCTTAACATTTTGAAATTAGCTTTTTTTTTTTAAATTAAGTTTTCCTATACAGTTTTCTTTGCCAAACTGATCTCAAATGAACCCATGTTGTGATCACTGTTTCCCAAATGTTCACTTACCTTAATATTGGACACCATTTCTATGTTATTCATTATCACTAGGTCCAATACATTGTTCTTTCTTGTCAGCACTTCCACCATTTATGACATATAGCTTTCCCGAAGCATGCTCACAAACCTGCTTCCCTTAGCATTCTGACAGGTCTCATTATTCCAGTTGATATCTCGATAGTTAAAATCTCCCAAAATTATAGTATCCCAAGCATACAGTTGTAATGCAACATTCTTATCAGTATTTGGTGGCTGTCACGTTACGTACCAATTTCATAATTTATTTTGAATTTTATTTATTTTTTATTAACTGTCCCCCCAATACCAGCCTACAGACCACCACAAAAAAATTCCCTGTTCATCAAGAAGCGATGTTGAGACTAGAATTCTTAAATATGAACCAATATGTAATGACAGAAAAGGCCAGGGCAAATTTATTAATAGCAGAACAGATGGTGAAGATGATGATGAGGAGGGATGTGAATGGTTGCTACCATCTACCACTGTTGGGACCACTGCTATGAGTGTAAATAATCTGACAATAAGGATAGCTTACAATTGAAACAAACATGATAATAGTAATAAGTGCTGTAGGAATTTTTAATGTCTTTCAAAATAATGGTTAGTCAGCTTAGCAGCAGACATACACAGAGAACTGCCAGGTTAGCCAAATAAAAGCCTTGAGTCATTTTTTTTGTTTTTTTTATTTATGTTTTTTTTATATTGCAGGACCGGGTTTGCAAGATATACAAGGCCAGAGTTTTTTTTTTTTTTCCTTAATCAGGGCTTGCGTTATGCTAACTTGGTTTGTCTCCTCCTTTCCCTCTTTAACAACCTTGTCACAGTCACAAAGAATAAACTGTACAGTTGCTGGTGACTGCACTGTGCCTGCCCCAATGGAAAAATATTCACACACTCATGATTTGTGGGAGGGGAGAGGTGGACATTATTGGTGTCAAGTGGAGTAGGCCCTGATCTCAAATTGCTGCTTGAAGAATCCAGTCTTTTGGTGGCCACGGTGATCAGACTGTGGCACACTTGGTCTCTCATCACCATCTTGTTGCTTTGACAGGCAAAACAAGTCTGCCACCCCTAGATCACAAGGGAGGGATGCTGGGGGATTTTGCCTCATTGGATCTGGACATTGTTGGATCCCAGTCCCTTTATCACTGGTGGTGCTACTGCTAGTGTTAGTAATAGTGACACACTTCCCCTCAGTGAGTCACTTGCCTCAGTGTCCATCCATCTTCTCTCTTTTTTTTTTTTTTTTTTTTACAACAGTGGTGGTGATCACAGTGTCAGCCAGCACTATGAACCACTAAGTAGCCTCTTTAGTTTGTTAATATCTGATTTCAATATATTTCTCTCATTCACTCTGTCTATTTCCACTCTGCTTTTCTCCTAAAATACACCACAATAGAGTGCAGGGGATTATGTATACGGACAGGAAGTCTAGCCTCATTGAGTAACATAAGAGGGAAATGGAACAGTTCTTGAAAATGTTATGTGTTCCTAGCAAAAATATGGTAAATGTACATTTTCCTATATGGGTGAAACTTCCCGCCTTGAATTGGGAAAAAAAAAAAAACCCAAAAGGATTTCCCTTATCCCTAGTAATAGGCAGGAGAAGCACACACATTGTTCCTGCACCTATTGTGGTGGGGAATGGCATGAATATATTCCTTCTGTTGAGTAGGAGTTTTTCCATTGTGCAAAACATTAGACCTTGCTTAATACATTAACTCTTTAAGGGCCAATTGGATGCACAATGTAGTGCAAAGCAATGTGTTGCACACCCCTCTGGTCCTTGAAGAAGATGTAACACCTCCTGCTAATAAGCCCCAACATAATTTACTATGGTCATAAAATCCTAATGCCTCTATGAATTTCTTCTTCATTTGTTCAAGAGATAACATTGTCAATCAGTTCTGGATGTCATGTACATGGAGGTAGACATGACAGTTTCTGCCATTTTTTTCAAACAGAAGCAGGCAGAGTTCATGTGCCCACTTAACTTTTTAAGAACCAGAGTGGTATGCAACACATTGCAAAGCAATGTTTTTCACTCCTTTCTGCTTAAGATTACCATGTGCGGCAAGAAGAGTTTGAGGTTGTGTGGTCTTGCTAGCAAATGGCATGTCCCCCTCATTGGTCATGACATCTAGAACTGATTGAAGTTGGTTCAAGGATCAAGAGAAAAACATGGGGAACATTGGGATTTTTTGGTCCTTTTAAGATGTGTGGGTTGATATTATTATTATTACAAAGTGTTACATCTCCATTCCATTGCTTAAAGGAGAACTATCTAGCATCCAAGGTGTTACTAAATGAAAATCAAAGCTGAGTTTTTATTTTGCTTGCCATGATTAATCAGATAAGTATGTGCTCCTTGCCGTACTCTTACATCTGCTCCAGCAACATTTGGTAGACAGCTGTGCTGGGCCCTTTACTGACCACATGATGTAACTTTCAAGGAAGACAAAACATAAGCAACATGGATTGGACATAAAAGGAATTCTCAATGCCCCAGGGTTTCTCAGGTACATAAATACATAGCAATTCTCTACCCTACTAGGCATGGAGATAGTGTATACTGTGGGAATTTAACTATGTACTTTTTATTCAATGAAAAATCTGTTTGCAATTATATGAGGAAAGCTAAGTATAATAACTCCTTGTAAAAGGGATCCTTAGGGGATGGAGTTCATCCAAGGGCACTTCAATTCATTATACTGGTGGTCCAAAGTGAGAGAGGCATTTTTCATGCACCATTCATTTTAGTTGTATAATGATCCTAATGGTGGTCATATTGACATTTTATTCTATTTGCTACAAGGCAGCAAACAATTGCAATCTGTCAGGTTTCTGAATAAAGACTTCAGGGACCAATGGTTGAAGCAGCAAGAAGTTAATGATTAGTGAACTTTTCAAGTAGGGTGTTATGTTACCAGTCCCTCAGTGCTTTATATACCACTTGGTGACTGAACTCACATGACATGCATGAATGGCTGAACTCATCCCTTCTGTCTCTAATGTTTTCTGAATCCGATTGAGAGCAGAGGAAAATGTATTTTCTATATTAATCAGCAGAGGCAAGCCCATGTTTTTCAGAGAGCAGGTTCTGAGAAGAGTATAAAATAGTAATGCCTACAATATGTTTGGTATAATTCTGCATCCATAAGTCAAAGCAATTTCAAGTCTATAGGGCTGATATGGACAGCCTGTGGCCTCCATGGGGGAGATGCAGTAACAGTCGATTCTTTGCCATGTAAAGTAAGACACAGTTTGCCATATGTACTAAGAATTTGCTATACAAAGGGAGAGGGACAGGATTTAATCATTAACATGTAGGGTTGTCAAAATGCTGGTGACATGTTTATAGAGGGCAAGTAGAAGAGGATGCACTCAGACTTCAGCACCACAAATGCAACCATTGTTCCCTAACCCTTTCAGTTCTACAGGGATGTGCATTACACATCCCTCTGGCACAGAAAGGGTTAAAACATTAAAACCATTGCAACCATTTATTTATACATTGACAGAAATTACAGAGAAAGTTTTACATATAACAGCTTCTCTATCATTCTGTACTTGCTGAATCAGTTGTTCAGCTGGCTCTCCACCGATCAGCTGCTTCATATAAATAAATGACTGGCAAGATACTGCACAATGAAGTACCTTAACCCATTGAATAGCAGAGGGTTACTCAGTGTATTGCAAAGCAATTTGTTGCATACCCCTCTAGCAATCAAAGGGTTAACATCCATTTGTTTAATATGTAAGTTTAATATTTGCAATGCCAATTTACAAATACAGACCTTAATACTTCAGAGTATTTAAATCCTCTGGAACCGAAGTTATAAATTGGTAGTTACCATAAAGTTTTCAAATGCATTTAAAGGGTGAATGAATGCACTTGTGTACTAATATAGTCACAATTTTTTGCCTGTCTTTTTTTGTATTATACATGCCTAATTCCTATATATAAAAAAATTGTATTTAAAAAAAATTACATATTTATGCTATTTGCATGAAGAGGCAGTTTGGAAGTATATTTGAATTTTTAGTTTTTCCTTTAATCTGCACCTTTTTATGCTATGTCCTAACAAGGCACAGAGGCAATAAGCTACAAGGGCCTTATCCAGTAAGCTACAGACACGCAGTTCTGGAGCAAATCAGCTGAATCATAGGAAGAGATGAAAATTCCCAGTGAATGAAATGGGGCTTTTAAACAATAGCAGGTTAGAGAGGTCTCCAATGCATTGTTTCACTATTGAAGAACACTCTAGCATTCAAGGGGTTAACTGAAAAACATAATTTAAATCAATGTTTTTTTATTTGCTCCTTGTGGTGCAGTTGGTTTGCTCCAGATTTGAACTAGCCCTAACTTATTCAATTTTCTTGCAAATACTATAGGAGTCATGGTGGAAATGTGTTCGCTTTAGAAACTAGCATTGGCACAGTGCAGGTGTAGGATTTTCATACAGCAAATGGGCTGTTCTGGCACATTTGTACATAACTTGTACATGTATTTTAGACTAGATTTGATACTATCTTAACCCCTTAACGACCGGCGGTCCTGGGACGTTTCCATCCCATAAGGACCGCATAGAACCACATGGACGCGCCGGTACACGTGACCTGTCACGTGTATCGGCACGTCACTATGGGGCCTGATAGAGATCGCTCCGGTCTTGGAGCGGTCAATTTCAGGCCCTATTTTTACTTACAGCGCTCCCGGTAGAGCGCTGTAAGTAAAAAGTACGTGACGTACTATGACCGTCATCGGTCTTTGAGTATTTCAAGGAGCGTGACGGTCATAGTACGTCACATGTCGTTAAGGGGTTAATTTCTCATTCCTTTTATTTAATTTTATACCATTTTTTCTGTTTTAAATTGGGGAGCAAAGTACAAATGAATCTAGTAATATGGAATTGCAGGTTATTATTAGTGTCTTGTAACATTAATATCATAGTGAGGTGAAAGCACAAATTCACCAATGCAGCTCAATGGAGTCAGCATCTAATGCCAGTGGTTGTGCTTCAGGGTACTCAGTGTATGATTGCTGTCAGGAATAGTGGCAAACAACCTCAGTCATCATTATGACTTTAATATCAGCAAGCCACAGAGGCCTGGCACACTCATGTCATTTCTTCTAAGCCTTAATTTAAAAAAGGAGTAAAGGAATGGAATATCCTGAAATACACAAAGACTACCCCACTGTCCTCCCCTTGGAGAAAGTGGCATTAAGGGGAGGAATGTTGGTCTGGGCAAGAAGTGGCAGGTGATCCTGATGCTGCTGAGGATGACCTAATGATGACTGATGATGATACAGATCTAGAATATATCCCTCAAGCATCCTTCTTTTGTTCAGATACAGATGAAGTTGAGAGTGAGGATGATGACAGGGCTATAAAGTTAGCAGAAAGTCAAAGGCTGTATCTTCCACCACTCTTAACCCTTTGAGTGCCAAAGCAGTGCAGAACGCATTGCTCTGCAGTGCATTCTGTACCCCTCTGGCACTCAAAGAGTTAAGGAGCAATGTGCCTGTCTATAAATTGTTTGAGAAAGCCATTGGAAAGTTTGACCCTGGACAAGTACAGATGTCAAAAAGCACCCAATCACCCTATCAGTCATCCTCAGCATCATTGCTTCTTCAAAGTCAAAGTCCCACTCAGCCACACACACCTGTTTTGAGTACCTAGCAAAACAGGTTGTGTTAGATATGACGAGTACCTCTGCTGCTGCTGCTGCTATAAGTGCTGCAACTTTGACACCTAGTAGTAGTGGCAGTAGAATTTCATCAACATCCAGCTCCAGTAGTTGTAGTAGTAGCAGAAACCACACATGACAAAGTCAGGACAAATATATTAACAGCAGCACAGATGAGGAGGTGGAGGACGGATGTGAAGAAGGGTTGCCACCATCTACCCCACTTGGGACCACTTCTATGACCGATAAGTAATATGTGTCAACAATGTGAGATGGAGGATAGAGTATGACAATGGTAAAAATACATACACAGATCACACTATGCCAGTCCCCCCTCACCACTACAATACATATCTGCCACATTGTAGGTTGTACTTTATTTTTTTTTTCACTTGATATCATCCTGAATATGTGCCAGTGTCACTTAAGCAAGGAAGTGTTGTGGGCAAAGGACAAAGGCACTCTGCATGCTAACACATTTTTCAAGCCATATTTTGCTGTAGGACTCACAACTTTGACCTTCAGCCACTTATTTCTAAACTTCAGCCCTCAGAAGAAGTAATATTACAGTGGGAAATGTAGTACCTATAGGAAATGTGTTAAAATAGGCAGTAAATGTGTTAAAATAGGAGAAAAGGAGGAAATTTGTGCGTAGGTGGAAAGGTGAAATTTTTGGCGGGAAAAGTGAAAAATCAGCACACTTTCGCGAAATTTTTCGTGGGAAATTTTTCACACTTTTTGCCCATCCCTACTAATAACATGGCTCATGGTAAGATTGTAATTTATATTATATGTTCTAAAGCATGAGGCCCAAACTTTTATTTACATTGTTCTATATATATATTTGTTATTCTGTTTATAATTTTATTATCTAACATTACAGTTCTGTTAAATATATTGCTTTTATATACACAGTAAATACTAATAATAATAATTATGTCTGGGACTGTTCAGTATGCAAAGCCAGATTATAAAAGTTATGATCTCATGATCTCAGTGAACAGTTATTTCTGGAACGACAGTAGCAACATAGAGGAATTAACCTAGAACTATAATTTACCAAAGCAACTCGTAATATGCATGATGGCATCAGTCTATGGCTAGTATTCACCCATGAATGAATGTTTATTTATATGCTATGTTAGACATTGGGAGCTGAGATCTCACCATCCTATCTTTAAGGATGCTCAAAAACTTTCACCACAAAAGAGAACATAAAAAAAAAATTATTTTGTACTTTTGTGGGAAGTCCAGTGAAAAATGCAGTTTTTCTGCATTTTTCTGCAGCATATATACTGATCGTCTTCCAGGCTTATCCGACTGAACTTAACCATAAAACCATTACTGACCCTCCAACCTTGTTGTACTTCACTGGTAGCCATAGACTTACACATACCGACCCCAGCAGCCTTGTTCCATAGTAGCCCTAGAACCATACATATTGACCCTTCTGCATTCTCCCACTGCCCTGGTAAACATAGGAATGGGCACTCCAGCTGCTAGAGTACAACTTTCACAATTCCTCTCCAGGCAAACAACTGGTGGAGAATGTTGGAATATGTACTCTAGCAGCAGACGGAGGACCTCATGTTGACCACCACAAGCGTAGTCAAAGAACTACACATATTACTGAACCCTGGTGGAATGTCTTGGATATAGGTGGAAACTAGCAAAGCCCTCTCCCTAATTTTTTGGGGGTTAATGAAAAGGCAGAAATTGTGTGAGATTTTTATGTGCAGGAATTTCCACAAGAAAAGTGACAAATTATTCACTCATGCCTACCTATTTTCCTTGCAGGCCATACAGCTTGAAAGGTACTACATTCTACTTATCAATGACTGATATAAATAAAATCATATTAACAATGTTTAGTTTACATGCAAAAAGGGGAGGACAAAGGGACAGTCTAGAGTTTTGTGGAGGTCCTTTCACAAATAAGCACAGATAAAAGAAAATTACTTTAATGTATGTTATTTATCTGTGCACACTATGGGGCTGTCATGTAGAATTTGCTGGCCTTCAAGTCAAATACTGGTGGTGTGTGGCTACTGGTATGCACTAAAGTGATCATATGCTGTAGTGCATACCTTTAAGTGTGACCACTAGAATTTTTTCACCCTATTAGCTTCACTCTTTCTGGGATTTCATGCAGTGTCACTTCAATGTTAGCAGGTTGACAGGTCTTCAATATCTGGTCACTGCACATGATAATTTTAAACCTTTAAGGACCAGAGAATTGTTCAATGCATTGTTTCACAATGCACTGCACCACCTTCTTTTCCTTAAAGTCTTAAGTAGGTGGCTTAAATAGGCTTATGTATTCTGCTTGTTTCAGGCGGATGCCATGTCTCCATGGACATGACATTGTTACCGGTTTTAACTGGGTGAGACTCAGCAATAATGTAACCCAGAGAAATATGGATGTGTATATATAAATATAATAACTTTACATGTACATATACATAAATATTTCCGGTTATGAGGATTCAGGCGCAAAAGAGATGGTTCATTCAAAAACAGAATTTATTAGAACACCAGTCAGAGTCTTAGATCACATGGCACATTAATCTATACTTCCTTATAAGGAATTACATGGCATGCACAACAAAGATTAAACTAACTACAAAAATACATTTAAGAATACAGAACACAAAAAATTAATACATTTCTATATACATAAGTGCACTGTGTGTTATGGCATAATTACCTGGGCAGAGTCCACCTGCACATGTTCTTGTTACAGCTCTCCTTCACTGCTCCTTCTTCTCTCCTTTTCTCTCCTTTCCTCCTTCTTCATTCCATCTTTCTCGTTCACTGCATCTTCTTCCTCCTCTGCATCTTAACTTACTAAATGAAATCTAATCCCTTGTTTTATACTCTTTACTGCCCATTGCTTTCAATGTAAATAGGCCTAAACACATCACAGTGCACTTTGTGATACACAGCTAACAGGTGTGGGTGTCTAGCTTTCCTCGCAAAATCTTATTTAAGACACTTCTAAATAAGGATAATTTAAGAAGTTAACTTGTCAGCTCAGGGTGGCAAACTGCTAGGTGTGTATCAAAGGCAAAAACAAATTACAGTGCACTTTGTGATACACAGCTAACAGGTGTAGCTTGCTGGCAAAAATCTTATTTAGGACACTACTGAAAATACCTATTTCTCTGAAGGATAAGGGAATGTTAGCCCAAGGTCAGCAACTCCCCTGTCAGATATATACATCTATACTGGTTCCCAGGACATTTATATTCTGGGACTAAGAGAAAATAGATTGACTGTGCCCCATCTGTCCTAGAAACAAGCTGAGATATGAAACTATCTATCTATCTATCTATCTATCTATCTATCTATCTATCTATCTCTCTACATACCAACAACATCTGTTTACATGAAATGGAGATATTAGACAAGCAATAACCCATCTGGAAAAAGCTATATATTTATAAAGTTATCCCTCTCTTTGTATGTATATGGGAATCTGTGACTACCAGTGGAACAAAAATGGGAGCCAAACAATGTATGTGGGGATCTGTGATTACCAGTGGAACCAGGCTACGGGCCAGACAGTGTGTGTGTAGGGGCCAGGCAGTGTATATGGGACTGTGACTACCAGTGGATCCAGGTCTAGGTACTGACAATGTATGTGACATCTGTGACTACCAGTGGAACCAGGCTGGGTTGTAGACAATATATGTGGGGAGCTATAACTACCAGAAGAACCAGGCTGGAGGGCAGACAATATACATGAGGATCTGTGATTACCAATGGAACCAGGCTTGGGGGTCTGAGACAGAGTATGTGGAGATCTGTGACTACCAGTGGAACAAAGCTGGAGGGCAGACAGTGTAAATATGAATATGTGACTCAGTGGAAAAAGACTGGGAGGGTCAGACAATGTATTTGTGATTCCGGGACTACCAGTGGATGTGGAGCCAGGCTGAGGTGGAGGTCAGACAATGTATGTGACTACCAGTGGATGGTGGAACATGTCAGGGGTGTCATGGTATTTGTGGTTCTGTGAAAAGCAGTAAAGCAAGACAAGGGTGGCAGACTTTGTATGTGTGATTCTGTGATTAGCAGTGAGCCTGAGCCTGAGCTCCCTCAACAGAGTTTTCAGTTGGGCCCCAGCATTTTTTGTTACTCCCCTGAGTGGCATCAACTGATTATGGAAATGTAGATGACTCGTCAAAGACACTGAGAAGAGTTGGCATATGTCTTATGAGGCCTTAGCATTATAAATGAAATATCCCATACATTTCTGCACAATCATTTATACTATATTGAGGGATAAATGGTAAGTTAGTAAATTATATAATCTCAGTATATTCACTATTAGACATGATCCACATACTAGACTCATGTTTGGATGTTATCTACAGTGCTCCCTCTAAGGCAGGGGTGTCCAAGTTCAGTTCTCAAGAGCTAACAAAAGTCCATGATTTAAAGGGATAGTAATACTTCGTTTTATCTTTATTTTATTTTGTAGGCATTAAAAAAACATGTAGAATGATTAAACCTTTATGGTTTAAGAGATTTGCACAAGCAAAGTATCCCCCCCCCCGTTCAGCCACATCAGAAGGGAGGTGCCCAGGTAGACTGCAGAGAGGGACAATTAAGATAAGGGAAAAAGCTGAAAAACTTGTCAAGGGGGTAAGGGCTTTCATTGTTTTCATACAATGAAAATTGTCCCCTGCTGTTATCTGTCTGGTCTTACAACCAGATTCCACATCTGAGAAGAGAAAAAGGGGAGGGAGGGGGAAACTTTGCTTGTGAATATCTCTTAAACCATAATGGTTTGAGAGATAAGACTTATATTGTTCTTCATGCTTTTTTAATGCCTACAAAATAAAATAAAGATAAAACGAAGTATTACGATCCCTTTAAGGATTTCCTTGCTAAGCAATGGTGAGCCAATCAAAATAAATGAGCCAATGATTAACTAACCTGTGCTTAATCAGGGAAATCCTAAAATCCTGGCCTGTTGATGGCTCTCAAGGACTGAACTTGTACATCCCTGCAGTGACTTGAGCACCCTGGCTGTGACAGTTAAAAAGTCATATTTTTGAAAAATGCATTGTGCAAAGTTGTGTTGGAATTACAGAGACACCATACAGCCCTGGTGTTTTTTTTTTTTTTTTTTTTTTTTTTTTATTAAAATGAACTCTTTCAGTGCTGTGTTTTAACTTTTGAGCAGTGCTTCTCAGGTCATCTCCTATCCTCAGAACACACCAACAGGTGAGTTTTTTTAGAATATCCCTATAAGAACAGACTGAGAAAATGATAACCCAGCTGAGATAAATCTGGAATATATTGAAAATCCGCCAGAGGACTAACATGGAGAAACCCTGGCCATATTGCCATTTTAATGTGGAATGCTAATGAAAAACATACACTGCGGGGTTGCACTGGTTCCTGTACACTTCTGCATAATGACAATTTAATAAGCTCCTGGTAATAAAATGTGATCAGGCCACATTAACTTAGAGTGAACACTGTCAGAAACTCAGAGACCATATGTTGTACAAAGTCAAAAGTTGAGCAATTCCGAGGCTAACCAACTGCACCAATAGGAACAAATGAAATAACATTTCCCATTAATTTAAATGAGACTTTTTCTCCAGGGCATTGCTAATTACTTGGACACCTTTCTGCTACTCAAAGGGTTAAATCATTGGGGTGTTTGAGAATTTTTATTTGCTCCATATGTGCAAACTAGTTTGCAGCAGAATTGCTCCACTTTTTCATCCGTCAATTGTGTTAATATGTAGGGGGTGAATAAGGTCTATATGCACAAACAGCTCATTTTTTTATATTTTTGTTTATCCTGTGAATACATTTTTGTTAGGATTAATGCCTCAGGGGTGCAGTTTTTTAAAATCAACATTTCCAGATGTGTGACTGTGTCTGGGTATATCTGTGTCATTTTCTGTGTGTCATATGCTAACAGTGAAGTGGAACATTTCTGGGGCACTACACTATACTATAGGGGGTAAATAATAATTGCTACATTTACCATTTATTTTTATGGGTCTTTTATCAGCACATTGAAACTGATGCGTTACAGGCATCTTTAGCATTCAAGTGGGTTAAAAACCTAATTTCAACCAGTAGAAATATTAATTTGTTCCAGCACTGCTCTGCTTTTCCTATATCTGCAAAGTCTATAGTTTATGGAATCTAGATAGAAGAAAATCATTGCAGTTATTTATTTATTTGCATTAGTTACAAACACGCTCCTTTTTATTTATTTATTTTTTTACAAAGTAATCACAAGAAAACTATATCTTAACTCACCGACGCTAATGAAAATGCGTTCAATTACTCTCCATGGACTACATTTAATTAAATCCCAAACTGAGTTTTATCACAAAAAGGTGCGTCCAATTATCAGGAAGTGGAGTCAGCAAAGATACAGTGAAGTGGTTTTGTGAAGGGAAGGTTGGCAAAACTGCTATTCTGTATAAATTAGCATTTCTATTACAATATGATTATAGATGCATGAAACGTCAGATTTTTTTTTTTTTTACATGGGAATTATTGTGGAAAATTCATTAAATGTTTCCAATAAAATTTCTTACAATTTCTTATTTTCTGCTACTGCCTTTGAATTTCTTACAAGGATATTTCCAACTCCTGCCATACAGCTATCAAAATCCAAACCTTCCCGACTTTTTGTAGTTGAGACAGAGAGAGCTTTACAAGTAGAGAACTATATATATATATATATATATATATATATATATATATATATATATATATATATAGATAGATAGATAGAGAAGAAAGTATACTTTGTGCAGTAGTTGTGTAGAGAGAGTGAGAACGTTAGCAAGCACCAATAGTACTGTCGGACTATTTATATGAAGGTATCCAAAGGGTTAAAACAAGAAAACCACTCAGTTGGATTTCTTCACTTAAATAGGCAAATGACAATATAAAAAATATAAAATAATTTGAGAACTTTATACTTTAATATGTATTGACACGCTACTTCACAGTAGCGAATTGATCAGAGTAATCAATCCTTCATATTTGTGCAAAAATATATCTATTTTATTAAATACAATATACTATATAGATAACAAGTATCAGCAACAATGAAACATATGAATGATTAGCAATTATAATAGGCACATAGAAAACCAAACCACACTTATAACCATGAGGATTACCAGCGGTGAAAGGGTTAACCACACATAGGTATATTAAAAGTATTAAATAACAATAATTGCACTCAGTAGCATCGAAAAGGTTAATTGAATCTTACAATTAATATAATACAGTTGGAAGCAGTGTCTCTGAATACCTCTGCCCCAAAAACTGTATAGACTATGCTAGTTATGATGTAAGGGGTATTGTGAGATGAATTAAATAATTCCTCTAACAATTCCTTGTATCATATATCAATAGTAATCAAATTTAGGGAATAACTGGAATAGAATCCCAGATTTAAATCACTATAATTTAATTATCTAATGATTTCAAATATTGCATACCTTTAAATAAATACATAAATTGCAAGTAATATAGTCAATCAAAGATTATACAATTAATCTACCAAGAATTAATTCAATAACATATGTCTAGTAAGTATACCAACTTCATGCAACATATATCATGATTTTGACTATAGCGACATATATAAAACCTATAAGCACTCCAAGGGGTAATCCACTGGTTTAAAATTAATTCTGCGTAATTTCTTAATTACTATGCTAAATATAGCTGATCATAATATTTTCCATAAAACTGGCCAGGCTTCTATGGGCAAATATATATATATATATATATATATATAATTTTCCTCAAATATCGAGGAAATATACTTATTTTGAAATTAGGCAGAATTAAAATAAATAAAATATAATTACCAGGTCAATCAGTGTGGATTCTTGAAGTTATAAGGGATGGAACCATGAATCGGGAAACTCAGCCTTCTTTTTCCATGAACCAAAAGAGCTGTCAGGAGTTTTCATCAGGAAGTCAAGAGCTCTGTTAGGAGTTTTCATCAGGCAGCCAAAAAGCCCCAAATCATTCTATTTTGGCATTATATTAGGCAATTTTGCCTTATAAGTAATCCCACCTCTTCCTAATGATTGGACAGAGATCCATCTCATTAGACTGTGACATCATCAGTCAGACCTGATTGGATACTTATATCTTATGCTAATCAAAGAAAATATAATAATTATGAGTATTTGACAATATAAATGCTGTAGATGGCGCCATTACGCTATAATAGAATTTTACAGGTGACACAAAATATGGCATATGTCAAACCTAAGAGAGAGGTCAGAGTTTATCAGAGACCCCATAAACCAGTCATTTTACTAGCCTTTCCCATAAGGAGTCAATGTTCATCTCAAAAACACAGGTTTTTCAGTTAATTTCTACTATTAGAGTTAACCATGGACAAAGTCTCTGACAGTACACCTGTTGCTGTTCTTGATTGCTGCACTGTGTGTGTTTCTAGGGGATGAATAAATGGAGGAATATAGTAGCAACAGTCCTGGTAAGCAGGAAAGTACACAGATAATGCTACTACCACCACTACCACATCCCTATGATGGATGGACACCAAAGCCCACCTAGAGATAGTGCTGACACCACCTCCATCACATCCTCTGTGACTGAGAGACTCCAGGGCATATCAGCATCAGATACTGCTGTTACAACCCCCACCACAACTACTGTGACTGAGAAGCTACAGAGCCCACTAGCAGCAGATAGTTATACCACCAGCCTAACCACATCCCCTACAGAGACTCAGTGACACCAGAGATAATGCTGCTACCACCATCACAGCCATCACATACTCTGTAACTAAGAGCACAGGAGCAGCACCAAATATTGTTGCACTTACCACCAGTCCAGCACATAGTACTTCCAACAACAAAGGCTTTGTGATGAATTTCTAAAGAGCAAAATGTGTTTTCCTCAAATGGTTGTGAAGGATTAAAATAAAAAAATTTGCTGCCAGCCTTCAAATCTGCAGCTCCTGTGTCTGTGAGTATGTCATAGTATCAAAGTAAGAGGAATGTTGTGTTGATTCTGCTGCTGATGAAAGTGGTAGTACTAGTGGTGACATGATGAAAGCATGTCTGGTGTGTCCACCATGCTGGGTAGTGGTGGGACTGAGTCATAATTCCTGGCAGTGGAAGTAACAGCAATATAAGGATGTTGCAGTTGCTACAATCAATGCTGATGAGGAACCAGCAGAAGGATCAAAAAACTGTAAAAACAAAAGAAAAAAACAAGAGGAGCTCCTAGTGTATTAACGTAATGGTAAAAAAACACCAACCACCACCAATGAAATTGCACTTACAAAATAAGTGGCTGACACTAAGACATAAGTGTTGTTCAGCTATATGAGCTTTTTGGGGGTATAATTGGAACTGCTCCCCTCCAGCAGTAAACTCAGGCTGCTCCGCTCCTCCACAATCGTTCAGGTAGTAAATAAAAAAACTGTCATGGAGTTCACATGTGCCTTACAAAACAAATATACTGTGTAGAGGAAAAAGAATTCAATAATGACTAAGGAATTGATAGAACCATCAGGAAGTACCCTGGATCGATACTTATTTGTGGAGTGCAATACATTTATGTTATATTGGTCATTAAAGCATTTTATAACTAGACCTGCACTGAATCAATTTATATGTGATCTCATTCATATAGTGTATGACATTTTTGAAGTGTTCTAGTTAGATAATGTGTAGTGGCATTTTCATTTTAGGGGATCCAAATAAATAACAACCTGTCTAAATTAATGATACCCTAATAAATAATGCCATCTAAACATGTCAAGCCCCCTGTGACAGATATTATCAGGACAATCAGGGGAGTTTCTAGGTTCCCAAAAGACTTGGGACTTGTGCCAATGTAATGCATTATTATTGCAGCACAACTGCACCATTACTAGTAGGGAGATTAACATCCCAACCTGGCAACAAAACCTGGAGCTTTAGACACAAGAGTCCATCCGTAGTAGTGCCCATGAGGATGATTAAGAAAAGAAAACCAACAGCATGGAATCAATCAGTGAATTAACCATTTCAGCACCATGTGTGGATCTTGGCAGTTTAGAGGCTGATGGGAGTGTTCCTTTATTATCGCCACTGACTTTTTTGTTATATAAAGTGTAACATGTATAATGTAACATATAACATATCTTTCAATTAAGGATCCTTTTAAAACAATTGAATGTTTATTTGTTCTTTGTGGTATATCTGTTTGCCCTGATTTACTCCTCATGTAGCACAAAATCATATTTTGGGAGATGCACAAATTATTGATATTCTGTTAGTTTCTTTACTGTTGCTTTTATGAGGAAAGACATAATATGTTGACTATACAGTTAAAATTATTAATAACACTGCATATCTTTTCAGGTAGTAAATAAAAAAACTGTCATGGAGTTCACATGTGCCTTACAAAACAAATATACTGTGTAGAGGAAATAGAATTCAATAATCACTAAGGAATTGATAGAACCATCAGGAAGTACCTTGGATCGATACTTATTTGTGGAGTGCAATACATTTATGTTATATTGGTCATTAAAGCATTCTATAACTAGACCTGCACTGAATCAATTTATATGTGATCTCATTCATATAGTGTATGACATTTTTGAAGTGTTCTAGTTAGATAATGTGTAGTGGCATTTTCATTTTAAGGGTTCCAAATAAATAACAACCTGCCTAAATTAATGATACCCTAATTAATAATGCCATCTAAACATGTCAAGCCCCCTGTGATAGATATTATCAGGACAATCAGGGGAGTTGCTAGGTTCCCAAAAGACCTGGGACTTGTGCCAATGTAATGCATTATTATTGCAGCACAACTGCACCATTACTAGTAGGGAGATTAACATCCCAACCTGGCAACAAAACCTGGAGCTTTAGACACAAGAGTCCATCCATAGTAGTGCCCATGAGGATGATTAAGAAAAGAAAACCAACAGCATGGAATCTATCAGTGAATTAACCATTGCAGCACCATGTGTGGATCTTGGCAGTTTAGAGGCTGATGGGAGTTTTCCTTTATTGTCTCCACTGACTTTTTTGTTATATGAAGTGTAACATGTATAATGTAACATGTGACATATCTTTCAATTAAGGATCCTTTTAAAACAATTGAATGTTTATTTGTTATTTGTAGTATAGCTGCTTTGCCTGATTTACACCTCATGTAGCACAAAATCATATTTTGGGAGATGCACAAATTATTGATATTCTGGACCCAGTCCTGTTTAATGTTAAATAGTGATGAGCGAGCACCCCAATGCTCGGGTGTTCGGGTGCTCTGACCGAGCACCCCCTGAGGCTCGAGTGCTCGGCCGAGCACCCGAGCCCCATTGAAGTCAATGGGAGGACTCGAGCATTACACCAGGCACCCCCTGCTCTGATGAGGGGAGGGTGCCTGGTCCATAGGAAAAGGGCAGAAAAAGATGGAAACACTACAGAAATGGTTCAGGGACAGCATAGGGAGGATGTCTGGATGCATCTTTGGCCTCCAACATCGCTGCTGGGAACGATCTTTCGCCCGTAGTACGCCATTTTTACAGACTGACCATAAAACACACAAAAAGGAAAATAAAAACGACTTTAGGCGAAAAATTGTTACCAAACAATATTTGCTGTATATTTACTTGTATATCATCTGCAAATTATCCCAAAAATTTCCTTGATTTTCGGAAGTGAGGCCATGATTAAGAGGGAAACGTGCGCAGAGGCAAATTCTCCCAAAAATTTCCTTGATTTTCAGAACTGAGGCCATGATTAAGAGGGAAACGTGCACAGAGGCAAATTCTCCCAAAAATTTCCTTGATTTTATTGAACTGAGGCCATGATTAAGAGGGAAACGTGCGCTGAGCTGACCATCTAAAACATTATGGGTGAGGGTCTGCTGCAGAGCTGACCATCCTAAACATTATATGCGAAGGCCCGCTAGTGAGCTGACGCTATAAAACATTATATGAGAGGGCCCGCTAGAGAGCTGACCCAATAAAACATTATATGAGAAGGCCCGCTGGTGAGCTGACCTATATAAAAATTGGCAAACAGGGCCCGCTGGTGAGCTGGCCCTATATAAAAATTATATCACAGGGCCCGCTGGTGAGCTGGCCCTATATAAAAATTATAGCACAGGGCATATGGAAGAGGAGGAGGAGGATGAGAAGATTAAGAGTCAACCATATACCCGTTTTTTGGGTGGAAGGGGTGAATGGGAATACACAGTATTCACATCATTGTAAATAACATATATAAAGTGAGTTTATGTTCCCCCGGGGCTTTCCTCCAGTGGAGTGGAGAAGTCAGGGGAAATCCAGGCCTTGTTCATTTTTATAAGTGTCAACCTATCAGCATTGTCGGTGGAAAGGCGGATACGCTTATCTGTTATGATGCCACCAGCAGCACTAAATACCCGCTCAGACAGAACGCTGGCGGCAGGGCAGGCCAGCACCTCCAAGGCGTAGAGTGCCAGTTCATACCACGTGTCCAGCTTGGACACCCAGTAGTTGTAAGGCACAGAGGGATCATTGAGGACGCTGACACGGTCTGCTACGTACTCCTTCACCATCTTCCAAAACTTTTCCCTCCTTGTGACACTAGGCTGCGCATCAGGGTGAGGGTGCTGGCGGGGTGTCATGAAGGTGTCCCACGCCTTGGAGAGTGTTGCCCTGCCTTTCTCGGAACTGCTGTGTGCTCCCCTTTTCTCCCCTTCTCGGTTGGCCAAGGTAGCACGTACTCTGCCGCCAGCGTTGTCAGATGGAAAATTTTGGAGCAATTTTTCAACAAGAACCTTCTGGTATTGCAACATTTTGCTTGTCCTCTCCACCGGAGGAATGAGAGATGAGAAATTCTCTTTGTAGCGGGGGTCCAGAAGGGTGAACACCCAGTAATCCGTGTTGTCTAAAATGCGTACAACGCGTGGGTCACGGGAAAGGCAGCCTAACATAAAGTCAGCCATGTGTGCCAGAGTACCAACAGTCAAGATTTCGCTGTCCTCACCAGGAGGATGACTCTCAATATCCTCATCCTCTTCCTCCTCTTCTGCCCACCCACGCTGAAGAGATGGAACTAAAGTTCCATGGCTACCCTCTGTAGCGGAGGCAACCGTGTCTTCCTCCTCCTCCTCCTCCTCCTCCTCCGCCTCCTCCAATTGTCGCTGAGAAGACGAAGTGAGGGTGCTCTGGCTATCACCTTGTGTAAGCTCTTCCTCCCCCATTTCCACCTCTTCCACATGCAAAGCGTCGGTTTTAATTGTGAGCAGCGAGCGTTTCAGTAGACACAGAAGTGGGATGGTTACACTGATAATAGCGTTATCGCCGCTCACCATCTGTGTCGATTCCTCAAAATTGCGTAAAACCTCGCAGAGGTCTGACATCCATTCCCACTCCTCACTTCTGATTACAGGAAGTTGAACGGAGAGGCGACGACCGTGTAACAGCTGGTACTCCACTACTGCCCTCTGCTGCTCACAAAGCCGGGCCAACATGTGGAAGGTGGAGTTCCAGCGCGTGCTCACGTCACACAGCAGCCGGTGAGCTGGCAATTGTAAGCGCTGCTGCAGCTTCAACAGGCCGGCTGAAGCTGTTGATGACTTACGGAAATGTGCACACACGCGGCGCACCTTGGTCAAGAGATCATGCACATTGGGGTAGGTTTTTAGAAATCGCTGCACCACTAAATTAAATACATGCGCTAGGCATGGTACGTGTGTGAGCTTGCCGAGCTCCAAAGCCGCCACCAAGTTACGCCCATTATCACACACAACCATGCCTGGTTGCAGGTTGAGTGGCGAGAGCCACTGCTCGGTCTGGTGACTAATCCCCTGCAACAGCTCTGAGGCCGTGTGCTGTTTGTCCCCAAGGCAGATCAGCTTCAGCACGGCCTGTTGACGCTTCCCCACTGCAGTGCTACACTGCTTCCAGCTACTGGCTGATGGGGGAGTGGCGCTGTGTGTAGAGAATTCGGAGGTGGAAACGGAGGAGGAGGAGCCAATAACGTAGGTGCTGGTGGAAACCCTGATGGAGGTAGGGCCCGCAATCCTCGGCGTGGGTAGCACCCGTGCCATCCCAGGGTCAGAGTTGCTCCCAGCCTCCACGACATTCACCCAGTGTGCCGTCAGGGAAATGTAGCGTCCCTGGCCACAAGCACTTGTCCATGTGTCAGTCGTTAAGTGGACCTTCCCAGTAACTGCGTTGGTCAGGGCACGGGTGATGTTACGGGACACATGGTGGTGTAATGCGGGGATGGCACACCGGGAAAAGTAGTGGCGGCTGGGGACCGCGTACCGAGGGACAGCTGCTGCCATCAGGCTGCGGAAGGACTCAGTGTCCACAAGCCTAAATGGCAGCATTTCGATGGCCAGTAATTTGGAAAGGTGTGAGGTTAGTGCTATGGCCTGTGGGTGGGTGGCTGGGTACTTTCTCTTGCGCTCAAATGCCTGGGGTAACGACATTTGGACGCTGTGCTGGGACAGGGAAGTGGATGTGGTCGCTGATGGTGCTTCAGATGCTACAGGTGCAGGGCGGGAGGTATGCGGGCCTGCGCCTTCGACAGGCGATTGGCCGGCATCGAAAACAGGGGAAGAGGAGGCAGTGGTGTGGCCTGCAGACACAGATGGGCGATCCAGGCGTTCCTCCCACTTACTACGGTGCTTGGATGCCATGTGTCGGATCATGCTGGTGGTGGTGAGGTTTCTAGTGTTCATGCCTCGGCTCATTCTGGTGTGGCACAGGTTGCAAACTACAATTCTTTTGTCGTCCGCACATTCCTTAAAAAAACGCCATACCGCGGAACACCTACCCCTTGGCAAGGTAGATTTACGCAAGGGGGTGCTCCGTGGAACATTTGCGGGCCGGTTTGGTGCGGTCCGCCTTCTTTCTGTAGCCACACCACTGCCTCTTCCAGCCTGTTGCGGTGCTGCAGATGGCTCACCCTCAGGACTGCTGACATCGCTCGGCTCTACACCTTCCCAGGTGGGGTCAGTCACCTCATCGTCCACCAAGTCCTCCTCCACTTCCTCACTCTGATCATCCTCCTCAAGTCTTGATCCCACCACATACTCAGTCATTGACAACTGTATAACATTCTCCTCAACAAGGTCTTGAGACGGAAATAGTGGTTGATTTAATGGCAACTGTGTCTCATCATCATCATCATCATCCACTACTTCCTTTGACCTTAAATGCCGTTCACATCTGTCATCTTCTTGTGATTGGGTAGCCTCTAGAGGTTGTGAATCAGGGCACAAGATGTCATGTTCCTCTGCAAGCGTGCTTGGAGAGAGGGTCAAATGAAGGATTGGTGATGAGACGAGCTCCTCACTATATCCCAGTGTGGGATCACTTCTTTGACCAGACCGTGTATGGTGGGAGGAAGGATGATCAGAGTGAGGATTATGTTGACCAGACTCTTGGCTACTGAGAGTGGACTTGGTGGAAGACAGGGTGGTGCTTAACCGACTGGAAGCAGTATCAGCTGTCATCCAACCGACCACCTGTTCGCAGTGGTCGGACCTCGAGAGTGATGTCCTGCGACGCCCTGTAAAATTACACATGAAGCTAGGTATGGTGGATGTCTTTCTTTCTTGTGCTCTGGCACCAGGCACAGTTTCTCCGCGTCCTGACCCGCGCCCTGAACTTTCAGGATCACGTCCACTTCCCCGTCCCTTTTTACCCGCCTTCTTCATCTTACACAGAATATGTGACTTTAATATTTGAGTTTGAAAACTTAACAGTATTTCTTATTATTCTGCAACTCTGCAGAGTACACAGAATAGGCTGCTAAACGGCGGTGAAACACACTGAATGGAATATGTGACTTTAATATTTGAGTTTGAAAACTTAACAGTATTTCTTATTATTCTGCAACTGTACAGAGTACACAGAATAGGCTGCTAAACGGCGGTGAAACAGACTGAATGGAATATGTGACTTTAATATTTGAGTTTGAAAACTTAACAGTATTTCTTATTATTCTGCAACTGTACAGAGTACACAGAATAGGCTGCTAAACGGCGGTGAAACACACTGAATGGAATATGTGACTTTAATATTTGAGTTTGAAAACTTAACAGTATTTCTTATTATTCTGCAACTGTACAGAGTACACAGAATAGGCTGCTAAACGGCGGTGAAACACACTGAATGGAATATGTGACTTTGATATTTTAGTTTGAAGACTTAACAGTATTTCTTCCTATTCTGCAACTCTGCACAGTACACAGAATAGGCTGCTAAACTGCGGCGAAGCACACTGAATGGAATATGTGACTTTGATATTTTAGTTTGAAGACTTAACAGTATTTCTTCCTATTCTGCAACTGTGCAGAGTACACAGAATAGGCTGCTAAACTGCGGCGAAGCACACTGAATGGAATATGTGACTTTGATATTTTAGTTTGAAGACTTAACAGTATTTCTTCCTATTCTGCAACTCTGCACAGTACACAGAATGTGCTGCTAAACTGCGGCGACGCACACTGAATGGAATATGTGACTTTGATATTTTAGTTTGAAGACTTAACAGAATGTGCTCTAATCTGCAACTTTGCACACTAAACAGAATGTGCTCTAATCTGCAACTTTGCACACTAAACAGAATGTGCTCTAATCTGCAACTGTGCACACTAAACAGAATGTGCTCTAATCTGCAACTTTTCACACTAAACAGAATATTTTTTTTTTTTTTTTTTTTTTTTTTTTTCCCCCCACACAAAATAACCTGCTGCCCCCACACACAGTAGTCCTAAAAAGGACTTTTGGTTCTTTTTTTTCACAATTTTTTTTTTTCCTCCCTACACTGCCTTTCCCTTCCTATCCTCAGCTCTCCCTGGCTCAGACTGAGCCGAACTCGATGGTCAGGTGCTATACAGCACCCGACCACGGGTTCTGGCCAGCCAATCAGTGTAATGCCAGCAGCCAACATGGCTGCTGGCATTACACCGATGTCAGAGCCTCCCTGCACGTTTATTGGCTGCGCAGCAGCCGCAAAACGTGCGGGGAGGAGACCCGAACATGGCGGGCGAGCACATGCGGTACTCGTACGAGTACCGCCATGTGCCGAGCAGAGCGATGCTCGAGCCGATCCGAGCATCGGCCGAGCATGCTCGCTCAACACTAATGTTAAAGTATTAAGCTATTAATGCTTAAAATTCCATCTTTTTTGCTTATTTCACCAAAAGAATGACACTGGGGAAGAGCATGGGTGTTTTGGTTATTTCTTTCCACTGAAAATTGGTGAACGTGATGTCCTATTCGTAACAAGGCCCAGAACTTTTTGCCTTGTTCCTGCACACGCTATGGGACAAGGAAAAGGGGCTTGATGGCATTAAACTTTTATTGAATGTGGTGTCTGGGCACCAACATGCACTAAAGAAATCATATGCCCTAGTTCATACCACCGACTGCAGCCACTGGTGTTGGAAGCTAACAACCGTGGAGCTGTCAGATTTGTGCACACACATTCCACTTTATTTCTAGCAAGCACTTCCCCTAGTGCAAGGAATGGAAAGTGGCAATTTTTTCACATAAAAAACTTAGAGGATAGGTGTCAGGCAGGCACAATACACAGGTTATTTTACCTCAGTGGTTGATTCTTAAAGGGATAGTAATGTTTAATTATAAAAGCAGCTCCAATTAATCTTCATAGTATCTGGGCCATGGAGAGTGTTATTTCAATACTGTCAGAGTTGTAGTTCAAGCGTAATTGAATGATAAAGTATCCCCCTTCCGCCCCTTTTACTGATTTCACTGTTCAGCTCCGAGCAGCAGGGTGGTGTCCAAGTGGATTGCAGAGAGGGACAATCTTCAACTAATATAAGGGAAAAACATGGAAAACATGTCAAGGGGGGCAGGGTTTTTATTGTTCTCACAGTAAGAATATTGTCCCTTGCTGTGAGCTGTCTGGTCAGTGGACCATATTCCACATCTAAGGTGAGCAGTGTTACATCAGTAAAAGGGGCAGGAGAAGGTTACTTTTTCATTCAATTACTCTTGAACTACAACTCTGACAGTATTGAAATAACACTCTCTATGACTCAAATACTATGAAGATTAATTGGAGCTGCTGTTTTTGTGAAACATTACTATCCCTTTAAATACAAAGCATTATTAACATCTTGAGCATCCATGGGCTTAAAGTACCATATGTACTTTAGTATAAGAAAAATACAGTAATTCATGCAGATATTATTTTTCCCTTTTGGAGGATGGTTTTTGAGTTTATCCTGTTCTAATGTATTCACCACCCTGTAGTTCTGCCGATGTCACTTACAAGCGAAGGCAACAATGGAAACTGCGTAAGATATCACGAGATTATTACGGATGTTTGAACGTCATTAAGTACACGAACAGTGGACACCTTTGTTAACAAGTGTATTACAGTGTATGGTAAAAAAAAATCCAAATCTAACTTACAAACCCTTGATTGTACTGCAACAATAAATCCATTTGTTTTGTCATTTTGTAATATCATGTAACAATTCCAACTTGACTTACAATTTTATTTTTTACTTTATTGAAAATGTTAACTTTTTTCTTTGCCTTTAATATACCCAACACAAAAAGCTGATTGTGAATGGAAGATTGAGTTTTTCTATTGAAACATATTTTTATAATAATGATTTTTTCTGTAGGGGGTTACAAACTGCTAATTAACATCGTTGACCCAATATTCATAAGAAATAAGAGTAATAGCAGCAATTTCTTTACACTGGGTAAGAGCCTATAATATTACCAGCACTTCTGTTCCATTGGTAATTAACTGCAAGCAATTATTGTAGTCAAGGAAGTATAGCTGAATGCTCATAGGTAATAAAAAATGAAATTATGTTTGTAAAACTCATCTATGTTTCATGCTGTGTACAATGAATTTTTTTATCTGAATGCAAGACTTATTTTTTAATATTAATCCTTATTTTGCCATATTACTGTTATATCCAGAGCATTAACCCCTTAGATGATAAAGACGTCTTCAATTCATTGTGAAGTAATGCCTTTAAGATGTCTTCGGCATCCAAGGGGTTGAATTCATTTTAACACAAATGTGCATTAAGTGTTTAGAGAGCTTAACAGCCACTGCAGACTTGATAAATTAAAATATTTTGTATGCAAGAAATTTACATGTAAAGTGATCTTGTCACCTTAAGAGAACCATAGTTAATTTTAAAGAAAATTAAAAACAACATATATGTTGTTCTACCCATTTGTTTGAAATATAACTAGTTTTTAAGATTTATTTTTTGGAAGTGCAGAGTCACATTTTATGTAAATTAGTTTCTGTTCTGAGCCATACATTGCTGCTGTTGCCAGCTACACTGCAGTGCCAGTGTGCATGAGTATGTGTATACAACATTTACATATACGCAGGATAATATATGATTTTAATAAAATCTTGCATTATTATTGGTCAGTCATTCATCGGTGTTCATAGCACAGATCATAAATATCATAGATGGTGACAGTCATGGCAACAGTGCAAATACCTCCTCCTTCTCCATAGTGCTGATATTAAACAATGTGTTGTATGCTTCTATATCTTTTGTTTTTTGTCCACTTCTGCTACAAAAAAATGCAAATCTATACACAGTGCTGCTGGATAGATGTGTCCTGCAACAATCATTACCAATATGATAATGACAAATGTTCTACAAAATGTTGTGGTGGTGTTGTTCTTGCTGTTTTTTTGCTTATCATACTGAGGGTTTAATCATATTGTTTACTTCCTTTTAAATATGTTTCTTGTAGATTCACCCCTACATATCTCTTATCCTCCACAATACAATATTCCAGTCAACGTATAAGGATATATTTATATAATTTTGCAGAACACTTCTTAGAGTGCTGATTATACTTTGACACAAATTCAGACATGTCATCTTTAAAGCAGGAGTCCATCAATGTAGTAACTAGAATGTAGGAAAAAATGTAGTCACATAACTTTTTTTAAACTTCTGTTTTCAACAAAAGAACAGGGCATAATTTAAACTGCCAACATTCTGGCAACTTTTCCATTCCACAGGTATGCTTTTGGATTATTATTATTTTTTTTTTTACAGTTTTTGACTTCTTTTTAAAAAGTAAGTATAGGTTAGTAATGCATAGAAGGCAAAATCTGTAATATAATTCTTTTAACAACATGACTAGTGGTTGTGGTGATGGAAGTGGTTGTGGTGGTGCATGTGGGGAAACTATAACTTCTCACATCCAGATAAGTCATAGTCATCCTAATTCATGGTTTGCATTTTTACAACAGAAGCGAGAGATAGTAGTATATTAATGTTACTGAAGCAAATGTTGTCCTGCACTCTGAGCCAACTAAAACACTGTTTTTATGCAATACTTGGCTTTGTGAGCTTTTAGGAGTCCTTCTACTATTGATAGTTGTTGCCCCTCTAAAGTACTGCTAGTTTGTCTGCCAATCAACTCTTTGGTTTTGCTTCTGGAGTGATCACCAGGAGGATGTCCTTAGATGTGACTCTGCTTCCTACTGCTCACATGTTTTTTATAGAGACCACAGATATCAACATATTTAGCTTCTGGATTATTTATCACCATACAGTGATATTGCTTCTCCAAATCCTACGTTATGCTATGGAGCCTATGCATTAAGATTTCTCAGCCTCCATAGAATAACATAGAAATTGAAAAAGTAATATTATTAGAGAAATTGTCTCTTATTTATCACCCCTTAGTGCATCTTCCCACTGCTTGCCTCTATCTGTAGCTAGTGTCAAAATTCAGCAGCCTACTTCTCTCCCTCTCCTATCTTGACTGCTTAGTAGGGAAGGGAGAAAGTTCCCACATAGAACTTTTCACCTAGTGCAGGAATTAGCATGTAAAAAGTGCCTTTTTCAGTTTCTTTTCCACACATTGAAATCAATGATAATAATGTAATTTATTCCTACATGTAGTGTTTCTCTCCAAGTATTTCCTCATGCTAACTCTGTATAAAAGGGAGTTTCAGATCATTTGCCATATTGTCAGTCTGTGCTGGAAGAGAGAAAGTAAGCTGTTGAAAGATGAATATCCTAGCTTATCAGACTGGTAACCACATAAAACCATACATACTGACCGTTCAACCTTATCTCACTGTACTGGTATCCAAAGAACCACACATACTGACCCCTCAGCCTTGTCCCACTGGTAGCCATACAACCACAAATATTAACACTCCAACCTTTTTCCACTCAACTGGTAGCCAACATATGATCATATTTTCTATACACAGGATTTTCTGTGAAAAAAGCTGCAAATTGTATTTTTCCACAAATATTTCTGTGACAAAATGCAGCTTTTTCCCCTTTGTAATGCATGTTTACAGTATATAATGGAGATAGACCTGTTATGTTCAGAATTAGCAGCTTTCAGTAAAGTATAAAATGTTTCACACAGTAGTAGGAGTGGGTGAAAGGTCCTGTTGTGTTCCCATGAAAAAAAGCCATGAAAACTACGTGGTTGCCCACTTTATTGCAGGAAGATTCGTTTTAAATCCATCGATTAAAATCTTCACCATTTTCGCCAGTTGGCATAAATTCTTTGCTTTTTTCCAATGGCTAGAAAGTTTTAGCTCCTTTATTAATGTGCTTTTTTCCTTTTTGCTATAAAAATGTGCCATTTTCCAGGAAGTGAAACACAATACAAGCAGCTACAGAGCGAGAGAGAGGCACTAGGCTGCTGTGTGCTAATATCAAACTTGAGGTAGGAGAGGCTCATAGTGACTGCTATCACAATGAGCAAGTTTAATAATAATAAAGGAGGAGCTGGAAGGACCCTTATTTGTCCAGTTAGTCTGAGGAGAAGGAGGAAGTGACCACTACCAGCATTGAAGGGTCTGCATACCTTGATTCCCCAGACCCAATGCTGGACAGTCCCCCTAAATCACCCCTCAGGATCTTGGGAAAATGAATCCCAAGCGTGGAAGAAGAGGGTAGTAGTATGAACAGGACCAGTGCCTGCTGCCAGTGATGCCACTAGTGCTGAGAGTGCTGCCAATGCTGAACCTCCTGTCAGTATTGCACCTGCTGCCAGTGCCGAACCTGTCACCAGTGTGTCTTGTCCTTCTCAAGAGAGGGGGGAGGAAGAGAGGATGCAAAGTGTGACAGCAGGGGAATCTAAGTCACACTTGCCACCCCCAAGCAGTCCCCCTACTAGTACTACTACTAATAAAGTGCAGCAGCTTGTACAGAGTGTTAGGAGTGAAGGAGGAGGTGATCATTATATTACTAGTGACTGTGAAGACTCAGGGACTGAAATTGATGTGGTTGGTGTTATTAGTGGTAACAGTGATGGTGAAGCACCTGGTGGGAGTAGCATTAGGGGAGTGGGAGTGAAAGTAATGCAGAGCTTCCAGACTAGTGATCAAGGGAGCCCACACCATTCCCATCCCCCATGGCATTGTCCAGGTAGAACATGATCCTGAAGAATGCAGAATTATTGCCTAGCAGCAATAATACCACAACTATCAGGAGCACAGTTTAGCTGCCTTTGGCTGCTGCTAGTGCTGCCAGTCTGCCTTATTCAGGTCATCAAGGAATGGCAAGTGTGACATTAGTGGACCCTCTGTCACATTCACATCACCTCATCCAAGCAGTGTCTGTAATTGAGCAACAGCACAGAGGGACTGGTGGTGGTGGTGGTGATGATGATGATGATGGTGGAGAAGCTGGGGTGGAGGAGACATTAATGGCCTTTTGAGTCCAAACTGAGAAGGAATAGGAGATAGATGGGGATGTGCATCACCACCACCACCACCAGAAAGTGAGGTTTTGCTGTTTCTGAATTGCAAGGGAAGCATCATGCTGAGAAGCAGGCTAGTGTGTCACAAACTACAGTGGACACAGTGGGAATGTGGTCAACAAGTGATGCAGGATTAGGACAGGTTCCACTTGTCAGCAACAATACTCCTAGTCCTAGTTGCAGTGCTGATTCTGAGGAAGTAGCAGCAAGAGCAGCAACATCAACCTCTGCACCAGTCAGGTAAAAGGAAATGTGGAAGAGAAGAAGCAAGGTCATTTTCTCTACCTTTCCCCTCCCCCCTGAAGTCATAGGTGTGGGACTATTTTTCTCTTGGTGCAGGCACAGTGCAGTTATCAACAAAGGCACTGTGCACAATTTGTGACAACTCAACTCACCATCACCTTCTTGCTCTAGGGTAGCTACATCTTCTACCAATCCACCTCTTTTATCTTTACCTGCTCCGTCAAGTGATACCCATTCTGTAGATGTCAGGATGTGGCAGTCCATGTCCACCCATTGCACACTGTGTGGTGCACTGACCAGACATGGCAGTGTGGTGGAGGAGAATTGCAAGAATCGTAAGCAGGGCATCAAGCTGCATCTGAGGAGATTCTATCCCTCAGACTATGCTAAGCTGGTGGCAGGGAGGGTTCATCACTATTACTGTCTGCAAGTTGTCATGTGTCTTTAACAGGGTGTGGACAAGGGGCATAGTGACAGCATTAGTACTTGGTTTCTGGTGGGGGGGATTTCACATTTCCCTAAGTGTCATGGTGTTTGAATACAGTTGTGCAGGTTTGATGTGAGTTCAGATGTACCCATTGTTTCCAGTCCTTCCCTTATTTACCACACATTGCAGTTGCTGATGTGAGAGGCAAAGTTCCTGCTCTCTATTCTAGTAACAACACACGCATGGTTTTGGAGGATGGGCAGGTGGAGACGCATCACTGGCCAACTTTTCTCCACAAATACCTGAAGTGGTGAAGGCTGGTTATGGTGCTGCTACTGCCTCAAGTGCATCACTGGGGCTAGTCGTGGCAAGTGGAACCTTCACCATTCATCACCCATATTACTGCTGTTGTTCCCTTTGAATTCAAGGGAATGAGCTAGGTGAAAAGAAGCGGAAAAACTGCACTTTTCTCAGGAAATTATTTGCCAAGTGGTAAGTTCCATTATTCGCTGATTTTGTGGTGAGGCCAAAATTTTCACCCATCTCTACACAGTAGTTGCTGCAGGCATGTAACTCCACCAAAACTCAGTGCATGCTTATCCCTCTCAGAAAGGTAGGATGGTGTGTAAGTAAACACACAGACAGCTGTATCTGTCTGCTTGTCTTGAATTTGTCTTTGTCTGCAAAGTATCTTTCACTCACTCAGTATCAGTAGGGAGTCAGCCAGCTCAGGTAAGAACTTTGATCCCCTGCCTGTCAGTTATCATTCAAAAGATTTGGGTTCTCCTTTCTGCCTTCACAACCCCATCCAGAGAACAACTTGCTTCCATCAATATTTCTATGAAGCAATTCCAGCAGCATCTCTGTGTCTGACCTCCTGTAGCATGAACACTTCAGCTGCTTTCTCTTTATTTCTCGCTCCTCAAACCATGCACTGACAAAATGTGGGTGACTGACACTTCTTTTATAGCTAGCATTGCAGAAATACATGGGGGAAACACTGCATGGGAAATTATTTCAATACAATGAAAAAAAGCCAAAAAAAAAGCAGAAAGACGACTTTTTATTGGATTTCCAGAGCAAGGTGAAAAGTTCAGTTTTTCAGAAGTTTCACTTTTCAGTAGAAAATGTTTGTCCATTCCCATTCATATGAGACAATCAGGTAATACACATTTAAAAGAAGCAAACACATAGATTAAAGGGGAACTACCACCCCGCAATAACTTAAGCTTGATTGATTCTTCATCTGGCGACTAGCTGCTTAGTAGCGCTAGTCACCAGAAATATTACCTGGTTCTGAAGATTTCGGCATTTTAGGGATGCTCACAGGAGCAGGAAGCATGGACATCTCATCACAGTGACGTCCGTGCGCCTGCTCTGTCAGTCCCTTTTGAGCCGGCAACAATTGTTGCTGACAATTGTTCATCCTTAATTCTTTCCACTGAATGCTTTTGAAAAGTTACGAAAACAGCTTACCAAGGCTGATGTAGAAAGAGGAACTGGAGCAATTATGTATATGAACAACAGAGGGCAAATAAAAATTCCCCAAAATCCATTGATTAATATGAAGCTGTCAACCTATTGAATGATATAGAGCTCTTCAAAGTATTGTTTCATAATGATCTCTAGATTTCTAGATCTCTGTTGCATTCATTGGGTTAAAGAGATCATTCCACCTTATTTTGACTTTTCATATTTTATACTTGCAGAGAAAGTAAAGTTACATTGCCTCTCTCTGCCTTTTTTTTACCTTTTTATTTCCTTGGTAGAATATATGTTTTCAGGGATCTTTACTAGTTGGGAACTGTGAACATAAGTTATTTATTTAATGTTGCAATCTCCCTGCAGCACTGCTGTAGAGGCATGTTTTTCTACATTATTTCACTGTTTTTTTTTCTATTGCATCTTTTATTGTTGCACTCTCTGTATATAAAAAATGAATAGACAAACTGATTTTACACATTGTGTTCTTCCAGAGCAGTCAAAGCAAGTTGGAACTATATTTCTGTATGTGTATGTATGTGTATTTTGACAACTGTGAATGTGTCCTCTAAGGCAGTGTTTCTCAACTCCTGCCCTCAGGACCCACTAACAGGCCAGGACTTAGGGATTTCTCTGTTAGAGCACAGGTGTGGTGATCAGAGGCTCATTCACATTGATTAACTCACCTGTGCTCTAACAAGGAAATCATCAAATCCTGGTCTGTTAGTGGGTCCTGAGGACAGGAGTTGAGAAACACTGCTTTATGGCACATTTGGCTTGTTCCAGAATTGCTCCAGTTCTTCTCAATATCCCAATTTCACTATGCCCTAGTAACATGACTCCCAAGAGAAAGATAACTTACCTGTTCACAAAAAATAGCTATTTAAATATTTACTTTAAATTATTTTGGCTTTTGGTGGGGTATGTTGAATTGAGCCCAGTTCCCTTAACCCCTTTAACAACCAATGAGCTGCCAGGACTGTCATCTGTGGATGTGCGTTAAATGAGATGTATCACATTATAAAAAATTGTTACCATATGTTTTGTTAATAAAAGTAGTAATAGGAATGCTGTTTTTTTAATGTATTTACAAAGATATTATATCTTCTGTGCTGTGCACTTCTACATAATGTGCACAGCACAGCTCTTCTTCTCCTCCCACCTCCCTCCCAGCTGCCCAAGAAGCACGTTCACGCTTCCCTTCAGTGTTGTGTGAATGGCTTCTATTGTTATATCAAGCTCCGTTTAGCATTATACTGAGGTTGCAACCTCAGTATAATACTAACCAGAGCTTGATATAACGATAGAAACCATTCACAGCACACCGAAGGGAAGCGTGAATGCGCTCCTTGGGCAGCTGGGAGGGAGGTGGGAGGAGATTTAGGATGTCAAGAAAAGCTTTGCTGAAGAATCAGCGTGCCCTATTATGCTGACTTGAATATAGAATAACTTTGTAAGTACTTACATAAAAAAAAAAGCTTTCCTATTATTACTTTTATTAACAAAACATATGGTAACACATTTTTATAAGGTGATACATCCCCTTTAACCTTTTGAGTGCCTGAGGGGTATGCAATCCATTGCAAAGCAATGGGTTGCGTACCCCTCTGGCACTCAGAGGGTTAAAGGGATAGTAATACTTCATTGTATCGCTTTTATTTTTATTTTGTAGGCATTAAAAAAACATGAAGAACGATATGTCTTATCTCTAAAACCTTTTGGTTTGAGAAATATTCACACGCAAAGTGTCCCCTCCCGTCCTTTTTACCATCTCTTTTCAGATGTGGAATGCAGTCCATAGACCAGACAGATAACAGCAGGGGACAATCTTCTTCCTATGAGAACAATGAAAGCCCTGTCCCCCTTGACAAGTTTTTCAGGTTTTTCCCCTATCTTAATTGAAGATTGTCTCTCTCTGCAATCTACCTGGGCACCTCCTTTCTACTCTGGCTGAGCAGCGTTACATCAGTAAAAGGGGCAGGAGAGGGATACTTTGTCATTGAATTACTCTTGAACTACAACTCTGACAGAATTGAAATAACACTCTCCAAAGTCCAAATACTATGATGATTAATTAGAGCTGCTTTTATCATGAAACATTACTATCCCTTTAAGGACCAATGGTGGTCCTGTCACACCATGGAACTCTGGGATGGCAGCGTATCTCCACGCCATGCTGTCATCCCAGAAAGCATAACTCAAAAATTGTAAAAAAGTGCAGTAGTCCTCCAGGGCCACCCACCCCCAGATTGGGTGGTCGTTAAGGGGTTAAATCCCACAAACTAGGTCATATATATTTCCAAAGTATCTATTTTGTAGATTGAAACAACACAGAATAGCAAGTCAAGCAAGATCTTGTTTCCAAGTATTCTTTTTGAAGATCTGCTAAAGTACCTCAGGGTTATCCAAAATGTATTAACCTCTTGATTTCTATAAACATTTACATTATAACATTGCTTTGTAATACATTGGAGATGTCTTAAATATTCTAGGGTTTAACCCTTTGTTTGCAATGCATTGGGCACCCCTGGCACTCAAAGGTTTAGGAATGTGCAAAGAGGATAAGGACAGTTATTTAACATGGTAAAACAATAGTACTTCCACTACTTAGAGAGAGACTTTCTGCACAAGTTATTACATAATGGAATATAATTACTAAAACAGACTCCCAGTATTGATGTACAGGTGTGCAGTCTGGAATCCCAACATGATTCAGGAAGCCTGGATTCTGGATGCATCTTCAGCAAACACCTTATACAACTGGGTGAAATTTATGTAATAACCGATATTCTGTGCCAGCACGTAAACAGTTTACAATTGGTTTCAATAGTAAGTATATTTCTGGAGCCTGGGGCAGTGTTCTGTATCTTTGACCATAAACCATACAATATTTAACATTACTTTTAGGGTTTATTTTTGCTTGCAAGGACAGTGCTTTTAACCCCTTTAATGTTAGGGAGGTCTCTATCATACCTCCCAAGTCTCCCTCTTTTGGAGGGACAGTCTCTCTTTGAGACTGAAATCCTCCTGTCCCTCTTCTACCCTGGTGTCTTTCTGTTTAGGAGATCAAATAGTGTGGTATGTATATAATTGCATCACATTGCTCCGCAGCAATAAAACTTACATAAGTGTTTAGTTAATCTTCAGTATATGTGTTTTAAATGAATCTGTGAAAATAAAATATTTTGGTCTTGCTCTAAACCCTTTATTTAGTTACACAAAAAGGTGTCAGTAGGTCACAAATTAACCTAAAAATTCTCAGTAATGCCTGCCCACCAGCCACTCCGCCAGAAACCTCACCTAAAACACAAGTGTCCCTCTTTGCCATTTGAAATGTTGGGAGGTATGCTCTACCATATAGCTAAGCAATGTAATTTGTCCCCTGTGGTGCAGTTGTTTTTCTCCAGCATTAAATCTCTTTAGCTTATTAAATTTCACCTATAATTTTGCATTGTATATCTCTAAAATCTAGCACCTGAGGGCACAATATTTTCTCTAAGGATTATGTGACATACATTTCTCATTGTGATATTTTTATATTAAATGTTGAAGATGATTGAACAGATTATTTCAGTGAGTTATATATTTATAAGACAATAATATGGTTCCAGCTTAGATGGAAGCAGCACTGTCATTATCATTCTAGTGCAGACTATTCACTAGCTCAGCTAGTATTCATATGCAAGTCTCAGGGGATTTACATGCTGTGGTAGCAGTGTCAAGTTCACTTTGAAAAAATAAAGAAAGAATTGAGTGGATACAAGTATGAATACAAAAAAGGACACTTGACACTGATGATCTGTCACCTTTCCATCTTTTCTTACTTCCAGCACAAATATAAGACTCAAGGAATGAAAATATCTATTGTAGCTAATTTAATAAGAACAGGAACAGTTCTTGAGCAAACCAAATATATCAGAGAACAAATAATACACTCCCAAACCACCACTGATGAAAATAGAATTTTTTTAACGTCTTGAATGCTAGAGAACGCATCGCTTTGTAATACAGTAAAGACCTAACTAGTGGTCAAGGAGTTAACATACCAATTTAAATCATTGGGAATATTTATTAGTCCCACATGGTGCAGTTGGTTTGCTACAGAATTGTTCCAGTTCATCTTAACCCTTTGAATGCCAGAGGGGTAGGCAATGCATTGCAAAGCAATGTATTGCGCACCCCTCTGACACTCAAAGGGTTAATACATCAGCCTCATTAGGTCTATAAAATCATATTACCAAAGTATTATAAATATATATAAGCCATACTGTATATTTTTTTCTAAAAAATGTTTATTGAAATTAGATTTTGTTTTTTTTTTACAAAGGAATTATACAATGTACCAAAAAATAGAAGCATACATATGGCAGAAGATTCTAAAGGTATAATTTTTAGTTTAACTGTTTATTTTCAGTATGTCATTCATTTTCAATGTAAGGCATTAGGGAATGAATGAGAGGGAATGAATAGATGGGAGAATTGTGATAACAGATGAATATGAAAAAGTGGTCCAGTCAGTACCTCTGCCAGCCAACCGATGGAATAGAAATGTCAGTATTTTATAGCTTAAAATTGAAAGGGCCTATCATGGCTAAATTTCAAAATGATGATAAATGTAGGGAGCTGCGTATCACAATAGTCAAATGGTTTCCAGGTATCTATGAAAGAAAGGTTGCCTTGCTTAGAAAGAAATGTGAGTTTTTGTAGCTTCATGAAGTTGGTCAGTCTAATTGTTCTATCCAGTATTGTGCATTGGGAAGAGGAGGATTTTGTTACTTTCACTGGGATGCACATGTTGCCTGCATTTATACAGTGCCTGTAAGTATCTGGGATTGTCCTGAGTTTGTTTTGGATATACATTTAGAAGGCTTACAAGTGAGTCTTTTCCTATGTGTTTAGAGGTAATTTCTAATACTGATTCCAAATGCAGTCTCATCAAATATTCTTCACATGGCCTGTATTTTGGTTTATTTCCAACAAATATCTGATACATTTGGGTAAAATATATGTAATAACTGATGTTCTGTAGAGTGTATAAGCAGTTTATAATTAGTTTCAATAGTAATTTATCACTGGAGCTTGCGGCAATGATTTGAATGATCTTTGACCATAAACCCTATAATACTTAATATTAGCTATAGGATTAATTTGCACTTGTGAGGCCAGAGCAATGTTATCAACAATGAGTTAATCCCAAGTATGTTAGGGCACAGTACCTGCTATTAGGATGTTCTTGTTGGTGATTTTTCCATGCATAAGTGCTGACCAACTATGCATGATGAAACTCAACTTTAAAGTTGAGCTGAGGTGATAACTAAACACTAGGGAACACCATAAGGAGATGAATCCCGAAATAGGAGGCTTATTAAATGAGGCACTCTACCAAATATCCTTATCAAAAATATATCAAATCTTTATTATATAATCATTGGTAGACAAATTAAACAAGGGTGATACAATAAAAGCAATTAAAAACAATGCTGAGAAGGATGTTCCTGTATTCTATAAATATTATACCACTCTCCTAGATGTAAGATATGAACACAATACCTACTATAGGTGAGGAAAAAAATATATATCAAATCCTTCCTGTATGATAAGTAACTAACACCAAGGAAAGGGAGACAAGTAGATGGAAATACAATATAATCAGATATGTAAGATCCACAACATGACTACTATTTTAGTCTTCTGAGGTAAAAGACCTCTCAAATACAAACACACATATATACCAGAAGGCTAACATCAGTCACTAGTGGAAAAGGATCAAATACTTTTTATGAGTGAACAGGTAAAGCAGGATAAAAAAAACCTCTCAGGGATGACTGGCTCCTGAGTGGGTTTTTGCCATTCAAATTTAAAAAGTTTAAAAACAGTATTAGAGATCATTCAGATGTGATGTACTTGACAATACATACCACTGGATAATAAATACGACTAATATGGCTTAACAAAGAGGTTTGCTGGGAATGAAGAATAAAAAGCAATCTGTTGAATTATTGTCATCAGAAGGATCAGATGCATCATTTAAAAATGTAAAAAAATTCAACAGACTATGTGTGGAGAAATGGGGGTTAACCCCTAGTGATGTGTGAGGACTGTAGAGTTGCATTGAGCTCAAAGGCAGGACATTTGCTATGAACTTTTTTTCCAGAAAATGACAGAATTTTGCCTAAATCCTAGAATTCTGATTGTTTATAATCCACAGGTATATGGTAGCAGAGTAATGTAGTAGTGCGTGTGGTATTGTAAATTAAGTGTATGTACTGTGTTGGAGTGCTTAGTAAATAAAGGTTAAGCCCTCTGTCCCCTTCTGCCATGTCCCTCTTACTATGTACCATGTCTTACTATGTACCCCTGTGTTAAAGGGATAGTCTGGGGGCACTCTGGGAGAGAAGAAGGGAGGAAGGAGGTTGAACTCCTAAATACCCCAAAATTCAGTGTGACTGACTCGCAAGGCACAGTCAGCTGTGGCCCAGTTTGCTTTCTGATCCTACTATTATTGTCTTGGGAAGGCTGGGGAAAGAAGTTTATGATTTTGTTTTTGAGTTATAATTATTTTTTTGTATAACTAAGAAAGAAAAATATAACTCTGCTGAATAGCACTCTTAATTAAAGTCTTGTATTATCTATATGTATAGTGACAGGACTTGATGAAATGATAAAATTTAACCTTTATTGGAAAAATAAATAAAATAAAATCAGAAACTACTGGGGCTGATCCAGCTTGCCACTAATAAGATAAGAAACACTCTAAACAATCATGTGTGTTGATGGTGCAAAAAAAAAAGGGGAAAAAGAGTCCGTTCCATCAGTGCTAGTATTACTACAAAGAAGGTACAGCAGCTTGTTAGTGTTAGGAGTGAAGAAGGGGGTAATCATCATATTACTAGTGACTGTGAGGAGGAAGACTCAGGGGCTGAAATTGATGTGCTTGGTGTTAGTAGTTGTAACACTAATGGTGAAACTGCTGGTGGGAATAACATTAGGGGAGTGGTAGAAGAAGTAATGCAGAGCATCCAGACAAGAGGTCAAGGGAGCACACACCATTCCCCTGATCTTGGGAGTTCCTTTCCCCCATGACATTGTGCATGTGGAACATGATCTTGAAGAAAGCAGAATTGTTAGCACCGCAATAATACCGCCACCAACAGGAGCACAGATCAGCTGCCTGTGCATGCTGCTAGTGCTGCCAGGGACCCTCTGTCACATTTCTCGTCACCTCCTCCAACCAGCAGTGTGATGTCTATAATAGAGCAGCAGCACAGAGGGACTAGTGGTGGTGGTGATGGTGGAGAAGCTGGGGTGGAAGAGACATTGATGACCTTTTTAGTAGAAACTGAGAAGGAATGGGAGACAGGGATGATGATGGGCATCACCAACACCACTAGCAGTGAGCTTTTGGATTTTGCAGAATTTGCATCTGCTCTAATTCCTGCTGCTGCTGAGCTGCAAGGGCAGCAGGATGCTGAGGAGCAGGCTAGTGTGGCACAGACCACCGTGGACACAGTGGAAATGGGGTCAACAAGTGATGCGGGACTAGGACAGGTTCCACTTGCTAGCAGCAGCAATACTCCAGGCCCTAGTTGAAGTGCTTGTTCTGAGGCAGTAGCAGCATCAGAAGCAATATCATCCTCTGCCCCAGACAGTGAAGGGGAATGTGGAGGAGAAGAAGAAAGAGACGATTCTTCTACACCTGTTCCCTACCCACTGAAGCCATGGGTGTGGGACTAGTTTTCTCTTGGGGTAGGCACAGTGCATCATCAACTGCACTGTGCACAATTTGTGACAAGTCAATGAGGACACAATGAGGGGAAAGGATGGAACACACCTTGGTACAACCACCCTGATAATACAAATGAAAAACAGACACCATGACATTTATGTCAAACAGGTTAAAACCTAACACCCACCACAGAAATCGAGCACCATTTTTGCTATACCCCCAGACTCTCCAGAAAGGTGTTATGGTTCAGTACACTCAGAAACGGAAGGTTTTGGTAAAACAGTTTTATTTGCACACAATGAATAACAGTAACCCTCGTGGGTCCAGCATACAGATACGCGGTAAACTGACACAGGACAGGTTACAATGGTATGATTAACCCACACGGGTCCAGTATGTAGAACAAATATACAATACTGACACAGGTCAGGTAAATCGCATATGATACAGTGTAAATATGACAGAGTGATACTTATTAGGCCAATGACAGCAGTTGGCCCTAATGTTGGAAGGCCCAATGTAGCTCTCTACGCAGAGAGTGACAACAGCGACTGGAATATATGGAACAGGTGAAACCAGAGTATAACTGGCTAAGGCAACATAGGTGGAAGGCTGCCAAAGTGAACACCCACCGGAGACTGCAAAGTATTGCCGTAAGGAATAACGTACGCCAAACTGAGATTACAAATGCATATACGAATGCCCAGCACCGCCCCTGAAAGGGGTTAATGAACTCTCCATTCTGCAGATGGGAAGTAACCTGAGGTGCCCAACTGAACTCAACCTCAGAAATGGCAGAAACAGACCAAGGGAACGTGATGCAACCAGAATAAACCGGAGGGTAGCACAGGCACAATGCGTGAACGGATCAAGGACTGGACTGCTATATGGAACCGAGGCAACCGGAGGTCTGCAAGACCACTGAAGCGTGAGCAACAGCAGGAGCAAGATGACTGGCAAGCAGGAACAGTGCAGGAACAGGAACTTTAGCCCAGCCGGGTCGGTACACGGAGCAGGAACGTCAGCCAAGCCGGGTCGATACACGGAGCAGGATCGCCAATCAAGTCGGGTCGGTACACGGAGCAGGTTCCCCAGTCAAGCCGGGTCGGTACATGGAGCAGGAACGTCAGCCAGGCCGGGTCAATACAGGAAACAGGAACGTCAGCCAATCCGGGTCGGTACACAGAGTAGGAATGGTAAACAGGCAGAGTAGTCAAACAGTCCGGGTCATACACTGGTATCATATGAGAGTAACGGAACAAGCGCTAGGCAACGGATACACCACGAAAGGGCAGCACATAAGTGACAGCCCAAGGTATTTAAAGGCTGTCACTGGGAGGAGCAAGACAGCGTAGCCAATAAAGGGGGCATCAGGAAGTAAACATGTCAAAATGTCGCCTGAATCACGGGCACCATGATAAAAGGCAACAAGAGGTAAGGTGGAGATCAAAGAGAAGGAAGAATAGAGAAATCCAAGGAGAGCCTGGAAGTTCCATGACAAGTGAAACAACTAGCTTGCCATCTCCTTCTTCCTCTACGGTAACTACATCTTCTGCCAATCTACATCATTCATTGTTTTCAAAATAGATAGGCCAGCACTAGCTGAATATTACCAACTGGGAACATGCAAAACTGGTGCCTGGTGCTCTCTGCACACAACAGTCATATAAACTAATATTGGGGATAAAAGAATCCCTAAAGCAGAAACACATAAATGAGGCTGCTTTAGGGATTCTTTTATCCCCTATATTAGTTTAATCCACCTCATTCATCATTACCTCTCCTGCCAAATGATAGGCACTCTGTTGATGTTAGGATGTGGCAGTTCGTGTCCACCCATTCCACACTGTGTGGTGCACTGACCACACATGGCAGTGTGGTGGAGGAGAATCTTTAGCAGGACATCAAGCGGCATATGAGGAGATTCCTTCCAGCAGAAAATGGTAAGCTGGTGGCAGGCATGGTTCATCATTACTATAAAACTGTCATCAAGTTGTCATATGTCCTTAGCTGGGTGTGGACAAGGGGTATAGTAACGGCACCAGTACTTGGTTTCTGGTGTCATGGTTTTTAGATACAGTTGTGCCCCCAGGTGTTATTTACCACACTCACTGTGCACATTGCAGTTGCTGATGAGAGACACAGTTCATGCTCTCAAGGGAAAAATGTCTATTCTAGTAACAACACACCCATGATTTTGGAGGAGGTGCATGTGGAGAAGAATTATTGGCCAACGTCTTCTTTTCTCCACATATACTGGGGGGAAGTTATTGTACTGCTATTGCCTCATGTGCATCACTGGAGCTAGTCATGTCAAGTGAAACCTTCATCATCCATCACCCATGTGTCACGGTTTGTTAAGACTCTCAGACGCAGAGTTAGGTAAAAACACAATTTTATTGAAAAGTTAAAGACAACCCCATAGGGTAACATACACATCCACAAATATATCTTTATTAACAGGAATGCAATAATAACAATAGTGGTACGGCTCTACCGGCCTTGCCAATATACCGGGCAAGGCAGCCAAGGAATTGGTACTCAAATGAATCGGCTCTACCGGCCTTGCCAATATAGCGGTCAGGGCAGCCAGGAAGTAGGTACTCAGGAGAGAAAGGCTCTACCGGCCTTGCCAATATACCGGGCAAGGCAGCCAATAGACAGGAGGCGAATTCAGGCTCTACCGGCCTTGCCAATACCGGGTAAGGCAACCCAAGATGAAACAGGATAGGTTCTACTGGCCTTACCAATATACTGGGCAAGGCAGCCTGGTAAGAATGGCGACCACTAAGCCTCAGTGACTGAAAGGTGGCAGCAGCAGTCACAGGAATGACAACGAGGCTAAGGAGCAAATCAGTACCTAATACTGAAGAGTGCTATGCACATATGTGGAAACAGCCGGAGCTGTGGAGCGAACCATTGCCCACACACTTGGAACACTGAAACATAACAGCCGGATGGCAAAGGAGCGAACCAGTACCCAGTACGTGGAACGCTAAATGATTGTGACAATACAGCCGGATGGCTAGAGGAGCGAACCAGTACCCAGTACGTGGAACGCTAAATGATCGTGGCAATACAGCCGGATGGCTAGAGGAGCGAACCAGTACCCAGTATATGGAATGCTAAACGTTACTGACAATACAGCCGGGTGGCTAGTGGAGCGAACCAGTACCCTGTATGTGGAACGCTAAACGATACTGACAATACAGCCGGGGGGCTAGTGGAGCGAACCAGTACCCTGTACGTGGGACACTCAACGATATTGACAATACAGCCAGGTGGCTAGTGGAGCGAACCAGTACCCTGTACGTAGAACGCTCAACGATACTGACAATACAGCCGGGTGGCTAGTGGAGCAAACCAGTACCCTGTACGTGGAACGCTACAGGTAACATGCAAAACAGCCGGACGGCTGTGGAGCAAACCAGTACCCACGTACTGAATAGCCGGCAGAGATAGAAATGTCGCCAAGGCAGTACAGGAACGTCATTTGTGTGCGGTAGAACTGGATGGAGACTAGCAGGTGGAAGCAGGAACCAGCATACAGACAATCAACCGGAATCTGGAACAGCTGCGGGGACTGGCAGCAGGAAGCGGAGACTCGCACCGGATCAGACGGAAGCAGGAACTACTGGATAGGTACACTGGAACAGGATGAATACTGGTAGCAGGAACACAGCAAAGGGCCCAGGATACACAGTAACGATGAGTAGACTCAAGCAGCATAGAGACAACACGAAAGGGCACCCAAAGGGTGCCCAGGCTAGGTTTAAATAGGCAATACAGGGCGGGCTGAAAGCAGACAGCCAATGGAGAGCCCCCTACTGGTAATTGACGTGACAGGAAAGCAATCACGGGCACCGTGACACCATGTTACTGCTGGGTGAGAACAGCAGTCGCAAAATCTGCATCTACATCAGGGCATTTGACAATGGCCAATGACCACTAGCCAACACAACATGACCTGCTAGCACTAGGGCACCAATCTAGATATAGATTATCCTTCTAAACTGGATCAAGTAACTTTTAGCATCTCTATCAAAGCTTTAGATTGTTGCAGCTATAAATTTATATACATATTTCTTACAATAATATAAAATGTATATACAGTGGAAAATACCAAAAAGGTTTCTAAATTAACCCTTTGAGTGCCAGAGAGGTACGCAACGCATTGCAGAGCAATGCGTTGCGTACATCTCTGGCACTCAAAGGGTTAAAGTATACACATCAGACTAACAAATAAGAAAATATACACCAAAATGTAATAATATATCATATATATCCAGGATAGTGGTAGGTAAAATGGTAACAAAATGGTAACCGAACCTATGGCCAGGTCAGGCTAAAAGCAAACTATCATTCCTCCTTGGAACAAGCCTAGGGACACCTCTACATAACAAAATAAAAGTACTGTAGACCCTTCATTGTCTACCTGACCTGTCATCACATGCAAAATCCTTCATGCTTCCTGCAAATCATTCTGTGCTGCAAGAAGTGTGTGTGTTACTGGAGGGGTAGAAGTCCCTGCAAGGGATGGTTTTCCTGAAACATGTGGGATGCAGCCCTGCATGCATCAGGCAAAGTATTCCTTGCTGAAGGTATAACATGAAACTTGAACATCTTTCTCCATCAACTGTCAGTTTAATGTCCCCACAATGAATTAATTCAACCTTTGCATATATATGCCTGACTGCTGCGTAATGTACACCTACCTAGGTAAGTCAATCTATTAAAAAAACAGCCACTTATTTCTATTCAAAGGGAAATATGCTCTAACAATAAATGGCTCAAATTGTTTAACAGAATTACTTTTACATAGGTGTCATACAGCAGTTATTTGTGTGTGTATATATATATACAGTCATATTGTAGAATGCACTCACTGTTTGTAGTAGAGCCATATCGCCTGGGTGCTCATCCGAAGTTCATGGATGTAATAGCAAACAAAAAGAGGATAATGGAAAGCACACACAGGAAAACTTCTTCAGCAATGAACAGGTGGATTTATTTCAATCAACGTTTCGGCCACCACAATCTTGCAGAAGGCCTCAGTGTTGGCCGAAACGTTGATTGAAATAAATTCACCTGTTCATTGCTGAAGAAGTTTTCCTGTGTGTGCTTTCCATTATCCTCTTTTTGTTTGCTATATATATATATATATATATATATATATATATATATATATATATATGTATAGATATAGATATACAATCTCACAGATCAGCACTCTCAGGACTGCTCAAATACATGAAATTAGTTACATTTATTTAGATCAACATTTTGATCCCCAGTCTGGGATCTTTCTCAAGATAGTAGCTTAAAGAACTATCCGGGACCCAGGCAATTACTTCATATGTTTAGAATGCATTATTTATTTATAAATATATATATTTATATATCGTTTGGTGCTTTATCCCTCTACTGCAAGATAGAACTGACCTATATTAACCATTACAGACTAGTGACTCCTGTACTATTTGTGAAGAAATGTGAACTAAAAGATGACTTTAACAGAGATAATTAACTACATGATTCAACTGCAAACACAATGGAAACAATGTATTAAAAGATATACCTGACTGCTATATCTAGTGCCTAGCTGCCTAGATAAGGATTTCTTTTCAACAGATTCAGAACCCTTTACTTCTAGGATATAGCTAGCTACCCTTTAATACATGAGTGCTTGTCAGAACACAGGAAACAGCTACTCCAAGTCAGTAGAAAATACACACACACACACACATATATATATAGGTAGAGAGAGAGAGAGAGAGAGAGAGAGAGAGGGATTAATAACTGATTTACATTAATTCATATCTTGTAGTGTGAGATACATAGAACTCATTTGGTTAATACAACAACTGCATTGCCACTGGTTGCAGGCTCTGGCCATAGCATGACTGACCCTTGCATTCTGAGATGAGTAAAATGATGAGTACCATCAAGCTGGGATATATATATATATATATTAATATAATATATTTTTTTAATTATACCTGGAGTTTCCTGTATATATAGTGATACCTACTGAAATTTTGCTTTATTTAACATCGCTTCACAACAGATGATGGTTTCAATAGACATGAATAGTTTGTAATGGTTACTATTTTTTTTGTCAGATTGCAAACTGAAAAAAATAATCAGTGGGCTGAAAGGGAGACTAAATGCAATTAAACAAATGTACATATATAGCTGACACTTGTGGGGGAACACCTACCATATTAATATATTTTTATAGACAAATTAAGAGTCACTTATTCCTAGGATATATGTATTCTTTAATGTGTAATTTTTTTTCCTTCGACTCTTGCATTCCCCTTCCTTCCTTCCTTCATCTCCTTTCTTAATTTCTTCTTCCCTTTGTTCGCTTTAAACACTCTCTGGCATGATCTATTATAAAATAATGTTATCTCATTTGCAAATGACATAATACTGAATGTTACTGTTTTCACAGTCCAAAGACATTAATGTTAGTCTATGTCTAATATATCTAGAATTTAATTTAGAGGATATACGAAAGGGAGTACTTATTTTGGAACCAATACACTCTAATTATTTCCCAAAGGCAACACTAGGTCCATTAGCCACTTTAAATATTGGGATTTACAGCAAAACCATTCATCACTCCAGCCTAGTCAATGTTCTCTTCTTGGAAAATAATGTAATATTTATTGTAACTCAATATCTACTCCTAGAGCATTTTATCTTTCTTTTTCTGTCTCATTGGATAAACTAAAGGTGCTTATTTAATGGGAACTTTACCCTATGAGTAAGTGGTTCTTAATTTGTTTAACAGCAGGACTTACTTATAGATAGAAGACAGAGGACTTCATTTAATAGTCACATATGTCTGTTTATATCAGGGGCATGCAACGCGAGGCTCCCTAGCTATTGACAGACTACAACTCAGATCATTCCGCACTAGCTGTTGGCAGCAGCGTTAGTGTTTCAAGTTGCCCAACACTGGTTTATACATTTGCTGCATAGTATATGTACATTTCAGTCCTTGACAATTTAACCTCTGTATTTATTTCAAACCTTTGTTCAACAAACAATAGGTTTCATAAGTCAAAAACTGATTAGCCATAGAGAGAAACCTCTACTGGATCATATAAACATTCTTAAGAGAGTAAAATAGCACTGTCTTGCTATATACTACCTAGCAGTACTACATTGATAAATATCACAAAATCCTTAGAAATATGGCACAACATACACAGATTCATATATATTACTATCACATTACTTAAGTACTATGAACTGCAATAATCTCTAAGGCTGCATATTCCTAACAACACCACTGTTACATTTCTTCCCAAAACTGCCTAAGCAGAATAGGCAGTTGTTGGAGTAATGTTGATTTTTAAGAAGTAAGCAATGCAATGTTATTACTTTCCCAATAAAAATTACCAAGAGTTGATGACTTTTCAATGGAATGCATTGCCCTCTCTGAATACAGCTCCCCTTCTTACTCCAAATATACCTTGCGGCAATTGACTGAAACAGTTTAAAGTGATAGTAATGATTCACAAAAACCAGCAGCTCCAATTAATCTTCATAGTATTTGAGCCATAGAGAGCGTTATTTCAATACTATCAGGGTTGTAGTTCAAGAGTAATTGAATGATAAAGTTTCCCTCTCCCGCCCCTTTTACCTAGTGTAAGTCACCTCCCCTCAGATGTGGAATCTAGTCCATAGACCAGACAGCTCACATCAAGGGTCAATATTCTTACTGTGAGAACAATGAAAACCCTGCCCCACTTGACAGGTTTTTCAACTTTTTCCCTTATCTTAATTGAAGATTGTTTTTCTCTGCAACCTACCTGGACACTCCTGCTGCTCTAAGCTGAGCAATGTTACATCAGTAGAAGGGGCGGGAGGGGGATACTTTATCATTCAATTACTCTTGAACTACAACTCTGACAGAATTGAAATAACACTCTCCAAGGCCCAAATAATATGAAGATTAATTAGAGCTGCTTTTATTATGAAACATTACTATCCCTTTAATCTAGTCCTTTGTGTGAAATTTAATAATGCTAACTATAAAACCATAAGAAAATACAGCTTATATGCTTATCTCCTTATGTTAATAGTAAAGCAAACATTTTGGTGAAAATATTAGCCTATTATTTTGAATCTGATTCATCCTAACCAAACAGGCTTTATTCTTAGTAATGGCAATGAAAAGAATATTAAAAGACTCCACGATAATCTGCAAGCGTTCCATGACAATGCAGGTTTTTATAGTGATTGCAGATCTAGATATTGCAAAAGCTTTGAATTCCATGGATTGAGACTATCTTGGTATTTGATGCATTGCATACCTCTCTAGCACTGAAAGGGTTAATAGATCCAGTTTTTATGCCAATCCAGGAAAGCAAAAATACAAACAAATAACAATATATTAATCTACAAAACAGAAGAGGAAAACAGACATCTAAAAGCAGTGTTTATTTTTTCCTATAAAATTAGCATAAGATCTTATTGCGCTAACAGGATAAAAAAAACACATATTCGCTTATCTGATTCCTCACAGTGCCGTTCGATTCCCAGCTCTATCCTTAGGGGGATGTCCTAATGATGGTCCCTTGATCTTTAGATCGCTTCCACACTCTCCCGCAATCTTTCAGACCCTTTCCCCTTGGGTGCCAGTGGATTTCAATACGGTCCTTACTCTAATGAGGAACTCCGATATGTAACAATTCTAACAAATATCGATGCGTATCGCAGACGTCACTGTCTGCTTCCTCAAGGTTTACAGTGAAAGGCACCCCACTGGACTAAATGTCAATCCCACATAACGTTACACCCATCCCCGATGGATCGCAATCCTCCAACGGCCTATATACATTTCTCCAGGATCTGTTTTAGATCCATAGCAGTCTCATTTTATTAGTACCTTACACAACTTAATTAATAAAACAATTCAAATACAATAAACTTCGAAAATAACTCATCCTACACCCCATGATCAATAAAACTATCTGTTTCTGATTCTGTTATTTTAATTATTCCCTCACATACTGTAACGGTTTGTTTTGACACTCAGACCAGCAGGTAAAATAAAACAATCTTTTATTGAAAGAAAATAAATACAAATGATCGCCCTCTACAGTTGACAGCAACAATTGCAAGCTATTACACAGTACACATAGCTTTAATATAATGGATAGAAGGCACCCAACATAGGAACAGAGAATAGGGAACTGGCCCCTAAAGGGTGAATGAGAACAATTTGTCAGTCTCAGCTGTGGGGTTTGGCACACCCGTGTGGTGTAGTGATAAACTGAGCAAATGTGCACAGCACAGAGTTCATATAATGATGGGTAGTAGATGTTCAGTGACCAATGTGAGTTATAGCAGCACAGTAACCCAAAATAGCCCCCACGGGCGTTCGTCAATAGACCACTGAGCCTGCAAGTGCAAGAGTATGTAGCCCCCACGGGCGTGATCGAAACTAGCCTGAGATGCGAAACTGACGTTTTAGCCCCCACGGGCGTATAATCGGAGACCAATGTGAGCACAACACGAGCCAATAGCCCCCACGGGTGTTTACCTACGGATCTAGCAAGAGCTTGGAGCCTAACCTTGCCACCAATTGCCGCACCGGACACCTCCGTTGTTAACCGCGAGACCAAGAGCCAAAGACGCCCAACCGGCCTAACAGGATAGACTACTCTGCAAACGTAACAGGGAGTCGCCATCCAGGTAGCGGCCAACTCAGCAGCAGTAGACTTACAAGGTAACGGTTCTGTACTTAGAAAGGAGGTCCGGTCAGAGAGAAGCGGCAGTGCAAGGGTTAATAGGTACGTTTGAATCTCCCAGGCTCGGTATGGTAACTTAGCTCTGCAGCGTATCGAGGCTCGGTACAAGAGGCACAGCTTATGCAAGTCAGCAAGGAACTCTGCACTGATGGATGGGTTACCCAGGAGGGTAATGGTCACACTCGTTCGGCACTGCAATGCAGGATTCAGAATGTTGCGGCGGCGACAACAAGCCAAGCAGGCCGCGATGATCTTGAAGCAGGAAGTCAGTCAGCCGGGTCGTAGCATGTAGAGGGTTCTCAGACAAGCCGGGTCGTAGCACGTAGAGGATTCTCAGACAAGCCGGGTCGTAGCACGTACAAGATTCTCAGACAGGCCGGGTCGTAGCACGTAGACGATTCTCAGACAAGCCGGGTCATACACGATCAGGAACACTGGAGAGTAGTCAGAACAGGCCAAAGTCGGTACACAGGAATCCGGATACAGGAACACAGCAACAGCAAGTCTGGCTCAGAAACACCACGAAAGGGCATCTGACAGATGTAAGAGTCAGGTATAAAAAGGTTACCAAGGGGAGGGCCAAACCAAGTGAACAAATCACAGTCTGCCACAGATGAGAGTGACAGAATAATCACAGGCACTGTGATACATACCCTATAATTCTCCAAATAATCCTCTATATAAACACAGCAATGTCTATATTAAGGACATTAGGACTTAGGGTCTTCAGCTGGTATATCCGGTATGTTTCTCTTTGCCTTAATTGCAGAGTCCTATCTCCACCCCTTCTCCCCATCTTAACCTGCTCAATAGCCATAGCTGTAATATTCTCAGGATTACATAGTGGACTTTCCAAAAAATGTTTTGGGACACTATGGGTTTCCATCTTACTTCTTATGTTTCTCAGGTGTTCCCCTAACCGAATCCTGAGTGTCCGCATGATTCTCCCCGCGTATTGCTTGCCACATTGGCACATGAGGAGATACACCACATACCCAGTATTACTATTAAGGAACCTTAAATCACTGGTTAAATCATTCAAAGCCTGTAACCTTTTTCTTTGAATGATTTAACCAGTGATTTAAGGTTTTATAACATAATCAGTGGCACCTGGTTGCAAATATGGCCTTTTTAGTATGTGGTGGGTAGAAATTGGAGTTGTGGAGGTAATTAATAGGGGTGGGCAAAATACCTCGCCATGTTCCTGTGGGAAATTCCGCCAAATTGTTGTTTGCTTTTTCATGGGAAAATCCGCTTTAAAACCAGTGATTTAAATTTTTGCATTTTTTGCACAGTGGCCAAAATATGTTTCCATTTTTTCAATGGCTAGAAAGTTTCTGCATATTGATTTATGTTGTTTTCGCCTATTCGCTGTAAAAATGTGACGTCGTTGTGGAAATCAAACAAAATAGAAGCAGCTACAGAGTGAGGTAGATGTGCTGTGCTGTTCTGCTGTGATTTTGAGGCAAAATTGAGGCAGGAAAAGCTCAGAGTGACTGCTATCACTATGACCAGGATTAAAAATAATAAAAGGAGGAACTGGAAGGACCATTATGTGTCCACTGAGTCTGAGTCTGAGGAGGAAGTGAGCACTACAGAAGCAATGTTGGCTAATCCCCTAAATCACCCCTAGGGTTTTTGGGTAAATTACTGTCAAGGGAGGAACAAAAGAGTAGTACTAGTAGTGAGAGCAGGACAGGTCAGCTGCCTGTACCTGCTGTAAGATGTGCTGAGCCTGCTGTCATACGTGCTTCCCCTGCTGCCAGTGCCACCACCAGTGCTGTGCCTGCTGCAGGTGCTGAACCTGTTGCCACCAGTGCTGAAACTACTGTTAGTGTGTTTTGTAATACTCAGGAGGGGGGGGAAGGAGAAGATGATACCAAGTGTGACAGCAAGTCACACTTGCCATCCCCAAGTGCTAGTACTACTACTACTAAGGTCCAGCAGCTTGTTAGAGTTAGGAGTGAAGAAGGGGGTAATCAATATCCTCCTATTAACAGTGACTGTGAGGAGGAAGACTCAGGGGCTGAAATGTATGTGGTTTGTGTTAATAGTAGTAATAGTAGTAACAGTGATATTGAAGCAACCAGTGGGAATAGTGTTAGGACAGTGGTATGGGAAGCAATTGAGAGCATCCAGACTAGCCCACATCATTTCCCTGACCCTGGGAGGCCCCTTCCCCCCACAGCATTGTCATTGTGGATCATGATCCTGGAGAAAGCAGATTTGTCACAACCGCAATAATACCAACACCACTACCAGGAGCACAGATCAGCTGCCTGTGCCTGCTGCTAATGCTGTCAGTCTACCTTCTTCAGGTCACCAAGAAATGGCAAGTGTGACATTAGGGGACCCTCTGTCATATTACTCATCACCACCTCCAACCATCAGTGAGCATTTGTGAAATTTGAAACTGCTCTAATTCCTGCTGCTGAGTTGCAAGGGCAGCAGGATGCAGAGGAGCAGGCTAGTGTGCCACAGACCACTGTGGACATAGTGGGAATGGGGTCAACAAGTGATCTGGGATTAGCAAAGGATTCACTTGCCAGCAGCAGCACATATAACAGATGTGGTGGGGGCTAGTTATGGTGCTGCTACAGTCACATCACTGGAGCTAGTTGTGGCAAGTGGAACCTTCATCATCCATCACCCATGTTACTGCTGTTGTTGATCCCATTCCCTTTCAGCTGCCTAATCATCCTGCTGCTTAAATAACTCAGCAGCAGCAAAAACAGCAGTCACAAATTCTGCATCTACATCAGGGCATTTGATAATGGCGAGTGGCCACTGGCCAACAGGACATCACCTGCTGGAATTTATTTTTTTTCTCAGGGCTTATGCTTTCAAAAAAAAAAAAAAAAAAAAAAAAAAAAAAAAAAATATATATATATATATATATATATATATATATAGTCCTACAAAAAAATAAACAATTTTTGGGGGTTTGTTTCTAACAAGACTAAGTCCTACAAATCAGTGTTTGCTTAGGGCTTGTGCCAAACAAGATAAGTCCTACAAATCAATGTTTCCTCAGGGCTTGGGCCTGTAACAACAAATCTAACAAATCATCGTCTACAAAATACTCTATCAAGTCAAGTATCAGTCCACCCCAGTGGCAGCTGAAGTCAGGGGGTTCCTGTCTCTAACAATTTACATACAAATTTCTTATTTTATTTTATTGATTTATTTTTATTAACTGTCTCCCCAATACCAGTCAAGAACCCCCCCAAAACAAATTCCCTGTTCAACTGATTCATTCCCCAGACTCCACCCACCAACTCAGGCAGCCTTCTCAGACCCCTTTTATACCATTTCTATTGGGTTTTTTGAATTGTATTTAGAATTTATTTTTTATTAGCTGCCCTCCAATCCTAGTAAACAACCCCTCCAAAAAAACATTCCCTGATTCTTTCCCCAGACCCCACCAGCACAGGCACCCTCATGACCCTTTTATACTGTGCCTTTGTAAAATAAAATAATATTTATTATGTGTCATTTTTAAATTCAAATTTCCCATTGATTTCAATGGAATGAGCTAGGGAAAAAAAAGCGGGAAAAAGCAGAAAATATGCACTTTTCGCTTGAAATTGATCATCAAGCAAAAAGTGCCATTTTCCGCCGATTTCAGTTTGAGGCGAAAATTTTCGCCCATCCCTAGTAGTTACAATGGCCTATGGGTGTTTTATATATAGATGTGCCCCCTTCAGTGATACTGTAGTGTCTAGAAAGTTTAGAGAGTGTGCAGATTAATCCTTTTTAAACATGACTGATGGGTGAAATTAATATATGAGCTATGGAATTCATTCAGGTTCTGTTCTTCTATCCATATAATGAACATATCATCAATATATCTGTGGTATATGTAGGGTATATATGTGAGTGTAGATAAAAATCTCCCTTCAAGTTATGTTCCTGCCAGCAAGCTCCCTGTATCTCTGTTTCCAGAGAGTTTTTCTAGTCAGTCCACAGTCAAAGCAGGATAATGATGCAATGTAATACTATGCCTGCAGAATTGAGCGCTCTGTATGCTGTATGTTATTTTTTACATTATATGTTTTGTACATTGTATTTCTTTTTTTATTTCTTTTTTTCACAAAAAGTACAATTTCAATTAAAATATAGCATTAATACAATACTCATGCATCAAAACATATAATTCTCCATTCACATTGGTACCATAACCTAACTACTGTCAATCCTATACACCAAGTAGATGTACATGTCAATAGCCTCCAACCCCCTATAGTACCTTCCTTTCTAAAATCTCAAAAAAGAAAAAAAAGAACCTTTTGTTCTAAAGGCCTATAAAAATTTCATGTTGAAGCTAATTCTCTATAAGCATAGTGTTACAGATTGCCTTGGTTCTAGAGCCGATGCTTCAGGCGATGCTCGTAATGACGCTTCGACATCAGTAGCCATCCATGCCGCACAGATGTTGCCGGAATGATGCATGGTTGGACGCATCAAAGCTAGATGCGTCATCTGCAGACGCAAGACTTCAAGCATGCAGCAGGCCTCTGTTTTATGTGTTTGATTCCTGTAGTCTCCTCCTACCCACTTCCTCCCTCTGAGCTGCTCCTCCTACCTAATTCCTGTGGAGGGGTTTAAAGAGCACACTGAGTCCTGACTCAGTTGCCCTTGCGTTGATGTACAATACAGTTCTGTTTCTCTTGGGCTCTGTGTATGACCTGGCTAGTTTGACCATCCATTCTGGTGCTGACCTGTGGCTCTGTCTGACTACTCCTTTGCCTGCTCCCATTGTGTAGTGGACACCCAATCTGGTGCGGACCTGTGGTTCTGGCTGACTACCTGAACTGTGTATGACCTGGCCTGTCTGTGCATCCTTTCTGGTGTTGACCTGTGGCTCTGTCTGACCATTCTCCTTGTGCGTTCTGATTTGCCTTAGACATCCTTCCTGGTGCAAACCTGTGGATCTGGTTGACTACCCACTCCGTGTATGACCTGGCTTGTCTGACTACCCACTTTAGTGTTGACCTGGGGCTCTGTCCACTGCGCTTCCAGCATATCAACGCTTCAGTGGATAGGCTATCTGGTGCAAACATGTGGATCTGGCTGACTACCCACTCTGACTATCCTTTCTAGTGATGACTAGGGGGCCCTGTCTGTTTCCTCCGTGTGTTGGTCCCCGCTCCACAGACACCCATCCTAGCGTGGGCCTGGGGCTCTATCAGACTCCTAGCTTACTGACTGCAGGCTGAGTCAGTGCTAGTCCTTTGGGTGTTCCAAATTCACTTGAGGCTCCAGTGGGCTGAGGCCTAGTCTCGGACAGTGTGGAGGATCTATTGGCAGACCGCTATTCCTGATACAGTGCTTGCCTCTTTGATCACCCTCAGTGTGTTACTGAGGTTTTTTAATAAATTATTGTTTTACTTTACCGTACTGACTCCTGGTTTATTCCTGGGAACAGTGACACATAGCATGTCTCCTACTTGCCTGACTAATCCATCTCAATACCAGTTTCATTTTTAATTGATCCCTAAGCTGCGGCCAAATAAAATTTAATCTGGTTTTCCATTGTCTTGCAATCATAAGTTTAGTAGTCACCATAAAATAAGTTACTAATAATAAAGATGGTCTAGGCATTCTAGGCCAATTTAGATGCAACAACGCTAAGGTATGATTTTTAACAAATTCCATTCTTGTTATTTCCTCCAATTTATCAAAAGTTATATTCCATAGTTTTTTAGCAGTTTTACATGACCACCATATATGTAGTAAGGAACCTAACCTCTCCTCACATCTCCAACATATATCTGAAGACTAGGGGTAAATCACCACCATTTTGTGGGAATCATATACCATGAATACATAAGCTTAAACTGATTCTCTAGAATATTCACGCAATGGATAAATTCACATATATATTTGTATGATCTATTCCATTCATCCCTGTCGATCATAGTATTCAATTCTCTAGACCATTTCTCCAATGCCAGGACATTCCCTCTCTCGATTTCTAGACTAATTACCCCTCTGCACTTGAACAGAAACTTAGTTCGTCTATTTCCCCCCAAATATTTGTCCTTGTCTATTTAATAAAGCTCTGTCTTCCCAATATAAATTCTTTTGCAGGAAACCTTTAAGTCGGGTATATTTAAAAATATCTCTACTTGGTAAGTTATATCTTTGAACTAAGATAAGTCTTATCTCTCAAACTTTTATGGTTTAAGAGATATTCACAAACAAAGTATCCCCCCCCCGTTCAGCCAGATCAGAAAGGAGGTGCCCAGGTAGACTGCAGAGAGGGACAATCTTCAATTAAGATAAGGGAAAAAGCTGAAAAACTTGTCAAGGGGGGCAGGGCTTTCATTGTTTTCCTACAAAGAAGGTTGAGCCCTGCTGTTATCTGTCTGGTCTTACAACCAGATTCACATCTGAGAAGAGATGGCTTACGCTAGGAAAAAGGGGCGGGAGGGGGAAACTTTGCTTGTGAATATATCTTAAACCATAAAGGTTTGAGAGATAAGACTTATATCGTTCTTCATGTTTTTTTCATGCCTACAAAATAAAATAAAGATAAAACAAAGTATTACTATCCCTTTAAGCCCTTAAGGACCCATGACGGTCCTGGACCATCATGGCTTAAATGATAGCAGCGTGCCTCCGTGCACGCTGCTATCATTAATTCCAGGCTGAGACTGAATGATCCGAGACTGGGGCGTTCAGTCGCAGCCCTTCTTGCTTGTTCCGGGTCATGTGATCGCCGTAGCAGCGATCACATGTACCGGCATTCTGAGCGATAGAGGCAGTACGCAAAGCATACTACCGCTATGTCTCTCCTCTGCCTCTGTCTCCCTTACTATCAAAGTATGAGAGGAGATGCCTAGTGGAAAAAGAAAATACAGCAGCTGGGGGTATTAACCCCTTCACTGTTGGTGCTGGAGGCTGGGTAAGTGTAGGTCAAGTTCTGATCTGCAATGATACATTATTTTTTTTTTTTTAAACACACTTTTTTTTTTTTTTACAAAAAAATATTGTATTTAAAAAAAAAAACATCTCAGTAAACAAAACTAGGAGTGTGATTGTTGTGGAGCCATGTAATACACTTATACACACACCACCAAATGTCATAGATAAAAAAGTGGGAAAATAGGATGGGAAAAATGGACCTGGGGATTTTGACCCAGGGGGGCAGTGGCCACTTTAAACTGTGCATTTTGTAGGTATGACTGAACGGTCATACCTTTCATGCAGTCTCCATTAAAATGTAATCCTTTGCGCCCAATTGATCCCAAGAGAAAAAACAGAAATGGTGGGTTTTACATTTTTTTTTACCTTTTTTTTATTTTAATAAAGTAAATGGTAGGTTATCCATATAAGTGGGGTATCAAAAGAAAGCCCAATTTGTGCGTAAAAAAACAGTATATAATTTATGTAGGTGGAATAAAAGACTTAGAGGGAAAACACTGTTGAACAAAGACATAGTCAAAAAGGTCAGAATTGCTCCGGTCCTTAAGTGCAAACGACCTCAGATTTTCCTGGTCCTTATTAAGATCTTTTTTAAGACACCAGACCAGGTATGAAATAGAACGCTTCTTAATCCCAAAACACTCTATTTTATACCAGGGCTCACATTAGTATTCTTCAACTGCATCATATAAATATGTCTAATAATATTAGCTTCATTATATTGACTTATGGGTAGAAATCACAATCCGTCCTTACTTATCTTATTTGCCAACATCCTGATCCCAATCCTGGGTTTTTTATTCCTCCAGACAAATCTGGAAAAACATTCCTGAATCAGACCTAACCAAGGTCTGGGAACAGATAATGGCAAATTGTTTTGGTAACACATATGATTTTATAATGTTAATGCATCCTATCCAAGAAATGTCATACCTCCTCCAATTATTTAGAAGGGTATTTGTTTCTCTTAATTGGAGCATTATGTTCCGTTCCATTAAATCTCAATGCCAGGAACATGACAGCATAAACTACATAGGTGAAGATGAAAAAAATTCTATATATAAAAGGCCAGATGTATGTTTGTCTGATGCAGTCATGCGCAGTAGAGACTGCCTGAACACACAGAATGCTGGGCCACGTACATGGGCTTTTGCAGTCATGCGTAGGAGAGACCACCGATGCAGTCATGTGCAGTAGAGACTGCCCAAATGCACAGAATGCTGGCCCGTGTACACGGGCGTTTACACTAGCATATATATAAGTTATACAAAATGCTGCTTTACATATAACGTAGAAGTCAAAATAAAGATTTACTAATCCCTTTAACCCTTTGAGTACAAGCGGGGTACACAACATATTGCAGAGCAACATGTTGCACACTCCTCTGGCACACAATGGGTGAAATTCTATACAGATGTTTATAACTTGTCCTTCTTTTAAGACTTTTTTAAGCAGTGCTCCCAGGGAACAGATGGATTTGCAGCCTGTGCACAGAAAGCTGATTTTGAAAGAGAATTTAAGAACACACAAATTACTTTGTACTTTAAAGGTTTATTCAAATGATATATTTGAATATATTCATGTTTTTTATGATAATGATGATTCATATCAACTGAGAAAAATCTAAAGACTTTTCAGATCTTGAATATGTGCTCTTTGATTTAACTAGTAGGACCAGAAAAGTTTGCAATGTATTGCCAGTCCTCTAAGGGTCAAAATTTAAGCATAATCAGTAACTGATTGAATAAACACTGTGGTAGCTGATGTATTGAGGAAAGTGTAGCAGTTCTTGGGCAAACCAATTCTTTCCCTGCAGTGTAGGGAATAACCTTCCATACATGCAGGAGTGCAGGAATAAGTTTCTAAGGGCGACCTCATCATTTTCACAAGGTTGAAACTCACACCATTTGGTTTTAATAATTATTTTGTGTGACAATACATATTTTGTGATGAAAATTATTAATTTTGTTTGAAAACATTCAATTTTGTGATTGCAAGGAATTTGCCATTTATGTGGTTGTAGTGAGACTGTGTTATGGGCTCTTATGTGTGGAACATATGTGTACACAAGTTCCACACCTCCTTTGTAGGCAGGGACATGTACCATTTTCTGTTGCATTCTTAACCCTATGAATGCCAGAGTGGTATGCAATGCATTGCTTTTTCAATGTGTTGCATAACCCTCTGGCACGCAAAGGGTTAAGAGAACTCTTTACCAAAAGCTGTTTCATGTTGGGGGGGGGCTGTTTATAAGAGAGGATAAGAGGTTTTGGGAACATTTTTTAATCTGTCATTCGTTTATAGTATTGTTAGGAGAGATTTTGAGTAGAACTTCAGCCTGGGTGTTGTAGATCAACACACAAAAGAAGATAATTGCCAGGGGAGCAAGAATGGTGCCACAATGTGCCAACCTATTCATGGAGAGATTGGAAGAGGAGTTATTGTCCACTTGCAAAATAAAACCTCTGTTCTGCCTCTTTTATATAGCTGATATCTTAATCATTTGGACTTCCAGTTATTTTTTTTTCCATTTACAAAAAATTACAATGCTTTCCATCTCACCATAAACTTAAAACTCAGCCATTCAACTACAACCAGACAGACCTGGGCCATCTGCCACTGGATCTAGCTGCACCACCCAGAGGAGGAGTGGTCAACCGGATTGGAAGACCTCCAGGTGCAGTCAGCCCAATGGAGAGCAGTGACCTGGGTAGGGCTCACACTTCAGAGCAGGTCACTACAGAGCAGGTATTGTCCAGTCTGCTGCAACGTCTCCTCTAGGCAGGAACTAACCCCTCTTCTTTGTTCTGGGGAACAGGCTCCGTCCCCTCTGCAACAACACCGCCTCCTGCAGGCAGGAACTAGCCCCTCTGCCCTGGTAAAACAACACCGCCTTTAACAAGGTGCGTTTGGCTATACGGGCCTGGTGTCAGCAATCCCCACCCCCCCAATCACAGAGCCTAAACATCTGCTTCAGAGGTAGAGACTCACACATCTAATTTTACAGCATATATTTAACTTGGGGTGACATGAATATAACAAAATATCACAATACACAGAAGACAAAACATACAACCAACATAAGAGTATCACAATTTTGGGGTGTAGGATGGGGGGATATAATTAAAACATTGAAGAGAAACTGGAGTACCAGAATGCAACAGTGACATATTTGCATAATCGCATGGGACACAGCAACTCTGCAATGTATGTCACCAACCAATAGATGGCAGTGCACCGAACAATGCTGCTATGCTTGTCACCAAGCAATACATGGCAGTGCATAGCACAATGCTGTAATGCAAGGTTCAACCAATAGATGGTGAGGTTGAGTTCAAAGGACTTGAAATAGGAAAAGTCCATAGCAGATGTATTGCTGTAATGTCCATGTAATCCTACAATCCTCATATATCACAGGGACATGAACGTTTAACCCTCTGTTTCTTCACAAACAGTATATCCAGAAGACATCTCCTGGAATACAAAGAACCACAGGAAGAAAATAGAGTGTCAGTAGTCACCTAAAGTTCTAAGCAATATCTCAAAAGAGCCCCAGAGCCCTAACAATAGATGACATATTAAAAAAGTTTCCAAAACCTCCACTTCTCTCCTACAGCATGAAACAACTGTTGGTAAAGAGCTCCATTAAGAATGCATTGGAATATGATACATCCCCCTGTTGCCTACAAAAGAAATATGGAACTTGTGTGCACATTTGTTCCATAGATAAGGTGCCCATACTACATTCTCATAAAAACCCACAGCATCACAGGAAAATCCTCCTTCAGATCATCTAATGTGTTCAGTACACCATGTGTGAAATGATTCAACACTGGATGAGACAGGAAAAACTGTAATTAAATGGCTGAATCTGCAGTGTGAAGAAGAAGTAAAAAGATACACCTGTAGGGGAACATTTTTGCAAAACTGGATACAATATAAAACCTCTCAAGGTCAATGTGTTGATGAGAAACATTCAGACACAGAGAAACAAAAAGATCTGGGAGTATAAGTTAATGACCAAGTTTAACATACTGAACTATGGCCTAGACCACGAAATGCATTTAAGTCACATTACTACACTAATAACCATATTTTAACCCACAAATGTAAGTTACTTCACCATTTTCTTTGGTGAAATGCAAAGTAAAATCCCCAAATCCTGTCTATCTCCCCACTCTAACAAACTTTATTAATGAATACGGTGCGGGCAGTCTCTACGTTGCATGACTTCACAGCGGTCGTTGCTGGGTGGCACTGTGGCCCGTGTACACAGGCTCTTCAACTAGTATGTAAATATTTGAAAACTATTAATAAATGCAGTTTTGAGCTCATCAGGAAGCTGTATATTTAATATTAGGACATATTGATGATATTTGGGAGATATGTCCTTCAAAGAGACATACAGGATTTCTAAAGAATATATGCCACGTGGTTGTTGTTTTTACCTGCCAGTACTGGGTTCAAGATTTATCTTGTCAAAGGCACTGAACAATATTGATTCTACCACAAGCTTCAGTCTCATAAATTTAAATAAATTTGCCTTTATACCATTGCAACGTGTTTTGAAGTTTTATGCTCACTAGTGTTGAGCGAGCGTGCTCGGCCGATGCTCGGATCGGCTCGAGCATCGCTCTGCTCGGCACATGGCGGTACTCGTACGAGTACCGCCATGTGCTCGCCCGACATGTTCGGGTGAAGGGGATCTGTGCCGGAAGAGGCACAGATCCGAAGACGCTCCGCTGGACCACCAGGGACTGGAGGTACGGGGGCATTGCGGAGATGAAGGGGGCATTGCGGAGATGAAGGGGGACATTGTGGAAGAGGGGCATAGACTCTATGCCCCTCTTCCACAATGTCCCCCTTCATCTCCGCTATGCCCCTCTTCCACAATGTCCCCCTTCATCTCCGCTATGCCCCTCTTCCACAATGTCCCCCTTCATCTCCTATGCCATAGAGGAGATGAAGGGGGACATTGTGGAAGAGGGGCATAGCGGAGATGAAGGGGGACATTGTGGAAGAGGGGCATAGAGTCTATGCCCCTCTTCCACAATGTCCCCCTTCATCTCCGCTATGCCCCTCTTCCACAATGTCCCCCTTCATCTCCTCTATGGCATAGGAGATGAAGGGGGACATTGTGGAAGAGGGGCATAGCGGAGATGAAGGGGGACATTGACCAGGCACCCTCCGCTCATCAGAGCAGGGGGTGCCTGGTTTAATGCTCGAGTGCTCCCATGCTTTTCAATGGGGCTCGGGTGCTCGGCCGAGCACTCGAGCCTCAGGGGGTGCTCGGTCAGAGCACCCGAGCACCCGAGCATCGGGGTGCTCGCTCATCCCTAATGCTCACTTCTTCCTCAGGGATTCACAATCAGTCAATCACATCCACCACCATGATTCACTGAGGTTTATGTCCACACTTTTGCAAGACCATTCTAAAATGCAGAATTTCTTCTTCCACATCCATTCTTATATATATATATATATATATATATATATATATATATATATGTTTGTATTTTTAGGATCATTTTCTTATTTCACATTCCAATTTCAGTTCAGCTACAGCTCACAGACAGATTGCCTTATGTTCTCCACTACAATCTTTGAATAGAAATTGAAATTCATAGTTGTGTTAATCAGGGCTCAAAATTTCAAGTCCTGAGCTACTAGCCAGGCCTGAAAAGTTACTTGCCACCAGTTTCCATGCTTAGCCCCACCCGTATCCCTGCCTTTAACTCCCACCAATCTCAAGCATTTCTGAACCAGATATGTTTTGCACGTTATCTAACTGTGAAGCAAAGACAGGGCAATACATGTATCAGCATATAAAATAGTATGGACAGGTACTGGTGATTCAAGAAAGGTAAAGGTAACCTGCTGTTAACTCAGTTTAAGACAAGAGGAAGACACACACCTGTCACTGTGAGTGGAAATGTGGAACGTTTGAATGTGTGTTCCCTATACAGTGTGGTCCTGCTGTGAGTTCTTAACCCTTTGAGTGTCATAGAGATGTCCAACGCATACGTCTCTGGAACTCAAAAGGTCAATCAACAAGTGACTTTTGAGTGATATATTTTTCTCAAATAAGTAATTTATTTAGTGTTATATATATGTATATATATATATATATATATATATATTTTTTTTTTTTTTTTTTTTTTTTTTTTACACACAAACACATTAAGTCCTGGTCCAGATGAAAGTTTAGATTTTAATTAGTGCTGCTGTTATTTTCATGGTTATTTTTGTTTTACTTTTTGCTCTGATCTGTGTTATTATTGTGGTTGAATATTGATATAACAGCTCACACACAGTGATTGTCAGATATTTTCTCATCTGTCAATCCCTTTTTGTCTGGGTTTTTTGCACATTATTGTCATTATTAACCAATGGTGTTTTTCATGTTGGTATAGACTAATAATAACTGTCTAACTATTTGCTGCCTCGGTACAGGCTCTTTTTGGACTTGCTATTTGCACTGGGAGGAAGTTACCTTTCTGGTGGACTTGTGCTCCAATGTGTGGGGTGCAGTGGAGTACTATAAAGCCGGGGATGTGGCCTGGGCCACACTTCTCTGCTTTTATGGACTGTCTTCCACTGTTCTGCAGCTTCATAGCTGGGACTGGTTCTGGGCTGACCAGCGGAATCAGTATGAAACCCGGGATCTTCCCTGGGAGGAGGCTCAGTGTGCCAATTGTAAGGGAGAGATGCAAGGAAACAACAAGCATTCAGAGCTTAAAGCTAAAGCGTACATTAATCACATCTTGGGCATGACAAATGACAGTGATATCAGGAGTTGTAGAAACTTGTAATTGGAAAGGCGGGTACTAATGTCTTCTTGATACTGGGATGACTCCTTGAGAATTTATCAGGATTGTATGGCAAAGAGAGGGTTAATGGGCACATTGAGCATAGAAAGGAGGAGAGTAGATATGTTCACACAGGGTTTTCTAAAGAAGTGATATTAGTGCAAGTTGTGCAGAGTGCCAGAGACATATCCAATGCATTGTGTCTGGCAGGGCTGGTGCAAGGTTTTTTGCCACCCTAGGCAAAACCTCATTTTGCTGCCCAACAATAATAAAAATAATATAAAAACAAGGTTAGTTTGATTAACATTTTGCAGCCTCCTGACTACTTCTTCAGGATCAGATGGTCAAATACAAACAAAACCAGTTGATTCTGTATTTGGTCAGCTGATTCTGAAGAAGCAGGCAGGAAACAGTGAAACGTTAATTAAGCTAGCCTTGTTTTTATATTATTATTATTATTGTTGGGATTGCATCCTGTCATATTTGTTGGATTTTCATTTGATCTCCCCCTCACAGCAAAGTCATCTGAGTAGAGACAGGTTAAATATCTCTGCATGTCTTTAACCCCTTAGTGACCGGCCGCGCGTGCATGCGGTTGGCACTTAACGCCCACAGAGCTTTTTTTTTAATAACTTAAAATGATTTCCAGGACGTACATATACGTCTTCTGTCCACCTGGGACATCCTCTCAGGACGTACATATACAACAAGGGTTAATGTTGTGAGTGGATGTATGTTCCCTTTCAGCCACCAACTTTGTGAGTATATTCAATATTATCAATTCATAGTGGCCCTTAAGATAATAGGTACTATTGGGCGCCCTCTTGTTTTCTATTTATTTTCCACGTTTCTGGCTTCCGGATGGTCGAGTGGAGCAGCACTGACAAGATATCTAGGAGGACACTTGGAACATCAATACTGTTGTAGGGCCTGTGATAAAATCCTTTCTGAGCAGATTTCAATAAACATGTATGTGTTGCACTGAACACTAATTTGTGAGTGACATTCTTAAAGTGGTGACGGGTCATGTTGATTTATCTTTTAAACGTTATTACAACAGAAGATCCTACTTTTCTTCTTTTTTCTACAGAAGAGTAGTATAACAGTAAGTGAGATCAACTCATCTCCCTGCATTTTTTTGAAAAACAAATTTTTTCTACCTCATATCTCATACTGTTGTAGGTATCTGTCCTGGTGCTCGGTTTTTTTAGTACCAGTAGTAAAACAAAACTAACGTCTGTAGTTTTAAGTCACAGTTTGGTATTCTATTACCTGTGCTGTAACAAACTACCAATTGTTAAAAAAGCATAACTGGCACAAAATTAACACCCATTGAAAAGAATGCAACAGATTATGAATTTGTGATTCAATTACATGTGGTGGCTAGTAACACAGGTTCAGTGACTCTTTTGTTGTGTTATATTAATTAACAAACCCAGGTTCTGGGTCCCTAACTCGTGTTATAAACCACTATGGATAATTGTAAAGAAAAAAACACCCACACATGTACAACTAGGCATGCCTGCACTAATGACCCATAGATGTATTGATATGGGGCCCTAAGCCCTGTATTAATACATCCAACTCACCAAAAACATAAGTGAAACCAAACAATAATGAACCCTTTGAACATCAGTGGGGTATACAGCTCATTGCAGAGCGATGCATACCCCTCTGGAACTCAAAGGATTAATCCATTAATTCTCCCACTCCCTCAATTTACTTGCTATTACTGAAACTTAGCTCTCTCAATCTGACACTGCTTTACAGGCATCTCCTACGGTGGTCTCTCCTTCTCTCACATTTCACGCTCAACTGGATGTGGGGGAGGTGTGGGTTTGCTGCTCTCTGAACATTGTCATTAAAAACTAATTTCACCCCCCTCCTCACTCTGCTTCTCCTCTTTTGAGTCGCATGCTGTCCGTATCTTTGCTCCAGTCTCTCTACAGTTGCAGTCATCTATCGCCCACCTACCTCTACATCTTCAGACTTCCTATCTGACTTTGAATCATGGCTTTCCTTCTTCTTCTCATCAGACACACCTTCACTTCTTCTGGGGGACTTCAACTGCCATGTGGATGATCCCTCGGTCTCCTGGACATCCCATTTTCTCCCTTTAACATCTGCATTTTAACTACCCCAGTGGACAAATGCTAGTACGAATGCTAGGATGGTCACTTCCCAGACCTTGTGTTTACTAGAGGCTGTGCTCTCTCGGATTTTAATATCTCTCCTCTTCCATTATCTGATCACCATCTTCTAACATTCAGCACTATTTATACACCTCCCACATTCCTTGCTTCCTGTCCCCGCTTCCTGTATAACCTCAAATCCCTTAATCTCACGGCTCTCCAGTCCTCCCTGGCTACTGGACTTTCATCTATTCCCATTAATCCTAACACTAACAGCCTTGTCAAAACATACAACTCAGTCCTATCCTCCTCTTTGAACCTGCATGAGCCTCTCTCCAATGCACTCACAGAACTAACCCACGGCCATGGCTTAATAAAGACACCAGCTTCCTCTGCTCCTGTACCCATTCAGCTGAACAACTGTGGAGAAACTCTGGTTCTCTGGTAGACTTTCTATACTACAGGTTCCTCCTTTCCTGCTTTAACTCTTCTCTGTCCCTCTCCAAAAAACTGTACTTTTCACAACACTCATAAATCCAACCCCCGACACCTTTTCTCTTCCTTTGACTCCCTCCTCTGCACTCCATCTGCTTCAACCCACAAACATCATACAGCCACAAGATTTTGCTGACTACTTCAAATCCAAGGTGGACTCTATCCGGGATAATATACCACCTTGTATATCTCCTCCTAGCCTCCCTTGTTCACCTCCTGGCACTCTGGACTCTTTTTCACTAGTCACGGAGGAGGAACTGACTAACCTTCTATTCTCCGCTCCGTCCACTACATGCTCACTTGATCCGCTCCTCTCTCACCTCATCCAGCCCCTCTCCCCCACACTAATCCCTATCCTACTACAAATCTTTAACTCCTCCTTTGCCACTGCTACCTTTCCTGACGACTTCAAACATGCCTTAGTAGCACCCATCGTCAAGAACAACTCTTCTGACAGTAACACACCCTCTAGCTATTGACCCATTTCTCTTCTGCCTTTTGCCTCTAAACTCTTGGAACGTTTAGCCTATTCACACTTGCTTGACTTCTTTAACACATACAACCTGCTGGACCCTTTACAATCTGGATTTTGCACTGCTCACTCCACTGAAACTGCTCTTACAAGAGTGATAAGTGATCTTCACATTGCCAAATCTCAAGGTCACTATTCAATACTTAACCTGCTTGATCTCTCAGCAGCTTTTGACACTGGTGATCATGCTCTCCTCCTCCGCATTCTTCACTCCTTAGGAATCTGTAACACAGCACTGGAGCGGCTCTCCTCTTATCTATCTAACAGATCCTTCAGTGTCTCCTCTGCTACTTCTTCATCCTCTGCCATCCAACTCTCTGTTGGGGTTCCTCAAGGTTCTGTTCTAGGACCACTTCTGTTTTCTCTTTACACAATAACACTTGGTGATCTTATTAACTCATTTGGTCTCAGATATCACCTCTATGCAGATGACACCCAGATTTACTTATCTGCACCTCGACTGACTTCTGATATCCAGGCTAAAGTCACAGATTGCCTCTCGGCTATCTCAAACTGGATGGCTCATAGGCACCTCAAACTCAATATGTCTAAAACTGAGCTACTCCTTATCCCACCTAGGCCTGGCCCTGTAACGACCTTCCAGGTGACTGTAAATGGCACTACCATAAATCCAGTATCAGAAATGCGGTGTCTAGGGGTGATAATTGACAAGTCTTTCTCATTCTCCCCTCATATCAATGCCATTGCTAAATCCTGTCACTTTCTTTTGCATAACATTGCTAAAATCCATCCCTTCCTCTGCTCCTCCACATCTAAAATTCTTATACACACAATCATCCTCTCCCGCATGGACTATTGCAACATTCTTCTGTCTGGCATTCCTGCTTCCCATCTCCATCCACTTCAATCTACACAGAATGCTGCAGCACAAATTACTCTTCTGTCACCTAGGTTTGTCCCTGCCCCACTGCTCCTCAAAACTCTCCAATGGCTGCCTATCAAACTCTGGATATCTTACAAAATCTTACTTTTCTCTTTCAAGACACTTCTCTCCTCTACTTCTTCTTACCCTATGTGGTGGATACTACAGTCTGATCTTGATATGTTATGTGTTCATGCTGGGATATCAGCAAATAACACAATATAATCACTTCTGGAAAGCCCTTATTATCATATCTGCATCATCATGCATCGGTGCCAACTGCCAACATCATCAGTAGTACCACCACCAGATTCTTCCTCCTCTTTTGCTGGTGGTAGTGGAGATGGTGAGTGTGAGATAAGTGCAGGTTATGCACCTAGTGCCTCATTCACAACAGTAGGCTTGGGTAAGGTTACAGCTGACACTGCCATTTGCCACAGATAAAAAAAAACAACGTTCCTTTCTAAAAATTCCAATCCCAGGGCCATGAGGATGTTTTGGGGGTGGCAGCATGATCTGCTGGACTCTGAGCCCCCTGCAGCTTGGGGTATTGTTAGACAATTCCTCCTCATCAGCAGCAGCACCAACAGTTTTCCAACTCTTCTTGCTCATTGGAAACTGCAGCAATATAGACTAAAAAAAGTAAATTATTTTAAAAGCCTATAGCTCTTCTCACGTACTCTACTTTTACTCAACTCTTTGTCTCTAGCTACTAAACTACCCTTTGCAACACAGAACAATGTTTTGGGTTTTTATAGTATTGGGGTAGGAATTTTCTTTGTCATAGATAACATAGGTGAAAACTAGCAAATTCCCAAAGGAATTCCATTAAGTGTACTGAAAAGATGGACATTTTATGGTTTTTCGATGTGGGAATGTTCAAGGAAAAAGCAGCAAATTATGTGTTTCTGCAAACATTCCCGGAAAGAAAGGATTTTTCACCCAAACCTCATATGGCCCATGGTCTAGCAAAATGTGAAGTTATTATGTAAATATCATGGTTGAACTTCTAGTCAGCACATTATGTATGTACTGAACCAACTTGCGAGAACTTAACAAATTAGATTTGGGTCAAACTTCGAAAAGAAAGAAAATACACTTTGGAATGTATATATTTCAGAAGAGTTTTTTTCAAAAAGTGTTCTTATCCCATGGATACTAGAGAGGAATCAAAGGCATTATAAGCAATTGTTTGATGGTTTCTTTCTTGATGGTTTCTTCTTAAATATTTAACCTTATGAGTGCCAGAGAGGTATAAAACTCTCTGTCACTCAATAGGGTAAACTATCTAGATGGTTCTTTCTTAAATTGTATATATTTTCATTATGCTACCCAGTGTAAAGAGCAGGATCTTTTCAAATGAATATCCACCCCTCATTAAATGTTTGAGTGGGTTCATTGGGTTAAATCAGGCAATCCAATGTATTTATTTATTAATCACTATCAGGTTCTACAGCACTTTACAGAGGAATAATAAGCTGTACAATTACAGGAGTAGACACAAAATACATCTAGGTCCCTGTTTAGAAGAGTTTATAATCAGAGATGGATAAGAACATAATACCACAAAGTACATTTTATTGGTTTTGGCAAGATATATTATCACAGCTGTGATAAAATCTTTAAAATAGATTTGTTCAATGCTGTCAGCAGGCAGAAATGATCTGTGTAAGCAACACTGGGAGTAGAATTTGGGTTAGTAATTTGATGGAATTTGGTAGAAAATCCGTGAAAATGTGTTGCTGATTTTTTTACTGTTCATGAATAGATTGATAAAAAAAATAAATTTCATTCCAAAGGTGTTTAATAATCCTCATCCTCAAATGAAAGTCCAGTTATTACCACATGCAAAGTAAAACTCAGTGTTGTATACTTTGCATCTGACTAATTATTCAGACATTTGCTGAATGGGTTTAAATTGCTAGTAGCCTTTTAATTTGTAAAGTCAAATTAACTATAATTTTTTTTATCTCACCTAATTTTGAACATTTTTATGTCCCTGTCAATGAGCCCCTTGGATAATGCTGCATGAATAATGTTACATTGTACCACTATCCTACTTCCATGGTCAACTGACCAGAAACCTATCTAATAATAGAGATTCAGGAGCTTACTGAAAGGGACATACAAATGTATAAATAGTAGTTATAGATGAAAATAATAATCATCATTTTACATATTATGCACTTACAGAATACAGAGTCAAAATAAAGTGTTATTATACCTTTAAAGGAAAACTATGTGTTTCATAAAAGTGGTAGTTAATCTGTCAACAGAAAGATGTCTGTGTATGGCCTGGATTACATTGCAGCATTACCAAGAGTCTTACCTAAATATGTCCACTTTAACTTCATCAGGAATCTGTTAAATGAAGCCAGTTGAAGGCATTTATGGAATCTAGGACAATGTCATTCAAATATTGACACTGGAAGCTTGCAGATTAGTAGAGTGCTTCCATATATTAAAATCTGTACAGTTAACATACATGCAGAATGTTTGGTTAAGAATCACAATTGCTTTATGTTTTGGTTTGCTAATATTTTTGCCAACATTTTGCATCACTGTTAGGAAAGGAGACGTGCCTATATATTGTTTTTTTTCCCAAGCCTGCTAATTAATAGGGATGGAAGAAAAGTCAAACATTTTTATTGGAAAATTACTTATTTTCCACATTTCCTGTGACAGTTGTTACCCATATAAAATACATAAAATGTCCACCTTTTCACTAATGATAAATTTTAAATGAAAACGTTGATGGTTTTCCAGGAGAACATGGCCAAGAGGCTGCCTGAAACTTGTAACTGAATTTGAGGTGAAAGATCAGGAGTGGACATATATATCTGGGTATCATTAGCATTTAGATTATACTTGATGCCAAATTAATGTCACGGTCAACAAGGAATAAACCAGGAGTCAGTACTGAATATAAAATCATCTTTATTAAGCCAATATAAAATAAAAGCAGTAATATATCCACACAGAGGGTAACCGAAGAAGCCAGGGACTATCAGAAATAGGAGACCACTTCTACTATACCTCTCTGTTTGGAACCAAGCACTAGGCCGACTGTAGTCACGACGAGAATGAGGGAAGCCACCAGAATGGATGGTCAGACAGAACCTAGGACATACATGGAGCAGGTAGTCAGTCACAGCCACAGGTCTACACCAGATAGGGTATCCTATAGAGCGAGGCAACACGGAATGGATATTTGGACAGAGCCCCAGGTCAGCACCAGAATGGATGGTCAGATAGATCATAGGTCATACACGGAGCGGGTAGTCAGCCAGAGCCACAGGTCTGCACCAGATAAGGTATACAATAGAATGAGGCAACACGGAATGGATATTTGGACAGCGCCCTAGGTCAGCACCAGAATGGATGGTCAGACAGATCATATGTCATACACTGAGCAGTAAGTCAGCCAGAGCCACAGGTCTGCATCAGATAGGGTATCCTATAGAAAGAGGCAACATGGAATGGATATTTGGACAGAGCCCCAAGTCAGCACCAGAATGGATGATAAGATAGATCATAGGTCATACACGGAGCGGGTAGTCAGACAGAGCCACAGGTCTGCACCAGATAAGGTATCCAATAGAATAAGGCAACACGGAATGGATATTTGGACAGAGCCCCAGGTCAGCACCAGAATGGATGGTCAGACAGATCATAGGTCATACACGGAGCAGGAAGTCAGCCAGAGCCACAGGTCTGCACCAGATATGGTATCCAATAGAACGAGGCAACACGGAATGGGTATTTGGACATACATGTTATACAACAGACATTCAACTTGCAGCCCTCCATAAAGAGATACTTTTTAAATGTCTTGTGGCCCAGCATCTTCTCTGACCTTCCTTACATCAGCTTAAAGGGATAGTAATACTTCATTTTAACTTTATTTTATTTTGTAGGTATTAAAAAAACATGAAGAATGATATAAGTCTTATCTCTCAAACCTTTATGGTTTAAGAGATATTCACAAACAAAGTATCCCCCCTCCCTGTTCAACCAGATCAGAAGGGAGGTGCCGAGGTAGACTGCAGAGAGGGACAATCTTCAATTAAGATAAGGGAAAAAGCTGAAAAACTTGTCAAGGGGGGAAGGGCTTTCATTGTTTTCATACAAAGAAAATTGTCCCCTTCTGTTATCTGTCTGGTAATACAACCAGACTCACATCTGAGAAGAGATGTCTTACACTAGGTAAAAGGGGCGGGGAGGGGAAACTTTGATTGTGAATATCTCATAAACCATAAAGGTTTGAGAGATAAGACTTATATCATTCTTCATGTTTTTTAATGCCTACAAAATAAAATAAAGTTAAAACGAAGTATTACTATCCCTTTAAGGCTGGTTGTATGTCTAATTTTCTGGCTTCTGTTCAGGTTTCACTGGTTCTAAAACTAGACTAAATAATTTGCAAGTTTCTGTTATTATTCAGAGGCATAGCATTAGTTGATAGATCCTAGTGGGCTAAAGGATATTTGCTGACATCACCAGCCAGTCATGTGACCACAATGTGTAGTGAGGGAAAGGGCAGAGTTACAGAGAGCTGCTGGATGATTAGACCAAGAATGCAGATGCAGAGGTTTTTGTGGGTGCAGGACAGAGCAGCTCATTCTAGATACTTTATTCCCTTGATAATGAGGGTGATGTGGACATGTCATTGTTGTTAGCTTCCATAATGCCTCTGAGGCTGATGTACTATGTGCAATTCTGATGCAAAACAAGTGTAGGGAGAAAAAAAAACAGTCCTCAAGTTCCGGTTACTTTAAGCCCTTGAATGTTAGAGAAATCGCCAATAGGTTATAAATCACACTGAACACCTGCCAAGCATTCAAAAGTTAAAAAAACATGTAAAACAATGGCCATTTTTATTTGTTTATCACAGTGTAGTCAAAGGCATATATATATATATATATATATATATATATATATATATATATATATATATATGTAGTTCAAGGCATCTTTAGAAGTAATAGCTGCTGAACTGTGCTGTTTCAAATTGCATTTTTACTTGTTGCCTATGGTGAACTTGATTTGCCTCAGAATTATTCCACACTTGTTTATTACATCAGCTTTTATCCTCCCTGAAACAAACTGGGTCTTATTCATCCAGTTAAAGACTAGCAAGAGTAAAACATCTGCACCATAGAGGGAAATGAAAATTCTACAAATCACGATTAATTTCAATAGGGCGTTTAACTCCCTGAAAGCTAGAGCAGTCTCCAAGGTAGTTTGAAGCACTGGGTTTTAAAGCTTAATTTAAATCAATGGGAACTTTAATTTATTCCCTATGATGCAGTTGATTTGCCCAGAACTATTCCACTTGTGGTTAGTACACTATGTGGCACCCTCCTCCCTGTGTAATGTGAATGTGGGCAGGGGGAGATGGGCACCTGTTTGTGTTGGCTGAGATCTGTTGGGGTGGGGACACCTGTGTCTGTAGGGATGAGGAAACCTGCAGAGGTTTAGAAATACATAGTAACATAATAACATAGAAAATAAGGCTGGAAAAAGGCATGCGTCCATCAAGTCCAGCCCATGCCAAAAATACCCCTGTTGATCCAGAGGAAGGCAAAAAAAAGCCCTCTGGAGCCATTTCCAATCTAGTCCCAAGTGCAGGGGGGGGGGAATTATTCCTTCCTGACTCCAATTGGCAGTCAAATAGTTCCCCAGATCAATATCCTATCTGCTTTGAAGCCATATTTCATAATTGTCAATATTGTTATGTGCTAGATAGGCATCCATTGCTTTTTTGAATGCAGCTGCATTATCTGCAAGCACAACATCCCGAGGCAAATAATTCCATAGCCTTACCACCCTTACTGTAAAGAATCCCTGCCTTTGTTTTAGTCGAAAGCGCCTTTCCTCAAGTCTTAATGGATGACCTCTTGTTCTTAGCTCAGCTCTTTGCATAAATAATTCATTGGATAGTTCTTTGTATTGACCTTGAATGTATTTGTAAATGGTAATCATATCACCCCTTAGACGTCTCTTCTCTAATGTAAAAAAAACAGTTTGGCTAGTCTCTCTTTATAACTCAGATTCTCCAATCCCTTTATCAGTTTTGTTGCGTGTCTCTGCACCTTTTCCAGTTCAGTAATATATTTTTTTAGAACATGCGCGCAAAATTGTACTCCATATTATAGATGAGGCCTAACCAAGGATTTATACAGAGGTAGGATAATATTAGCATCCCTTGCTTCTACACCTCTTTTTATGTAGGCTAGTACTCTATTTGCTCTTGCAGCAGCTGAGTGACTCTGCACACTGCTGTGAAGTCTATTATCTATCAGTACTCCTAAATCTTTCTCTAATGAGGATTTCCCAAGTTGTTTCCCATTTACAGTATATGTAGCAAGTTTGTTTCTACAGCCCAAATGGATAACCTTACATTTATCTACATTAAATGACATCTGCCACTTTTCTGCCCATTCACTTAGTTTATCTAAATCCTTCTGTAGGGAAAAAATATCCAGCTCTGTATGTATTTCCTTACAGCAAAGATTGAGATGCTACTTTCAATTCCCACTTCTAGATCATTAATAAACAAATTAAAAAGCATTGGTCCCAGGACTGAACCCTGCGGCACCCCACTTATAACCTTAGAACAATTTGAAAAAGTTCCATTTACAACAACTCTCTGCCATCTATCATTTAACCAGTTCTCAATCCATGTACAGATAACCCTGCTCAAACCGAAGCCTTTTAATTTATGCAGTAACCTGTTGTGAGGCACTGTATCAAAGGCTTTTGCAAAATCCAAGTATACTACATCAACAGCAATTCCCCTGTCCAAATGACTACTCAGTCTTTCATAAAATGCAAGTAAATTAGTCTGACATGACCTGTTCTTCATGAAACCATGCTGATTCCTACTAATGATATTGTTTGTCTTAACATAGTTCTGAATACTGTCAGTTAATAACCCTTCTAGTATCTTACCCACTATGGAAGTCAAGCTCACAGATCTATAATTTCCTGGTTTGGACCTTGCTCCTTTTTTAAACAATGAAACTACATCAGCTTTCCTCCAATCACAGGGCACTATGCCTGATGAAAGTGAATCAATAAATATTAAGTATAATGGTTTTGCTATTACTAAACTAAGTACCCTTGTGTGTATACCATCTGGTCCAGGCGCTTTATTCACTATAAACCTTTCCAGTCTCTTTTGGACCTTGTCCTCAGTAAGCCATGTAGATGTTGGAGGAAATTAACTGTGGTTTTGTCTGTTTGCCCATAGCTTGTCATTGCTGCTTCCTTTGTATATACTGAAGCAAAGAACGTATTTAGGGTGTCAGCCATAGCTTTATTCTCACTAATCAATTCACCTGTCTCAGTCCTAAGAGGACCAATATCAACCTTAACTTTTTTGTTGTTAATATACTAGAATTGTTTAGGTTTTTCCTTGCTCTCATTTGCAATGTTTCTCTCATTTTCTGTTTTAGCTAGCTTAATTGCTTGTTAGCTAGCTTAATTGCTTGTTTTTGTTTGTTGGTTTGGGAAGGAAGGAGGAAGGAAGTAGAGCCTCAATAGAGGAAACGTGGGGTAAGAGACCTGCCTGAGGGAGATAGCTCATGTGTGTGTGTGCGTGTGATGTGTGTGGTGCTCTGGTGTGTGTGCGTGTGTGTGATGTGTGGTGTAGAAGATAATTATAGAGGCATGATGAGGTGACAGAGACATGTGTGAAGGGACGGGCTAAGAAAAAAGTCACGTAAGTCTGAAGTGTTAGGTAATGTATTTGAGATTCTATATTTACCAGAGAGACAAGTCTGGGGATGCTAGTGGAACAAAGATAAGGAAACAAACAGTGTATGAGGGGTTCTGTAGATGCCAGCTGGCAGTGGTACAAGGCTGAGGAAGCAGACAGTATATGATAGATCAAAACATTCGCATACAGCCTTCAACTGTACTTGACAAGCATGTTATAAGATATTTGTTAAGGATTCTTGGGACTTTATCTATTTCTTTTTTTTTTTTTGCATTTTAGCTCTACTGTAGTTACTACCTATGTTACTATTTTGTTTTAGACCTCATTTTATTATTCTCTTTCCAGTTTTTGAAGGACAAACATAATTTGATTCATGTTTTTAACATGATTGTGGCTGTCATCCTATGTGATACAGGCACAACTAGACACATCTTACAATCTTCCAGATGATAATGAGTGATACTAGGGTCAATGAAGACCTGTGGTTGCTGAGTGCTAACTAACACATTCACAACTGTCTCATTAACCTGAAGTAAATCCCTGCTTGTAGTTCATGGGGGTTGAGCTGACCTAAGGAGAGAGACTGCTGTTACTCACTTTCCCTGCAGCTGTGTTTAACCTCCCTGCTGCTAAAGGGACTTATGTCTTCCAAACCTTCAAGCACTCTGGGTTATGTTGCATTGCAAAATTCCTGAAGCCTAAGGTCTTAACCATTTGATTATTTTGAAAGACAAAAACTAGCATTTTTTATTTGAGGAGTTGTGCTACCTTTTGTTTGTAAATTGTTAAATCATAAACAACTGTTGTAAGAAGTGGGGTGTATTTTTCAAAAGCTTCAATGAAATCACTTTATTAACCTGTGTTATTGAGAATGTCCTAGGCAGGGGTTGAACCAGTTGTGGCTCAGCAGGTGTAAATCATTGGGATCCAACAATTTATGGGCCCATTAAATGCAAATAATAGTAAATGTTAAGGATTTTTCAGTAATTTTCAGTGTATTAGTTTTCACCAACTTCCCTTTGCTTACTGTGGTATTTTGTTGTGGCTTCTTACAGTAAGTAAAAATGTATGGTGACTTCAGGTTAATTGAGCTAGTTTGTCTAACTTGCAAATAGCCAGTGTAAAGACTTAATACAATTGAATCATTCACCTGAATCTTTTTGAATTTTTTATTAAGTGTTCTTTCACTTATTCATATTAAACAATACATACATGTTGAGCTAGGCACTTGTATCGAAATCTTATTACAGTTGAGAACTTAAAGGGACAGTAATGTTTCAAAATAAAAGCAACTCCAATTAATCGTCATAGTATTTGGGCCATGGAGAGTGTTATTTCAATACTGTCAGAGTTGTAGTTCAAGAGTAATTGAATGATAAAGTATCCCCCTCCTTCCCATTTTCCTAATGTAACACTGCTCACCTCAGAACAGAAAGGTGGTATCCAGATGGCTTGCAGAGAGGGACAATCTTCAATTAGCATAAGGGAAAAACCTGTCAAGGGGGCAGGGTTTTCATTGTTCTCACAGGAAGAAGATTCTCCCTTGCTGTGAGCTGCCTGGTCTTAAGACCAGATTCCACATCTGATGGGAGGTGGCTTACACTAGGTAAAAGGGTCAGGAGGGGGGTACTTTATTCAAAGGAGTAAAACTGTTAGGACAAGAGGCCATAGTCTAGAAACAGAGGGATGTAATGTAAGAAAGTTTTACTTAATTGAGAGGGTAGTAGATAAGTGGAATAGCCTACCAGCAGACGTGGTAGAAGTTAATACAGCGACAGAATTTAAGCATGCATGGGATAGGCATAAGGCTGTCCTTAACTTAAGAAAAGACCAAGGACCAAAAAAGGTTTGAGGTTTTTACTGTAGGAAAATGGGCAGACTAGATGGGCCGAAATGGTTCTTATCTGCCGTCAAATTCTATGTTTCTCTGTTTCATACAGGTTCTTATGTTTTGGATCTGTTTTGTTTTCTTATTGTCTTCTTGCTTACTGGTTTTGAATTGGACCTATCTATCAGCCTAAGATAAATTTAGTTAATTTTACTGATAACTAAAAACTGCCTACATATTGAACTAGCCATTTGTTTGAAACATATGAAGCTTTTGAGAAATGTTTACTGATTTGGTGAGGGCTCAGTGTGACACTTCATGCTAATATGTTTATGTGGTGGGTCAATATTACCACACACTGTGCTATGAATGAATCTAGGGATATTATGTGTACTGGGGCATTTCTAATAAGTTTAGCCAAAAATGGAACTATCATATATACAGGAAATTAGCATAATCAAAACATTAAGGCTAAACTTTCCAAAACTATTTATTTTGCAGAAAATGACCAGTACAACATATGGATGCTATTTCGATGGAAAATATAATAACATTGTCTTTAGGTGACAGATACACTTTAACCCTTTGAGTGCGAAGCAATGCATTGCGTACCCCCCGCACTCAAAGGATTAATAATTTATTTTTCATGAATCAATGTTTTCATTTAATAAATATTTTGAACAAAATTAGAGCACAGTGCAAGCAATTTCATGAACAATAGTGAATAACCCTAATAGTTTAGTAAAGGTTTCAATAACAAGGAAGGTATCCTTATCTTGAAGGTGTAGCCCTACACGTTCCTGCAAATCATTCAAAATCTTCCAAGCTTCTTAGGTCTTTGTTAAGTAGGTAAAAGTAAATTACAAAATTCCTGCTGCCTGTAATAGAAAACATTTTTCAGAATCAATCCTTCATAGACAAAGTAACACGGTACCACCTTTTACCTATGTAAAGTATGCAGACTGAAATGCTATATCTAGTAGGATAACTTTAGCTGAATACAAATCTTAATAAGAAAAAAAAGATTAAAGGTCATTTTGAATCTCTACTTCAATCCTTTAGTATATTGATAAGAAACAAGTCTTCAAATGGCATCTAACATCTAACATTCTATATAATAATTCACTAAGTGTGTGTTTGTCAGAAGCAGTCATGTGCAGTAGTGACGGCTGCGCGCTGAAGTCATGCTCAGTACCGACTGCCCGTGCCATGGCTGATAACGGATAGGGGCTCAGAATTCAGACCATATTCCTTTCTGCGCATCAAAGGTGTGCAGAGAGGACTACAGTCTGGATTGGGAGCACCCAACTCTGTAGCAGCCGCAGCGCAGGCAGTCTCTACTGTGCATGACTGCATGGAGGCCATTGCTGGGTAGCACTGTGGCCCGTGTACACGGGTTCTTCAACTAGTTACTATATAAAGTAGAGCTATCAAAAAAAGGCTGTATGTTCAAAAGAAAAGTGGAGGATTTGTGGGGCAAACTAAAGTCCCGTTTTAACTCAATGAGAATTTTTGGAATTTTTAGTTTTCCTCTATAGTACAAATGGTTTGGTCCAGAATTTCTCCAGTTTTTCTTTTGAACATACATCCATTAATTTGATTCACGGATAATTAAAAATTGCCTATATGTTGAGCTAGGCACTTGTATCTAAATCTTATTACAGCTGAGAACTTAAAGGCATAGTAATGTTTCAAACTAAAAGAAGCTCCAATTAATCGTCATAGTATTTGGACCATAGAGAGTGTTATTTCAATACTGTGAGAGTTGTAAATCAAGAGTAATTGAATAATAAAGTATCCCACTCCCGTCCCTTTTCCACATGTACCACTGCTCACCTCAGAACAGAAAGGTACTGTCCAGATGGCTTGCAGAGAGGGACAATCTTCAAATAGCATAAGGGAAAAATCTGAAAAACCTGTCAGGGCTTTCATTGTTCTCACAGTAAGAAGATTGTCCCTTGCTGTGAGCTGTCTGGTCTTAAGACCAGATTCCACATCTGACGGGAGGTGGCTTACACGAGGTAAACGGTCAGGAGGGGATACTTTATCATTCAATTACTCTTGAATTACAACTCTGACAGTATTGAAATAACACTCTCCATGGTCCAAATACTATGAAGATTAATTGGAGCTGCTTTTATTTTGAAACATTACTATCCCTTTAAGATTTACATTTTTGGTAGTGTGTGATGGCATAACAATTGTAATTGTTATGTTTGAGGCCAACCAATTTAGACTGTCAACTCTGTGAATATAAACATGTAGAACATGAATATGTGTTTATGTGTTTCATGTAATGTTAGTTTTAAGATTCAAATCCCCATGATTTAATGTCTTGTAAATTGAAGGCCTGCAGTTATTGTATCTGGCTTTTTATTTCCTCAGCAACTGGAAATCCTAAAACATTTGTGTATCAGAGATGCAATTCTGGTAGCTAAAGAGATACAGTTCTTGAGCAACTGACTGTACAATAGAACACAACTGAAAATACTCATTGAGTTATATGATTTAACCCCTGGGATTCTAGATAGGTCTTCAATGAATTGTAAAGCATTCAGTGGGAATTTGCCTAATTTTTAATTCTAATTTATGGCGCCGTTGGATTGCTCCAGAATTGTTCCTCAGGTGTTCTGATAGATCAGTGGGGTGAAGCAGTCAGAATTATGTTTTTATGCAGTTTTGATTGTGGGGCTATTAAGAAGGTTGAAAATAGACCAGACAGAAACAGTGGAAACAGAATGGTGTGAGAAGTGGTATGGAAAGATGGGAAGTGAGTAGAACAGAGAATGGTGTGAGAAGTGGTATGGAAGGATGGGAAGTGAGTAGAGTAGAGAATGGTATGAGAAGTGGTATGGAAGGATGGGGAATGAGCAGAGTAGGTTATAAATGAGCATGTCCATTGGGAACTACAGAAAGGAGGCCCACTCCATTGAATATCTATGTCTTCAAGAGAAGATCTGGAAGGTATTCAAGTAAAATATGGTGATGAGTTCCTCACTTAATGTTTTTTATTTATCAAAGGGATAGTAATGTTTCATAATAAAAGCAGCTCTAATTAATCATCATAGTATTTGGACTTTGGAGAGTGTTATTTCAATTCTATCAGAGTTGTAGTTCAAGAGTAATTCAATGACAAAGTATCCCTCTCCTGCCCATTTTACTGATGAAACACTGTTCAGCCAGATCAGAAGCGAGGTGCCCAGGTAGACTGCAGAGAGGGACAATCTTCAATTAAGATAAGGGAAAAACCTAAAAAACTTGTCAAGGGGGACAGGGCTTTCATTGTTCTCATAGGAAGAAGATTGTCCCCTTCTGTTATCTGTCTGGTCTATGGACTGCATTCCACATCTGAGAAGAGATGGCTTACGCTAGGTAAAAGGGGCGGGAGGGGAAACTTTGCTCGTGAATATCTCTCAAACCATAAAGGTTTGAGAGATAAGATTTATATCATTCTTCATGTTTTTTATTGCCTACAAAATAAAATAAAGATAAAACAAAGTATTACTATCCCTTTAAAACATAACTATTTAACACGAACATTCTTTATTTTATAAAAGCCACACATTTATGTGCTATTTGCGATTGATCCCGTTTTGCTGCAAGAAACCTATTAACACCTTGATGCTGAATAGCACATACTCCTAAATTAACAGCAAAGTTAGCCAGATGTATGAAAATGTGTATGAATTGCTACGCCAAATTATGCACAATTGCTAATCCTCTCACAAAATGGCAGACACATTCTGCTAATGGTATTTCACGCTCTGGTTACAGAAGTATCCAATCTGCAGTGTGTAGATGCCTCTCTGGCAGTCAAGGGGTTGATTTAAAACTATGTATGAGTTTTAAAGTCAGTATTGTGCATTCAGCCTTCATTCTTATTCTTCCTGAAGACGAGACCTAGTTGTCTCAAAAGCTTGCATTAAAAGCCATTCAGTTATCCAATAAAGGTATCATATTTATTCTACCAGTCTCCTGCATTTTCTATAGCTAACATTGTACCACTCTTTACCCAGATATTATGCAGACAGATATATTGCATTGTACATACAAGACAGACAGGTACAACTTTACATACAGTGTTACTTACACTCATTCCAACCACATCATACTGATGTGTGATGGTGCAGCATATACTACTGTGTACTTTATCCTTTACCAGGTCTATCCCATACTGTACTGTAAAAATGGACACTACAGTCCTTGGAAGAAAAAGAGAAAGATTATGAAATGTTGACACTTGCTAGTAGTGTAGAGGCTGTCAGGCAAAGAGAAGAGCTGATGATGCTTTCAGATGCAGGGACTGTGGGTGTGATTTGTAGACAGTGATGCTGACAATGACAGGCAGGACCAGTTCAGAAAAATACTTTTGACTGATAGGGGACAGACAGGCAGAAGATCCTACACCTGAGATGAGCCTTAGAGTGACAAAGACAGATGGACAAACCATTCTTCCACAGTATAAATTAAGACTAATGTCATTAACATGCTAGAGGTAAGGAGGAAAGGAGTATGAGTTGTAAATGGTGTGTAGATGGTAGTAAAGTTGTACTACGAAAACTGATTTCAGCCATGAAAAATTATTTTCACCCATCTTATTCTAGACTCTATTCATTTTTTATTTGTTTGGGATGCTGATGTATTTGAATTGTTACAACACAGTATTGCTGCATTCATGATTTTTGAGGCAGACTATTTTCTTGCTTTGGTGGTAGTTTGGCTCTGTGATTGAGAGGAATTAAAGAATGTAAAGGAATCTTTTAGACAGTGTTATTTTACATGGATCAGAGATTACAGATTGGCTTTTTAGCCTCATCTTATCCAGTATTTTTTTCAGTTATTTAATTTACTCTACATGAAGTCTATTGATTATTCAGCTTGGCAGTCAATTTTATAGGGCACCCCATGGCTTCTTTGCTTAATGTAGTCAATAACTGTAATTGCTTGATCAGTGCAGACCATGAAACAGGTTTTGTGTCTTTTTTTTTTTTTACATTGCGTTGATGGCTTTATCTGATTCATCCTTGGCAGGGTGTAGGTTTTACAGCACTATCCTGGAATCCCAGTGGTCTCTAGATTAATGGCTATAGCTTTCTACCATGGCTGCTGATACTGCTGTCCTGAATGTATGAGCACATCTGGTTTGCTTTGCATTTCTTTGATGCCAACCTCTTTGTCGAGCATTCACAGAAGATCTCACCAGAGCCTTGTTAACTGTTTTCAGTGAGGGACAATGCAAAAATGTATCACGGAAATAATTACTAACCTCTAAATATAATTATTCATAATCAAGTATTGCCAAAAGCACTGCCCTGGTTGGATGCAAGACAGGCTGGCAATAATGTATAACCCATAATAATGTATAACCCTTTGTTTCACTACAGTTAGAGATGGAAAAATCTGTTGTGGTTTAATTTGCAATTGATTTACTGAATCCCTTGAAAATGTTTGGTTTTGACAAATCAACTCAGATGAGCCATAAAGCTGGAAACTGCAAGAAATTTTGGATTCTGCTAAGTAGTTCAGGGGAAACACTGAGTCAGAATCAGGAAGCTAAAGAATTGAAGTTCTGGAGCAAACCAACTGCATTATATGAAACAATGAAAATATTCCCATTGATTTAAATGGGACCTTTAATCACTTGATTTAAATGGGGCCTTTTATCACTTTCACTTGAATGCCAGAAAGGTCCATAACACATTGCTGTGCAATACATAGGAGATATTTTTAGTAGTCAGATGGTTTAAATATCATTCAAATCAATGGAAATCTTCATGTGTCCTCTAGAATGCAGCTGGTTTGCTCCAAAATTGGATCTCTTTAGCTTTCTGAATATGACTCACATTGTATGTGCACATGTGTATGTTTGTTTTAGATTTTGTTTACATATGTTTGTGTTTATTTGCATATGTATTCTACCACATCTAACTTCGTCACAAGGGTAGACATCCACACAGGAACTTATTACAGCTGGCATATATCCTGCAGAGAACTACTCTATTTCTTGGTTCCTGACACAATGTGATCACATTTTTCTGATATCTTATTGTCTACTAAGATTAAAGGGATAGTAATACTTCGTTTTATCTTTATTTTATTTTGTAGGCATTAAAAAAACATGAAGAATGATATAAGTCTTATCTCTCAAACCTTTATAGTTTAAGAGATATTCACAAGCAAAGTGTCCCCTCCCGCCCCTTTTACTGATGTAACACTTCTCAGCCAGAGCAGAAGGGATGTGCCCAGGTAGACTGCAGAGAGGGACAATATTCAATTAAGATAAGGGAAAAACCTGAAAAGCTTGTCAAGGGGGGCAGGGATTTCATTGTTCTCATAGGAATAAGAGTGTCCCCTTCTGTTATCTGTCTGGTCTATAGACTGCATTCCACATCTGAGAAGAGATGGCTTACACCAGGTAAAAGGGGTGGGAGGGGGAAACTTTGCTTGTGAATATCTCTTAAACCATAAAGGTTTGAGAGATAAGACTTATATAATTCTTCATGTTTTTTTTAATGCCTACAAAATAAAATAAAATTAAAACGACGTATTACTATCCCTTCAAATAAATTGTGTAAAATACCTGGGAGTTTTGCTTGATAAAGAAGTGATAATGTGGAGATGACTTCTTCAGTGATATCACTTATCCAATCCCTATGTTATACTATAGAACCTATGCGCTATGATCTCCAGTGTTGTATAAATCTTAGTGCATTGGCTCCATAGAATAACATAGGAACTGGGAGAAGTACTATCATTGGGAAGTCAACTCTGCTTTATCACTGCCTTATCACCCCTTAATGCATCCCCCCCCTGATTTTGTTAAAACTGTTTGCAGCAAATGCAACACATGCAAAATACATCACTTTTTTGTCTTGTGTATGAATTCACATAGTAAGTTAATTTTTTTCCACTTTTTTATTGCATTAAAATCAAAGATATTAATGTATTTTCCCCAAATGCTAACTATGATAGTGGTATAATTCTCCTGCATGTTCTCAGTCTGTTCTTAGGATGGGAGAGTAGAGTTAAGGGGAAGGCGAGGGGAGGAGAGGAGAAGGAGAGGGATAGGGTGAGGGGAGAGAGGGTGAGGGATAATGGGGATGCAGGTGATCATGTCCACAGAGGCAGAGGAGGCAGTGGAGTTCTGTATCCTGGCATCTAAAAAGAAAAAAATCCATCCTTCCATGAGGATGATATCTAATAACTAAAGATATACTTTAGATTGTAAGCTTTCGAACAGGGACCTTGCACCCAATGTTTCACTCTACAAAGCACCTGTAACACTGTATTGTTTAAACCCTTAAATTGTAAAGCGCTGCGAACACTTATAAATAAACATATTCATTCATTCAGTTACATTTTTGGAAATCAATAACAAATGTATTCAGTGCGGCCATTAGGATTTTCTGCCTAAATTAAGTGAGGATCTAGTTTTAGTAGTTGTTAATGTTCCTTGCTAAAATATTGCCAAAATGCAGTTGTCCCTTATATGAAATTGCCTAGCATTATTCAAAGGTATCCATGGTAAATTTTACATATAATCATAGAACTATGCTGTTTGGGTATTTTTTGGTCAAACAAAATTCACCAATTTTAAAGGAATTATGATTTACCAAGACTACACAGTGTGGTACCAAGATACTGTAGCTCCTATCAACCATTGGAAGGGTCAGAAAACTGGCTTCCTTGTCTGGCAGCAGGCTTAGATGCAACCCAGAAGTCTGTAGCTAACAGCTACAAACTTTTCTAATTGTGTGTGGAGCTCTGATTGTCCCTTAATGTCAGTAATGAAAGTCTTCAGTAGTGTAAACAGGAGATGCATTTACAGCTCAAAAATACTGAACTGCAAGTCTCTAAATCACAGAAAAATAGGAACATAGATGCTGATGGCAGAAAAAAACCACCTGTCCCATCCAGTCTGTTAATTTCCATATCTAATAAAATACGCAGTCTTGCAAACTTCACAGATTGTCGCTACAACCTCTTCTGGGACTTGGCTGTTCTATCACACTTTCTGTAATGTAGTACTTATGAAAATTACTTCTGCATGTTCCACCTTCTAACTTTAGATCATGACCTCTTTTCTGATACCCTGTGTCAAGAATATCCTGCAACATTTTGGTGGCTCTTCTTTGAACTGCTCCAATTTATTATTGGTAAAGAAGAAAATTGGCTCATAGCATACCATAATATATACATATAATTTATACATTCAAAATAAGAACCCAAGTGAATAAGATATGGAGAGCAGCAAGGAATAAGTGAATTCTCCAGATACCCTGAATAGGCAAAAACCTAAAGCAAAAAACAAACCTGTGCATCTCTATAGCAGTTACCCAAATGTGAACCCTGTATAAACCATATATTATACCACTGCCTTAATACATTAGTAATACATTTTCAAAAGATGAGGATTTTTTTGCAAAGTATGTTTAAGCTCTCTTGCCTTGCCAAGGTACCACATTTCAAGCAAGCCCTAACCAAAACATATTGTCATCCCTATTTAAGTTTAAAAAATACCCCTGATGAATTTTTGCAAGGAAATGTGTAGGGTGTAATAGCACCTGGTTAAAACATAAAAGACAACATTTCTAATATTGTTATAATAGGACTAACAGTGTTAGTTAGCAGTGAAAGGACCGGAGCATCATCAGTTCACTCAGCAATAAAATCCACATGGGCCTTGTATATTAGCTTGATTGCAAATGGACATAGGCCAAGCAGTATTTGTCCCTACAACCACTTCTTGGACTTGGGTGTTCTATGAGTCCATCAAACTTTATGTAAAGTAGTGCTTATGAAAATTACTTCAGAATTTTCCACCTTCTAACTTTAGATCCTGACCTCTTCTCTGGCATCCTGTGTCAGGAAGACCCTGCAACATGTTGGTGGCTCTACTTTGAACTGCCTCCAGTTTAATAATGTCCTTCTAGAAATGTGTTCTCTTAAACTGTTCACAGTACTTAAGGTGAAGTCTTACCAGTGATCTATAGAGTGGCATTAGTATCTCTCTTCCTAATGCCTCTTCATATTAAACCTAGAACCTTGTTAATTTTTATAACTGCTTTACTGTATTGCTTGCCTACCTTCATGTGATCTGAAAAAATAAGTCCCAAGTCCCATTCCTTTGTTTTTGTCAGAACAGTACTTTTAAGCTTGTAGTTCACCTCTGGGTTTCTGTTTCCTAAGTACATTATCTTGAACTTTTCAGCATAAAATGTTATATCCAGCCCCTTTGTCCAGTTTTTCTAAATTCCCATGCATTTCGTTTATCCCTCCTGGAGAGTCATATGCAAAAAGGCTCACCTTACCTTGAATATCACACCACTAATGAAGATATTGAAGAGTAGAGGCCTTAGAATTGACCCCTATGGCACGCCACTAATAAACAATTCTTCTTCTGAATAAATACCATTGATTATGACACACTGTTTCCTGTCATTCAGATCATTATTTATCCAAATTTCACAGTTCATTCTCTCACAGGGCCAAAAAGGGAGCACTGTGGGTCTCTTTGCTCTCCTGCTAATCCATGGGTTCACAATGCAGCATCAGCTTCATCAGCAGGTCTGCGTCTGTGGGAGCAGACCTGTCACTGGGCCACTGTCCAAGTGGTAGTTTCCCTTTAAAAATGTTCATAGAAAATAAATAAGATTTTGTACTCTGAAGCTTTTTTGCCCTGTGCTTGCAATGTAGAGGCCATAAATAACTCAACTTCTCAGGCACCAATGACATATCCTCAAGAGTTTCACATGAATGACAGGTTTGCTGATAACACTTATATACAAGGAAGGAAAAAATAGAATAATAGAGAAATGGCAGAAATTAACCACCTCAGTAAAGGAAATATGTTTAGTTCTCTGTATGTTATAGATTCTGATATTTTAGGTTGTTACTGGCCAATGGGTATAGGAGCCCATAAAATTCTAGGGGGCATACAAATTTACACACACACACCTTCATATGCACATACACATGCACAAACACACAAAGCCCTCTCTTTCTCTTATACCTTCATACACCATTATCCCTCACCTCTCTCTCTCTCTCTCTCTCTCACACACACACACACACACACACCCTTCAGACTCACATTCACACAAATACAACTCAGCCTCTTTCACATAAGTACACATAAACACAAAATATACACACAGACCTGTATCTCACACACACACACACACACACACACACAACCTTCATAAACACACCTTCATCACATTTTGAACCTCATAGCCAAGCACATATAGAGAATTAAGCACAATGGCTGGGACAGCATACCCAAGTCACACCCACTCCTTTCTGAATAATGGCGAATGGCATATAGTCTCACTATGTTAGGATGTTCCAGCAGAACTAATTCATAAACAAAGGAAAGAAAGATAACCCTACTGAACTAGCCCTTAGTATCCAGTATGAGGTAAACAGCTTGTCAGTAAGACAGAAGCCTCACAGTGATACAATAACAGGGAATAAATCTTAGCTTTAATTCATTAAAAGCATGGATTAGCAAAATTAATATATAATTCTATTGTTCAGGCAGTTGTTCAATGAGAAGCTTGTAATTATTCATCCCAGTAGTACATTTCTGTCTGTTACGCATGTTATTTTTTATTATAAACTTTTAATGAACTAATATAAGTTAAGTTTTATTCCCTTGCTCTTGTCCTACTGTGAAACTTCTGTATTAGAGACATGATATGTCCCTTATACTGGCTATGAATTGAGTGCTTTTTCAGTAAGATTATCTGGGATAGTTGTAGTTGTCATGTGTGGTGCATATCAGGTGGATATGAGAGACTGTATCTTGAGGGCAATGTGGTAGATTATGGTTCTGTAAGACTATGAACAGGATAAACCTATTTTTTAAATTACTTTGTCATGTTGATTTCTAGAAAGGGAGAAGGGGAAGGATCAGAGTTGGACCATCTAGTCCCTGGATTGCACAGACAGACCAAAAGATGGAAGCAATTCCAGCCAGACAGCTTATCTCTTCCTCTCAGTGGTTGCAACATGGAGAAATAGTCTGTAAGTGACTGTCCTAGCTTGTGCCTGACACAAAGGATATTTGTGGCAGCATGTAAACTGCTGCTGGACTACTCTTTCCTGCCCAGATACTTCTCTGAAGCTGGTCATTTCCTGTAAGGGATCCAGAGTATGAGGAGATGTCACTTCTTTCCCAGAGCTGTCCTTCCACATACTGATTTGGATGGAGCTACAGATAGCACAGCAGCCTATGAGAGAGGGGGCAGTTCAGCCCTTCTACCTGATATTCTGTTTCATCTGTAACTTCCTGCCCTGATACTCCTACCTGCTGAACTAACAAGGATCTTGGACAGGGAAAGAACTGGGTTGTCCTAGTTCCAGCAAAAGTATTAACTACATCTGTATCTGAAAAAGAGTAGGATGCTGGAGGTATATATTCTAAGTCTACATTATCATCAGTCATCATTAGGTCATCATTGTCTCTCTGTCAGATGCAACAGTTGGTTCAGCTGCCATACTTTCTTCCATTATGCTGTTGCCATAATCAACATAAGCATTTTGTTGTCATCTTTAGTTGTCTCCTATATTTTTTTGTAGCACTAGCGCTGGTTGTGGTAGTGATGGGACTGTGACAAACTGCACTGAGAGGGATCATCATCCTTTATTGCACATACTGCAGCAAGCATTTCTGCAGTCAGTTTTTGAACAACCACTTTACTCCCACATCCCTGCACTTCTCCTCCTCCTGCCTGCCCCTTGTGTATTTACTAGACATTAATCAACAACTGTGTGTGTTTTTACTCAAAAATGCACAACACAACTGATGTCTTGCCTTCATCAGAATTCTCAATCTCATCTGCTATCTATCAAGTCTGCCTCAGTCACATAGCTTACATCAGGGTCCCTGTCAGCTGTCTGTCATATAATGTATTTCATGTATTAATTAATTTATTTATTTATTACAGTTGCCCACCCTACCTTATCACTGTTGTCACAGCTTACCTTGGTTCTGGCTTTGTCTGACTATTCTCCTGCCTTATCCTTAGATAGTGGACACCCAATCTGGTGCAGACCTGTGGCTCTGGCTGACTACCTGAACTGTGTATGACCTGGCTTGTTTGACTTCCCTCTCTGGTGCTGACCTGTGGATCTGTCTGACTAGACTGGTGTGGGCATGGGGCTTTGGTAGACTAGCTTATACTGACTGCAGGCGTGAGTCAGATATCTACTTCTAATTACTGACTGCGGGCTTGAGTCTGGCATCGTTCCCATGGTTCTGAACCTAGACATCGTGTTCCTGCTCCTGTTCCGTTCCGGTGCCTGTTCCTGGTTCCTGCAGAGACTACCAGTGACTTTGGCCTAGTCTCTAGCAGTGTGGTCAATCTTGGCAGCTTACTATTTCTGATAGTAGCGCTTGCTGGCTTGTGACCCTCTGCTTATTTCTGCTACCTTATTACTGTGTGCTGCCTTTGTTGTTCTTCAATAAATTGCATTTTACTATACCTTACTGACGACTGAATGTTTCTGGGGAACTGTCCAGAAAAAATTGTAACTAAAAAATACAAAATCAAAACTTTTTTCCCCAGACTTCCACAGCACAGTGTTGTTTTAAATCAAATCAGCCAGACAGAATGTTGGCGTATTTGGGGTTAACCTTCATTGCCCCCTTTTCACACCCCCAGACACATCCAACACAGTGTAATAACAGAAAGATCAACAAGGAAATAATTTGGACTGCAGCCGCATGATTCCCCAGCACAGAGATAATAACAGCCAGATCAGGAGGGAGCTTGGATCATAGTTCCTTGTGTCTTACCAGTCAGTCGCACTGCATTTTGGGGTATTTGGTATCAGCCTCCTTTCTCCCTTTTCCCCCAGAGTACTCCCAGACTCAATGCAATACCCTAGGTGAAAAAAGCAGGAAGACAACATTTTTCGCAGGAAATTTTTTGCCAGATGGGTAGTGTCATTTCTTGGTTTGAAGCGACAATTTTCGCCCATCCCTAATATAGATAGCAATTGAAATCTTCCTTAAATGTTTATTTGCAGCAGAGGAACCTTACAGACTCCCTTAGAATCTGGGGGTTGTCCATCCTGTCCTCTGTCTTTACTGCACCCAGGGCTACAAGCATTTTCAGACAGGCTAAAATGTGTACAGATTTTCTTGTGTGATATTTCACATTTCTTTGAAGGTTAAGAAATCTCTAGACTAATTGAGTAATAGTCTTTTTTATGTACCACCAACACATCCATGCACTACTCTGACTCTTTAAACAATTGAAGAGAAATCCACTGCACTCAAATGTAAGCACGGTTGTGCATAACGCTTTAGACTATAATGCCCCAGTGTTTGTGTTCCTTTTTTTTAATAAAGCGTGGTTTTAATGAAGAACATTTGAGTGCAGTGCATTTTTCTTCAATTACTTAAGCCATGGATGGATCATCTCATCTCTCCACTTTGTACCGTGTTACATCTTCGTATTGGTGAGTGACAAAAATGATATCATATTGTATCCAGGTTTGGTGCCGCTTGTTATGAAAAATTCTACTCTGACTCCTTTCTTGCCCCTAGCAGATTTGGTGGACATAATGATAATAGTGTTGACTTTTACACTAAAGTACATGACAGGACTGTTAGCATGTGTCTCTAGTATCTTTAACAGTCATTCTTAGTCACAGCTGAGGTCAAGGATCTCCTGCATGTAAACATGCAATAAACTGACCTCATTTTATAGTTAGAGCAGCTGGAGTGCATGTGGAAAATGCTATGTGCTGGATACATTATTATGAGTGATTACAATGTTACAATGCAGTGAGAAAGTGGATACCTTGCATATTTGCTGGGAATTCCCACACAAGGCAAAAAATACAGTTTTTGCACTTTTTGCTTTTGCTTTAAACATTTTTGCCCATCCCTACTGGTGCCATCTGTATTTTTTTTAATTTAGCAGTACTTATGTACTATGAACGGCGCAATCCTAGGGCACACCAACTACATATGGGGACAAAGACAAATTCCTACAATTCTCATTGATTTAAGTAGAGCTTTTAACTCCTTGAATTCTTGAAACGCAATATGCTGGAGACCTCTTAAATCCGCAATTACATCAATGGGATTTTTAATTTGTCCCCCGTGATCCTTTGGTCTGTCACAGAATTGCTCCAGTTCTTTTCAGCATATCAGACTCAATAAATCACTCATTGTACAGAATTACTAAATACATTTTAAAAACTTAATTGATTGTTCTGCATTCACAAAGAGTTATCCCTTTGAGTGTCAGGGGTGCTCAATGCATTGCTCTGTAATAAGTTGTGTACCTCCTGGCACTCAAAGGGTTAATTAGTGAACATTCTTGTATAAAAATGCATTTTTTTCTAGGAACAGTATATCTTGTGATTTAAGTACAATCACTGGCGGAGACTCAGAGTTTAAACTAATTAGGGAGCTGTAACCTTATTTTTCAGTACATTATGTCAATGGCTCAGTCAATGTTTGACGAGACTTGATTGTCACAGTTTTATGCTTGGTGAAATTGGGTTATTAGGCATATAAAACATTGTCTCTAGAAGCAGTCCAAGGAAATGTAATAAAACATGCAACGCAGGTGCATAAATCCATGGACAATATAATTATATAGCACACATGTGCCATTTACAATGCTCGAGGTGATGTTGCCAAATTTAAATGTGCAATACATTTTAGACCAGCTGTGGTATGTATACAAATTTCCCATCTGAGTTTAATAGAGAGGTCAGACAAGCTCAACCTCTTCATTAAACAGTTTCTCCCTACTTTCTATATTTCACATCTAAAATGTACTATTCTACTGTAAACTGCATCTGGAAAATGCACCTGGAACTTGATATTTAAAATGCCCAATCTGTCTTATACATTAATCCTAAGGACATTAGGCAATATTTAAAAAAATGCACTATACAATAGAAAGACTTGTTCAAAAAGTCCAAATGAATCCCATGTTGTTGTAATCGAGTGAAATCAAACACACTTAAATGGTAAGTTTCTCAAAACCCTTTGCAATTAACAACCTCAAAGTTGATGGAATCAGCTTCTCACTGCAGACAAAGTCAGTTCTCTGATTTGAAATATTAACCACTGGATGCTAGGGACATCTCCTATACATCAGTTAGAAAGGCACTGAAAATGTCTTTAACATCTGAGGGATGAAAATGAAACTTAAAAAAAAAAAAGTAACGAGGATTTTTCATTTTATTTTCTCATTATTTTTACCTTTCAGTGTCTGAGAATTTCACACTTCTTGATCACTCAAAGTGCTCATTTTTTGCTTTCGACAAAACAAAAAGGGGAAAAAGTCTAAGGCCTCGATTCAATTCCCCCCCCGTCTGCAATAATAACCCCCCACTGGCATTTCTTCAAGAACGGTAAGTAATTCAATTACCTGTGCCAGTGTTTTCCAACCAGGATGCCGTGGCACTTTGGTGTGCTACGGACATCCACTTAGGATGTCCCATTGAATCTATAAGGTTTTGACAAAAATGTGAATGTATACTTGCAACTATACATTTAAGGATATTACTATGCACAATATGTTTATTTTAGTTGTGAGGTCAAACAATAACTCTATATTTATTCATTACCCCCTGGATAAATGATATAAAATTATAGGGGTGCCCCAAAAATGCCAGACTGCGTGTTAGGTCTGCCTTGAGCAAAAAAGCTTGAGAAGCACTGACCTGTGCTATAAAGAAATACCAGTTAAAACAAAACCACCTCAGGCGATAATTTTGTGTGTGTTTTTACCCAGTGACACGCAACAAAATGCCGATATATGCCATTCAATTCCATGTGTTAGGCATTAAGATGCGTTAGGGGACCCACAGTAAAGTGTGGAAATCTGCAGAGTCCCTTAACACATCTCAAAAGTGCCGATGCAGTTGATGTGAGGCCCTAAGCTCCATATCAATACATCCAATTAATCCCAAAATATGTCAAATGTTAGTAGAATTAGCCATATGAGTGCCAGCGGGGTATGCTTAGCCCACTGACACCCACAGGGTTAATCCAACTAAGTTAAAAAACAGCCCCTGACAATAAACACTTACCAGTAATCCTGACGCACAGCAAAGTCTTCAGCACCCTGGTCAGCTACTGTTGATCTTATTTAATCTTCTTTCTTCTTTTCTTCTTTCAAATCTGTCCTGTTAAATAAGAATAAAACGTCAATGAAATATATATATATTTTTTTTAATTGCCCTCAATATATGCCTGATTTAACCCTTTAAGTTCTGGATGGGTACCCCTCTGGAGCTCAAAGGATTAAATGTAGTCTTTCATATCTCTTAAAACTAATATGCTGCCATTCCGGTTTCAAATAAGAATAACATTAACAACGAAACGGCTGTCCATGAGTGGTTCTCTGGCTTTGCATCTCTTCCTGAGTAGTGTCTTAAAGCTGTTGCTCAGCATATACATACTCTAAGGAATCCATGTATAAAGTGGAATCTGAGGCAAATAGGTGATTCCTTGTTAAACTTATTTGCATATGCCTACCCAGAATCCCATGCAGTAGTAACAACATTGCAAATGTGAGATTTCTGTGAGAAAAGCAAGTCTTATGGCTTGACTGGTGTGTCAATTTTTTGTTTAACATTGTATCTACCACCCACCAAATTCAGGTGGAAGGGGTTTTCATTCACTTTTTTCCCCACCACAACCTTTTCAGTCTGTGCTCCACAAATAAGAGTAAGTAATTCCTTTGTTTAAAGGGATAGTAATACTTCATTTTATCTTTATTTTATTTTGTAGGCATTAAAAAAACATGAAGAACGATATGTCTTATCTCTCAAACCTTTATGTTTTAAGAGATATTCACAAGCAAAGTATCCCCCCCTGTTCAGTAAGATCAGAAGGGAGGTGCCCAGGTAGACTGCAGAGAGGGACAATCTTCAATTAAGATAAGGGAAAAAGCTGAAAAACTTGTCAAGGGGGGAAGGGCTTTCATTGTTTTCATTGTAAGAAGAATGTCCCCTTCTGTTATCTGTCTGGTCTTACAACCAGATTCACATCTGAGAAGAGATGGCTTACACTAGGAAAAAGGGGCGGGAGGGGAAACTTTGCTTGTGAATATCTCTTACACCATAAAGGTTTGAGAGATAAGACTTATATCATTCTTCATGTTTTTTTAATGCCTACAAAATAAAATAAAGTTAAAATGAAGTATTACTATCCCTTTTAAAAAAATAAAAGGCCTTTCAAGTGGTGAAAATGGCTCTACTGCTGCCACCTTTGCTGGCTCTGCTGGTAGTGGTAGGAATGTGTAGTGCAACAGGCCCATTTGGACTAGGGCAATGTCCTGAAAGGTATGGAGGGTGGTCTGTTGCACTATACATTGCTCCCGCTGCCAGACATTTTTAACCCTTGGAAGGCCTTTTAATTTTTAAACAAAGGAATTACATAATCTTATTTGAAACTGGAATGGCAGCATATTAGTTTTAAGAGATATGCCAGACTGCATTAAACCCTTTGAGCTTCGGAGGTGTACCCCTCAGGCACTCAGATGGTTAAGTCAGACATATGTTGGGGCCATTTTTTTGTAACTAATCTTTCACTGAATTATTTCTTTTTATTTACATGACAGATGTGAAAGAAAAAATAAGACTACAGAGAAAAAAAGAAGGAAAATAGAAGATTACAGAAGAAGACGGACAGTGGATGACAGGTAAATGTTAACAGATGTGGGTGTTAGGTTAGTGTTAGGGGTAGTATTGTTGCACTTTACTGTTAGAGGTAGTGTAGGGTTAATAAGGGTTAATATTTGGGAGGGTGACTGTGTGTTTGAACTAACGGTTGGTGCTTGACAATGTGGTCAGGCACTGATCGTTAGCTCTTTTCCTTTGATGTTCCCATTATTCATGTTTTTTGGAAACTAAACACACAAAATGGACATTTGGCCAATATTGCCCTACCGGCTGTTTTATCAGTCTGGAGAGATGGAACATGCCTGGCCTTTCCAGCAAGTCTGGTGGATATATGATGGCTGGGTTTGTGTGAGAAGGTTTAGGAGCAGGTATTGCTGGTTGTAAAGATGGTTCGAGTGCTGACATCTTTGTGGTGCATATGGGATGAAATGATTTGAAGATCCTTTGGCAACGGAAGTTGAAATGTTTATTTAAAAAGGGATTGGGAATGGTGGGGTGAGTTGTTCAGGCACATTGACTTAGTGTGGCTGGAAATTGATCAAGAAGGAATGGGAAGAGGGCTAGGAACCAGAGGGCTATTTAGGCAAGCAGGATAAAATTGAGCAAGAATATATCAAGTCCAGGCTTTTTAGATGGTATGGAGTGCACTTAACAGATATTGGGCTTCACTTGCTCTTACTGGTTTAGTGGATGGAACAAAGAGGGCCATGGATAGATAGGTGAAAATTTTCATCACGAAAGTGAAATTTGCGAAAAATGACTTTAACTTTGTGCTAAAAGTGCAGTTTTTCTTTTTTTGCACTCATTAAAATCAATGATAATAATAGAATCCCCCCAACACACACATATAAAGTTTCTCCCAAGTATTCCTTCATAATGATTCAGTATAAAAGTTTGAACTGGAAGAGAGAAAGCTGCTGAAAGCACAGACATCCCAGCCTTGTCCCACTGGTATTCATAGAACCAAACATGCTGACCCACCCAGGTTTGTTCTACTCGTAGCCACAAAACCATATATACTGGTCCACCGTGGTCCCCCAGCCTTGTCCCACTTTAATGGTAGTCATAAAGTCAGACAACTGACTCCCACCCAGCCTTGTCCCACTGACAGAAATAGAACCACACATACTAATACCACAACAGCATGGACACCCCAGCCTTGTCCCACTGGTAGCCATAGAACCAAACAGACTGACCCACCCAGGCTTGTTCCACTGGTAGCCACAAAACCATATATACTGGTCCGCAGTGGTCCCCCAGCCTTGTCCCACTTTAATAGTAGTCATAAAGTCAGACAACTGACTCCCACCCAGCCCTGTCCCACTGACAGAATTAGAACCACACATACTAATACCATAACAGCACGGACACCCCAGCCTTGTCCCACTTGTAGCCATAGAACCAAACAGGCTGACCCACCCAGCCTTGTTCCATTGGGAGCCACAGAACCCTATATACTGGTCCCCTAGCCTTGTCCCACTCTAATGGTAGTCATAAAGTCAGACGCCCCAGCCTTGTTCCACTGGTAGTCATAGAACCACACATACTGAAACCCCATCCTTGTACCACTGGTAGTCATCGAGGCACACACTTGCCTCATCTGACTACCCTGGTAGCCATAGACTACTAATACTATGTCTGAATCCAGGTATTGTTGTGTGAATTCTCCTGGCCATAAAAAGCATAGGTGGAAAATGTCAACATTCTTGAGTGCAATTCACTGGCAGTATCAAAGAGGTAGAAATGTTATGCATTTTCTATGTCGTGAATTTCCACAGAAATATCTTCAAATTATATTTTTTCTGAAAACTCCTGCAAAAAAAAATTCCTATGCCTGTTCACCCAACTCTGGCCATGGAGTTAGTGGATGGCAATGTACGTCCAGCTTAAAGGATTAAGCAAGCATTCATGCTGTGGCTGGGTTGCTTACTGATTAGTTGAAGCTAGGTCTACACTTTTTATCTGGAATGGCCCCTCAGGCTTGATTTCTGGAGTTTTAATCACATCTGTTGGGCAAAGCTGGGTAAGTGTGTGGAGTATGACTAGAAATTCAATGCTAGCCTTTTCAAAGTCCTGTGCATTGAACATTACATTACATGACATTTCCACCTTTCTGTTACCATCACTGCATTTCTTTTGAGAACTTTGTCTTTTCCCAACTATGCTTTCTGAGGCTGACATAATTCCAACCTACGATAAAAATCTGGAATTTCCTGATGTACTGCAAGGTGTAGTTGGGACAGAGAGTGCTGTAAAAGCATATATATATAAAATAACAAACAAAATTAAAATCTTGTAATACCTTTTTTATTAGGCTAACAGAATTATGGATTGACAAGCTTTCGGGATAAACTCTCTTTCTCAAGTCTAAAGCATTTCTGAGCACAAGAACAAAGAATTCACAGAATTCACAGTTAATACATTGAATTCAAAGCTGTGTTATTTGCTGGGGTTAACACAGTGGGACTGCTGATAAAACAGGGACCAAGAGAAAATCCACACTCTTCTTATATACACTTATATACATATACACACGTGTACATGCACACACATACATGCACATATACATACATACACACACGCACACACACACACACATATACATGCATCTACACATATATACACATACACATACCCATACAATATATATATATATATACACACACAGACACACACAAATATACATATATATATAGCATATACACATATACATATAAACACATACATATGGACACATACATGTACATAAATGCATATGTCTAAATACGTACACACAATATGTAGGAATAGATGCTAAAACATATATCTATATACAAGTACATATATATATGGCCTGCATGCCCATACTGGATTGTTGGCATTGTAGCATTCTTAATATGTGCAATCTTTTTTTAACTCTCTCCACTCCCATACCATCTCCTGTATTTTTCTTCTCTTTCTCTTCCCCTACCCTCAAACTCTGCCTTGCACAAGGTATTTATGACCCTCTGCAAGAAGAGTGTGGATTTTCTCTTGGTCCCTGTCTTATCAGCAGTCCCGCTGTGTTAAAGGGATAGTAATACTTCGTTTTAACTTTATTTTATTTTGTAGGCATTAAAAAAACATGAAGAATGATATAAGTCTTATCTCTGAAACCTTTATGGTTTATGAGATATTCACAAGCAAAGTTCCCCTCCCCGCCCCTTTTTCCTAGTGTAAGCCATCTCTTCTCAAATGTGAGTCTGGTTGTATGACAGGACAGATAACAGAAGGGGACAGTTTTCTTTGTATGAAAACAATGAAAGCCCTTCCCCCCTTGACAAGTTTTTCAGCTTTTTCCATTATCTTAATTGAAGATTGTCCCTCTCTGCAGTCTACCTGGGCACCTCCCTTCTGATCTGGTTGAACAGGGAAGGGATACTTTGTTTGTGAATATCTCTTAAACCATAAAGGTTTGAGAGATAAGACTTATATCATTCTTCATGTTTTTTTAATGCCTACAAAATAAAATAAAGTTAAAACGAAGTATTACTATCCCTTTAACCCCAGCAAACAACACAGCTTTGAATTCAATGTATTAACTGTATTAACTGGGAATTCTGTGTCCTTGTGCTCAGAAATGCTTTAGACTTGAGAAAGGGAGTTTATCCTGAAAGCTTGTCAATCTATAATTCTGTTAGTCCAATAAAAAAGGTATTACAAGATTTAAATTTTTTGGTTATTTTACATCTACATCACTGGACTAATACGGATACAATTTTAACTCTCTCTCTTTCTCTCTCTCTCTCTCTTTAGATATATAAATGTATATATATATATATATATATATATATATATATATATATATATATATATATATATATGTATAAATCTTTGTGAAGAACGTTTGTAGTGAGAGAGAGAGTTAGCACCACTAGTAGACTCATTTCTGCTGCACTATGTTTGTGTGGGTGGAATGCTGCTGCTGGTGTGGAGGAATCCAGTAGCAATAGCTACTGGCTACTGGTGTTGATACCAACCCTACAATATCCACTGTGACTGAAAAGCTCCAGGGCCCATCAGCAGCAGATACTGAGGAAGCAGCTTCTACCACCCACCCCCTCAGCACATTCACTACTATGACTCAGAGATACCAGAGCCCAACAGCTGATAGTGCTGCTGCCATCAATACCACCAACACATCCCCACCAGCAGCACCAGAATTTATTGCACTTGCCACCACCACATCAGATAGGGCTTCCGCCACATCCCCATTCCCCAGGGCTTTGGGGTACATTAATGAAAGATCATTATATAAACGAGAGGAAAGTTCAGCCCCAAACCCACCTTTGACTGACAATGAAGTGAAAGAAAGGGGAGTCATACTTAAAGATAATTTGTATTAAAACATAACATTTATTATAATATGTAAAACAAAAGATAACAATTACAGTTGCAAATTAAAACTAATAAAAGAAAAAATGTGGACCAAATGGATGCATAGCAATCCATTACCACACATCAATATCTTACCTAAAAATACTCTACACCAATGGCCACTTATTCATTAACCCCTTAAGGACCACGCGGTCCAGGGGTGGGGTGTGCTGGAGGACCAAAGCACTTTTTTTTTTACCCGCCTACCCAGTTATCACAGTGCATCATGCAGCCATACTGTGATCACAAAATTCCATGACATGCCGTCTGTTGTTAAGGGGTTAAATTGAATTATAGTGCCTAGTAACACAATGCAAAAAATAATATCAAACAGATTATAATCCAAACTTGAGAAAGTTGCTTATAAATATCATAAAATAGTACACATCTTTAAGTTGAAATAGCAAATTAATCATTAAGGCAAATAGTTAACTAAACAAACACCAAATGTAAAAAGATAGTCACTTCATTTTATTCTACTAAAATAAGTAAATGTGATGTAACTCAGAAAAAAGAATATAACGGTCATGAAAAAAGTCCTCCAAAATCATTAAATAAAGGACAAACACACATGTGAAAACAAAAAGTTAGAGTCATTGTGAGAGATAGGAGGTAAAACTACAGCAGTGCTACTTTGAATTTTGTCCATTACCTAATGACTGATGTTCAACATTTCTATCTTTTTTCTTTATAGTGATCTATTTATTACAGATTAGTACATTCACTTCAGTTAACCAACCCCTTGGTATAATTCTTAGTGGTAAACCTAATCTCTTTCATTTTCTCTTTGCATCTATGAAAAAGTCATTTTTCCCCCAGGCGGTGATGCAGCAGTAGCAGCACAGAATTGCTACCCGACTGAGTCTTTTTCTGCTGTGTCTGTAAGTGTGAGTCCAGGAGCACCACTAAATCTATGCCTCACAGTAACCACCATTTCCAGAGGACAAAGACTCAAGTGGTGGTGTTGCTGCTGATGAGGGTGCTGGTACCAGTGATGATTGGTAACATGATGAAAGCTTTCCTGACTCAACCCAGGAGAGAGTGCGAGAGACATGGAAGGAATAGGTCTCGCCACTACCTCTGACATGATGTTGTTTGGTGGTTTGGTGGTTTGGTGGTGATATTATTTTAGTTTCTGGAGTTTATGTTGCTGAATTGCCTGATTCTGAGTCTCACAGCATCCTGAAATGTTAGAGCAGATTCATGGTGGTGTGCACACCATGCTGAGAACTGGTGGGACTGGGACCATCATCATAAACCATGCCACACACAGTAGCAGAATTACCAGCAGTGACATGGAACAGGTGGACTATTATTATTGTTTTTTTTATATATATATATAACCAACTTATTCCGCACTGTTGTACAATAGGGAATAAACATACAAAGATATTAAACTGTGCAAATGGAACATGGAAAACAAAAGAATCAAGGGGTCCTTCTCATGAAAGCTTACAGTCTAGAGGAAGGTAGATGGGACACAGAAGGAGTAAGTGCTATGGGATGTAAATGTCTCCTGCCACATGAACTGCCTATCAGTGGGTGGGAAAAAGAAGTGCTTTTGAGTGCACTGCAGTGGTCACTGCTAGTGCTTTTGAAGCAGCACTGGCAGAAGCAGCAGCACCACAAGCTACTTTAGTTGCATTTGGAGAGAACGTAATCTGTCAAGAAGATCATTCTCTTCCTCCTGACTTGAAATCATGGGTGTGGAAATACTTTACTTGACAAGGTTTTGAAGAGGGGGAAGAGTTACATTTTCGCATATGCTCCAAAATAAAATACTTGCAGCTTAACTGCCCTGGAACATGTGAAACCATGAATATGTGAAACTGTCACTTAGTGCATCACCCACAACACCTCAGTATGCTCTTGTTCCTCTTGTTCGTGCAGATGTTGGAGTGTCTGTGTTTTAGTAAAAAGGTATGTCAAGTTTTATCACTTGTCTATTTGTGTTGTCTTGAATGGATAATGTATTGTTTGTCTGAGTAGTATCTGATTGCTCAGTCTCAGTAGAGTCTCAGCCACTCAGTCAGCATCAAGTAAAAAGGATTACTTCCTAATTGACTGTCACTTATCGGTTAATTTTTTATTTTTTTATTTTTTTTAAACCCTGCCTTTTATCTTTACATCCATAATGAGAGAACAACTGACATTGGCTACCATCAACACTCCTACCAAGCAACTCCAGTTTCCTCCCTTACCTGCCTGCCCACACTGGCTAGCATAAAAAAATGCAGCTACTTATTCACTTCCAAGCACACACTGATTATGAAATGTGAGACGATTCCCCTTTTATATTAGCATGGTGTGACCATACCCTTGTCAAAATTTGCCAGAACAAGTTTAATACGTATATACATGTGTGTGTCTATATATATATATATATATATATATATATATATATATATATATATATATATATATATAATATACAGTGAGAGAGAGTATATTTCATTAAATAATATTAAAAAGAAAACAGTACTTCAAAATGAAAAAAAAAACATATTCAACATTAATTATAATCAACACTACGTCTATTAGTTTAATAGTTATTTTCTACTAAATTAACTGTATGTGAGAATATTTCTATTGTTAATATGTCAGCATTTCTATATCTATATTGTGTTCCAATAAGGAGAGGACACGGATTTCTACTGTCTTTGGAGTAGGATAATGATTCTTCCTAGATTTCCCTTTTACACCCCTTGAGAGATAGGGTGATGAGATTCACAAGGTGATTTTCAAGTCTCTGTAGAGTTCTTTGTCACCCAAAGGGATTAAAATCCACTGTGATTCTGAAGGCCTAGATCAATCAGTCATGTAGTTGATTTAGAGGCTAGTATTAGTTCTCTGTTTTCATATTGCTCATGAAAATATTTATATCAGCCACAATGGGAATGTAGTACAGACTAATTCTGAGTTTCTAAAATTCAATTCTGCTTCATTTTTCCCTGGCTGATTGCTTAGTATGGGCCTTACATTCAATAGTAAAAGAGAATCAAATCTACAGCAAAACAGCTGCATCGTACTTTCAACTTAAATGGGGCTTTTAACCCCTTTAAATGGGACTTTTAACCCCTTTAAAGCTAGAGTGGTCACCAAGGCATTTCAAAGAAATGTATTGGAGACCTCTCTAAAATGTAATAGGTTAAAAACTCCAATGAAAGCAATGTTATTTTTGAGTGTGTATTTTTCCCCTATGTTGTAGTCAGGTATGCTCCAAAATCTAATCTTGTTGCATGCAGCCATTATCAGGAAAGACTCTGAATGCCAGAGGGGTACACAATGCATTGTTTGCAATGTGTTGTGTACCCCTCTGGCACTCAAAGGGTTAAATTCTAGTCACTTCCTAATTTAGTAAAAAGCTCTTTTATGTTGGAAGACGTAATGACCATTTTGGCATTTTATTTTCCCAGTTGTAAATGTGGTAATCAATAAGAGTCAAAAGGCTTAATCCTGTATTTGTCAGTCTGTAAATGAGTGTAATGAAGTTGGCACACTAATTCAAACATTCCTGCATTACTACTTAATTGATAATAATAGTAGCACCCATGAATAATATATTTTATGTGTAATAAATGTGATATTGATCATCCCATAGATAAAATATTTTTATTCTGAGTTGCCCGATGGAGAAGATTATAAAAGCTGCAGAAGAATTAGATGACAAATTAACCCTTATTTCTGTTGTAAAACATTTTACTGTTTTATCATAGGCTTAATCATTTATTTAGAACAAGCAAAACCACATAGTGGCTGATGTACTAAAATGAAATGGAGTAATTCTAGAGCAAACCAACTGCACAATAAGGATCAGTAAAAATTCATACATACCCCAGGGGTTGTGGGATATTTTAATTGTACCCGGAATAATTTATGGGACCATATATTCTGGTCTCATCCATGCTACCTTATGCAATGGTTGTTTATAATACTGTATACTATATAGATGGTAGGATGACCCCCTTTTTTTGGGGGGGATAGATGGCCTTTGGCCTGACTTGGAATATAGTAAATGGGAAGTGGGGTGCTGTCCTGTGGGGTAGAGGATGTCGGATCATCGCATACTACCACCCTGGATCCTCGCTTATTGGGGAGCTGGGTTGCTTGGGAGGATTTTTGGAGGGCACCATTGTTTAGTCCATCGTGATCTATATGATTTGGATGGTCGTGCCGGTTGCATTGCTGTATCGCCTGATGGTATCGGGTGGTGCGATGATGTGGTCGGTATGAGTCGCCGTGGACATCCATGGGACTACTTGTATGCTTTGTAACTGTTACTTATTTTTTCTTATTTCAGCTGTTTAAGCTGTATGGTTCATTATGCGGGAGGCATCCTGGGTCCGGCTTGGGATTTCCCTAAGGGTTCATGTTAGGGTATGGGTCCTCTTCTGGTTGGGGTTGGTTGGGGACAGGGAGGGGGGTTTAGTTTTTAGTGTTGGGATGGGAAGTAAGGTGGAAAGAGTTTGTAGTGGGGTATATCCCTTCTCTCTGGGAGACAGGCGAGCTGCATACAATTACTCTAATGGCTATGGCTAATAAACTGATCACTATCATCTCCTGGAATGCCAGGGGTTTAAATGATAGTCTTAAATGCTCTCTAGTTCTGAATCATGCCAGGAAACACAAGCCAGATATTTTACTTCTCCAGGAGCCCCATTTACATGGTGGTACAATCTTGGCCCTTAAGAAGTCATGGGTGGGGCGACACTATCATGCAACCTTTTCTACTCATGCAAGGTGGAGTCTCTGTTCTGGTTAGTAAGTCCCTACAATACAAATTAGTGGATTTAAAATCTGACCCATTGGGTAGATGCATCTTTTTGGACTGCTTAGTTTCTGACATTCCGGTTATTGTAATGAACATCTACATCACACCACCTTTTGTGCCTGAGGTCCTACAGGAGGCTCTCCTATATGTGTCTGCAAGGCCTGATCATTGTCTTGTTGTCATGGGGGACTTTAATATGTTCAATGACATTGAATTGGATAGAATGGGTGCCAGGATAGGTGACTCTTTGACTTCTGAGTATTATAGAGGATATGAACCTCATAGATGCGTGGAGAACCCTTCACCCTGGTGCTAGGGAATACTCATGTCATTCTGCCACTCATAAATCATTGTCTAGAATTGATCATACTTTTGTTTCCAATCATGCATGGCATATGGTTGAAGACTGTTCTTATTTACCTAGGATGGCCACGGATCATTCTCCAATGCTCTTACATCTTCTCGACTAATAGCTGGCAACTCCAGCCATATTGGCTATCTATTGATCACATAGCTGTAACCCATGAGGTTACTGTGGTGGAATATTTCCATTTTAATGAGGGCTCTGTGACACAGGGAATGGTTTGGGAAGCGGCAAAGGCTGCGGCAAGAGGTTCACTTATTTCACTAATTGCTACACACAAAAAACAAACAAGAGATAAAATAGGCCATTTAGAGAGGGAAGCTAGTGAAACAGAAAGAATATATGTTGACAAAGGTGACAGTATGTCATATGATTCCTTTTTACTTGCTTCATCTGCATATAATACTATGTTAATGGAACATAATGTAAATTTTATGATGTTCCAGAAATAGAAATTGTTTGAAAATGAGGATAGAGCCGCAATCCCTTACAGAGGCAACAATAGTAGTGCTTCCTAAGCCGGGTAAAGACTTGACTAAGTGTCTCATATTGACCTATAGCTTTGCTTACATCAGATGCTAAAATTTTGGCCAAGGTGTTGGAAACTAGACTTAATGCAGTGATCTCAGATCTCATTCACCCAGATCAGACGGGATTTATGCCCAGGAAATCAACGTTCCATAATCTTAGGAGACTATTCTCCCATCTACACACGAAACATGACAATGTTGGTCATAGAGTAGTGGTCTCACTGGATGCATCTAAGGCATTTGACTCTGTGGAGTGGGGATACCTTTGGTGTACACTTCGTAGGTTTGGATTTGGGTCAACATTTCTGAGATGGGTACAGCTTCTTTACACAAACCCAACTGCTAGAATTTTGACTGGACCCGTCCGGTCTGGGCCTTTCACACTTGGAAGAGGTACGCGACAGGGATGTCCACTGTCACCGGGTTTGTTTGCATTGGCTATTGAACCACTGGCCACATTGATCCGGAGTGACCCGACAGAGGGGTTTAGGATGGGCAATGGAGAGGAGAAACTGGCATTATATGCCGATGATATATTGTTGTTTTTGGGAGAGTCCCCCAAATCTCTACCACGTGTCCTGGATTTGGTGAACATTTATGGTAATTATTCAGGACTACGAATAAATTGGGCTAAATCTTCCAAACTACCTGTGGACCCAATTGGGAGTAGGGAGACTACATTATCTGCTCCTTTGAAATATGAAAAATCTGTAAAGTATCTCGGGCTTAAGGTATCTACTACCACAGACAGTTTTAAGAGGCACAATCTAGAGCCGTTAATTGAACAATTTAAGTATAAAACTACGTCTTGGCTTACACTCCTGCTGAATGTTATTGGTCGCTCCAACGTGATCAAAATGGTGTTTCTTCCGTGATTTCTATAGGTATTTCGGAGTTCCCCCATATCTATCCCTAAGCGGTACTTTACTATAATTGATAAGACAATCTGGAATTTTCTCTGGTCTGGCAGCCCATCTAGAATTAAGTTATCCACTCTTAAGTGCCCAGCGAGTGAGGGTGGAATAGCCCTCCCTGATTTCTATAAATATTACCTGGCTGCACAGGGACAGTATGCGCTGGCATATGTTTTACCTGATACACTGCATACCTTCCATAAAATTGATGAGTCTGTACTCAAATCGGGTTACTCTTTGCCACATGTTCTTTTGCTAGGTTCAAATATACTTAGGGATTCCCCTGTCACAACTTGGACAGCTTGCAACATGTGGCCACTTATACAATCTGCTTTGAGCTATGAGGCAAGAGACCCTGATGTTCCCCTATGGGGGCCAGAGGGTTTAGTACACCTTCGACACTTGGAGTTTGGAAGACTTTGGTTGACATGTGGCATCTCTATACTTGGTCAATTATACCGGGGTAATGTTCTGAAAACATTTGAGCAGTTGCACGAGGAGTCTGATGTTCCTACTACTTTCTTTTACTCATATTTTCGACCGAGACATGCTCTGAATGCCCTGTGGGGCAAGGTGACTCCAAACATAAAAGAATTTCCACTGGTTACATTGGCTAAGAAGAGACAGTCCCTTAGGCCTGTCTCACTAATATACACGTGGCTAGACAAATTTTCTGTAGGGGAGGTTGACGGACTCAGATCCAGATGGGAGGCTGATTTGGGTGCTCTTGAATATTATGAGTGGGAAATGGCTCTGAGGAGTCCTGGAGCAGTAACTGCTACAGCCAGACATCAACTAATTAAACTTAAAATTTTACACAGATCTTACTACACTCCTGTGCGTCTTTTCAGGATGGGTAGGGTGGATAGCGACCGGTGCATGAGGTGTGGGGAGGCAGGTGCTGCTTTCCTGCACCTTCTGTGGGAGCGTCCTTCGGTCCGGAGATTCTGGGAAGATGTGTTGCGTACTGTGTCGGCTGTGGGGCAGTGGGACGTGTCCCTTTCTCCAAAGGTATGCGTATTCTCTATTCTTCCTGATCAACTCCACTAAAATTTTCATGATGTACTGATGAGGGAGCTGCTGGTTATGGCAAGAAAGGTGGTGGCACAAACATGGATGTCAGAACATCCCCCCCAAACATGATAACAATCTTCCTCATTACAAGGGACTCTATCTACATAGGGGAACCCTGAACACATTTAACCTAATATGGGATTCATAGACCTCTTATTGTAACTCTAGAACACTTTACCAATGAGGGTTTCGAGATAAATCCTTATCATCCTCTGTTACGTGGGTGGTGAACCTGGAGAATCTGGCTATTCATTTACCCATTTGTTTACTTACTTATCTACTTATCTGACTGCTTGGTGCCTATGCTGTTACCTGCTACATATAATAGATACTGAGAGAGAGGCCGCGCTCATCTCCCGAGGAGCAAGGGAGGGTGGGAGGTTACAGGAACTGTTGGGGATATGGTGGGGGTTGGACATGGGGGAGGTGAGTTTTGGTTTAGTTTAGTTTTGTATATATATATATATATATATATATATATATATATATATATATATAAAAAATCATACATACACATTGACTTTAACCCCATGAATGCAAAGAGGTCTCCAATGCATTAGAGAGGTCTCTAATATTCAAAGGTTTAAAAGCCCCATTTAACCCCTTAAGGACTGGCGCGCGCACGCACGGCCGGCGCTTACGGATCACTGGCCATTTTTTTTTTATTGGCGCTTCCGGATCATGACTTCCGGAGCGGCGTGCAGCCGCGACGGGAGCCCTGAACGCCATGCCGGCAATGGTCCTTAAGGGGGTAAATAAATGAAGATTTTGTATTTGTCTTCTGTGGTGCAGTTGGGTTACCTGCCCCAGACTTATTCCTATTATTTTTACTTCATCAGCCTCATAGTCTTCTACTCAGGTAAGGTATATTATTCATTGGGTGGTCAATTTTTGTTTTTCCCAGTCGTATTCAAAATATAGCTAGTAGAAAAGCTACAGTGCCACAGAGATATCAAATGCATTACAACACAATACACTGGATAAATCTCTGGGACTCATAGGGTTAAATCAGCGGTCAACTACAGGTGGTTTGGAACCTCATGTGGCCCTAAGAGGTTTCTCTTGCTATCTAGATGATGTCTTTTAGTGGAACAGTAGAGTATGTTCCCCTACACACACACATACACACACACACATATTTACATACACAGATCTATACACACACATGCACATACATGCTCACACATGCATACATGAACACATGCATACACAAGTGCACACACACACATACCTAGATACTGGAAAGAGTACAGCAAAGACCAACAAAATGTATTCAGGCAATGGAGAACTTGATATATGAGGAACGATTAGACAAACTTGGTTTATTTACTGTACAGAAAAAATGACTAAGAGAAGATCTTATTACAGTGTACAAGTGTACCCAGGACAGACAGGGATCTGTCCTGGGTCCTCTTCTTTTTAATTTGTTTATTAATGACCTCCCAGAGGGCATAGGAAGCCATGTATCAGTGTTTGCCGATGACACAAAATTAAGTAAGGTAATAAAGTCTGAACTGGATGTGTCTTCATTACAAGAGGACTTGGACAAATTGAGTAACTGGGCAGGCAAATGGCAAATGAGATTCAATATAGACAAGTGTAAAGTTATGCATTTTGGGTATAATAATAAAAATGCAACATATAGTTTAAATGGTGTTTCTCTGGGGAAATCTACTAATGAAAAGGATTTAGGAGTAATGGTAGACAATAGACTTTGCAGTAGCATGCAGTGCCAGCTGGCAGCTGCAAAGGCCAATAAGATATTGGCATGTATTAAAAGGGGTATTGACTCAAGGGAGGAAGATATAATTATGCCTATTTACAGGTCCATGGTAAGACCCCACCTAGAATATGCTGTTCAATTCTGGGCGCCCTTTCTGAAGAAGGACATTATGGAACTAGAGAGAGCGCAGAGGAGGGCTACAAAACTAGTAAGGGGAATGGAATGTTTTAGTTATGAAGAGAGGCTAGAAAAGTTAAACTTGTACACACTAGAGAAACGGCGTCTTAGAGGGGATATGATAACACTATATAAATATGTTCAAGGTCCATATAAAGGGCTTTCAAAAGACCTGTTCATTAACAGAACACTACACAGGACAAGGGGCCACCCGCTTAGACTTGAGGAAAGGAGATTTAGTCTACAACAGCGGAAGGGTTTCTTTACAGTAAGGACAATAAAGGTATGGAATGCACTTCCGGAGGAGGTGGTGCTATCAAATACATTAGATGCCTTTAAAAGGGGCCTGGATACTTATTTAAAAGAGCATAATATAGAGGGCTATGCACGTTAGTATTGGGATTAATATTTAGTTAGGGCTTGTTGATCCAGGGAGAAGTCTGATTGCCATTTGGAGTCAGATGCCTTCTTTTGGGTCAGCGATGGTAAACAGGAATAGGAAAAGGGTTGAACTGGATGGACGCAAGTCTTTTTTCAACCTAAATTACTATGTAACTATGTAACTATGTAAGTGTATGAGCGGTCAACACAAGGATTGCACTAGTGAGCTTTTCATTTCAAGGCTGATGAAATAACTAGCAGTCACCCCTTAAAATTAGAGGAAAGGTATATTAAATTGTAGAACTCTTTATCCAAACATGTGGTAATAGTAGATACAATGGATACATTTAAGAGAAGTTTAGATACATTTCCAGAAGAAGGGAACATACAGGTAGGTGTGGGCAAAAAGTGAGAAAAATTTCCTGCATGACGTTTTGTGAAAAACGGACAATTTTTCTCTTTTTTCGCAAAAGTTTTCTCCTTTTCTCCAATGCAAAATTTTCCTCCTTTTCACCTATTCCAGCAGCTTTTTTGCCTATTCCACACATTTGTCTCCTATTCTAACATATTTTCTGCCTATTTCAATATATTATTTTCCTATTCTAACACATTTTAGTTATTCAACACATTTTTCTCCTATTCCAACACATTTTCTCCTATGTTTAATATGGTGCAACATTTTCCAGCACAATATTACTTCTTCTGAGGGCTGTAGTGGAGAAATAAATAGCTGGAAGTCAAAGCTGGGAGTCCTAAAGCAACATATATCTTGAAAAATGTGGTAGCATGTACAGTGCATTTGTCTTTTGCCCACATCACTTACTTCCTTCTGTGACACTGGCACATATTCATGATGTTGTCAAGTGATTAAAAAATAAAGTACAACCTACAATGTGTAGATGTTTATGGTAGTGGAGGTGGGGGACTGGTGTGGTGTGATTGGTGGGACCTTGACAAACTGCATCCACCCTTTGGAGGAAAGGGATCACCAGCACTTATTGCACATGCTGCAGCAACCATTACTGCAGTTAATTCCTGTACTACCACTTTACTCCCTCTTCCCTGCACTGCTCCACCTTCCCCCCCCCTCCTGCTTGAGCATTTGCTAGACATTACTCAACTACTGTGTGTGTTTTTACTCTCTACAGTACACAACTGATGGAGTGGGATGTTTTGCCTTGGCCCTCAACAAAATTATCAATATTGTCTGCTGTCTATCAAGTCTGCCTCAGTCACAGAGCTCCCAGTCAGCTGTCTAATATATTTATTTGTTTAATTATTTATGTATTTTTTTTTAAATGTTTAAGTTGTCCACTCTATCTTATCACAATTAGTCGATAAAATATATATAAATAAAAAACAAAATCAACAACTTCTTTTCCCAGACTTCCCCAGCACAGAGACAATAAAATTAAAACCAGCAAGCAATTTGGACCCGAGCTGTCTGTGTCTTGCCAGTCAGTCGTCAGTTGGGTCAACCTCCTTCTTCCCTTCTTCTCCCACATTGTGCCCCCAGACTCCCCTACTACAGAGAACAAATGTCCTACCTAAATGACTCCCTAAACTAAGCTTCAATAGACCTTTATTTGCCTATCTTCTCTACCTCAAAAATGTGCTGCTCTCTCCTCTCACAAACACAGAATGGAATGTTGTGAGAGCCTGACACCCTTGTATATGACTGTAGAAAACATTTGTGTGGTAGAGAAATATTTTTCTACCCATTTATTTCAATGCAATGAGCTAGGCGAAAAAAGCAAGAAAAAGCAGAAAAACTGCACTTTTCATGGGAAATTTTTTGCCAAACAGAAAGTGCCATTTTTCACCAATTTCAGTTTGAGGTGAAAATTTTCGCTCATCCCTACAAACAGAGTTATAATGTGTTTTAGTAAGTAAAACAGGAAGTTCCGTTAAACAGAGTAATACCAATTTAGGAGTCAGGAAGGCTTATATAACTCTGATTTTCCTGGTTACACTGTGGCAAAAGTTTAACTTGATGGACTTTTTATCTTTTTTTAAACCTATGTAACTATGCACACATACATACTTCATCACACACACATGCATGCGCATGCATGCACACACCCACACACATGGTAGCATTCAGTGGTTTAAAAGCTCAGTTTAAAAGAATTGTGAATGCTATCTGTCCCCTGTGGTGTGGTTGGATTACCTCAGAATTGCACTGGCCCACTTTATAGACACAGAACTATATGTACATATTCCCTATCCAGTACTTTACTTGCATATTCTTTCATTTCGGTTACAGTATCATGCCATAATGTGTGAGTTACATTGTATACATGATAGGGCTTTTCCTAATGATTAAAACAAGGGTTATCCCACTGCTGTACTTTGTTTTATTCAAACGTTATAACAGTTCATAACTGTAATACTGTCTAGAAACAGAGATCCACTTACTCCCAGCTTACTTCCTGAAAGTTCAAGTGACTCAGAATTACTATAACATCCTATGGAGAACTGTTTGTCAGTGACTCATCTGTGTCATAGACTGAAACAGAACAACTGTCTGAAATCTGGCCACTAGAGGACAAAGTTAATGCATTGGATGCCTTTCTGGCACTCAAAGGGTTAAACTGCAATACCTATAGAAAGAAGTATCTCTCAGCAGTGTAAGTACCAATGTTTTACTCAACAGGAACAACACCACAATGTGTCTTTCTTTTTTTTTATTAAACGAAAATTGCTTAGTGCTTCTTTAAATTAGCATTTGAAAATAGGAAATGAGATAGATTGAGATACAGATAATAGAAAAGACTGAACCTTATTCTAAATCAAGACGGGTTTCCTCAACATTCTATAAAGGTGGTTGAGCAGTTGATGATTCATTGTCCACAAGCAGAACAAGACTCCGGTGAGAATACAGGAAATCAGCCAGAGGCTATGTCACTAGAAATAGCCCTATCCAGAACACATTTATTCCAGAAAGAAGGCAGCCATTGGAGTGAATGTACAACAGCGATTCTGCATTGAATCAGCTGCTGGAATCTAGTTTTAGATCATATCCCCTATCAAATGCCAATGTACTAACACCAATTTTCTACTAAAACTATGAACCAAAATCCTTCCCCTTTACTCAGACTGCATCAAGGGGAACACAATGGGACACACTGAATGTATAGGGTTTTTTGCCGCTATGAATTTTTTAATACATTGGGCCATATATATAAAAGTGCAGTAGTGTAATTCTGTGGATAGCCAACTTTAGCATAGGGGACAAATACAATTCTGAATCCCTTGAATGCAAGACAGGTCTCTAATGCACCCAATGAATGGGTTAAAAAAAACTCTGTTTTAAATTAATAGCAATCTAATGAATTTGTATGTATTCTCTGTGGTGCAGCTGGTGTACCCCAGATTTGAACTGCTGTACTTTTACACATATGGCCCCAAGAGTTAACCCTTTGAGAGCCTCAAAAGTTTACGAAAATGTTGAATTTATGAAACTATTTTTAGTTTGTGGTATAAATACATACCTACCAAGTGTTCCTCTTTAGGAGGGACTGGCTCTCTATGAGACCCAAATCCCTCTGTCCCTCTTTCCTACTCTGGTCTCCCTCTTTTGTTAGGTGATCAGAGTGTGTTGGGTGTATATAAATGCATCACATTCTTCCACTGCAATAAATGCTGCAATTAATGCTTGTGTATATGTGTTTATAAATTAGTCTGTATGAATAAAATACATTGTTCTTGTTCTAAATCACTTTTTGTTAGACAAAAAGGTGTCAATAGGTCAGAAGTAACTAGAAATTCTCAGTAATGCCCCGCCCACTAGCCACACCTAAAACACAAATGTCCCTCTTAAGTCTTTTGAAATGTTGAGAGATATGTAAATACAAATTCATTGTGAATTATGCCATTTTTCTTTTACATAAAACAAACAATAAAACTGGAATCAATGACAAAAAGATTAAAGTCCAAGCTTCCAAGGTAAATCTGATCTATTCTTCAACTATCCTATATAATAATTCGATAAATCGTGTGTAACGCGCAACATGCGCAGTACACACTGCTGCGCGTGCTTCCAGCTCTGTATCAGCCGCGGCGAGGGCAGTCTCATCTGCGCGTGACTTCCCCGCGACCAGGTGGCAGTGACACTGTGGTCCGTGTAACGGGCTGTTCAACTCGTATCACATAATATAAGCCCTACGTCCCAAAAAACTGAACTTGGCATGTTCCTGTACACTAGTCACAAAATATTTTAAGATGTTTTTACATTGATCACTGTAGTGTTTAAATTAAAAATATCATAAAATAAATGTATAAATAAATATATAAATGACTCAACAAGTAAAACAATTTTTCAACAATAACCTGGAAAATGAAACCTTCAAGTTTTCTGTGCTGTTGCTATTACTCTGATTTACTGTATGCTTCTTATGAAAAAATTACCATTTCAAGCTTTGGATGTTATAGCTGTATTCCTGTGAATGTTATTGTACCATTATCGTGACGCTTTGCTTCATTCTGTGCAGGAAAACAGTTCAAAAATAATCTTTACTCATGAAATATTTATATCCTAGATGCATCACTAAAAGAGTGCATGATTACAGGGACTGGATTATATGATTGTAACATAATTGCTTTATTTTTAGGCCTTAGTGCTGAAGGAAAACAAGGTCTAGAAGAAAATGTGCTATGAGGTTCAGCAGCCATGTACATTAATCACGCTCTTGTTCTGCTGCATTCTTACATATTTATGTGACTGACATTAGATCATAACACTGCAATGTCTGCAATAAAGTGAGTCCATACATACTGGAATAAGTCAGGCTTAATTTGTTTAACACAAGGAATTAAAGAAGTCAGAACCATCCATACAGAAGGACACATAGCTATCCATATATTTGCTTGCATTGGAAGTCTAAAGACCAGTGATTCTCTTCTCCAGTCCCCAGGAAACACTAACAGTTCAGATTTTAATGCTATTCCTAATTAATTAATGATACTGTAGATCAACCAAATTAACAAGCCACTGATGATTGTGCAACTGTGAGCAAACAAGTATATCCAGAAAATATGGACTGTTTGTGTGAATGGAGGTCTGATGTTTCTCATCATTGCTGTGGTTGAATGTCTTTACACAAACTGCCATTTGAAGTTTGAATTTAGATTATGCCCCTCTTAATTCACAAAAGACAAGCACGCTAAGAGAGAATCCCATAGGAAATGCCCCTCCCCACTTGGAGCCCCACTCAGATTGGTATGTAAAATCATTCAAAAAGAGAACCACATTGCAGTTTCAAAGTTTGCTACATACATCACCTTGAACAAATGATATATATTTAATGGCCAACAGCTGCCTGGGAGTATAACTTGTGTCATTCTCTCTCTCTCTCTCTCGCTTGTTCTTTTTCACTCTATTCCTCAATCTTTCTTTTTCATTGTTACTCACTCTTACTCTCAATGTTTCTCTCTCACTCTGTCTCAGCCTTGCTTATTTGCTCTTGCACTTTATTTCTCTCTCTCTCTCTCTATCACACACACACACACACACACACACACACACACACACACATTGTTTGTAGGCTGTACTTAATTTATTTATTTCTTTGTCACTTGACATCCTCAAGAATATGTGTCAGTGTCACTTAAGCAGGAAGTTTGTGTTGTGTGCAAAGGAACAGCTGAAAATTTGCTGGAATAGGTGAAAAGGAGGAAAATTTTGCATTGGTGAAAAGGAGAAAACTTTTGTAAAAAAAAAAAAAAAAATAGAAAAATCCTTCGTATTTAGCAAAAATTAATGCAGAAAATTTTTCTCACTTTTTGCCCACCCCTAATCATTAGTCCACAATAACATGTAATACAAAAGTTGGTTTGTGATACTGTGCATCCTGTTCTATGTGTCAATGTGTAACCAAGTGTACTGCATGCATAATAGAAAAAGGAGTCAGAAAGTGAAAAAATCCATTTTATTCCCATGGAAAATTTTGTATAAAAAAGTGTTTTTTCCACTTTTCCCATGGGAATATTCACCCATAGAGAAACTTCTTGCAATGCAGTGTGGTGTAGTTCAGGAGAAAAGGAGATTGGAAGGAGACAGAAAAAGAGCGCAAGAGAGAGGGAAAGAGAGAGAGAAACTAAATGTAAAACAAATATTTAAGAAATCAGCGACTGCACTGTGCACTATTTGTATCAATGTAGTGAAAGGGAAAAAGGAAGGGGACACACCTTGACACAACAGCCCCCATAAATCACATGCAACATAAACACCCTGACAAATATGTTAAGCATATGAAAGCCAAACCCCTAAAAAAGAAATTGAGAGCCACTGATAGTGTCCCCATCACATCCTAAGGGCTCAAAGAACATGGAAGAAAATCCCAGAGAAGTACTAGAGAAATCCAGCCTGAGTCTGGAAGTTCGATGATAAGTGTAACACTTTTGTCATCAACATCTTCTTGTGCTAGGGTCCAGGAGCAGAAATGTGTACCCACTTTGCCCCACCTCAGCACCCTGAGTGTCCTCTAACTCCTCTTCTGGTGTACCACCTTTGCCTCTGTTACCTCCCCCACCAGCTGATAGTGAGTGAGTATCTCTATACTGTGAACTTCATAGACTAAGGTGTTACTGAGGAACTACTGCTACTACTGGGGCTAGATGGTGCAGTAGTTTTACTACTACTACTTGGTGTCACAGGTTCTCACTTCCAAAAACAGCAGAGGCACTGATTATAGCTACAGTTGGTGATGTTGATAAACTGTGTTGTTGCTACTGGTTACTCATTACTAGTGTGTATGGCTGTGTGGGGCTTGGATTTGGAGGCGGTGACAATCCTGATAATGACTGACAGGATGACTGAAAAGTCTGACCTTGGACAAGGTCAGACTTTTCAATTCTTTTCTCAAACAGTTTATAAACAGGCAAAGTGCTTCTTTTAAGTTGTAAAAGATCATTTGCTTTTTCAGCTAACTTTCTGGCCATGTCATTATTTCTCTCTAACTCTCATCTTCACCTGGATCTGCTGGAGGGATATATTCTAGATCTACGTCATCATCATCATCATAAGTAATTAGGTTATCCTCAGCATCACCCACCCCTTCTAGCCCACTACATTTATATTCCTCTAGGCTTTTAGTAATCTCAAACAATTTCTTTTTACTGTTCCCCTCAGAGGTATTTTCACAGTGTTTGCTACTACTTTCAGGATAGTTTTTTATGCTTGCTTTTCTTACTGTAAGATACGGCAGTTGGTTGTGCTGTTACACCTTTTTCCACCATGCCATCAGCATTAGAATGCAACTCACTTTTGTCTTCATTGTTTTTAGATGGTTGATAAATAGTACTTGTGCTGGTGGAACTTTTTGTGGGACATTGACAAACTGCCTCCTCAGGAGGAGTGGGATCGCCATCATTTATTGCACATACTACAGCAACTATGTGCAATAAACCACATAACACATAACCCATTGGATGCCCCAGGATTACACAAAGTATTGCAACACATTATAATTAACCTCCCTACAAACACCTCAACCCGTATAATATGTCCATGCCCACATTATGCTCATCCAAACCTCCACCACTGCAACATCCACATCGGCCTCATCTTTCTACCTCCAGCTATTGCTGGATCCACATCGGCTTTCAATCCTTCTCTCACTCATCTCCCCAAACAAATGTAGCAAGGGATGCTGTTTTGTTTTTTTTGCATTTTAATACAATTTTATTTATGGTGTATTTAATGGTCTGATGTGATCAATACTGGAGACTTACAATACAATGAACACTTACAATACACTGTTCCCCTTAACACAGTGACAGAGAGAGACACACACACACGCACATGCAACACATTCACACACATATAGGCATAAGAAGATGGGGCATGAGACACACACATATACTGTCTCTGACATACTCTCTCTCTCTCTCTCTGTGCATTATGGCTTGTGTGCATCTGAGAGATGCTCTGGCTGCAACATGTTGAAGGGTGCCCCTGAAGCTGTCACAAAAGTGCCCAGTTTCAGACAGCAAGTGCTGTCTAACCAAAGCCTCATCTGTTAACCGTTTAAGGGCCAGAGCGTACGAAATCCATTGCAAAGCAATGCTGTAAGGAGGATCCAAGAACCGACTGCAGGAACAGGACTACTGCAGATGTCACCTGAAGCAAAGAAGAGGAAAGAGAAGTAAAATAAAAAAAAAAAAAAAACACAAAGTTAACCTGATGTCCCCCCTGCAGCAAATCACACCGGACAATGCAGTTTATGCTACACTAGCAAAAAGGACATGGCATTGCCAGTGGGGATTAAGTCCTTTGAGTGCTTGAGGGGTATTCAGTGCAAAGATGGACAATGGTTTGGGTACATCTGCGGCACTGAAAGGGTTAAATGTTTGAGAGCCAAAGAGGTATCCATGCAGTGGAATGTGTTGGATAACTCTTTGGCACTGAAGGCATTTAAGAAAAGAAATAAAATAGGGTTATTGGGTTCCTTCCTTGCCAAAGAGATATTCAAAACATTCCACTGCGTGGATACCTCTTTGGCTCTCAAATACTTAGCCCTTTCACTGCCACAAACATACCCAAACCCTTGCCAATCAACGTGTTGAATACCTCTCAAGAACTCAATGTACTATTGATGCATGATGATATGTATTTTTAAAAAGTACCCTCATCTGAAATAAGGCTCTTCCCTGACCTCCTAGTGTGTATGGGCATATGTGTGTGTGTAAATGTGCATGTGTGTATATATGCATTTGTGTGGACATTTTTGTGTATGCCTTCATGTGTGTATATGTGTGTGCATTTGTTTGTGTGGGCATGTGTGTGCATTTGTGCATGTGTGTATATATGCCTGTGTAAGTATTTGTGTGTGTGCCTGTGCATGAATGTGTACATATATGTGCATTTATAGGTGTGTCCATAGGTGGGTATGTATGTGTGTTTGTGTGCGCTCCATAATTTTTTTTTTCTTTTATAATGTCGGGTGATTGCCCAACAATGCTGCCCTCAAGTTTGACTTTGTTTGAAAGAACAGAATCACCTCTTTCAATCAAGGTTATTTGTTTGTAAATTGGAACAATTAGTAGCTGAGATATTGACTCATAAGAGTCTTCACCCCTCTTCTGCTCCCTTTCCTTTCTTTCCCTGGTTGTCTAGTAGATTTTCCATTGCATAAATGACTTAATCACAATAATGACATAATTTATTGACTGGGATTCCCAGGATGGAGGAGGACTGCAAAAACTAAAGCCTACAAACAAAGATAGATTCATTGTGCAGTAGTAAGCCCTTTGCTATCTGACTGCAGAGATCACTGTCCATCCCCCTTAGCATTCCTACAATAACTGCTAAGGATGTGTGCTGTCATTTTAAAGCAATAGTAATACTTAAAAAATACTAATCCCTATATTGCATTCATGTTAGAAAGAAATGAATTGCCCCTTTATGGTTTGAGAGATGATTGCTCTTAAAGTTCCCCCCTCCCTCCCCTTTCCCTAAAGTCAGCGTTGTAGCTGACTGAAGGGAAATCCAGTCTTATGATCATCAGGCGGCTCTGCAGCAGAGCCGAGATAACGTTAATACAAAAATATCTTTCACTAAAACTGGCTTCTACATATTCTTGAAAACAAAGTACACGTAGAAGACCGTTTCAGTGAAAGATTTCTGTTTTTATTAACAGGATCTTGGCTGTGCTGCAGAGCCGCCTGATGGTCGTACAAAAGGCTTCCCATCAGTCAGCTAGAACGCTGACTTTGGGGAAAGGGTATGGAGGGGAGAACTTTAGGAGCGATTATCTCTCAAACCATAAAGATTTGAGAGATGACACTGGGGGCAATTCATTTCTTTTTAACATGACTGCAATATAGGGATTAGTAATTATTAAGTATTACTATCCCTTTAACAACTTCAATCATTGGATAGCTGGAGGGGTGATGTTATGCACATCTGTAACCCCTCTAGTAAGATTCTTATTGGCTGGGAAGTGAGGTTATTCCAGGGCATGTTCCATGCTTTGTGTAACCCCACAATCCCAGACAATGGCAGTGTGGGAACCAAAGTGAACAGGATGACCATAAAAAAAAGCCAAAAACTATTATTTTTTTCCTTATTCTGGCTTGGGCAATTGTACTAGAAGAATTAACCAGGGGGGAGGGGTGATTCTGTTTGCATAGTCATCTACATTTGTGGTGGGGTATTAGCTTTTTTTTAACGTTTAATTGTTTTTGGACAGGAACTGTAGGAGGATAACAGCACTGAGGACACAACTGGACCTCTGACATGGTAGGTATGATATTTGTTATGTGAGTAAGCAATGTAATGCAATGGATACTTTTCTGGTACTCAAATGGTTAATCTTTTTTTATTTTTGGTTATTCTTTTTGCTGTTTCTGTATTAATGGTTCTGTGTAGCAGTGCTTCAGTGAGATACAGCATGACAATTATATGAGACCAAGTCATTGGTGCAAATGCAGAAATATCCAAAATTAATAGTAATTCAGTAATGTGGACAATTTCACATGACCTTAAGTTAGTATACTGTATGTTTGTTTAGAAAATGATGATGTATTAGATATTTTCTACTTGCCAAAGACTTCTGGCATGTTGAATTCAGGAACAATTTTACTTAGGCGATCCAAATATGTGAAACATTGTCTGCTAAAAATAACTTTGTATTTTATATGTAAAGAAACACTAACAATTCCTAATTATGATCCCCACTTTTTTCATTCTGTTTGCAGTTTCCAGTACATAATGATCTCTGGTGGAGTTTTCCTCTAGATCACACCTCCTCGCTGCAAACAATGTACCTGAATGACATAAAATGGAAATTTTTCTCTTTCAGACAGTAAACTGAACAACTAGCAATGGAATATGAGAGCCCAAATAATAATAAATATAGTTGTATCTAACTGCTCTTTGAAGGACAACTACCTAGGTAATTTTCCTAGGCAACTCCTTCTGATGAACAGATAAAGAGCCACTTATTCCTAGAGTACATTTCCCCTTAACTGCATATGCATGAGTAGCATGGAGCATGGTCATGTGTCACCAATGTACCCCAAAGGTTTATGATTTTTACTTCCTGTTTAGGACAAACCACCATTATTTATGAGTGTTAACTAGGGATGGGCGAAAATTTTCGCCTCAACTGAAATCGGCAAATTGAAATCAATTAGAAGAAAAATATTACTACACCACACAAAAGTTTTCTACAGCCATATAAAAGGCTGTCAGGCTCTCAAAGCAGCCATTCTGTGTTTGTGAGAGGAGAGAGCAGCATGTTTTTAGTTAGAGAAGACAGACAAATAAAGGGGAATTGAAGTTTAGTTTAGGGAGTCATTTCGGTAGGACATTTGTTCTCTGTATTAGGGGAGTCTGGGGGCACTCTAGGGGATAAAAGGGAGGAAGGAGGTTGTCCCCCAAATACTCCAAAATTCCATGTGACTGACAGGCAAGACACAGGCAACCTATTTGATTGCTGATCTTGCTGTTATTGTCCCTGTGCTGGGTGGGGAAGTCTGGGGAAAGACATTGTTGATTTTCTTTTTCAGTTATAATTTTTTTTGGACAGACTGTGATAAGACAACAGGATGGACAAAAAAATTAATAAAAAAAAAATAAATAAATAAAAAACGAAATATCTTAGGTGACAGTGACAGACAGCTGACTGGGCTTAGGCAAGGCATCACATAGCTCCATCAGTTGTGTTGTTCTCTGAACAGTAAAAAAAACACAGTGTAGTTGCAGAATATCCAGCAAACGCACAAGGGGAAGGGGGAGGGGTGGAGCAGTGTAGGGACATGAGAGTAAAGTAGTAGTCCAAAAACCTACTGCAGCAATGGTTGTTGCAGTGTGTGCAATCAATGATTATGATCCCTTTACTCCAAGGGAGGATGCAGATTGTCAAGGTCCCAGCAAAACTAGGTCCAGCACCACCAGTGCCAATAGAAATATAGAACCATATAAGAAGAACACTGAAGACGACAACAAGTCACATTCAAGTGTTGATGATGCTGGCAACAGCATAATAGAGGAAGGTGTAGCAGCTGGACCGCCTGCTGCATCAGACAGTGAGACACCGAAACACTTGTCCTCAAAGTAGTAGTGAATTTTGTTATAGTAAAAGTAAAAGGAAATTATTTGAGACCTCCAAAAGCTTAGAGGAATATAAGGGTAGTAGTGGGCAAGAACTGTCAGATGATGCTGATGCTGCTGAGGATGACCTAATGATGACTGATAATGATGCAGATCTAGAATATATCCCTTAAGCATCTTTCTCTTGTTCAGATACAGAATGAAGTTGAGAGTGAGGATGATGACAGGGCTATAAGGTTAGCAGAAAGTCAAAGGCTGTATCTTCCGCCACTTTTAAGAAGCACTGTGCCTGTCTATAAACTGTTTGAGAAAGCCATTGGAAAGTCTGACCCTGGACAACTACAGATGTCAAAATGTCCTCAGCATCATTGCCTCTTCAAATTTCAAGTCCCACTCAGCCACACACACCTGTTTTGAGTACCCAGCAACACAGGTTGTGTTAGATACGATGAGTACCTATGGTGCTGCTGCTATAAGTGCTGCACCTTTGACACCTAGTAGTAGTGGCAGTAGAATTACATCAACATCCAGCTCCAGTAGTTGTAGTAGTAGCAGAAACCACACATGACAGACAAAGCCAGGACAAATATATTAACAGCAGCACAGATGAGGAGGTGGAAGACAGATGTGAAGAAGGGTTACCACCATCTACCCCACTTGAGACCACTGCTATGACCGATAAGTAATATGTGTCAATAATCTGAGAAGGAGGATAGAGTATGACAATGGTAAAAATACATACACAAATCACACTATGCCAGTCCCCCACCACCACCACTACAATACATATCTGCCACACTGTAGGTTGTACTTTATTTTTTTTTATTACTTGATATCATCCTGAATATGTGCCAGTGTCACTTAAGCAAGAAAGTGTTGTGGGCAAAGGACAAATGCACTCTGCATGTTAACACATTTTTCAAGCCATATTTTGCTGTAGGACTCACAACTTTGACTTTCAGCCACTTATTTCTAAACTTCAGCTCTCAGAAGAAGTAATATTACAGTGGGAAATGTAGTACCTATAGGAAATATAGGTGAAAAATGTGTTAACATAGTTGGAAAATGTGTTAACATAGGCGAAAAATGTGTAAAATAGGCGAAAAGGAAGAAATTTTTACATAGGTGGAAAGGCAAATTTTTTTGCGGGAAAAGCGAAAAATCGGCACGTTTTCACAAAATTTTTCGAGGGAAAATTTTCACACTTTCTGTCCACCCCTAGTGTTAACTTTGTAACTTCGTAGGTAATATGTATATGTCTTATTTTGACTATAAATACTTACATATATATACATATGGGAAACTATTTCACTACAGGTGTACTATGTGCATAAAGTTACCACTTCTCCATTATACATTAATACAACATATATACGTCTACATATAGACATCAATGGCTTATTTGTCTTACTTCCTATGATAACTCCTGTTTAGACTTATCCAGAACGTAAATACCTCAATGCATTTATCATACATACATACATTAAAATAAGTACCACCTGGCTTAATCCAATTAACACTCATTTCCATGTCTATACTAGGGATGGGCGAAAGTTGTCGACATGTTCCCACAAGAAATTTCTTGAAAACCAAGTTGTTTTCCGCTATTTAGCGGGAAAATCCACTTTAAAATTAACGCTTAAAATTTTTGCATCTTTTGCCCATTGGCCAAAGTTTTTCGATATTTTTCAATGGCTAGAAAGTTTCCGTCCATTGATTTACTTTGTTTTCACATTTCCACTATAAAAACTTCACGTATTCGCAGAAGGCAGAAACAATAGAAGCAGCTACAGAGTGAGATAGATGTGCTGTGCTGTTCTGCTGTGATATTTTGTCAAAATAAAGGCAGGAATGGCTCATAGTGACTGCTATCACTATGAGCAGGGTGAAAAATAATCATTGGAGGAACTGGAAGGACCCTTATGCGTCCTCTGAGTCTGAGGAGGAAGAGGAAGGGACCAGTACTGAACCAATGCTGTCCATTCCCCCTAAATCACCCCAAGGGATCTTGTGGAATTTAATGGGAAGGGAGGGAGAAAAGGTAATGAGAAGGGAGGGAGAAAAGGGAAAGGGAAGGGAAGGAGAAAAGGGTAGTACTAGTGAGAGCAGGACAGGTCAGCTGCCTGTGCCTGCTGCTAGATGTGCTGCCTCTGCTGACACCGTTGCTGCCCTTGTTGAAACCAGTGTGATGCCTGCTGCCAGTGCTGAACCTTCTGCCACCAGTGTTGAAGCTGCTGCCACCAGTGCTGAAGCTGCTAGTGTGTCTTGTAAAAGTCAGGAGGTGGGAAGGAGAAGATGATGCCAAGTGTGACAGCAGGGGACCCTCTGTCACTTTGCTCTTCACCAACTCCAAGCAGCAGGGAGATGTCTGTAATAGAGCAGCAGCATGTAGGGACTAGTGGTGGTTGTGGTGTTGGAGAAGCTGGGGTGGAAGAGACATTGATGGCCTTTTTATCAGAAACTGAGAAGGAATGGGTGAAAGGGATGAGGATGGTAAGCACCACCACCACCACTAGTAATCATCTTTTGGAATTTGCGGAATTTGCAACTGCTCTAATTCCTGCTACTGCTGAGATGCAAGGGCAGCAGGATGCTGAGGAGCAAGCTAGTGTGCCACAGACCACAGTGGACACAGTGGGAATGGGGTCAACAAGTGATGCAGGACTAGGACAGGTTCCACTTGCCAGTGCCATCAATACTCCTGGTCCTAGTTGCAGTGCTAAATCTGAGGCAGTAGCAGCAGCATTATCCGCTGTCACAGAAAGTGAAGGGGAATGTGGAGGACAAGAAGAAAGAGGCCATTCTTCTCCACCTGTTCCCTATTCCTCCCCCCAAAAGTCATGGGTGTGGGACTATTATTATCTTCTGGGAGGCACAGCGCAGTCATCATCAACAACTGTACAGTGCAAAATTTGTGACAAGTGCTAATTCTGAGACAGTAGCAGCAACAGCAGCAACATCATCCTCTGTGGAGGAGAATAAGAAGGAAGCCATTATTCTCCACCTTTCCTCTAGCCCCTGAAATCCTGAGTGTGTAACTATTTTTCTTTCGGGGCAGGCACAGTGCAGTCATCAGCAACGGCGCTGTGCACAATTTATGACAAGTCAGTGAAAAGGGGAAAGGAGAGAACACACCTTGGCACAACCTCCCTGATAACACACATGAAACACAGACACCATGACATTTATGTCAAACATGTTAAAGCCAAACACCCATTACAGAAATCTAGCACCACTGTTACTGTACCACCTGACTATCCAGAAAGGCACCAAGAGGCGAGGTGGAGATCAAAGACCAGGAAGAATAAAGAAACCCAGTCAGATACTGGAAGTTCCATGATGAGCAAAACAACTAGCTCGTTATCAACATCACCTTCTTCCTCTAGGGTAACAAGTACATCTCCTGCCAGTCCATCTCATTCATCGTTTCCTCCCCTGCCAAATGATAGCCACTCTGTTGATGTTAGGATATGGCAGTTTTTCTCTACCCATCGCACACTGTGTGGTGCACTGACCACACCTGCCAGTGTAGTGGAGGAGAATCAATACCAGGTCATCAAGGGGCAAATGAGGAGATTCCATTCCACAGAATATGCTAAGATGCTGGCAGGGAGGGTTCATCATTACTAGTAAACTGTCAGCAAGTTGTCATGTGTCCTTAGCGGGGTCTGGACAAGGGGTATTGTGACAGTGCCAGTATTTGGGTTCTGGTGTCATGGTGTTTGGATACAGTTGAGCCCCCAGATGTTATTTACCACACATACTGTTCACCTTGCAGTTGCTGATGAGAGTCACAGTTCCTACTCTCAAAAAAAAATGTATGTTCTAATAACACACCCATGATTTTGGAGGAGGGGCTGGTGGAGAAAAATTATTGGCCAGCTTGTTCTTTTCTCCACATAGACTGGGGGCTAATTATTGTGCTGCTACTGCCTCAGGCGCAACCCTGGAGCCAGGTCGTGGCAAATTGCATCCATCTTCCATGTTACTGCTATTGTTGATCCCATTCGCTTTCAGCTGCCTAATCATCCTGCTGCTTAAACAACTCGGCAGCAGAAGTACGAACAGCAGATGCAACTCAGGACTCAGGAGGACATTTAACAGTGACCACTGGCCAACATGACCTGCTGGCATTATGCCAGTAGGGCATTTTTAGTTTTTCTTAGGGCTTTGGAAAAAAAACAAAAAAAACAAACAAACATAGTCCTACAAAAAAATACACATTTTTTTTGTGGGGGGTTTGTTTCTAACAATCCTAAGTCCTACAAATCAATGTTTCCTTAGGGCTTGTGCCAACAAGCTTAAGTCCTACAAATCAATGTTTCTCCAAGGTTTGGGCTTCTAATAAGTCTAAGTCCAACAAAGGCCTCTAACAACAAATCAAACATCCGCTACAAAATACTCTATCAAGTATCAGTTCACCCCAGTGGCAGCTTATGTCAGGGGGTTCCTGTCTCTATCACTTTAAATACAAATTTCTTACTCTATTTATTTTTTATTAACTGTCCCTCCAATAGCAGTCAAGAACCCCCCCAAAAAAACAAATTCCCTGTTCAAATGATTCATTCATTCATTCACCAACACAGGCACCCTCCTTAGACTCTTTTATACCATGTCTTATGGTTTCTATTTTATTTAGGATTTATTTTTTATTAACTGCCCCCCAATCCCAGTAAACAACCCCCCAAAAAAATCATCCCCTGTTCAACTGATTCTTTCTCCACACCCCACCAACACAGACACCCTCATGCCCCCCTTTTATATTGTGTATTTGGGAAATACAATAATATTTGCAATGTGTTGTGTGCAACTTCGATGTTCCCATTGATTTCAATGGAATGAGCTAAAGGAAAAAAAGTGGAAAATTGGCATTTTTCGCTGGAATTTTTTCACCAAGCAGAAAGTACCATTTTTTGCCAATTTCAGTTTGAGGCTAAAATTTTCACCCATCCCTACTCTATACTACCTAGACTATGGGGTTCTGCATGAGAGTCAGCTTCATTCAAAATCAACAGAAATTTATTAGAATACAACAGACAAGATATCCAAGAATCCACAGCATCAGTTGGTTTTCCTTATAAGGCCGAATTATTACAACAAGACATAAACAATACAAATAACATACATCCTAACTTAAACAATACACTAACATAACTATACCCAAATATTTACAGTACTTATTTACATGTGCACACGTGATGTTTGAGGTTCCTCCGGGACTTTTCCCAGCTATACTCCTTCTGCAGCTTTCTCTCTGATCATCTCCTCTTGCCTCCTTCTCCTCCTTCTTTCCCTAGCAGTATGTCCCCATTGATATATTGTTTCCCCTGTCTATCTTTCTACTATGCTGAGGCTCCTGATTGGCTGTGGTAATACTGCTCCAGGCTGATAGAATCTGTGTCCTGATCTCATTGGTTGACTTGGAGCAATAGTAAAATAAACCAGTCAATCTCCCTTTGGCAATATCTTTGGACAGGTGAAACAATCATGAGATTCCCTACTCATCAGGAATACAAGGTGTGTGAGTGCTATTTATGATGTAACTAGAGGGTGATCATAATCTCACACCTGGACAACAAAACACTGCCAGCTTTATCTAACAAGACAGGATCTGGTTGTCAATTTGATAACTGTTTGGGCCACAACACTCAAGAGATATCACTGACTGTGCTTATTTTATTAACTCTTTCCCTGCATCCACTCACACACACTGTATGTCCCCCTATACTGTATGTGCATATTCTACCCCATAACTATGTAGAAAATTAAGATATTCATAAGCAATTGCCCATAAGGTAACAATGAGTTTGTAATCTGATGTGCCACAATGTAGTACTCCTTCCATTTCTTTCCTAGTCAACACACACTGTTTTGCAAGACCTAAAACACATCTTACAAAACAGCTATGTCACTTCTACATTTAGCATAAAACAAATAACTTTAGATATCATTGACACCATTTTCTTATCCATGTCAGTAGCCTACAAACCTGATGAAGGTACAGAACATCTCTCCCCATCCTGGTTTACCTCAGCCAATTAACACTGTTTGCCTCCTTTCCCCCAGACACTCTCCCCTTCCCTTTCCTTGGCTTAAACCATTCCTTCCTCCACTTTAGTCCTCACCCCTACCTTTCATCTCCTCTGCCTTTTCTTCTCCCTTCTTCTTGGCTACCTTCTCTCTTCCATTTCATTGACTGCTTCCATCCCTTCCGTGTCCTTGGTCTGTTCCCCTTTTTTCCATCTCCTTAGCCTACTACCCTCCCTTTAAGCTCTTTGAGATACTTCCTTTTACTGCTTCCCTTGGCCTAAACCTTGCCTCCTAGTCATTTACACCAGCTGGTCTTGCCTTGCTTCCATCATCTGTCTATCTGCATCCTGTACCTCATCGATTCAGAAGTACCTAGAATTTTTCCAGATCCTCCTGATCGATCTGTTAAATTGTGGATGTTTTACACTTCACTATTAATTATCCACAGAAACCTCCTGCAACTGAGAATGGCTACTACATGAGTCTGCTGTATATGGTGCTTCTTACATAATGTGATCCATTTACTGTTATTCTGTGGATTGAAACAATATATTACTCAGCCCATAAACCACTCATATCTGTTTAGTATGCAATATGAACTTAAACAAAATGTCTCACTTCTTTCTTACACAGGATAATCAATGTTAGGGCTAGGGCAGACAGGTGATTTTTTTTTCACAAAGTTTTAGAATGTAGAAAAAACAAGTGACGTACCACTAGCATAACTGCTATGCTAGCACAAACTGATATTGTAAGTCTGTGGGTCATAGCCAATATACCAGAACATATTTATAGCAAGGCAACGCTTTAGTAAATGAGGAGCAGAACCCTTGTTTTAAGGGATAGTAATGTTTCACAAAAATACCAATTAATCTTTATGGTTTTTGGGCCATAGAGATCGTTATTTCAATGCTGTCAGAGTTATAGTTCAAAAGTAATTGAATGATAAAGTATCCCCCTCCCACCCTTTTACCTAGTGTAAGCCACCTCCCCTAAGATGTGGAATCTGGTCCTGGGACCAGACAGATCACAGCAAAGGACAATCTTCTTACTGTGAGAACAATGAAAACCTTGCTCCCCGTGACAGGTTTTTCCTTATGCTCACTGAAGTCTGTCCCTCTCTGCGATCCATCTGGACAGTCTTGTTGCTCTGAGGTGAGCAGTGTTATATCAGTAAAAGGGGCGGGAGGTAGATACTTTATTCAATTACTCTTGAACTACAACTCTGACAGTATTGAAATAACACTCTCTATAACCCAAAAAATATGAAAATTAATTGGAGCTTTTTTATGCAAATCACTATCCCTTTAAACAGGATATATTTGCCTTAACTCAGCTCAACCAAATCGAAAATTAGTTGCAAAAGTCCGCTAGTTTGAGTGTATAGCTTGCTGTTTCCTTTTCAGACAGCTATACCATATAACAAAGATGTTACAAATTTCATGGAATCATGGGTTGAGCTAGATTCTTCATTTACATTTTATAAGCCCTTGTAACATGCATGATGTCTTTTCCTTCGCAGCCTGTCCACAATCATTCATAGTTAATGTTTTGGAGGAAGGGATCCGAGGCTAATAAACACATCCTCCTCTTCATGCATTATTCTGTTTTAAGTTTGGTTGTAGCATTAGAATTCCTATTCGCAGTCTGACAGTCTGCATACTCATCTTGCAGTTAACCCTTCTGAGTGCCAGAAAGGTGTACAGCACATTGCAGAGCAATTCATTATACACCTTTTGACACTCAAAGGGTTTAAACTATTAAAATGGAGAACATAGTTAAATATTTTTCAGAATCTAGCATTTTTGCTTTCCCTGCAAAATATACATTAAATATGCTGTGCGGATCCTTAATTCTTTGTCCAATTATATCAATATGCCCTCTCACATTCAATTGGGGGTGATCTGCTCGTGGCTAAGACTGAGGCAATTTTTCTGACTCCCCCCGCATTCCCATAGGCATGCAGCATTTGACAGATTGGGAAGAGCTGCCACGAAGGAGTCTGACACAGATGGTGTAATTAGAAAATGTGAACAGAGAGTGTGAAATTTATCTTTGATCAGCGCCTCCTTGCCAGATTGTCATCTATGTTAATACGATAGTTTTTTTTTTGTTTTGTGTTTTTTTTTTTGGGAGATAGATACAAATAAACCAGCAGCCTTGAGGAAGAAATGCATTGCCTTCCTGACACAAGGTTTATATTTTATTTACAACAGGGATTCAATCAGTTTCAGTTGGGGGAGTTGGGGGGTGAAAGTGATCCTGTTAAAGAGAATCTATAATAATGAGGAATAAATGATTCATAATTTGTTTAACCCTTTGAGTGCCAGAGGGTGCTCAACGAATTGCTTCTCAATGTGTTGAGTTCCCTCTGCCACTCAAAGGGTTACCAGTCGGTAGGATTAATTCATACAGCTGTTAGATACATGTATATATTTTGTTTTCTTATTTGGAATTATATTGTAGTCAAAATCTGGTCATTTCATTTCAGCCTGGTCCTCTTACACAGCTTTGCAGAATAGTGGTGGGTCTTATCTTTCACTGCAGTGCAATTTTGGGCACCGGTTCTGAAAAAGGATATACTAGAACTAGAGAGGGTACAGCGGAGAGCAACAAAATTAATTAAGGGAATGGAGGACTTGACATATGAGGAACGACTAAACAAACTTGGTTTATTTACTCTAGAGAAAAGACGACTAAGAGGAGACCTTATCACATTGTACAAGTATATGAGAGGTCAATACAAGGATCTCTGCGGTGAGCTATTTATTCCAAGGCCTGCTCAGTTGACCAGGGGACACCTCTTGAGATTAGAGGAAAGGAGGTTTAAACTTCAGCAGAGGAAGGGTTTTTTTTACGGTAAGGTCTGTCAAATTGTGGAATTCATTGCCCAGGGAGGTAGTTATGGCAGATACAATGGACACATTTAAGAGAAGATTAGATACATTTCTTTCAAAAGGGAACATACAGAGTTATACTGTTTATCAGTAGGCAGATCAGGAAGGTCTGATAAAGACTAATTTAATTGGTAGCAGGAAAGCTATAAAATTCTTAGTTACTGAGGTATGAAGCGAAGGTTGAACTTGATGGACTTGTGTCTTTTTTCAACCTAATTTACTATGTTACTATGTTACTATGTTACTGGGTTTAAAGGGATAGTAATGTATCACAAAAACATCAGCTCCAATTAATCTTCATAGCATTTGAGCCATAGAGAGTGTTAGTTCAATACTGTCAGACTTGTGGTTCAAGAGTAATTGAAGGATAAAGTTTCCCCTCCCGCCCCTTTTACCTAGTGTAATCCATCTCTTCTCAGATGTGGAATCTGGTTGTAAGACCAGACAGATAATAGAAGGGGACAATCTTCTTCCTGTGAGAACAATGAAAGCCCTGCCCCCCTTGACAAGTTTTTAGTTTTTTCCCTTATTTTAATTAAAGATTGTCCCTCTCTGCAATCTATCTGGGCACCTCCCTTCTGCTCAGGCTGAGTAAAAGAGGCAGGAGGGGGATACTTTATCATTGAATTACTCTTGAACTACAACAGAATTGAAATAACACTCTCCAAGGTCCAAATACTATGATGGTTAAAATAGAACTGCTTTTATTATGAAACATTACTATCCCTTTAAGCCTATTGTCCATTGTGTGAGGACATTTGAACTAAATTCATAGTTAAACTGAGCTCAATGGATATGTACGAAACTGGAGATGGGATGAATGAAATTACCTTTTTTATTAAATGATGCGTTTAACCCCTCAAAAGCTAGAGAGGACTTACAATGCATTGGATACCTCTTTAGCATTCAAGTGGTTAAAGGTCTGATTTATGCAAAGTTTTATATTTCCCACAAGTTGCAATTACTTTGCTCCAGCATTGCTTCAATTCTTCTTTTTCATCAGCCTTTACAAGTATTGTAATTAGACTGGAAACACAGTGCAAGGCACGAGGCATGAGTAGTATTTATGGTTTAAAGTAGTGGAAGGCAACATAAGGCCTTCCAGCTGCTAGCAAACTACAACTCCCATCATTTCCCTCCATCCATTCACTGGCAGGAAGGATGAGTGTTTTCATTTGGCAGCAGCTGAACTGGCTCACGTTGCCCTTCCATATTGGTATCAGTGGACTGGGACAAGGATGGGGAGTCAGTATGTATGGTCCACTGACAGCCATGGAACAAGGATGGGGGGGGCAGTATGTGTACTTCTATGGACACTGAGGGACCATGCTGGGGGTCAGTATTTATGGTCTTATGGATACCAGTGCAGTGGGATAAGGCTGAGGAATCAGTATGTGTGGTTTGATGGCTTCACTGGAACAAGGCTGAGATTCAGTATATGTGGTTGCATGGCTACCACAGCAGTAGAACAAGGTAAAAGGGTAAGCATACTTGAGCTGGGAAAAAAACAGAAAAACTACACTTTTAGCTGGAATTCCTGTGGAAGACAAAAAGTACTGTTTCTCACATTTTTCTCTTTTTTTAGACAAACGTTTTTGTCCATACCTAGTAAGCAATAGTTGAGCTGTCTATGCTTAATTAGGGATATCCTACAAACTGACCTGTTGGTGTGCCTCAAGGACTAGAGCTGACAGTCAGTCCCATGGTGTATAATACATAATGCATTACCTACAGAATGGAGAGTTTATCTCACCTGTATCTCATCTTAGTGCATCTGTATCTTCCCCAAGAATGTTCCAGAAAGATAAACTAATCTTAAATGGCAGTTTATTAACCCTTTGAGTGCCAGAAGGCTACGCAACCCATTGCAAAGCAATGCGTTGCGTAGCCCTCTGGCGCTCAAAGGGTTAACCTTGAAATAAATTAGTATTGCTTGTAAAATAGCAATAGAAATCTACCATAAAACATGTATATTTCAATAAGAAATATAAAGAACTATGTTAACGTCATGGATGCTACTGACATCTCCAGTGCATTTCATCATAACACATTGGAGATGTCTGTAACACAAAAGGGTTAATTTAAATGATGAAAGATAAATAACTATGTGTAAAGTCATTGCAATGGATCTCTGCTGCCAAGTCTTTGTATACATCTGTACTGAATGTCACAGAAAACAGAAATAATTATCAAAATGTTGTAACAGCTGACTAAACATGCAGTGTGAGGAGAATAACAATTTTTATCATACAATGTAGACTATGTACAGTATTGTATGAATCTCGTGTTTGCATTTTAATATCAAATTCTGAGATTTTATGTATTCTGTTTCTGGGAACACATGAAGAGAAAGAGACTGCCAAATTGTAACCATTAACTTACTACTACAGAACATAAATCAGTCATAATACAAGGTAAATTAATGATAGACACTTTGGGAGATTCACTAAGCAGTGATAAAGGGGTGATAAAGTGGAGAAGACTTCTCCAGTGATACCTACGTTATTCTATGAAGCCTATGCATTAAGATTTTTTTAACTTTGGAGATCTTAGTGCATTGGCTCCATAGAATAACGTAGGAACTGGTGAAGTGATATCACTGGAGAAGTCATCTCCACTTAATCACCTCTCTATCACCGCTTAGTGAATCTCCAAAACTGTATTTTATATTTGAGTACTCAACTGATATGATTAGTAGACAGGAGAGGCAATTCTTCACATGAATGCAATATAGCTACATAGTCAATGAGGTTGAAAGAAGACCATTAAGTTAAACCTTTGTCAGATCTCCACTGCTATTGAAGAGGATGGCATACCAAAACCATATTCAGGACATCTCCATTTATGCAGCAAGTAAAAAAAGAAAAGTTCCTTTGTCATGTTTGCAACGGTTTAAAATTCAGATTCTTCATCGTTAGGGATGTCATAAAGGAAGCTGTAATGGTCAATTGTAGAACCCTCAAGAAAACATTTATATAAAAAGGATAGATTACAGTGGTTTTATTAAAAATATATAGTTAAGACACAAGATCCAGAGTGGGCAATGTGTGACTTCCCAGCTAATCCTACTCTATAAACCCTATAATCCTTAGCTGTCTATGAATGATAAGCGTTATAGTCCAACAATACCTGGCGTGACACAGATTGCCTAACCCTGCAATGGGTGGGCTATTTCCTGAAGTCTAAACAACACGCTAGGCTAAACAATAGCTAATATTTATTTTGTAGTATAAGAAAAGCAAGACTCAGTACAAATTGCAGAATAGCTACAAAAAGTTTAACTACCTATTTGTATACCTTCCTTGAGGTTTTTAAATTTAAAATTAAATGTTATGTTTATTCAATCTAGCTTATTGTCCATGTTTTTGTACCTATACCTCTAAGAAATAATTTGTGACTAGAGTGGTGTAAAGTTGGAATGTCTGGCTAGTTCTGAAATATTTTGTATACGTTCTTGTGTACACTCTTTGCTGCATACAAATATATGCATTTTAGAGTATTATAGATTTTGTATTAGCTCCGTGGGTGATAATTCATTCAGTTTTGATTTAAAAGTAAATTTGGTGATATTTTAGCATTAAGAATTTATGAATTCTATACCCAAATATAATCTACACTAGTGTAAAAGCCTTTGTACATGGGCCAAGGTCCGGGTGATGCATCCTGCCGCCGATGCAGTCATGCACTGTAGAGACTTCCTGAAAGTACAGAATGCTCCCAGCACAGAACTCCCAGCATTCTGTGCTTCCAACATTCTGTTCTCCCATCATTCTGTGCTCCCAGCATTCTGTGTGTTCAGGCAGTCTCTACTGTGCATGATGGCTTCTGACAAACGTCATGCAAATTATTATATAGGATATAGTGGCTAAGATATTAGAAGGGTTACTAACTGAGAGCATTCAGAACTATGTGAAGAAACAATGTTGTTATTAGGAGTCAGCATGGTTTTATGAAGAATAGATCATATAAGACTAACTTACTGGCATTTTATGAAAGAGTAAGTGGTAATTTGGATAAGGCAATTGCTGTTGATGTAATATACTTGGATTTTGCAAAAGCCTTTGACACAGTGACTTACAACAGGTTACTGCATAAATTAAAAAGCTTTGGTTTGGGAGATGGTATCTGTACATGGATTGAGAACTGCTTAAATGATAGATGGCAGAGAGTTGTTATAAATGGAACCTTTTAGTTGTTAGTGGGGTGCCACAGGGTTCTGTTCTGGGCCCAATTACTTTTAATTTGTTTATTGATGGCATAGAAGTGGGAATTGAAAGTAGTGTCTCAATCTTTGCTGATGACACTAAGCTAAGTAATGAAATATATGCAGGGCTGGATGTTTTTTCTCTGCAGAAGGATTAAATAAACTGAGTGAATCGGCAGAAAAGTGGCAGATGACATTTAATGTAGAAACAAATATGCTACATATACACTAAATGGGAAATAACTTGGGGAATCCTCATTAGAGAAAGATGTATTAGTACTGATAGACGAAAGACTTCACAGCAGTGTGCAGAGTCACTCAGTTGCTGCAAGAGCAAATAAGGTATTAGCCTGCATAAAAAGAGGCATAGATGCACAGGATGCTAATATAATTGTACCTCTCCATAAATCCTTACTATGGCCTCATCTAGAATATAGAGTACAGTTTTGTGCACCAGTTCTTAAAAAAAATATTATTGAACTGTAAAAAGTGCAGAGACATGTAACAAAACTGATAAAGGTATCGGAAGATCTGAGTTATAAAGAGAAACAAGGCAAACTGGGTTTGTTTACATTAGAGAAGAAGCGTTTAACCCCTTAAGGTCCAGCAATCCCGGGGTGTCTGGTCCTTTAAGGACCAGATAGATGAGTTCGACGTGCCGTCCCACGTGACTGATCACATGGTGCGGCACGTCGAAAGAAGGACTGAAAGAGATCGCTCCGGTCTTGGAGCGATCAACTTCAGTCCCCGGTATTACTCACCGCTCTCCTGCAGGAGCGTGGTGAGTAAAAGTACGTGACGTACCAGGACCATCACTGGTCCTTAAGTGCCGGACCAGCGTGACGGTCCGGGTACGTCACAGGACGCGAAGGGGTTAAGGGGTGATATGATTACCATTTAAAAATATATTCCAGGTAAATACAAAGAACTAGCCAATTAATTATTTATGCAAAGAGCTGAGCTAAGAATTAGAGGTCATCCATTAAGACAATAGGAATGGCGCTTTTAAGACAAGGGCAGGGATTTTTTAGAGTAAGGGCAGTAAAGCTATGAAATTATTTGCCTTGGGATGTTGTGCTTGCAGATACTGTAACTGCTTTCAAAAAAGCAATGGATACCTTTCTAGCACAGAACAATGTTGGGAATTATGACAGATGGTTTAAATGCAGATAGGTTGTTGATCCAGAGAACTATCTGACTGCCATTTGGAGTAATTTTTTTACCCACTTTGGCTTAATTGGAAATGGCTTCATTTGGTTTTTGATTGCCTTCCTCTGGATCAACAGGGGGTGATTTGGCATGGGCTGGATGCATGTCTTTTTTCAACCAGTGGTTCTTAACCCATGTCCTGTGGTCTCACTAACAGGCCAGGATTTGAGGCTTGCCTTTTGAAGATCACATGCAAGTTAATCAAAGTCACTTAGTATCTAATTAATTCACCTGTGTTCTAACAAGGAATTCTTTAAATCCCGGCCTGTTATTGGGCCATGAGGGGTTTGGAACCACTGTAATATACCATAGGCTTCAGCCTATTGTTGTGCAGGCCACTGTACTAGAATCAGTGATCAACTAAATATATTTAATTATAGTTTAATGATATTTCTACTTCTCTCAGATGGTTAAAAGTCTTAGCAATGGACACTTTGATGCATTCTCTGTGGAGCAGCTGCTTGTTCTAGAATTGCTCACTATTTCACACTGGTGGATCCTGGAAACTGGATGTCTCAGTACATTCTTGTACAAGCCATATACAGGGGTATCATGCATTTGTTGGGAGTGTAATGCTTTGGAAGAGAATCCTACAGAAACTAATACCCATATTTATTAAAACTAATTGGAGTTATACTGGAGTAAACCAACTGCATCATAGGGGACAGAATAAAAAATTCTTCTGTTCTTGAATTGAGCTTTCAAAGCACAGTGGAGACATATCTAGCATCCAATGAGTTAAAATCTTATTTAATTTAATGGGAATTGTTAGTTCCTCCTATGGTGCAGTTGGTTTACTCCAGAATAATTCCAGTTTGCTTTTATAAATATGGGTCTAAGAAAAGATGAGCAAACCTGGAGCAAACTTGAGACAATGTTCATTTATTTAAACAGGGCTAAAACACCATTGAAATCATTGGACATTATCACTCATCCCCTGTAGTACAGCTGGTTTGCTCCAGGATTGCTCATGTTTTTGCTTCCTGCTTAAGATCCATAGGACTGCATTCAGGAAGCTAAAGTGAGCAGTTCTGGAGCAAACCACCTCTACCATAGAGTTCACTGTAGTACAATTGCTTTTCTCCAGGATTTCTCATCTTTCTGCTTTGTGCTCAGAAACAATAGGAGTTCATCCAGGAAGCTAAAGAGATGGAGCAATTCTAGAGCAAACCATTTGCATCATAGTTAAAAAATAAAAATGACTTAAAATGATCATTGTTTTAAATGAAACTTTTCACCCTTGAATGATAGGGAGGATTCCAAAGCCTTGTATTGCATTATTATGCATTCAAGGGGTTAAAGATCAGAGTACAAGATATTTCAGCCGTATGATTGCACAACAAACTAATGTAGGAAACCCACCATATAGCAGCTTATTATACAGCGGCGGGGAAGTGCAACTTCAGAGACTATAAGAAATACTTCAAAGAGCAATTTCATACTGTTAAAGTTGACAATTTAACCCTTGGGGTCCCAGAGGGGTATCCAATATATTACAAAGCACTCTGGCAATCAGATGGTTAAATTAATTGTGACACTCATGTCTGCTGAAAATTACTGGGTACTAGAAACCATAAAATAATAACACACATTTCATTTTATTTACAATGAAATAAAAAGAATGTATCAAAACCGATATGTTGATTAAATTTTAAAATTATTGTGGAAACTGGCTTTGAGCACATGGTAATCACTGTTAGTCCCGTATATTCTTTTGGAAACAATCAATAAGCAGAGTGATGATCCAATGGTAAGGTTGTTTGATCATTCAGGGTGGAATCTTCCTGTGATGATTAAATCAAAGATTTTTTTTTTTCATTTGTTGTCTAGGGTGCAACTGGTTTGTCCCAAAATATCTCCACATCTTGAAAGGAGGAGCGACTCAGTTCCTTAACTGATTGATTCCAAAGACACAACATTAGTTGTGAAGAGGTGAAAACCTGGTTCAAATCCTATTGACCTTATTCAAGTCAATGTATTGCCCTGTTCTTCAGCATAAAAAAAGACTTAGAATGTAAGCTGTATATAGCAGAGATTCTCACTTTTTGAAATACTATGTAACAGTGGTAATGCTTTTTAAAGGGATAGTAATGTTTCACAAAAACAGCAGCTCCAATTAATCTTCATAGTATTTGGGCCATAGAAAGTGTTATTTCAATACTGTTAGAGTTGTGGTTCAAGAGTAATTGAATTATAAAGTATACCCCTCCCGCCCCTTTTACCTAGTGTAAGCCATCTCTTCTCAGATGTGGAATCTGGTTGTAAGGCCAGACATATAACAGCAGGGGACAATCTTCTTCCTATAAGAACAATGAAAGCCCTGCCCCCTTGACAAGTTTGTCAGTTTTTTCCCTTATCTTAATTGAAGAATGTCCCTCTCTGCAATCTACCTGGGCACCTCCCTTCTGCTCTGGCTGAGCAGTGTTACATCAGTAAAAGGGGCGGGAGGGGGATACTGTATCACTGAATTACTCTTGAACTACAACTCTAACATAATTGAAATAACACTCTCCAAGGCCCAAATACTATGATGATTAAATAAAGCTGCTTTTATTATGAAGCATTGCTATCCCTTTAAGTAAAAAGTGATATTCTTAGCACATCAACCTTTCTGTCTTACAACAGTGGAAAGCTGCAATCTGGAGATCATCAATCCTTGTACAAGCCATAACAACCACTTGTATTTTCAGGCGTTCTGTGACATTCTTTACCAGCATAATGTTTTGGAAGAGAATCCTTCAGAAACTAATGGTGTTAACTAAAGTTTGTCAGTGACAATCTCTGCTTTGAAGTGCGTGGAAGGAAACATTTGAACTGAATGATATAACAACTTTGAATTATCAGTTCCCCTGGCATTAACAGTTAAAATGATCACATTGCAGGAGTTCATTTTCAAAAAGTAAATTAGCATAATTAATGACTAGTTGAAGTTGGGGGTAATACTGTATGTAATTAAGATTGGAGAGTTCTGCTTTACCACCTGCCCCCAGATTTCATTGTTTTGCAGTGTATGAACAGTACAGGAGGAAATTTTCCCCTTTGCTGCACTGAGCTGAAAGCAGCTTTCTTCATCAGAATAAACCATTAGCTGTAATGGCATGTAGGTGTAATGGAATGTGCTTGCAACATCTGTGCTGAGAGCAGGGGAGAAATTGCTGCATGCAGTCGTAGGTCTTTGGGGAGCTTGATTAAGAATTGCTTCAGAGAACTTGAGATCTGGCTTGGGATACAAATAAGAAAAGAAAGAAAAATAATGCTAATAGATTTACAGTTGTACTGTAGGGAGAACAAAAGATTTTTAATTTTTTACTTGCTTTTATTACTCCGATATTGCATCTGTTCTCTTCTGGGCTTTCACTGATTGAAATGTTCAGTAAAAATAATGGCTTTAAAGACTTAAAATGGCTTTAAAGGTTGCTCAGTTAAAATAACATTGTTTTAACCATCATGCAGATAGATAAACAGACATATATTTAGATACATAACTAGATAGACAGACAGATAGATGTAGACACAAAAAGGGATTTGGTAGCACTGACTATCTTCAGTTGAGATGCCTAGGCAAACTATCCCAATAGAAATGAATGAATAAGGGCGTTACCTATCATACTTTACATTGAGTGAACAGGCACATTTATTAGGTTAGGTCAATGTTGCCTTTTGCCTGTTCACTAAACTTAAGGTCTTCTTCTATGATTATATATATATATATATATATATATATATAATCACATCATCATCTTCAGCCATAGTCAATCCACAGGATGAAAGCCTCCTCAGCAAGCCTCCAACAACTTTGGTCTTGTGCCTTTTGTTGCCACTGTGTACCAAGAACTTTGGTAATTTCACCTACCCATCTTGTCTTTGGTCTTCATCTTGGGTGTTTAGTAATGAGTGGAATCCAAAATTTGTTTGGTCCATCTGTCATCAGGTCTTCTTGCTATGTGTACTTCCCATTTCCATTTCAGTCACTTTACTCTTTCAATGACATCATAGACCTTTGTTAACTGATGAATCCATGCATACATTGTTTGGTCTCTTTTTGTTTTGTATAGGATTTGCCGTTCCATACTTCTCTATGTAATCTTATTATTTTGTATTTCTTTGGTATTCAGTGTCCATGTTTCACAGCCATATGTACGGACTAGGACACTGGTCAAAAACCTTTTGCTTGAGGCAGAGTGGTAAATTTGTGTTAAAGACAGTACTAATACATTTTCTAAATGCTTGCCATCCCAATTTTATTTGAAGCTCAATTTCAATCATGGTGTTTTCATCTGTCAGCATTTCATGTCCAAGGTAAACGTATTTGTCCGCTTCTTCTAGTTTTGTACATCTGCCGTGATTATCCTTGGTATGGTAAATTTGTTAAACATGACCTGCATTTTGTTGATATTCATCTTCAGACCAAAATGTTTGCTTTCCTGTTGTAGCTTTTCAATGCATTCTTGCGATTCTTCAGGACTACTGGCAAAGAGTATTTTAGCAGTTGCAAAACGTAAGTGATGTAGGTAGTCTCTATTGATCTTTTTTGTCCCAATTTAGTTTGAGGAAAATTTCTTCTAAACAACCTGCTAACCTGTAATTCAATCTTAAAGGGACTTTGGAGAGTGTTATTTCAATACTGTCAGAGTTGTAGTTCAAGAGTAATTCAATGACAAAGTATCCCTCTCCTGTCCCTTTTACTGATGTAACACTGCTCAGCCAGATCAGAAGGGAGGTGCCCAGGTAGACTGCAGAGAGGGACAATCTTCAATTAAGATAAGGGAAAAACCTGAAAAACTTGTCATGGGGGGCAGGGCTTTCATTGTTCTCACAGGAAGAAGATTGTCCCCTGCTGTTATCTGTCTGGTCTATGGACTGCATTCCACATCTGAGAAGAGATGGCTTACACTAGGTAAAAGGGGCGGGAGGAGAACTTTGCTTGTGAATATCTCTCAAACCATAAAGGTTTGAGAGATAAGACATATTGTTCTTCATGTTTTTTTAATGCCTACAAAATAAAATAAAGATAAAACGAAGTATTACTATCCCTTTAAATTGGCTTCAGCAACCAGGCCAGTAACCCTTGAAGTAAATGTTTTTCCCAGCTGCATATATAGCATGTATGGTTAATAGCTGTTATTTTTACCGTATGGTAATCACATGCATTGTATACCTAATGCCTTTTTTTTCAATAATTATTTGTTTCCTTTTAGTAATAATACCCATAATCCAATGGGTTAAATCTGAATCAATTATCTTTAAAAACATACTCTTTGGGTAATAGCTGTTATTTTACACATTCCAAATAATCCCAGGCATTCTGTAGTTAAACAATTGGTTGCAAGAAACATCTCCAAAGCACTGTGAATTAATGAATTGGGGACATCTCTAACAACAAAAGGGTTGGTAGTTGTTATAATTAAGTTCCTCCATGTAATGAGTAACGCAGCCCCTTTTTTTCCCTAGGATCAGAAGCTGTTTTTTTTCCCTTTTTTTCTTGAATATGTTAAGACTTGCAATTATTTCATTTGCTTCTACGCCTGCCTTTATATTTCTTCCCATGCTTTCTATAGTCTTCCTAGGACTGTTTATTTCTGTCTCCCAGAGAAATGTGTTTGTTTGCACACATTTATAAGAGAAAAGAAAAAACTAGCCTGCTGCATAATAAGAATGATTATTGAACTATTAAGCTGTGTTGGCTCACATAGTTTGGCTATTACATTGGAGTACATTAACCCCTTGCTGACACAGAGCGACTAAAAAAAAAACATGTTTTTGTTTAGATTAAATAATGGAATGATTAAGAAAAATCAAGGACATAACTACTAGACTCTACTAATGTGCATCAAGCCTATTTGGCAGTCATTTGATTCCCAGATAAATATGTTGTCTAACGCTAAATGACAACAAATTATTGTATACTTAAGTGCTCAGCTCCTCCCATCTGAACAGGTGCCAGAAATCTCATGTAGTTTTAGAAATATGTAGAAAGACAGGGATGTAATAAAAATTCAAAAGCTAATAATATTATGGCGGCTAGCGTTGTTTACAGTGCAGAGCACCTGCTGCTTAGAAAAAAAGATCGAGAGAGAGAGAGTGAAAAAGTGGAATCATCGAGTCATTCCTAAATAGAAATTCTGGGCTTCCTGCCAATTACACAATGTGTTTCAGGTGCACTTTAAATAGGAACAATAAAAGGTGCAGAGGAAATAATACGAAATGCTAAACTTCAGATAAAGGAGGATATTAATGGCATCACTCAAAAGATATCTTGTATTTCTTATATTTTTCCTATTTACATTATTTTTAATATATATTGAAATGTTCACTTGTAAAGCACTGGCCTTCAGACTGTAGAAATATAAATAATTGAACAGCATTTTATATCTGAATTTCTATTTATGAAGTCAATGTTTGGACTTGAATTTAAATGGAAAGATTTAAAATGATTCCCGTTTTTCATAAATGAGCAATGCATTGAAAACTACCATTCAAGGGGTTAAAATCCCATTTAAATGAATGCACATTTTAAGAATGTTTATTTGTTCCTTATTTTCTCCATAATTATTCCTGTTCTCTAAGTCTGCTGCATCAAGAAGAACTAGAACAAGTATGGGGCAAACCAGCTGCACACAAGGAAAATGAACATCCCCCTTTGATTTGAATGATGTTTCCTATTTTAGAAATGTTGGTTTGTTACAGAGATTATGACTGTGCATAATAAAAACAGGGCTTATAGTGTGGCTCTGCGCATAACATTATACAAATTGACAAAAGAGTAAAGGGAGGAAAAAGAAGGGGGTGGACCAGGTAAAATGGCTCAGCTAGGAGTGGGGATGGAAGGCCAGGCTCATGGGCCGTCAGTATATTCTGATCAATAGCATGCTTAATGTTTGTCAATGGTTGCCACATGCCATTCAAACTATTAGAGTATAAGCATTCTGGCAACAGTGTCGCTGAGTTTCAGTGGATTGTTTAAGCTACTGCATTGTTATTACTGCTGTACACAAGTAGTTGAGCAAATGTGCCTCTTATCAATCAAAGCTGAGGATGGAATTCCAAGGAGTGCCACCCTGGGGGATAAAAGCAAAGGCTGTGGTCCTAAACAGTGATCTTAGACTTGTCTCAGCCTATCACTGTGACCTCTCTGAAGATGCACTAAGTATGAAGGAAGTACCCCACCTTATTACAGTTTCTGGAGCATGTGCCTGCATGGTTGTCATTCATTGTATGCATAAGGTGGAAGACCAAGTAGTACTGATGTAACATATTGAAAGCCTGTCAATGGAGACTTGTATTCAAGAAACTCTTTTGTACTATCCAGGATATTTGATTCCAATCATTATTCTCCAGTGCTTCTCCTATTTTTAGCTCTCATTTCACTGTGAAGCCCATGGGAGAAGCCACACTAGTCAGCATAATGTTACAGATTGCCAAGGTCACTCGTCTCTTTCTAACCAATTCTGTGGAGAGACTTACAAAAGGCCGGTTGCAGCTGTTTGAAGTATTTCCCTATCTATGGGAGATCTTCACAGTCAGAGATTTACATTGCTGTCCCAAAGGCAAAATCTGTCCTGTATTTATTCCCAAGGGAGAAACCTTCCTCCCAAAAGCTGAAGCTAAGCAGTAAGAGTATGCTGATTTTCAGGGAACATACCTTCCTCCTCAGAATAGATGACACAAAGTAAGGGTATTGTGGTCACCCCATAGAGCTCCAGGGTAAAAGTTGTGTCCTACCTGGGTCAGTAGAGCAGTGGTTCTCAACCTTTCTAGTGCCGTGACCCTTTGATAAAATTTCCCTAGTTGTGGCGACCCCTAACAGTAAAATTATTTTTGTTGCTCCTTCATCGTTGTGATTTTGCTATTGTTATGAATCTACATATAAATATCTGATGGTTTTAGGCGACCCCTGGCAAATCGTCATTCGACCCCTGAAGGGGTCCCGACCCACAGGTTGAGAACCACTGCAGTAGAGTGAGGAAACTAGACAACTTATAGCAGAACTGTTCCATATTTTCAACCAGTATTTCTTTCAAATATGTTTTATTGTAGAGGACAGTAAATCCATCTGCCCTTGGTACCTTCCCAGTGACATAGAAACAATAGCTTGTGAGACTTCCTCAATGTCTCTGTTAAAGGGATAGTAATGTTTCAAATAAAAGCAGCTCTAATTAATTTTCATAGTATTTGGGCCTTGGAGATTGTTATTTCAGTGCTGTCAGAGTTGTAGTTCAAGAGTAATTGAATGATAAATTATCCCCCTCCCGCCCCTTTTTACTAGTGTAAGCCATGTCCCCTCAGATGTGGAATCTGGTCTTAAGACCAGACAGCTCACAGCTGACAGGTTTTTCAGATTTGTCCCTTATGTTAATTGAAGATTGTCCATCTCTGCAAGTCATCTAACACCACCTTTCTGTTCTGAGGTGAGCAGTGTTACATCAGTAAAAGGGGTGGGAGGGGGATACTTTATCATTTTATGGAAGACATTATCCCCTGTAGAAGAAAGCATTCAGACAGTTTTCATATATTCATAATATTTAGACTGTAACCATTGCCAGGATTTCCCAGTATCAGACAGTTGGAGAACCTCAGTGGGCTCTGTTATAGCCAAAGTTTGGTCCTGCTTCTTCTAGAGTGAGCTTTATTGTGATTAGCAGCATGGAATTTTCCTTAAGGACATCTAACACCACTGCCTGTTTTTATATACCCTCTGGCTTCAGCTTCAGATGAGCACCCTCTACTGTTTCCACCTCTGATGCTGAAAGGTTGTCTGTTGAAAGGGTTTCATCCATGACTACATTTTTGTTGTTTCTGATCCCCAGAAACATCTGAGTTGACATGGTGGTAGTGCCAACCCTTGAGTATATCAAATGAATGGGGTAATCTAGTGTAGGTAGTGTGAAAAACAAAGATTTTAGTAAGCATTGTTTGGCAGGCGGCTGTATGGACACAAAGCTCATAGATGGTGGCTGTTCTGTCCCTATGACCCTGGAGGCTGTTCTGTCCCTATGGTCCCCAGCAACCCGGGATGGGGCCTGAACCATTCTAAGAGTGGCCCAAAGCCTATACATATTGTATGCAGCTGTGAGTTTTGCTTGCCAGGTGTCTATTGATGGTGGGGTAGGTGATCTCCACGACAGTGGAATTAACGATCTGACAGCATTCATAAGGTAGAAATAAAGGTGCTTGGTGTGGTGGTTGGAGCTTATGGCTATGAGGAGGTCAGTAGCAAAGAAGAGTCACATTGGGGATTTACTTACTAGCACTGATATGGGTAAGTATCGTATATCAGAAAGGTGAAATGTTAGGGCAGCTCCACCAGATATGGAGCATAGTACCCGGAGTACCACCACATCTCCAGAAATTTGGGGAGACCATTAAATAAAATGTTAAGAGTATTTGAGGAGTATGATACCATCTCGTGAACAGCTTATTATTACACTCCTTCGTGGTCACATCTGGGGAAGCCAGTTCTGTAGAGGGAGGGAGAGTTCAAGTTCCATTTCCCAATCCAATAAATACTTAGGTTTATCTATGGTAGAACCTCAAGAAAGCCATACCATTTCGTAAGGTGAGAATCAATGGAAGGGTTAATAAACAAATTTTCAAAAGAGATGGGGCTACATGCACAAAGCCAGCCCGTAGGATCCTTTGAATGTAGTGAGGAATTTAGTGGTATTGCCAGAAGGTGAGGCAGGTATATTTTTCTCTCACCAAGGTCTCAAACGAGACTAGAACTTCTAATAAAGGGTATTCAATGGGATGCAATATTAAAAGATTAAAAAAATCACACGAAAGATGACATTTTTTAATATATAATTATATAAATATGTGTGTCAATCTATACCGTTGGGGAATAAATACACATTGTTTTCTTCTGTATATACGAAGGAAGCAAAAATAGCAAGCTCTGGGCAAACAGAGAATAACAAAATTTCCTCCATCGTGTACACAAAATCCAAAAGATTCTGTAAAAATGTTATGGTAAATAAAGAACATGGACCTGATGGCTTACACGCAAGGTTATTTAAAGAACTTAGTTTTTTAATAGCCATACCTTTATTCTTAATATATATTTATTCACTACCATCAGGCATAGTGCCCTGTGTCTGAAGGAAAGCAGATGTAGTACAATTATTTGAAAGGGGTGCAAGATCTATACCAGGAAATTATAGGCCTGTGAGCTTGACTTCAGTAATGGGTAAGATATTAGAAGGTTTATGAACTGATAGTATTCTGAACTAAGTGATGACCAACAACATTATTAGTAGGAGCCAGCATTGTTTTATGAAGAATAGATCATGTCAAACTTATTTACTTGAACTTTACAAAAAGCTGTTGTAGTATGCTTGGATTTTGCAAAAGCCTTTGATACTGTGCCTCACAAGTAGTTACTGCATAAATGAAAAGGCTTCAGTTTGGGAGGAAATATGTTTGCATGGACAGAGAATTGATTAAATTATAGATGACAGAGCTGTAATAAAGGGAACCTTTCCAAGTTGGTCTAAAGTTGTAAGTGTGTGCCACAGGATTCAGTTCTGTGTCCAATGCTTTTTAACTTGTTTATTAATGATCTATAAGTGGGTATTAAAAATAGTATGTCAGTCTTAGCTGATGACACTAAGACGTTTAAGTAAATACATACAGCACAAGATGTTTTTAGATAAACTGGGTGAATGAGTGGAAAATCGACAGGATTTAATATTTATATTTGCATATGCATATGTAGTTGGGCTTTTGAAACAAACATTCTACATATACACTAAATGTGAAACTACTTGGGGAATCCTCATTTCAGAAAGATTTATTGATAGACAATAGACTTCACAGCAGCATGCAGTGTCACTCAGCTGCTTCAAGAGCCAATAAGGTAGTATCCTGCATAAAAAGGAGTATAAATGCACAGTATACAAATATAATTTTACCTCTATATACATCCTTGGTTAGGCCTCATCTGGAATACAGTTTTGGACACTAGTTCTTAAAAGATAAATTATTTAACGGAAAAAAGTATAGAAATGTGCAATAACACTGAAAAAGGGATTGGAAGATATAAGCTATAAAGAGAGACTAGACAAACTGGGTATATTTACCTTAGAGAAGAGATGTCTAAGGGTTGATATGATTACCATTTACAAATATATTAAAGGGCAATACAAAGAACTCTCTAACGAACTATATACTCAAAGAGCTGAGCAAAAAAACAAGAAGTCATCCATTAAGACTAGAGGAAAGGCACTTTTGACTAAAAGGCAGGAATTTTTTTAAAGTAAGGGCACTAAAGTTAGGAAATTATTTGTCTCAGGCTGCTGTGCTTGCAAATACTCTAGTTTCTTTCAGAAAAGTAATGGTCACCTTTCTTGCTTAGAACAATATTGAAAAATGTGCCATTTGGTTTCACAGTAAACAGGATGTTGATCCAGGGAAAGTCAAGAAGGATTTTTTACACACTTTTGGGCTTAATTAGAATGGCTTCAATGTTTGCTTGTTCTTTTCATTCCCTGGATCAACCGGGCGTGATATGGCATGGGCTGAACTTCATGAACACATATTCAGCCTCACCAACAATGTTACTATGTTACATTTGCACTATTAACCCCTTGAGTGTTAGAGGGGTATGCAAGGCATACTTTTGCAATGCGTTGTGGAGCCCTCTGGCCCTCAAATGGTTAATAGGACACTCCATTTTATTTATTTACTGTAGTGATCTCAGCTGTCAAGCACAATTCCAGTCATAATTTACACCCAAAGTGTACACAACAGTTAAATAATTATTAACGGCTATATTCTAATGTAGCCCTGCATTGTACATCAGATATCAATAGCCTCTTCTCAATGAAAAGTGGGAATATGAAATATATTGTCAGTCTTGCAAACCAGAATAAATCTGCTGTACTAGGAAGACCTGACAATTCTGGGTCAGGCCAACTACAAAGTACACAGTACACAGTAGGGGACAAATACATATTTGTCCAAACAAGATCAATAAGAAGTCATGCGAGGTCTCCACAGCAATGAGAAGAATTCTAAAATGACCCAGAATTCAAGTTTCTTAGTACATCAAATGGCCTGCTGAAGTTTGAACCTCATTATATTATGATTTTGTATATTTATCAGGCTGAAATAAATAATGCAATGTTAAATCATTTTGAGTTAATTTTGTCTTTAACAACATTTGATAACCTTGGCATGTCCAGTAAGAAAATTGCTATTTTTTGTTTGTTTTTTTTGTTTTTCATATTTGCAATTGCTTTTGGAAATGCACTACAAGCTCTTTTGGGATATTCACAAACAACTTCTTATGAATTATGCACCCCTATAGGGTTTTCTTATGAAACAGAATTGTTCTATTAAGAGACTCTGTCAAGCAATATTTATATACTTTCATTTCCTTCTGCTTGGAAAGATCCCTCACCAAAACAGCGGGTTGCCAAATCATTGCTTGGTATGACTTTTTTCATTTGCTTTACTTTTTCTCTATTAGAATGACTAGGATTCCATATGCCTTATGTTCGTTGTCATGATAAATATTGAGTTGCATTTTAAAAAGACACGTGTTTGATAAGCACAGTGCATCCTATTGTATATCTAAACAACATACATAAACAAAATCTTTAGATACTTGAATAATCTTGTTTTAAATTTCATTATACTACAGTTATAGACACATCACTTTAATCTATGTGCCTATTTAAATATAAATGTAAAATGTCAAAAGCAAAGTCAAAAACACATTTTGATTGGAAATTAAGTTTCTGTGACTGATAAAAGTGAAGTTGATGTCTATTGGTGAAACTTTTGATAGCATTCATTTATCCATTGGAAAACAGCATGAACATGCTATCTCTTATAAAGGCAAAAGAGTATCATGGTTTGACCATTCCGTGCACAAAACAGATATGAGCCTAGGAATTATTAAAACAATTAGTTAAAGGTTGGTATAACCCTTTGAGTGCCAGAGGGATGGGCAACACATTGCGCTACCCCTCTGGCACTCAAAGGGTTAAAACTGGCTGTTATGAATGGGCCAAAGCATGGTTCTTGAAACAGCGAGGTATACACTGTGTTTTCATAAGAGTTTTGTGTGGTGTTACAGAAGCAACATTTCATCCTATGGATTAAACTTCATTTGACATTTTATCTCTCTGATTACTCCTTAAATATGTCCTTATAACCAAGCTCACCATAGTTATAATGTCTGAGTGCATTCTTCACCAATGGATTATTTGAATATTAACATTTTACTTAATGAGACATTTTCATATTCTTAATTGTGTGTTTTTATGGTAAAGTGATTATACTCCATGCACACTAAAGTCCGACAACTGGTGGTAGTGTCAGAAACAAAACTTAACATTTCACGTGTTCAGATACAACAGGGCTGTCCAAGTTCAGTCCCCAAGGGCCAGCAACATGCCAGGAATGAAGGATTTCTCTGCTTAAGCACAGGTGAGTCAGTCACAATGAATGAGCCACTGATTGACTCACCTGTGCTTAATCAGGGAAATCCTTACATCCTGGCCTGTTGGTGGCCCTTGAGGACTGAACTTGAACAGCCCTGAAATATAACATCACATTTGTGACTAGCATATAGGCATAATTGTAATTCGTGTGTTTCAAAGTTCCCCACTGAAATATTTTCAAAGTTCTTTAAGGCAGAGTATTTAAAAGTTATCCATATATAAGAGTATTTCATACTTCTCTATAATTGTCTAATGTGAGACCTCATATAAAGACTGAAAGGTTAAAGTTCAACCATTTAAGAACCAGAGGGGGGCACATCACATTGCAAAGCAATGCGACGCCCACCCATCTATTACTTAAAGGACTGAGACTACAATGGAGGTGTTAGAAATAATTGCTATAGAGCAGTTTGACATTATACTGGTTATTAACTTGATTCAGGCTCATACAATAACAAGTAAGATAGATGTACTTCATCATCATCACATGTTAATGATCAGTTGTCTCTAGCTCTACCCTTAAAGGGATAGTAATACCTAAAATGTAAAAAAAAATATGTTGTAGGGTTTATCCCCCTGAGTAAAACAAGAGTACTCCCACTGCTGAAAGATGTTTCATTCAAAAGTTATTAATTTTCAAAGTTGAATTTTTTAGGTGCAATATCACAGTGGCCTGAAATTGTACAGTGGCGCTGTTGCTACACCATCCTATGGAGATTTATGGTCCTGAGACCAGAGTACTCCCACTGCTGAAAGATGTTTCATTCAAAAGTTATTAATTTTCAAAGTTGAATTTTTTAGGTGCAATATCACAGTGGCCTGAAATTGTACAGTGGCACTGTTGCTACACCATCCTATGGAGATTTATGGTCCTGAGACCAGAGCTGTCCATAGGATCGTGTAGCAACAGCGCCACTGTACAATTTCAGGCCACTGTGATATTGCCCCTAAAAAATTCAACTTTGAAAATTAATAACTTTTGAATGAAACATCTTTCAGCAGTGGGAGTACTCTTGTTTTACTCAGGGGGATAAACCCTACAACATATTTTTTTTTACATTTTAGGTATTACTATCCCTTTAAATCAGGGCTGGATTTACATCCCAGGTGTCCCTAGTCATGGTACTCTAGTCACCCTTATGTCCACCCTGGGCCATACCCCACTCATCAAATGATCTTGCCCGCAGTCTCAGCCACTGTTTCTTGAAACAGAAAATACCCTTGGCCCACAACAAGCAAGGACAAAAAGATTTACCCCCTTGGTTGCTTGAGAGATCTCCACAGCATTGTTTTGCAATGCACTGGAGATCTCTGTAGCATCCAAGGAGTTAAAGGAGTATAAAATTGTTGCAGAGACTTTGGGATTGCTCTGGCTACACCCAAAATGTGGGTCTGACTAGCACTGTTGAGGCAGGGCCCCTCAACATTTGGAGTTCTAGGCAATTCTGCTGTGCTTATTGGAAATTCAGGCCTTTCTTAACCTTTTAAGTGCCATAGGTGGTAGAAAATGCATTGCTTCACAGTCCGTTGAGTACCCATACATAACTCAAAGGGTTAAAAGTATAATTCTTAGTGCATATTGTGATTGTGAAATATGTCTCACATCAAATTGTTAGAAAATGTGTGGCAACAAATTGAACTTTAATGCATCTCCTAACAAGACTGTTTTATTTCATTTCATTTGTTCTTTTAACCAGTTAAATTGTAGGAAAAATGATCGCATGATATCCATAAAAAACAAAAGAGCAAGACTGTATACTTTCTATTTCATTAAAAATATTTTCCTATCCAAGTAACAATCATATGAACAAGGTAGGAGAAGTACTGGAGTGACAAATCAATCCTCAAAATATTTTGCTGATCTCTATGTGTTGTCAACTAACCTCTCTAGTATTCAGTGGGTTAACCCCTTGACTTATGGCGTACCCGGACCATCACACCAGTGCAGATGTTAAGGACCATACCTCACCTTTAAAAAGGGACACATAAGAAATAGGCATATTTCAGGAGTGCACCAAAATCAAAGCAACCCTGTAGTATGCATTTTTCATGTGTGTCCCTTTTTAAAGGTGAGGTATGGTCAGCCTAACCAGTGGTGGCCCTGTCACATCATGGAATTCTGGGATGGCAGTGTGACAGTATGCTGCTCTGCCATGCCAGAATTAATGGCGAAGGGGAAAAAAATTGATGTGGCCCTTAATAGCGGCCCACTGCCAGATTGTACTGTCGTGAAAGGGTTAAAAGACCCATTTAAAGCAATGGGGATTGTTTTTATTTTTCCCACCGATACAGTTTGCCTGCCACATAATTGCTCCAGTTCTTTTTAATACATCAATCTCCATGTGTTTGACTTCGGCACAGATGTGCATCACAGGCTTGTACCACCATAGCTAACTATTTCCAAATGCCATAGGGGTTAAAGAAAAATTATCACTTCCTAATAATAATCCCATTTAATTTACCAAAGCCAGAAAACTCTAATAGAACCACTTCATTTAGCCTTTGTGGCTTTGTTCAAGAAACTACATCTGCAGTCATTAAACTGAAATCGACAAAAAATGGCACTTAACGCTTGGTGAAAAATTTCCAGTGAAAAATGCAGATTTTCCAATTTTTTCAACTTTTTTCGCCCATCGAAATCAATGGGAACATAGAAGTTACACACAACACATTACAAATCATATTTTATTTCCCAAAGGCATTGTATAAAAGGGGAATGAGGGTGCCTGTGTTGGTGGGGTGTGGGGAAATAATCAGTTGAACAGGGAATGATTTTGGGGGGTTGTTTAAAATAAAATAAAAACCATATGACATGGTATAAAGGGGTCTGAGGAGGGTGCCTGTGTTGGTGAATGAATGAATCATTTGAACAGGGAATTTGTTTTGGGGGGCTTTCTTGACTGCTATTGGGTGGATAGTTAATAAAAAAAATAAATCAATAAAATAAAATAAGACATTTTTATTTAAAGTGACAAAGACAGGAACCCCCTGACATAAGATGCCACTGGAGTGGACTGACACTTGACTTGATAGAGTACTTTTTAGAGGATGATTTGTTTGATTTGTTGTTAGAGGCCTTTGTAGGACTTAGACTTATTAGAGGCCCAAGCCCTGAAGAAACATTGATTTGTAGGACTTAAGCTTGTTTGGCACAAGCCCTAAGGAAACATTGATTTGTAGGACTTAAGCTAGTTTGGCACAAGTCCTAAGTAAACATTGATTTGTAGGACTTAAGCTAGTTTGGCACAAGCCCTAAGGAAACATTGATTTATAGGACTTAGGCTTGTTAGAAACAACCCCCCCAAAAATTGTTTATTTTTTTGTAGGACTATATTTTTTTTTTTTTTTTTTTTTTCAAAACACAAGCCCTGAGAAAAAAAATAAAAATGCCCTACTGGCTTAATGCCAGCAAGTCATGTTGGCCACTGGCCACTGTCAAATGTCCTCCTGAGTTGCAACTGCTGTTCGTACTGCTGATGCTGAGTTGTTTAAGCAGCAGGATGATTAGGCAGCTGAAAGGGAATGGGATCAACAATAGCAGTAACATGGAAGATGGATGATGAAGGTTCCACTTGCCACGACTGGCTCCAGTGATGAGCCTGAGGTAGTAGCAGAAGAATAAGTAGCCCGCAGTATATGTGGAGAAAAGAACAAGTTGACCATTAACTATTCTCCACCTGCCCCTCCTCCAAAATCATCATGGGTGTGTTGTTATTAGAATATATTTTTTTCCCTTGAGAACAGGAACTGTGGCGTCCATCAGCAACTGCAATGTGCACAGTGTGTGTGTGTGTGTGTGTGTGTGTGTGTGTGTGGTAAATAACATCTGGGGGCACAACTGTATCCAAACACCATGACACCCGAAACCAAGTACTGCCGCTGTCACTGTACCCCTTGTCCAGACCCCGCAAAAGACACATGACAACTTGCTGACAGTTTAATAGTAATGATGAACCCTCCCTGCTGAAATCCTAGCATATTCTGCGGGATGGAATCTCCTCAGATGCCACCTGATGACCTGGTATTGATTCTCCTCCACCACACTGGCATGTGTGGTCATTGCACCACACAATGTGCAATGGATAGAGATGAACTGCCATATCATAACATTAACAGAGTGGCTATCATTTGGCAGGGGAGGTAATGATGAATGAGATAGATTGGCAGGAGATGTACTTGTTACCCTAGAGGAAGAGGGTGATGTTGATGGTGAGCTAGTTGTTTCGCTCGTCATGGAACTTCCAGTGTCTGTCTGGGTTTCTTTATTTTTCCTCCTCTTTGATCACCACCTTTCTGGAGAGTCAGGGGGTATAGTGACAGCGGTGCTAGATTTCTGTAATGGGTGTTTGGCTTTAACATGTTTGGAGTAAATATCATGGTGTCTGAGTTGCATGTGTGTTATCAGTGCGGTTGTGCCAAGGTGTGTTCTCTCCTTTCCCCTTCTCACTAACTTGTCACACATTTTGCACTGTACCATTGTTGATGATGACTGCACCGTACCTGCCAGAAGAGAAAAATAGTCCCACACCCATGACTTCTGGGGGAAGGGATAGGGAACAGGTGGAGAAGAATGGCCTTTTTTTTCTTGTCCTCCACATTCCCCTTCACTTTCTGTGGCAGTGGATAAAGTTGTTGCTGTTGCTGCTACTGCCTCAGATTTAGCACTGCAACTAGGGTCAGGAGGAGTATTGCTACTGCTGGCAATTAGAACCTGTCCTAGTCCCGCATTACTTGTTGACCCCATTCCCACTATGTCCATAGTGTTCTGTGGCACACTAGTGTGCTCCTCAGCACCCTGCTGCCCTTTCATCTCAGCAGCAGCAGAAGTTACAGCAGTTGCAATTTCTGCTAATTTCAAAAGCTGACTGCTAGTGGTGATGCCCATCCTCATCCCTGTCTCCCATTCCTTCTCAGTTTCTGATAAAAAGGCCATCAATGTCTTTTCCACCCCAGCTTCTCCAACGCCACCACTAGTCCCTACGTGTTGCTGCTCTATTTCAGACATCTCACTGCTGCTTGGAGGAGGTGACGAGCAATGTGACAGAGGGTCCCCTGCTGTCACACATGGCATAATTTTCTCCTCCCCCCCCCTGAGTACTACAAGAACACTAGCAGCAGGCAAAGTATTCGTGGCATCAGGTTCAACACTAGAAGAAGGTTTAGCACTGGCAGAAGGTTCAGAACTGGCAGCAGGTTCAACACTAGTGGCAGCACATCTGACAGCAGGTACAACACTAGTGACTGCAGATACAACAATGGTGGCACTGGCATCAGGGGCAGTACATCTTGCAGCAGGCACAGGCAGCTGACCTGTCCTGATCTCACTAGTACTACCCTTTTCTCCCTCCCTTCCCATTCCCTTTTCTCCCTCCCTTCCCATGAAATTTCCCAAGATCCCTTGGGGTGATTTAGGGGAAGTGGACAGCATTGGTACAGTAGTGGTCCCTTCCTCCTAAGACTCAGTGGACACATAATGGTCCTTCCAGTTCCTCCATTGATTATTTTTTACTCTGCTCATAGTGATAGGAATCACTATGAGCCTCTCCTGTCTCAATTTGCAAAATATCACAAGAGAACAGCACAGCACGTCTATCTCGCTCTGTAGCTGCTTCTATTGTGTCCGCCTTCAGCGAAAACGTCATGTTTTTATAGTGGAAGTGCAACAACAACGTAAATCAATGGGCGGAAACTTTCTGGCCTTTGAAAAAATGGGTAAAAATTTTGGCCAATGGGTGAAAATGCTAAAATTTTAACCGCTAGTTTTAAAGCAGATTTTCCCGTGAAAAAAGCGGATAACAACATGGTTTTCGTGAAATTTCCCACGGGAACATAGTGACAACTTCCGCCCACCCCTAATATTGACCTTTTATTTTTGAACACTTCCTTTGTTTTGGGGAATAAGTAAGTTAAACTGAGATATTTATTTTTTTATGTATTTAATAGTTTTAAAGCCTGTGTACATGAGCCAACACTGGTGGCACTGCAGTCATACGCGGGAAGTCTGTACTGTGCATGACTGCAGCGCACACAACCATCTCTACTGCTCATGATGGCTTCTGACAAACATCCTTAGCGAATTATGATATATGATTTATATTTATTGCATTCAGCAAACTGTATGTTATCTAGTGATCTCCCCAACAGATCTGGAAGGTTTCTAGCACCCAAGAGTTCATTTTAATGTTCTCTTAACCATTTAATTGCCAAAGCAAAACTTTGCTCATCACTCTGGGTTTGAAAGGGTTAAGGAGTAAGAATGCAACCAATGCTCATCAATCACTGATTTTCTCCCTTTCCAAATTACAAATATAATTGCCAGTTGTCAATTTTTCTGTGAATGCTCTATCATCCTGCTGAGCTCTAAGTGGGTTTCTGAAAATTAATCTGCATCAGCATTGTTTTCACTGGGGCTTTTTTTTTCACAAAACATAAGTCAGTTCACCTGTCCATCATCATCAAACACTAGTCAAATTGGCAGTGCTCAGAAATGTAAATTCCATGACGAAACACTTCAAGGTATGATACTGGGGGAAAATTGCTCATGTGTGTCATGAATGTAGTATCCCCTTGCCACCACAGATGTCACCTCACTATATGTACTAATAGGCTGACCATACCTCACCTTTAAAAAGGGACACATAGGAAATAGGCATATTTCAGGAGTGCACCAAAATCAAAGCAACCCTGTAGTATGCATTTTTCATGTGTGTCCCTTTTTAAAGGTGAGGTATGGTCAGCCTATGTACTAAGAATTATCAATGAACTTTGAGGCCACAGCATACTCTTAATTGCATATTATTTAAGATCTCAAACACAAAAAAGTGTCAAACATTTTAAGCAGTGTAAATGTTGTCAAGTGAGGTGCAAGAGAAGCTCAAATGAAAATGTTAATAGTTGTTTACCTAATATAGCTAAAAATATATTTTTTTCATATCCATTTTTTTACAATTGTAGAGCAACTTGCACAGAGATCTGATAAGTGTATATTATATTTCCCCTTTATGTGCTCGCTGGGGGGAATATGGAATTATGAGATATTTGCATCTCTAAATAAGCTCTTCAGATTCAGGTTATTTTACGGATCCTCTTTTTCAAATGGTTTGTAACCTTTCCAGCCTAATTCCTTTGTATTAGAGACGTATATAAAACATTGTTCTCCACATGAAAGACTTTGGCTGAACTATTGCACCATAATTTTGGCTACACTATTAAATATACCGAAGGAGATGGTCACTTGGTTAAGTTACTAACATTGAAAACAAACGTATTGGCTGTGTATAGCACTGCGTGCAAATTGAGAGTGCTATAAAAGAATAAATATATTATTATTTCACATATTACATAAAGTATTTATAGAATGTGATCAGGGCCGGATTTACATATCAGGAGCCTGTAGGCACAGAAATCTGAAGCACCCACCCCTTGGCCATCTCCTCTGGACACCTCCACAAAGCTCCTAATCTCCACAGTGCCCCCCATCATCTCCATATTGCCCTCACATTGCCCCCATCAGCTCTAACTTGCCCCCCATCCGCTCCACATTGCCCCCACCATTTCCATATTGCCCTCACATTGCCACCCATCAGCTCCAACTTGCCCCCATCAGCTCCATATTGCCCCACCATCTCCATATTGCCCTCACATTGCCCCCCACCCTGTCAGCTCCAACTTACCCCCATCAGCTCCACATTGCCCTCCATCGACTGCAACTTGCCCCCCATTAGTTCCACATTGCCCCCACCATCTCCATATTGCCCTCACATTGCCCCCACCCCATCAGCTTCAACTTGCCCCCATCAGCTCCACATTGCCCCCACCATCTCCATATTGCCCTCCATCGGCTCCAACTTGCCCCCCATTAGCACCACATTGCCCCCACCATCTCTATGTTGCCCTCACATTGCCTCCCTTCAGCTCCAACTTGCCCCCACCATCTCCATGTTGCCCTCACATTGCCCCCCCCATTGTCCGTTTCCTACCTCCCCCCGTTGTCCGTTTCCTACCTCCCTGGCAGTAGATCTGCCATCTTTGCCTCCTTTGGCACAGTCCTGTAGCAGCTGGAGCTCCCGCGTGGTCTCCTATTCAGGAATGTAGAGCGCTGGGAGATGATGTCATCTCCCAAGTCTCTGCATTCCTAAAGAGCCGACGGGGGAGCTCAGCACCTACAGGACTATGCCAAAAGAGGCACAGACCTGTCCTGCCAGGGAGGTAGGAAACAGACAACGAGGGGAGGTAGGAAACAGAAAACAGGGGGGGCAATGTGAGGGCAACATGGAGCGGGAGCTGGGTGTGGGGATTATTGTTCTGCCACTGCACAGCCAGCGAGGCTAATTAAAAAAAAAAATTAAAAAAGCGATCCCAATGACAGGCGCTCCTCTGTGGGGTGCGCCTGTAGGCAGATGCCTACTATGCCTTATTGTAAATCCGGCCCTGAATGTGATGTTAGTCTTTAGGTCATCTCCATTAAAAAAATTCTATAGCATCTTTGTCATGGAACACTAGCAAGTTTCATATTAGTATAATACAGAAATATGGGTAATACTGCTTAGTGCTGAAGATATGTGAAAAATGTACACAAACACATTTGCAGGCATACACAGGGCAATATAACTCTGTCAGATAAGGGTCAGAAGTAACCCTTGTGGAAACAATCACTATATTTAATATGGCACATTGTTCCTTACCTTTGTAGCATTGGCTGCACTGCAGGTGCATCTTGAAGTGGCTGTGTAGCTGTAAGTCGAGTTTCACGGCTATGTATAAATTAAAGAGCAAGATGTTATTTAATTGTACAGTGGCTGAATTGTCTGTCACTTTTAAAGGAAGAATAGCACCCAGAAATTAATGAGTTTCATGTAAAATTAAGTATTAAATATATATGGGTGGATCTGTAGAAATGAGTTATTATAGAAAGAACCAAAATCAAGTACAAACTGTTCTATATTGATACCACTCGGTTAATTTTGATGGCAGTCGAAATAAGAGATGGGCTAAGAAAGCTAATTTCTTAAGAATATTACAAAGTAAAACCTACAATGTGGCAGATGTGTATGTAGTGGTGGTGGGGGACTGGCATGGTGTGATTGAAGTATGTATGTGTGTATATATATATATATATATATATATATATATATATATATATATATATCCGCACAGCAGTTTTTTACCATTATCATGTTTCTCAGATTACTGATACACATTACTTATTGGTCATAGTAGTGGTCCAAAATGTGGTAGATGGCAGCAACTACCCCGGGAGTAGAGGGATCATCATCATTTATTGCACATACTGCAGCATCCATTGCTGTGGTCAGTTTTTGAACTACCACTTTACTCCCACATCCCTGTACTATTCCACCTTTCTCTCTTCCCCTGCCCCTTGTGCATTTGCTGGCAATTACCAATGTAACGGACCGCAGTCCGTTACTGGAAGCCCTTTCTGGACGTATGGATTTTTAGCCCATTGTTGCAGACTATGGAGAACTGTGGGACAGTATACTAGCAGACAATCCTACTGTAGTGTCCCATTGTCTTGTGTCTTGTGTTGTTCTATTATCTGGTCCAGTGTTTACAGTACACATCACAATTGTTTACCATAGTCCCTTTGTATAGTTAAGTTAATCATGTCCACCCCCATTGTATCCTGTGTCCACCATATGTCACTACCCTTTGTTTTCTCTGTCTTGTATTATATCCTGATGTTATTAAACATGTGTAAAAGCACAGAGATTGTTCAATAAAGGGAGTTAGTCATTGGAACTAAGAAGGTTTCCTGTGTTCTTATTCCTGGGTGGTAAAAAGTGTCTCTTAGGACGCCCATCCAAGCCAGCTAAGGGCTCTCTGTTTCCAGCTTGGGTTCCATTTTTTTCAGTGTTCCAAGATCCCAGCATACTAGCCATCTGCAGTGATCCAGCCCTCTGGAGTACAGTACCAGCCTGCTTTCTCCAGCTACCCCCTTGCAGCTGACAGTAGGAGCCCAGAAGTTTCCAATTGATGATGCAGTTCCAGAGTTTCAGCCAGTTATCCTGTTTCACTGGACAGGCTACCTGCTTGTAGCTGCATCTAGGAGGGAGAGACCCAGAACGACAGCCTAAGTCAGCCCAAGGACTTAGGCTTCCGTTACACTCAACTATTGTGAAGTCTTGCCTTCGTCCTCAGCAAAAGTCTCAATGTCGTCTGCTGTTAATCAAGTCTACCTCAATCACACAGCTCACATCAGGCTCCCAGTTAGCTGTCTGTCACCTAATATATTTATTTGTTAATTTCTGTCTGCATTAATTTTTCATTTTTTTTAAATTTTAATATTTTATTATTATTATCATGATTTTTATTTTTACGTTGTCCACCCTATCTTATTACAGTCTGTCCAAAAAAAAAAAAAAGCAAGATCAGCAAGCAAATTCGTCCCCAGCTGCCTGTGTTTTACCAGTCAGTAACAGCGTATTTTGGGTTATTTGGGGTCAGCCTCTGAAGGTGAGACTTGTCACTGCCACTGGAAAATATAAGAGGAAAATGGAATCATTCCCATGGTAAAATCTGTGGTATCAATGAAAAGGCTGGAAATGTATGGGTTTCTCTACAGGTATTACCATGGAAACGTGGAAAATTCTATTATTTTGTGAAAATTCCTGTGGGGAAAAATGGGACTTTTTTCACCATCCCTAATGATATCACCCCTTAGACATCTCTCTAATGTAAACAAACCCAGTTTGGATAGTCTCTCTTTATACCTCAGATCCTCCAATATCTATCAGTTTTATTTTATGTCCATACCTGGGAACTTCCAATTGAGGTCTACCCGGAGGGGAGTCCTCTGGTGCAGCAGTGGGTGACAATAATGACGCGAATCTCGTCAAAAAGGGGCGGGACTTGATGCAAATTGAGGGGCGGGGCTTAAAGTTGTCACACAGAAGGCTGGGGAAGGAGGAACACCGGGAGAAGCAGCAGATGTGGAGAGAGTTTCAATAGAAACTACCCACATCCGGAGGAATCTGCCTCTGCCCCAGAGACCCGGTAAAGCTCTGTCAAAACCGGAGTTGCCGGGGCAAATCCAGAGACTTCCCAGGTATGTTTATGTCTCTGCAATATTTTTTAACTTCAGTCAAGTCTTTTTTAAGAATTGGTGTCAAAAACTGTACTCCATATACTTCAGATGAGACCTAAACAAGGATTTATGTAGAGGTAGAATTATACTTGCATTTATGCCATTTTTATGCAGGATAGTACCCATTGGCTCTTGCAGCCACTGAGTGATTCTACACACTGTTGTGAAGTTTATTGTCTATCAGCACTCCTAAATATTTCTTTAATGAGGATTCCCAGATTAGTTTCCAGTTTAGTGTATAGGATATATTTCTGCCCATTCACTCAAATGAACCAATTTTTTCTGCAAAGAAAAACATCCTGCTGGTTGTTATATCAAGGGAAACTGTAGCAATTGTGGGGTAAATCAACTGCACTACAGGTGACAAATAAACATTACCAAATTTCCCATTACTTTAAAAGTGACTTTTAACTCTTTGAATTATAGTGATGTCTCCAAAACATTGTCCCAAAAGACCTTTTTAAATCAATGGAAATGTCTCTTTGTTCCACAAGGTGCAGTTGTTTGTCCTAGAATTGTTCCAGTTCTTCTTAGTAGACAAGCCTCTCTGTTCTCTGGTAGTTAGAGAACAACATGTGCACTGCCTGGAACCCCAGCCCTGTTCCACTGCCCACTTATAGCCACAGACTCACAAATGCATTTCTTACACCCTAGCCTAGTTCCACTGGTAGTCACATATCCACAAATACACTTTATGATACACCAGCCTTGCTCCTCTGTCCACAGTCATAGAACCACATACACATACTATGTAACACCCAAGCCTTTTTCCATTTTCCGCTTAACCTTGCAGAACTGCACTTATGCTGTCTAACATCACAGGCTTGTTCTTTGATGCATTTATAGGCACAAAACCAAGTACATACTGCTTAACACCCCAGCCTTCTTCTTTTGTTTGCTATTACTTACATGTCTTGCTCTTCTCCTCTAATTGTGTAATCTCTGCTGGTATAATGGTTCAAAGATCTATTGGCCTTTCTAATATTAATGATGCTTATGTATTCCACATCCTGTATTGTGTGGCTGAAGAGATGTAGGTGTGTGGGGGGACATATTTTAGAATTTTGCACTGGGAGCCATATTGCCAAGAAATGGCCCTGGACAATTGTATAGTAAATGTCTTAGCCCATTAGTGTCAGATATGTCTGCTAGCTTCTCCCCAGTCGGTGTTAGTTAATACACTAATGTATAGCTGAAAAACAAATATACTGTTTTCTTAATTGACTACAAGGCTCTGCCAACATCTGTGGAGTAGACTACATATATTATTGCTTGTCTCTTTCTATAAGTGCTTAAAATACTAATAGAGGAAGGAGAATACCAAAGCCGTAAAACAAGGCACTATTGTTTTAAACAGTTAAGGGATGGATGCATAATAGCAGTTTAGAAATCCAGAGGTTGATGTACTAAGAAAATGGAGTAATTCTAGAGCAAGCCAACTGCACCTTAGGGAACAAACACAAATTCCCCACATTTCAATTGGTTTAAATGTTTTTTTTTAACCACTTAATTCTAAAAAGAGCTCCATTTCATTGTTTTGCAATGTACTGAAGGCATCGCTAGCATTCAACAACAGGGATGTATGAAAAGTCCAGATTTTTCCTGTAGGAATTTTTATAGAAATCTAACAATTAAATTTTTTCTTGTGAAAATTCCAAACCATAGAAAATACATCAAATGTTGCAGTTTTTGCTTACTCTGTCTACGGTTGCAAGAATTCCTGTTGTAATGCTACTGCTGCTGAGATGGAAAATTCAACAATGTAAAAGCTGTTAGCAAATCAAGGTAAATCAAGTCCTACTGCAACATATGCCTTGAAAAACTGAGTCCCTTTATCCTTTGTCTATGACACCACCTTCTTATACAACTCCGGCACAGACATCCTTTAAAAATAAACGTGGCTTGAGATGTGCCAGCAGGGAGCAGCACATGGCATCAGTTCTTTACATCCTCTGTTTTCAACAACTAAGAGGGCAGATTATCAGTCGTCAACATTTTGGCAAGTTTGCCATTTCACATGTGTACTTTAGGATTATTGTTGTGCAGTTTTTGATGTCTTCTAAGAACTCAGTGAGTGTGAGTTGGCAGTACATAGAACAAGAAATGTGCAACTTAAGTATTTTATCAACATGATTAGTGGTGGTGGAGGTGTTTGTGTGTTTGTGGTGGGACTATATGATTCTTGCCACCTCCAAATATCTGAGTCATTGCCCTCTATGCCTCGATTTTGCACAACAACATCAGTAGGAGGATAGGTGTTATTGTTACATAGGAAAAGATTGTCCACCCTCCCTGAGTCATCTAGAATACTATCACGTGACCCTCGTTCCTCTGTGTTTTTAGGAGTGTATTTACTCCTGCTAGTTGTGACACCTGTGATATGCTTCTGGTGTGTCTCCCAATTAGACGTCTACCACTAACTGAGTCTTAGTAGAGGCTAAAACAGCTCAAGTAAGAACTTGGATCACATGCCTGTCTGACCATTACTGATTGTGACCTAGTCCAAAAAGCTGTTTTTCATTTTTAAAAACTCCTTTCACCCTTTTCACACCCTACACAGGGAGAACAACAATCAATAAGCAACTCCAGCTCACACTCTTTGTCTGTCATCTCTAGCATCAAAATTCAGTTGCTTTCTCTTCCTGTGTCCTACCTATAGACTGCCAACAAAATGCAGGAAACTGACACCCCCCTCTATACTAGCATGTTGGTAACAGATGGAGAGACTCTCCACATTAGGGGAAATACATTATTAGAATTTATTTAAATGCAATAATAAAGGAAGAAATAAGAGGAAAAGCACTTTTTAATGGGAATTTTCCCACTTGGTAGGAAGTTGTATTTTTCTCATATTTCACTTTTGATGCAAAAAAATTCACCTATCCCTATTCAAGAGGTTAAAGGCTTAATTTAAAATGATGAAAACATTTATTTACTCCCTATAGTTCAGTTGGCCTGCCCCAGACTTGATCCACTTTCCATAGTACATCAGCCTAGGTGAGTATAATACATACAGAAGTTTGAGCAATCTTGAACTTAACCAAATATTACATTTTTTAACAGCAACGTCTCAATGCATTCAACAGATCTCTGGTGTTCTGGCTGTAATCCCTTGAGTACCAGAAGGGTGAGCAGTGCATTGCAGAACAATGGCTTGCTTGTCTGTCTGGTAATTAAAGGGTTGTAGCAGTATCAAATAGCTATAAAGAAATATTCAAAAAGTTGTGATCAGATTACATGTTTTATAGTTTGTAACGTTTTCCCTTTTTCCAATTTTTTTAATTTTGAGAAAAGGAAATACATCTGCATTTCAAGAGATCTCAAGTGTTAAGCATTATTTAGCCATAGTTTTTTTTCTTTGAAATTATACCCCAGATTAAGATTAGTTTAATTTAAAAGAAACAGGGTTCCCATTGACATTGTTTTTTTGTTTGGTGTGTGCAGTTAAAATGTACTGATTTTTATAAGTATAGTCACCAGTACAAGGCAATCTGTCTTGTAAGGGGAATGGAGGGGTAAGATTGTAAGGCATTGTTTATATTTTAAAATGTAATAAATTTTTAAATGTATGAAAGTTCTGCTGCCTCATACAAATTTGTGCCCAAATGGAGACAGGTAGATTTTCTCTGTATGCCATTTTATCAGACTTGTTGATGCATTCAGTCTGACCATTCACTATTGTGAGTACATATCTGTTTATTTGTTTGCCTCTTTGTATTAATAGTGCTACATTACTGGGTACTTTATGTTTGTTTTTGTTCTATGTTCATGCCTTTGGGGAGAGTGAGTCCAGAGAGTGCAGCCATATATTGTTACTCATACAATTTAGACACTACCTGGGGACAGTTAGTATCCCAGAGGTTTTCTAGCTGGGTTTGGTAAATGCTATTTTCCAGCCATTGTTCTTGTGAGTAGACAGGGGTGTGGGTGGTGGTTAACACAGCATATCTGTTGATCTGTGCAGGGACTTCCCCTGTTGTTTCTCTTTTCCTATTCCATCTACAATGTTTTAACTACTTCGGATTACTCGGGTAACTTTAGTCATGTGTATTTGTCTTGGGCTACTATATATTATGCAGTTCCTGCAAGTAGATGCAATATGTTAAAAAGTGAACTGAGTGGCCTGTTGAGGGGGCAGGCACAGGTCTAAAATGATGATGTGCGGATGACATCAACTGCATGTGATTAACTGTGAAGCTCCATGCTGTTCACCAAAGACTTTGGATCTCAATGGTATAAACTATACTGTGGCCATTTGTACTGTGGCAATATCCATGATGAAACTGCTTGCAGGTATTGATATTTACAAAAAAGTTTTATCAATACAACAACTGTCATGTGTGATAGTTGTCTATGTAATTTGCCCTATAGGATCCTAGCAAAACTAATTTGGTTTATTTAACTACCCTTTAACACTTTGAGTGTCAGAAAGGTATCCAACACATTGTGTTGCAATGCTTTGACACTCTCAGGGTTAATCTTACATGTTAAAGCATGACTTCATATATAGACGCTTCAACATCAAGCACTTGCTACCTTCATATATTTGTTTTTCTCTTATAACTTAATTAGAATGTAAGTATCTTGGGTCAGTGACTACTTTCCTGATGTTTCTTTTATTGTTCAACATAATGTAACCCCTCTTTTGTTTATCCTCTATTTTATTTATTGTGCATTCTCCTATTCTAAGGAACTGAGCACATTATGAATAAAAAAATGCATGCATAAATTAAAAAAAGAGTTACTGTAGCTACACTCTTGCCCATGAAAACTTGCCCTTGGGAAACACGCAAATTAATCAGACTCATTCATTGCATACATCCTATCCAGATGTATCAGTGATTGAGTTTTATTCTGCTCCAAATATATAAAAGAAATGTGGGCAGAGAAGGACTTGTACTAATGCAGTGGTTCCCAAACCTGTGCTCATGCCCCCCATCCTCCAACCGTGCAGGTTTTCAGGATCTCATATTTAATATATTCTAATTTTTCATTTGTGTACTTTTATTTTTAGACAATGGAAGCTGGGCTGAGCAAAATTGTTCAAGACTATTTTTTTGTCATTAGAGAAGTAAAAACTACAACTAATGAGGGGGGCGTGGCCGGACCTTCATGATGGCGGTCGTGTAGTCTCTCTGCTCCGGAGCCCTAGCCGCTTCTTTAGCTCAATAAAGCTCTAATTAGCAGTGAAGAGTGCCCTACTGAAGTCCCTCAACCCCCGTTGAGGGTGAGCATGACTGGGAAGAAGAAAAAATCAGCGCAGATTCGTTCCTATTTTGATACGGAGAACGCCAAAGATCAGAAGGGGCAAAGGACCCCGCGTGCGCTGAGCGATTGCCTAATGGTGGACGCTGAGAAGGAGGCCTGAGACTGCCTCTAGACCAGCTACATTTCAGGATCTACAACCTCTACCGACCAAATCAGAATTGGAGGTGATGTTGGCGGCCTTACTCGATTCTATTAAAAAAGTCATTGCGTTCTGACATTCACCATCTGGGTGACTGAGTTCAAGATTTGGAAGTGGCCCAGGAATCCCTTGTGTCAAGACAAGATGACCTGCACCGCTATTTGGCTATGCAAGATGAAACCATTGACCTTTTAAGAGCTCAGGGGGATGACCTGGAGAATAGAGGCCATAGGTCCAACATACGCATTAAGGGTCTGCCTGAGTCAGTCCCCACTGGCAGCCTAGTGGAGGTATTGCAATCTCTCTTCAATTCCATCCTGCAATTGCCCTCGCCCTTGGACATTGAAATTGAGAGGGCTCATAGAGCACTTAGGCCGCGGAATCAGCAGGGTGACAGGGCGCGGGATGTCATTTGCTGCCTACACTCCTTTGCTCAGAAAGATTCGATCATGAGGAAGGCAAGAGACTTACCATGTCTAAAGTATGAGAATGCTGAGGTATCTCTGTTCAATGATTTATCCCTTCGGACTCTGCAACTGCGACGTCAGTTCAAGCCTTTGGCGGATGAACTCCGAAAGAAACAGATACCGTATAGGTGGGGTTTTCCGTTTTCCATGACTGTTACCTTCGAGGGCAGATCCCACACCATCAGACGGGCAGAGGAGATACAGGGGCTCTGCGAGGTGATTCGCTGTCCAGTGATCTCTCCCCTTGCGGTGGAAGGCCTACAGCGACCCATACCATCTAACCCTTTGATTACATGGGATTACTGGAGGCAGGTACCATCGAGGAATAAGCGTCCTGCCACTTCCTCACCATCTGGATCTCGATCGCCTTGAGGACTTTCCCATGACTTAACTGATCCGATCCTGCTTGGACCCGACTGAGTGTATGCGCGGAGTTGGTATTTGATCAAGAGAGGGGACATTTTTCTTCACCATTTTTGTTTATGGGTCTGGGTTTTTATAGGGGTTAGGATGGGTTGTTGGATGGGTCCATGGCATGCCTTGTGCTTACTTTCTGCTGAGAGGCACAGTGGGGCCTATAGCTACCAGTCAATACTCACCTGTGGGCAGGCCCGGACTGGGACAAAAAATAGGCCCGGGCATTTAAAGCTGAGCAGCCCATTTTTATTTTTTGAGCAGCCCATGGGGGGGGGGGGGGCGCGCGTTCGCTCTTTTTTTTTTTTTTTTTTTTAATGCCCGGACCCAGGGCCGGTGCAAGGATTTATGCCCCCGCCCACATATTCACCTCCACACTCTGCCCACCCCATCCTCCTCCCCACACTGTTCACCTCCACAATGTCCCACTCCACAATGCCCCCTTCATCTCCACATTGCCCCCTTCATCTCCACATTGCCCCTTCCACAATGCCCCCTTCATCTCCACATTGCCCCTTCCACAATGCCCCTTCCACAATGCCCCCTTCATCTCCACAATGCCCCTTCCACAATGCCCCCTTCATCTCCACATTGCCCCTTCCACAATGTCCCCTTCATCTCCACAATGCCCCTTCCACAATGCACCCTTCATCTCCACAATGCCCCTTCCACAATGCACCCTTCCACTCCACAATGCCCCTTCCACAATGCACCCTTCCACTCCACAATGCCCCCTTCCACAATGCCCCCTTCATCTCCACAATGCCCCTTCCACAATGCCCCCTTCCACTCCACAATGCCCCCTTCCACTCCACAATGCCCCCCTCCACAATGCCCCTTCCACAATGCCCCCTTCATCTCCACAATGCCCCTTCCACAATGCCCCCTTCATCTCCACAATGCCCCTTCCACAACGCCCCCTTCATCAACTGCCCCTTCATCTCCGCAATACCCCTTGATCCCCTACCTTAAATCCCTGGTGATCTAGCGGCGACGCGGCGTACCATGAATGTGATCTGTGCCTCCTTCGGCACAGAGCTGCATCTCCCGCGCGCGGTTCTTAATAATGCAGAGCGCTGGGAGATGATGTCATCTCCCAGCGCTCTGTATTACTACTGAGACTGGGTCACCGGACCGGCCCACCGGGCAAATGCCCGGTGTGCCCAATGGCCAGTCCGGGCCTGCCTGTGGGGCACCCTAATCTGGTAGTACCATAGGCAATAATGTTTTTGATATAATGGGATGCTATGTTTAGGACTACAATATGTTCACAGAGATACAGCACATTACTATTGTCATACTGCTTGGGGTGCTCCTTCATTTGGCCCCCGCGGCCTGGAGTGTCCCACCTGTAGGTTTTCCCTTCCCTTTAAAGGTCCCTTTCACCCACTTTCCCTTTTTTTTTTTTTCTCCTACTCCTCCCCCCCCCCCCCGTATTTTGAACCATCTTTGTCCAGCTTGTAGGTGGTTCACTCCAGTGCTAGCACTTCCGGGGTTTTTCGAAGGTGCCTTTTCTTGTTCTGATTTGATCTGCGCATGCCTTATTATCCATCCCTTGCTATGGGTTGGTGCTCGCGGTGGGGGCACCTCGGAGATTAAAGGATAGTTAGCAGAGGCTTTTTTGGCCGCTTCCTCTGGGGTGCCTCCATCAGCGACCACTCTGGTGTTCGTGCCCTTGTAAAGGGTTTATTGTACTTTTCTGTTTATATCCCTAACAGTTCTTTTATGTTCAATTGTTTTGCACTCTCTCACCCACGTATAGTTGTGGACTTATATGCCAATGTAGGGCTCTACTGCCTGTGTGTTTCCTCTTGTATATAATGTTTTACCCCCTTTCCCACTATTGGTGGTTTTTTTGCTTATCCCATGTTACTGTCAGCGGTTATATTGCTATGTTTGCTGGCCATACTCGTAGCGAGTCTCACTTGCACAAGGGTTTTTCCTAATCTTCTTTCTTTTTCTTTCCTTTTCTTCCTCTTTCACTACCTTTCTGTCTTTCTGTTCCCTTCCCTTTTTGTTTTATTTTTAATCCCTCTCCCCATCCCTCCCAGGTGGATGAGTGTGCCCAGGTTCATGCTTTATATATACCGGAGCGCTTGGCTCCCCACTGGGACCGATCATGACTGTGCAACTTAAGGTATTGTCCCTTAATGTTAAGGGATTAAATACACCGCAGAAACGGTCACTTTTATTTAGGGAGTGAGCTCAACTCAATGGTCAGGTATGTTTTGTGTAGGAGACCCACTTTAAGAAAGATCATGTACCTGTCCTCCGCAGTAAAAAGTTTCCGACCTACTACCTTAGTTGTGCTCCCTCCAAGAAGTGTGGGGTTGCTATCTTCTTACATCGATATTTAGCTTTCAACTGTACTGATACTTTAAATGATAATGAAGGGCGGTACGCTTTTGTTAAAGGTACATTAGGTTCCCTTAAGATAACATTTGCTACTGTGTATACTCCCAATTTGTCTCAGCTACCTTTCCTTCGCAAAACTCTGCAGGATTTAAAAGCGTTTAGGGAGGGTATGTTAATCTTTGCAGGGGACCTTCATTCTGTGTTAACTCCTTGGTTAGATTGCTCGTCTGGTGTATCTAGTCGTCCGTCGCATTATGCTGCTTTGTGTAGGCTTTTCCATGAACATGCGCTGGTTGACGCCTGGAGGATTCTTAATCCGCTTTCGCGCAGCTACTCTTTCTACTCTGCTCCACATTCTACCTACTCCAGGATAGATGTTCTGTTTATTTCTCAGGATAACTTACATTATGTGTCCAATGCGACCATCCATCCCATCACATGGTCTGACCACGCGCTTGTGGATATGGTGGTGGGCCTTCCGCTGACTCTTCCACCTTCAAGGGGTTGGAGGCTTGATGCTTCTTTGTTGTCTGATCCGACAGCAGTAGAAAAGTTACGGGGTTCGCTTTGGGATTACCTTCAAGTTAATTGTACCCCTGATGTATCACCGCCAATAGTGTGGGAAGCGTTGAAGTGCGTGCTAAGGGGGCACTGTATTCAATTGACTTCCTGTCAACTGGGCACTCAGCTTAACTTATTGATGCAAGATCTTAAGAGGTTAGAAGGGTCTCATCAGTTGTCCACTTCTCAGGCTTCTTTACGGGAGATTACAGAGTGTAGGAATAAAGTTAAGTCTGCCTTCATCCACCCCTAGCACCAAGTTAAGTCATTTCTTCTGGCGCAAGTTCACAAATCTTACCTGTGGAATCGTAGATTTCATTATGAGCAGGGGAACAGGGGTGGTCGTTGGATGTCCCTTCAGACGAAGGGACCCCTTACTCATAGACCAATTCACAGTATTAAAACAGATTCCAATAACTTGGTTCATGATCTCCCTGCTATAGCTTCGGAATTTCGCACTTTTTTCACTTCGCTATATAATTTAGATCCTCCTGATGCTGAAAACCTTTCTAACTCCCAGCACCAATATATTGCTTCTTCATCCCTCCCGAAGCTAACCCCTTCCCAAATGGACGCTTTGGAGGGTGACATTTCACAGGATGAGGTTCGGAGGGCTATCAAACAGATGTCCCTTGGGAAATCACCGGGGCCGGATGGGTTTCCATTACTGTTTTATCGTACTTTTATTGATCTCCTTTTACCTTCGCTTACCGCTATGTTTAATGATTTGCCGGAGTCTATGCCTAATCATCCTCTATTGTCTGAAGCCCACATCACGCTTATAGCTAAACCAGGGAAAGATCCCTTGCTGTGTGAGAGCTATCGGCCAATTTCTTTATTGAACGTTGACTTGAAAATTTACGCGAAAGTGTTAGCTAATAAGCTCCGTCCTTTGTTGCTGCGGCTCATTCATACGGATCAAGCTGGGTTTGTACCTGGGAGGGAAACTCGGGACAACATCTTAAAACTACTCCATCTCATACACCACTCTCATTTGATCCCGTCGCCTTCTCTATTGGTTTCTGTTGATGCCGAGAAGGCATTTGATAGAGTGGATTGGGGATTCATTAGAGCAACCTTGGAGGGGTTTGGTATAGGCCCGCGCTTCCTGTCTTATGTTTTGGCTCTGTACTGCAATCCCTCAGCCCGTATTTGTGTGAATGGTTTTTTATCCAGCCCTTTTGTGATTCATGGACTAGACAGGGTTGCCCCTTGTCCCCCATTATATTCATAATGGTCATGGAGACGCTGGTGTGCTGTGTGCGGCTAAATCCCACTATCCGTGGTATTCAGATGGGCACTCGTGACTATAAAATTGCGCTATTTGCGGACGACTTAATCTTTTCTATATCTGATCCTGCCTCTTCTCTACCAGCTTTAGTGGCGGAACTTAAGGCTTTTGGAGCAGTTAGTAACTTTAAAGCTAATTTGTCAAAAACGGAGGTCTTGAATCTTACAGTTCCCCATCATGAGGTTCGCTTGCTGCGATCTGCAGCACCCTTCTCGTGGGCTACATCATCAATCTCCTACCTTGGAGTTAACCTACCGTTTTCTATTTCGGATGTCTTTCGCTTTAATTATGTTCCTCTTACTAAGGCCATAGACTCTGATTTGAAAAGATTTTCTACTTTATTCTTGTCCTGGACCGGTCGAATTAACCTTCTTAAGAAGGTTGTTCTACCGAAGGTGCTATATCTATTTCAAGCTCGTCCTATATTTTTGCCTCGTTACAACATTCCTTTAACTCCTTTCTCTGGGGGGCAAACCAGCACGCATTAAGTTTGCTAACATTTCGCTGCCAAGACATTGTGGAGGGCTTGGGGCACTGGATATAACCCGAAATTATAAATAAAGCGGTTGTTCTTAGCGCTATACCTCACTGGTTCTGCTCTTCTTCTCAAAAGGATTGGGTTTCTATGCAAGAATCTTTATGCCACTCTCTTCCTTTAGCCTCTTTGCCTTGGTATTCACCTTCTGCCCGCCCCAGTGGGGTGCGTGTACATCCCATTCTTTCCCCCCTGTTTCGGGTTTGGGACTCTGTGGTTGGAGAACTCTCTAGCATACTGTCCCCCTATTTTCAATAACTAAGTGTCCGGACTTTCCTCCGGGAGAATCTGGAGTGTGGTTCTCTCGTTGGGCACAGGGGCACACACGGGCTGTTGATCTATCGCAGGATGGGATACTAATTCCGTTTGACAAGTTACAGCTTAAATGGGATTTACATTCGTCTGACTATTGGTCATATATTCAGATACATACTTTTTTGACTTCCCATCCTCACAAGGCTTCTCTGTTACGACCTCTTACTAAGTTCGAATCCCTTTGTTATACACCTGTATCCCCTTCTCACTCTTCTCTCCGCCCAGTGGCAAAGATACATACCTTATTAACACCTGATAGGGGGAACTGGGAAGCGCAATGCATTGCATGGGAGTCGGAATTAAGTATTGTCATATCCCGAGACATTTGGGAAGGTGCTTTGAGAACGGCATTTACCTCCTCTAGGAATGTTACTGTGGCGGAGACTAACTATAAACTGCTCACTCGGTGGTACAGGGTTCCGTTATCTATTCATAATTTTTACCCGAGTGTTGCCCCTATGTGTTGGAGGTGTAATGCAGCTGTAAGATCTATGGAGCACATATGGTGGTCCTGTCCGCTGATAACCCCATTTTGGGAAGTGATTCATAGAGAGATTACTTCTTCTTTATCTATTACTTTAGCTTTTGCACCTTCCTTATACTTATTATCAATTGGTTTGTCAGATATAGGGCAATCTAGCTCCTTGAGGGCTCTTCTTTCCCACCTTTTTTCTGCGGCGAGGATGTGTGTTCCGTTATTGTGGAAGTCACCTGTACCGCCTTCGCATAATACTTGGCTTCAAAAAGTGGGAGATATCCTGGCCCTTGAGAAGATGACTCTGCTTTTGCACGGGGATAGCTCGGGTTTTGCTAAGATCTGGTCCCCTTGGTGTAGATCACATGGTATAACGGTTTGAGTCGTCCTACTTTTGTTGCGGTGTCATGAACAGATGGATCCTAGTTCATCTTGTTAGTGTAATTGAAGAGGGTGCTGGTGCCCTCAATCGAGGCATGGCATTTGGATCACTCAGGAGTACTCATCCCTACACATTCCTCCCCCCCTTCCTCCCCTTCCACCCCTTCTTCCCCTGTTCGCCTCATTTCGTCCGTTCCCGGATTCCTTTCTCCCTTCTGACTCTTCGTTTTCTTTTAGTCTTCTTCTCTCTTTCTATCTTATCATTCTTTAGCTGACTATATTCTTTCCTTCTATATGTCAGCCAGCTTAAGTGACATTCTTTTTCTTTTCTCCTTTTTGCAGATTATGGTGATCATTGGCCTATTTAACACATTATGTCATAGCGCCTTCGAGTAACTACACTTTAATGTACAATTCCGTTGATCTCTTAATTGTCACATTATCTGAGATTACTGATGTTACTACTGGCATTATTGTATTTTGTACCTGTTTCCAAGCTCAATAAAGCATTTTAACAAAAAAATAAAAAAAAACTACAACTAATTTTAACTTTAACATGTTCAATTCTTGTAGATTATCAAAAGCACATGAAATGGATCAGGGCTAGAAAGAATGTGGTATAATGAGAATCTAAACCACATAAGTAATGTCTTTTGTTTGATCATATTCTTTGAAACGTGTTGCCATTTTGAAATCAGAATAAGCTAAGCACACTGCTACTATATCACTGGAAGAAGCCAGAACATAATTTATCATATTTATCTTGCTTTGCAATTCTCCAACCATCTAATGGTTACAAACCTAATAAGAATCTGCAATCTTTTGATGCTAGAATTTTCCCATCCCTTGTATAAACTAATTTTTTGTTTCACAGTCATTTAAGGCTCAAAAAGCTTAAACCAAATATTGCTTTATATTGATTGTTTTGGAAATTCACAATCTGAAATAGAATCTATTGAAATTGAAGATGTAGTCTAAGATGCTGTGTCTTTTTCCATGTCAAAATGTTGTGATGAAGAGCAAATTATGTCCACTCTTCTAAAGTGTTATTTTAGAGGGAAAATATGGCATAACACAACAATGATTTTTTTTCACCCTACTGCTCACATGTATGAACTGAGGCAATAATTGAACAATTGAACACCAGGACGAGGGAGTTGGAATGCAAGAGATAAAAGTGAAATTAATTCTCTTCTTTGAGAGAATCTCTCAAATTCTTATGCTATTCTGTGGATCTTCTATATCAGGGATTTAAAAAAAATACATAACTAAAATGATGAAACAGTACATATTTTTGGGACATCTCTGATTTTTGAATATATGTTGCAGTCAAAAGGACTGAGCTAATGATTGATGCAGTCTCAGCAAAATCAGGTTTAACCTATAGATGTGCTGTTTCTCATCCATTTTTGTAGTATGACATCTCCTGCTCTGTATCAGGTCGTAAAGATCTTAGTACATTGGCTCCACAGAATACATGAGTTTATCTTACTGAAGAGTTTAATATCACCTTTATCTCACTTAAGGGCATCTCCTCCTAAGTGTGCATTAAGGTGGGATAGAGTTGAGAAAAACTATCCAGGTAGAAATTTCACATGTCCTAGGTTATTCTATCCAGCCAAGTTTTCAAGTTGAAAGCATTTTAGTTCATGAGCGCTTTAGAATAAGCTTAAACGTGTATCCTTCCCTAGTGTATCTTCTCTAAGACAAATACAGGTCAGATAAAATGTCCAGTATTAGAAAAACTCTTCAAATCCTACCTTATTCTTATGCACTAAGATTGTTCCAAACGATCCTCATGATCATCTCCCTTACTGCATCTTCCCAGTTACTCTATTATACATATTTTTATATGTTGTATGATGCTCACTCTTCCTTATATGCTAGGTATATTTCCAACACATTGTTTCATGATACATTAGACATCTCTCAAGAAAGTAATACATTGATAGGGGAATTCATGCTCTTTTTTCTTACTTCTAAATAATGTAATGTACATAGACTGGTTGGAATATTGCAGGCTGTCAGTAACCTACTTGTTAATTACAACAGGCTCAATGGTCTGTGTTTATTGTCTTTTTATATTTTTTGCTCTTGTGAATAATTCCAATTAGGGGGTCTTTTAGCTGGGTATAATTTGAAGGTAGGAAGTGTTGCACAAGCCCAAGATGCTGGGAGAAATATATTTTTTTGATCCTCTTGCAATTGTTGGACTGCACAAATCAATCCCACAAGGGGGTAGATTCCATAAGCTGTGATAAAGAGGTGATAAAGTAGAGATGACTTCTCCAGTTTATCACTTCACCAATTCCTATGTTATTCTATGGAGCCTATGCACTAAGATTTTTTCAACTTTGGAGATCTTAGTGAATAGGCTCTATAGGATAACATAGGAACTGGAGAAGTGACAACACTGTATAAGTTATCTCCTATTTATCCCTTTTTTATCATCGCATAGTGAATCTCCCCCAAAGTTTTCTTGTAATTTTGCTTAAACAAATGGCAGAAGCCTGTTAACCCCTTGTATGCTAGATGGCTCTCCAGTTAGATATATATGCAGAATGAACCACATGCACAAGACAAAAGAGGAGGAACCACTTTTCCCAAGGAGGAGAATTATTCCAAAACCCACATTAATCTGAATGGGGTTTTTACCCTTTTCAGGTATGTATAGCTTAGCATTAATAACTCTGCATTAAAGTCATATGTGTGAACAAGGCTGAAAAAAGCCAGCAGCACAAACAGAGGAACAATAACAATGGTCATTGGTCTAGATAGGGCATTTAAAGGGGAACATTTGTACTACTTGCTACCATTTGATTTCTACTGTGTATTCATTGCCTGGCTTGCACCTTCATGTTGCTGCTGCCTGCAGGTAGCTGGAGGAAAAGGGGAGAGCTCTGTAATGGAGGAAAGATGGCTGCAATCTCCCTCATCTTTGCTGAAGATGTGGGCTATAGTTTCACCTACAGTGAAAATCTTTAGTAGGTGAAATTGCCCACATTGCTATATTTATCATATAAGTTTTTGATTTGGGCGGGGGGGGGGTTACGTTTGGGGATAGTTCCTTTTTAAACTGATAATAATACTTATAATGTAAAAACGAATACGTTTTAGGGTTTATCCTCCTGAGTAAAACAAGTTTTCTACCACTGCTAAAAGGTGTTTTATTCAAAAGTTATTATAGCTCACATTTGATTTTTTGAGGTGTGGTATCACAGTGGTCTGAAATTGTACAGTGGCGCTGTGGCTACACCATCCTATGAAGATTCATGGTCAACTGATTAGATCTGTCCATAGAATGGTGTAGCAACAGCACCACTGTAAAATTTCAGGACACTGTGATACTGCACTTAAACAAATAAAACTATTAAGCTGTAATAAATTCTTTATAATAATTCGCTACAAATTTTGTAACGATGCAGTCATGTTCAGTACAGATTGCCATGATGAGGCTGATACAGAGCGGGGCACTCCGAAGGAGCATCCAGCTCTGTATCAGCCACGGTGCGGCAGTCTCTACTGAGCATGACTGAACCACGACCAGCTGGCACTGTATCAGCTGCGGCATCGGCAGTCTCTACTGTGCATGACTGCCCTGTGACCAGCTGGCAGTGGCACTGTGGCCCATGTAACGGGCACTTCAACTAGTTTTTAATAAAACACCTTTCAGTAGTGGCAGATCCCCTGTTTTAGTCAATGGGATACACCCTGCAACATACATTTTTTTTTACATTTTAAGTTTACTATCCCTTTAACCCCTCTATTTTTAATCCAACTGGGGAATTTGTATTTTTAATTCAACTGGGGAATTTGTATTTGTAACATAAGTTGAGGTTGGTTTGCACCAGAATTTCTCCAGTTCTTCTCCTTACGTCAAGCTCTGACAGTTTGCAGTTAATATCTATTCATTAACCTTGTATAAAACCTTGAAAGACCTTGGAAGAACATATTCTTGAGGTGATGCATTTCAAACCATCATGTGTTGATTGTATCAAGATTTTATCAAGGCTACATTTACTCAAATGAGTGTAAGGTTCATGAACAAGTCCAGCAGCCTGTGTATTCTTGGATTATTTTGCCATAAACTATATTTTCAATCATCAGTTGTATTGTGGATCATTTGCATTTGCTATCTTAGTTAAGTTTAGCATTATTGACAACAGGTTTGGTTTTAATTTATTTTGGATTCAACGGTGTGTGCATGTTTATCTAGGATTTTGCACTCAAATCTCTAAAGAATATTCTTAAATATCATTGAATGTTTCCTGGAAATCTGGCATAAACACAAGATTAAATAGAGATTTGAATATGGTGAGTTTGCTGCTATCAACTTGTGAAAAAGCTTTGTAACAGTTGTGTCATCTTCCAGCATCTTAAATTAATTTGAGCAGGCTGAAATGTATAATACAAAGTAAATATATAGTTATGAAACATAGTTGCTTTTATGAATAATAAATGAAGTGAACTCAATTTTGAATATATATCTTCAAAATGTTTTTTATTGACAAATATATATTATATGATGTAATTAATATTTTTTTCCAAAATTCACCATCTTTGAAAAATGGCACAATAGTTAACCTTGCTAGCACATCAGAGATTTATCAATATACATCTTGGGTTTGATTCAACCACCATTAGGTAAATCAAAGTATTGTAGTTAGTTTTTAAGTTACAGTTTGGTATTCTGATACCTAGCTGTGACAAGCTACCTACTGTTAAAAAAGCCCAACAGGCACAAAATTAGCTCTCACTGAAAACAAGGAAACAGCATGTCCATTTGCTATTCAATTACATACAGTGACTAGGAAAACTCATTCAGTGACTCTTTTTTTGTGTTGTTTTAGCACCTAACAAGCTTAGGCGTTGAGTCCCTAACCCATGTTAAAAGTCACCTACATGTAATTGAAAAGTAGTAAAAATAGTGAGCAAGTAGGCATCCCTTCACTTGTGACAGCAGATCCATTGATATGGGGCCCTAACCCCCATATCAATATATTCTAATAACCAAAAACATAAGTGAACCCAAACAGTAAATAACCCTTTGAGTGCCAGAGGGGTATGCAATGCAAAGCACTGCACACCCCTCTGGCACTGAAAGGATTAATGCCCCTGAATACTAATACTATCCTATGGCCTATTTCCCACTCTCCACAGCTGTAAAATCTACTTTGAATTTGGAGGTCCTGTGGTGTCTTCTTTACCCTTCCCTTATCTTCTGCTTTAATTCCCCTTTCAGTCTTCTTTCTTCTTCTGCAAGTCTTCTTTCTTCTCCTGTAAATCTTCTTATTCTTTAATTCTACATACTTCAAGTATTCCTTGAATCTAATAAATATAAATAAAACCAAACTAATAGCGCGGTTGATATCCTCCGTCATTCATAAGTGAAACAAATTACCCCCATAACCATTGCCTGAGCCAGAGTGAGGGAAATCTGAACAGAGATTGGCTTTTATATGGCCAATCTCTGTTCAAATTTGTTCCCACGCTGCCACTGGCTGGGATGTGGGTTTACACAGGGCATGCTATTCAATGATTGGCTAGCTGGAAGGATGAAGAAATGGCATTCATTACCACTCCAGCTGGAATCTGATTGGCTGGGAGGTGTGGTTACTGCAGGCCATGTTCTGTGTGATGCATAACTCCACATCCCAGCCAAAAGGAGTATAGGAACAAATTAGAACAGAGATTGACCAAATAAAAACCAATCTCTGTTCAGATTTTCCTCATTCTGGCTTGGGCAATGGCCCAAGCAGGAACTGCTATAGGTGAGTAATTTTTGTTTTGCTTATGAAAGGCAGCTACTGCAGATGAGGATATCAGTGGAGGCTGTTATTTAATTTGGTTTTATTTCTATTTATTAGATTCAAGGAAGATTTGAAGAAGGAAGGATTAAAGTAGAAGAAAGAAGCTTTGTAGGAGAAGAAAGAAGATTTATAGAATAAGAAAGAAGACTGAAAGGGGAATTAAAAAGAACATAAAGGAAGACCAGGTGAAGAAAGCACAGCTGGACATCCAAATTAAAGGTAAGTGTTAATGTTACATCTGTGGGGAATGTGGCATGGAATAGTGTTAGGACTAGTATTTTATTTACCTTTCTTATTAATATTAGGTGTAGTGGAGGGCCAGGGGGGTACTTTCAGGGTTTAGGAGGATGGGGGGAGGGTTACTGTGTTACAAGCTCACAGCTGATGCTTGACACCATATCAAGCATCGAGAGTTAGCTTGTTTTCTTTGTTATTACTTCATATCTTCACCCATCCCACATCAAGCTAATTTTATTGACATTGTCAAATGTATTTCTTTTACAGATATCTTCTCTATAATAATGGGATAGCTACAAAATATGCTTTCATATTTAATATGATTTTAAAATTAATTTTGGAGGCTTCATGAGTGAATTAACACATAAATTCATGTGTGCCTTTCCTCTAGCTATAAACTATGCACCTTTGTTTCTTGCTCGGTGCATTAAGTAAAGGTTCTCCATAGAGTGCCTTCTTGTATTGGTTTCTGAATGGTAATCATATCACCCTTTTACACTCAAGTAAACAAACCTAGTTTGGCTAGTCTATCTCTAGATTATAACTAGGGTTGGGACAAAAGTGTGAAAAATGATTTTTATGACTTTTTCCTCCTTTTCGTCTATTCCAGCAAATTTTTCACCTATTCCAACACATTATTCTCCTATTCACCACATTTTTCTCCTATTCTAACACAGTCTAACACATTGTTTTTCTATTCCAACACATTTTATCCTACTCTAATACATTTTCCCCTATTCCAACACATTTTCCCTATGTTTAATATGGTGCAACATTTCCCAGCACAATATTACTTCTGCTGAGATCTGTAGTGGAGAAATAAGTAGCTGGAAGTGAAAATTGTGAGTCCTACAGCAACATATACCTTCCTCCTTGCTTGACACTAGCACATATTCATGATGCTGTCAAGTGATTTAAAAAAAAAGTACAACCTACAATGTGGCAAATGTGTATGGTAGTGGTAGTGGGGGACTGGCATGGTGTGAGTGGTGGGACCTTAAAAAACTGTATCCACCCAGGGAGGAGAGGGATCATCATTATTTACTGCACATACTGCAGCAAGGATTTATTTATTTATTTTAAGTTGTCCACTATATCTTATCACAGTTAGTCCCCCCCAAAAAAATATATATAACTAAAAAACAAAATCAACAACTTCTTTTCCCAGACTTCCCCAGCACAGAGACAATAAAAGTAAAATCAGCAAGCAATTTGGACCTCAGCTGCCTGTGTCTTGCCAGTCAGTCACACCAAATTTAGGGGTATTTTGGGTCAACCTCCTTCCTCCCTCCTTATCCTCATTGTTCCCCCAGATACCCCTACTACTGAGAACAAATATCCTATCTAAACGATTCCCTAAAACTAAGCTTCAATTCCCCTTTATTTGCCTATCTTCTCCAGCTCAAAAACATGCTGCTCTCTCCTCTTACACAGAATGGCTGCTGTGAGAGCCTCACCGCCTTTTATATGTCTGTAGAAAACTTTCATGAGGTGGAGAAAATTTTTTCTATCCATTGATTTCAATGCAATGAGTAGGCAAAAAAGCAGGAGAAAGAGGAATAAACAGCACTTTTCACAGGAAATTTTTCACCAAGCACAAAGTGCCATTTTTTGCCGATTTCAGTTTGAGGCAAAAATTTTCACCCATCCCTATTTATAATTACAATCTTCCAATCCCTTTATCAGTTTGGTTGCATGCCCCTTTTTTCAGTTCAGGAATGTCCTTTCTAAAATCAGGTTGGGTTATTTCTAAAATATTAATTATTGATTATGGAAATATATATCATCAATGAACAGTCAGCCAACTAGTCATTTCCATAATATCTTTTACAGTATATCTCCCTAAATGTATATGGGAAATTCAAATATATGTACCAGTTTGAAAACCCAATTATTTTATTGTTTAATCTTTGAAATCTTTTAATCAGTGTGGACAAAACATATATAGGGCTCGATCCAAATGTTGGAGATAACAAAGCCGATAGGGCATAATGTATACCAACCAAGACTTTTCTTTTGTCGGTTGGTATCCATTTTGCCCTACAGGCTTAAAGCACAACGGTCGTTAGGTCACAAAAATAGTCTTGTGGCCAAATATAATTTTTGTATGTTAAGTTCCCAAAAGCTGTTAAATAGCAAAGGAAAAAAAGCTAACGATCGGTGTCTGATATACTGTCAAGCACCTATGGTTAACTAATCTGTATTAAACTTACCTGTCATCCACTGTCCTTCTCCTCTGTCCTTGTCTTCAGACCTTCTTTCTTCTCTTCTTTCTTCTTGTATCTGTAAAACAAAAATAGTATAAATACAATGCAGAATACAATACATCGTTTAACCCCTTGAGTGCCAGAGAGGTATGCAACGCATTGCAATGTGTTGCAGACCTCTCTGGGGCTCAAAGAGTTAAGCAATGTATTAGTGCCCCTGTGTATATTGAAATATGCTGCCATTATTATGTTAAGCACGAAGTTATTATAATAAAGTTGCAATATCATATGTTCAAAAACATGCTGAGAATATACTTAGCTAATAATTCTAATGTCTCTGACGCTGTGTGAGGCCGCAGAGGTGGTGGTGGTGGAGACATCGCTGTGTGCCACAGACCCCCCCTTTGACTAGCTTACTGTGCTTGAAAAAATACCGTCGGCAAAAAAAGAAAAAACAGCCTTCTCCAACATTTGGATTGAGCCCATAGTCTTGTATGAATGTAATTAGTACTTGATAAATACATGGCAAGTATTATTTATAAGCATAAAAACAAATATTATATATGTGCATATTTGTGGCAAATTATTATAATATGATTTATGAAAAGAAATGTATAACTGTAACAGTTTCAAATCATATTTTATAGAGAGAATTACTATATATGTGAGGTCACTGAACATATAACAGTCCTGAAATACACACAACAGTCATAAAATACAGGTTACATTCTTCCTACTTAACGCCATGCCCTCATTTGCTTTGCTGGTGACATCAGACATGAGATAACAAATGACATAATTGATTATATCACAAATTACCTGATCAGTGGGATCACTGGTGACTACAAATATTGGTAACATCACAAATGACACCACTAGGTGTCAAGCTGCAGTGTGCTAAAAAAGCATTTTGTTAAAGTGTGTGCTTTTTGAGAGTATTGGCAATAAAAGTCATTGCTGTTTTTAAATGTTTTTCTGTACTGCTAATTGAACATTATAGGGGCACTGTTTTGGTGGTGGGTAAAAAGATGAGTTGATATAGTAGCAATTCCATTGTGGAAAAAATAGGCTAAATGTTGCAGTGTTAGTTTTTCTGCTTTTATAGATGTAATTGATAATGTAACTTGTCATATGATATGTACTGTAATCATCAGAAGGTCATTGATAATATAATTTGAGATATAATGTCTAATGTGAACAGAAAGCACATGGGGTGTTTACTTTTAACTTTGTATTAGTCTATAGGTAATATATATCTCTGATTTAAACTATAACTATCTACATATATATAGGGAAGAGATGTCCCTATAAGTGTGCTATGTTCTTAAAGTTACCACTTATCTATCAATAACCATATATAAACACATATACATGAATACAATATATACATGTGGCTATATATATTGATCAATGGCTCATTTGTCTTTCTACCTATGATAACATATTTCTAGACTATCAAAATAATAGATACATGAATTAATTTATAATACATGCACTGATATAATTACCACCTGGCGTATTCAAATTAACACAATTATTTCCCTGTCTATACTATGTAGACTATGGAGTTCTGCACAAAAGAGTCAGCTTAATTCAAAATGAACAGAAACAATAAGTATAATATCACAGACTTAATGGTTTCAGTTATTTTTCCTTATAAGGCTCAATTATGCAAACAATACACAGACAATAGAATCAACATACATTCTAACTAAACAATAGAGGAACATAACTACCTCAGATATTTACAAACAATCATATTTACATATGCACATACTCTTTGCTGCAGTTCTCTGTTCCTTCCTTTCTAGATGTGGGTCATGACTGATATATTGTTTTACCTGTATCTGCTAACATACCTAAGGCTCCTGATTAGTTGTGGTAATACTGCTCCAGGCTGATGGGATGTGTGTCCTGATCTCACTGGATGACCTGGAGCCATATTACCATATCTGGGAACTCTTTCCGGTTTTGCCCCGGAGACTCCGGATTTCACAGTGAATTACCAGGTCTCCGGGGCAGTCTCTCAATCTCCGGGTTGTTCTCCATCCTGTCCCAGTTCCTCCCACTCCCTGCCCGCTTACACTCATTCAAGATATATTTTGGCCTTTTTTTCCCCCTCCCCTTCTCGATTGAGCCCCGCCCCTTTTATGACACAAAACGCGTAATTTCCTTCCCCTATCGGCACTGGCAGGGCTGCCCTCCGGGTTGCCCTGCCTGTCAAGTTCCCAGGTATGTATATTACCACTAAAACAATCCATATCCCATTGGCAATATTTTTGGACAGATGAAACAATGTATCAGTTTCGCGATTTATCAGGAATATAGTGTGTGCGAGTGATATTTATTTTACAAATAGAGGGTGATTATAATCTCACACCTGGGCAACAAAAGACTACCTACCTTTCATCTAACCAAACAAGATTCAGTTGTCCATTTGCTGTGTTAACTTGTTTGGATCATAACCACTATACCCCATGCCCCCATGAGATATCAATTACTGTGCTCTACTTTTTATTAACCCTTTTAATATATGCACTCACACACATTGTACATCTGTATGAACCATTATACTATATGTGTATATTTTATCTATACAAATATAGAGAAATTAAAGATAATTCATAAGCAATTGCCAATTAGGTAACATGGGGGATGGTGTTAAGTTGGAAGAGTGTATCCTATTTTTCACAGCTTTTGTTCATCTGAGCAAGAGATTAATTGCGCCTTTCACAAAAGTTTTTGCTATTGAATTTCCAAAGATTTTTAAGATGTTCAAATTGGGGATGATGGTTTCCTTCAGAACTACACCACTTTTGTTAAATACAGAGATCAAGTAAAGCATCCTGCTGTTTTAAATTGGGTTTTTAACCCACTGAATGCTAGAAAGGTCTCACAGTGGGACAATGTATGCTGGTGTCAGTGACTACCAGTGAGCAGTGAAACTAGGCTGAGATGGCAGTAGTGTATGTTGTGGTCTGTAAGAGCATGTCGAAGTGTAGTAAATATAACAGATGGGACCTTAATAGGGAAGGGCAAAATGTTTTGCCTCAAACGTGTAACATGCAAAAAACTGTATTCTTACCATGCAAAAAAAAAATCCTCAAAAAAGTACACTTTTCCTCTTTTTTATCACATTGAAATCAATGATAATATTGTATTTCTCTCCACATGTACTGTCAATGTGCAAGTATAAAAGAGGTGTCAGTTTCCCACATGTTGTCAGTCTGTGCTTGGGACAGAGACAGTAAGCAGCTGAATTGTGATTCTAGAGGTATAGGCAAAGAGAGGGAGCTGGAGATACTTGACAATACTTGACAATAATGGGGTTTTCAAGAGTCTTGTGTTAGCCAAGATGTCCTTTGGATGTGAGGGTGTCAAGGGAGAAAAGATAATTACAAAAATAATTGAAAAATATATATATTTTTTGACAAGTGACACTGACAGTAAGGCATGCAGGTGATCAAAGTTCCTTCCTGAAATGGCTGAGCCTCTTCTGAGACTGAATAACAGATATACTTTTGACAGACAGATATACTGAGACAGACAGAAATACATCACACATACAAGAGATAAACAGACAAGTATAACTTATGTAATACTGTATGTACTTACAGAACACACAGGGACAAACATATACTAAGGTGTAGTGGTGCTGCACACTGATGAATCTTATAACAACAACAACACAGACATGAATCAGCTGATGAATGACATGTTAGCAGCTCTGAGCAGGATGCTCAAATAGTCTCCATTCACATTTTTGCTACTTTGCTAGACCCCATTATAAATATAATTTCTGAATTTATCCCAAGGTGTGAGCAGCAGCACTCTGAGGAATTGGATTCTGGGTAAAAATATTTAAAAATCCTTATAGATCAAGTAGAAAATTGCATCGTGGAAGATGAGGGAGAGAGTAAGGTAGGAACTAAAAAACTACTAGTAAATAGTAAAACGAAAGTAAGCAAAGGGTTTAAACCATAAACAGCATCAGCAACAATAACAACATTTTATAGAACATGTCATTATCATCAAAAGCATCATCACAGAAACCAATAACTGTCTCGGGTGCCACAGCCTATCATTTATGGTGGTGGCACTGGTACACCTCTATGAGACTTGCCCCCATATATATGCATTAGTAACTGATGCACATGAATACATCTGTCTTCAATGAGTGTCCCCACTACATATGAGATGGCTCATATTATTTTCTATACTGAAATGTTGTGACACACTTGAGTATTTGCAAACAAAACAGTGTGCTGCAGAAATCCTTAGTTGCCCACCAGCAAGAGAGCAGTCAGTGGGGGTTTTCAGTACAGCTGGTTATAATGTCAGTGACCCTAGGACATGTGTATCCAGCAGCAGTGCAGGTAGACTTAGATTAATTAAAAATAAACCAGAGCTTATCATGTAGCAGAAGTGGAAAAAAGCATAAGACAGAGAAGCACACTGCTCAAATAATAGTAACATGTCACGGTTTGTTAAGACACTCAGACAATAGGTTTAGGTAAAAGCATAACTTTATTGAAAAGTTAAAGCACTCCCCATAGGGTTCACATACATATACATACAATATATATAGCAACTGAGAAATAGAACAGGTTCTACCGTCCTTGCCTATAATACCGAGCAAGGCAACCTAGGCGGCTATAAGGAATAGCAATAGCAGGCTCTACCGACCTTGCCAATACCGGGTAAGGCAACCGTGAGATGGAATATACCGGTTCTACCGGCCTTACCAATACCGGGCAAGGCAGCCTCAGTGAATACTGTGAAGAGGCTCTACCGGTCCTGCCAATACCGAGTAAGGCAACCGTGAGATGGAATGTACCGGTTCTACCAGCCTCACCAATACCGTGCAGGACAGCCCCAAAGGAGGAGACCACCAGGTTAAATGGAGATAACCAGCGTCCGCACGCTGGAACCAACAGTATAATATGTACCAGGTTTAATGGAGTAAACCAGCACCCGCGCGCTGGGACCAACAGTATAATCTGCCACCAGCTTTAATGGAGTTAACCAGCGTCCGCACGCTGGGATCAACAGGATAGTATACCACCAGGTTTAATGGAGTAAACCAGCGTCCGCACGCTGGGACCAACAGGACAGTATACCACCAGATTTAATGGAGTAAACCAGCGTCCGCACGCTGGGACCAACAGTATAATCTGTCACCAGGTTTAATGGAGTTAACCAGCGTCCGCACGCTGGGACCAACAGTATAATATGCCACCAGGTTTAATGGAGTTAACCAGCGCCCGCACGCTGGGACCAACAGGATAATCTGCCACCAGGTTTAATGGAGTTAACCAGCGTCTGCACGCTGGGACCAACAGTATAATATGCCACCAGGATTAATGGAGTTAACCAGCGTCCGCACGCTGGGACCAACAGGATAATATGCCACCAGGTTTAATGGAGTAAACCAGCGTCCGCACGCTGGGACCAACAGTATAATCTGTCACCAGGTTTAATGGAGTTAACCAGCGTCCGCACGCTGGGACCAACAGTATAATCTGTCACCAGGTTTAATGGAGTTAACCAGCGCCCGCACTCTGGGACCAACAGGATAATCTGCCACCAGGTTTAATGGAGTTAACCAGCGTCTGCACGCTGGGACCAACAGTATAATATGCCACCAGGTGTAATGGAGTTAACCAGCGTCCGCATGCTGGGACCAACACTATAGTCTGCCACCAGGTTAAATGTAGTAAACCAGCGTCCACACACTGGGTCCAACAGTAAGAATATCGCCGAGGCGAGAGAGTGAGCAATGTCGCCAAACGACTACCGGATGGGAACTCTGAGACTAGGTGAAGGTGGAGCACAGCAAACACCGCTGATTAAACAGCAACCGGAACAAGCCAGACGAAACAACCGGAGCATCAGTCATCACGGAGAGGACCAACCGGAGTGGCAAGCAGACTGGAACAGGAACAGATGAAATCAGGAACACTGGAACTCAAGATTCAGTAGCTGAAGACTCTGGAACACTGGAACAGGCCTCAAGCAGCGAGACAGACTGGAACACAGGACTCTGTAGCTCTGGACTCTGGAACACTGGAACAGGCCCAAACAGCATGACAGGAAGAACAAACAGGTACTGTCAGAGACACCACGAAAGGGCAACCAAAGGGTGCCTGAGCTGAGTATAAATAGGCAGTCAGAGGCGGGCAGACAATAGGCAGCCAATAGGAGCCCCTGCAGGTGATAGACAGTGTATAGCACCAATCACGGGCACCGTGATATAATAGCATCATTGAAGAGGAGGAGGAGGGAATTACACATTTGCCCTAATATATGACAGTTGGGACCAGTACTATGAACATTGATGAATGAATGACAAACCATAATGCAAAATGAAATTGAAATCATACATGATACTGCATATTATATGTCTATCATTATTTTCTATTCATCATCATCATGGTATATTAACCACAACCATCAAAATCCACCATGTTATATTCATCATTATAATTTCTGAAAAAACAATTGTTAGTAAGCTTACAGTAAGACAGGTCTTGAAAATAATTGTTAGCAGTCTTACAGCAAGACAAGACTTGGAAAAATGTTAGCAGGTTTATAGCAAGACAAGCCTTGCAAGCATAGTTAACAGGCTTAATGCAAGGCAAGCCTTGACAAAATTACAAGCTTGTAGCATGGCAATCTTGAACAAAATTGTTTGTAGGCCTACAGGACTTTTTTCAGTAGTTCCAGGTCATAGTAATCCACTGTCGAAAACATCATATGCCACCCAACCACCAATTATATTATGGATATTGCCAATATAACTCCTGTTGCTGAGTAGTCTGAGCCCAAAATGTTTTAGGATTAATCTCCTGTATCTACTATGTCCTTTGGTAGTATTAATGGTGGTGGATTTGTTACTGGTATCATCATTCTCATGAGTGTGTTGGTGTAACCAGCAGTAGTGGTTGCATGGGACAGGTGTTGGTGATGGTAACTATTGCTTACTTCCCCTAGTGCTGAGGCAGCAGCACAACAAGCCACTAGCAGTTCAGGTACATCTTGGAGGAAGTTGTACAGTCACCATAATACTTCTTATTCTCCACCTCTTCTAAAATCATGGGATTTGGAAATGTTTTCCTGGGAGCATGCAGTTATCAACAACTGCAATATGTAAAGCATATGAAACTGTTGTGAAAAGAGGGAAGGTTTGGGATCACACTTTTGCTACTATTTTGAGGTTTCTGTTGACAATATTGAATGGATATATATACATTTATATAGCTCAACAAATGTACAAAGAGCTTTACAATGAAATATTAAACTGTCACTGGTCACAGTAGAAATCAGGTATAGAAGGATATTGTTGACTGGATGCACCTAGTGTGGCTTGTGGTATGGCTGCTATGGTTGTTGCCTCAGCCCTAGTACTAGTTGGTTACTAGGAACCACATTCCATATCACTGTCACCATTACTCCCACCGCTATCGATAGTGATATACAGAGTGGACACGCATGCCTCATGATTCTGGTGTGACATCATGTCCAGACTTAGATGATTTAGCAACAGGAAGTAAATCAGCAAACACCATAATGTCACTGCTAGTGATGGTAGTACTCATTCCCTACACAGTACCCTCCCCCCCAAGGGTTTCAAGAACTTGATACCACCAATACTTTATAACCCCTTTATGCCAAGTGATGGACCAGGTCTGTCACACATTTCGATCCTTTAAGGATGGGTGATGGACCTGGTCTATCATGGACCTCATGGTCACAGTGATCACAAAAAAGAATGTTTTTTCCCACAAAAATTCTTGCAAAAACATGACTTTTCTCACATCTCTATTGGAGAGTTAATGTGAGGTTCGTATTGATTTCCATGCAAAGATGATGCTTTACATTATTAACCCTTTGGAAGCTAGCAAGAGCACTAATGCATTGCAAAGCAATAGTTTGGAAATTACTGAAATTTTGTGGAAAAAATGCTACTATTTCAATAAATTTAAATCACTCAGAAACACAGAACAATAAACCCAGAATGAATTAATGTAAAAACTGTGTCATCATACAACAAAGAACTTTTAAGATAATTATTTGCATGCTGTCATTACATATTTTATGCATTTCATTAGTCAATGTTTTGCTTCCATCTCTGAGTCTTCTTGTTTTATTGACATTACAACACACAAATTGTTGAAGTAAATTGAATCATGGACTTCAAATGTAAAAATCAATGAGAAATAATTTTGTGGCAATAAAGTGAATAGAGTAATGCTAAGTATGCATTTAATTAACCATGAGCCTCTCCATATAATGGACAACCAATGCCAGCTTCTCTGCTTGTAGCTGTTCCAGGAAAAGTGGATTTGGATTCATCTTTAGAAAACATGTCATTAATATTTGAAAGCATTTAAATCCATTAGCAGATCATCTGAGCATCACAGATCACTTTTACATTGCTAATTGAAGCAATAATGGCTAATAAGCCAATAGTTAGTAATGTCTTGAGTGTTTTACCATTTTAATTTCCTAAGATTCCTGGAAATATGTAAATTTGCTGAACAGTTGTAAAAAATGGATATAAACTGAAGAAATAAAAAAAAAAAATCATAGAAAAGGTACATGCTAGAGGGGTATGCAACGCATTGCACATCTGGCATTTAAAGGGTTAATGCACTAAACAGTCATGCCTTACAACTGATGAACATATGCAGAAAGCTAAAGGGGAGCAATTTTAGAGCAAACTAATGGTACCATATGGAAGAAATAATCCCAAAATTTCCCTTGAATTAAATGAGGCTTTTAATCCCTTGAATGTAACAAATTGCTTCACATTGCTTGGTAAGTATTGGCGTTTACAATACTTAAATGGATATACACACACATCTCATGAGAACCCCCCCAAGCATTTACATAGTTTTAAAACATATACAATGAGCTTTACAATTATTTATATACTAGTTGAAGAGCCCGTTACACAGGCCACAGTGCCGGCCGGTCGTGGTGCAGTCATGCCCAGTGGAGACTGCCCGCGCTGCGGGTGATATGGAGCGGGGCCAGTATCAGCCACTGCTCAGGCATTCTCTACTGCGCATGACTGCACCGTGCGCAGCTGTCTCTACTGTGCATAATGGCTTGTGACAAACTTTAGCAAATTATTATATAGGATTAACTGATCACTTTAAAGTTTTTAAACTATCTTTATATTTTGTTGGATGCTGTGACTGCATCAGCAGCCATTAGTAGGCGCTTGCTGCACTTTGGTAGTTTTTGGCAGATCAGGGTGAGGACGACAGGAAGCTCAGTATCTGTCCCTGTCATGAGAATTCCATCACTTACCTTGTTCATACTGAGAGATGGGGCAAAATAAACCAGCCAGTCTAATATCTTTTGTCAGTCAGTAATATTCAGAAAGCCCCAGCCTCACAGTATTTCCAAAACATATTAGAATAGTACATTTCTTCAACACCATTCCTTGGTATAAGTGAGGTGTGTGTGCGGGATGTCACCTGGAGGGGGTCACCTTCTGAACAGACTGCAGTAAGGGTGCAGGGACTGTTTTCTTGTTGGTGTTGAAGCTCATTTTGAAGGTAGAGAAATTAAACTTTTCCATCTGCAGGAAACTACCAGATATAAAACATCATAATAAACATTAAAAGACAGCATTGCTTGCAGTCAGAAAGGTATACTATTAAAGTACATAGTGTGTGCTTTAATACTAGCTAATATTGTATGAGGGTGTTATGGTCCCTTTACAGTGGACCTATTGTGTCAAGACAAGTTGAGTGTATTTTATGTTTTTCTGTAAAATAAATAGTTTTTGAGAAATTAAAAGAAAAAGGAACAGAAAGGAAACCACATAGTGAAAATATAGTTGTAGGAGCAAGACACATCCAGTGTTACCCCTAGAACAAACAGTAAAGGCAGGCAGCTGAGTAGTCCTTATCATTGGTTTGCCAGTATATGCATGTATAGCTTTGATAGACAATCCCACAAAACTGTACATGTGTGAAACAAACTGTAGCAGGTCATAAACACTCCTTCAGTGCTGACTTTGTGTGTGGTTCTGATATAATAGCTGCCTGTAGAATAACAATTATGGTATAGGTACTCTGCTTCTCCCTTGTCTTAATCTTATTTATACTCCGTTCCTCTAAGAATTCTAAATCAAGAAAGAAATGCTAAATATTGCCGGCAAAATCTGTGCCCATTTTAGCCAGTCTTATAGAGCACACAATGCATTACATGCCTTGCAAGAGTGAAACCATCTGCTCCATTTTTCAGTTTCAAGTGGAGGTCCCTACCGGGTTGTATTCCACACTGCTAATTGTATGAGCAAAACAGGTCCATTAGTGATAGAAAAAGGCAGAAATGCAAAACTTTAGCGGGGCTTCTTTATAATCTGATCAATGAAAGATAAAGTGTGACTTATGTGAACTAAGGCCTTTTGTGGAGGCTACATTGCCAGTTTATCATGCCTTAAAAGTGAAATATGAGCAAAATGGCACATCCCACTGTGCTGAAAATGATTGTTTTCCACCTTTTCTGTCTTTTTCACTGTATTGAAATCAATGATAATATGCACCCACCCCCCCACTGACATTAATTTTCCCCTTGTACTCCCACCGTACTAGTATAGAATGAGTGTCAGGTTCCCACTTTTGTTCAGTCTGTTCTTGAGAGAGAAAAGCAACTGAATTTTGATGCATTAGTAGCAGAAAGAAGGAAGTGCTCATGCCACTCTACTGATCTCTGGTTAGACCTCACCTGGAGTATTATACACAGTACTAGAGTACCCATCTCTAGAATATAGATATTCTGGAGATAATTCAGGATTTACAGGATAAAAAAGATCAAGATAGATTAAATAATCTAAACATGTATAGCCTCTAACAATTTAGACCTACAAATCATGCACTATAAAATAATCTATCACGCCAAGTATCAGTCTACCCCAGTCTCTATCACGTTAAGTACCAATTTTTATTTTATTGTCTAACACAAGAAAAAGTCTTAAAACAACTGAATGGTGTTAAGGTAGACAAAGCCCCGGGGCCGGATGGTATACACCCTTGGGTACTTAAAGAGCTAAGCCAGGCCCTGGCCAGACCATTATTTCTGATTTTCAGGAATTCTTTTATTTCAGGTATGGTGCCAATGGATTGGCGTAAAGCAGATGTGGTGCCTATATTTAAAAATGGATCAAAATCACAGCCTGGAAAGTACAGACCCGTAAGCTTGACATCTGTGATAGGGAAGCTGTTTGAAGGGTTGCTAAGGGAATGTATTCAAGAATTCAGCTTGAACAGGAATATCATTAACAGAAGCCAAGATGTCTTTGTGAAAGACAGGTTTTGTCAAACTAACTTGATTTCATTTTATGAAAAAGTGAGTAAAGATATAGATGTGGGAGTGGCAGTTGATGTGATCTATTTAGACTTTGCCAAGGCATTTGATATGGTTCCATGCGAGAGGTTACTGTACAAATTGAATGAAATAGGCTTAGGGGAAAATGTTTGTGTGTGGAATGGAAATTGGTTGAAAGAATGCAAAGAGTGGTAGTAAATGGGAAGTTCTCCAATTGGATAAACGTGATAAGTGGAGTACCTCAGGGATCTGTCCTCGGTCCTCTTCTTTTTAATTTGTTTATTAATGATCTCCCAGAGGGCATGGGGAGCCATGTATCAGTGTTTGCCAATGACACAAAATTAAGTAAGGTAACAAAGTCTGAATTCGATGTGTCTTCATTAGAAGATGATTTGGACAAATTGAGTAACTGGGCAGGCAAATGGCAAATGAGATTCAAAATAGACAAGTGTAAAGTTATGCATTTTGGGTATAATAATAAAAATGCAACTTATAGTTTAAATGCTGTTTCTCTGGGGAAATTTAACCCCCCCCTTTGAAATTCAAATTATAGTGCTTACTTTCACCATTTTAATTAGATAAATATTGTTCTCATTCAACATTTTAACCCCATCCCTTTAAAATTCGACTTATAATGCTCCAGTTACTTTCTTTCTCCATTTAAACTCAACAATGTTCTTCTACAATTTTTTTTCAACATGCCCTTGTTGTATTTGCATTGCATGATTAGCCCTATGAGTACCAGACAGGTAATACATTGCAATGTGTTTGCTACCCCTCTGCTACTTTTAGTGTTAATAGGCAAGGTATGCGGCTGCATACTTTGCCTGTATATGTGTATTATTATTATTTTGTTTTTAATTAAATTTTAATTGTAGTCAGATAAATAGTTCAAACGTCAAGGGGGTATCAGGACCCCTCCTGACACCACCCTAGCATGGATAACCTATACATTAGGATAGGTTATCCATGCAGGCGACCATTGCCGTTTTTTAAATAAATAACCTATGTGTCAAGGTTTGGCTGAGTTGCTCTAACTCTGCTGTTGATTCTGCTGTCTGAGCTAATCTAGAGCTCTGCTATCCATTGCTGATGCCTTCCCTTTCCTGGGTCAGACTGAATCAGCTGACCTCTCTGTGATTACTCACCTGACTATTATCAGCCAACCCTCTCAGGGTATTTAAAGCAGCCTGGCTCACTTCCTGATTGTCCCTGTGTTTGTTGCTGGCTGCTGTGGAATCTCCTCTGCTCCTGTTTATCTGTGTATGACCTGGCTTCCTCTGACTATCCTTCTGGCTCCTGACTCCTGGCTTGTTCCTGACATGGCTGACTTCTGGGTTCCTGATTCTGGCTTGGCTGAGTACCCGCCTTGGTTCCTGACCCTGACTTGTCTTTTGGACTTATGCTCCTGGATCACCATTCTGTTTTGTTTGTTTTTGTTACTTTAATAAAGGTGTTTTGCATTTTATATATTTTTGTGTCTGTCTGGTTCCCGGTCTCTACTATGTTTAAGGTTATGTGCGCTTTTTATAAATAAATATGAGTTTCAGACCTCACGGGGGGCACCCCTCTTGACACCCCCCTAACATGGATCAAAAGGATAGATGATAGATGATAGATGTGGCTTTAACATGTTTGACATAAATGTCATGGTGTCAGTATTTCTTGTGTGATATCAGGGAGCTTGTGCCAAGGTGTGTTCCCTCTTTCCCCTTCTCACTGACTTGTCACAAATTGTGCACAGTGCCATTGGTGATGACTGCACTGTGCCTGCCCCAAGAGAAAATAGTCCCACACCCATGACTTCAGAGGGAGGGAACAGGTGGAGAAAAATTACCTCTTTCTTCTTCACTTCCACATTCCCCTTCAGTATCTGTAGCAGTGGATTATGTTGCTACTGTTGCTGCTATTGCCTCAGAGAGTACCCTAATGTCACACTTGGCATTTCTTTTTGACCTGAAGAAGGCAGACTGGCAGCAGTAGCAGCAGACACAGGCAGCTAATATATTTTTGAAAGCATTCTTACATTACAGCATTTTTTCACAACTGCCTAAGTGTTTTGCACAGTATTGTATATATATATATATATATATATATATATATATAGCTCCAAATTTCCACTCGCCACTAGCCAATGGAGAGTGAAAATTTAGCCCTGGCGAGTAGAAATTCAGCCCTGGTGAGTATGTTTTGGCTTGCAGTGGCGAGTAACTTTTCAGGTCTGGCTAGTAGCAAAGGATTTAAAATTATAAGCCCTGTGTGTATATATATATATATATATATATATATATGAGCACTTTACTGATGTATGACTGAAACCTACCTAGGTATGTCATGGTGCCAAATAAATTAAGAGACAGTTCTTTGTCGAGTATAATTACTTTCAAGCAGCAAATTCAGCATTTACTTTGCCTATATACCATCCTTCAGGTGGTCATTGGTGTTTAGAGAACATTTTTTCCAGACGCTTTTTTCAAACATATACATGTTTTTCATGAATATGCATATGAAAGATGCCCGTGTATTACATTTAATGCTCTAAAGGGTAATTTTGCTTCAAAAACTATGTTATAGTTTTGACAGTTGCTACTCTTTGATACCCCCCACTCAGCTGTATATTTTTATCAGTTTATAGACAGTAGATTGGACTACTATAGCAATCACAGACAATGAATTTTACAGATTGATTAGAGGATAAACAAACACATTGTATACATTTGAGTGCCAGGACAGTGCCCAGTGAATCTACTTTGCAATGTATTGCACATTTTCTGGCACTCAGAGGTTTATTTAAAACATCTTTGGAACCTTCATTTGGACAACAACTTAAATACCAAATCCATGCAAAAAAAATATTGTAATATGTAACCTCTCTATTACCTTGTCTTTCTGAGTAGTTTTTATTTCTTGATCAATAAAGTGATTGAGGCTCACATACAACTAAGAAAAGTGGTGAAAATCTGTGAAAACCTAAATAGACCATGGGGAACAAATAAAAATTGCCATTAATTGAAATTGACCTATCAGGCATTTAAATGGATAAAAGCCTCATTAAATCAATACTTATTTCTCACTTTTAGTGCACTGACTTCCTCCAGAATTGCTCTATGAATCCTTAGTAGATCAGCCTCAGTGTCTGATCGTGTAAGATGCCCTACAATGCATATTTCAGTTGCTCTCTATTCTTGTTGTCCTTATTGGACTCATCATTGTGTATCTCATGCATGTCATTCTGTGTTTGTGAGGGGAGAAAGCAGCAAATGTTTGAGCTAGAGAAGAAAGGAAAAAAAAAGGGGGATTGAAGCATAGTTTAGGGAGTCATTTAGGTAGGACATTTGTTCTCTGTATTAGGGGAGTCTTGGGGAATTTTTGGAGAGTAGAAGGGAGGAAGGAGGTTGACCCCAAATACCCCAACATTTAGTGTGACTGACTGGTAAGACACAGGCAGCTGTGGTCCAAATTGCTTGATGATTTTGCTTTTATTGTTTCTGGAAGTCTGAGGAAAAAAGTTGTTAATTTTATTTTTTAGTTAATTTTTTTTTTCTTTTAGACTAAGTGTGATAAGATAGGGAGGACAACTTAACAGAAAAAAAAATAAATAAAAATATATAAATAATTAAACAAATACATATATTAGACAGCTGACTGGGAGCCTGATGTGACCTCTGTGACTAAGGCAGACTTCATAAACAGCAGACAACATTGAGAATTTTGCTGAGGGCCAAGGCAAAACATCCCAGTCCACCAGTTGTGTACTGTAGAGATTAAAAACACACACAGTAGTTGAGTAATGTCTAGAAAAGGCACAAGCGGGAGTGGAAAAGGTGGAGCAGTGAAGTTATATTGGAGTAAAGTGTTAGTACAAAAAGTAACTGCAGAAATGGTTGCTCCACCATGTGCAATAAATGATGATGATCCCTCTCCTCCTGGGGTGGATGCAGTTTGTCAATGTCCCACCAATCACACCACATCAGTCCCCTACCACCACTACCATACACATCCACTTGACATCAATGTGAATACATGCCAGTGTCACTTAAGCAGGAAGTTAGTGTTGTGGGCAAAGTCAAAGGCACTCTGCATGCTAACTCACTTTTCAAGGTATATGTTGCTGTAAGATTCACAAGTTTGACTTCCAGCTAATTATTTCAGAAGAAGTAATATTGTGCTGGGAAATGTTGCACCATATTAAACATATGAGAAAAATGTGTTAGAATAAGAGTGGAATAGGAGAAAATTGTGTTTTAATTGGAGAAAAATGTGTTGGAATAGGCGAAAAGCAGGAAAAATTTGCATTGGAGAAAACTTTCATGAAAAAAGAGAAAAGTTGTCAGTTTTTCACGAAAAGTTATACAAGAAATTTTTCTCGCTTTTCGCCCACCCCTAGCTAGGACTTATATGTAAAAGGCAAAGTGCAATAATGTTTTAGCAGCAAACTATCTGCACCAGGGGGACAAATAAGCAGTCTCACTGACTTAAATTGAGAATGCTAGAGAGGATTCCAATACATTATGAAGCAATGTGCTGAAGACCTCTCTATCATTCAAGGGGTTAAAAGTATCACTAAAATAAACAAGTATTTGTAAAATTGTATATGCCGCCTTTGGTACTGAGGGTTTGCTCCAGAATTTGTAGCATTCAATGGGTTAGAAGCCCCATAATTTAAATTGGTGGGATTTGTACTTTGTCCCATATGGTATAGTTGGTTAGCCTCAGAATTATTCTCCTTATCTTCCTATATTAGCCCTATAACCTTGCTTCTTACATACGGTTTTTATTGATTATATAATAATAATTCTGGTGTCTCTACACTAGAAACTGTTCATATTTAATCTATTTATCTCAGATTAGGGTTGTCTAAGTTTGGTTCTCAAGGGCCACTAACAGGCCAGGATTTTATGCATTTTATGCTTGAGCATCCTATATAATAATTTGCTAATGTATGTTTGTCAGAAGGTGTAATGCGCAGTAAAGACGGCTGCGCGTGCTACAGTCATGTGCAGTACAGACTGCCCGCGCCGCGGCTAATAATGGAGCGGGGCTCTCCGAGTTCAGACCATAGTCCTGCAGTCTGAATTCGGAAAGCCCCACTCCGTTATCAGCCACGGCGCAGGCAGTCTTTACTGTGCATGACTGCACTGCGGCTCTTGTTTCCTGGCACTGTGGCCCGTGTACATGGGTTGTTCAACTAGTACTATAATATTCAAATGAATGAGCCACGGATAAACTCAACTGTGCTTCATCAGGGATATCTTTAATCCTGGCCTTTCGGTAGCCCTTAGGTACTGAACTTTGACACCCCTGCTTAAATACTGCATATTCATATCACTGAATCAAATATTCATAGTTCTTGCTTATTTCAAAGGTAGGCATTGTAAAGAAATTGTTTGACATATTAACTTAATATTTTTTACTGCAGTCTCTGAATGCTCAAAATTCAGAATTTTAATAATCAACCAAAATTCTAGAGCAAACTAACTACAACATAGGGTTGCAACGAAAATTCTGCAGATACTCCAAAATCCATATGAGGATTTTAACCCAGAGAATTCATGCAAGGTCTTCAGTGTATTACAAGGCATTCAAAAGGCTCCATTTAACTTTTTTAAATTTTCATTTTCCTCCCGTGGTGCACTTGGTTTTTTCCATAATTGCACCTTATTATATTAATGACTAAGTCCACACATGATTTTTTGATTGAAGATTACAAATACAATAGTCTGTAAAATGTTACAGGCATATGAAATGTGTTAGATAGACTATTCTACTAGTAAAGCCATAGAGCTATATGTCCCTTGAGACTGAGAACCAGCAGGTTAAACAATTCGTCCATCAGCACAAGGAATGTGCAAGGCTGACCTCTTTGATATATCTTCAGTGGTACTTTGTAAAATGCAAATGGAACCTTCTCTACAAACCTTTAAAATATACATGCAAATATATTAACGCATGGGAATTCAGCAGCTAAGCCAATCTCCCGGGATCATCAAGGCTAAGCACAGCTGGCACGTGCTGCTCAACATATATTATTAAATAACAGCAATAATAACTTCACTTAAATAGCTCTTTTTCTCCCAATGGGTTTAGAAGAACTGCACAATTGCACAACAAAAGCAATATTTAAAATGATAAAAGAAGCTAAACATAGGATTAATATATATCATGAAGAGTGGAAATACACACTGCGGGCTGTGAAATTGGATATACATTAATCATATTGTTGGCAAAACAGGTGTATCAAGCTTACAGTATGTACAGTTTTTCACTGAAGTGTCCATTTGGACTGGAAGAAACTGTGAGGCTGAGGAACTTAGAGTAACTTGAGCAAACCTGGAATAAAACAACTGCACTACAGATATAAATTACATAGGAAAAAAACAACAAAGAAAAATACCCTTAGATAAATTATTTGACCCTAAGAAACAGGTACGCACTGTGTTGTGTACCTCTAAGCAACTTAAAGGGTTAAAATAACAAAGAAAAATGAAATTATAAATCACTGTGAGTGACGTACATGTAATTTCAAGGTCAAGATTAGAATTCACGTTAAGCACAATAGGCAAACTCCTAGACCCTAGGAGTTCCTAATTATAAAGGCTGCCTCACATTTGCTGACCACAACCACAGTGCTGAGTTTTAGGTGTGAACACTTTAGTCCAAATCCATGCCACAGACAACTACTCCTAATGAATGGGGCTGTTTGATTTACTAGTTCATATTGTAATTTGATCAGTTTAATTACTGTTCACATACATATTTCCTGGCCAGCTTATTTAATTCCTAGGTTGCTACAGAGACCTCTGATGCATTATTAGCAGTACATTGATGACCATGGGGTTTAAAGCATTTACTGTATATGTATGCTAAGGATATTTTCAGTATCAGATAACAGTGTCTGGGCTGAAAGCTAGGGGAGTAATAATTTGGTGAGTGGGGATGTGACAATGAGAGGGACATTCGAAACCTAAGGAACCCAAAGAAACCTAAGATAGAAATATGACCTTGATCATTTCCATTAATTGGCTGCCAGAATATAACAACGTCCTCCTACTTCTCCTTAAGCATTGAAGCATTTTATTAAGAACTAGTGTAAAAGCCTGTGTACACGGGTCAAGGTCCAGGTGATGTTAACCCTTTGAGTGCCAGAGAGGTACGAAATGCATTGCATACACCTCTTGCCAAAGGGTTAAGAGGTTGGTCCTGCTCTGCGTACTGCCACCTCCTCACTGGCGGCTCACGTGATGCAGTCATTCACTGTAGCAACTGCCCAAATGCACAGAATGCTCCCAGCACAGAACTCCCAGCATTCTGTGTGTTCGGGCAGGCTCTACTGTGCATGACTGCATCGGACAAACATTCTAACGTTTTATTATATAGAAGATATATAGGATTCCATTTTTTTCACAGAAATGTCAAATGCCACTGTAAGAAATAATTCATAATTCATACATCATACAGGAAAATCCACTGTTATGTTAAAATATTTCTTAGACTTGATAGTTTCCACCAGAGTTACGGAATCTGGATCATTTAACCCTCTAAGTGCCAGAGGGGGATCTATTGCATTGCTTCCCTATGTGTTAGGCCCCCTCTGGCACTGAAAGGGTTAAATGCAAGTAAACACACTGAAACTAATGTAATGAGCAAAATAGGTGCAATTCTGGAGCAAACCAACTGCACCACAGGTGGCCAAAATATTTCTCAAATATCCTCTCATTTAACCTTTGAGTGCTAGAGAGGTATCCAATGCATTGCAACACACAGAACATCAGATACCTCCATGGCACTCAAAGTGTTAACCCTTTAAGTGCCAGAGGGGTACCCAACGCATTGCTTTGCAAAGCGTTGTGTACCCCTCTTGCACTCAAAGGGTTAAATGGAGCCTTTTTTTAAATGCTAGAATGATCTTCAATGAGCTAAAGCCAACTTTAAATCAATGGGTGTTTTTATTTGTTTAATGCTCTTCTTCCTTTTGTAGGATGGAGGAAAGTTTTGTTTCATAAGAGAAAAATGGCACTTTTTACCTTCAGTGGGAAGTCCAAAGAAAAATGTATTTTTGTTTTTTCCCCAGTGCCCCCCCTAGCTGCACTGATAACCAAAGAAATACATAAAACAAACCCCAGCCTTGTCCCGTCGTAGTCAAAGAACCACACATACTGACTCCCCAGCCTTTAACCACTGCATTGGCAGACATCTAACCACACACATTGACCCCCTGCCTTATCCCACTTCACTGGTAGTCATATAACCACAAGTATTGACCCCAAGCCTTGTCCCACTGCATTGGTAGCCATCTAACCACACAGATTGACCCCCTGCCTTATTCCACTTCACTGGTAATCATATACCCACAAGTATTGACCCCCAGCCTTGTCCCACTGCATTGGTAGCCATCTAACCACACAGATTGACCCCCTGCCTTATCCCACTTCACTGGTAATCATATGCCCACAAGTATTGACCCCCAGCCTTGTCCCACTACTTTGGTAGCCATTAACCACTTATACTGACCCCAAGCCTTGTCCCACAGCACTGATAGCAATAGAACCAGACTTACTTACCCCCAGCCTTGTCCTACAAGCCTGGAGAGTGATGTTAAATGGAAGGCACTCCAGCTCCTGTCAAACTAGATCTGGTAACCTTTAAAACACACATATAATGTATCTGTATAACAGCTGAAATGTTTGGACATAGGTGAAAAAAATTGTTGTGGAAAATTTATCAGGGTTAGCTAAAAGGTTGACATTTTTTGGATTATCAGTGTACTAGAATTTTCAGGTCCAAAAATCAGAAATCATGTTAGTTTCAAAATATTTTACCACCTATAGATAATACAAAAAAAATCCTCATTTTTGCCACCGCCAGTACATTTCCCGTGAGAACTTTGCCACATTTTGTTTATGTTTTCTATGACTGCAAGATTTCCCACCACAATATTACTTCTTCTGAGAGCTGAAGTGGTGAATTAAATATCTTAACGTAAAAGCTGTCAGTCCAAAAGCAACATATGATTTGAAAAAATTGTTAGCAGGCTGAATGCCTTTGAGCTCAACACCTGTGGCTTGGGATATTCCAGAAGGGTGCAACACATGACATCAGATCTTTAAGCCTCTGTTTTCAACAAAAGTCATTAGGTCATCTTCTGCATCATCCACCTCTTCTTCCACACTACATTGATATTCCTCTGGGCTTTTGGAGATCTCAAACAATTTATTTTTACTTTTACTTTTGAAGCATTTTTATAATGTTTGCTACTACTTTCAGGACAGGTTTTTTTGTGCTTGTTTGTCTCAGTGTCAGATGCAGCAGTTGGTTTAGCTGCTACAACATTTTGCACTTTGTCATCATCACTGGACTGTGACTCATTGTTATCTTCAGTGCTTTTAAATGGTATATTAATAGTACCGTTGCTGGTGATGGTGGAACTATTGGTAGGACTTTGACAAACTACATCTTTCTTGGGAGGAGAAGGATCACCATAATTTATTTCACATGCTGAAGCAACCATGACTGCAGTCAGTTTTTGGACTGATACTTTACTCACGCTTCCCTGCACTGCTCCTAATCCTTTCACCCTTCCCCTACCCCATGTGTGTTTACTGGATATTTCTCAACTACTGTGTGTGTTTTGGCTGTAATGTACAAAATAGAATTGATTGTGTGATGTCTTGCCTTGGATCTCTACAAAATACTCTATCTCATCTAGTGTCTCACATCAGAGTCCCTGTCTTATCCCTTATCAATGTTTTATTATTTTTATATCATTCTTCTTAAATAACTAAATCAAAGGATACAAGTGGGTTTTTTTATACGTTGTAAACTTTGGGAGAAATATCCTTGCAAAGGTCCCCCCTCCAGCTCCTTTCATTGATGTCACTCTAGCTAACAAACTTGTAATCTGGTCAACAGACTAGATGGCTCTTCTGCAAAGATGAGACAACATAGGATAGAAAAAGAATCTTCATGTGAATGGTCTACAAAGTGTGCCTGCCTTAAACCAACTAAACTTAAGCCTGTGTCTTCCCAGTCAGTCACACAGAATTTTGGGGTAATTCTCCTTTGCTCCCTTCTTACTCCCCAAGATTCCCCTAACACAGAGATAACAGCCTGATGAGGAAGGATCTTTCTGTGTCTACTTGGGCACACAAAACTTGGGGGTAAACTTCCATTGCTCCCTTCTCACACCCAAGACTTCCATAGGACAAAGATCAGGAAGAAACTTGAAACATAGCTGTCTGTGTCTTCTCAGCTAGTCACACTGAATTTTGGGGTAGTTTGGGTAAACTGCTTTCTTTTTTTCTTTCTCCCAGACTCTCTAATACAAAGAACAGATTTCATGCCTACAAGACTCCCTAGCTTGCCTTCGCTAACTCAAAAATGTGCTGCTTTCTCTTCCTCTCATAAACATAGAATGGCATGCTGTGAGAACCTGACGTCCTTTTAAATGCCTGCAGGAATAGAAGAGAAACCTACTATGTGATGTGGAGAAATTCAGTCTTTCCATTAATTTTAATGCAGTGAGCTAGGCGAAGGAAGTGAAAAACATCAGCACTTTTCACAAAATATGTCCCGTTTGGGGAAAAGTTCCAATTTTCTCATCTTTCTCTTTTAAGGCAAAAACTTTTGCCCATCTTTAATGAAAAATTTCCATCCCAATAAGCCATTTTCCACAGCCATGAGACTAAACACTACTATGGATCACTAAATTGCATAAATAAAACAAACAAAACACAGTTCCTAAGGAATCAAAAACTAAATACAAAATCAGAAACTATCTTCCACAAATTCTTTTTTTATATAGTTACTGGCATGCATCCTTTAAAGAAAAACTACTAGCTTCTCCCTTCTGGATTCCACTTCTAGAATATTGTTCAAAGGAGGATTTTCTAAATGCAGCCATCATCTTGGGAACATTATGAGAGATTGTATATATCTGCCAGAACAGCATGTGTTTTGAGCCTAGATGGAAGCCCAGAAATCCTGTGCCTTCACTCTTTTGAATGTACTAGGTGATATGACCTCTTTAGTGCATATAAATGCACAGATTCAACAGTTGTTACGATTATCATGAGAGGAAGCTCCGAGTGCCATCATGCACTGGAAAATTGACTGATTTAAAGCTGATTTCTTCTATGGTTTGTTAGTAGGGATGGGCAAAAATGTTTGCCTCAAACTGAAATTGGCAAATAATGGCAATGGAGGGGGTTGTTTACTGGGATTGGGGGGGGGGCAGATAATAAAAAAGAAATCCTAAATAGAAATAAAAAAAACCCATAAGACATGGTATAAAAGGGGTCTGAGGAGGGTGCCTGTGTTTGTGGGTGGAGTCTGGGGAATGAATCAGTTGAGCAGGGAATTTGTATTGGAGGGTGGTTTCTTAACTGATTTTGCGGGACAGTTAATAAATAAATCAATACATTTGTATGTAAAGTGATAGAGACATGAAGCCCCTGACATAAGCTGCCTCTGCGGTGGGCTGATACTTGACTTGATAGAGTATTTTGTAGAGGATGACTTGTTAGATTTGTTGTTAGAGGCACAAGCCCTGAGGAAACATTAATTTGTTGGATTTATTATATCTAGAGGCACAAGCCCTGAAGAAACATTCATTTGTAGGATTTAGGCTTGTTAGAAACAAACCCCCAAAAAAGTGTTTTTTTGGTTTTTTTTGTAGGACTATGATTTATTCATTTTTTATTTATTTTTATTTTTTTTAAGCACAAGCCCTGAGGAAAAAAAATTCCTGACTGGCCTAGAGCCAGCAGGTAACTTCCTGTTGGCCAGTGGCCATTGTCAAATGCACTGATGTAGATGTAGAATTTGCGACTGTTGTTCTTGCTTCTTATGATGAGTTGTTTAAGCAGCAGGATGATTAGGCAGCTGAAAGGGAATGGGATCAATAACAGCAGTAACATGGTTGATGGATGATGAAGGTTTCACTTGCCACAACTAACTCCAGAGATGTGTCTGAGGAAGTAGCAGCACCATAACTAGCCACCACCATGTCTGGTATATGTGTTGCTGCTGCTGGAAAGTAGAACCTGTCCTTGTAATCCTGCATCACTTGTTGACCCCATTCCTATTATGTCCATGGTGATCTGTGGCAGACTAACCTGCTCCTCAGCATCCTGCTGCCCTTGCAACTCAGCAGCAGCATGAATTAGAGCAGTTGCAAATTCCACAAATTTCCCAATGCTCACTGCCATTTCTTGGTGACCTGACGAAGGCAGACTGGCAGCACTAGCAGCAGGCACAGGCAGCTGATATGTGCTCCTGCTGGTGGTGGGGGTATTATTGCAGTGGTATCAGTTCTGCCTTCATCAGGATCATGTTCCACAAGGACAATGCCATGGGGGAAGGGGGCTCCCAGGGTCAGGGGAGTGATGTGGGCTCCCTTGACTGCTAGTCTGGATGCTCTCAATTGTTACCCCTACCACTCTCCTAACACTAGTCCCACCGACTGCTTCACCATCACTGTTACTACTACTACTAACACCGACCACATCAATTTCAGCCCCTGAGTCTCCCTCCTCACAGTCAATGGTAATAGGTGGAGACCTTAGTAGTAGTAGTACTAGCACTGGTGGTACTGCTTGGGGATGGCATGTGTGACTTAGGGTCACCTGCTGTGACACTTGGCATCATCTTCTACTTCCCCCCTCCTGAGTATTACAAGACACACTAGCAGCAGCTTTAGCACTGGTGTCAACAGGCTCAGAACTGACAGCAGCCACAGCACTGGTGGAAGCAATGGTTTTACTTGCAGCAGGCACAGCACTGGTGGTGGCAGTGGCAGAAGGGGCATTACGTCTGACAGCTGGCACTGCACTGGTGGTAGCAGGGGCAGTACTGTCAATAGGCACAGCACTGGTGGTGGCAATGGAGAAGGGGCAGCACGTCTGAAAACAGACAGCACATCTTACAGAAGGCTCAGCATGTCTTGCAGCAAGCACAGGCAGCTGACCTGTCCTGCTCTCATTACTACTACCCTTTTTTACCTCCCTTGACAGTAATTTCCCCAAAATCCCTAGGGGTTATTTAGGGGGACTGGCCAACATTGCTTCTTTAGTGCTCACTTTCTCCTCAGACTCAGACTCAGTGGACACATAGCTGTCCTTCCAGTTCCTCCTTTTATTATTCTTAAACCTGTTCATACGATAGCAGTCACTATGAGCTTCTCCAGCCTCAATTTTGCCTCAAAATCAAAACAGAACAGCACAGCATGTCTACCTCACTTTGTAACTGCTTCTATTGTGTTACACTTCCTGGAATAAGTCACGTTTTTATAGCGAAAAGGTGAAAACTACATAAATCAATGGGCAGAAAATTTCTAGCCATTGAAAAAATGGCAAAGAATTTTGGCCAATGGGCAAAAATGCGAATATTTTAATTGTAGGTTTTAAAGTGGATTTTCTCATGAAAAAGCGGACAAGAACATGGTTTACGTGGAATTTCCCATAGGAACATGGATAGAGATTTCGCCCACCCCTATCTGTTAATCCATAGTGAGAAACATGGTGCAGATGCCCATCCCATCCAGAAATGCCTATACACTGTCCATTGCCCTCTACATGGGACAATTGGCACAAAGTTGAGAAATTTTGGCACAGATCACTTAGTTTATCGATGATAGACAAGTGGACAGTAAACCAGTTCTTGCTCATTTATGATAGGCAAGTCTCCAATAAATCATTTCTAGTTCATAGGTAACAGGCAAACAGCCAGTAAATCAATTCCAGTGTCTATTTTAGCATGACATTTTACTAGTACATCCCCTTTATATTTTTACTGACACAGAAGAATGGTCCAGGTTTTTAACTACCACAGGGATTTGGCAGAGCTGGAAATGGCAGCAACTGGGAGCTCCATTAGACTAATTAGGAAGGGTGACAATGTGATTTTCTAACTACTGGTTCATGGTTTATTTGCAGAATAAACAGATAATCGTTCCCCTACTGCAATGGTTCTCAGTAATTATTTGCTCAAGGCACCCCCAACATGCAATCTTAAATATATATTTATATACTTTGCCAAGAGGGTAACGAAGGGTACAAATACATAAATGTACCATTAGTCTTAGGTATCACAATCAGAATAACAAAAATAAACATATTGTTCAAACAATTTCCATACATGTACAACTGAAACTTACCATTCACATTCTTGTCAAAGTCTTTATAGGTGAAAAGGGGTTCTCTATGAGGATGTTCTTGGCACACCAAAGGGCCACAGAACCCTGGAACCACTGCTTTGCTAAGTTATATAAGCTATCACAGGTGTCATTAACATACAAAAAGTTTTAACCCTTTGAATGCTAGAGTGGTACAGAATGCATTACAAAGCAATGCATTCCGTACCACTCTGGCACTCAAAGGGTTAAACTTTTGTGTCAAGTATAAAAATAGGGTTGAATGCACAAAGAGAGATGGAGTAATTGGAGAACCAAATGGATAATAAGGATAATGTAGCCTTTAACCCGTTGAATGCTAGAGTTGCCTCTAATGTTGTGCTTCAACAGGTTACAGTAAATGCCCATTTTAAATCATTGGAAAGTTTAATGGTTTCATTTCGTGCAGTTTGTCCTACAATTGCTCTTTTGTTTTTTGCGAATTTGGCTTATAAGGGTATGACTTTTTATTTTTTGTAAGGGCCATTGCAGAGGGGAGATTTATAAGCAAGGTTTATAAATATTAATTCATTATGAGCATTTTATGCCTTAATTTTTAACTTGTGTGAAAATTTGTGTTTGTTGCCTTTGCTTATTAAAGATCTGACATATTCAGAAATGGTAGTTGAATGGTAGTGGGGGCATAATTTACCTATGTCCAATGAAATGGTTATTGAACAGCCAAAAATAATCTTCATGCTCAATTGGATGAAGTAATTTTCCAGTTCACCATACATACCGACACATTCTGTCAAACGGCTGGGTTGGATAAAATTTAAGTTTTCAGGACAAAATAAAACTGTTTACTTTGGAAGGGTCATGGAAAGAGACTTGCAGCTTGCTCCGAGCTTTGCCATGTGTGCTATTGATCATTTTGTTATCTAGTGTTCTGTTTATGCATTCCTGTTTAAAGTTTTCTTTTCCTAGAAAAAAATCTATTTAAAAATATGTCTTTCGTTATCATATCTCTGAAATGTGCTAATTTGTTACAGATTACACCTCATCGTTCTTTGTAAAATAACATTACTAATTACAGATGTGCAAATATTTTACCATAAGTTACAAATTGCTTCTATGTGAATGACATCACTTGACCTAGTTCCTTCACCACACAGACATTTGTGAAAAACTAATTTTTTATAACTCAAATGTTTTTGATTATTAGAAATACACTAAAGAAGGGTATTAGTGGTAGAATTTACATGGTCATAATTTCTCAATTTTGGGATTTTAAATGGCTATATATAAAGACAACGGTTTAGTAAACCTAAGACAAACAAATTGCACTTTGTGTACCAAATGTAAAAAAAAAATATCCAATGAGATTTTTAATTTTATACATATGATAACATTGTTTTGATTCAGATTTAATAAATTTTTGCCTTGATATATGTCCCCACAATAAGCATTAACCAAAGAATACAACTAAAACCAATTGTTTGTCTTCATTAAACACAATATTGTTTACTGTAGTAATTATGGACAAACCAACTTTAAAATTCCAAATTTCCACTGATTTAAATGAGGCTTTTCAGTGGGGATTTTTTAAAAAGGAAACATTTTGACCAAATAAAAGATTAATAGTTTGACATTAGGAACCAGCATTGAAATACATTTGATATTGATAGTAAATTAATCCTTCAGATGCCAGAGAGGTTTCTAATGGCTTCATTGTTCTACAGAGTTTTTCGAGTGAAACTATAAGATTCAGCACAGCAAATAGTTTGAGAACCAATGGTTTTGAGCATCACTGATCCTGCATAATTGCCTATGTTATAGAGTCTCTGGAGGGAATTTCATTGAGAATGCTTTTATAGTATTTTAAAGAGCAATTTAAGAGGTTTCCTTAAAAGGTGGTAACAAGTTACAACATATAAAAATATACCTTTCAAAACCCTCTCCATAAATCTTCTCTTAAAATAAGAAGATATTACCACTCTAAATAAATACCTTGCATTGTTCATAGGTATCAAGGCAACATTATAATATGCATCAACAAAAGGCCAGCATGGGGATACTTGCACTTTTTCATTGATACATTTACTATGCTGTAAGTTTACTCAACATTTACTTTGACACATATTGTTTTGAAGGGGGTTTACAGAAAAAAAATGAACAACACCTTCAGTGGTTATATTCTACATTTGGACCCCTAATCTGAATTAAATGGAAGTATGCTTTACTTCATGCTTAGTTAAAAAAAAATTACAAAGTGGATCCTACTTTCTATGCTATGTACTATTTTATTAACCACATTGATCAGTTGTTTTATAGTAAGTCAGTATCTATCTATCTATCTATCTATCTATCTATCTATCTATCATTATTTGGAATCCATTCCAAAATTCGTTTGGACCATCTAACATCAGGTCTTCTTGTTATGTGCTCTCTCATTTCCATTTCAGGTGGTTTACACTTTCAATGATGTCAAAGACCTTTGTTTGCTGTCAAATCCATGCACATGTTTTTTTGTTCTCTTTTTGCTAGGTTTGAATTAATCTCTTCATACTTCTCTGCATAACCTTAAGTTTTTGTTTGGCTTTGTAATTCAGTGTCAGTGTTTCACAGCCATATGCAAGGAATGGGAGGACACATTGGTACAAAACCTTTTGCTTGAGTGGTAAATTTAACTTACATATAGTACTACTAAGTTTTCCAAATGTTTGCCATCACAATTTTATTCGAGTCTCAGTTTCCATTATGGTGTTTCCATCTACTGACATTTTCTGTCAAAAGTAAACATACGTACTTGTCCACTTCTTCTTGTTCTTGTTCATCTACTGTGATTTTCCTTGATATGGCAAATTTGTTATGCATAACTTGAGTTCTGTTGATATTCTTCAGACCCAAATTTTTGCTTTCCTGTTAAAGCTCTTCAGTGCGTTCTTGCAGTTCTTCAGGACTAGTACTGGCAATTTGTATGAAATCATTTGCGAAACGTAAGTGATGTCGTTAGTCTCCATTGATCTTAAGTCCTTTATTTTGCTCAGTTTAATTTGTGTAAAATAGTCTTCTAAATAAGCAGAAAATAGTTTTGGGGAGATTGTGTCGCCTGGACTTTATCACTGCTGACTTGTTTTGATGCAGTTGCATTTTCATTATTGATTGGAGAATATTATCTATCTATCTATCTATCTCTCTATCTATCTATCTGCTTTACAGGAGGGGAATCACCCATGCTCAAGGTGCCAATAGCCTTGGTCATGTTCAAGGTGCCAATAGTCTTGTTGCTATTTCAAAGTCAAGAAAATCCAGAAGCAAAGATAGTGAAAAGCACTCTCAGGACCTCTTAAATTCTGCAAAAAAAAAAAACAAGAGAAAATGTTTTATATATTGTTTCTGTTATACAGTTACACATCTTGAGGAAGGTCGCGATGTGTAACCGAAGCCAGATATAAGTTAGTGCACTTACTAAATATACAGTAAATGGACTGGGTGCTGATAAAGAGATGAAGTACATTGAATTCCTTGAAGACACTCACAACACTTCTTAAACTTGAATCAAGTAAATATTTATTGTATTAACCAGGCCCCAAGGTAGGGCCTAAACAGTGAGCATATACTCCTGACAGGGTCACCCAAGGTTGACAGATAAAAGCTAAAACACCAGACTATATCAATCCAAAACCTACCAACCCGCACTGGACCAGCATGGTAGATTATGGCCCATTCCCTCGGCATGACTTCACATAAAAAAATCGCTCTCATTACCCGGAGGTTTGAGAGCTACTTATTATGGCAGCAGGAGGACCAGCTCAATGACAGAGGGTGCTAAGGATCACTGGGCTCTTTGTTCTTTAGGAATTGGATTGATTAACATTTGATAAATGAGTATGGTTTCATGCTTAGAAGAACTACTACAAGAACTAAATAACACCAACTGGGACATTATCGGACTATGTGACACTAGTAAAAGAGATGAAGATTTAGACAAATTAGAAGATGAACACTAGCTATACTATAATGGAAACAATCATAGATGTTTTGGATTGATCACATTCTTTATTAACTAAAGACTGACAGACTCAGTTGTAAAAGTAGGAACCATTTCTGAAATAGTTAATTCCTGTGCAATCAAACTAAACAGCCTCTATGTTCTTCATATCATTCAAGTTTATATCCCCGAAAGCAGCCATAGTGATTTTGAAGTTAAAGGGGAACTACCACCCCATAAAATCTTTATCTAAATTAAGTCGGCTCCAAAAGGGACTGACAGCGCAGACGCACGGACGTCACTATGGCAAAATGTCCGTGCTTCCTGCTACTGTCAGCCATGGAATAACTCGTAAATCAGTTAAAACAGGTAATAATTCTGGCGACTAGCGCTACTAAGCAGCTAGTCGCCAGATGGAGACTTAGTTTAGATAAAGATTTTATGGGGTGGTAGTTCCCCTTTAAAGAATTTGATGATGATTTAGTACGCATATACAAAAAGAACAATTACCACTACAAATTTATAATGGGAGATTTCCATGCGAGAACTGGTAAGATCCAGACTGGTGAAAAATCGATCAGACCACATGGAAATGGAGAAAGAGACAACAGAGTCAACCAACTGATCAAATTTGTAGAAAAACAACATTTTTTGCATCATGATTCATTCTACAGGAAAACGTCCCAGAGAAAATGAACATGTCATTAAAAGTAAAATCAACTTCATAGTTGCAAATAATACAACACTATTCACTGCCTTCTTAAATCATTTTAACGCTGGACGTACCCATCATCTAGTGAAAACAAAAATCAAAATTGACTGCAAGAAAGAAAAAAAAGAAAGAAAATGATCAAGTCAACAAATGTCAAGATGGACACTAGCCTGCTATTGAAAATTAGAAGAATTTTGAAACTGCAATAAAATCGATGAAAAATGGCATAGCAGCTGGACCTGATAAAGTCATTATTGAGATGTTGAAAGCCAGTGGTCTATCCTTATTCAAAACCCTAGCTAAACTATTCTCAAAATACCTAATACTCAGTGAAGTGCCAGAAACATGGGAAAATGCACAAAAAGGTAATATAAAAAATACCAAGCAATAAGCCTATTGCCAGTCATCTACAACGCATTCACAGAGGTACTATCAAGAAGAATGGACACAATACTTAACACTGCACAACCTAAAGAACAAGTAGCTTTCAGGAACAGTTTCATTACAATGGACCACATCCAGACAGTGCAAAAAGTTATAGTGCGGCATAATGAATATAACCTTCCATTAAGCATAGCCTTCATTGACTAGGTGATAGCATAGGTGGAGCCACTCTTGACATTATGATTTCATGACGCAACATGTGACAACGGGAGTGAAAGAGTGTTATTGATCTTAATTGTAATGGAGTAGTTCTGCTCTGTCTCAGGACAATTGAGTGGTATGTGTATTTCAGCAATTTCTTTACTTCTAAATACACTGTCACATTGACACTCAGCACTTGTACATTCATCTCTATATGCTCTAATACATATGCTCACAGCATCATACGTACATATACATGTATGCAAACACATACATCTATGCAATTACATAGATGCATACCACCCATCCAACATATTCATACATGCATGCATTCATACATACACACACACAGATCTACATACACACAAACCTCCATACATATACATACCTACATATGTATGTAAGGTACAATTGCACCTGCGTCTATTCATATACATATACGTGCTATATTGCATGTGTTTGACAACCTTCCACATTGGCCCATTCGAGGATGGACCACTCTTTATCCTTACTAGTAAGAATAACAACACCCAAAGGGGGAAAGAAGGGATAGAAGAAAATAGGTACAGAGAAGGGAAAGGAGAAGTGTACATTAGGGACAGGTCTTCAATTTTCTGATGAACCTGAGGAAATGGAGGGAATACATACTAGCACAATCCTTGGACCAGTACGAACAGTCCTTTGGCTATGTGGTATTTGATTTATGATAGCAAAGATACTAGAAATGAACTGCATACTAAATTTAAAAAAGTCTGTATTTTTTCCTATGAACTGTAAGGGTCCTTACATTGAAATGTTCAATAAAGTAGGAAAATAAGATATCAATAAATTAAAACATAGAGTGAATAAACACAATAATCACTTATCTATGGGGGAACTAGAAATGATTGCAGTACATGAGCAGTATGATCTGATTGGAGTGTCTGAAACCTGGTTAGATGATACGTATGACTTGGCAGTCAATCTAGAGGGTTATTCACTTTTTAGGAGGGACAGGGTTAATAAAAGGGGAGGAGGGGTATGCCTATATGTAAAGCAGGCCTTAAAACCTAGTTTAAGGGAAGATATAGATGAAGGGTCCAATGAAAAGGTAGAGGCCTTGTGGGTTGAAATACACACTGGGGGCACACATAATAAAAAGATATTGGTGGGGGTTTGCTACAAGCCACCTAATGTTGGGGAGTTGGAGGAAGCCCAGCTTTTACTGCAAATGGAAAAGGCTGCTAGGTCAGCAAAGGTAATTATAATGGGAGATTTCAACTACCCTGAAATTGACTGGAGCAATATGACTTCAGGCACAACAAAGGGAAATATTTTTCTAAGTATGATAAATGATAATTTTATGTCCCAACTAGTAGAGGAGCCAACTAGAAAAGAGGTCTTGCTTGACCTAGTGCTCTCAAACGATTCTGACATTGTAAACAGTATGCAGGTAAGGGAACATTTGGGCAGCAGTGACCATAATATTGTATCCTTTGAAGTTTGTTATGAGAAACCCAATAGCAAGAGTTTAACCAAAACATTAAATTTCAAAAAGGCTAATTTTACAAAGTTAAAAGAAGCTTTAAAGGATATCCAGTGGGATGTAATTTTCAAAGATAAAAATGCACAAGAGTCATGGAATGTATTTAAAATGCTCTTGGGCAAATATACACGTCAATATATACCATTGGGGAATAAGCACAAGAGAAGTAAAGCAAAACCAATGTGGATTAATAATGTGGTTAGCAGGGAAATGAGAAATAAAAAGCAGGCTTTTAAGGTGTTTAAGTCAAATGGGTCAGATGCATCATTTAAAAAATATAAAGAATGTAATAAAATCTGCAAACAAGCAATTAAGCTAGCTAAAATAGAAAATGAGCGAAACATTGCAAATGAGAGCAAGAAAAACCCTAAACAATTCTACAAGTATATTAACAACAAAAAAGTTAAGGTTGATATTGGTCCTCTTAGGACTGAAACAGGTGAATTGATTAGTGAGGATAACGCTATGGCTGAGACCCTAAATACGTTCTTTGCTTCAGTATATACAAAGGAAGCAGAAATGACAAGCTATGGGCAAACAGACAAAACCATGGAATTTCCTCCAACATCTACATGGCTTACTGAGGACAAGGTCCAAAAGAGACTGGAAAGGGTTATAGTGAATAAAGCGCCTGGACCGGATGGTATACACCCAAGGGTACTTAAGGAACTTAGTTCAGTAATAGCAAAACCATTATACTTAATATTTATTGATTCGCTTTCATCAGGCATAGTGCCCTGTGATTGGAGGAAAGCTGATGTAGTTCCATTGTTTAAAAAGGGAGCAAGATCCAAACCAGGAAATTATAGACCTGTGAGCTTGACTTCCATAGTGGGTAAGATACTAGAAGGGTTATTAACTGATAGTATTCAGAACTATGTGAAGACAAACAATATCATTAGTAGGAATCAGCATGGTTTCATGAAGAACAGATCATGTCAGACTAATTTACTTGCATTTTATGAAAGAGTGAGTAGTAATTTGGACAGGGGAATTGCTGTTGATGTAGTATACTTGGATTTTGCAAAAGCCTTTGACACAGTGCCTCACAACAGGTTACTGCATAAATTAAAAGGCTTCGGTTTGGGTGGTGGTATCTGTACATGGATTGAGAACTGGTTAAATGATAGATGGCAGAGAGTTGTTGTAAATGGAACTTTTTCAAATTGGTCTAGGGTTATAAGTGGGGTACCGCAGGGTTCAGTCCTGGGCCCAATGCTTTTTCATTTGTTTATTAATGATCTAGAAGTGGGAATTGAAAGTAGCATCTCAATCTTTGCTGATGACACTAAGCTATGTAAGGAAATACATACAGAGCTCGATGTTTTTTCCCTACAGAAGGATTTAGATAAACTAAGTGAATGGGCAGAAAAGTGGCAGATGTCATTTAATGTAGATAAATGTAAGGTTATGCATTTGGGTTGTAGAAACAAACTTGCTACATATACTCTAAATGGGAAACAACTTGGGAAATCCTCATTAGAGAAAGATTTAGGTGTACTGATAGACAATAGTCTTCACAGCAGTGTGCAGAGTCACTCAGCTGCTGCAAGAGCAAATAGAGTACTAGCCTGCATAAAAAGAGGTGTAGAAGCAAGGGATGCTAATATTATCCTACCTCTGTATAAATCCTTGGTTAGGCCTCATCTAGAATATGGAGTACAATTTTGGGCGCCTGTTCTAAAAAAAGACATTGCTGAACTGGAAAAGGTGCAGAGACGTGCAACAAAACTGATAAAGGGATTGGAGGATCTGAGTTACAAAGAGAGACTAGCCAAACTGGGTTTGTTTACATTAGAAAAGAGACGTCTAAGGGGTGATATGATTACCATTTACAAATACATTCAAGGCCAATACAAAGAACTATCCAATGAATTATTTATGCAAAGAGCTGAGCTAAGAACAAGAGGTCATCCATTAAGACTTGAGGAAAGGCGCTTTCGACTAAAACACAGGCAGGGATTCTTTACAGTAAGGGCGGTAAGGCTATGGAATTCTTTGCCTCGGGATGCTGTGCTTGCAGATAATGTAACTGCATTCAAAAAAGCAATGGATGCCTATCTAGCACAGAACGATATTGACAGTTATGACAGATGGCTTCAAAGCAAATAGGATATTGAGCCGGGGAACTATTTGACACACTCACACACACACCTACATTGGAAATTGCTCCAGAGGGCTTTTTTGTTGCCTTCCTCTGGATCAACAGGGGTGTTATTGGCATGGGCTGGACTTGATGGACGCATGTCTTTTTTCAGCCTTATCTACTATGTTACTATGTTACTATGAAAGGATTGAGATTAAACAATTTAATTACAATGATAATATAATCATTAGGGCAATTAATAATGGGAGATGGATTATTACTCAGGATAGGGATGTGTATAGTTAGGAGTCACTGGTATTTCTAGGTGACAGAACATCTTATAAATTGTTACCTGCTGACCCTACTCATAATTTCCTTGAATAGGGAGAGGATTTTTTAATTATTAAGAGGGAGAGTTCATACCCTAAACTGGTTATATTCTGTAATCTCTCATAGATCCATAATACATCTGGGAGACATATAATATCTAATTTTAACGCACTGACTTCTGATCTATCGAAATATGTTAATTGCTTTTATGGCACCAATGATATTGAAACTTCAGTCTTATTTAAGGGATACTATGGATGAGTTACAGGTATTAATTGATATCATATGGAAATCTGATTTTTACATTAGATTTGTGTTCTTTATACATTTGCATGTATCAAGATATGAGTTCACGAACTGTTAGATAATGTCTACATAAATATACCATTACATGTAGATACATTTCTATTGAATTATATTTCTTTTATTTTTAAACATCATTTTTATTACAGGTTTTCAAGACAAATAAAAAGAGAAAAAAAGACAGACATGTCATTCATCCAATTGACATCCACTTCACACAAAATAAAATCAAGTGGATGATAAACAAATTGCACAATGGGAGAGAAGGGGAGAAGAGAGTGAGTAAGAGAGGGAAACAAAGAAGTACAATTATACCATTACAGTCTGGTATACATTGCCCAGTAGGATCATGAGTGGAATGGACAGATGAGTACCAAGCAGACCATATTGTTGATAAAACTGCTGACATTGTGTAGGAGACATCTTCATTTATTAGGGATATAATTTTAAATTTTCGTGAGGATTAGGATCTTCCCAGGCTCTAGCAATTGAAAGTCAAGCAGCCAAAAGGATGTGGTGTAATTATGTTCTACAGTAAAAATAAGAAAAGACAACAGCGTAGAAGAAGTTCTTCTAAGTGTAGTAATTCTTGGGACACCTTCACACATGCACTCATGTGTTTGAGAGATTTTTAGAACTGCCTCTCAGTTGTAACAGCTCCCCTGGTATAAACAGCAGGAAGGTTTTCCACTCTCAGTCTTCCCTGTTCTTGCTTCTTCTAAAAAACCTCTCAAACAAGTCAGTGCAGTTTTAATTGAGCACGGAGTAAAGGTGAAGGTGAAGTGTCCTAAAAATTACTACACTTAGAGCGAGATGCTGAGAAAGTTGTGGTAACTGAAATTGTCTGTAATCAGAATAAAAAAGTTCTTACTCCATAATCCGTCAATTCTCAGACACGTTTCTGTCATTTTTGCATCCAATCCCGCCATCTCCATCAAAGGGAAAAAGCCATCTTAAAAGTGGGTGTGGTTTAATCTTCCATCATAATGTAAGGTATTTTCAGAAAAAAATATTCATTTGAACTTCATTTTTTTGTCTGATTAACGTCATTTTTTCCCGACATACTAAAAAAGGTCTAAACTTGGAGAAGAAAAATTAAAGTACTGAGAAAATTTTTCGTTTCAAAGAGAAAAAAAGTCTTTGTTTCTTTGAAAAGTTTTGTTTTAAAGACAAAAAGAGTCTTTATTGCTTTGAAAATTTTCATTTCAAAGACAAAATCAAAGACAATTTTTAAGATTAGAATTTTTAACGGCAGTGTTCAATGAGATCTTCTTATCATCATTTTTAATCCTTTAGATGAATTTTACTTCTTTTTTTTACTTCTGAAAATATGGTCCTTCTTTAACCAACAACTCATGATCCGACAAGTTTTTCATTACGATGGCTTTTTGAACATCTCACCCCTAGAGTAACTTCTTCTGCGCTGTTGTGTATGCTATTGGGAGTTCCCATCACAACAACAGCACCTAAGAGTCCATTTCAACACAGAACTGGTTTTCATTTCTTATCTTCGGGTGAAGAGACAGTGAGATATAATATTTGATTTTGTTCTTTATATTTTTGTCATTATTGTGTGGCACTACATTGGATCTATTACTGGAGACACTATTATATTAGTGTCATGCAGTGGAATATTCTTTGTTTGCTTTGTGTGATAATGTTCTAGCAGGCTTAGAGATGGAAGGTATCCTAAAATCTCTGGGGCAGGAGCAATTTGTGTACTTCAAATCTGAGAAAGAATTTGGACCATTTCTCTCCACAGAGTCTTAATCTTAATGCATGACTACCAGAAATTAAACATTGTATCCTGCTTACCACATTTTTGCCAACAATGAAGAATGAATGATCACAACTCTGTGAGGAACCATATACCACTGCATCATAACCATCCTAGTTGTTCCATACTGATTTATTTGGTGATATTAGCATCTACATTGACAGCAGCAGAACACAGAGCAGTAGAAAAAGTATGTCCTAATTCACAAAGTAACAATAACACATAGCTATAACTTTGATTTTTCTAGCATATTGTAACAGAATCTCTCAAACCATTTTTTAATCCACAATGAGTTCCTAAGGATATGCACGTTCTTGATAAAGTGAGAGATTTGGATATACTTGTAGAAATCTGTAGGTTTTAGGTGGTACTTAATTTGAAGGTCTGTAAATGATTGCAAGAATCCCAGCAAAAAAAAGGTCAGGGGAAACAGTAATATCATAAGTAGTACCATAAGCTATACAAGATTTCCTCCAGAAATAGGGTATCATCTTTTGGAGGAAAGAGATTTGTAGCATTGGAGAAGGGTGGGCCTGTAAGCACAATTTATAGAAATATTTAGACCATATTTTAAATGAGAATTCTAAGCCTGGCATCCATGTGGTCTTAGGAAGGGGATTAGAAAGAGCATTCCTTAACAAGTCGTAAAGGAGTGATATTGTTTAATTTTTAACCAGCATTTCAAGGAGACATGAAGTCTCCAGTTGGCAAGTTGATCTAAAGCTGATGTCAGTTAATAAGATCTGATAAGGGGAACTCCCAGCCCACCCAGCTTTTGTCATTGTATGGTCACCTGGCCCACTCTAATTTTTTATGTGTCCATATAAAAATGAAACAGTTTTTGGGCTTCAATAAGACATGGGTTAGGGAGGGCATTCATCATTACAGCTGCTATGTGACCCAACCAAGAATTCTAAGACCTGATCGAGACAGAAACATCTTGCCTAAGTTTGTGATTTAAAGGAGGAAAAATAGCAGTGAATAAAGATTTAGGAGATTTGGTCCCCCCTGCTATTCAAAGTGACACAACTTCTTGAGGTCATCTTTGTCTTTTCTGGGAAAGCCTATTATAAGTGTTTACATTTTAGCAGTGAGATATTCCTAAGCCACACTGTATAATGTCAGCTAATTGTTTGAATATAATTATTTTTGTTCACCTTAATAGATATAGGCAGTCTCCAGGAAATGTTTTAATTCAAATCTGACTGTTCTTTACTAATACAATTACTGTAGGCAGTGCAAAATGGTGGGTAAAGGAGACTCCTATACAATTCAGACCAGCTAAGTTGCCTAAAACTCTAGTATTCAAGGGGTTAACCTAGCATGAATATGTATTTTTAAACCTTCTGAGTGCCAGATGAGTCTGTAAAGCATTGTTCTGCAATGAATGAGCACCCCTCTGCCACTCAAGGGGTAAATGAAAGTGGTAACTTAAGACTAAAGCCTCTTTTCAGGGTGTTTTAGAGGAGAAATTATTGTGCAAACAGAGTCATAAAGGCCGAATAATAAAGTAATTTTAATTAATTTACCCCTTGAATGTTAGAGAGGTCCTTTTGCAATGCTTTGGCGAACTCTCTAATATCTCATTCTTCAGAACTGCTATTCCTTAGCTTTCTGAATATGGCCCTAAGTTTTTATTCTTTAAATGCCAGAGAGGTATCCAACATATTGCAGCACGATGTGTTGTATACCTCCCAAGCATTCAAATGGTTAAGACTAGAACTAAGAATTGAATCTTTGCCAATTGTTTCTGACTTTTTTCTTATGTAACATTTGTTTCAAAAGACAAAATTGCTTTGTATGAAATATGTAAATCTTCCACACATCCTATATAATAATTCGCCAAGTTGTGTGTAACGCCCGACATGCGCAGTAGACACTGCTGCGCGTGCGGCAGTCATACGCAGTAGAGACTGCCCGTGCCGCGGCTGATACAGAGCTGGGCGCTCCGAAGGAGCGTCCAGCTCTTTATCAGCTGAGGCGCGGGCAGTCTCCACTGCATGTGACTGCCCCGCGACCGGCTGCCAGAGGCACTGTATCAGCCGAGGCGCGGGAGACCCGCGATCGGCTGCCAGAGGCACTGTGGCCCGTGTAACGGGCTGTTCAACTAGTTCAATAATAATCACTTCCTATATAATAATTTGATAGGATGTTTGTCAGAAGCCATCATGCGCAGTAGAGACTGCCCGAACTCACAGAATGCTGGGAGCATTCTTTGCTTTTGGGCGGTCTCTACAGTGCATCACTGTCGGCGGCAGGCCGCAGAGCAGGACCGGCCTCTTAACCCTTTGATTGCCAGAGGGGAACGCAACGCATTAACATTACCTACCGAAATAATGCATTAAAATAATGCAACCCTACAAAATACCAAACTAAAAAATAACTTTATTTTTTTTTTTTTAGTTTCAAATATCTTTATTGAAAAGCATAAAAGAGTGTACAGACTTTAAAATGAGTTCAGGTGTACAGGTGACAACATGCAGTATATAAACAAACAGCTTTAACATTATTGTAGTGGATATTTTATAAACATCAAATGATATTCGGTGTTATGGTACATAGAACATAATCTCAAGAGAGTTGACATGAACTAAATATTACTCATTGGGTACTGCTAAGACAGTGGTAGCCTTGTTAAGGCCTTAACAGAATGCATGTTACTGCTAAGTGCGAATATCAACTATTAAAAATTACTTTTTTTTAAACTGTAAAATCTATTATATATAGCTACATTTAACAAACTAGAATTTATCATGTGTCCTATCAGCAATGCTATGTGACAGACTAAAGAAGCACTTGAAACAGTAGCAGAAGATGTCATTACATGCAGCAGACCTTATTATGCAGTTTTCATGTCATGTTTCGATTGCCACCCACTGAGCATATCCCATAAATTAACTGCAGCTGATGCAAATGGGTTTAAACATGAGCAAAAGGTCAGAATACCATTATACAAAACCAACCTAAAAGACTGAAATACATGACATTTTGTATCTGGAACTAACATGCTCCCTATTTTCTAAAGAAACCTAAAGATCACAGACAAGGCATCATCTGGCAAAAGACTTGTAAAATATGTCTTAACATTTCCTCACTTCACTGCACTGCCTCTGTAAAATGCAATTGTATGTCAATTTTTTACACCGAAAACGCTTTGCCTTTGTGCTCATTTTATATTACGTTTGCAAACACTTATTTACCAGAGGGATGTGGACTGCATTTTTAAAATGTATAAAGACAAAAGGAGGAGGGGTAATGTACCAATATGATTCTGTGCTAATATAGGAGCTGAAACCGATTTGTTAGTGCTACCCATGCTTAACCCCAATTCACTAAGCTCTGTATACAGAAAATGGTGCTCTTTATGCTGTTTGTGCCAAATGACAGATCGAATTTAGGGGTGCTTGTTTCCTCGCCACCTTGTTTAAAGCCACATATGAAGCCCTAATTATTATCCATGATTTTTCTTTCTTAGCTGTAACTTTCTGTGTAATATAACAAACAATCTCCATGCAAGTCATAGGAAATTTCTTATCAGATCAAAATGGTTTAACCTCTTGAGTGCCAGAGAGCAGAACAATGCATTGCATACCCGTCTGGCATTCAAAGGGTTAACTCAGAAAGACGGCAGTTAAATATAGCTACATCTGTATGTACTAACAAGGCAAAGAGGAAAGAGTAACATTGCTCCATTTCTCTAAAAACAAACAATAAACCTGTGCTCTTCCAGTCTAGTTGTGAATTGTGTGCCCTGTATTAGGCATATATTATAATACTGTGAATAAATGTGGGGCATTAGTGCCTACATTTTTGGCCCAAAAAAGAGGTTTAAGCTTACCAACCGCGCCAAGGTTCCTCAAGTGTGGTAACTCCTACTCTAAACACTTGAAGTCCCTATCTAAGAAAAAAAAATAAAATTAAATTCGAAATTAAAAATGACCCCTGACGAGATGTTATAGTAACGGGTAGAGCAGGAGGACCCATTTTTACTTAGAGTCTGTACCCAGAATTGATACAAGTTGCAGCAGTGACACATGTGAAACAGCGAGAAAAGAAATCTCCATAGCCACCGTAAGATCATCGAGACAGCTGGAAATGCTGCTCTTGTTAAAGCTAATGTGAGCTGAATGTTGAAGCGGTACAACATTGTATCCAGAATCGATACAAGATGCAACAGTAGCACACGGAAGACGATCGAGTGACACATGGAAGGAGACCGGAGAGGAAGTACTACAGATGCCGCAAGTCTATCAAGGCGGCCAGAAAGTACATGCAGGTCAGGGTATCAGTGAGTCAAATGCTTAAATGTTATAGTGAGCTATTGTGACTATTGCATACAGATTAAACTGGACAATGGAGGAATATTTGAAAGTGACATGGTTTTGTGGTATCACTGTGAAATAGCAGAGGTTTTACAAGTGTCAAAGGTCAATAATAGACTCCCACCGGTACATCTGAATTAAACATAACATCTATTATATGCCGACATAAATATAAACAGAAGAACAAGTGTGGTTGTTTCAGTCGGTAAATTATAAAGAGTGGTGCACTGTTGCCAGCTGTTTGATCTATAAGCATGGATAGGGAAGAATTCGTTCACAAGTTGAAATGGGTGAACTGCAATAATTGTGTTCTGTTGTTAAAGGGATATTCAGTTCTCTAGTCAGGGCTTAAAATTTGAAGTCCTTTGCTACCAGCCAGACCTAAAAAGTTACTCGCCACTGAAAGTCATAGCATACCCATCAGGGCTGAATTTCTACTAGTCAGGGTTACATTTTCACTTGCCATTGGCTAATGGTGAGTGGAAATTTTAACCCTGTTCTAGTCATAAGACCATGAATGAGAGATATAAAAAATTTTTCACTTTAAGGTCACTTTGATATTAACGAGGAATTACAGCAGCAAACTCCACAATCTCACTGCTGGTAGTTGTGGTGATGCCAATTCCAATTTGCATATCTGTCTTTCATTCCCTCTTGCTTTTTGCTAAAAAGGACATTAATGTCTCTTATACTCTAGCTGCTTCACCATCACCCTCATCACCACCACGAGCACCACCAGTCCCTCCTTGCTGTTGACTCTGCTGCTCTATGAACTTTGCACTGGTTGGTGATGATGATGATGACAAATGTGACAGAGGGTCACCTACTGTCACACTTGCCATCTCTTCTTGAGTTGAAGAAGGCAGCCTGGCAGCACTAGCAGCAGAAAAAAAGGAACAATGTTCAAAGACACAAGATAATCTCACTTCAATTAAATAAATAAGATAACCTTAAAGTCTCTAAAGTTTACTTCTCCAGCTCTGCAGCTTCTTCTTATGGTGTCCAGCAAACACCTTTCAGAAGCAGTCCAACATGTATAAAACCAAAAAACAGAAGTGCAAAAATACATCTGAGAGAAGCATCTGTATGTACAAAATAACAATCCAGCTGCATGTGCTCACAACCCTATGGATGATCCCAAAGATGCTTGTTAGCAGTATGTCCCAAGAAGAAGGTCTTAGGCTTTCTTCCCCCCAGATGTTCACAATACTGCATTGAAGACATAAAAGGGCAAAGAGTCGCCCTCTAAGAGTAATACTGCTAAATTTATAGCCCCTCCAAGAAAGTATAAAAGTCAACCAGATGAGACCTATAGGTATGATCTTCAAACATATAGTAAATCAGGGACCATGGATGACAATGTAATAGATTCCAAGTATAAAATGCATTACATAAAACAGTAGTAATTAGCCCAATGCATTTCGTAAGCTTCACTTACTTAGTGAGGGGATCACTGGATTGTTATTCTGTACAAACAATGCTTCTCTCATATGTCTTTTTGTGATTCTGTTTATTAGTTTTGTAAGCACTAGCAGAAGGCACAGGCAGGTGATATGTGCTGATGCACATTCCACAGCATCAGGTCCCAGAGGCACAATGCCAGTGGAAGCAATCGTGACTTAGGGTCCCCTGCTGTCACAATTGCCATCATTTCCTCCTCCTCCTCAGGAGGCACACTGGAAGCAGTGGCAGCTGGCACAGGTAGCTGACCTATCCTGCTCGCACTGTTACCCCCTTCATCATGTGCCTTTGCTGACCTGCTCACAAACTTCCAACTGATCCTAAGGGACAATATTGGGGGAACTGGCCATCACAGGAACTAGGAAATCAGGGATCCCAGACCCTTCTATGCAAGTGGCAGTCACTTGCTCCTCCGACTCAGTGGATGCGTCATGGTCCTTCGAGTTCCTCCTTTTTTTGTCAGATGGTTGCTCATCCTCTTAGCCAACAGTCTGAGCCTCTGCTACCTTTATTTCGCTATATGAATCAGTCCAAATCACCTAGCATCCTCTTTGTGTCTCTAGCTACTTAATTTTGAGTTTTACTTCCTGGAAACATAATGTGTTTGGTGCAAAAAAAAGCGAAGTACAAGCAAGCAAACAGGCTGCAACTTTGTAGCCAATGAAAAAAATTATGAAAACATTTTGGCAGTAGGAGAAAAAGGGGGGGTTTATTTGAGGTGGATTTTCCAGCAAAAAAAGCAGACAACCATGTGGTCTGAATGGATTTTTTTTTGCAGAAACACAATATCTCAGATCTCAGATGATCTCCCTAGCTGCTAAGAAGCATTAATTAAAACCAATTTCATTTATTATAAGTGGCTTGGAAGGGCAGCTCATATTGATTATGCAGATTTGCAGAGTAGAGAGAACTTTGGGTTCCTTGTCACATTGGGATTTGACAGTGGCCAGGATGAGCTCTAATGTGTTAACTACTACAACCAGGCATCAAGTAAGGCGACTAAAAATTGGATGGATGTGAGAACTGTGTGAGATGTGGGAACATGGAGGAATCATTTCGACTTGTCCAGGGGTTGTTGCCTTCTGAAAGTACTATATTGCATGTCCTGGGGTGGCCTGTTCTGCTCTCCCTAGGATATGCATACCGGCTATCTTCCCAGATGAGGTGGTCCCACCCCCTGATGGTAGGCTTAAGGAGGAACTACTGGTGATGGCGATAAAGGTTGTGGTTATGGCCTGGTTGTCCAGGAGACCCCCATATCACAGCAAATGGGTGAAGTTTGGTTAATCACAATACTCCTCACTATAGATTACCATATATATATGGGGGATCTCCCTGTGTGTTCCATGACATTTGGGATGTCCAGGATGAATTCTTGTACTTAGATTCTCTGGAACTGCCAGTGACTGACACACATGATCTTTGACCCAGTGCATTCTTTTATTTAGTTATTTATTAAACAAAAAAATTGTATTAAGATTTACAGGAATTAAATATACATAAACGTAGAAACATATACATAAAAGTATAATAAAACTGACAAAACAAATAACATCAAGTTTCAAGTTAAAACTTTTAAGCAATTAAGCTTGCAGAAGATGTCTATATACCTGACCATAATCACTTTGTAGCCAAAGAGAACAAATATAAAGGAATTTGTCATAGCAAACATCCTCAATAGATGCCCAATATTTGCAAAAGCAAATATGGTTAATTTTTTGCAAAACATTTACCCGAGGGATTCCATCCGACTTCTGATTGCCTGGATTTTCTCACTTATTCTCATTTTCATTAATAGAGACTTTATGCAGCCTCATGACATGCCAGATCCTTCTGCGGGCTTGTTCAAGACAGCATCCACACTTTGCATATTATAACAAAATTACTATTGATGCATTGCTAGACCGTGTTCAACTACCTTCGCTTGTCATTCAATCTCCTTATTCGTTTATACAGACTGAACTCCAAATGTTTCAAATGACTTGTACACTATCCAGTTATGTTCTCAATAAAAAAATAAATAATAATAAACTACTACATGAGTCTCTTAAATACTTACCTTTCTATTCTGTTATGGGCTATCATCTTCAGATTCTGCCAGGCAATTTACTCTCTTTTGATACTTCAGTTGCAGACTCACATATAAAGGAAATACAATTTCATTAGTCTTAGATCTACAGGCAACTCAAAAAACAATGTTTTTTGCCTATTTTAACAAATTTTCTGCTTATGTTAACACATTTTCTACTTATGTTAACACATTTTTCACCAATTTGTTGACTATATTTCCTATAAGTACTACATTTCCCACTGTAATATTACTTATTCTGGGGGCTGAAGTTTAGAAATAAGTGGCTGAAAGTCAAAGTTGTGAGTCCTACAGCAAAATATGGCTTGACAAATGTGTTAGCATGCAGAATGCACTTGTGCTTTGCCCACAACACTAACTTCCTGCTTAAGTGACACTGGCACATATTCATGATGATGTCAAGTAATGAAAAAATAAAGTACAACCTACAATGTGGCAGATGTGTATTGTAGTGGTGGTGGTGGCGGTGTAGGACTAGCATGATGTGATTTGTGTATATATTTTTACCAGTGTCATACTCTATCCTCCTTCTCAGATTTTTGACACACATTACTTATCAGTCATAGCAGTGGTCCCAAGTGGGGTAGATGGTGGCTACCCTTCTTCACATCTGTCCTCCACCTCCTCAACTCTGCTGCTGTTTATATATTTGTCCTGGCTTTGTTTGTCATGTGTGGTTTCTGCTACTACTACTGAAGCTAGAAGTTGATGTAATTCTACTGCCACTAGGAGTCAAAGGTGCAGCACTTACAGCAGCAGCACCAGAGGTAGTCATCATATCTAACACTGTGGATGTTAACCTGCGTTGCTGTTGCTGGGTACTCAAAACAGGTGTGTGTGGCTGAGTGGGACTTGGACTTTGAAGAGGCAATGATGCTGATGATGACTGATTGGGCGACTGTGTGCTTTTTGACATCTGTACTTGTCCAGGGTCAAACTTTCCAATGGCTTTCTCAAACAGTTTATAGACAGACACCGTGCTCCTTAAAAGTGGTGGAAGATTCAGCCTTTGACTTTCTGCTAACCTTATAGCCATATCATCATCCTCACTTTCAACTTAATTTGTATCTGAACAAGAGAAGGATACTGGAGGGATATATTCTAGATCTGCATCATTATCAGTCATCATTAGGTCATCCTCAGCAGCATCAGCATCACCTGTCAGTTCTTGCCCACTACTACCCTATTTTATATATATATATATATATATATATATATATATATATATATATATATAAAATATATATTCCTTGTATATATAATATATATTCCTGTAAGCTTTTGGAGGTCTCAAACAATTTCTTTTTGCTTTTAATGTAACAAAATCTGCTACTACTTTGAGGACAGGTGTTTTGGTGCTTGGTTGTCTCACTGTCTGATGCAGCAGGCGGTTCAGCTGCTACACCTTTTTCTATTATGCTATTGCCAGCATCTTCAACACTTGAATGTGACTTGTCGTCTTCAGTGTTCTTCTTATATGGTTCTTTATTTCTACTGGCACTGGTGGTGCTGGAACTAGTTTTGCTGGGACCTCAACAAACTGCATCCTCCCTTGGAGTAGAGGGATTATCATCATTGATTCAGTTTTTGAACTACTACTTTACTCTCACTTCCCTGTACTGCTCTACCTCACCCCCTTTCCATTATGAGTTTGCTGGACATTACACAATTACACTGTGTTTTTTTACTGTACGGTACACAACACAACTGATGGAGGTGTATGATGCCTTGCCTAAGCCCAGTCAGCTGTCTGTCACTGTCACCTAAGATATTTAGTTTTTTATTTATTTAGTTTTTTATTTTATTTTTTTTTAAGTTGTCCATCCTGTTGTCTTACCACAGTCTGTCCAAAAAAGTTATAACTGAAAAACAAAATAAACAACATCTTTCCCCAGACTTCCCAACCCAGCACAGGGACAATAACAGCAAGATCAGCAAGCAAATAGGTCCGTAGCTGCCTGTGTCTTGCCTGTCAGTCACATGGAATTTTGAAGTATTTGGGGTCAACCTCCTTCCTCCCTTTTTATCCCCTAGAGTGCCCCCAGACTTCCCTAATACAGCGAACAAATGTCCTACCTAAATGGCTCCCTAAACTAAGCTACAGTTCCCCTTTTATTTGCCTGTCTCCTCTAGCTCAAAAACATGCTGTTCTCTCCTCTCACAAACACAGAATGGCTGATGTGAGAGCTTGACAGCCTTTTATATGGCTGTAGAAAACTTTCATGTGGTGGAGAAATATCTTTCTTCCCAATGATTTCAATGGGAGGAAAAGGCGGGGAAAAGCGGAAAATCGGCACTTTTCACGGGAAATAATTAGCCAAGCAGAAAGTGCCATTATTCGTTGATTTCAGTTTGAGGTAAATATTTTCGCCCATCCCTACTGTTAAGAAGCACTTTTGCTCCCTTTCTTCTCGTAGCCTTATGCACATTTGCTGTCAGGCAGAATTCTTCTTCCAAAATATATTGTAATCTTGTCTATGGGGCTCTGCATTAGTTAATAGGGGTGAGCGATCTCTCGGTCTGTGTTCCCACGGGAAATTCCACGAAAAACACGGTATTGTCCGTTTTTTCACAGGAAAATCCATGTTAAAAATAGCAATTAAAATGTTCGCATTTTACGCCCATTGGCCAAAATTTTTGGCCATTTTTTCGATGGCTAGATAGTTTCCGCCCATTGATTTACGTGTTTTTCAGCTTTTCGCTATAAAAATGTGACATATTTGCAGAATGCAAACAGAAAGAAGCAGCTACAGAGCGAGGTAGACGTGCTGTGCTGTTCTGCTGTGATTTTGATGCAAAATTGAGGCAGGAGAAGCTCATAGTGACTGCTTTTGCTATGAGCAAGTTTAAAAATAGGAAAAGGAGGAACTGGAAGGACCATTATGTGTTCACTGGGTCTGAGTCTGAGGAGGAAGTGAGCACTAAAGAACTAATGCTGTCTAGTCCTCCTAAATCACGCCTAGGTTTTTTGGGGAAATTACTGTCAAGGGAGGAACAAAAGGGTTGTAGTAATAGTAGTGATAACAGGACAGGTCAGCTGCCTGTGCCTGCTGAAAGACCTGCTGTGCCTGCTGCCAGACATGCTGCGCCTGCTGTAAGATGTGCTGTGCCTGCTGTCAGATGTGCTGCCCCTGCTGTCAGTTCCACCTCCAGTGTTGTGCCTGCTGCCAGTAATGCCCTTGCCACCACCAGTGCTGTGCTTGCTGCCAGTGTTAAACCTGTTGCCACCGGTGCTGAAGCTGCTGCTGGTGTTTCTTGTAATGCTCAGAAGGGGGAGAAGGAGAACATGATACCAAGTGTGACAGCAAGGGACCCTAAGTCACACATGCCATCCCCAAGCAGTACCTCCAGTGCTAGTACTACTACTACTAAGGTCCAGCATCTTGTTAGCGTTAAGAGTGAAGGAGGGGGTATTCAATATCCCCCTATCAATAGTGACTGGGAGGAGGAAGACTCAGGGGATGAAATTCATGTGGTTGGTGTTAGTAGTAGAGATAGTAGTAGTGGTGACAATAATGGTGAAGCAGCTGGTGGGACTAGTGTTACAAGAGTGGTAGGAGAAGCAATTGAGAGCATCTAGACTAGCAGTCAAGGGAGCCCACACCATTCCCCTGGGAGTCCCCTCCCCCCATGGCATTGTCCATGTGGAACATGATCCTGAAGAAGGCAGAATTGTCACCACCACAATAATACCAGAAGCACCAGGAGCACAGACTAGCTGTCTCTGCCTGCTGCTACTGCTGCTAGTCTGCCTTCTTCACATCACAAAGAAATTGCAAGTGTGACATTAGGGAACCCTCTGTCACATTGCTTGTCATCTCCTCCAACCAGAAGCGAGCTTTTGGAATTTGCGGAATTTGCAACTGCTGCTGCTGAGTTGCACGGGCAGCAGGATGCTGAGGAACAGGCTAATATGCCACAGACCACCATGGACACAGTGGGAATGGAGTCAACAAGTGATGTGGGATTACTAAGACAAGTTACACTTGCCAGCAGCAGCAACACATATACCAGAAGTGGTGGTGGCTAGTTATGGTGCTGCTACTTCCTCAGGCACATCACTGGAGCTAGTTGCATGGCAGGTAGAGCCATCATCATACATCACCCATGTTACTGCTATTGTTGATCCCATTCCCTTTCAACTGCCTAATCATCATGTTGCTTAAACAACTCAGCAGCAAGAACAGCAGTTGCAAATTCCACAATTATGGACTCAGGAGGAGTACAATGGCACTAGGGTTGATGCTTTAAAAAAATAAATAAATAATCATAGTACTACAAAAAAAAAATAAAAAAAATGTGTCCTACAAATCAATGTTTCCTCAGGGCTTGGTCCTCTAACAAATCATCCATTACAAAATGCTCTATCAAGTCAAGTATCAGTCCACCCCAGTGGCAACTTATGTCAGGGGGTTCCTGTCTCTAACACGTTACATACAAATGTCTTATTTTATTTATTTATGTATTTATTTATTTATTTTTAATAACTGTTCCCCCAATACCAATCCAGAACCCCCCTAAAACAAATCCCCTGTTCAACTGATTTGTTCCCCAGACTCCACCCACCAACACAGACACCTCCTCAGATCCCTTTTATACCATGTTTTATGTTTTTTTTAATTTTATGTAGGATTTATTTTTTATTAACTGTACCCCAATCCCAGTAAACACCCCCCCCAAAAAAAACATCCCCTGTTCAACTGATTCTTTCCCCACCCCCACTAACACAGGCACCCTCATGCCCCTTTTATACTATGCATTTGGGAAATTAAATAATATTCATTTTAAGTTATGTGTAAATTAAATCTTCCCATTGATTTCAATGGAATGAGCTTTGCGAAAAAAGAGAGAAAAAGAGGAAAATCAACACTTTTCACAGGAAATTATTTGCCAAGCAGAAAGTGCCATTTTTTGCAGATTGCAGATTGAGGCGAAAACTTTCAGCCATCCCTATTGGTTAACTGACTGGAAGTAGTATGGTTCCAAGGAGCATTTTTGGGTCCTGTCATCAGATCTCCACACCATTGAGTGGATAACCATGCCCTAAATCTAAGTGCAATATGATTCATTTCAGAATCCAAATCCCTTAAAGAAATGCTAAATATAGTCTGCAAAATCTGTACACATTTTAGCTGGTCCTACACTGCTTGCAGGGCATTAGATTTCATGCAAGAGCATAATAACCTCCCAATCACCATCTTAAAATGTAGTTCCCTAGTATTTGGAATTCCACACTGTAAAAACTGAAGCAACTGAATTAGCAGGTGTCAATAGTGGATGTACTAGGCTTAATTGGAAGGCTTTGGTGGAAGTTTATCAACTGGTCAATGGAGCTATTTTGTGACTTATGTGAGCTGCTGAAGCCTGTTGAGTAGGCTACCTTGCTGATTAGTTGTGTAGGTGCCTAAATCAGTGAGATACTTCCATTCATTTATTTATTACAGTGAAAAAATAAGATTGTTACAATAAAGCCAACACAAACATGAAACAGCTGGGGAGCCACATGTTAGCATGCTTTAAGTAGGATCATCACTTAGTATCCTTAAAAGTCATGAACAACATATTCTTGCTGCATTGCTGGATCCCTGTTTTAAACAAAAAATATCTGAATTTGTGCCAAGGAGTAATCAGCTTTTGTGAAAGCATATAAAGAAATATTTATATACAAAGTGAAAGAATGCATTATGGAAGAAAAGAGAGAGAAAGAGAGAGTAGTAGTGGTGGCACTACTACTAGAAAGAATAGTGGAAAAGAAGTAAGCAGAAGGATTATACCTACAGCATCATCAGCAAAAACAACTATAATGTCACAATATTTTTCAGAATTCATGTCATCAACAGATAAATCAATGAATGTGTCTTAAAGGCAGCAGTCAATTATTTGTGGTGGCAGTGGTGATGACACTGGCACGTCTCTATGGATCTTGCTTCCATAATATAGATTGGTAACTGATACACATGAAAACCATCTCTCTCCAAGGACCCAGCAGTTCTAAGTAATGTTGTAAGTAATGTTGTGGAAACCCTTAGTTGCCCAACAGAAAGTGTGTGGTCAGAACAGGTTTTCAGTGCACCTGGTTGTACCATTAATGAGCGTAGGACATTTCTATACAGCCTAAGTGTTGGTAAACTGACATGTGTAAAAATGAACTAGCAACTAATGCTTTAGCAGGAATTAAAGAAAAAACAAATAACCTTAAAACAGATGCATAAAGCACATATTGTAACTGCAGCACTGAAGAGAAAAAAAGACATGCACAGTTGTCCCAATCTACAATAGCTGGGATCAGTGCAATGAACATTGATGAATGGTTGGTTAATATTGGTCATATTAGAATCATACATGATACTTCATATAATTTGTCTAATATTTCTTCCTATTCAGCATTATCATTATTATATTTTTATCACTATTCATGTCCTCCACATTAAATTCAGCCTGCTATTTTTAAATTATCTTTATGTTGCTGAATTATGTTGATTATAATTTAATGCCATTGCTATTTATACCATTTATGAATATGATTTTACATTTACGTTATCAAGAGTAATAGTGTTTTATGATTCAGAATATACAGGAAGAATATGGAGTACTATTCAGTATACAAGCACACACATTAATTCTTTGACATCTATAAGGTGCTGGTAGATCCTTCCTCCACTTTATTATTTTAATGTATCATAGTCATTTGTCTTCTTTATTTCCATTTTTAAATTACACTATAAAGAGTAGCGTTATCTGTATTTTGATTCAGATAGCAATGTAAACTAGAGCCAGTCATGTGACATACACAGCTGTTATGGCTTTCCAAAAATTCTTAAAAGCCCTATAGGAGCATGATTGTAGAGTTAGGACAGGTATACTGTAGAACGGTTACTATCAGGGTTTCACGGTGCCCGTGATTCATGCTATCCTGTGTCTATCACTTGCCGGAAGTTCCTCATTGGCTGTCTGCTGTTAGCCTACCTCACACAGCCTTTTTAAACCCAGTCTGGGCACTCCCAGGTTGCCCTTTCGTGGTGTCTCTGAAATTACTTGTTCTGAACTGCTTGTCAGGCGCTTGGGCCTGAGGATCCTGCGTCCCGGTGTTCCAGTGTTCCAGTGTTCCGGTGTTCCGGTGTTCCTGTGTTCCAGTGATTCCAGTGTTCCAGCCTCATTCATTCCTGAGTTCCTGAGTCTCCTGCCTGCTTGTCTCTCTAGCCGGTTCCGGTTGCTTTCCATGGCTCCTTCAGTTCCAGTCATCTGTCAGTGTAGTGGTGCTCGTTCCGGTTAGCCTCCGCTTGGTCTCAGGGCTCTCGCTTCTTCCCCTGTTGCCGAGGCGACATTGTGCTTGTTCGCTCCGGCGATATATTACTGTTGGTCCAGCGTGCAGATGCTGTTTTACTCCATTTAACCTGGTGGCACAATTACTATTGGTCCCAGCGTGCGGACTCTGGTTTACTCCATTTAACCTGGTGGCTCAATTACTGGTGGTCCAACGTGCTGACGCTGGTTTTCTCCATTTAACCTGGTGGCACAACTACTGTTGGTCCCAGCGTGCGGACGCTGGTTTACTCCATTTAACCTGGTGGCTCAATTTCTGCTGGTCCCAGCGTGCGGACGCTGGTTCACTCCTTCTAATCTAGTAGCTCATGATACTGTTGGCTCCTGCGTGCGGACGCTGATCTACTCCATTTAACCTGGTGGTTCATTTTACTGCTGGTCCCAGCGTGCGGACGCTGGTTTACTCCAGTAAACCTGGTGGCATTATATACTGTTGGTCCCTGCGTGCGGACGCTGTGTCTCTCCACTAAACCTGGTGGGTTATGTTACAGTTAGTCCCAGCGGGAGGACGCTGGTTTGCTCCTTGACTATTCTGACACTGACGACCGGTTGCTGTCCAACTTATTATTGCAGTTGTCTGGGGACTTCTGCTTGAGCGAGACTATTGATTCCTATTCCACTCTATTGTCATTGTCATCTGACAGCTTGGTCTTCTCTTGTGGGCTGCCCTGCCCGGTATTGGTAAGGCCGGTAGAACCTACTTACGTTCCATCTCTAAGGTTGCCTTACCCGGTATTGGTAGGGCCGGTAGAGCCTACTATCGGTGTTCCCTCAGGCTGCCCTGCCCGGTGTTGGTAAGGCCGGTAGAACCTACTTACGGTACATCTCTAAGGTTGCCTTACCCGGTATAGGCAGGGCCGGTAGAGCCTACTCTCAGTACTCCTCCAGGCTGCCTTGCCCGGTATTGGTAAGGCCGGTAGAACCGGTACGTTCCACGTCACGGTTGCCTTACCCGGTATTGGCAAGGCCGGTAGAGCCTACTGCTATATTTGCAACTGTCACTTGGTTGCCTTGCCCGGTAGTATTGGCAAGGCCGGTAGAACCCATTCATATTGTGATTACGTGTTGTATTGTTATATATGTATGATTCCCTATGGGATTGCCTTAACTTTTTCAATAAAGTTACGTTTTTACCAAACCTTAAGTCTGAGAGTCTTCAAATACCGTGACACAGGGTAAGTTTTTATAAACTAGGACTGCTTTGTAAACAGGCTCATGCTCCTATATAAAAATTGTAGCTTAAGAAAGGAATTTACAGAAGTGTGTATCAGAATATGTTCTTAAAGTTGGTGCATCACAAACCACCACTGTGTTTTACTCACTGGATAGCCTTATCAAAAATTAGTATGATTAGGTAACATCTTTTGTTGTTAACCCAACCTACTATGTGAAGGAAATTGTTTAAAAAATTATAGAATTCCTAATGTAAAGCAAGCCTTGAAAAGAAAATGAAAAAGCAAATAGTAAGTCTAGAAAAATGTTATCGCTTACAGCAAGGCAAGTCTTGGGAAAATGTTAGAGGCTTACAACACCTCAAGCCTTAAAAATCATTGTTAACAGTCTTACAACAAAGCAAACCTTTAAAGAGGAACTATCACTCCAAATAAAGTCCCCCCAATAATTAGCCATAGTGATGAGCTTACAAATAGTACTATTATTCAGAAATCCTACTTCTTCTGAGACTGACAGCCAGGCTCTTTCCTTTAGTGGCATCTGCCTACCTGATCCGTCAGTCCCTTCTGTTACCTTAAGGTACCATGCAACACCTCCTAGAGGGGGAGGGACTTTATTTAGGGTGATAGTTCTGCTTTAAAAACAGAATGCAGGCCTAAGGCCAGGTAAGCCACCATCAGGTATATATGATCCTGCTGAAGTTCAGTCATTATATGAATGTAATGTCACATCACATTTTCAGGCTAGTGTATCCACTATGCCCATTGGTGTTAGTAGTAGTTGTTGTGGTGCTGGATGACTAGATGGAGCGTTCACATATCTTGCTTCCACGTTAACACCACTCTACATATTTAGAATTCAGTTCTTGATTAGGATACTCTGACTTTTTTGACTCAGCTATATCTTTTGGAACGGGATCCTGGGTTTAAAGCTGCTACCTAATGATTTTTGACGACAGTCCAGTTTTCCCCTTCCATTGAACCACTTGATCAAAACCTCAGATGAGTTTTAACTATATCAACAAGAAAAGGGATTACAATGCCATTAGACTATCGGTGGCAATTCTATATTATATCCCTGCACTGAGGTTATTACGGTGGTTCTTGCATAACATTTCACCAATGTTGTAACCCACATATTTTCTAAATTGTGGGATAATGGTCTCAATGGCATTATATCAGTGTTGCTGTAATCTGTTGTTGCCCCAGAACCACCAAGGGACTGTAATACTAACAAATACTATAGCCCAGGTTCTTATTAATAAGTGGATAGAATTTATAGGGTAAATGGATACTGCAACATTATATATGTAAATAATCGTCTGGCATACCTACATCCTTTTAATGTGGCTGTCTTAAATGAATGATTAGTGCATCTTCTTTCTTGCTGCCAATGAGATACTAAGTCTCCTTTAGCAAGATACTAGTTTTGCTAAGTATTTTAAACTGGAAGAGTATGTCTGTGTGATAATTTGTATATATTCATAAGATTTGTTGATGCATCTGTTGTCAACACTTATAACGATATGTACTATATGATCAGGTTTACCCTGAGGAAATACTCTATATACAAAGTTACAGCTTTCTTTCATTTTATATATATTGTATTTTTTTAACTGTATAAAATAAAAGTTAGTTTTTATCATTTGCACACCCCCCCCTTTTTCTTGATTTTATTTGCCTATTTGACCCATCCAGTCAATGGAGAGGGTTCTGGTGTTGTTTAATTTATTCTATTCTTTCGTTTTGCTGTTTGGGGTGCTGGTGGGGGTGAGACTGGGATCTTCATATCCACAGATTGTGGTGATAGAACTAGCACCAAAGGTGACATGAGAAATGTGGCAGTGGCTTCTACTAGCCCTAATGCTGAGATAGCAGCAGCGACACACTACTGCACCACTTCACGTGTATCTGGGAAGAAGTTGTCCAATCCAATCACAATAATCGAGCTTTTCCTCCACCTGGGTGCAGGGAGGGAGGTGCACAGTTATCAAAAACTGCAATGCGCATAGTGTGTAAAAGTATTGTTAAGAGGGGGAAAGACCAGGAGCATACACATATCTTCCCAAAAAGTAGGTGGTGTTAGATCACTGTGCCTCTCTTTTGTTCCACAAAAACCAACAAGTGACTGGTAGTGGTGGATGACTGACACTTCTAATTGGTTATTACCACGCAACATCAATATCAATATTTTGATAGTCTGGTATATTCTGCATTGTGGACAGTCTGCATATTTGACCTTATCTGTATTCTTTTGGTCTCCAGCACATTGTTGTATGTGGTCAATGCACCACACAGTGTGTTTTGTGTGATGACATATTGCCAGATCCTTACATCTACAGATTCACTGTCTGATGGTGTTACTGGTGACAGAATTGCCAATGGCAGTGCCAAGAAGGAGAACCCTGGGGGCACAGATAATAATAAATTGGATAATGGTAGTAAACTGATTTTGACCCTAACATTGGATGACTGTACATTTGATGTAGAAGTTCTGGGCTGCTTCATGCCTCTTTTTTCTATAATTTGATTTGCCTAGTTTTACTGCTGGGAAAGATAATGGAATATCATTTTTTCAACAATTTTACATCTTTCAGTACTAAACAAAGTTAAGAATGCAGTTGGTTTGCTTCCCAGACTATTAAAATTGACTTCACAAATACCATGTGCATATTCTGATTACATTCTATACCTGTTCTATAATGTATGTATTGGCTGGTAAGTGTAAATGGGACAAAATGCATTATAACATGACATTTAAGTACAAAAGGATAAACCTATCTTGGCAGTCGTTAGCATTTTAGGAGCATGCTTACTGTAATTGGATAAGATTGATTTAGAGGCCGAATGCCACCCATAATTTTTATAGTCTGTGGGTCATATGGGCAGCTGCAGAAAGCGCTCAGCTAATTATGAGAATTCACTGTTCGTTAATAGAATCCCTCTCCACAAACAGCAGCTGTGTGTTTCCTCACACAGATTATTAATTTTAGCCTTGCCTCAGCTGTGAGTGCGTGCTGCACCGAAGGACATCCTCTGATAGAAGTGTCAGTTATTATAACAGAATCATCTTCAACAGCACACATACAAGAAAAGAAAAAAATATATAAAGTATATATATATATATATATATATATATATATATATATATATGGAGAGATAGAGAGAGTGAGAGAGCGTATGTATATATATATATATATATATATATATATATATATATATATATATATATATATTACTAGGCATATAAGGGTTTTGCATCTTCCTCACAATTCAGCTTTTTGCTCGTAAACAATTAAATGTAATTTTGGGAAGTCATACTGTGTAGGCAACCTTGTGAGATTTAATTTATACCTGTCAAGAGCAATGGACAGCAGCTAATAGGAATTAATTTCATAGAGGTATGCTTTCCTACTTCATAGCATGATTTTACTGTGAGACCGTGGATGGTATATTGTCAGAGCATGTGTTGAATTTTAGTGTGCTTGTTTTGGATTCTTATAAGTTGCTAACTTTTTATTTTTGTGAATTTCTCTGAAAGTGTACAAGCAAAAGAGGAAAACATGTTTCTCTCTTAACAAATATGACATCTATAGTACTATAAATATTTCAAATATTTCATTTATTATTTAATTCATACTGAACATTCTGCCATAATTCAGTCTTACCAATGACTGTATATTGTGGTTGGACACCCATCTTGTCCTTAAAGGGGTACTTCATCAATGTAACCTTACTTCATAAATAATTGTTGCCTGGATGTAACAAGCAGTGGGAACATATATCCACAAAAAAACTAATCTCTAAATCTTTGAAATCAGTTTCTCATGTGAGAATATTTTATACATTTTGATAAATTAACTTAAATAAGCATAGATGACATTTTATCAGTGCTTTATCTCTTACAAAATTAGATTCTGTCATGCATACTTACAATATTTTAATAAAAAAATACTTTTCTTTATTACCTACATGTATAACACTTCTGCTTTTCTATTTCTCTAACTTAGGTGTGCCCAAGGTTAGAGTCATTCATGACATATAGCTCTTAATTGCCTACAATGTTAGGTGTGTACATGTTTTTATTGAAAGGGTGTCGAAATAAGAATATAAACCCAGATGTAATATCTTTTTTCTGCTGTCAAATCCTGGGAACAATACATGGATTCTTTGACCAACATTTACTTTATTTGTTACATGTTCTTTTTTATTAAGTGGCTGAAAGGGTTGCCTGAATTTACAGGCATTTACAAGAATCTGCAGACACCTAATATATTTTTTAAAATTTTTCCATTATATGTCACAAGGTGCACATAATTATTAAACATCATACTTACATGTACAGTAAAAAAACAAATACAAGAAAATGTCATCTACATGAGAACAGTTTATCTAATTTTTTCACAAAAATAATTTTTTGTGAATTGTAACAAAAGTCTTGCATGCTTAAAGAAATAGTAATTTTGAAACAAAATATTGCATTTTTATATTACCAGACATAAAAAACATATTAAATAGGAATAGAAATCTGGATTTCTTAAAATGTAGTGGGACATTCCTATGAAAACAATACTTTACATGAGGACTGTAGCCTTTACTGCTGCTGTCAGACTGACTTTTGACCCCTTATTATTGGATTGCTTCTTTTTAAAGGTATTGTAATACTTAAGATGTTAAAAAATATATGTTGTAGGGTTTTTCTCCCTGATTAAAACCAGGGTACTCCCACAGCTGAGAGACATTTTGTTAAAAAATTATAACAGCTCAAACTTGAATTTTTTAGGTGAAATATCACAGTGGCCTGAAAATTTACAGTGGTGCTGTTGCTACACCATCCTATGGAGATTTATGGTCTATGGACCAGAGCAGTCCATAGGATGGTGTAGCAACAGCGCCACTGTAAATCTACAGGCCACTGTGATATTGCACCTAAAAAATTCAAGTTTGAGCTGTTTTAATTTTTTTAATAAAATATCTCTCAGCAGTGGGAGTACCCTTGTTTTTCTCAAAGAGATAAACCCTACAACATATATTTTTTACATTTTAAGTATTACTATCCCTTTAACAGAGCTATATACTTCTGAAATTGAAATAAAATTAAGGCTATGAACATTGGTGTCCTAAGCAAATAGTTTTGTGATTAGTATCATTAACACTCTAGTGTTGATATCACCAAGGATGGAAGGAATCCATAGTAGCAGAGGGGGGGGCTGTGCATTGTGTTTTAGATCTACAATTGTATAAAGGTTAAAAGTGTTCTTCTATGTGGTTAGTCTTTCTAATGTTATTTAACGTTGCAAGCATGATTATGCATCAAATTCAGTTACCAGAAGTGCAGTTTTTAAGTATGTGTTCTCATAAGCACAAAGGTGGTTATATTTTGTACACAGGTTAATTTTTATAATGTACTGAGCATTTGATTTCTCCATTAAAGTAAGGATATACATAAAACCTATACTAATGGAGAGGCTTGAATACAAAATTTGGAAAAAAAATCAGTAAAGCTATAAAATGCAATTGAAAAACTACACTCACAGTGAATACATTTTCAAGGGTTTGGGTCTAATGGTTTTATTACATGTAAGCTGCAAAAAGAAAGAACTTAACTGGCTTTTCCCATTGTACAAGTGAAGACACGATTAAACTTTATTCAGTGAGTCTGTGCAGTGTCTCAGTTCAGTCCTTTTCTTTGTTGATCAGTCAAGTGATTTTACTTTCAGACATTTGTCTGCATCTATAATAACAAGAGACAACAATAACACATTGCAGTCTGCCCGTTGTGAAATGATTAATCTCACATAAAGGCTCACATACAGATGTTTGAAGCTAATTATTTTGTGTAGAAATTTGTATGAGGGAGTAAATGGAGACAGGATGACAAAAAAATATTGGTCTCATTATTATAGAAATTTTTTGAATACAATTTTTTTTTAAGATCAAACAGAACACATTATATATTTTTATTTTAAACCATGCCTGAAATGTTCACCTTGGGTTTTCTGATATAGCTATGTCTATTTACACTTGTATTACTAACCATTGAATAATCACAAGTATTATCTCATTATTACAAAACCTCAATGGGTTAAACTGGAAAATATTTTAACCATTGATTGCCAGTACAGTGTGTAAAACATTGCAGGACATTGCATTAACCACTTCTAGGACATTCAATGGGTGAATACATTTATATTTTTTCTTTCTTGATGTGGTATACATACTTCAATGATAATCTATGGCCACTCTCTCATCTGTAAATGATCATATAGATAAAACAATGCAATTAAATTACATCGATGGAAACTCTGGAGAAAAATGTTAAAACAAATATAAAAATATGTTTCCTCTTCCTCAATGGATGAAATTTCAATCACAAATAATAAACTCAAAGAAATTATACACTGTTTAGAATATGCCAGTCGAATACTTTGAATGTGTTCGTTCATTCCTTAGAAAAGGAATTGAAATGTTTGACACAAAAATAATATGTCTGAAGAAAAATCTAAATAAAAATGAGTACATTGAAAATGTTATTAAAATTAACAAAACTTATTTTGTCACCCATAGAGCTGATTAAAAGTAAATCCCATCTTCTAAAAATTAAGTCTCAGATAAGGTTTGGCCCATATTTCAGTGAAAATTTGAGTCAACCAAAAGGAACAATTGAAACACTTGTTTACTCATTTATATGTGATCATTGACTTTCCTTGTATCACAGTATATTAGCTATATATATTTATTTTTGCTTATTCGATATAAGGTATTCCGATATCATGGGCATAAGTGATACAATCTTTAAATGAATAATAATGTTTTATTTAACATTTTTACTTAGCAATATAAATTTATATGAATAAATTAACTATATGGATCATATCACTTATATCAAGAAATGAACGTATGTCAAAATGGACAAATACATTATAACATAGTAACATAAGGCTGAAAAAAGACATGTCCATCAAGTCCAGCCCATGCAAAACCACCCCTGTTAATCCAGAGGAGCGTAAAAAACCCCATTGATGACATTCCCAATTAAGCCCCAGGTGGGTAAAAAAATTCCTTCCTGACTCCAAATGGCAGTCAGATAGTTCCCTGGATCAACAGCCTATCTGCATTTAACTCAACTATAATAATTCTCAATATTGTTATGTACTAGAAAGGTATCCATTGCTTTTTTAAAATCAATTACAGTATCTGCAAATACAGCATAATGAAGCATAGAATTCCATAGCTTTACTGCCCTTACTGTAAAAAATTCCTGCCTTTGTTTTAGTCATAAGCACCTTTACTCTAGACTTAATGGATGACCTCTCATTCTTAGCTCAGCTCTTTGCGCAAATATTTAATTGGATAGTTCTTTGTGTTGAACGTGAATATATTTGTAAATGGAAATCTTTAGACATCTCTTCTTTAATGTAAACAAACCCAGTTTGTCTAATCTATCTTTATTATTCAGATCCTCCAATCACTCTATGATTTTTTTGCATATTTCTGCACTTTTGGCAGTTCAATAATGTATTTTTTAAGAACTGGTGCCTTAAAATGTACTCTGTATTCTAGATGAGTGCTTACCAAGAATTTTAATAGAGGTAGAATTATATTAGCATCCCATGCATCTATACCTCTTTTTAGTACCCTATTTGCTCTTGCAGCAGCTGAGTGACTATGCATACTACTCTGAATTCTATTGTTTATCAGTACTCCTAAATTTTTCTATAATGAGGCTTCCACAAGTTGTTTCCCATTTAGCATATATGTAGTATGTTTGCTTCTACAGCCCAAATGCACAACCTTACCTTTATCTACATTAACCCTTTGAGTGCCAAAGAGGTACGCAACGCATTGCAGAGCCATGCGTTGTATACCCCTCTGGCACTCAAAGGGTTAAATGTCATCTGCCACTTTTATGCCCATTCACTCTAATATTAAATTACTATTCCCCGGTAATATTGCCATGGGTTTTAAAAGACAAGAGAAAATAAATTTGTTGTTACAAAATATTTATGTAATCTAGGAACAAAGGTCATTCTCACTGATTTCAGCAGTTACAGCTGCCATTGTCAATGCATTGTCTATTGAAACCCATAGCCATTCCACTACTGAGTAGTGAGTATCAATTTACTCAATGACACCCTATTTTACATGCTAGATATCTTTTTAATTAAATATTTCTGTTTTCTCTTCTTTCCACTTACATAGATATGTTTGCTCTTCCCACATGTAAAAAGTCAGAAACTCAACTATATCTGCAAGGGATTGGAAGGTGTGTGTGTGTTTATGTTTGTGTGTGTATGAGTCACTCTATTTGCTTGTGCTGGCTATTCAGCTGACTAGAACACAGAGCTAGTCATGCACATAGACAAGATTATCTTAAAGGGATAGTAATGTTTCATAATAAAAGCAGCTCTAATTAATCATCAGTATCTGGACTTTTGAGAGTGTTATTTCAATTATGTCAGAGTTGTAGTTCAAGAGTAATTCAATGACAAAGTATCCCCCTCCCACCTCTTTTACTGATGTAACACTGCTCAGCCAGATCAGAAGGGAGGTACCCAGGTAGACTGCAGAGAGGGACAATCTTCAATTAAGATAAGGGACAAACCTGAAGAACTTGTCAAGGGGGGCAGGGCTTTTATTGTTCTAATAGAAAGAAAATTGTCCCCTGCTGTTATCTGTCTGGTCTTTCAACTAGATTCCACATCTGAGAAGAGATGGCTTACACTAGGTAAAAGGGGCGGGGGGGAACTTTGCTTGTGGATATCTCTCAAACCATAAAGGTTTGAGAGATAAGACTTATATTGTTCTTCATGTTTTTTTAATGTCTACAAAATAAAATAAAGAAAAAACGAAGTATTACTATCCCTTTAATCCTATGCAGATACAGTTTGCAAACACCTTTTACATACTTCAGCAAGGGTTCATCTGTTACTGAAAGTGAAAATAATTGAAATTGTTGATGTAAGTATACAGATTAAAATAAAAAGAAAGTTGACAGTTAATATATATTAATTTATGCTACTCTGAGTTCCTAAAACATGCTGTTTCAAAAGACATGAAACACATCTTTTGAAACAGGTGTTTCTTTTTACAGAGTACAGTAAAAGCAATCATGTAGTGTCCAGAAATGTTGGTTTGTTTACCTTTAGATGTCACTCAGACATTTCCTGTCTGTGTCACATGATAGGAATAGGGATGTGCAAATTGTCCCAGTTTGTTTCTGCGAAATGTTTGTGTAAAAAAGCAAAACTTTCTGCTTCTACCATGAGGAGAATTCCTGCCTATAGAGAAAGCCATGGATTTTCTGCCTTTACACTGACACCACAGATTTTCCAGTGAAAATGGTTTCAGTTTCCTTCTAGGTTTTTAATATTGGGGAAAGTTCCTGCCCCCATATTATGAAAAAAGAAGAATTTTCCATCATGCATCGTGGTAGAGAATAAGCAGGAGAGAAAAAAATGTTTTGAGTGTTATCTACCACAATGAGCAGCAGGAGAAGCTGGAGTGACACTGCTGATGCTGTTGGATTAGACATGGATGAATCCAGTAGCAGTAAAGGGAGCACACTTCCCTCTTCCCACTTGATGCTCAGTCCCTCAACAGCTTCTCTAGGGAGCTGTGGTGAATGGGAAGCAGTATGCACAGCACAGACCAGCTGTCTGCTGCTGGTGTCACTGTACCACCTTCTGAGGTGATGGCAAGGGTGACAGAAGGGGACCATTTGCCACATTTGTCATCACCAAACAGTACCATAGAGCAGCCTAGTGTTGATGATAGTGAATGTGGTGGAGCAGCTGTTGTGGAAGAGAGTATGGGGTTTTGACATAAAGCAATAAGGAATCAGAGCAAGATATGCAATTGGGGATGGGTATCACAACCACCACCATTGACATTATGACTTTGCTGTTGTTGCAATTCCTTCTGTCAAGTCATCAGAGACAGAAGTTCATCTGTGTTAGCAGCATGATGATAATGACCACTGTGGCCACCAAGGGACTGGGTTCATGAAGTATTGATATGGGAATAGGATTGGTCCCACTTGCCACCACCACTATTCCTGGTCCTAGTTCTAGTGCTGATGTTGAGGCAGCAGCAGAAGCAGCACCTACAGCAGTCAGTGAAGGTGCTTCTGGAGAAGAAGAAGAAATAAGGAGAAGGCCATTCTTCTCCATCTCTCCCTTCCTTGCACACACTGTGCACATTGCTGTTGTTGATGACAAAGCACCGTTCCTTCCTGCTCTCTAGAGAAAAATAGTATTCCAACACACATTTTAGAGGAGCTGTATGAAAATCCACATCTGGCCAACTTCTTCACACTAAATTCCCCTGAAGTGGAGGAGTATTGTTGTGGTGCTGCTGTTGTAACCATCTTGCATGAATTAGGACCCCTCCTAAAAGCTATACGGTGTTCATCATGTGTTTCAGTTACCAAACCATGCTCTGGGAGCAAGTCCCATAGAGATATGCCACCAACACCACCACAAATGTTAGATTGACAACCCTGAGACACATGAATTGCTTTCTGTGATGATGATTATGTATGTTCAGAAACATTTTTGCATATTTTTGACGCTGATGCTGCTGATGGTATAAACTCTTTTCTTTTCTTTTTTCACTATGCTTTCTCTACTTTTCTCTCGCTTATCCTCCACAATGCAACCTTCCATTCTGTCTATAAGCATATCTTTATATTCTTGCACAGAATCATATTTATCAGAGATATACTGCTGATTACAGCTTGATACAAATTAAAAAATGTTATATTTAAAGAGGGGGCTCTTCACAACAGGAAGAATGTATTCCTCATTGCTTTTAATGGACACGAGGATCCTGCTCAAAGTAAGCTAAGATGTAATTCACTACTTGGTTCATGTCTATGTTGCCATTATTGTAAGATTCATGAGCCATGCTCCTCAGTTTTCTCTGCAGTAAATATATGAGTGGAAGAATATCACTAATTTCTGCCCCAACATGACTAACCATCAACATGGTTTCATCAAAAGGTTTCATTAGCCCACTTAGTTTATTCAATCTGCTTCCTCCAAAACTTTCCTGTTTTGCATTGTATACTCACTAATGGCATTGAGCAAACACTTGAGAATACCCCATGCTGAATTCCAGATAGATAGATAGATAGATAGATAGATAGATAGATAGATAGATAGATAGTTTTATATATATATAGATAGTTATATATAGATACTTATATATATAGATAGATAGTTATATATGACAAAAACACAACTCCAATTATTGGAACAATGGCACCTGGATACAATAGTGGAATATACACTCCCTAAATAAACTAGCTAAAAGCAATATCTCTGCAATCCCAAACTCTGATGGTGAGCAGGGTAAAAAAAATAGTTGGACTATTTGCATATTATCACTCATATATTGTCCTTTGATTACAGCGTTTTTGCCAGTGCTACATTTCACATAAAGACGGGCGGTATTGTTGGCGGTTTGCCTAAAAACTGTACGGCTGAAGTTGGAGGACTCTGCCTGCTCCGGGAAAGGGAAGTCTGTTGGTGGACCCATACCCGAGTACAATTTATATACAGATGGGAGAGATACTACGAAGCTCAGCCCTTAACAAATAAAAAAAAAAATCTTCATTCCTCTAAGAAAGAACATTTATCTGCCTGGTTGGCATATGTAGAGGGATTTATTCTAGGTTTATACCTGGTGCACTCACTTACACCTGTCTGCTTCATCAGCACAATTAAAAGCTTTCATTTAAAGGCATTTACCATCTGCTCCATATGGACATTACACTTAGAGGTGATATATGCATTTTTTATTAAGAATTTTTATTTTTCAAGTGAATTCACTGTTTTTATATAGCTCTTTTTTCAGTGTCTTTTTGGACATATATAATATTGTGTATTACTGTATGTTGTCTCATTTAATGTTATTTGGTTGATAATAAACAATTTTGTTAATATACAAATTGCACTAGTGTTCTCCTATTGTTTATTTTAGATAGTTATATATATAGATATAGAGATATACATGTATCAAAATATATATATGCCCAGTACAATACACTCAACCCATTTCAGGACTCAATGGGCCCTTCTTCAGAACACAAATTGATGCATATATACTTGAATAAATGATTATCTTTTGACACCAAACACACGTGCTCTCTGATCATCATTGTAGAAAACCACAATGTGCATGCAAATTAATACACAAAAATGGAAAGCAACTAGATGGCATAACCTGTGTGCATCATATCTGTGTACATCTGCCTATCCAATAGAATGCAAAGGCTTCCCATAACTCCAGCGCCAAGGGTGAGAAAGATAAACTAATACAAAACCTAATAGGACATTGACACGGAGACTGCACCTCCATCCCCCAATAAATGCTAGTACATGTTGTCATAGTTACCAAAAGGCCAACCAGCAAATTAGTGGAGAAGGGATACAACTGCAACACCCACGTCCCAACTATAAATAACGCAATAGTGTCTCATAATTAAGGATGGGTGAAAATTCAGAAACATTTCCTATGGAAATTTTAACAGAAAAACAAAAATTTCCCACTTTTTTTAAGGGAAAATTCCCACCCATAGAAAACACATACAATTTCTACTTTTTTGCAGCTGCCAACACATTTCCAGTGAGAACTTTGCTATTTTTGCCTATGTTTTCTATGAATACAAGATTTCTCACTGCAGTATTACTTCTTCTGAGGGCTGAAGTAGAGAAATACATATTTGAAAGTAGAAACTGTGAGTCCTACCTCAACATATGCTTTGAAAAAAAATGTTAGCTGGCTGAGTGCCTTTGTCCTTTGAACACAACACTAAATTCCTAAAAGCAGCTCAGATTAATCTTCATAGTATTTGGGCCATAGAGAGCATTATTTCAATACTGTCCGAGTTGTAATTAAATGATAAAGTATCCTCTTTACGCCCCTTTTACTCACCTCAGAGTAGCAAGACTGTCCAGATGGATCACAGGAAGGGACAATCTTCAGTGAGCATAAGGAAAAACCTGAAAAACCTGGCAAGGAGAGCAGGGTTTTCCTTATGCTCACAGAAAGAAGATCGTTCCACATCTGAGGGGAAATGACTTTCACAAGGTAAAAGAGGGGGGGGATACTTTATCATTCAATTACAACTCTGACAGTATTAAAATAGCAAACACATTGCCCAAATACTATGAAGATGAATCAAAGCTGATTTTTTTGTGAAACATTACTATCACTTTAAATAATACTGGCACAGTCATATTTGATAAATAACTGTGGCTTGGGATATTCCAACAGGGTGCAACACATGACATCAGTTCTTTAAAGCCTCTTTTTTTCAACAAAAGAAGGACAGCATGTCAACCGCCAATATTTTTGGCAAGTTTACTATTCTACTATGCTTCTTACTCAACAGTAGTAGTGTGTGTGGCTAAGTGGGGCTTGATGATGCTGATGATAACTGACAGGATAACTGTGAGTTTTTTGTAATCTGTACTTGTCCAGAGTCAGATTTTCCAATTGTTTTCTCAAACTGTTTATAGACATGCACAGTGCTCTTTTTCATTGGTGGAAGATTGAACCTTTGCCTTTAAGCTAACTTTCTGTACATGTCATCTTCTCTCTCACTCTCAACTTCATCTGTATCTGAAGAAGAGGAGGATGCTGGAGGGATATATTCTAGATCTACATCATCATTATTAGTAATTAGGTCATCCTCTGCAGCCCCCTCCACTTCTTCCCCACTACTTTTATATTCTTCTAGGCATTTAGAGGTTTCAAACTATTTTTCTTTCCTTTTCCCCTTTGAGGGATTTTTACAAGGTCTGCTATTACTTTCAGGATAGTGTTTTTGTGCTTATTTGTCAGATGCAGCAGTTGGCTGAGCTGCTTACACCTTCTTTCACTGTGCCAGCAACACTACAATGCGACCTGTTGTTATCTTCTTCAGTGGCTTTAAATGTTTTTTTAATAGGACTGGTGCTAGTGGAGTTTTTGGTGGGACTTTGACAAACTGTCCCCTCCTTGAGAGGAGAAGGATCACCATTATCTATTGCACATGCTGCAGTAACCGTGGCTGCAGTCAGTTTTTGGACTACCACTTTACTCACAGGTCCCTGAACTGCTTTAATCCTGTCAACCTTCCACTACACCTTGTGCATTTGCTGGACATTACTCAACTACTGTGTGTGTTTTTACTGTAAACAGTAGAACAGATTATGTGTCTTGCCTTGACCCTCCAAAAAAATACTGTATCTTGTCTAGTATCAGGCTGTCTCAGTCACAGCTTATGTCAGGGTCCCTGTCTATGTCACCTAATTTTTTTACATTTTATTTATTTATTTTTTAATTATATGTCCCCCTATTCCTATCACTTAACAGAAAAACACATTCCCTGTTCAGGTGCTTCTTTCACCACTCTCTCCTAGCATAGAGATAACAGCCAGATCAGGAAGGAACTTGTATCACCTTTTCCTATGAGTTCCCAGTCAGTCACACAAAATGTAGGGGTATTTGGAGTAATTCTCTTTTTCTCCCTCTTCATACCCCCGACTCCCCTGACACAGAAATAAAAGCCAGATAAGAATGGAAGGAACTTGGATCACAGCTGCCTGTTTCTAATCGTCCCCACAAAATTATAGTGTATCTGGGGTAAATCTCCTTTGCTCCCTTCTCACACACCCAGACTACCCTACGACAGTGATAACAGCTAGATCAGGAAGAAATGTGTGTCTGTGTCTTCACAGTCAGTCATACTGATTGTTGGGGTATTTGCAATCAACCTACTTTCTCCCTTCCTGTGCCTCAGAGTCCCCCAGACTCCCCTAATAGAGAAAACAGATTTTCTGCCTACAATGCTCCTAAACTACACTCCAGTTTTAAATTATTTGCCTATTCTAAGTAGCTCAAAAATGTGTTGCTTTCTCTTCCTCTCCAACACAGAATGCAGAATGGCATGCTGATGCCCTTTTATACTATGACTGCAGGAAAAGTAGGGAAACTTGACACATGGTAGGGAGAATTTCAATCTTCCCATTGATTTCAGTGCAATGAGCTAGGTGAAAAATGTACCACTTGGCGAAAAGTTTAATTTTTCTCTTGTTTTTCTTTTGAAGCAAAAAACATTTGATCATCTATGCTCAGAATTATATATATATATATATATATATATATATATATATATATAGATATAGATATATAGATATATAGATATATATAGATATATAGATATATAGATATATATTTTAGGAATGGAAGAAAAGTCAGCAAAAATTTCCTGCATGACTTTTCACGAAACCCCCACAAAGATTTTTCACTTTTTTCATGATAGTTTTCTCCTTTTCATCACTGCCAATACATTTTTTGTCTATGTTTCCTATGACTTCAACATTTTCCATCACAATATTACTTCTTCTGAGGGTTTATGAGGAGAAATAAATAGCTGAAAGTCAAAGTTGCGAGTCCCACAACAACACATGCCTCGAAAAGCTTTTTCGCAGGCTAAGTACCTTTGTTCTTTGCCCATAACACTAGCTTCCTGCTTATGTAACATTGGCACAACCATCCTTGGAAATTAACTGCGGCTTGGGATATTCCAGCAGGGTGCAACACATGACATCAGTTCTGTTTTCAAAATAAGAAAAGGGCAGCATGTCAACCTCCAACATTTTGGCAAGTTTACTATTTTTACTTCTTTCTAAGAAAGCAAGTGTGGGATCGCAGTATGTTGTAGAAGAACTGTGTAACTTTATAGGCACCTGTGACATGTTCTTGGTGTGTCTCTGGGTCAGACCTGTGGTTATGCTTTGGTTGGGATCTCATTGAGAAGGTGCCTAGTTGTGAGCCTGCTTCCCCCCCTGCTCATGTGTTTTTTGCACAGACAACAGATGGCAACATGTTTAGCTTTTAAATCCAGAGTGAAGTATTTCCATAATGTGGACAGCAGGATTCCTGAAGGGCTACTACTACTACTGGGGGTAGATGTTAATACAATTCTACTGATACTACTACTAGATGCCAAAGGTGCAACACTTCCAGCAGCAGTAGAGTCACTAATCATAGCTAAGGTTGTCGATGTTAATACCCTGTGTTGTTATTGTTGCTGGTTACTCAACACAAGTGTGTGTGTGTGTGTGTGTGTGTGTGTGTGTGTGTGTGTGTGTGTGTGGCTGAGTGGGGCTTGGACTTGGAAGTTGTGATGATGCTGATGATGACTGACAGGATGATTGTATTTTTAGGCATCTTTGCATGTCCAGGGTCAGACCTTCCAATTTATAGACAGGAACAGTGCTCTTTTTCAGTGGTGGAAGATAAGCCTTTGCCTTTCAGATAGCTTTCTAGCCATGTCATCTTCTCTCTCATTCTCAACTTCATCTATATCTGAACAAGAGGAGGATGCTGGAGGGATATATTCTAGAACTACATCATCATTATCATCATAGGTCATCATTAGGTCATCCTCAGCATCGCCTGCCACATCTTTCCCACTGCCCTTAAATTCCTTTAAGCTTCTAGAGGTGTCATACAATTTCTTTTTACTTTTACTTTCACAAAGTTAGCTACTACTTTGAGGACAGGTGGTTTGGTGCTTGTTTTTCTCACTGTCAGATGCAGCAGTTGGTTCAGATGCTATTCCTTCCTCCATTATTCCATCATCAACACTAGAATGTGACTTGTTGTCATTTTCAGTGTTCTTCCTGTATGGTTGTTTATAGTGATGGCGCTGGTGATGGTGGTGTAACATTTGGTGGGAGTTTAAACTGCATCTTCCCCGGGACAAGAGGAATCATCATCATTTATTGCACACCCTGCAGCATCCATGGTTGCAGTCAGTTTTTGAACTACCACTTTACTCCCATGTCCCTAAACTACTCATCTTTTCCTGCCCCTTCTGCATTTCCTGGACATTACTCAACTATTGTGTGTGTTTATACACAACTCAGCTGATGAAGTGTGATGTCTTGCCTTGGTCCTCAACAAAATATTCAGTCTCTTCTGCTATCTGTTAAGTCTGCCATAGTTAAACAGCTCAGATCAGTGGTCCACCCTAAAAAAAAATATATATATATTTCCCCAACACAGAGATAACAGCCAGATCAGAAAAGAGTTTGGATCACGGCTCCTTGTGTTTTGCCAGTAAGTCACACCAAATGTTGTTATATTTAGGGTCAACCTTTCTCCCTTCTTCGCCCCCAGAATGCCCCCAGACTCCCATAATATAGAGAACAAATGTACTACCTAAATGACTCCCTAAACTAAACTTCAACTCACTTTATTAGCTTGCCTTCTCTAGCTCAAAAACATGCTGCTTTCTACACTCACAAATGCAGAATGGCATTCTGCGAGAGTATGACACCCTTTATATGCCTGAAGAAAAAGGAGAGAAAACTGCCATGTGGTGGGGAGAAATTCAGTATTCCACTTTTATTGTATTCTGCTACAAAAAAAAAGCAGGAAAACTGCACTGTTCACTGGAAATTCTGGGTGGGGGGATGTGCCATTTTCACTTATTTTGGTTTGAGGCGACATTTTTGCCCATTCCTAATATATATATATATATATATATATATATATATATATATATATATATATATATATATATATATATATACACATAGGGTAGGGTCCACCATCACCAACTGCTTTTATTTGATCATTTATTAAAAGGTAGTAAAGTATTGTAATCAGTTGATACTTATTATTCAGTAATACATTATTTAAGACTGAAACAAATCCATTTTTTTATCTCTTTGTTAAATCTTTATGAGAAATTACCATTTATATGAATATCCTCTTCATACACCATTTACTTAAATTTGTAAAACTGTTGTGACACTGTATATTTAATTCAAAAGGTAACATGCTAGCACACCTGACACTAATTCTATTAGTATGGTCCTGCTAGTACTTCTACTAGTGCCTCAGCAGGAATACAATACGAAGAAAAGGAAGTCTTTACACCTTTACCATTAGTGACTACATATAACACCACACTAGAACAAATACACAACATCAACAAAGATCTACAGCCGCTGCTAACAGATGATGTAGTGTTAAAGACATTACACCAACTGCCTATTCTTGGGCAACAACCAAATCCAAAATAAAAACTTATCAATAGAAAGCTGGCCAATGAACAGACAAACACTGATAATGGGACCAAACTTTGCAACAAATCATGCTGCAAATCATGTCAACACATCTGTGAGAACAATACTACACAACACAACAACAAAAAGATTTACAGAATTAAAGGATTATATTCATGCACATCAGCAAATGTTGCATATATGACACAATGCACTGAATGTGAAACTGGATGTTAAATTGGTGAAACAGGCCTACCACTTAATTTAAGGATGAATACACACAGACAATCTGTTGAGAAATATCATAAAACAAAGAACCATACCACAGTCAGTTATCATTTTAATATGAGAAACCACTCCATCCATAACCCTATAGGGGATCTATCACCCCTATACAACACTGTCTTAATATGTAGGTTATATAGCAACTAGGTGTAATAGTGTATCAATTTCTGTTTTTAAATCGCTATTTAGCCGAAATCTAAGGAACAAATACTGCCCTGCACCGGACAGACTGCGGTGATCTATAGCCAATGAGATCGCTCCACCTTACAGGTAGAAAGCCTCTGTCATCGGAGGAGATTGGATAGGGGGAGGGGAGCAGAGGCAGAGAGACAGACTGTAGTACAGAGAAATATAGGGTGCAGAGCAATATTTATTCCTTAGATTTCGGCCAAATAGCATTTTAAAAACAGAAATTGATACAATATTACACCTATTTGCTATATAACCTACATATTAAGATTAACTTGTATAGGGGTGATAGATCCCCTTTAAAATTAAGATGCTCAAAAGGAACTTCAAAAATACACAGACAAGAAAGACATTTGAAATTAAGATGATTCCTTTTTTTTCAACACCAATATAAATAAGTACTTAGGATTCCTCTCACTTTACCAAAACTTTATGTAATATTTCCTTCTATTTATTTTGTTTTAGAATGTTTACCCATCTTCCTTATATAATTTTTCTATTTTTATCTATGTACTATGGATCTATCTCTCTCTCTCTCATACTCCCCCACCTCCCCTTCATCCAGTTTTCCTCTATTTTACTTAACAGTTTGTTCTTTCTTTAGCATGGCTTTTAATTTAAATGTTTTATTTAAAACCTGCATGCTTTAAACTTGAAAAAAGGGATCGTCACTCTCTAAAGCTTGTCCCTAAAATTGAATGTTAGTCTAGTAAAAAAGGTATTATTGCATACTGCAATACTCATTCAGTTAGCATCTATACCACTGGACCAACACTGATATCTTAAATAGGGGTGGGCAAAACGTGAGAAAAATTTCCGGCATGACTTTCTCCTTTTTTTGCAAAAGTTTTCTTTTCACCAATGCAAATTGTTCCTTTTTTCCAATTCTAGCAATTTCAACATATTTTTTGCGTATGTTTCCTATAGTGCAACATTTCCCAGCATGATATTACTTCTTCTGAGGGCTGTAGTAGAGAAATAAGTAGCTGGAAGTCAAAGTTGTGAGTCCTACAGCAACATATGCCTTGAAAAATGTATTAGCATGCAGAGTGCATTTGTCCTTTGCCCACATCAGTAACTTCCTGCTTAAGTGACACTGGCACATATTCATGATGATGTCAAGTGAAAAAAAAAAAATAAGCTCATTGGAGCTTCTTCATAAGTCGTCACTCCTAGCCAAGTATAAAGATGAGCTCTGAACTTTCTGAGTATCTTTGTAGCAGAGTCACTAAATCATTTATGTAGCAGAAATAGAGGAATTATATTTTTGACGACAAATGTGGCAAACACCTAGCAAGACTTGTCCAAATAAAGAGGAGAGCGATCGTGGTAGCCCGAATTCAGGCACTGAAGAGACAAACAGTCACTTCCTATACTGACATAGCAGGAGCTTTAAAAAACTTTCATGAATCTTTGTACAATCTTCCCTCTGTTGCATACCCAGACCTATCTTCTCGAGGCTATTCCTTACCAATGCAAAACTTCTTAAACTACCGCTAGCGGCACAGAGGGACTAAAAGCTCATCATTAGCAATGATGACCGGGAACAGCCTTGGGCCAGATGCCCTTCCTCTATAATACTATAAATGTTTTCAATCTTCCTTGTCACCATTCATGTTACAATCCATTAATGAGGTCTTGCAGGGAGCAGCTTTTCCTAAACAAACTCTAGAGGCACATATCGTTGTACTACCAAAACCAAAAAAAGGCCTCTCAGCAATTACTGCCCTATCTCAGTCTTTAATGTTGATCTGAAATTGTTTGCAAAAATTTTGGCAAATAATTTCTTCCATCTCTCATTCATCCAGATCAAAATGGATTTGTACCCTATAGAGAGGCACGCCATAATATGTCCACTTATTTATCACTCAAAACTTCACAATACCACCTCTTTGTTTCTTTCAACTGACGCTGAGAAGGCATTTGATTGAGACAATTGGATATACTTGAAAGAATCACTCAATTTCATAGGGATAGGCCCAGTCATGTTGCAGGGTACTCAAACATGTCCGCTAGGGTCATGGTGAATGGTACTTTCTCAGATTCCTTTGAGATACACAATGCCACTAGACATGGGTATCCCTTATCCCCTCTTCTCTTCATAATAACTTTGGAGCCCCTTCCTCTAATACAGAACGGATCCTAAGATTCAGGACATATTTTTAGACCCCATCACTTTAAGATTTTGGCATATGCAGATGATACACTGTTTTTTCTTACAAACCAATAGACATCACTACCTCGTCTTATCTCTCTATAAGAAAAATACTCTGATTTCTCCCAAGCAAAGATTAATTATTCAAAATCTGAAATTTTAAATACTAACTTGGATACCCCATCTTCTGACACCTTAAAAGCCTCTTAGTCATTCAAATGGTCCTCTTCTAGTATTCCATACCTGGGTATTTTCCCTTTCTGCGGACTTGGGTAATCTGTCTGAGCATAATATTTTACCATTACTAAGATCTATAAGAGCAGACTGATGGAGGGCAGGGCTAACCTAGGGAAAATAGTGATAGTCCCTAAGGTACTTTATGTTTTTAACCCCTTAAAGACCAGATGACTTGCTATGACCGTCATGGTCCTTTTACCCTTAAGAACCAGTGAGGGTCATAGCACGTCAAGTACTTTTTATTTACAGTGGGAGAGCTGTAAGTAAAAATGAGGCCTAAAATTGACCACTCCAAGACTGGAGCGATCTCTCTTAGACCCCAAAGCAGCACGCTGGTTTGCGTAACAGATCACATGTACCAGTGCATCGGCAAGGATCAAATCGGTCCTTAAGGGAAGGTATCTTCCCTGGACTGCTGGTCCTTAAGGGATTAATGCTATACCAGTTGCCATTCCAACCAAGTTTTTGAATGACTATCATTTTTCATCTGAGCTAATAAAACCCCAGTGGTCCATTTTGACAAATTTTCAAGTATTGCACATGGGGGATTAAACTTTCCAGATATTTATAGATATTACCATGCCTCTACTATCGCAAAAGTGTTTGACTTTCTTCCCACTAGAACAAAGCGTTGGACAGACTCATTGGTTTCCCCTCCCCCCCTCATATGTATTAGGCATCACTAATTTCTCTCCAGGCACTCCGGACCCGGTCTTTTCGATCTGGCGAGATAACAACCTGGATGCAAATCTTGATAAGAAATGGCACTATGATCTCTTTTGATTCTTTGAGAGACGAGTTAGGGGCAGAACCTACTCCATGGTGGGTCCTTTTTCAGGTCCGACATTAGTACAGATCTGAATCAAAAAAGGAGTGGTTGATAGAGATTTAACATATTCTGAATGAACCCTGGTCCAACTTTCATCTCCTCTTTGCCCTTTATCTCTTTGTTATTCCCTTCTGAAAGAACTACCTCAAAATAAAAAAACATAATTAATCGGAATCTGGAACAGGGAGCTTGTTTTATTTCTGGATCTACCCCAATGGTCCCAAATTCTGATGTGCAACATGAGGGCCAGAGATTTCAATTTGTGTCTCCTTAATTATAAGATAATTTCCTGCTGGTACAGGACTCCTCTATGCATTAAAAGTTTTTCCAGCTCATCCTCCTCTGTTGGATATGCCACGCGGATTATGGTTCTATGTCGCACATATGGTGCTCATGCCCCTTGATAAGCCCATTCTGGATTCTTGTATTTGACAAAATCTTGAAAATGCTTCAGATGGCTATCCCTCTTGACCCACTGATATGCCTTTTTTCCTATAAATGCCACCTTCATTTCCGAATACCTAAACATCAATGGGAAATGATAAGTTCTCTTCTACCTTTAACAAAATCCCTTATCCCTATTCATTGAAAAGCGCCAGTTCTCCTCCCATAGTGCTCTGGTTCACCAACATTTAAACACTACATACAATGGAAAGGCTCCATGCAATCACCACAAACACCGTCCCTAGATTCACAGCACAATAGGAGTGGTGGACCGAGTATAATAGAACTGGAATTTCTTCATCATAGATAGAATCCAGCCTTCCGGTGTTCGTTACGCACTGAACTCCCTTTAGTAGCCTGATACTACACTGTCAGAGCAACCCAGAGAGGACCCCCCTCTTTTTTCTCTTTCCCTCATACTCCCATCCTCACTCCTTTAATTTTTCCCCTATACTCCATCATTCACAGCAATCAACATGATTCCCATACCTATTTCATTAGTAAGGGAATGTTTGGAATCCCAGAACTGTTCATTATTAGTTGTTCTGTATAGCTATAACATATGTCTTTATTTGATATACTGATATCTTTGTGCATCCTGTATACTTTTGTTTTCTTTATCATTAATGTTGGCTGTTGTATTATTGATATTTCAATAATGTTTTTCAAAATAAATAAATAAATAAATAAATAAATAAATAAATAAATAAAGTGCAACCTACAGTGTGGCAGATGTGTATGGTACTGGTGGTGGGGGACTGGCATGGTGTGATTCATGTGTGTGTATATATATATATATATATATATATATATATATATATATATATACATACACATATATACTCCTACTGCAGTTTTTACCATTATCATGTTTGTGTCAAATGTAAGCTTTCTTCTCAGATTACTGATACACATTACTTATTGATCATAGCATTGGTCCCACTAACAGGTTTGGTAGATAGCAACCATTCTTCACATCCCTCCTCCTCCTCATCATCTATGCTGCTGTTAATACATTTGGCCTGGCTTTCTACTTGTACAATTCAGGCACAGCTGTCCTGAAAAAAATAACTTTGGCTTTAGATATGCCAGCGTGGAGCTACACACGACATCAGTACCCTGAAACCTCAGTTTCCTACAAAAAGAACACGGCAGCATGTCCACTGCTAACACTTTAGCAACCTTGCCATTCCACAGGCATACAATCACAAAAAGAAAAAAGAAGTATCATATTGGCACTCTGAATCCTTAAAGTGAATTATGACCCACCAAAAAAATGTATAAAATGTAACTTTTATTAGTCTTATAAGACAGCAGATAGAGTATATGTAATTAAAAATAACGTTGATTAAATTTCTTGGATAACAATATCCTAGGACGTTCCACACAGACCTAAGATTGTTATTGGCTCTCCACAAAGTAGACTCCTAACGGTATTTCCAGAAACCTATTATATATACCGTTTATCTCCTAATGCGTTTTGCCCGGCACATGGGTGTCTTCAGAGGCAGCTAACCCGATTGTGATTTTGGGAAGCTATTTAAAATGAGGCTGACCAATAGACAGTCTTCATGAATATTTTCAAATTTAATTGAGAACTTGCTCTTGCGTAAATACTTAGATAATCTTATCTTGTTCAGTACTATTGTGCGCAGGTGTTAAGACTATGAGATTATTTAGTAAAATTGAGATCCTTCGCTTGGGTGAATACTTAAGAAGTCCTATCATTCTCAATTCCATTGTGCACAGGCGTGGGGACTTTGGAAATATTTTGCATTTCGCATTAAGTTGAAATCCTGCGCTTGCGTAAATACTTAGGGAGTTCTATCATGCTCAATCCCATTGTGAGCTGACGTTAAGACTTTGAAATTATTTAGCATTAAGTTGAAATACAGTGCTTGCGTAAGTACTTAATAAGTTCTTTCGTGCTCAATTCCATTATGCGCAGATGTTAGGACTTTGGAAATATTTTGTGTTTGGCATTAAATTGAGATCCTGCGCTTGCGTAAATACTTAAGAAGTTCTATCATGCTCAATTCCATTGTGAGCAGGCTTTAGGACATTGAAATTATTTAGCATTAAGTTGAGATCCTGCTCTTGCATGAATACTTAGGAAATCCTATTATACACAATTCCATGATGCACAGGCACTAGGATTTTGAAACTATTTTACATTGGTATACTGCGCAGGCATCAAAACATATGCATTATAGTTCTTTCTTAACTACTGTGTCTGCGTACCAGCTTAGACTAATCACACTATATTGCTGTAATGAAAGCGGAAAAGTTGTTAAATGTGAGTGGATTGTTAATACTGTACAAACTAATTCAGTTAAGGCGACATATATATTTGTAACAAATGTGTGATATATAGTCCTTTATGAAAGCGGTTATATAATTCTGCCTTCAATAGAACTTCTATTTAAAGTGATATATACAGGTCTATGTGATATGAGATACAGCCATGTTGTAAGGCTTTCACACGGGTTATAACGCGGTGGCCTGTTGATAAAGGCAATAACTAAAACTGACAATAGGATAAGATGTGATAGAGTTATTATCACATTGACAGCATTAACAATATTTGAACTCATACTGGATAGTGTTGTTTAAAATATAATTACACATAAATAAATATTGGCTAAAAAGCGGCATATAATAGGATTCATTAGGAGTCTGCTTCATGGAGAGCCAATAACAATCTTAGATCTGTGCGGAACGACCTAGGATATTGTTATACAAGAATCTTAATCAACATTATTTTTAGTTACATATACTCTATCTGCTTTTTTTTTTGGGGGGGGGGGTCATGATTCACTTTAAGGATTCAGAGTGCCAATATACTTCTTTTTCTTTTTGTAACATAGTAACATAGTAATTTAGGTTGAAAAAAGACTTGCGTCCATCTAGTTCAACCCTTTTTCTATTCCTGTTTACCATCGTTGATCCAAAAGAAGAGATTTCTCCCTGGATCAACAAGCCCTAACTAAATATTAATCCCAATACTAATGTACATAGCCCTCTATGTTATGCTCTTTTAAATAAGTATCCAGGCCCCTTTTAAAGGCATCTAATGTATTTGATAGCACCACCTCCTCAGGAAGTGAATTCCATACCTTTATTGTCCTTACTGTAAAGAAACCCTTCCGCTGTTGTAGATTAAATCTCCTTTCCTCAAGTATAAGCGAGTGGCCCCTTGTCCTGTGTACTGTTCTGTTATTGAACAGGTCTTTGGAGAGCCCTTTATATGGACCTTGAACATACTTATATAGTGTTATCATATCCCCTCTAAGACGCCGTTTCTCTAGTGTGTACAAGTTTAATTTTTCTAGCCTCTCTTCATAACTAAAATTTTCCATTCCCCTTACTAGTTTTGTAGCCCTCCTCTGCACTCTCTCTAGTTCCATAATGTCCTTTTTCAGAAAGGGCGCCCAGAATTGAACAGCATATTCTAGGTGGGGTCTTACCATGGACCTGTAAAGAGGAATAATTATATCTTCCTCCCTTGAGTCAATACCCCTTTTAATACATTGATTGTAAGTTAGTAATATGTATCAGAGCACCTTCTTTCTTGTTGAAAAAATAACGACAGAAAGGATTATGGTTATGTGGAGGTGCGGAAACACTTATTCTCATAATTAATTCTACAGGAATACTTTGGGATTGCTTTTGTGAAGTTTTTGACTCCTTCCCAGGAACCAAGTCAGTGTGGGTTGGCAGGAAATGGCAGAAGAACCCATTAACTTTATTACTTTAACAACTAGAGGTGGTGGTGGAGGTACTAGAGGCAGCATACTCCTTGGCAGCAGGAGCCATAGGTGTTATCTAGAACAAACTACCTGTTGGCAAAGGCACACTTTCTGACACATAAATAACATCACTACTTCTCTTATCTGCTTTTTGGAGTGCTGCTGCTGCAGCTAATTGTGGCACCTCTGACCTGCTGATAGTGGTGGGATCTCATAGACGAGGTGCCTAGGATGAGCCTGCTTTGCCCCTGCTCATGTGCTTTTTGCACAGACAACAGATAGCAGTGTGCTTAGCTTATGGATCCTGAGTGAAGTACCTCCATACTGTGGACATCATGGACCGAGGGGTTCCTGTGGGACTTCTAATAGTGCTAGGGCCAAATGCTGATGCAATGTTAAGGCTACTACTAGGTGTCAAAGGTGCAGCACTTCCAGCAACAACAGAGGCACTCATCATAGGTAAGGATGTGGATGTCAATAACATATGTTAACCTGTGTTATTAATCTGTTAATAACCTGTGCTGCTGTTGTTTCTGCTGGTTACTTAACACAAGTGTGTGTGTGGCTGAGTGGGACTTGGACATTGAAGTGGTGATGATCTTGATGATGATTTACAGGATGGCTGAGTACTTTTTGCCATCTTTGTTTGTCCAGGTCAGAGTTTCCAATGGTTTTCTCAAACAGTTTATAGACAGACACAATGCTCTTTTTCAGCGGTGGAAGATTGAGCCTTTGCCTTTCTGCTAACTTTCTGACCATGTCATCATCTATCTCACTCTAAACTTCATCTGTATCTGAACTAGTGGAGGATGCTGGAGGGATATTTTCTAGGTCTGAATTATCATCATTAGTCATCATTAGGTCATCCTCAGAATCACCTGCCAATTCTTGCCCAATATCCTTATATTTCTCTAAGCTTTTAGAGGTGTCAAACAATTTCTTTTTACTTTTATTTTCACACAGTTTTCTACTACTTTGAGGACAGGTGTTTTGGTGCTTGTTTGTTTCACGGTCAGATGTAGCAGTTGGTTCAGCTTCGACACGTTCCTCCATTATGCCATTGCCATCATCAACACTAGAATGCGACACGTTGCTGGACATTACATAACTGCTATGTGTGTTTTTACTCTGCAGTACAAAACTGTTAACTTATACTGTACAATATGAAAGTACAGATGGTAGCAGGGTGCTGAATAATATATACTGTATATATATATATATATATATATATATATTTATATATATATATATATATATATAATGAGAGGCAGAAGCCAGCACAAAACAGAATGGATAGCCCAAAAAACTAGAAGCGAGCAGACAAGCGCGGTATCGACAAGGATAATAAATGAGAGAGTGGTCAAGGATAGCCAAAAGGTCAGAGGCCAGTTGATAAGGTGCAATATGAGGAGGCAAGCCAAATGGTCAGGGGCAGGCGGCAGGCAGGCAAGAACGAGGGCCGAGAGCAGAGGTCAAAACCGGTAGGATAAACAGCAAGAAAATATGCAGATAAAAACGCAGAGGAACAAACGCCGATATCAGAGCACTCGAGGGCCATCTGAGCTGTCGTCTTATAGGCCTCGAGTGCATTTGACGTCATGTGTTGTGAAGTTGATGGAATCCAGAAACGGCCATGATGTTCCTGGCCGCATTGATAAACGGCAGAGGCCATTAGGGGTAAGGGCACCAATCATGACAACAACAGAACTGATGTGATGTATTGCCTTGCCCTCAACAAATTTCTCAATGTTGTCTGATGTGTATCAATTCTGCCTCAGTCACACAGCTTACAGGCAGTCAGTTGTCCACCCTGTCTTATCACTGTTCACATATTATAACTAAATCAAAAACTTCTTTCCCCAGACTTTCACAGCACAGAGACAATAACAGCAAGAACAATAAGGAAATTAATTGAACTGCAGCTGCCTGTGTCCTTCAAATCAAATCAATCAGACAGAATGTTGGGGTATTTGGGGTCAAGCTCTTTTGCTTCCTTCTCACACACCAGACACGTACAACACAGATATAATAGTAACAGCAAGATCAGCAAGCAAATTGGACCCCAACTGCCTGTGTTTTGTCAGCCAGTCACACCAAATTTTGGGGTATTTGGGTCAACTGCCTTCTTCCCTTCTTCTCCCCCAGAGTGCCATAAGACTAATACAGAGAACAAATATCCTACTTAAAAGACTACCACAAGTTTATTCTGCAACATGACAACGACCCCAAACATACCTCCATAGTCATTAAGAACTATCTTCAGTGTAAAGAAGAACAAGAAGTGCTGGAAGTAATGGTATGGTACTCACAGAGCCCGGATCTCAACATCATCGAGTCTGTCTGAGATTACATAAAGAGAGAGAAGCAACTGAGACAGCCAAAATCCACAGAAGAATTGTGGTTAGTTCTCCAAGATGTTTGGAACAACCTACCTGCTGAGTTTCTTAACAAACTGTGTGCAAGTGTACCTAGAAGAATTGATGCTGTTTTGAAGGCAAAGGGTGGTCACACCAAATATTAATTTCAGTTAGATTTTTCTTCTGTTCACTCACATTGTATTTTGTTAATTGATAAATACAAACTATTAACAGGTCCACTTGTGCTGCTAATATTTATGATGGAGCTGTGAAGCTGTTTTAATATATCTTGAATTTTGATACCTAAACTGTGAGTGCGTACATTATTTTGTCTACATATATATATATATATATATATATATATATATATATATATATATATATAAAATATAAACCCTATGTCATTAATAATTGTGTCAACACTAACATGAAAAATGTACCTAAAAATCCCAATATATAATGTATTTGTGCTTATTTGCTCATACACACCACTATGCAATATAATACCGACACAAGATATATATGTATAAGTGCAAATATACATCCATAACTAAAGTAATATAATATTATATACTAATATCATACTTTCCAAAGACATACTAACCTACCTCCAATCTCTACAATTGCATATGTACGCACACAAGTATATACATGTGCATATAAACACACACACAATCAGGACTGTAGAAGTCCAGTGCTCAAGGGCCACCAACAGGCCAGGATTTGGGGATTTCCCTGATTAAGCACAAATGAGTTAATCAGTGGCTCATTAATTTTGACTGACACACCTGTGCTTAATCAGGAAAATCCTTAAATCCTGGCCTGTTGGTGGCCCTTGAGGACTGAACTTGGGCAGCCCTTATTTAGACCCTCAGTGTCATAGTTTGAATATGGAACATCCAATATGCTTCCCTATGATATCCTACTAGAACTTCCATTTATCACAATAGGTCCACTTTCTCTATAGTGGTAATCCTAAGGCACCTAGGATCCTTCTTATGCATCAAAAAACAATGGTAGGACACACTATGTAAAGCATACCCATGTTCTTCATTACCACAGTGTTGCCCAAATCTGTTTCTCAATGCCTGGGTAGTATGCCCCATGTATTGTGTCATACAAGAACAGTCTATTATATACACCACATTAGATGAACCACAATTCGTATAAAATAAATTGTAAATTATTCTCCTGTCGAATTTGACTTTTAATGTTATTAGGGATATAAGGACATTTGGAGCATCTGACCAAACCACATTTAAAACTCACCATTGTCTGTAAAAAGTGTTCTTATTCCTCTTTCTATTTAAATAAGATAAATGTAATTTACTTGGAGCCACAATATTTTTTATAGTATACTAGCAATGTGAAACGGCGCTGCCCGTCAGGCTATATAGGGAATTAATGCACACACAGGGATGCAAGACACACACACACAGAGACACACACGCAAATGCACACACATGCACTGAGATTTATAAAGCGTGACACAGTCATACACACGTACATGCAATGCATAACATGCAGACACATAGAGTGTGATACAGACATGTAAAACACACAGTGAGGAACACACAGACACACACACACACACAGAAGTGAGTCATAAGAGGGTGACTTAGGTGTAATTGTAATGAGATTGTGTTTGTACTTATGCCTCCACTGTGGAATTCATTCATATAGTTGAAATGCATGTGGTAATTGCACATACTATAGTGGAAGGTGGATCGTGTTGGCTCCCGGGGTGTGAGTGAGTGTGACTGAGTGGCATTCATTTATGTAGTTGAAATGAATGTGGTATCTGCACATACTAATGTGGAAGGTGGACCGTGCTGGCTCCCGGGGTGTGAGTGAATGTGAGTGAGACTATGGTGGAAGGTGGATCGTGCTGGCTCCCGGGGTGTGAGTGAGTGATTGCGTGTGAGTGATTGCATGCGAGTGATTGCGTGTGAGTGTGTGTGAGAGAGTGTGAGGCTGTATGAGTATGAGTGAGAGTGAGTGAGAGAGTATGAGCGTGTTTGATTGAGTGTGAGTGAGAGAGTGTGAGTGTGTGTGATTGAGTGTGAGTGAGAGTGTGTGTGATTGAGTGTGTGTGAATGAGTGAGAGTGTGTGAGTGAGAGTGTGTGTGAATGCGAGTGAGAGAGTATGAGTGAGAGAGTGTGAGTGAGAGAGTATGAGTGAGAGTGTGAGTGATTGAGTGTGTATGATTGAGTGTGAGTGAGTGTGAGTGTATGATTGAGTGTGTGTGAGTGAGTGTACGTGAGTGTGTGTGAGTGAGTGTACGTGAGTTTGTGTGATTGAGTGTGAGTGTGTGTGTGAGAGTGTGTGTTTGTGTCTGAAGCGTTTGTGTCTGTGGCGTAGGAGCAAGTGGCAACCATTTTGTTTTTTCAGTCACTTGGATATTGGTGGGTGGGCTGGATAGTGGGGGCAGGCCAACTCCCTTCATGATTTAAATCACTCCCCCATTGAATCACCCAATGGGATCAGTAATTCCCCCTTACTTAAGCTGAGGTAACATAGCAATATAACACACGGTGGCTCTTCAGTTGAGGCAATGTAGCAATATGCTGAGGGAACAAATAGAAAGTGGTGTTTCAGGCTTGCCCTCTGTAACATACAGCAAAGCATCTCTCTCCCTTTAAGGAAAAAGGGCAGGAATCAGGAAGTGGATGAGTGACAGTTGAAAACAGACAATTACTGAGGTTGACTGAAGAGATGAAAAGAGTTAAATAAAAGAGTTGCTATTAAGTTTATCCCTGAGTGTTTGTATTTTATGGAAACATTACACCCTCGTACTGAAACAGAGTGTATGGAGGGTTATAATTATCTGTGGGAGGTGAAACTGTGTGTTTGTGGGGTCATGATCCTGAGTGAGAGTGTGTGTGGACCGATAGAAGTTATTGATATTCCCTGCTTCACGAGCGAGTGGCAGCTATATTTTTTTTTGTCAGTTGGATAGTGGTGGGCGGGGTGGAGGAGGCGGGCCAACTCCCTGTATGATAAACATGCCCCCAATGAATCACCCAATGGGAGCAGTAATGTTCTCATTGAATCACCCAATGGGAGTTGTGTCTCCTAATGAGACATAAATTATGTAATTCATTATGTCATTAGGCATTCTGTTCAATGTGTGTTTGTTTTCGGAGGAGACATAAATTATGTTCTGTGTTTGAGGTACCATAAATTATGCAATGAGGCTTATTCTTTTATATATGTAGATAGTATAGTATAATATTGTACAGTACTGCGGAATTAGTTGAGACTATATAAATAAGGTATACTAATAATAATAATAAAATAATAATAATAAATGTGCTCTTTTATATGTAAATGAGTTAAGTGAGAATATTCCGGTATTTTCCAAAAATCTTTTCTACCAACAAATAATTACCAATACATCTAGTAAAACATCTAATTTATCTTGTTTCATATCAGATATCATATACAGCAAGTCTCTCTCTCTCTTCTGGTATGTCAGCCTCAGTCATAGCTCATGTTAGGGTCCTTATCTCAGTCACCTATCAACTAAGCTTGTTGCTTTAAATTTTTTTTATATTTATATTTTTATCAATTGCCCCCATTATCACCTACAAAAATAAAAAACACACTGAGAAATTGCTTCTTCTCCTCTTTGCCTGTAGCTAATGTAAATATGATGTCACCTGCTGCTTTCTCCCTGTCACAATGTTACAGCAGTCTAATGTTTTACATACAGGGCAGGATGATGATAGAACCTAGTCAGTATGCTGGCCCATCTTCTTTTGGTGGTTATAGGAGTTAGTGTAGTTGTCCTTGTCTGTCCCTTGGGTGTCTGCAAAGTATATCTGTCGGTGACAGAAGCTCAGCCAATTCAAAAAGAAGAAGAAGAAATTCAGCTGCCTGCCTCTTCTTAGTCAAATAAGATTGGGTGGGGGGAATTTGGGGTAAATATCCATTCTCCCTTCACAGTCACCCAGACTCCCCTAACACACAGGCTCAGCTAGTTCAGGAAGGAATTTGTATCACCTGTCTGTCTCTTCTCAGTTAAACAATATGTGACTTGCCTTTCTCCCTTCACGCTCCCCCAGACTCCCCTCTCGCTCTCCCACAGAGAACAAATTGGCCTGCCTAAAAGAATCCCTAAGCTAAAGCGCAAGTCCACTTTCTTTGCCTGTCTTCTGTAGCTCAAAATTGTGTTGCTTTCTCTGTCTCTTTCTCTCTCTTTCTGTCTCTGTCTCTCTTTCACTCTCTCTCTCTCTCTCTAGAAAACAGAGAACAATGTGCTGTGGGAACCTGACAAACCTTTTATCCTTTTATACTATCCCAGAGGGAAAGAAGGGAAACTTAGTATGTGCGTGTGTGTGTGTGTGTGTGTGTGTGTGTGTGTGTGGGGGGGGATATTTATTCTTACCTTTGATTTCATTTCCATGTGCAAGGTGGAAAAAAGTGGAAAATCTGCACTTTTCGAGAAAAATATCCCATATATAGGGAAGTGTTTTTTTTGTTTCCTTTTTCATTTGGAGTTAAAAATGTCACCCATCGCTTGATAGGAGAGCTTCTTGGTAGTTTAGTAGATAGGCAGGACTGGGGGACAACTCTATCCCTCCCTCTTCCCCTGTCTTTCTCTTTCATCCCTCCTCTATCTGTCTGCATTCTTTCTCTTCACCACTCCTGCATTCCCTTTCCCTTTCCATCTCTCTTCTGTCTATCTCCATCTTTCTCTTCATCCATCATGCATTCCCTCTCCCTTTTATCCCTCCCCATCTATCTCTGTCATTTTTCATGTTCCCATCCACTCTCTCTCTATCGGTCACTCCCACCACACTCTCTAGTACACTCCTTCCCAACTCCTCAATCTCCCACACTCTGCTGCATTCCCACTCCCTCTTGTGAGATGTATTCACTGTATTTGTGCCTTTCTCTTACTGTCTATAAGCAATTTGTCCCGATCAATCTAGACAGATGGAAGATTTTCTATGGGTCCTTTGAATCAATTTGGAAATTAATCACTGATGTTTCTCTCATTTATATTTTCTAATATTTAAAATGATAAAGCAAAGCATGTTTATTTATTTAATACCTGCACTTTTGGGGTTCTTAGAGTAGATTTAAGATTCTCAATGTAAAATAGTTTAGAAAAGAATGTTTTAAGCATTTCCTTTCCTTTTTATTTATTTATTTTGAGAATTATCTTTACTCAAGCTTTTACTGAAGGTTGTATAACCTTGTCACTATTTTCCAGCTTCGTAATGAAAATTGCATTTTTCTTGATTATATCAAAGAGTCTATGCAGGACAGAAGCTATCTGTTCCTGAATCTGCATTCTCAACCAGACAAGGAAATTGGGTTCATTTCTCTCCTTTAACAGTGCAATAGATGTATGAGTTAGATATGGAATCACTTAATATATGACTATTATTGATCAATCTTTGTAAATATCCTTGCTCTTTAACAACATGCTGACAACCATTGTAATAACTTTGTTTTATGTCCCACTGGTTGCATATAGAGAGCTTTGTGACAAATGGCAAAATTGTACAGATAGAAATACCTACAATTTGGTACATTAGAATACCTGTTCTTTCACTTAAAGAACATAAATGTACAAGAAAGGGACAATGAAAATGAGTCCAACCTAATAACCTATGGAAAAACATATAAAGATTACTAGAAACAATAGTTTCCCTGTGAAAAACATCAAGATTATGTATTCATCATATAAAAATTCCTTTGAAATGTTTGTAGAACAATTTATTTGGGAAGGGATGATCTCTCATTTACTAAGAAGACAGAACTACAGAATTACTGATAGAAATCACAGACAGCTTTTGCATTATCAGTGATGATTAACACATAATTGATATATGTTTGTTTAATGCCTTTATTGATCTATTTGATACATTCTACTAAATTATTAATACTACAATGGTATTCTCACAAATTTAAAATGTGTTGGTAAAATAGACTTATATAACATTAACCACTGAATTTGAGCCTAAGGATGTTTATTAAATTCTACTGACATTGGATAGTATTTATTATATAGAAAATTACTTTTTATATTTGTGATATTATTTTGAACAGTATTGTGTCTGAATAGCACATTTCATTGTTATTCCAAAGCTGAGTGAGCCCTTACTTGCATTTTTTTTAACACTAAGTGGCCTTTACTTCTAAGACAAGCCCTTGCATTTAGAGTCACCAGAAGCATCTCAGTGACAGATGAGGAGTGTTATTAGGGGTCAAGGAGATGACCTGTGACCGATTTCCAAAGAAATAAAGTAATTGGCTTTGTAATTAGATAGAACTCAAAATGTCTTTACAGTAGGAGGAAAAATATATTTTATATTTATATTGTGCTGGAACATCTGGAACATATGTAGAATATCCCCAGGGTGGTAGTGGGTTATGTGACGTTTGCTTCACAGGTGTAAAAGACTCATTATTCAGGTATGTCAAGAAGTGCTAGAAGAATTCCCTCTGGAAATAAGAGGGGAATTCAAATTATAGTGACTCAGTGTGAAAAATCACATTATGTAAAGCTTACAACACTTGTATTTAATGAGTTATATAGAGCTAGAAAGTAAGATTTTTTTCATTTCTGAATGTGTTCTGTTTATCTAGCTTTAAAAAGTATTTTTAAAATCAAAAACTTTGCCAGACAATAGTAAACATGACATTGTATAGGGGTAGGGTAGGCAAAAGCAGTACAAAAAATTAACTTCCCACTGTACAGGAAATTCTTCATGCTGTTTCCTGCCCTGTTTTTTAAACCTTGATTATTTCATTGAAATGAATAGTAAGAATGAATTCACCCCCCCACACACACACACGGAAAATTAACTTTCTATTCCTGGTGGTATAATGTAAAAGGGGAGTGTAACGATATGGCCCTGGTGTCTCTAGCACGGAAGGTATAGCAGTTCAGCATGTTATTGTCCGTGGGTTTCTTTCGCTAACCTGTACAGCTAACCGCTATACTAAGCACTAAGACTCAGTACTTTGAGTCGTGTATCCACTAGCAAATCAGGATATACCGCACAGATAGCAGTGTTGATAGATTTACATTTCAAAAAGTAAAGTAGCATCTAATACCATCTGAGCATTAGGTAGCAAAAGTGGACAAAAACACTCTAGACATAGAATCCCATGGCACATGAAGTATTAACAGTAGAACTCAGGATAAGGAGGAGAAGAGATTTGGAAAGTTGCCACCATCTACCACAGTTGGGACCACTGCTAAGACCAATGATTAATGTTTTAAATAATCTAATACAAATACAAAGTTATATTTGATTCAAATGCAATAATGCAAATAATTTGTCAATCATTCATTCTATTAATCCCAAGGAGTGCTGCTTATCATGTAGGGAGTGTTTCTGTGTGTCACGGGAGACACCTGGTAAAGGAGTATCTCACTAATCAACAACAAATCTGAGAGGCACCTATAATCCAAGGGACCCAAGATCTACCTTATAAACTTGGTCAAGGCATGTTTAGTGGCTCTACCAAAGCATAAAACAAAAGTGTGGCTATATTTTTATATACACATTTAATTCTAAAATATATACATTGTTGCAGAACCCAAAAAGGATTCTAAATTAAGGCATACAAATTAGACTAGCAAAAGAAAATATACACAATAATTCAGGCAGATCTCAGACCCTTATTTAGCATACAGGTCCTGAAGACTAGGGATGGGCGAAAATGTTCACCTCAAACTGAAATCGGCAACTAACGGCACTTTCCTCTTGGCGAAAAATTTCCCGCAAAAAGAGTACCTTTTTTTCCTGCCTTTTCCGCCCATTGAAATCAATGGGAAGAAAAATATTTCTCCACCACACAAAAGTTTTCTACAGCCATATAAAAGGCTGTCAGGCTCTCACAGCAGCCATTCTGTGTTTGTGAGAGGAGAGAGCAGCATGTTTTTGAGCTAGAAGAGATAGGCAAATAAAAGGGAATTGAAGCTTAGTTTAGGAAGTCAATTAGGTAGGGCATTTTTTTTCTCTGTATTAGGGGAATCTGTGGGCTCGCTAGGGAATAAATACTCCAGAATTCCATGTGACTGACAGGCAAGACACAGGCAACCTATTTGATTGCTGATCTTGCTGTTATTATCCCTGTGCTGGGTGGGAAAGTCTGGGGAAAGACATTTTTTATTTTCTTTTTCAGTTATAATTTTTTTTGGACAGACTGTGATAAGACAACTTAAAAAAACTTAAAAAAAAAATAAATAAATAAATAAAAAATAAAAAAGAATAAAAAATGAAATATCTTAGGTGACAGTGAGAGACAGCTGACTGGGCTTAGGCAAGGTATCATTAGCTCCATGAGTTGTGTTTTGCACTATACAGTAAAAAAAACACAGTGTAGTTTCAGATTGTCCAACAAATGCACAAGGGGAAGGGGGAGGGGTGGATCAGTGTAGGGACGTGAGAGTAAAGTAGTAGTCCAAAACACTACTGCAGCAATGGTTTGTTGCAGTTTGTGCAATCAATGATGATGATCCCTTTACTCCAAGGGAGGATCAGATTGTTAAGGTCCCAGCAAAACTAGGTCCAGCACCACCAGTGCCAGTAGAAATATACAACCACTGAAAACGAAAAGTCACATCAAGTGCTGATGATGCTGGCAACAGCATAATAGAGGAAGGTGTAGTAGCTGAACCGCCTGCTGCATCAGATAGTGAGACACCAACACACCTGTCCTCAAAGTAGTAGTGAATTTTGTTATAGTAAAAGTAAAAAGAAATAGTTTGAGACCTCCAAAAGCTTAGAGGAATATAAGGGTAGTAGTGGGCAAGAACTGTCAGGTGATGCTAATGCTGCTGAGGATGACCTAATGATGACTGATGATGATGCAGATCTAGAATATAACCCTCAAGCACCCTTCTCTTGTTCAGATACAGATGAAGCTGAGAGTGAGGATGATGACAGGGCTATAAGGTTAGCAGAAAGTCAAAGGCTGTATCTTCTGCCACTTTTAAAGGGGATGTGTCACCTATGGACAACATCCCTTAAATAGTTATGCTAAATATCACAAACGATGAAAATGGTATTTTTTTTTTTTTATTAAAAGTTTTGATATTGTATAAATTTCACTTACAAAGTCTGGGCTTCAGCTGCTTCTGTTTCGCCTGTGGTTCACTGTGGTAAAACCGCAGCCCGACGCTCTGCCTCTTCTCTCCTCCCTCCTCTGATGACGGCGGCTTCTTTCTGTAAGCTGGAGCGGTCTCATTGGCAGAGATCAATATCTAGCCAATGAGAGCACTCCAGCTGACAGACAGAAGCCGCTGTCATCGGAGCAGGGAGGAAAGCGGAGACAGAGCATCAGGCTGCAGTCTATGCAGAGCAGACTTTATAGGTTAAAATTATACAACATCAAAACTTTAAATAAAAAAATAAATACCGTTTTTGTCGTTTTTAATATATAGCTTAACTATTTACAGGATGTTGTCCATAGGTGACACATCCCCTTTAAGGAGCAATGTGCCTGTCTATAAACTGTTTGAGAAAGCCATTGGAAAGTTTGACCCTGGACAAGTACAGATGTCAAAAAGCACATAGTCACCCTACCAGTCATTCTCAGCATCATTGCCTCTTCAAAGTCCAAGTACCACTCAGCCATACACATCTGTTTTGAGTACCCAGAAACACAGGTTGTGTTAGATATGACGAGTACCTCTGGTGCTGCTGCTATAAGTGTTGCACCTTTGACACCTAGTAGTAGTGGCAGTAGAATTATATCAACATCCAGCTCCAGTAGTTGTAGTAATAACAGAAACCACACATGACAGATAAAGCCAGGACAAATATATTAACAGCAGCACAGATGAGGAGGTGGAGGACGGATGTGACGAAGTGTTGCCACCATCCACCCCACTTGGGACCACTGCTATGACCAATAAGTAATATGTGTCAATAACCTGAGAAGGAGGATAGAGTATGACACCATGCCAATCCCCCACCACCACCACTACACTACATATCTGCTACATTGTAGGTTGTACTTTATTTTTTTTTTTATTACTTGATATCATCCTGAATATGTGCCAGTGTCACTTAAACAAGAAAGTGTTGTGGACAAAGGACAAATGCATTCTGCATGCTAACACATTTTTCAAGCCATGTTTTGCTGTAGGACTCACAACTTTGACTTTCAGCCACTTATTTCTAAACTTCAGCTCTCAGAAGAAGTAATATTACAATGGGAAATGTAGTACCTATAGGAAATATAGGCGAAAAATGTGTTTAAATAGGTGGAAAATGTGTTAACATAGGTGGAAAATTTGTTAAAATAGGTGAAAAGGAGGACATTTTTGCACTGGCAGAAAGGCGAAATTTTTCGTGGGAAAATCAAAAAATCGGCACGTTTTCGAGAAATTTTTCACACTTTTCACCCACCCCTACTGAAGACTCCCCTTGGCTATTCCAGACAAAAATAATCAAAATTCCCACCTTACCCTGCTAAACACATCTGCCATTGCCCATTTCCATATGCCACCCTTGGTATGACATTACTGCTTAATGCAGGAAGTTTCAAGAAGAGGGATGGGAAATATTGTATTTACTGATTTTTTCATTTAACTATCCCCCTATTCCTATCACTGTCAACAAGAAAAAAATTATAGACACTTCCTGTTCAACTACTCCTTTCCCCAGATTCCCCTAGCACAAAGATAACAGCTGGATCGGAAAGGGACTTGAACCATGGCTGCCTATTTCTACTACTTTAAGGAAGGTGTTTTTGTGCTTGTTTATCTCACTGTCAGATGCAGCAGTTGGTTGAGCTGCTACACCTTCTTGCACTATGCCATCAGCACTGGATTGTGACTTATTGTCGTCTTCACTGTTTTACATGTTTTATTAATAGTACTGGTGCTGGTGGAACTTTTGGTGGGACTTTGACAAACTGCATCCTGCCTGGGAGAAGAGGGATCACCGTCATTTATTGTACACTCTGCAGAAATCATGGCTACAGTCAGTTTCTGGGCTATCACTTTACTCTTATGCCACTACCCTGCTCCTAATCCTTTCACCCTACTCCGACACCTTGTGCATTTGCTGGTTATTACTCACCCACTGTATGTGTTTTTACTCTAAAGTACACCATAGAACTGATTGTGTTTGTGATATCTTGTCTTGGATCTCTGCAAAATACTCTACCTCGTCTAGTACAGTCTGACTCAGTTACAGCTCACTTCAGAGTCCCTGCCTCCATCAACTATCAATATTTATATAGCTTAATTAACTTTCTCCCTATCTCTAACACAGACAACAAAAAGCAACAAAAAGCACACTCTCTGTTCTACTGTTTTTTTTCCCCAGACTCCTCTAGGACAGAGATAACAGCCACATCAGGAAGAAACTTGAATCATGGTTCACTCTTTATTCCCAGTCAGTCACACAGAAATTTGGGGTATGTGGGGTAAACTTCCTTTGCTAGCTTCTCTCACCCTAGACTTCCTTGACACAGAGATAGCAGCCAGATCAGGAAGGAACTTACACCATGGCTGCCTGTTTATGACAAAATTTGGGGTGTTTGGAGTGAACCACCTTTGCTCAATTCTCACAGCCCAGACTCCACTAGGACAGAGATAAACATCAGATCAGGAAGGAACTTAGACCACAGCTGCCTGTGTCTTCTCAATCACACAATATTTACCTCCCTTCTCCCACTCCCCAGACTCCTCTATTACAGACATAATAACAGCCAGATCAGGAAGGTACTTGGATCATAACTTCCTGTGTCTTCTCAGTCATTCACTCAGAATTTTGAGGAATTTAGGGTAAATCTCCTTTGCTCCCTTCTCACACCCATCAGACTCCCCTAGGAAAAAATAACAGAGAGCAAAAAGAAACTTGGCTCAGGACTGTCTGTGTCTTTCTAGTCAGTCACACAAAATTTGCAGGTATTTGGGATAGTTTTGCTTTGCTATTTTATCACACCCTTGGACATCCTTAGCACAGAGATAGCAGCCATTTCAAGAAGACACTTTGATCATGGATCCTGTTGTCTACTCAGAACATAGAATTTTAGGGTATCTGGGGTAAATCTCCTTTAATCCCTTATCATATCCCCAGACTCCCTTAGCACAGAGATAGCAGTCAGATCAGGAAGGAATTTGGATCATAGCTACCTGTTTCTTCCCAGTCAGTGTCATAAAATGTTAGGGTATTTGTGGTAAGGTTCCTTTGCTCCCTACTTACACTCCCAAACTCCACTAGTACAGAGATAACAGCCAGATAAGGAAGAAACCTGGATCATGGCTACCTGTGACTTCCCAGTGAGTCACACATAATTTTAGGGTATTTGGGGTAAACCTCCTTTCTCCCTTCCTGTTCCTAGAGTTTTCTAGACTCCACTAATACAGAAAACAGAGTTCCTGTCTACAAGACTCCCTAAATTAAAGGGATAGCAATTTTTCACCATAACAGCAGCTCCAAATAATCTTCATAGTATTTGGGCCACAGAGAGTGTTATTTCAATACTGTCAGAGTTGTAGTTCAAGAGTAACTGAATGATAAAGTATCCCCCTCCTGCTACTTTTACTTGTGTAACACTGCTCAGCTCAGAGCAGCAAGGTGATGTCCAGGTGGATTGCAGAGAGGGATAATCTTCAATTAGCATAAGAGAAAACCTGAAAAACCTGTTAATGGGGCAGGGTTTTCATTGTTCTCACAGTAAGAAGATTGTCCTTTGCTGTGAGCTGTCTGGTCTCAAGACCAGATTCCACATCTGAGGGGAGGTGGCTTACACTAAGTAAAAGGGGTGGGAGGGGGATACTTTATCATTCAATTACTCTTGAACTACAATTCTGACATTATTGAAATAACACTCTCTATGGCTCAAATACTATGGAGATTGATTGGAGCTGTGGTTTTTGTGAAGCATTACTATCTCTTTAAGCCACAACTCCATTTTATTAGGCTTTCTCTTCTAGTTCAAAAATTGGTGCTTCCTCTTCCTCTCATAATGTTGCCACACTGTCTCAAGCAAAAGGATTTTAAACATTGTATCTTTATAGTCACTACTAAAACAAAAATCAGCTAATAATGGCACTTCCCCTTTGGTGAAAAATTTCCTGTGAAAGGTGTTGTTTTTTACCTAGCTTATTCCATTAAATTTATATACAAAACATAGCAAATGTTATTTTGTTTCCCAAAGGCAAAGTATAACGGGGATATAAAGGTGCATGTGTTGGTGGAGTGTGGGGAAACAATACGTTGAACAGGGACATTTTTGGGAGGTTTGTTTACTGGAATTGAGGGGAAGCTAATAAAAAGAAACAAAAAAATTAAATACAATTAAAAAACTCCCAGGGGTCTAAGGAGGGTGCCTGTGTTTGAAGGAGTCTGGGGAAAGAATCAGTTGAACAGGGAATTTTTTTTGGGGTGCTGGCTTTGTTGACTGGCATTTGGGGGACAGAAAAAAAAATGAAATTAAAATAAAATTAGAAATTGGTATGTAACATGAAAGAGACAGGGACCCCCTAATGTAAGATATCACTGGGGCAGACTGAAACTTTACAGAATAGTGTACTTTATACAGAATGATTTGTAGGACTTGTTGTTAGAGGACAAAGCCTGAGGAAACATTGATTTGTAGGACTTGGGCTTGTTAGAAACAAGCCCCCAAAAATGGTTTATTGTTTTGTAGGCCTCTGTTGTTGTTTTTTTTTTAAATAACAAGCCCAGCAGGTCATGTGTTGGACAGTGGTCCCTGGCCATTGTCAATTGCAGAATTTGTGACTGCTGTTCTTGCTGCTGCTGCAGTTCAAAGGGAATGGGATCAATAACAGCAGTAACATGCGTAATGGATGATGAAGGTTCCACTTGCCACGACTAGCTCCAGTGATGCGCCTGAGGCAGTAGCTGCACCATAACTAACCCCCACCACTTCAGGTATATGTGGAGAATAGAAGAAATTGGTCAATAATGCTTCTCCATCTGCCCCTCCTCCAAAATCATGGGTGTGTTGTTACTAGAATATAAATTTTTCCCTTGAGCGCAGGAACTGTGCCTTTCATCAGCAATATGCACAGTGTGTGTGGTAAATAAAGGAAGGAATGGGAACAATGGGCACATCTGCACTCACATGAAACATCTAACTCAACTCTATACAAACACCATGACGCTTCTGGTTCCCAATGTGAAATCCTCCCACTGTAAACCAAGTAATGCTGCTGTCACTATGCTCCTTGTCCACTACCCTCTAAGGACATATGATAACTTGCAGGCAGTTTAATAATAATGATGAATACAAAAAGATTGCTGCATAACACCTTCTCAAGATCAAGGAAAACAAAAAACAAAAAAAACTTTATTGTTTCATGTTAAAATGCTTCAAATGATTACTAGAGAGGTGGAAGACACAGCAACAAGACCCCCATAGGGTACAGTCTCGCGCATTTCACACTAAACAGAAAGCTTAATCATAGACACAAAAGTACATACACAACATAGCCAAATATAAAAGTTTAAAAATCAAAGGTGTATAAAGATCTGTTGCAAAGCTGACATCACCAAACTAACAGCCAATCCCAAGTAAATAAAGAGAACACACTGTTAACCCTGTAGGGTCAAACCGTTAAAAGTTAAAGGCAAAAGAATAAACACAAACTAGGATAGATGAATCCTGACAAATAAGGTACAACTGGTAATCAAAAAAGCAATAATGAAAAATTCAGACTGTGAATACAATTGCAGCCACAGTATCTGGTAAAAAACACTACCATAAATATCCCAATCAAAACAGCAAATGTCAAGCAATCATTATTCATACGCAATGGAATAATGGCTCCCTAAGGGGGGCAAAAGGAGATGAAAGAGAAAAAAGGAGACCACAATGACCTGAATAAATTAAAAGATCTGACTAACTTCCCACTCGTGATTTAGACCCTGCAGCATCCTAGTTTTAAGCTTTAGGATCCAAAGGGCCTCCCTTCTATCAATCAACTTTCTAAGATATAGAACTGTGTTAGTTCAGCATCTTCTGTATCCTGGGCACTGATACTTTGGGCTCAGTTTCTATCTGGGTTGCTACCTTTGTTTACTGCTGTGAAGGAACAACTGGCTATTGGGTTCTATCCCTTCTGTCATCTTTTACTAACAACTCGCTTTCTGCTGGTACTTTGCTGAGTGTCAGTCTTCACAGAGTATCTATATATATAGATAGATAGATATATTATCTTGGAGGGGTCAAGGAGAAGTCCAGAAGGCCTGGCCAGGCAGAAATCAAGGGAAATCCAGTGGGCAGGACAGGAGGCTAGGGCAGGCTGAAATCAAGGAGAATCCAGTGGAGAGGCCAGAAGGTTAGGCCAAATGATCAGAGCAGGCAGGACCCAGAGCTTGCTGACAGAACTCATGCCAGCATTGCAACATGATGGTGGCAAACCACTATCAGATACATTATTTCACCCAGTTGAAACCATTACTGACATTATGTCATTTACTGCTGATGTAATTGCTACTGCTGAGTCATGTATGCATCAGGAAGCTTCCCTGCTGCATGGGAATGGGATTGTCAATGACATGAGAAAGATGGTAATACAATGATGGATCTGCTTCCTACTAGCTCTAATGCTGTTCAGTCAGCAGCCGCACTACTTCAAGTGCTACTGGTAGAAGACGTTTGTCAATTATAATTCCCCTGTATCACCTCTAAAATCATGGGTGTGTTATTATTATTTACGTTGAGAACTGTTCAGTTATGATCAGCTAATGCAATGTGCACAGCATGTGGAAACATAATAATAACAATAATAATATAATACTAATTACACTTAACACATCTCTTCTTATATTAAGTAAGTAGCAAAACTATAACCACCACCTTGACATTTATGTCAGCAATGTTAAGCCATCCAGTATGAAATTAGGTGCCGCTGTCACTATGATGTCTACTCAGGACAAGTAATATAGTAACATTGTGTCATGACTGTATATTAGGTCTGGATCCAACTGCTTGAGAACGACTCTGGGGAGCATTGTTGGGTACAGTGCCAGTCACTTGATTCCCTTGCAAAGCCAGATGTAGGACCCCAGTGGAGCCAGGGCCCTGACCAGGATAAGAGCATAAACAGAGTGGGAGAAAAATCTAGACTTAACAATAGGATGAATCCACAATGCAGAAGAGACAGAACCCAAATTGTAAGCAGGATTTGATTGCTACAACACAGAACAACTGATGGTGGTCAAGAGACCAAATAGAAAATGGAGTATGACCTCTAACAACACAGGCTAAGATGGTCAATAGATCAAATAAATAGCAGGGTATGACCACTACTCCCACAGCAGGGAGAACAGAACAGACCAATAAGTCAAGCTGGATAAGACAGCAACAAAGTGCGAATCTGAAGCAAGCTGGCTGAGACCGCTACCAATGACAAAACTGGAATCACAAAGGAAAACCAAAGTGGCCAAGGGCCTCAACGGAGAGGATCAAGAAAAGACTGACCAGCAAGCAGACTAGGACAGCAAGGATAGGCAAATATGAAACAAACTGAATAAGCTAGGCAAGCTATGACTACAACAAAATGCTAATCTTGAATAGACAGATGAGTCTAAATGGGCTATAACCTCAACAAGAGGCAGATCTGAGATAAGCAGAATAAATGAAGTGGGCTAGGACTGCTAAAAGATAATCTGTAATACAAGATAGGAAACCAGGTTAAGAAAGCTAAAAGTGAATCAGGTATATAACAAGATGGGTAAGCGTGCTAAAACCACTGAAAGTGAATATGATATACAAAAAAATAAGTAAGTGGGCTAAGCCCTTTACTAAGTAGTGGAATAGACTGTTACAAAACAATGAGGAACCCATTGAAGACTGCAGGTAAACTGTAGGCCAGGCAGAATAGGACTGCCAGTCTGATAGATGGAAGATATTCAAGCAGGCTAAGACAGTTACAAAACAGAGGGGAAGCCACTGAAGTCTGCGGGTAAACTTTAGGCCAGGAACAGTAGGACTGCCAGTTTGATAGACAGAAGGAATTCAAGTGGGCTAAGACAGCTATACCATAGCGAAGTAGACCACTATAAATCAGTGGGCAACCTACTGAAATCTGCGGGTAAACTGTTGGCCAGGCAGAGTAGGACTGCCAAACTGAAGGCCAATAGTGGACAGTGGAAACTCTACTGAGGGTAGCTCACAAGGTAGTATGTTTGGTGGACTGAAACCACTACCAGTAAGAGATCAATAACCGAGATACAGCAGAGAACTGATACAGCTCCAGATACTCCTTGAAGCAGGAAGGAGTTGGCAACCAAAGCTGATACCAGGAGCGGAGATGTACGAAGAACTAAGGTAAGGTAAGTCAGGGAAAAAGACTGGTCCGACATAAAAGGGCTGTACGTAATGCGAGGTACCGAGGTATAAAAAAAACTAAAGTCGGGAGAAGGCAGGCTCATACATAAATGAATAATGATGCAAATTGGGTGCAATGTTGATGCAATATGGGTGCAATTATGAAGCAAATTGGGTGCAATAATTGGTAGGTTTTTGGTTGTATTTGGGTTGGTTTTTGGGTTGTATTTGGGTTGGATTTGGTGGGTTTTGTTTTGGATTTGGTGGGTTTTGGGTTGGATTTGGGTTGGTTTTGATGGGATTGGGGTTGGGTTTGAGTTGGTTTTTGGTTGGGTTTGAGTTGGTTTTTGGTTGGGTTTTGGGTTGGTTTTGGTGGGATTTGGGTTGGTTTTGGTGGGTTTTGGGTTGGATTTGGGATGGTTTTTGGGTTGGTTTTGGTGGGTTTTTGGTTGGATTTGGGTTGTTTTTGGTGGGTTTGGGGTTGGATTTGGGTTGCACCATATTGCGTCCTTAATGCACCCATATTGCACCCATACTGCGTCCGTAATGAACCCCTATTGCACCCATAATGCGTCAATATTGTGTCATTATTGCACCCATACTGTGTACTTATTGCACCCATATTGCATCCTTAATGCACCCCTATTGCACCCATAATGCTTCAATATTGCACCCATATTGTGACACGTTAATGCACAAAATAGTGAATGCGCCATTTGGAGCGACGCAAAATGTAGACGCAAAACTTTAAATGCGCCACTTCAAATGACGCGGCAAAACAGATGCGTCATTTTATGAGACAAAGACTGAGAAAGGAACAATCCCCCTTATTAGCTCTATAACTAAGACTACCTAGGAAGAAAGGGAGAAATCCTGTAAAGGGGTGCATAAAAGACTGAACTTTTATTACCTACTGAGTTTGTACTCTTGAATTCAGTCTGATCAGGATAAAAGAATGTGTGTTTGCTAGCGGGAACAAATTGCAACCATTTGTAGTGCCATACCACTAGCTTTGGATTGTGGACTGGAAGGATCCACTTGCCATTAAATGTATGGCACACATCAGCTTCTGCAAGCCAGATAGGGCATGGTTGTTGCTGTACATGGGGTTTATGTTATCTTTTATCACCTCTTACAGGTTGATGATGCTGTGCAACATCAACCTGTAGCGGTCTCTGACTTCAGGGTCCATAATTCTGAGGAGAGTGACCCTTGTACAGAATATCCTGGGTCTGTGTGATCAACTATTGTCCATGTGCTGCTCCACAGGTCCCTGTGGCAGTTGTGGTGTGGCTGACTGGTTCCAGCAGATGAGGTGCTGCTGCCTGGCGTGGTCCCCAATGTGGAGATGGGCTACTATCTGGCTGTCCAACTGAAGCATCAGCAGTTGCACCAAATGGAGGCTGTGTGGCAGGTGTGCTTGGGGTTGATGGTGATCCCAAGCTCTCTCACACCTTCATCTATGATGTCTTTGCAGGAATAGATATGCAAACATACTGGTTGTAATTGCTCTCTCTGTCTGTCTGTCTCTGAGTGGTCTCAGTGTAAAGACGCCATGTCTGAGGACCATGAGATGTCCCTTTAAGACAGTGGGGGGATGTTGTCCAGGTGTGGACATCAGGTAGGCAGTGACCAATGGAAAGGCGTGTGTTGTCCAAGTAAGAGTTTTGTTGTGTGGCTGATTTGTTGTACTTGCTGTGTACCTGTCAGGTGCATGTGTGACATTGTCAGGTGCACATTGGGTCTCTATTGGCTGGTGAGCTTGGGGTGCTTTGGGATTGACAGGTTTGAGTCTTGTGTTATGAGAACATATGTGTTGTTGTGTGTTAATCCTTGTTGTTCTAGAGTATGGTGCGACAAATCGTGTCGGGTAGCTTTGTTAACCCCTTGTCCCTGTGTTTTTGCCCAGTTTATGTTCTGGATTTTTTTGTAAGGCATGTCAATTTTCCATGTGGTTGCTTTGCTTTGCAGGGGTTAATTTTGCCATTGGTGTGCTTGTTCTATGTGCTGGGTGTTGTGTGAGCTGATGTTTCCCTGCTTTCTTTTGCCGACGGTGGGTTTTTGTCTGTGTGTGCTGTGCAGTCAGAAAAACTGTGTGCAGATTTTCACCCATTAAATATATAAATTTATCGTCAGTTGGCACTACCGCACAGGATCGCATGGCTCCTCTGAATAGCTGTTCCATTGTAATTTTAAAACTGCCGTTAGCTGTTCATAAGACGGCTAATTGAATGGCTTACTATGCTTAAAAAGCTGCTGTTGGCTGTTTTTTTTTTTTTTTTTTTTTTTTTGCCGACAGTGGTAATTGGATCAAAGACTGTGTCTCTCTGCACCTTATTTTATTCCCTCCAATTATATATCATACTGCATTTCCTGAATTTCTGTATTTTATACTATGGTACTTTCTCCACCATTGAAAACATAGGTAGAAAATGAAACATGTCATGAGTAAATATTTGGTGTTAGAGAAACAGTGGAACATCTTTGTGTATTTTTCATGAAAATTCCATGGGAAGAAAAAGGGACTTTTTGTCCATCATTATATGGGAGCTAAAACAAGAGTACCATAGGTTTACTAAAATCAAATGAACTGAATTTACAACCAGTCCTAAAAATGAGTGTACATTTTAGGTTGATTTGTCAGATTGCCTGAAAATTTCTGGTTTCAGCTAACTGACTGAGAAGGGAAAAGTATCTGCAGTTCAGAATTTGTCAAAATGGCTAAGGAGGAAAAGTGAAAGTGTATGTGTGTACAAAACACCCAAATCACAGAATGGGATAGTAATATATAAAATGTAAAAACATATATGTTGTAGGGTTTATCCCCCTGAGTAAAACAAGGGTATTACTACTGCTGAGAGATATTTTATTAAAAAGTTATAACAGCTCAAACTTGATTTTTTTAAGTACAATATCTCAGTGACCTGAAAATTTGCAGTGGGTCTGCTACAACACCATCCTATGGACAGCTCTAGTCCATAGACCATAAATCTCCATAGGATGGTGTAGCAACAGCGCCACTGCAAATTTTCAGGCCACTGTGATATTGCACCTAAAAAATTCAAGTTTGGACTGTTATAATTTTTTAATAAAATATTTCTCAGCAGTGGGAGTACACTTGTTTTATTCGGGGACTTAAATTCTACAACATATTTTTTTACATCTTAAGTTTTACTATCCCTTTAAAAAACATTAAGCAGTAGATCAATGCTAAATTTGCTAAGACAGTTCTATCAGCTCTAATCAGAACTCAAAGTCCTCAATCAAACATTTGTTGTTTATCGATGAAAGATTATCTTATACAGAAGATGACAGGTGAACTTTTTATAACCTTTCTGAATCTAATTCTTCTGCTAGGTATGTCTAAACTAGCAGCAGTGTTACATACCTGCTTATGGGCTCTACAAATTAAATAACCTCTGGAATGCTAGAGGTAGCTCTATCACATTACTTCACAAACCATTTGAGATGTCTATAGCATCCAAGGGATAAAAATTCGAAACATTGCCAAATTATTCTAAATCTGATAGTAGAATGGAGAGAATAATCTTCTGTGTTTTTTTCATTCTGTTCCACATTATAAAGCCTGGTTCACAGCAAAACATTACCTTTATCTAACTAGTTTGCTCCTCTTTACACATCAGTTCTTTCCCTGGACATTTCAATAGGAAACATGCACTTGAGATTCCTGAACTTTTATGCTATATACTTAACTGGTTCACTATCACAAGTACATTCAAATCCTATTAAAATTAATTATCGCTATTGATGAAAATAACATTTAAGAGGTTAGTTTTTAAGTAACTGGTGTAACTCAGTGGGTCAAGTGGATTTTACCGTGCAGAGAAATTGGTTGTGGGTTTATGTTACACGCTTAAAATATTGAGGAGGGTAAAGAGATCCCAAAAGTGTAGTGAATTTTTAATGACATGGCATTTAACCTCACATGCATTAATCCAAAACATGAAACGTGTGCATTTTGGGACAGGTTAGGGATAGATTCCATAAAGCAGGACTGCAGCTTTATTGGACCTAGAAATACCAAAAAATGTAGATATGTCATCTAATCTTGAAGAATGAGAATGGGAAGATTTCAAAAACATTGACCACAACACTGGACTTTTCAAAATCAGTTTTTTATTTTTAATTATACCTTTAGTGTTAATAAATTATGATTTGATTTTTAGCAAAGCCACACTGTTTGAACCAAATCTATGAACCACTCAGCAAACTATTAGCTGATCTTGACTGGGAAACACTGTTTAGTAAAATTATTGGATTTCACTATTACAATATTATGGGAATTAAGCTTAGCCCTATGCTAACCATGACATCTAATATAGGCGGTACAGCAGCTAATACATTTGCATTTTCCTATTCCTTCATTTCCCATGGCTTCACACTTGCACAGTCCAAGAACATTTTTACTTAAATAGAAAGTCATTAAACGTTGCTTTTAAAAAGAAAATGTATTTTGTCATTTTTTTTACAAGAGCAGATTCATATGTATAATTTTTTTAATTATCTAAATTAAAAATCCTATTTCTAGTTGATGGACCATGAACAGGAATTCTATCTGAAGTTTTCTAGCCTAACCAACCATGATTACAATGAATGCATGCAATGTCACTAAAAGTGCAGCTATATTGTGACATATTATCATCTTTATAAAGGCCAAATTAATGGAAAAAAATTACCAATTAAATGCATAATCCATGTAGATATCTTTGCCTCTTTACTCTAAAGAAGTAATGTGGATGTTATAATAATTAGCTAAAATATGAGTTCACACTAGTAAAGGGCCTTGTTTAGATCAGTGATATAGGACAAGACTCACAATTCACAGTAGACATGGCCAAATGAACACGCACAATTATACAGTGCAGTTCCAATAATATACAGGTAGCCATACACATGGCTTCACTTGCCCTTACTACATAAGTGAAAATGACATGTAAACATTTTGTTTTACATTTCACATCATTTTCGAATCAGTGAACAAACTAACAAAAATATTTCTTTTCACTCTGAAATACATGTAAAATCTAATTTAAGGATGGAAAATCAGTCCTGCAAGGTTGGATTTTCTACCATCCTTTAGCTTCTGTCTGAGAGCAAACAATTTTGTGCTCAGTTTATTTGCGGTCAAATACATTTTAATCAATGGTTAATGATAAACATGACAGTTGTCAATACATAATGAAATAAATGCATTTCTTTCACTTCAGCCATTTGCCTTGTTTTTATCAGGGGGCCCTTCAAGCGTGGTGCCACTGCTACATATCAATAGTCACAACACACACATACAAATTCTACATTGGCTCAGGGTCTGTGAAGGCAAGGGAGTATCACTATACACATTAAAATTGGAGACGTCAGAGCTGGTGGAAATTGTACTTGCCAACCTAGGTGAACTTTTCAGCTGGAATTATTCAACATAACCTATATGTTATGTAGGCTAACATTTAAAATATATGTGAAATATATTGTTAATGTTTCAGTCTCACTTTGGACATACAAAGTAGGGCCTGAGCACTGGTGCAAACGCTGTAGCAAAAACACTCTTGCAAATACTGAAGCAATATTATAGCAACAAAAAACTGTTGTTATATAAACATGAACTCATGGGTCTTACACTCCTCTTTCCCTCCCTCCCCTTCTTTTGTGCTTATTAGTATTCTTGCTTTATTTGCTCTAAAATTACTGCTTCCACGCATACTTCAAGACCTCTGACAGATAAGGAGAGATATCTTACCTCCCCTGCTACATATATAAGTAAATCAGGTATATTCAGCCTGGGATACTATTGGCCTCGTACAAGACAAACAAAGTTGCAAAAAAAAAAAAGATCAATTTAATGTTTCCATGACAAACGTTTTCGGTCCTTGCATAGACCATCCACAAGGCCAGGAGTATCTGAGGCTGAGTATAACTGATTTACTTATTTATGTTTTTATGGGACGTGCACCATTACACCATTTTGTTGGAATTTAACCCTGCGAGTGCCACTGTTTATTACAGTATTGTTTATTATAAATATATATTTTTTTCTTGCAGCCAGTTTTGAATTTTGCTCTCACTGGATCATGGTCACTTCTAATGTTAAAACAATATAGAACTGAGCAGTCAGTGAATAATGTTTTATTATTTGCAAGTATGAAGTTGATTTCACTTGTATTACTATTAGAGCTTTTCCATGTCCATTTTCTCTGGGCCTTTTAACTGTAGAAAAATTTTTTTGTTCATCTGCAGATTTGATCAGTTGGTTACCACTATCACCTCTTTTTCTAGTTCCAGGTTCTCCATTCAATTTTCCACCATTTTGGATCTTACCAATTCTCACTTTTATAATCTACCATTATAAATTTATCGTGGTAATTGTCTTGTTCGAAGAGATATAATAAATCATCATATGTTACAGTACCTAGTTACCGGTGCGACATTCCTGTCGGTAATGCACCCAGACCCGGTGAGCAAAGGGTGCTGGGCCATTGTGGGCGCTCTGTGGGAAGCCTGTGGTGTCCATGTCCTCGAGCAGGGCTTCGATAGCTTGGAGCAGCCAATGCAGGGGTACTGGCATTCTGATCACGTTATGTTTATTTCGCCTATGTTTCATTTAAACTGATTGAGTTAACTCCGCCCTGCTACTTCCTGTGTCCTGGGTTTTTTTTAGGTCTGTCTTACCTCTTCCCACTCGCCCTTGCGTTGGTGTCAGTTTGGAGCTCCGCTCAGTGCATGACCCATCGTTGCTTACTGCTCTGTGTATGACTCATCATTGGCTACGAACCCGCTCTGTGTATGACCCGATACTGGCTACGAACCCACTCTGTGTATGACCCGATATTGGCTACGAACCCGCTCTGTGTATGACCCGATACTGGCTACGAACCCACTCTGTGTATGACCCGATATTGGCTACAAACCCGCTCTGTGCATGACCCATTGTGGCTGTAACCTGTCCGAGTCAACACTGTGCTAGGCTAAGATATCTTGGTACCAGTCTCTGCTCTGCTGACTTTCTGCTGCCTCCATTCAGAGAGCACAGCTTGCTACTGGGGACTCCCGTCCCTTTCACTTCTCCGTCACTATTCTTACTGGGTACCGATATTGACTAAGGGCTCTGATGTTTGTCCTCAGGACTAATCAGAGGGTTCTGGTTGAGCTCCTAATTAAGCCAAAGGGTGTATAGTCTGACTCCTGACATGGGTCAGAGGTTTCTGTGTTGCGCTCCTTACCTAGACAAAGGGGTCTAGTCTCCGCTGACGGTATCAGAGGGTTCTGGTTGCGTTCCCGAATAGCCAAAAGGGTGTCTGTCTGACTACTACGTGAGTCAGAGGCGTTCTGTGTAGCTATCCTGGTAGCCACTGTGGGTGCCTTTCTGTCATCAGATTGATCGTTAGGGATCCCTGAGTCCACTCTGAGTCGTTCAGGAGATCTCTTTTCCACTGACCAAGGGCAAAGCTTCTGTTCTGGTGTATCCTATCTTACCTCTCCGGATCAAGAGTCGCTGTTCCCACTCCTGCTATTACGCTTGATTGTGAGGAGACTGCCAGTGGCCATTGCCTAGTCTCCAGCAGCCAGGTTCTTAGTTCAGCCTATTATTTCTGGTAATAGGGCCTGCTATCTTTCCTGCTGCTATCCTGACTGTATATATCGCTTTCTTCAATAAACTACTTTCACTTTACCGAACTGTCTCTGAGCATTCCTAGCAGCTGTGACATCATAAAGTTCTTCAACTTCATTGTTTATGACTTAGTCTGTCAGTCTTTTGTTAATCAAGAATCGGATTCATCTACATCGTTCATCATTGGTTCCTTTATAGAATAGCCAGTGTTCATCTTCTAATTCAGTGGATCTGAACCTTTTTTGCTCGGGGCACCCCTAACACATAATCTTGAACATATTTAATATAATTTATCAAGGGCTTAATGAAGGATTTCTATACATCTTTATTTAGAGGTTGTTTTTTGTTAGTCTTTATAGAAAACATGGGGCACCCTATATTGATGTCCGTGGCACACCAAAGTGCCATGGCACCCTGGTTGAGAATCACTGTTCTAATTTGACTAAATCTTTGTCTTTTTTATCAGTCTCATAAAAGCTAATGACCCAATTGATGTTATTCATTTCTTGTACTAATTCCTCTAAGCATGTGTAATCATGCTTTAAGATCGAAAGTTAAGTGTTCCAATGTTTAAAGACCAAAGGCAGACAGATAGAACACAGTTATTCTTAGCACTCTCTGCCACTAAGCTGGTCTTTCCGCTGCTGTAGTTAGTACCTCACAAGCCTCTAGGGAATGAGGGCCATGTTTTTTGTTGTGAAGCCATGCTGGGGGAATGGACCAGAATCTATAACTCTTGTGTGGGTTCTACTAGACTGCAAGAAAGAAAGAAAATATCAGTTCAATACACTTGAAGATTTATACTAGACAAACTTGAAGATTTACACTTTACACTTCAACAAACTTGAAGATTTATACTAGACAGCTACTGAAAAATCATAACAGTTTTGAGGTAGGACAGTTCAGTTGCTTCAGTGAGCTGCAAGGCCTTCCAGACATGGACATTTCAACCAACAATGAAAAAGCTATTATGACTATCAAAGACACTGCTCATGCCCTTGCATCTGCAGTGAAACAAGAAAAACCAATGTGAATATTTAAAGAAACAGTTGCCATGATGAAAAAGAAATTAAGCAAAGGGGTAATATTAGAAACATGGTAGAATATGTAGAAATGTGCAAGACCATAAGGAAGTGCATAAAAGAAGAAATGCACAAGTTCAATGTTAAACTCATGAAAAGGACACTAAAGAAAGCAAAATGAAAGATGGCCACACATAGGAGCCAATTGTTAGAATTAAAACTCAACAAGAAAAATGCTAAAATGATTGGAGGAATTTTATTCAAATCTTTATAAGAATGAAGGACAACAACTGAATGCAGTGCCAGAGGCTGAATCTGTGCTGGAAGTTTTGGTAGAAGAAGTTGAGGCTGCAATGGCAAAGCAGCCTGAAATGTTGAAAGCCATAGGTCAACCCATATTCAAAGCCCTAGCTGAATTATTTTCAAAACACCTACTAGTTTGCAAAGTGCCTGAAACATGGAAAAATGCAAAAGTTATCCTACTGCACAAAAAAGTGATAAGGTGGCCATTAAGCCTACTCCCAGTCATCTGCAAGGTTTTCTCAAAATTACTATCAAAAAGAATGAACACAATACTTAACAGAAGCAGTTTCAGTACAATGGACCATTTCCAGACAGTGCAACAAGTTATAAAGTGGCAAAATAAATACAACTTTTGATTATGCAAAGCCTTCATTGACTACGAAAGGCCTTTAATTCAGTAAAAAATCAAGCAATAAGTATAAAGCGGAGAATTCTAAACATAACAAAAAGAGGAATCAGAAAACAAAGGTCTATGACATCATTTAAAGAGTAAAATGCCTGAAAAGGAATTGGGCAGACCGTATTGCAAGAAGACCTGATGGTAGATGGACCAAAAGAAATTTGGAATGTATTCCACTTAATACTATGTGCTCAAAAAGAAGACAAAAGACAAGATGGGTAGATGAAATGACCAAATTTGTTGGTACACAGTAGCAATAAAAGACACCGGACCAAAGTTGTTGGAGGCTTGCTGAGGAGGCCTTCATCCTGTAGTGGATCAACAATGTCTGCTGCTGATTAGGGACTGTCAAAATGTCCCATAGTGTTCTCACCAGAAATGCCATGAAAATCACGTGGTTCTCTGTTTTTTCGTGAGAAAATAGTGTCAAAGCAGGACCAGGAAGAAAGGGGTAGCAGAGTGAGCAGGACAGATAAGCTGACTGTGCCTGCTGATACTGCTGCCAGTGTGCCTTCTGAAGACATAGCAACTGTCCCCGCTCTGGCACCCTCAGGATAGGAATGGGCGAAAATTTTTGCCTCAAGCTGAAATAGGTGGATAATGCACTTTCCAATTGGCGGATAATTTCCCTCGAAAAGTGCATTTTTTTCATCTATTTCCCACCTTTTTCACCCATTGAAATCAACGGGAAGAAAAATATTTCTCCACCACACGAAAGTTTCCTACATCCATATAAAAGGCTGTCAGGCTCTCACAGCATACCATTTTGTGTTTGTGAGAGGAGAGAACAGGACGTTTTTTGAGCTAGAGAAGACAGAGAGGAAAATTGAAGTTTAGTTTAGGGATTCTTTTAGGTAGGACAATTGTTCTGTTAGGAGAGTCAGTGGGGCACTCTGCGGCGAAGAAGTGAGGAAGGAAGTTGACCCCAAATACTCCAAAATTCAATATGACTGACTGGCAAGACACAGGCAGCTAGGGACCTATTTGCTTGCTGATCTTGCTGTCATTGTCTCTGTGCTGGGTGGGGAAGTCTGGGGAAAGAAGTTGTTGATTTTGTTTTTCAGTTATAATTTTTTGGGACAGACAGTGATAAGTCAAAAGGGTGGACAACTTAAAATAAAAAATAAATACATAAATAAAAAAGAACTAAATATATTAGTTTACAGTGACAGACAGCTGACTGGGCTTAGGCAAGGCATCATACAGCTCCATCAGTTGAGTTGTGTACCGTACAGTAAAAAAATAGTTGCATAATGTCCAGCAAACGCACAAGGGGAAGGGGGAGGGGTGGAGCAGTGCATGGACGTGAGAGTAAAGTAGTAGTTCAAATACTGACTGCAGCAATGGTTGCTGCAGTGTGTGCAATCGATTTTGATCCCTCTACTTCAAGAGAGGATACAGTTTGTCAAGGTCCCAGCAAAACTAGTTCTAGCACCACCAGTGCCAGCAAAAGTAAAGAATCATATAAGAAGAACACTGAAGATGACAACAAGTCACATTCAAGTGTTGATGATGCTTGCAATTGCATAATAGAAGAAGGAGTAGCAGCTGAACCACCTCCTGCATCAGATAGTGAGACAAACAAGCACCAAAACACCCACAGTAGGGAACTCTGTTACAGTAAAAGACAAAAGAAATTGTTTTGATCCTCCAAAAGCTTAGAGGAATATAAAGGTAGTAGTGGGCAAGAACTGTCAGGTGATGCTGATGCTGCTGAGCATGACCTAATGATGACTGATGATGATGCAGATGTAGAATATATCCCTCCAGCATCCTTCTCTTTCTCAGATACAGATGAAGTTGAGAGTGAGGATGATTACAGGTCTATAAGGTTAGCAGAAAGTCAAAGGCTCAATCTTCCACCACTTTTAAGGAGCACTGTGCCTGCCTATAAACTGAGAAAGCCATTAGAAAGTCTGACTCTGGACAAGTACAGATGTCAAAAAGCACACAGTTGCCCTAGCAGTTATCATCAGCATCATCACCTCTTCAAAGTCCAAGTCCCACTCAGCCACACCACACACACCTGTTTTGAGTACCCAGCAGCAGCAACACAGGTTATTGACATCCACAATGTTAGAAATGACGAGTGCCTCTGCTGCTGCTGCTGTATGTGCTGCACCTTTAACACCTAGTAGCAGTGGCAGAAGCATTAAATCAACATCTAGCCCCAGTAGTAGTAGTAACAGCAGCACTACCTCAGGAACCCCTCATTCCATGAAGTCCACAGTATAGAGATACTTCACACAGGATCCTCATGCTAAACATGTTGCTATCTGTTGTTTGTGCAAAAAGCATGTGAGCAGGGGGAAAGCAGTCTCACACCTAGGCACCACCTCCTCTATGAGATCTCACCTAATGCACAACCACAGGTCTGACTGGGAGACACACTATCAGCAGGCCAAAGGTGATGCAAGTAGCAGCAGCAGAAGTACTCTAAAATGTTTCCAGGGCTCTAGGACAGAAAAAAGAAGTAGTTAGTTCAGTCCAAATAACACCTATGGCTCCTGCTGCAGAGGAGTATGACAGACAAAGCCAGGATAAATATATCAACAGCAGCACAGATGAGGAGGTGGAGGAGGGATGTGAAAAAGGGTTACCACCATCTATCCAACCTGGGACCACTGCTATGACCGATAAGTAATGTGTGTCAATAATCTAAGAAGGAGAGATAGCGTATGACAATGGTAAAAACAATATACATACACAAATCACACCATGCCAGTCCCCCCACCATCACAGCTACCATACACATCTGCCACATTGTAGGTTGTACTTTTTTTTTGGTTACTTGATATCATCATGAATGTATGCCAGTTTCACTTAAGCAGGAAGTTAGTGTTGTGGGCAAAGAACAAATGCATTCTGCATGCTAACATGTTTTTCAAGCCATATGTTGTTGTAGGACTCACAACTTTGACTTTCAGTCACTTATTTCTAAACTCCAGCCCATAGAAGAAGTAATATTACAGTGGGAAATGTAGTACCTATATGAAATATAGGTGAAAAATGTGTCAAAATAGGCAAAAAATGTGTTAACATAAGTGGAAAATGTGTTAAAATAGGCAAAAATATGGACATTTCTGCATAGGCGGAAAGGCAAACTTTTTTGAGGGAAAAGCAAAAAATCTGCACATTTTCAGGAAAAGTCATGCGGGAAATTGTTCAAACGTTTCACCCACCCATACCTCAGGATTCTTCATCATTACTTCACCCAACAGTTGATAGAGATTGTTTAGATACGAGAATGTGGCAGATCATGTCCACCCATTGCAAATTGTGTGGGGTGTTGACCCCACATGGCAATTTGGTGGAGGCTAATCACAAACAGGCAATCAAGAACCATCTGAGGAGATTCCATCCCACAGAACACACTAAGTTGGTGGCATGGAGGATTCATCATTATTACTATGTCTGATAGCTGTCATGTGTCCTTAACAGGGGCATAGTGACAACAGTACTTAGTTTCTGGGGTGATGATTGATTTGACATTGCAGACGTAAGCATCAACATGTTTTATTGCAGTTGTGCATATTGTGCATTTGAGCACAGATGTGTCCATTTTTCCTAGTCCTTTTTCTATTTCACAAATTTCCTACACACACTGCAAAAAATAGCATTCCAACAAACCTATGATTTTGGAAGAGATGCAGGAGCAGAAGCATTGTTGGCTAACTTCTTTTTTCCAGATACACCTGAAGTGATTGTGGTGCTGTTACTATCTCAGGAACATCATTGGAGCTAGTGGCAAGTGGAACCATCATCTCCCATCTCATATCACTGCTGTTGTTTCCTTTTCCTGGGAGCTGCCTAATCATCATGATGCTTAGACAGCTCAGCAGCAGTGATAACAGCAGTCACAAATTCTGCAGTGTCATCACGGAAGTTTCCAATGGTCATTGACCACCATGAAATGACCTGCTGGCACTAGACTAGTAGGGCATAATTTTTTTGGTTCTTATTCTTTGGTTCTTGGCAAGTCATAGGCCTCTATAAACCACTTTTTGGGGGGCTTGTGCCTAACAAGCCTAAATATTACAAATCCATTTTCCTCAGGGCTTTTGCCTAATAAGTCTAAGTCCTACAGATCAATATTTGTTCAGGGCTGTAGTGGCAACCAAGTCTAAGGCTTAAAAATATATTTCTTCTCAGGGCTTGTATTTGGTTAACCTGAGTCCTGCACAGTGCAAACACACAAATATATTGCAGCTCTTTTTGAGCCTTCTGCTAAAGGGTTACTAAAATCCAAATCGAATGTAGCACTGGGTATGGTGGTGGTGGTGAACAGTTGCGGTGTGATTGATGTATATATCTCTATATATATTTATTGATTTTTACATACTCAACATTATTCCAACAGCAATTATTTCCATTATCATGTCTGAGTCAAATGTAAACTATCATATTCTCAGATTAACACACATTAATCAGTGTTCATAGCATTAATCCCACAGTGGTAGATGATATCAACACTTCACATCCTTCCTCCAGCCTCATCATCATCCTCCTCATCCTCTGTGCTGCTGTTAATAAAACATGCGGTGTGATTTTGTCCACTTATGCTACCTGATACTCTGATGGTATTACGTGTTGGTTAGTTTTTAAGAATGTGAGTCTTCCAACATTGCTGCTTGAGAGTCGTGTCCTACACTCATTTACAATATAACCCGCTGCACTAAAAACACTCTCAGACTCAATGCTAGCTGGTTGGCAATTGTCACAGAACCCAAGGAGGAGACAGGAGATAGTACAGTAATTTAGAAACACCACCTTTATTGCACAAGAATATATGACGTAACTCAATATACACTCAGGCGGAGATAGAGAGCTAAGCAGGGAGCTATAACTACTACCAGAAATAGCAGACTGCATCTGCAGGTATATATAGATTGGAGAACTTGCAATAGCACTGATACTGGGGCTAGGACTAGGGATGGGCGAAAATTTCTGCCTCAACCTGAAATCGTCAAAAAATGGCACTTTCCGTTTGGCAAAAAATTTCCCATGAAAAGTGACAATTTTCCGCTTTGTTTCGCTTTTTTGCCCATTGTAATCAATGGGAACAAAGAAGTTACACACAATACATTACAAATAATATTTTATTTCCTAAAGGCACAGTATAAAAGGGGCATAAGAGTGCCTGTGTTTGTGGGGTGTGGGGAAAGAATCAGTTGAACAGGGAATGATTTTTGGGGGGTTGTTTACTGGGATTGGGGAGCACTTAATAAAAAAGAAATACTAAATAAAATAAACTAAAAACCATAAGACATGGTATAAAGGGGTCTGAGAAGGGTGCCTGTGTCGGTGAATGAATTAATCATTTGAACAGGGAATTTGTTTTGGGGGAGTTTTGACTGCTATTGGGGGAACAGTTAATACCAAAATAAAATAAGACATTTGTATTTAAAGTTATAGAGACAAGAACCCCTTGGCATAAGCTGCCACTGGGGTGGACTGATACTTGACTTGACAGAGTTTTTCGTAGAGGATGATTTGTTAGATTTGTTGTTAGAGGACCAAGTCCTGAGGAAACATTGCTTTGTAGGACTTAAGCTTGTTTGGAACAAGCCCTAAGGAAACACTGATTTGTAGGACTTAGGCTTGTTAGAAACAAACCCCCCAAATTTTTTTTGTAGGACTATGTTTTTTCAATTTATTTATTTTTTATTTTTCAAAGCACAAGCCATGAGAAAAAATAAAAATGCCCTATTGGCCTAGTGCCAGCAGGTCATGTTGACCAGTAGCCACTGGCCATTGTCAAATGTCTTCCTGAGTCCTGAGTTGGAACTGCTGTTCGTACTGCTGCTACTGAGTTGTTTAAGCAGCAGGATGATTAGGCAACTGAAAGGGAATGGGATCAACAATAACAATAACATGGAAGATGGATGATGAAGGTTCCACTTGCCACAAATGGCTCCAGTGATGAGCCTGAGGCAGTAGCAGAAGAATAAGTAGCCCCCAGTCTATGTGGAGAAAAGAAGAAGTTGGCTATTAAATCTTCTCCGCTTGCCCCTTCTCCAAAATTGTCATGTGTGTGTTGTTTATAAGACAAAATATGGTGCACCACCTATACAAAGGGGGTATATATGTGTAGGGAATGTGCTTGTTGATAATTATTATAACACACATAAACAAAAGAAAAAGCAAACAACAATATAGCACCAAATCCACCCCCAAATCCCAGAGGTTGGATTACACAGATACAATAGGGGAAGAAGGGTAAAATAAAATTTAACCTTTATTAATAATTTCTAAAAAAGCAGCGAAATTAAAAACAATAAAATAAAATTATCTTTGCCATATTTATCATTATAGGGGAAATAACAAAAAGATTATCAGAAAACGATGTTCACTGTAACACAGATATATGCTTGATATCATTGGACATTTAGCAATAGTCATTGGTTGTATAGTCCAGCCAATGTAAGTATCCAACTCTCATTACAAAAAATACTGACTTAGATAGCTGTTCAATTCATTCAGCTCCGTCAATAGAGAGGGAGCTAACATTAACAGAGTGGCTATCATTTGGTGGGGGAGGGAACGATGAACGAGGTGGGTTGGCAGGAGATGTGATGATGATGGCGAGCTATTTGTTTCGCTCATCATGGAACTTCCAGTATCTTTCTGGGTTTCTTTATTCTTCCTCCTCTTTGATCTCCACCTTTCTGGAGAGTCTGGGGTTACAGTAACAGCTGTGCTAGATTTCAGTAATGGTGTTTGGCTTTATCATGTTTGATAAAAATGTCATGTTGTCTGCATTTCATGTGTGTTATCAGGGAAGTTGTGCCAAGGTGTGCTCCCTCCTTTCCCCTTCTCACTAACTTGTCACAAATTTTGCACTGTACTGTTGTTGATGATGACTGCACTGTGCCTGCCGGAAGAGAATAATAGTCCCACACCCATGACTTCTGGGGGGAGGGATAAGGAACAGGTGGAGAAGAATGGCTTCTTTCTTCTTGTCCTCCACATTCCCCTTCACTTTTAGTGGCAGCTGATAATTTTGCTGCTACTGCCTCAGATTTAGCACTGCAACTAGGACCATAAGTATTGCTGGTGCTGGTAAGTGGAACCTGTCCTAGCCCCGCATTACTTGTTGACCCCATTCCCACTGTGTCCACGGTGGTCTGTGGCACAATGGCCTTATCCTCAGCATCCTGCTGCCCTGTCATCTCAGAAATTACAGCACTTGCAATTTCTGCAAATTCTAAAAGCTGATTGCTAGTGGTGGTGGTGATGCCCATCCTCATCCTTGTCTCCTATTCCTTCTCAGTTTATGATAATAAGGCCATCAATGTCTCTTCCACCCCAGCTTCTCCAACACCACCACCACTACTAGTCCCTACATGATGCTGCTCTATTCTAGACATCTCACTGTTGCTTGGACGAGGTGTCGAGCAATGTGACAGAGGGTCCCCTGCTGTCACACTTGGCATCATTTTCTCCTCCCCCCTGAGTACTACAAGAAACACTAGCAGCAGGCAAAGTATTGGTGGCAGCAGGTTCAGCACTGGCAGCAGGTGCAACACTAATGGCAGCACATCTGTCAGCAGGTACAACACTAGTGGCTGTAGGGACAATAATGGTGGCACTGGCATCAGGGGCAGTACATCTTGCAGCAGGCAAAGGCAGCTGACCTGTCCTGCTCTCACTAGTACTACCCTTTTCTCCCTCCTTTCCCATTCCCTTTTCCCCCTTCTTTCCCATTCCCTTTTCTCCCTCCCTTCCCATTAAATTTCCCAAGATCCCTTGGGGTGATTTAGGGGGACTGGACTGCATTGGTTCAGTACTGCTAGTCACTTAGTCCTCCTCCTCCTCAGACTCAGTGGACACATAATGATTCTTCCAGCTCCTCCATTGATTATTTTTTACCCTGCTCATAGTGATAGGAGTCACTATGAGCCTCTCCTGTCTCAATTTTTGCTAAATATCACAAGACAACAGCACAGCACGTCTATCTCACTCTGTAGCTGCTTTTATTGTGTCTGCCTTCAGCAAAAATGTCACATTTTTATAGCGGAAGTGCGAAAACAATGTAAACCAATGGGCGAAAACTTTTTAGCCAATAAAAAAATGGCGAAAGACTTTGGCCAATGGATGAAAGATGAGAAAATTTTAAGCGCTAGTTTTAAAGTGGATTTTCCCGCAAAAAATCGGATAACAATTTGGTTTTCGCAAAATTTCCCATGGGAACACGGCGACAACTTTCGTCCACCCCTAGATAGGACCCAGAAATAGATTTCTATGCCTTTTGTCAGTATTAAGCGGAAAAGGCAACCAAGGAATATATGGACTGACCTAGGTCTTCAGTCAGTATCAAGAGATATAGGCAACCAAGGAAGAGAACCAGAGGAAGTTAGCCAGAGCCGAAGGTCAGAACCAAGTGGGTAGTCAGACAAGCCAGAGGTTAGTATCAGAGCGGGTAGTCAGCCAGAGCTGATGGTCAAAACCAAGCAGGTAGTCAGACAGGCCACTGGTCAGTATCAGAGCGGGTAGTCAGCCAGTGCCGATGGTCAAAACCAAGCGGGTAGTCAGACAAGCCAGGGGTAAGTACCAGAGCGGGTAGTCAGCCAGAGCCGAAGGTCCAGTACCAAGCGTTTAGTCAGACAAGCCACAACACTGGACACTGGGAAATCTTAGGAAGACAAACCAAGGATCATACACGGAGCTAAAACAACTGCAACTGCACTGCAACACCTGATGTCCAGGCAATTTAAATACAAGTTACTCCACCCCTGGAAGGTGGAGCACAAAATGGTCTGTCCCTTTAAGATTCAACCATGACGTCACTAAGGGAAACCCCATGACGCGTGGCTGCACTCTGCTGGGACAGGGAAGAACATGGACATGGCAGCCACAAGAGGAGAGACAGAGGAAGCCGGCTGCCTATCTGAAGATCAGAGCCTCCTGCTCTCTGGGGACAGGACGCAGCTTGTGCTGCGAGGCAGCAGAACAGGGGGCCAGCCGTGCAACAAGCTACATAGTGGCTGCCTCACCCTAAAGGTAAGCGGAACACTTACAGCAACTAAGGGTTTCCACTGTTGCATGTGTCAGTGCTGGCCACAGTGCTGCACAGAACAAAGCTATCCCATAAGTATGCTGAACTATCTCACATCACAAGCAGTGGGACCACTCATGGGAGCTACACTGTGTTCCTGTGTATCAGTTACCAACCCATACTCAGGGAGCAAGTCACAAAGAGATGTGCCTCCACCAGTGACACCACCTCCACCACCATCACAAATGTTTGATTGCAGCTCCTGAGAACCAGGAATCATCATGTGTGCATAATGGGAATGTTCTGGTTGATGATGTACCTGCTGCTGGTATAACCCCTTTGCTGCCTTCATTTTCACTATGCCTTCTAGTAGTTTTAATGGCTCCCTCTCATCCTCCACAATGCAATCCTCCACTTGATCAATAAGCATTTCATTATATTCCTTGACAGAATCCAATTCTTCAAATAAGTGCTGCTGATCATCATGACTCCTTGTTGTGACTCACTGATCACTCTTTGGCAGAAATTAAGAAATTTTGTGTTCAAAGCAGGGGTCCAACAAAGTGACAAGAATGTTTTCTTCATTGCTTTTAATGGACACTATGTGAGGATCTTTCTCAAAGCATGCTAACATGGATAGTCTATGACTCTTGTCATCTCCTACAGCAGACTTAGAGTCAAACTCCTTTGAAGCAGGAGCCATAGGTGTTATAACAAATGAAAAAACTCCTAGTGCATTCTCTGAAACAACAGCATAATTTCTCTTATGTGCCCCAGTGCCCTGTGAACTTTTAGGAGTGACTCTGCTGCTAGTAGTTGTGGCATCTCTGAAATATTGATGGTCTGCTTCCCAGTCAGACCATTGGTTGTACTTTAGGTGGTATTTCATTGAGGAGGTGCCTAGGTGTGAGCCTGCTTTCCCCCTGCTCATATGCTTTTTACATAGACAACAGATAGCAACATGCTTAACTTTTGGATCGTGAGTTAAGTATCTCCATACTGTGGTTTTCATACACTGAGGGGTTCCTGAGGGGCTGCTATTATTCTTCTTCTTTATTTATATAGCGCCAACTAATTCCACAGTGCTGTACAATTGGAAATAGAGATATAGAGGTATTAAATAGTCCAATCAAATGTGGAGAGCAGAAGGATCGGAGCTCATGAGAGCTTACAGTCTAGAGGAAGGAAGGTTGGACACAGAAGGAGTAAGTGCTATTGGGTGTAAGTGACTCCTGCCACATGAACTGCCGGTAAGTGGGTGGGAGAGAGAATTGCTGTTGAGTGATGGTTCTTGGTGATAATGTTAATGGAGGTAGTTGATAGGCTTTCCTGAGGATTTTCAAGGAGTGTCTAAATATCTGAAGGCTGGGCAAACAAAGCAGCATCTTCTGGTGATCCCCCTCTGTCATCGTTACCTCCCCCACCAGCTGATAGCGATTCCGTAGACACGAGGATGTTTCAGTGTGTGTTCACCCATTGCATACTGTGAGGTGCGCTGACCACACATGACAATGTGGTGGAGTATAATCACAGGCATAAAATCAAGTAGCATCTGAGGAGATTCCATCACACAGAGTACGTTAATCTGGTAGCAGGGAGGATTCATTATTATTATTATTTCAGCTAGTTGTCACATGTCCTTAGTGGAGCAGTCAAGGGGCATAGTGATTGATTTTGCAGACCTAAGCATCAAGGTGTTTGCTTTCAGTTGTGCAGTTGTTTGATGCGAGTGAAGATGTATCCATTGTTCCTAGTCCTTCCCCTCTTTCCCACACACACACATTGTGCACATTACAGTTGCTGATGAAAGATATAGCTCCTTCCTTTTGTCAAGGAAAAATGTAGTATTCCAACACACCCATGATTTTGAGGAATTTCAGAAGCAGAAGCAATCTTTTCTCTACATATACCTGAAGTGGTATGGACTAGTAGTGGTGCTGCTATTGCCTCATGCAGATCAATGGAGCTACTGGCAAGTGGCATCACCCATATCACTGCAGTTGTTGATCTTTTTCTCTTGCAGCTGCCTTAATCATCCTGCTGCTTAAAGAACTCAGCAGCAGCAGCAATAACAGCAGTCGCAAATGCCACAATGTCACTACGGCATTTGACAAGATAAAATTACCTGCTGGCCAGGCCAGTAGGGCATTTTTTTCCTCAGGGCTTGATCTTTCAAACAAGAGGAATAATATATATATATATATATATATCCTATATAATAATTCGCTAAGTTGTGTGTAACGCCCGACATGCGCAGTAGACAGGAGGAGCGTCCAGCTCTGTATCAGCCGTGGCGAGGGCAGTCTCCACTGCGCGCAACTGGCTGCCAGAGGCACTGTGGCCCGTGTAACAGGCTCTTCAACTAGTATATATATATTGGGGGCTTCTTTCTAACAAGCCTAAATCCAACAAATCAATGACTCCTCAGGACTTGTGCCTAAAAGGTATAAGTTCTACAAATTAATGTTTAACTGAAGATTATCCCTCTCTGCAATCTACCTGGACACACCCTGCTGCTCTGAGCTGAGCAGTGTTACATCAGTAAAAGGGGTGGGAGGGGGTACTTTATCATTCAATTACTCTTGAACTATAACTCTGACAGAATTGAAATAACAGTCTCCAAGGCCCAAATCCTATGATGATTAATTAGAGCTGCTTTTATTATGAAACATTACTATCCCTTTAAGAGCTTTTTTGTGTGCTTTCCTGTTATAGATGAAGGGTATTTTCTGTACAAGGGAACGGTGGGATGGGCTAGAAGTGGAGTAATGTAATGGGAGGGTTCCTTTTGTAGAAATACCTGAAATTGAAATGTGGTACTTTACAGAAAACTTTTTTTCAGAAAGAAAAATTATTATTGGACACATCTTATAACTTAATGTCAACTGTCATATTGTATTGTACTGATTTACTCCTCACTCTATATATTTTTACACACTATTACTATTTCGCTACTTGAGTTTGTTGTTTAGAAAATCAAGCAACATATCTCATGTACAATGTGGATAATTTAAAAATACTAATGGCATCCACTGGAAAAAAATAATCCATTTTCTATTAAAAGAAGTAAAGTAACTCTTTGAGGTAATTGATGTGCAGAAAGCTTCCATATCAGCTGTAGGTTCATTTTTCTTCACTGTATGCAATTATCCACTCAGCCTGCATCCATTAGCATTATTTTTCTTTCTGATCTGTAAGTATTTAAAGCCATCAGAAAATAATCCAAAGTATTCTATTTGCTGAATAAATTTTAATTTGCATGGCACCAGATTTTTTTTTATTAATGGGCTATAAATTATTACTGTCCTATGGAAAGAGGCAAGTTGATAGCTATAGTGAAATGGAATGGAGAGAAAATGATATTGAAAAGGTCAGATCTCCTGTCACAGCATCTTTATGCACAATTAAAACAAGCCATTGAAGTGGCTCTATAATCAGGATGATGAATATGCATTATGCAGTGAGGATAGTGTGAAAAGGGAGTATGTAAGTGCTAAAGTCATAATGAGGTGATGAAGGTGACATAAAAATGTTAATTTCCAATGAAGTACTGAACATCCACTATGTATTTGATAGTTTTGGTTTAAATTGTCTTTTATGCTGAAACAAATCATTACTATATTAAGTTTTTTTTTAAATGCATGTAATATTAACATTGACCTCAAGATGCAAAACTGTAGAGTAGTTCTAGTAATAAATGTTGCATATGAAATTCATTCCAATGTTTTTGTTTTTGTAATTTATGTCCTGTGGGTAAATTAACTTTAAAGCCATAAATTCCAATGCCAGAATATTACAAAAATCTATCAGACAAACACTATTGACCCAGATCTTGGATGTTAGGCAGCCCTGGTTTGCTTGACGTTGCTACGTAAGTCGTGATGGCGGCATCTTCCCCTTTATATACTGGGCTGCTGCTCCATGCAAGTGTTTAGTTGTCTTTTCAGTTTATGTTTGTAGTACGTTTTGCTGTTCCTTCTGTTGTTTGACCTTTGCCTGGACCTGGATTGCTGATTCTGTGCTACCTGCCCCTGGTCTCTGCCTTGACCTGGATTTCTGAATCTGTGTTGCCTGTTCCAGGTCCCTGCCTGAACCTGGACTCTTTTTCTGTGCAACTGCCCTTGACCTCTGCTTGGACCTGAACCTTGTTTCTGTTGGCTCCCTGTGGATTTAATCCAGGTACCGTTTTATATATATATATATATATATATATATATTCATTAGGCCTAATCCTTGCCTGCATTGGATTCCAGTCTATCCCTTTTCCTGCCTGGGGATTTTTGCCCCTTGAGATTATATCTGAGCTGCCTACTTATTTTCAGTGTAGTGTATCTTACTTTGAGCAAGGTTACACAAAGCACACATTCCCCTAAGTACTCAGGATATCATAGTACAACTGAACCACTGTGGAAACAGCAAGTATATTGGAGGCCCTATCGGCTCTGGGCAACCAGATTTCAGTCTTGGCAACTTCTTTACATGAACTACAATGTAATCAGGCTACGTTGCAGCATAGCTTGTTAGATTTACAGGCTGGGGCCCATCCTACCCATGCTCCTATGGTCACCTCATGTGATGCGGTTCCACTGACGGACACATTTCACTGTGACAGGAGCAAATTCAAATGGCTTGAAAGCTATTATTTACAGTTAACCCACGCACATACTCCTCTGACTTTGTCTAAAGATGTACAGTATACTCTTTTAGCAGGCGAACCTCAATCATCTGATGCAAAGTAATAGCCTGTATCTAATTTTGTGGTCATCCTTCTGTCAAGCATTGAGCACTCTATACAAAGACCCTCTTTGCAGGTCCTCCTCTCAGACCACTCTGAGACATTAAATCAGGGTCGTCATCTAGTGGAGGATTATGTCTCAGAATTCTGGTGTCTCTCCATTGGGACAGCAAGAAATGAGGCTACCTTATTTGACCAATATCACCTAGGTCTTTCTGACAGATTGAAAAATGAAAAAGAATGTGTAGGCGTACCCGCCACCCTGGAGGATCTGACCCATCTGTCCATTCAGATGGGCAATCTTTTGCCTGAGTGACATAGGGAACAGTCACTTCCTCTGCGTCATTCCAGCGGTTGCTTTATGGATTCAGGTCTTGATTCCTGTTCTGAATAGGTGAAGAACACAGCCACTAGGGGTTCAGATGGCAGATGGGCAGGCCCATCATTTAAGCCCAGTCACCCATGAGTCTGAACCCTTTGGTCCCAATGAGTAGTTCAGTATTATACCTTCCCCTTCGTTCCCTGTTATCTTGGGACTTCCGTGGTTGCAACTTCATAATCAGTTGATTGACTGGTCCTCAGGAACCGTCTCCTTCTCTTTCACTCACTCTCAGAAGCAGTGTTTTCCTTCTCAGAGATTCATGTGCTCCACCCTTTCTTTACCTTTGATGTCTTTACCTGCTTAATATGTTAGTTATCAGGATGTGTTCGATAAGAAAGCGGCTGATGCACTACCCCCACATTGTCCTTATGATTGCCCCATTAAGCTCCTCCCAGGGGCTCCTATCTTGTATGGATGCATATATCCCATTGGGTCTAGAACTACAACACTTCCAGACTTACATTACTGACAACATAAAGAAAGGATTAATTCTTCCCTCTACTTCGCCTGCAGGGAATGGGATTTTCTTTATAGAGAAGAAGGATGGAGGTTATGGTTAAGAACCTTTATCCCTTATCGCTCATTCATGAAATTATGGAAAGACTTGCAACTGGTTCTGTGTTTACCAAGATTGACCTGCAGGGTGCATATAACCTGGTGCATATCAGGAAGAGGAACAAATAGAACACAGCCTTTTGTACCAGGTATGGCCACTTTGAATATACAGTCATGCCTTTTTGTTTGTGTTACACCCCTGTCACCTTCCAATTCTTCATAAATGACATCTTTAGGGACCTGCTAGACCACTTTGTTATCAGGAGTGGATGTCCCAGCAAATTCACCCCAAGGTCAGACTGTGCAATTCTCAGAGAAATTGCAAAAAACCTAAGCGTTCCATGTCGGACTCTACAGTCCTCAGTTAACATGTTAAATGTTAAAGTTCATGAAAGTACAATTAGAAAAAGACTGAACAAGTATGGTTTGTTTGGAAGGGTTGCCAGGAGAAATTCTTTTCTCTCTAAAAAGAACATGGCAGCACGGCTTAGGTTTGCAAAGTTGCATCTGAACAAATCACAAGACTTCTGGAACAATGTCCTTTGGATAGATGAGACAAAAGTGGAGATGTTTGGCCATAATGCACAGCGCCACTGTTGGAGAAAACCAAAGACAGCATATCAGCACAAACATACCAACTGTCAAGCATGGTGGAGGAGGGGTGATGATTTTGGCTTGTTTTGCAGCCACTGGACCTGGAAACCTTGCAGTCATTGAGTTGACCATGAACTCCTCTGTATACCAAAGTATTCTAGAGACAAATGTGAGGCCATCTGTCCGACAGATAAAGTTTAGCTGAAATTAGGCCATGCAACAGAACAATGATCCCAAACACACCAGCAAATCTACAACAGAATGGCTGAAAAAGAAAAGAATCAAGGTGTTGCAATGGCCCAGGCAAAGTCCAGATCTCAACCCGATTGAAATGCTGTGACGGGACCTTAAGAGAGCTGTGCATAAACAAATGCCTGCAAACCTCAATGAACTGAAGCAACGTTGTAAAGAAGAGTAGGACAAAATTCCACCACAATGATGTGAGAGAATACTTCAAGTTCTGCAAGCTATTGAATCAGTAAAGTGTACTTAGTTTTTCACATGTGGCTTCTCCATTTTGGCTTTATTTTTGTTAAATAAATCATGACACGGTGTAATATGTCATGTGCTGTTCTTCATCTGAGGTTGTATTTACCTCATTTTTAGACCTGCTAAGGAACAGATGAGTGTTATTATGTCCTGATATGTAAAACTAGAATTCATAGTGGGTGTACTTTCCTTTTATATATAGGCACGAGGCTGTATTTATTCTCCTAATTTCTGCAAACAAGTGGTTTTAAAAAAAAAGAATAAACTTTAAAGCATATTCGCTATATAAGAAAATTATTTATACAAAGTTGTAAAGGGGGTGATAGATCCCCTTTAAAAAACTCACATTACTGTTTTTCTAAAGATTTTTCTGTGCTTTATAAAGTATCTTGTACAAATCAAACACGTTAGTCTTGTTCTAAAGCCTTTCTCTAATACATGAAGAGTTTTCAATCAGTCCTTTTACTTGTTCTATCACTATAGCGAGTGAGGGCTGCTGTTCATGGTGCTGAAGTCTCTTTATACCAGGATACTATGCTAATGAATGAATTCCTCCTCCCTCCTCTTGCATCCATAATTCTCAGTGCATTTGGCGATGTATATCTACATATCCATGGCAATGTGCTCCCCACACATTGTCAGACACACATTGCCAAAGCATCAAACATTAATGCATCTCCCCCCAGATCCCCCATTTGCATTTCTGATTTTACAGACAAGTAGCTAATGCCACAATTTCAGTAGCTTTCTCATTCACTCCCAAGGCTGAAGTGTTTTTTCTTTTTTCCATACAGTTACAGGACAGACCTTTTAGCCTCAGAATCATTTACTTACAATAAAGGATAAAGCATACAGAAGCATTTGAAGCTCCACCACACTTCTGAATATGCTTGCCCCACTTGTTCTTATGAATGTAGGAGTGAATGTGTGTGTAAATAACACAATGTGTTTTTTGGTCTTGAATGTATGATGTATGTCTGTCTTTAAAAGTATCCATCACTAAGTCACAGACTCAGCCATCCAGCCCAGGTAGGAAGGATCACTTCACCTGTCTGTCTGATTCTCACTTATCAGTCAACAAGGATTTTTTTACTTTAATGTTGCTTTCCCCTTTAACACCCACATCTAGATGACACCTGTAAGTGGCTACCAAGTTTAGTTCATTTTAACCAGCATTAGAGTTGTGGAAAGCCAAATTTAAATCAAGTATATTGTTTATGTGACCCCATATAGTGCAGTTGATTTGCACCAGAATTGCTTCACTTTTCTTTCATACTCAAGGCCCATTGACTAGAATGTAATTTTAAGAGCGAAAAGTAGCTTGTACCCCAGGTATTCATTTGTGTTCATGACCACAAAATAACTTTTGTTATAATTTTGATTGTGCTTCTTAATAACTCTTTGAATTGTATAATGTAATCAATAACAATTATTTTTTTTTTTAAAGAACCATTTTAGGAAAATCATTCACTGAATAACTGCCACACGAACTTAACAAACTCTTAAAATGTACAATTATTCTACAATGCCTGTTTGAGTTGTATTATTACAATTCACGCAATAATGAGTCGCATTTGAGTATTACATTTTTTTTCTTGAAAAGCAGCTTTAAAGGATATCATTCAAATGAAAATTTTTAACAAGTGATTACTGTACTTTGATTACTTTTTAAACAATATAAAAGCTTTAATCAACAATCTCTAAATAATGTAGCTGCAGGCAGAGATTTATCAAAGGGAAAATAGCTAAATATGCAAGAAAATTGTTTTATTTCCTTGTATATTTGCCATTTGCCTGTTTATGAATATCCAGATCATATTCTGTACTCTCCCATTTATTAATGAATAATGAAGTATGAACCACAGAAATAAGCCATTTATGTATTCCATGTTTTGCCAGTTGTGTCTTATATTAACCTACACCTACTAATATGCACACACAAATGCAGTAAGTGTAGGTACATATACCAGAAAAAGGAAAATGCATATGGTCGTTGATAAATATTGTAAGGTATCTGGTAATAATCTTATATGTATGTGAAGAGCAATGTTTCTAATACTCTGCTCTTTCCCAGCATTTATGTATCTTGGTCATAGAGCTTTCAGACATTATATTATAATTTAGACTACAGATTTATATTTTATAATATTTAGCAAAAATTAACAAGCAGATTCACAGTATAATAAACAATCCATGCTTTTCGGATTTAACCAAGCTCAAAGATATTTTAACCAATTTGTATGCTAACGATTTATCCAATACACTGCAAAGATTATTGTATTCAAGAAGGAAATCTAACACATAAATGAAACTGGATTATGTAATTTTAAATATCACAGATTTCCAGCTAGCATAATTTAAAGTGTGTTATTTAACATTAGATCTTGAAAATTTAATTCTAATCTTGCTTTTTATTAATGTATGTGTAGACTGCCTGATATAAAAATCAATTGGTTAATGTTGTTTGTGCAGTTGCAAATCAGAAACAAAAATGAATGCAGTTAATTTATTGAAATTAGAACAAACAGTCTTCTATTCAGTCTTCTAATGTCTAACAGTCTAACAGTCTTCTAATGGTGAATTGAGGTCATTGCAAGTATCCCTGGCCTTCACCTGTTTATCATCGCACCAATGTCACCTCACTATCTTTACAGAGGAGTGAAGGAAATACTATAGCTCAGTATATGTATATGAGGGGTAAGTGCTGTGATCGTTTACTTCCCTCTAAAGTGTGCAAAGGTAAGCAACTCAGCACCACTAAAGAGTAATTTGAATGGAACAGGGAGGTATGATGCATTTATTATTCTACTGCAGCCTCTTTGGGCTTTTTTAGTACTGGGTTTCCCACTTTTGCTCACGTTTGACAGAACACTGTCCACCACAGTGTTTCTTACATTATAGAAAAGAGACACATGGTGCAGTTCAAGAAAGAGTGAATGGAAATATGTCTTGCCATAAGAAAGATGATGCATGCATATTTGACTTAAACAATATTCTAGTTCAAATAGCTGTCACCATTGCATCCTTATGTATTTGTTAAATAGAGTTCCAAAGTTAACTTGGACAAGAAAATAAGACACAAATAATAGTAACATTTATTTTTTATTTGTTATGTAAAATAATAAAACACCCGCAAAACATTTACAAGAGAGCCAAATTTCAGGGCTGCAAAATGAGCAAGTGAACACTGATGATTTTAAATCCCTAACTTCAGAAGATAACGATATTGGTTTGTGGAATTTACTTAAAGTGGAGGTGTAGGTCAGAGGTTCACAACTCGTGCCCTCAGTGGCCACTAACAGGCCAGGACAGGAATTTCCCTGCTACAGCACAAGTGTGTTGATCAGAGTTTCATTCAAATTAATTAACTCACCTGCTCTCTAACAAGGAAATCCTCTAATCCTGTCCTGTTAGTGGCCACTGAGGGCACAGGCTGAGTACCACTGGTAGGCTTTCTTCATGACATCAGCATGCATCACAATACTCATCCCTATATATTCTCCATATACTTTGTTATGGGACATTGGGGTTAATGTACAAATCTGCCAGCACAGTTCCACTGGCAGTAGCCTGCAACACCAGGTCATACATTACAGCATATAATCACATTATTGCTTAGTGGTGTACACAGCCATTTTCAAGGATTTAATTCTACATGTGACATCATGGGGGAGCAGAACTGCCCACTGAAAATATACCTGTGAGGGCACAGAGGCTGTACCCTCAGGTGAAATTCAGTTTTTCCAACTCCAGCAGCTCTGAGATGGAGTAAAGGGTAAATAAAGAAAAAGAAAGAAACACATATGATTAAAGCATACAATAAGACTGCTGCACTAAGAAAAAAATCAGAGCAATCCTGAGAATATTGAACTGCAACATGGGGAAAAAAATACAGTTTCCCTTTGATTTAAGTAAGGCTTTTAACCCCTTGAATAACTGAGAGGTTTTCAACAGGGTACAGTATATATACTGAGGCACTCTGTGTAGAAATGAGCAAATGGAGTTGGAGGACAGCTGATTGTAATGTGAAGGAGTAATCTCCTAGCAGCAGCACAAGCAGTAATGGGGCTGAGAGCCCAGTACCACCACTAGCAGATTACACTGACACCTCCAACACCCTCCCCAACATTCACTTGTCCTCTTCTGGTTTAAACTTTTAATATGGTACATTGTTTTACCCCAGGTGGAGAGCTGAAGTGGTACAACAGTGTTGCAGTGGCCACAGCCAGTCTTTGAGCTTACTGCTGTTAGTTTGACACTAGGTGCACCACCACACACATATGTCACATTCACTATGATCACAAGTGGTTTGAGTGAGATCATTATCCCCTCCTCAGTCTGTGGTGGAGTAAACAACATGCCCAGCACTGATATCAGACACATGGGGAAGCAGCAGAAGCCACTTCAGGTTCACCAGAGAGAAGGTGTACAGTAAAAAAGATCCTTCCCTACCTAAACCCCTGAAATAATGTGCGTGGGAATACTTTTGATTGAGAGCAGGGAGAGTGCAATGATCCCCAAATGCAATGTGCACCTTCTGGGATAAGGTTGTAAAGAGGACCAAGGAGGGGTCACACCAAAACACATATAACATAATAAAGCGCATGAATTCCAAAAACCCTGATGTTTATGTTGAAATTGTGAAATCATCCCACAAGATACAATCTGGAACAACTGTGCCTCTTGTCTGTCTGCAATGATACGAACAATGTGGCACAAAACCCACAGTAAAGGAGTGAGGAACCCACCACAGGACCAGCTCAGAATATCCACGAGGTAAAATGTGTTGTTATCTAGTTCTTTTAATCCCTTGGAGAACTGCTTTGGAGGCCTATTTAGCATTCAAAAGATTAAATGCTACAGATCTTGGGAATATGTATTTTTCTCTATGGAACAATTATTTTGTCCCAAAATTGTTCTACTTTTTTATGCATATATCTATTCTTCTGGTGCACTATTTGGTCACTCATTCGCTTGGTAATTTGCATTCACACTTTCTCCATTCTGCTCTTCATATGCCCTTCTCCTAATTGTCCTTCTCTCTGCATCCCACATTTTCATTTACTCCATCAAAATCCAGAAAAGCAACCCTTAAAAATCAACACCAAAAAAGGTAAAAGACAGAAAAACTGCAAGCCAAAAATGTATAAGAAGTTTTCTAAATGAAAAAAAAAACAAAACCAGTATGATTAACTGACAGATAACTGAATTAGATACAATCAGCGTTAAAGCCCTAAGATGGCATTACATAAGTCAATAAATATATCCCCAATTCCCAACAAATAAATATGTAAAAAGTATTAGCACTCTTTAATCATTCGTCTATAACTGTCACTTTTAGTAGTGTTGAATTTGAGCACATAAATATTTAAAACTTTTAATGTGGACAAAATCCTGATTAATCTAACATGCAGAGCCAATCTTCAATCTCTACCAGTAGAAGAGTCTATCAGTAATCAATTATGTCTCCATATCAGTAACTTTATTCAAATTAAGATATAGGCTGATTCATTATTTTATTGGTTGCAAAATATTATATATATATATAAAATCAAGGATTGACAAAGTCACTAGTCATTTTTTTTTATTTAATATCCTTGAGCTATATCTTTAAATATAATTGTTTGTTCCTATCAGAATCTAATTATGAGATACCTTTCTACTGCCTTGAGCATATTACTTATGTGATCTCATCATCTGACCTTTCTTGAAAACCCGCAAACTTCTAATTGGAGAAAATGGTCTCAGGTGCAGTTCTAAATATATTACATTGATTATCTATTTTGTGAATCTATCAAACCTGCTTCCCCACGTAGCTCAGGTCTGGTGACATCAAGAAACCAATTTACACATCTGAAAATATTTTTTTGGTGGAAAAAAGAGAATAATTGCTTTCTTATAAGGTAATTTAATTTTTTTGCATCAAGAATTTATTTTTTTGTTTTTATGTTTTTTTCTTACTTTGCAGGATGCCTGCATCAGTATATGCATCCCTTGTGACTATGAGGATGGTAATTATAAACAAAATAAATATAGCTTGAATTCCCTATGAATTCTAGCTGCTTGATTAAAACAGAAAATGTATGTATTGATATGAACATCTATCATAAAAAGTAAAAATAGTGCAAGTGCATTTTACAAAGTAATTTTTAAAGATACTGAGCTTAACATTTAAATATATCAAGAGGCATACACATAAATATGTTTTCTTACAAATAAATTAAAATGCAATTAAGTTCTTCATTCTGGTTCTTTTGCTTTTATCATATTAAATAATTTAGTATACATTTAAACATATGCAACTGTTCATATGCATTCGTATGTATAAATGCTAAAGAAAACACTTTACAAATTGTAATAAAACTGGTCATGACCTTGTACATTTATTCATTCTTATAAGCATATACAAAACTATGTACACTTTTTGTAGCTTTAAGCTAGTCATTACATTATTTACCACTAAATATGATAGAGAGGTCTCCAGCCAGAATGGGATCTATTTCTGGGTCAACTAGACAGCCACCTCTTTTGGAAAAGGAGTGGTAGCAGGACAATTTCAATGTGATAGTAGTTTTATCCAAAATAGCTGAAACTCAGTAACACTTTTAAAGCGTTAACAGATGGTAGTTTGTAACACAGGTTTTTTTTTGGGGGAAACATCAGCCTGATGGGGTCAAGTACCCTTACATTGGTCCTCTCTCTAACACATTAGGAAGCATGCATTGCCATACTGGATTGTTGGCATTGTAGCATTCTTAATATATACGATTTTGTTTTTAACTCTCTCCCCTCCCATACCATCTCCTGTATTTTTCTTCTCTTTCTATCCCCCCCACACACTCTGCCTTGCACAGGGTATTTACAACCCTCAGCAAGAAGAGTGTGGGTTTTCTCTTGGTCCCTGTCATATCAGCAGTCCTGCTGTGTTAACCCTAGCAAACAACACAGCTTTGAATTCAATGTATTAACTGTTTAACTGTGAATTCTGTGTCCTTGTGCTCAGAAATACTTTAGACATGAGACAGGGAGTTTATCCTGAAAGCTTGTCAATCCATAATTCTGTTAGTCCAATAAAAAAGGTATTACAAGATATTAATTTTGTTTGTTATTTTACATCTACATTAGGAAGCAATAGGTTTAAAACCCCCTCTATCACCTAAGTGTTTATAATTAGATTATTAAATCTATATGTAATACGTCTGACCCTGGCTAATATATTTAATTTCAGCAGAACTTATCTAACAATAATGTGCTTTTATATTCAAAAACACTTAAAGAATAAAAATAAATGAACCAGTAGGTAAGTTCACAGTAACATTTTACTTGTTTTCCTAGTTGTACTTTGAAAAAAAAAATAATAGCTAACATGCTGTTTACTATCCCAAATAAGACTAAATGTAAAGGTTTAACTAACTTTTTTATTTTTAGGTATATTATCATAATTCTGGCAAGTCACTTTACTCATCTTTGTTAATGAGTCATAAGTATCAATGGGGGGAACTTTTGACTAAAAGTGAAAAGTGTGAAAATATAATTTCTCGTTCTGTGCAAATTTTCCTCTTTTTTCAGCTGTGCACATACTGAACCCCCCAGGGTTATGCACTAAAGTGTGGTAAAGAGGCGATAAAGCAGAGATGACTTCTCCAGTGATATCACTTTTCCAGTTCCTGTGTTATTCTATGGAGCCTATGCACTAAGATCTCCAAAGTTCTAGACATCTTAATGAACTGGCTCCATAGAATATCACATCTTAGTGAATCTCCTCCATACTGAACCCCAGTCTTCTCCAGTGGTAGCTATAGAAGCACACATACTGACCCAGTCTTATTCTACTGAATAAGTAGCTATAGAACTACACACATTGGGGGTTATGCTCTAAGGTGTGTTAAAGGGATAGTAATACTTCGTTTTATCTTTATTTTATTTTGTAGGCATTAAAAAAACATGAAGAACGATATGTCTTATCTCTCAAACCTTTAGGGTTTAAGAGATATTCACAAGCAAAGTATCCACCCCCCTGTTCAACCAGAGCAGAAGGGAAGTGCCCAGGTAGACTGCAGAGAGGGACAATCTTCAATTAAGATAAGGGAAAAAGCTGAAAAACTTGTCAAGGGGGTAAGGGCTTTCATTCTTTTCATACAAAGAAGATTGTCCTCTGCTGTTATCTGTCTGGTCTTACAACCAGATTCACATCTGAGAAGAGATGGCTTACACTAGGAAAAAGGGGCGGGAGGGGGAAACTTTGCTTGTGAATATCTCTTAAACCATAAAGGTTTGAGAGATAAGACTTATATAATTCTTCATGTTTTTTTAATGCCTACAAAATAAAATAAAGTTAAAATGATGTATTACTATCCCTTTAAAGAGGTGATAATGTAGATATATCTTCTCCATTGATATCACTTCTCCAGTTCCTATGTTATTCTATAGAGCCTATGCACCAATGGAATTGTTTCCATAGAATAATGGGTATCCTTTGGAAATGTTGCACATAAAAGAGCGTGCGGCATAAAGGAGCAATAACCAAGTTGTTGTGATGAAAAAGGTGACATGAGAATCTCGCCCTATATCAAAAGAGTGAGATTCTCATGTTGCGGCATTAAACGTTGCTTCAACCCTTTATTGCATTGCACTAGTCACCCTCTGGCACCCAGAGAGGACTTCCTCTCCATAGATCCCTGTTACACAGACATGTATGAATCTTGACTATAACGTACCTATTTTCTTTGTGAGCACTTAATGTTTAGAAATGTACCTTTATCTGATTTTTTAATATTGCCGAGTGCTGTGTCTGTCTCTCTCTCTCTCCCCTTCTCTGCAGGCAGAATTATGGGGTGGAGCAGAGCCGGCCTCTCTCTCCCCTTTTCTGCATGTTCTGCTCTGCCCTGTCATTCTGCGCGCAGAGAATGGGAGAAAAATGTGTTGTCAGAGACATTGCCATGATGGGGAGGAAATGGTTAATTTTTCTTTTAAACCATATTCTCTAAAAATCTGTGTTTTAAAATGTGTTTAAATTACCTCATATAATAGAGACAATGAGCCTCTCTTCCTCAATGGAGGGGGGAAATATTTGGGAGACTTTAATGGTGATTGATATAGAATTGCATACAGCCACAGTCTCAAGCAGTATTAGTATCTTATGAAAAAATCTCAAAAGTCTAAAACAGAGACATACTCCCCTATGGAAAAGTCTAGAAGGGTGACATATTTATGTGACGTAGGGTCAAGGTTCAAATTCCAAATTTTTGATAGAACCCAGACCAGGTATTATTTTAGGTGTGAATTTTAATGTAGAGTAATGGCACCATCCATAGATTACATGGTGTTATTACTAGTGTTTTGGAATTTTTTCTATAAAATTATGTGTGATGTCATATGGAAATTAGGGATTAGGAGTTTCCAATCAGATACTACTGATGATGTCACTGCATAATGAGATGGATTTTTAACCAATCAGAGCAGATTTTGATAAGAGGAATTTCATATTATAAATATGCAAGTATAGAGAGAAAAGGGGTTTTTCCTCCTGGGTCTTAAGTTAGGGCTTTTTCCTCTTGGTTCCTGGCTCTTCAATTCCTGCTATATACCTGGCTGCCTGCTAAAGAAATCTTAAGAAATCCATACTTATTGGACTGGTAACTATTTATCTTTCCTTATTTAAATTCTGCAAAATTCAGAATCGAATATATATTTCTTCTATGTTTGAAGAAACTTAATTTTTCTTATAATTTGTCTTAATTGGACTGGCAAACCATTACAGCTGTATTATTAGCTGTAGTAATTCTGAATAAAGTGGCATTCATTAAGTTATTGGTAAATTGTTATATTTTGCTAGATAAGTGTAATATAGTTAAATAGCTTGGTTTATATATTAGTTAATATAAATCTTGATATTTCTAGAATAATATATTGTGTTTCTGGAAAGGTTATAATAGCTAATCTTGATCTGGGGATTTCTTTGAATTCATTTATTAACCCTTTAACTGCTATTTGTCTGTTTATTTTGAGGTGTTTCTTTGGATTTCTTTGTGTGTGTTTTGGGTCTAAACTTTTGTACAGTGAAAAGTTATTTAAACTTCACACTATACAAAATAAGTCTCCATCTTAGGTGTGGCATACTATATTTCTAAGTGGATTAACCCTTGGAGTACCCTATGTTTTACATAGGACTGCTATAGTCATATTTGTGATACATGTTGCACGAAGTTTAATATACTGTCTAGACATATATTATTGGATTGATTCTAAGTATTTTCTTGGTATTATCTCTGATTGACTATATTAACTGCAATTTATATGTTTTATTCAGAAGGTATTCAATATTTGAAATCGGTAGATAATTAGATTATAATCTAAATCCGGGATTTTATTCCTGTTAGTTTGTCTAAATTTTGCTATTGCATATGGTACAAGGAGAATTGTTAGAGGACATGGCTTAATATTAAATCTAATTCACCTGACAACTACCTTAAACCTCAATTAGCATAGTTTATACAGTTTCTGGGGCAGAGGTATTCATATACACTGCTACCAACTGTATTTTATTAATTATCAATTCTCCTTTTCTATGCTGCTGAGTGCAATTATTGTTATCTAATACCTCTGAATATACCTATGTGTGGTTAACCCTTCAATTGCTGGTAATCCTATTGGTGATAATTGTGGTTTGAGTTACTGTATATCTATTGTAATTGGTGGTCACTCATTTATATCATTGTTGTTTACACTTTATATATATTATATTTTAATTAAATAAATTATATAAATTTTTGCACAAATATACAGGATTGATTATTTTAATGAATTCTTTACTGTGAAGTAGCGTGTCAATACCTGGTATTGTGTAAAGTTCTAAAAAAATTGTAATATTGTCATTTATCTATTTATGTGAAGATATCCAATCTGATTGGTTCTCTTGTTTTAACCCCTTGGATACCTTCAACCTAATTTGTTCGACAGTGTTTTTCTTAGAGCTTTGTTTGCTGTTTTTCAGATTGCGGGAAAACTGATCATGTGATGTCCAAAGAAAAACAAATGTAAAAGTTTTTGCATACCTCCAATGTCATTCAAAACTGCTTTCTATCCCTGTCACTACTCAAGGTGGGAAAATTGCTGCAGAAGTTACTAGTAACTTATTCTACTTTAATAAGACAATACTGCTGGAGTCGAGTGATGTGTCATTATGTAAAAATTTGTATTCAATCGATTCAGATGGAATCAGAGTTTTTTCAATAAAGGGATTAAAGGTTAGGTTAAGTAAATAAAAGGTGAAAAGAGTAATGCTCATAATACTAATAATTTAGAAGTTTAAAATTTGATGTTTATGCATAATTCTTTTCAGATATCAGAGCTCAGTTTTTTTATATTCTGATTTAATATATGCAACATAAATATGGAATAAAATGTTTAATATGTATCCTGTGTAACACAATCATTGCTGATTTCCAGATTACTTAAAGTGAGATACCTTTTCAGGATGTAAAGCTACTAATTAAATTGTGTTGTCAATAGAACTAATTCAGGCTTGTGTCATGGTGCAAATTATGGCTACAGTCTCTTCGATTTTGATTATGCTACCAACAGAAATGGGCTAATGAGGCCAGCTGTTCCCTACCAAAAGAGAAAAAACTAAGCAATGTGCAATGTTTACTTTCTGTTAGCAGTCAGAGGAAATAAAAATGGCTGTGTTTCTGTTTTCTTATATCTGAATAATCTGGAAAAAAAGTATAATCTTGTGTAAATTGTATACTGGCATTGCTTGATTCAACTATAATATTACTTTTGTAAATATGCAAAGATAACTCATAGATCCTTATGTTCAAAAGAAAAGTGAGGAATTTGTTTAAATGGGGATTTTAACCCCTTGAATACTAGAGAGATTTTCAGTGCATTAAGTAGCAATGTGTTGATAACTGTCTTAGCATTTAAGGGGTTAAAATCCCCATTTTTAAAAAATGTAGATTTTTAGTTCTCCCTTATAGTGCAATTGATATGCCCCAGAATTTCTCCACTTTTCATTTGAACATATGGCCCATATAGTTATTGAAATATTTATTTAATGTAATAATCACGCACAACTTAGATTGTGTTGCATATTTATTTATTTTTTATTTATTTCGTTTGTTAGTTAGTGAGTTAGGTAGTTAGTTAGGTAGGTAGGTAGGTAGGTAGTTAGTTAGTTAGTTAGTTAGTTAGTTAGTTAGTTAGTAAGTTAGTTAGTTGAGATGAAGGCCTGGTTTCCACTAAAGTTGATAACATTATCAAGGTTTTTTTGTACAAATTTCTACATAAACATCAATGTGAATATGTTAGAGAGAAACAGCTGATAATTACTAATTGGTGAAACTGTTCATATCAAAAGCAAAACAGGGCAAAATGTAACTACCTGCCGAGCAGGTCATTTTTAGTGAAAAGTGCTAATTTTCATTAATTTCTTCTCTGTGGTAGGGGAGTCTGGGGGACTGTGAAGGGAGAAAGGAGTTTGATTCATAATATCACAAAATCTTTATTGCTTGAGACAAGAATCTGTGATCCAAGTTCCTTCCTGATCTGGCTGTTATCTCTGTTCTATAGGATTCTGGGGAGTGAGAAGGGAGCAAAAGAGATTTACACCAAATATCCCAAAATCATGTGTGACTGATTGAGAAGACAAAGGCGAGTATGGTCCAAGTTCCTTCTTGATCTGGCTGCTATCACTGTGGTAGGGGAGTCTGTGTGTGTGTGTGTGTGTGTGTGTGTGTGAAGGGAGTAAAGGAGATTTACTCCAAATATCCCCAAATTTTGTATACCTGACTGGGAAGACACAGGCAACTGTGATACGAGTTCCTTGATGATCTGGCTGTCTGGGAGTGTGAGAAAGGAGCAAAGGAGATTTGCCCCAAATACCCCAGAATATTATGTTACTGAGAAGACACTGGCAGTTATGATCCAAGAACCCTAGAAGTTTGTGTGGCTGACTGAGAAGAAATAGACATCTGTTATATAAGTTCCATTGTGATCTGGCTGTTATCTCTGTGTTAGGAAAGTTTGAGAAAAGAAGCAGTTGAACAGGTAGTGTATTTTTTTCTTCTGATGACAGTGGTAAAGATATGGACAGTTAATTAAAAAATAATTTGACTGATGGGTGACTGCCGTGAGCTGTGACTGAGGAAGACTGTTACCAGAAGAGATATAGTATTTTGTAAAGAGCAAGACATCACATAAACAATCAGTTCTATTGTGCATTTCACTGTTAAATAATGTCCAGCAAATGCACTAGTGAGAGGGGTAGGGAAAAAGGAGTAGTAGCAGTGCAGGGACGTGTGAGTAAAGTGATGATCCTTTTCCTCCTGAGGAGGCAGTTTTCATAGTCCCATAAAGGGTTCCACCACAGCCACCAGAAATCTAAAAATAAAAGATGTAAGAACAATGAAGACGGCAATGAATCATAGTCTAGAGTTGATGGAGGAAGGGGTAGCAGTTCAACCAAATGCTGTACCTGACAGTGAGAGTAAAAACACAAGCACTCAAAATAAAAGCATTGAAGAGGGGGAGGAAGAGGGTTGCCCTTGACACCATATACCACTGTTGGGACCACTGTTGGGAACACTGATTAATGTTTATAAACAATATAGTAATAATGGAAGTTTAACTAGGATGTTGATTCACAGGGAAATATCCAACTGCCATTTGTAGTCAGGGAAGGGCATTTCTGACACACTTTGGGCTTCATTGAAAATAGCTTTAAAGGTTTGGTTTTTCCTTCCTCCGGCCTAACAGGGGTGATATAGTGTATGGATATATGTGCCATCTGTAAACAGTGTTTTTATTTGTCTCTTCATCATTTTATTATTTTCATTAATGGTACATATATTGATATGTAACTGTTTTATTATAGTTCTTTTAATTATATAAATAGGAGGATGCAAGAAAGAGGAGCATTTTGCCGTTTTATACATAATATAGTTGAGACTGTGATTTATACACTTTAGTGTTTTCTTGCTTGACTCACAGTAGCCAAAAAATTGCAGCAGCTACATTCACCAAACTTATGTGAATGCATGGTTCTAAGGTGTTCTAAGGATGCCTGCATCCTATTTGTCTCCACAATATTACCATGTGTAGCCATTGTGCTACATAGGGTGCAATGTGTGGACACAAATTGCTAAATATTTGCCTGCACATAATTGCTGTCTGGAGGAGGTAATGGCATCGGTAGAGGGAATTAGGGCTGAATGGGAACATTTTGGAGGGGAGCCACTGGTGGTGGTAGCTGCAAAGGCTGATGGGTATTGCTTTTGGCTGATGCAGTGTCTCTACAGCCAGTTTAGTCTTCTTACTGAAGGTTGCATTGTGTCCATGTTTTTGATAAGGGGTAGTACAGGTACTAGCAGGTTCAGAAGCTGCAACAGCAGTGGGACTTTTTATTATTTTGTTTTTTTACATATACATCAGCATGCACATGATGCATATACTTAAATAATGCAGATGTGCCAAGGTGGGATTCCTCCTTTCCCCTCTTCGCTCACACATTGTGCATAAAGAATTTGTAATTTCCTGCACTGATACAGACATCAGGGAGAAATATTCCCACACCCAGGACTTCAGTACAGGAGTAGGAAGAGATTATGTTGTTGAATCTGAAACATGTGATGCAGAGCTTGAGTCTGATGAACTTTGGGCTCTGCCTCTCTGATTCCTCTCCTCATCCTCTATACCTGGTGTCATCAGTCCTGCCACACATCTTTAGGCCCACCCACAGGAACCTTCCACCCTCTCTTCCTGCCCACTCATAGGAACATGGAATTCTTTCTCATGACCACAAACAGGAGCCTGCCCCTCTTCTTGCCCATTCATAGCCAGAACCTAACCCCTCACAGGAACCTTCACCTCTTCTTCCTGCACACTCACAGAATCCTCAGCAATATATTTTTCTTCTACCCAGTCGCAAGAGAATCTCTGTCATCAACTACACCCGCCTCCAATTCTACTCTGTCTTCCAAATTCCCAGTTCTATTACCTGTCTATTGTACTCCATACTTATCTGGTGAAAAAACCTTTGGAGTGCACTGCAAGACTCAGAGGAATCATCAATATCTACTGGGTTGCTTGGTGTTAAGAGTGGTGCACCTGGTGTCACCACCATTGTTAGTGCAGGTGGCACCAGCTGGGATTTCACTGCAGTGTTGGTGGTGGCAGTGGCAGTAGCAATGGCACTGCTGCAAACAATTGGTGCCTCTCCTTCCATCCTGGCAATACAGAGCACCATGATAAGTAATAGAAAAAAAAATTATTATACAGAAAACAATTATTAAAAAATAATACACACTTCAGTGACCCTTACTGCCCTAACACTAACTCACAAAAGTTTAATGACCCTCACTACCATAGTACTAACTGGAGTTGAATGACCCCTCACTGCTCTAACACTAAATCTCACTTCACTGACCCTCATTAAACTAACCCTAAGTCACACCCACTTCACACAGTAGAATAATCAATTTATTTTTATCAGCTCTTTCCTCTCCTGAAACACCTCTACTCCTCTCTAACTGAGAGGAGTAGAGGTGTGTGTGGGAAATTCTTGGCTTTTATATTAGAAGCTGGTAGAAAATGAAGGTGTGTTTTTCTATCAATAGTGTAGGGTGACGTAAAATTCTAAATTGAGTAAAATTTCCACCTGAAACAAAATATAGGGTGTAAATTTGCTGGCAAAAGTTTTGCTGGAAAAACAGAAAATCGTGTATTTTTCAAGAAATTTCCTGAGGGAAAAAAATTAACTTTTCGCTCATCCCTACATCTACATAGGGTACCCCTTTTTTCAGTTAAGAAAAAAGATATTCATGTTTATGCACAATAGTTTTATTTTTGTCATTTTGATTGTGAGACCTAAGAATAACCATTAACCCCTTAAGGACCAGCCGCGCACGCACGGTGCGGTCACTTAAGGACCACGGAGCATTTTTTTTTTTTACGCATTCGAATCCGGAGGCTGAATAGCATTATAAAGAGGCCAATAGCTTAGCCCTTTAACGAGAGTGGTCATGGGGAGTGGATACCCCTTAAGGACCATTTTGATCTTTCTCAGAAAGCCTGAACATGTGACTGATCAAACGTTCCAGCTTGCTGAACAATGGTCTGATACTGACTATTCCAGTCTTGGAGCGGTCAGATTCTGACTCCAGTAGTGCTCACAGCTCTCCTGCAGGAGTGCTGTGAGCAAAAAACCCATGATGTGCCAAAATGATGGTCCTAGCACGGCATCAGTCGTTAAAAACAAACATAATAAATAAAACATTTAACACAATATATAGGTAATTTTGCAGGATAATTTAAAATTGCCCAAGTTGTTGTAAGATGACTTTAAGGACTGGTTAAGGCAAGTTTAAAAAAAAACAAAAAAAAACGAGCAATAAAAATCCAGATGATGAATTTATTAATTTTAAACCTTTAAGGACCAGAGCAATGTGCAATGCATTGCAAAACAATGTGATGCTAACCCCTCTAGTCCTTAACCCCTTAAGGACTGGCCGCTCATGCACTCGGCCGTCACTTAAGGACCATGGAACATTTTTTTAATCCAATTCCAGACTCCCCAAACGGCATGAAGACATGCAGGGAGCCCGGAATTCCATGACGGTCCTGGCACATCATGGGTCCTTAAAGCAAATTCAGCCATGATGTGCCAGGACTGTCAAGGGTCCTTAAGGGGTTAAAGGGTTAAAGGACTGGATGTAAAAGTAGCATTGTAAAACTCATATGTATAAACCAGAGTTTCTCTGATGTGGTCTTCAAATGCCCTTAACAGTGCTGGTGTTCTGGATTTCCCTGTCTTATCATAGGTGTGTAATTAGTGGCTCATTTATTTTAATTGCTCACTTGTGCACTGACAGGTAGGGATAGATGAAATTGTTCACCACAAAAGCAAAACATGCAAAAATTGCACTTCCTACTTCTGCAGGAATTCATAAAAAAGACATTTTTTTCTGTTGTTTTTTTCTTTTTTTGTTGTTTTTTTTTCTCCCATGGTAAGAACTTCCCTCCTATGTTAACTACCCAGTATAAAAGCAAGGTTCACTTTACTTAATATTGTAAGCCTATGCTTGGGAAAGAGAGAGAAAGTGACTTAAATTTTGACACTAGCTAGTGCAGGCAGAAAGGCAAAGACATGTAGCTTGATATATTGGTTGTAGCCCATTGTGAAAATCATTGGTGTGAGAATCATTTCTTGGGGGCAGAGACTATGTAGTTATCAACAACTGCAATGTTCACACTGTGTGAAAATATTGTGAAGAGGGGGAGGAGGAATCAAACCCTGGCACATCTACTCTGTTTAAGCACATCCAACATAGCAACAACCCTGAGGTTTATGTTGACAATGTTAAATGATCCTTCATGAAATCAAGTTCTCTCACTGTACCCCTTGTACATCCCAACAAAACAATACAAACAATGTGCCCCAAAATCCTACACTGAAATGCCTGTTCAGGAAACCCCTCAGCCCAGAATGACAGTGACATCATAATTTGCCTCATCTTCTGTTAGACACTGTGGCTGGTCTAGTAGTACTATCCCAAGTACCACCGGTACCCTCGTGGTCCACCCTGGAACTGATATTGTCATTACCAGTCTCACCAGCAGACAGAGATTCTACAGATGTGACACTATGGTAATATGTCTCAATGCATTGCACATTGTGTGGTGCAGTGGTCACATGTCAATGTGGTATAAGCTAACAGAATGCTGGGTATAAGGGAACATCTACAAGTAAAACTTGGTCCTGTAACATTTGATGCACAGAAGACTCAGTAGGAGCTAAATAATGTCACTAGTGGTAATGGTGATACCCATTTCCATCTAAAGATCTTTTCCCCACTCTTAATTTGTTTTGGCTAAAAAAAGCTCTAATTTAAATGCCATCATCATCAACATCAGCAGCAGCAGAGCCACAACCAGACTCTTCCCTCTTTCTTGCTCTTTCTTCCTTCATTATTAGGGGTGCTTGAGGACCACATCTTAGAAACTCTGGTGTAAACAATAACAACTCCCTTTATCATCTTCTTAAGGTCTACTGTTATCTAGCCTAGGTACATGATTATAAAAGCAATTTTTATTGTAATGGGATGTCATATGCAACTGGTCACCCAGGCTTCTGAAATCTTAATCCTTAGCAAACCAAACGCCCCTTTTAACCCACAGTTTCATGTCAGGTGAAAAAATAAAAATAAAGTAGTGTAAAAATATTTTATTATTTTCCCATAGAAAAAAACTAATATAAGGAAGATATTAACTCAAATTAATATTCTTAGAGTCTTAGGGCTAGACTTAAAGCCAGCCGTTAACATAGCCGTTAGGGCCAAAGTGAATAACGCTGTTAAACTAACATGTTTATCGCGGTATTCAAAGGCCCTACCAGCTAGAACTCCAAAGGACTTTAAGCCACAAAAACAGTCTTATGGCTGAACATCCGCTGGTGCGTTTAGCTCCCAAAATGCCGCTAAAAGCAGCGATATTGGGAACGGAACAGTAAAAAACAATTAACTATCGTGCTTGATACTGTCAAGCACCGATCGTTAAACAATCCATGTTACACTTACCTGTCATCCACTGTCCTTCTGTCTTCTTTCTTCAGTCTTCCGCCTTCTCCCTGTGAAATAAAAGAAATATATTAACATTAAGCATGAACAAATACATTCCAGAAACCTTTTAGTGGCAGAGGGGTACGCAAAGCATTGCAAAGCAATGCGTTGCATACGTCACTGTCACTCAAAGGGTGTAATTTTAGTGTCCCATAGAGGGCGGTGGCAGCGGAGACAGAAATGTCCCACGACGCTCCTCATCAGCTGTGTACGGGCCGATGCCCATAACACACTGAGGGCATTTGAAGTGAGCCTGCCTTTATATATGGGCAGGCTCACTTCAATTGCACTCACTGCCATTGGCTGGGATGTTCTTCACATTCCAGCCAACCAGATTTGAGCGGCTGTTCTTGAATCTGGTTGACTGGGATGTGAAGAACATCTCAGCCAATGGCAGTGAGGGCAATTGAAGTGAGCCTGACCATATATAAAGGCAGACTCACTTCAAATGCCCTCAGTGTGTTACGGGCATCGGCCCGTACACAGTTGATGAGGAGCGTTGTGGGACATTTCTGTCTCCGCCGCCGCCACCCTCGTGGACGCTCCAAGCGGCGGAGACAACAAATATAAGCTAAGTCACATTGGGCATGTGTGAATTACATTGATTGCTATATCTATGGACCTTTTCATTCATGGGCATGTATTTTATGGAGGCATATGTGGCTATATCTATGGGAAACTAAAATTACACCCTTTGAGTGACAGTGAGGTACGCAACGCATTGCTTTGCAATGCGTTGCGTATCCCTCTGCCACTTAAAGGTTTCTGGAATGTATTTGTTCATGCTTAATGTTAATATATTTCTTTTATTTCACAGGGAGAAGGCTGAAGACTGAAGAAAGAAGACAGAAGGATGAGAAGACAGAAGAGAAGGACCAGCAAGCTGAGGACTCCACTGGAAATCAGGATTAATGGTAAGTGTAACTTGTAATATGATGTTGTTTTTCACTCAATCGGATTAACCCTATGAATACCGATGGGGTAATTATACCCTGCTGGCACTCATAGGGTTAATTCTACTAACTTTTGACACAATTTAGGCACTTTGGATGTATTGATGTGGGGCTTGGGGCCCCATATCAATCCATCCACTGAGGACTTTGGTTTTTTTTTTTTGCCAGCTAACAGCTGCGTTAGCTGGCAAAAGATCCGATGAGGGACTCTACGGCCAAACAAACTGGGTCTTAAATTTTAGGTGGTAATGAGTCCCTCTTCGGGTCTTTTTCAGCTAACGCAGTCTATTGAATGGCAAAGTGGAGCATTTTTTTTTGTTTCTGTGGGCCAAAACACACGTTAGTGTAGCGGCCGGTACACTGGATAAACTGCCGTTAGCAGTTCATTACACGGCCCTTTGAATGGCCTACTGCATGTAAAGACACCCGTTAATCTTTTTTTTTGGCCAACGGCTGCCTTTAAATCGAGCCCTTAATTGGTTAAAAATTCATCTAATTAGAGTAGCATTTACTAAAGGCCAAATTGGCTCTCTATACACAGAAAAGAGGTATGGACAAATTGCTTGTTCATTTACCTTTACCCTGTATTTGCTTTCATTTGGCACATAGTCTGGGACTTTTTTGGCTAGATGTGAATCTTAGACAATAAGGGATTTTTGTAGGAATATTACATTTTTGGTGGATTTACAGCCAATATTCTACTTTTAGTGTATTATTGCACTGATAGAAGGTGAGAAAAGTGTGTGTGATATAGGTTGTAATGGTGAATTTGATGTGCAGATGTTGGTAATGGGAGAAATATAGTGCAATTGTAGAATTATAAGAAAAAAAATTAAATGAAGAAAGAATAGGGATGATAAAATGAAAATGGTGGGGATGCGGAGGCAACACATTCTCTATATATAACCTATCTTGACAAAGGCCCAAAGTGCGGCCGGAATGTTGATATAATAAATACATAAATTGTATGTATACTGTATGTATGCTGAAAAGATAGAAAGATAGATAGATAGATAGATATACTGTATTTCCAAAAAAATATATATTTTTAATATGTATAAGATACTTTTGATGCAAAATATGTAACAATATTTATACATTTTGCTCCCATTAATGAGAAATTGTGTACTTCTTTCAGACAGTACAATCTAAACTGTGCAAATACTTGAGTTTCAGGACTTTTATTTGGAAAAGCTGTCCACCAAGAATGAAAGACCAGTTTTACCAACTCATCAATATATAACAGCGGTCCATGTCTTTTAAGGAATGTATTGAAATGACTCTCTAAGCAATTCTAAAGGTTGCATCAGTAGCATACACAGGATCAAGGCCTTGGACTCTCAGCCTATACATTGAAATCCACATTCTAATGGGAACAGTCATCACATGTAATACCCAATTGTTGGCTCACCATCTTACAAACTACAGTAATTGGTTTAGGTCATTTGGAATGACTCTGTCTCAGGGCTACCAGCCAATCCAATCTAGGTAGCAATATGAAAGAGATATGGTGCACATAATTCACTATCATAAACCAGGGGTCTCAAAACTTTTATTTAACAGGAGATACTTTTAATTGATGAAACATGCACTGTACTAAGCTATAAGTTAAAAATATATGAATTTATAATTGTAAAGGTTAAACCATCTCCAAATCCGCTCTTACCTACAACTTCCAATAATAAAGTGCTGCCCAGAAAACCAGTGACTGCCTTACCAGCCCAAAGTAACAATTTTTATAGCAGAAAAAAATCCATATTCACTATAGAAGACAAAACATGTAGCTTTCAAGTGAGCCACAGACTTTCTGATTGAAAGTGTCTATTACCACATATTACTCTGCAGGTACAAATTTATTAGATTGGTTTAGTAAATCATTTTATGAATATAACAGAAAGCTGCCAACTTTTGTTACAATTGATAAGTGAATATCAAGTGGAACAGTGGATCTTACTAGTGTTGAGCGAGCATGCTCGGCCGATGCTCGGATCGGCTCGAGCATCGCTCTGCTCGGCACATGGCGGTACTCGTACGAGTACCGCATATGCTCGCCCGCCATGTTCGGGTCTACTCCCCGCACGTTTTGCGGCTGCTGCGCAGCCAATAAACGTGCAGGGAGGCTCTGACATCAGTGTAATGCCAGCAGCCATGTTGGCTGCTGGCATTACACTGATTGGCTGGCCAGAACCCGTGGTCGGGTGCTGTATAGCACCTGACCAGCGAGTTCGGCTCAGTCTTAGCCAGGGAGAGATGAGGATAGGAAGGGAAAGTCAGTGTAGGGAGAAAAAAAGCAAATTTGTGAAAAAAAAAGAACCAAAAGTCCTTTTTAGGACTACTGTGTGTGGGGGCAGCAGTTTATTTTGTGTGGGGGGAAAAAAACAAAAAAAAAAAATTTCATATATTCTGTTTAGTGTGCAAAGTTGCAGATTAGAGCACATTCTGTTTAGTGTGCAAAGTTGCAGATTAGAGCACATTCTGTTTAGTGTGCAAAGTTGCAGATTAGAGCACATTCTGTTAAGTCTTCAAACTAAAATATCAAAGTCACATATTCCATTCAGTGTGCATCACCGCAGTTTAGCAGCATATTCTGTGTACTCTGCACAGTTGCAGAATAGGAAGAAATACTGTTAAGTCTTCAAACTAAAATATCAAAGTCACATATTCCATTCAGTGTGCGTCACCGCAGTTTAGCAGCCTATTCTGTGTACTCTGCACAGTTGCAGAATAGGAAGAAATACTGTTAAGTCTTCAAACTCAAATATCAAAGTCACATATTCCATTCAGTGTGCTTCGCCGCAGTTTAGCAGCCTATTCTGTGTACTCTGCACAGTTGCAGAATAGGAAGAAATACTGTTAAGTCTTCAAACTAAAATATCAAAGTCACATATTCCATTCAGTGTGCGTCACCGCAGTTTAGCAGCATATTCTGTGTACTCTGCACAGTTGCAGAATAGGAAGAAATACTGTTAAGTCTTCAAACTAAAATATCAAAGTCACATATTCCATTCAGTGTGCTTCGCCGCAGTTTAGCAGCCTATTCTGTGTACTCTGCACAGTTGCAGAATAGGAAGAAATACTGTTAAGTCTTCAAACTAAAATATCAAAGTCACATATTCCATTCAGTGTGCTTCGCCGCAGTTTAGCAGCCTATTCTGTGTACTCTGCACAGTTGCAGAATAGGAAGAAATACTGTTAAGTCTTCAAACTTAAATATCAAAGTCACATATTCCATTCAGTGTGCTTTGCCGCAGTTTAGCAGCACATTCTGTGTACTGTGCAGAGTTGCAGAATAGGAAGAAATACTGTTAAGTCTTCAAACTAAAATATCAAAGTCACATATTCCATTCAGTGTGCGTCACCACAGTTTAGCAGCACATTCTGTGTACTGTGCAGAGTTGCAGAATAGGAAGAAATACTGTTAAGTCTTCAAACTAAAATATCAAAGTCACATATTCCATTCAATGTGCTTCGCCGCAGTTTAGCAGCACATTCTGTGTACTGTGCAGAGTTGCAGAATAGGAAGAAATACTGTTAAGTCTTCAAACTAAAATATCAAAGTCACATATTCCATTCAGTGTGCTTCGCCGCAGTTTAGCAGCCTATTCTGTGTACTCTGCACAGTTGCAGAATAGGAAGAAATACTGTTAAGTCTTCAAACTAAAATATCAAAGTCACATATTCCATTCAGTGTGCGTCACCGCAGTTTAGCAGCATATTCTGTGTACTCTGCACAGTTGCAGAATAGGAAGAAATACTGTTAAGTCTTCAAACTAAAATATCAAAGTCACATATTCCATTCAGTGTGCTTCGCCGCTGTTTAGCAGCCTATTCTGTGTACTCTGCAAAGTTGCAGAATAGGAAGACATACTGTTAAGTCTTCAAACTAAAATATCAAAGTCACATATTCCATTCAGTGTGCTTCGCCGCAGTTTAGCAGCCTATTCTGTGTACTCTGCACAGTTGCAGAATAGGAAGAAATACTGTTAAGTCTTCAAACTAAAATATCAAAGTCACATATTCCATTCAGTGTGCTTCGCCGCAGTTTAGCAGCCTATTCTGTGTACTCTGCACAGTTGCAGAATAGGAAGAAATACTGTTAAGTCTTCAAACTAAAATATCAAAGTCACATATTCCATTCAGTGTGCGTCACCGCAGTTTAGCAGCAAATTCTGTGTACTCTGCACAGTTGCAGAATAGGAAGAAATACTGTTAAGTCTTCAAACTAAAATATCAAAGTCACATATTCCATTCAGTGTGCTTCGCCGCAGTTTAGCAGCCTATTCTGTGTACTCTGCACAGTTGCAGAATAGGAAGAAATACTGTTAAGTCTTCAAACTAAAATATCAAAGTCACATATTCCATTCAGTGTGCTTCGCCGCAGTTTAGCAGAACATTCTGTGTACTGTGCAGAGTTGCAGAATAGGAAGAAATACTGTTAAGTCTTCAAACTAAAATATCAAAGTCACATATTCCATTCAGTGTGCGTCACCGCAGTTTAGCAGCACATTCTGTGTACTGTGCAGAGTTGCAGAATAGGAAGAAATACTGTTAAGTCTTCAAACTAAAATATCAAAGTCACATATTCCATTCAGTGTGCTTCGCCGCAGTTTAGCAGCCTATTCTGTGTACTCTGCACAGTTGCAGAATAGGAAGAAATACTGTTAAGTCTTCAAACTAAAATATCAAAGTCACATATTCCATTCAGTGTGCGTCACCGCAGTTTAGCAGCATATTCTGTGTACTCTGCACAGTTGCAGAATAGGAAGAAATACTGTTAAGTCTTCAAACTAAAATATCAAAGTCACATATTCCATTCAGTGTGCTTCGCCGCAGTTTAGCAGCCTATTCTGTGTACTCTGCACAGTTGCAGAATAGGAAGAAATACTGTTAAGTCTTCAAACTAAAATATCAAAGTCACATATTCCATTCAGTGTGCTTCGCCGCAGTTTAGCAGCCTATTCTGTGTACTCTGCACAGTTGCAGAATAGGAAGAAATACTGTTAAGTCTTCAAACTAAAATATCAAAGTCACATATTCCATTCAGTGTGCTTCGCCGCAGTTTAGCAGCACATTCTGTGTACTGTGCAGAGTTGCAGAATAGGAAGAAATACTGTTAAGTCTTCAAACTAAAATATCAAAGTCACATATTCCATTCAGTGTGCTTCGCCGCAGTTTAGCAGCACATTCTGTGTACTGTGCAGAGTTGCAGAATAGGAAGAAATACTGTTAAGTCTTCAAACTAAAATATCAAAGTCACATATTCCATTCAGTGTGCGTCACTGCAGTTTAGCATCATATTCTGTGTACTCTGCACAGTTGCAGAATAGGAAGAAATACTGTTAAGTCTTCAAACTAAAATATCAAAGTCACATATTCCATTCAGTGTGCGTCACCGCAGTTTAGCAGCATATTCTGTGTACTCTGCACAGTTGCAGAAAAGGAAGAAATACTGTTAAGTCTTCAAACTAAAATATCAAAGTCACATATTCCATTCAGTGTGCTTCGCCGCAGTTTAGCAGCCTATTCTGTGTACTCTGCACAGTTGCAGAATAGGAAGAAATACTGTTAAGTCTTCAAACTAAAATATCAAAGTCACATATTCCGTGTAAGATGAAGAAGGCGGGTAAAAAGGGACGGGGAAGTGGACGTGATCCTGATAGTTCAGGGCGCGGGTCAGGACGCGGAGAAACTGTGCCTGGTGCCAGAGCACAAGAAAGAAAGACATCCACCATACCTAGCTTCATGTCTCATTTTACAGGGCGTCGCAGGACATCACTCTCGAGGTCCGACCACTGCGAACAGGTGGTCGGTTGGATGTCAGCTGATACTGCTTCCAGTCGGTTAAGCACCACCCTGTCTTCCACCAAGTCCACTCTCAGTAGCCAAGAGTCTGGTCAACATAATCCTCACTCTGATCATCCTTCCTCCCACCATAGACGGTCTGGTCAAAGAAGTGATCCCACACTGGGATATAGTGAGGAGCTCGTCTCATCACCAATCCTTCATTTGACCCTCTCTCCAAGCACGCTTGCAGAGGAACATGACATCTTATGCCCTGATTCACAACCTCTAGAGGGTACCCAATCACAAGAAGATGACAGATGTGAACGGCATTTAAGGTCAAAGGAAGTAGTGGATGATGATGATGATGAGACACAGTTGCCATTAAATCAACCACTATTACTGTCTCAAGACCTTGTTGAGGAGGATGTTATACAGTTGTCAATGACTGAGTATGTGGTGGGATCAAGACATGAGGAGGATGATCAGAGTGAGGAAGTGGAGGAGGACTTGGTGGACGATGAGGTGACTGACCCCACCTGGGAAGGTGTAGAGCCGAACGATGACAGCAGTCCTGAGGGTGAGCCATCTGCAGCACCGCAACAGGCTGGAAGAGGCAGTGGTGTGGCTACAGAAAGAAGGCGGACCGCACCAAACCGGCCCGCAAATGTTCCACGGAGCACCCCCTTGCGTAAATCTCCCTTGCCAAGGGGTAGGTGTTCCGCGGTATGGCGTTTTTTTAAGGAAAGTGCGGACGACAAAAGAATTGTAGTTTGCAACCTGTGCCACACCAGAATGAGCCGAGGCATGAACACTAGAAACCTCACTACCACCAGCATGATCCGACACATGGCATCCAAGCACCGTAATAAGTGGGAGGAACGCCTGGATCGCCCATCTGTGTCTGCAGGCCACACCACTGCCTCCTCTTCCCCTGTTTTCGGTGCCGGCCAATCGCCTGTCGAAGGCGCAGGCCCGCATACCTCCCGCCCTGCACCTGTACCATCTGAAGCACCATCAGCGACCACATCCACTTCCCTGTCCCAGCACAGCGTCCAAATGTCGTTACCCCAGGCATTTGAGCGCAAGCGAAAATACCCAGCCACCCACCCACAGGCCATAGCACTAACCTCACACCTTTCCAAATTACTGGCCATCGAAATGCTGCCATTTAGGCTTGTGGACACTGAGTCCTTCCGCAGCCTGATGGCAGCAGCTGTCCCTCGGTACGCGGTCCCCAGCCGCCACTACTTTTCCCGGTGTGCCATCCCCGCATTACACCACCATGTGTCCCGTAACATCACCCGTGCCCTGACCAACGCAGTTACTGGGAAGGTCCACTTAACGACTGACACATGGACAAGTGCTTGTGGCCAGGGATGCTACATTTCCCTGACGGCACACTGGGTGAATGTCGTGGAGGCTGGGAGCGACTCGGACCCTGGGATGGCACGGGTGCTACCCACGCCGAGGATTGCGGGCCCTACCTCCATCAGGGTTTCCGCCAGCACCTACGTTATTGGCTCCTCCTCCTCCGTTTCCACCTCCGAATTCTCTACACGCAGCGCCACTCCCCCATCAGCCAGTAGCTGGAAGCAGTGTAGCACTGCAGTGGGGAAGCGTCAACAGGCCGTGCTGAAGCTGATCTGCCTTGGGGACAAACAGCACACGGCCTCAGAGCTGTTGCAGGGGATTAGTCACCAGACCGAGCAGTGGCTCTCGCCACTCAACCTGCAACCAGGCATGGTTGTGTGTGATAATGGGCGTAACTTGGTGGCGGCTTTGGAGCTCGGCAAGCTCACACACGTACCATGCCTAGCGCATGTATTTAATTTAGTGGTTCAGCGATTTCTAAAAACCTACCCCAATGTGCATGATCTCTTGACCAAGGTGCGCCGCGTGTGTGCACATTTCCGTAAGTCATCTACAGCTTCGGCCGGCCTGTTGAAGCTGCAGCAGCGCTTACAATTGCCAGCTCACCGGCTGCTGTGTGACGTGAGCACGCGCTGGAACTCCACCTTCCACATGTTGGCCCGGCTTTGTGAGCAGCAGAGGGCAGTAGTGGAGTACCAGCTGTTACACGGTCGTCGCCTCTCCGTTCAACTTCCTGTAATCAGAAGTGAGGAGTGGGAATGGATGTCAGACCTCTGTGAGGTTTTACGCAATTTTGAGGAATCGACACAGATGGTGAGCGGCGATAACGCTATTATCAGTGTAACCATCCCACATCTGTGTCTACTGAAACGCTCGCTGCTCACAATTAAAACTGACGCTTTGCATGTGGAAGAGGTGGAAATGCGGGAGGAAGAGCTTACACAAGGTGATAGCCAGAGCACCCTCACTTCGTCTTCTCAGTGACAATTGGAGGAGGCGGAGGAGGAGGAGGAGGAGGAGGAGGAAGACACGGTTGCCTCCGCTACAGAGGGTAGCCATGGAACTTTAGTTCCATCTCTTCAGCGTGGGTGGGCAGAAGAGAAGGAAGAGGATGAGGAGATTGAGAGTCATCCTCCTGGTGAGGACAGCGAAATCTTGACTGTTGGTACTCTGGCACACATGGCTGACTTTATGTTAGGCTGCCTTTCCCGTGACCCACGCGTTATACGCATTTTAAACAACACGGATTACTGGGTGTTCACCCTTCTGGACCCCCGCTACAAAGAGAATTTCTCATCTCTCATACCTCCGGTGGAGAGGACAAGCAAAATGGTGCAATACCAGAAGGTTCTTGTCGAAAAATTGCTCCAAAATTTTCCATCTGACAACACTGGCGGCAGAGTACGTGCTACCTTGGCCAACCGAGAAGGGGAGAAAAGGGGAGCACACAGCAGTTCCGACAAAGGCAGGGCAACACTCTCCAAGGCGTGGGACACCTTCATGACACCCCGCCAGCACCCTCACCCTGATGCGCAGCCTAGTGTCACAAGGAGGGAAAAGTTTTGGAAGATGGTGAAGGAGTACGTAGCAGACCGTGTCAGCGTCCTCAATGATCCCTCTGTGCCTTACAACTACTGGGTGTCCAAGCTGGACACGTGGTATGAACTGGCACTCTACGCCTCGGAGGTGCTGGCCTGCCCTGCCGCCAGCGTTCTGTCTGAGCGGGTATTTAGTGCTGCTGGTGGCATCATAACAGATAAGCGTATCCGCCTTTCCACCGACAATGCTGATAGGTTGACACTTATAAAAATGAACAAGGCCTGGATTTCCCCTGACTTCTCCACTCCACTGGAGGAAAGCCCCGGGGGAACATAAACTCACTTTATATATGTTATTTACAATCATGGGAATACTCTGTATTCCCATTCACCCCTTCCACCCAAAAAACGGGTATATGGTTGACTCTTAATCTTCTCATCCTCCTCCTCCTCTTCCATATGCCCTGGGATATAATTTTTATATAGGGCCAGCTCACCAGCGGGCCCTGTGATATAATTTTTATATAGAGCCAGCTCACCAGCGGGCCCTGTTTGACAATTTTTATATAGGTCAGCTCACCAGCGGGCCTTCTCATATAATGTTTTATTGGGTCAGCTCTCTAGCGGGCCCTCTCATATAATGTTTTATAGCGTCAGCTCACTAGCGGGCCTTCGCATATAATGTTTAGGATGGTCAGCTCCGCAGCAGACCCTCACCCATAATGTTTTAGATGGTCGGCTCAGCGCACGTTTCCCTCTTAATCATGGCCCCAGTTCAGAAAAATCGAGGAAATTTTTGGGAGAATTTGCCTTTGCGCACGTTTCCCTCTTAATCATGGCCTCAGTTCAGAAAAATCTAGGAAATTTTTGGGAGAATTTGCCTCTGCGCACGTTTCCCTCTTAATCATGGCCTCAGTTCAGAAAAATCGAGGAAATTTTTGGGAGAATTTGCAGATGATATACAAGTAAATATACAGCAAATACTGTTTGGTAACAATTTTTCGCCTAAAGTCGTTTTTATTTTCCTTTTTGTGTGTTTTACGGTCAGTCTGTAAAAATGGCGTACTACGGGCGAAAGATCGTTTCCAGCAGCGATGTTGGAGTCCAAGATGCATCCAGACATCCTCCCTATGCTGTCCCTGAACCATTTCTGTGGTGTTTCCATCCTTTTCTGCCCTTTTCCTATGGACCAGGCACCCTCCCCTCATCAGAGCAGGGGGTGCCTGGTGTAATGCTCGAGTCCTCCCATTGACTTCAATGGGGCTCGGGTGCTCGGCCGAGCACTCGAGCCTCCGGGGGCGCTCGGTCAGAGCACCCGAACACCCGAGCATTGGGGTGCTCGCTCATCACTAGATCTTACCCAATTTGATGCCACATATTTCTCACAACACTTAGTATTTAAGTTATCTTTACAAAGCATGTGGAATAATCCAAAACAGCTACTATGGCAGTGGGGCAGGAAAACAATGTGAAGCTCTCTATCTGCATTACTACTAACTCTCTGAGTTACCACTGCTGTGTACTACAGATGAAAGGTGTGCTAAGATTGACTGTAGCCAGCTGGGGAGTAGATTTCAAGCACTGGACCTGTCCCTGGCAGCCCAGATAACTTGAGCCATGATTTAAGAAAACAGGCATGTGACCAAAATTCTTTGTCAGCAAAGAAGAGTTATTCAAACATCCTCCATACTGCTTCTACCTTTGATGAAGGCATGGAGGAGAAGCCCCCTAGTTATTCCTGTGAAAATCTCTGCAAGGAGTTGCAGGTGGTTAAACAGACATGGGCTCCATGGAAATTCATTTAGAAATCCCTACAAAAAATCTTACTTGGTAAAACATGGCCTCCTTCCCCAGTACTGAACATTACACATATCTGCACACTGCCACACTTAAAGGTGCTCCTGTTGTCTCGTGCCCTAAACACCACTCTCCTCCTTTCAACATTATTTTGCTACATTTCCCTCTGTTTGTGCGGTGCCTACCCAACCCCACCACCTCTCCTCTTCTGATTGCAACCTCTACTTCCCCTGATGTCTTCCACTGCACTGGCAAATTCTTTTAATTATAGCTGCCATCTCTGAACTTTATCGCTTTGAGTGCTAGAGACATATCCACGCTGTGTATAAAACTTCTTTGCCATGATTAAACATAGCTCCAGCTCTGTATATAGATGTACGGATGTGCAAACCTAATTTTAAGCCTCTCCCCTTCTACTCACTCACACCGCTTGTTACCTACAGCTTTGGTTCCTCTCAATGTCATCTCCATTGTTTTGCAGCCTCATATGTGCACAGTGAGTCTGTCACATTTAAGCTTCCAGTTGAAGATGCTGATGAAACGCACATGTACAGAGTAATGTGTTTGCAGTAGCCAGGGGAAGACAGTGTCCACCTCTCCCAATTCTTAGCCAATGAGCCCCTTTAGTGGGAGGAACAGACACATGTACATACAGGGAAACAAGATGAGAATGCTTTCATGGCAGAGCCACTCTGGAACTCTAAGTGTCAAGCACCAGCACTGTATTAAATACATTTAAAACCTCCAGTTCTTTGCCCATTCTCCATGTGGTGCTGCTTTTGTCATCATCTGCAAGTGAAAGGCGAATAGCATAACTGAAAAAATGAACAGTTCTCCAGAGGCTTTAAATATATTGCAGCAGCCACTTTAATACATTAATAGCATGCTGGAATAACCCTTCCAGAGCCAGAACTCCTGCCACTGCAAGGCACAATATCCAAGACCTGAAAGGGTAGCAGTTGAACAGCCCTCATTTATCCCTTCCCTCAGGGAACGTTCCACTCCAACTCACATTTTCACAATGGAAATTATACAGTTATACAAATAAACAGTGAGAAGATGGGAGATGCTGTAAGGCTAGCTAGAGGCAGGGAGACAGAGCATAATACAAGTTTTCCAAGTGTTCAGTTACCATCCTCCTTCTCCCACCAACCCATCCTCCCTTTAGAAGCCTTCTGATGCCTCTGCAGTAGTCACCTGAGTTTTACAGATGTTGCTTCTGTATGAATCACAGTGAAGTTACACCTGTCCCTAAAGTATTGCAAATGAGTACCATGTGAGAACAGCCACTGTGAATCACAGCTGCCTACCATAGGAACAGTGTGGCCCCATACATTACAGGGTCATCGGAAAAGCCATGAAGGCAATACTCAAATGTTGAGGGAAAGGGAATTTAAATGTGCTGTATTAATGCATGGGCAAAGCTGTGCTTATTTTTCTAGTGTTAATATATTTTATTGGTAGACCAGACAGTGTCCAGCATTAACAGGCAGCTAACAACAGCAAAAGTCTTGAATCCTTTGACTATCATTGGCTTGTATCTAAGCTTGCCAGGTGATCAGAGATTAGAGTGGACTAAAACAGGATGAAATGCAAACAAATTGTTAGAATGTGACCAAACAACAGGAAAAAACGTAGCACTATACACTGAACTATTAGTCACTTTTTAATCTAATTGAATGTTCAGTCCTTTGTACTAGCCTGCAACTGAATTTGTTACAAGACCTTCTAAAATACAAACAATTAAACTTTCTCTGCTTGTACATTCTTTGAAGTAGTGGTCAAAGCTTTGTATAAATCACTATAATTTAACAATTAGCTATGGGATTGCTAGAACAGTGTGACTTTGGGACTGTAATTAGATGATTCACAACCAGTCATTATTTATTTGTTTCATTGGAGTGGATCTTGGACTCCTAATTTATATGAATACTTTGAACAGGGTGTTAACTCATCATCTAAATGGGATAGCCATTCATTTTTTTCTCCTTTTTTTCATATCTTATATTTAATCTTTCACATAACATTTACATAACTTAAAGAAGAAGTATACTCTTGAAATACGAGGCATTTAATTTTTTAACAAGAGGACTTATCTATGTAGGTGTCCTTCAAATAACAGTCAGTGATACCTAGATATTACCTTTAGATGCTTTTAACTCTCATGTAGTGCATTGCTAATTTTTAGAGTTTACAGTTTGATGCTAGTGGCCTTTAGGAGTCATTAAGGACAAGTTAAGCTCACTATTTTCTGTGACATGTCAACAGAGATCAATATAACCAGGAAACTGGAAATATCATACAAAAAATAGATATAACTGACAACTGTATGAAGTAAATCTACCTAGATATATCTGTTAAACAAATTAAAGTTCAACTATAACCATGATAGTGCTCTTCTTGCCAGTCTGTCACCCTGGGAGTTGAAGGTGAAGCTGGGTCTTAATTGTGAGACTGGGAGACTCTGGAGGAAGGAGGTGGGGAGGGAAATGACCCAAGTTCCTTCCAGAACTGAGGGTTCTCTGTCTTAGTGGAGTCAGAGGTTGTGTGAAGGGAAAAAAAAGGAGATTCAACCCAATTTACCCAACATCTTGTTTAACTGTCAGGAAACAGGCAGGTGATCCAAATTCCTTCACTGAACCTCTGTTACTGACTGACTGACTGACTAATACTTAGCAGACTGACACTTAATGTACAGACAATTTCAAATGACACTGACTCCTTCAACAGCCAAAAGAGGAGGGGCCAGCATATTTAGTAAAGTCTATAATCACCTGTGCTGTAAAAATACTGCAGTGATATTGGCAGAGAAAGAAAGCAGCAGCTGAAATCCTTAAGACACTAGCTACAGCCTAAGAGGGAAAGAAGCTGTTGAACAGGCAGTGTTTATTTATGTATTGGAGAGGACGATAGAGACAGTTAATTAAAATATAATATTAAAAATAGATTGACGGATAGGTGACAAAGACATGGACCTTGACTTGGGCTTTGACAAAGGCAGACAGATACTAGAAGAGATGGCATATTCTGTAAAAGGCAAAACATCACACACAATCAGTTCTGTTAAAATACACACTAGTTTAATATTGTCCAGCAAATGTAGGGACAGGAGTAGAGGAAAAAGTAGAAGCTATGCAGGGACATGGTATTAAATTTGTAGTCCGAAAACTGATTGCAGCCATGGTTGATCTAGCCTGAGCAATAAATGAAACTGATCCTTCTTCTACTGAGGAGGCTGTTCCTCAGTCACATAAAAAAGTTCCAGCCCACCAGTAATATTAATAGATAATCTAAGAACACTGATGATGATGAGTCACATTGTAGTGTTACTGTCATAACGGAGGAAGGTGTTGCAGTTCAGCCAACTGCTGAGTGTGACTGTGAGACTAACAAGTGCAATACATGTCCTGAAAGGATTAGCACATTTTCTGAATAATGCCTCTAAGGGGAAAATAAAAATAAGCTGTTTAAGACTTCAAAAAGCCTAGAGGAATATGAAAGTAAAGGGGAAGAAGGAGCATCAGTACTAATGATGATGTTTATCTAGAATATAGTAGTCCAGTATCCTACTCTTCCTGAGATACAGAAAAAGGTGAGAGTAAAAGAGATAATAACATAATCATAAAATTAGTTGAAAGGAAAAGGTTCAGTCTTCCATAGCTGAAAAGGAACAATGTGCCTGTTCATAAACTGAGAAATTAATTGAAAAGTCTCACTCTGGACAAGTCAAGATGCCTAAAAACACACAATCTTCCTATTAGTCATCATCAGCAGCATCCCCACTTTGAATTCCAACTACATCTCCTACCCAGCCACACACACTATTGTTGAGTAGTCAGCAACTCAGGACATCAGCATGCATAACCCCAGCTAGGATGACTGCTTCTGCTGCTGTTAGAAGTGCAGCACCTTTGACACCAATTAGTATTATTGCAACACTTAGCCTCAGTAATAGAAGAAGGAGCCCCTCAGACTATCAAGTCTACAGTATAGAGATACTTTACTCATGATCCAAAAGCTAAACCTGTTGCTTCCTGTAGATTGTGTAAGTAGCATGCGATCAGAGGGAAAGCAGGATTACACCTAAACACATCCTCTTTGAGATCCCACCTGAAGCACACCCACAGGTCTGATTGGGAGGCACACCATCAGCATGTTAAAGGAGCCTGACTAGCAGCAGTTGAAGCACTCTTAGCTCATGAGTCTACGGAGCACATAATAGTAGCACAGTCAATGTGTCAGTGAGTGCACCAAGATTTCATTTATTTACACCAATGGCAAATGCAAAACATAGAGGAGTATAAATCTAACTTTGTTGGAGATGACAAGAGTCATACAGTGCCCACACTGATCACCACATCTACTGCAACAATCCATGCAACAATCCATGTAACGTTACACAGTTCTTCCACTATGTATTGACAGTTCTTAGAAATGAGTTATAACCTGCACAATAATCCAAAAATATTTTTGTGGAATAGAAAACTTGCCAAAATGTTGGCAGTTGACATGCTGCTCTTTTCTTTTTATTGTTTGCTGCATGTGTCTGACAACTATTTACTAAGCTATTTATAGCAAAGTTTCCCTGTTTGATGTCATGTGTCCCAAGTGGAGAATAGTGTGGGAGAATGTGGTTGTTTTGGGGAATTTATTCCACTGTGCCTTGTTTCTTGCCATGTGCTAACAAGGCACAGATGAAATGATCAGAAACTGAGTCAATTTCAAAGTGAATGCTATAGGGTAGGTGTTCAGGTCTTGCATGTATTAAAGTGTTAAAGCTGAGGGGGTGTGAGTTCCGGAAAGCAGAAAAGCATTTACACATCCCCTAAAATGCAGGTGCATGTACAGTACAGACAATTAGTTGCACTGGCAGACAGGGATGGTGAAAAGTGCAAACAACAGCACTTTCGCCTTCAACAAGTATTCCCATGAAAATTTAAGTTTTCAGCCTTTTTCCACTGCACGCATATGGACACCCCCAGCCTTGTCCGTTGCACTGATAGCCAAAGAATCACACATTTTGACCCCCAGCCTAGGCTCACAGTAACCATAGGACCACACATACTGACCCCCCCCCCCCCAGCATTGTCCCACTTCACTGGTAACCATACTGATAACATTTCTGGGCAATTTACCTTGTTGAAGTTGGCTTGCTTCATAATTGGTCCAATTCTACTTAGTAACATAGTAACATAGTAAATAAGGTTGAATAAAGACAAAAGTCCATAAAGTTCAACTTTCTCCTCATACCCCGGTAACTGAGAATGTTATGGCTTTCCTGCAACCAATTAAGTTTGTTTTTTATCAGACCTTCCCGATCTGACTACTGATAAACAGTATAACTCTGTATGTTCCATTTTGAAAGAAATGTGTCTAATCTTCTCTTAAATGTATCCATTGTATCTGCCATAACCACCTCCCTGGGCAATGAATTCCATAATTTAACAGACTTTACTGTAAAAATCCCCTTCCTCTGCTGAAGTCTAAAACTCCTTTCCTCTAATCTCAAGGGGTGTCCCCTGGCCACCTGATCAGGCCTTGGAATAAATAGCTCACCATAGAGATCCTTGTATTGACCTCTCAAATAAGTGTACAATGTGATAAGGTCTCCTCTTAGTCATCTTTTCACTAGAGTAAATAAACCAAGTTTGTCTAGTCATTCCTCATATGTCAAGTCCTCCATTCCCTTAATTAATTTTGTTGCTCTTCGCTGTACCCTCTCTAGTTCTAGTATATCCTTTTACAGAATTGTGTACAAAATTGCACTGCATACTCAAGGTGAGGTCTTACCAATGATTTGTATAATGGCAACATAATGTTATCCACTCTTGCTTCGATACCTCTTTTTAATGCAAGACAGGATTTTGTTTGCCTTTGCTACTGCTGTTTGACACTGGTCACTGTTTCCAAGTTTGTAGTTGACAAGGATACCCAGGTCTTTCTCTAGCAATGAGTCCCCTAAAATGATTCCATTAAGTTCATAAGTAGCCTTGGGATTGTTTCCTCCCAAATGCATGACTTTACAGAAATACAGCTGTTGTTAGATTGTAAGTCCCATCATACTGTAGTCCAACAGCAGCTGATAATTGCATGTTCTGAGGGAACAATCACTCTGAATCAATCATTAATTTGATGGAACTATGGTCCTGCTTTCCCACCTTGTTCTGCTTGTCTGATAATTCCAAAATGTATTGCTTTTCTTTCTATACCTCCCTTCACATGGGCATCTTGAAAGTCACAGCATTGTAGTTTCACCAACCTGTATTTCCTCATTGATTCTGTCACTGGGTCTATATTAGTGGTATAGCTAATGAACAGTCCACATAGATGTCAGCCAGACATGATGCCCATGTGGACTGGCCCTTGACTGGATCATTGAGAGGTGCAACACAGTGATCCTACTGTTCATGTAAATGATCTGCAGGGTTATCCCTGCTTGCAGTCGTGCTGAAACGTTCCTCCTTTAAACCCATTGAACTTTTAATAAACTATGATTGGACTGTGTGACGTGTGGCAAACATGTCCCTACTCACTGATACTGCTCAGCAATACATTGCTCACTTCCTCTAACACTGACAGGTTAAGTGTCAGTGAGTGGGGGGGAGGTCATGTAAGGCTGAAACAGGAAGTGCCTGCAGAACATGACAATTATCATACACTATAAATCTAAAAAAAAAAAAAAACTAGTCTTCTGAATAAAACATGGCTACTACAACTAATAGGTGATTTTGAAAGTTCTTTTAATATCAGCAAACAAGTGAGTTTATTTTTTAATTGTTTATGAAGTATTTTAACAGGAAGAATACACTGAGATTTTTATTATTTTCAAGCATGTCCAGGAAAGCATTTACAATACAAAGTCACATACTTATACATGAAAGTAAACAGTAAAAAACAAAAAACAAAAAAGCAGAGCAGCATTTATTTAAAGGTTGCATGTTGTTTTTAAGTAGCAGGATATTTGATTTTATCAGGTAGGTCATGCCAGGCTTTTGGAAATCTGTAGGAGAAGGAAGATTAACCTGCTTTTGTTCTTATAGTTTGGAATATTCAGTGAGTTGCTGGTTTTGGAGTGGTAGTCATAAGAAGTATGGAGAGTGTGCGTGTGGTGGGGGGAGGGGTGTGCTCTAAGGTGTGATATGGAGGTGATAAAGTGGAGATATCTTCTCCAGTAATATCACTTCTCCAATTCACATGTTATTCTATGGAGCCTATGCACTAAGATCTGTCAGAATTTGGGGATCTTAGTGAATAGGCTGTACATAATAATATAGGAATTGGAGAGTTTATAGCATTGGAGAAGTTATCTGCACTTCATCACTGCTTTATCAAACCCCCTGGAGTGAGTATACTGGACAAGTAGTGTGGTTGGCAGGGACTGTTCTAGCTCCCCTCTCCTTTAGTGTTTTTGATCACCATTCTCTCCTACAGTACCCCTCCTTCCACAATATTCCCCTGGTGAACACTTTCTGAGAACCCAGCATTGTTCTATTGTCCACAGGTAGTAATGGACCAATACATCCTTGACTTCCCATATTTGTTTACTGTCCACTGGTAGTCTCAGAACCTCACATATACTGTATATTACCCTTGCCTTGTTCCACTGGTAATCACATAACCAAAGATTCACGGTATGAGACCCCAGCTTTGTTCCAATGTCCACTAGTAGTCACTAGGGATGGGCGAAAATTTTCACCTCAAACCAAACTTGACGAAAAATGGCACTTTAAGCGTCATGAAAATTTTCATGCAAAAAGTAACGTTTTCCTGCTTTTTTGCCTAGCTCATTACATAGAGATCAATGGGAAGAACATTTTTTCTCCACCACACGAAAGTTTTCTCAACATTTCTACAGCCATATACAAGGGTGTCAGGCTCTTACAGTATGCCATTCTGTGTTTGTGAGAGGAGAAAGCAGCATGTTTTTGAGCTAGAGAAGATAGGCAAATAAATGGGAATTGAAGCTTAGTTTAGGGAGTCTTTTAGGTAGGACATTTGTTCTCTGTATTAGGGTAGTCTGGGGGCACTCTGGGGGAGAAGAAGGGAAGAAGAAGGTGACCCCAAATACCCCAAAATTTGGTGTGACTTATGGGCAAGACACAGGCTGGAGTCCACATTGCTTGCTGATTTTGCTTTTATTGTCTCTGTGCTGGGGAAGTCTGGGGAAAGAGATTGTTGATTTTGTTTTTTAGTTTTATGTATATATATATATATTTTTTTTTTTTGGACTAGCTGTGATAAGATAGGGTAGAAGACTTAAAAAAATACAAACAAAATAAAAAATAATATATAAATAATAAACAAATAAATATATTAGACAGTTGACTGGGATCCTGATATGAGCTCTGTGACTGAGGCAGACTTGATAGACAGCAAACAACATAGAGAATTTTGTTGATGGTCACACTCCATCAGTTGTGTACTGTAGAGAGTAAAAACACATACAGTAGCTGAGTCATGTTTAGTAAATGCACAAGCATGGGGAAAGGTGGAGCAGTGCAGGAACGTGGGAGTAAAGTGGTAGTTCAAAAACTGACTACAGCAATGGTATGATCTCAGTGATGATCTCTCTCCTCCTGCGGCGGGTGTAGTTTGTCAAGGACCCACCATTCACACTACGTCAGTTCCCCCACCATTACCATACACATCTGCCACATTGTAGGTTGTACTTTATTTTATTTTTTTAATCACTTGACATCATCATGAATATGTGCAAATGCCACTTAAGCAGGAAGTTAATGTCGTGGGCAAAGGACAAATGCACTCTGCAAGCGAACACATTTTTCAAGGCTTATGTTGCTGTAGGACTCACAACCTTGACTTCCAGCTACTTATTTCTCCACTACAGCCTGCTTCTCCACTTTTCGCCCACCCCTAGTAGTCACAGAACAAGAGCCACAAAAAGACATTGACACTCCAGCCTTGTTCCAGGGTCCATTGGTAATCACTGAATACCTCTCTTCCAGTTTTCCCTCCCACTCTCCCCATGTCTCCCTTCCTCTTTGCCCAAGTATTCCCCCCACCACTAGCCCCACTCTCTTTCCAAGTTTTTCCTTCCCTCCACCATCCACCTTCAACAAAGCTTCCCCTTCTTTCTCCCCATCTTTTTCCCCTCTTTCTCCCCCACTCTTTTTCACCTTTGTCTCTTTACTGAGACTCCCCTGCTTCAGTTTCCTCAAGTCTTTTACTACCATTCTTTCACCATCTCTCTCTCGCATACTCTCTTTTCTCCTCTCTTTTTTACTCCTATCTGTTTCTCCCTTTGTTCCTGAGACTCCCTCTTACTTAACTTCCTTTGATGTCACAGGAGGTTGCCTCATCAATGATGTTTCAGCCAGATTGGGAACAATAAGTCTGTGCCTTCTTTTGGGAAAACCTCAGTAACCAGCTCCCTTGTGATCCTCACTCCATCCAAAAATACAGAGAACCCAGATATGATGTCATTACCAGTGCTCTGTATTATCTGAGTACCAGGGCCATGAGGGAGCTGGAAATATATGTCTGTGCCAGAGAAGGATTTGCATAGCCTGGCCTGCGAGTTAGGGGAGATCTGTTTGATCTTCCCAAATGAACACTGGCACTGTTACAGGGATGCAAAGTTGTGGGGCTTGGTGTACTTCACCTTTGGCACTCACCCAAAACCAGGCATGGTGGTTTGCTTCCAAAGAAGTGGTTGTAAGCTAGACAAGAAAGGTGAAGGGTACATATGGATTTTAGTGTTAGTCAATTTAGTTCTTTAAACATATCACCAAGATGGATGGTATAACTGCATTGGAGAACAAAGCAGAATAATGAATTTGTGGAGCAGAAGTATAAACTACATCCAAGTGGATCATGACTTGCCATTAACATCTATTGCACAATATGTTTTCCAGGGGACTCAGACAGGATTTGGGGTGGAATGCAATAAATGCACAGTCGCTATTTACAGTGTACTTTTGATGGCAAAATGATTAGCACCAAAATGTCACTGAATTATACATGTGTTTTTCAGAATTAGCAAATGTTTGTGCTTTTTGTAATTAATGCATTTTAAAAAGTGGGAGCGGCTATAATGTCTGCCATTTTGTGAGAGGATTATCAATAGCTCCTAATCCAGTAACACAATTAGCATACATTTTCATATGTCTAGCTAACTTTGCCATTAATTTAAGCGCATTCGCCAACTTTGCCATTAATTTACGAGCATTCGCTTATTTTGCTGTTAGTTTATGAGCATGTGTTTTTCAGCATCAAGGCGTGCCACTTTACTATGTTTCTTGCATCAAAACACGAGCAGTTGCAAATAGCACATAAATGTATGGCTTTCAAAACATTGCATTCCTCCCATGGTTTAAAACAGAGCACCCAATTCAGGATAATGTTTACACAAAAGGTGTAGTTTTGAAGTTTGGATTTTGCCTCATACCAAGATATTTGTAGGCGTTGACTGGTTCCAAGTTATTTGTTAAACTTTGCTACTATGATTAAATGGGTATCTTGGAGTTTAAATAATTTGTGCCAGATACCATTGTGGTCATTTTCTCTGTGGTTTAGAACAGTTTGCTTTTAAGGATCCATCTTTCAACCTGAGTGAAATCTTTAATACAGCCAAGTTGTGAAATGTTTGGATTTTTAGTGTAGATTATGGTGTTATCTGCTCATATATGCACAACAGAAGATTGCAAACAGTGTGCAGAATTATTTATAAATAGTAAAAACAGGAGGGGGAGAGAAAGGAACCTTGGAGAACCCCACATGAGAGTATGGGAAACACTGTAAGCACCAGATAAGTAGAAGAAATTGGCCTGTAGTTTGATAACAAATTTTTATGTGATATGGTCCCTTTAAGAGACACTTATTTGTATTTTCCCTGTGATAGTAAAGTAGAAAAAAAGGATAATAACTTCCTTTTCTTCATAAACAATACATTTATTTATGAAATGGTGAGTGGCCAAATAAATATATTTGCATGTTTTTCAGAAATCTGCCAATTTTTCAGGGAGCAAATCAATTTTTTATACTAGCTTATTTATTGATTACTGAGTACAGGGACTTCACATAGAAATAGTAGGGAGGTGTACTAATATGTTTCAGTGCTAAAACAGGCATTGGAACCAATTAGTCGATAGGCAGGCATTCTACACAATAAGTACTAATCAATCTACAATGAGAATTCTCCTATGTGGTGAATACACACAAATGTTTCACAGGTAAAGCAAGGCTTTTAACATCACATGGGATGATTCACTGATTCACTGCTTTACATATGCTAGACAATGAAATGTACTTGATCATTGATAGATACTAGTGATGAGCGAGCGTGCTCGGCCGATGCTCGGATCGGCTCGAGCATCGCTCTGCTCGGCACATGGCGGTACTCGTCGAGTACCGCCATGTGCTCTCCCGCCATGTTCGGGTGGCGGGGATCTGTGCCGGAAGAGGCACAGATCCGAAGACGCTCCGCTGGACCACCAGGGACTGGAGGTACGGGGGCATTGCGGAGATGAAGGGGGCATTGCGGAGATGAAGGGGGACATTGTGGAAGAGGGGCATAGACTCTATGCCCCTCTTCCACAATGTCCCCCTTCATCTCCGCTATGCCCGTCTTCCACAATGTGCCCCTTCATCTCCGCTATGCCCCTCTTCCACAATGTGCCCCTTCATCTCCGCTATGCCCCTCTTCCACAATGTCCCCCTTCATCTCCTCTATGCCATAGAGGAGATGAAGGGGGACATTGTGGAAGAGGGGCATAGCGGAGATGAAGGGGCACATTGTGGAAGAGGGGCATAGCGGAGATGAAGGGGCACATTGTGGAAGAGGGGCATAGCGGAGATGAAGGGGGACATTGCGGAGCTGAAGGGGGCATTCGGAAATGAAGGGGGCATAGCGGAGATGAAGGGGGCATTGACCAGGCACCCTCCCCTCATCAGAGCAGGGGGTGCCTGGTGTTGCCCCATTGACTTGAATGGGGCTCGGGTGCTCGGCCGAGCACTCGAGCCTCAGGGGGTGCTCGGTCAGAGCACCCGAGCACCCGAGCATCGGGGTGCTCGCTCAACACTAATAGATACCTGACGGGTATATTTCAATGACCCTGGTGAACAACAGTAGAGAGCAGCATATCAGATATGCTGCTAGATGTCCTGCTTGATAGGTAAAAGCAGGTGACAAATAACAAGTAATATTAGGGAATATACTTTTATGTGTGTACTGCTTGTACTGTTTATATCATTATTGTTTTCTCTGTTTTCTGTAAATATGTAACTTCTTACTGTAAAATTTCTCCAGGAAAACTTGAAAATAAGAGAACTCTCAATGTATTTTTCCTGGTAAAACATTTTCTAAATAAATTAATAAATATAAATGAGATTACATTTTTTACAGTTAATAACACATACAGGAATACATTGACAGTTTATCAATAAATGTTAGTTACAGTGTATGCTGCTCTCCACTACTGCTATGCATATGATCATTCATAAAAACTTATGGTTATTCAACAGTGATCAATGAACATGCGTACTTTCAGATAGTACCTGAAATTCTGTGTAACAGAGGCGTTTAAACATGCCTTCATGTCATGGGTCAAATCAGGGCCGGTGCCACCTGTAGGCGATGTAGGCACTGACCTAGGGTGCACATCTGCAGGAGCGCAGCAGAGCAGAGCAGAACAGCGCTGCAGAGTACAGCTGCGCCCGCACCTCTGTTGCTGCCATCTCAGGACTGAGAGAGAGGCGCCGTGTATGTCACCATGTCAGATATGGGGGTACTTGACTAAGTCGAGTCATTGTGAGTTAAGCAAATATGGCCATCGGCATGGCACTACTTGACTTACACTAAGTAAATGTTAGTCAAGTAATGATATGCCGACGGCTGTATTTTGTGTCACTAATTTGGGTTGGAAATTGGAATTTAATAATTTTTCCCCCAGTCTCACTGGATGGCAAGATGATGACCATGGGGGGTTAACCCTATGAGTGCTACAGAGGTATCCAATGCATTGCAATGCAATGCGTTGGATATCTCTCTAGTATTCAAAGGGTTAATACTACCATGGATTTTTTTTTTAATGAATATTTTTCATGTTATGGATAGGATATGTTTCATGTTATTGATAGGATTCCTAATATATAAACAGGAGAAGAAAGGGCAAAAAGAAAGCAAGCTCCTCATCCCACCTCCCAAAGAAAATCTGATAACAGAGGCACGTAAATAAGCAGGTATTATAAATATATGTGTAAAAGCTTTATTCGTACAAAAATAATCACAGATGACACAGGTTAAAAAAACAATTAAAAACAAAAAGGGATACGAGGTCCCTCCAGAAACCTAAAATACCACATATGAGGATAAATAGACCAGTCCAGATTATACACTCCATATAGAATATATCAGAAAAAGTTTATTTTTGTACGAATAAAGTATTTATACATATCTTGATAATATTTCCTTATTTAAAGGGGAACTACCAACCCGCAAAAACGTAATCTTATTTAAGTCTTCATCTGGCGACTAGCTGGCCGGCTCCAAAAGGGACTGACAGTGCAGGAGCACGGACGTCACTATGGCAAGATGTCCGTGCTTCCTGCTACTGTCCGCCTCAGAGTAAGTAGAAAATCTTGTAAACCGGGTAATATTTCTGGCGACTAGTGCTACTAAGCAGCTAGTCGTCAGATAAAGACTTAAATAAGATTAAGTTTTTGTGGGGTGGTAGTTCCCCTTTAAGTGCCTCTATTATCAGATTTTCTTTGGGAGGGGGCTGAGGAGCTTGCTTTCTTTTTGCCCATTCTTCTCCCCTTCTGTTTATAGATTATGACTTGTTGTTATGGTCTGTGAGTGCACCTTCCTATTATAGTAGGTATAATTTAGTAAGTTTATTTTTCCCAGTGCCTGCCCTTATTGTTTATACATATAAATATAAATATATATATATATATATATATATATATATATATATACATATATGTATGGATAGGATTCCTATCCATAACAAAAAATCCATGGCAATATAAATCCTGTGAGTGGCAGAGAGATATCCAGTGCATTGCAACACATTGGATAACTTGTCTCTGGCACTCAAAGGGTTAATAAATGATCCAGTACTTTCCTGTATTATATGAGGATATTACTATAAAGCAACGCAGATGAAGGATTGTGACTGCTGCATTTTTACAGTCTAGATAATTTGCAATAAATACCCCCTTCGTGAGTTTCCCAATTCCTTAAAAATCAGCACCTCCGTCAAGCCTTTTAGTGCTAAAATGAAATTTAAAGCAGGGACTCCTAATAGAAGAAGGGACATAGAAAAGCACACTAATGGTTCCTATATGATTGATTTGGTTGATAAATCTGGTGTACTTTGTTGCCCTGTTTTTTTTTTCAAAGCCCATTGAGCCTGATGTACTAAGGAACAAGTCTGGAGCAAATCAACTGCATCACAGTTAAATGGGTATTTTTAACTTCTGAATGTTTGAGAGGTCTTAGAGATCTGAATAAGATACAAAGGCTGAAAACTAGAGGTCAGATCTGTATTATATGTATTATCAATGGTGCAGGTGTGGTTTGTTCCAAAATTATTTTGGCAAAATGTGGCGCCAATGTAACAATCATTAAAAGAGGCGGGGTATAAGTGGGTGGGGTATAAACAGGCAGGGCACAAGGGGGTGGCAAAATTAGGTTTTGCCTAGGGTGGCAAAAATCCTTGTACCAGCCCTGGGTCAAATGCAGGCCAGGATTTAAGGATGTAAGACACAAAATTATCTATGTGCAAAAAATGCATATATTTACTTTCCTTTAACCCTTTGAGTGCCAGAGTTGTACGCAATGCAATGCGTACCCCTCTATCACTCAAAGGTTAACTGTTTGAATACCAGAGGAATGTGTGCAACACATTGCTTCTCAATGTGTTGAATACCCCTCAGACACTCACAGCTTTAACTGCAATAGGTATGCCCAGCTGAACCAAGGCTATGAAAAAAGTTTATTTCTATGACATATTCTTGTGTGTATGTATCTTTATTGATAGATAGATAGATAGATAGATAGATAGATAGATAGATAGATAGATAGATGTAATGCCATACATGTACATTTTACAGAAATAATAATAGTACAATTCAACAGCACAAGACAGGGATATGACAGGCTAAAGTGTGATCATTGTGTCATTAGTGGGGGGATAAGTTCAACCAAGTAACTAACACATTGATAAAGGGAAGCTGTCCCAAAGAGTTTACAATGTAATTACACGTGCTCCCTCATTGATAAATGAGTACAATATTATTGCTAAAAGACACATTAAAGTAATATCTAAGAAAAAAATGTATCTCATTGGAGATTACATTTTATCAGACTTGTAATGGTGGTGGTGATTTTTTTTTTTTCAAAGTCATACTACTTTGCCTTTTTAACAATATTTATTCATGTCTAAAAACATTAGGTATTTAAATTCACCTGGAGAAAATAAGTAATCATATTGTTGCATTTTTTCAAAATATGTTATATTTAGAAAAAGGACGTGTTTTCTACTATTCATTAAGTGTAATGTTTTAGTCTCCTTTCCCTCTGGATTAAACAAATATTATTATTTTCAAGTTGCATGCAATAAATATGGATTTCACAACTTGTTTGTCTACCTTTCTTTAAAAATGTATGAGCATTGAACAAAAATTGCTTTAGGTATATTTTTCCATTTGAACATTTTCCCTTCTGGTTTTTAATATGAAATATTATTCATCTTAGATCCAATGAAGGATTTTTTCCTTCATTTAATGCTTTTATCCAAATCATATTGTCTTTATAAATATTTGATGTGTGCAAAGATAGTCTGATTATAAAAGTCCAAACAAAATTGATTGTTTTCCTGTATTCTCATTTAATATTGACCAATCTAACTATTGCAGGTTTTCAATTTTAGTTTCACACAAGCATTATTGGTCCATTACCAAGATGTTTCCTACAGCAACAAGAAGCAAGTTCTCCCTAGTCCAAAGTAATGTTTAAAGTGAAAAAACACAATTATATTTATTAGCTGTATAGCTAAAAATGATGTATTTTCTTTGTTTTACGTTACTTTATTAAAGATTGATATAACTTTGCAGATGTTGTTATTTGAAAAGTAGCTTAACATGGTGGGTGGTGGTAGGGACAGCAATATAACACAAATGATATCATCACCTGCTGTTCTCACAAGATTAGTTATCATTGGTCACTTACTTGATTTACATGATGCCACCAGTTGAATGACCTCTCCATACAGATCCCTGCAACAAATTTTACATTTCTCCCCCTATTGTGGTAGATTATGTAGCTGGACCACACAGCCTTACAAAGCACCTAGAACATTTGTATTTATCCTCCTATAGGCAAGGCAGGGGCATTACTATGGGGAGAAAAGGGCAGAGTGGTGTCGGAGTCCAGTATCCAAGTTATGGTCCTGTGAAAATATTTTTGTGATGGGGGCCCTCCAGTGACTAGTTACACCATTGAGACAAGGTCCTGTTATAATTTTGTTTCAATGTTTTCATTACTTGATTGTTGTCACTGTTTTATGCATACGTTTTGTTTGTTTTATGGTTTATGCTATGTTCTTCTATTGTACAGTATATTTTTTCAAGTACAGTACTGAGTATCTTAATTGTGCTTTAAAAAAAAAAAAAATAATAATAATAATAATAAAAACATGTCAGTTTATTTTACTTTTCACAAACACAAATCCAGTTATTACTGCCATAATTATAATATTGTTAAAAAAAAACCTTGTCCATCCCTCTGATGTGACAGCAATTCTGATGCAGATCATTTCTGATGTGATAACAGCAGAAAATAATATTTGTCATATTAACACTCTATGTAGCATCTCACTTAGGATCCATACACATAAACATTCATTCCATAATCTGAGAAATTTAGAACATAAACTTCAGGAATATTGTTCTAATTCATATTATCAGGTAACAGGGATTTAGTAGATGTTTTTAAAAAATGTGACTTAAGAGTTTTATTACCATTTGATAAATATAGCTCTTGATACCCATTACTTCTTAAATTGCAGTTTTGGCTCAGTGTAAAAATGCTTGTTTTGTTATATATTTATCTTTGATTACTATTGTTTTATTTGTTATTTTAATTTTTCATGACTATAAATATCTGAAAAATGATCATCAAATAAATAAAAGTGGTAAATTGTATTACAAAAATGCCTGCATAAAATTTGACATCTGATTTTAACAACATTAACCCGTTAAGTTCAAAATTCATTGGAAACCTTCCTAGCCTCTGAGTGATTAACAATAGGGCCTCAGTCAAAATAAAGATAAATTGGGTGAATGGAAATAATTATAAACATGTTGAATTTAATTCAGATTTTTTTCACTTAATGAAGGGAACATCCTGTTTTATATGCTGTAATACTTTGATTATTTTCCACTTTTTAAAAGTTAATTAATTTGTACCCATCATTTTAATTTAGTAGACAAATAGGTAAATCAATGAGTGACTTATAACACATCCACTGGTACTAAAGAGTGAAACCAATTTATGGGGATTATTTAAAATATCTTTAGAATAGATCCTTCTCATCCTCATTCATAAGTAAATAATTAATGAGCTTGAGGAGTGTCTGTTCTAAACATTTTTTTAAATTCTATTAAATTCCTTGGTAATATATCTTGCCTATATCATTTTGATATAAAAATCCAAACATAGGCAACTGAAAGGGATTATGGCCCAGTCAGAGTTAGTTTTTCCTCTAATCCAAGAACATAAATTCTGCAGCCTCATGCTCCTGTTGGACTACAGCTCTGATTAGAATCAGCCATCTATTGGCTGGATGTGAATTATGGAAGCTGTAGACCAACAACAGCTGGAGTCCTGCAGGTTGTCCACCCCTGCTCTAAGCTCCTGCATGAAGATTCAGCAGGGGGTTGCTTGGTTTATTTGGCTCACCCAACCAAAAGGTTGTTCCTTGGTCTTCATATCCAAATATTGTGCTGAAATATATTAATCCTATTCAAGCACAATCCTCATGGAAAGAAAAGAAACTTCCTATAATCATTCAGTAGTGTCACTGCTGGAAACCAAAGCCTAGATTTGATAGACAATTTGGTCTGACCTCTTATTGGCAGTTCTTGTGCTCTTAAATGCTAATAGCGCTGAGTGGAATGCAAAAACTACAATAAATCAAACAAAGCAAACAACATTGCAAAAAAAAAGACCCTTTTATATATGCAAATGTAATTGTACGCCACATACAAATGAGGACTATTTTTCTAAATACACGTCTTTTGTTATAACAGTTCAATTGCCTTTGAAATGACTAATTATACCTAATTATAAGTACTTAATACATCAAATTTGAACAAAATGCTGCCACTTGCAATGGCACGTCTCATAATTTGTGTTCATAAAATTGGAGTTACCTTGTACATAGCAGTTTGATGTAGCATAACTTAAAAAGGTTACATCAAAAATACTTTACATTGAGTATCTACTTTGGGAGGGATTATCAGAGCTCAATAAACTACAGAGCATTTAAATTCCACCACAAAACTATATTTTTTATACAGGAAATGTGATGTTCCAATTTTCAAAGCCAATAAGGCTGATGCCTGATAAACTGGAAAAAATGTAACATAGAAAACAACCAATTTTTTTCATTGAAATCAATCAGGCATGAAAGTTAGGGAAGCACAAGTAGAATCTGCAGCACATCCACTTATGATGAACAAAGGAAGTTTATTTCATGGATAAAAAACTTGTTCAAAAAACACACACACAAACACACATCCAAAGCATGATATTCCCCCATACCTTATGTGTTTTGGACAAACAATTCCTTAATCATAGTCTTTAAAGTGATAGTAATGTTTCACAAAAAAGAGCAGCTCCAATTAATCTTCATAGTATTTGGGCCATGGAGAGTGTTATTTCAATACTGTCAGAGTTGTAGTTCAAGAGTAATTGAATGATAAATTATCCTCCTCCTGCCCCTTTTACCTAGTGTAAGCCACCTCCCCCTCAGATGTGGAAACTGGTCCTGGGACCAGACAGCTCGCAGCAAGGGGTAATCTTCTTACTGAGAGCATAAGGAAAACCCTGCCCCTTGACAGGTTTGTCAGGTTTTTCATTATTCTCACTGAAGATTGTCCCTCGCTGTGATCCATCCAGACAGTCTTGCTGCACTGACATGAGCAGTGTTACATCAGTAAAAGGGGCAGGAGGGGGATACTTTATCATTCAATTACTGTTGAACTACAGCTCTGACAGTATTGAAATAACACTTTCCATGGTCCAAATACTATGAAGATTAATCAGTGCTGCTTTTATTGTGAAACATTACCATCCCTTTAAAGGAGGTATAGAATGCATTGCTAAGAGCTTAAAAGACCAGATTAATTCAATGTGAATTGATAGTTGTTCCATACAGTACACTTGGTTTGCCACATAATTGTTCCAGCTCTATTTAGTACATTAGCTTCAATGAATTGAGGGGAAGATGCACTAAGAGGTGATGATATGGTGATGTGTGTATAGTGAAGTGTGGCAAGCATATCACCTTGGTGATAGACACACATTGTCATATGCACTAAGGATTGATGACACAAAGGAGTGGGGGAGAGACTATTCCCATTAGAATATAGGGTTACTGTACTGCTGGTGATATGTAAGGGATGCCCTCCCTTACACATCACTAGCAATTCAACAACCCTGAAGTCTGAGTGCACTCTCTCTGCTTGCCACTAAGAGAAAGGAGATCACCAGAAACCCTTCCAGTGCCATAGGAATGTGCAGTGCATACCCCTGTGGCAGTGCAAGGGATAAATAAATGTGGTAGAAAGATGAAGTTGAGAGGCTACATAGGGAACTCAATGACACGTACCCATCATAATTAGGAGCCTCAGTAAGACAGGAATTCCACTTAAAGAATTCACACACTTGCCTCAGTAACCGGGTAACCCTGGGTCAGCAGAATTACATTCCTGTCTCAACTTATGATATTCCAACTGGGAAGTGAGGATCTTAGAACTTCTTCTGTAGCTGGAGGTAGAGTAATTGTCATATTAGTGGATGTTGGAGGCAGGTTAGACAGGATATACCTATTGGATTTCCACCTTTCTACTATGATATTGGATTTAACTGATTCACAAATAATGTTGTTATTCACTATGCCTGGTTCAAGTCCTTGCTTCCCCAGGTTTAATCAGGATTTACAGAGAGTAGTACTGGGATAAACCCAGATTAGTCAGAGCTTCTTTGGCTGTAAAATGTATATCTTCCAAGAAAGAGATGAAACTTTTTAATGCACATTTTTCATAGTTTTATGAACAGAAGCATTGCGGATGGTTCACCAAGCTGACATCGTAACATCAGCTCACCTCATCAAACACTTTTTGAAGACGTAAGCGGATGACAGTGGATGCCAGCAATGCAGCTTGGGGAAGCTTGGTAAATCATCCGCTCTCATGCAGCTTGACAAAGCATCTGCTGGCTTCTTCTGTTAACCGTTCACTTCCCCATTGTCTGGAGAGGGGAGTAGATTCCAGAGGGGTAGCTTGGCAAATCATCCATATAGCTTCCTTTCATAGAACTATGGCAAGATATGCATTAAAAAGTCATATTTCTCTTTGATAGTTGTACTGAACAAGTGAAATTCTTATCTTAAACCATGGTATTCATTTGTTGAGCAAGTTATAATACTGACGGTGTTTTTAGGCACAGAATGGCAGTCAAAGAGTTAATACATGGCATTGAATGTTTGTTGGAGTGATGAAGGGTTAGTGGTTGTATTTTATTACATCACTAACCTCTTTATTGCCAAGAAGGATTGCTGGTTTGCATTGAGTTTTGACCATTATGGTATAAGAAGGGTGACCACAAATATTGAAATTTAGGAGCCAAATTTTGAGGAGCTATCCAGGGCTTTATTTACATCCCAGGTGCTCCTTGGCAAGGCACTCTTGGTGCTCCTAGCTCCAACCAGGACTATAACCCCACTCCTCACATGATGATGCCCCAAATGTCATGCACTGTTTGCTAGCATAGAAACTACCCTTGACCTATAACAAGCAAGGACTAGCAAGAAAAAAAAAAAAAAAAAAAAAAAGAGCTTTAACCGCTTGGTTGCTAGAGAGATCTTAAATGTATTGCCATACAATGCATTGGAAGTCTCTCTAGTATCCAAGGGGTTAAATAATAAGCTGTAAAAGGGCACAGGGAAAATAAGATTGCTCTGGCCACAACCACAATTCAGGATGTAGGTGTGGCCAGTACAGCTGATGTGCATTTGGAAATTTGGAGCTTTACGCAGTTGCCAATTCTTCCTATTGGAAAATTCAGCCCTTGAGCTATTCAGGAGTATTAATAGCCAGTGAAAGGATATTAAATAATAACCCCTACATTTAAGAACTCCAAACATGTTTTTTAAGTAATGACATTAGCAGCCTATAGTGTCTGTGTTTCTTACATATTTGGGGTAAGTCAATTTCAAAGATTTTGCTGCAGGTTTGACAATGAGCATTGTCACTCAAAAAATGAGATTGACACAAAAATTATTGAACTGATTTTTCAAAAAAAATTGGTAGTTGTCTAGATATTGATTCTTGTACCTTATATTCCAATTTCAGATTTACAGTACACTAAAAATAACATTTAAGAATTAAATGTATTTAAAACCTTAACTATGGCCATGTTTCCATGTTGCCATAATACAGTTTATTGATAGTAGGAAGGATGCATTCATGACTAGGTGAACAAAATGTTTCAATTAACTCCGTGTTACGTAATTGGTTCTTTTGCAAACTGCAAAACAATGTCTGTATATGTGGCTGTTTTATTTGAGTTTCTTTCTGTTTTATCCAGCTGCATTACACACAAAAGGGATCATATGACATACAATATATATCGACACATTAAGAGATTGGTTGTGTATCTCTTTTTATTTTTTAGTGCACTAAGTAAAAAAAATGTTCTTCTGCTTGTTGAATAGCTGCTAGCTAGCTAAATGGTGGGGCTGTGTGTGCTAGGGATTACAGATGCTTACTACATTACAGTTGCCTCATAATGAATAGGATGGTTAGGTCTAGAAGCGGTACTGTGTATGTTTATACATTGGGACAACAGCAGAGTTGGATGAATCCAGACTTTTTTTCCCTCTCTCATGGATGGAATATCAGCTCCAACCCTCTGAGAGGTATACAACGCATTGGATTGAATACCTTTCTGACAATTATAGGGTTAATTGTCAATTTGAATTGATATGTTTGATGGACTTGTCTCCCTTCCTCTTTGCTTCTTCCTCCTCCATACAGTTTATATCTGCCTCTCTCTAATTTGAGTAATGCCACAGCTCTCTCGTCATTTCTTCTCCTGGACAGTTTTGGAGAAATGCATCATGAAGTGAAATGCTGATGATGCTTTGCTCATCGCTTCAGGACAACATGAACAATGTCAACAAAAATAATCTATTGTCAATGTTTTGTTACAATCATAAATCTTTATAAAGATCCACATTTGATTGAAATATTGACAACATATTTTCTGAGCATCTTTTTTCTCCCTCCTTATGTTCCGTCTTAAACAATAATTCCTGCCATGTTTAGCAAAAAGTAGAAAAAAAAATAAAATAGAGAAATGGAAATCACATATTTTCCTATTTTTTAACATTTGGAAAGTGAGTGAATCTAATTGGCTTGTTAATCCTATCTGTTCCCTGGAGATGAAATGAGTAGGGGAGAGGCATTTGGAGATAGCAGCTGTTAGATCATCATTACAAAAAAGGTGTCCCAGCTGCATGTCTTGCGTTGGTGAGGTCATTTGGGCATTACACAAACAGGCTATCAAGGGAACAATAACATACCTCTTGATTTAACTGTGAAGTTATAGTTATTATAAGAGGCTGGGTTGTATCCATCCCCTTTAGTGCTAATTATTTAGTTTCTTCTAAGCTGTTTATGCGGCTGATAGAAATATACTCAACAACTGTAGGTTGTAGTGAGCAGTGTCCAAGAACGTTGGCTCAAGCTGCTCTTTGGTTTATAAGATAAAATGATGGGGGAAGGGAAGACGCCACTTTAGTTGATTAGCAGTGTGTTTAATTTGACTATTTATAATGAAGCATATCATTTAAATTTTCCTTTACAAATGAGTCCAACTCTTGTTACAGACTGCAGGCTCTGTTAATTGTCGCAAACATTGCTTTTTTTAATGTTATTAGCTCGTTGGCACAATCTCCATTGTTGACTAAAAAACTTGGCATGATGAGGGTGTGCTGAATAATTTAGGTTTTTGGCAGCTGGATCAGGAGAACACACACTTCTAGGCAGACATGCATGCTGCTAGAGCTCTTTATATAAATGATTGTATACAAAGCGGAATAAATTCAACAGTGACTTTTGCATCTGTTTACAGGTAAACACGGATGTTATTTCTCAAGCTAAACTAACAGGATGTTTCGCACAAAACAGAATGATGACCAGGAAGATTTTAATGATGATTCAGAGATGCCTTTCAGATTTTCAGATATTCTTCTTTATACATATACAACCATTGGGCACCACAGAACTTTCTGAGGCTAAGCTAATAAGAAGACCGATGGGGTTATGCACTGAGGCATGATAAAGAGGCGATGACTTCTCCAGTGAAATCATTTCCCCAATTCTGATGTTAGTTTATAGAGCCTATGCACTAATATCTCCAAAGTTGGAGAAATCTTAGCACATTGGCTACATAGAATAACATAGGATTTGGAGAAGCGATTTCACTGGATAAGTTATCTAAGATCCTTACCTCTTTATCATGTCTTAGTGCAGCTCTCTCCTGGGGTGAAATGCACTTAAGTGTGATAAAAAGGTGATAAACAGGTGATAAAGTGGAGATGACTTTTCCAATTATATTACTTCTCCAGTTCCTGTGTTATTCTATAGATACTATTCACTAAGATCTTCAAATTTGGAAAGATCTTAGTGTATTAGCTTCATAGAGTAAGATAGGAACTGTAGAAGTGGTTTCACTGGAGGAGTCATTTCTGCTTTATCAGGCCTCTCTCCCTTCTCCCCCTAAGTCCATTGGTATTCTATGGAGCCAGTGGGGGAGGTAATAAAAAGGAGATGTCTTCTCCAATTATATCACTACTCCAATTTATTTGTTCTTCTATGGAGCCTATGCAATAAGATCACTCCCACTTGACAAATCTTATATAAATAGGCTCCACGGAATAACACAGAAATTGAATATCACTGGGGACATCATCTCCACTTTATCATCTTTTTATCACACCTTAATGCATTTTCCCCCATTTCTCCAGCTTTATAGATAGTAGTGCATATATTCCATAAACTAATGGAGTGAAAATTATATCACCGGAGAAGTCATCTTCTCATTTTCACCTCTTTATCACACATTATCATAAGCCAAACACTGCACTTTCTCCTCTACCAGCTTGTATCTGTATGTCACCCATCCTATACTTAGATTGTAAGCTCTACGGGGCAGGGACCTCTTATCCTAATGTATACTCACCTGTCGTTCCCCTTATGACTGCCTATATAAGCACTTAAACACTGCACTTATTGTACCACTGCTGTATTAAATGTAATCTGTAAAGTGCCAAGTACACAGGTTGGCGCTATATAAATAAAAATATACAATACAATACAATACAATTAGTGTATAACCCCACTAGGGTTAGATGCACTAAGCTGTGATAGAGGTGATAAAGTGGTGATGACTTCTCCACTGTTGTAATCTCTCCATTCCCATGTTATTCTATGAAGCCGATGTGCTAAGATATCTCTAACTTAACAGATCTTAGCACATAGACTCCATAGAATAACATTGGACTTATTATAACACTGGAGTGGTGATTTCCTCTTTATCACACCTTAGTGCATTACCATCTGCTGAGCCAAACCAACATCAGAGAAGGCAGAAACTGGCCTTTTAAACAGTTGAATCCTACAAAGTTTGTAATACGTTGGGGTCCATTCTAGAATTCAAGCTCCTAAAATCATCATTTAATTCAATGTTTTATTTGTCCCCTAAAGCACAATTAGTTTTCTCCAGAATCATTTGAGCTGAGTCTCAATAAATCAGCCTTACAATTGTCCAGGGAAGCGAGTTGATATTTCTTTATTAATATAAAAAGAGCAACCCTTCCATATCTTACATACAATATAATATGTTAAATATGAGTGTTAGTATAATGATGCAACCTATTGTTCTTCCTTTTATTATCCTTTATTTATATAGCACCAACTTATTCTGCAGACCTGTACAAAAGAGAATTGACATATGATACAACTGGAACATAGAAAAGGGCCCTGATCTTGAGAGTTTATAGTTTTGCATGTACTTCCCAAAATATAAGATTTCCTTTTTTTCTTCTGACATTTAAATATTGATTAAAAGTAGTTTGATTAAAAAAAAAAAGACAACGATGTATATTTAATCATTTTGCTGTTCTTTAAATTAGCCAAAGTCATGTATTTGTAAGGCAATAAATGTAAAACCTAAGAAAGTTTAAATAGCGTTACATATAATAAATGGGGTTAATCAACCAAGGAATCTTATATTTACCTGGATGTTGAGAGGAAGGGAACTAAAGGATTCCTAAAAGTCATTATAAAATCAAGAATTTGATCAAAAATTGCATGTAATTTTAAATGAATGCTGTCTTAAATGAGAAAATAAAAACAGTGTAAAATGTATTTTAGTTTGGTTACATTTTGCATTGTGCAGTAATAAAATGTATGACTCACATTGCAGAGCCACAGAATCCATATGAATCAGAAGAACACACAGCATGGATAATGCGCACTCACACTAATAATTAAGTACAGATTAAGACCCATAAAAAATGTTAGCATACAGGCATTTTATTTATGAATTCCCAATTAAAAAATACTAAATAAGTTTTACTGACGGATTGGTAAGTTAGATAAATTATGTTGAAAACATTACTAAAATCCTGCAGAAAATTCAAACCATATGGTAGTAAGACACATCACATACAAAAATGTTGAATTAAATGTTTCCATATATGGAGATTTTGTACTTTGGCTAAAGAGGTAATATCCTCACAGAAGCCACACAATAGCTATGTGTTTATATGTTTATACTCACTTAATAGTTTCAATGAAATATTTTTTATGTTTAGAACTAAATCGATTAAAGCTAATTTACCTTTTTTTTTTTTACTTAGCGCCCTTTGGCTACTAAATTATCCTGCTGTCACTTTTCAGTAAAATGTTCATTCTATTAAAAACGTATACTTTGTTATACTTTTAAAGTAGAATCTTATCAGAAAGATTAAATGGGTGAATAAAAAAAAATATAGGTAATGGACTACTTTTTGTGTGCATTGTACCTATACGGAATGCTTTTGTGCATCCAAATAGCCACTTTTCACTGCTTGATCTGAGGGTAAGTCAGTATAGAATCGTATAGAAGTTCTAGGTGTACCAATCATCTGCACATAGTATAGAAGAAATCAAAACAAAATTCTTCCTTATATTTAAACTTGCATGTTACTAGGATAGGAAAATGATGTACAAGATCAGGCGCTGAACTGGTGAATTTGTAGGTTCCCTTTCATATTGTACTTACACATAGAGGGTCTTATGCACAAAATGAAAAAAGTACAGTTCAGGAGCAACTGAAATGTCCCAAAGGGAAATGATAACAGTTCTAAAAATGCCCCATTGATTTCAAATGGGCATTTAAACATGTGAATGCTAGAGGGGCCTCCAGTGCATTGCAAAGCAATGCACTGCAGACCTCTCTAGCACCCACACAATTAAATACTCCATTGAACCCTTTGAGTGCCAGAGAGGTATCCAACGCATTGCAACACAATGCGTTGGATACCTCTCTGGCACTCAGAGGGTTAAATTAAAGGGCCATTTTATTGCACTTTTATTCTGTGCATAAGACCAACTTACTTCATAGCTGCAGCAATTGTACTAATGTGCCTTTAAAGGACAATTAACACATCCTAAAAAAAAAAAAAAAAAAACTTGTTTACCTTGCTGTGGCCAGAAAATCCCCATGGCCCATCTGACATTTGCTCTTGTGCCTTTTTCATGAGATAGCATATTCAATCAGTTCTAGATGTCATGTCCATGGAGGCGGATATGATGGTTTCTGGTAGTTTTTTCCTGTAATCTAAGGGTCAGTGATTCGTGCTATCACAGTACAGAACAAACTGTTGTTGCAGTCTGTTTAATAAAACCTGGTCACACTTCTGCTTTTAAGCTCCCCCCATACAGACACTCTTCGATATTTCATATTAAAATGCATGCAGTCATTCTCTATGCATCTACTCACTGTCAGACCTGTATAGTGGCTCCTTCTGGCTCCTGCCTCCAAATATTGCATTGTTTCTCTTGGTTCTGACTGAAACAATGTGATGTTTGGCTGCAAGTGCCAGAAACAGCCACTGTACAGGTTTCATGATGAGATGATGTATGGAGGACATCTCTGTAGATCTACAATTGAAATTTCTGCAAAGTGTAAGTACAAGCAAGTTAAAAGCACCAGCACTAAATTAAATAAAGCACTGTATGGTAATAATGCAATTCAATAGAAATAGATCCCTTAGTACCAGTTAGTGTCATGATAGAAGTAAAGCAATTTCTAGAGTGTGAGCAAAGATTAGCTTTCTGAGTACCAGAGGCGCTAGCAGCAGATTGCTCTGCAATGTGTTGCATACCTCTCTGGCTCCTAAAGGGTTATGTATCATCAAGGTCATAGTTCATATGAAATGTATGTAAAAGTACTGAAACATAGTTTGTTTTAATTTTGCATAGTGTATAGACACTTAGGGCCACATTCAGGAAGACAAAAGAGAAATAATGGAGCAAACCAACCGCACAACAGTGTCCAAGAATGTATAATCTTTCCATTGATTTACATTGGTCTTTCCACTCCTTGACTGCTAATGCTGCCTCAATTGCATTCTGGCACATAAAGGAGGATATGCACAGCTTGGTGACAGTTTGGCAAATTGGGCCCAAATCCATCTTGTGCTTTGCACTGAGCTGTCTTTTCCCTGTGCAAATTACTCATATGCATACAGAAATCTGACATATTGAGCCGTTTTCATACTTCTGACGGCATTTTATATCTCTTAATGACAATTCTCATATGCACATCACCAGCTTTTTTCCAGCATCATTCATGTGCTAATGATCAATGTCTCCCCCTCCCCCCACACTTTAATGATTTGAGTGTCAGAGAGGTATACAACACATTGCAATGGGTTAATGCATAATTCTTAGTGCATATGGCAATGTGTCTTACTCTCCATGGTTAAGTGATCTCACCAGACACACCTCACCATTATTGCAAACCTTAGTGCATTACCCCCCAGGAGTTGTAAGTTCCATTAAAGTCATTAGGAATTTAAATTTATCCCCAATGGTACAGTTAATTTGCACCAGAATTGCTCCTATTTAGATTCCTGAATATAGTCATAACATCTGTTTTTTAATAAGCAGCAACTGTTCCATACTTATCATCCAGCCCCCCTCCCCTAGCATCTGCTTGTTATTTCTTTGGTTACAGAGAGATGTGTAACCTGTTAGTAAGAAAATAGTTAACCCTTTGAGTGCCAGAAGGGTATGCAGCACATTGCTTTGCAATGCGTTGCATACCACTCTGACAATCAAAGGGTTAAAGACTCTTCTGGTAGCTAAAATAAACTCAGCCAAATACAAGAAACCCAGACTTTCTGAGAATAAGACATCATTAAAGGAAACGTAACACCTCCTTATAGTAATCCCCCACTTAGTTTATTATGGTTAGAAAATCCTAATGGCCCCTATTAATTTTCCTCTTGTGTATTTATTCAAGAGATAACATCTTGAGTCAGTCCTGTATGTTATGTTCATGAAGACAGACATCACAGTTGTTAGCAGGACCACAAAACTTAAAATTCTGCTTACTGGACATGGTAATCTCAACCCTTCTGTGGACCATGGATGGCTTATGCATCATTCTGGTTCCTAATGGGTTAAGTAGGCCCATGTATTCTGCCTGCTTTATTGTTAAACAACTGCCAGCAGCTATTACATCTATCTCAATAGCCATGACATTCAAGACTGATTGAAGATATCATTTCTTAAAAAAGGCACTAGTGCAATATTCATGGGTGCCACTGGAATTTCATGGACATAGTAAGGTAAATGAGAAGTTATTGTTTGTAGGTGTTAGTTCATCTTTAAATTATTTTGTCACCTAGGATAGAAACCTGGCACAGTGTCCTGCTTGCTCTCTATACCAATGTGAAGAAAGTAGTTAAATAAAGACTTGCTTGAGGTGTTTAGTGATAGAGACTCTCTCCTACCCTTATTGAGAATCTGTCCTTATAGCCTTTCAAAATAATTTAAAGACCACTTAACAAGCGCATATATATCTATATATCTATACATATATATATACGCATAGGGGCCCATTTATAAACAGTGGATAAACCAGCATATCTGGACTCCACTTCTGCTTGTCCGTTGAAACAAACCTTTTTGGAAAATAAATGTCCAAGGTTTTTCTCTGCTGTAGACTACGATTGCATACATTATACCAGGAAATGCCAAACAATTTGTGCCAGCTGGGCTTAATTACATCATTGTCAAAAATACATGGATTTAGAATATGCATATGCACATGTTGTCCCAAACACTAAAATGTGGTACCTCAGATAAAAACCCAGACAAGTGATTTTTGCAGTACACAAGTGGTTTATCTTTGTACTGCCCATTGATTAATGACACGTTCCAAATATAGAAATATCCAGTAATAATATGTGAATTGTAAACACAACAGAAGATATACAAACTATCAACCATATATTGATAGAGCACTTTACTCCAGTGTATTTTCATATATTACAAAGCAGGAGTTAGTTACTGTTGTTTCAGGAAGTGAACTTACTATGTACAGACTTTCATTAATAGTCTCTATAAGGAAATAGCACCTTTAGACATTATAAATCAGTAATACAGATTAACAAGCAAAGTTCAGTAACAGACCGGAACAGATCATATGTGGTTAACCAATTTACAAGTCTTACAGCAAGCTGTTTTCTCATCAGAACTATTTGATACAGAGTTTTGTGCTAGCAAACAGATAACATGGCCATTTGGAATATTTTCCAATTAAATGTAAATGCATAGTCCACTTTTATTTTTACTTTATTTTGTATGCAAATAAGATTGCCTGAGAACACCCTCAGTTTGATTACAGGCAGACACCGATTGGAGCTGTACACATAGTTAGCCAGTCTACATTTTTATTACAGTGCCTTTGGGATCAGGAAAGACCCCACTGGAATACTGAAGTATAGGGGGATCCGTTAGAATTCAGGCATGATATCTAAGGGAAACAAATATGGACACACTCACAGTTTTCAAAGTACTGAGCTCTCTGTATGTTTTAGGGTAACTAGAGGAAAACAAATCTATCAGCTCATTCTTTCCAGTATTTTCAAGTAGAAGGTATAGTGGTACCTTGTAACACTAAACCTGCTTTCAGGTCAGGGACAGAGTTCTTCCTCTAGGCCTAGATCTTGCAAGGGAAAAATGGAATAAACAAATAGTTATACAAAAAAATAATATTAAAAAGTATAGACAATTTGCCCTAGTCTAAATAAAGGGGGGGGATTATTTCTTTACTTGTCAGGAGCTCTCCTTTGCAAACTCAAACCAGCTGAATAAAGTCAGTCACATTGTGAAACACCCAGAAGCCATTCAACGAATAGTTCGCTCATCTCTATCCTGTATAATAATTCACTAGAATGTTTGTCAGAAGCCGTCATGCATAGTAGAGACTGCCAGAACACAGGGAATGCTGGGAGCACGGAATGCTGGGAGCTCTGTGCTGGGAGCATTATGTGCTTTCAGGCAGTCTCTACAGTGCATGCCTGCGTCAGCGGCAAGACACAGAGCAGGATCGGCCTCTTAACCCTTTGAGTGTCAGAGGGATATGCAATGCATTGCAAAGCAATGCGTTGCATACCCCTCTGGTACTCAAAGGGTTGACATCACCCAGACGTTGGCCTGTGTACACAGACTCTTACATTAGTTTAAATATATTTTTATAATAGGTTGTTATTGATATTAGTCTCACTTAGGCAAGAACATCAGAATTTAATGTCTCATAACCTCAGTGATGTGATATTGATATTTTAGTAGTGCATATAAGCTGTAACAGCAGATGAAAATCAAATTTAATTTTCCATGACACAAAGTTTGTTGATTTTAAAAACTCATATATAAGCCAAGAAGGGATTTTGTAAAAATATTGCATGGCAAAAAAACATAAGACTACAACTCCCAAAGATCTAACTCAGTAGTCAATCACAAAGTTAATTTGGATTTCCCAGATCTGGAAATATCCTGATTGGATGAAGGCTCTTAATAAAGGTACCAGACACCATTTCAGGGAGAAAATCTTTTTCAGATGACCTATTCTAAAAGAAGGATATAGACAGAAAATAAAGGATTACAAGTCAATTTTTCTAAATATTTTTATTTATCCCCTACAAATCTCTGGCTGTGATGTACTAATATGATTCTGTGCTAAAATATGTATGCATATGTATTCAATTTCTTGATGCTATGCCTCTATGATGGCAATTTACTAATCTACTTATGCTGAAAATGATCATCTGTACACCACTTGCAGAAGCCAATGGCAATGGAAAATTATGTTGGGAAGGGTGTGGACATTTTAGGGCATTGTATTCCTCTTCACCTCTGTGTACTGACAAGGCACAGAAGAAAGTGTCACTACTTTACTCCATTTCCCTGTGCTTGTGACAAGAGGAGTTCAAGCTTTCACACATTAAAATCTTGAAAATGGCATAGTGTGTGCTCTGGTATATAATTAAATGTTAATCCTCTCTAGTACATACCTGGCAGTGCAAGATCTTGAGTAGGAAGCCAATGTACCAGTGCAAAAATTGAGATTCACCTTCCTCCTTAAAGTGACCACAAAAATCATCTAACTGTACTGAGGATACAGAGATTTTTATGCAAAATATAAGTGATATGGGTAGAAATTTTCAGCATGGGGAGTATTGAATGGAGCAGTGGCGATCTCTTTATGCTTTCTATTATGTGTCAGCAGCACTGAGATAGTCTGCAGTGCTTAAAGTGATAGTAATTCTTCGTTTTAACTTTATATTATTTCGTAGGCATTAAAAAAACATGAAGAACGATATAAGTCTCATCTCTCAAACCTTTATGGTTTATGAGATATTCACAATCAAAGTTTCCCCCTCCCGCCCCTTTTACCTAATGTAAGCCATCTCTTCTCAGATATGGAATCCAGTCCATAGACCAGACAGATAACAGAAGGGGACAATCTTCTTCCTATGAAAACAATGAAATCCCTGCCCCCCTTGACAAGCTTTTCAGGTTTTTCCCTTATCTTAATTGAAGATTGTCCCTCTCTGCAGTCTACCTGGGTACCTCCCTTCTGCTCTGGCTGAACAGTGTTACATCAGTAAAAGGGGAGGGAGGGGGAGACTTTGTCATTGAATTACTCTGGAACTACAACTCTGACAGAATTGAAATAACACTCTCCAAAGTTCAAATACTATGATGATTAATTAGAGCTGCTTTTATTATGAAACATTACTATCCCTTTAAGTAGCAGTTGGTATAAACATAACAAGGCTTATGTATTATAAAAACTACAGCAATTCTGGAGTAAAGCAATTGCATCACTGGGGACAAATAAAAGTTCCCAAATCTCCCATAGATATAAGTGGGACATTTAACCCCATTGAATACTAGAGGTCTTCAATGCACTGTGAAACAATGCATTGGAGACCTTGCTAGCATTCACAGGATTAAAAGCCCAATTTAAATCAATGGGAGACTGGTAGTTTATTTGTCTCCTAAGATGGAGTTGGCTTGACCAAGAATTAGTCCATTTTTTATAGTACGTCATCCTCACTATACCATACCATCCATAACTTACATAGTACTTATCAAATGAGACATAAAAATAACTATTAACATGTAAATGGAAAAATAAAAGTCTTCAAAAATGCCATAAATAAACTGAAAAAACATGCATCTGTTAGAAAATGCAGTCTGTCTGTGAAGGAACTTTCTGAATAATGTAGAACATTTTCATCTTGAGGCCATGTATGAGATAAAGCACTGTGCTCTACACTCTGACATGTGCATAACATATTTTCATTGTTGCACATCAATCAGTAAATCTTGGAAGAGAGGAATTCCAAGATGCAAATGTGAAAATAGGATCCATGCTATTCTGAATAGCTTTATATTAGCATTTCTTCAGCATCAACAGATTTTCTAGACTAGATGTGGTATACACCTTTTCCTTTTACAATCTATACAGGATGTGAAAGGAACACTCAAACAGATGTATAAACACTAACAAAAATAAGAAGTTGGCTGAGATTCGTTATATTTCATCATTGTTAGAGTATATATAAGGTGTGTTTGCAAATCGTGTTGCATTAGTAGAGATATTTATATATTTTACTCCTAATAAAAAATGTTTCAACAAAAAAGGGTAAACTTGAATATGGCATACTATAAATAACGTGTATAAATTATGTACACGTGATACCTACTTTGGGCTGTCCCACAATTGCGTTATACAAGGAAAGACCACACCTGGTATAATCCACATGCACAACCCAGCTGTTTGAAAAAGGCTAACATATTTATTTATTTTATTCTGAAAATGTTTTACCAGGAAGAATACATTGTCTCTCATTTTCAAGTATGTCCTGAATAGTTTTCAATAAGGGGTTACACATTTACACAAATAGAGAATCATTATATATACACATATAAATATACATGCAGAGAAGAAAAAAAACAGTAATATAAAGTTACATACTGTTTTTAGATATAGAGAAGCATTTACTTTTAAGGATTTTAGACTGGGAGAAGATCTGATTATTTCAGGAAGAATATTCCAGGCTTTTGGAGCTCTGAAGGAGCTTGTCCGGCTTCTTTTCTATATTGTAGTATACAAATTGAGGTGTTACCAGTGGAGCGGAGGTTATAGTTAGTATGGAGAGATGGAGTGAGCATACTGCTCAGGTAGTCTGGTAGCTTTCCACTGAAGTGGTTGTGTGCTAAGCAAGAAAAGTGAAGGGAATGTCTAGATCAGTGTTTCTCAACTTTTGTCCTCAGGACCCACTAACAGGCCAGGATTTTTCTGCTAGAGCACAGGTGTGGCGATCAGAGGCTCATTCACATTGATTAACTCACCTGTGCTCTAACAAGGAAATCATCAAATCTTGGCCTGTTAGTGGGTCCTGAGGACAGGAGTTGAGAAACACTGGCCTAGATCAATGGTTCTCAACCCGTGCCCTCAGTGGCTACTATCAGGTCAGGATTTGAGAATTTCCTATAAAGAGCACAGGTGAGTTAATCAATATGACCGAGCCTCTGATCAACACACTTGTGTTCTAGCAGGGAAATTCCTAAGTCCTGGCCTGTTAGTAGCCACTGAGGGCAAGGGTTGAGAACCTCTGGTCTAGATTCAAGTGTTAACTAATTTAGTTCTTTAAACATATCACATATATAAAAATATAAACAGAAGACTGGGAATGGGGAGTTCACTCACCTGGTCACATTTAACACCAAACACTTGTAGCTCCTTTTAAATTTTGAACCCTGAGATAAAACTTGTTCTGGATGTCAGAGGCTGTTATCCCAGAATCTCACTATGATGGATGAAAACAAAAATGGGATTCAAAATTAATAAAGTTATACTTAGATATATTTCTGTCAAAACTGGCATAGCTTTATGCATTTCGAGTTTAGGGCATTGCTTCTAAACAAAGTTTTAGGCACTTAATAGACATCCACAGTATGAACATTCTCAGGATGATTTTTTTAATAAAGTTTTTATTAGACATGTATTTGTTCAGAAAACACATATTTCAAACAGAGTTCAGTGCCACCACTTATAGCAATATGTTAAGTAATACCTTATGTACAATCTATAGTAAGTAAAGAATTTTGCAGTGGACCACCCGAGACACTCCATCCGAAACAAATTATCACTTGCAGGAGTCAGACACAGCAATCAAGGAGCAATCTGAGATGGAACTATAGCTTCCTTCCATACAGACATTACAACTTGCTAGTAAACAGTTGCTGTTTAAACACAGAAGTGATACATGCCTAAGTCTCAAATATAACTCCCCCACATAACAGAAAGGAAGAAAGGAAAAACAACTAAAACAAAACCTACCTGAACTGACCCATCTCCTGTACAAGAGGCTCCCAATGTCATTCTAATCCCATGAATTCCAGAGAGGTATGCAGTGCATTGTGAAGCAATTTGTGGGCCATTTTCACTAAGCTAAAGAGATACAATTCAGAAGCAGGCCCAATGCACCATGGTGGGGTGGGATGAAAATCCCCATGTTTTTTAAATGGCCCTTTTAACCCCATGAATGCTAGAGAGGTTTCCAGCTAATTGTGAAGCAATGTGCTAGCATGCAAGGGGCTAAAAATGTCCTACTGCCCTAATGCCAGCAGGTCATGTTGGCCAGTGGCCACTGTCAAATGTCCTTCTGAGTCCTGAGTTGCAACTGCTGTTCATACTGCTGCTGCTGAGTTGTTTAAGCAGCAGGATGATTAGGCAACTGAAAGGGAATGGGATCAACAATAGCAGTAACATGGAAGATGGATGATGAAGGTTCCATTTGCCATGACTGGCTCCAGTGATGCACCTGAGGCAGTAGAAGCAGAATAAGTAGCCCCCAATATTTGCAGAGAAAAGAACATGTTGGCCATTAAACCTTCTCCACCTGCCCCTCCTCCAAAATCATCGTGGGTGTGTTGTTATTAGAATATATTTTTTCCATTGAGAGCAGGTCTCCTCAGCAACTGCAATGTGCACAGTATGTGTGTGGTATATAACATCTGGGGCACAACTATATCCAAACACCATGACACCCGAAACCAAGTACTGCCGCTGTCACTGTACCCCTTTTCCACACCCGCTAAGGACACATGACAACTTGCTGACAGTTTAATAGTCGTGATGAACCCTCCTTGCCACCATCTTAGCATATTCTGCAGGATGGAATCTCCTCAGATGCCGCTTGATGCACTGATTATGATTCGCCTCCACCACACTGGCATGTGTGGTCAGTGCACCACACAGTGTGCAATGGGTAGAGACAAACTGCCACATCCTAACATCAACAGAGTGGCTATCATTTGGCGGGGGAGGTAATGAACAAGGAGGATTGGCAGAAGATGTAGTTACCCTAGAAGGTGATGGCTAGCTAGTTGTTTCACTCATCCTGGAACTTCCAGTCTCTGCCTGGGTTGTTCTATTCCTCCTCCTCTTTGAGCTCTGCCTCACCTCTTGTTGCCTGTCTGGTGAGTCAGGAAAAGCAAAAGCGGTGCTTGATTTCTGTGGTGGGTGCTTGGCTTTAACATGTTTGGAGTAAACGTCATGGTGTCTGTGTTTCATGTGTGATATGAGGGTGCTTGTGCCAAGGTGTGTTCCCTCCTTTCCTCTTTTCACTGACTTGTCACAAATTGTACACAGTGCCGTTGCTGATGACTGCACTGTGCCTGCCACAACAGAAAAATAGCCCAACACCCATGATGACTTCAGAGGGAAGGGGAAAGGTGGAGAAGAATGGCCTCTTTCTTCTTGTCCTCCACATTTCCCTTCATTGTCTGTGGCACCAGATAATGTTGCTGCTGTTGCTGCTACTGCCTCAGAGTCAGCACTGCAACTAGGATCAAGAGTATTGCTGCTGCTGGCAAGTGGAACCTGTCCTAGTACCGTATCGCTTGTTGACCCCATTCCCACTGTGTCCACGGTGGTCTGTGACACACTAACCTGCTCCTCAGCATCCTGCTGCCCTTGCCTTTCAGCATCAGAAGGAATTAGAGCAGTTGCAAATTCCTCTAATTCCAAGATGTTCTTGCTAGTGGTGATGGTGATGCCCATCCTCATTCCTGTCTCCCATTCCTTCTCAGTTTCTGCTAAAAAGGCAATCAATGTCTCTTCCACCCCAGCTTCTTCAGCATCATCACCACCACCACCACTAGCCCCTACATGCTGTTGTTGCTGTTCCTGCTCTATTCCAGACATCTCACTGATGCTTGGAAGAGGTAACGATCAATGTGATAGAGGGTCCCCTAATGTCACACCTGCCATTGCCTTTTGACCTGAAGAAGAAGGCAGACTAGCACTAGCAGAAATAGCAGCAGGCACAGGCAGCTGATCTGTGCTCCTGCTCTCCAGTTCTGGCCTCTTCAGGTTGATGTTCCACCTGGACACTGTAGTGAAGAGAAGGGGAGGCCTCCCAGTCCCAGGGTCAGGAGAATGGTGTAGGCTCCCTTGAACGCTAGTCTGGATGCTGTAAAATGTTTCCCCTACCACTCCGGCTGCTTCAGCATTACTGCTACTACTAACAACAACCACATCAAGTTCAGCCACAGAGTCTTCCTCCTCAGTCTCACAGTCACTAGTAATATCAGGATATTGTTGATTACCCCCTACTTCACTCCTAAGGCTAACAAGCTGCTGGACCTTAGTAGCAGTAGTACTAGCAGTGGCATGACTGCTTGGGAATGGCAAGTGTGATTTAGGGTCCCTTGCTGTCACCCTTGGCATCATTTTCTCCTTCTCCCCCTGAGTACTACAAGAAACACTAGCAGCAGGCAAAGTATTGGTGGCAGGAGGTTCAGCACTGGCAGCAGGTTCAGTACTAGCAGCAGGTTCAGCACTGACAGCAGGTTTAGTACTAGCAACAGGTACAACATTAGTGACTGCAGGATCAGAAATTGTGACACTGGCAGCAGGGGCAGCACGTCTGGCAACAGGTACAACACTAGTGGCTGTAGTTACAGAAGTGGTGGCACTGGCAGCAGGGGCAGCACGTCTGGCAACAGGTACAACACTAGTGGCTGCAGTTACAGAAATGGGGGCACTGGCAGCAGGGGCAGCATGTCTGGCAACAGGTACAACACTAGTGGCTGCAGGATCAAGAATGGTGGCACTGGCAGCAAGGGCAGCACGTCTTGCAGCAGACACAGGCAGTTGACCTGTCCTGCTCTCACTAGTACTACCCTTTTCTCCTTCCCTTCCCATTCCCTTTTCTCCCTCCCTTCTTATTAAATTCCCCAAGATCCCTTGGGATGATTTAGGGGGACTGGACAGCATTGGTACAGTAGTGGTCCCTTCCTCCTCCTCCTCATACTCAGTGGACACATAATAAGGGTCCTTCCAGTTCCTCTTTTTGCTGCTTATAGTGATAGGAGTCACTATGAGCCTCTCCTGCTTCAATTTTTGCTAAATATCACAAGAGAACAGCACAGCATGCCTATCTCACTCTGTAGCTGCTTCTATTGAGTTTGCCTTCAGCGAAAACGTCACGTTTTTATAGCGGAGGTGCGAAAACAATGTAAATCAATGGGTGAAAACTTTTTAGCCATTGAAAAAATCGCGAAAGATTTTGGCCAATGGGTGAAAGATGCAAAAATTTTAACCGCTAGTTTTAAAGCAGATTTTCCCGCGAAAAAGCGGATAACAACGTGGTTTTCGCAAAATTTCCCACAGGAACATAGTGACAACTTTCGCCTACCCCATTCATTACTGTGAGCATTGTAGTTCAAGAGTAATTGAATGATAAAGTTTCCCCCTCCTACCCCTTTTACCTTAAGCCCCCACTCCTCAGCTGTGGAATCCAGTTCATAGGCCAGACAGCTCACATCAAGGGTCAAAATTCTTACTGTGAGAACAATGAAATCCCTGCCCCCCTTGGTTTTTCAGCTTTTTCCCTTATCTTAATTGAAGATTGTTCCTCTCTGCAATTTACATGGACACTCCATGCTGCTCTAAGCTGAGCAGTGTTACATCAGTAGAAGGGGGGGAGGGGATAGTTTATCATTCAATTACTCTTGAACTACAACTCTGACAGTATTGGAATAACACTCTCCAAGGACCAAATACTATGAAGATGAATTAGAGCTGCTTTTATTATGAAACATTACTATCCCTTTAACACCTATGTCATAGAGTGTTCAAAGTGTTACAGGGTCAAAAATTGATAAGTCATGGATACACAAAATACTATGAAGGCTGAGAATGAATGTAATGTAATGAGGTAAATATGGAAAAAAATTACAGTATAATTAGCATCAAAGACAAACTCCAATCGAAGGGTAAATCTAATATCAGAATAAATAGCTATTGATTTGTGTAACAGGAAAGCTATCTTGATGTAATTTATACAGAAGTCAGGTCCAGTCAAGTGGTATCTGGACTTATCTGTTTGCCTGTGAGCTTACCTGGACACACCCACTCTGCTCACTCCTGCTCTGCAATTATCTATAATCCTGTTTGCTCTCTTGGACCTTTGTCTATCAGTGCATTGCTCAAGAAGAGTCTTACTGTGAGCATTCCTGAGCCTTGTTCTAGACCTATTTGATTCCTGTTGTGACCTTGCCTTTTTGATCATTATCTGATTGACATCTGCACTGACCTAAGCCTGTTAAATGGCTCCACTATCTGCTACTGCCTATAACTAGATCCAAGCCTTTTTTGACTTTGCAATTCCATTTCCTTTACACATAGTCCAGCTGTGTGTGTAGGCTCTACAGTCTCGGCACAAACTTTGTTGAATTATTCGACAACCTGTGACATTCTGTTGCCCATCTGATAATCAAAGAGTTCTATACAATGCTGTTTCAGTGCATTAAAAGCTAACTGAAACTTTCTCTATTTATATATACGGGGGTGAGAAAATGTTCTCCATAGGAAAGCATTAAAGTGAAGATGGTGTCTCCAGGCCTCTGTATGTCTTTTTTCGGCTCATGTTGGCTTTAGATCCATTAGAGTGAGATAGATGGATCCTTATCTTTTGCTCTGAAATTTATTAGAGATGTGTTCACATGACCTTGCAATTAGACAGTATGGGGAATACTCTGTCCATTATAATGAATGGAGAGAACATTCAACATAGATGCTGATGTTGCAGTCACATCATGTGACTGTTACTCTAGTAGACCCTGAGAGCGAGGAGACGGAGTTCCAATATCTATGTCTCTCACACCAATGTGGCTAAAGCCACCAGAGGCTGCATAAAAGATAGATAAGGGCTTGGAGATACCCTTTCACTACATTTAAAATATGTCTATGGAGAATACTATACTGATAGAAATCAATGTGGAAACTCCACAGAGAGTTTGATGCAGTTAATCACCATGGCATTTAACTCTTTGATTTGAGTGGCAGAGTGGGTATACAGCACTCAAAGGATAAAATACACTCATTTGGTACTCAATACACTGGAGAAGGGGGTCTCTCTAAACCATTACTACAGAGGGAGTAAGGGGGTGTAGTTTTAGGCCAAATTAGCATAAGATAACATAGAAACCCAAAATTAAAAAATGAAAAATCTATTTTTAATGCAAACATAACATTTAGGTAATGTTGAAAGGGCTTTTACAATCACTACAGTTTTTACAAGGTGTCTGGTCCACAGTAATACAGGATTTAACCCATTAGGTTTGCAATAGTCTTATAATTTTGGAACAATTATGCATTTTATATAAATAGAAAAATGAGCAAACTGGATAGATCAACTGGTCATTCTGTGCCATCATCCTATATAATAATTTGCTTAAACGTGTGTAACGCCGCAGTTATGCTCAGTAGAGACTGCTGCGTGTGCTGCAGTCATGTGTAGTAGAGACTGCCCGTGCCGCAGCTGATACAGAGCTGGACGCTCCTTCCTACGCATGACTGCCCTGCGACCGGTTGGCAGTGGTACTGTGGCTCGTGTAACGGGCTCTTCAACTAGTTATACTTTAAATTGTTTTGCTATAATTGATTGGATGGTAGAGAGGTCTCCAACTCACTGATTGTCAATATGATCAAAACTATCCTAGATACTATATACTTATGTTATTTACATTGGATTCAACTATTTCTTACAGCTCAGAGCTGAAGGATATAAAAACCAAGATTACCACACAGAAAAAAAAAGCCAGGAAGCCACTTAGTCAAGTAGAAATGTGTTTCCCATAACCTTTATCACTAGTTTGAGAAAACATTAGATTTAGCTTGGCAATTTTCCAGCTCAAATTGGGGACGTGCTGATTGATTTCTGTTGATTTTTATTGATGCATGACCCCTTGGTTGTTATACTGTACTTCTCCACTGTGTTATTATTTAGGCAATTCACAGGAGCAGTAGGAGCTTAGTGTTTGGAAGAATTGGCAACATATTTCCCTCTAGTGCTACTTAAACAGCAGCATACTCTAGTTATTCAAGTATTGTGTTTCAGCTAAAGTATATAATTCTGTTTCCAAAAAAAGGGGGGAAACATAATATTTTGTTGGTGAAAAGGGGCATAATTCTGCTTTCAATTAGTACAAACATTTAATTTAAACAACAAAAAAGAAATGTCATTGTAATTTATCAATTGCATTGCCTTATTCATTTTGATAGTTTGATGAGATTTTAACTATTGATGTACACTGGGGGGACTTTCCATTAACCTCTTCCTGGTGTCAGAATAGAGTGAATAAGTTTGTGTGTGAATGCATGCATGTATGTGTAATAACATGTATGCATACATTTTGCACGTGTAAATGCAGTAACATCAGAAACACAGTGCTGGAACAGTAGAACTCAGTGTGGGAACCCAGCACAGGAATGTGTACATGGAAGCTTTGTTTGCATTTCATCTCCACATTAATTTCCTTGAAGAGTAGATATATTGTTTTTCCCATTGACATATAATATAATAATAATGAGGTAACCAGGTTCCACACATCCTAATCAATAGAAGGCACAGATAAGGGGGGGGCAATTATTCTGACATATACAGAGATACATGCACACACAGATGTGCGTGCACGCCCACACACAAACACACACATACACACAGAACCCCTAATACCCCCTCGCCCATTAGTATCACCTTTCTTGACTGAGTTTGAATAAAAAATGTAGAGTTTTATATTCGGATATTCCTTGGATGCACAGCAATTAATGAATAATCAGAAGATATTCATTAATAGCCATGCATCTGCACAGACAATGTATAAATTCCGCCTATCTACACTGTTAGAACCATATATTTTACAACAAAGCACAATTTTGATAAAATGTATAATTCTTTTGGCAGAGAAAGCCAGAAGTGACGTTTTTGCAGTATGGCAGTTGTGCTCTATGAGTAAATCCCACCAATCCTAAAGGCCAGATAATATTGACCTTTGTGGCTGGATTTGGCCCACAGGCATTATGTTTCCCATCTCTAGTTTAGATAATAACAGATAGATTGTATTATTCAAGTGAAAATTATACAGTCTATTTTGTTATTACATTTTGTGAATTTTGCAGGAGAAGGATTATGGTTATTGGAAATCTTCTCCAAGACTGGTGTTAGCTTGCTCTGCTGCATGCAGCATCATGATTAGGGCCAGTAGGAACCACCTCCACCTTTCCCATGTCACCACTCATAGTAGTTCCACCACCACAATCTGTGGGGATGATCATCTCTGTCCCAGTCCTACCATCACCACCACTACTACTACTATTCATTGCCATGGTGGATACACTTGCTGAGATATGACAGTCAATGCTCAGATGAGTCAGTAGTAGTAGGAACTAAATTAGAAAATACAATAATGTTACTGGTAGGTGGCATCAAGTTTTATTGGTGGTGGCTTACATGGCTGTAGGCTTGCAGACAATGTTTTCCAAGTCTTGCCTTGCTGCAACCCTGCAAATGTTTTTCAATGCATGCTTTCATGTAGGCCTGCTAACAATTTATTTTAAGTCTTGACTGGATGTAGGGCTGCTAAAAAGTATTTTTTATCAAGGCTTACTTTGGTGTAGGCCTGCTAACAATTTTTTCAAGGTTTGCCTTACTATAAGCCTACTAACAATTTTCTTCAAAGTCTGTCTTGCTGTAAGCCTGAAAACAGTTTTTCAAAAACATTATTAAAAAATAAAAGGTTGAAATGAATGTGGTAGACATGGATGGTGGTGGAAAATGTGGTAATGATGATGATGATGAGTAGATAGGAATGCTAGATTATATACAGTATCATGTATGATTTCAATACAAACTTGCATTTTCAATCATTCAGTAGTGTTCATAACACTGGTCACAACTGTTATTGATGGCAGAAACTGCAAAAATCCCTCCACCTACTCCTCCTCAGTTCTGCTGTTACATGTGCAGTATACTTCTCTGACTTTTGAATTTTGTCTTCCACTTCTGCTAAATTAAACTTGCATGGTATTAGATGTTGGATAGATTAATGATATGACTGCGCACTTGCTGGTGGGCAGTTAAGTTTTTTTCCATTGCACTATGCATCAATCCTCAAATGGTATATAGTGCATAGTTATCCTGCAGGTATGCTGTAACCATCTTACAAACAGTGGATCCACTCCTTGGTGTATATGTGCATTAGTTATCAACCCATATTCTGTGGAAAAGTGCCATAGAGATGTGCCAGTGACACCACCATCATTCACACAAATAGAATGCAACACTCAAGACACACATTGTTTTCTATGAGATGACATTTGTTGTTGTTGTTATTGATGCTGCTGATTGTACAATCATTTTGCCTACATTTTTTCACTGTCATTTTTTGCCCCTACATTTCTCACAACCTCCACAATGCATTCTTCCAATCAATGTATAAGGATTTCTTTATAATCGAATTCTTCTGAGTAGGGGTCCAGCAATGTAGCAATGATGTATAATGTATTCCTCACTGATTTTTTATTAAGATTATGAGAGGATCCTGCTCAAAACATGTTATTGTCATTCACAGATGGTTCATGTCTGTGTTGTTATTGTAAGAATCATCTGCCATGTTCTTTATTTTTTTTAATGTATAAAATATATTAGTGGGTATATCTCACTGATTCCTGCACCTGCATGGCTAACCAGCAAGGTGTCCTCATCAAAAGGGTTTAGCAACTCATATAAGTCACACCTTAGCTGCCATTGACAAGATGGCAAAGAAACACCCTCAAACGCCTTCCTTCAAGGCACTGTATGCTTGCTAATTGCATTTTTGTGCTCAAACACTCCTGCATGTGAAATGTGGAATTCCACCTGGTAGGTACTAGGGATGGATGTAAAGTCCCATTTTTTTCCCATGGGAAATTAAATAAAAAATTTACAGTTTTCCACATTTTCCGCAGAAAATTCCCACCTCCAAACTTCCGCCCTACAGTTTGTTTTTTGGAGGCAGGAACCTCCAAACACCCTATATATCCTGCCGGTTTCTACTAAAAAAGAAAAGAATTTCAGGCACTTCACTTTGAGTTTTGTTGTAGTGAGAGAAGAAGTGGTTTAGGAGAAAGTTGATAAAAATAAAAATTGTGATTTCTGCACAATTTTAGCCCTAAAATTTGTAGGGAAATTGATTCAAGCAAGAAAACAACAAAGTGTATAAATTGCAGTCAAAATTATCATATGTATAAAACAACAAACACTGCTGTTTTGTGTGCCCTTTATGCCTGTCAAAAAAGAAATAAAATATGTTTGAAGTGCCCACAAATTATATATGGTATGACATAATATAAGCAATTAATTTGCTGAATTATATGAATAGATAAATAAAACCATTTTTTACACATGGTACATATATTCATATACCATATCACCCCTGTTGAACCAGAGGAAGGGGGAAAACCCTTTAAAGCCATTTCCAGTAAAAGCCCCAAGTGTGCCAAAAAATCCTTTCCTGACTCCAAATGGCAGTTGGATATTTCCCTGTGGATCAACATCATATTTAACCTTCTATTATTACTATAGTATGCATAAACCAATGGTCTTAGCCGTCGTCCTAACAGTGATAAATGGTAGCAACCTCCTCCTCACTGCTGCTACTTTGAGGACTGGTGTTATTACTCTCACTGTCAGATTCAGCAGTTGGTTGAACTGCTACATCTTCTTCCATCATGCAATCAATGCATCTTCAGTGTTCTTAGATTTTTTTTTTATATATTTCTAGTGGTGATGGAACTTTTGGTGGGACTTTGACAAGTTGCATCCTCCTCAGGAGGACATTGGATCATCGTCATTTATTGCGCATGCCACAGCTACCATGGCCTACCCCTGTCATTAGTATGTTTTCTGGACATTAGTGAAGTACACAACAAAGCTGATTGTGTGTTTGATGTCTTGTTCTTTACAAAATACTTTAACTCATCTAGCATCAGTCTGCCTCAGTCACAGCTCACATCAGCAACATACCAGTCATACTATTTTATTTTTATTTATGTATTTATTTATTTGAATAACTATCCCTATCACTGTCAACAAAAAACAAAAACATAATCCCTGTTCAACTGTTTTTTCCTCAGAAAGAACTTGGATCACAGATGCCTGTGTCTTCCCAGCCACTTACACAAATTTGGTGTTTTTTAGATTAAATCTCTTTTGCTTCCTTCTACACAGCAGACTGCCCTAGCACAGTGATAACAGCCAGATCAGGAAGAAACCTGGATCATGGATGACTCTGTCTTGTCAGTCATACAAGATTTGAGCATATTTTGGGAAAATCTCCTTTGATCCCTTCACATGCCCCAGACTTCCCTAGAATAGAGATAACAGCTATATCAGGAAGAAACCAGCATCATGACTGCCTGTGTTTTCACAATCTGTCACACAAGATTTGGGGGCATTTGAGGTAAATCTCTTTTTCTTACTTCAATTCACCACATACTCCCTTAACACATAGAGAACAGCTAGATAAGAATAGAACTTGGATCAAAATGTTGGGGTATTTTGAGTAAATCTTCTTTTTCCCCCATTGTGCCACCAGACTCCCGAAACACAGATTGCAAATGTCTTACCTGCAAGAATCCCTAAACCGTACATGATTTTTACTTTATTTATCTAACTAGTGGCCAAACTGAGCTGCTTTCTCTCACAAATACAGAAAGTTGATGCTGCGGTAACATGACAATGTTCTTATACCATGTCTGCAGGAAAAAAGGGAAACTTGCCATGTGGTATGAGAAATTCAGTCTTACAACTGATTTCAATTGAATGAGCTAGGGGGAAAAAGCAGAAAATCATCACTTTTCATGAAGAATTTCACAGCTAGGTGGGAAGTTAAAGTTTTTTTGCTTGTTTTGCTTTTGGGGCGAAAAGGTTCACCCATCCCAAGTAGTGATCTCCATTTAAAACTTCTGGGTAAAAAAACGTAAAAGTAAAAAAAACTGCACTTTTCACCTTCTGCAGGAGTTCCTTCGTAAAATGCCTTTTTTTCCCACTTTTTTACATCATACACAGTTTTGTTCCACTGCACTGGTAGCCATAGACCAAACATACTGAACACCAGCCTTATCCCATGGTGGCCAAAGAACCACACATACTGACCCACCAGCCTTATCCCACTGCAAGGATGACCACAGAACCACACATACTATATTTGACGACCCCAGAGGGAATTTGGGGGCATAATCGAAAACAGGCAAAGTTCTTGCACAAAATGTCTTTGGGTTAACAAAAAGGTAGACATTCTACAGGTATTATATGCACTGTATATTTCAGCAATAAAGTGGCCAACTAAGGGTTTCCAATGAAAATCCCTGTAGGAATTCCTGTGATGGGTCAGATGGTTACATTTTTGCAAAGCTTATAGTCCATTGCTCTCACTACAGGACAGACAAAAATGTGCAACATTTGTGGACTATAGCATTTTTTGAGGGTTTTGGATTTTGATCTAGAAACAATTAGATTTAGGAGAAAGGAGCATGCACCATATTTGCTATTTTCAATGCAGCTATTATATTGGAACCACTGTCTGCATACATAAATCCAGCTATCGAAGATTAGGGTGCAAGCCATTTATCTATAAGCTACTGCAATTTCTTTAACACATCTAAGGTTTTGTGGGATTGCCATTGCAGTGTCCTGCTGCTGCATGCTTCTACCACTAATGGAAGATATACCCAGTGAGCAGTGATAGTTATATAGTCTGTTCTCTGATCTCTTGTGCACACCTTTGTGGTCAGGAGACTGTCTTGGTGTACAATGTTTCCAGCCCTCAACCCATGGACATGTGTTCACTACTTGCTTTCACAGTGGTCCTGGCAAAATAACTACAACTTGGGATATGCTAGTGGGGTGCAACACATAACATCAGTTCTTTAAAATTTCAGTTTTCATGTGAAATTGCAAAATTTTAGCAAATTTGCCATTCCACGGGTGTAATAAAAGTAAATTAATGATAAAGTATCCCCCCGCCCCTTTTACCTAGTGTAACACTGCTCAGCTCAGATGTGGAATCTGGTCCACAGACCAGACTGCTCACAGCAAGGGACAATCTTCTTACTGGGAGAATAATGAAAGCCCTGCCCCTATTTATAGGTTTTCAGGTTTTTCCCCTTATGTTAATTGAAGATTGTCCCTCTCTGCAATCCACTTGAACACCACCCTGCTGCTCTGAGCCGATCAGTTACATCAGTAAAAGGGGCGGGAGGGGGATAATTTATCATTCAATTACTCTTGAACTACAATGCTGACTTTAGTGAAATAACACCCTCCATGGCCCAAATACTATAAAGATTAATTGGAGCTGATTATAGGAAACATTACTATCCCTACAACTGTTCTCCTGAGGCAGCAGCATTACACCTTTATATATGCTTGCCCCTCTTGTTCTTGTGGATGTAGGAGTGAGTGTGTGTAAGTAATTCAGTATGTAAAGTTGTTCCTGGCTGACTGTCTTGTCTTGAATGTAGTATGATACATTATGAGCGTCTGCATAGTATCTGCCACTCAATCCTGGTAGAGTTCCATGCTCAGCCATCTCAGTTAAGGAGGATAACATGCCTGTCTTGCTGCCACTTATCAGTCAAAAAGGAGTTTGTTTTTTTTTTAATCTACTTTCTCCCTTCACACCTACATCCACAAAACAGAACTGGCACCACCACTATTCCTATCCAGTAACTCTTGTCAGATCCTTCATTTTGCCTGTCTGCTTACAGTAGCTAGGTGGCATAAATAAATAACTGAATTCTCTGTCTCCCAAGCACAGACTGACAACTTGAGGGGAAATGGCATCTCTTTTCTACTAGCACTGTGTGAATATATGGGGAAATACTGTATTTGATAAAGGGGCAGGAATATACATTATTATCACTGATTTCAATGCAATGAAAAAGGCAGAAATGTTTTGCCCATCCCTAGACCTACGTCTAATGGATATCATGTATAACTGGATAGTAAACTAGTTGAAGGATAGGTAGGGGTGTGTTGCTGTGAATAGATTTTTTCAAATACATGAACGGATTACATTTGCAATTGATAACTTCATCAATAGTTTTATCTACAAATATGAATCTTTTTTATCAGTTGTCATTTTATCAGTTGTAATATAATATCTGTTACAGTTGGAGCTTAGAATGAATTTTCTTAGAGTTCATTACTTGGTCCACTGATTTTAAAATGTTTATAAATTACCTGAGAGTGGGTACACAAAGAAACGTTTTTGCAGTTGAAACCAAATTATCTAACAAACTCAGAGAAGGATGTTTTTCTCTGCAAATGTATTTAAAATGGCATATAAAAACAAATGGAAATTAGATTTAAGCCTGAATAACATAAAGTTACATATGTAAATCATATGAGGCTTGATCCAACTAAACAACGAACACTTGATATTAAATATGGCAGGTCTTATATATAAGGACAATTTTCTATGTAAGAGCCAAACAATGCAACCAAAAGGATAAATATCAAAAGTATATGTATTTAAATAATACCAAGATCTACAGGCAGTTTTACTAAATAAATGGTAATATCAAATTTATGATGACCATTTATCTTTAGTATGAAAAACAACATGCAGATACTTTCATGACTAGAGTTATTAAAAGTTGAATTTGGTAAGAATATTAATTAAATTGCTTTCTTTAAGGAGCGAATGTCTGTTGTTTCGACATTTTTGGATCTTATCTTTCAACGGGGTCCCGGGACATGGAAATTGAGTGGTGCCCTGCTGACCGACCCTTCTATCAAACATTGTGTTTCCAAAGCACTCACAGACTACTTCTCAATAAATATAGGGTTGGTGGCCAACCCGTATATACTATAAGAAGCGGGGGTTGGAAAAAAGTCCAAAACATTTCCTGCAAGTTTTTTTGTGAAAATCAACGATTTTTTGCTTTTTTCACTAAAGAATTTCTCTTTTTCAACAATGCAAAATCATCCACCTTTTCGCCACTGCCAACAAATTTTTTGCCTATATTTCCTATGCCTCAACATTTCCTACTGCAATCGTAATTCTTCTGAGGGCTGTAGGGGAGAAATAAATGGCTTAAAGTCAAAGTTGTGAGTCCCTCAGCAAGATATGCCTTGAAATATGTGTTAGCATGCGTGCAGAGTGCCTTTGTCCTTTGCGCACAACATTAACTTCCTGCTTAAGTAACATTGGTACAAACATCCTTGAAAAATAACTGCTGCTTGGGATATTCCAGCAGGGCGCAACACATGACATCAGTATTTTAAAGCCTGTTATCAACAAAAGGGCAGCACAATGTCAAGAGATAAAAAAGTAACCTATCATGTGGCAGATGTGTATGGTAGTGATGGTGGGGGTCTGGCATACTGTGATAGATATGTGTGTGTGTGTGTGTGTCTATATCTATATATCTATATATATATATATCTATATCTATATATATATATATCTATATATATATATATATATATATATATATATATATATATATATACACTGTATACACAGACACAGATTTTGCAGGCAATAAATTTAGCACATGGGCAAAGCAGGACACATGCACCATATCACCTATTCTCAAGGCAGTGATTATTTTGGAGCCATTATAAGCAGACACAAAACCAACTTTTAAGGAGAAGGGTACAAGCCATTCCTCTATCACCTTCTCTGGTTTACTTAAAAGATCTACAGCTTTGTGGGACTGTCTCTCAAAACTCTGCCTGTTCAAGGTGGTATGCCGATGGAATGGGCTATCCTGCTACTGCCTTTTAATCACACTGCCAGAACCAGAAGTACGATTGCTGGCTGTAACCTGATGCTATAATTTAGTGTTGCCCACTGGTGGTGGTGGGAGGGAAACCCAGTGAGCAATCCCCATCATATTGACTGTGCTCTACCTACTTCTCCACACATGTATCGTCAGGTGGATTTTCTTGCCCTATGCTCTTTCCAGCCCAATGCCCACCACACTAATCACCTGTTTGTACAATTCAGGCACAGCCATCCTTGAAAAATAACTGCATCTTGGGATATGCCAGTGTGGAGTTATTCATAACATCAGTTCTTAGAAACTTTGGTTCTCTACAAAAGAGTACGGCAGCATGTCTCCCTCTGCAACAGGAGTTAAATGTAATTTGGAATGAAATAAATGTTGTCAGTGGCACAATCTCTAACACATAAATAACATCACTACTTCTTTTATCTGATCCAGTGCCCTGGGAACTTTTTGGATTGCTTCTGCTGCTGTTAGTTGTGGCACTTCTGACTATCTGCTAGTATGTCTCCCAGTCAGACCTGCAGTTGTGCTTCAGGTGGGATCTCACAGAGGAGGTGCCTGGGTGTGAGCCTGCTTTCCCACTGCTCATGTGCTTTTTGCACAGACAACAGACAGCAACATGCTTAGCTTTTGCGACCTGAGTGAATTATCTCCATACTGAGGGGCTACTACTACTATTGGGGCTAGATGTTGATGCAATTCTACTGCTACTACTACTAGATGTTAAATGTGCCAGCAGCAGCAGAGTCACTTGTCATAGTTAAGGTTGCGAATGTTAATAGCCTGTGTTGCTGTTGTTGTTGCTACTGTTGGTTACTCAAAAGAAGTATGTGTGGCAAAGTGGAACTTGGATTTGAAAGTGGTGATGATGCTGATGATGACTGACAGGATGACTGTGTACTATTAGCCATCTTTGCTTGTCCTGGGTTAGAGTTTCCAATGGTTTTCTCAAACAGTTTATAGACGGACACAGTACTCCTTTTCAGTGGTGGAAGATTGAGTCTATGCCTTTCTGCTAACCTTCTGGCCATGTCATCATCTCTCTCACACTCAACTTCATATGTATCTGAAGAAGAGGAGGATGATGGAGGGATATATTGTAGATTTATATTAGCATCATCAGTAATCATTAGATTATCCTAAGCATCAGCATCACCCACTGCTTCTTGCCCACTACCCTTATATTCCTGTAAGCTTTTAGTGTCAAACTATTTATTTTTCTTTTTACTTTCATAAAGTTCACTACTACTTTGAGGACAGGTGTTTTAGTGCTTGTTTGTCTCACTGTCAGATGCAGCAGTTGGTTCAGCTACTACACATTCCTCCATTATGCCATTGCCATCATCAGCACTAGAATGTGACTCATCATCTTCAGTGTTCGTCTTATTTGGTTTTTATAGCACTGATGCTGATGGTAGTACTGGTGGCGAGGGAACTTTTGGTGGGACCTTGGAAAACTGCATCCTCCCTGGGAAGAGAGGGATCATCATCATATATTGCACACGCTGCAGCAACCATTGCTGCAGTTAGTTTTGGAACTGAATGCTATCTTTTTCTCCTTTGTGGAAAAAGCTATGCACTGGACTGACCATAAGTAGTACTAATATTCTAACATCGCTCATTCAATGTTTGCATCTAGGCTCCGAATGATGTAAATAGGTAATAACATACTAGCAATTAAAAAAACAGATGGCACCCTCTCTGTGGACGCATACCAGATACTAAAGACTTCCCACTCTTTCTTCTCTGACCTCTACTCAAACTTCCATGCCCCTGAGGTGATGTCATATAATGTCCTCTCCTATTTTGAGAATAGCTGTCTTCCTCATCTGTCACATGATCAGCGCTCTACTCTAGATGCTCCTGTAACTGAGGATGAAATGTTTCAGGCCATCAAACAACTCAAGTTTAATAAGATGCCAGGCCCAGATGGACTCTCAAATGAATACTACAAATGCTTCCAGGCTCCTCTCATACCTCTCCTTACTTAGATATTCTGTTCCCTATGAGAAGGCAATGTCCCTCCCAAATCCATTCTCCAATCTTCTATTATTGTCATTCATAAGCAAACAATATCACTCCAGTTGTAATGCCTAGATGGTCCTAGATGGTAGATGGTCCAGTCTCTCTCATTAGCACAGATGTAAAATTGTTTGCAAAACTTCTAGCTAACAGACTGTATCGCATTTCTCCCCTCGATTGTTCATCCATATCAGGTGGGCTTTGTATCCGGGCATCAGGCATTAGATAGTATTTGATGTACTATTGCACACACCCTTCATGCCCAATGAACACTCTCTTTCTCAACCTTCCTTTCTCCTTTCTTTTAAGGCACAAAAGATGTTTGACAGGCTCAATTTGAAATCTATGCTGGCCACCCTTAGTCAGTTTCGGTTAACCAAACACTTCCTCCTAGTGGTTACATACCTGCACTCAGACACTACTGCCTGGGTTTCTATATCAGGACTGTTTTTATCTCCTATCTCAATCTGAACAGGCACTAAGCAGGGCTGTACTCTTTCCCCATTTTATTTGCCCTTAGTTTGGAACCTTTTGTGGCTCAGGTTCATCAGAATCCAAATATCTCAGGCATATCATTAGGTACCCAAATGTGCAAGCACTCTTTTTTCTAGATTATGTTCTTCTGACTATTACCAAACTCCTGACAGCTCTCCCTAACCTGATACGGAATTACCAGAGCAGGTTTTAAAATAAATACAGGTACATCCTAAGTGCTCAATATCAGCTTCCCTTCTCATACTATTAAACTTTTGGAACTACACTTTGACTTCACATCTTTCCATACATTATATGTGACAAATTACTCCCCTCTTCTGTGAACACTTACATCAGATCTCTTGAAGTGGTGCTCCCTGAACATATCCTGGATAGGGTGCGTTGTTTCTGTTAAAATGAATTTGGTCCAGACTCTTATATTGCGTCAGAGTTTTGCCTATCCCCATGTCAGTCTCTGAGATGGGCATACGTGGTGGTAGTTCGAGACAGGACAGGATGATCCAGTCCACAATACTGAAGAGTTTCTTGACGGGACCAGATGGGGTTTAGAGTATCGAAGAGGTTCGAGACTGGATTGGTTGTTCGTCGGACTACAACTCCACTGCTCTCCACTGGAAGGAGATTTAGGAGTGTCGAAGGAATTCAAGGCAGAATCGGATGGTCGACGGACTACAAGTCCACTGTTTCCCTTAGTCGGAGGTTTAGGGGTATCGATGGGGTTCGAGACAGGATCAGATGGTCGACGGACTACAAGTCCACTGTTCCCTTAGGCAGAGGTTTAGGGGTATCGAAGAGGTTCGAGACAGGATCAGATGGTCGACCGACTATAAGTCCACTGCTCTCCACTAGTTCAAGGTAATAGGAGGACCAGCCAGATGTCGGGGTTGATTCTGAGGCCTAGTAGATCTGGTAGAAGGTAAGAGGGTTTCGAGTCCCTACACCCTCGACTGGCCAGGGCAGTCACCGGAGCAACCGGTGATGGCAACCCAAACCAACCGAGAGCCTGAGGTGTAGGGTCAAGTAAACTGGAGTCAGACCTTGGAAGTAGCTGAAGGGACTCCTGTTACGAGGCAGAAGGTTCGGTAGGAGAAGCGTGGTCAAGGATAGCTGAGGTCAAGTCGAAATCGAATCAGCCAGGGGATCAGACGGAGACATAGTCAGGGAAAAACCGGGTCGAGATCCAAGGGCAGAAGACAAGAGACACGGTCGTTAAACAAGGCAAGGTTCGGTACACGGATTCAGCAACTCGGGAACTCTGCGACAAAGGTTACTCAGACTATTGGCGCTAAAATCGAGCCTGCAGCAGCCAGTAGGGATGATGGTAGGAGGAACGATCAGGGGAAGTGTGACACCCCTCCCCTTTGTCAGCTGCCACAAAGATACAATTATCCATCTCCAAATTTGTCTGCTCAGTTATTTCAACTAATTTGATGGCATTTTCCTTATAAATCCCTACCCTGGGATTCTCTAGAGGAGCACTTCTCAGATCCAATACCCAAAGTTCTCCCTTTACAGAGCATTGCAGCTAAACACAACCTCTCTCACACTGAATACTTCCTCTACTTATAAGTGTCTCACTTCATTAACTCGCTAACAAACAATATCCCCCTGCCTGACCTTTGCTTTTTCACATTTATTGCATGCCACTAACCTACTCTCACAAACTGACCGGTATCCCACTGATTATCAAATTGATATCAAAACCAAACATATACTAGCTTGGGAGCGGGACCTTGGGGCAGACCTACCAACTGATACTTTGGTCCGTATCTGCACAAATGCAGTTTGCAGATACATTTGCATTACTCACAAAGAGAGAGCTTACAAATTGCTTCAATGCTGGTATCTGACTCCTCAGAGGTTTAGTTAGATCTACCCATCCCACATGAATGTGTTGACTTAGTTCATATCTGGTGGAGGTACGCTGTGGTCCAACAATTCTGGCGTAATGTCGTTCAGCTAATTCACTCTGTGACCAATGTTCACCTGGACCTTGACCGTTGGGTTCTGTTCCTGGGGCCCTACCCCTCAGACATCACAGAAGGTATTTGCAAACTCATAGCCCATATTCTCTTGGCAGCATAAACCTGATAGTTGATCTCTGGTAGAAAGATACCCTTCCTGACTCTGTCGCTCTTATTTGAGCTGTATTGAATGTTTTTACAATGGTTTAGCTGATGTCTCAGCTAAACGAAACTTACCCCTTGGTTTTTGATTTTTTGGTTGGCTTACACCGCTCAATCATTGGAAGTGGCTGTCTGTGACTTACTTGCTGCTGCTTTCGATGGAAGACATGGTTGGTACTTCCTCTACAGGAACTTCTTCCTTCTTTTTACTCCCTCTTCTTTTTACTCTTTCCTCAGCTCTCCCCTTCCATGCCACTAGTTCTCACTACTTCTTTGCATATCTCACTGGTGCCCTGTGGCCTCCTGGACTTGGGGGGAGGCAGGGTATTGGTATGGATCCTTCTTGCTTTTCCCCTACCAAGGGTCCATTGGGGAGGTCATTTGCACTAGGCTCTGTGGCCAGGCCTCTCTTGGACAGCCTTCCCTCCACCCCCCATGGTGTGATCATATCTGGGTGACCAGGTGGGCAACTGCCATTGCAATAGTTTAGAGAGCAAGCCTTTCAGTCATGTTAGAAGTGACATCTCATCCCATTTCAATTACCGACCTTTGGGTGCCTTTAGATTACATTGCCTACACAGAAGATGAAGCATATAGATCTCCCAGAGGGTGTAGCAGTTGTCCCCCTGGACTCACCCTGGGTGGGGCTGCCCATGGAGTATACCCATGGGTATTCCTTGACCCAGACTCCCCTTGTCCTACAGTTGCCTCTCAGGCTCTGGGGACAATGTGTTAGTGTGAAGGAACACTGAGCTGTCCTTTATGCCGCTGCTTGCTAGACATCCATCTCTGTTGTTACATGCTCCCCAACTGAAAATTCTTGTGCTATACATTTATTCATCTAACATTTATGATAATTAATGTCTAACATATTGTGTCTTTGCTGAGGAAAACAGTGGTTATGTAATTGTGGCTGTTATTACAATTGTTGTTGCTGTTGCTTTTGTTCCCTTCCCCCTCCTCCTCCCCTTATTTTCTGTCCCCCTCCCATAATTAAATTGATAAATTCTAAATAAACATTTTTTTAAAAGGGAACAATTGTCACATTTTACTAAGTCTGCTCCAATGGGAGCAGAGAGGCTGCTCTCTTCAGCTTCACAACTGTTCCTATGAGTTCAGGTTGGGCAGAAAATGAACATTCTCAGCTAGTAGCAGGGGAGCATCAGGAGTCTCCTTTCAGTCCCCTGTCCTGATCCCCTGTTGGTAAATAGTGGCTCACAATAAAGCCCTGGCTTTATCAGCAAGTCTGCTCACAAAGCAGAAGACTGGCCGAGACAACAAAGCAAAATGTTAAAATGCAAACCTCTCTAGCTTTCAAGGAGTTAAAAGTACCATTTCTGTTTCAGGGTCTTTGCCAAACGCTAACAATGGATGTGCATTCATTGACTGTTTATTTGCATTCTTTTACCCAGAGTACTCAAATGTAAGGTAATACCACAGTTTTACCCTCCTTAAATTGTTAATGCAACAGCCTTTAGGGTGATTACAAATTATGTGTTTTAATCCGTGTAGCTAATAAGTTTCTTGTTGATTATCTTTTCAAGGAAAGCTTAATGCACACATAATACAGGTATCATGCGCAACGGATTAAGCCAAATAAAGACATACTAGTGTAAAAACCTGTTTACATGGGCATACTACCACAAAACTAGACCTCTCAGCATTCTGTGCGTTCGGGCAGTCTCTACTGAGCAAGACTGCATCGGACAAACATACATCTGGCCTTTTATAGTATAGGATAATAGGTATTGGTTTGCATCCTATTATCCATAAATACCAGATTTAAATATATTCTATTTGTATACGTCATCAGTTTTTGAACCCTTTAATTGCTAGAGACATCTCAAATGAATAGCAGTCAAAGAGTTGAACGTTATGATTTTATTAATCTTATTGGTCAAGCTAAAGATGTGCAGTTCAGGATCAAGCCAACTGCAGTAGGGATGGATGCCTCAAAGTAAAACATGCAAAACAGGATACTTCTTACCTACTTTGTAAATTAATGCAAAAATGCATTTTTTTCAAATTTTTGCTCCTGATTTATTTCCATTTAAATGAAAGCTAAAATTGTAAATATTTTCCACCAGTTATTTCTGTCTAACTCAAGAGTATTAAAAGGGATATCAGTTTACATATGTTGTCAGTATGTGTTTGGGAGAGAGGAAGAAAACATCTGAAATGTTAATATAGCTAATGTAAAGGCAGACAGCTGGAGTTGCTTGATTTAGGAGAATTGGTGGTAACCATTTCTCTGAAGCGGTGGGAGTTGGTTATGTGGGTCTGAAGCTCAAAAGGAATATTAGAAAAGTGTTTTTGACTGATAGTTGGCAGTGACAGACAGACAGGTAGTCATATCTCACCTGGCTGATCCTGAGACTCAGCTGAGACTGAAGGAAAGTCAGATTCTAAACAGACAGATATAATATGTTCTACAATCAATACAAGACAACCGAACAGTACAACTTGACATACTGTGTTCTACTCACTCATTCACTCCTATAGCCACACAAAAAGGAACAAGAGGAGCAAACATATATTATGGTGTGGTGAACTCTAGTGCTGTGCTTGTTGCTCTGTGCTTTATCCTTTACTACAATTTGTAAGATGATGGTTCTAAAGCTAACAGGTCTACAGGATGTGTTTTACTGTAACAAATGACACTGCTGTCCTTGGGTGTTCCTGCTCTGAAGAAAAACATTTCTATTCTAATAACACACCCATGATTTTTGAACAGGGGTAGGTGGAGAAGATTTAATGGCCAACTTGTTATTTTCTCCACATAGACTACTTATTCTGCTGCTACTGCATCATTGGAGCCAGTCATGGCAAGTGTTACCTTCATCATCCATCTTCCATTTTACTACTATTGTTGATCCCATTCCCTTTCAGCTGCCTAATCATCCTGCTGCTTAAACAACTCAGCAGCAGCAGTACGAACAACAGTTGCAACTCAGGACTCAGGAAGACATTTGACAGTGGCCACTGGCCAACATGACCTGCTGGCATTAGGGCAGTAGGGCATTTTTGTTTTTTTCTCAGGGCTTGTGCTTTAAAAAAAAAAAAAAAAAAAATAGTCCTACAAAAAATAAACAATTTTGGGGGGTTTGTTTCTAGCAAGCCTAAGACCTACAAATCAATGTTTCTTCAGGGCTTGGGCCTCTAATAAGTCTAAGTCCTAAAAAGGCCTCTAACAACAAATCAAACAAATCATCCTCTCTCAAGTCAAGTAACAGTCCACCCTAGTGGCAGCTTATGTCAGGGGGTTCCTGTCTCTATCACTTTACATACAAAGGTCTTATTTTATTTTACTGATTTATTTTTTTATTAACTGTCCCCCCAATAGCAGTCAAGAAACCCCCCAAAACAAATTCTCTGTTCAATGATGCATTCATTCACCAACACAGGCACCCTCCTCAGACCCCTTTATACCATGTTGTATGGTTTCTATTTTATTTTATTTTATTTTATTTAGGATTTATTTTTTATTAACTGCCCCCAATCCCAGTAAACAACCCCCCAAAAAATCATCCCCTCTTCTACTGACTCTTTCCCCACACCCCAGCAACACTGGTACCCTCATGCGCTTTTTTTACTATGCCTTTGGGAAATAAAATAATATTTGTTATGTGTAACTTCTATGTTCCCATTGATTTTAATGGAATGAGCTAGGCGAAAAATTGGAAAATCATCACTTTTCGCAGGAAATTTTTCACCAAGTGGAAAGTGCCATTTTTCGCCGATTTCAGTTTGAGGCGGAAATTTTTGCCGATCCCTATCTATAATTACAAGTGAAATATCAGCAGATTGGATAGTGATGTTCTAGCAGAGCAGGTTGGGAATATGTATAAGGCAGTGGTTCTCTAATATGTAATCTGGAATTTTCAGGGCACAACTTGCATTTTGTAAGGTATTACTTAAAGGGACACTAATGCTCGTATTTCACTTGATTCAATATTGTAGCTGTTAAAAAAATAAAGTATATGGAGAAAGTCCCATCTCTCAAACCTTGATGGTTTGAGAGATATTTGGCGCTAAAGTTTCCCCCTCCCTCATGTCAGCTATAAAGTTGACAGAATTAGATTCAAGTTGTGTGACTCAAGGCGACCGAAATAATGATATTTAAAAAGAACTACTTCACTGGAACTGTCTAGTGTGCTTGCAAACCAGGCATACTTTGTAGACTGCTCCAATGAAGTAATTCTTTTTAAATGTCACTATTTTGGCTCTTCTGTAGAGCTGCCGGCTTGCCCAGGACCAGGATCCCCTGCTGTCAGTAGACCGCTGATGTCAGGAGAAGGGGAGGGAGAGGGAACTTTAGCAGCTAATACCTCTCAAACCATAATGGTTGGAGAGATGAGACTTTCTCCATATACTTTATTTTTTTAACATCTACAATATTGAATGAACTGAAATACATTCATTACTGACCCTTTAAGGACTTAATGAACAGTAGAATATATAACTGCAGTTATTCTTAGGGCTCATAGTTAGAATGACATAAAAGAGAATATTGTGAATGATTATTTCTATAAATAGACATTAGAAACTCAACTTTAAAATAATAATAATCATAATAAAAAAATCTAGTTCTAAGAAGGTGAAAAACTTTTTTTGCACTTAAAGTATTAGTAACACCTCTTAATAACAATCCCTCACTTACTTTACTATAGTCAGTAATGTCCACTATGTGCCTGTAAGAGGTAGCATCTTCAATAGTCCTGGACACCATGTCCATGAAGGTGAACATAACAGTTGAATGTAGGACCGCAGAACAAAAAATCCATCCAGTGTACATGTTACTATCCAATCTTTAGGGTCTGGAGGAGCACAATGGATTGCTTCCCAATGTGCAGCACATCCCTCTGGTCCTTAAAAGGGTAAGTATGCTGATGAACTGTGCCTGCTTCAGATTAAAATAATCTGCAACTGTTATGTCAGCATTTTCTGACAGTCGTAAAGTTAAATGAGGGGTTACTTTTAGGATGTGTTACTTCTTAAAGGGATAGTAATACTTCGTTTTAACTTTATTTTATTTTGTAGGCATTAAAAAAACATGAAGAATGATATAAGTCTTATCTCTCAAACCTTTATGGTTTATGAGATATTCACAAGCAAAGTTCCCCTCCCCGCCCCTTTTACCTAGTGTAAGCCATCTCTTCTCAGATGTGACTCTGGTTGTATGACCAGACAGATAACAGAAGGGGACAATTTTCTTTGTATGAAAACAATGAAAGCCCTTCCCCCCTTGACAAGTTTTTCAGCTTTTTCCATTATCTTAATTGAAGATTGTCCCTCTCTGCAGTCTACCTGGGCATCTCCCTTCTGATCTGGTTGAACGGGGGGGGATACTTTGTTTGTGAATATCTCTTAAACCATAAAGGTTTCAGAGATAAGACTTATATCATTCTTCATGTTTTTTTTAATGCCTACAAAATAAAATAAAGTTAAAATGAAGTATTACTATCCCTTTAAAGAAAAAATCCCAGCCTACCTCTTCCTGAAAAGAATTATTACAGTGGTCCTTTGAACATACCTGGGAACTCTTCGGATTTGCCCCGGAAACTCCGGTTTCCAGTTAATTACTGGGTCACAGACAAATTCTCTGGTGGTGGGGAGTTTATGAAACTCCACCCACTTCTGCTACTTCCCACCTTGTTCCTCCCATTTCCTATCCACTTTTCCTTCATCTCCACGATGTTCTACCCACTTTATTGCTCAGCCCATTCATCCCCATCCCCAAACAAGATTAAGCCCCACCCCTTTGTGACACAAATCGGATCATTTATAGCCTCCCATCAGCACTAAACGAGTCCCCTCCAGGAACTATAGAAGAAAAATTTCCCAATTTCCCAGCTGTGCCTTTGAAGCTAAGAACAAAAGAAAGAGTAGAGTAATTTTGTGACAAACCAGCTGTCCCATAGGAAAGAAATACAAATTCCAATTGGTTTAAAAGTGACTTTTTACCCTTGAATGTCTCCAACACTCTCTAGCATTCAGACCTTTATAGCACTTAATGTGATAAAAGCCCCATTTAAAACAATGGGCTTTTGGGGAATGTGCATTCCTCCTCTATGATGGAGCTGATTTGCATTAGAATTGCTCTAGCATTGGTCTGTGCATATGGCCCTATTTGATTGGCTAAGATAAAATAATAAGGGCCCTGTACATGTATTGACCAAGATGCACTTAATACAACTTTTGTTTATGCAGCAGCCATTTGCAACTTTATAACTAAATAATATAAATAATAAATGAAAATGTATGCATTATGTATAACATTTATGGGGGTGTATATCTGCACCCAAGTATATATCTACAAACATCCCTTTATCTATTTTTTGGTTTGTTTGTCTTTTTTACCAAGCCTTAACACAGTTGCTTTTTTCTCTGTAGGTTCTTTTAAATTGAAGAATAGTGAGGACACTTTGCACTGTCACAGTTATTTTCCATTGATAAAAAGGGCAGAGGAAACATCTTCCATTGTTTGTATGATTTCTCTTTGAAGTGACATATCATATTTTTTTCTGAAGAGTTCTCAGAAGGATAATACAAAAATTGCTTTTCAAGCACTCCGACCAGATTTATCACTGTGCATTGTCTGGCGAGATCCCAGAACAACATGTCCGTGACACTGCCATGCCTCTCAAGATGATCAACAGAATTCCAAATGCTTTTGTTTCAATGTGTGCTGTTGGAAGGAACTATTTTGTTGATGTACGAATGTAACTTAATTAACCCTTTGAGTGGCAGAGGGGTGCCTAACACATTGCCTCGAAATGTGTTGGGCACCCCTCTGGCACTGAAAGGATTACAATTAAAGTGGAACTATCACCTAAAACCAGAGTTTTACCATGCATTTTAATGTTTAACCCTACATTAGTGCTGTGTGTGTGTTCTTCAAGTCGCCTGGAAGTGGAGATATTTGCCCTGCAAAATTGGGCACTTCCGCGTTCTGAGGGATTCCATGACGTCTCAGGACTTCCCAGCTGCCCCAGGAAGCGCATTCACGCTCCCCTTCGAAGCTGGATTTCTGTGATGTAGCGTTACAGCAAACTCCGTTTACAATGCTACTGAGGTTGCATATAGTTGTACTACAGGTTGCAACCTCAGTAGCATTGTAAACTGAGTTTGCTGTAACGCTGCATCACAGAAATCCAGCTTCGAAGGCAGCATGAACGTGCTCCCTGGGGAAGCTGGGAAGTCCTGAGATGGTACAGGGTCCCGTAGAATGTGGAAGTGCCTGATTTTGCAGGGCAAATATCTTCACTACCAGGCGACTTGAAGAACACACACAGAGCACTAATGTCGGGTTAAACATTAAAACACATGGTAAAACTTTAGTTTTAGGTGATAGTTCCGCTTTAAAATGTATAGCACTAGACTCTTCGAAAATCCCTTTACATACCAGTGGTAAAGCAACTTAAAGGGGAAACTATCACCCTATACAGGTTTGCCTCATTGTTATCCTCAAATAGTGATTTCCTTTAATTGTTGATTTTTTTTTTTTGTTGTAAAATGCATGCTTTGGTGAAATTTACATTATTAAAAAATGAGCCATGGCCTTACTTCCGGACAGTCTGTGGTTATAGATCTGCACCACAGCCTGTTAGTCTGGCACATCTGCTGTGGCATGCTTACATTTGCCTTCTGCATCCCCCTTTGAAGACCTGTGTTAATTCAAGATAATGGTAGTTTCGTTTGAGGACCTGAAGTTCCTTGCAGGGCACTACTGTAATTTCAATGCACAGAGGTCTATGCATTGGATCTATGGAAGTGCCCTGTGAGGACCTTCAGGTTCTCAAAGGGCACTAGTATTATCTTTAATTAAAACAGGTCCTCACAAGTGCAGGAAGTGGGCGGGAAATACAAGCATGCTATCAGCTGGGCAGATGTCCCAGATGCCTCTGGAGGGGGTGAGTAGAGGGAGGGGAATGTGGGACATATTGAGGTGGGTGGAGGGAGGGAAGAAGACAATAAACTCTTTTTTATGGTGGGTAGCGGGAAGGAGAACAAGGGTGTGTATTATACATAGGCACTTTTATTTCCCCTATAATTTTGGGTATCGTTTACACTTGCATACCTGAGATTTTAGGTATATGAGAGCTAACTCCTCCCCATTTACATTACTATGGCCAGAACATCTAAATGGTCTCTAGGAATTTTGTCCTTGTGCATTTGCCCCATTGCTGGATGCCATGGTCATGGAGGCAGACAGGACAATTGCTGGCAGAACTACAGGAACTCACTAAAGCTGGCAATCTTCTTAACCCCTTAACGACAGATGACTTACCAGGTACGTCCCGCAGAAACTGTCACTTAGTGACAGAGGACGTTCCTGGTAAGTCACGGAAGTCCGCATCTCTGTGTGGCTGCACGCTGCTCGGAGACTCCGGACTTCTTTGAAAAAAAAAAAAAATGTTCGGCGGGCATTAAGGTGACAGCCGCATACGAACGCGGCTGTCACTAAGGGGTTAAGCATCTAATACCTGGGGGGGAGAAATGCATTGCTTCACAATGCATCATGGACCCCTCTGGTCCTTAAGGGTTAAATAGGCTCATACACTCTGCTTGTTTCTGTTTGAAAAAGCTGCCAGCAACTGTTTTGTCTACCCAAATGGACATGACATCTGGGAAGACTGAAGAAGTTATCCTTTGAAAATTCTTAGGGGTCATTCCGATTTCCTGTTCATAATTAGGTAAGTGAGATGTTATTATTTGGTCTTGTTACTTCTCCTTTAAAAAAACAAAATTGTTCACAAGTATACCCGCCCCCCCAAAAAAAAACAACTAAAGCACCCCCCAAAAAATATGAAACATTGATTTGTAAAAATCAATGTTTTGGGGGTTTTTTGGCCAGGTGATTTAGCTAATCAGATTGCAAGAAAAGCACTCACGATGTCAAAAAACATTTTTGCATACCAACTACTGGGTACACCTTCCACTGTTTGTATGGTTTCTCACTGAAGTCACATGTTTTTGCAAAAGGTCAAAATAAAAATAACTTTTTAAGCTCTACAAACATGATCCTATTCTAGTCACTACTCACCTGAGCAAAGTAGGAAATGGTGTGTGTCTGTCAGTCTGTCTCTCCGTGTGTGGGGGTAACTATTGAAGTGTGATGAGGTCCTTACTTTTTTACATAATAACCATCATACCCTTAGTTGGTCCTACCCTACATCAATAAAAGTGGTGTTAAAGGGATAGTAACACTTGATATGTCAAATTATTTATATTGTAGGGTTTATCCTCTTGATTAAAACAAGGGTAATCTCACTACTGAGAGATGTTTTATTGTGATTTTTTAGGTGCAGTATCATAATGGCCTGAAATTGTACAGTGGCGCTGTTGCGACACCATCCTATGGAGGTTTATGGTCAACTAATCAGAGCTGTCCATAGGATGATGTAGCAACAGAACCACTGTACAATTTAAGGCCATTGTGATACTGCATCTAAAGAATTCAATTTACAGATGCAATAACTTTTGAATAAAACACCTCTCAGCAGTGGGAGTACCCCTATTTTACTCAGGGGGATAAACCTTACAATATATAGCTTTTTCTTATTAAATGTTACTATCCTTTTAATATAAGCCCATCTTTATGGTTTATTTATGGAAACTAAGCTATTGTGAGGCTTCTGTGTTACTTGTTCCCAAATGATAGCAATCATGCATGAAGCTCTGTGATATGCTTACTCTGCTTATGGATGACCAAATAAGATTCCAACCTTTAAAGGAGCAGTAAGCTTTTGTTATGAAAAATTATATATTGTAGGGATTTTCCTATTGAGTAAGATAAGGGTAGTCCCACTGCTGAGAGATTTATATTTCCAGAGTTATTACAGCTTAAACCCATGTTTTTTACATTAGCAGTGCCCTCTAGTGGTCAAATACTAATTAGATTTCCTCTTAGATTCTAATGGAGAGGAAAGTCAGGAAAGTCAGAGACATACAGTTCTCCATAGAATGTGATAGAAACTGCCTGTCACTTCCTGTCAGTTAGAACTATCAGGAAGTAAACACAGTAAATTCACTTCCTGGTTATTTGAACTGTTAAAACTTTTGAATAAACCATCTGACAGCTGTGACAGCAGGAAATGCTCTATAAAATATGTGTTTTCATAAATAAAAGTTTACTGCTCCTTTAAATACCATCACTTACCTCTAATCTTTACCAGAGCAAGGTGTAATATCATGGGCTTGCTATTATAGACTTTCTTGTGTTTTATTCTGCCTTTATTCTTCCAGCCCTGACCTTTACTCCTTTACTAGATTGTGAATTCATCATTTGTTTTCAGGCTGCCTACAAGCTCTGCTAGTGACACAAACCATTCTCATCTTCGGCTATCCCATGACCTTTTCCTATGACCCTGACTATCCTTGGTCTCAGCTTGCCTTGTCCTCAGACAGAGACCCCCTGCTATTCCTGCTATTACATTGCTTTGATTCTTTTCCTGGGCAATGTCCGAAAGTCACAGGCTCTTTCCCATCTTCCTACCATAGCCCTGTGGGTGAATTCCCAGTGAAGGATAAGCACCAGTATGAATAAAGTTGATTTACCAATCTACAACGTTATTTATAACCTAGCAGGAAAACCCCAGCTGTGATAAATATGGCAAACCTCTATTTCCCCTAAGAGCCAGAATTAGCAACTGCCTAGAGCTTCAAATTTTGAGGGTCGCACCAGCTGTGCTGTCCACACCACATCCTGAATTGTGGGTGTGAATAGAGCAATCACAATGTTCCTAAAACAGTTTCATGCCATTTTACAGTCTATTCTTTAATCCCTTGGATGCTAGAAAGATCTCCAATGCATTATGGAGAATTTTTTTGGAGATCTTTCTCATAACTAAGGGGTTAAAACCATATTCATTCTTGCTTTTTATAAGCCAAGAGTATTTTCTGTGACAGGAAACAATGGAAGGGACTGGGGGTGTGGTCATATCAGGACAGGGGTGTGGCCATGGGCAGAGCTAAGTGCACCTAGAGTGCTTTGCCTAGGGTAACCTCGGATTTAAATTCAGCCCTGCTTCCAATGAAAAAACAGCATTAAATTGATAGTAATACTTTCATAAAGATATTAAAAAATGAAATTAATTCCACCCGGTCCTATCTCTCAAACCTCTATGATTTGAAAGATATAAGCTTTGAAAGTTCCCATTTCCCTCCCCTTGCACGTACGTCAGCTTTCCCAGTTAGAGAAGGAGATCCCATTCAACAGACCATCCTGCGGCTCTTCAGCAGTGCCGTGATCTTGCTAGTTAGGCATAAATACTTCATTTGAATGGTCTACAACATGTGCCTGGTTTGCAAGCACACATTGTAGACTGTTCACATTAAGTATTTCTGCCTAACTAGCATGATCACTGTCCTGCTGAAGAGCGCAGGATGGTCTATGGACTGAGTCTCCTTCTCTAACTCGGAAATGAAAGTATCACTATCACTAAGGGTTGAAAACTAAGCAAAACAAATAAGAAAAAACATGCTTTATAAATAAATTCACCAAAAGAAATTACATATAAAAAGTTGAAACAAAGTAGAACATGGCATCCAGTAGAACGCTGTAAGCTGAAAAGAAGTATGAACTCACTTGCATTAAAGTGAACCGGGATACATGCAAGTATCTGCAAGTGATAGTTTATGCAGATATCTAGCAGTACCAGTGGTAAAGCCTTCTTAAATGGATAGTAATGTTTCATAATGAAAAACATAATTGTAAAAAGACTTGCGTCCATCTAGTTCAACCCTTTTCCTATTCCTGTTTACCCCTGTTGATCCAAAAGAAGGCAAAACAACCTCAATACAGCAATTTCAAATTCTGCTTTGAATGGGGGAAAAATGCCTTCTTGATTCCAAGTGGCAATCAGATTTCCCCTTGGATCAATAAGCACTAAATAAATATTCATCCCAATACTAACACACATAGCCCTAAATGTTCTGTTCTTTTAAAAAAGTATCCAGGCTCTTTTTAAGGGCATCTACTATATTCAATAGCACCGCCTCCTCAGGCAGTGAATTCCATACCTTTATTGTCCTTACTGTAAAGAATCCCTTCCGCTGTTTAGATGAAATCTCCTTTCCTGAAATCTAAGCGGGTGACCCCTTGTCCTTTGTACTGTCTTCGTAATATTTGGGCCAAGGAGAGTGTTATTTCAGTACTGTCAGAGTTGTAGTTCAAGAGTAATTGAATGATAAAGTCTCCCCCTCCCACCCCTTTTACTGATGTAACACTGCTCACCTCAGAACAGCAAGGTTGTGCCCAAGTGGACTGTAGAGAGAGACAATCTTCAATTAACATAAGGGAAAAACCTAAAAAACCTGTCAAGGGGGGAAAGGCTTTCATTGTTCTGTGAGCTGTATGATCTGTGGAACAGATTCCACATATGACGGGAGGTGGCTTACACTTGGTAAAAGGGGCAGTAGGGGGATAATTTATTATTCAATTACTCCTGAACTACAACTCTGACAGTATTGAAATAATACTCTCTATGGCCCAAATATTACAAAGATGAATTGGAGCTGCTGTTTTTGTGAAACATCACTATCCCATTATGTTACTGCAGCATCATACCTACATTTCTTAGTACATACAATAAATGGCATTGGAATTTGTGACAGATTAACCCCTGTATTTGACTACAGGAACTTCGCCATGAGCTCTAAGTGGCTTGGAAGGATGAAGTGGAAAAGGCAGGAAAATGCAACACTCTTTTTTTGGAATATTGGGAACATCACGGCACAGCAATCAACAGCAAGTAGGAATAACTCTGAAACAGAAACATATAACATAAATTGCTTGCAGGGGTTGTGGGTGGGAAGGCTAGGATATATACTAAAATAACCACCAGGAAGAATTACAGGGAAAAAGTCTAGTGCTTGTCAGAGACTCTGTCTTGGTGGAGCGTAGAGGGTTAATTTTAAAAACAAAATTAACTGAAACTCTGTTTTCAGATGTGTGTAAATGACTTCATCCTTAAAACAAAGGAGGCCTCTTCATTCAATACGGGAGTGAAATATTTGAGCGACTTTAATGGTGATTGATATAAAATTGCAGACAACCACAGTGTGAGCGTACCTAGCGACAGCTGCCGAGCTGACAGCAGCTTTTCTCGTCAGCAAGCCGCAGCTCTCTTCTGGCGGCTCCAGCCGCATAGTTTGTCCACTCTCTGTCTCTTTCATGGGTGCAGGGGATGTTGGCAGCTCAGCCATATCCTCAAGCAGGGTTCTGGTCCCTTCCGGCTCCCTGCAGCAGCATGTTGGCTCGTGTCCAAGCTGGGACGCTCGTTCTATTTAAAGAGACAGCACAACCTTTTTGCTCCTCCTCTTCCTGGGCCATTAGGTACTTAACTTCCTGGACACCACTCTCATTCGCCCTTTCGTGGTGTCTTGTACTGTTGGCTGGCAGTTTTGTGTATGACTCAGTTTGTCTGACTACCCGTTCTGGTGCCAACCTTTGGTTTGTCTGACTACCCTCTATGTGTATGACCCCGGCTTGGCTGACATTCCCTCTGGTGTGGACCTGCGGCTCTGGTAGACTAACTTCTCCATGTATGACCTTTAGCCTGGCTGACTGTCCGTTCTGGTGCTGACCTGTGGCCCTGTCTGACTATCCGCTCTGTGTATGACCCTGGCTATCCGAACACCTATTGGGTGTTGACCTGCAGCACTGGTTTTCGCTTGCTGTGTGTATATTCCTTCTTGCCAGACTACCCACCTTGGAGCTACCTGGGGTTGTCCACTGCGCACCCAGCATACCAACGCTCCAGTGGATATCCTGTGGGGGACTCCTGGTGGTTCTGGCAGACATCTCCTTGTATTTGCAGTGTACAGGTGTGGACCTGTACACAGTAGCCTTACTCAGTACCTAGTCTATACAGGTGCAGACCTGTACGCATTAGCCTTACTTGTCCACGTCTATACAGGTACGGACCTGTGGCACAGTAGCCTCCTCTGGAACCTTGTCTGTACAGGTGCGGACCTGCAGTAGTTCCTCAAGTGCAGACCTGAGGCGGCTTATCTCTAGCCAACCTTCTGGAGCTCAGTTCGGTACCACCACAGCAGTACTATCCCTCCTGAAGTCTTCTGTATTGTGTTGTGTTCTTGCTGTTGCTGTTCATTATGTATGTTCTGTAACCCTTAAAGTACCATACAGGTTTTAAATAGGATTGCTATGGTCATGTGTATGATATATGTTGCATGAAGTTTAGTATGCTGTCTATACATATTAGATTGATTCTGAGTATATTCTTGGTATAATCTATTATTGATTATAGTAATGCAATTTATATGTTTTATTCAGAAGGTATACAATATTTGAAATCAGTACATTATTAAATTATAGTGATCTCTATCTGGGATTTTATTCCAGTTAGTTTCTCTAAAACTATTGCATATGGTACAAGGAAAATTGTCAGAGGACCTGGCTTCATATTAAAGTTGACTCATCTGACAATATACCTTAAACCTCAATTAGCAGAGTTTATACAATTTCTGGGGCAGAACGTATTCATATACACTGCTTCCAACTGTATTTTATTAATTGTAAGGATCAATTATCCTTTTCTATGCTGCTGAGTGCAATTATTATTATCTAATACCTCTGAATATACCCATGTGTGGTTAACCCTTAAGTTACTGGTAATTCTAAAGGTGATAATTGTGATTTGAGTTACTGTATATCTATTGTAATCGCTGGTCACTCATTTATATCATTGTTATTTACCCTTTATATATAGTATATTGTATTTAATAAATTATATATATTTTTGCACAAATATGCGGGATTGATTATTTTAATCAATTCTTTACTGTGAAGTAGCGTGTCAATACCTAGTATTGTATAAAGTTCTCAACATTATTTAATATTGTCATTTATCTATTTATGTGAGGATATCCAGCCTGATTGGTTCTCTTGTTTTAACCCTCTGGATACCTTCAACATAATTGATTTGACATGCTTTAGCTCACCATCTGGGTGCCACTGTCTATTTACAATGGCAGCCTGTCAGTCATCTCTCCATTCCTGCTCTGCACTCCACCTCCATCCTTCTCCTCTTCTGGTGTCTTATTTAAGCTGCCCTTTCCAATCTTTGAACTCACAATCTAAGCATTCAGTACTGGGCCTAGTGTGTGCAGATCTTGTATTCATTGTATACAGTATTGTCCGTTGCTGATTCCAGCCTCTTTCTGACTCCTTTTCTTGTCTACCAATATTGTATTAACACCTCTTTTTGACTGATTTCCCATTGCCGACTTGCTTTGTGTTATTCACTGCTCCTTTTGTGTCTTGCCCAGTTCCTGCTACCCTTGGTCTAATCTCACTGTTATTCCAGTATTCTCTAGTTACATCCTGCCTGCTGATATTAAACTTGCTTACTAGGGGTTCCTGCGAGAAATCCTGCTAAAACCACTCTGTTGTCTGCTTTTTCTCAGGAAAATTCACTTTTAAACCAACAATTAAAATCTTTCCATTTTTCTCCCATTGGCCAAAATTCTTCGCCATTTTCTCAATGGTTAGAAAGATTCCTCCCATTGATGTACAAGGTTTTCGCTTTTTTGCTATAAAAATGTGACACATTTGCGGAAGTAAAACACAATTGAAGCAGCTACAGAGCAAGGTAGATGTGCTGTGCTGTTCTGCCGTGATCTTGAGGCAAAATTGAGTCAGGAGAGGCTCATGATGACTGCTATCACTATGGGAAAGTTTAAAAATAGTAAAAGGAGGAACTGGAAAGGCCCTTATGCGTCCACTGAGTCTGAGGAGGAGGAGGAAGTGAGCACTACTGAACCAATGCTGCCCAGTCCCCCTAAATCACCCCTAGGTATCTTTGGGAATTTAATGGTATGGGAGGCAGACGTGCTGCCCCTGCTGCCACTGCTGCCACTAGTGCTGTGCCTACTGTCAGACGTGCTGCCCATACTACTGCTACCACCATTGCTGTGCCTGCTGTCAGACGTGCTGCCCCTGATGACAATAGTTCTGTGCCTGCTGTCAGTGCTGAACCTGTTGCCACCAATACTGTGCCTGCTGTCAGATGTACTGCCCCTGCTGCCACCAGTGCTGTGCCTGCTGCCAGTGCTGCCCCTGCTGCCATCAATACTGTGCCTGCTGTCAGACGTACTGCCTCTGCTGCCACCAGTGCTGTGCCTGCTGCTAGTGCTGCCCCTGCTGCCATGAGTGCTGTGTCTGCTGCCAGTGTTGATCGTGCTGCCACCAGTGATGTGCCTGCTGCCAATGCAGAACCTGCTGCCACCACTACTGTGCCTGCTGTCAGTGCTGAACTGTTTCAACCAATACTGAGCCTGCTCTCAGATGTACTGCCCCTGCTGCCATCAGTACTGTGCCTGCTGTCAGACGTGCTGCCGTTGCTGCCACCAGTGCAGTGCCTGCTGCCAGTGCTGAACCTTCTGCCACTAGTGCTGAACCTGCTGTTAGTGTGTCTTGTAATACTCAGGAGGTGGGGAAGGAGAAGATGATGCCAAGTGTGACAGCAGGAGACCCTAAGTTACAATTACCATAACCAATCAGTCCCACCAGTGCTAGTACTACTAATAAGAAGGTCCAGCAACTTGTTAGTATTAGAAGTGAAGCAGGAGTTAATCATCATATTACTATCACTTGGGGCCACTGCTATGAGCGAAAAGTAATGTGTGTCAATAATCTGAGAAGGAGGATAGAGATTTGATGCAAACATGAAAATGGTAAAAACTATATACATACAAAAATCACACCATACCAGCAAGCCCCCCACCACCACCACTACAATACACATCTGCCACATTGTAAGATGTATTTTTTTTATCTCTTAACATCATCATGAATATGTGACAGTGTCACTTAAGAAGGGAGTAAATGTTGTGAGCAAAGGACAAATGCACTCTGCAAGCTAACACATTTTTCATGGTATATGTTGCTGTAGGACTCACAACTTTGACTTTCAGCCACTTATTTCTAAACTTCAGCCCTCAGAAGAAGTAATAGTGTGCTGGGAAATGTTGCACCATATTAAACATAGGCGAAAATGTGTTGGAATAGGAGAAATGTGTTGGAATAGGAGAAAAATGTGTTAGAACTGGAAAGAAATGTGTTGAATGGGCGAAAATGTGTTAGAATAGGAGAATAATGTGTTGGAATAGGCAAAAAATTTGCTGGTATAGACAAAAAGGAGGAACATTTTGCATTGTAGAAAAGGAGAAAACTTTAATGAAAAAAGAGAAACTTCATACGTTTTTTGTAAAGCGTAATGTAGGAAATTTTTCTCAGTTTTCGCCCACCCCTAATGACGAGTGAAACAACTAGCTTGCCATCGCCTTCTTCCTCTAGGGTAACTACATCTTCTGCCAATCCACCTAGTTCATCGTTATCACCCCTGCCAAATGATAGCCACTCTGTTGATGTTAGGATGTGGCTGTTTGTCAGTAAGGCATTTTTTTTTCCTCAGGGCTTGTGCTTTAAAAAATACAAAATAAAAAAAAAAACATAGACCTACAAAAGAAATAAACAATTTTTGGGAGTTTGTTTCTAACAAGCCTAAGTCCTACAAACCAATGTTTCCTTAGGGCTTGTGCCAAGCAAGCTTAAGTCCTACAAATCAATGTTTCTTCAGGGCTTGTGCCTCTAATAAGTCTATGTCCTATAAATCATTGATGTTTCCTCAGGGCTTGAGCCTCTAACAACAAATCTAACAAATCACCCTCTACAAAACACTCTATCATGTCAAGTATCAGTCTACCCCAGTGGCAGCTTATGTCAGGAGGTTCCTGTCTCTATCACTTTACATACATATTTCTTATTTTATTTATTTTTTATTAATTGTCCCCCCCCTAATACCAGTCAAGAACCCCTCCCCCAAAACAAATTCCCTGTTCAACTGATTCATTCCCCAAACCCCACCCACCAACACAGGAACCCTCCTCAGACCCCTTTTATACCATGTCTTACTGGGTTTTTTGAATTGTATTTAGGATTTATTGTTTTATTAACTGCCCCCCAATCCCAGTAAATAAACCCCCCCAAAAAAGAATTCCCTGTTCAACTGATTCTTTCCCCACACCCCACCAACACAGGCACCATCTTGCCCCTGTTATACTATGCCTTTGGGAAATAAAATAATATTTGCTATGTGTTGTGTGTAAATTTAATGTTCCCATTGATTTCAATGGAATGAGCAAGGCAAAAAAATTGGAAAATCAGCACTTTTCTCAGAAAATTATTCGCAAAGTGCCATTATTCGGCAATTTCAATTTGAGGTGAAAATTTTCACCCATCCCTATTGCTTACCATTTCTTCTACTGGGAACACCTCCAGCTGTTTCCTGTTACTTGCTTTTTCTCCACTGACTTCTTGATTTAAGTTGTGGGATAACTTAAGTATTACTGTGGGGAACTTCTTATTGTCTTTTTAGACTATCCTCTGTGAGGTTATCCATGGCTCTCACCAGCTCCACTAGTCTAGGTCATATAATACGGCTGCAGGCACAGCACAGCTTCACAGAGGGTAGCCTATGTGCCTGAGATTTGCACTCTAGTAGAAAATCCTTGCATCCTGAAACTATTGACTCTTCTTCTTTCTTACACTGATTTTTTGGGCTTTGGTCCTGAAACCCTTACACAGCCCTGGGAAGTCAAAGACTATCTGTGGTTCTCCAGTCTCCTTGACCTATCAGTACATTCCACATGCAGTTCAGGGTGTTTGCACATCCAGTTGTGGGGCAGGTGGCTCCCACATGCTTCCTCTCAGTATCCTGGAGTTCCTGAATTAGCGGCTCCCAGGAAGGGGCTGTATATGGGCCCCCTGACAGTCACAGGTTCTCTTGTATTTCTGCGGGAGCACAGTCACAAAGATATTCACTAGTTAAGAAAATATTAAATGTATAATTCCATTTCATTGTGTTACTTCAGACGTATAATTTACCATATTAAAGGGATATTGTCATCTCATAATGTCTTAATATATTTTGTCACATATCTTTAGTAATAATAAACCATATCTGAACAGTGTTAATTAGTAGGGATGGGTAAAACTTTTCGTCTCAAAAGAAAAGCATGTAAAAAACAGCACTTCCCACAATACTTGCATAAAATGCACATTGAAGTTTTTCCATCTTTTTCATTGCATTGAAATGTATGTATGTACGTATAGCTTTATTTATATGGCACCACAGAGTGTATGCAGCGCCTTACAGATATATGCTACAATAAATAAAAGGGGATAAAATGAGTGTCACATTTATAGAAACAATAGGAGAAAGGTCCCTGCCCAAAGGACCTTACAGTCTAAATGGGTACTAGGAGACAGACAACAGGGTAAGAGGGTGTCAAGTGGTGAGATTACAAGTGCTGAGTTTGGACAAAGGTAGTGCATGGACCTAGTGCTCCAGAAGATAAGATTTCAGGGTAGACTTAAAGACAGAGTGGGATTGTTCAAGACTTAGGGATAGGGGTATTGAGTTCCATAGGTAGGGAGAAGAAAGTGAGAAAGATTTGAGACGGGAGAGGACAGAGGGTGTGGATGGTGCAACAAGAAGGGCATTATGTGCTGAGCGAAGGAGGCAGCTAAGAACATAAGAGGAGATGAGGGAAGAAATGTAAGGAGGGTTATCAGTGTGGAGACCATTAAAGGTGAGAAGTAAGATTTTGTAAGTGATGTGTTGCTGAATAGGGAGCCATGTCAGATGTCTAAGAAGGATGTGAGCAGGCTCAGATTTTGGGGAGAGTGTGGTGATTCATGCAGCCAAGTTTAAATCAATTTGTGTAGGGGAAAGATGGGTAGCAGGGAGGCCATTTAGTAGGACATTGCAATAGTCTATGAGGGACAAAATGAGGGCATGTACAAGATTTTTAAAAGTTTTGTGGGAGAGGAATGGGTGGATTTTAGCGATTTTGGCATGGAGTTAATGTGAGGGGAAAAGGAAGGAATCGCATATGGCCCCAATTCCATCAACTGTAATGGTGACGCTAGGTGTTGGGCAAGGTCTTGGAGGGAAAATGAGAAGTTCAGTTTTGGACATGTTTATCTTCAGCTGACAGTGGGCTATCCAGGTGGATATGACCAAGAGGCAGTCTGAAATTTGTAACCTGATTTGAGGTGAAAGATCAGGAGAGGACATCTAAATCTGAGTGTCGTCAGCATATAGTTGACACTTGAAGCCAAATGAATTGATAAGGTCACCCAATGAAAGAAGAATTTAAAAAAAAATGACTGTTAAGTTACAGCCAACAATGTAGGTGATCCTTTCTAGCTGAACTGGCTGAGACTCTACTGAGACTGATTGACAGATACCAAGCAGACAAACAAAACATCAAACATTAAAGACAAGACAAATAGCCAAGGGATAAATCTTGACATAGGCAAAGAATGAGAGCTGGAGTTGCTTATAGTTGCAGGGAGCATAGATGCAATTTATAGACAGTGACATCGAAATTGACACTGACAGACAGGAGCAGTTAAAAAAAACAACTTTTGACAGGTAACACAGACAGAGACAAGCAAGAAAATCTTCTCCAGAGCTGTGACTGACTGAGAGTGACATTGACAGATGGAGACATCAATATCAGTCCAAGTGGGTAAGAGACTATTGTGACTTTTGGGTCCCAGTTCATCGTTGAATTGCCTCCTTAACAACTTATGAATGTGCCTACATATGTCATCAGGATCACTGCCTGCTTCACTTTAAAGAACTACTCCGTTGACTTCCAGATAGTCAAGTTTCAGAGAACCTACAGAATATAGACTTCAGCAATTCAAGGAATCGATATATTATGTACATGTTCCATTAGACCTGAGTGGTAACCCCTTATCTGGCAGTCACACTTCTTATATATGACACCCATCTATACTACATATAGCAGCTTTTAGTGAAATACCACTAATTTCTGAACTTTAACCTAAGTAGGTTTTTTTCATAAGTACATTTTATTAATTGTAATAACATTACAGTATATGTGTGTGTGATAAATATTTAAATATTATTTGTTACTTCATGCTACTCCTTTTTATATTTATAGCACCCTCCCATTATATATTCTTTCTACCAGTTCCATCTCCACTGATCTAAGTACATTTGGATCAGTTGGGATTGTAGCCAGCTGTTTTATATAGACTTCATGTATTTATCATCAATATTATTAATATGTTTTGTACAAACTTTTTGTAGGTGAGCACCAAGATCAACACTAATTTCCTGTTTTTTTTCTAGATCATACATTATTTTCAGAGACACAAAAGAAATTTTTTCACACACTAATAGCAGTATGTCATACTAGGGCCTAGAGACAAGGGTAAAAGAAAAGGAGTAGGAGGAGTGCATGGATATGTTGATGCAGAAACTGACTGAAGCAATGGTTCCTACAGTTTGTGCAGTAAGCGGTGATGATGACAATCCTCCCCCTCGTGAGGCTTTTTGTTTATAAAAGTAATATGAAAAGTTCTACCAATAGTAGTTGTACTAAACTTAAAGAAGATGAAGAGTCACATTCTAGTGCTGTTGCCATAGCAGTGGAGGATTTAGCATTAGCAATGAGACCAAGTGCTACATCAGACAGTAACAGTAACACGCCTCCTCAAACTAGTAGTCATCCTTCCAACCCCCCCCCCCCCCGGGGAAAAATGCAAATATAGTGTTTTAGACTTTAAAGGGATAGTAATACTTCGTTTTATATTTATTTTATTTTGTAGGCATTAAAAAAACATGAAGACCGATATAAGTCTTATCTCTCAAACCTTAATGATTTGAGAGATATTCACAAGCAAAGTTTCGCCTCCCGCCCCTTTTACCTACTGTAAGCCATCTCTTCTCAGATGTGGAATCTGGTTGTAAGACTAGACAGATAACAGAAGGGGACAATCTTTTTCCTATGAGTACAATGAAGGTCCTTCAACCCTTGACAAGTTTTTCAGGTTTTTCCCTTATCTTAATTAAAGATTGTCCCTCTCTGTAGTCTACCCGGGCACCTCCCTTCTGATCTGGCTGAACAGTGTTACATCAGTAAAAGGGGAGGGAGGGGGATACTTTGTCATTCAATTACTCTTGAACTACAACTCTGACAGAATTGAAATAACACTCTCCAAAGTCCAAATACTATGATGATTAATTAGAGCTGCTTTTATTATGAAACATTACTATCCCTGTAAAGAATTTGAGAGTAGTGGGGAAGGGAAGTAAATGTATGCTGCTGAGCTGACCTAATTATAGATGATGGTGATGATTATGGGTTCATTGTCAAAATGTTGCACACGCTATTGCGAGTAAGTAAATGGCACATTAACCATGTTGCGGGGATGAAAATGGCGACTTGGGAATCTTCCCTGCTTCAAAAGGGCGATATTCTCATGCTGAGCTTATTTCAATGCCTGCATGGCTAATGCACAACATGACTGAGCTCTCTCCCCCAATATTCCCTCAGGTGCACCACTCACCTCTGGAGTACAAGGATTTGGGTGACTTCAGAACAGAGTTTAGCTCAGTAAATCCCATTGCATGGTCCTGTCTGCTCACATACTGACAGCTCACTGACAGCTCCCCACTGACAGCTCACTGCGCTGCGCCGACGGCTATAACTTTACTGAGTTCTCCCAGGGATGGTCTTCCTCTAGGACAGGATGACTGCAGTGTGAATTACTTTTTCCCTGTACTCCTTGGCATTCATTTTACAGCTAGCTGGGTGAACTGTGTAACTTCTCAGTAAAGTTAGAGCCATCGATACAGCACAGTGAGCTGTCAGTGGGGATCGTACTACTAATAGTCATGGGGGGCATGCCTCTATTAGTCATGTTATTCAAACAATAAAGTTACACCTCTATGTGTTGCCAACCCACCCTTGCTTATTAGAAAGAACTGCACAAAAAGAATACAAAACTATGCATGTGGAATGGAATTTTTTTTAAAAATGCTGCCCTATTCTTTTTATTGAAAATATTGTATCCCTCCGGCATATTTGAAGCTACAGTTGTACAAGCAGCCTGGTGAACAAAGGGCTGTAAACATCATAAGGCTAGAAAGTACATCTGACCATCTGTGGGCAGCAGCAACAGCAGAAGATCACAACCTAACTAGTAGTAAAGGTCAGCTGAAGGATAGCCCATACCATCAGCATACCACTTCGTGCTGCAGAGTTTTGAGAGACAAATCAACAAAGCTATAGATGTATTTAAAAAACTTGGCACTCAAAAAGTTAACATTACCCAGACCTTGGCCTGTGTACACGGGCTTTTACACTAATATATAATAACTGGTTTGAGAATAGAACATTTGGTAACTTAACCCTGCTTCAGCCATGTAATAACTCTAATTGTTACTCAGCTCCTCTCATAACCTAACACCTCAAAGAAATGCTAAATCTTGCCAGAAAAATCTATGCACATTTTAGCAAGTCCTACATTGCTCACAGTGACCTATATTCCACTTTTTTTTAAAGGAAAGATAGAAAATATTTGAGATAAACTCACAAAAGAAAGTACGATAAAATACATATACTCAGTCCCAGATCGGTCTATTATACAAGAACTACAACTCATAAAATGACAAACTTTTATTAGTACCAAAACTAAAAAGTGCAGTCATAAAAACATAGCTAAATATACACTTATTTCATGTATTAGTTATAAAATAAGCTAACTAATAAGGAGGTGAGGGGATGGTGTCCCTTCTGGTGCTCAAAAAGTTAAATGCAGTCTGCCATTCTGGTTTAACCAAAAGCACAAATCATTCCTTTGTGTCACCAATAAAAGCCATTCCAACACTTACAAATGTCCCCTCTGCTGCCACCTAGGCTGGTGGCGGTAGGAATGCATAGTAACACAGGCCCCCCCCCATACCTTTTGGGCTGTTGCTCGAGTCCAAATGAGGGAATTTTGAATAGACACTGGCTTTCTATATGGCCAGTCTCTATTCAAAATAGATTCCAGCCTACAATTGGCTGGATTGAGTGCTTAAGCACCTCCCAGGCAATCAGCTTCTGGGGGGTATGACAAAACCTGCTAGAAGTTGATTGTCTGGGAGGTGTGTAAGCACACATCCCAGCCAATTGTAGACTGGAATCCATTTTGAACAGAGACTGGCCATATAAAAAGCCAGTCTCTGTTAAAAATGTCCTCATTCGGAATCGGACAATGGGCAGAAATATATGGGGGGGCTGTGTTACTATGCATTCCTGCCACTGCCAGCAGAGCCAGTGGAGGTGGTGGCAGTGATGACATTTATAAGCTTTAGAAGGGCTTTTATTTGAGACACAAAGGAATGACGTTTGTTAAACCGTAATGGCAGCATATTGTTTTATGAGATATGCCAGACTGCATTTAATCTTCTGAGCACAGGATGGGCTTTTTTTTTTAAATTAAATGTTTAATTGAAGTTTTTTTTATTTTATAGGAAAGATTTGAAAACAGAAGGAAGATTATAGAGAAAAGAAGAAGAAAGATTGAAGAAGATGGACAGTAGCTGATCAGGGTGCTGAAGACTCCACCGGACATAAGGATTACTGGTAAGTGTTTCTTATCAGGGGCATACCCTGCTGGCCCTCATAGAGTTAATTCTACTAACATTTCACACATTTTGGGATTGCTTTGGATGTGTTGTTATGGGGCTTAGGGCCCCATCCACGGGTGACTTTTCAGATGTGTTAAGGGACTCTGCACCCAGAAAAACTGGGCATAGATTTTCACATGTTAACGTATCTTAGTGCCTAACGCATGGAATTGAATGGCATATCTGGGCATTTTGTTGTGTGCCAATGGGCAAATGGGGGTTTTTAACTGGAATTTCTTCAAACCAAAGGTAAGTGCATTGCTTCCCTTGCTTGAAGAAATGAGAAATGACATTGGGAGGTTTTTTTTTTTTTTGGTTTTTTTTTTGCATGAGGGGTAATAGGATCAAGGCCATAGTCTCTAACAATTGTTGGTGGTGGCATGGACTGACACATCTCTACAGGACTGCCTATGAAAGTCTGTGGGTCAGTCTTTGACCCATAGAATAAACTTGATATACAGACTAGCATAGTTTTTCACAGTTTTAAACTGAGACTGCATTAAAACAGTGACAGCATTGCACTGTTAGCTATAAATCATGAATTGGCAGTTCAAAATTGAAATCATTTGGAATACATTTTATCATATGATAGTTCATTTAGAGATAGCCTGTATATATATCATAAAGTAGATTTCACTGACATTTTTATTATAGAAAACAAAATGCAAACTTATAAAATGACAATTTTCCTTTCATTTAAGCTACTGTCACAAGATAATTTCCCATACTTCTTAACACCCTAAGGTCAATCTTCCAAGGCTAACCCAAACAGTGATTCATAAGACTGCATCTGCTGGAGGCACAGGAATATAAAACAGCTTTCCATGGTTTATAAATACTCCATAGCCAGCAATAGACATAAATAGCTCTCTGCAGATTCTATGCATTGACTTGGACTTGTTCCAGGATCTCTCTGTTTTACAACAGCTTTTCTAAGTTATAGTGTTTTTGCACATCTAATTTTAGCTGTGTGTTATCTTCCATTACCATACTGTTGTTATGTTTGCTATGTTAGTGCAAATGGTATTTGCAAGGTCTCTGGAAATTAGCACGTAGGGAGTTAGCCAACATCTCTGTGTGTGAGCTGTTTAGAAAACATTTGCTTTTAACACACAAAAAATAAATAGCATAAAATTGGTATGAAACTACGTTGAAATTTATGTTTTCTCTCACGTGGCTTTAAACTGTGCTAACATTGCTTTCAGTGGCTATATTACCTACCTGTGCCACTGTGTTCACTATCACCTAAAAAATTAACTGAGATTATGTGCACTTAACATGAGCTTCATGCTAGCATCTGTACACTGTTTTTTGTGGTCTACAATCTAGTCATAGATATGTTCAGTGGGAGCAGACATTCCTGGCTTTTCCAGGACTCCAGGGGGGATATTCACTAAGCGGTGATAAAGAGATCATAAAGTGAAGATCACTTCTCCAGTTTATCACTTCTCCAATTCCTATGTTATTCTATAGAGCCTATGCACTAAGATCTTGAATGCTGAAGAAATATTAATGTATAGGCTCCTTAGAATAACACAGAAACTGGAGAAGTGATAAAAAAGTAATCTCCACTGTATCAGCTCTTTATCACTGCTTAGTGAATATCCCCCCTTGGCATTATTCATTAAGGCATGATAAAAAGGTAATAAAGCAGACATGACTTCTCCATTGATATCATTTCTTCAGTTCCTACGTTATTCAATAGAGCTTATGCACTAAGATCTCCAAAACTTAAAGGGATAGTAATAGTTTATTATTACTATCCCTCATATTGTAGATATTTGTAAAATAATTGAATAGCCCCCAGGTTCATCTCTCAAACCTTTATGGTTTGAGAGATAACCAAAGGCAAAGTTCCCCCCTCCCTCCCCCTTCCCTGAAGTCAGCGTTGTACTGACTGCAGGGGAAGTCTGTTGTACGACAGGCTTGCGGCTCTGCAGCTGAGCATAGATCCCGTTAGTGAAAACAAATTATTTCACTGAAACAGTCTTCTACATGTGCTTGGTTTGCAAAGGTTTGAGAGATGAACCTGGGGGCTATTAAATTATTTTGCAAATATGTAGAATATGGGGGATAGTAATAATAAAGTATTGCTATCCCTTTAAAGGGATAGTAATACTTATGATGTAAAAAAAATATGTTGTAGGGTTTATGTCCCCAAATAAAACAAGGGTACTCCCACTGCTGAGAGATATTTTATTAAAAAATGATAACTGCTCAAACATTTTAGTTTTAGGTGCAATATCACAGTGGCCTGAAAATTTACAGTGGCGCTGTTGCTACACCATCCTATGGAGACTTATGGTCTACAGACCAGAGCAGTCCATAGGATGGTGTAGCAACAGTGTCACTGTGATATTGCACTTAATAAATCAAGCTTGAGCTGTTATAATGTTTTAATAAAATATCTCTAAGCAGTGGGAGTACATTTGTTTTACTCATGGGGATAAACCTAGAACATATATTTTGTTACATTTTAAGTATTACTATCCCTTTTAGAGATGTTAGAAAATTGGCTCCATAGAATAGCACAGGAATTGGAGAAGTGATATCACTGGAGAAGTCATCTCCACTTTATCAACTCTTTATCACCGCTTAATGAATCTCACCCTCGGGGTTATTCATTAAGACATGATAAACAGGTAATAAAGCAGACATGACTTCTCCATTGATATCATTTCTCCAGTTCTTATAATAAATAAGAATTAATTAAATTAATTAAAATGTAACAAAATGTTCTAGGTCTATCCCCCTGAGTAAAACAAGGGTTCTCCCACTGCTGAGATATATTTTATTAAAAAATTATAACTGCTCAAACTTGAAATGTTTAGGTGCAATATCACAGTGGCCTGAAAATTTACAGTTGCACTGTTGCTACACCATCATATGGAGACTTATGGTCTACAGACCAGAGCTGTCCATAGGATGATGTAGCAACAGCACCACTGTGATATTGCACCTAAAAAAATCAAGTATGAGCTGTTATAATCTTTTAATAAAATATCTCTCAGCAGTGGGAGTACATTTGTTTTACTCGGGGGGATAAACCTAGAACATATATTTTGTTACATTTTAATTATTACTATCCCTTTAAGAGATGTTAGAAAATTGGCTCCATAGAATAGCACAGGAATTGGAGAAGTGATATCACTGGAGAAGTCATCTCCACTTTATCACCTCTTTATCACTCCTTAGTGAATAAACCCCCAGGTTTTCCATTGTTTGTTCAGGATTATGTTTAAATTGGCTTAGAGGAGATAATATCCTTTCACTATACAAGAGTATCAGGTACTAATCACAGACAATTCATTAATTATCTCAATACAAACAGCACAACATTAAATAAATGCACTGTGAACATGACAATTTGCACATGCATAAAAAAGTAAGTTTAGGATTACATTTTAAAGATGTACCATATGAATAATTATTTTTTCATGCTATCAATTTACATAACTTTAACCCTTTGAGTTCCAGAGAGAGGTTTACTTTAAAAGGTCACACACGAAACAGCGTGCGACCACATAACACATTAACTATGTCGCTCGTGTGTGTGCTGCAGAGTGCCTTTAATCTGTGTGGAAAATAGCAGAGAAGGGGAGACAGAGCCGGGGCAGCGCGCTGCCTCCAGGAACACATTTTTTTTTTTACACACAGATTAAAGGCACTCTGCAGCACACATATGGAGTAGTAAATTGGTGATTTACATTAAAATAGCATATAAGGGGAGATAGGACAGCAGACGGATTAGTCAACCCTTTGAGTGCCAGAACATGGCACATATGACCGATGATGACAATGCTGTCACTGCACTAAAAGAGAGATGGATTCATGAATCAATGATAGACAGAGCTGGCCAGCAAGACCAGGATGCGCCCTTTCAGTAGGTGACCAGACAATCTCGCTCTGTCATGCAGAGCAAGATTCTCATGTTGCCATTTTAATCCTTGCGACATAGTTAATGTGTTATGTGGTCGCAAGATTTTTCGTGTGCAACCTTTTAAAAGGATACCTCAGAGAGGTAACCAAAGCCTGGTGTGGCAATGCATTGAATACCTCTCTGGCACTCAAAGGGTTAAATTTATGTAAGCTTATTTCATTTTTTTGATGTTAGAGTTCATTAGGAGGCAAAAATAGTTTATAATACCTTTTATTGGCTAACCAAGCAGATTTAGAATGCAATCTTTTAAGACCTTAGGTCTCTTCCTCAGGCATGTTATACAAATAAATATGAAAACATCTCTATTAAATACAAGTACACATTTAAGAGAGATGTTTACATATTTATCTGTATAACATGCCTGAGGAAGTGTCCTAAGGTCTTGAAAGATTGGATTCTAAATCTGCTTAGTTAGCCAATAAAGGTATCATAAACTACATTTGCCTCCAGTATTTCTACGGCTAACACGGTACCAACTCTCATCTGTTATCAGAGTTCATTAGGACATTGCTACTAAGTTCTGTAATATAAAACAAACAACAAACCTGCGCTCCTCCAGTCTAATTGTGAATAGTGTGCCCTATATTAGGCATATATAATAACACTGTTGATAAATATGAGGTTTTTGTGCCCACATTTTTGGCCAAAACAGGAGGTGTAAGCTTGCCAACCCCGTCAACATACCTCAAGTATGGCAAGTACCTACTCTAAACACCTGAAAACCCTATCTAAAATGAAAATAAATAATGAAAATTAAAAATAGCCCCTGAAGAGAGATGTTATAATAAAGGTTCTGTAATAACCTTTGCAATATGTGTAACCTCTTGGATGATTTGCAGTGCATTGGGTACATATCTAGCATCCAGGTGTTAATATGTTGAATGTCAGATGCATTGTTGACCTCTCTAGCATCCAAAGGGTTAAACAAATAAAATAGCTAAAATAGTAGAATCCTTAAAGGGAAATTATACCTTAAAAATAAGGAGCTTTTAGTTTGTTCATTGAAAGGACTTTCCAGGGTAGGTGCCCTTTAAACAGCAGTCATTTAGTTCTAATTACTGTTTTTGTTTGCATTTGACCTCTGTTTTATTCCACTACTAGCTTTCTCAGTTTCTGTATAATAATTACTATGGTCCCTTAAGACCTATTCAAGCTTACTGCAACTCATTGTCTATTGTGAGGTGGTGTGATCTAGAGGCAGACTTCAACAGAGATCACCATATGCAGGAAACTGCAGACATAATGTTATATATAGGCAGAGTTCTCTTTTAAGTGGTAGCCATTTTCCAGTTTAGCAATGGCCAAATGGTATCTGGCCCTATTTCATCATCAGTGAGGGAGTGCCAGATAGATCCGCCAATTCCATTTGTCAAATTCTGGCTCGCGGATCCCTTAGAAACCTATCGGAGTGGACACATTCATGCACATACACAGTACTCTTATGCATGTTTGTCAGAATGGTCATACTTTCACAATTTTTTTTAGTGTTTCTCTTCGCATACAACAACAGAAAACACAATTGGTCATAAATAGATTCTGTAGTGTTTGAGAAGAGGAGCAGGGTAATGCGAGGCTATGCAATTAAGGCTTGATGACCAGGAGAGAGACATGTGACACATGCACGCTGAAGTGTGGTGTGTGGTCGTGCAGCAGAGTAAGTGTGGATGCAGCCTACAAGTGTGGGATCTCTTCCCCCCAGTTATCTTCCTAGTTAACAGAGCTAAAAATAAAGGGAGTTCACCAGATGCCACTACATTACACAAACCAGGTTGACTGTGTCATTTATTGATGAGCACCACAGTGACAACGAGGGTTTTGGATTTCCCCGTGTGACAATGAGCATCTCTGGCCTACCCAACTACCATGAAGCAGGGAAACCTCTCTGGGACATTATGGACCTTCAGTTGGCACATTACAGTCTACTTACATTTCACTAAGGGAAGCTACAGAGATCCTATGCTGAACAGTTAGAACAGTTCATGGACCAGTTTGTATGTGGTTTGCTAAATACAGGGATTCAAAAGAGGCTGTTAGCAGAGAAATTCACTGATGGACAAATAAGCCTTAGAAATAGCGGTGGCATTGGAAATGGTCGAAAAGATGCAACCCATCTGAATTCAGGTCAAGGCACCACTTCCCCTAATTTCGGGGAGCTGACCCCAGTATGCAAGATGGCAACAAATAGCCAAGTTTTGAAAGGAGTATTGCCTAATCGTAAGTGCTACAAATGTAGATTGTACTCTCATGAGATTTAAGTTTGTCATTTTAAGAATGAGCTCTGTTTTAATTGTTCCAAGAGAGGCCATCTCAGTAAGGTTTGCAGAGCTCCCAGACTGCAGAGAGGGTCATCCAGGGGCAACAGACACCAGAATTCCAATTTTCTAAAAAGACAATCTGCATTGGAAGAACCATTTGAGCCAAGGGAGTGGGTAGCACACCTGCACATTTATGATCTAGGAGACCAGTGAGATGTCTTGCAGGTGGACGTACAAATTAATGTAAAAAATGTCAAGTTGGAACTGGACAAAAGTTCATCAGTGTCAGTACTGACGTGGAAACAATTAAAATGGTAAACTTGAAGTTGATGTTAAAAGGAATCTATCACCCCCTACATAAGTTTGTCTAAAAAGTAAGTTTATATAGCGTATACTATTGTCATTTTTTTTTATTCTTTGTTTGGCCAAAATGCAACTTTTAACAATGATCCTGTGCCTTCCTTCTGGACAGACTGAGGTTGCAGCCCTGTACCACAGTCTGTCACTCTTCCTCTACTCCCTCGATCCAGTCTCCTCCGATGACAGAGGATTTCTGGATGTAAGCTGGAGCTCTCTCATTAGCCAGAGAGCACTCCAGGTTACAAGGATAATATCACAGAGTTCTGCTCACACAAGGAACTGGGTCCAAGATCTGTGTTCACAGTTTCAGGAGGTATTCTTTCCGTCCCTGGGTAAAGTCAAGGCAATGTTCGTATATCTCACCGTGTGCTCTGGAGAGCAGTCACGTTTGTACTCAGAGGCTGAGTGGAGCAAAGGTAACTGTGGTAGAAACAGAGGGAATCATCTTCTTAGTCACCTGTAGTGAATGAGCATCTGCAATTGTCCCAGTCATTAAGAAGTTGGGAGAAATCCAGTTCTGTGGAGACTTTAAGAACGCGCTGAATAACCAACTTGAAACCGAACAGTTACTTTTATTTAGACTGTATGGAATGTTTGTGTGGCTGGCTGGGGGAACCACCTTCATGAACCTGGATTTATGGCAAGCCTATCTTCAGCTAGAAGTTCATCCCGATTGCCAGAAATTAGTGACCATTTACACTCATAAGGGATTATTCCAGTACAATCGAATGGTGTTTCGGTTGCTTCTGCACCAGCCATCTGGCAACACACAATGGACAGAATGTTGGCAGATATCCCTCACACCAAGTATCTTCTTGATGACATGATCATCACATGAGTTACGGAGGAAGAGCACAAAAAAAATGTCCAAACAGTTCTGCAATGGCTTCAAGACTATGACTTATGATCAATTAGGAAAAATTGCCAATTCTTTCAACTGAAGCTCAGTTTTTATGGTCATGTCATTGAGAAGGACAGACTACACATGGCCAAAGACAAGGTTCAAGCATTGTTACAATCTCCACATCCACGAGATCTTAGATCATATGAATGTGCAGGCAGAGCATCTTGTACAAACTCTCAAAGCAGCTCTCACAGCTATGCATTGTTTCTTTACTATACTGGAGTATCTAGCAACTTTCCTCCAGTGGTATCGAAAGACACATTCTACCATGGAAGTTTCTCTAGCAGTTCTGATGTTTTCTCTTCAGTTCCACACGAAGTTGAATATTCTGCACACCATGGATGCTGCTGCCCCTCAGAGAGACGATAATTTCCTGTGGCTTCAGTCACTGTTTGCAGATTTGCACAAGAGACAGAGTTTGTGCTTGCTGGACTCAGGGATCCTGATGCTTGATTCCTCCTAGAGTGGTGACTATTCAGGGTTCCAGGTCCTACATTCTTCACACAGATGAAGGCACACTATGCTGTTGCCATTTTGACCAGTTGTGTTCTGGCCCAGTGGCTATAGCACTCTCCTGGGAAGAGAAGGACATCTTGCATGTACAAACACCTCAGGTCACTCAATGCCACCACCATCAGTGGAGAGGAAAGTACAACCTCCAGTGATTGCCACAAGCAGACCGGTCCAGTCAAAAAGATCCCCAGATTGCTGGGAGTCTGATGAGGTGCTGCACTCATGGAAGAAATACTGAAGCAAAACCGCTGTCTCTACCCTTTCCAATCTCTCTGTGTTTGTTTGTGTGTGTTTTGCAGTTTTAGGAAAGGGGAGGAGATGTAATGTTTGAGAAGTGGAGCAGGATGATGCGGGTGGTTTCTTAGCAACCATCCCTTGAGACTTCATAAGGAAGTCTGGCCAGGCCTGGAGAGATACGTGTGTTGTGTGGGCACACAGCAGAGTGAGTGTGGATGCAGCCTACAAGTGTGGGATCTCTTCCCCCAGGTCATCTTCCTAGTTAAATGAGCTAAAAATAAAGGGAGTTCACCAGATGCCACTCCATTACCCAAACCCGTTTGACTGTATCGTTTATTGAGGAACACCACAAACACCAAAAGGTATTTGTCAAAGTTAACTAAATAAAAATAAATAAATAAAGCTAGCTGTTTGTTTGTGGAATGGTTAATATCTGAATTTAAATGGCTTGCAAGGTACCAAACATCATGGGTTTACAGCAGGGAGATCTTGTCAAACTAACCTAATAGATTTTTTTTGATTGGGTAACTAAAATAATAGACCAAGGGGGAGCAGTAGATATAGCTTATATAGATTTCAGTAAAGCATTTGACACTGTCCCTTATAGAAGACTCATTAATAAATTGCAGTGTTTAGGTCTGGATGTAAAAATAGTTAAATGGATAAGACAATGGCTGAGTGACAGGAGACAGAGGGTGGTAGTCAATGGAGAATATTCAGACGAAAGGAGTGTTACTAGTGCAGTACCTCAGGGATCTGTACTGGAGCCCATTTTTTAAATATTTTTATTAGTGGTATTGCAAAAGGTCTTCAAGGAAAGGTATGCCCTTTTGCAGATGATACCAAGATCTGCAATAGGGTAGACATTCCAGGGGGAATAAGCCAAATGACAAATGATTTAGGTAAATTAAAGAATGGACAAGAGTGTGGCAGATGCAGTTTAGTGTTGATAAATGTAAAATAATGCACTTGGGACATAAAAATCCAAAGGAAAAATATACTATTAAGTGTACTGTGCTGTCAGAGACAAACAGAGGAAAGGGATTTGGGCAATGTAATAAAGCAGTGGGGAATTCAAGCAGGGTACTGGGTTGCATAGCTAGGGGCATTAGTAGCAGAAAAAGGGAAGTGGTCGTGCCACTCTACAGATCTCTAGTTAGACCTCACCTAGGGATGGATTCGCAAAAAAAAAAAAACAACATTACTGGGTGTGATAAGATATTTTTAGCAATTTAAAGATCCATCTAAAGAATAGCTAACAGCAGTTTGATAATCCTTATGGCCGATACATTGACGTGCATTGAGAGGCATGGAACAAGAATCCCCAGAGCCATTCATAGGACTGCGGTACTGTTAACGGCTGAAGAAAAGATACGCTTAACAGACAAAAGTTAAGAGCCAGTTTTCTTAGCGGTTAGACACTTAATGGTCAAAAAAAACACCCATTACATAGGAAAACAGACAAAAATGCTTACTGCACAAGCATGTAAATGGCAAAATTAACCAGTGCAATGCCAAAATAACACAAAAGCATGACCAGACACCACAAATCACTGTCACACATAACAACAAGCAACACCACAGGGGCAAGGACTTCCAAAACAAACACCAACATAACATGGCACGGTGAAATGCGGGTTATCACACAACATGGACATCTGCCAATACAAAACAAGCTCAACTGTGCAACATCACCACATGATCCAGACACATCCTACACCCCACAACTTCATAACCGCAACTGACAGAGACACAGCAATCAGAACACAACTCATTTTAAAACACAGACACGCCTGCCAACACTTACCTGGACAACAAACACCTTCCCATTGGTCATCACTCACCTCATCACCGCACCTAGACAATGACCTACCAGGTACTTAAAGGGACAGCTCACCACACTCACTTGTGGCTTGTTTTCCACTCAGGGAGAGAAAGAAAGAGTGAGATAGAGAGAGATAGAGAGAGCACAATAAGTATGTTGGGATACTTATTGATGAGAAGACTGCGGGGAAGGAGTGCAAGGGCGAGAACTAGGGAACACCAGCAAGCCCCAGGCACACCTGATCAACAGCCTTCACCTGTTGTGAGTGAGGAGGCTCTGGCTCAACAGCCACACAGGAGCCCATCCCCACCTGGAGGACAGCACTTGCCTGCAGATGCACAGCTGCAGCAACATGATGCTCCACAGCAACAGCATGCTCCCCAGCTGCCACAGGGACCTCTGCAGCAGCGGAGGATGTATAGATGACCACCAAGGCCCAGGGTATACCCCCCAAGGGTCACTATCCTTGGAATGACCGATGATGAGGAGATTGATCGCTACAGGTTGAGGCTGACCAGCATCATTGCCTTGTATGAGGTCATCAAGGATCAGGTGGATCCAATCTACACCCACAACCATGCTCTCACTGACCTGCAAAAACTCCTGTGTGCCATACACTTCATGGCAAGTGGTGCATTCCAGTCAACTGAGGGTTACACATCTGGCATGTCACAGGCCACATTCTCCAGAGTGCTGGCCCAGGTCTTGCCAGCCCTCAAAAGCAAAGCCAGTACCTACATACATTTCCCCACCACTGACATAGAGTGGAAACATCTCAAGCAGGGCTTTTACACAAGGGGAGGCATGCCCAGGGTTGTGGGTGCTATAGATTTCACCCATGTCCGTATCAAAGCCCCAGCACGTGACGCACATATCTTCATCAACAGGAAGAACTTTCACTCCAAGAACGTGCAGATGGTGTGTGACAGCAACATGAGGATTATGAATGTCTGTGCACAATATCCTGGCAGCTGTCATGATTCATACATTCTACAAAACTCCTCAGTCCACAGAGACTTCGAGAATGGAACTTACATAGGGGGATGGCTTCTGGGTGAGTTCACAATACTAAATCACACCACATCCACAGGTTGTAACGGTTTTCAGACACTCAGACAGCAGGTTTGAATAAAACACAATTTTATTAAAACCAAAAATAATGAACAAGGTCGCCCTCAATAGGCCACACAGTGTATAGCAAGGGATAGACACATAGACCCTCCCAGGGCCAGTAGACAGGATACAGATGGTGTATATACTGTCACAGGACAGGCTCGAAATGATATTGGCAATCAATAGTTAACACACAGAACTCGTCAGTCTCTGTTGTGGTGTTTGGCACGCCCAAGGTGAAGAGAAGGCAGTAATAGGTGCGAGATAGTCCAGCACTATCAGTCCATTGATGTAGTAAGCTGCTTGGAAAATGCAGAGATTGACCCAGAACGCTTTAGAGCAGTAGTGAATAGCCCCCACGGGCGTATAGCGGAGACCACTAGTAATGTTGAAGCGTGAGTCGTTAGCCCCCACGGGCGTATAATGGAGACTACAAAGCTGCAAGAGCGTGAATCGTTAGCCCCCACAGGGCGTGTAAACGAGGCCAACCATACAGTGATAGCTAGAGCCAAGTAGCCTCCACAGGCGTATGACAAGACACTTTGCACTGCAAAAGAGTGACTCGGTAGCCCCCACGGGCATATAGGAACCCAACTGTACAGTGATTGCTAGAGCCAATAGCCCCTCCAGGCGTATAACGGAACCACCGGTGCGAAGGTGCAGGAGCCAAGAGACCAAACCGGTACGTAACCGGAACCGACAACTCTGCTTATGGAATGACAATATGAGCCGCCGTCTATCGAGGCCCAAACACGGCCGGCTCAGCAGGAGTAGTGGGAGCGTCACAGCTCTGCAAGAGTTAAGCACAGCACCCGGTTGGAAATAAAGCACAGTAAGTAATCGGAGGCTCAGCGTATCGGTATCGCCCTGGTAGTACAGCTCTGCAAGCTTAAATGGAGACTCAGCTAGTAGTATAGCTCTGCAAGCTTAAATGGAGACTCAGCTTAGTAGTACAGCTCTGCAAGCGCAATCGGAGACTCAGCAGTAGCGCCGCTCTGCAAGCGAAACTGGCAACTCAGCAGCACAAGGGTTAAGGTCCAGTCTCGAACAAACAGACGTGACTCAGCAGGAATCAGAATGTCACCCCAGCGACACAGCAGCAGGAACGTTGCCGGACCGGGTCATCACAGTGGAGATTCTCAGACAAGCCAGATCAGCAGCGAGCAGGAACGTCAGCCAGGCCGGGTCGGATCACAGAGGAGGTTCGCAGACAAGCCAGATCAGCAACGAGCAGGAACACAGAAGAGTCGCAAGTACAGGCCAAATCGGTACACCGGAAATCAGGAACACAGGAACACAGCAAACAGCAACACTGGCTCTGGAACACCACGAAAGGGCACCTGACAGGTGCCAAAGTCAGGTATAAAAGGGATCACCAGAGGCGGGCCAAACAGGCTCAACCAATGAGGGAGCTGCACAAGAGAGAGTGACAGAGGGAGATCACGGGGACCGTGATACAGGTGTATACACAACTCTGCTGACCATGCTCCTGACTCACAGCTAGTACATCCACCACACAAAACATCACTCACACAACATGTTCTCCCTGTCTCACCATGTCACTCACATTCCACAGGTGATGCTGGCTAATATGGCTGCAAATCCTGGCTACTGAGCCCAGTCACCAATCCCCAAACAGATGCCCAGGAAAGATACAACCAGGCTTATGGCAGAACTTGGAATGCCATTGAGCGGACCTTTGGCCTCCTTAAGTCTCAATTTCGATGTCTGGACCACTCGAAGGAGCATTGCAGTATGCCCCAGGAAAAGTGTATGACATCATAATGGCGTGTGCAATACTGCACAACATCACAGTGGACACCAGGCTGGTGGATGATATCCAGGACCCCCAACTTGAGGAGACCCTGAGAGGGGCGCAGATCAGAGACCGGCTCATCATGGACCACTTTAGATGTGAGTATAACACAGGCATTCAAACAATCCATGCAAGTCCTCCATCAGTCCTACGAATTGGTGCCAACACACTAACCACACTGCACATGATGTTCTGTTTCACCCCACAGGATCATTAACACAGCACTGCACTGGCAGCAGTCTGGCCCAAAACATCATGCATACCATGGATGTGGCATATTGTGTGTGGGGATTCCAAAAGCATCTTCCATTCCCTTCTCCACATTGACACCTCAAGGATATCACGCACACCCCCAGGAGAACCAAGGTACAACAGAGCAACCATGATAGCCTTGTAGCGAAAGAGTGTTAGCCAATGCGTTGCATTGAATAACACTCTGTCACATCGGGGGTTAAAGGGCCATTAAAGTCAACATGGGACCTGTAGTTTGCCAGAGTTGAGAAGAGCAGCAGAGGGATGGATCTACAGTGATATTGTTACACAACATAGAGGTCATGAAACATGTATCAGATCTCCACCATGTTGACCTGTGAGTTTGCAGTGATATGTGCCCCTGACATGAATACACACATCAACAAATGTCTTAATAGTTCCATGAAACAAATAAAATTGGGCTGCCACTGTCACTCCCACAGCGGCAGCCCAGATTCATTCGTTTTATGGAGTTCTCAGAACATATTTGTGGATGTGTGTATTCATGTCAGGGGCACATATCCCTAGGGCTGGTTCACATTCCCTTAGTTCTCTACATAATGGGTTACAGACGAGTACACAACACATTACAAAGCAATGGTTTGTGTACTCACCTGTAACAAAAAAGATTGAGGGGATTATGAAGTTGAAGTTGTTACATGATGATCAGTTCGAGGGTGCTGCTCCAAATCCTTTCCTCTTGTCCCACAGGCATCCATAGCATGATCCAACCTTGAACTGAACATTTTCCATGTGACTAGACTGATGTCTTGACAACGCCTCTATGAAGCTCACCCCTTGGTGCTTCAAGTGCTTGTGTTGGTGATGCAATATTTGAGCTGATGTTCACAGCAACCTCTACTGGAACATTCTAATATAGACTCAGAAAACACAAATTCATGTGTGTACTAACATCCAGGAATCAAACCTATACAGTTAGAATGCTCATCTACAGAGTTGTCAAACCTTGTCGACAACACATGAGCCGAAGAGTAGTGTTTCTAAAGTATTAATATTTAGTTTCAAAGTACATTTAGTGTGCACATACAGGTGTCTAATGCATATAGGCAATATACCCTGAAAACACATGTACATTCTAATGTATTTTGAGACACAATAAAGAAGAACCATCACTATTCAATCTGTGTCTGTATGAAGAAATGTTGGATTACACATGTGTCAATGCGTAACCACACTCAAGGTTAGAGTAGCCCCCATACTTGGGAAGGCATGACCCACATCACAGGAGTCCACTACTTGTTTGGCAGTGAGTGGACTATGTGATGTATTCATGCAAACAGATGATGGCAGTGATACACATGTGCTGGGAATGTTAAAGAGGTGATACAGGGGACATACTTCCACAGTGATTTCATGTTGACGGTTTCTGTGTTGCTCAATATAATCAATGTTTTGAGATTGCTTTAGTTTGACATATCTCAGTACATGGCCTACATCAACAAACAACCAGACTAATTGGACAAGTGTTATCACTGGTGAAGTCTGTTACAACCTTAGTAAAACAACAACTCAACTTACTGGAGAACCCAGTGCTCACCCCAGGATTTGAATGTGCGTGCTACACATTGTAATCCTAGCGTGAACATTGGGTTCCCCAGTAAGTCAGTTTCACAATAAGTGTGAATCAAAGACTATTTTGCTGCATGTTCCATCTGTCCTGCTTGTTAGTTTTCTGCTAAGTCAAATAGCTCTTTGTTTGGTTAACACCTTAAATACAGCAATTGATGCAGATGAATGTTCAATGTTGCACCAGTTGTTGTGCTAAGGTCTATGTTTTGTTCAAATTCAACCCACAACATCGCCATATAAAACTGTCATGTTATATGGTTTCAGGGATGGATTGCCATTTGAATTTGTACAACGGTGTGAGTGTGAACCCATGTTGTAACATCCCACACATGTTACCTAGGCAGAAGCTGTGTTCACTGCATTGCCTGGCAATGCATTGTAGACAACTCTTCCACCCAAGCTATCACTAAACAAACACAAAGCATATCAGACAGGATTCAAAAGCACACTGTTTTTTTTTTTTTTTGTGGGGGGGGCCTTAGACTGGGTGCCAGAGGTGGATTCCCTGGCTGATTGCCTGGTCACCCTTTGACCCCTAGGTGTGGCTTCAGGGCTCACACTGGAGGGATTGGTGGGTGCAGTGGACCCCTCTGTGGACCGCAGCTCTCTATCTACACGCAGGTTCTCCAAGGCCTACTTTTTCACCTTTAATTCTGTGGAATTATTTTAGGCCTGTGTGTTGCACATACAACCAGTTATTCTCAGTGGCACTGTGATGTGTGACCTGATCCATCCTTTTTGTGATTCAGTAAGCGGTGAAGAAGACCTGATGAATTGGACATGATGCTGACTTCTCCAGTGATCTCATGTCCCCATTTGCAATGTTTTCTATGGCATCTATCCAATGTGACCTTAGCAACTTGATTCATGTTATTGAATATTCTCAATAGACTAACATTGGGATTGGTGAAGTGAGGGTATGTAAGTGTTAATTTCTCTCCATCATCTCTTCACCACTTAGTGAATGTCCCCTGTGTAGCATGCAATCGTTACTCTATCGACTCGTGTTCTTATTAGTGATTAACCCTTTGAGTACTTGAGGGGTTGCCAAAGCATTGTTGAATGATGCATTGATAATTCCTCTAGCACTCAAGTGGTTATGTGCTGGTTTCCCTCTGGATACATGGGTGACATTGTGTTGGAGCAGTTATGATGTTTAACATACAACACTTTTATGAGCATGGTTTGTGTGGATTGTGTGTGATCAGCACAGCAAAATGAGGGTTAACCAGGGAGTGTTGGTGCATTTGTGTGGATGAATGATGGTCATATGTTGGGATGTGACTGTGTTTGTGTGTAATGGTTGTGTGGTTTGGTGTGATGTGTGGTTATGTCATGCTGCACTTACTGGTAGTGTGTAGGCTTCTCTCATCCCCAGTGTCCGATCCTCAAGGGACCCCCTCAATCAGCGTGGATGACAGGGTCTGCCGCAGCCTCTTCTCCCATCCGCTGAAGGTGATAGGGACAGGTGGACCACCACCGGTACCTTAGGTGTGCAGGGCGGCATCCCCCATCTTCTTCTTAACCTGCCTCTGGCAATCACCTCATCTTTTCTTTATAGAGTCCACGTCCCTTCTGCAAGTGGCCACTGCATTCACCCGGCTGCATATCTGGTTCCATGCAGCCTTCCTCATCGCAGACAGGCCATGGACCTTCTCCCTCAGGAAGAGGATGGTCTCCCTTTCCAGCACAGCCTCCACGAGGGCCCTATTCTCCTCCTCAGTATAACGGGGATCCCTGATCCTCTCCTCCTCATGTCCGGCATGCGAGGAGTCGGAACCAGACTGCCCTGCCGGCGCTGCCCCTGCCTGTGTATGGTGGTCCCCAGCAGGTATCCTTCTGTCCCTGTCCTCCTTGTGCCTGCTCTTCTGGGCCTGGTCCCCCTCTGCCCTGCAGATCTCCCTCTCCCACCCCTACTCTCAACAGAGAAGTCCTTCTCTCCTTCCTCCTCCTCAACTACTCTCCTTATCCCTCTCTTCTGTCCTCCTCTCCTAGCCATCACTCATCCACTCACACCCAGGCACTCCCACAGGCCCTCACAGACACACTTGATCACACTCACTCTCTGTCACACTCTTTATCTCACAGATTCACACTGTCAAAAAAAAAGTTTAAAAAATGTGTAAGGTGTTAAAAAAAGAAAAAAGACTATGTGTATGTATGTGTATGTGTTTGTATGGGTGTATGTAATATGTGCAAAAGTGTGATATGTTTATATTTAGTGCAATGCTCTTCTCTCTCCAAACTACTAAAACTCCTTCTACCTGGAGTGTCAGCTCCTCTCTTCCTCACTCTAATCGTTATCCTCTGCTCCTGGGTCCTGTGATCTAGCGCGCCAAAACTTGAAACACAGAGAGGGTGTGACTGTTATTTTGGGTTATATATATAAGTGTATTGAACATTTTTGATACTTTAGGGCCTTGGGATTGGCTTTAGGTATGAATTTTGTTTGTGCATGTATCAGGGTTGCCAGCCAACGCTAGCCGTAATGTTACATTTTGACTTAAGTTGTGTTTTAACGGGTGTTTGGGATTCACGGTGATGCGAAAACAGGTGCAAAGCATGTTTTTGTGTTACGTGTTTTTGTTGTGTCTACGCTCGTTAGCTATTCTTGTACACTTACTTTTAAATCTGCTGTAAATGATGTGTTATTTGCAGCCGATGTGCCTTTTTTACTTAGTGGCTGGTTTAATGTCAACCTTTAAATCTATCCCTTAGAGTATTGTGTACAGTACTGGAGACCCCATCTCCAGAAGGATATAGATACTCTACAGAAAATTCAAAGAAGGGCTACTAAAATGGTGACTGGTTTACAGGAAAAGAAATATCAGGATAGACTAAAGGATCTGAATATGTATAGCTTGGAGGAGAAAAGAGAGGATATGATTGAAATGTTCAAATACATGAAGAGATTCAACAATGTGTAGGGTGGAAGTATATTTCAAAGGAGTAAAAATGTTAGGAGAAGAGACCATAGTCTAAAACTAGAGGGACCCAGGTTTATATGTAATGTAAGAAAGTTTTATTTAACTGAGATGGTAGTAGTTAAGTGGAATAGGCACCAGCAAAAGTGGTAGAAGTTAATACAGTGACAGAATTTAAGCATGCATGGGATAGGCATAAGGCTGTCCTTACCATAAGAAAAGACCAAGGATCAATAAAGGTTTGAGGTTTTTACGGTAGGAAAATGGGAAGACTAGATGGGCCGAATGTTTCTTATCTGCAATCAAATTCTATGTTTCTATGTTAAAGGAATGCTGGGGAGACACTGCTAGTTGTAAACCCCTCCACCCAAAAACAGTGTTAATGTGAGAGAAAGCAGTCAGCCAACCTGAGGCTGAGTGACATGATAACACTGACAGATACCAGACAGAGTACATCTGTGCATGCTGTGATTTCTGGTGACAAAAAAAAGGAAGAAAAAAAAAACAGTAAAGTAAACTATTTGTGGAGGCACTGCCAGTTGTTTTCTGGTGTGGGTAACAAAACGGGAGAGCTGACTGCCCAAAAGATAAAGTATTAGAGTGAGTGACAGCAAGCAGCTAGCCTGTCTGAGACAGATTAACACAACACTGACAACCACACCACTAGACAATACATCTGATGTGACAATCAATAACGATGTGACTCTATATGACATGTTCAGTGCGTGTAGCAAAGTATGAACAATCTGCATTATATGCAGATATGTGTGAAAATACAATATTTCTTAAACTACAGAACTTAACCTAGGCTTGATCTCAACAAACATTAAATTAGCTTTTAAGAACTCCATATTAATGTATTTATTTATATTAGTACTACTATTAGTAGTAGTAGTGGTACTAGCAGTAGTAGTAGCAGCAGCAGTAGTATGAATAATATGGGATTTCGGGATCCCATATTATTTATTAAAACTTATCAAAAACAGAAATATTTTACTTTTTTTGGCTTAACCTCTGTGTTTCTGTTGCGGCAAGAATGCATTGCTTTACAGTGTGTTCTAAGTCAATCTGACAAAAGAGAAGTTATTGGTGATTAGGGATGGGCAAGAACTTTCACCTCAAACCAAAATCTGTGAAAAATGGCACTTCCCACTTGGAGAATAATTTCCCATGAAACGTGCCATTTTCCTTCTTTTTTAGCCTAGCTCATTGCATTGAAATTAATGGGAAGAAAACATTTTTTCCACCACATGAAAGTTTTCTCTACTTTTCTACAACCATTTAAAAGGGCGTCAGGCTCTTACAGCAGCCATTCTGTGTCTGAGAGATAAGAAATCAGAACTTTTTGTGGTAGAGAAGATAGGCAAATAAAGAGGAATTGAAGCTTAGTTTATCGAGTCTTTTAGGGAGGATATTTGTTCTCTGCATTAGGGGAGTCTGGGGGCAGTCTGGGGGAGAAGAAGGGGGAAGGAGGTTGACCCCAAAAACCCCGGTATGACTGATTGGCAAGACACAGGCAGATGGGGTCCAATTTGCTTGCTGGTTTTGCTTTTATTGTCTCTGTTCTGAGGAAAGATGTTGTTGATTTTGTTTTTCAGTTATCATTTTTTTTTGACTGACTGTGATAAGATAGGGTGGACAACTTAAAATTAAATATATAAATAAATATATTTCTAAAAATAGAAAAAAACATTCTTAAATAAATATATTAAGTAACAGACAGCTGACTGGGACCCTGATGTGAAATCTATGACTGAGGCAGTCAACATTGAGAATTTTGTTAAGGGCTAAGGGAAGACATCACGCTCTATCAGTTGTGTAATATAGAGCAGGGCTTAAAATTTGAACTCCTTTGGTACTAGCCAGACCTGAAAAGTTACTCACCACTGCAAGCCATAACATATCCACCAGGGCTGAATTTCTACTCGCCAGGGCTAAATTTTCACTCGCCAATGGCGAGTGGAAGTTTTGAGCCCTGCTATAAAGAGTAAAAACACACACACACTTGTTGAGTAATGTCCATCAAATGCACAAGGGAGAGGGGGACAGGTGGAGCAGTGCAGGGATGTGGGAGTAAAATGGTAGTTCAAAAAATCCATGGTTGCTGCAGCGTGTGCAATAAATGATGATGATCCCACTTCTCCCAGGGAGGAGTCAGTTAGTTAATGTCCCACCAAATGTTCCACCACCACCACCAGTACCAGTACAAAAAAAAAACATATATGAAGAACACTGAAGACAACAATGAGTTACATTCTAGTGTTGATGATAGCATAATGGAGGAAGGAGTAGCTGCTGAACCATCTGAGGCATCTGACAGTGACATAAACAGGCACCAAAACACCTATCCTCAAACAAGTAATGAACTTTGTGAAAGTAAAAGTAAAAAGAAATTGTTTAAGACCTCTAAATGCTTAGAGTAATATTAGGGTAGTGGGAAAGAAGTGGCAGGTGATGCTGATACAGAGGATGACCTAATGATGACTTTTTATGATGATGGTGATGATGATGATGATGATGATGTAGATCTAGAATATATCCCTTCAGCATCCTCCTCTTGTTCAGATACAGATGAAGTTGAGAATGAGGGAGATGATGACATGGCCAGGAAGTTATCAGAAAGGCAAAGGCTCAATCTTCCACCACTGAAGAGGAGCACTGTTCCTGTCTATAAACTGTTTGAGAAAACCATTGGAAATTCTAACCCTGAACAAGCAAAGATAGCAAAAAGTACACAATCAACCTGTCAGTGATCATAAGTATCATCACCAATGCCAAGTCCAAGTCCAAGTCCCATTCAGCCAAACACACTTGTGTTGAGTAACCAGCGTCAACAACAACAGCAACACATTTATTAACATCCACTACCTTAGCTACGACAAGTGCCTCTGCTGCTGCTGGAAGTACTATACCTTTGACACCTAGTAGTAGTAGCAGTAGAATTGCATCAACATCTAGCCCCAGTAGTAGTAGTAGTAGCACCTCAGGAACCCACAGTCCAGGAAGTCCACAGTATGGAGATATTTCACTCAGGATCCAAAAGCTAAGCATTTGCTATTTGTTGTCTGTGCAGGGGAAAAGCAGAACGTAAGCACAACCACAGGTCTAACTGGGAAAAAACAGCAGGTCACAAGTGCCACAACTAGCAGCAGCAGAAGCACTCCAAAAAGATCCAAAGGCTCTGGGGTAGATAAGGGAAGTTGGAATGTTATTTATGTGTCAGAGAGTGTGCCATTGCAAGCAGTTAACTCATGGCTCCTGCTGCAAAGGAGTATGATGACTCTGGCTTTGCTGTAGGAGATGGCAAGAGTCATAGACACACGAGCTGCATCTACATCCACCACCTCCTCTATTCATGTTGTTAAAGCAATAAAGTTACAGGGTTTTTCTACCATGTTCTGCCAACCCACACTGGCTTAGTTCCTGGTAAGGAGTCAAAACCTTCACAAAAACAATCCCAATGTACACCTGTGGAATGGCAAAGTTGCCAAGATGTTGGTAGTGGACATGCTGCCACATTCTTTTGTAGTATACCAAGGTTTCAGAAACTGATGTCATTTGTAGCTCCACACTGGCATATCCCAATCCACAGTTATTTTTCCAGGACTGCTGTGCTTGAATTGTACAAGCAGATGGTTGGTGTGGTGGGAAAAGGGCTTATATGTGCACTTGGCAAGAAAATCCACTGACAACAGATATGTGGACAAGTGGGCAGAGCACAGACTATATGATTGTGACTGCTCACTGAGTTTCTCTCCCAGCACCAACAGTGAGCAACACTAGCTTACAGCATCAGGTGACAACCAGTAATTGTGCCACTGTTTCTGGCAGTGTTATTAAAAGGCAACAGCAGCAGGATAGCCCATACTATTGGCACGTCACCTTGCGCAAGCAGAGTTTTGAGAGACAGTCCCACAAAGCTGTAGATGTTTTACGTAAGCTAGTGGAGATGATAGAGGAATGGCTTGTACCCTGCTCTTTAAAAGTTGTTTTTTTGTCTGCTGATAACAGTTCCAACATAATCACTGCCTTAAATTTAGGTGCATGTGTCCTGATTTTGCCCATTTGCTAAATTTAGTTGTGTCCAGATTCCTGCCAGTATGCAAAACCTCAGAGAGATGCTTACTATTGCCTGCGAAATCTGTGTCCATCTTAGTCGCTCCTACAGTGCACGCAATGCTCTATATTCCATACAAAAGTGTAACAACCTGCCCCATCTTCAGCTGTAAATAGAGGTCCCTACAAAGTGAAATTCCACACTGTACATTCTAGAGCATTTGTAGGAGCAGAATAAGGCCATTAGTGAGTACATCATGCAAAACTGAAAGGCTTAGGAAGGAGACTCTTTGTCACCTGGCCAATGGCAACTAATGTACAATGTATGCAAACTGCTGAAATCCTTTGAGGAAGCAACCATGCTGGTGAGTCACATAGGAGCAAGAATTAGTGAAATTCTTGCACTGATATTTTTGTTGCAGAAAAAAATGAGGAGAAGTCTGAGGAATCTTACTATAATGACAACACAGACATGCACCAGCTGGTAAAGGACATGTTAGCATGATTTGAGCAAGATCCTCACATATCCATTAAAAGCAATGAGGAATACATTCTTGCCACTTTGCTGGACCTCCCACTTCAAACACAAAAATTCAGAATTTCTGCCAAAGGGCCATCAGCAGTTTGTCACAATATGGAGTCATGACGATCATCAGCATCTATCTGAGGAATAGGATGCTGTCAAGGAATATCGAGATATACTTATTGATTGAGTGCAGGGTTGCACTGTGGAGGATGAGAGGGAGAAAGTTAGGGCACAAAAAATGTCGAGACAGCATAGTGAGAAAGAAGGAAGCAACACAACTCTACCAGCAGAAGCACCTACATCATCAAGCAGAACATCCCATTCTGAACACAGGGCAATTCATGGGTCTCAGCATGAGTGGCAAAAATCCAACACTGGTGGTGGTGGTGGCACTGGTGGCAGGATATCTCTTTTTGACTTGCTCCCTGAGTATGGTCTGGTAACTTGCACACAGGAAAACCCATGTAGATCCTAGAAGTGTGTGTGAGATGGTTTCTGCATACTTGCAGGAAAGCTACTTTCTAGGCAGAAACAATGACCCCATGGACTACTGGCAAATAAAGAAGTGTGTGTGTGTGGCCAGCATTGACACGTACTGCACTGGAAACCCTTGGTTGAGTTGAGCAGGTTTTCATTGCAGCTGGTTACATTGTCAATGACTGTAGGATGTGGATATCAAGCAACAATGTTGGGAGACTAATATTCTTCAAAAAAATCAAAATCTTATACCATCTTAGTATCGGGTAACATGAACCATACATGATGACAGAGGAAGCCAGGCCAATGTATTAACAGCAGCACAGATGAGGAGGAGGGATGTGAAGAAAGGTTGCTACCATCTACCACAATTAGGACCACTGCTATGAGTAATGTGTATCTGTAATCTAGAAAGATGGCTTACATTTGACACAAACATGATAATGGTAAAAACTGATGTTGGAATATATATATATATATATATATATATATATATATATATATATATATACACACAAATAAACCATACCACACCAGTCCCCAACCACAACTACTATACACATCTGCCACATTGTAGGATATACTTTTTTATCTCTTGACATCATCATGAATACGTGCCAGTGTCACTTAAGCAGGAAGTTAGTGATGTGGGCAAAGGACAAATGCACTCTGCATGCTAACACATTTTTCAAAGCATATGTTGCTGTAGGACTCACAACTTTGACTTTCAGCTACTTATTTCTCCACTACAGCCCTTAGAAGAAGTACTATTGTAGTGAGAAATGCTGCTCCTTAGGAAATAAAGGCAAAATATTTGTTAAAATTAGCGAAAAGGAGGAAAATTTTGCATTGGCGAAAAGGAGAAAACTTTTCCAGAAAAAGAGGAAAATCGTCCATTTTTCATGAAAACTCATGCAGGAAATTCTTCTCATTTTCTCCCACTCCTATTGTTGATCAGGTTTTTATAGGGGTGGTGGGGGTCTGCATTTATGTCAGTTTTCCACCAACTTAACAACACATTTAATAACAATGTAGTGCAATCTCCCCTGGCCATGAGGGAGTTAAAGTGGGTCTTTGAGAGTGTATGGAAGTATTGAATGGTGATACTTGGTGACATGGGTTTAGCTCCAGATCAAAGATCAGTCAAATTTAGCTGATTCAATAGAAACATAAAAACACAAAAACATAGAATCTAGACTGTCCATTTTCCTACTGTAAAAACCAAAAACCTTATATGATCCTTGATCTTGTCTTATGTTCAGGACAGCCTTATGCCTATCCCATGCATGCTTAAATTCTGACACTGCATTAACCTCTACCACTTCTGCTGGTAGGCTATTATACTTATCTACTACCCTCTCAGTGAAGTAAAATAGCCTTTAGAGGCAGAATTTGACCATTCAGAAGCCAAAGTGACATTGGAGTGGACGGGAGCTCTTAGTTTCAGTGCTTCTCTCTTCTGCCAGTAGAGCGAACACATGTACCAGCATTTTCATTCACAAAGGCAATGTGTTTTACACACTGCCTTTGTGTCTGCTCTCTGCCTCTCTCTTCCTTACTATGAGAGTAAGGATGAGAGAAGCAGAGAGCAGACATAACATCAAATAAAATAATGCAATAGTGGGGGGTATTAACTCCTTCAGTGCGGGTGCTGGGGGCAGGCTGGATGTAAGTCCATTTCTGCTAAGAGCAACATGTTTTTTTTCTTATACATTTAAAACAGAGAAAATATTTTATTTAAACATACTATTTAGAAAACAAATCTGCTACATTTAAACAACAAATAATGGGCGTTTTATTGTTGTGGAGCAATTCAATACACTTATACACACCAGCAATAAAAAAGTGGGAGAATAGGGTGGGAAAGAGGGACATGGGGATTTTCACCCCAGGGGGACAGTGCCCACTTAAAACTGTCCATTTTGTAGGTATGACTGACAGGTCATACCTTTCATGCAGTCTCCAAAAAAATTTAACCCATTGCGCCCAAATGATAACAGGAGAAAAAATAATTTTTTTTTTTTTACTTTTTTACCGTTTTCTTTAATTTTAATAAAATAAATGGTGGGTTATCCATATAAGTGTGGTATCAAAAGAAAGCCCTATTTGTGCGTAAAAAAAACAGAATATACTTTTCACGGGTAAAATAAAGAACTTAGAGGGAAAACACTATTGAACTAAGACATTGTCAAAAATGTCAGAATTGCTACAATCCACCCCAGATTTTCCCGGTCTCTAAGGGGTTAAGAAATGTCACATTTCTCCCATGCATTCTCTTAAATGTGTCTACATTCTTCCCAGAAACCAATTGAGATCTGCTAATATGAATGAGTGATTCAAGATAAAGCTTCCTTGTATGATTCAACAGTGCTAAAATCTGAGATGCAGAGGCAAAGGAGAACGATTGACAGAAGTGTCAAAGTGACAGTTTGATCTCTCTGGGAATATCAGACATGATCAAGAGCCTTTCTGCTTTTTTATAGACATGGAATATCTGAAAACATATTAATGTGCAGAGATGAACAATGAAACCAATGTGGTGACACTGTAAATCTTGTTTTTGACAAGATTCTTTTTCGAGCCACCTGTTCCATTAAATGACTGAAGTAAATACATTTGTAGTTCCTCTTTTAAACCTCTTGAACACAACTTGTTTGCTGCAAGCTAGCTTCACCTTCTGATGAAGGAGACCTTCCCCCTTCCTGCAGGCATGTCACTCAGGCAACATGTGAGCTATGGTAATTCCATCTGTGCCACTCCGATTGTCAGCTGCATTGTTCTGCCCAGTATGAAGTGGATTGTGAAAACAACTAGGATGGATGAATTTAAGTAATTGCTCTGACATAGACTGATTACAACGGTAACAACAGTCATTTATCTTTGAGGAATAGCCCCAGCATATAGCATATATTAGAGCACTTGCACATGATACACTCAACATTAAGGGCCTTATTCACAAATGGTGCAATGAGAAGCAATTCTGGAGCAGACCAACTGCACCATGTGGGGGAATAAATATCCCCAGACCCTTCATGAATTGAAATGGGGGTTTTATCCCCTTAAATGCTAGATAGATCACCAATGTATTGATGAGTTGGAGACCTTTCTAGCAAGGGGTTAAAAAAAGGTTCAATTTAAATCTATGAGAAACTTTTTATGTCCCCTGTGGTGCGGTTGGTTCACTCCAGAATTGATTCACATTTCTTTGGTGAATACGGTCCTAACTGAGTGTACTACTGCAGGGGGTCTGTTAAAAGAAGTTAATCTCTATAAATTCTGAATTTTAAAATCATCTGTGCAATTTGTCATTAACCCTTTGAGTGCCATAGGGGTGCACAAAGAATTGCACTTAAAGGGTGAAAACAACAAATTACAAATAAATGAGTATATTCTTCTTTTCAATGATCAATACTGGAGTTCTGTACGCTTCCATCAATTCCCCCATTGGATTAACCATTTGAGTGCCAGAGGGGTACGCAACACATTGCAAAGCAATCCATCCAGACCGGTTTGGAGAGCAAAGTGACATATTTAAAAAGGGTGGGATAGAGATACTTTATCATTCAATTCATTTCCAACTCTGGTAGTACTGGAATAACATTATTCATGGCCCAAATAATATGACAATTAATCAGAGCTGCTTTTTGGATGAAACATTACTATCCCTTTAAATCTTCAAAATATTACGATAGCAAGGCTAGCCTTGGAAAAAATTGATTGAGAACTTAAAACAAGCCCTAAAACAAATTGTTTTCAGGCCTCTGATTTGCAAAAAAAGAAGTCCTGAAAAAAATGTATGTCCTACTAGCAAAGTACTGCTACATGGCAGTGGTGGTAAATGCCACTTGTGACATTTTGCCATTTGTTATTGCTGTAATTCCTGCTACTGAGTCATCTAAGCAGCAGGAGGATTAGGCAGCTGCATGGGAATAGGATAATCATCAGCACTGATATAAGACAGGTGGTAACACAATAATGCTTCCACTTCACACTAGCTTCAGTGCTGCTGCTGCTGAGGCAGTAACAACACCACAAAAAGCCCCCACACAGGGAATGTTTTGGTGGTGGTGTTTGTTGACTGGGATTGGAGGGGCATTTTATAAAATAAACAATAAATACAATAAAAAGAAAACCCCCTAAGACATGATATAAAAGGGGATTGTGGAGGCTGCCTTTATTGGTGGGTGAAGTCTGGGGAAAGAATCAGTTAAACAGGGAATTTTTTTGGTGTGGGTTTGTTGATTGGTATTGGGGGACAATTAATAAAAAAATATGAAATTGGTACATAATGTGACAGAGACAAAGACTCCCTTACGTAAGCTGCAACTCAGGCAGACTGATACTTGACGTGATAAAGTATTTTGTAGAGGATGATCTGTAGGACTTGTTGTAGAGGCCCAAGCCCTGAGGAAACATTAATCTGTAGGACCTAGACTTATTAGAGGAACAAGCCCTGAAGAATCATTGATCAGTTGTAGGAAATTAGACTGCTGTTCTTACTTTTCTTACTGCTGCTACTAAGTTGTTTAAACAGCAGGATGATTGGTCAGCTCGAAGGGAATGGGATCAACAACAGCAGTAACATGGGTGATGGATGATGAAGGTTCCCCTTGCCATGACTGACTACACTGATGTGCCTGAGGCAGTAGCAGCACAATTAGTAGCCCCCAGTCTATGTGGAGAAAAGAAGAAGTTGGCCATTAAATCTTCTCCACTTGCCCCTCCTCCAAAATCATGGGTGTGTTGTTATTAGAATATATTTTTTTCCCTTGAGAGCAGGAACTGTTGCTCTCATCAGCAACTGCAATGTGCACAGTGTGTGTGTGTGTGTGTGATAAATCAGGGAAGGTCTGGGAACAATGGGCACATTTGGGGGTAGATTTAAAGGCAAGTGTTAGCCAAAACAAACACCGCCGGGTGTTTTAACGTGTAGTAAGCCATTTAACGGTCCATGTAATGAACAGCTAACGGCAGTTCAGCAAGTAATACGGCCACTACACTAACGTGTGTTTTGGCCCATTAGAAAAAACCCCCCAAAAAAACGCTCCAAGTTGCCATTTAAAGGACTACGTTAGCTGTAAAAATCCGATAAGGGACTCACTTTATCACATAAAAGTTAAGACATAGTTTGTTTGACCGTAAAGACCCTTATCGGATCTTGAGGCAGCTAACACAGCTATTAAAGGGCAAACAAAAAACCTAAGTCCTCAGTGGATGTATTGATATGGGACCCTAAGCCACATATCAATACATCTTAAGTGCCTGAAGCGTGTCCAAAGTTAGTAGAATTAACCCTATGCGTGCCAATGGGGTATAATTATCCCACCGACATTCATAGGGTTAACCCAACTAAGTAAAGCAACATCGCATTACAAGTAACACTTACCATTAATCCTGATGTCCAGCAGAATCCTCAGCATGCAGGTCATCTTCTGTCCTTTTTTCTTCTCTTCTGTCCTCGTCTTTCTTGAGTCTTCTTGCTGTAAAAAAACGAAGAGCTATAAGTATAATGCAGAAATAAGCATCACCCTAATACATACTTTAAACCCTTGAGTGTCAGAGGTGTACGCAATAGACTTGTGCAATTCGGTTCGGCTAATTTCGGAATTCGGACAAATAAGGCATATTGGTCCACCCACAAAAAAAAGTCAGAATCCGAAACGGAATTTCGGAAATTCGGACGGCTCTTTCCCGCCTGAAACTATTACAATGTTGCTACATGCTACTAAAAATAGATGGCACAGTGCTTTCCCTCTGTCACAGAAACCCAGAGTACTCAGAAGTCAGAACATAATATAAATCACCTTTCTTAAGGCACAGAACAAGGTAAAGGATGAGACAACAGGAACAGGCAGAAGGTCGGCAGATAAGCACACGCTACTATCAGGAATAGTAGGCAGCCTAGACTGGACCAAACTACTGAGACTAGGCCGGAGCCACTGGAAGTCTCTACAGAAGCTAAGGCAGGAGCAGGAACCCCTCGGACCTTCACCACTGGAACTCGAACTGAAACAGGAACCAGATCTGCCATGGAGGGTCTTCTACTGGAACAAGGACTGGAACTAGATGGGAGACACTGACCAGTGACAACTGAAAACACTGACACACACCTGCTGTTAGTCTAGTAGGAGGAAAGCTGACTCACGCCTGCAGTCAGCTTAACTAGGAGCTGATCACTGACTCACGCCTGCAGTCAGGACCACTGAGTTCTAATACCAGACTCACGCTTGCAGTCGGTATAGGAGAAAGTCTACCAGAGCCCCAGGTCTGCGCCAGCTGGATGTCCGCAGGAGGGAGGCACTACTGAGACAAGCCGGACAGAGCCAACGGGCAGCACCAGATAGGATGGTCAGACAAGCCTGGTCATACACGGAGGGATTAGTCAGCCAGAGCCGCAGGTTTGCACCACATTGGATGTCAGACAAGCCAAGGGTCATACGCGGAGCAGATAGTCAGACAGAGCCACAGGTCAACACCAGATCGGTTAGTCAGACAAGCCAAGGGTCATACACGGAGCGGATAGTCAGACAGAGCCACAGGTCAACACCAGATCGGTAGTCTGACAAACCAGGTAATACACAGAGCACACTAAAACACAACTGCACTGGAACACCACGAAAGGGCAACTGAAGTGGTGTGCAGGCAGTTTATATACTAATTGCTCCACCCCAAGAGGTGGAGAAAATAATGTGATGTACCTTTAAGAACCGGGTCACAACGTCACCAGTAAATCCCTGTGACACACACCCGAGGTCCGATGTGGCTGGAGCCGCCAGGGGGAGCAGCAAGGAGGCTGGTCGCCTGGATAAACACCAGGGCACAGCGGTACTCCCAACAGACGCGGTAACCCGACAGCCCACAGGGTCTGGCGGCCGGCTCAAATGTAAGCAACCGCTTACACCCTTCTGAAACTATTACAATGTTGCTACATGCTGCTAAAAATGGATCTGGTAAAATAGGCACTTTACAGTTCATGCAAAGTGCAGATATTAACCACATAAGGACACAAGCAATTTTGGCATTTTTGTTATGTGTGTGTGTTCATTGTTCAACCATAATTCCTATCTTTCTCATTTATTGTACAAACACATATTATATACCATTTTTTAAAGGGCAGAAAGGGCTTTAATTTGATGTGACATATACATATATAAGTGTGTAGCGGTTTATAAAATACCCCTTCCTGTCTCATTAGAGATTTAATATTATTATTAATTTACTTTAATGTATTTTTAATTTTTGTTTAATTTAAATTTTTATTGAATATTTTACATTTTTTTTTAAATGTGGCCGAATAATTCAGACTATTGCCGAATTTCGTCCGTGTCGAACAGGTCCTGTCCAAAATTCAGATCCTCCAAATGGGAAAAAAAAATTTGTCTGAAATCGAATTTTACCAAAAATGTTTGCCGTGCACAAGTCTAGTACGCAACGTATTGCAAAGCAATGCGTTTCATACCTCTCTGGTGCTCAAACAGGTTAAAAAATGTATTAACACTGTCCGATTCAATAAATATGCTGCCATTTAGTACTATACGAGATCCAAGTTGTTCCCAATAAATGTCGCCGTCGCCATATATGTTACATTTAAACAATGCCATGTTTAATATATTACTGCAAAATACTTTATATATATTATTATAATATTGCTTGCTGTCTCTGCCGATGTGTGCGGCCGCGGAGGTAGCATCATGCAGCACAGACACCCCCTCCTTCTTCCTCACTGGTCGATGACCGTTACACTCTGAGGGGATTGGTAGTGAGCCTGCCTTTATATATGGGCAGCCTCACTTGCAATTCCCTCACAGCCACTGGCTGGGATGTGCTTACTCACATCCCAGGCAATCACCTCTGAGCAGCTGTGCTTTGAAACTGATTGGCTGGGATGTGAGTATGCACATCCCAGCCAACAGCTGTGGGGTAATTGCAAATTAGACTGCCCATATATAAAGGCAGGCTCACTACCAATCCTCTCAGAGTGTTTCTGGAAACAGATTTGATTTATTGAGGTTTAATCATCAGCCAAGAGATTGTAGTGTTGACATGAACATGCTGGTATGCCCTTCGAGTAGAGAATGAGAAGATGCCTTCACAAATCAGTCGTCTAGATAGGGTATAAAGGCTGCCACTACGACATTACTTTGGAGAAGACTCTAGGAGCTGAAGAAAGGGTGAATGGGATTGTTGCAAAATGGTATTGCTTGAGAGTCTTCCCATCCTTTATAGCCACCCACAGAAACTACTGGCAGCTTGGAGGAATATAAGTATCTTGAAGATCTACTGTTGCCATCCAGTCTCCCTTCTGAAGAACACTGACCATGGCCCTTAAACTATTTTGAAATGCTCTTGTATGATGAACAGGTTGTGAAAAGTGAGATTCAGTACCAGGCTGAACCAACTAAAGGTCTTGGGTACTCAGCTAAATTGATGCCTTTTCTGTGAGACACCAGTGGAACTGGAACTAGGACTCTTGCATGAACCAAATCAAAGGCTTCTGGCCACAAAAATTTTTATTTTTGGATGAGTCTCAGGAATGGAAGTAACAATGAATCTTCCTGAACTCAGCTTTAAACAAGCCCTGGGCAGTATTCTGGGATCTTCCTCCTTTTGGAACATATGGCATAGAGGCTGGTTTGTTTCCTTTTGCTGCTTTCCTCTGTCCTCTGAAAGGCCAAAAAAGTTTCTTCTAAGATGACAATCTTCTATCGTGTAGTAAGAAAGTCTTCTCATATTCTGAAGAAGAGCATCCAGTTCCCCTGCCAAAAAGAAAGCTGAAGGAAACTTCTCTTTTACACATAGTTGGGTTATTAATATATTACTTTTTGATACACAAATTTATCAGGAATTTATACACCCCAATACATGTCTCAAACTTACTCAGCATTTTGGTAGGAGCAAATTTCAAATCTGTCCTGTAATACTTTAATCTTGGATTCACTCGACTGGTGTTTATATTAAAACTGCCATCTTTTAGAACAGTCTGATCACTTTGTTCTCTTCTCTTATAAATTATCTTTTTCTCAGATTTCTTGTTCTCAATATCTTCTGTACCTGATTAGTTCCCTTTCCCTCTATATTACTGTACCCATTAATCTTCTGTGATCTTCACAGTGGATTAATACTCCTTCTTGTTCAGATCTCTCTAGACATACCTGTTCTCGCCCACCCTGACACCTTTCATGGTCTCACATCTATCCTTCCCTTCCTCATCTGATAAATATTCTCTAAAATGGCTGATGTGTTGGTCTTTGACTAATTTCTTCATCTTCTTCAGTCTCTAATGCTTCCATTCCTTATAGGAATCCTAAAATGTTGTAAACATTGGAAGGGGTGATTATTAGTGATGAGCGAGCACCCCAATGCTCGGATGTTCGGGTGCTCTGACCGAGCACCCCCTGAGGCTCGAGTGCTCGGCCGAGCACCCGAGCCCCATTGAAGTCAATGGGAGGACTCGAGCATTACACCAGGCACCCCCTGCTCTGATGAGGGGAGGGTGCCTGGTCCATAGGAAAAGGGCAGAAAAAGATGGAAACACTACAGAAATGGTTCAGGGACAGCATAGGGAGGATGTCTGGATGCACCTTGGACTCCAACATCGCTGCTGGGAACGATCTTTCGCCCGTAGTACGCCATTTTTACAGACTGACCGTAAAACACACAAAAAGGAAAATAAAAACGACTTTAGGCGAAAAATTGTTACCAAACAGTATTTGCTGTATATTTACTTGTATATCATCTGCAAATTCTCCCAAAAATTTCATCGATTTTCTGAAGTGAGGCCATGATTAAGAGGGAAACGTGCGCAGAGGCAAATTATCCCAAACATTTCCTTGATTTTCAGAACTGAGGCCATGATTAAGAGGGAAACGTGCGCAGAGGCAAATTCTCCCAAAAATTTCCTTGATTTTCAGAACTGAGGCCATGATTAAGAGGGAAACGTGCGCTGAGCTGACCATCTAAAACATTATGGGTGAGGGTCTGCTGCAGAGCTGACCATCCTAAACATTATATGCGAAGGCCCGCTAGTGAGCTGACGCTATAAAACATTATATGAGAGGGCCCGCTAGAGAGCTGACCCAATAAAACATTATATGAGAAGGCCCGCTGGTGAGCTGACCTATATAAAAATTGGCAAACAGGGCCCGCTGGTGAGCTGGCCCTATATAAAAATTATATCACAGGGCCCGCTGGTGAGCTGGCCCTATATAAAAATTATATCCCAGGGCACGCTGGTGAGCTGGCCCTATATAAAAATTATATCCCAGGGCATATGGAAGAGGAGGAGGAGGATGAGAACATTAAGAGTCAACCATATACCCGTTTTTGGGGTGGAAGGGGTGAATGGGAATACAGAGTATTCCCATCATTGTAAATAACATATATAAAGTGAGTTTATGTTCCCCCGGGGCTTTCCTCCAGTGGAGTGGAGAAGTCAGGGGAAATCCAGGCCTTGTTCATTTTTATAAGTGTCAACCTATCAGCATTGTCGGTGGAAAGGCGGATACGCTTATCTGTTATGATGCCACCAGCAGCACTAAATACCCGCTCAGACAGAACGCTGGCGGCAGGGCAGGCCAGCACCTCCAAGGCGTAGAGTGCCAGTTCATACCACGTGTCCAGCTTGGACACCCAGTAGTTGTAAGGCACAGAGGGATCATTGAGGACGCTGACACGGTCTGCTACGTACTCCTTCACCATCTTCCAAAACTTTTCCCTCCTTGTGACACTAGGCTGCGCATCAGGGTGAGGGTGCTGGCGGGGTGTCATGAAGGTGTCCCACGCCTTGGAGAGTGTTGCCCTGCCTTTGTCGGAACTGCTGTGTGCTCCCCTTTTCTCCCCTTCTCGGTTGGCCAAGGTAGCACGTACTCTGCCGCCAGCGTTGTCAGATGGAAAATTTTGGAGCAATTTTTCAACAAGAACCTTCTGGTATTGCACCATTTTGCTTGTCCTCTCCACCGGAGGAATGAGAGATGAGAAATTCTCTTTGTAGCGGGGGTCCAGAAGGGTGAACACCCAGTAATCCGTGTTGTCTAAAATGCGTACAACGCGTGGGTCACGGGAAAGGCAGCCTAACATAAAGTCAGCCATGTGTGCCAGAGTACCAACAGTCAAGATTTCGCTGTCCTCACCAGGAGGCTGACTCTCAATATCCTCATCCTCTTCCTCCTCTTCTGCCCACCCACGCTGAAGAGATGGAACTAAAGTTCCATGGCTACCCTCTGTAGCGGAGGCAACCGTGTCTTCCTCCTCCTCCTCCTCCTCCGCCTCCTCCAATTGTCCCTGAGAAGACGAAGTGAGGGTGCTCTGGCTATCACCTTGTGTAAGCTCTTCCTCCCCCATTTCCACCTCTTCCACATGCAAAGCGTCGGTTTTAATTGTGAGCAGCGAGCGTTTCAGTAGACACAGAAGTGGGATGGTTACACTGATAAGAGCGTTATCGCCGCTCACCATCTGTGTCGATTCCTCAAAATTGCGTAAAACCTCGCAGAGGTCTGACATCCATTCCCACTCCTCACTTCTGATTACAGGAAGTTGAACGGAGAGGCGACGACCGTGTAACAGCTGGTACTCCACTACTGCCCTCTGCTGCTCACAAAGCCGGGCCAACATGTGGAAGGTGGAGTTCCAGCGCGTGCTCACGTCACACAGCAGCCGGTGAGCTGGCAATTGTAAGCGCTGCTGCAGCTTCAACAGGCCGGCCGAAGCTGTAGATGACTTACGGAAATGTGCACACACGCGGCGCACCTTGGTCAAGAGATCATGCACATTGGGGTAGGTTTTTAGAAATCGCTGCACCACTAAATTAAATACATGCGCTAGGCATGGTACGTGTGTGAGCTTGCCGAGCTCCAAAGCCGCCACCAAGTTACGCCCATTATCACACACAACCATGCCTGCTTGCAGGTTGAGTGGCGAGAGCCACTGCTCGGTCTGGTGACTAATCCCCTGCAACAGCTCTGAGGCCGTGTGCTGTTTGTCCCCAAGGCAGATCAGCTTCAGCACGGCCTGTTGACGCTTCCCCACTGCAGTGCTACACTGCTTCCAGCTACTGGCTGATGGGGGAGTGGCGGTGTGTGTAGAGAATTCGGAGGTGGAAACGGAGGAGGAGGAGCCAATAACGTAGGTGCTGGTGGAAACCCTGATGGAGGTAGGGCCCGCAATCCTCGGCGTGGGTAGCACCCGTGCCATCCCAGGGTCCGAGTCGCTCCCAGCCTCCACGACATTCACCCAGTGTGCCGTCAGGGAAATGTAGCGTCCCTGGCCACAAGCACTTGTCCATGTGTCAGTCGTTAAGTGGACCTTCCCAGTAACTGCGTTGGTCAGGGCACGGGTGATGTTACGGGACACATGGTGGTGTAATGCGGGGATGGCACACCGGGAAAAGTAGTGGCGGCTGGGGACCGCGTACCGAGGGACAGCTGCTGCCATCAGGCTGCGGAAGGACTCAGTGTCCACAAGCCTAAATGGCAGCATTTCGATGGCCAGTAATTTTGAAAGGTGTGAGGTTAGTGCTATGGCCTGTGGGTGGGTGGCTGGGTATTTTCTCTTGCGCTCAAATGCCTGGGGTAACGACATTTGGACGCTGTGCTGGGACAGGGAAGTGGATGTGGTCGCTGATGGTGCTTCAGATGCTACAGGTGCAGGGCGGGAGGTATGCGGGCCTGCGCCTTCGACAGGCGATTGGCCGGCACCGAAAACAGGGGAAGAGGAGGCAGTGGTGTGGCCTGCAGACACAGATGGGCGATCCAGGCGTTCCTCCCACTTACTACGGTGCTTGGATGCCATGTGTCGGATCATGCTGGTGGTGGTGAGGTTTCTAGTGTTCATGCCTCGGCTCATTCTGGTGTGGCACAGGTTGCAAACTACAAATCTTTTGTCGTCCGCACTTTCCTTAAAAAAACGCCATACCTAGGAACACCTACCCCTTGGCAAGGTAGATTTACGCAAGGGGGTGCTCCGTGGAACATTTGCGGGCCGGTTTGGTGCGGTCCGCCTTCTTTCTGTAGCCACACCACTGCCTCTTCCAGCCTGTTGCGGTGCTGCAGATGGCTCACCCTCAGGACTGCTGTCATCGCTCGGCTCTACACCTTCCCAGGTGGGGTCAGTCACCTCATCGTCCACCAAGTCCTCCTCCACTTCCTCACTCTGATCATCCTCCTCATGTCTTGATCCCACCACATACTCAGTCATTGACAACTGTATAACATTCTCCTCAACAAGGTCTTGAGAAGGAAATAGTGGTTGATTTAATGGCAACTGTGTCTCATCATCATCATCATCATCCACTACTTCCTTTGACCTTAAATGCCGTTCACATCTGTCATCTTCTTGTGATTGGGTAGCCTCTAGAGGTTGTGAATCAGGGCACAAGATGTCATGTTCCTCTGCAAGCGTGCTTGGAGAGAGGGTCAAATGAAGGATTGGTGATGAGACGAGCTCATCACTATATCCCAGTGTGGGATCACTTCTTTGACCAGACCGTGTATGGTGGGAGGAAGGATGATCAGAGTGAGGATTATGTTGACCAGACTCTTGGCTACTGAGAGTGGACTTGGTGGAAGACAGGGTGGTGCTTAACCGACTGGAAGCAGTATCAGCTGTCATCCAACCGACCACCTGTTCGCACTGGTCGGACCTCGAGAGTGATGTCCTGCGACGCCCTGTGAAATCAGACATGAAGCTAGGTATGGTGGATGTCTTTCTTTCTTGTGCTCTGGCACCAGGCACAGTTTCTCCGCGTCCTGACCCGCGCCCTGAACTTTCAGGATCACGTCCACTTCCCCGTCCCTTTTTACCCGCCTTCTTCATCTTACACGATATATATGACTTTAATATATATGAGTTTGAAAACTTAACAGTATTTCTTACTATTCTGCAACTCTGCAGAGTACACAGAATAGGCTGCTAAACTGCGGTGACACACACTGAATGGAATAAGTGACTTTAATATTTGAGTTTGAAAAATTAACAGTATTTCTTACTATTCTGCAACTCTGCAGAGTACACAGAATAGGCTGCTAAACTGCGGTGACACACACTGAATGGAATAAGTGACTTTAATATTTGAGTTTGAAAAATTAACAGTATTTCTTACTATTCTGCAACTCTGCAGAGTACACAGAATAGGCTGTTAAACGGCGTTGAAACACACTGAATGGAATATGTGACTTTAATATTTGAGTTTGAAAACTTAACAGTATTTCTTATAATTCTGGAACTGTACAGAGTACACAGAATAGGCTGTTAAACGGCGGTGAAAGACACTGAATGGAATATGTGACTTTAATATTTGAGTTTGAAAACTTAACAGTATTTCTTATAATTCTGCAACTCTGCAGAGTACACAGAATAGGCTGTTAAACGGCGGTGAAAGACACTGAATGGAATATGTGACTTTAATATTTGAGTTTGAAAACTTAACAGTATTTCTTATAATTCTGCAACTCTGCAGAGTACACAGAATAGGCTGTTAAACGGCGGTGAAAGACACTGAATGGAATATGTGACTTTGATATTTTAGTTTGAAGACTTAACAGTATTTCTTCCTATTCTGCAACTCTGCACAGTACACAGAATGTGCTGCTACACTGCGGCGAAGCACACTGAATGGAATATGTGACTTTGATATTTTAGTTTGAAGACTTAACAGTATTTCTTCCTATTCTGCAACTCTGCACAGTACACAGAATGTGCTGCTAAACTGCGGCGAAGCACACTGAATGGAATATGTGACTTTGATATTTGAGTTTGAAGACTTAACAGTATTTCTTCCTATTCTGCAACTCTGCACAGTACACAGAATGTGCTGCTACACTGCGGCGAAGCACACTGAATGGAATATGTGACTTTGATATTTTAGTTTGAAGACTTAACAGTATTTCTTCCTATTCTGCAACTCTGCACAGTACACAGAATGTGCTGCTAAACTGCGGCGAAGCACACTGAATGGAATATGTGACTTTGATATTTGAGTTTGAAGACTTAACAGTATTTCTTCCTATTCTGCAACTCTGCACAGTACACAGAATGTGCTGCTAAACTGCGGCGAAGCACACTGAATGGAATATGTGACTTTGATATTTTAGTTTGAAGACTTAACAGTATTTCTTCCTATTCTGCAACTCTGCACAGTACTCAGAATGTGCTGCTAAACTGCGGCGACGCACACTGAATGGAATACGTGACTTTGATATTTTAGTTTGAAGACTTAACAGAATGTGCTCTAATCTGCAACTTTGCACACTAAACAGAATGTGCTCTAATCTGCAACTTTGCACACTAAACAGAATGTGCTCTAATCTGCAACTTTGCACACTAAACAGAATGTGCTCTAATCTGCAACTGTGCACACTAAACAGAATGTGCTCTAATCTGCAACTTTGCACACTAAACAGAATATATATATTTTTTTTTTTTTTGTTTGTTTTTTTCCCCCCACACCAAATAACCTGCTGCCCCCACACACAGTAGTCCTAAAAAGGACTTTTGGTTCTTTTTTTTTCACAATTTTTGTTTTTTTCCTCCCTACACTGCCTTTCCCTTCCTATCCTCAGCTCTCCCTGGCTCAGACTGAGCCGAACTCGCTGGTCAGGTGCTATACAGCACCTGACCACGGGTTCTGGCCAGCCAATCAGTGTAATGCCAGCAGCCAACATGGCTGCTGGCATTACACCGATGTCAGAGCCTCCCTGCACGTTTATTGGCTGCGCAGCAGCCGCAAAACGTGCGGGGAGGAGACCCGAACATGGCGGGCGAGCACATGCGGTACTCGTACGAGTACCGCCATGTGCCGAGCAGAGCGATGCTCGAGCCGATCCGAGCATCGGCCGAGCATGCTCGCTCAACACTAGTGATTATATTGTAAGTATGTCACATAGGGTATTTGAGTGGTATGTAACATAGGGTAGACAGTGTTCAAACATTACAACCATATGGCTTGAAAGCATATGGTTTTTCTTATATTTCTATTATCAAGCTTAAAGGGATAGTAATACTTCATTTTATCTTTATTTTATTTTGTAGGTATTAAAAAAACATGAAGAACGATATAAGTCTTATCTCTCAAACCTTTATGGTTTGAGAGATATTCACAAGAAAAGTTCCCCTCCCACCCCTTTTACCTAGTGTAAGCCATCTCTTCTCATATGTGGAATCTGGTTGTAAGACCAGACAGATAACAGCAGGGGACAATCTTCTTTCTATGAAATCCTTGCCCCCTTGGCAAGTTTTTCAGGTTTTTCCCTGATCTTAATTGAAGATTATCCCTCTCTGCAGGCTACCTGGGCACCTCCCTTCTGATCTGGCTGAGCAGTGTTACATCAGTAAAAGGGGCGGGAGGGGGAGACTTTGTCATTGAATTACTCGTGAACTACAACTCTGACAGAATTGAAATAACACTCTCCAAAGTCCAAATACTATGATGATTAATTAGAGCTGATTTTATTATGAAACATTACTATCCCTTTAAGTAGAGTTTTTGTTATTTCCAGTTTAAATTTTTTTATATATATAATTTCTATTATATCTTTTTACTGTTTTATTTTTGGTGTCTTGTATATACAAAATTGTATTTTTTGTATGGTGAATGTTACATTAAGGAAAGGAGGAGAGCTTTTTATGTATAGGAGAGGTCTATTTACAAATTAGATAAGAACAATTAAGGAGTAGGGTTTTTTATGGGTTAATTGTTTTAGATGTGGGAATTTAAAGAAGGAAATGGATACATTCTAGTTAATGGTCCTGAGGAAAGAACCATAGTAAGGTTCTGAAAAATGTTCAGGTGATTTACACTAATAATTGACCCATAAATAGGGGTGGGAGAAAAGCCCCGTTGTGTGCCCATGAAAAAAATCCACGAACGCCACGTTGTTGTTCTCTTTTTCATGGGAAAATACGCTTTAAAAACAGCAATTAAAATCTTAGAATTTTCGCCCATTGGCAAAAATTCTTCACCATTTTTTCAATGGCTACAAAGTTGCAAGGGCAGTAGGATGCTGAGGAGCAGGCTAGTGTGCCACAGATCACCGTGGGCACAGTGGGAATGGGATCAACAAGGGATGTGGGACTAGGACAGGTTCCATTTGCCAGCAGCAGGTTCCACTTGCCAGCAGCAGCAATACTCCTGGTCCTAGTTACAGTGCTGATTTTGAAGTAGTAGCAGCAACATCATCCTCTGCCCCAGCAAGTGAAGGGGAATGTGGAGGAGAAGAAGAAAACGGCTATTCTTCTCCACCTTTTCCCTCCTCCCTGAAGTAATGAGTGTAGGGCTATTTTTTTCTCTTGGGGCAGAAACAGTGCACAATTTGTGAGAAGTAAGTGAGAAGGGAAATGGATGGGATGCACCTTGGCACAAGCGTCCTGAAACATGAAACATAGACACCATGACATTTATGTCAAACGTGTTAAAGACAAACACCAACCACAGAAATCAAGCACTGCTGTTGCTGTACCTCCTGACTCTCCCAAAAGGCACCAAGAGATGAGGCGGAAATCAAAGAGGAAGAAGAATAGAGCAACCCAGGCAGAGGATGGAAGTTTGATGACGAGCGTGTCTAGGTTTTGCTGAGCTGCTCCCATTCTGCCTATTGATTCTGATTAGTGATGAGCGAGCACCCCAATGCTCGGGTGTTCGGGTGCTCTGACCGAGCACCCCCTGAGGCTCGAGTGCTCGGCCGAGCACCCGAGCCCCATTGAAGTCAATGGGAGGACTCGAGCATTACACCAGGCACCCCCTGCTCTGATGAGGGGAGGGTGCCTGGTCCATAGGAAAAGGGCAGAAAAGGATGGAAACACCACAGAAATGGTTCAGGGACAGCATAGGGAGGATGTCTGGATGCATCTTGGACTCCAACATCGCTGCTGGAAACGATCTTTCGCCCGTAGTACGCCATTTTTACAGACTGACCGTAAAACACACAAAAAGGAAAATAAAAACGACTTTAGGCGAAAAATTGTTACCAAACAATATTTGCTGTATATTTACTTGTATATCATCTGCAAATTCTCCCAAAAATGTCCTTGATTTTCTGAAGTGAGGCCATGATTAAGAGGGAAACGTGCGCAGAGGCAAATTATCCCAAAAATTTCCTTGATTTTCTGAAGTGAGGCCATGATTAAGAGGGAAACGTGCGCAGAGGCAAATTCTCCCAAAAATTTCCTTGATTTTCTGAAGTGAGGCCATGATTAAGAGGGAAACGTGCGCAGAGGCAAATTATCCCAAAAATTTCCTTGATTTTCTGAACTGAGGCCATGATTAAGAGGGAAACGTGCGCAGAGGCAAATTCTCCCAAAAATTTCCTTGATTTTCTGAACTGAGGCCATGATTAAGAGGGAAACGTGCGCAGAGGCAAATTCTCCCAAAAATTTCCTTGATTTTATTGAACTGAGGCCATGATTAAGAGGGAAACGTGCGCTGAGCTGACCATCTAAAACATTATGGGTGAGGGTCTGCTGCAGAGCTGACCATCCTAAACATTATATGCGAAGGCCCGCTAGTGAGCTGACGCTATAAAACATTATATGCGAAGGCCCGCTAGTGAGCTGACGCTATAAAACATTATATGCGAAGGCCCGCTAGTGAGCTGACGCTATAAAACATTATATGGGAGGGCCCGCTAGAGAGCTGACCCAATAAAACATTATATGAGAAGGCCCGCTGGTGAGCTGACCTATATAAAAATTGTCAAACAGGGCCCGCTGGTGAGCTGGCCCTATATAAAAATTATATCACAGGGCCCGCTGGTGAGCTGGCCCTATATAAAAATTATATCCCAGGGCATATGGAAGAGGAGGAGGAGAATGAGAAGATTAAGAGTCAACCATATACCCGTTTTTTGGGTGGAAGGGGTGAATGGGAATACAGAGTATTCCCATCATTGTAAATAACATATATAAAGTGAGTTTATGTTCCCCCGGGGCTTTCCTCCAGTGGAGTGGAGAAGTCAGGGGAAATCCAGGCCTTGTTCATTTTTATAAGTGTCAACCTATCAGCATTGTCGGTGGAAAGGCGGATACGCTTATCTGTTATGATGCCACCAGCAGCACTAAATACCCGCTCAGACAGAACGCTGGCGGCAGGGCAGGCCAGCACCTCCAAGGCGTAGAGTGCCAGTTCATACCACGTGTCCAGCTTGGACACCCAGTAGTTGTAAGGCACAGAGGGATCATTGAGGACGCTGACACGGTCTGCTACGTACTCCTTCACCATCTTCCAAAACTTTTCCCTCCTTGTGACACTAGGCTGCGCATCAGGGTGAGGGTGCTGGCGGGGTGTCATGAAGGTGTCCCACGCCTTGGAGAGTGTTGCCCTGCCTTTGTCGTAACTGCTGTGTGCTCCCCTTTTCTCCCCTTCTCGGTTGGCCAAGGTAGCACGTACTCTGCCGCCAGCGTTGTCAGATGGAAAATTTTGGAGCAATTTTTCAACAAGAACCTTCTGGTATTGCACCATTTTGCTTGTCCTCTCCACCGGAGGAATGAGAGATGAGAAATTCTCTTTGTAGCGGGGGTCCAGAAGGGTGAACACCCAGTAATCCGTGTTGTCTAAAATGCGTACAACGCGTGGGTCACGGGAAAGGCAGCCTAACATAAAGTCAGCCATGTGTGCCAGAGTACCAACAGTCAAAATTTCGCTGTCCTCACCAGGAGGATGACTCTCAATATCCTCATCCTCTTCCTCCTCTTCTGCCCACCCACGCTGAAGAGATGGAACTAAAGTTCCATGGCTACCCTCTGTAGCGGAGGCAACCGTGTCTTCCTCCTCCTCCTCCTCCTCCGCCTCCTCCAATTGTCGCTGAGAAGACGAAGTGAGGGTGCTCTGGCTATCACCTTGTGTAAGCTCTTCCTCCCCCATTTCCACCTCTTCCACATGCAAAGCGTCGGTTTTAATTGTGAGCAGCGAGCGTTTCAGTAGACACAGAAGTGGGATGGTTACACTGATAAGAGCGTTATCGCCGCTCACCATCTGTGTCGATTCCTCAAAATTGCGTAAAACCTCGCAGAGGTCTGACATCCATTCCCACTCCTCACTTCTGATTACAGGAAGTTGAACGGAGAGGCGACGACCGTGTAACAGCTGGTACTCCACTACTGCCCTCTGCTGCTCACAAAGCCGGGCCAACATGTGGAAGGTGGAGTTCCAGCGCGTGCTCACGTCACACAGCAGCCGGTGAGCTGGCAATTGTAAGCGCTGCTGCAGCTTCAACAGGCCGGCCGAAGCTGTAGATGACTTACGGAAATGTGCACACACGCGGCGCACCTTGGTCAAGAGATCATGCACATTGGGGTAGGTTTTTAGAAATCGCTGAACCACTAAATTAAATACATGCGCTAGGCATGGTACATGTGTGAGCTTGCCGAGCTCCAAAGCCGCCACCAAGTTACGCCCATTATCACACACAACCATGCCTGGTTGCAGGTTGAGTGGCGAGAGCCACTGCTCGGTCTGGTGACTAATCCCCTGCAACAGCTCTGAGGCCGTGTGCTGTTTGTCCCCAAGGCAGATCAGCTTCAGCACGGCCTGTTGACGCTTCCCCACTGCAGTGCTACACTGCTTCCAGCTACTGGCTGATGGGGGAGTGGCGCTGCGTGTAGAGAATTCGGAGGTGGAAACGGAGGAGGAGGAGCCAATAACGTAGGTGCTGGCGGAAACCCTGATGGAGGTAGGGCCCGCAATCCTCGGCGTCGGTAGCACCCGTGCCATCCCAGGGTCCGAGTCGCTCCCAGCCTCCACGACATTCACCCAGTGTGCCGTCAGGGAAATGTAGCATCCCTGGCCACAAGCACTTGTCCATGTGTCAGTCGTTAAGTGGACCTTCCTAGTAACTGCGTTGGTCAGGGCACGGGTGATGTTACGGGACACATGGTGGTGTAATGCGGGGATGGCACACCGGGAAAAGTAGTGGCGGCTGGGGACCGCGTACCGAGGGACAGCTGCTGCCATCAGGCTGCGGAAGGACTCAGTGTCCACAAGCCTAAATGGCAGCATTTCGATGGCCAGTAATTTGGAAAGGTGTGAGGTTAGTGCTATGGCCTGTGGGTGGGTGGCTGGGTATTTTCGCTTGCGCTCAAATGCCTGGGGTAACGACATTTGGACGCTGTGCTGGGACAGGGAAGTGGATGTGGTCGCTGATGGTGCTTCAGATGCTACAGGTGCAGGGCGGGAGGTATGCGGGCCTGCGCCTTCGACAGGCGATTGGCCGGCACCGAAAACAGGGGAAGAGGAGGCAGTGGTGTGGCCTGCAGACACAGATGGGCGATCCAGGCGTTCCTCCCACTTATTACGGTGCTTGGATGCCATGTGTCGGATCATGCTGGTGGTGGTGAGGTTTCTAGTGTTCATGCCTCGGCTCATTCTGGTGTGGCACAGGTTGCAAACTACAATTCTTTTGTCGTCCGCACTTTCCTTAAAAAAACGCCATACCGCGGAACACCTACCCTTTGGCAAGGTAGATTTACGCAAGGGGGTGCTCCGTGGAACATTTGCGGGCCGGTTTGGTGCGGTCCGCCTTCTTTCTGTAGCCACACCACTGCCTCTTCCAGCCTGTTGCGGTGCTGCAGATGGCTCACCCTCAGGACTGCTGTCATCGCTCGGCTCTACACCTTCCCAGGTGGGGTCAGTCACCTCATCGTCCACCAAGTCCTCCTCCACTTCCTCACTCTGATCATCCTCCTCATGTCTTGATCCCACCACATACTCAGTCATTGACAACTGTATAACATTCTCCTCAACAAGGTCTTGAGACGGAAATAGCGGTTGATTTAATGGTAACTGTGTCTCATCATCATCATCATCATCCACTACTTCCTTTGACCTTAAATGCCGTTCACATCTGTCATCTTCTTGTGATTGGGTACCCTCTAGAGGTTGTGAATCAGGGCACAAGATGTCATGTTCCTCTGCAAGCGTGCTTGGAGAGAGGGTCAAATGAAGGATTGGTGATGAGACGAGCTCCTCACTATATCCCAGTGTGGGATCACTTCTTTGACCAGACCGTGTATGGTGGGAGGAAGGATGATCAGAGTGAGGATTATGTTGACCAGACTCTTGGCTACTGAGAGTGGACTTGGTGGAAGACAGGGTGGTGCTTAACCGACTGGAAGCAGTATCAGCTGACATCCAACCGACCACCTGTTCGCAGTGGTCGGACCTCGAGAGTGATGTCCTGCGACGCCCTGTAAAATTAGACATGAAGCTAGGTATGGTGGATGTCTTTCTTTCTTGTGCTCTGGCACCAGGCACAGTTTCTCCGCGTCCTGACCCGCGCCCTGAACTATCAGGATCACGTCCACTTCCCCGTCCCTTTTTACCCACCTTCTTCATCTTACACGGAATATGTGACTTTAATATTTGAGTTTGAAAACTTAACAGTATTTCTTCCTATTCTGCAACTGTGCAGAGTACACAGAATAGGCTGCTAAACTGCGGTGACGAACACAGAATGGAATATGTGACTTTAATATTTGAGTTTGAAAACTTAACAGTATTTCTTCCTATTCTGCAACTGTGCAGAGTACACAGAATAGGCTGCTAAACTGCGGTGACACACACTGAATGGAATATGTGACTTTAATATTTGAGTTTGAAAACTTAACAGTATTTCTTCCTATTCTGCAACTGTGCAGAGTACACAGAATAGGCTGCTAAACTGCGGTGACACACACTGAATGGAATATGTGACTTTAATATTTGAGTTTGAAAACTTAACAGTATTTCTTCCTATTCTGCAACTGTGCAGAGTACACAGAATAGGCTGCTAAACTGCGGTGACACACACTGAATGGAATATGTGACTTTAATATTTGAGTTTGAAAACTTAACAGTATTTCTTCCTATTCTGCAACTGTGCAGAGTACACAGAATAGGCTGCTAAACTGCGGTGACGAACACAGAATGGAATATGTGACTTTAATATTTGAGTTTGAAAACTTAACAGTATTTCTTCCTATTCTGCAACTGTGCAGAGTACACAGAATAGGCTGCTAAACTGCGGTGACGAACACAGAATGGAATATGTGACTTTAATATTTGAGTTTGAAAACTTAACAGTATTTCTTCCTATTCTGCAACTGTGCAGAGTACACAGAATAGGCTGCTAAACTGCGGTGACACACACTGAATGGAATATGTGACTTTAATATTTGAGTTTGAAAACTTAACAGTATTTCTTCCTATTCTGCAACTGTGCAGAGTACACAGAATAGGCTGCTAAACTGCGGTGACGAACACAGAATGGAATATGTGACTTTAATATTTGAGTTTGAAAACTTAACAGTATTTCTTCCTATTCTGCAACTGTGCAGAGTACACAGAATAGGCTGCTAAACTGCGGTGACACACACTGAATGGAATATGTGACTTTAATATTTGAGTTTGAAAACTTAACAGTATTTCTTCCTATTCTGCAACTGTGCAGAGTACACAGAATAGGCTGCTAAACTGCGGTGACGAACACAGAATGGAATATGTGACTTTAATATTTGAGTTTGAAAACTTAACAGTATTTCTTCCTATTCTGCAACTGTGCAGAGTACACAGAATAGGCTACTAAACTGCGGTGACACACACTGAATGGAATATGTGACTTTAATATTTGAGTTTGAAAACTTAACAGTATTTCTTCCTATTCTGCAACTGTGCAGAGTACACAGAATAGGCTGCTAAACTGCGGTGATACACACTGAAGGGAATATGTGACTTTAATATTTGAGTTTGAAAACTTAACAGTATTTCTTCCTATTCTGCAACTGTGCAGAGTACACAGAATAGGCTGCTAAACTGCGGTGACGAACACAGAATGGAATATGTGACTTTAATATTTGAGTTTGAAAACTTAACAGTATTTCTTCCTATTCTGCAACTGTGCAGAGTACACAGAATAGGCTGCTAAACTGCGGTGACACACACTGAATGGAATATGTGACTTTAATATTTGAGTTTGAAAACTTAACAGTATTTCTTCCTATTCTGCAACTGTGCAGAGTACACAGAATAGGCTGCTAAACTGCGGTGACACACACTGAATGGAATATGTGACTTTAATATTTGAGTTTGAAAACTTAACAGTATTTCTTCCTATACTGCAACTGTGCAGAGTACACAGAATAGGCTGCTAAACTGCGGTGATGAACACAGAATGGAATATGTGACTTTAATATTTGAGTTTGAAAACTTAACAGTATTTCTTCCTATTCTGCAACTGTGCAGAGTACACAGAATAGGCTGCTAAACTGCGGTGACGAACACAGAATGGAATAAGTGACTTTAATATTTGAGTTTGAAAACTTAACAGTATTTCTTCCTATTCTGCAACTGTGCAGAGTACACAGAATAGGCTGCTAAACTGCGGTGACACACACTGAATGGAATATGTGACTTTAATATTTGAGTTTGAAAACTTAACAGTATTTCTTCCTAGTCTGCAACTGTGCAGAGTACACAGAATAGGCTGCTAAACTGCGGTGACGAACACAGAATGGAATATGTGACTTTAATATTTGAGTTTGAAAACTTAACAGTATTTCTTCCTATTCTGCAACTGTGCAGAGTACACAGAATAGGCTGCTAAACTGCGGTGACACACACTGAATGGAATATGTGACTTTAATATTTGAGTTTGAAAACTTAACAGTATTTCTTCCTATTCTGCAACTGTGCAGAGTACACAGAATAGGCTGCTAAACTGCGGTGACGAACACAGAATGGAATATGTGACTTTAATATTTGAGTTTGAAAGCTTAACAGTATTTCTTCCTATTCTGCAACTGTGCAGAGTACACAGAATAGGCTGCTAAACTGCGGTGACACACACTGAATGGAATATGTGACTTTAATATTTGAGTTTGAAAACTTAACAGTATTTCTTCCTATTCTGCAACTGTGCAGAGTACACAGAATTGGCTGCTAAACTGCGGTGACGAACACAGAATGGAATATGTGACTTTAATATTTGAGTTTGAAAACTTAACAGTATTTCTTCCTATTCTGCAACTGTGCAGAGTACACAGAATAGGCTGCTAAACTGCGGTGACACACACTGAATGGAATATGTGACTTTAATATTTGAGTTTGAAAACTTAACAGTATTTCTTCCTATTCTGCAACTGTGCAGAGTACACAGAATAGGCTGCTAAACTGCGGTGACACACACTGAATGGAATATGTGACTTTAATATTTGAGTTTGAAAACTATACAGTATTTCTTCCTATTCTGCAACTGTGCAGAGTACACAGAATAGGCTGCTAAACTGCGGTGACGAACACAGAATGGAATATGTGACTTTAATATTTGACTTTGAAAACTTAACAGTATTTCTTCCTATTCTGCAACTGTGCAGAGTACACAGAATAGGCTGCTAAACTGCGGTGACGAACACAGAATGGAATATGTGACTTTAATATTTGAGTTTGAAAACTTAACAGTATTTCTTCCTATTCTGCAACTGTGCAGAGTACACAGAATAGGCTGCTAAACTGCGGTGACACACACTGAATGGAATATGTGACTTTAATATTTGAGTTTGAAAACTTAACAGTATTTCTTCCTATTCTGCAACTGTGCAGAGTACACAGAAACGGCTGCTAAACTGCGGTGACGAACACAGAATGGAATATGTGACTTTAATATTTGAGTTTGAAAACTTAACAGTATTTCTTCCTATTCTGCAACTGTGCAGAGTACACAGAATAGGCTGCTAAACTGCGGTGACACACACTGAATGGAATATGTGACTTTAATATTTGAGTTTGAAAACTTAACAGTATTTCTTCCTATTCTGCAACTGTGCAGAGTACACAGAATAGGCTGCTAAACTGCGGTGACGAACACAGAATGGAATATGTGACTTTAATATTTGAGTTTGAAAACTTAACAGTATTTCTTCCTATTCTGCAACTGTGCAGAGTACACAGAATAGGCTGCTAAACTGCGGTGACACACACTGAATGGAATATGTGACTTTAATATTTGAGTTTGAAAACTTAACAGTATTTCTTCCTATTCTGCAACTGTGCAGAGTACACAGAATAGGCTGCTAAACTGCGGTGACACACACTGAATGGAATATGTGACTTTAATATTTGAGTTTGAAAACTTAACAGTATTTCTTCCTATTCTGCAACTGTGCAGAGTACACAGAATAGGCTGCTAAACTGCGGTGACGAACACAGAATGGAATATGTGACTTTAATATTTGAGTTTGAAAACTTAACAGTATTTCTTCCTATTCTGCAACTGTGCAGAGTACACAGAATAGGCTGCTAAACTGCGGTGACACACACTGAATGGAATATGTGACTTTAATATTTGAGTTTGAAAACTTAACAGTATTTCTTCCTATTCTGCAACTGTGCAGAGTACACAGAATAGGCTGCTAAACTGCGGTGACACACACTGAATGGAATATGTGACTTTAATATTTGAGTTTGAAAACTTAACAGTATTTCTTCCTATTCTGCAACTGTGCAGAGTACACAGAATAGGCTGCTAAACTGCGGTGACTAACACAGAATGGAATATGTGACTTTAATATTTGAGTTTGAAAACTTAACAGTATTTCTTCCTATTCTGCAACTGTGCAGAGTACACAGAATAGGCTGCTAAACTGCGGTGACACACACTGAATGGAATATGTGACTTTAATATTTGAGTTTGAAAACTTAACAGTATTTCTTCCTATTCTGCAACTGTGCAGAGTACACAGAATAGGCTGCTAAACTTCGGTGACGAACACAGAATGGAATATGTGACTTTAATATTTGAGTTTGAAAACTTAACAGTATTTCTTCCTATTCTGCAACTGTGCAGAGTACACAGAATAGGCTGCTAAACTGCGGTGACACACACTGAATGGAATATGTGACTTTAATATTTGAGTTTGAAAACTTAACAGTATTTCTTCCTATTCTGCAACTGTGCAGAGTACACAGAATAGGCTGCTAAACTGCGGTGACACACACTGAATGGAATATGTGACTTTAATATTTGAGTTTGAAAACTTAACAGTATTTCTTCCTATTCTGCAACTGTGCAGAGTACACAGAATAGGCTGCTAAACTGCGGTGACACACACTGAATGGAATATGTGACTTTAATATTTGAGTTTGAAAACTTAACAGTATTTCTTCCTATTCTGCAACTGTGCAGAGTACACAGAATAGGCTGCTAAACTGCGGTGACACACACTGAATGGAATATGTGACTTTAATATTTGTTTGAAAACTTAACAGTATTTCTTCCTATTCTGCAACTCTGCACAGTACACAGAATGTGCTGCTACACTGCGGCGAAGCACACTGAATGGAATATGTGACTTTGATATTTTAGTTTGAAGACTTAACAGTATTTCTTCCTATTCTGCAACTCTGCACAGTACACAGAATGTGCTGCTACACTGCGGCGAAGCACACTGAATGGAATATGTGACTTTGATATTTTAGTTTGAAGACTTAACAGTATTTCTTCCTATTCTGCAACTCTGCACAGTACACAGAATGTGCTGCTAAACTGCGGCGAAGCACACTGAATGGAATATGTGACTTTGATATTTTAGTTTGAAGACTTAACAGTATTTCTTCCTATTCTGCAACTCTGCACAGTACACAGAATGTGCTGCTACACTGCGGCGAAGCACACTGAATGGAATATGTGACTTTGATATTTTAGTTTGAAGACTTAACAGTATTTCTTCCTATTCTGCAACTCTGCACAGTACACAGAATGTGCTGCTACACTGCGGCGAAGCACACTGAATGGAATATGTGACTTTGATATTTTAGTTTGAAGACTTAACAGTATTTCTTCCTATTCTGCAACTCTGCACAGTACACAGAATGTGCTGCTAAACTGCGGCGACGCACACTGAATGGAATATGTGACTTTGATATTTTAGTTTGAAGACTTAACAGTATTTCTTCCTATTCTGCAACTCTGCACAGTACACAGAATGTGCTGCAAAACTGCGGCGACGCACACTGAATGGAATATGTGACTTTGATATTTTAGTTTGAAGACTTAACAGAATGTGCTCTAATCTGCAACTTTGCACACTAAACAGAATGTGCTCTAATCTGCAACTGTGCACACTAAACAGAATGTGCTCTAATCTGTAACTTTGCACACTAAACAGAATATATATATTTTTTTTTTTTTTTTTTTTCCCCCCACACAAAATAACCTGCTGCCCCCACACACAGTAGTCCTAAAAAGGACTTTTGGTTCTTTTTTTTCACAATTTTGCTTTTTTTCCTCCCTACACTGACTTTCCCTTCCTGTCCTCATCTCTCCCTGGCTAAGACTGAGCCGAACTCGCTGGTCAGGTGCTATACAGCACCCGACCACGGGTTCTGGCCAGCCAATCAGTGTAATGCCAGCAGCCAACATGGCTGCTGGCATTACACCGATGTCAGAGCCTCCCTGCACGTTTATTGGCTGCGCAGCAGCCGCAAAACGTGCGGGGAGGAGACCCGAACATGGCGGGCGAGCACATGCGGTACTCGTACGAGTACCGCCATGTGCCGAGCAGAGCGATGCTCGAGCCGATCCGAGCATCGGCCGAGCATGCTCGCTCAACACTAATTCTGATGTCTGAGCTAATCTAGTCCTCTGCTATCCACTGCTGCTGTCTTCTGAATTTCTGGCTCAGGCTGATCAGCTGACCTCTCGGATTGCGCACCTGACTGTTATCAGCCAGCCCTCTTAGGGTATTTAAAGCAGCTTGGCTCACTTCCCCATTGTCCTTGTGTTTGTTTGCTGACCTGTTGCTGCTGGCTGCTGTGGATTTTCATGCTGTCCTGTTTGTTGTGTTCCAGACCCTTGGCTTGTTTCAGACTCCTCTGACTTCTGTGCTTCTGACCCTTGGCTTGTTCCTGACATCACAGACTTCTGGTTTCCTGGCTCCGGCTCGGATGAATACCTGTCTTGGTTCCTGACCCTGGCGTGTCTTTTGGTTCATGCTCTTGGATCATGCTTCTGTTTTTGTTGCACTAATAAAGGTGTATTGCATTTTACTTTTTTGTGTCCTGTCTGGTTCCTGGTCCCTAACAAAACGAAACAACTAGCTCGCCATCACCTTCTTGTTCCAGAGTAATTACATCTTCTCCTAATTCACCTCATTCATTGTTACCTCACCCGCCAAGTGATAGCTAATCTGTAGATGTTAGTATGTGGCAGTTCATGCCCACCCATTTCATAATGTGTGGTACACTGAACACCCATGGCAGTATGGTGGAGGAGAATCACAAGAAAGGCATCAAGCGGCATCTGAGGAGATTCTATCCTGCAGAATATAATAAGATGGTGGCAGGGAGTATTCATCATTACTATTAAACTGTCAGCGAGTTGTCATGTGTCCTTTGTGGGGTCTGGACAAGGGGCATAGTGACAGCAGCAGTACTTGGTTTCTGGTGTCACGGTGTTTGGATAAAGTTGTGCCAGGTGTTATTTACCACACACACACTGTGCACGTTGCAGTTGCTAATGACAGGCATTGTTCCTGCTCTCAATGGAAACATTTCTATCCTAGTAACAAAACACCAAAGAGGCAGGTGATAAAGAATTATTAGCCAACTTCCTCTTTTCTCCACATATACCTGAAGTGGTGGGGGCTAGATATGGTGCTGCTACTGCCTCAGTCACATCACTGGATCTAGTTGTGGCAAGTTGAGCCTTCATCACCCATGTTACTGTTGTTGTTGATCCTATTCCATTTGAGCTGCCTAATCATCCAGCTGCTTAAACAACTCAGCAGCAGCAGCAAGAACAGCAGTTCTGCATCTACATCAGGGCATTTGACAATGGCCAACACAACATGACCTGTTGGCACTAGTCCAATAAGGCATTTTTTTCTCAGGGCTTGTGCTTAAAAAACAAAACAAAACATAGGCCAACAAAAAAAAAAAAAAAAAAAAAAGAGAAAATTAGGGGGGGCGCATTTCTAACAATTCTAGGTCCTAAAAATCAATATTTTCCTTAGGGCTTGTGCCAAACAAGTCTAATTCCTACAAATCAATGTTTCCTCAGGGCTTGGGCCTCTAACAACAAATCTTACAAATCATCATCAACAAAATACTCTGTCACGTCAAGTATCAGTCTACCGCAGTGGCAGCTTCTGTCAGGGGGTTCCTGTCTCTATCAAGTTACATTCAAATTTCTTATTTTATTTTATTTATTTATTTTTTATTAACTGTCCCCACAATATTAGTCAACAAACCACCCCCAAAATTACCTGTTTAACTGATTCTTTCCCCAGACTCCACCCACCAACACAGACACCCTCCTCTTTCAAGTTATGTACCAATTTCCTATATTTTTTGTAATTATTATTATTATTATTAACTGTCCCCTCAATACCAGTCAACAAACCTACACAAAACAAATTCCCTGTTCAACTGAGTCTTTCCCCATACTTCACCCACCCTCCTCAGACCCCTTTTATACCATGTCTTATGGGGTTTTTTTAAATTGTATTTAGTTTTATTTTTTATTAACTACCCCCCCCCAATCCCAGTAAACAACCTCCTCAAAAACATTCCCTGTTCAATTGATTCTTTTCCCACACTCCACCAACACAAGCTCCCTCATAACCCTTTTATACTATGCTTTTGGGAAATAAAATAACATATGCTATGTGTGTAAATTCAATGTTCCCATTGATTTCAATGGAATGAGCTAGGCGAAAAGAGTGGATAAACGGCACTATTTGCCGATTTTGGTTTGAAGTGAAAATGTTTGCCCATCCCTACCCATAAATCATGCTTTTAAAGTTTTCCCATGGTAGTTTATGTATTCACATTGAACCAGCTGTGTGAATATCAAGTCGAGGTACATGCATGACTAATTGCAAAGAGTTACAGGACACCACTGCACATGCACAGGCAGTATGCTTTTTTAAGTTTTATATTAATAAAATAAGTTTTAAACAAGAGGTGCTTGGTTTAATTGGTATGGATGTTACATGCATGACTAATACCACAGCATGTGAAAATGCTGGTGGAAGCTGGAGATAAGATGTGGATGAAGATTTGGAATTACAACACAGGAAAGGTAGGGAGAACACACAGTATAGCGCCCTAGTGCAGATCAATTAAGTTTTGAAATTCATCACCTTGTACACCCCACACATGGGTAATCACATAATTTATAGGCTGCCAAATAAGTATATGAGAGACAGCTCAGAAAGCATTTCTATTACTGACCCAGAACCAGGATCTCGGTAGAATCCTCAATAGAAAACCAGGGTCGTTCTACCTCAAACGCATCCTCCCCAGATGGAAATAGTATCAATATGCACAAAAAAAAAAGAAAAGAGGGGCATCCCAATGGTATAATATTGTTCTTACACTTATACAATAAGCAACAATTTATGCATTCATGTTTAGTAGTGGTCAACTGAGGAAAAACTCAAAGCTGAAAACAGGCAGATGGAGAATTTTCACCATCTCCACTCAGTGGTTACACTTTATAGGCAGCTGTGCATCCAAAAGTATCAAAAAATTTAATGGCCATTTAACCAAGTAAATAAAGATAAAAACAAATGCATCCAATACTGGTAAAATAAAAATGGCTTACGCATTTTGCAGCAGAACTGCTTTCTCAAATCCAATAGTAATTATATATCTATCTCTCTCTCTGTCAGATCAGCTCCCTGAAGAAGTACCACTAGTTGGTACGAAACGCGTTGGATATACGCTCTGATTTTACTCTATCACTAAATGTTTTGAACCAACAACAATTTGAAGACACTGTTACGGCAAAGAGAACTAAAGGCATTTTTGGTGCTAATAGTACACAGAAGGATGGGAGGCTCTCCAATAGTGATGGTGAGGCTGTGAGGCTGATACCTTATTGGTGAATAAGGAACATTGGACTGTTACAACAGGCAGAAATCCACAGACCAAAATACAGTTAGGGTAATTTACAGATACCGCTAAAAATAAGAACAACAACTGGAACAGCATCAAAGAGACCCATCGCAAAAGTTTACCTATATATATATACTGTATATACTGTATCAAGAACTGCTCTCAGCCTACACAGCAGTCACAAGAAGAATTATTACAGAATATATCTCCATATAGACCTGCCCGCTAAACATCAGCACTTCATGAGTTAAATTTAATATTTGATTAACTGCCTTTAAGACATGCCGTTATCTAATTGATGGACTGCATTATCAAAAGAGTCTTTTGACCAACAGGTGACTGTCTGATACGAGAGAAGACATCTTACATACTACTTTTTACAGTTACCCGTATATTTGCATGACATCATACCACTGATATTGTATTTATATGTTATAGTTTTGAGCTCTGGAGCTATTTGTGATATTATATTTGTTATTTTATAGGATATTGTTGGTGTTTCTATACATCGGATAAATATTTTATGTCTATTTTTATGAATAAATAATATTTGAGTATTGCCATATGATAAAGGGTGTCGCTCTCCAATTATTGTATATATTAGTGTCTTTTAAAGTGCTCCTACCATTGACGGAGCCACGGATAGTAGCGACTCACACTACCGTTGATTCGTCTACACATAGCCCACCACTGTGGACACAGGGACCCGTGATCACACATAGTTATAATTTTAATATATATATATGTGTGTGTGGAACCACCGAGTGGAGACAGTGCAGATTCTCCATATGCCTGTTTGTTTATTACCTCAGCTGACTACTACTAAACATGAGTGCATAAATTGTTGCTTATTACATAAGTGTAACAATATTATACCATTGGGGCTCCCCCTATTTTCTTTTTTTTCTGTGCATATTGAAGATTTGGAATTGTTATCCTCCTTTATCTTTACTCTCTTTCCACTGTTTTGGGTGTGTTTTGATGTTTCAGTAGCTCCAAGTTTATAAGTATATAAATTCAGTGTTAAATTGAATGTCCTGCATCCCCTGAGTACACTGGAAATTTTACATACAGGACTGACCTACACTGACCCCAAATTGTCAAAAGAGCCAAGGGAATGTTTCAAAATGATCTATACACTTTGCATATTGCATTGATTAAAATTCCAGTATACATTAGCATAACATCTCAATAATCCTATAATAGAATACATTTTGTATATAATCTGAAAAAAAACAAATATGTCTAATATGAATTCCTACACAAAATTAGATTTTTTTTCTTGTTAAATTAGTAATTTTCAAATATTTATAGACATTTTCAGGAAATATGTACAAATATAGGGTCACATGCATGTGTCTTACACTCTTACACATACAGGTGGTATTTACAAATCAATCATGCAGCTAATTTTGCAACTGGGTATGACATAATGGTGATGAAAATTCTGGTATTTACTAAAAAGTTATAAGACATCTTCAGTGGAAAAGTATTCACAAAGTTTTGGTTTCGTGTGTATTACTTCCATTCAAGTTAGGTCTGTTTCAAAATCATTCATAGGCGATAACGGATTAAAAATAAATAAATAAAACTCAGAAAATAACATGAAATAAGGAATAAATCAAAAATATTAATTTCACTCCCTATTTCATGGGTAAAGGGCAAATACACCTTTTAGTAAACCACAGCAAGTGATTGACTTTCCGCAGCTAGAACAAAATTGCACACAACCTGACTTACAGTGCCTACCTATCTCATAAAAAATATAACCCTATATAAGTATTTATTTACAGAAAAAAAATGTAGTGAACACAAAATTGTCAAAATATATTTTCTTTAGAAATAGTGGTTATGAAAGTGGTTCCAAAATCCTACACAAAAATCACAATTTACAGAACAAAATGTCACAAAAACTTAGTGTAGTAAAAAAAGCATTAAATGTGAATATTGTATATTTCTAAAATTCCCTGATAACACATACAGCTTTGTATAATGACATGACTTTCAATCCCCAAAGGATGTAATTCAACACATATAGCTTGGAAGTTTTTGTTGACACACAGGGCTTATCTGTGTGTTACTCCTTGTAGATTATCTTAATCAACAAGGAAACTGACGCACAGATCTTCCAGTTCCAACAGTGCGTTTATATTCATCAGTTAAAATGAACCACAGAGTTTTTATTAATTTCAGGAACTTCTCAAAACTTGCAATCCATTAAAACTGGTGCTTGCAATTAGAAAAAAAAAAACTCTCCTTGTACTTCATTGCCTGCCTATTGCGGACCCTGCTAGTACAACCATCTGACTTTCCTGTTGTTTCCAGCAACTATTCAACTCATCTGTCATCTATGTTCACTGGAGCAGTGACAGTTCAACTTCACTGATCATCTCTCACCCTTCTGTTTGACTGCTAGTTGGATTTCAGCCCTAAAAGTCGAACTTCGACTTCATACAGGGCTGTATTTTCAAAGGGATGATGAAAAAAATGTCCTATTAATGGCAAAAATAAGAAATTGTATGCACGAACTACATATTTTCTACAGAGTATAAGACACAACTACAGAACTGCCGGGCAAAGGGGCGGGGCAAGGGTGGGGCTAAACTATTTTCAGTGCTGTATAGAGGAAAAGAACATTTGTCATATACAATGGCAAAAAAAAATGTCTTGCAAAAGGCAAAATTTGTACGTTACAAAAAAGTGGAGGGAATGTGAAGTTCTAAATGTGAGAAACCTATAATAATTGAAGAAAACACAACACAAGCATAATTACCATACCTATATACCGACATTTTTGCATCTAGTTAAGACAATTTTGTCGTTACAACATTTTTGTCTTTACATATGACAATTTCAGTCAGGAATCGTACTTCAATGACAAAATGACATTTCCTATCACAACCAACACTCTCTGAAAATATTAATAAGCCTAACGACAATGTACTTTGAAATGTTGTTACAAACAACAAAAGCTATTTTGCTACTTCTTTAAACATATGGCCCTAAGAGTTGTACCTTTTCTGTCGGGGGTTGAATATTCCTGTTTCCAGCTTCTCCAGCCACTAATATTCGACTCATATTGTTGGTAACTCGGTATCTTTCTCTGTTGCCTCCTTCGACCCCAGTGGGTATTAGCTATCCCTTAGGTTGGCATCCAGAGTATGGGCTGGCTCCTCCGGCTGAAACTAAATTGACCTTGCAGTCAGCACAGTTAACCCAGCCTTGGCATCAGCAAGGCAGCCTAGGGTGTAGTCAATGCCAGCTAGTTCCGCTCTCTACTCTGTGCATCTTAGCCTCTCATGTGCTGGGGAATCCCGTACTGTAGATGATGTGAACCTATTGTGCTGTTTAAGTTACTGTGTTTATCCCAGTGTGTCCATAGCTCAGTTCATTCTTTTATAAAAACAAGCAGTCTGCTGTTTCTCTGTGGAGTTGCTCCACCACAGAGTTAAGCTTCAGGTGGCTTACACTGGGTGCTCCTGGTTACAACATTGTACAGTATATATTATTACAAGATGCCATTAATTAATGGAATATTAACCTGTTTTTTGTCTCAGCACCAAACACTTAACTGCTTAGATATATTGCTTCATAATACACTGGACAATTCTCTATAATCCAAGTGATTAAAAGAAGTAGATACATGGAAATTATAACCACAATTCTGTATTCTAATTTACGTGTGGTATGATCTAGCTTTCTGTTGCATAGCTGTGCTAGTTTGCATTAACAGTATTTTTGTTCTGCTTTTCTTACTGTTGCCATTTCTTCCATTCTGTTGAATAAACATCTGAAGGCTTTTGTCTTACTATGTTGAAATAAACATTAAAAAAAATCTAGGTGTTTCCTATAGAGGTCAGCAGACGAACAATGGGGTAGTATAAGGAGATCTTTGTTATAAAACATCACCAAAAAGCTAGTTTGCAATCAAGAAGTTTCCAAGGCAAATCACACGACTTCCTACAATAATAGCCACCTGGCAGGCAAAAAAGAGACTATAACTTAAAAAAATGAAATAATTTTGTAATGGTAATTAGTAAATTTCCTGATACTTTCTCTTTTAGAATTTATTATAATTCTAATTATTATAAGGTTATAGAATAATGTTAATTTGCTAATTTTCTGATTGTTTCTCTTTTAGAATATATTCCCGTATATGAATGTGAGAGAGGGAAGGCTTCCTTGGTTAACTACGGTTTTGAAGCCACAGCACTTGCTGTGAAGGGGTTAAAAGCTCCATCTGAAAAATAATGGGGATTTTATTTGTCTCCTATAGTGCTGTTGGTTTGCTCCAAAACTGTTCCACCTTTTTGAATATGACCTTGTAGTGTCTGGAAAATGATTTGCACACTGATACATAAAATGAATAGCTCTGTCTAAGAATACATATTTACGTGTATGGTCCTTATGTTCTATAGAAAATTGGAGATTTTGATTTAAATGGGGATTTTAACCTCTTGAAAGCTAGCATTCCTGGAGTAAAAATTCAATTTTAAATCAATGGGAATTTTTTGAATTTACTCTGTTATTAACCCTTAGAGTGCCATTGGGGTATCTAATGCATTGCTTTGCAATGTGTTGGATACTACTCTGGCACTCAAAGGGTTACCATTTTGAGTGTCAGTGAGATTGGATACCTGTCTGGTACTCAGAGGGATACAGCATAGTGTGCTGTGGCGCTTGGTGCCTATTGTTATCTATCTCGTCAATACTATGTTTTGTATGATTCTCTATCCTAATTTATCATGAAATATTTAACTCTTTCAGTTCCAGAGTGGTGCACAATGCACCGCTTTACAATGCATTCCACACCCATATGGAATTCAAAGGCTTATTTTATCTTGTAAATCTAAAATAACCCTTTAAATACATTATGGGTTCTTTTCACTTGCAAAGCACAATCATGTCAATAAAATGGTTTTTATAGCCACAGCTCTTGCTGTGAATGGGTTAAAAGCTCCATCTGAAAAAAATGGGGATTTTATTTGTCTCCTATAGTGCTGTTGGTTTGCTCCAAAACTGTTCCACCTTTTTGAATATGACCTTGTAGTGTCTGGAAAATGATTTGCACACTGATACATAAAATGAATAGCTCTGTCTAAGAATACATATTTACGTGTATGGTCCTTATGTTCTAAAGAAAATTGGAGGTGGGGAAAACCATTTGCACTATAAGACAGAACTAAAAATTCTCACTGATATAAATGGGGATTTTAACCTCTTGAAAGCTAGCATTCATGGAGTAAAAATTCCATTTTAAATCAATGGGAATTTTTGGAATTTTTAGTTCTCCCCTAAAGTGAAATTGGTTTGTGCCAGAACTCCTCCACTTTTCTATTGATATGCCCCTATGTGATAGACGTTTGTATTTAATATTAGACCCCAGTTGTACAATTATATGAAATCTGTTGCAATAAAAACAGTACGAGGGATAAAAAATGGCAGTAACTATAGACACGTTTACAGACTTCTGGAAGCAGGCTAAATATCAAGCACATGGCAAAATGAAATCTCTCTCTCCTTAACGCTTGGAAAGCCAGAGGGGTTTGCAATGCCTTGCCACTGAAAGGGTTAACATTTATCATGAAGAGCCAGTTCAAACATTATGGTTTCACTCCTTCATAGTGACAGTAATTTAGCATATATTTTTTTACAAGCAAGATCATTACTGATTGTTAAAAGCCGAGTTGCTGTTAACGGATTTGTTTTACCGTCTCTCTGATAGATATGAAGGGCATTTGTGTATGCATATGGGTCTTAATAAGAACAGAACATGTACATTTCAACCTGTCAAGATATCCACAGCGCCATGTTGGTGAGGGTTGATGAAAAAGGCAAAGGCATTTCCTAGGCCAAATGCTGCCAGACACCCAGCATTTATCTTATCTCAGTTTGATGACTTTTCCTTTTATCCTGAATTGATTTGACAATGACTCTATGATTTCCTGTACAAATTACCCTTTGAAAGTGGCAGTGGCGCTTGGCAGCGATCTTCATTTAATTACTGAGTGGATTATTAGCATACAGCTTTTTTTCTACTCATTTCTTTATATCTCCTAGATTGCACTGACATTTCCTTTCATTGTGTGCTTTAACTTACTGAATACTAAATATTATGCAGATTGGAGATGAGAAATACCCAGTCTGCTCCTACCCCCACCTTCCGTCTCTTCACCTAACGATCCCCCCCTCGACCCACCCTCATTTAGTTTGTCTGCACTGAACATCTTGATGGAGAGTAAATTACAGATTGAGAATCAATAGCATGTCTGAGAAGGGGCGATTGTGTTTTTTTTTTAACTCCGTCTCTTAGCTAAAAAAATATATATCTCTGTAGTTGAGTGTTAGGAATCGAGCAGACAGTATCTTACAATATTATCTTTACTCTTTTATTAACCCTTAGAGTGCCAGAGGGGTATCTAATGCATTGCTTTGCAATGCGTTGGATACTCCTCTGGCACTCAAAGGGTTACCATTTCGAGTGCCAGTGAGATTGGATACCTGTCTGGTACTCAGAGGGATACAGCATAGTGTGCTGTGGATCTTGGAGCCTATTGTTATCTATCTCGTCAATACTATGTTTTGTATGATTCTCTATCCTAATTTATCATGAAATATTTAACTATTTCAGTTCCAGAGTGGTGCACAATGCATCACTTTTACAATGCGTTCCACACCCATATGGAATTCAAAGGATTATTTTATCTTGTAAATCTAAAATAACCCTTTAAATACATTATGGCTTATTTTCACTTGTAAAGCACAATCATGTCAATAAAATGACAAATATCATTAGTCCAATAATATTAAAGAAAACTGGAGTTATTGTGAGTGAGTTCACTGCACCACAGCAGACAATTAAAAATTCCAGTTACATTAAAATGGCTCTTTTAACTTGTTGAATGCTAGAGAAGTCTCTAATGTATTGGAGACCTCTTTGGCATTCAAGGGGTTAAAAAGCTTTTTTCACAAGCATGAACATTTAACATCCTATTCTGGTTTACTCCAGAATAACTCCAGTTTGCTTTTATAAATATGAGCCATTGGAGGAGATTTATAAAAAGGGTTCTTGTTCGTTATTGCAAATGGATTCTAAAACTGTCCTTATTCCTTACTGGGAGTGTTGGTATTTATAACGAAGTTTAGGAAATTTTATAAATGTGCTAGGAAGACCAGAAATAAGAACAGGTCAGACATTTCGTCAAAATTTTGGCGAAATTCTGTTGCAAATAGCGACATTTCTTTATAAATTCGCTGTGAGAATTTTTACAGAATTCCTAATGCCACTTTTCAAAAAAATCGATGTACATGGCGTTCTGCTCTCTTAAAATGGCATTCGCACTTTTATAACTACCCAATACATGTTAAACACCATTTTAACGCTAGGTTTCGCTTAAATCCATTTTTAGAAATCTGCCCCATTGTGTCTTCTATAAATCTAATATTCATTATAGTCTAGCTGAACCTTCTTGTCATGCTAGTTGTAGTATATTGATTGACAGTGAAAGAGAAGTGTATAAAAAATCTGAAGTGTTCTCTGATGAGATCATTAGATCCTTAATGTATTACAAACTGATTGGCAGCTGATTGCAGATATGTCAGGTCTTCTATTTACAACTTGTAATCTCTGTTTGAATTCTCAAATATCTCACTTTTTTCCAGGCCTTGATACTATGATAATATTTATTTTTTTACATGCATATATTTAAAGCAACTTTAATTTTATGTCAAATATAAGGAACAATGGCACTCTGGTGTTGTTTTCTGATTGTAGACGTGTTAATACAGACATTTCCTTTGACTGTTGCTTCACAAATTATTAGTATTATTATGTTAAGAACCAAGAACCAGACACACTGCACAGGCGCAAATGAACACGCAAAACAATTTAGGTGAGTACATTTAGAAGTACTGTAATTTTCAATTGACTGTTCCAAGTCAATTTATTTTACTATATGGAATACATTGTATTAAATGGATAAAACATGTGCAATATGTTAAGGAACTTTGCTTTATGGATGTCAATAAATAGTCAGGCTTTTAAGTACTTTATGTTGAATACTGTACTAAATAGCCTTTCCGACCATTTAGCTTGCTATGTTCTAAAATTGATTGCATAATATATTATATATTGCAAAGTATGTATTGTCTGCATGTATACAGCTACTTAAATAGTAATTGTGCACCTGCGTGTGTGTGTATATATATATATATATATATATAAATGAAACATATTATCTAGACAAGCATACATAGACGATAGATAGATAGATACATAGATAGATAGATACATAGATAGAGACAGATAGACATGCATGCGTTCAGCTCTCCTGTTAATGATATGTAAAAGGAATTAAACGATTTGAATGCAAAGTGGAATGTGTGTGTTTAATAAGTGAATTATATCATTTCAATATAAAACCTGAAATAGGTGAATACTGAAAATTCCACTCTAAATTAAGACCTTATTACACTAAGTTGGGAAACATTGCATTAGAGACATTTTGGTTCTGCTCAATGAAGTGTCTGTTTTTTTGTGTGGTGTGACCATTTATATTGTAAATCTACAGTTGACATATAAATACCTTGTTCTCAACATAATGTGGAATGCAACTGTAAACAGAAAATATCATGCACATTATTCTATTCATGTAGAGATGTCAGAGTCTGTGAACTTAGTATATGAGCAACAAACAATAATTCAACTTAAAAGATACAGATGTATATGTTCAAAATGTGTCCAGACTGTTCCAAAATTAAGGTAAACTGCCTCACTCTGTCGTCTAATTCATAACTATTAAATGTTCCTGACTTACAAATAACAATAATTACTTTTTTTCCTATTGTGTGTTAGTTTTAAGCAATGCAATATAATGGCACAATTGAATGGAATGTAAGAATGTGATTAATTTATACATAATAAAGGCTGCTCACTTGCATATTACCTTCTGTTTCCAAACCCAACTTTAATTTCATAAATCTACAAAATTTATTGGAGACATATTTTAGCTAATTAACTACTGCATAGCATACATTTAATTGATCCCTAATGAAAAAAAGAGAAGCAACTTACAGAGAACAAGTCTCATTATAGCTCATACTTATTTATTTATTTGCTTATTTATTTTATATTTGAAGCGTGTACAGGAAACCTGGTGATAAAGGGATATAGTGACTTTAGATCATGGTAAGTTAATGTTGGGATTGTTTGGGTTTACCAGTTACTTGTTTCTTTGTGTGACTGCACACATGTAAAATCATAGTATTTTTAATCTGATAGTTGTATATTTTCTTAATAATTTTAGTAATAAAGTAAAATATTTCTTTGTATAATTAGATAAAATAAATGATTCCTTTTTATAATAAGGTCAACAATAATACACTCTTAATTGGCACTGGATTTTCAGTATTTTGGTTATTTGAGCATTACATACGTAATCGTTGGAGTGCCAGAGGGGTGCTCAACATATTGCTTTACTCAAAGGGTTAATATTTAACATTTCTTCTGTAAAACGAGAAGAGGGGAGGAAGGAGAGCGATATAATGGAAATGAAGAGCATGAAGAGCCAGGAGGTATGAAAATTATATGAAAATGATAAATGTTTTAACAGAATGCACACGTTTTTGTGTTTTAGCCACTATTGCTCCTTTATAATGTTAAAGTGTATTCCATTTATATATACCTAATTATGTTGCTTTTTTAACCCCTTGAGAGCCAGAGGGGTACGCAACATAATGCATTGTGTACCTCTCTGGCACTCAAAGGGTTAAAAAGATGGGCCTTGATTTTACAAATAACAACATTGACAAACATGTAGTGTCTTTGGATTCTAAAGATAAAGCAATGAATCAGAAATATCCATAGCATTCAAGGAGTTAATTTTTATTGGGGGGGTTAAAGGGACAGTAATGTTTCACAATAAAAGCAGCTCTAATTAATGTTCATAGTATTTGGACTTTGGAGAGTGTTATTTCAATACTGTCAGAGTTGTAGTTCAAGAGTAATTGAATGATAAAGTATCCCCTCCCGCCCCTTTTACTGAGCAGCAAGGTGGTGTCCAGATGGATTGCAGAGAGGGACAATCTTCAATTAGCATAAGGGAAAACCTGAAAAACCTGTCAAGGGAGGCAGGATTTTCTTTGTTCTCACAGTAAGAAGATTGTCCCTTACTGTGAGCTGTCTGGCCTCAAGACCAGATTCCACATCTGGGGGGAGGTGGCTTACACTAGGTAAAAGTGGTGGGAGGGGGATACTTTATCATTCAGTTACTTTTGAATTACAACTCTGACAGTATTGGAATAACACTCTCCATGGCCCAAATAATATGAACATTAATTGGAGCTGGTTTTATTTTGAAACAACTGCAGCTTTGCAGTTCTTGTGGACAAATCAGAACATGTTGGAAGCGTGAATAAGTTCCGTTGGATTGTATGTCCGGATATATTTTAAATTAAGATAAAAATAGAAAGGATAGGCTATATGTACCCTCTGGTTTTTGTTGGACTACAACTTCCATCATTCTCATCAGGCCATTGGACATTATGTGTTATCCATAAAACATTATGCTGTAGTAAATACCAAATTGATAGGAGCAGAGTCATTCATTGCTAAATGAGAACAAAAAACATCAACAATCTGGGAAATAATATTCAATAGACAGGCAATATTTAATGATAATGCAATTATTTTTATATGACCCTACTAATTTGTATGTAACACTGTACAGAGAATTTTGTCAGGCAAAATGCATACCTGTCATGTAGAACATGCAATCTATATTTTTGTAGCCTGAGTTAAAGTGAATTACCTAAGGTCACAAGGGAGGTTATGCACTAAGGGCTGTATGTTCAAAAGGATAACGACAAAAAATGTTGTATGAATGACAAAAATAAGTAATTGCATGCATGAACAACATATTTTCTATAGAGTATACAACAAAAAACTTGTAATGTCCATTGTGTACGACACGATTCCAGGGCCCTCTGATCCTCCTGTTCTCCACATCTGATTGTACTATTTAATACCTCTGTATGTCTATTCCCCAATTGTACAGCGCTGCGGAATTAGTTGGCGCTATATAAATAAAGAATAATAATAATAATAATAATAATTGCCGGGCAAAGGGGCGGGACAAGGGCATGGCTAAACTATTTTCCAGTGTCGGAAAGAGGAAAAGAAATCTTGTATATAATGACAAAAAAAAGTCTTGCAAAAGACAAAATGTGTACATTAAGAAAAATGTGGAGGGAATGTGAGAATTTTTGTCTTTAGTTAAGACATTCTTGTTGTTGGGTAAGATATTTTTTGTCGTTACATACGACAACTTCAGTCAGCACAAATGACATATTTCCGATCACAACCAACACTCTCTGAAAATATTAAAGTGATAGTAATTCTTCGTTTTTTCTTTATTTTATTTTGTAGGCATTAAAAAAACATGAAGAACGATATAAGTCTTATCTCTCAAACCTTTATGGTTTGACAGATATTCACAAGCAAAGTTTCCCCTCCCGCCCCTTTTACCTAGTGTAAGTCATCTCTTCTCAGATGTAGAATCTGGTTGTAAGACCAGACAGATAACAGAAGGGGGTAATCTTATTCCTATGAGAACAATGAAGGTCCTGCCCCCTTGACAAGTTTTTCCCTTATCTTAATTGAAGATTGTTCCTCTCTGCAATCTACCTGGGCACCTCCCTTCTGATCTTGCTGAACAGTGTTACATCAGTAAAAGGGGCAGGAGGGGGATACTTTGTCATTGAATTACTCTTGAACTACAACTCTGACAGAATTGAAATAACACTCTCCAAAGTCTAAATACTATGATGATTTATTAGAGCTGCTTTTATTATGAAACATTACTATCCCTTTAATGAGCCCAACAACACTGTACTTTGAAAATTCATTACAAACGACAAAAGCTATTTCACTACTTCCTTGAACATATGGCCCTAAGGCTTGATAAAGAGGTGATAAAGCAGAGATTACTTTTCCAGTGATTCCTTGGATGAGGTGCACTAACGTGTGATAAAGAGGCGAAGAACAATTGATAAGACTTCTCCAAAGTTCTCACCTCTTCAGTTCTTATGTTATTCTATTGAGCCTATGCACTAAGATCTCCAAATCTGGAGAAATCCTAGTGCATTGGCTGCATAGAATATCATAGGACTTGGAGAGTTTAGAACACTGAGTAGTCTTATCAATTGTTCTTCACCTCTTTATCACATATTAGTGCATCTCCCCCAAGGAGTCATTGACACTTGGGACGGAACCAGACTTTCACAGCTTCACAGGCAGTTTCGTGACTGCAAGGTCAGTTGAGAAACAGATTCACTCATTATCCCCATATTTACAAGTAACTACAATTTTTTTTTTTATTTTTAGACATCATATTTACAAATCTAGTAACTGCCAATTAAGTACTAGTAGGTAACCACATTTTCAGGGTTACCTTTTTTACAATCACTAAATTTATAGTGTATATATTCCTAAAGGATTCTCTTAATCTTATGAGTCTCTTAATCTGTTAAACTGAAGAACTAGATAAGAGGTCTTCATACAGCAGTCAAGAATATCTCTAAGTTTTTTTTGTTTATTGAAACATTTATTGAAAGAACAATGTTGTACAATGCACAACAAGATGCTGACATACATGGACGTAGGATGGTACATGATCAGTAACACATAACTGATATTCATAACATAATCATAAATTGTGATGAGACTAAGGAGTGTACATATACTCGTCATATGAATATAAGATTAAAAAGGCACAAGTAGCAGATCCAAACATAGAAAGGAATAGTCCCCAACACGAGATATTGTGGAATAACTTGGAATGCCAAAGCGACCCATGACAGCGACCCTAGATGGATACAAAGGAAGTAGAATAGCAAGCAGAAGGTACAACCAGACCTAGGCAGGACTCTAAGAGAGGGCTAAAATGGTTCATATGTGATATAAGGTGCCGTACAGTGTGTCATCAATGAGAGGGGAGGGGTTTGCCTTCCCAAATCAAAGGGCAATATGGGGGGTCCCAGCTTCTCTACAATATATAGAATCTGAGGGGGCCAAGAGAGGCCAAGGTCCTCTAACAAGGCTGCATGGGCTGAGTTTCCCAGTACAGCATCCACAGGGACCAAGTACGAGTGAAGGCTTCCAGTGTGCCTATGGATAAGGCCAGAGCTCTCTCTAGGTCTTTTATCCCACTGACTCTGGCCTTCATGGAAGAAAGTGAGGGGAGGGGGTCTTCCAATGTGGGAATATTACATTTGGCTATGTTAAGTAAACAAGCAAGTAGTGGTTGCAATGCTTCGGGAATGGGGAGAGGGTAAGGAGTGAAAAATATACATATACACATGCCGGTGACATGGCTCATTTGGTTAAGGCACCAATGCTCGAATCTGTTCAAATTGCAAGGTCACAGGTTTTAGTCCCAGCAGAGTCAACTCAGCCTTTTATTCATCAGAGGTAGATACAATGAGTACCATTAATATTAGGCAACAATAGCTATACCCCCCAAGACATATTTGAAAACAAGAGACAATCTCCATGTAACCTTCCTGGCAAAATACTTTGATATTATTATATGTTTATATATATATATATACATATATATATATATATATATATATATATATATATATATATATATACACACTGCTTTTTGTATTGACTGAGCATCATTTAAGCCTGCCTCACTACTGAATTAGCAATAATTTCTGTTGCAGAAATAAGTTGTTGAAAAATATCATGTTTCTTGTGCAGGAATTTCCCATGAGAAGATAATTTGAACTGAGTTGTGTGTGTGTGTCTGTCTGCTCTTTGAGAAATAACCGGAAAGTTAAAAACATTAAAATCAATGGTGTTAACTTTCCACCCGTTAAACTGAATGTGACTTTGCTTTTTCCTACTGGTTTATCTTCCAGAGGGAACGTTAATGTAACACACAGCCAATACACTGTAGACCTCTTTAGTGTTCGAGTCATTAGAATGTTAATAATCTATATTTGCTCCCCATTGTGCAGCTGATTTGATCCAGATTTGCACGTTTTTAGCTTATTGATTATGGCCCACAATTCTGGAAATTCTAACACATTTTCAGTTTTCCAAAGATCATCATTCAAAAATATTTTGTTTGTTTTCTTTGATGTTTCAAGGCTTAACCCTTTAAGTGCCAGAGGGGTATCCAAGCTTTGCAAAGCAATGCAATGTATATACCTCTGGCTCTGAGAGGGTTAACAGTTTGATAAATATACAGGAAGGACTGGTCATGAATGCTAGAAAGATTATTATACATTGCTTTTGCAATGCATTGATTTAACCATTTGAGGGCATTGCATACCTTTCTGGCACTCAAAGGGTTAAACTTCCCATTTAAATCAACTGGAACTGGCATTTACTCCATATACTGCAGTTTGTTTACCTCAGAATTGCTCCAATTCTTCTTAATACATCAGCCTGCTGGAGACCCGACTCTGACCTCTGCCCTTGGAATGCTTCCCTATATTTAGTAAGTCTTTGCTAAATATGACTGCTCCTCACGACATTCAATAGCAGTTACTTGTATCTGTTTAATCCACTGGGTACTACAGAGTCTACAGTAGATAGCCTGGCAGTGTGTTGCTGATGTCAATAGCATCCAAAGGATTAAACACTTACTGTTCAATGTGCCAAGTAAGTTAAACACGTGAATAAAAAACCAGTGACACGTGAGTACAAATGCACCAGTGCAGCCACATGGCACTAGTCTCTAGCACCAGCTGATGCATTGATGTGTATGTGCTACAGAGTATGATTCCTATAGTGCATACAAGTAGACACACTTGAGCAGAGTTAGACTTTAATGCCTGCAAGCCCCTTACTCCTGACAAGTGTTGTCCTTGAAATGTTTACACATGACATACACTTTGGCTCTGATTTGAGAAACATCCCAAAATCCCAACAGACTCTCCTCCTCTCTTGGCATAAATGGTATTAAGGGGAGGCTTTATTGGTTACATAGCTTACTAAATTGGCATTAGGCAGGTGTAGGTACTTGATGGGTTTTCCAGCACCTGACAAAGTTGGTGAGATAGTTCAGGAGTAAATTCCCTGACGAGGGAGCCTCTTTAAATTGCAAGGTTGCAGGTTTGAATCCCAGCAGGGTCAACTCAGCCCTTTATCCTTCCAATAAATGAGTACCACTGATTGGGTAATAATAACATCTGTTACTTCAGCTGCCGATTTGGTGAATTCTGAAAGCGCTTTGAGTCCTACTGGGAGGCGTTATATAAATACTAATTATTATTATTATCTGGAGTGGAATCACCACTGTACACTCATCCTTATGAAGCATTTCAGGAGCAAACCAGCGCACCATATGGAACAAATAAAAGTGCCTGTTAAGTTAAATTTGGACTTTAACCCTTTGAATGCTAGAAAGCAAACAACTGTATCATTAGGTACAAATAAAGATGATCAAAATTCAAGTTTATTTAAATGGTACTTTTAACTGTTTGAATAATCTCTTAAATTCTAGCTAGGTCTTAAATTGCTTCCCAATGCCTTGAGACATATCTAGCATTCAAAGGGTTAAAAGTCCCATCTAAGTAAATGGGAATTTTGGAAATGTGTTTTTGTCCCATGTAGTGCTGTTGGTTTGCTCTAGAACTGCTCCACCGTTTTTATACATAAGGCCCAGTATAGACAGTAAAGGACTAATGAGAAAATTATAACAACGTGTCCTTCATAGCTTTGCAGCTGTTTTTTGCAATCAAACCATATTGTAGTCTATAGATAGACAGTAGCATTTCACAGACTGAAAAACTCCATTAAAATCAATGGGGATTTGGGGAATTTGTATATTTCCCCTATGGTGCAGTTAAAGGGATAGTAATGTTTAGCAAAAACAGCAGCTCCAATTAATCTTCATAGTATTTGAGCCACAGAGAGTGATATTTCAATACTGTCAGAGTTGTGGTTCAAGAGTAATTGAATGATAAAGTTTCCCCTCCCACCCCTTTTACCTAGTGTAAACCATCTCTTCTCAGATGTGGAATCCAATCCATAGACCAGACAGATAACAGCAGGGGACAATCTTCTTCCTATGAGAACAATGAAAGCCCTGCCCCTCTTGACAAGTTTTTCAGGTTTTTCCCTTATCTTAATTGAAGATTGTCCCTCTCTGCAATCTACCTGGGCACCTCCCTTCTGCTCTGGCTCAGCAGTGTTACATCAGTAAAAGGGGCGGGAGAGGGATACTTTGTCATTTAATTACTCTTGAACTACAACTCTGCTCAGTCAGGAGCAGAAAATGGACTTAAAAAGAAGAGAAAGCATCTCCTTGTTGGTGACTCGATTGTTAGAGGTGTTGCTTTAGGGCAGAATGAGGATGGACTGAAGGAGGTGAGATGTCTTCCTGGTGCTACTGCAAGCAGGGATAAAAGACGCATCTCAAATATTGTCAAGGCTGCAACAAAGGAGACTGAAGTTGATCTGATCATTCATCTCGGTACAAACGATTTGTCCCAGAAAAGTGTTGAAGAGGTGAAAATGGAATTTCAAAGTCTCAGCCTGGAGCTGAGCAGAATGACAGACTCTATCACTTTTTCAGAGATTTTGCCAGTCCGCTCTGAAAATAGTAAGAGACTTCGTATCCTGGAGTTCAATGGTTGGCTAAGACAGTGGTGTAAAGAAGAAGGTTTTGGATTTGTCAGTCACAGTATTAGAAGGTGGAGTTGTAAAGAAATGTTCAAGAGAGATGGTCTGCACCCGTCACAGGTGTTTCTTGGAGAGGCATTTAAACTAGATGGAGGGGGCAGGAATTTCATTGAGAAGATTGATTTCTGTCCCTGAACAGTTTTGGTAAACCAGGGTTCTGAGTTTGTTAGTGTGATAGATACAGATGTTGGTGCACAGGAAGTTGCTGGTGCTTTACATACAGATGTTGGTGAGGTAGATGATGGTGCGGTAGATAGAGTTGTTGTTGGTGATAAATGTAATGTTCTTCGTGTAATGTGTACTAATGCTCGCAGCTTAGGCAACAAGCTCAGCGAGCTAATATCAATAGTTTGTAGAGATGACTTGGACTTGATTGTAATAACAGAGACATGGTTCAGGGACTGTAATGACTGGGAAATAGCCATTCCGGGATACACGTTGTATAGGAAAGATAGGGCTGAGAGAAGAGGGGGTGGGGTAGCCATTTATGTTAAAGATAGCATAAAATCCACAGCGATCCAGAATTCATGTAAAGAGTTGGAGACTCTCTGGATCTGTCTGCAGAATAAAAAGGGATCAGTTACAAGAATAGGTGCAGTCTACAGGCCTCCGGGGCAATCTGAAGAGCAAGACAACATGCTAGTGGACGAGATTACCCAAATGGCAGTAAAGGGAGATATAGTAGTTATGGGAGACTTCAACATGCCTGATGTTGATTGGAATATCCCTTGTGCGTCCACATGTAGAAGTAGGAGCATCGTAGAAGCCCTGACGGGGATGTCCCTAAAACAGCTGGTGAAGGCGCCAACTAGAGGGGACAATATCCTAGACTTAGTATTCACAAATGGAGACCTGGTATCTGAGGTGAAGGTGGGAGAAAATCTAGGTTCCAGTGACCACCAATGTTTGTGGTTCGGAATCCAGACTGACTACGAGAAATCCCATTCTGCAACCAAAGTATTGGACTTTAGGAAGACGAAGTTTGAGGATATGGGAGAATATGTAAAGAAAGAATTAAAAGGGTGGGATAAAACACCGAGAGTGAGTACTCAGTGGAAGACACTCAAAGAAGTCCTCTTAAAGGCAACAAGATTACATGTTAGACAAATTAGCAAGAGGAAAAGAAAGAGAAATCCACTATGGTTTACTAGAGAGGTAAGAGCTATAGTGAAAGATAAAAAGTCTGCCTATAAGAGATATAAAGAGACTGGAAGTGAAGCGGACAGAGAAGGGTATAAAACTATACAGAAGAAGACTAAACAGATGATAAATGCTGCTAAAGCCTCAAAAGAGGAAGAAATGGCCAAATCTGTTAAGAAGGGGAATAAAACCTTCTTCAGATATATCAGTGACAGGAAGAAGAAAAACTGCGGGATTACAAAAATTAACAACGGAAAAAATCAGTATATAGAAGAGGAAAAGGCGGTCGCTGACCATCTGAATAACTACTTCTGCTCAGTTTTTTCAGACAGCGGCCCTCATAATCAGAAAATGGCTGAACACAGCATTGCCTCTAGTTGTATAATTTTAGCCCCAGTGTTTTCAGAGGCCGATGTTCTAGAGGAACTTGTCCGGCTAAAGTCAAATAAAGCGATGGGTCCGGATGGAATCCACCCTAGAGTTCTTAAAGAACTCCGATCTGTCATAGTTGGCCCCCTGACTAATCTGTATAACCAGTCCCTTCTTACGGGAGAAGTTCCTGATGATTGGAGAATGGCCAATGTTGTACCCATTCACAAGAAGGGTAGTAAAGAAGAAGCTAGTAACTACAGGCCAGTCAGCCTGACATCTGTAGTGGTAAAAATGATGGAGACTCTTCTAAAGAAGAAGATAATTGACCATCTAACAAAAAACAACCTGATGGACCCAAACCAGCATGGCTTCACTGAGGGCCGATCCTGTCAGACTAATCTCATTGATTTCTTTGACTATGTAACTAAAGTGCTGGATGAAGGTGGTGCTGTGGATATCGCCTACCTGGATTTCAGTAAAGCTTTCGATACAGTTCCCCATAAAGAGCTGATAGATAAATTATCAAGAATTGGACTTAACCCCTGGATAGTTCAGTGGATCTGCAGTTGGCTGAAGGACAGAAACCAGAGGGTTGTTGTTAATGGAGTGTAATCTGAGCAGAGACTGGTTACAAGTGGAGTGCCACAAGGATCTGTTCTGGGCCCTGTTCTGTTCAACATATTTGTAAGTGACATAAGGGAAGGCTTGGCAGGGAAGGTTTGCTTGTTTGCTGATGACACAAAAGTGTGTAATAGGGTTGATGTTCCAGGAGGTGTCTGTAATATGGAGAATGATTTGGCACTATTAGATAAGTGGTCAAAACAATGGAAACTTCAGTTCAATGTTTCCAAATGTAAAATAATGCACTTGGGGAAAAGAAACCCTCAATCTGACTATCATATTGGCAGTTCTGTGGTAGCAAAGACTTCAGAAGAGAAGGATTTGGGGGTGGTCATCTCTGACAGCCTCAAGATGAGTAACCAATGCAACCAGGCGGTGGGGAAAGCAAATCGTATGCTTGGCTGCATAGCTAGAGGTATAACAAGCAGGAAGAGGGAGATTGTGATCCCTCTGTATAGAGCTCTAGTGAGACCACATCTGGAATACTGTGTACAGTTCTGGAGGCCTCATCTGCAAAAGGATATAACTAAAATTGAGCGGGTTCAAAGAAGAGCTACAAAAATGGTGGAAGGTCTAAAGCATAGAACTTATCAAGAACGACTCAGAGATCTAAATATGTATAGTCTGGAGGAAAGAAGAGAAAGGGGGGACATGATTGAAACCTTTAAATATGTTAAAGGACTGAACAAGGTTCAGGAGGGAAGTGTGATTAATAAGAATCTGAATACAAGAACAAGGGGGCACAATCTGAGGCTAGTTGGAGGAAAAATCAAGAAAAACATTAGAAAATATTATTTCACTGAAAGAGTAGTAGAAACTTGGAACAAACTTCCAGCAGAGGTGGTTGATAAATCCACAGTAACACAGTTTAAACATGCCTGGGATAAACATGTATCTATCCTAAGATAACAATAAAGGAATACTAAAGGGCAGACTAGATGGACCAGGTGGTCTTTTTCTGCCGTCAATCTTCTATGTTTCTATGTTTCTATGTAACACTCTCCAAGGTCCAAATACTATGATGATTAATTAGAGCTGCTTTTATTATGAAACATTACTATCCCTTTAATTTTCTCTAGAATTGCACTGATACTTAGTACATCAGCTTCATGGTGTTCCAAAGCGTTTAATTATTTATTTTTCAGACAGAATAGGTCATCTATTGTCTAGTACAGTGGTTCTCAATTTTTTTCAGTTCAGGGCACCACTATTTTCTGTGGAATTTGCCAAGAGTTATGAAGGGTAAAATATATATATATATATATATATATATATATATATATATATATTTAAACCAATATACGGAGAGCACTACAGATCACTGTATCAAAATGTTAAATTTAATACACATATACATTCATAAATGACATAAAAAATTGAACTGTAAACCCTAAAAATAAACTAAAAGTCTGTATGAGCTATAATTAATATATAATATGGATAAGATTCAAAAAAGCTCCGGAGCAAAGAGTCTCTGTGCACAGATTAAATGTTCCAATACCGGTACCCTACTGTTTAAGGAAGTGTGTCTGTTGTAATAGTGGGCAGGTATTTGATACAACTGTCTATGTTTCTCTCTCTCCTCTCCCAACTACGGGCTTGATTCCCTGGCATATTTTGATATTGGCAACAAAGTTACTTGTGCTGCCTCAGGTATATTTCTTCCACTGGGGGCAGAAGACTGGAAGTATGTGGCCAAAGACATAATGGGTAGTGTACTTTCAATCCCAATACAGAGGGTCTGGGGGAAAGCATAATCACACAGGACAGGAGATTGAAGTATGAGCCTTTAGTCTCCCAGGTTAGTCTCTTCCCATAGCGACAATGAGAGAGACCCCTTTCTGCTCACCTGCTCGTGCATCAGGGCTCACAATAGTCTACTCCCAGGAGAGCACAACATATGCAGGTGGGGTAAATGAGACACTGTCATTTGAAGGACACATATCTAGATATTTCCTTCTGTTAAACAAATGAAGATACGCTTATTCCTGTAGGTATTGTTTCCCTTTAAGCATACAAAGTTCTTTTTTCCAGGATATAACTAATATGCTTTAGTAGACATTGAGAGAAAGGAAGCACCATGAAATTTTATGCAACTCTATTTGAAACTATTATGCTCAGTGTGAGACAAACTAGAGTAAATGATTTTTCAGAAAGAGAGAAATATGGATGAGTACCAAGAAAAACACACAGGTGTGAGAAATGAAAAGGAGACACTCAGGAGGGAATTATCCAGGTTATGCAGGATCCAAAAAAGAGAAATTACTGAACTAGCAGCTATGAAAAAATGTAAGATTTTCCAAGCTTTCCATTGTTACAAAAAGTCGCACAGAATCTTTGAGAATGTCTGTCAAAGAGTTTATATCCTTGTGAACTGTGACCTTTGTATGGTGCCTTCTATAACCAAGTGACCTTCTGCAACTCATTAAAGCTAATGTAACGTATCTTTCTCTTCTAATTGTATTAATCAGCAAATTATAGTCACTTTTCAGTTAGTCATGCAGCAGAGAAGGGCATGGTTCAATGGATCTAATGAGCATCTTGTGGTCTTTTACTTTCTCCTTTATTAGAAAGCTCAAAATACATGACATGACAGAAGACTGTGACTTTTAGCAGCTGTAAAGAGGTTTCCACAGAAAGTAATATTATTTTAACACTTTAGATCAGATATTGCTTTTATCTTTTATTTAGGTTCATGGCATCATTAGGAATGAACTTGAGTATACTGAGAATTGGCCAACACTTTTCAACACTAATTGAGGTAACAAAAAAGCTCAGACTAAAAATTACTTTCAAGATAAGAAACCATCCTCCTATTTAACCATTTGAGTGCCATTGCTCTGCAATGTGTTATGTACCCCCTCTGACACTTAAAGGGTTAATAGGAACAAACCAGGTAATTTGTAAAAAAAAAAAAAAAATCCTAGCTTATAGTACTGCTTTTTTGTACTGTTAAAGGGACAGTGCGTCCTAAGTTATGAAAAACATTGCTTTTCTAAATAAATACAACATTTAGGGTGAGATGTTCAGAAAGTGGTGGTAACTGAAACTGTCTGTAATTAGAATAAAAAAGTTCTTACCCCATGATCCGTCAATTCTCAGACATGTTTCCGTAGTTTTTTGCATCCAATTCCACCAACTCCGTCAAAGTTAAAAAGCAGTCTTAAAAGTGGGTGTGGTTTAATCTTCCGTCATAATGTAAGGTATTTTCAGAAAAAATATACATTTGAATGTCATTGTTTTGTCTGATCAACGTCATTTTTTCCCGACATAATAAAAAAGGTATAAATTTGGAGAAGAAAAGTTAAAGTACTGAGAATCAAATTTTCATTTCAAAGACAAAAAAAATGTCTTTGTTTCTTTGAAAAGTTTCATTTCAAAGACAAAAAAAGTCTGTTTCTTTGAAAAGTTTCATTTTAAAGACTAAATCAAAGACAATTTTTAAGATCAGAATTTTTAAAGGCAATGTTCAATGAGATCTTCTTACTGTCATTTTTAAGTCTTTAGATGAATTTTCAAACATGACGGATTTACTTCTGAAAATATAGTCCTTCCTTAACCACAAACTCATGATCCCACAAGTTTTTCATTATGATGACTTTTTGAACATCTCGCCCTTAGAATTGTGTTCCTGACATTCCAAAGTGGCCCCACCATCCAGTGTACAAATGGATTTTCATTTTTTTTTCTTCAGGCTGCCTTTTCTCCTCTCTTTCTTCCTTTAAACCTCCCACTGATGATCAAAAGCCAACTCCACTGAAGGAAATGTTTAGGAACAGCCTAACCTAGGCCTAGGACAGCTGGATGGGATTGGAGCAGCTGACATAAATAGAATAGAAATTGAGAGGCTTTCCAATTGCTGTACCAACATAAGAAGCTTGTTAAACTTTTTAAATATCCAGGGCCGGATTTGCCATAAGGCAAAGTAGGCACCTGCCTACAGGCGCATGCCACTGAGGGGTGCCTGCCAGCGGGATACTTTTAAAAGAATAAAAAAAAAGATTAAAAAAAAAAAAAATGGCCACCGCGCTGGCTGCACCAGTGCCCACTCCATGTCGCCCTCGCATTGCACCTCCCTGGCACAGGAGATCTGTTGTCTGTGCCTCCTCTGGTACAGTCAGTCCTGTGGTTGCTGAAGCTCCCTCGTCGGCTCTGTAGGAATGCAGAGCGCTAGGAGATGACATCATCTCCCAGCACTCTGCATTCCTGAATAGGAGACCGCACAGGAGCTTCAGCAACCACAGGACTGACTGTACCAGAGGAGGCACAGACAACAGATCTCCTGTGCCAGGGAGGTAGGAAACGGACAATGGGAGGGAGGCGGGCAATGTGAGGGCAACATGGAGATGGTGGGGGCAAGTTGGACCCAAAGGGGGGGCATTGTGAGAGCAATTTAGAGCTGATGGGGGGCAAGTTGGAGATGGTGGGGGCAATTTGGAGCTGATGGGGGGGCAATTTGGAGATGTGAGGGCAATGTGGAGCTAATGGAGGGCAATGTGAGGGTAGCATGGAGATGATGGGGGGCAAGTTGGAGCTGATGGGGGGGCAATTTGGAGATGGTGGGGGCAACGTGGAGCTGATGGGGGCAATGTGAGGCCAATATGGAGATGGTGGGGAAAATGCGGAGCTGATGGGGGCAAGTTGGAGCTGATGGGGCAATGTGAGGGCAATAAAGAGATGATGGGTCAATGTGGACATTAGGAGCATTGTGGAGGTGTCCAGTGGAGATGGCCAATGGGGGGGGGGCGCTTTAGATTTCTGTGCCTACAGGCTCCTGAGATGTAAATCCGGCCCTGTAAATATCTTTATGTCAATAAGTGAGGTAAGGGCAAAAATAGTAATGTGGATCTGATATATTTCCCCCCTTATTATACTACCTAATTTATCTCCATTTCATCCTAAGAGGCACTGGTCTTTGATTTTAAAGATGTATAGTTGGATAAAAGTCTCTGGTAACACAATCTGTGCCAGCGATCATTATTACGACAATCCTAAACTCAACTAAAAATAAATTTACATTCTGCATTGCATGCTGTTTTTTTTTCTTCATTTATTACGAACCTAATGGAAGAAAAAAACGACGTAACTTCATTTTAGTTTTTGTCATTGCTTTTTTTAATAGCTTTTACGTGATAAAAACGGACATATAATAATTCATCTTTGAGTCTAAAATTTGCATGCAGAAAGCAAAATACCGGACATACTGTGCCATAAAGAGTCCTCAAGTAACACTGATTTATATAGGGAAATCTAGAGAGTCTGCCAGCACAATTGGAACATTAAGATCACATGCATTTAACCAGGGGAATGTTGAAGAAAATGCTGTAGAAGTAATTAATATATCAAACATTCATCTACCAAGAGGAAAGCCTTAAAGGGGAAATAGCAATGCATTGCACACCCCTCTTGTTCCAAAAGTGTTAAGACTGTACAGTAAGCAGTGATGGTGTCATGTAGTCCTGCTAGGAATGGTCATATGTTCCTCCATGGACCTGGCATTCTGGACTGTTTGACTATGTTATCTCTTCAATCAAGCAGCAAGAAACGATTTTGAGGGGCCATTAGAGTTTCATGACCTTAATAAGGAAAGTGGAGGTTGTTATTATCAAGTGTTACTTCCCCTTTAAACTACTACTGTTTGGTCTTAGCATTAGTTCTTTTGTAGTTTGATTCTTGTTACCATGATATTATGGTCTGTATGCAGAAATCAAAAGATGAGCAGTCCTGGCGCAAACCAACTACACCACAAATAATTATTATTTATTATAAATATAACTGAGCTTCTAACATTTTCACTGACAGAGCTTTCTCCAGTGCATTCTGAAGTAATGTGCTGAAAACCTCTCTAAAATTTAAGAGGTTAAAGAGAACCTACCATTCAGAATAATTGTTTGTTGTATCGTTACAAAGACCGTTACATTTTGCATAAATTTGTGTTCATCATTTTTCTCTGCAATGTGTAGCTTAAGAGATATATATAATTACTTTCTGGTGACAGCAGACCTTCATTTCAATGCTTTGCCTTAGGCATAGCATTTAAATGTGTCTAGATGAGTCACTGCTGCACTACTGCAGTTATTCCACTGCCATACTTGCTAGTTTAGCCTATTCTTGTTCTTTCCCACAGTAAATTGCAATGGCCCAGATACGCCCATCCGAAGATCTAACTCTAATTCACACACACACACACACACACACCCAAATACACACACACAAACACCCACCCAAATACACACACACAACCATACAAAGACTCATGCATACAAGCACACACACACACACACACTCACAAAACTCTTACACACAAACATACACATACATTAATTTGCACAGACACATACCTTCATTCATACACACACATACACACATTTAAATTATGCACACTCATATTCATACATACAAAATACATACTCTCACACACACTAACTTCCAGTACTGCAGAGGTTAAAATTTATGTTTGTTTTCATTTTCGAATCCACACAAGTATGTATTTCTGTGGAGAAAGAAATAAAAGCAAATTTCCATTTTGTATGTTTTAACAAAAAGGGTTATAAGTTAAAAAAAGATTCTCCATGCATGCAAGAGTTAATGATTTTTCTGCAGGCTGGTTACATCACTCCTAGTAATGAAGTTGTAGAATGTAGTGTAATCTGAGCTGCCCATACCTTGCTAGCTGAAGGAACAAATCAAAGCCCTGGGTGTATTGACAAGGAGTAAAAAGGGAGGAAGCCAAGCTCAAAATATAATATCCACTCAGGAGAAAGAGGAGGTATATTTATATTCTCTGGTCTTATTTATTGCAGAACAATATCACTGGTTATGTTTACTAGGCTTCCTATATAACCTACTAACCCCTGTAAAATTATGCATGACAGGTTCACTTTAATGGTAATGGTAATTTTGGGGAGTTTTTATTTGTTCCCTATGGTGCAGCTGGAGTGCTCCAGAATTGCTCATGTTCAGTTTTCTGCATAAGGTCATAAATTGTTCTATATATGTGTGTGTGATCAAAAACAGATGTTTCTAAAGAAAATGTGGTTCCCATAGCAATATATAGGGAAAGTCAGTTAGAACTAAAAATTATAATGGTCAGTTTTGTTTAAATGAATTGTGTCAGGGTAGGTTAATCTGCCATTACTCTTTGAAAATGAATAAAATCAAAAAAGTCCTATTAATTTTTTTGGGGGGGATTTTAACATATGTCCTTAAGGACATATGTGACTGTCTGGGACATTATAAGACTCACAGTGCTAAAATGAACAATCATCTCATGCGATTCTGTTAAGGACTCAATGGTGTTACAGGGATGTTGGGGCAGAGGTAAGAAGTGGGACTGAAGATAAACAGCCCTCCCTGCAGAAACACCTGCTTCCAAGGACTCGTTTGTTTTGCTTTCTCAATTCTACCTACTCTGTTACCCCACAATGCAGCCTGTCCTTTTACTGCTATATTTAATGCTGCTCTTATACTGCAAAATCTAGCACTCTATTTATTTGCCTAATCCCCCCCAAATTCATATTTCCCCATCCGTACTATCATCAAATCCTTTTTGTAACCACACCCTGTATCTATTGCTCAGACAGACCCATCCTTCCACCCCAACCCACAGCAGACACAAATCACATTCCCACCTGCTGGCTGTATGTGCTATTCTCCTCCTTGTCGCTGGTGACATCTCCCCAAACCCAGGCCCCAATCATATCTCCATATGCCACCGCCCACAGCTACTTTCCTCCCCATCCCACAGAGGACCTAATTTTTCTAACCTCATCCCCATCCCAACCCTTCCACTTCCTGCCCAACCCTTCTCTTGTGACCTACTGAATGTCCATTCCCTCACTAACAAATCTACTCTCATACATGACCTTTTCTGCTCACAAGCACTCCAGCTTCTTGCTCTTACTGAGATCTGGCTCTCCCAACATGATTCAGCCATGGAGGCTGCAGTCTCAAAAGGAGGCCTGTCCTTCTCACACACACCACGCACAGTGGACAGAGGTGGTGGCACAGGTGTACTACTTGCCTCCTCATGTCGCTTTCAGCTGATACCTGTTCCCCCATCCTTTTCCACTAACTCCTTTGAGGTACATGATATCCAATTATTCCACCCTGTAGCTATGTGCTTTGCATTAGTATACAGACATCCCACAACCACACCCTTCCTCTCAGATTTTGAATGCTGGCTTACATTCTTTCTATCCTCTGACACTCCTCCTTTCATACTTGGGGACTTCAATTGTCACATTGATGATCCTTCCCTTTCCTGGGCTTAACGCCTGCTTCAACTAACCACATCTTTCATCCTTCAACAACAGACTGACTCTAGCATACACAAAGACAGCCACTCCCTGGACTTGGTTTTCACAAAGAACTGCTCATTTATAGACATTTCCATTTCTCCTTTCCCACCCTCTGACCACCATCTCATAACCTTCTCTGCAACCCTTTCCCTCATTCTACAACCAACTATGGCCCCGCACTACACCCGCAACCTTCGCTCACTAGACATCTCTGCCTTATCTTCTGCATTGCACTCAAACCTCTCCACCTTCAACACTCTTTCTGAACCTGACAGAATACTACAACAACCTCCTCTACTCATCACTCAATCTGTATGCCCCCCTCCAGACCCGCCACAAACGCCCCTCAAACCCACACCCTTGGTTCAACTCACAAACACGCTTTCTCCACTCCTGTACCTGCACCTCTGAACGCCTGTGGAGGAAATCCTGCTCTCACTGACTTTATCCACTACAAATTCCGCCTATCAACAGCATTACTACTCCTCACTAATCCTCACTAATCGAACCCACTGTGACTCTTCTGTATCTTCAATTCTCTCCTTCGCCCCTCCCCTCCATCATTCACCCTCCCCTCCCTAACTCCTCTAGCCTTTACAGAGTTCTTCACACAAAAGATTAATTAATCCCACCCTTTCAGTCTCCACAGTTGTATCTTCCTGATCCTCCATCCTACTTATTTGATTCCTTTACTTCAGTCACAGAATCAGAGGTCTCCCTTTTGCTGTCCACATCACCACTCACCACCTGCTCCCTTGATCCTATACCATCCTACCTCCTCAATCCCCTGCCATGCACGTTAGTTCCCATGCTAACACATGTATTAAACTCTTCCCTATCCTCTGGCATCTTCCCCTCCTCATTCAAACATTCAATAGTATCTTCAATCCTCAAGAAACGTTCATTTGACCCCACCTCCCCATCCAACTACTGCCCTGTATCCCTCTTGCATTTTGCCTCTAAGCTCCTTGAAAGCCTAGCCTACTCTCGTCTACTTACCTTCCTCAACTCCCATAACACTCTGGACCCACTGCAGTCTGGCTTTTGGCCCACTTTCTCTACAGAAACTGCCCTTATCAAAGTAACAAATTTTCTCCATATTGCAAAATCCAATGGCTATTTCTCTATTCTTATCCTCCTAGACCTATCAGCAGCATTTGACACAGTTGACCATACCCTTCTCTCCCAGGTTCTCCAATCACTTGACATCTGTGGCCTTGTATATTCCTGGCTTCTATCCTATCTCTCTCACCGGCCTTTCTCTGAATTATATGCTAACACCTCCTCACCTCTGACCCTCCTCTCATTAGGATTACCCCAAATCTCTGTTCTGGGACCTCTTCTCTTTTCTTTGTATACACTCTCCCTGGGGCAACTGATAAAATCCTTTGGCTTTAATTATCATCTTTATGCAGACGATATGCAAATATATCTCTCCGCACCCTCACTGTTACTTGAAATACAGCAGCGGGTCTCAGACTGTCTTACTGCTGTTTCTTCCAGGATGGCTCATCGTCGCTTAAAACTTAACATGTCCAAGACTGAGCTCCTTATCTTCCCTCCTAAATCCTGCACAACACCTCCATTCTCTATAACTGTCGAAGGCTCCACAATTTACCCTGTAGACAAGGTCCGCTACCTCTGGGTAACTTTGGACTCTTCTCTTTCCTTCTCCACCCACATTAATGACGTAACCAAAACACGTTTTTCTTCGAAATATAGCAAAAATCCGGCCATTCCTCTCTCACTCTACAACAGAAACTCTCATACATGCTCTTATCCTTTCTCGTCTGGACTAGTGCAACTCTTTACTTATTGGTCTTCCTACTAACCATATCGCTCCTCTTCAATCAGTTCTTAATTCAGCCACCAGAATACTCTTCCTCTCCTACAGAACAGTGCTCACCCCACCACTTTTAGAATTACTGTCATGGCTTCCCATAAAGCAGCATATCACATGCAAAATCCTCCTCATTACCTTCAAGGCTCCCCATCACTTGTCCCCGCTTTATATTTCGTCTTTGATATCCCACCATATTCCTGCACGTCCACTACGCACCAATCATGGTGGATGACTCTCTGCCCCTTTATCCACTATTGCTGCTTCATGACTGAAGGCTTTCTCACTTACTGCTCCTTACCTCTGGAAAGCCCTACCACCCAGTATTTGCCAAGCATCAACCCTCAACAACTTTAAGAATAATAATAATAATCTCTTCCATTTTACTGCTCACTAACAGCTTTCTCTACCCCTAGAGAAGTTTCTAACTTCCCAGGAGACCCAGGGTTTGGGCCAACCTAATGCATTAATAGTGCACTGTGAGGCTAACTATACAATTACTAGTAGGAAGATTATCATCATTATATGATCTAAGCTACTAACAAGACCCAGTGGTTTAAGCATGAGACCTGGGATTTAGCCCCCTTAGCCAGTCCCTAGCAAAACCCATTGTGTGTCCCAATGCAACCCATACATCAAATATGATGGGGGTAAAATGCGTAGTTGGATCAACATTTCGGCAAGCTTGACTTAAGCAATGTGAGTTAAGAATATCTCAAATAACGTACAGTGGTGGTCATGGACTAAGGTGTGATAAAGAGGTGATAACGCAGAGATGACTTCTCCAGCGATATCACTTCTCCAGTTCCTATGTTAGTCTATAGAGCCAATGCACTAAGATGTCCAAAGCTGGAGAAATCTTAGTGCATAGGCTCCATATAATAACATAGGAATTGGAGAAGTTATATTAATGGAGAAGCCATCTCCACTTTATCACCTCTTAATTATGCCTTAGTGCATAACCCCAAAGACTCTTAAGTAAAAAGACAAAGTAGAAAACCAACAGCACTTAGGGGGGACAAATACAACAACCCTTTGACTGGAATGGAGCTTTTAAACCCTTGAATGTGAGAGGGGCTTCCAGTTCATTCCTTTGCAGTGTGTTGGAGACTTCTCTTGCATTTAAGTGGTTAAAAAGCCCCATTTACATCCAAGTGTATTGTATGAGTCATTATCTCACCCTCACAGTGGAATAACTGCTACAGTTTGGATTGATATATAAGGCTCAATTGATTTAATGTATAAAGACAATGTAGACTAATTCTAAAGCAACATAACTGCATTTTAGTGGAAAAATAGAAAGTCCATACATTGGTATTATTTCAAATTGATCTTTTATCCCTTTGAATGCCAGAGGGGTATGCAACGCATTGCAAAGCAGTGTGTTGTGTACCCCTCTGGCACTCAAAGAGTTAACCCCCTTGATAGCTAGAGAGGTCACAGTGCAGAGCATTACTTTGTGTTGGAGACTTTAATATTTACGGGATTAAAAGCCCCAGTTAAACCAATAGGAATTTTTGTTGGGCCCCTGTGGTGTAATTGGCTTGCTCCAGAATTGCTCCAATTCACTCAGTGTTACCAAATTCATGCAGAGCTGGATCATCCATTTTGTCAACCTAGGCTATTGCCTAAGGCCCATGGCAGTATGAGAGGCCCCTGGTGCACATGGTCCTGCTTTTGCTGGCACTAACAGTTTGGTTCAGATGCCCTTTTGGTTGAAAGAGACCAGCATCGCCCAGTTGCTCCACTTGCATTAGAGCCACAATGCCAATACCCGCTAGCTGCACCCTGTGTCAGAAGCACTGGTGATGTGGGACCCTAGACTGGTACCTTGCCTAGGGTCCAGTAGAGCCCTCTCTGAACTCATGCATTTGAACCACTGGGATTCATCATCGTGAGCATCATTCCTTGGTCTGTGACGCTTAGTATGGGTTCCCATATAACAGGTCACAAATTTTGGGTTTAATTCAGTAAACTAAAAGGTACAGTACTGGAGAAAGTCTACTGCACCATAGAAGACAAATAATAATTCCAGAAATCCTCATTAACCCTTTCAGTATCAGAGGGATGTACCATGCATTGTTTTGCTATGAATTGCACACTTCTATGGCACTGAAAAGGTTAACTGAATTGCTTTATGTTTCCCTCTGGCACTCCAAGGGTTAACCCCTTCATTTGCTAAAAGAGGTCTCCAACACGCTATGAAGCAATGCATTGGACAACTCTCTAGCAATCGAATTAGTTAAAAGTCTAACTTCAGTTGATAGCGACATATTATTTTCCCTTATGGTGCAGTTAATTTTCCCAAGCACTATACCCCATTAGCTTTCCAATTACGGTCCATTAAGTTTTGGTCTTACTTACAAACCATTACAACAAGAGTATTTGAATAACATTTCTTCAGCTCTTGCTTTAAATATAGAATAATACAATAAAACATACCTTATTTTATGTACCTTCACAATGTTGATACTGAAAAAAACTGCTACTACTGAGACAGGAATTCATGAATTTTAGTTTGTATTTGTCCTTTAAAGTGCATTCATAAATAGTCCTTGATGGTAATTCTTGCACATATTTTATGATAACGTTGGATCTGTGTAAGATTATATATCTTTTGAGAATGAAACATTTGAAATGTGCATGAATGAATTTGGAACATAGTTACCTGATGCAATGTCACATCTTTCTTCTTCCAACATGCTCAGGAGATGTCTGTGAAGTTTGGAAATGCCTTTAAACGGATAGTAATACTTCATTTTATCTTTATTTTATTTTGTAGGCATTAAAAAAACATGAAGAACAATATAAGTCTTATCTCTCAAACCTTTATGGTTTGACAGATATTCACAAGCAAAGTTTCCCCTCCCGCCCCTTTTACCTAGTGTAAGTCATCTCTTCTCAGATGTGGAATCTGGTTGCTAGACCAGACAAATAACAGCAAGGGACAATCTTCTTCCTATGAGAACAATGAAAGCCCTGCCCCCCTTGACAAGTTTTTCAGCTTTTTCCCTTATCTTAATTGAAAATTGTCCCTCTCTGCAGTCTACCTGGGCGCCTCCCTTCTGCTCTGGCTGAGCAGTGTTACATCAGTAAAAGGGGCGGGAGGGGGATACTTTGTCATTGAATTACTCTTGAACTACAACTCTGACAGAATTGAAATAACACTCTCCAAAGTCCAAATACTATGATGATTAATTAGAGCTGCTTTTATTATGAAACATTACTATCCCTTTAATGTTTTTTTTTTTTAAATATAAAAGACTAGATTGTTTCACTGCTTAACCCCTTAAAGGGGATCTATCACCTCTATACAAGTTTATCTTAAATGGAAGCTTATATAGCAACTAGCTGTTATACAAATGTATTTTTTTTCTGTGTTTGGCTGAAATTAAGCAAGTTAAGATGATCACATATCTTCCTTCTGGAGAGACTGCGAGTACAGCTCTGTATCAGCAGTCTGTCACTCTTCCTCTCCTCCCCTCCTTCTATCCAGCCTCCTCCGATGACGGAGGCTTTCTGCGTGCAAGCTGGAGCATTCTCATTGACCAGAGAGCGCTCCAGCTTACACTCAGAAAGCCTCCATTATTGGAGGAGGCTGGATAGAGGGAGGGGAACAGTGGAAAAGTGACAGACTGTGGGTATAGAGCTGTACCCGCAGTCTCTCCGGGAGGAAGACACGGGATCATCTTAACTTGCTTAATTTCTGCCAAATATAGAAAAAAAATTAAATTTGTATAATAGCTAGTCGTTATATAAACTTCCACTTAAGACAAACTTGTATAGGGGTGATAGATCCCCTTTAAGGACCCATGAAGTGCTATGACCATCATGGGAAAACTTGAATTAAAGACCCATGATGTTCCTGACATGTCATGGAATTCAAGAGTCCCCACACAGCTGCATGCCAGTCGGGGACCCCTGAATCCATTGGGTAAAAAAAATAAAAATACCCCGTGGTCCTTAACCATAGGCTGCATGGCTGGTTGTTAAGGGGTTAAAGCAGAGGTTTTCAAACTGGGTTCTGAAGAGTCCCAATGTTCTTTGAATCAATACATGCAAAACCGATGCACAGCGACTCTCAGCTTAAGATACGTGTAAGTGTATTATTAGGAGACTAGTGCTGTTCTTTGAAAAATAAGAGGACAAAGGACAAGACTGGATTGCCAGCACTTGTGTGATTCTGTGGTTACCAGTTGAAACATGGAAAATGTAAACATTTTAAGCAGTTATTTTTTTTAAAGTGATAGTAATACTTGAAAGCTTTTAAATTTAATTCAATAGATATTTTAAAAATAAATTAATTGCGCCATTTCTGATCTCCCAAACCTTTATGGTTTGGGAGATATCAGTCTGCAAAGTTCCCCCTTCCCTCCCCTTGTGCTGACGTCAGCTTTCAAACTCAGAGACAGAGATCGCAGTTGTGGCTCTTCAGCAGAGCCATGATAGTGGTAGTTACAAAGAAATACTTCATTTGAATGGTCTACAACGTGTGCTTGCAAACCAGGCACACGTTGTAGACCGTTCAAATGAAGCATTTCTTTGTAACTACCACGATCACGGCTCTGCTGAAGAGCCACAGGACAGTCTATGGACTGCGATCTCCGTCTGTAACTTTGAAAGCTGACGTCAGCACAAGGGGAGGGAAGGGGGGACTTTGCAAACTGATATCTCCCAAACCATAAAGGTTTGGGAGATCAGAAATGGCGCAATTAATTTATTTTTAAAATATCTATTGAATTAAATTTAAAAGTTTTCAAATATTACTATCGCTTTAAGGATGTCTGTTGTAATCAACAATCCTCTCTAAGAAACAAAAATATTTCATATTACATTGCCTAGTAACTGATACTTGATATTTATGCTGTGCTAATCTCCTGAATGCTAAAGAGCTTTCAAATTGGATACTTCATTGGAATCAAGTTGTTGGTATATAACATTATCATGGATCAATAAAATAAGATAATTATGAGTCTTACAAAACAGCTCTTTATATGTTCTTTGTACCCAACCAATAAAAATTGTTACAGCAGATTGAAAGCTGTAATATCTGACCTTTGATTATTTTAGGCTTTCTTTATAAACTTGTGGGTTTGTTTTTTTTGTTTTTTGTTTTTAACACCTTTTCATTCATTTTATTGTTAATTGATTTTGCTTTCTTCCCACAGATGATTAATTTTACCTTCAATTGTGCAAGCTAATTATCTTTTTGTCACATTATTATCCCTTAGACTGGTGTATCCGCATGAAATACATAAAGATGTATTGGCCAATTTTATTGAAGGATGTTCCTGAAAGATATTTTACAAAAAAAATAATAATTTTTAAAAATTGTTACAATATTAGTTAGATATTGTTTGTGAGTTTTATTAATTATAATAAGTCAGAAATACCCTCTTTTAAACAATATCTGAAGGTTTTCTATAAGTGTGGTAAAAGTATATTACATGAAACCAATAAAGATAAAAGAAATAGGGGGAAGATGCACTAAGGCGTGATAAAGAGGTGATAAAGGGGAGATAACTTCTCCAAGTCCTATGTTATTCTATGGAACCAATGTGCTAAGATTTCTCCAACTTTGGAGATCTTAATGCGTAGGTTCTATAGAATAACATAGGAATTGGTGAACTGATATCACTGGAGAAGTCTTCTCCACTTTACCATGTCTTTATCATGTCTTAGTGTATAACCATCATAATATACTTGAATTCAAATCCACCCCAGCTGGGGAAATGTTTGTTATATAAACCTTTCTTATATGTAAAAGGAAAAATGTAGTTAACCATATAGAATGCCCTTGTGGGAAACTGTACATAGGACACATAATTAGATGGCCTAGTACAAAGATAAGTGAGCATAGGAGAAATATAAGAAAAAGAATTAATGTCCATATACACTATTTCTCACTATAACATGATAAAAATCCATCAGTCCTCTCCTTTGTGGCAATAGATGAAATAAAACCACATTTGTGAGAGAATGGCATGTTAAATAAGGTCACACATAGAGAAATACAATGCATTTATAAACTTAAAACATTATCCCCTAAGGGTCCGATATTGCTATTGATCTAAACTGTTTTTTTAAGAGAATGAACCACTTGTCATTTACCTAACCTTTCTAGTGCTTATTTTTATTCATTTTAATAAAGTTTTAATTTGATCATGTGCTATTCATTTTATTTTGTGCAAATGACTTGTTGAATACAAGATACTATGTATATAGAACATATAAAGATATTAATTCTAATAACTCAGATGCTGAACCAGTTAGTGAACTGACTGAATGGAGACCAATGAAACACAATCTTTTAGCATATATTGTCTATATAAGGAACAATTAATAGAGTAACCTTTTGATGACCTTGAGGAAGTGTAATACATATATGAATGTGTCGGGACAAGAGTTGCTATTTACTATAGTGTTCGGCTTCAGAGGGTTTCTGTCTTGCTGCTTAGCATTTTGGACAATGTTTTGTAGTTTGTTGAAATTGTAGTTTGGCAAGTATATTTCAGCTATTATTCCCTCCATTATTTAGCTTCAAGATGAGTACACTGACAACCAGATAAGGTTGAATGTATCTATAAATGTTATCTTTTGTTAACTTGTAAAATAAATTTATGTAAATCTTCTAGTAATAGTCAGTATATTAATGTAGTGGAGCCCACTTAAAGGGATAGTAATGTTTCATAATAAAAACAGCTCTAATTAATCATCATAGTATTTGGACTTTGGAGAGTGTTATTTCAATGCTGTCAGAGTTGTAGTTCCAGAGTAATTCAATGACAAAGTGTCCCCCTCCCTCCCCTTTTACTGATGTCACACTGTTCAGCTTGAGCAGAAGGGAGGTGCCCAGGTAGACTGCAGAGAGGGACAATCTTCAATTAAGATAAGGGAAAAACCTGAAAAGCTTGTCAAGGGGGCAGGGATTTCATTGTTTTCATAGGAATAAGAGTGTCCCCTTCTGTTATCTGTCCGGTCTATGGACTGCATTCCACATCTGAGAAGAGATTGTTTACAGTAGGTAAAAAGGGCGGGAGGGGGAAACTTTGCTTGTGAATATCTCATAAACCATAAAGGTTTGAGAGATAAGACTTATATCATTATTCATGTTTTTTTTAATGCCTACAAAATAAAATAAAGTTAAAACGAAGTATTACTATCCCTTTAAAGGGATTGTAATGTTTCAAAATAAAAGCAGCTCCAATTAATCTTCATAATATTTGGCCATGGAGAGTGTTATTTCAACACTGTTAGAGTTGTAGTTCAAGAGTAATTGAATGATAAATTATCCCACTCCCGCCCCTTTTACTGATGTAACACTGCTCACCTCAGAGCAGCAGGGTGGTGTCCAAGTGGATTGCAGAGAGGGACAATCTTCAATTAGCATAAGGGAAAAACCTGAAAAACCTTGTTCTCACAGGAAGAAGATTGTCCCTTACTATGAGCCGTCAGGTCTCAAGACCAGATTCCACATCTGAGGGGAGGCGGCTTACACTAGGAGAGGGGGAAACTTTGTCATTCAATTACTTTTGAACTACAACACTGACAGTAGCGAAATAACATTCTCCATAACCCAAATACTATGAAGGTTAATTTGAGCTGCTTTTAGTTTGAAACATTACTATCCCTTTAAGTATTTACTGGATCACGATCTAAAAGGGAAGAAAAAGTGATTTCCTGCTTATCTGACAGTAAGTGTGTGTATATTTGGGGTCCTGTACAATAATTGTGGGATAACATTCATCTTTATCCTCTATATATATTATGGAAATACCATCCAGGGAAGTTGAAAAGGAGAAAATTGGAAGATTCAATTATACCACAGTTTTTCCTTTAAGGGATCATAATGTGAAAACAGAAATCTACATACGATTGAACATTATAGTTTAAAGAATCAGTATAAATTGAACAATCATATATATTTCTTTCTTCACATTACATTCCCTTTATGGAAGCTAATCTGTGCCTTGTGAAATATAGGACTGAGGTTTATCCTTTCTTACTATATCTAGATGAGTTGTTAATCCTTTATAACATTACAAAACAATCTGTTGGACACTCTTCTGACATTCAAAGGGTTAAACATTATTTAGGGGACACAAATATTTTTATTATCATAAAGTATCATTTGTTTGCAAATTAATTTAACATAAGTAGACAATACAGGTCATGGGACACATAAGACATGCAGTATGCACAAAACAAACACATCACCATATGCCCTAAAAATTAGGCATGCAAGGGGAAGGGAGAAAAAATTCCCCATTAGCATAGAAGGGTTGTCAAACTGCTGGTGATGTGGAAGGAATGCTCTGCCTTAAACATTGAAGTAGACAGCCCTGAAATCTGGTAACATCCTTGGTTCTTCTCTACTTGTTCAGTGGAGGAGCAGAGAGGATCCTTTCAGACTTCAGCACCACAACCAGCATCACTCCCTAATCCCTTTGAGTGTCATATGGATGTGAATTTCACACCTCTGTGGCACTCAAAGGGTTAGAAAAGTACAGTATACCAATACACAAACATCCTCTCAGCTCTATGTATTTATTTATTTTTAATATTTGCACTGCACACACAAGATAATAAAAAAATGGAAAACAGAATTTAATCCCATGGTTAGCAGAGATGTCTCCAAACATACACTTCTAGCAGCCATAATAATGCTACACAAGTGAATGTTTCAGGGGAAAGGATAGCATTATAGGCAGGCGAGTGTATATTTTAGAGACTAATCGTGTATATATCCTCAGGTACTTCTTCTTGATGATTTTACTGTGAATCGACCTATACACTGAAAAAAAAAACTATAGTGTAGATCAGAGGCCCCAGTAAAGTTCTAGCACTTCTTCACTGTGCACATTCGCCAAGCTGCCACCCCTCCTCCACCTATTCACCACTCTTCCACTCCTCCTCTGTCCCTTTACCCACCTTCCCTACCCTTCTATTGTGAGGATGACAAAAATGAGGTGAAAGGGACGGCTGGCAGAGAGGCTACCCTTTTCTCCACTTTAACCCTTTTAGAGCCAGAATTTACCCCTCTAGAACTCAAAAGGTTAATGTGCTATTATAAATAGAGATTTTGTATAAATAAAAGGCAACTATGCAAGAGGATATTGTAGATCATTAACAGATACGTCTGAATTGATACCATGGGCAAAGCAATGATACAATCAGTTGAGCTCTATAAGGGTATCAGCCAATTGTATTTGACTGAAACCCATGTGGCTTATCCATCAGTCACATCATCTCCAACCTCATATATGTGCCAAGCAAAGACAGTGCACCACTGTATCCAACATAATCCATTTTTATAAATGGTCCAAATAATAAAAAAAATCAGACACACAAACAAACCATTGGGATTACTTGCATTATCCACAGTCTCTGTGGTTGGTGCTGAATGGGAAATTCCAAATGCCAGCATGTGACACAGTGAAAACAAGCTAGGGATACTGCTGAATCTTTGTAGCACAGATTTTTCACTGTCTCTTCATAAGAATCTGGTTTCCATAGACCAGCTCCGTAAACTGGATTCTTATAAAAAGGGAGTGAAAGATCTGAGTCAAAACATATCCAGCAGTGTCCCTAGCTTGTTTTCACTGTGTGTCCCTGTGTAGTTCAGCAATAGTTGGAGGGTCTCATGATGCCTACCTCTTCCATAGCAGGGTTTACCCTGAATTGTAACTGTTTTGCTTTTTGCCTATGATGTGAGCAGATATGACATCCTCAAGCAGCACCAATGGTATCCATTCCATCCTCACATCTACAGGCACACTACATGAGGATGGGCGTTGTCAAGCAGGCACCTAAAGTGTATGCAGGCAAATTGAGGGAGGAGGTTTTATAGAGAGAGTGAGAGAGTTAAAAAGGGAGGGCAAATGGGTAAACAGGAGATGGGAAAATTGACGGAAGAAAGAGTGGCTGTCACGGTTCCCCAAAGATGTTCAGGAGTTAGTACGGTATAGCTAAATGCAATTTATTAATCAGAGAAGGAGAACACGGTATATATAATAGAAACAAGCTAATGGTTACAAGCCAGCGAGCTCTGCTATCAGGAATAGAAGGCTGCCAAGCCTGACCAATCTGCTGGAGACTAGGCCTAAGCCGCTGGTAGTCTCTGCTGGAACCAGGAGCAGGAACAGGAACACAGGATCTTGATCCGACGTAGCGGGCATACCGACTCACGCCTGCAGTCAGTAGGGAGCGATATCTGACTCACGTCTGCAGTCAGTAGGGAGCGATATCTGACTCACGTCTGCAGTCAGAATGGAATGAACTCTGACTCACTCCTGCAGTCAGAATAGGAAATAGCTGACTCACGTCAGTATCAGAGCTGGTCTACCAGAGCCCCAGGTCCGAACTAGATTGGGTGTCTGCTAGGTACAAGGAACAAACGTAAGAGTAGTCAGACAGAGCCGCAAGTCAGCACCAGAGGGGGTAGGCAGACAATCCAGGTCATACACAGTTCAGGTAGTCAGCCAGAGCCACAGGTCTGCACCAGGTTGGATGGAAGAGTAGCCAGGTCATATCAGTGTCACTATATTGTGTTTTCTGTTTTTTTATAAATGAAAGCCTATGTAGCATAGAACAATATTGAGAATTATGACAGTTGGCTTCAAAGCAGATAGGATGTTGATCCAGGGAAATATCTGACTGCTGTTTGGAGTCAGGAAATAATTTTTGTACCCACTTAGTGCTTAATTGGAAATGGCTTCAGTGTTGGTTTTTCTGTGTTTTTTTTTTACTCTGGATCAACAGGGGTGATATGGCATGGGCTGAACTTGATGGATGCATGTCTTTTTTCAGCCTCATCAACTATGTTTCTATGTTACATGACTTGCAAGGCACTCCGTTGCCCAGTGTCTTGTGAGTCCTCTATTTATTTGAAATAGATGATAGGAGGATAGCCCGCTCAGCTGGTTCAGTCAGTAAAGAAGGACAGAAAATGTAATATATAACTTCTCTGTCATTCTCTCATTTTGGAACCCTTTCAGTGCCACTGGGGTGTGCAGGCCACATCCATATGGCACTGAAAGTGTTAAGGGAGATATGCTGTTTGTGGTCCTAAAGTTGGAGCAGATCCTCTCTGCTGCCTCAGTAGGCAAGTGGGGGGAGCAGATCAAATGTACTCTGTCTTCAGGGTTGTTGAACTGTTGACAATGTGTATCTCTTCCACATCTCCAGCAGTTCGACAACCCTCCGTGCTAATGATGATGAAATTCTCCTTCCCTCCCCTTGCATACCTAATTTTTAGTGCATGTGGTGATGTGTGTCTCAAATCACCAAGGACATGTGCTCATCACACATCCACAAACACACATAGCCATAACATTGAACCTCAGTCCATCTCCCCCGTATTGGCCATGTTTCTTAAACATATGTTTCAGCAGTAATACCTTTTAAATGAAAAATCAGCTAGTGATGGGGTTACCCTTATTTTACTCAACAGAGGAAAAACATATAACATATTTTTTTAATCGAAAAATTGTTCATTGCTACTTTAAATGCAAATGCCTACTGTGTTCTAAAAAGTTTTTTTTAATTCAATTTACCCCATAGACTCTTCTATAAAATGATAATTGTTTAAAGGTTAAAGCTTTTTATATGATTTAAACTCCTAGATGCTTGAGAGGTCTCTACCGCATTGCGAAGAAATTCATTGGAGAGTAGCTTCCAAGGGTTAATATTAATATGAAATTTTAAATCAAACCTTGCTCATGTTGCTATATTTTTGCATTATTCCAGTTTTTTTAATTTTATCGTTATTCATGAAAACTTAACATCAGGTACATGAAAAGGATCCTTGTTCTAGAAATGTTTATTCAAGTGGTGCTGCAAGCATGAGCTGGCTCACAGAAAGCTGGATCTTAATATATAGACGAACATGGAGCAGGGGGAAAATGATGAGATTCACAGACTTTCTCTGCAAATTCACTTGACTGAACAATTGGGTAGAAAGAAATCCCAGGTCTCAGAGCTGCTTTTGAATTGAACCCAACATCAATATGAACTGGTAACAAAAAAAATTAAGAGCTCCCCTCTCCAGTGATACAACTGCATTAATAATGATACAGCAATAGTAAATACTACGTCTAGACAGAAAATGATCTATACTTAGGCTCCAGGTTTCTGTGAACCTATCTCTGGAATTATTGACGTGCCACCGAATTCTTCAATTTCTTTTTATGAATGTTCTGCAAAATATTTTAGGTTTTTTAGAATATCTATGTTGACTTTAAGACTTCTCACAAACAGAAAAAAATAGGAAACTATTTTGAGATGTTGTATTGTTGAATGTTCTATTTTATGCCCCAGGAGAATATGCAACTTGGCAGATAGTTCTATTCTCTGAGTTAATTTAGAACCACATTAACTCATTTCCCAAAAGACTTTCTAAGGAATAAGTATTTGGTTTTAGCAATAGCCTTTTGTGTACAATCAATAACAATGCAAAGATAATATAAATTGTTTTAAATCTAACATAACACTACACCATGCAATCTATACTGAGAAATTAACTAGGTTTAGTTTATTAACATTTAAGGGAAAAGTTACAATTGGATTGTCATGGTGAAAGTGTGGAAACATTATATTTTGATTTCCTCTTTGCTATTGCAAGGCTGTAAGAAAATGTCGTGCGCAGGTAAAATGGGATTCCACCGGTCACACAAGGTGGCATGGATAGCATGACAAGCACAACAATGCTACCCTGAACCCTAAGAAGTTGTCTTTTGTACCCAGGTGAAAAACATTGAAGCCCAACCAACTTTAGAGGTCCATTAAATATGAAAAATAGAAAATGTTTAGGATTTTTAAATTGTTTGCAGTGAATTGGGGACACCCAATTATTTTGCACAAGGGTCCTCAATCCCTAGGTCCTCCACTGGTTATGTACTAAAAAACACTGAAGAAAATTGGTGTCAAGAATGGATTCCAGTGGTGGGACAAAGGGATAATAAGAAACCTAAGGCTCATGGTCTCTGCAAATGAAGCTAGGAAGCAAAGCTTGAGTGCATGGGTGGGGAGCAGAGCCAGAAACCAGTGTACCCTTGTTGTGGTCGAACCTGTATTAAAGTTGCTGGCCACAGAGCCAGATTTCCCACCCCTAGTTGAGCCATGTTCTGGACTAGGATATGTACACTGGTAGTCCGGGGAAAGCAGGGAGTCAAGGCAAACCAGTAAGTCAAGGCAGGCTGAGGTCAAGAGAAATCAGGGTACATGCTGAGGTCAAGACAGGTAGAGTTCAACTGAAGCTAAGGTATAGCAAGTCAAGGCCAAATGGAGAATCAAATACATCAAACTGAATCTCCACCACCAGGGCTAAAAACTGAGCACTGGGAGCTCAGACAGGCTGGTTTAAATAGTCTTCAAAACCAGGTACAGCTGAAGGTCATCATTAATCCATCAGTGCTAGGAGGCAGACCCAGGATCCAGGAAGAGTAAAACGATAATGCTACAGAAGAGCTTTAAAAGCAATATTGTTTCCAAATAAGTTAAGCTTAGATCATTCTTTAATGTTTCTGTAGCATGTAAAGCTTTATTACAATGGTCATCCCTCTCTGTCTGGTCCCATGACCGTATTCCACATCTAGGCAGGAGGAAGACACTTTATAATTTAATTACAAATGAACTAGACAGCGTAAAGACTTGTAATAAAGCTCTACATGCCACAAAAATGTTAAATAATCAAACAAGCTTAAGTTATTTGGAAACATATCCTTTTAAAGGGATAGTAATATTTCAAAATAAAAGCAGCTCCAGTTAATTTTCATACTATTTGGGCCACGGAGGGTGTTGTTTCAATACTATCAGAGTTGTAGTTCACGAGTAATTGAATGATAAAGTATCCCCCTCCCGTCTCTCTTACCCAGTGTAAGCCATCTCCCCTCAGATGTGGAATCTGGTCTCGAGATCAGACAGCTCACAATGAAAACCCTGCCCCCCTTAACAGGTTTTTCTCTTATGCTAATTGAAGATTGTCCCTCTCTGCAAGTCATCTGAACACCACCTTTCTTCACTGATATGAGCAGTGTTACATCAGTAAAAGGGGCAGGAGGGGTATACTTTATCATTCAATTACTCTTGAACTACAACTCTGACAGTACTGAAATACTATAAAGATTAATTGGAGTTGCTTTTATTTTGAAACATTATTATACCTTTAAAGTGCTAATGACAGTGACACGTGGGTTCCAAATACAAAGCATAGCACTGGAAAAGACATAGTTGAGAAATGGAGGAAATTATATAGCAATGGAGGTACCATATAAGGAATGATTGAAGAGAGTAAGAGAGATATATGGGAGATCATTGCCTTTAATTGTTTTTGTTGGTAAAAATTAAGCGTTTTGAATCTGATCCTGGAAGAAAGCGCAACACAGTGCACAAATGTGTAAATGGTGAGTGAGGAATATTACCATACTATTGCATTCATGGCACAGAGAGTGACTTGTCAGTTTAGGGGAAGGTAAAATAGGAAGAGACTGCAGTAGTTATAGGAGAAGATTTTTAATTGGTAAATATATTGTGTGGTAGTTGCAACAGTAAGAATTGTATATATACTTTAATCATTTGGTGAATGTGCAACCATATTAATTTTTGTTTCAGTTGCACATGGCTAGATGTCACTGGGCATCGCTGAAATTATTTTTCATGTATGCAAAGAAAAACAGAAAACATATAATGCTTTTGGCTCTATGGGGAAGAGTAATTTGTTGTCCCAAACCAGTCCTAACTGTGATCATATAAAACAGTCATCCTAAGTGTCCCAATGATCATGTTTATCTTTATTGTTTACTATCTGGATGCTTCATTGGTGCAGAAAGAGACAATTCTGGGTTGTTTTGTGGATGTAATTAAACTATATTGCAACTAAACATCAAGGGGAACATTTTTTGAATGGTGCGTGAAGATTGAATAATTTTACTCCAAGCAGTTATAAGGGCAATGAAGCTAATACTATGGACATTGTGATGGAAATATTGTATAATATAGATTTGTGGAAATGCTAGATTTCTAATTCCGAGTAATTCTTTTCTACATGAAAATGATTTCCGTTTAAGATTTACCATGTCTGTAAACTACATATTATTTCACAGTAATAGAGCTGTATTTGAATAGCTTTGTGTAGGGATCTGCATATATATATATTTTTTTTTTTTGTGAAAGTATTTTACTGGGAAGAATACATTGAGATTTTCTCTCATTTTCAAGTATGTCATGGATTCATTTTATCTACCTCAGGCAGGTGAAAGGTTGAGCTGACCTTGTCTGGAATAGAACCTGCAACCTCATGGTGAGAGCAGACTCTACAGCTTGTGCCTTAACCAACTGAGCCATCTCTCCAGCTGGCTGGAACAGTGCCAGATTATCTGTCTCCAACCACATACATCCCTGGGTGGACAAACACCATACTGCCTTACCAGGAGATACGGGGCGGGGTTATTTTGACAGGAGTGGCCAGGGGCTGAAGGAGGCTGGACACTCCCGTCAAAATGTCTGAAAACACTTTCACCACCTCCACTCTTCACTGTCCTACCATCTTCACCGCCCTCTCTATTGCCTCTGAGACAAACATTAAAGACACGACCCTCTTCCCATGGTTCAACAAATAAATACAATGACAATAATGCATGCCTTAACACATTTACACACCATCACTGTTCATTGTGGTACAAGTTATTGCCTCTCACTACAAACCGCATTCATATAAAATATACCTTTTACAAACTCATACCACTGTATCAACTCGCACAACACTTCTGTTACATATCACTATAATTGGTTTACTAACAAAATATAGATTTGAAATACTAATGGTGCTACAAGCCACACATACACAAGTGCTGCTGTACATTGTGCCCTCAACTCGTCCGTCGCAGACAGTTGTGACTGGGAGGCAGCTGTGAAGTCGGAACCTAGGTCCTACTTCTTCAAACTGGGAGGGTATTGAAATGGCCTCAGGTGAGGTGTAACAAGGGTGGGACTGTGCAATAGGTCTTCCCTGTCTCGCACACCACACTCCCTACTACAAAGTACTCTCAGTCACAATGGTGCAGGCGATGCGAGCCCTCCCTGTGACCCCTCCTAGCAGGCTGCCACTGTTGAAGGTAGGTGACGGGTCCAGTATGCTTCAGTACTATTGATCCAGTGTCTGCAAGTGGAAGTTAAAGTTACTTTTGCTGAGTGTGAATGTGGGAAAGCAGAGTTTAACCCTTTGGCTGCAAGAAGCTGTGTAACTCTCTGGCACCAAAATGGTTAATCTCGCATTAACTTCTTCCTGCATTCCATCTCAGCAAAAGCTTGTGGATGCACCAATCGTACCCCTCACGCACTGAAAGGGTTAAGATTTGCAAACTCACTGCTGGGTTTGGGGAGCTCTGGAGTATCGATACTGTCATGCTTTGACCGCCAGTATTGTATTTTGTTTTACATTTCTGTTTGTGTTGTCTTTGCTCAAAAATTGACTAACGATGGACAATGGGGAGTGCTCTTCCTTCTCAGACGCATTGGTAACACAGCCACTTTGCAGTGCATTCCAGCTTCTGAGAAGGAAGAGGGACAGAGGCACAACAGGGTAGCAGGAGAGGTTGTAAAATGTAGCATGTATGGCCATGTTGTGGTTAGTGTGAGGAGTGATTGTGGTGTTTCCTACCTTATTTCTTTTAACACTTTCTCACCCCGTGTGCCCTGTAATGAGCATATATAATATTTCTTACTAAATAAGTGAGATTTTAGTTTTTACAAATTGGCCAATTGTGGGTAAGCTTGCCACCGCGCCAAGGTATCTCACTTGAGGCAAGCCCTACTCTAATACATCTAAAAAAAAACCCTATCTAAATTGAAAAAATCCCTGAGGAGATGTTATAGGAAATGCATTGGAGGAGGGACCCTTTAAATACAATATTTGCAATGCTTGTGGATCCCAGTGTGGTGCAATTAAAAACAGAAGACACACAGTATAAAAATACATGTAGATGGAGGACTTACCTGATGCAAAAACTCCAATGGGTCTGCATAGTGATAGTATGAGAGGGCTGTGGATCCAACAGTCCTCTCCATAAATGATCCTTTTTATCAATCCCCCCACAGGTCATGTGAGCAATGAATGACTGCAAACAGGCAGGGTGCATGCAAGCTAGAACAGGCTTGAGGCCTCATCCTTAAAGGGCAAGAATGAAAATGAAAATTGAAAATAGGGCAATAATATTAGTGGTATACATAAGTAGTTAAGTAGGATAAGTGAAAGGCTGCTAGAATGAGTGAGGGAGAAGTGCAAACAAAAACCGAGAGAGAAAACTCACAGCGCCAACTCACCATAACATATCCATATGATAAATACAATTTTAATGTGGATATAAAAAAATAAGTATATAGACAGCAGCAAGAAATGAGAGGGTTCTCCAGTCCCCCATCCACCAGACCTAGACCCAAAGTGCAAACAGACAGAAAAAAAACTTGCCCTCCTTTATTTAAAAATTAAATGTGTGCCCTGTAATTTAGATAGGGTATTTTTTAGATGTATTAGAGTAGGACTTGCCTCAAGTGAGACACCTTGGCGTAGTGGCAAGCTTAACAACGACTTGGCCAATTTGAGAAAGCTAAAATCTCACTTATTTACTAAGAAATATTACAGGGCACACATTTAATTTTTATATAGAGGAGTGCAGGTTTGTTTTTCTTTCTGCCTGTTTGCACTTTGGGTTTACCACTCAAAGAACTTAACCCTTTGTGTGCCAGCGGGGGTACGCAACACATTCCAAAACAATGCATTGTGTACCCCTCTGGCAGTCAAACGGTTAATCTACATGGGCAAAGCCATGCCCTTTTTGCTAGTTCACTTTAAAAGTCCATAAATTATGAAAAATATTGTAGAAATACCATTGATAAGTAAAGTTATGAATAGGGATGGGTGAATATTTTCACCTCAAACTAAAATCGGAACATAATGGCATTTCCTGCTTGGCGAATAATTTCCTGCAAAAAGTGTAATTTTTCTACTTTTGTCACCTAGCTCATTCCATTGATATCAATGAGAACATTGAATTTACACACAATACATAGCAAATGTTATTTTATTTCCCAAAGGCATAGTATAAAAGGGGTATGAGGGTGTCTGTGTTGGTGGAGTGAAGGGAAACAGTTGGACAGGGAATGTTTTTGGGGGTTTGTTTACTGGGATTGGGGGGGGCAGTTAATAAAAAAATAAATACAATAAAAAAAACATAAGACATGGTATGGAAGGGGTCTGTGCTGGTGTGTGATGCCTGGGGAACAAATCAGTTGAACAGCGAATTTTTTGGAGTGGTTTATTCACTGGTATTTGGGGGACAGAAAATTAAAAAAAGAAATATGTAAAATTAAAAATAAAATAAGAGATTGGTACATAATGTGACAGACACAGAGACCCTCTGATATAAGCTGCATTTGGGACAGACTGATACTTGATGGGATAAAGTATTTTGTAGAGGATGATTTGTAGGACTTAGACTCGTTATTAGAGGCCTAAGCCTTGAGGAAACATTGATTTTTAGGACTTCGACTCTTTAGAGGCACAAGCCCTGAGGAAACATTGATTAGTTGTAGGAAATAATACTTGTGCTAGGCTTAAGCCATGAGGAACCATGGATTTGTAGGACTTAGACTTAATTGAAGCACAAACCCTGAGGAAACATTGATTAGTTGTAGGAAATAAGTCTAGTGTTAGGCCCAAGCCCTGAATAAACATTTGTAGGACTTACATTTGTAGGGCTTAGACTTGTTTTGCTCAAGCCCTAAGGAAACATTGCTTTGTAGGACTTAGATTTTTTTTAAAGAATAAGCCCTGAGAGGAAAAAAAATACCCTGCTGGCCTAGTGCCAGCACGTCATGTTGTGTTGGCGAGTAGCCACTGGCCATTGTCAAATGTCCCAGTGTGATTGCGCAATTTGCGACTGCTGGTCTTGCTGCTGCTGTTGAGTTGTTTAACCCCTTAGCGACCCTTGACGTACCAGGACCGTCAAGGGTAAATGTGCTCCAACGACCCTTGATGGTCCCGGTACGTCAAGGGTTAAACTCTCCCATCGCGGCCGCACGGAGCGATGGGAGAGTGCGGGCTGCTTGTTACTAAGTGTCCCGATACCGGGACACTTAGTAACAACCAGTAGAAAGTTTGTTGCAACATGCGATTCGCTTGATGAGCGAATCACATGTTGCAAATGCTGATTGACAGGGACAGTATTTGTAAATACTGTCCCTCTCATATATCTCTGCCTCCCTCCATCTTGCACACTGCTGAGGTGGAGAGAGACAGAGAGAGATTGTGCCAGATTGCGATCCAGTGTTCCAGTGTTCCTGCAAACTGAGTTAAAACACAAAATTAACCCTTTGATCACTGTTTTACAGTGATCACCAAGTTTCCCCCCATCTGATCACTTTTAGAGTGATCAATAAACTACAGATCAGCGTCTGCTGATCTGTGGGATACCCCCCATCCCCCTTGTATCCTCTGAATTTTTTTTTTATTTTTTTTACATTTTTTTTTATTTTTTTTTATTTTTTTTTTATTAAAAATTGATTTAAAATATAATTTAGGTAGTTTAGGTAGGTAGGTGGGTAGGTTTAGTGTAGACTTGTGTTAGGGAAAGGTTTAGGGACAGATCTAGGTTTAGGGAAAAAAAACCCCAAAAAAAACCCCCAAAAATATAAAAAAATAAAAAAAAATAATTAAAAAAATATATATATATATAATAAGTATAGTTTAGTTAGGTAGTTTACTTGGGTTAGGTAGGTTCTAGATATACGTAGGTTAGGGTAAGTTTTAGGGTTAGAGTTAGGTTTAGGATAGCGTTAGAGTAAGGAAAAAAAATTTTAGTGGGCAAAATGCAGCGCAGTTATAGCGTTGAAGAGGCATATGCCTTTTTGGCATCTGACTCAGAGGCAACAGATACTGCGTCAGATTTTGAAATAGAGCAGTTTTCAGAAACTGAGAGCAGCTCTACTGACGACGCTGGGCCTTCTATCAAGAAAAGACGCACTGCCCCAAGAGCTGCCCTGGCAACTGCCCCAGCACCTGCCACAAATCCTGCCCCAGCACCTGCCACAAATCCTGCCACAAATCCTGCCAAAAATCCTGTCACAAGATCTGCCAAAAGACATTGCAAAATACCTGCCAAAAGGAATGCCCCAAGTGCTGCCCCAAGAGCTGCCCTGGCAATTGCCCCAGCACCTGAAAAAAGATCTGGCCAAAGAAATGCCCCAACACCAGCCACTCCTGATCATAATGAATGGGTATCCCCAATAAATTTTTGCCCACAAATACCCAGGGATTCAAATTGATGTTGAGGGATTTAACTATGATAATTTTTTTGATTTATTTTTGGGGGAAGATATTTTAGGTGAAATTGTGTCCCAAACCAACTTGTATGCATCCCAGTATACTGCCGCCAACCCTACAGCTTTTGTAGTTAAGGAAGAAATATGGAAGCCCATAGACCTCATAGAATTTAAGCAATTCTGGGCCTTAATAATGGCAATGGGTATAATAAAAAAGCCCAGTATCCGATCCTACTGGAGCAAAAACCCCGTATGTGATATCCCTATATTCCCCAAGACTATGACCAGGTCCAGATTTGAAATCATTTTGCACTTTATGCATTTTAACGATAATACCCTGTGCCCCCCAAAAGAACACCCCCAGTATGATAGACTATACAAAATTCGTCCCCTAATAAGCCATTTGCAGAAAAAGTTTGCCCAAGTGTATATGCCCCAAAAAGAAATTAGTGTAGATGAATCCCTAATGAAATACAAAGGCAGGTTAGGGTTCAAGCAGTACATCCCCTCAAAGCGATCCAAATTTGGTGTAAAATTTTATAAATTGTGCGAAAGTGCCACAGGCTACACCCAGGCTTTTAGAATTTATGAGGGCAAGGACAGCCAACTTGATCCTCCTGGGTGCCCCGAATTTATGGGAACAAGTGGGAAAATAGTTTGGGATTTAATTTACCCCTTATTAAATAAAGGCTATCAATTATTTGTTGATAATTATTACACCAGCCCCCTTTTATTTAGGTCTCTGTTTTATTTTGACACCGTGGCCTGTGGCACTGTCAGACGCAATTGCAGGGAGTTTCCCAAAACACTCATAGATACCAAATTAAAAACTGGGACGTCCTCATCTTTGTGCCAACAGGAGCTGCTGGCAGTGAAGTTTAGGGACAAAAAAGAGGTCTACATGCTGACCACAATGCATGAGGACAGATCTGTGGCAGTCACTGTTAGTGGCAGGACAGCGGTAATGAGAAAGCCAGTCTGCATCAGGGAATATAATAAAAACATGGGGGGAGTTGATCTGAGTGATCAACTAATGCAGCCATACCTCGCAATGAGGAAGTGTAGGGCATGGTATAAAAAAGTTGCCATCTATATGATGCAGACTGCTGTACATAATTCATTTTTACTTTTCAAGCTGGCAAACCCCAATCAAAGATGTAGCTTTTTACAGTACCAGCTACAACTTATTTCCATATTTTTATTTCAAGGTGCGTCTGAAATAATTCCACCAAGACCCGGGTTAGTACATTTTATTTATAAAATCCCCCCAACTCCCCAAAAGAACAAACCACAGAAGCGCTGCAGGGTTTGCTACAGAAAGGGAATACGGACAGACACCACCACTTACTGTCCTGATTGCCCTTCCAAACCTGGCCTCTGCATTGGTGACTGTTTCAAGGAATACCATTCAGGCACAATGCAGTAGTGCTGTAAAGGTTCTTTTATTATTTGGCCACTTTTTCCCCCTGAAATATCCTGTTTTTTATTTTTCAAAATACATCCCTCCTTAGATCTAACACTATCAAAATTTATCTCTGATAATGGAAACACACATGTTCCCTACTGGGCCTAGTAGCTCCCCCAAACCCTGACAAACCTATGCATATGGGGCATTGCCGTACTCATACAATGTAACTCACCACTAATGTAAAGCATTTTAAAAAATCTGCAAATATCATCTGATTGAAATCCAGAGCAACACTAAAATAGAAATGTGAAAAATGGTGTTTTTCTGCCTTACTGCAGATTTTGGGAGGGATTGGTGATACAGTGGCAGCGAAAAAATTGATAAGATGCAAATAGAATGAAAGCCAGGGTTGTCTACTCTTCTACAAAATATACTTTTGGGGGTAAAATTAATTGCAGCATTGTCTGTAAAAGGAAACTAACATGTTCCAACTGGGCCCAGTAGCTCCCCCAAAACCCCGACAAACCTATGTATATGGGGTATTGCCGTAATTAGAAGAAGGAGCCGAACACTAATCAATGCAGTTTATAAAATCTTCACCTGTTCTGTGCTTGAAATTCACATCAACATTGAAGGCAAAGCGTGAAAAATGCTGAATTTTTTTTACTTACGTCAAGTTTTCACAGGCTTGGTGGTAAAATGGCTGTTTGCAAGATTTGAAATCACACCTAAAATGAAAGCCTGGGGTGTCTACTTTCAAAAAATATACACTTTTGGGGGGAAATCTTAAAAAAGAGCAGTGTTACACAGCCCAAATGAGAAATGGCACCAGTAACGCAAGCTGTGAAGATTCAAAGTGTGAACCTGGAAACGCGCATGTTCCAATTTGGGACCCGTAGCTCCCACAAACCATGAAAAAGCTATCCATATGGGGTATTTCCGTACTCAGAAGAAGGAGCCGAACACTAATCAATGCAGTTTATAAAATCTTCACCTGTTCTGTGCTTGAAATTCACATCAACATTGAAGGCAAAGCGTGAAAAATGCTGAATTGTTTTACCTACGTCAAGTTTTCACAGGCTTGGTGGTAAAATGGCTGTTTGCAAGATTTGAAAACACACCTAAAATGAAAGCCTGGGGTGTCTACTTTCAAAAAATATACACTTTTGGGGGGAAATCTTAAAAAAGAGCAGTGTTACACAGCCCAAATGAGAAATGGCACCAGTAATGCAAGCTGTGAAGATTCAAAGTGTGAACCTGGAAACGCGCATGTTCCAATTTGGGACCCGTAACTCCCACAAACCATGAGAAAGCTATGCATATGGGGTATTGCCGTACTCAGAAGAAGGAGCTGAACACTAATCAATGCAGTTTATAAAATCTTCTCCTGTTCTGTGCTTGAAATTCACATCAACATTGAAGGCAAAGTGTAAAAAACGCAGTTTTTTTACTTACGTCAAGTTTACGAGAAAGTGGTGGTAAAATGGCTGTGTAAAAAATTTGAAAACACACCTAAAATGAAAGCTGGAGGTGTCTACTTTCCAAAAATATACACTTTTGGGGGGAAATCCTAAAGTGGAGCACTGGAACCTAGCCCAAAATGAATAATGGCACCAGTTAAGCAGGACTTGAAAATTCAATATTTGTTCAAAATTGGGCCCTGTAGCTCCCCCAAACCTTGAGAAACCTATGCATATGGGGTATTGCTGTACTCATAAGAAGGAGCTGAACACTAAACAATGCATTTTTAAAAATCTTCACCTATCATGTGCTTGAAATTCACATCAACATTGAAGTGAAAGTGTGAAAAAAGCTGTTTTTTTAACTTACGTCAAGATTTACGAGTGATTGGTGGTAAAATGGCTGCGTAAAAAATTTGAAAACACACCTAAAATGAAAGCTGGAGGTGTCTACTTTCCAAAAATATACACTTTTGGGGGGAAATCCTAAAGTGGAGCACTGGAACATAGCCCAAAATGAGTAATGGCACCAGTTAAGCAGGACTTGAAAATTTAATATTTGTTCAAAATTGGGCCCTGTAGCTCCCCCAAACCTTGAGAAACCTATGCATATGGGGTATTGCTGTACTCAGAAGAAGGAGATGAACACTAAACAATGCATTTTTAAAAATCTTCACCTATCATGTGCATGAAATTCACATAAACATTGAAGTGAAAGTGTGAAAAACGCTGTTTTTTTAACTTACATCAAGATTTACGAGTGATTGGTGGTAAAATGGCTGCGTAAAAAATTTGAAAACACACCTAAAATGAAAGCTGGAGGTGTCTACTTTCCAAAAATATATGCTTTTGGGGGGAAATCTTAGAGTGGAGCACTGTTACACAGCCCCAAATGAGACATGGCACCAGTGATGCAAGCTGTGAAAATTCAAAGTGTGAAACTGGAAACGCGCATGTTCCAATTTGGGCCCCATAGCTCCCGCAAAACTTGAATAACCTATGCATATGGGGTATTGCCGTACTCAGAAGAAGGAGATGAACACTAAACAATGCATTTTTAAAAATCTTCACCTATTATGTGCTTGAAATTCACATCAACATTGAAGTGAAAGTGTAAAAAAACGCTGTTTTTTTAACTTACGTCAAGATTTACGAGTGATTGGTGGTAAAATGGCTGCGTAAAAAATTTGAAAACATACATAAAATGAAAGCCTGGGGTGTCTACTTTCCAAAAATATACACTTTTGGAGGTAAATCTTAGAGTGGAGCACTGTTACACAGCCCCAAATGAGACATGGCACCAGTGATGCAAGCTGTGAAAATTCAAAGTGTGAAACTGGAAACGCGCATGTTCCAATTTGGGCCCCATAGCTCCCGCAAACCTTGAATAACCTATGCATATGGGGTATTGCCGTACTCAGAAGAAGGAGCTGAACACTATACAATGCATTTTTAAAAATCTTCACCTATCATGTGCTTGAAATTCACATCAACATTGAAGTGAACGTGTGAAAAACGCTGTTTTTTTAACTTACATCAAGATTTACGAGTGATTGGTGGTAAAATGGCTGCGTAAAAAATTTGAAAACATACATAAAATGAAAGCCTGGGGTGTCTACTTTCCAAAAATATACAATTTTGGGGGGAAATCTTAGAGTGGAGCACTGTTACACAGCCCCAAATGAGACATGGCACCAGTGATGCAAGCTGTGAAAATTCAAAGTGTGAAACTGGAAACGCGCATGTTCCAATTTGGGCCCCATAGCTCCCGCAAACCTTGAATAACCTATGCATATGGGGTATTGCCGTACTCAGAAGAAGGAGCTGAACACTAAACAATGCATTTTTAAAAATCTTCACCTATCATGTGCTTGATATCAACAGTAGTATTGAAATGTAAGTGTGAAAACTGCAAAAAAACAAAATATTACCACAATTGTTAAATTTTTTTCTGGAAAAATAGCTGCATGAAAAACTCCAAAATTCTCCTGATTATTTACTTTATGTTGTGTAGTTTTCAGAAACATATACCTTTGTGGGACATTTTTGGTTCTGGCACCGTCAGCTAAGCTATGATGCTCACATGCCAATTGTTGAGAAATTACAAGTTGGAAATAATGGCATCCATCTTGTAATATTTACCTTGTAAATGTGAGGAAGTGATTGAAATACTAGGCATATGGGGTATTCTTATATTCAGGAGAAGCAAATGAATATATTTAGGGGTATTTTTTTGACATAAACTAATTGTATACAAATCCTGACACGAAAATATAAGCAAAATGTTGTTTTTTTTCAATTTTTTTGCTCTTTTTTTCTATTTTAATCAAATTAAATGATGAGGTATTCATATAATTGTGGTATCAAAAGAAAGCCTTACTTGTGCTTAAAAAAACAGTATATAATTTATGTGGGTGCACAGAAGGAATTAAAGAGAAAATATGGTTGAACAAAGACATAGTCAAAAAAGTCAAAATTGGTCCGGTCCTTAAGTCAAATCTAACTCAGATTTTCCCGGTCCTTAAGGGGTTAAACAGCAGGATGATTAGGCAACTCAAAGGGAGCGGGATCAACAACAGCAGTAACATGGGTGATGGATGATGAAGGTTCCACTTGGTACTACTAGCACAGTGATGCAGCAGTAGCAGCACCATAAACAGCCCACACCACTTCAGGTATCTGTGGAGAAAAGTTGGCCAATAATGTTTCTCCACCTGCCCTTCCTCCAAAATCATGGGTATGTTGTTACTAGAATGTAAATATTTCCCTTGAGAGCAGGAACTTTGCCTATAATCAGCAAATGCAATGTGCACATTGTGTGTGAGGTAAGTAAGGAAAGGACTGGGAACAAAGGGCACATCTGAACTCATCAAACACCTAGCACAACTCTATCCAAACACCATGAAACTTAGGGTCCCCAATGTGAAATCACTGTACCAGAAACCAAGTACTACGTCTGTCACTATGCCCCTTGTCCACACTCCACTAAGGACACATAACAACTTGGTAGACAGTTTAATAATAATGATGAACCCTCCCTGCCAACAGCTTATCATATTCTGCGGGATGGAATTTCCTGAAATGCTGCTTTATGCCCTGGTTGCGAATTATCCTCCGCTACACTGCCATGTTTGGTCAGTGCACCACAGAGTGTGCAATAGATGGACACATCCTGACATCTACTGAATGGCTATCAACCGGTGGGAGAGGAAAGATGCATGAGGTGGATTTCTAGACAATGTAGTTAACCTAGAGCAAGAATGTGATGGCAAGCCAGGCGTTTTGTACACCATCGCACTTTCAGCCTCTGGCTGGGTTTCTCCATTCTTCCTCCTGTTTTATCTCCACCTCACCTCTAGTTGCCTTTGGGGAGAGTCAGGGGGTACTGCAACAGTAGTGCCTGATTTCTTTGTTGGGTGTTTGGCTTTAACATGTTTCACTTAAATGTCAAGGTGTCTGTGTTTCATGTGTGTTATCAGGGCTGTTGTGCCAAGGTGAGTTCCCTCCTTTCCCCTTTTCACTGACTTGTCAAAAATTGTGCACAGTGCCGTTGCTGATGACTGCAATGTGCCTGCCCCAAAAGAAATATAGTCACACACCCAGAATTTCAGGGGGGAGAGGAAATGTGGAGAATAATGGCCCCTCTTGTTCTCCTCCACATCCCCCTTCAATGCATGGGGCAGAGGATGATGTTGCTGTTGTTGCTGCTACTGCCTCAGAATCAGCACTGCAACTAGGACCAGGAGTATTGCTGCTGTCAAGTGGAACCTGTTCTAGTCCCACATCACTTTTTGACCCCATTACCACTGTGCACACTGTGATCTGTGGCAACTAAGCCGCAGCAGTAGCAAACTCTCCAAATTCCTAAAGCTCACTGGTGGTGGTGGTGATGCCCATCCCCATCCCTGTCTCCAATTCTTTCTCAGTTTGGGTTAAGAAGGCCATCTTCTCCATCATCATCTTCACCACCACCATCAGTCCCACATTGCTGCTGCTGCTGCTCTATTACAGACATCTCACTGGTTGGACGTGATGAGAAATATGACAGAGGGTCCTCTAATGTCACACTTGCCATCCCTTGTTGATCTGAAGAAGGCAGTCTGGCAGCAATTCTGCCTTCTTCAGGATCATGTTCCACCTGGACAATGACGTGGGGGAAAGGGGACTCCCAGGATCAGGGGAAAGGTGTGGGCTCCCTTGACCGCTAGTCTGTACGCTCTGCATTACTTCTCCTATCACTCCCCTAATGCTAGTCCAAACACACCATCACTGTTACTACTACTAACACCAAGCACATCAATTTCAGTCCCTGAGTCTTCCTCCTCACTGGTAATATGATCACCCCCTCCTTCACTCCTAACATTCTGTACAAGTTGCTGGACCTTCTTAGTAGTAGTTCTAGTGGCAGGACTGCTTGGGGATGGCAAGTGTCACTTAGGGTCCCATGCTGACACATTTTTCATCATCTCCTCCCCCCTCCCTCCTTAGCATTACAAGACACATTGGAAGCAGTTTCAGAACTGACGGCAGGAGCAGCACTGGCAGCGGGGGCAGCACTGGCAGCCGAGCATGGCAGAAGACACAGGTAGCTGACCTGTCCTGCTCACTCGACTACCCTCTTCTTCCTCTGCCCTTGACAAACATCTCACCAGGATCCCTAGGGGTAATGTAGAGAGTGTAGTGGTTGTGGTCACTTCCTCCTCCTCAGACTCATGGGATGCATAATGGTCCTTCCAGGTTCTCCTTTTATTACTATTAAACTTGCTCATACTCGCTATGAGCCTCTCCTGCTTCAATTGTGCAAACCAACTCACAGCAAAACAGCCTAGCACCTCCCTCACTCTGTAGCTGCTTGCATTGTTTTTCACTTCTTGGAAAATGGCACATTTTATAGAGAAAAGGTGAAAAACAAGTGATTAACCCCTTAAGGACCGGGAAATCTGAGGTGGATTTCACTTAAGGACCAGAGCAATTTTGACTTTTTTGACTATGTCTTTGTTCAACCATATTTTCTCTTTAATTCCTTTAATACACCCACATAAATTATATACTGTTTTTTTAAGCAGAAGTAGGTTTTCTTTTGATACCACAATTATATGAATATCTCATCGTTTAATTTGATTAAAAAATAAAAAAACAACATTTTGCTTACATTTTCCTGTCAGGTTTTGTATACTGTTAGTTCATTATAACAAAATACCCCTAAATATTATCATTTGCTTCTCCTGAATATGAGAATACCCCATATGCCTAGTATTTCAATCCCTTTCTCACATTTACAAGGTAAATATTACAAGATGGATGCCATTATTTCCAACCCGTAATTTTTCAACAATTGGCATGTGAGCATCATAGCTTAGCTGACGGTGCCAGAACCCAGAAATGTTCTACAAAGGTATATGTTTTGAAGTTTTTTATGCAGCTAGTTTTCCAGAAATATGTTCCAAAATTGTGGTAATATTTCGGGGTTTTTTTTGCAGTTTTCACACTTACATTTCAATATTACTGTTGATATCAAGCACACAATAGGTGAAGATTTTTAAAAATGCATTGTTTAGTGTTCACCCCCTTCTTCTGAGCACGGCAATACCCCATATGCATAGGTTTCTGAAGGTCTGGGGGAGCAACGGGAACCAGATTGGAAAATGCGCGTTTCCAGTTTCACACTTTGAATTTTCACAGCTGGCGTCACTGGTGCCATGTGTTCGTCTGACTACTCTGCTGTTCCTGCTCCGTGATTGACCCGGTTCTGGCTGACGTTCCTGCTCTGTGATTGACCCGGTTCTGGCTGACGTTCCTGCTCCGTGATTGACCTGGCTCTGGCTGACTTCCTGCTCCGTGATTGACCCGGTTCTGGCTGAAGTTCCTGCCTGGCGACATTCTGAGCTTGCTCGCAGCTTACACTGACTGATCACGCCTCCTGTGGTTACTGTGGCCTCTGTTATTGAGCCTGTCTGTTGCCTCCGTTACCGAGCCTGTCAGAGAGTACCTGCCGAGCTGTTGCCCTTGTTACCGAGTTTGTCAGAGAACACTTGCTGTGCTTGTTGCCTCCGTTATCGAGCCTGTCCGTATACATTTGCCGGGCTTGCTGCCTTCGATCCTGAGCCGTTTAACACTTGTTGAGCTGGGTGTCTCCATCACCGAGCCTATCCGTTTACACTGCAGAGCAGTACCTCTATCTAGGTGCTCGTTTCCTAAGAGTTGTCACACCGCGTGGTGCTATTGGGCATTCCGTTATTCTGGCAGTGTGTTGCTTCGTTCCGGCACCGGAAGGGTGCCTTGGCTCTGGTTTCATATCGCTCACAGTGTTGTTCCATCAGATCGCACCTGGAAGTGCGTTTGGCTCACAGTATATTGGCTTGTGCAGTGTCTCCTCCGTTACCACACCTAAGGGGTGCTCTTGGCTCTGGTTCTATTTGCATATGCAGTGTCTCCTCCATTACCGCACCTAAGTGGTGCTCCTGGCTCTGGCTTCTTTGGCTCTGGCAGTGTCTCTCATCCGTTATTGCACCCAAGTGGGGGCATTGGCTCCAGCTCCAGTCGGTCCTTGCTGTACTATTGGGCATTACGATACAGCTATCTGGTTGTGATTCAGTTCAGTTGCACTGCTTGAGCTTGCTTTCATCACTACTTCTGGGACTGTTTATAGCACTGGGCGTTGGCTTAATCACCACCACAGAGACTGAATACCTGTATTGGGCATTAACCCTTATCTAGTGATTCTGCTGTATTCTACCTGCTCCTGCTATATTGGGCCTGTAATTTTTCTATTGCTTTCCTCACTGCTATTACCTATTCTGGCCCCCAGGGGCACTGTTCCTTATTTTTTACTTCAATAAAACTGTGTTTTATTTCTAACCTTCGTCTGAGTGTCGTAAAACCGTAACACCATGTCTCGATTGGGGCTGTGTAACAGTGCTCCACTTTAAAATTTCCCCCCAAAGTGTATATTTTTGCACAGTACACACCTCAGGCTTTTATCTTATGTATGTTTTCAAAATTTTTATGGAGCCATTTTACCACGAATCCTTCGCAAACTTGATGTAAGTAAAAAATTCAGCATTTTTCACACATAGGTTTCAATGTTGATAAGAATTTCAAGCACAAGATAGGTGAAAACTTTTTAAAATACATAGTTTAGTGTTCAGCTCCTTCTTCTGAGTACGGCGATACCCCATATGCATAGGTTTCTCAAGGTTTGGGGGAGTTACGGGGCCCAAATTGGAACATGCACAATTCCAGTTTCACACTGAAAATTTTCACAACTTGCATTACTGGTGCCATGTCTCATTTGGGGATTTGTACCAGTGCTCCACTTTAAAATTTACCCACAAAAGTGTATATTTTTGGAAAGTAGACACCCCAGGCTTTCATTTTAGGCATGTTTTCACATTTTTTACACAGCCATTTTACCACCAATCCTTCGTAAAACTTGATGTAAGTAAAAAAATTCAGCATTTTTCACACAGGTTTCAATGTTGATGTGAATTTCAAGCACAGGATATGTGAAGATTTTTAAAAATGCATTGTTTAGTGTTCAGCTCCTTCTGAGTATGGCAATACCCAATATGCATGGGTGTCTAAAGTTTTGGGGGCGCTACAGGCCAACTTTTGAATAAACATTGAATTTTCACAGTTTGCTTAACTGGTGCCATGTCTCATTTAGGGCTGTGTAACAGTGCTCCATTTTAAGATTTCCCCAAAAAAGTTTATATTTTTGGAAAGTCACCACCACTAATTAGCTTAAGCGCTAAAATGGCAACACAATAAGCAAAAAAGGAGAATTTGACAATATATATACCACTGGAGAATACCCCTATAGAAATGAAGTCCTTAAACTGGAATCACGGATCGTTGCTGCCAATTCTCTCCACGGACCTCTGGTATATATTCCTCATCAATAGAACAATGCAAAAAACAAAAAGGAGAGAAGGCGCATACGCTCTAAGTGTAGACAGTTTATAAATTATAGTCCACCTCCACCGTGCTCATAAGACAACCGTGTTTGACACCGTATTCAAACTCCTTTTCTGTGGGTAAATTTCCCACTCACCTTCTTTTGAGGCTAAATCCCGCCTCTAGGTGTCTGCGCCTTTACTGGATTACCCCCAGTAGTGGTATGCTTGATCGTACACCTCCACTCCTCTCACTTGTGCTCCCACTGTTACGGCTCTGCCTTGCAGATCTTCAATAGATTTCCCCTACCTGGGGACTGCAGAACTAGCACAAGGAACTTAAAATGGTGTGGAAGGATTCAACACGCGATCCCACCAATATGGAGTCAGTAAATATTTATTAAATTAAAATCAATATTATAAAAGCGGTTCTCCGCTATATAAATAGTAAAACCACATACAAACACTTGAAATATCAGCATTTGGCCTTTCCTCCCAACGCGTTTCTCAGCGCAAAGGCTGCTTCATCAGGGGCATACGTTATACACATTTATATGCATACCTTATATAGAATAGAATTCCCGCCAAACAATAATCTCCCCCATTTTTACCGGAACCGTGCACTGGGAACCACTCTGCAACTTGTTCATACTATGCAACTTGTACTTCCGATTGAAGATCGAGACTTCATATTTGCGTTCCAATTCACGCATGCTCACTTCGCCCACATTGTCATCTCATTGCATCAACTACGTACTAATTCCTCGTCCTATAGTTCATATTCTAATACCATCAGATACAGGACCTTATCCTTCCCGAATCTTTATCAGATCAGGTCAGACTTTAGTCCCCCATTAAAATATATTTTAATATATCCGTATGTCATGGGGGACTAAAGTCTGACCTGATCTGATAAAGATTTGGGAAGGATAAGGTCCTGTATCTGATGGTATTAGAATATGAACTATAGGATGAGGAATTAGTACGTAGTTGATGCGATGAGATGACAATGTGGGCGAAGTGAGCATGCGTGAATTGGAATGCAAATATGAAGTCTCGATCCTCAAGCGGAAGTACAAGTTGCATAGTTTTATGCACCCATTTTACCACCAATCTGGCCTTGCAGCCAGCATCTCTGTCTCAGCCTAGGCTGCCGCAAGGCAATCCAGAGAGCAGCCACCACCAGTTAGCTATGTACTCTAGTCTTCATTCCCAAGCAGATGCCCCACTGGGGCAGTATACCTGTATATCTTATCATATTATTATATCAAATAGCATTCTGTCACCTCTTTGTGGGGAATATACTTCACCCAGCCTAACCAGGCAGCTAACATTGTGTGCTTAGTCTGCCAGATCATCACACCTACCTGAGGCTGGTGAGGCTGGGATTTCTGTGTAGTTTCCTATGAAGTAACAGCCCTCAATCAGTCATAAGCATGGAGGTTTGCCAAACTGCTGACAATGTGGAAGTGATGCTCTCCCTCATACATCACCAGCAGTCGACAACCCTGAAGTCTGAGTTCATTCTCTCTGCTTACCAGCTTGGTCAGTAGGGGAGTAGAGGGGATCTTTTCAGCACCATGAACACCATCATCCCTTAACCCTTTGAGTGCCATTGGGATGTGCATTGTGCACCTCTGTGGAACTCAAAGTGTTAAAAAAAGTACACCAGGAGGTACATAATCATCACCTCAGCTCTGTATCATATTTCATACGTTTTGTGCACTCTCAAGGGAACAAGGCTGGATGTCAGACAGTGTCCTTGAGATTTGTGGCTACCAGCTGCCTCCCAGTTGTGTTTCCTTGCCCACTGGTAACCATAGAACCCCATGTAAACTGCCTGGAACCCAGACATGTTCCGTTGCAAACTGATAGCCACAGATCTTCATGTACACTGTCTGACCACATATACTTGTTCCTTTGCATAATGGTAGCCACAAATCCACATGGGCACTGCCTGGGCAAGGAAACAAGTCTGGGGGGTGTCAGTCAATGTATGTGGGCTTAACACACTGGTGAAGTTCCACATGTTTCACGCCAATACTTATGCTCAATATGCTGGCCCCCACACTGTTAATATCCGTCATATGCTGCCCCACATTTAAACTTCGACACATGCTGCACCCATACAGTTAAATTTTGACATATACTGCCCCCACAAAGTAAACTTCAACAAATTAAACTTTGACATATGTCGCCCTCACACAGTTACATTTTTACATATGCTGCCCCCATGCAGTTACTATCCGACATATGATGCCCATATGCATGATCCCTGTGTATGTATATATAAACAAATACAATAGTGCAGGATCTTGAGGATCCTCCTACTCAACCCAATTATTCATTGAGACATTACAGATCCTGCACTATGTATATTGTTTAAATATATACACAGGGATTGTGTATATAATCAGAAATAGCTGTGTAGGGTCAGCATATGTCAAAGTTTAAATGTGGTGCAGTATATGTCAATTATTAAATGTATGGGGGCAGTATGTTGAACATAAGTATTGTGGGGGAACATCACCATTATGTGTTATCTCTACATACATTGACTGACATCCCCCAGCCTTGGTCCCATGCCCAGATAGTGTCTATAGGGATTTATGGCTATCAGTAGGCAAGGGAACAAGGCTGGGGGGTTGTCAGACAGTTTATATGGGAATCTGTGGCTGCCCGTGGGCAATGGAACAAGGCTGGTAGCTACAAATCCCCATGTATGCTGTCTGACCCCCAGCCTTGTTCCCTTGGGAGTGCACAACGTGTATGAAATATGATACAGAGCTGAGGGGATGATTGTGCACTGCTTGGTGTACTTTTTAACCCTTTGAGTGCCACAGAGATGCACAATGCACATTCTTATAGCACTCAAAGGAGTGATCCTTTTTTCGTGGTGCTGAAGGGATCCTCTCCACTCCCCTATTACCAAAGTGGGGAAGCAGAGAGAATTCTCTCAGACTTCAGGATTGTTGTACTGCTGGTGAGGAGGGCATCCTGTCCACATCAACAGCAGTTTGGCAACGCTGTATGATAATAGGGACCTTCTTTTCCTCCCCTCCCCTCCCCTCCCCTCCCCTTGCATCCCTAAATTTAATGCATATGATGATGTGTGTCTATTAGTGATGAGCGAGCATGCTCGGCCGAAGCTCGGTTCGGCTCGAGCATCGCTCTGCTCGGCACATGGCGGTACTCGTACGAGTACCGCATGTGCTCGCCCGCCATCTTCGGGTCTCCTCCCCGCACGTTTCGCGGCTGCTGCGCAGCCAATAAACGTGCAGGGAGGCTCTGACATCAGTGTAATGCCAGCAGCCATGTTGGCTGCTGGCATTACACTGATTGGCTGGCCAGAACCCGTGATCGGGTGCTGTATAGCACCTGACCAGCGAGTTCGGCTCAGTCTTAGCCAGGGAGAGATGAGGATTGGAAGGGAAAGTCAGTGTAGGGAGAAGAAAAGTGTTGTTGAACAAAAAAAAGACCCAAAAGTCCTTTTTAGGACTACTGTGTGTGGGGGCAGCAGTTTATTTTGTTTGGGGAGACAGAGATTTAAAAAAAAAAAACGTCACATATTCCGTTCACTGTGCCTAGCCGCAGATTAGCAGCACATTCTGTTTAGTGTGCAAAGTTGCAGATTAGCAGCACATTCTGTTTAGTGTGCAAAGTTGCAGATTAGCAGCACATTCTTTTTACTGTGCAAAGTTGCAGATTAGCAGCACATTCTGTTTAGTGTGCATAGTTGCAGATTAGCAGCACATTCTGTTCAGTGTGCAAAGTTGCAGATTAGCAGCACATTCTTTTTAGTGTGCAAAGTTTCAGATTAGCAGCACATTCTGTTTAGTGTGCTAAGTTTCAGATTAGCAGAACATTCTGTTTAGTGTGCAAAGTGTAAAATATCAAAGTCACATATTCCATTCACTGTGTCTAGCTGCAGAAAAGCAGCACATTCTGTTTAGTGTGCAAAGTTGCAGATTAGGAGAACATTCTGTTTAGTGTGCAAAGTGTAAAATATAAAAGTCACATATTCCATTCACTGTGCCTAGCCGCAGATAAGCAGCACATTCTGTTTAGTGTGCAAAGTTGCAGATTACGAGAACATTCTGTTTACTGTGCAAAGTGTAAAATATCAAAGTCACATATTCCATTCACTGTGCCGAGCCGCAGATAAGCAGCACATTCTGTTTAGTGTGCAAAGTTGCAGATTAGGAGAACATTCTGTTTAGTGTGCAAAGTGTAAAATATCAAAGTCACATATTCTATTCACTGTGTCTAGCCGCAGATAAGCAGCACATTCTGTTTAGTGTGCAAAGTTTCAGATTAGCAGAACATTCTGTTTAGTGTGCAAAGTGTAAAATATCAAAGTCACATATTCCATTCACTGTGCCGAGCCGCAGATAAGCAGCACATTCTGTTTAGTGTGCAAAGTTGCAGATTAGGAGAACATTCTGTTTACTGTGCAAAGTGTAAAATATCAAAGTCACATATTCCATTCACTGTGCCGAGCCGCAGATAAGCAGCACATTCTGTTTAGTGTGCAAAGTTTCAGATTAGCAGAACATTCTGTTTAGTGTGCAAAGTGTAAAATATCAAAGTCACATATTCCATTCACTGTGCCGAGCCGCACATAAGCAGCACATTCTGTTTAGTGTGCAAAGTTGCAGATTAGGAGAACATTCTGTTTAGTGTGCAAAGTGTAAAATATAAAAGTCACATATTCCATTCACTGTGCCGAGCCGCAGATAAGCAGCACATTCTGTTTAGTGTGCAAAGTTGCAGATTAGGAGAACATTCTGTTTACTGTGCAAAGTGTAAAATATCAAAGTCACATATTCCATACACTGTGTCTAGCCGCAGATAAGCAGCACATTCTGTTTAGTGTGCAAAGTTGCAGATTAGGAGAACATTCTGTTTAGTGTGCAAAGTGTAAAATATAAAAGTCACATATTCCATTCACTGTACCTAGCCGCAGATAAGCAGCACATTCTGTTTAGTGTGCAAAGTTGCAGATTAGGAGAACATTCTGTTTACTGTGCAAAGTGTAAAATATCAAAGTCACATATTCCATTCACTGTGCCGAGCCGCAGATAAGCAGCACATTCTGTTTAGTGTGCAAAGTTGCAGATTAGCAGAACATTCTGTTTAGTGTGCAAAGTGTAAAATATCAAAGTCACATATTCCATTCACTGTGCCGAGCCGCACATAAGCAGCACATTCTGTTTAGTGTGCAAAGTTGCAGATTAGGAGAACATTCTGTTTAGTGTGCAAAGTGTAAAATATAAAAGTCACATATTCCATTCACTGTGCCGAGCCGCAGATAAGCAGCACATTCTGTTTAGTGTGCAAAGTTGCAGATTAGGAGAACATTCTGTTTACTGTGCAAAGTGTAAAATATCAAAGTCACATATTCCATTCACTGTGTCTAGCCGCAGATAAGCAGCACATTCTGTTTACTGTGCAAAGTTGCAGATTAGGAGAACATTCTGTTTAGTGTGCAAAGTGTAAAATATAAAAGTCACATATTCCATTCACTGTGCCTAGCCGCAGATAAGCAGCACATTCTGTTTAGTGTGCAACGTTGCAGATTAGGAGAACATTCTGTTTAGTGTGCAAAGTGTAAAATATAAAAGTCACATATTCCATTCACTGTGCCGAGCCGCAGATAAGCAGCACATTCTGTTTAGTGTGCAAAGTTGCAGATTAGGAGAACATTCTGTTTACTGTGCAAAGTGTAAAATATCAAAGTCACATATTCCATTCACTGTGCCGAGCCGCAGATAAGCAGCACATTCTGTTTAGTGTGCAAAGTTTCAGATTAGCAGAACATTCTGTTTAGTGTGCAAAGTGTAAAATATCAAAGTCACATATTCCATTCACTGTGCCGAGCCGCAGATAAGCAGCACATTCTGTTTAGTGTGCAAAGTTGCAGATTAGGAGAACATTCTGTTTACTGTGCAAAGTGTAAAATATCAAAGTCACATATTCGATTCACTGTGTCTAGCCGCAGATAAGCAGCACATTCTGTTTAGTGTGCAAAGTTGCAGATTAGGAGAACATTCTGTTTTCTGTGCAAAGTGTAAAATATCAAAGTCACATATTCCATTCACAGTGCCGAGCCGCAGATAAGCAGCACATTCTGTTTAGTGTGCAAAGTTGCAGATTAGGAGAACATTCTGTTTACTGTGCAAAGTGTAAAATATCAAAGTCACATATTCCATTCACTGTGCCTAGCCGCAGATAAGCAGCACATTCTGTTTAGTGTGCAAAGTTGCAGATTAGGAGAACATTCTGTTTACTGTGCAAAGTGTAAAATATCAAAGTCACATATTCCATTTACTGTGCCGAGCCGCAGATAAGCAGCACATTCTGTTTAGTGTGCAAAGTTTCAGATTAGCAGAACATTCTGTTTAGTGTGCAAAGTGTAAAATATCAAAGTCACATATTCCATTCACTGTGCCGAGCCGCACATAAGCAGCACATTCTGTTTAGTGTGCAAAGTTGCAGATTAGGAGAACATTCTGTTTAGTGTGCAAAGTGTAAAATATAAAAGTCACATATTCCATTCACTGTGCCGAGCCGCAGATAAGCAGCACATTCTGTTTAGTGTGCAAAGTTGCAGATTAGCAGAACATTCTGTTTACTGTGCAAAGTGTAAAATATCAAAGTCACATATTCCATTCACTGTGTCTAGCCGCAGATAAGCAGCACATTCTGTTTAGTGTGCAAAGTTGCAGATTAGGAGAACATTCTGTTTAGTGTGCAAAGTGTAAAATATAAAAGTCACATATTCCATTCACTGTGCCTAGCCGCAGATAAGCAGCACATTCTGTTTAGTGTGCAAAGTTGCAGATTAGGAGAACATTCTGTTTACTGTGCAAAGTGTAAAATATCAAAGTCACATATTCCATTCACTGTGCCGAGCCGCAGATAAGCAGCACATTCTGTTTAGTGTGCAAAGTTGCAGATTAGGAGAACATTTTGTTTACTGTGCAAAGTGTAAAATATCAAAGTCACATATTCCATTCACTGTGCCGAGCCGCAGATAAGCAGCACATTCTGTTTAGTGTGCAAAGTTTCAGATTAGCATAACATTCTGTTTAGTGTGCAAAGTGTAAAATATCAAAGTCACATATTCCATTCACTGTGCCGAGCCGCAGATAAGCAGCACATTCTGTTTAGTGTGCAAAGTTGCAGATTAGGAGAACATTCTGTTTACTGTGCAAAGTGTAAAATATCAAAGTCACATATTCCATTCACTGTGTCTAGCCGCAGATAAGCAGCACATTCTGTTTAGTGTGCAAAGTTGCAGATTAGGAGAACACTCTGTTTACTGTGCAAAGTGTAAAATATCAAAGTTACATATTCCATTCACTGTGCCTAGCCGCAGATAAGCAGCACATTCTGTTTAGTGTGCAAAGTTGCAGATTAGGAGAACATTCTGTTTACTGTGCAAAGTGTAAAATATCAAAGTCACATATTCCATTCACTGTGCCGAGCCGCAGATAAGCAGCACATTCTGTTTAGTGTGCAAAGTTGCAGATTAGGAGAACATTCTGTTTAGTGTGCAAAGTGTAAAATATAAAAGTCACATATTCCATTCACTGTGCCAAGCCGCACATAAGCAGCACATTCTGTTTAGTGTGCAAAGTTGCAGATTAGGAGAACATTCTGTTTACTGTGCAAAGTGTAAAATATCAAAGTTACATATTCCATTCACTGTGCCTAGCCGCAGATAAGCAGCACATTCTGTTTAGTGTGCAAAGTTGCAGATTAGGAGAACATTCTGTTTACTGTGCAAAGTGTAAAATATCAAAGTCACATATTCCATTCACTGTGCCGAGCCGCAGATAAGCAGCACATTCTGTTTAGTGTGCAAAGTTTCAGATTAGCAGAACATTCTGTTTAGTGTGCAAAGTGTAAAATATCAAAGTCACATATTCCATTCACTGTGCCGAGCCGCACATAAGCAGCACATTCTGTTTAGTGTGCAAAGTTGCAGATTAGGAGAACATTCTGTTTAGTGTGCAAAGTGTAAAATATAAAAGTCACATATTCCATTCACTGTGCCGAGCCGCAGATAAGCAGCACATTCTGTTTAGTGTGCAAAGTTGCAGATTAGGAGAACATTCTGTTTACTGTGCAAAGTGTAAAATATCAAAGTCACATATTCCTTTCACTGTGTCTAGCCGCAGATAAGCAGCACATTCTGTTTAGTGTGCAAAGTTGCAGATTAGGAGAACATTCTGTTTAGTGTGCAAAGTGTAAAATATCAAAGTCACATATTCCATTCACTGTGCCGAGCCGCAGATAAGCAGCACATTCTGTTTAGTGTGCAAAGTTTCAGATTAGCAGAACATTCTGTTTAGTGTGCAAAGTGTAAAATATCAAAGTCACATATTCCATTCACTGTGCCGAGCCGCACATAAGCAGCACATTCTGTTTAGTGTGCAAAGTTGCAGATTAGGAGAACATTCTGTTTAGTGTGCAAAGTGTAAAATATAAAAGTCACATATTCCATTCACTGTGACGAGCCGCAGATAAGCAGCACATTCTGTTTAGTGTGCAAAGTTGCAGATTAGGAGAACATTCTGTTTACTGTGCAAAGTGTAAAATATCAAAGTCACATATTCCATTCAATGTGTCTAGCCGCAGATAAGCAGCACATTCTGTTTAGTGTGCAAAGTTGCAGATTAGGAGAACATTCTGTTTACTGTGCAAAGTGTAAAATATCAAAGTCACATATTCCATTCACTGTGCCGAGCCGCAGATAAGCAGCACATTCTGTTTAGTGTGCAAAGTTGCAGATTAGGAGAACATTCTGTTTACTGTGCAAAGTGTAAAATATCAAAGTCACATATTCCATTCACTGTGCCGAGCCGCAGATAAGCAGCACATTCTGTTTAGTGTGCAAAGTTTCAGATTAGCAGAACATTCTGTTTAGTGTGCAAAGTGTAAAATATCAAAGTCACATATTCCATTCACTGTGCCGAGCCGCAGATAAGCAGCACATTCTTTTTAGTGTGCAAAGTTGCAGATTAGGAGAACATTCTGTTTAGTGTGCAAAGTGTAAAATATCAAAGTCACATATTCGATTCACTGTGTCTAGCCGCAGATAAGCAGCACATTCTGTTTAGTGTGCAAAGTTGCAGATTAGGAGAACATTCTGTTTACTGTGCAAAGTGTAAAATATCAAAGTCACATATTCCATTCACTGTGCCTAGCCGCAGATAAGCAGCACATTCTGTTTAGTGTGCAAAGTTGCAGATTAGGAGAACATTCTGTTTACTGTGCAAAGTGTAAAATATCAAAGTCACATATTCCATTTACTGTGCCGAGCCGCAGATAAGCAGCACATTCTGTTTAGTGTGCAAAGTTTCAGATTAGCAGAACATTCTGTTTAGTGTGCAAAGTGTAAAATATCAAAGTCACATATTCCATTCACTGTGCCGAGCCGCACATAAGCAGCACATTCTGTTTAGTGTGCAAAGTTGCAGATTAGGAGAACATTCTGTTTAGTGTGCAAAGTGTAAAATATAAAAGTCACATATTCCATTCACTGTGCCGAGCCGCAGATAAGCAGCACATTCTGTTTAGTGTGCAAAGTTGCAGATTAGCAGAACATTCTGTTTACTGTGCAAAGTGTAAAATATCAAAGTCACATATTCCATTCACTGTGTCTAGCCGCAGATAAGCAGCACATTCTGTTTAGTGTGCAAAGTTGCAGATTAGGAGAACATTCTGTTTAGTGTGCAAAGTGTAAAATATAAAAGTCACATATTCCATTCACTGTGCCTAGCCGCAGATAAGCAGCACATTCTGTTTAGTGTGCAAAGTTGCAGATTAGGAGAACATTCTGTTTACTGTGCAAAGTGTAAAATATCAAAGTCACATATTCCATTCACTGTGCCAAGCCGCAGATAAGCAGCACATTCTGTTTAGTGTGCAAAGTTGCAGATTAGGAGAACATTCTGTTTACTGTGCAAAGTGTAAAATATCAAAGTCACATATTCCATTCACTGTGCCGAGCCGCAGATAAGCAGCACATTCTGTTTAGTGTGCAAAGTTGCAGATTAGGAGAACATTCTGTTTACTGTGCAAAGTGTAAAATATCAAAGTCACATATTCCATTCACTGTGCCGAGCCACAGATAAGTAGCACATTCTGTTTAGTGTGCAAAGTTGCAGATTAGCAGAACATTCTGTTTAGTGTGCAAAGTGTAAAATATCAAAGTCACATATTCCATTCACTGTGCCAAGCCGCACATAAGCAGCACATTCTGTTTAGTGTGCAAAGTTGCAGATTAGGAGAACATTCTGTTTACTGTGCAAAGTGTAAAATATCAAAGTCACATATTCCATTCACTGTGCTGAGCCGCAGATAAGCAGCACATTCTGTTTAGTGTGCAAAGTTGCAGATTAGGAGAACATTCTGTTCAGTGTGCAAAGTGTAAAATATCAAAGTCACATATTCCATTCACTGTGTCTAGCCGCAGATAAGCAGCACATTCTGTTTAGTGTGCAAAGTTGCAGATTAGGAGAACATTCTGTTTAGTGTGCAAAGTGTAAAATATAAAAGTCACATATTCCATTCACTGTGTCTAGCCGCAGATAAGCAGCACATTCTGTTTAGTGTGCAAAGTTGCAGATTAGGAGAACATTCTGTTTACTGTGCAAAGTGTAAAATATCAAAGTCACATATTCCATTCACTGTGCCGAGCCGCAGATAAGCAGCACATTCTGTTTAGTGTGCAAAGTTGCAGATTAGGAGAACATTCTGTTTACTGTGCAAAGTGTAAAATATCAAAGTCACATATTCCATTCACTGTGCCGAGCCGCAGATAAGCAGCACATTCTGTTTAGTGTGCAAAGTTTCAGATTAGCAGAACATTCTGTTTAGTGTGCAAAGTGTAAAATATCAAAGTCACATATTCCATTCACTGTGCCGAGCCGCACATAAGCAGCACATTCTGTTTAGTGTGCAAAGTTGCAGATTAGGAGAACATTCTGTTTAGTGTGCAAAGTGTAAAATATAAAAGTCACATATTCCATTCACTGTGCCGAGCCGCAGATAAGCAGCACATTCTGTTTAGTGTGCAAAGTTGCAGATTAGGAGAACATTCTGTTTACTGTGCAAAGTGTAAAATATCAAAGTCACATATTCCATTCAATGTGTCTAGCCGCAGATAAGCAGCACATTCTGTTTAGTGTGCAAAGTTGCAGATTAGGAGAACATTCTGTTTACTGTGCAAAGTGTAAAATATCAAAGTCACATATTCCATTCACTGTGCCGAGCCGCAGATAAGCAGCACATTCTGTTTAGTGTGCAAAGTTGCAGATTAGGAGAACATTCTGTTTAGTGTGCAAAGTGTAAAATATCAAAGTCACATATTCCATTCACTGTGCCGAGCCGCAGATAAGCAGCACATTCTGTTTAGTGTGCAAAGTTTCAGATTAGCAGAACATTCTGTTTAGTGTGCAAAGTGTAAAATATCAAAGTCACATATTCCATTCACTGTGCCGAGCCGCAGATAAGCAGCACATTCTTTTTAGTGTGCAAAGTTGCAGATTAGGAGAACATTCTGTTTAGTGTGCAAAGTGTAAAATATCAAAGTCACATATTCGATTCACTGTGTCTAGCCGCAGATAAGCAGCACATTCTGTTTAGTGTGCAAAGTTGCAGATTAGGAGAACATTCTGTTTACTGTGCAAAGTGTAAAATATCAAAGTCACATATTCCATTCACTGTGCCTAGCCACAGATAAGCAGCACATTCTGTTTAGTGTGCAAAGTTGCAGATTAGGAGAACATTCTGTTTACTGTGCAAAGTTTAAAATATCAAAGTCACATATTCCATTTACTGTGCCGAGCCGCAGATAAGCAGCACATTCTGTTTAGTGTGCAAAGTTTCAGATTAGCAGAACATTCTGTTTAGTGTGCAAAGTGTAAAATATCAAAGTCACATATTCCATTCACTGTGCCGAGCCGCACATAAGCAGCACATTCTGTTTAGTGTGCAAAGTTGCAGATTAGGAGAACATTCTGTTTAGTGTGCAAAGTGTAAAATATAAAAGTCACATATTCCATTCACTGTGCCGAGCCGCAGATAAGCAGCACATTCTGTTTAGTGTGCAAAGTTGCAGATTAGCAGAACATTCTGTTTACTGTGCAAAGTGTAAAATATCAAAGTCACATATTCCATTCACTGTGTCTAGCCGCAGATAAGCAGCACATTCTGTTTAGTGTGCAAAGTTGCAGATTAGGAGAACATTCTGTTTAGTGTGCAAAGTGTAAAATATAAAAGTCACATATTCCATTCACTGTGCCTAGCCGCAGATAAGCAGCACATTCTGTTTAGTGTGCAAAGTTGCAGATTAGGAGAACATTCTGTTTACTGTGCAAAGTGTAAAATATCAAAGTCACATATTCCATTCACTGTGCCAAGCCGCAGATAAGCAGCACATTCTGTTTAGTGTGCAAAGTTGCAGATTAGGAGAACATTTTGTTTACTGTGCAAAGTGTAAAATATCAAAGTCACATATTCCATTCACTGTGCCGAGCCGCAGATAAGCAGCACATTCTGTTTAGTGTGCAAAGTTGCAGATTAGGAGAACATTCTGTTTACTGTGCAAAGTGTAAAATATCAAAGTCACATATTCCATTCACTGTGCCGAGCCACAGATAAGTAGCACATTCTGTTTAGTGTGCAAAGTTTCAGATTAGCAGAACATTCTGTTTAGTGTGCAAAGTGTAAAATATCAAAGTCACATATTCCATTCACTGTGCCGAGCCGCACATAAGCAGCACATTCTGTTTAGTGTGCAAAGTTGCAGATTAGGAGAACATTCTGTTTACTGTGCAAAGTGTAAAATATCAAAGTCACATATTCCATTCACTGTGCCGAGCCGCAGATAAGCAGCACATTCTGTTTAGTGTGCAAAGTTGCAGATTAGGAGAACATTCTGTTTACTGTGCAAAGTGTAAAATATCAAAGTCACATATTCCATTCACTGTGTCTAGCCGCAGATAAGCAGCACATTCTGTTTAGTGTGCAAAGTTGCAGATTAGGAGAACATTCTGTTTACTGTGCAAAGTGTAAAATATCAAAGTCACATATTCCATTCACTGTGCTGAGCCGCAGATAAGCAGCACATTCTGTTTAGTGTGCAAAGTTGCAGATTAGGAGAACATTCTGTTCAGTGTGCAAAGTGTAAAATATCAAAGTCACATATTCCATTCACTGTGTCTAGCCGCAGATAAGCAGCACATTCTGTTTAGTGTGCAAAGTTGCAGATTAGGAGAACATTCTGTTTAGTGTGCAAAGTGTAAAATATAAAAGTCACATATTCCATTCACTGTGTCTAGCCGCAGATAAGCAGCACATTCTGTTTAGTGTGCAAAGTTGCAGATTAGGAGAACATTCTGTTTAGTGTGCAAAGTGTAAAATATCAAAGTCACATATTCCATTCACTGTGCCGAGCCGCAGATAAGCAGCACATTCTGTTTAGTGTGCAAAGTTGCAGATTAGGAGAACATTCTGTTTAGTGTGCAAAGTGTAAAATATCAAAGTCACATATTCCATTCACTGTGCCGAGCCGCAGATAAGCAGCACATTCTGTTTAGTGTGCAAAGTTTCAGATTAGCAGAACATTCTGTTTAGTGTGCAAAGTGTAAAATATCAAAGTCACATATTCCATTCACTGTGCCGAGCCGCAGATAAGCAGCACATTCTGTTTAGTGTGCAAAGTTGCAGATTAGGAGAACATTCTGTTTACTGTGCAAAGTGTAAAATATCAAAGTCACATATTCCATTCACTGTGTCTAGCCGCAGATAAGCAGCACATTCTGTTTAGTGTGCAAAGTTGCAGATTAGGAGAACATTCTGTTTACTGTGCAAAGTGTAAAATATCAAAGTCACATATTCCATTCACTGTGCCGAGCCGCAGATAAGCAGCACATTCTGTTAAGTGTGCAAAGTTGCAGATTAGGAGAACATTCTGTTTACTGTGCAAAGTGTAAAATATCAAAGTCACATATTCCATTCACTGTGTCTAGCCGCAGATAAGCAGCACATTCTGTTTAGTGTGCAAAGTTGCAGATTAGGAGAACATTCTGTTTACTGTGCAAAGTGTAAAATATCAAAGTCACATATTCCATTCACTGTGCTGAGCCGCAGATAAGCAGCACATTCTGTTTAGTGTGCAAAGTTGCAGATTAGGAGAACATTCTGTTCAGTGTGCAAAGTGTAAAATATCAAAGTCACATATTCCATTCACTGTGTCTAGCCGCAGATAAGCAGCACATTCTGTTTAGTGTGCAAAGTTGCAGATTAGGAGAACATTCTGTTCAGTGTGCAAAGTGTAAAATATCAAAGTCACATATTCCATTCACTGTGTCTAGCCGCAGATAAGCAGCACATTCTGTTTAGTGTGCAAAGTTGCAGATTAGGAGAACATTCTGTTTAGTGTGCAAAGTGTAAAATATAAAAGTCACATATTCCATTCACTGTGCCGAGCCGCATATAAGCAGCACATTCTGTTTAGTGTGCAAAGTTGCAGATTAGGAGAACATTCTGTTTACTGTGCAAAGTGTAAAATATCAAAGTCACATATTCCATTCACTGTGTCTAGCCGCAGATAAGCAGCACATTCTGTTTAGTGTGCAAAGTTTCAGATTAGCAGAACATTCTGTTTAGTGTGCAAAGTGTAAAATATCAAAGTCACATATTCCATTCACTGTGCCGAGCCGCAGATAAGCAGCACATTCTGTTTAGTGTGCAAAGTTGCAGATTTGCAGCACATATTCCGTGTAATATGAAGAAGGCGGGTAAAAAGGGACGGGGAAGTGGACGTGATCCTGATAGTTCAGGGCGCGGGTCAGGACGCGTAGAAACTGTGCCTGGTGCCAGAGCACAAGAAAGAAAGACATCCACCATACCTAGCTTCATGTCTCAGTTTACAGGACGTCGCAGGACATCACTCTCGAGGTCAGACCACTGCGAACAGGTGGTCGGTTGGATTTCAGCTGATACTGCTTCCAGTCGGTTAAGCACCACCCTGTCTTCCACCAAGTCCACTCTCAGTAGCCAAGAGTCTGGTCAACATAATCCTCACCCTGATCATCCTTCCTCCTACCATAGAGGGTCTGGTCAAAGAAGTGATCCCACACTGGGATATAGTGAGGAGCTCGTCTCATCACCAATCCTTAATTTGAACCTCTCTCCAAGCACGCTTGCAGAGGAACATGACATCTTGTGCCCTGATTCACAACCTCTAGAGGGTACCCAATCACAAGAAGATGACAGAGGTGAACGGCATTTAAGGTCAAAGGAAGTGGATGATGATGATGATGAGACACAGTTGCCATCAAATCAACCACTTTTACTGTCTCAAGACCTTGATGAGGAGGATGATATACAGTTGTCAATGACTGAGTATGTGGTGGGATCAAGACATGAGGAGGATGATCAGAGTGAGGAAGTGGAGGAGGACTTGGTGGACGATGAGGTGACTGACCCCACCTGGGAAGGTGGAGAGCCGAGCGATGACAGCAGTCCTGAGGGTGAGCCATCTGCAGCACCGCAACAGGCTGGAAGAGGCAGTGGTGTGGCTACAGAAAGAAGGCGGACTGCACCAAACCGGCCCGCAAATGTTCCACGGAGCACCCCCTTGCGTAAATCTCCCTTGCCAAGGGGTAGGTGTTCCGCGGTATGGCATTTTTTTAAGGAAAGTGCGGACGACAAAAGAATTGTAGTTTGCAACCTGTGCCACACCAGAATGAGCCGAGGCATTAACACTAGAAACCTCACCACCACCAGTATGATCCGACACATGGCATCCAAGCACCGTAATAAGTGGGAGGAACGCCCGGATCGCCAATCTGTGTCTGCAGGCCACACCACTGCCTCCTCTTCCCCTGTTTTCGGTGCCGGCCAATCGCCTGTCGAAGGCGCAGGCCCGCATACCTCCCGCCCTGCACCTGTATCATCTGAAGCACCATCAGCGACCACATCCACTTCCCTGTCCCAGCGCAGCGTCCAAATGTCGTTACCCCAGGCATTTGAGCGCAAGCGAAAATACCCAGCCACCCACCCACAGGCCATAGCACTAACCTCACACCTTTCCAAATTACTGGCCATCGAAATGCTGCCATTTAGGCTTGTGGAGACTGAGTCCTTCCGCAGCCTGATGGCAGCAGCTGTCCCTCGGTACGCACTCCCCAGCCGCCACTACTTTTCCCGGTGTGCCGTCCCCGCCTTACACCACCATGTGTCCCGTAACATCACCTGTGCCCTGACCAACGCAGTTACTGGGAAGGTCCACTTAACGACTGACACATGGACAAGTGCTTGTGGCCAGGGACGCTACATTTCCCTGACGGCACACTGGGTGAATGTCGTGGAGGCTGGGAGCGACTCGGACCCTGGGATGGCACGGGTGCTACCCACGCCGAGGATTGCGGGCCCTACCTCCATCAGGGTTTCCGCCAGCACCTACGTTATTGGCTCCTCCTCCTCCGTTTCCACCTCCGAATTCTCTGCGCGCAGCGCCACTCACCCATCAGCCGGTAGCTGGAAGCAGTGTAGCACTGCAGTGGGGAAGCGTCAACAGGCCGTGCTGAAGCTGATCTGCCTTGGGGACAAACAGCACACGGCCTCAGAGCTGTTGCAGGGGATTAGTCACCAGACCGAGCAGTGGCTCTCGCCACTCAACCTGCAACCAGGCATGGTTGTGTGTGATAATGGGCGTAACTTGGTGGCAGCTTTGGAGCTCGGCAAGCTCACACACGTACCATGCCTAGCGCATGTATTTAATTTAGTGGTTCAGCGATTTCTAAAAACCTACCCCAATTTGCATGATCTCTTGACCAAGGTGCGCCGCGTGTGTGCACATTTCCGTAAGTCATCTACAGCTTCAGCCGGCCTGTTGAAGCTGCAGCAGCGCTTACAATTGCCAGCTCACCAGCTGCTGTGTGACGTGAGCACGCGCTGGAACTCCACCTTCCACATGTTGGCCCGGCTTTGTGAGCAGCAGAGGGCAGTAGTGGAGTACCAGCTGTTACACGGTCGTCGCCTCTCCATTCAACTTCCTCTAATCAGAAGTGAGGAGTGGGAATGGATGTCAGACCTCTGTGAGGTTTTACGCAATTTTGAGGAATCGACACAGATGGTGAGCGGCGATAACGCTATTATCAGTGTAACCATCCCACTTCTGTGTCTACTGAAACGCTCGCTGCTCACAATTAAAACCGACGCTTTGCATGTGGAAGAGGTGGAAATGCGGGAGGAAGAGCTTACACAAGGTGATAGCCAGAGCACCCTCACTTCGTCTTCTCAGCGACAATTGGAGGAGGCGGAGGAGGAGGAGGAAGACACGGTTGCCTCCGCTACAGAGGGTAGCCATGGAACTTTAGTTCCATCTTTTCAGCGTGGGTGGGCAGAAGAGGAGGAAGAGGATGAGGAGATTGAGAGTCATCCTCCTGGTGAGGACAGCGAAATCTTGCCTGTTGGTACTCTGGCACACATGGCTGACTTTATGTTAGGCTGCCTTTCCCGTGACCCACGCGTTATACGCATTTTAGACAACACGGATTACTGGGTGTTCACCCTTCTGGACCCCCGCTACAAAGAGAATTTCTCATCTCTCATTCCTCCGGTGGAGAGGACAAGCAAAATGGTGCAATACCAGAAGGTTCTTGTCGAAAAATTGCTCCAAAATTTTCCATCTGACAACGCTGGCGGCAGAGTACGTGCTACCTTGGCCAACCGAGAAGGGGAGAAAAGGGGAGCACACAGCAGTTCCGACAAAGGCAGGGCAACACTCTCCAAAGCGTGGGACACCTTCATGACACCCCGCCAGCACCCTCACCCTGATGCGCAGCCTAGTGTCACAAGGAGGGAAAAGTTTTGGAAGATGGTGAAGGAGTACGTAGCAGACCGTGTCAGCGTCCTCAATGATCCCTCTGTGCCTTACAACTACTGGGTGTCCAAGCTGGACACGTGGTATGAACTGGCACTCTACGCCTTGGAGGTGCTGGCCTGCCCTGCCGCCAGCGTTCTGTCTGAGCGGGTATTTAGTGCTGCTGGTGGCATCATAACAGATAAGCGTATCCGCCTTTCCACCGAAAATGCTGATAGGTTGACACTTATAAAAATGAACAAGGCCTGGATTTCCCCTGACTTCTCCACTCCACTGGAGGAAAGCCCGGGGGAACATAAAGTCACTTTAGATATGTTATTTACAATGATGGGAATACTCTGTATTCCCATTCACCCCTTCCACCCAAAAAAATGGGTATATGGTTGACTCTCTTCCATATACCCTGGGATATAATTTTTATATAGGGCCAGCTCACCAGCGGGCCCTGTGATATAATTTTTATATAGGGCCAGCTCACCAGCGGGCGCTGTTTGACAATTTTTGTATAGGTCAGCTCACCAGCGGGCCTTCTCATATAATGTTTTATTGGATCAGCTCTCTAGCGGGCCCTCTCATATAATGTTTTATAGCGTCAGCTCACTAGCGGGCCTTCGCATATAATGTTTAGGATGGTCAGCTCCGCAGCAGACCCTCACCCATAATGTTTTAGATGGTCGGCTCAGCGCACGTTTCCCTCTTAATCATGGCCCCAGTTCAGAAAAATCGAGGAAATTTTTGGGAGAATTTGCCTCTGCGCACGTTTCCCTCTTAATCATGGCCCCAGTTCCGAAAAATCAAGGAAATTTTTGGGAGAATTTGCCTCTGCGCACGTTTCCCTCTTAATCATGGCCCCAGTTCCGAAAAATCGATGAAATTTTTTGCAGAATTTGCAGATGATATACAAGTAAATATACAGCAAATACTGTTTGGTAACAATTTTTCGCCTAAAGTCGTTTTTATCTTCCTTTTTGTGTGTTTTACGGTCAGTCTGTAAAAATGGCATAGTACGGGCGAAACATCGTTCCCAGCAGCGACGTTGAAGTCCAAGATGCATCCAGACATCCTCCCTATGCTGTCCCTGAACCATTTCTGTGGTGTTTCCATCATTTTCTGCCCTTTTCCTATGGACCAGGCACCCTCCCCTCATCAGAGCAGGGGGTGCCTGGTGTAATGCTCGAGTCCTCCCATTGACTTCAATGGGGCTCGGGTGCTCGGCCGAGCACTCGAGCCTCCGGGGGCGCTCGGTCAGAGCACCCGAACACCCGAGCATTGGGGTGCTCGATCATCACTAGTGTCTATATCGAAAAATTTAAGTGCTTTGAACACATCGAAAAAATCATATCACCACAGCATTGACCTTTAGTGCATCTCCGCAAAGGAACTTTAAACTGTTCTACCCTGTTTGCCTGCCTTGGTAACCTTCAAAAAGCTTGTTATGGTGCCATATGGCAGGGTACAATACCAAGTCTTTATCATCCTCCTCTTTTTGGGGACTTTTATAAGCTACGTCAGAAACATAATATTTTGTTATGTATTCATACTAATAATATTTGTTTGTCATTGCTTTGCTAAAACACAGTAGACCATTGATACTATTATGGAACTGCATGTACAAGGTCATTTGCAGAATGTCTTGCATACAAACTTTGTTTATACTTGGCATGGATATGTAGTGTCTAGGATTGTCTAGAGTTTTATATTTTGTTTTTGCTTATAAAACATCTTCTGCCTAAATGTCCAACATTTAAACAAGGCCTTTTCTTTCTTTTATGTTTTTACACTTCAGTGCTATAGAATTATTTTTTTTACCTGTTCTTAACCCATCACAAATTGCACAGATGTGCAGATGGTGTGCAAGTGTGTGGATGGTGTTCTATGCTAGAAATGATGTCTTTAACATTGAGCTAAAGTAGAGAAAAAGTGTGGTAAAGCATACTGATAAGATAGTTTATATAAGACAAGTGGGACATATTTTTGTTAAGAATAGAGAATAACTGTCCCCTGAGTCTTTATATGGGAAGAAAGGTATAACCCATTTCACTCCTTCCTACCTTCCTGTCCCCCAGAGTGCCCCCAGTCTCCCCTAATACAGAGAACAGATGCCCTGTCTACAAGACTCTAAACTAAGCTTCAGCTCCACTTGAAAAGGCTGGCTTCTGTAGCTGACAAATATGCTGCTCTCTCTTCCTCTTACAAAACACAGAATGGCATGCTGTGGGAACCTGACACCCCTTTTATATTATGCCTGCAGGAAAAGAAGGGAACTTGGCACGTGGTGGGGAGAAAAATCAGCCTTGCCATTGATTTCAATGCAATGAGCTAGGCAAAAAAAGCAGAAAAACTTCACTTTTCAGGAAAAACTTTACTTTTCAGGAAAAATATGCAGCTTTATGAAAAGAGTAATTTTTCTCCTGTTTCACTTTTGAGGTAAAAACTTTTGCCCATATCTACTTGCAACTGATAACAGCTACCAATGTTGAGGCCACTGGCTGCTCACAGCTCAACAGTAGTGATCTGTAATCGACTGCCACTGCTATCAAGTGCTACCCCATGACTGGCTGCCAGGTACATTTTTTGTCGTTGATTGGACAATGTTATGGATAGAGGCAGGCTGTGAACTTTTTCATTTTAGCAAGGTTATGTGAGTTAGATCACCAAAGATCTTGAGGAGTGGGCTCAAATTTAGAATGAAATAAAAAGAATTAATTGATCAACCCTGCCACTTTTCCAAGATGATCTTGCAACCAATTGATTAAAATGTTCCTGTTATAGAACTAACATAAATAATTTTAGGCCATTGCATTGTTGGAAAGTAAAAAATGCTTGGAGTTGCGTTGGAAACTGCTCTGGCAGACAAAAAATTTAAAATGTTCATATCAGTTTCAAATGAGAGGAACATTTAGCCCTTTTAATAAAGCTCAAGAGATCTAAGTGTAGTATGTAACAAAGGAGAACAATTATATATATATATATATATATATATATATAAACTGCTCCAAAAAATAAAGGGAACACTTAAACAACACAATGTAACTCGAAGTCAATCACACTTCTGTGAAATCACACTGTCCACTCAGGAAGCAACGCTGATTGACAATCAATTTCACATGCTGTTGTGCAAATGGAACAGACAACAGGTGGAAATTATAGGCAATTACCAAGACACCCCCAATAAAGGAGTGGTTCTGCAGGTGGTGACCACAGACCACTTCTCAGTTCCTATGCTTCCTGGCTGATGTTTTGGTCACTTTTGAATGCTGGCGGTGCGTTCACTCTAGTGGTAGCATGAGATGGAGTCTACAACCCACACAAGTGGCTCAGGTAGTGCAGCTCATCCAGGATGGCACATCAATGCGAGCTGTGGCAAGAAGGTTTGCTGTGTCTGTCAGCGTAGTGTCCAGAGCATTGAGGCGCTACCAGGAGACAGGCCAGTACATCAGGAGACATGGAGAAGGCCGTAGGAGGGCAACAACCCAGCAGCAGGGCCACTATCTCCGCCTTTGTGCAAGGAAGAGCAGGAGGAGCACTACCAGAGCCCTGCAAAATGACCTCCAGCAGGCCACAAATGTGCATGTGTCCACTCAAACGGTCAGAAACAGACTCCATGAGGGTGGTATGAGGGCCCGACGTCCACAGGTGGGGGTTGTGCTTACAGCCCAACACCGTGCAGGACGTTTGGCATTTGCCAGAGAACACCAAGATTGGCAAATACTCCACTGGCGCCCTTTGCTCTTCACAGATGAAAGCAGGTTCACACTGAGCACATGTGACAGACGTGACAGAGTCTGGAGACGCCGTGGAGAACGTTCTGCTGCCTGCAACATCCTCCAGCATGACCGGTTTGGCAGTGGGTCAGTAATGGTGTGGGGTGGCATTTCTTTGGGGGACCGCACAGTCCTCCATGTGCTTGCCAGAGGTAGCCTGACTGTCATTAGGTAACGAGATGAGATCCTTAGACCCCTTGTGAGACCATATGCTGGTGCGGTTGGCCCTGGGTTCCTCCTAATTCAAGACAATGCTAGACCTCATGCGGCTGGAGTGTGTCAGCAGTTCCTGCAAGAGGAAGGCATTGATGCTATGGACTGGCCCGCCCATTCCCCAGACCTGAATCTGATTGAGCACATCTGGGACATCATGTCTCGCTCCATCCACCAACGCCACGTTGCACCACAGACTGTCCAGGAGTTGGCGGATGCTTTAGTCCAGGTCTGAGAGGACATCCCTCAGGAGACCATCCGCAACCTCATCAGGAGAATGCCCAGGCGTTGTAGGGAGGTCATACGGGCACGTGGAGGCCACACACACTACTGAGCCTCATTTTGACTTGTTTTAAGGACATTACATCAAAGTTGGATCAGCCTGTAGTGTGGTTTTCCATTTTGATTTTGAGTGTGACTCCATATCCAGACCTTCATGGGTTGATAAATTTGATTTCCATTGAGTATTTTTGTGTGATTTTGTTGTCAGTTCATTCATTCAGATCTAGGATGTGTAATCTTAGTGTTCCCTTTATTTTTTGGAGCAGTGTATATATATATATATATATATATATACTCTCAATGAAATGTGAATTATAATAAAATCAAATTTATTTCAGAAATAATAAAATACCATGAATGGTGGCTTGATACACCGATAAATAATATGCATAAAATGTGCAACATAAAGGCAGCAAAAACTAGACAACTAAAAAGTTAGGAGAACAATATTAAATATATCAAATGAAGCCCCAGGATATATAGAAGTCAGGTGGACTCATGAATTCACAGAAAGTACAAGGCAACTGTTGGTCGGAGTAGAGGGGCCAGTGGTGCTGGTATGTGCAACAATAATAAAGGCTGCCACTACTGAAAGCATCAGTGAGAGAACGGGCTTGTTGGGTGGGTAACTACTCCCCCCCCCCCAGTCTAATTGATTACAAGATACTTTCAGGTCATACAGTGTATAGTAACAGTTAATGCATTCTGCTTACCGAATCACCACTTGGGACAGGGTGCATCAGAACTGATGAATGGATCACCAGTGGATACACTGCTGTTTCAATTCTTGCGTTTTGGTCCACATCAACAGGTCTGGGATGTGATTACATCACTACTGAATGCCCCATTGTATAGATTCCATTTCCCCATTCTTGTGGGCTGATTAGTAATTTCAAGTTATATGCCCACGTGCGCGTCTGACACGTAGATTCAGCCCATGTCAATAAAGACAATTAAATTGACTGGGGGGGGACCAAGAGGCCCTTCATCTAACTGGAGTTTTGAGGAAGGGAATATTCCTTTTTATGCATATCTATTAATAACTCATTTCTTTACGTGCAAGTATATAAGAACAGGTGGGGAAATCACCTGACTTACCTGAGCGCTCAAACTATTCTCCGATTCTTTATCCCTTTTCAGGCTGATAAATTCAAAAACATCTGGTCCTAAAGGGATATAAGTACCAGGGTGTGTGCAATACCAATATCAAGTGAGATTGCAAGCTCTACTTGCCAGTTCATTTATTGATTTAAATTTGATGGATCGATTCCCTGTCAACTGCAAGCACTGAGCATCCCTTTTAAAAGTGTCTTAGAATGCAGAGTAGAGATTTTTGTAGGATGAGTCCACAGTATACAGGAACATTTGCCTGAGTTTCCCTCCACAAAAACTATATTTAGCTCACCCTCCATGTGAGCACTACAAGCCTTCGGGGCCATATGGGGTACAGTTTTGGTAGGGACTGACAACTTTGCATATTCCTGGGGACTAGTAGATACAATATTGGGTGATCACCAGTGTTGCTCGGCATAGCACCTCCATTATGATTCTGAATGCAGCACTTTATATAGCTAGAACAAGCCTCCCCAAAGAAAAATGTCAGCTTCATGCTATGCTGGGCTTCCTCTTACCCCATACTTCTGGGTTGCACTGACTCACCTCAGTGCAACCTAGAAGTATAGGGTAAGAGGGATCCTGGGGAACTGCTCCACTACCATCATACTCACACTACAGGAATTGGCAAGGCGGACAGAGCAGAATCAGATGGTGCTCTACGCACTTAAGGATATGCATATGGGGGGGCAGACAACAAATATGTGGGGGCAGAGACTACCAGTGGAACAGGGCTGGGGAACAGATAGTGAATGTGGGGGATGTGACTACCAGTGGAATCAGGCTGGGGGGTGCATGCAGACAATATATGTTTGAGACTACCAGTGGAACTGAACTGGGAAGCAGATAGTATATGTATGCACTGTGACTACCAGTGGAAGCAGGCTCGGAGGCAGCACACAGGCAGACTATATATGTGGGGCTGAGGTCACCAGTGCAACAGGGTTGGAGATCAAATAGTGTATGTGAGCACTTATGTAACACCATTTCAGTTCTAAGCTCTGCGGTTAGTATCACTAGTGCAGCCCAATTTCAGTTGTAATAACTGTGGAATAATAGTGTTGCTCCATTTCAATTGTAAGTTCTGTGGCATTACCAGTGTAACCTTATTTTAATTGTAAATTCAGTTGTATCACTAGTGTAGCCTCATTTAATTGTAGGGTCAGTGGTATCAATAGTGTAGCCCCTTTTCAATTGTAAACTCTGTAATATTATGTATATAATTTTGTAGCCTCATTTCAGTTGTAAGCTCTGTGGAATCACTTGTGTAACACTATTTCAAGGATAAGCTCTGTGGTACATTTTTAATATGTGTAATCCCTTGGATGACAGGGAGGTGCACAGTGCATTGCTTTGGTATTAGTACCTATAACCACAAGAACAATGGTCAAAATAAGTAAGGATTGTGATAGGGGTGATGTGGAAGCCCAATTTGTGATCCTACCTAGGGCCCTATGGAGTTTTTATGCAGTTCTGCATGCAAAAAAGTCAAAGACCCAATTTAAATAAAAGGGAATCCTATGCATAAGGACCAACAATTTATGTAACTGCTATATCTACAGGTATATGAGTATAGTTATATTCAGTGACTCCTAGAAATGTATACATTCTTGCAGAATAAACTCATTTGAGATCCTGGAAGGAATATTCTACAGGACCTGTCTTACGTAAGGTTTCTTCTGAACAAAACGATATATACAAGAACCCTCAAGACACCTCTCAGATGAAAAGTAAATACAGCGGTAGTCTGAAGACATCTTTCAACAGCAACAGAAGTGATGAAATGCCATATTCTTTTTAGTAGGTCTGCTAACAATTCTTAGGTTAACAACTACAGAAATCCCCAAGCATTAAAGGGACAATATCACCTAATGCAACCTTGCTGATTTTGAAACAGATTTCAAAATCATCTATAGGTTGGATTTTTGTATTTAGTAAACTAATTGTTTAGTTATTTACATGTATAGATAATGGTAATGAAGGCTGTGAAGGTACATACTGTCTGAGCCCTACATGACACTGCTCAACAATGCATTGTCCACCATACCTGGAAACTCTTAGTGTTTGACCCTGAGACTCAGGGTTCTGATCCAGATCTAAGTGTCTGAGGCTGAAGAACCAATGTTTGCACTAATCAACTGTTTCTTCAGTTTCTAAACTGGTACACTCTCTATCAGAAATGCAGCAGGAGAAGCCCTGATTGTCATATGCACGTTAAAACAGTAATATCTGTAAGTTGTACAGTGTTAAGGTTTGCATGATTGTAGCACCTCTGGCTCAGTGCAGATATTGACCTAACGCCTAGAACCTACTTTACCAGGAGCCTTTAAGGGTTAATATTTTAAAAGTGTGAGGGTCAGCTCATTTTAAAAGCTCCCATGTATTTTGCCCGCCTCCTCTAGAAATTAAAGAGTTTAATGTCCATAAGTGCAGGAGAATAAAGTAGGGTTAAAACAGGAAGTGACTGCACAGCATACCTGTAATTAGCATAACCTAGTAATAAAAAATACTCAGAAACTATTTTTCACAATAAAACATGGCTATTGCAACATATAGGTTGTTTTTAAAGTTCTTTCAAAACCACTAAAGTAGTTTTAGACAATTGTGTCCCTTTAAAGGTTATGCAAAAAATTTAGGGGTAAACAAACCTGGGACAAACCAAAAAGACCATAGGAGACCATTAAACATTTCACCAAATTCCCTGTAATTTAAATGGGGTTATAACCCCTTGAATGACAAAGATGTCTCCAACTCATTGCTTTTCAAGGGGTTGAAATCCCCATTTCAATTGGTTGACATTTTTAACACCATTATTAAAGAATTAAGCAAGAACATTAGAGAAATAATGAGTGGTTTTAGTCCACTGCCAATCATTACACAATCACAAGAAGACATATTGACAACCAAGATCACAGATGATACAACATCAGGAAAGTGACCGTGACCATACCTAGGAACATTCTTCTCCAAAACCTCCAGTGGTCCACTAAGGTCTGGAGGGGGGGAGTGGGAAGCAGGGGGGAGAGTGACTGGATTTGGCAGTGAGGTGGGCAGAGTTACAAGGGAACTCACTGAGCCCTGATAATCAGCCTCTGTCCTCAGAGACCTGGTAATTAAACATAAAAAACAGAGATTCTGGGTCAGATACAGAGAGTTCCCGAATGTGACTGGATTAGGAGGCAATTTATTTTACCCCTTTGGTGCAGTTGGTTTGCCCCAAAATTATTTCCCTTTTGTGCATAACGTCCTAAATGCTTAAATAAACAAGGTAAAGAACTAAGAACTATTCAGTGATTTCTAATTCTTCTTAATTTAAAAATAACATACATAAAGGAGAAGGCTAGCCTGGTAATAGAAAATATAACCAAGCATATCTTTTACATAATGCAATGTATATCTATCCCCTAAACATTCACACGTCAAACTCAGAGCTGGATTCCATTACAGACATTTGGGAATCTGGTTGAAAAAAGTCTAATAAAATAAAAGCCTTTTTCTGATTCTTGCTACTCCATCAGAACTGGTATATACAGAACTTGGCAACTCGGGATACACACAGTTCACTTTTGAAAGGTCGCATGCAAAAGATCGTGTGACCATTTAAGACTTTAACCATGTTGCCTGGATTAAAATAGCGACATGACAATCTCTCAGTACATGACAGCGTGAGATTGTCATGTTGCCTAGTCAATGGTCACGTACATTAGTTATACAGCCGGATGATTCGCTTCACCTACTGTTTGAGCCCTAACTTTTTTTTTCTTACCTTTCTGCCGGGGCAGCCTCCTCTCAAAAGTCTGCCTTTTTTGAGGCCACAGCCCAGGGACCGCTGGATCTTAGTAGAGGGGGTCACTCATGAAGCCTTGGGGGTAGGATCTTACTGACCCAAAAGTTAAGGCTTGGGATCTGTGACCAAGTATGAGACCTCCTCCCGCAGGGAAAAGGAAGATAGGGGGTGAAGAGGAGGACAGGAGGGAAGAAGGTGTAAGTGAAAAAAGAGAAAAGAAGTCCCACTGGCCTGGAGGTGCTATATCTTTAGCCTGTTTTTGGGGTACCAGTTGCTGGGAAGTGTGGATGTCTGTACTGCCCACCCGTATGTGAGCCGATGCTGTGTAGGGATTTTGTTATAATAGCTTGTTCCTAAAGCTGCTGTGGAAGGAGGCTGCCCCGGTAGAAAGGTAACAAAGAAAAATGTTAAGGCTCAAACCGAAGGTGAAGCGAATCATCCTTCTGTATAAGTAATGTATGCGACAATTGACTAGGCGACATGACAATCTCACACTGTCATGTCGCTATTTTAATCCAGGCAACATGGTTAAAGTCTTAAATGGTCGGACGCATTTTTGCATGCGACCTTTCAAAAGGATACCTTGCAACTTTACTAACCATCTCTGACTCCCACAGACACAAACCTCTTCATGAATGCATTCAGTGCCGAAAATTTGCAATACATTGTTCTGCAATGCACCGTAAAATGTCCCGCATGAGAGGTATTAAGTGTGCAAAAAATAAACACACACTATTCCAACACCCCCGACTAGCTTAATCTGGACCACTGATAAACCCTCAGTAGACATATTTTCTGGAAGAGTATTGCAATCAGTGCAATCTGGAAGGTCTGGTAACAAAGATGCTAAACTTGTCAAACATGAATCATTCCTTAAATATAAGGCTAAATGGTTTTAAATAAGTTTTTGAGGGGATTACAGTACCCCCATCTCTCCCTCCTGAGCAGATCAGGCTGGAGTGTTCAAAATGAATGGGGCCCTGACTCCTGGATTCCCCAAATACAGTTTTTGGTTAAAATGAGAACACTTTCATTCACTCCTTTAACAAATTAAATAAAAAATGGAGTATATTCACCCTACTTTTAGTAATAGGATATATATTGTATGTACCCCAAATGTAAACATTAAAAATTAATGAAATCAAGATGGGGTCCAAGGCTCCATACACTGGGCAAGCTTAACAAAATATACATGTATACTGATACACATATACTGATATGGAGTGTGGAGACCCTATATCAGTCTGAAAAATGCAAGTAAGGGGTCCTGCACCAATTACTCCACCTTCTCTAAGGCAAAAGGAATAAGAAAAAATAAACCAAACATAAACTGGTTGATATACCTTTAAGATTTACGTACAGCTAGCCTCTGTATATATTATTTATTTTATGCTAGATACTTAAGACATAACCTTAAAACTTGCTTTAATGCATGTGTATACTGTTTTATTCTGAAGCTGTTTGATTAATTATGTTTGTGTTGTATGTAATGAGAGATAAGAGCTAAGGCAGTTTCATGTATTGAGATTAGTACCCACATTTTTTTATTCAGATATAAGTGCTTCCAAAGATGCATAATTCCCTACAATTGATAGCAAAGTTAGGTCTACCTATGGACTCACCAAGGGCCAGATTCCAAAATTAAAACTTAGTTTGTCCTTCATGAACAAATTGTAATTATTATCAATAATATATTACAATAATTATTCTAACTAGGCTCAGTTGGTTAATGCACCAGCTGTAGAATCTGCTCAAGCAGCAAGGTCGCAGGTTCTAGTCCTGTCAAGGTCATCTCAGCCTTTCACCCCTCTGAGGTAGATAAAATGAGTCCAGGCCATACTTGAAAACGAGAGACAATGTAAAAGGGATGGGAAAGGGGACTTTAAAAGCTTATGAAACTTAAAATATACATCTTTAAGCAACAGGATTAATTGCATTTCATTTATTTTTTTCAAATGAACAATATTACTATTACTGTCCCTTTAAGTAAAAGTGAGCAATTCTGAAGCACATCAGTTGCACTGTAGAATATTCTATTTCATTTAAAGTGATAGTAATACTTAAAAATGACTTATCCCTATTTTGTAGCTCTTAAATAAAGAAGAAAAATGCCACTAGAGGCGTCTCTCAAACCCTTATGATTTGAGAGAAAACCGCTTACAAAGTTCTCCCCTGCCTGATGTCAGCGTTCTAGATGACAGATTTGGAATCAGGTTCGCAGACCGTCCGGCGGCTCTGCAGCAGAGCCGATATTGTGTTAATGAAAAAGAAATCTTTCACTTAAAAGGTCTTATATGTGTACTTGCAAACCAAGCACACGTAGAAGACCTTTTTAGTGAAGGATTTCTTTTTTATTAACACAATCTCGGCTCTGCTGCAGAGCCACCGGCTGATCCCAGGAGAGGATTTCCCTGTTGTCAGCTAGAACGCTGACGTCTGGCAGGGGAGAACTTTGTAAGTGGTTATCTCTCAAACCATAAGGGTTTGAGAGATGCCATTGGTGGCATTTTTCTTTTTTATTTAAGGGCTACAAAATAGAGATAAGTAATTTTTAAGTCTTACTGTCCCTTTAAATGAAATTTTTTTTTTTGCTCCTTGAATTCCAGAAAGGTCTCTAACGCATTGCTTTGCAATGCATTGGAGACCACTCTAGCATTCAGTGAGTTAAAAAGCTACTTTTAAATTGATGTCCATATGGGAATGTTTATTTGTCCCCTACAGTGAAGATGATTGGCTGTAGCACTGATCCTCTTTTCCTTGTGCATATGGCTGTCTAAGCTTATTGTAATGTCTGTTTCTGTCTGAATGTTTTTGTTGCAGCTATTTTCCTTCCTGGTGAGTATAATATAACTGAATCTATTTTCATTGCCTGGAGAGGCTATTAAAACTATACTTATTTTTATGTTTTAATAAAATTATATGTTATTGCACAATCCCTTTATTCTTTTTTTTTCTCTTGCCAAATTCCTAGGCAGAACTGTGTTTGCTATATTGTGACATTGGCTCTACTTGAAAAACATGATGTGCATCTTCATATACTTTCTCCAGAGCAGGCGTAACAAAGCCTGGTCCTAAAGAGCTACCAGGGATCAGTCACTGCCTCTGTCCCTAATTAAAGGAGAATAAACACCTCTTAAAGGGATAGTAATACTTCTAATAAAGTGGAGACTCAAGTCTTCTTTATTTTTTAACACATAGCACTATATTTCAATACTTACAGTTTTGTAGTTCATGCACTATTCAATCTGAAAGGATCCCTCTCCCGCATCCCATCAGATCTGGAATCCGGTAGTGGGATCTGATGGATGCAGCGAGGGACAATCTTCACTCAGTAAGTATTCAGAAAACCCTGTCCCTCTTGATGAAGAAGGGCAGTATTTCCCTTTTGCTTACTGAAGATTGTCCCTTGCCGTGCTCCATCTGGACCAGACAGAGACAGAGTGACTCTGGGGAAAGGGGTGGGACGGGGATCCTTTTGGATTGAAAAGCTCTTAATCGGAAAACTGTAAGTATTAAAAAAAGAATGAAGAAGACTCAGACCTCCCCTGTAATAGCAGTATTACTATATCTTTAATAATAACACTTGAATGATGTTATCTCTTGAACAAAGGCACAATCAGTCTTGGATGTCATGTCCATGGAATCAGACATGGCAGTCTCTGAAGCAGATTGAATGAGCCTGTTTAACCTTTTATTAGAACCAGAGGGCTGTGCAACGTATAGCAAAGCAATGCATCACACACCTCTGACCTTAAAGGGTAACAATTACCAAGTAAAGTAAACAGAGTTGGTCCTTTTAGCAAGTGTCATGTCTACCTCCATGGACATGACATGCAGGACTGATTGAAAATGTTATCACTTGAGCCAGACAGCAAAAGTTCATAAGGGACATTAGGATTTTCTGGCTATAGTAAGGTAAGTGTTCAGAGATATTATTAGGAGGTGTTAGCCCTACTTTAAGCCTTTGAATGCCAGAGGGGTACACAATGTGTTGTGTACCCCTCTGGCACTCAAAGAGTTAATTCACCTGTGCTCAAGGAGGGATATCCAGAAAACATGCACTGGTGGTAGTTCTGAAGGACCAGGATCTGCTTACTCTGCTCTAGACTGTAAGATCTTGGGAGTGGGACCATCTGATTATTTTATGTTACATGTTTAACCCTTTAGATCAAGGGTAGGCAATAAGAGGCCCTGCAGCTACTGCTGTGCTATAGCTCGCATGAGGAAAGTTGTGGTCTAGCAATTTTTTAAGGGCCTCACATTTCCCGCTCCTGCATTAAATGCTCCAGCACATTGAGAAGCAATGCACTGGAGACAAGGGATGGGAGAAAGTTTATTTTCTTTTTCGTGGGAATTTCCACAGGATAGGAGACATTCCTCCATTCTCCTGAATTCCCCACGGGAAGGAAAAGCCTGAAAATCTAACGTAGGAATGATATTCTTCTTGATTTCAGTTGGCTTATTCGTCTGGCATGGAAGCTCATATGCACACATCAACACTCACACACACACGTACGCAAACACATACATTCAAACTGGCATGCACAAACACATTGACAATAGCGGAAATGACCTTCCAGCAGTAGATTAAACAGCCCATTTTCATTGTCATAAGTCTCAGAATATCTGTATTGCTAAATACATAAATACTTGTAAATAAAGTGTAATAAAAATGAGTGTGCGTATATATATATATATATATATATATATATATATATATATATATATATAATAAATTGCTAGGCTGCGAAGCTCCCTGCATGTGTAACACCACATGAACAGTAGAGACTGCCAGAAAGATGCAGTCATGTGCAGTAGAGACTGCCAGAAAGATGCAGTCATGTGCAGTAGAGACTGCCAGAAAAATGCAGTCATGAGCAGTAGAGACTGTCAGAAAAATTCAGTCATGAGCAGTAGAGACTGCCACAAAGATTTAGTCATGAGCAGTAGAGACTGCCAGAAAGATTCAGTCATGAGCAGTAGAGACTGCCAGAAAGATTCAGTCATGAGCAGTAGAGACTGCCAGAAAGATTCAGTCATGAGCAGTAGAGACTGCCAGAAAGATGCAGTCATGAGCAGCAGAGACTGCCAGAAAGATGCAGTCATGCGCAGTAGAGACTGGCCGAACACGCTGATCAGGAGCGGGAAACTCCGAAAGGCTCACCGCATGTCTCTGCTCCTGGCTCTGGGGCAGCAGCCAAGGACACTGGGTGGCACTTTAGCCCATATACAAGGGCTTTCATACTACTATATATATATAAATGCCCATATGTGGGGGTTCTGCATAGATACATAGTGAAGTGTGTGTCTCTGTGTGTGTATCTGTGTATGTTTGTGTGTGTGTTTGTGTGTGTGCCTGTGTACCTTGTATATGTGATTGTGTGTGTATATCTGTGTGTGTTTGCGTGTGTGTCAGTGTCTGTGTATCTTTGTGTGTGTATGTGTGTGTGTCTATCTGTCTTTGTGTGTCTTTGTATCATTGTGTGTGTGTATATCTCTGTGTGTTTGTGTGTGTGCCTGTTTCTGTTTATCTTTGTGTGTGTTTGTGTGTGTATCTGTGCGTGTTTGTGTGTCTGTGCGTGTTTGTGTATCTGTGTGTTTGTGAGTGTGTGTCTGTGTATCTTTGTGTGTGTGTGTGTGCATGTGTGTGAATGAGTTCATGAGTGTGTGTATCTGTGTCTGTGTGGTAATATCGGCTCAGCACATAAAATAATTAGCATAAAGTGCCAGATTGTGCCACAAATAAATAAAGACTACTTTAAAAAAATGATTTATAGTACAAACAAGCTTCTGGTATAGCATGTCAGCAGTTTTTACATCTCTTGAAAATGTACTAAACATAATTACTCCTATTAAGAAAAGTTTAGTGATTTTTAAAGAGAATCATAATTATATACTAGCCGTTTGTTTGTTATATACATAGTTTTTGCTAAACTAGGATTTATTTGTTGCTGGCACAGTTTGGCACTTAAAGGGATAGTAATGTCAGAAAAAAAGTATTAACTGTATGGTAAATACAATTAAAAGAGAGTACTTGCAACTATTCGTATCTCTCAAACGTTTATGGTTTGAGAGATATAGTAAAATAAAGTTCTCGGCTCCCTCCCCTTTCTGCTTGATGAGCTGTAAAGCTGTCAGAAGCAGATTCTGGTTCCTGGATCAGACGGTGGCTCTTCAGCAGCGCGGACATAGCGATACCTAAAAATAAATACTTCATCGGAAAAGTCTACAATGTGTGCCTGGTTTGCAAGCACAATTTGTAGACCATTCCAATGAAGTATATATCTTTAGATATCATAATATTGGCTCTGCTGAAGAGCCGTATCTGGTCAAGCGAGCAGAATCTGCTTCTGACAGCTTTATAGCTCATCATTCAGAAAGCTGAGGGAGCGGAGAACTTTATTTTCCGATATCTCTCAATCCATAACGGTTTGAGAGATACGAATAAGTGCAAGTACTCTCTTTTAATTGTATCTACCATATCGTTAATACTTTTTCTCTGACATTACTATCCATTTAATGCTAGTTTGTTTCTGTGTTGGGCCCATGATATTACCACACACTGCACTATTAATAATCAAGGCACAGCCCACACATTGGGGACATTTCTAAGAGAACATCAAGAAATAATTTTGACCTCGACCAGAACTATTTATCATATAGGACATTAGTACACACTGTGACACTAAAACATAAAGCTTAATTTCCCAAAAGCTACTAATTATAAATAAAAATAGCTAGTGCAGATTTTTATTCTCTTTAAAACTTGTTTTAGTATTGACTGGTGCTCTTTAAATCACTGTCCTAAAAGTACCTAGTCCAAGGTTGCTCTCTGATTGATATTCAAGTGGAGGAGTAAGTGAGTGTCCTCTAATCCCTGCAACACATGGTAATTTTTTCATTCTCTCTATCAGCCTCCACCTGTTCCTTGGTCCAGCGGAGGACTGCAAAGCCTATCAGAGGACTGCAGCGATGCTAAGCCAGCTTCCCTGGCTTCAGTCCATCACATGTGCGCTCAGGCTGCAGAGCTCCAAGCCAGCTGCTCATGTTATCGGATGACGAATGGCTTCATATCAGGTGTTTGAACTGACGAGCTGCCCCATCTGGTAAATGATTCGGGAAGTCTGGCCTCGCTTGATGAATGGGGAAAGTGACAATGCCAATCACCATGACCCCTGCAGCTTCGCTGTTGCCAGTTCAACAGCCAGAATCAAGCATTTCCCTCTGGTTTACCTTTTCAATCCTATTGTCACTCTGGACAGATTAGATTTACTGTCACTAAATTGCCATTAAACTATGTCATTAATCCAAATATTTCCCATCACAGAAAATAAAATAGGTGACCAGCTATGAGAGAAATTCGACATATTAGTATTAACATCATTCCATCTGAAGTATAATGATATACACTAAAACAATGGTAGGCAACCTTTGGCACTTCAGCTGCTGTAAACTACAACTCCCATCACACCCCACCAGCCACTGGCTAGCGGAGGGTGATGGGAGTTGTAGTCTCCAACAGCTGGAGTGCTATAAGTCGTATACCTCTTCACAAAATGAATGCAAACAGTAGATTTAACCCTCAGAGTGCCAGTGGATGTCCAACACATTGCAAAGCAATGCATTGGACAGTGCTCTGACACTTAGGGGGTTAAAGGGATAGTAATGTCACAAGGTAACGTTATTTTCACTTATTCATAATACTTTTATGTAATGTATGGCACCATTATAAATGTCCATATCATTGTAGTCTTGTAATTTTAGTTGAAAGTTTCCTTCCCCTTTTCCCTATGTCACTCATAGACTCCTCAGCTCTGATAGCCAGTCTGGACGGATCACAACGAGGGACAATATTGTGTAAGTATGACAAAAGCCCAGCTCCCCTTTATCAAGGGTATCCTATTGAAATGTCACCCTCTAATGGCGCTTGCATCAAAAGGGCAACTTCAGAATGTCGCCCGCATCAAAAGAGTGACATTCTGATGTTGCACAATTAAGGGTCACCCTGCACAGCCTGCATAAGGGTCAGTTGCGCAATTCTACAGAGCTTTATTATAAAATAATACAATTTATCCTATACCCCCCTTTCCGTTAAATATAATGGATTAACATGTGCAGTAATGTTATGCATACCCTCCATCTGTGGAGAAAGCAGGGCCCGAGTCACTTCTCTATGCTGTGCCTTAACCCCTTGAGTGCCAGAGAGGTACACAATGCATTGATTAGCAGCGTGTTGTGTACCTCTGTGGCACTCAAAAGGTTAAGATGCCTTCTTTCTCTCACAAGCCCTGTTGACTGAGCATGATGTAATGAGAGCGTTCAGTCACCAGGGCTTTTGAGAGGAAGAGGGCATTTTAAGGCACAGCATGGAGAAGTGGCTCAGACACAGCTTTCTCCACAGATGGAGGGTATGTATAACATTACTGCACATGTTAACCCTTTATATTTAATTTGGGGTTATAGGGAAAATTGTATTATTTTAATTATAAAGTTCTGTAGAATTGCGAAACTTACCCTTATGCAGGCCGTGCAATGCGACCCCTATGCATGTAATATCAAAATGTTGCTCTTTTGATGCAGGTGACATTCTGATGTCACCCATTTGATGCAGGAGAAATTATGATGTCACCCTTTTGGTGGTCACTAAATAGAGGGTGACATTTCAATAGTAAACCTTTGTTAAGAGTGGTAGGATTTTCCTTATACAGACACACATAATATTGTCCCTCATTGCGATCGTTCAATCAAGTGACCGGCTTTCAGATCTGAGGCAACTATGACTGAAGTAGTAAAAAAGAGCAGTAGGGAGAACTTTTCAACTCAAATTACAAGAAGACTACAACTAAAAAGTATAATGAATAATAGAAAATACATTTATCTTGTGACAATACTATCTCTTTAAGGTTTAACAAGAGAATGACATCCTGATATGCTACATAACTATGGGCTGCATTCAGTAAGCTAAAAAGTGCAATCCTGGGCAAATTAACTGCAGCACACGGGACAAATGAACTGTATTGATACAAATGGGGACTTTTCATTTCCTGAATGCTAGCGAGGTTTCCAACACATTGCTCCAATGCAGGGGCGAGTCTAGTTTTTAGGGGCCATAAGCAAAAATTCACCTGCCCCCCATTTACTCTCACGCAGGTATTTCTAATAAAACATTGTCATCTAATTGTGTTTACATATGGTGATTATACTGTATAAGTACTGCGGGGCCCTCTGACCAGTTAAGGGCCCTAAGCAGCTACTTTTTCTGCTTATATTGTAGCACCACCACTGCTCCAATGCCTACTATAAGATAATAAATATTGTGAATTAAACATTTTAGAAATGTGTATAAAAGGAGCACTAACAATTGTTAATAATAACCCCCTACTTACCTTAATTTGGCAGGAGATTCTATTGGCCAGTATGAATAGTTCTCCATTAAGGTTGCCACCTCATCCCTTTAAAACCAAACTCTGCAGGGCTGCACTGTAAGCTTATAGTAATCATTGCAGTCCTGCACAGTGCATTCTTTATGTGTTCAGTTTTAAAGGGATGAGGAGCCAACCTTATTCTCTATGGATTGGTTCCCCAAAAATTAAACTTAATATAAAAAATTAATCATATAATAAGGTACTTGGGATATGCTGGTGCTCTTTTAAGACTGAGCTCCTCTATTTATTATCCAAATGACCCCCCCACACACACACACACTCCACCACCACCCATATTTATATTTACATGCTCCATACACTGGAGTTTTAACCCCTTAACAGCCAGTGGTCTGAGGAAGTTACCTTCCCTTAATGACAACTTTGATAGTTGTCAGCACACGTGACTGATTACGTGTACCGGTGGTCCGAACGGGGGTCTGAGAGAGAGAGCAATCTGTTTGTTCTTACGGCGCGCCCGCAGCAAGCACAAAGTAAGTGACATGCCAGGACCATCACCGGGCCTTCAGTGAAAAAAAAAATGGTGACGGTCCTGGCATGTCACCAGTCTTTAAGTGGTTGATGCAGTCTGCAGCACTCCGTCAGTCTTTTGTGATGTGGTATTTGATTATTTAAAGGAGCAGTAAACTTTTTTATGAAAACCTATATGTTATAAAGCTTTTTCTGTAGACTAAAAAAATGTCACTCCCACTGTTGTCAGTTGTTTTATTCAAACTTTATAACAGTTCAAATAACCAGGAAGTGAATTTTACTGTGTTTACTTCCTGATTGTTCTGACAGGAAGTGCCTTGGAAGTTTCTATCACATTCTATGGAGAACTGCAAGTCACCAACTTTCTCCTCCGTTAGAATAAATAAATTTTACCATAAGAGGACACTGCTAATGTAAAAAAATACAGGTTTAAACAGTAATAACTCTGTAAATATACATCTATCAGCAGTGGGAATATGCTTATTTTACTCAACAGGAAACACCCTACATTTCAGACTCACTTTTCAGCTAGAGTGTCTGTGAAAATGCTACTCTTCCCTGTCCAAACCCTCCAGCTCAATAGCTCCTACCTTCTTCCCAAAATAATTTATTTTTACTTTCCCAGTACAGTCTTCTTTCAATATCCCTATAAAAGACAGTAAACATTGATTTAAAATGTATTACATTGCAATTAAATTCTATAATATTTTATACACTTATAACATAGTTAAATAAACACTTTTACAAGGAAGAAGTGAGTATATTTTAGTGTGGTTTTATAAACCACACTTCTGTTAAAAATGTGTGAAAAATAGTTTTGGAAAAAGACTAAACATAAAATAAATAATTTTGTACAGACTTCACATGGAATTTTTTCTTTTTTCTTTCCAAGCAGAGAGAGATTTACGAGATTATGCCAGCATAATATAGCTGTTGTACTAAAATGAATTGGAGCAATTCTGGAGCAACCTAACAGCAACATACGGAGCAAATACATATTCCAGATGACTTAAATGCAGCTTTTTTTCATAAACTTTAAGAATACAGTACAAGATATCTGAGGCACTTATATGCACCTTACAAGGCTAAGAACCACATATATTAGGAGTTCCCCCAACCATCTACCTCCCCAGGCCCAGACGCTGCCACGCAGCCCCAAGAGAGAAGTTCTCAACAGCAATGCGCCTGCTCAGATGTAACTGGAAGAAAACAAGCCGGCACTAAGTGAAGTCAAGGAGTCCAAACCAACCAACATGAAGTAGAAATAATCCAGATTAGGGCCATATTCCCCAAGGAATCTAAACCACAGGCTGCATAGCGGATACCATGGCCCTCCACCCCCACAAAGCCGTGGTGCCAGGTCCCCTCCCCCCTGGGCAAGGGAGGGAACCATAAATGCCTCCCTACACTCCCCTGAAAGCAGGAGGACAATACTCCACAGAAAAACCCTCATGATGGGTAAATGCAGCTTTTAACGCCTTGAATGCTAGATACCAGGGACGGTTTTACATGCCAGGTGCCCCATGGCGAATAATTAAATATGTCTTTAGCTCCACCCATAGCCAATCTCCAGATCTTCATATGGCTCCTCCCCCACTACCATCCACTATTTCCTGACACAGAAAATACCTCTGGCCTATGACAAGCAAAGAGACAAAAAAGCTTTAACCCCTTGGTTGCTATAGAGATATCCACAATGCATTAGAGCCTGTAGAGGGGAGTAAAAATGGGGCAGGGACATTAAAATTGCCCTCACCACACCCTCAATCCAGAATGTGGATGTAGCCTGTACAGTTAAGGCACCACCTAAAAATTTGGAGCTCTAGGTTGGCAGTTGCCTACTCTGTCTATTGGGAAATACGACAGAGCTAGAGATGTCTCCAATGTATTGCTTTGCAGTGTGTTGGAGACTTCTCCCTTGTGTTAAAAGACATGTAAATTAAGGAGCATGTTAGGAATTATTTGCCGTTTATAATTCAGTTGATTTACTCCAGAATTGCTCCACTTTTTCATACATCTGCCTAATTCTCCAGTATCCATTCACAGGGCCGACTGGGAATAAAATCCAGCCCTGGAAAAAATTGCTTACCATCCCCATAGCATTGGGTCATTACACCAATCCCATAGCACTGCGTCATTATACCAGTCCCATAACATAATGGCATTTTTTCTTGTTCATAAAAGGGGAAGCCTGGGGCTGTGCTGAAAACACTCTGTCTACTTCCGCACTCAGACTCAGCTCTCTGCTTATGGCGTGGCAGCGGGAGTCCCAGTGAGCAGACGCAGTGCTCTTTTTCACGCTTCTGAAGTCACTGGGTCTAGACCCAACCTGCCTCCACTCCTCTGTGTAGTGTGAACACAAGAGACATGGCCGGCGGTCCTTCAAATCTCTCGGCTGAGGTCCTGTCACCTTGCGGACGCAGATTACTTCTTGATTTTAAAGCAGCCCCAGGGAAGCCCAGTGTAGGCGTTGTACCGGGAATTTTCCCGGTATCCCAATAGGTCAGTCCAGCCCTGTCAATTCATAATTCTGTCTCTGAGTTCTCATCCTGGCCATTCATCTTATTTACACATGCTGATAGACAAAAACACAAATTCTTGAAGATGAACCACACTCACAGGACTTCTTCAAAGGTGAATCAGATGCAAATGTATTGCATCAAAGTTCTGGACCCATTTTGGGCCTTTGTCGTCAAGAAGACCTGAGAGTCCAGTTTATCTTAAAGAATTTGTATCTATACCTATATGCTGAAAAAAGCAGACAATAATGCTAGTGTAGTTTCTTTTTTTAGCACTGTCCATTTTTTATGTTTATAAGTAGTAAAGGATAAAAATAATTGTTTTATCTATAGCCCTACAATGAGGGTTCAGATATTAACATATGTGTATGTTGGGGGGTCTTTCTCTGTATATTATTTTCTCGCATTACAGTTTAGCACTTTGAGTGCCCGTGCATTGAAAAGCAATGCAAGGACACTCCTCTAGCACTCCGGAATAAACTCTCTGTGTCAGGCCACCAAATGATTTAGCAGGAAAGCCGTGGAATAACTACTCATTGGAGGGCCCCACTGCAAACATTTTTTGGACCTCCTAACCCAAAAATATTCTCCCATTGGCAAAATTATACCTTATGGAGTCTTGTGACCAATGGACCTCCTTAGATGTTGGACCCTGTCACAACAACACTTGCTGTACCCCATATAGCTCAATGGTAAATGCCCTGACTGCAGAGCCTGCTCAAACCTCAAAGTTGCAGGTTTGATTCCTGGCAGGGTCAGCTCAGTCCTTCATCCTCCCTAGGTCAATAAAATGAGTACCATTGATTGGGTAATAAAAACATCTATTATTCAGCTGCCGATTCAGTTAATTCCAAGAGCGTGCACTAAAAGCACTTTGAGTCCCACTGGGAGAAAGGCACTATATAAATACTAGTTATTATTATAGTTATACCTCTGCAACAAAGGAGTTAATCTTGCGCAAAGCTGAACAAATCTACTGAAAAATAAAATATAATGTCAGTGTCTACCCAGTCCATCATTTTGCAATGCTTTGAAGGCTTCTCTAGTCCCTAGTGCTTTAATGAACCCTTTGAGAGGTCACCAACCTTTACGTTGCAATGCGTTGACTATCACTCTGGTACTCAAAGTGTTAAAGTGGAGCTATGGTTGACTATATTCACAACAGAAAACAAACACATCAGACAAATGTTCCTTCCTTCTAAATCTTGTAGCCCTTAAAAAAATAAATTAAATTCCCCCAGTGCCATCTCTCAAACCTTTATGGTTTGAGAGATATTCGCTTTCAGAGTTCCCCCCTCCCTGACGTCACCGCTCTAGCTAACTGCAGGGGAATCCAGTCCTGGGACCAGCAGCGGCTCTGCAGCAGAGCCGAGATTACGTTAATGAAAAAGAAATCCTTCACTGAAATGGTCTTCTACGTGTGCTTGCAAACCAAGCACACGTATAAGACCGTTCCAGTGAAGGATATAGTTTGCAATAATGTGATCTCGGCTCTGCTGAAGAGCCTCCACTGGTAGATAGAGAGAGATGGATAGATAGATAGATAGATAGATAGATAGATAGATAGATAGATAGATAGACAGACAGGCAGATCATTGGCTATCACTAGGCCTATAACTGCACCTTTATACAAGTAAAGCTGCTAAAATGTTTTCTATTTCTGTGCCAGATTTCCCAATAGGCAGAGAAGGCAACTGCATAAAGCACTAAAGTTTGAGTGGTGCTTCTGCAGTGCTGGCTACACCCACATACTGAGTTGAGGGTGTAGCAGAGTGATTTCATTGCTCCCACGTTAATTTATATACCCCACTACAGGCTATTATTTAAGCCCTTGATTGATAGAGAGATCTCCAATTCATTTTTCCGCAAATCGTTGAGAATCTCTCTAGCATCCAAGGCTTTTTTGTACTTGATTGTTATATTCAAAGGATATTTTCTGTGCCAGAAAACAATGGATGGGTCTGGAATGGAATCATGTAAGGAGAGGAGGTATGACAATAGGTGGAGCTAAGGACACCTAGAGTGCCTTGACCAGGGCCATCTGGGATGCAAATGTGGACCTGTTAATAACAGACTCATTTTTGCAAACCAAACACAGAATTCATTTATAGTGGCTGTTACAGTTTTCTACACAGATTATGATGTGATCATGTGAGGATTAAGTTACTTACTGGGAGATGTTAGTGTGTCTTTAATTACTGGTCTGTTTGCAGTCCTTAGGACAAAACTTTGACTCTCCTGAATTAGAGATATTCAGTACATATGGTCTGTGTTTATTGTAATGGAACAGAACTATTACAGAAAACAGAATAGATGCTTAAAAGGTGGCACATTCCCTACAGTTCATTAAAAATGAGCTAATGCCTCCTATTATTACCCTTCTCTTACCTTACAAGACCAAACCATAGTAATGCCCTCTATGAATTCTGCCCTTCCTCCTTTGTTCAAGTGATAACATTCAATCAGTCATGGATTTTATGTCCACAGAGGCTGAGATGACAGTTGCTAGAAAGACCACAGGACCTCAAATTTTGATCACTGCACATAGTAATCTTAACACTTTAATGACAACAGGGGTGGGCAATACCTTGCTTCACAAATATAATAAAAGTGGGTGTCAGTTTATAGCACAATGTCAGTCTGTGTTTGGGATAGAGAAAGCAGATAAATGTTTGATGATAGTGAAGGCAGGCAGACAAAGAGAGGGAGTTGAAGTTGCTTGATAGACATATTGGTAGTAGCCAAATGTTCTCTGAATGTGGCTGTAAAGGGAGAAAGGAGTCTTAAAATAAAGAAAGAATGAAACCCCAAACCTTTTTGACTGGTAAGTGACAGAGTCAGACAGGCATGTGATCCTGAGCTTATTAGCTGAGCCTGAGACTGAGTGACAGATACTATGCAGACAGACATAAATACATCATGGATTCAAGACAAACAGTTCAACTTGACATACTATTATTTAAACATACTCCTTCCTATATCTACAAGAACAAGAGGAACAAAAATATAGTGAGGTGTGTTGGTGCTGCAACAGCTGCTGTGCTCTTAATACTTGCAAACTGCTGAATTTTCTAACATGTCTATCCAGTACTGTGCTGTAAAAATTAATCCTGCAGTCCATGGCAGAGATATGACATATTCCATTCTTCTTCTGATACTAAGGGAGTAGAGACTGAGAGTAATGATATAGCAAAAAAAATTAGATGTATCTGAAAGAAAAGACTCGATCTTTCACCACTGAAAATGAGCAGTATGCCTGATTATAAACTCTTTGAGATATCACTGGAATGTCTGGATGAGGAACCTTGCCAAAAAATACAAAAGCATCATCTCAGTCATCAGCATCACCTGTAAAAATTACAACCCTCAAGCAGTCACATTCATTATTATAGACTAAGCAGCAACACAGGTCAGCATCCACACAACCCTGCTGTTCGAAGTACAGGGCCGCTGCTACCTACTGCTAGTACTACTGCAACATCTAGCCCCTGTAGAAAAAGAAGTAGTCTCTCATGCACCCATCAGTCTATGAAATATCTAGCACTGAAATACTTCACTTAGGATCCAAAATATAAACATTCCTTAACAATAGCATAACCACCTGCTCTATCACCAGCTACAATGGAGGTCCCTACCAGACTGCCAACAATTTTTTGAAGGCATATGTTGCTGTCAGATTCAGCCTGCTAAGATTTTTTTCAAGGCTTATGTATGTTGCCGTGTGCCTCAGCCTACTAATAATTTTTTTCAAGGCTTAAATTGTCATAGGGATCATCCTGGTTACTACTTTAACTTTGGCTTTCGTATTTCTCCTTTTCAGCACTCAGCAGTGGAAATTCTAACTGCCATAAAAAAGCATATGTGGGAACTGGGTAGAAATTGGGAAAATTCTGATAAGTAAATTCCAAACTTCAATACTGAGTAATTGTTCTCTAAACTGGTTCCAATCCTATTTATCAGATAGAAAGCAATATGTGTCTATTGCTGACAATACCTCCCTTCTGTTGAAAGTTACAAGTGGGGTCCCTAATGCTCCATCCTTGGACCATTCCAATTTCTATATGCGTAAATGATCTGCCCATGGTTTGCAAAGCATCTTCTGTACACATGTATGCAGATGACACTATAATATAAGCAAAAATTTAAAATGTATCACAACTGGAGGGCATATTACAGCATGATTTCTCTGACGTTGAAAGATGGATAGCAAAGAACAAACTATTCCTAAACACTGACAAAACGGTCACGATGATATTTGGTACAAAGCACAAACTGCTTAATCTCTGCAATACCCACCTATCCATTGTAACAGAGTCTAATCGTAAATAGGCTACAGTGGACTCCTACAAATATAATGGTATGTGGCATGACCCCAACCTCACTTTTGGTCTTAATATTGATATGTTAACATCCAAACTTTATCCCAAAATAGGTGCTTTGTTTAGAAACAAATCCTGTTTATATCCCCTGGTAAGAAGACGTACCATACAACAGATGAAGGTGACGTAGTTTATGCTCCCGCACCACAAATCCATCTTGCTAAAATTGACACTCTGTATAACTCATTATGTCTCTTTATTCTCCAATGTAATTACACAACCCATCATTATGATATGTATGAAGAACTAAATTGGCTAACACTCAAATCTAGATGTGTACTTCACCTCTCTTGCCTGGTTCATAACTAGGGATGAGCGAGCACCCCGATGCTCGGGTGCTCGGGTGCTCTGACCGAGCACCCCCTGATGCTCGAGTGCTCGGCCGAGCACCCGAGCCCCATTCAAATGAATGGGAGCACTCGAGCATTAAACCAGGCACCCCCTGCTCTGATGAGCGGAGGGTGCCTGGTCAATGTCCCCCTTCATCTCCGCTATGCCCCTCTTCCACAATGTCCCCCTTCATCTCCTATGCCATAGCGGAGATGAAGGGGGACATTGTGGAAGAGGGGCATAGCGGAGATGAAGGGGGACATTGTGGAAGAGGGGCATAGAGTCTATGCCCCTCTTCCACAATGTCCCCCTTCATCTCCGCTATGCCCCTCTTCCACAATGTCCCCCTTCATCTCCTCTATGGCATAGGAGATGAAGGGGGACATTGTGGAAGAGGGGCATAGCGGAGATGAAGGGGCACATTGTGGAAGACGGGCATAGCGGAGATGAAGGGGGACATTGTGGAAGAGGGGCATAGAGTCTATGCCCCTCTTCCACAATGTCCCCCTTCATCTCCGCAATGCCCCCTTCATCTCCGCAATGCCCCCGTACCTCCATTCCCTGGTGGTCCAGCGGAGCGTCTTCGGATCTGTGCCTCTTCCGGCACAGATCCTCTTCACCCGAACATGTCGGGCGAGCACATGGCGGTACTCGTACGAGTACCGCCATGTGCCGAGCAGAGCGATGCTCGAGCCGATCCGAGCATCGGCCGAGCACGCTCGCTCAACACTATTCATAACCACTTCTCTACAAAACTACCAGACTACCTGAGCAGTATGCTCACTCCAGCTCTCCATGCTAACTATAACCTCCACTCCACTGCTAACAACTCACTGAGTATACCACATTTCAAGAAAGAAGCCAGTCGATCTGCCTTCTCCTTCAGAGCTCTGAAACTCTGGAACAACCTACCTGAAAAAATCATATCTTCTCCCAGTCTAAAATCCTTAAAAATAGATGCTTCTTTATATCTAAAAACAATATGCAACTGTATATAACATTTTCGCATTTTTGTGTATATATATATATATATATATATATATATATATAAATGTCTCTGTATTTGTGCAAATATGCAACTCTTTACTGTAAACTATCCAGGACATACTTGAAAACGAGATAAATCTCAATATATTCTTCCTGGTAAAACATTTTCTAAATAAAATAAATACAATTCATTGTTGGTGGCAGTGAAAAGGTGGAAATTAAATGTACATTCCATGCATGCAAATTTCGGTGGAAAAAAAGGCAGATTGTAGGCGAAAAAAAGGGAATTTTCACCCTAAAGAATTCTACTGCAAAAAATAGCATGACATGCAGCCCTGCAAACTATATTAATTCCTTTCACTGTACTTTGTATACAAATAGCAAAAATATGATTTAATACACCAGTTTTAAAAATGACACAGAGGCAGAAGATGAAAGCATAAATTACTTTACTAAGATTTATTGATTCTCGTTTGAGCATCATTAAATTTCCAAGTGTGAAAAATTATCATATATTTATGACCTGCTGACTGTAGCTGCTCCGCGGATTACCAGGAGCTCAAGAGAGGCCAAGTGTAATTGCATTATCATAGAATCTGAGATGCTTGTCAATTTCCTACCATTTAACTGCTCCACTATTGTTTATTAAAGTAGAGGTGCCATACGTCGCTTGAATTCAATAATACCCACATGAATGAAGAATGTCCCCAGTTGGCTCCCCACAGAGGTAAGCAGTGCATGAGGCACGATAGGCCATCAATCATAACACCTTCAAATAGATTTAGTCCTCTGATTATTCTGTGCTTATAGACAATTTGAATTGTTATTGTATAAAGTGCAGGCAACAGTAAATCTTCTGTTAAAGTCTGGAATTACTGAGCTTGAAATTGGACATTTTCAATAACATATTAAGGTGAACTATACCTACAGGAATAAGTAGCTCTTACTTTGTTCAGCACAATTCACTAAAGTAGGGTTCGTTCATATAAGTGTTGCCTACATTTACTGAGTTCTACTGAAGTCTACATTTATTTTGTATCTCCTCAATAAGCTGCAACAGTCTGACGCAGAATTTATATAAAAAAACCTTCCAGATATGAGTTTGAATTGAGAACTGAAACTAATACATGGCAGATTATATTGTCCTAGCCATTTTTCTGTAAAAGAAATAGTTGAGAAACTGCCCACTTTATTTTCATAGCACAGTGTTGGACATTATGATAATATTTTGCACAGTATGTTATCTAGCTCTGTTTGTGGACACCCCTAATTATTGAGTTTAGGTGTTTCAGCCATACACATTGCAAACAGGTATATAACATCAAGCACATAGGCATGCCATCTGCATAGACAAATGTTGGCGGTAGAATGGGTCGTACTGAAGAGCTCAGTGACTTTAAAAGTGACACTGTCGTAGGATGCCACCTTTGCCACAAGTCAGTTCAGAAAATTACTGCTCCGCTAGATCTTCCCCAGTCCACAGTAAGTGTTATTATTGTGAGGGGGAAGCATCTAGGAGTAGCAGCAGCTCAGCCATGATGTGGCCATTCACACTCACAGAGTGGGGCAGGGTGTAGCGCATAAAAATCTCCTGTCCTCTGCAGCATTACACACTACGGAGTTCCAAACTGCTTCTGGAAGCATCATCAGCACAAGCACTGTGCATCTAGAGCTTTATGAAATGGGTTTTCATTGACAAACAGAAGCACACAATCCTAAGATCACTATGTGCAATGCTAAGAGTTGGCTGGAGTGGTGTAAATCACATCGCCACTGAACTCTGGAGCAGTGGAAGCATATATCTGGGTCTAATGAATGAATCTGGGTTTGATGGAAGCCAGGAGAATGCTACCAACTGGAATGCATGATGCCTATAATGGCCTGGGGCTGTTTTTCAAGTTTTGGGCTAAATCCCTAAGTTCCAGTGAAATGTAATGTTAATGCTACAGGATACAAAGAGATTTTAGTCTATTGTATGCTTCCAACTTTGTGGCAACAGTTTGGTGAAGGCTCTTTCCTGTGACTGTACAGTTCACGTCACATAAAAACATGGTTTGAAGAGTTTGGTGTGGAGGAACTCGAGCGGCGTTAATCCCATTGAACACCTTTGGGATGAATTGGAACTCCAATTGCGAGCCAGGCCTTCTCGTCCAACATCAGTGTCTGACCTCCCAAATGCTCCTTTGGCTGAATGGGCACAAATTCCCACAGATCTTGTGGAAAGCCTTCCCAAAAGAGTGGAGGCTTTTATAGCTGCAAAGGGAAGAGAATCAATTTAATTCCCATGGTTTTGGTTTGGGATGTCTAACAAGCTTAAATAGGTGTGCTGGTCTGGTGTACACATTCTTTTGGTCATATAGTATATATGCAACAATGAACAATGATGTTAGTCAATATGATATGCAGGTCAGCAGTCAGAATCAAAGTTTTTTCATCTTCAGATGATGCAGAAGCAAATTTGCCTTTTCATTAAAAACACATCAAGCTATCCTATTGTGTATGTTTTTAATCTCTATATTAGCAGGGGGTACTTTTTTTCAGGGGGAGGCTCTGATCTGTAGATGAAAGTTTGGTCCCACAAGTCATCTATTCATTACATTGATTACATTGTTTATCTTATCATTATTGCTCTACCTTCCAGATTACTGTAAATATCTGTAAAACAGTACCATTTTACCAATACCTCCAATTCTGGCCCTTGCCGTATCCCTTCAGTGCCAGTATTCCATTGTAGCTATATTGTGTACCAATTTTATATCAATATGGAACCACTTTTATTATATATATATATATATATATATATATATATATATATATATATGTATTTATTTATTTTACTTCTACTACATTATTGTACACTTAGAAGTAGTTCTGAACTGTTATTTTTTTCCTTTTCTTTTTATATTCTAGTTACCCCAAAATCTTTCTACACTTTAATAATTCTTAGGACACATGCTGATAGGAGCATCAATTATTGTATTCTAGTATGTAAGGCTAAACAAAAAGTAAAAATTGCAAATTGATTTAGATCATCGGGTGGGAGCTATTCAAATGTTCAGTCCTTCTTTTACTGACCCAAGGAATGTTAAGGAAATAGAAGTGCTTAATATAACAAAAAAAGTGTGTATATGTGTGAGTAAGTGGCTAGGATGTTTGTAAGAAGCTGTCATGTGCAGTACAGAGTGCCCGAACACACCGCAGCTGCTGGGTGACAATGTGGCCCGTGGACATGGGCTTTTAAACTAATATATATATATATATATATATATACTATGTGTATATATATATATATATATATATATATATGTGTGTGTATTTGTGTGTGTGTATTTGTGTATCTGTGTGTGTCTGTGTGGGGGTCTGGAGGTGATTATATACATTATATATATATATATATGTGTCTGTGTGTGTCTATGTGCCTGTATGTGTCTACGTGTGGGTGTATGGGGTGTTAGTGTATATATATGTGTGTGTGTATTTGTGTCTGTGGGGGGATGTGTGTATGTGTGTGTGTGTGTGTGATGGGTGGGGGGTTATACTTGAAATTACATTTTTATTAGCATTTGACAACATCACTGACCACAGTTCTCTATAGCAAGCAACAGTAACATTACCCCCCAAAAAAAGAATGGCCAGATAGTACTACACTTAAATTCTTTTATCAGCTGGAAACCCCAACTATATAAATATTTATTTCATAAGTCTCATTATCCCTTTAACATTGTCCCATAACTTTTTTTTATTAATAAATAAATGTTCTCTAGCATTCTTCCTTCTTCCATCCTGTACATTTCAGAGGTCAGTGTCATCCAGGTACCACTATCAATACTCACACATTCCAATCCACAAAATGGTTGCCCTACTATCATATACCCTCCAACATTTCACAGATGAAAAAGGGTATACCCACAGCCACTACCCCCCTGTAACTACTAAAGCACACATTCTCTGCATAAACCAACATAATACATAGCAATGATGTGCATGGAATGGTTAGAAACTTAATAGCAGATTTTCTTTATATGCCAGGATATTTTTGTGTTATGGAAATAAAATCTTAATACAGTGTATGTTTGTGATCACTCCTCTGTGTGAATTTTTCTTTGTTATTTGCAGAATAAATCCAGTAACTCCCACTGACTTTGCCACTGAAAAAATTACAAAATGCTCATTCTTTTATAAGGCACAAAAATGCAAAGATGGTACTGTTTGAGGGTATGCTATCAGTTATATACAAAACTGCTGGGGGGGGGTGTCATTGTAAATACAAGGAAAATTAATCACTTGCGATAGAAGATTGCTTTGTTTATAGTCAGCAGTCTCCGGACTGTCCATATGGAGTGGGCAACCTGAGGACCTCAAACTATTATGGACTCCAACTCTCATCATCCACAACCAGTTAATGTGTGGCTGGTAATGATAAGAATTGTAGTCCTCAACAACTGGAAGTCCTCAGGCTGCCTGTCCCTGCTCTAGATGCCACAGTTGACTTCATGGGAGGTAAAAGCCTGGTATTTATCAGGTCCAGAGAGGTTTACCCAAATCTCACAGCTCAGTGTGACATGAACTGTACAGTCTGTGTATTTGACAGATTTAGATGAGATAACACAGAGTAGTGAAGTAAAAAGTGATACAGCTGTGACATCTGAGGAATAAACCACAGATGAAGGGCCTCATGGAGGAGGCTAAAGAGGCACAGTTCTTGACCAGACCACCGGCACCATAGGGGGAACAAAACAAATTTCCAGTTATTTTAACCTCTTGAATGCTATAGAGCTCAACCAATGCATTGCCATTTTATCATTTTCATTTATTCTTATAGTGCAACAGGCTTGCTCCAGAATTGCAATTCATTAGCTTCCTGCATAAGACTCCAAAATTTGTAAAGTTTTTTGTCTGAGTTAGCGCTTACAGTTAAAGAGATAGCACTGGTTAAAGTTTTTGTTTTTTTCTTTAATTGCACTGTAATGTAGTAAAGAGTAAATATCAGTCCCACTCTTTAACACTCACTAATGTAATGTGTTATATACCTCCCTCGCACTCAATGGGTTAAGAGTTATTCTGCATTTAATATATTAGCCAACCCCTATCCCTGACATCAGCCTGCTGAATGGTTGATCAACATGCATCAATCAATCACACAAACTGACAAACTTAATTTCATTCAGTGACCAGGAACACATTAAAACTATTCAAACAGAGACAAATGTCTCTGTGAGTGGACACTGGGGGCTGCTGTGGCAACAGCTTGATCACACAGGTCTTATGTACCGATGAACAAGCTGACATCAGGGAAAGGGTAAATGCTAAATAACTCTTAAAGGGATAGTAATGTTTCATAATAAAAACAGCTCTAATTAATCATCATAGTATTTGGACTTTGGAGAGTGTTATTTCAATTCTGTCAGAGTTGTAGTTCAAGAGTAATTCAATGACAAAGTATCCCCCTCCCGCCCCTTTTACTGATGTAAAACTGTTCAGCCAGATCAGAAGGGAGGTGCCCAAGTAGACTGCAGAGAGGGACAATCTTCAATTAAGATAAGGGAAAAAAGCTGAAAAGCTTGTCAAGGGGGGCAGGGCTTTCATTGTTCTGATAGGAAGAGGATTGCCCCTGCTGTTATCTGTCTGGTCTATGGACTGGATTCCACATCTGAGAAGAGATGGCTTACACTACGTAAAAGGGGCAGGAGGGGAAACTTTGCTTGTGAATATCTCTCAAACCATAAAGGTTTGAGAGATAAGACTTATATCGTTTGTCATGTTTTTTTAATGCCTACAAAATAAAATAAAGATAAAACAAAGTATTACTATCCCTTTAAACTAGTGAGTACTAAATAGTGTGACTGTCCCTCACTAGTCTAAATGTTTAATACTTTACTGCAAAATTATATAAGTAAATATCAGCCATTGCTACCTCTTTAACAATAAAGGGATCTCTTTACATCACATTTGTTTGCTTTTTTTTGGTTTTGTTTTGTTGTTATTTTTTTGGAAGGGGGCGTTATTACAGAGGTATTTCTTTCTCATCCACTATATGGATCACAGTGTCTTCCTTACTGAAAAGTTTGTATGCAAAATTTTCATTGATGGATATCTTTTAAATTCATTCACCAAAATGCATCTCTGCAATATAATGTAAGGAAGGTGTGTCATCTTGTGTATTAGACAAAATGTGCTTTTTCTATGTGAAATGAAATCTGAAGGTGTAAAAATGTGTAATGCATTTAAAACAATTCAGAATCATAATCAGTTACAGTCTTCAATTGATTTAAATTGTGTAGATTATCTTCTTTATTTTCCCCTTTAAGATGCAGAGATATGAGATCCACAGACAGGTAATTAACAATCTAAAAGGACAAAAGCTGTTGGAAAGTTAATTATGTGTGATTATCTTACAAAGGAAGGTGATTATGCTGCTGAATGACAAAAGAAAAGTATTCAATGAAGACAAAAAAATGCACTAGTATAAACTGATAAAACCAGGCCCACCCATGGCTAAATTAGGAGTAGTGCATTTTAGTTTGTTGTTTTCTACATAACAGCACTTTGCACATATTCAGACATTATTGGTTTCAAAGCTGAAAATACACAGCTTTTTGTTTTAATTTTCTCAGCATTTTATCACAATTAAGACATACATCAGAGTTATTTTATTTCTTTAGGATACATCCAGCCATAACCCTTTGAGTGCCGGATGGGTAAGCCATCTGCACCACAGGGAACAAATAAAAAAAATCCCACTGATTTAAATGGGGTTTGTAAACCGGAACTTTCACTCAAATTAAATCCCCCCAAAATCATTATGCTCAATATCTGGAGTTATCTGAGATTAAAACATTTTCTTACTAATCCGGTCATTACGGATTGTTTCCAAAGACCCATGTCTAAATTTGAGACTTCCTTTTTTGCTCCAAACCACTCTGATGGCAAAGTAATTAGTAGAATGTATGGAATTTTGTCTGCAGCACAAGATGTTGACAAACCTTCATATGTTTGAGCTTGGGAAAAAGAATTGAATTTGACCTTATCTCCATCAGATTGGTCTTCCATATATTCACTTATGCACAAATCGTCTGTCTCTACTGCCATGATTGAAATGAACATCAAACTGCTGACTCAGTGGTATTATACTCCTGTTAAATTGCGCAAGATATACCCTTTAACTTCTTCCTCTTGTTGGAGGTGTAGAACAGCCACAGGTACCTTTCTTCATCTGTGGTGGACATGCCCTCTCCTTGATCAATTCTGGTCCAAATGTCTTTCGCATATTGAACGTTTATTAGACGTTATACTGAAAAGGGATCCCTGTACGATACTATTATACTATGAATTACCGTTTCACTCGAATTCACAGCAAATTCTACTGTTAACCATGCTCAATGCTGCAAAATCTTTGATACTAATTGGTTGGAAATCGACATCTCCTCCCACGTTTGAAAATTGGCTAAGTAAAGTGGAAGATCATCTTATATTCACCAAATTAACATGGACCCATAGGCATCAAGACCCACAATTGTTAACTGACTTCATCAGCAAGTGGTTTACGATTAAAACGCTGTTGCCATCGACATAGTAATTATTCAATTTATGTATAACTACTCCATTACAAGTGACATTCATGACTGCAAATAACTCTTAGCACTAAGCAGTAACCTGTTACACTATATACTTTGCTGAATTCTCCTCTTATACTCTCTCTCTCTATTTCTCTTATTTGAAAACCTAATGGTTGTTGCATCTGCTAGTTAGAGGGGAATCTGAAAATTCTGATCCTTCTCCGAATGTTTCCTTTCTCACTGATGACTTTTGTATGCATATTATATGAAGGTATGTTTCTGTCACATATTGTTTCAGACTCTCAAACCTTGTAAAATTGCACTGATATCTTTATTATGATGATTCTGTCAATTTCTGTATGTTTATATAATGTAAGATTGCAACATTCATTAATAAAAAACATTTAATATAATAAAATCATTATGCGCATAGCAATATACATATCAGTACTAGTATTATCCTGAATAAGGCCAGCGTTATTGAGAAATCCATCTTGCTGTAGAGACATCTGTGCGCCTGCGCCGTCAGTCACTTCCTGTACCTTAAAGGGATAGTAATACTTCATTTTAACTTTATTTTATTTTGTAGGCATTAAAAAAACATGAAGAATGATATAAGTCTTATCTCTGAAACCTTTATGGTTTAAGAGAGATTCACAAACAAAGTACCCCCCCCTGTTCAACTAGATCAGAAGGGAGATGCCCAGGTAGACTGCAGAGAGGGACAATCTTCAATTAAGATAATGGAAAAAGCTGAAAAACTTGTCAAGGGGGGAAGGGCTTTCATTGTTTTCATACAAAGAAAATTGTCCCCTTCTGTTATCTGTACTGTCATACAACCAGACTCACATCTGAGAAGAGATGGCTTACACTAGGTAAATGGGGCGGGGAGGGGAACTTTGCTTGTGAATATCTCATAAACCATAAAGGTTTGAGAGAAAAGACTTACATCATTCTTCATGTTTTTTTAATGCCTACAAAATAAAATAAAGTTAAAACGAAGTGTTACTATCCCTTTAAGGTGCAGTGCAACTCCTCCTCACCAATCCTGGAGGAGACTGGGACATACAGCACAGGCATCAGTGCAGACATCTTGCCAAAGAGAGATCTCCTCTTTGGCAAGATGTCTGCACTGATGCCTGTCTGGGAGTCTCAGAACAAGTAGAATTTCTTAATAATGTCGGACTTATATTCAGTATAATACTAGTATTAACATGTGTATCGCTATGAGTATAATGATTTGGGAGGTACTTTGATATGAGTGAAAGTCTTGCTTTAATCTCTTGAATGCTAGCAAGATCTCCAATTCATTGCTTCACAAAGTGTTGGAGACACCTCTGCCATTCAAGGGGTTAAATGCCTGATCTATATAAGTGGGAATTTGGTGAATTTGTATTTGTCCCCTGTAATGCAGAAAGGCCATAGTACTTACTGCTTCTGTGTCCCAACTACCTTCCTCTAGACTGTAAGCTCTCACATGTGGGGCCCTCAGATCCTTTTGTTTTTCATTCCATTTGTACTGTTTAAGCCAATCCCTACACTGGCTTCCATTTTCATATAGAATTAAATTTAAAATTCTGTTGCTAACTTACAGAGCCCTTACTAACTCCGTGCCCACCTATATTTCATCACTCATTTACAAATACACTCCAACTCACCATCTTCAATCTGCACATGACCTTCTCCTCTCTCTACAGCTCTCATTACATCCTCCCATTCCCACCTACAGGACTTCTCCCGTGCTGCACCTGAGCTCTGAAATTCCCTCCTCCATCCCAACAGACTCTCCCCCAGCCTTCAGATCTTCAGATGCTCCCTGAAAACTCACCTCTTCATGGAAGCCTATTAACTGCAAGGTCAGACCAACAGCCTGCTCGCCCTCATTCCCTTCTAAAATGCACCTACATCCCTATAACAACCTCATTGTTCAGTCTTTTCCCCCAAACAGAACCACCCCTTCCCTGGACCACTGCACTCAATAGCACTTCTTTCTCCCACCTGCTGATGACAGTTCATGTGGCAGGAGGCACTTACATCCAATAGCACTTACTCCTTCTGTGTCCAACCTACCTTCCTCTAGACTGTAAGTTCTCACAAGCAGGGTCCTCTGAATTTTTTGTTTCCATATTCAATTTGTACTAATCTTTCTGTATGTCCACTCCCCACTGTACAGCACTGCGGAATAAGTTGGCTCTATATAAATAAAGAATAATAATAATATGTCTATTACCTATGGTACACAGCTGTGGAATAAGTTGGAGCTATATAAATTAATAATAATAATAATAATTAGTGATGGTTGAAAGTTGTCACTGTGTGACGTTTTCGCTGAAGGCAGACACAATAGAAGCAGCTAAAGAGCGAGGTAGACATGCTGTGCTGTTCTCTTGTGATATTTAGCAAAAAATGAGGCAGGAGAGGCTCACAGTGACTCCTATAACTATGAGCAGCAAAAAGAGGAACTGGAAGGACCCTTATGTGCCCACTGAGTCTGAGGAGGAGGAAGTGATTAGCAGTACTGAACCAATGCTGTCCAGTCCCACTAAATCATCCCAAAGGATCTTTGGGAATTTAATGAGAAGGGAGGGAGAAAAGGGAATGGGAAGGAAGGGAGAAAAGGGAATGGGAAGGGAGGGAGAAAATGGTAGGAATGGAGAAAAGGGAAGGAAGGGAGAAAAGGGAATGGGAAGGGAGGGAGAAAAAGGTAGTACTAGTGAGAGCAGGAAAGGTCAGTTGCCTGTGCCTGCTGCCAGAAATGCCTCCCCTGCTTCCAGTGCCACCAATGCTGTTCCTCCTGCAGCCACTAGTGTTCTACCTGCTGCCAGATGTGCTGCCCCTGCTGCCAGTGCCACCATTTCTGTACCTGCAGCCATTAGTGTTGTACCTGCTGCCAGACGTGCTGCCCCTGCTACCAGTGCCACCATTTCTGTACCTGCAGCCATTAGTGTTGTACCTGCTGCCAGACGTGCTGCCCCTGCTGCCAGTGCCACCATTTCTGTACCTGCAGCCATTAGTGTTGTACCTGCTGCCAGACGTGCTGCCCTTGCTGACAGTGCCACCATTGCTGTACCTGCAGCCACTAGTGTTGTACCTGCTGCCAGTGCTGATCCTGCTGCCACCAATACTTTGCCTGCTGCTAGTGTTTCTTGTAGTACTCGGGGGGGGGAGAAAATTATGCCAAGTGTGACAGCAAGGGACCCTAAATCACACTTTCCATTCCCAAGCATCCCCTATAGTGCTAGTACTACTGCTACTTAGGTCCAGCAGCTTGTTAACGTTAGGAGTGAAGGAGGGGGTAATCAACAATACTCATTTTACTAGTGACTGCGAGACTGAGGAGGAAGACTCTGCAGCTGAACATGATGTGGTTGGTGTTAGTAGCAGTAATGGTGAAGCAGCTGGAGTGGTAGGGGAAACATTTGACAGAATCCAGACTAGCAGTCAAGGGAGCCCACAACATTTCTCTGCAGGCCCGGACTGGGACAAAAAATAGGCCCGGGCATTTAAGGCTGAACATGTGATCATAATTACGTGCAGTGCTCCGCAGGCCGCATGTTGATTGCCCGCCCACCAGGAAACTTGTAACGAAGTGGCCATCTTTCATAAAGTGAAAGATGGCCCAAACTCGTTTAATGATTTTTTTTTTTAAAACACCCAGACCGGCCCACCGGCCAAATGCCCAGTATGCCCGATGTCCAGTCCGGGCCTGTTCTGGCTCTGGGAGTCCCCTTCCCTTCACTACAGTGTGCAAGTTGAACATGATCCTTAAGAGGCCAGAACTGGTGTTGGGGGAGAGCAGAATTAATACCATCACCACCAGCAGGGGCACAGATCCTCTGCCTGTGACTGCTGCTACTGCTGCTAGTGCTAGTCTGCCTTCTTCTTCAGGTCAAAAGGAAACAGCATGTGTGAAATTAGGGGACCCTATGTCACATTGCTTGTCACCTCCTCCAAGCAGTAGTGAGATGTCTGGAATAGAACAGCAGCAACAACAGCATGTAGGGCCTAGTGGTGGTGGTGATGATGCTGCTGGAGAAGCTGGGGAGGAAGAGACATTGATGGCCTTTTTAGCAGAAACTGAGAAGGAATGGGAGACTATCATGGTTTGCAAGCAAAGTCAAGAGTCACACAGTAAAGTAAAATTCACCTTTATTAAAGCGTAACAATGCCAATACTCAGGAAAGAGCAGAGGGTAACCAAGATACAGGGACTCTATCAGAAATAGAAGTATGTCTCCATATCCCACAACTGCAGAGACTAAGCCAAAGCTGAAGCCAATAGTAGTCTCTAAGTCAGGAAGATTAGGCCAGATGGTTCCCAAGGTTAGGGGATCGGAAGATGACTGACTCACGCCTGCAGCCAGCCCGGAGACAACCGTCACCTGAGAGTGAGACAACCAACGAACCTACTGACTCATGCCTGCAGTCAGTATTGTCAGAGTCTGCCAGAGCCACAGGTCTGCACCAGACAGGATATCCGCTCAATAGGAGGAAGCGTAGAAGTTAGCTGGACAGAGCCCCATGTCAGCACCAGGATGGATGGTTAGACAAGCCTAGGTCATACACGGAGTGGGTAGTCAGCCAGAGCCACAGGTCTGCACCAGATTGGGTGTCCACTACAAAGGGGTAATGCGAGAGAGTAGTCAGACAGAGCCACAGGTCAGCACCAGGATGGATGGTCAGACAAATCTAGGTCATACACGGAGATCAGGAGAAAAAAAAGAACTGTATAGAACACCAACGTAAGTGTAACTGGATGAAACTCCAGTCCCCTTTAAATACAAGGCGCCAGGAAGTAGCTAGGGGGATCCAGAACAGAACCCAAGGTATAAGAAGGAGCCTGCTTCAGATACACTTCCTTGTGCCTGAAATTGATGCATCTGGCTGCGAGATGCGTCGTATGCCTGCACAACCCCTGCGTCAATCAGAGCATCCCATTCACTTAGCGTGAGGACACAGGCGTCGACTGCTGACACCAAGCGCATCCAAGCCCAGTCCAACCAGTGAAATATGGGATGATGCAGAAGCATCATATAGAGCGATACAACTCCAGCGCCAGCCGAGAAGGAGACATTGGATATAGGTAAGCTGTGACAGAGACAGGGATGAGGATGGTCATCACCACCACCACACTGTGTGGTACTCTGACCACACATGCCACACACAATTAGTGCATTAAGCGGCATCTGAGGAGATTCCATCCTGCAGAATATGCTAAGATGGTTGCAGGGAGGGTTCAGCATTACTATAAAACTGTCAGCAAGTTGTCATGTGTCCTTAGCAGGTCTGGAAAAGGGGTACAGTGACAGCGGCAGTACTTGGTTTCAGGTGTCATGGTGTTTGGATACAGTTGTGCCCCCAGATGTTATTTACCACACACACACTGTGCACATTGCAGTTGCTGATGAGGCCCGCTGTTCCTGCTCTCAAGGGAAAAAATATATTCTAATAACAACACACCCATAATGATTTTGGAGAAGATTTAATGGCCAACTTCATCTTTTCTCCACATATACAGGGGGCTACTTATTCTGCTGCTACTGCCTCAGGTGCATCACTGGAGCCAGTCGTGGAAAGTGGAACCTTTATCATCCATCTTCCACTTTACTGCTATTGTTGATCCCATTCCCTTTCAGTTGCCTAATCATCCTGCTGCTTAAACAACTCAGCAGCAGCAGTACAAACAGCAGTTGCAACTCAGAACTCAGGAGGACATTTGACAGTGGCCACTGGCCAACATGACCTGCTGGCATTAGGCCAGTAGGGCATTTTTATTTTTTTCTCAGGGCTTGTGCTTTAAAAAAAACAAAAAACATAGTCCTACAAAAAAATAAACAATTTTTTGGGGATTTGTTTCTAACAAGCCTAAGTCCTACAAATCAATGTTTCTTCAGGGCTTGGACCTCTAATAAGTCTAAGTCCTACAAAGGCCTCTAACAACAAATCAAACAAATCATCCTCTACAAAATACTCTATGAAGTCAAGTATCAGTCCACCACAGTGGCAGCTTATGTCAGGGGTTCCTGTCTCTATCACTTTACTTACAAATGTCTTATTTTATTTTATTGATTTATTTTTTTATTAAATGTCCTCCCAATAGCAGTCAAGAAACCCCCCCAAAAAATTCCCTGTTCAAATGATTCATTCATTCACCAACACAGGCACCCTCCTCAGACCCTTTTATACCATGTCTTATGGTTTTTATTTTATTTAGGATTTCTTTTCTATTAAGTGCCCCCCAACCCCAGTAAACAACGCCCCAAAAAAACCATCCCCTGTTCACCTGATTCTTTCCCCACACCCCACCAACAAAGGCTCCCTCATGCCCCTTTTATACTTTGCCTTTGTGAAATTAAATAATATTTATTTTATGTTGTGTGTAACTTCAATGTTTCCATTGATTTCAATAGAATGAGCTAGGTGAAAAAAGCAGGAAAAAGCAGAAAATCCTCACTTTTCGTGGGAAATTTTTCACCAAGAGGAAAGTGCCATTTTTCACTGTTTTCAGCCTGAGGCGTAAATTTTTACCCATCCCTAATAATAATATGAACTAAGGCCTTTCCACATACAAATACACCATCTGCTTCTGTAATATGACTGTATTTGATTTTCATAAACAAAGGTAAATGGGAACATGAGAGGATTATGATAAGTAATATGTTTCATGTTTCCAGTTTTAAATGCAGTTGTGGTCAATATATATCGTGTACATATAGTACCGGCCTACTCTCTTCTGGGAAATATGTGTAATGTGAAAAGTAGAATAAGTCTTGGACAAAACAGGTGCATTATAGGCAACACATCTAAATTGCTTTTGATCTAAATGTCAATTTTGGGTTGAGCACATTAATTTTATAAATATGTTACAGTTGTTTGCTCCAGAATTGGTCTATTTTTATCTTTCAACATCAGTGATTTGCAAAACATCAACAATGTCTTTTTTTAAGAACTGGTTCCCAAAACTGTAATCCATATTCTAGATGAGGCATTACCAAGGATTTATAGACAGGTGATGGAATGGTTGTCACCCTGAGAATGAACCCTGTCTGTTTTCAGTGATCTTCATTGTTTCATATGTGTTCCCATTCTTGAAAACATAAATGTCCCCTGTGTGTGCATGCATCAGAGAGTGTTGGCCATTTACCAGCATTGACTAGGTTGGTAAGTGTGTATGATGTACAAAGGAATGGTGCCATCCAGTCTAGCTGACCACAGAGATTGTGTTATAAGATAGCCAGTGTTGGTCAGATAGAGGGGGGTAGGGCAAATCTGTGTGTGGAATGTGTGTACCTTCCCCCTTTCATCAGGCTAAGCAAAAAGAGAACTTGAAAATGTAACCTGTGACATCAGATCCTATAGGGGGTGGGTAGAAAAAGCCTAAGCTGAGAGAGAGAGAGGACAGAGTTGAAAAATGTCAGAAGAGGAGAGAAGGCCTCTCCATAATGGCGGGAGCCCTAGGGTTCATGGGAATTCTAAAGAAGTACTGGAGAACCTGGGACTGTTGAGTGTTCTCACCGGAGTTAGAGTGAGTGGGCACTGTAGTGGCCAGGTGCCCTTTTCAATTGTGGGCTGTAAGTCAAGGCAGCTTCACCCACAGAAGTACCCTGATGTTCCCACCACAAGGATTGTGGCCAGGAAGCGAAACTTCAGTGGCTATGGTCCAAGACTAAAGAAAGTGGCTGGGGATCATCTCTTAGGATGCCGTTCCCAACTCCTCTGTCAGGACTAAAAGATACAAGGAACCTTCATGTAATCCAGCAGCATGTGTAGTGGGCAGGGTGCCCACTCTTGCCTCTAGTGGGACTATGTGTAAGCTCCAGCATAAAGCTAAATTGGACTGTGAGTATTATATGTAACCCCTGGCAATCTTTGCAACCAAGAAGAGAACCACAGAAGTGTTTAGTATTTATGTTTTACCCGTTTGTTTGCCTGTAATTGTTGTCCTATGTTTGTGTGCCGTGACCTCTCTAATAAATGCAATTTATTATCTTTTTGTCTGGCTGGATACATCGCTTAACCCTCGGTCTATCAAACAGTAACCCCTGTACCCCCGTCACAGGTAAAACTATTTATATTTACATATATTTGGATACAGCGGCTACAGTGTCCTTGTAAGCCAATCTTCAACAATGTATCAACGTGGATTCTTCTTTAATAATTGCCAACATTGCACACTTGTGATTAAACCATGAACTGAATGTTATAGTGTGCAGGTCTGGGACTCTCCCAGCCCATTCAGGATTAAACTTGCAACTTTGTGACCGCACCAATACATAACCACAATTTAAACATTCTGAAGTAAAATCAGATCGATAGCTGCACCTCTCTTTATCTTTACACCTGATTATTGCCCTGCCATACAGCTCACAACCCAGAATCATCCATGTTTTAATTGAACAATAAAGGTGTGTTTTGATTTTACTTCAAACCGTTTGAATTGTGGTTATTGTATTGGTGTGGTCACAAAGTTACAAGATAATTATTTATATTCTACCCCCTTTTGTATGTACATATGTATGTATACCCTTTATATTTATTTAGAAAATGTTTTACCAGGAAAAATACATTGAGATTTCTCTCATTAATTAGTATGTCCTGGAGAGTTTACAGCAGAGAGTTGGTAGTTTTCTAGAGAAGTGGTTATGAACCATGCAAGAGAGATGAAGGGCACATCTATATTCAAGTGTTAACCAATTTAGTTCTTCATACATATCACAATGATGGGTTGTGTGATTACACTGGAGGATAAAGAGGCATAATGAGTTATACAGAGTATAATTTTTAGCAAGATGGATTTGTGGAACAGGAGCATATGCTACGTCCCCATAGTCTATGATTGCCATTATCATCTGTTGTACAATACGTCTTCTTACCAGGAGATTCAAACAGGATTTGTTTCTGAACAGAGCACCTATTTTGGGATAAAGTTTGGATGTTAATTTATCCATATAAAGCCCAAAAGTTAGGTTGGGATCAAGCCACATACCAAGATATTTGTAGGAGCTCAGTGTGGCCAATTTATGATTAGACTCTGTTACAATGGATAGATTGGTATTGCAGAGATTACACCGTTTATGCTTTCTACCAAATAACATTGTGACCATTTTGTCAGCGTTTAGGAATAGTTTGTTCTTTACTGTCCATCTTTCAACTTCAGAGAAATCATGCTGTAAATACCCCCTCCAGTTGTGATATTTTTTAGCATATATTATAGTGTCATCTGCATACAAGTGTACATATATGGTGCCACACAGTGTATGCAGTACCTTAAAACAGTAGTATGTTATCATGTAATACATAATAGTACCTTATTGGCTCTTGCAGTGGCTCAGTGACAATGCACTTGCTGTGAAGTCTATTGTCTAAAAGTAATCGTAAATCTTTCCCTAACAATGATTCCCAAGTATTTTCCCATTTAGAGTATATGTAGCATGTTTCCTTCTGTAACCCAAATGCATAGCCTTATATTTATCTATATTAAACCTCATGTGTCACTCAGTTTATCCAAATCTTTCTGCAGAAAAAACTCTTGCTCTGTATTTGTTTGATTGCACAACTTAGTGTCAACAACAATTTAAGGTCATTAATGAATGGGTATTATATCTCTGTAAGAATATTTGCCTTTAATCACTTAAAGAACCAAATCCCTTTAAACCAATTGGCGGTCTTTTTGACCACATTTAAGATGGAGTATTTGTGCTTTGTTTGTTTTATTTGATTTGAGAAAGGGAACAGAGCTTTCTGAAACATGTCCATATTACTAGCAAATTGTTAATATTTTTTATGATTTAGGAGAGAAATTATTCAACATATATCAGAATTTTGTTTGAAGATTTTGTGATCTTTTGTATGAGACCACACTTAACAGTGAGGAGATTGTTTGTTGTGGCAGGACACATTATCTCAAAAGATACCCACTGTTTGTGTTTTTTTCATATATGTTGGTGGAGTAAAAGAGAACTGAACTTTTTTCCCTAGTTCCAGTGTGTACACCAACGTAAGTTAGCACTGAGGCTCCAAGTGTAGACACCAATGGTAAGTACACAGAGAACGATACTTAAAGGGATAGTAATACTTCGTTTTAACTTTATTTTATTTTGTAGGCATTAAAAAAACATGAAGAATGATACAAGTCTTATCTCTCAATCCTTTATGGTTTATGAGATATTCACAAGCAAAGTTCCCCTCCCCGCCCCTTTTACCTAGTGTAAGCCATCTCTTCTCAGATGTGAATCAGGTTGTATGACCAGACAGATAACAGAAGGGGACAATTTTCTTTGTATGAAAACAATGAAAGCCCTTCCCCCCTTGACAAGTTTTTCAGCTTTTTCCCTTATCTTATTTGAAGATTGTCCCTCTCTGCAGTCTACCTGGGCACCTCCCTTCTGATCTGGTTGAACAGGGGAGGGATACTTTGTGAATATCTCTTAAACCATAAAGGTTTGAGAGATAAGACATATCATTCTTCATGTTTTTTTAATGCCTACAAAATAAAATAAAGTTAAATCAAAGTATTACTATCCCTTTAAAGCCATTTAAATCAGTCTTGGTAGAATATATTGACATGTAACCGAGTGAAGAAAATACAAGTTTATATCTTGTGCTGGAAAATAGGCAGGTTCCCGTATAAAGTATGTATTCTGTTCACCCTAAAATGTCTTGGAGATTAAAAAAAAAGTGCTTTTGAGAAAGACTAAAAGTTTTATCACAATCTTACAAGTCAGTCAAGACCTCCAACTTAACAACATCATCTACAATATTATTTACAATTTTACAGTTACAAAAAATGTTTTTGCTCTCCTATTATACTTTTCTTATATATTTTATATTCTTTTTTTTTCTGGTGTTATATGTGTTTTTTGAGGGATTTTTTTAATCAAAATTGTAGGATTGATAGGCATAACTTTGTTATTCAGCACAACTTATAATATACTGTTTTGTGTTGGCTCATTTTGGGGCCCCTGAAGCTCCACCGCCTGCTGTTCTGTTGCATATTCACACCGACAATCCAAGTTTCATTTTGGATTACACTTTCTCACCTGAAACGGAGCACAGGGAAACGGACCACTGTTGTCTGAAAAGCTGTGTGGTGGATAGGTGACAGAGTTTAACCCATTATAAAACGATATTTCAATAGTTTAATGGGATGTTTTAACTGATACATTTTAATTCATTGGATTTGGGGGGATTGAGTGAATATACCATGCTCCCTTTGCCATTTGCAGTGTCTACTAATAAATTTCCATTTTTTGTACACTCTGTTTTATTAATGAACACATTAAAAAGCACTGGGCTCAGTTCTGAACCTTGAGACACTCCCATTTCCACCCCGAAAGAGACAAATGGCTGCAATCTAACCAGTCCTCTGTCCGTGCACAGATATAATTTCCCAAGACCAAGCTATTTAATTTACTCAGCAACCTGTTGTGAGGCACAGTAGCAAAGGCGTTTGCAAAATTCAAGCATACTACAGCAACAGCAATAACCTTGTCCAAGTTTCTATTTACCCTTTCATTTAATGCAGTTAAATTAGTATGACATGATCTATTCTTCATAAAATTATTCTGACTCCAACTTATAATATTGTTGGTCATCACAAGGTCATGCATACTATCAATTATTACTCCTTCTATCTTACCCACTATGGAAGTCAAACTCACAGGTCTGCAGTCTACCAGTCTAGATCCTACTCCCTTTCTTAGCAATGGTACCACATATGCTTTCATCCAATCACAGCGAACTAAGCCTGTTGAGAGTAAATCAATAAATATTAGGTATAATGGCTTGGCATTTCTGAACCAACCTTCTTAATTACCCTTAGCATTTGCCATCAGGTCCAGGTGCTTTATTCACAATAAATGTTTCCATAGTCTTTTGGACTTTTCCCTCACTAAGTCATGTACATGATGAAGGAAATTATGTGCTTCTCTCTATTTATCCACAGCATGTCATTGTTTTTTTCCTTTGTATACACAGAAGAAAAACATTTGAGGTCTCAGCCACTGCTTTTTTCTTTACTAATTAATTCAAAAACCTTCATTGTTTTTGTCTTTTATATGCTTCTAGGAATGTTTCAAAATGTTCCTGCTCTCTTTTGCAATACTTAAAAATTTTTTCAATTTTGGCTAGCCTAAATGTTTGTAGAATTAGTTGCATTCTTTATATTTTTAAATAAAGCATCTGACCCTTCACCTCTGGAAAAAGGAGTACTATGCTTTATGGCTTCTAAAAACCCATACATTGCAATATAATATGTATCTCATCATGGACCAAAAATCCTAATGAACACAAACATATTTGCTCTTGTACTTCATTCAAGAGATAATCTCTTCATTCAGCAATGGATGCCACATCTGTCCATAATTAAAATGTGATAAATATCTACATGTGTTTTAAAAACCATCTGTGAACTCTTTATAAGGTTTTACAATATATTTCAGACTGTGTTTTAGCAAATAAATTAGTACATTCAGTCACAGTTACATTAAGTGTGGAGATCCCTAAAATGAAGCCCAAGAAGGATGGAAACAGAACTTAATATCCTTCTTCAAGGTAAGGTGTGCTGTGATTTAGAGCCTAAGATATTCTATTTCCAAAACTAACTAGCAAGTGATAGTGATATTTCAGACTATTTCAGAATAATAAGTATGCATGGTAATTTATCTACGTGATCAAGGTCATATTTTAACAGGACAAAAGAGCAGGACAAGGTAAAACAAGGACACAGGTAATTGCTGTTTGAGAGTAAAATAGAAATAACCCATGGTATTAAAACATGTAGATCACTGCAAAAACTAAGGAATTATTGTAAAAAGGAGATAATGATGTTGGAACATATATACTGATGGCTTTTGTGAGAGATTTGGCTGCCCCATCCTTGACATGCTTGCCCATGCTATTTGAGATGGTCATAGAGATGGCCGTACAACTACAATTTAGAAGTTTCAAGGGCAAAAAAGGATATTATGAATGATTTTGAGGGATTGCAGGAGTTTATAAACAAAGAAAATATTGAAAACAACAAATAATATTGAGATGGTATTTTGGAAAGCCTGGCAGAATAATAATAATTAGTAGTAGTAGTATACCTTAGGAATAACAGGAGTAACATATTAACTTGCCTAGGTACATGTACTTCAGTCAGCAGTCTGGTAATTATGTTTACTATTTTTTAGCTGTTTTGGACCTTTCTTGCAGTACACTACAAATTATTTCTTTAAAAAATGACTGTGTCCATTGAAAGCCATTCAGGTTTATTGCAGCCCATTGTTTGCTTTGACAAAGCGTGACCTAGAGGCAAGTTCAGTAGCTATATATACAGGAAACAGCAGAGGTATACCTGAATGCTGTATGAATGGCACATTTAGGTACGTTAATCTTTTAAACTAATTAAGAGCCACTTATTCCTAGGATATAAGTCCTCTTTAAGACTTTCTTGTATGAACTTACAGTCTAGAGGACCTAATGAAGAAGACTCTGTTGAACTAAAAGTAGCAGGCAAACTGTAATACAAATGTAATAAAGCTTGGTCTTCTCTGAAGACATATATGTAGTTATATAAGGCAGCATTCATTTTTACCTAAACTATTTTAATTACCCAGAGCTGTGAGGAAGCAATTGGAGCACATAATGCCATATAATGTTAATAATTTTGCTTTGATGCATATTTCTCTATTGGATCCCCCTAACATACAACATTAGATGGGTGAACTGCAAGTTAACTTTTACCAGTTTGCTTTTGAGCTTGTGTACCAAAAATATATAATCCAACTTATATAATGACAGTTTGAAAGCAGACATATTTCTACAAGTTCCCCAATAATTCATAATATGTTGGATACTTTTCTAGAGTTCAGGTATTATGGAGTCTTTTACTTTTATTCGGAGCCCTGCAGTGACTCAAAATGGCCTTGACATAGTTAGACATATTAACTTTAAATAAAATTGTCAAACTGGAAAAGAATACCCCGTGGCAATATCAGATCTCAGTTCTATAAATGATTCTAATACTGATGCAAAAGTAGGGAAGAAGGTTCCATATCCCCAGTCAACTCCTTGTGAGCTTAGCACTGTAGTGCATATTAATTAAAGTGAATATTTAGTAAATCAGAAGTAAATCATATAGCAAAGAAAAAAAAACATTGGCACGAATGGGATTTTTACTTTGAGAAATATGGTGCAATTATTTTGCCCTGGATTTGCTTTTTGTTTGCCTTTCAAAACATGTCCAGTTACCTATATGCCTGTGCCTTATCCTTTCAAAAAGTTATATTGAAAATACTACAGACACATACATCATGTGGCAGAAAAAAATACCTGTGTACATATATAAAAGAGCAGTGACAAAATTGTTCATTTCAGTGGCTCTGTGATGATTAGATACGTTTAGTTCATTTCCCAGAGAAGTGCAATGTTCTTATAGGTTTTAAGAAATTCACTTTTAATTGTTAATAGCACAGTATGGACCTTTATAACTCACTGTCCAGTGTGATAATTAGACGTGCTCCTAGTGTCTGTGCTATACTTAGATTCATTCATTGAATACTGAATACAGAAGCTGATTAACAAAAAGTTCCACATTGTGCCAACAACACATAATGTAAGTCTCTCAGAAATGTTTGATACGACAAATAAATGGATAGTACAATATATAATGTAGCATAAACCACACTCTGCAAAGAGCCAGATTCTTAGAAGGATTAAAATAACGTATTAAAGCATATACCTATAAACAGACACTGGAGTAGGAAATCAAACAATTTTACGTGTTTCACACCAAAATGCGTAAGACTGATTCCTTTCTCCGGTGTCTGTTTATATATTTACTAGTTGAAGAGCCCATTATACGGGCCACAGTGCCACTGCCAGCTGGTCACAGGGCAGTCATGCGCAGTAGAGACTGCCCGCGCGGGCAGTCTCTACTGCACACGACTGCAGCACGCGCAGCAGTCTTTACTGCGCATGATTGAGTCGTTACACACGTTTTAGCGAATTATTATATAGGATACTTAAATAAATTTGTTTAATCCTTCTAAGAATCTGGCTGTTTGCAGAGTGCGGCTTATGCTACATTGTATCTTGGAAAGGGAAACCACACCTACTGACTTGCACCAGGAACATCTGGAGATTGGTGCTGAGTGTGTTAATTTCACTGTGACTGTTTATGTATCAGTGTCGCCATTTCTTTTTGCTTAGTACAATATATAGACAGTGTTTAATTATCTTTAAACTTAATACAATTATTTTAAGTGACAGGTCCACTTTAGAAAAATGTTAAAGCATAAATAATTTTTTTAGGAAAAATTCCTGCTGAGTAAAAAAGGCACTCCAGCAGCTGGGAGATGCATCTTTCCAGCATTAATACAGTTTCAATTGTTGTGTTTTTTAACCTTAACAGTTTCCTTTATTGGCCAGAACGTTAACATGTACATCAACTGGTGTTCAGACTGTTATTTAATTTCATTCTATGGGAGAGATGAATCACTGGTAACCATTCTCCATAGAATGTGATTGATGAGAACAGCTTTATCACTTCCTGACAGTTCGAACTGCAGTGCCAGCAGTGGGTGCCCTTGTTTTACTCAACAGAAAATGCCATATGACATATAGGTTTTCAATATAAATGTTGCTACTTTAAGACTCTGATTCCAGACCAAACAAGTTGTGAATACAAAGGAAACATTAACATTAACTGTCCACACTTTCTGTTTTGCTGATGACATCATAAATGACATTGAAAAAACTTAATCAATAATGCCACCGACATCATCGATAAAATCACTAATCACATGATATATGGTATAAAAATTACAATAATGAGATCACTATCTTAACATTGACATTATGAAATGGTCTTCCCATTGAACAATTTTATTTGTGTAGTGATAAATACTTTGATGTATGTATATGTGAATATACAGTTATATACACAATATGAAGTTGTACTATGTATACCTTGTAGCAGTATTATACAAGAAATACAGCTATATTTTCATGGCAGGAGGAGGTAATATAAACAGTAACACCACACAGTGCAATTATGTACATCATAGAACTCTACTTTACACATTTCAAGCTATACTAAAAACATTAAAAATAGTAGTAGCACAAAGCATATTGATGCTGTATAGCTTACACTGAACTGCAATACATTTCACATACAAATATTACATGTGATACAAAGCAGATGTCCTTACAGTGTACAGTGTTGATATCTCATATACTCATGCACAAAATATTGTGGCAATATGTACAGGGTAATCATACTTCATATACAGAGAACAAAAAATACAGGGGAGGAGAGTGGCAAATGTCACCATAAAATGTAAGATGATCAGGATATCTAAGAATTAGCCAGGTATGTTTCACTGCTGCTATTGGTGGTTTCCTCGGGCAACAGTCAAGGCCAGATTTACCAATAGACAGACTAAGCAGATACCTAAATCTCCAGATTTTAGGGGCACTTGGCAGTGGCCTGTCATGCCCACAGCCTTCCTACAGCCCATCCACTTGCTGCAGTGCCGCCTCACAAGTTCACAACCTCATATTGTTTAATCTGTTCATTAAAATGATGCACTTTGTCCTATTCATCACATCTCAGAGCAGATCAGTGTTTTGCTGCTATTGACAGCTTCCTCAGGGTGTACAGTGTTTGTCACTCTTCAATGGGCTTTAGTTGCTGCAGAATAAAATTCTCCTTTGATACCACAAACAAGGAGGACAAATAACAGAGGTTGAGTTTCCAAATGAACTAATAAAACATGCATTTTAACTCTTTGGGAATTAAATTGTATTTATTGCTACAAATAGTACAATGATACAGCGCTGAATGGGCTACGTTTTTGTAGGCATAAACTGAACAGCTTCTCAACTCTTAGTCAGCACTTTCTTTCCTGAGTTTTTTGAGTTGTCCAAACTATCTATCTCCTAAACCTGCAGCACACATGTAATAATACATATAAAAGTACCAATACTATATAAGTATTTTCCAGCTGATAACTTGCCGTATTGCTGGATGAGGAGAAGAGCAATTCTGATTATTGCTTCCTTCAGCTTTTCTAGGAAACACTGACAAGATGACTGAACTTAACTTCATGGGGTTTGAGGGTGTTTAAAGTTAATGATGTGATCATTTGAAATAGGATTTCATAATCGAATCAACGTATTTGTGCTGTACATCAGCAAGGAGAAAATAGATGAGTTCTTTGGCAGATGCAGCCAGAATATATTGCTTAACTCTTCCTTTATCTGAGCAAAACCTTTCTGCAGTTCCCATACAGTCTGGGACAGGACCATGGTCACCTAAGCTATCCCTGCAGGCTCCATATTATGGCTCAGTCATCACATCACAATTTACCTGAGGGCAGGTCTTCTTCAGGAGATGGAATCTTAGAGAAGGAAGAACACATCTAAGCAACCCACATTTATTGAGGGCCTTAGGATGGAAAAAGAGCCCATCACAGTGAGTGTCTACACAGGGGTCAGTCCAAAAGTCCAAGGTACCAGAAAGCAGGCAAGGGAGCTGGAGTCCAGATGTTCAAGGTCCCATTATGCAATTTCAGACAGGGTCAGGTATTCTGAACCAGGGCCAGGTGCTTGTAGTGCAACCATTAGCAACCTCCTGCCCCCAAGGTTTGAGTCCCAATGTTTAATTTGTTACTGGCTGGATAGAGTAGTCAAAGGCAAGGGACTAAATCATGAGATAGAAGCCAAATCAAAACAATCCATAGTCAGGGCAGGTTGTAAAGGTTCATAAGCAGAGAGACAATCCAGAGGACTAAGGTGCATGGCTAACAATGCAGGCAAGATTCAAGCCAAGGTCTAGGACAGGAGACATAAAGAAGTCCAGCAGCAATGCTAGGGTCAAAAGCAAGGAAATCTCACAAACAGGAATCAAGAAGGCTGAGTCACAGGATAGGCAAAAACAGCTGAGCAGTGAGTGTTCAGGGAGACTGGGGTTAATAACTGCTGACCATGAGTTAGCTGACATGCCTGGCCATTCAGGAGACATGGGAATCTCCAGCAGGCCATGTGCATGCAGTCTGAGACTCTCCACTGAGATAATCTTTTTAAGTGCACTGCAACACAGCGATAAGGTGCTAAAAGCCCAATTCAGATCAATGGGATTTTTTTCTCAGCCACTTTTGACCTCTAGGTTCCAGAGGTGTCCATCTCATTGCTTTGCAATGCATTAGACACATCTGTGTCACACAAAGGGTTAACCCTTTGCGTTCCAGAAGGGTGTTTAAAGCACTGCTTTTCAATTCAAAGGCTACATATCTGGCACTCAAAGGGTTAAACATAAATCTCTGGTCACCAACACATTGCTTCACAAGTGTGTCAGAGACCATTTGCATTCAATGGGTTAAATTAATAGCAATTTGGGAAATATTTCTTTATTCCCATGGTGCAGATGGTTTGTTCCTGAACTGCTCCTCTTAGCCTCTTCACTAAAGGGGACATTTATAAAAAGGTGTTCTTCTGCTTTGTTTGTGAAGTTTACTTAAATGATACTTATAAAGCAGAATTGTAAAGTTTATAAATGTGGCGTTATAGTGTGTTTTTTATAGTTATATTTGTTCACACTTTACTTTTTTGTGCGCACGTTTGTGAATCCCACTTTTGGCTACTACACCACAAATAAGAACAGGAAAGACATGGCGTTAATATTCTGGAGAAAACTGTGTCGCTAAAATGTCGCAAACAGCGACATTTCTTTATAAATTCGCTGAGCCACTTTTCGTAAAGTTACGAACAACACTTTTCAAAAAACACTACTACATGGAGTTACGCTCTCTTAATGCATCATTATTACTTTTATAACTACACTTCAGTTTTAACTCCATTTTAAAGTTCAACTTCTCTTTACTCCACTTTTATAAATGTCCCCCTAAGGGTCTTATACATAAAAGAACACAAGTGCATTTCTGGAGCAAACGAACTGCATTATGGGGGATAAATGCAAATTCCAAAAATGCCCATTGATTTTAAAAGACTATAAACCCCTTGAATGCAGGAGAAGTCTCTAGTGCATTACTTCACAATTCATTAGAGATCAATGTAGCATTCAAGTGGTTAAAAACCCATTTAAATCCAGGACATTTGTACTTGTTCCCACAGTGCACCTGGTGCCTCTTAACTTGGCCAAAGGCCCTTAAAGGGATAGTAATACTTGCAAATTACTAATCCCCATATTATAGCTTTGTTAAAAAGAAACTTATTGCCCCCAGTGTCATCTCTCAAACCCTTATGGTTTGAGGGATGATAGCGCTCAAAGTCCCCCCCCCTCCCCCTTCCCTGACTGAACGCTGACTGCAGGGGAAGTTGTCATATGACAGTCTTATGTGCATCAGGCGTCTCTGCAGCTGAGCCGAGATAGTGTTTATAAAAAAGAATTCTTTCACCGAAACGGTCTTCTACGTGTGCTTGGTTTGGGTTTGCAAGCACATGAAGAAGACCATTTTAGTGAAAGATTTCTTTTTTATAAACGCTATCTCGGCAATGCTGCAGAGCCACCTGATGCAAGTAATACCGGATATCACTGCAGTCAGTGTTCAGCATTCAGTCAGAGAAGGGGGAGGGAGGGGAGAACTTTGAGCGCTATCATCTCACAAACCATAAGGGTTAGAGAGATGACATTTCTTTTTAACAATACTACAATATGGGGATTAGTAATTTGCAAGTATTACTATCCCTTTAAGAGCCTAATTCATTAAATTAAAGTGGAGCAACTTTGAGGTAAACCAACGGCACCACAGGAGGCAAATATTTATTTAAATTAAGCTTCTAACCCTTGAGTGCGAGATAGGTCTCCACACAATGTGACAGACACCTCTCTTGCATTCAATGTTAAAAAAATGCAATTTAAATAATTGGGAATTTGGGGAAATTTCATTCGACCCCCACTGCGTAGCTGGTTTGCCTCAGAATCACAACTATTTATTTCCTGAATACAGATGTCCCATGTTTATAATATATAATATAATATATATAATAATATTTATAATAGCATATTGGAATTATTCTGGGCTAAACCAACTGTACCACAGAGAACAAATAAAACTTCCTGTCAGACTGTGAAGCAATGCAGTAGAGACCTCTCTGGCATTCAGGGAGGTAAAATGCTGTATTCAGGTGCATGAGAATGTATTCGTTTTTATTAGTCCTCTATGGTGCATTTGATTTACTCCAGAATAATTCCAGTTTGCTTTTATAAATATGGGCCACTAGGGGAAGATTTATAAAGGTGGGGTAGAGAAAGAAATAGCTATAATTTGTGTTAAAACTTAAACTCCGTATATAAAACGAAGCCTGTGCCAGTTTTGGAAAAGTGATGGTACAGATGGAGAAAATTCTGGCACTCCAAATTTATAAAGAAATATCATTAACCACGACAATTTAGCAAAATAATTTTTACCACAATCTTAATCTGTTCTTAAGCATTCCAGGTGTTAAAGGAATACTAATGTTTCACAAAAACGCAGCTCCAATTAATCTTCATAGTATTTGAGTCATGGAGAGTGATATTGCAATACTGTCAGAGTTGTAGTTCAAGAGTAATTGAATTATAAAGTGTCCCCCTCCCCTCCTTTACCTAGTGTAAGCCACCTCCCCTCAGATGTGGAATCTGGTCTTAAGACCAGACAGCTCACATCAAGAGACAATCTTCTTACTGTGAGAACAATAAAAAGCCTGCCCCTTTGACAGCTTTTTCATTATGCTCACTGAAGATTGTCCCTCTCTGAGATAAATCTGGACAGTCTTGCTGCTCTGAGGTGAGCAGTGTTATGTCAGTAAAAGAGACAGGAGGGGGATACATTATCATTCAATTACTCTTGAACTACAATTCTAACAGTATTGAAATAACATTCTCCACGGCCCAAATACTATGAAGATTAATCGGAGCTGCTTTTTTTGTGAAACATCAGCATAATAATGCCATATTTATAAATATCACTGTTTCCATGACTTAAGTACAATTCTTTAAAAAGTACTAAGAACGTTGTTTTTTTGTTTGTTTCTTTACAAATCTCCCCCTAGTTCCTAAACGTTTGAGTCATGTTAAATGAAATGCTTGGCTCTTCTGCTTTCCACAGTTGGAGAGCTCAGCTGTTTTACTGTAAGAAATGGCTGCCAAGTTTACGTATTGTGTGCACATTTATAGTGCTCATAATTAATAGGCCCTGTGCATTCTAAGTTTTTGGAAAACAGTTCGCTGTCTGCCCAGGTAATACCCTCTGACAACGTTTTGAAAAATTATTATGTCATCTGGCAGTATTTTATAGGGGGGGGGGATAGCGAGTTTTTTTTTTATTTTTTTTGTAATGCATAGCACTGCCATATGGCATCTAAGAAGAATCAGCCAGATTCCACAGGCATGCATTGGATAATATCCCACAGCACTTGGAAATGAATATAGTTTTGGTGCCAAAATGTGGACTCTGTTAATCTCCTATTATTGTGAGGAAACCAATTCATCTGTATTAATTATAAACAAATTTTAATTACTTTAGTAAAAGCTCATTATGTACATATTGGTTGCCAACCCAAGTGTTTGAACCCTGTAAAGCTTTTAACAAAAAAAAAATTAGGCTCACAAATAACAGTAATTTATTTTTATTGAACAGCATAAACTGATAACATGTTTTGTGCCTGCATGTGGCCACATTCTTTACACATCAAAATTATTTCTGTAAAAGATGACAGGAAAAAAAATCCTGGGACTTACACTGCTGTGAAAACAGTCACAAATATTCAGAGGATAAACAAAGCGGAATAATAAAGTGTTGATAACATATATATTACATACGTTTACCCACCATTAAAACTGATGTACTAAGAAGAATGTGAGTAATTCAGGGGGAAGCCAATTGCTTTCCAGGAGACAAATAAAGATAATTAAAACATGCTTATATGTTGTACTAACCATTTTTTGTTTAACCCTTTCAGTGCCAAAGCAATGCGTTCCATACCCCTCTGGCACTGAAAGGGTTAATCCCTTGAGCACCAGAGGGGTATTCAACGCATTGCTTTCGCAATGCGTTGGATAACCCTCTGGCACTCAGAGGGTTGAAATAAATTGTTTTTGATAAATTAAAGGGGAACTATCACCTGAAATAAAGACCCCCCAATAATCCTGTATAATAATTCACTAAGTGTGCGTTTGTCAGAAGCAGTCATGAGCAGTACAGATGGCTGAGCGCGCTGTAGTCATTTGAACTACAGATTGCCCACGCCACGGCTGATAACAGAGCGGGGTTCCGAATTCGGTGAGCAGAGAAGACTATGGTCTGAATTTGGGGGCCCCCGCTCCATATCAGCCACGGCAGGGGCAGTCTCTACTGAGCTTGTCTGCACTGCGGCCATTGCTGGGTGGCACTGTGGCCCATGTACACAGGCTCTTCAACTAGTTAGCTATATAGCGATAAGCTTATAAATAGTACTATTATCCATCATAAATACCGCGTTATTCAGAAGTCCTACTTCTTCTGAGACTGACGTCCAGGCTTTTTGAATTAGAGGCATCTGCACTCCTTCAAAGTCAGTCCCATCTGTTACCTTAACCCTTTGAGTGCCAGAGAGGTACTCAAAAGGAGGTCATTGCTTTGCAATGCATTGCATACCCCTCTGGCACTCAAAGGGTTAAGAAGCCGCTACCTCACTGCTCCACGCAATGCAGTCTTGCGTCGCCTCACTCACGCGATGCAGTCATGCACAGTAGAGACTTCCTGAACATGGACAGTCTCTATTGTTCATGACTGCATCGTGACAAACATCCTAGCGAATTATTATAAATAGGAGTATTGGGTGGGGACTTTATTTGGAGTGATAGTTCCACTTTAACTATTGTATTTTGCTTTTTCCCTGCATAGTGTTCTAATTAATTATGTTTGAGGCAAGACTTTTCAATCAATTGTAATATTAGAAATGACCTCAATGTGTGGGCTCTGCCTAGGTTCATTCATAGAACAGAGTGTATGATAATATTGGCCCAGTACAGATGCAAATTGACATAAGATTCTACACTGTGCCATCAGCAAATAAAAGTTGATTTCTCAAAAACATTTTGCATTATAAACAAATGGCTAGTGGAACACAGATAGTTTTTAATTTTCTTTAAAATTAAACTTATTTTAGTGAGACCAGTCCACTTTAAATGAGGCTTTTAACTCTTTGAATGATAGAGGGTCTCCAACATATTGCAAAGCAATCCATTGAAAATATCTCTAGTATTTGAGTCGTTAAAAGCCCCATAAACCCCTTAGGGACTCTGATGTGCCAGGACCATCACTGGTAAACTTGTCTAAAGGACCAGGGACAGTCCTGGCACGTCACGTATTTTCCTGCGAGAGTGCAGCATGCACTAGTGGGGTCTGAAATTGCCTGCTCCAAGACCGGAGTAGTCTCTATCAGACCCCTTGTTTGGCACACCGGTACACATCATTAGTCACGTGTACCAGAGCGTCGACCAAGATCAAAGAGGTCCTTAAGGGAAGTTCACTTCCCAGACCGCTCATTGTTAAGGAGTTAAACTCTATGGTATTTTGGGGAATTTCTATTTGCAGTTGGTTTGCTCAAAAATGATTCCAGAAGTGAGATGCACTGACGGGTGATAAAGTGGAGCCAATGCACTAAGATTTCTCAAGTGCAGAAGGGATTTTAGTGTATAGGCTCCATAGCATAACATAGGAACTAGAGAAATGATAACACTGGAGAAGTTATCTTCCTCACCTCTTTCTTCTCTCAGTGCATATCCTCCCCCTCCTCAGATATTTTTTATATGCATTATCAACATATATAAATTGCTAGGCTGCTAAGCTCGCTGTGTGTGTAACAGCACATGCACAGTAGAGACTGCCGGAACGATGCAGTCATGAGCAGTAGAGACTGCAGGAACGATGCTGTCATGCGCAGTAGAGACTGGCCAAACTCGCTGATCCAGAGACGGGAGCTCCAAATGGCTCACCACCTGTCTGTGCTCCTGGCTCTGGGGCAGTAGCCGAGGCCGCTGGATGGCACTTTAGCCCGTGTACACGGGCTTTCATACTAGTGTATATATAAATAGATAGATAGATGACTGCTGAGTCATGCTGTCAGTTAGAACTTTCAGGAAGTATTTCACTTTACCCTTTGAGTGCCAGAGGGGTATGCAGCTCAATGCATTGCGTACCCCTCTGGCACTCAAATGGTTAACACTGGGATAATTGGGATAATTTGGGGTCATTTTAACATAGTAACATATTTGATGAGGCTGAAAAAAGACATGCGTCCATCAAGTCCAGTCCATGCCAAACACACCCCTGTTGATCCTGAGAAAGGCAATAAAAAAAAGCCTTCTGGAGCCATTTCCAATTTAGCCCCAAGTGGGTAAAAACTTCCTTCCTGATTCCAAATAGCAGTCAGATAGTTCCCTGGATCAACATCCTATCTGCTTTGTAGCCATCTGTTATAATTTTTAATATTATTCTGTGCTAGATAGGCATCCATTGCTTTTTTTTTTTAAAGCAGTTGCATTATCTGCAAGTACATCATCCCGAGGCAAAGAATTTCATAGCTTTACCACCCTTACTGTAAAGAATCCCTGCCTGTTTTAGTCAAAATCACCTTTCCTCTAGTCTTAAAAGACGACCTATTGTTCTTAGCTCAGCTCTTTGCATAAATAAATCATCAAAAAGTGGTCATCAAGAGCTGCAACAATTATATATTCCTGATGTGTCATATTGAAACTCTTTACCGCCTTACTACAGCTGAGTTGAAGACTGCAGGTAGACTGAAAGCAGAAGAAACCAAAGAACTATACTAGCCAATTCAAATAGGTAAAATAGCTCATTCAGAATATATTTGCAATTAAAGGGATAGTAATACTTCATTTTATCTTTATTTTATTTTGTAGGCATTAAAAAAACATGAAGAACGATAGAAGTCTTATCTCTCAAACCTTTATGGTTTAAGAGATATTCACAAGCAAAGTTTCCCCCTCCCGCCCCTTTTTCCTAGTGTAAGCCATCTCTTCTCAGATGTGTATCTGGTTGTAAGACCAGACAGATAACAGCAGGGGACAATCTTCTTTGTATGAAAACAATGAAAGCCCTTCCCCCCTTGACAAGTTTTTCAGCTTTTTCCCTTATCTTAATTGAAGATTGTCCCTCTCTGCAGTCTACCTGGGCACCTTCTGATCTGGCTGAACAGGGGGGGATACTTTGCTTGTGAATATCTCTTAAACCATAAAGGTTTGAGAGATAAGACATATCATTCTTCATGTTTTTTAATGCCTACAAAATAAAATAAAGATAAAACGAAGTATTACTATCCCTTTTAAAAGAAAACACTACCATTACCTTGATTCCCTTAATTTGAAGAATAATATCTTTTTGGCATTTTGGTTTTGCTGTCAGTATCAGTAAAAGTAATTTTTAACTCACCTAGGCAAAGTATAAAATAATAGGCTCACTTAACCCCTTCGTGGTTCTCAACCAGAGTGTCATTGCCCTTTGATTTGCTTAGGGTTCTGCTTTGTCTCTGTGTTGACTTTGACAAAAATGTGAATGTTGTTTTTCAAATGTATATTTATGGAAATTGTTAAGCATAACATACTTTTTTCTCTTTATGATTGTGAGATGTGAGAATAACGATATATTTATGTATTTGTTCTCTTCGTTACACATTTAACAAATGAACTATAAACTGTTATTGGTGTTCAACTACCCTGACAACGCTAAACTCTGTATTATGTTTGCCTTAAAGGGATAGTAATACTTAAATTTTACTATACTGCATATTGTAGCCCTTAAAAAAAAACTTAAATGCCCCCAGTGCCATCTGTCAAACCTTTATGGTTTGAGAGATATCTGCTTTTAAAGTTCCCCCCTCCCTGACGTTAGTGTTCTAGATGACTGCAGGGGAGTCCAGTCCTGGGTCCAGCCGGCGGCTCTGCAGCAGAGCTGAGATCACATTAATGAAAAAGAAATCCTTCACTGAAACGGTCTTCTATGTGTGCTGGCAAACCAAGCTCATGCAGAAGACCAGTCCAGTGAAGGTTTTCTTTTTCCATAACGCGATTTCGGCTCTTCTGAAGAGCCTCCGCCGGTCCTGGGACAGGATTCCCCTGCAATCAGCTAGAGCACTAACGTCAGGGAGGGGGAACTTTGAAAGAGGATATCTCTCAAACCATAAAGGTTTGAGAGATGGCACTGGAGGCATTTCATTTATTTTTTAAGGGTTACAAGATGAAGTATAGTAAAATGTAAGTATTACTATCCCTTTAAGCAGAAATAAATTGAGAACTACTGCCTCAGATGGTCCAAGGTTTTAAATAATACATATTTTTACTATATTTTCAGTTCTATAGTTGCATACCCCACAACTGTACCTTTTTTACCAGTTACGGTAACATTATTGTGCTCTTGCAACTTACAAAAAAATAGCTGCTGTCTTCATGCAATGTAATGAGAACTAATTTAAGGGCTAGAAAAAATATCATGTCATGAAAAGAAATCTTATTAAGCATATGACCATTTAGTGCACACTGCTGAGTGGATGTGTTTTAGCAGTTATATAGAGGCTGCAGCTGTGAGTGTACCTTTTTTCATTTGTGAAATGTTGGAGTCTTTTCAGTTATGTACTCATATATAGAACTACTAGTGTAAAAAAGTAAGATGCTAAATATAGCACAATTTGTTACATTTACTATAAAGAAGACTCTGGTCTTCTTTATTGCTAACATTACTATCCCTTTAAATTCCATCACTCTATTAACTTCTACCACTCCTGCTGGCAGACTATTCCACTTATCTACTATCCTTTCAGTGAAGTAAAACTTAGTCTAAAACTAGAGGGACAGAGGTTTAGATGTAATTTAAAGCGGAGCTGCCAACTTATTTAAAGTCTCCCTGCCATAATTATGCAGATGGCGACTAGCTTAATAATAGTTATCTTACGTCTAAATACTACACAATGCTACCAGGGCCAGATTTAGAATTAGGCAGAGTAGGCATCTGCCTACAGGCGCACCCAACAGAGGGGCGCCTGTCACTGGGATCATGTGTGTGTTTTTTTTTTTTAATTAAATTCACCTGAGTCACCTCCCCGCCCGGCGCCATAAAGAAAGGTCTGTGCCTCCTTCTTCGGCACAGACCTGTAGCTGCTGCGCTTTCTCGTTGGGTTTTTAGTAATACAGAGCACCGGGAGATGACATAATCTCCCAGCGCTCTGCATTACTGAAGACCGCATGGAAGCTCCAGCAGCTACAGCTCTGTGCAGAAGGAGGAGGCACAGAGCGCTCTTGCCGCTGGACCACCAGGGAAGAGGTAGGAAACGGACACTGGGGCAACGTGAGGGTAATATAGAGATTATGGGGGCAATATTGAGCTGATGGGGGCAATGTGGAGATGATGGGGTCATTGTGAGGGCAATATAGAGCTGATGGGGCAATGTGGAGCTGATGGGGGCATTGTGAGGGCAATGTGGAGATGATGGGGCAATATGGAGCTGATGGGGGGCAATGTGAGGGCAATGTGGAGCTGATGGGGGCAATCTGGAGCTGATGGGGGCAATGTGAAGGTAATATGGTATGTGGAGATGATGGGGCAGTGTGGAGCTGATGGGGGCAATGTGAGGGCAATATGGTATATGGAGATGATGGGGGCAATGTGAGGGCAATATGGAGATGATGGGGGCAAGTAGGAGTTAATGGGGGGCAATGTGGAGATGATGGGGGCAACGTGGAGATTAGGAGCATTGTGGAGGTGTCCAGTGCAGATGGCCCACGGGGGGCGCTTCAGATTTCTGTGCCTACAGGCTCCTGAGATGTAAATCCAGCCCTGAATGCTACAGTAAGCCTTAATCTTCCGAGACCAGAAGCCAGGCATCAGTACAGACATCTTGTCTGCTCGCCTGCGCTGTCAGTCCCGGTCTTCCTTTAGAAGCATTGCACTGGCCCAAATGGCACCGGAGGGACTGGCGGCTCAGGCGCACGGACTGCAGTAACCTGGATGTCAGCCTCGGAAGATTAAGGATTTCTCTAGCAATGTATACTTTTTAGAGGTAAGATAACTATTATTAAGCTAGTCGCCATCTGCCTAATTATTGTAGGGTGACTTTAACTAACTTGGTAGTTCAGCTTTAAATTACATCTAAACCTCTGTCCCTCTAGTTTTAGCCTCTGGCCTCTTGTCCTAACATTTTTGCTGTCAGCAGAGAAAGAAAGCAACAGAAACTTTTTCCTGCCTTCAATGCTGTAGAATCAGTTGGCACTTTATAAATAATTAATAATAATAATTCTGTATTCATTCTGCTGGGGAAGAAGACCAGTGTAAACAGAGTAACAGTTAAATGTACTGAGGTAAACTGTATTATTCATTGTCCCCATTGTTTCCATGACACTCATTCACCTCACCCTCTACTCAGTTAAATTATAACTGTCCTTGCCTAATGTATCTCATCAGGATACATATTATTTGGTAGAATTGTATCCAGTACAGCTACACTGCCCCATTATGATACAAAGTGGTTTGCCTATCACTAAGAGATCCTCCCTGCCCCCTCCTCAGCTATGCTCAATTCCCCTGTGTTGTCTCCTACACCAAATAAAACAGCTGATCGTCATTTGAGAAGAATGGAAGAAGTTCCTGACTGTCAGCTGCTACACTGGTAACCTGGCAACCAAGAAAATTCCCCTACCAGGCCTTTACATTTCTTTTTGAAGATGATTCCCCTGCCATACTTTTATCTGGTCTGATCAGACAACTCTTCAGCACCTACTAGTATATTCTAGAGCTTTGTGAAGTATGCATATTAAAAATAGCACAGGGATTACCTTACACATTCAAACCAATACACTAGAACAGAGGAGTCCAAGTTTTTCTGTCATGGGCAACATGATGAGAAATCCATATGCCTTTGGGCCACATTAAATTTTAAGTGGTAGCTATGGTGAATTATAGCATGGGAGCTATTTAAAAAAAAACAACAAAGTTTAATGAAGTTCAAGGGATAGTAACGCTTAATATGCAATATATATATATATATATATATATATATATATATATATATATATATATATATATATTCAATAGTTATTGCATGGAGAATTATCGGACGAAGGGAGTGTTACTAGTGAGGTGCCTCATGGATCTGTACTGGGGCCCATTCTTTTGAATATTTTTATTAGTGATATAGCAAAAGGTATTCAAGGTAAGGTATGCCTTTTTGCAGGTGATACAAAGATCTGCAAGAGGGTAGACATTCCTGGGGGAATAAGCCAAATTACAAATGATTTAGGTAAATTAGAAGAATGGACTAGAGTGTGGCAGCTGCAGCTGATAAATGTAAAATAATGCACTTGGGATGTTAAAATCTAAAGGAAATATAGAGTATCAAGGGTAATTTGCTGTCAGAGACAACAGAGGAAAGGGTTTGGGAGTAATTATTTCTAATGACTAAAAGGTAGGCAGGCGATGTAACAAAGCAGTGGGAAATGCAAGCAGGGTGCTGGGTTGATTAGCTAGGGGCATTAGTAGCAGAAAAAGGGAAATGTTAATGCCACTCTACAGATCTCTGGTCAGACCTCATCTAGAGTATTGTGCAAGTACTGGAGACCCCATCTCCAGAAGAAAATTCAGAAAAGGGCTACTAAAATGGTGACTGGTTTACAGGAAAAGAAATATCAGGATATAGACTAAAAGATCTGAACATGTACAGCTTGGAGGAGAGAAGAGAGAGACATGACATGATAGAAACATTCAAATACATGAAGGGATTCAACAAAGTGCAGGAGGGAAGTACATTTCAAACGAGTAAAAATGTTAGGACAAGAGGCGATAGTCTAAAACTAGAGGTACATAGGTTTAAATATAATGTAAGAAAGTTTTCCTTCATTGAAAGGGTAGTAGATAAGTGTAATAGTCTACCAGCAGAAGTGGTAAAAATGAATACAGTGATGAAATCTAAGCATGCATGGGATAGGCATAAGGCTGTCCTTGAACATAAGACAAGACCAAGGACCAAATAAAGTTTGAGATTTTTACAGTAGGGAAATGGGCAGACTAGATGGGCCAAATGCTTCTTATGCGCCGTCATAGTCTATGTTTCTATTTCAAACTTGAATTTTTTAGGTGTAGCATCTCAGTGGCCTGAAGTGTTACAGTGGCACTGTTGCTACTGTAGCCTATGGACAGCTCTGTCAGTTGACCATAAGTCACTATAAGATGGTGTAACAACAGCACCACTGTAACATTTTAGGCCATTGACATACTGCATCTAAAATCATCAAGTTTGATCTTTTCAACAAAACACCTGTCAGAAATGGGACTACTCTTGTTTAACAGTGTAAATAATTTGACATATTAAGTTACTATCCCTTTCAATTGTACAGTTATATGCCTTATAAGGCTGAAAAAACATGTGTCCATCAAATCCAGCCCATGCCATATCACCCCTGTTGATCCAGAAGAATAAAAAAAAAACAATTGAAGCCATTTCCAATTAAGCCCTAAGTGGGTAAATATTCATTCCTGACTCCAAATGGCAGTCAGATAGTTCCCTGGATCAACATCCTATCTGCATTGAAGCCATCTGTAATAATTCTCAATATTGTTCTGTGATAGATATGTATCCATTAACTATATGGTAGGTACAATTAAAAGAGAGTACTTGCACTTATTCTTATCTCTCAAACCGTTATGGTTTGAGAGATATAGGAAAATAAAGTTCTCTGTTCCCTCCCCTTTCTGTTTGACGAGCTGTAAAGCTGTCAGAAGCAGATTCTGGTCATGCGACCAGATGCGGCTTTTCAGCAGCACAGATATAACAATATCTAAAGACAAATACTTAATTTAGAAAGGTCTACAAAGTGTGCCTAGTTTGCAAGCACACTTTGTGGACCGTTCCAATGAAGTATTTATTTCTAAATAGCGTGATTTCAGCTCTGCTGAAGAGCCTCTGTCTGGTCAAATGACTGGAATCTGCAGCTGTCAGATAGATGGCAGACTTGAGTAAAACAGCCAGGAAAAGTTAACTTTAGCAAATTATATCTCTCAAATCATAAAGGTTTGAGAGATAAGACTTACATCAATGTTAACCTTTTTTTAATATCTACAATATTAAATCAAAGTAAAATTAACCATTACTATCCCTTTAAACTTTCTGGAAGTATGCAGCTCTTAGCAGTAGGAGAACTTTTGTTTTACTCAACGAGAAAAGCCCTACTATATATATATATATATATTTATAACAACACTTTACTACTTTTTTAAAAACCTCATTTTAATCAATGTGAGTTTTCTTATCTCCCCTATAATGCACTTGGTTTGCTCCAGTATGAAGCCTATTAGGCCATAGGAACTTATGTATTAAAGTGGAGTAATTCTGGAGCAAACAATCTGCACAACAGGGGAAATAAACATCCCCATTTGTTTAACCCCTTGACACCAAGGGTTAAATGATAGCAGCACGCCTCAGTGCACACTGCTATCATGCTGGTGAGGCTGAAACTGAATGATCCAGGAAGGAAGAGCTCAGTCTGAGTCATTCTCTGTTTTGCCGGTACATGTGATCGCTCCTACAAGAGTCAAGTGTACCGACTTTTTCATTCACATAGGCAATGTGTCTTACACACTGCCTTTGTGACTGTTCTCTGCCTCTCTCTTCCTTACTTTGAAAGTAAGGAAGGCAGAAGCAGAGAGCAGACTTAACAGCAAACACTAAGAGGACAAAGATGGTACTATTAACCCCTTCAATGCTGGTACTGGGGGCAGAACAAATGTAGGTCTCTGTATAACCTACTGACACCACTCTGATTATTTAAAAATTATATTCAGCTAAATCAAATTATTTTATTCACAAAATGTAATTTAAAAACACAAATACTGAAGTTAAATTAAAGTTTAATGTGAGTTTTATTAATGTGGAGCACAGTAATACACTTAGATATACACCTCACAGTAATGTACAAAAAACATTTTAAATCCGGGAGGGAAAGAGGGACATTGGAATTTTCTCTCCAGAGGGACAGTGCCCCCTTAAAATTGCACATTTTGTACATATGAATGACCGATCATACCTTTCTTGCAGTATCCATAAAAAATTAACCAATTGGGAACAAGTGTGGTATCAAAAGAAAGCCCTGCTTGTGCGTCAAAAAGGTCAAAATTGCTCTGGTCCTTAACTGCAAACCACTCCAGATTTTCCAGATCCTTAAGGGCTTAATTCGTCCTTTCACCCCTAGAATTCTAGTGAGGTCTCCAAGACATTGGGAAGCAATCCTATGGAAACCAATCAGTGGTTTATACGCCCTATTTAAATCAATGGAAATTTAGTGAATGTTTATTTTTCCTCTATGATGTAGCGATTGTGCTCCATGTTTGGAAAAGAATGGCTCACTTGGTTAACTGACTGATTCAGGCACTAGCTGTGTATCTGTGAAAACCTGGTTCAGTTCACAGCATCAGTTCCTTATGACTTTAGCCAAGGCGCCTTATCTCACTGTGCTTACAAGTCCTAACAATTTAGATTGTACGATCTAAGGGAAAAGAAATCACTGTGCAGAAATTGGTAGTGCTATATAAGAATAAAGATATTATAATTGCTGTAGTTTGCTTTTATACATAAGCTCCATAGTGTGATACCTTCTGTTAGATCAGCAGATGTTTACATGATAGAAATGGTTTTACTTCACTAAGACGTACTCTTCTCTCCCATTTGTGGACTAATTCAGAGATTATATTTAGTATAGCAAAGTATTATGGCTCGCAATGAGATTTAAGGGCGGATATATAATAGAGGATTATAATAGTGGATTAGAAGAAAGCTATCACTGAAAATGATGTATGCTTATTCGTAACCAGACACAACCTCCTCCTGTAATTGTTTAACAAAATGTTCCTTTTTTAACTTCCTTAGTGGATATATATCTAATAATGTGATGTTTTCCCTCATCTAGCAAATCACCATGTCAGTGATTCTTTCCACCAATATCCATTTCCAAAAAATAATAAAAGTGAGAGCGTTTAACCCCTTGGATGACAGAGATTGCTACATCACATTTCTCCCGGCTGAATGAAAACTTCCAGCTTATAAACTTTTTTCACATAAATGTGTGTAAGTGAAGCTTAATTCATTCTGCCAGTCAGTACCCATACAGTATACATTTTCTGTTTTACTACAGCCTCACTTTACAGCTGGGAAAGTCTGACTGCTGCAAACAATGCTAACATACCTCTGTATTAGATCTGTGTCTGGACCTGACATATGCAGGCTGGTGTACAAAACAGAACTGGGGCCATTTTAGAGCAAGTCAACTGTACCACAGGGGGCAATTAAGACAGCTTAACATTTTGAGTGCCAGAGAGGTAGTCAATGCATTGCTTCACAATGCATTGGATACCCCTCTGGCACTCAAAGGGTTAAAACCCCCATTGATGTAAATGCAGCTTTTTAACCCCTTGAATGCTAGAAAAGTCTTCATCGCATTGCATTGGGGACTTTTCTAGCATTCATGCAGATAAAAAAAAAAAATAATCAATGGGAATATGAAGCCTATTTATTTTTACTATGGTGCAGTTGGTTTGCTCCAGAATTACTCCAGGAAGAGATGCACTGAGCGTGATTAAAAAGATGATAAAGTGGAGCTTACTTCCCCAGTGATATCACTTCTCCAAGTTTTATGTTATTTTATGGAGTCCATGCACTATGATGTGTCAAGTGGGAGAGATCTTAGTGCATGGGCTCCACAGAATAACATAGAAATTGGATATCACTGAGGAAGTCATCTCACTTTATTATGTCCTTATCACGCCTTAGTGCATCTGCCCCCTCAGTTCTTTTATTGCATCAGCCTCACAGATTTTCATACAAATGCATATTATTAACAGCTTGTAGGATAGAAACCTGTCCGAAACAGATGTCTATAGCATCCATGGAAATAGTTTTGATGAAATGTCCATTTATAGGTGACACTGCCATTGTATAAGCTTACATTCTGTTTCTGTAATATATTTTTCTCAGTGAAATATCCTATATTATAATTCACTAGGATGTTTGTCAGAAGCCGTCATGTTCAGTAGAGACAGCTGCGTGCGCTGCAGTCATTCGCACTAGAGATTGCCCGCGCATCGGCTGATACAGAGCAAGGCGCTCCGAATTCAGGACGGAGTACTCTCTGTGCACCTTCCTGGGACTGCTCCTCTCTGTGCACCCCGCTCTGTATCAGACGTGGCACGTTCGGCCAGTCAGTACTGGGCATGACTGCAGCTGTGTGCCGTGTGTGTACACGGGCTTTAAAACTAGTAGTTCATAATGCATGTACTGACAAGCACTCTATTAACTGAAATATAATGAAAAATAACCAACATGCCTTCATCTGCCATTCCATGGCTTTTGGCTCCCAAAATGATCTCATCTTCCTGTTTCCTGTTTCACTGCAGTCTCACTTTACAATGGGATCATTGATAGAGTTGAAATAAATGGTAACAAGTCTGGGGTGATTGTACAAATCCACCAGCATTATGTTCCAGCACAGGTGGCTGGCACTCCAGGGCATGTACTTGATTTCACTTTCATGTGATTAGTTGATGCATGTACAGACCCTGTGAGATGGGCAAAACGAGAAAATTTACAACACCACCTCCCTCAGTTATGGAGAAATTTTGGCTGTTAAAGGGATAGTATTACTTCAAAATGACTATCCCTCATATTGTAGCCCTTAATAAACTGAGTTAAATGACACCAGCGGCATCTCTCAGACCTTTATGGTTTAAGAGATAGCCACTTTCAAAGTTTCCTCTCCCCTGCTGTCAGCGTTCTGCTGCCAGCAGGAGAATCCGGTCTCTGAATCAAGAGGAGGCTCTTCAGCAGAGCCGATATCTCGTTATGGAAGGAAAAATGATTAATTGAAACAGTCTTCTAAGTGTGCTTGGTAACCAAGCACACGTAGAAGACTCTTTCAATTAATCATTTTTCCTTCCATAACGAGATATTGGCTCTGTTAAAGAGCCTCCGCCTGTCCCGGGACCGGATTCCCCTGCTGGCAGCAAAACGCTGACAGCAGGGGAGAGGAAACTTTGAAAGCGGCTATCTCTTAAACCATAAAGGTTTGAGAAATGCCGCTGGTGTCATTTAACTCAATTTATTAAGGGCTACAATATGAGGGATAGTAATTTTGAAGTAATACTATCCCTTTAAAGGAGAAGTAAACTCTTTTTTTATGAAAACTTATATGTTATAGGGGTTTTGAGTGAAATCAGGGCACTCCCACTGCTGGCTGTTGTTTTATTCAAATGTTAAAAGAGTTCTGAATTGTCAGGAAGTGAACTGCAGTGTGATTACTTCCTTACAGTTCTAACTTACAGTATGACTCAGCAGTTTCTATCACATTCTATGGACAACTGTTTGTCAATGACTTACCTTTCCTAGAGAATGCAACAGAATATTTAACTTGAATTTAACAACTATATGGCATTGTTAATGCAAAAATAAAAAAGAGTATAAACTGAAATAATATGCCTCTCTCAGCAGCGGGAATACCCTTGTCTTACTCAACAGGAAAAGCCCTGCAATACTTTTCATAAAAAGGGTTGCTGCTCCGTTAAAGGGATAGTAATACTTCGTTTTAGCTTTATTTTATTTTGTAGGCATTAAAAAAACATGAAGAACGATATAAGTCTTATCTCTCACACCTTTATGGTTTAAGAGATATTCACAAGCAAAATAGTATCACCCCCCGGTCAGCCAGATCAGAAGGGAGGTGCCCAGGTAGACTGCAGAGAGGGACAATCTTCAATTAAGATAAGGGAAAAAGCTGAAAAACTTGTCAAGGGGGGAAGGGCTTTCATTGTTTTCATACAAAGAAGATTGTCCCCTGCTGTTATCTGTCTGGTCTTACAACCAGACTCACATCTGAGAAGAGATGGCTTACACTAGGAAAAAGGGGCGGGGGGGGGGGACTTTGCTTGTGAATATCTCTTAAACCATAAAGGTTTGAGAGATAAGACTTATATCATTCTTCATGTTTTTTTAATGCCTACAAAATAAAATAAAGTTAAATCGAAGTATTACTATCCCTTTAAGCAACACTTAGAACCATGTGACTCTCCTTCCACTTATTCTAGGGCAGTGTTTCTCAACTCATACCCCCAGGACCCACTGACTGGCCAAGACTTTAGTATGTCTCAGCTTGAGCACAGGTAAGTGAATAAAAATGATTGAGTCTCTGATTAACTCATCTGTTGTCAAGCAGAGGCAGTTTTAAGTCCTGGCCCGATAGTGGTCCTTGACAGTACGGGTTGAGAAGCACTTATTTATGGAACATAATATATCCTGCAAAATGTGAGAAGCTAAGTGTAAAAACTCAGTGGGGCATATCTACGAATTCACCAGTGCATATCCACTGCCATTAGCCTCTAAAAAAAAAGCTTTTTGATGTATGTAGATTAGTAAATTGACAGTAGACAGGTGTAGGGACAAATAATTGATTCCACAAAATTTATCTGAACAATCTAGGATAAATAACTTAGAATCGTGTGAACCTGGGCATAACACATATCATTTTATGAAGTTAAACATAATCTCTAAATTGTGTTCAGCTACTACAAGCACACATTTTGGGTGGGAGGGGAAACAAGTGCAGTTATAAGTTAACATCCCTAAAGCATTGCTTTACAATGAATTGGAGACATATGTAGCATTTAAGCTATGGGTTTAGGGAACTCAGTAGTCTATTTTATGACCAGGGATCACTTAACTAGTCTTGGATATAATTATATAAAGCAAATAACTTAACCCTTCAACATGCATAATTACTAAACACTACTATTTACTTCTTTGTTAAATAAAAATTAGATGACCCAGTCTTCCTCCCTAACACACAGTCTGTAAACTCAGGGCACCCCTAACAATTTGTAGGCCATTTGTCAAGGAAGTAATTAAGAGCACAAATACATAAAAATATAGTTATTTCTAGCTATCACAGATTAACAAATAAAACATAAATTGCTTTAGAGATAGCTCCATTGGTTAATGAACCACCTATAGAATCTGCTGAAAGCCTTAGGGTTGAAGATTCTAGCAGGTTAGGGCAGGGTCAACTCATCCTTCAGTAGTAGCTAAAATGAGTACCATTAAATTGGGTAATAACCTATATACACCCAGAAATAATTGAAAATGAGAGAAAGTCTCATTGGGGGAGATTCACTAAGCGGTGATAAAGAGGTGATGAAGTGGAGATGACTTCTCCAGTGATATCACTTCTCTAGTTCCTATGTTATTCTGTAGATCCTTTGCACTAAGATCTCCAAAGTTAGAGAAATCTTAGTGCATCAGCTCCATAGAATAACAAAAGAACTGGAGAAGTGATAAACTGGAGAAGTCAACTCCACTTTATCACGCTTATTGATTCCCCCCCACCACCATGTATCCTTCTTGGTAAAATACTTTGATATTAATATAATAGTATCCATATATTTGAAAATCTGTATTGACATTTTTCCAGTTCTTTATAGATAAAAGAGTCACCATAAGCTCGTGTCTAGTGTGTCTTAGTTAACTCCTCAGATGCGGAACAGGTCACCAAGGTGTTGCTTTAACCATAGCATTAACTTTTTGAGTTCTGGTGGGGTGTACAATGCATTACAGAGAATGTTGTTACACCCCCCCCCTCCTGAACTCAAACAGTTAACTCAAATTAATTTATGTCACAGGGCCAACATGCATTTTTCTTTTCATTAACTTGTGGATATATATATATATATATATATATATATATATATAAATTTACTTTGTTTTTGCATCATCAGTGTGAAAGTGCAGGAAATATTTTACTGTTGAGGTTCCTGGAAAGAATACGTTTTCTAGTAACTGTCACAAAAGGAGAACCGTTGCTGTGAAATATACACACACAAATACATACTCACATAGTTTCTTAACATCCCCACCTGCTGATCTGCCACCTGCAATAAACAATTGGAGCCCATTATAAGACAGTAATAAAATAAGCATTCACTAAACTGTTTACTAAAACAAGAAGAGTAGAAGCTCTTGGAAACCAAGCTGCGGGCGTTATGATTACAACCTAAAAGGCAAAGAGGTGAGGTCTCTTGAGCTAATCTCTGTAGGCCAATAATAACACCTCAGGAGTATTTGCATTCTAAATGGGCTTAGCAAAATACACCAGCCATCTGCAGTTTAAATAGTTACATGTCTGATCTCTGAAAGGAAAGTGTCCCTTGCCTGCCTGAACTCCCATACAATCAGTATCATGTTTCTTTCCCTTTTGCGAAGGCAGTTCTACCAGGATGGTTAATAAATTTGGCAGATTAGTAAACACTGTAGTGCACTTTCTTGAGCAAATTACCCATTTAAGTGCCAGATGAGTGTGCAAAGCAATCCGTTGTGTACCCCTTTGCCACTCAAAAGGTTAAACTTCAGTATATATGTAATATAAATTAGGCTGTATAAATAAAATAATTTACTCTTGTTCTAAATCATTTTTTCAGTTAAAGGGATAGTAATACTTAGTTTTATCTTTATTTCATTTTGTAGGCATTAAAAAAACATGAAGAACGATATAAGTCTTATCTCTCAACCCTTTATGGTTTAAGAGATATTCACAAGCAAAGTATCCCCCCCCTGTTCAGCCAGATCAGAAGGGAGGTGCCCAGGTAGACTGCAGAGAGGGACAATCTTCAATTAAGATAAGGGAAAAAGCTGAAAAACTTGTCACGGGGGGAAGGGCTTTCATTGTTTTCATACAAAGAAGATTGTCCCCTGCTGTTATCTGTCTGGTCTTACAACTAGATTCACATCTGAGAAGAGATGGCTTACACTAGGAAAAAGGGGCGGGAGGGGGAAACTTTGCTTGTGAATATCTCTTAACCCCTTAAGGACCCTTGACGTACCAGGACCGTCATGGTCCTTGAAATACTCAAGGACCGATGACGGTCATAGTACGTCACGTACTTTTTACTTACAGTGCTCTACCGGGAGCGCTGTAAGTAAAAATAGGGCCTGAAATTGACCGCTCCAAGATCGGAGCGATCTCTATCAGGCCCAGTAATGACGCGCCGATACACACGACAGATCACGTGTACCGGCGCATCCGAGTGCGCCTATGCGGTCATTATGGGACGGAAATGTCCCAGGACCGCCGGTCCTTAAGGGGTTAAACCATAAAGGTTTGCGAGATAAGACTTATATCGTTCTTCATGTTTTTTAATGCCTACAAAATAAAATAAAGATAAAATGAAGTATTACTATCCCTTTAAACAAAGAGGTTCCAATAGGTCATGAAATAGCCTAAAAAATCTTGGTAATGCCCCGCCAACAACCATGCTCCCAGCAGCACCCCATAAAACAGAGGTGTCCCTCTTTGGCCATGTGAAATGTTGGGAGATATGATTTTGTAAGAAATCATTTGGTAAAACTTTGGAAAAATGTATGCATATTCAGGCTTGAGCAGAGGAAGGCAACTCAGATATTCTACTCCAATATCCTATTGGAATGGAGAGTAATAAATGCAGAGCATCAAAACAGAGCATAAATGTCTCTGGCTTCACAATTGCACATCTCAAATGTCGTAGTTTAAAATTAATACAGTGTCTATCATCACGCCGCCAAGCAGTAGTTAGATAAGTTTAGGGTAGCTAGGTTAGTGCAGTGATTCTCAATGTTAGTCCTCGGGGCACACCAACAGTGCAGGTTTTCAGGTTGTTCCTGCTTAATCAAAGGTGAGGAATTAGTGGCTCAGTCATTGTGATTGATTCGTCTGTGATTAATTAGGGATACCTTGAAAACATGACCTGTTGGTGTGCCCCGAGGACTGGAGCTGAGAATCACTGGGTTAGGGTATTTAGGGCATGTTAGGTTAGTTAGGTAGTTAGGGATGTAGTTGTTTTAATAAGGTAACATTTTAAATGGCAACACTTTAAATATGTCATTTTGACACAAGCAATGTTTAAAATGCTATTGCGAGACACGATCACAAACCTGCAACCTTTCTGATAGTGAACCAGCAACTTCAGCCTTCGCATGATACTAACACAACACATGATCTAGATGCCCCTGCATAGACAGGCAGATCAATTAAAATGGCTGATCCACTACATCATCTACTTAGGCTAAAGAAGGCATGACAGAAAGCTTGTATTGTTAATGGCTCTTGATAACTGGAGTTGACCATCTTAGGTATAGTGTACCATAACAGAGTTTATTAAAGGAATAGTAATACTTCGTTTTATCTTTAGGCATTAAAAAAACATGAAAAACTATATAAGTCTTATCTCTCAAACCTTTATGGTTTGAGAGATATTCGCAAGCAAAGTTTCTCCTCCTGCCCCTTTTACCTAGTGTAAGCCATCTCTTCTAAGATGTGGAATCCAGTCCATAGACCAGACAGATAACAGCAGGGGACAATCTTCTTCCTATGAGAACAATGAAAGCCCTGCCCCCTTGACAAGTTTTTCAGGTTTTTCCCTTATGTTAATTGAAGATTGTCCCTCTCTGCAGTCTACCTAGGCACATCCCTTCTGCTCTGGCTGAGCAGTGTTACATCAGTAAAAGGGGAGGGAGGGGGATACTTTGTCAATGAATTACTCTTGAACTACAACTCTGACAGAATTGAAATAACACTCTCCAAAGTCCAAATACTATGATGATTAATTAGAGCTGCTTTTATTGAAACATTACTATCCCTTTAAGTCCCACAATCAGTGCAGGTGTTAACTTAAGTGCCTCTTTGCTGAGTACAGGTGGCTCAGTTAGTGACTCAATTACTCTGACTGATCCACCAGTGCTAATGACAAAGCTGCTTGTACTTGTGTGAGAATGTCTTAAAAAAACTGCCCTGTTGATGAGACCTGATGATCAAGTTGGAGAATTTATTTTTCAATTATGGTAGCTAGATCATCTTTTTATAAGAGGACATATGAAAAATGCCTACTGCATGGACAGTGGAAAGAGACGGACGGGTGTTAATAATGAAGCAACAAGATTCTGACAAAGCAGAGGACAAGAGAGAATGCCTGAGAGGACATTACCAATAATGCACATAAAAAGCTAAATACATTAAACAGTGCTGCTCACAAGGTGAGTGGACACAAAGAGATGTGTATGCATGGGTATCAAGGATAGCTGGTGGAGGATAAGACACAACATAGAGTTGGGTAGTAATGTGTCTCGCTGCTATGTTGTGTTTGTTGCTTCCTGATCTGAGGTCTCCTTCAACTGGGAAGTGGAACATTTCCTCGTGATGAAACAGCCGGATTGGCTAATAAAAACATTAAAGGGAAAGCAGCACCACTTAATAACAATCTCCCGTTACCTTACTGTGGCCAAAAAATCCTAAGACCTCTCTGATTTTGTTCTTGCACCTTGATTGAAGAGTTAACATATTCAATCAGTCCTGGATGCAATGATCATGGAGGAAGACATAGCAAGTTGCTAGCAGGACCACAAGGCACAATCTCTGCCAACTGCACATGATAATTTTAACCTTTTAAGAACAGGGTGGTGTGCATCGTTAAGCAATGCACTTTTACTGCTGGTATCTTCCTACATGTTATGCACCCCTCCATTGACATGATATCCAGTTTGAAGATATCTCTACAAAAAAGGCACACAGGCAAAATGAATACTGTAAAAAATACTTTAGTTTGTTTCTCATTAACCCTTAAAGGATCAGAGGAGTGGGCAATGCATTGCATAGTAATGTGTTATACACTATTCTGGTTCTTAAAGAGTTAAACATTTTAGTGACACATCCTGTTTGATTTCACAATAGAGATGCCTTGAGTGGATAAGGACTTCCATTCTGTATCCTATCAAAATGTCGCCCTCAATTTGGCGACCAAGTCAAGGAGGCATTAAATGTATCACCTGCTTGAAATGACAACATAACAATCTCACCCATGACAGTGTCGCAATCCCATACAAATTGCCTTCAAACATAAAATGTAATAAAGAAAAAAGTCTAGCAAGCTGAGTGAAGAGGAGCGTTTGGTTTACCTGCAGCAGAAGCTGTTTGCTTCGCTCATTCTGCTCAGCTCATTCGGCAAGCGTGACTGTGGTGCATGATTACAGCAGAGGGTGTATGCAGGTAAACCAAATGCTCCTTTTTGCTCAGCTTGCTAGACTTTTTCTTTATTACTAGTGTTGAGCGAGCATGCTCGGCCGATGCTCGGATCGGCTCGAGCATCGCTCTGCTCGGCACATGGCGGTACTCGTACGAGTACCGCATGTGCTCGCCCGCCATGTTCGGGTCTCCTCCTCGCACGTTTTGCGGCTGCTGCGCAGCCAATAAACGTGCAGGGAGGCTCTGACATCAGTGTAATGCCAGCAGCCATGTTGGCTGCTGGCATTACACTGATTGGCTGGCCAGAACCCGTGGTCGGGTGCTGTATAGCACCTGACCAGCGAGTTCGGCTCAGTCGTAGCCAGGGAGAGCTGAGGATAGGAAGGGAAAGTCAGTGTAGGGAGGAAAAAAGGCAAAATTGTGAAAAAAAAAGAACCAAAAGTCCTTTTTAGGACTACTGTGTGTGGGGGCAGCAGGTTATTTTGTGTGGGGGGAAAAAAAAAAAAATAAAAAAATTCATATATTCTGTTTAGTGTGCAAAGTTGCAGATTAGAGCACATTCTGTTTAGTGTGCAAAGTTGCAGATTAGAGCACATTCTGTTTAGTGTGCAAAGTTGCAGATTAGAGCACATTCTGTTTAGTGTGCAAAGTTGCAGATTAGAGCACATTCTGTTAAGTCTTCAAACTAAAATATCAAAGTCACATATTCCATTCAGTGTGCGTTGCCGCAGTTTAGCAGCACATTCTGTGTACTGTGCAGAGTTGCAGAATAGGAAGAAATACTGTTAAGTCTTCAAACTAAAATATCAAAGTCACATATTCCATTCAGTGTGCTTCGCCGCAGTTTAGCAGCACATTCTGTGTACTGTGCAGAGTTGCAGAATAGGAAGAAATACTGTTAAGTCTTCAAAGTAAAATATCAAAGTCACATATTCCATTCAGTGTGCGTCACCGCAGTTTAGCAGCCTATTCTGTGTACTCTGCACAGTTGCAGAATAGGAAGAAATACTGTTAAGTTTTCAAACCAAAATATCAAAGTCACATATTATATTCAGTGTGCGTCAGCACAGTTTAGCAGCCTATTCTGTGTACTCTGCACAGTTGCAGAATAGGAAGAAATACTGTTAAGTTTTCAAACTCAAATATCAAAGTCACATATTCCATTCAGTGTGCGTCACCGCAGTTTAGCAGCCTATTCTGTGTACTCTGCACAGTTGCAGAATAGGAAGAAATACTGTTAAGTTTTCAAACCAAAATATCAAAGTCACATATTATATTCAGTGTGCGTCACCGCAGTTTAGCAGCCTATTCTGTGTACTCTGCACAGTTGCAGAATAGGAAGAAATACTGTTAAGTTTTCAAACCAAAATATCAAAGTCACATATTATATTCAGTGTGCGTCACCGCAGTTTAGCAGCCTATTCTGTGTACTCTGCACAGTTGCAGAATAGGAAGAAATACTGTTAAGTTTTCAAACTCAAATATCAAAGTCACATATTCCATTCAGTGTGCGTCACCGCAGTTTAGCAGCCTATTCTGTGTACTCTGCACAGTTGCAGAATAGGAAGAAATACTGTTAAGTTTTCAAACTCAAATATCAAAGTCACATATTCCATTCAGTGTGCGTCGCCGCAGTTTAGCAGCCTATTCTGTGTACTCTGCACAGTTGCAGAATAGGAAGAAATACTGTTAAGTTTTCAAACTAAAATATCAAAGTCACATATTCCATTCAGTGTGCTTCGCCGCAGTTTAGCAGCCTATTCTGTGTACTCTGCACAGTTGCAGAATAGGAAGAAATACTGTTAAGTTTTCAAACTCAAATATCAAAGTCACATATTCCATTCAGTGTGCGTCACCGCAGTTTAGCAGCCTATTCTGTGTACTCTGCACAGTTGCAGAATAGGAAGAAATACTGTTAAGTCTTCAAACTAAAATATCAAAGTCACATATTCCATTCAGTGTGCTTCGCCGCAGTTTAGCAGCCTATTCTGTGTACTCTGCACAGTTGCAGAATAGGAAGAAATACTGTTAAGTCTTCAAACTAAAATATCAAAGTCACATATTCCATTCAGTGTGCTTCGCCGCAGTTTAGCAGCCTATTCTGTGTACTCTGCACAGTTGCAGAATAGGAAGAAATACTGTTAAGTCTTCAAACTAAAATATCAAAGTCACATATTCCATTCAGTGTGCTTCGCCGCAGTTTAGCAGCCTATTCTGTGTACTCTGCACAGTTGCAGAATAGGAAGAAATACTGTTAAGTCTTCAAACCAAAATATCAAAGTCACATATTATATTCAGTGTGCGTCACCGCAGTTTAGCAGCCTATTCTGTGTACTCTGCACAGTTGCAGAATAGGAAGAAATACTGTTAAGTTTTCAAACTCAAATATCAAAGTCACATATTCCATTCAGTGTGCGTCACCGCAGTTTAGCAGCCTATTCTGTGTACTCTGCACAGTTGCAGAATAGGAAGAAATACTGTTAAGTTTTCAAACCAAAATATCAAAGTCACATATTATATTCAGTGTGCGTCACCGCAGTTTAGCAGCCTATTCTGTGTACTCTGCACAGTTGCAGAATAGGAAGAAATACTGTTAAGTTTTCAAACCAAAATATCAAAGTCACATATTATATTCAGTGTGCGTCACCGCAGTTTAGCAGCCTATTCTGTGTACTCTGCACAGTTGCAGAATAGGAAGAAATACTGTTAAGTTTTCAAACTCAAATATCAAAGTCACATATTCCATTCAGTGTGCGTCACCGCAGTTTAGCAGCCTATTCTGTGTACTCTGCACAGTTGCAGAATAGGAAGAAATACTGTTAAGTCTTCAAACTAAAATATCAAAGTCACATATTCCATTCAGTGTGCTTCGCCGCAGTTTAGCAGCCTATTCTGTGTACTCTGCACAGTTGCAGAATAGGAAGAAATACTGTTAAGTCTTCAAAGTAAAATATCAAAGTCACATATTCCATTCAGTGTGCGTCACCGCAGTTTAGCAGCCTATTCTGTGTACTCTGCACAGTTGCAGAATAGGAAGAAATACTGTTAAGTTTTCAAACCAAAATATCAAAGTCACATATTATATTCAGTGTGCGTCACCGCAGTTTAGCAGCCTATTCTGTGTACTCTGCACAGTTGCAGAATAGGAAGAAATACTGTTAAGTTTTCAAACCAAAATATCAAAGTCACATATTATATTCAGTGTGCGTCACCGCAGTTTAGCAGCCTATTCTGTGTACTCTGCACAGTTGCAGAATAGGAAGAAATACTGTTAAGTTTTCAAACTCAAATATCAAAGTCACATATTCCATTCAGTGTGCGTCACCGCAGTTTAGCAGCCTATTCTGTGTACTCTGCACAGTTGCAGAATAGGAAGAAATACTGTTAAGTTTTCAAACTCAAATATCAAAGTCACATATTTCATTCAGTGTGCGTCACCGCAGTTTAGCAGCCTATTCTGTGTACTCTGCACAGTTGCAGAATAGGAAGAAATACTGTTAAGTTTTCAAACTAAAATATCAAAGTCACATATTATATTCAGTGTGCGTCACCGCAGTTTAGCAGCCTATTCTGTGTACTCTGCACAGTTGCAGAATAGGAAGAAATACTGTTAAGTCTTCAAACTCAAATATTAAAGTCACATATTCCGTGTAAGATGAAGAAGGCGGGTAAAAAGGGACGGGGAAGTGGACGTGATCCTGATAGTTCAGGGCGCGGGTCAGGACGCGGAGAAACTGTGCCTGGTGCCAGAGCACAAGAAAGAAAGACATCCACCATACCTAGCTTCATGTCTAATTTTACAGGGCGTCGCAGGACATCACTCTCGAGGTCCGACCACTGCGAACAGGTGGTCGGTTGGATGTCAGCTGATACTGCTTCCAGTCGGTTAAGCACCACCCTGTCTTCCACCAAGTCCACTCTCAGTAGCCAAGAGTCTGGTCAACATAATCCTCACTCTGATCATCCTTCCTCCCACCATAGACGGTCTGGTCAAAGACGTGATCCCACACTGGGATATAGTGATGAGCTCGTCTCATCACCAATCCTTCATTTGACCCTCTCTCCAAGCACGCTTGCAGAGGAACATGACATCTTATGCCCTGATTCACAACCTCTAGAGGGTACCCAATCACAAGAAGATGACAGATGTGAACGGCATTTAAGGTCAAAGGAAGTAGTGGATGATGATGATGATGATGAGACACAGTTGCCATTAAATCAACCACTATTACTGTCTCAAGACCTTGTTGAGGAGAATGTTATACAGTTGTCAATGACTGAGTATGTGGTGGGATCAAGACATGAGGAGGATGATCAGAGTGAGGAAGTGGAGGAGGACTTGGTGGACGATGAGGTGACTGACCCCACCTGGGAAGGTGTAGAGCCGAGCGATGACAGCAGTCCTGAGGGTGAGCCATCTGCAGCACCGCAACAGGCTGGAAGAGGCAGTGGTGTGGCTACAGAAAGAAGGCGGACCGCACCAAACCGGCCCGCAAATGTTCCACGGAGCACCCCCTTGCGTAAATCTACCTTGCCAAGGGGTAGGTGTTCCGCGGTATGGCGTTTTTTTAAGGAAAGTGTGGACGACAAAAGAATTGTAGTTTGCAACCTGTGCCACACCAGAATGAGCCGAGGCATGAACACTAGAAACCTCACCACCACCAGCATGATCCGACACATGGCATCCAAGCACCGTAGTAAGTGGGAGGAACGCCTGGATCGCCCATCTGTGTCTGCAGGCCACACCACTGCCTCCTCTTCCCCTGTTTTCGGTGCCGGCCAATCGCCTGTCGAAGGCGCAGGCCCGCATACCTCCCGCCCTGCACCTGTACCATCTGAAGCACCATCAGCGACCACATCCACTTCCCTGTCCCAGCACAGCGTCCAAATGTCGTTACCCCAGGCATTTGAGCGCAAACGAAAATACCCAGCCACCCACCCACAGGCCATAGCACTAACCTCACACCTTTCCAAATTACTGGCCATCGAAATGCTGCCATTTAGGCTTGTGGACACTGAGTCCTTCCGCAGCCTGATGGCAGCAGCTGTCCCTCGGTACGCGGTCCCCAGCCTCCACTACTTTTCCCGGTGTGCCATCCCCGCATTACACCACCATGTGTCCCGTAACATCACCCGTGCCCTGACCAACGCAGTTACTGGGAAGGTCCACTTAACGACTGACACATGGACAAGTGCTTGTGGCCAGGGACGCTACATTTCCCTGACGGCACACTGGGTGAATGTCGTGGAGGCTGGGAGCGACTCGGACCCTGGGATGGCACGGGTGCTACCCACGCCAAGGATTGCGGGCCCTACCTCCATCAGGGTTTCCGCCAGCACCTACGTTATTGGCTCCTCCTCCTCCGTTTCCACCTCCGAATTCTCTACACGCAGCGCCACTCCCCCATCAGCCAGTAGCTGGAAGCAGTGTAGCACTGCAGTGGGGAAGCGTCAACAGGCCGTGCTGAAGCTGATCTGCCTTGGGGACAAACAGCACACGGCCTCAGAGCTGTTGCAGGGGATTAGTCACCAGACCGAGCAGTGGCTCTCGCCACTCAACCTGCAACCAGGCATGGTTGTGTGTGATAATGGGCGTAACTTGGTGGCGGCTTTGGAGCTCGGCAAGCTCACACACGTACCATGCCTAGCGCATGTATTTAATTTAGTGGTTCTGCGATTTCTAAAAACCTACCCCAATATGCATGATCTCTTGACCAAGGTGCGCCGCGTGTGTGCACATTTCCGTAAGTCATCTACAGCTTCGGCCGGCCTGTTGAAGCTGCAGCAGCGCTTACAATTGCCAGCTCACCGGCTGCTGTGTGACGTGAGCACGAGCTGGAACTCCACCTTCCACATGTTGTCCCGGCTTTGTGAGCAGCAGAGGGCAGTAGTGGAGTACCAGCTGTTACACGGTCGTCGCCTCTCCGTTCAACTTCCTGTAATCAGAAGTGAGGAGTGGGAATGGATGTCAGACCTCTGTGAGGTTTTACGCAATTTTGAGGAATCGACACAGATGGTGAGCGGCGATAACGCTATTATCAGTGTAACCATCCCACTTCTGTGTCTACTGAAACGCTCGCTGCTCACAATTAAAACTGACGCTTTGCATGTGGAAGAGGTGGAAATGCGGGAGGAAGAGCTTACACAAGGTGATAGCCAGAGCACCCTCACTTCGTCTTCTCAGCGACAATTGGAGGAGGCGGAGGAGGAGGAGGAGGAGGAGGAGGAAGACACGGTTGCCTCCGCTACAGAGGGTAGCCATGGAACTTTAGTTCCATCTCTTCAGCGTGGGTGGGCAGAAGAGGAGGAAGAGGATGAGGAGATTGAGAGTCATCCTCCTGGTGAGGACAGCGAAATCTTGACTGTTGGTACTCTGGCACACATGGCTGACTTTACGTTAGGCTGCCTTTCCCGTGACCCACGCGTTATACGCATTTTAGACAACACGGATTACTGGGTGTTCACCCTTCTGGACCCCCGCTACAAAGAGAATTTCTCATCTCTCATTCCTCCGGTGGAGAGGACAAGCAAAATGGTGCAATACCAGAAGGTTCTTGTTGAAAAATTGCTCCAAAATTTTCCATCTGACAACGCTGGCGGCAGAGTACGTGCTACCTTGGCCAACCGAGAAGGGGAGAAAAGGGGAGCACACAGCAGTTCCGACAAAGGCAGGGCAACACTCTCCAAGGCGTGGGACACCTTCATGACACCCCGCCAGCACCCTCACCCTGATGCGCAGCCTAGTGTCACAAGGAGGGAAAAGTTTTGGAAGATGGTGAAGGAGTACATAGCAGACCGTGTCAGCGTCCTCAATGATCCCTCTGTGCCTTACAACTACTGGGTGTCCAAGCTGGACACGTGGTATGAACTTGCACTCTACGCCTTGGAGGTGCTGGCCTGCCCTGCCGCCAGCGTTCTGTCTGAGCGGGTATTTAGTGCTGCTGGTGGCATCATAACAGATAAGCGTATCCGCCTTTCCACCGACAATGCTGATAGGTTGACACTTATAAAAATGAACAAGGCCTGGATTTCCCCTGACTTCTCCACTCCACTGGAGGAAAGCCCTGGGGGAACATAAACTCACTTTATATATGTTATTTACAATAATGGGAATACTCTGTATTCCCATTCACCCCTTCCACCCAAAAAACGGGTATATGGTTGACTCTTAATCTTCTCATCCTCCTCCTCCTCTTCCATATGCCCTGGGATATAATTTTTATATAGGGCCAGCTCACCAGCGGGCCCTGTGATATAATTTTTATATAGGGCCAGCTCACCAGCGGGCCCTGTTTGACAATTTTTATATAGGTCAGCTCACCAGCGGGCCTTCTCATATAATGTTTTATTGGGTCAGCTCTCTAGCGGGCCCTCTCAAATAATGTTTTATAGCGTCAGCTCACTAGCGGGCCTTCGCATATAATGTTTAGGATGGTCAGCTCCGCAGCAGACCCTCACCCATAATGTTTTAGATGGTCGGCTCAGCGCACGTTTCCCTCTTAATCATGGCCCCAGTTCAGAAAAATCAAGGAAATTTTTGGGAGAATTTGCCTTTGCGCACGTTTCCCTCTTAATCATGGCCTCAGTTCAATAAAATCAAGGAAATTTTTGGGAGAATTTGCCTCTGCGCACGTTTCCCTCTTAATCATGGCCTCAGTTCAGAAAAATCGAGGAAATTTTTGGGAGAATTTGCAGATGATATACAAGTAAATATACAGCAAATACTGTTTGGTAACAATTTTTCGCCTAAAGTCGTTTTTATTTTCCTTTTTGTGTGTTTTACGGTCAGTCTGTAAAAATGGCGTACTACGGGCGAAAGATCGTTCCCAGCAGCGATGTTGGAGTCCAAGATGCATCCAGACATCCTCCCTATGCTGTCCCTGAACCATTTCTGTGGTGTTTCCATCATTTTCTTCCCTTTTCCTATGGACCAGGCACCCTCCCCTCATCAGAGCAGGGGGTGCCTGGTGTAATGCTCGAGTCCTCCCATTGACTTCAATGGGGCTCGGGTGCTCGGCCGAGCACTCGAGCCTCAGGGGGTGCTCGGTCAGAGCACCCGAACACCCGAGCATTGGGGTGCTCGCTCATCACTATTTATTACGCATATCTGCTTACTGTGAAGGACTGAAGTATGAAGGCAATTTATATGGCTATGCGAAACTGTCATGGACGAGATTGTTATGTTGCCATTTTCAAGCAGGCGACATATTTAATGCACTCTTGTCTTGCTTGCCAAATTGAGGGTGACATTTTCATAGTGAGCCCTTCCATTCCATATCCCTATACATGCTCTTAACTGGTAATATCAGCAATTTACTGGTAAACTTGTCTTGTACATGATAACATACATGTTTCTAGATTTCTAAGCCTCTATACTACGGCACCATGTGCTTCTCTTGTTTGTGCTTTATCTGAAGATATACATAAGGATGTCAACTTCATTCCTTTAAAGGGACAGTAATACTTAACATGTAATGACATTGTTGGGGTTATCCCACTGCCGAGAGGGGTTTTATTCAAAAGTTATTGAAGCTCAAGCTTGAATTTTTTTAGGTGCACTATCTCAATGGCCTGAAATATTACAGTGGTGCTGTTGTTACACAGTCCTATGTACAGCTCTAGTCAGTTAACCATAAACCTCCATAGGATCGTGTAGCAACAGCACCACTGCACAATTTCAGGCCCTTGAGCTATTGCAAGTTTGTGCCACAATAACTTTTGAAAAAATACCTCTCAGCAGTGTGAGAACCCGTGTTTTACTCAGGAGGATAAAGCCTACTATATATTTTCTTTTTGCATATAAAGTATTGCTATCCCTTTAAATCTTTGCTCTTATGAAATATACATACTGCAGGGCTGCACAGAAACCATCACATTACTACAGAAGGGATGGGCTTTGCAGATGTTGTTGAACTACAGCTCCTATCATTCTCAGCTGGCCTCTAATGACTGATTGACGATAATGGAAGTTGCGGTCAATAACAACTGGAAAGACTAACAATGCTCTCCCCCTTTTCCATAGCTGCCATGTATGTAGCTTTTATAAGTTATCAGGTATAGAGATGAGTGGCCCTTGTTTCACACGTACACAATATCACATGTAAGATCATCCTTTAGACACCTGGTGTAACCTACACGAAAAAAGTGGAGCAATTATGGGGCAAATCAAATGAACCATATGAAAAAAATACAAATTCTAGGGCAAACCAGCTACATAATCGGGAGCAAATAAACATTTTCATTGGTTTAAACGAGTCTTTTAACTCCTTAAAGGAGCAGTAAACTTTTTTTATGAAAAAATATATATTGTAGGGATTTTCCTATTGAGTAAAATAAGGGTACTCCCACTACCGAGAGATTTATATTTCCAGAGTTATTACAGTTTAAACCCATGTTTTTTTACATTAGCAGTGGATTCTAGTGGTCAAATTCTAATTAGCTTTCCTGTTAGACTCTAACGGAGAGGAAAGTCAGAAAAGTCAGAGACATACAGTTCTCCATAGAATGTGATAGAAACTGCCTGTCACTTCCTGTCAGGTAGAACTATCAGGAAGTAAACACAGTAAATTCACTTCCTGATTATTTAAACTGTTATACATTTTGAATAAAACATCTGACAGTGATGGGAGTGACCTTGTTTTATTCAGCAGGAAATGCTCTGTAAAATACGTGTTTTCATAAAAAAAGTTTACTGCTCCTTTAAATGCCAAAATGGTCTCCAAAGCATTGAAGCATTTTGTTAGAGACTAATCTAGCATTCTCATAAAACTCTTTAACCCTTTCAGTGCCAGAGGGGTACACAACACAAAGAATGGGTTAATACCTCAAAGAAAACTCACTGATAAATTGCAGTGTTTGGTTTATAAATAGTTGAATGGATAAGACTTTGGCTGAGTGACAGGAGACAGAGGGTGGTAGTCAATGGAGAATATTCAGGGGAAGGTAGTGTTACTAGTCACTAGTACTTCAGGGACCTGTATTGGGACCCATTGTTTTTTATGTTTTCATTAGTGGTATTGCAAATGGTCTTGATGTAAGGTATGCCTTTTTGCAGATGATACAAAGATCTGCAACATGGTAGATATTCCTGAAGAAATAAGTCAAATGTCAACTGATTCTGGTAAATTAAAAGAATGGACGAGAGTATGTCAGCTGCAGTTTTGATGTTGATAAATGTAAAATAATGCACTTGGGATATAAAAACCAAAAGGCAGAATATATCATTAAGGGTAGTGGGCTGTCAGTGACAACAGTGGAGAGAGACTTGAGAGTAATTATTTCTGAGGCAGGCAATGTAATAAAGTGGGGGAGAATGTAAGCCGGGTGCTGGGTTGTATAGCAAGGGACATTAGTAGCAGAAAAAGAGAGGTGGTCATGCCACACTACAGATCTCTAGTTAGACCTCACCTACAGTATTGTGTACTGTACTGGAGACCCCATCTCCAGAAGGATTAAATATTTTGGGGAGAATTCAGAGACGGGCTACTAAAATGGTGACTGGTTTACAGGAAAAGAAATATCAGGATCGACTAAAAGACCTGAACATGTCTAGCTTGGAGGTGAGAAGAGAGAGAGAGAGAGCACACATATGATAGAAACATTCTCATTAGTGATGATCGAGCACCCCGATGCTCGGGTGTTCGGGTGCTCTGGCCGAGCGCCCCCGGAGGCTCGAGTGCTCGGCCGAGCACCCGAGCCCCATTGAAGTCAATGGGAGGACTCGAGCATTACACCAGGCACCCCCTGCTCTGATGAGGGGAGGGTGCCTGGTTCATAGGAAAAGGTCAGAAAATGATGGAAACACCACAGAAATGGTTCAGGGACAGCATAGGGAGGATGTCTGGATGCATCTTGGACTCCAACGTCGCTGCTGGGAACGATGTTTCGCCTGTAGTACGCCATTTTTACAGACTGACCGTAAAACACACAAAAAGGAAGATAAAAACGATTTTAGGCGAAAAATTGTTACCAAACAGTATTTGCTGTATATTTACTTGAACTATCAGGATCACGTCCACTTCCCCGTCCCTTTTTACCCGCCTTCTTCATATTAAACGGAATATATGCCGGTAATCTGCGGCTAGGCACATGAAACAGAATGTGACGCTAATCTGCGGCTAGGCACACTAAACAATATGTGACGCTAATCTGCGGCTAGGCACACGAAACAGAATGTGACGCTAATCTGCGGCTAGGCACACGAAACAGAATGTGACGCTAATCTGCGGCTAGGCACAGTGAACTGAATATGTGACGTTAATTTGTGAATTTGCACACTAAACAGAATGTGACAATAATCTATGGCTAGGCACACGTTTAAAATAGCCCTTTTTGTCGCTGCGTTGTAAAATAATTGGCCCTGTGCACCTAACAGAATATGTCACCTTGTCACTGCACTGTGAAATATTTGTCCCTGTGCACCTAGTACAATGTCACCTTATAAATATCCCCCCCCACAAAAAAAAAGAAATTGTGCCCCCCCAAACAAAATATAAATGCTGCCCCCACACACAACAGTCCTAAAAAGAACTTTTGGGTCTTGAAAGAGTTCCAACAAGTTTATTCTCCCTACACTGACTTTCCCTGCCTGAGCGCATCTCTCCCTGGCTAAGAATGAGCCGAACTCGCGCGTCGGGTGCTATACAGCACCCGATCACGGGTTCTGGCCAGCCAATCAGTGTAATGCCAGCAGCCAACATGGCTGCTGGCATTACACTGATGTCAGAGCCTCCCCGCACGTTTATTGGCTGCGCAGCAGCCACGAAACGTGCGGAGAGGAGACCCGAACATGGCGGGCGAGCACATGCGGTACTCGTACGAGTACCACCATGTGCCGAGCAGAGCGATGCTCGAGCCGAACCGAGCTTCGGCCGAGCATGCTCGCTCATCACTAATTCTCATAAATAAAGGGATTCAACAAAGTATAAGTGGGAAGTACATTTCAAAGAAGCATGCATCGGATTGGCATAAGGCTGTCCTGAACATAAGATAAAACAAAGTAGCAAATAAGGTTTGAGGCTTTTATAGTAGGAAAGACCAAAGGGTTCTTATCTACAGTCAAATTATATGTTTCTAATGGTTTAAAGAGGTATTCAACCTAATTTTTTATGGTACATTATATGTAAAGTCAAATTATCTATACTTTTTGCTATTTTCTTTTTCATCTTCACCTGTAAGCACACTAAATTTGTTTCCAGGGAGCTTTCTGTTCAGGACTGTAAATGCAGGGATATTGTAACAATGTAAAAAAGATACATTGTAAAAATTACAGTTGAGGGGATCAGAGATACCCTAGGTTAGAACGGTCCAGCATTATGTTATTTGAACAGAAATATGTATTAAATAAACATAAAAAGCATAACATATGCTAAATTATCAAACCACAAATCATTGTGGTAAATAGGAAAGTTATCCACCAAAACTGTGCCATGTGAAGGAACCATAACAATTTTTTATCAGCTCCCTGTAACCTTAGGTAATTTATCACACTGTGTCTCAGGCATCAAAACATGAAGATCTATGAGGCCTGTTTATGGTACTGTGTACACATTGCTATCACATATAAAAATAAAGGCATTATTATTCAAGAGGTTAAATGCCACATTTAAAATGGACCTGCCCCTTGAAAACAAGTGTGCATATTTGAAAACGCCATTCAGAACAGTATCATTTTAAACCTGAAGAACAGCAGATGAATAATTTAGAAGATATTGATTCTTTTATTTCTGGAAAGTGAAAGTCCCTTTGAGCACAGCACTATATACTAATTAAGCTCTCTGCTGCACTGAGACCTTAAATAGCATATGGATCTGCCCTCAGAGAGGTCACTTTACATAGACAAAGGTATCCAGGGCTGGATTTCCCAATAGGCAGACTAGGCAACTGCCTAGAGATTCATATTTTGAGGGGCTCCTCGGCTGTGCCAGCCAAACCCACAATCTGAATCATGGGTGTGTTTAGAGCAATCTCTGTCCCTGCACCAATTTTGTGACCATTTACAGGCAATTATTTAATACCTTGGATGTTAGAAACATCTTCAACACATTGCTGAGCAAAGCATTGGAAATCTCTCTAGCAGCTAAGGGGTTAAAGCTTTTTTGTTCTCCTCGCACTCTGATCCTGGTTCTGTGACTGCCTGTCTCATGGTCTGTACATTCCGATTTTGGAGTAAGCTCTTCCCTCGCAATGTTCTGTCTTAGTGGAAAGTTTACATTGTACCCAGCTTACCTATTACATTTTTTGGCTCACCAATACTGTCCTGCAGCCTGGGAGATTTCCAGCATACAGCATTCAGGATTAAATACATATGATATTCATTACTGACCTACCACCTAGAAGATTCCATTATTCAACAACTAGGGTGCTATACATCTAAATATCAGTTCTGACTTGCAGCTTAAGATATACTAGTATACAGCATCCTGTGAATGCCAATATAAACCTACATTCTAAAAGATAGTGGGGACTAGGCCTACAGACCTTCCATTTATTATTATTCTCTGCATACTGGGATCCACCCTCCCTTTTTTTCCCTTGTATCTAGATGCCATAATTACTGGCCCACAAAGTACAGTGATACTCATCCTAGCTAAGCTGGGGACAGATATCTGGCTTTGCTTCCAGCACCTTTAGCTCAGTTGGAGATGACTTCACTCTCTAGATTTGCCCTCTAACATCTTACAGTTGTGAGGAATTACCACTAGAACCCATGTTTTTACATTGTTGCCATCCCATTACACCAGTAGATGATTTTATGAGCAGATTTTGAACTTAACTTATCATTTTTCACATACAGAACCTCCAGCAATGTGTTGAAAAACTCCCTGGCACTAGGGTTAAACCCTTGAATGTTGAGGACATCTCCAAAGCATTTCTTCACAATGCAGTGGAGATGTCTCTAGAATCCAAAGGCATGACCAGTGTCTATGGATCTTTTTATGATCTGCATTTAAACCAAATTACATTGGACATGACATGCTTCTTGCTTCAAATAAATTATTGATATTATGTAGCATGGCCTCTTCCTGGTGACTAAGTTCATTATTTCTTAAATGCACAAAGATTAATGATTGTAGTGAAATATTACAAGTAATCTGTTTTTTGGCTAAAGATCAGAGTGAAAGTTCTGTGTTGTTGAAAACTGCTGATGCAAAGTAAAAAGTATTTGACTTGAAATACATTAACCCTTTGAATGCTTGCAAGGTCTTCAATGCCTTGCAATGTAATATGTTGGACAGCTCTGTAGCATCCCAGTGCTTAAGAGGAAAGTATCAAATAATATCAGGGCTGGATTTCCCAGTAGGCAGATTAGGCAACTGCCTAGAGCTTCAAAGGCTGAGGGGTGCCTCAGCTGTGCTGGTCACACCCACATTCTGAATTGTGGGAGTCTCCCGCCCCTTTTACCTAGTGTAAACCACCTCCCCTCAGATATGGAATCTGGTCTTAAGACCAGACAGCTCACAGCAAGAGACAATCTTCTTACTGTGAGAACAATGAAAACTCTGCCCCCCGAGTTAGGTTTTTCAGGTTTTTCCTTATGCTATTTGAAGATTGTCCCTCTCTGTGATCAATCCAGAAAGTCTTGCTGCTCTGAGGTGAGCAGTGTTACATCAGTAAAAGGGGCGAGAGGGGGGATACTTTATCATTGAATTACTCTTGTACTGCAACTCTGGTAGTATTGAAATAACACTCTCCATGGCCCAAATACTATGTTGATTAATTGGAGCTTTTATTGTGAAATATTACTACCCCGTTAAGCTCTTTAATGCTAGATAAATCTCCAACTCATTGAGAAGCAATGTGCTGAAGATCTCTATATCAGCCAAGGGGTTAAATCTCATTTAGTCTTTGCTTGTTAAAAGCCAATACTTTCATTTGTGCCAGGAAAATGTGGTTGTAACCAAGAGCTGGGCCATGTACGGAATAGGGGTGTTGCCATGGGTGGAGCTAAGCACACCTAGATTGCCTTGCCTAGGTGTGTCTGGGATGTAAATCCAGCACTGCATAGCATGATAAAAATACATATTGCACAGTTTATCCTGCTGTGTAAAATAAGGTTTATCCCATTGCTGAGAAATATTTTATTCAGATTTAGTTAAAACTTGCATTTTCTACGTCCAGTATTGCCATGGCTTGAAATTTTATGGCGGCGCTATTGTTACATTGGTGTGTGAACAGCTATTGTCAGTGACAATGATCCTTCATAGACTAATGTAGCAACAGCACCACTTTACAGTCTCTGGCCATGGAGGTATTACATCGTTTAGCTGTAATAATATTTGAATAAAACATTTCTTAGCAGCAGAAGTATCCTTGTTCTACTCAGCAAGTCAAAACCTGCAATATATATATTTTTGTGCTACTTTCCCTTTAAGAACATAGATTAATCATTCTGCTCAAATTATTTGTCTTATATTTATTTTTTAATAACTGCATAATGTACTGATTTGAAATGATGGAAAGGTAACTTATTTTTAAGTGCAAGAGGGGGTGTCCAACCTTGCTTCACAAAGCCTTAGACACACCTCCAGCATGCAAATGGTGTTTTAACAACCAGAAATTACACTTTTTTGCTTTGTATTTCATAGCAAAATATTTATTTAGATCTGTTCTGCTGGCATCAGCCTGTTTCTCAGTGCTGTTGTTATTTACTTAAACTGTGTTGGGACAACAAAACTGCTCATACAATTTAGTCAATTAGGTCACCAGAGAGTAATTCAATTTTTCTGTTTTCTTGTGCGTTGTTTAATGTCCTTATCACCATATATTCTTCTGAATCTACAATAACAAGACTTAAGGTTTAGCATTGATTATTACATCTGGGCCATACGCCAGAATTTCCTGCCTTGCGATATGGATTATTGTTGAACTGCAAGCCTGTGTTACTTGACTTTCACCTGAATGAATCAGTAGTCAGGGAATATTCTCAAGTATCAGTGAGATTTACCATAGAAGGGATGATAGACCTGCACCTCTTCAGCTACTGGTGGACTACAGATACTACACACACACACACACACGCACACACAGTGGACTACAGATACTACACATACACACACACACAGTGGACTACAGATACTACACACACACACACACAGTGGACTACAGATACTACACACACACACACACACACAAAACCATCATCCTCAACACAACCAGTAGCTGACTGAGAATGATGAGAATTGTAAGTTCAATACTAATGGAAAAGCCGTTGGTTTCTAACCCCTCCCCTACAGTGTTAACCAGCATTTAACCACTAGTATGCTATAGTCATCTCCTATGCATTGCCTCACAATGGAGGTTATGCAATAAGGCATGATAAAGAAGTTATAAAGTGGTGATAAAACAGAAATCATGTCTCCTAGTTCTAAACTCTCCAGGTCTATGTTCTTCTATGGAGTCAATGCACCAAGATCTCTCAGAATAATATAGGAACTGGAGAAGTGATATCACTGGAGAAGTCATCTCCTCTTTATCACCTCTTATCACACCTTAGTGCATCTCCTCCAATATGTTGGTGATACTGTAGTTTCAAAGGATTTAAAGGAGAACTAACATCTTATAATAATAACCTCCCACACCACATTTATGTTACTATGGCCAGAAATTCCTAATGGTCCATATTTATTTTGCCTGGACACCTTTGTTCAATCAGTCCTGGATGTCCATAGAGGTGAACATGACAGTTGCAAGCAGTTTTTCTTTTAATGTAAAGCAGGCAAAGCACATGGGCCAGTAAGGACCAGAGGGATGCAGAAGGGATATAATGTAATAAATAAGGTAAGTGACCTTTAAAGGGGATCTGTCACCTCTATGCAAGTTAGTCTTAATAGTTAGAGTGTATAGTGAATAAGTGTAAAACTATTCATTTCTTTTTTAAAATCTCTATCTGGCCAAAATTGAAGGAATAAATTCTGCCCTGCACCTACTTCCGGATAGACTGCGGTTACCAGCTCTGTAACTGCAGCCCATCTCTCTGCCTCGGCTCCCCTCCCTCTATCCAGCCTCCTCCGATGACGGAGGCATTCTGCCTGTAAACTGTAGCGATCTCATTGGCTAGATATCGATCTCTGCCAATGAGAACACTCCAGCTTACAGGCTAACTTGTTTAAGTGTGATAGATTCCCTTTAAAAAGACATCACGCATGTTAAAATGGACAGTTTATAAACCCTAAAATGGAAAGAGGTGTCAGTCATACTGATGTTACACATGCTCAGTCAAAGCTGCTGCAAGAAATGATGTTTCTTCATAGGACACAAATTGAGGCTTGTGTACTAAGAAAGTAATGCAATTCTAGATGTAATATAACTGAAATATAGGAGAATAATACACATTTACAACATTCCTGTTTGTTTAACTCTTTGAGTGCCAAAACGAAGCCAGTGTACTAAGAAAGTAATGCAGTTCTGGATAAACCAGCTGCACTATGGGCAACAAATATGAATTCCCTAAATTCCTATTTATTTATCCCTTTGAGTGTGACGCAATGTGTTTGATACCTCTCTGATACGCAAAGGGTTAAATGGGGCTTCTGACCCATTGAATATTAGAGAGTTTTCCAACACAGTAATGATGGCCGTTTTTACATGGTGCAATATGCCAATATCAATCAAAAACATGATGCATTTACTCAATATGGTTGTAAATTTCAAGATTATAATCATTTTCTGGAGAATCAAACAGTCTACAGATGCAGAATTTATCCAAAACTTTAGCAACTGTTCTATTTGTTGTGGCTGTGACCACATTATTTTCTAAATGATGTGGTCAAAGTCAGGCGTGAAATCATGATTGCAGCACACTTCCTCTCTGTTCCTTGTATTCCGTATCAGGCACTAACAGTAGAAAGGTTGGCTTCCAAATGTTATAAGGACTCTGATTCATGTGAGATTTAGAGAACATTTTAGGCTGATTTCATATGTGTATTTTTTACCGCAGAGTTTCTGATGCTGAGCTAATTGTCTGAAATTGTAGCCCACTACTGTGGACTGTACTGTTCACACACGTAATTTTACCTCTCATCGCACAACCCAAACTGCTTCCTGCAGAGTTTATCTGTATGGCGTCCTACAGAGAAAGGAATGCCCATACAGTTCATCTCAATCCTCTTCTTGGTACAACTGGAGTTAAGCTGAATCATATTCATACATCCACCCCAATGTTTTGGAGACCTTCCTAGCATTCATGATCACACATTTATGACTTGAGCACAGATGGACCCATCAGAATTATTGATTTAATGACTGATCAATATTTGCGAAGATCCTGAAAATCTTTATTGTTGATGTGTCCCAAGAGTTGCCTATTGACTATAGTCTTAGGTAATAAATCATATTATTTTGTGTTGGCCATTTGATCAATAGACACCAGTGTGTGTAAACCAGTTAGCTCATTATACAAACAGAGCAATGAAAGATTTTCTCACGGGGTTATTAAACTGTATTGTACTTGGTAGAGTTTAACAAATATGATATATATAAAGCTCAATGATTATTTTAACCCTTCCAGTGCATACCCCTCTGTCACTCAAAGGGTTAAAGGAACTTCATTTCCCATTAATAAACTCCAGTTTATCTTACTCTAATAGTCACTCTTAACCATTTGAGTGCCATAAGAGTATGCAATGCAGTGCTTTGCAATGCGTTGTGTACGCCTCTGGCACTCAAAGGGTTAATCAGACCTGCCAGACTACATATCATAAGAAGGATATATTTAATAATTGCTGAACTCCAGGAACCCAGACTTTCTCCACTGCAGTTTTAGAGTGCTGTAAAAAAACTTCAGTGAGGCCTGGGAATCATGTCCGCCTCCATGGACATGATTTAAAAAATTAAAAATTAATACACATGAGTTGATTCATAGTGGCTATTAGGATTTCTTGCCCAGATTAACCCCTTAACATCCGGCAGTTAAGGACCACATAGCTTTTTTTTTTTTCTCGATATGGAATAATGGGGTCCCCAATATGTCCCCCAGATGTACGGGACCCCTGAATTCCATGACATGCCAGGACCGTCATTGGTCCTTAATTCAAGTTTACCCATGACAATCCTGGCACGTTATGGGTCCTTAAGGGGTTAACATAAGTGAGGTTATTATAATTAGGAGTTGTTAATGTCCTTTAGGATGAATCATTTCAGAAATACAAGCTGATTTGATTTCAGGTTCCTTCATTCCTAGGTCTATTTTAATTCGACTAGTGGTGGTGATGCCTTCCATTGTGAAGGTTTGTATGCTGGTAATAGTGTGTATTATACAGGATCTGTTTCACATAGGAATGCAATAAAAATGCGGTAAGGAATATCCGAACAGTAACCTATAGGGCTGCCAGAAGAGCAATGCTAGAGGTTGAGATGATAATTGCATCCTCCAATGAATGGCTGACCCATTTGAACTCCAGCCAATAACATTTGACTGGTAATCACATTGGTCTTTGTCAAACAGGCCCCTCCTACATCCAGATTAACAGAAAAAAGGTGATTTTACAACACGGGAGATTTTACAATACGGGTGACAGAACTGTAGCAGAGGGCTACAACGTTTATGTGACCCATGTAAAAGAGTGATTTTTCTGCAATAATTTTCTTTCTTTTCTGACATAATGAAATTCAAGATTCTTGTCAGTGTTCTTTTTAGAAGTTCTACTTTGAAATCCCAAGTGAGTCTTAAAACCTAAGTTATAAAACATCAGTTTGGTAGTATATATGTTTTTGCTTCAGTGTAAATTGCTGAACTTTTTTTTTCTTTAATTGTTGTTTTTCTGTTTTTTGCTATTTATTTTCTCATAGCATACTGTCTAATCCATTTGTACTAATATCATTCTATTAGATCCATCCTGCATATTGTGTGTACTTGCATACGTTTCTTCTCCCACTATTTTGTGTATTCTGTCCTCCCTCCATTATCTTGTATTTGTTACATCCTTGTAGACTTCCCTCCCTCAATTTTCATAGTATGTATTTTCTCCTCCCACCTGTATTTCGTCACCCATAGAAGCATCTCACTCATCTCACTCTTCCACTCTGGATGAGCATGCTACTTGGATAGAGTTCTGCTTTGAAATTCCAAGTGATAGTTGCAACCTAAGTGAGTTGTAAAACATAAAGGGTGTGGTAACTGAAATTGTCTGTAATCAGATTTAAAAAGTTCCTACACCATGATATGTCAATTCTCAGACGTTTCTATCATTTTTTTCATCCAATTCCGCCATCTCCTTCAAAAGGAAAAAGCCGTCATAATGTAAGGTATTTTCAGAAAAAAATATTCGTCTAAACGTCATTTTTTTGTCTGATTAGCGTCATTTTTTTCCCCGACATAATAAAAATGGTCTAAACTTGGAGAAGAAAAATTTTTTTCAAAGACAAAAAAAGTCTTTGTTTCTTTGAAAATTTTCATTTCAAAGACAAAATGAAAGAATTTTTAAGATCAGAATTTTTAATGGCAATGTTCAATGAGATCTTCTTACCGTCATTTTTAATTCTTTAGATGAATTTTCAAACGTGATGGATTTACTTCTCAAAATATTGTCCTTCTTTTACCACCAACTCATGATCTGACACCATTATGACGACTTTTTGAACATCTTGCCCAAAGAGTTTGAAACAGCAGGGGTTGGTTATAGTCTTTTGGTGTATATTGTAATTTTATACTGTCTGGTTTGGTGAAATGCAGTAGGAGATTGGTAGTTGTTTTATAGACATTGCAAGAAAGTAGGATGTTTTGTATCTAGTGGTTTAACTGTTGGTTAAATAGGTGACGTAAATAGGGAGGATTTGGACTTATTGATCATGGCAACCATTGATTTGATAAAAGACTCTTTAAGAGAGACTGTTTACGTCGCTCTGGTAGAAGATCAGAGGTCTTTAGTCAGGAATTTAAAAAACAACATTATCAATCATTAAAACTAGATAAGTGGGGAGGGGGGTTGCCAAATGTATTATATAGCCAGCTGCTCCCTTCATGGTCACAACAATTATGGAGCTCAAAGTAGACAGCGATACTGCAATTAGCTTTAAAAAGTCATAAAATAAATATAGAAATAGGATATTATAAAACCAAAAATATCAGGGAAAATGACTAGATTTGTTCTATCTGGTATGTGTACAAATTCTTGTAGTTTAGGGAATAAACTTCATGAACTAAATACAATAACGAGGGATAATTTGGAAGTGATGGTTCTTGGTACAATGAATCTCATGACTGGGACATAATTATACCTGGAGACAATCTTTATTAAAAAAAAAAAAAAAAAAAAAAGACAGACAAGAGAAAAGGGAGGAGGAGTTGTTATTTATGTAAATAATAACACAAATCTACATTAATACAGGGTCCTTTACCAGTATATACACCCTTTAAAATGCTAGATTGTGTAACCCCTTTGAAGCTAAAGAGGTCTCCAAAACAATGCTTTGCAATGCATTGGAGACCCTTGGCACCAAAGTTAAGAGCTTTCTTTGTGCTTGGATGTAATAGGCTAATAGTATTTTCTCTGCCAGGAGAAAGTGGATGGGGTGGGGCCATGACCATAGTGACAGCAGGACCATGTGAGTAGTAGGGGTGTGGTCACTGTTGGAACTAAAGGCCCCTTGCATGCCTTGCCTAGGAGCACCTGTAATGTGTAAATCAAGCCCTGCATTTAATATCATTTGAAAGACAAATCTCTACTTCATTATATTAATCCCTGCATATTTTAATCTGAAATAGGGGGATTAATTATATCTAATTATGTTAATCTATATCTCTTGGCATGCTATGTGCAATGTAGACATCAGATACACTGTCATGGTGCCAATTTAATAAAAAAAGTTAATTAAAAATAATTGCATGTAATTGTACTTAATTAAACATGTAATTAACGTTGTTACAGAACATTTTACAATTGTTGCTTGTTTTACAAATGTAGACATATTAGGAGTTCCTTTTTGTTTTTGTCTATTTTTAAATAAGCAAAATTCTAATAAACAAATAGTGTAATAAATAATGGCTTAGACTCTCAAATTGTATTCATGATTGATAAAAATATACAGAAGAATATCACTAAAGGTATAGTATAACATAATACATAGAAACATATGCTCAGCACTAAATACCCCAAAAGAAAACCAAAGTCAAGGAGCTTGATTCACTTGGCACCATTAGGAAAAGTAAACTACCGCTGGTAGTTTTTAACCACAGTTAGGTATTCTATTACATGAACTGGCACAGACTACTTTATAGCTAGCACTAAATTTGCATCCATTGACATCAATGACAAAGGCAACAAAATTATCTATTCAGTTACATGCGGTGGCTAGTAACATACATTAAGAGACTCATTTTTATCACCTAAAATTTGCTCCTACAAAAATCAGAGTTGATTCCCCTAACATGTTCCTATCCACCGAAGTGTAAGTGAACTGTGGTAAAAAAAAAACATGCATGAGCAACTAGGGATCCCTACATTAGTGACATGTATTGATACGGAGCCCTAAGCCCCGTATCAATACATCCAAGGAATCTTAAACATGATTGAAAAGAAAAAAAAAAAACCTTTTGAGAGCAGGTGGGGGTATGCAATGCATTGCACAGTGTTGCATACCCCTCTGGCACTCACAGAGTTAATCCCCATAAATATAACAGCATCCCATAAAAATTAAATACTTACCTGTAAGTCTGAGTTCTGGCGGGGTCTTCTTCACTCTGGTCTCCCTCTTTAATCCTTCTTCTCTACTCTTCTTTCATCTTCTTCTTCATCAGTCATCTTCTTCTTTCTTCTTTTTCTGTCTTTATCTATAAACTTGTTGTTGACCGTATTAAAAAAATGTCTTAAAATCAATGGCCCCATTAAAGTTCTGCCTCCTGCAGCAACAGAAAACAAAAAAACCCCAAAAAGTCTCTATTGCTTATCTTTCAGGATGTTGCACGAATCAACACTGAGGGAAATTTGAACAGAGACTGGCTTTTATATAGCCAGTCCCTGTTCAAAATGGTTGGCTGGGATTTGGGGGTTAAACAGGGTAGGAAACGTGTCCTGCAGTAACCGCACCTACCAGCCAATAAGCTTCTAACTGGAGGGGTCACAAATAAGTGTTTTGAGCTATTTGGTGATGATGAAACGTGCATTTGCGACCCCTCCAGCTAGAGGCTGATTGGCTGGTAGATGTGGTTACTGCAGGGCATTTTTGCTACCCTGCGTAATCCCACATCCCAGCCAATGGGAGCGTGGGAACCATTTTGAACAGGGGCTGACCATATAAAATCCAGTCTCTGTTCATATTTCCCTCAGTGTGGATCAGGCAACATCCCAAAAGGTACTGCAACGGGGTATCTTTGTTTTTTTTCTGCCGCCGTTGACAGCGGTGGTGGAGGCAGAACTTTATTGAGGCCATTGATTTTAAGACTTATTTTTCTTTTATAGAGGACAGATGAAGAATAAAGAAGAAGATGACAGATGAAGAAAATGAAAGATAACAGAAGAGGAATTAAAGAGGAATACCAGGGTGCAGAAGACCCCTCTGGATGTCAGACTTAAAGATACGTGTTACAGCTATGTGGTATGGGAAATAGGATAGTGTTAGGGCTAGTATTTGTAAACTTTATTGTTAATGTTAGGTGTGGTGTAGGGCCTAGGTTAGTGTTTGGGAGGTGGGGACTCTTGTTAGCTCAAGCTTGATTTTTGATATTGTGTCAAACACTGAACGTCAGCTAGTTCCCTTTGATGTTCCCATATTTCATGCTCTTTAGTGTGCATTGTGGGAATACAAAGCTACGATGAATGGCAGGCTGCAAGTTAGGTTCTGCTGGCCATTGCTCGTTGTGGTTCATGTTGGTAGGGCAATTGAATTCCAATGGTACCGTTCAGTAATCATTTTTGCCTTTCCTGAGTTTTACCGGTGGTAATTGAATCGAACCCCAGATTGGTAGCTGAAATTACCAAGTTTGTTGATGCACAGTGGCAACAAAATGCAAAAGACCTAAGTTGTTGGAAACTTGCAGAGGAAGACTTCATCCTGCAGTGGATGGACAATGACTGAAGATGATGATTATGATGATCTGTATAATATAAATTCCCCTGTGTGCATAATAGCACATGCGCAGTAGAGACTGGCCGAATGCACTGATCTGGAGTGGAGGTCTCCGAACGGCTCACTGCCTATCTCTGCTTCTGGCTCGGGGGCAGCAGCCAAGCCCACTGGGTGGAAATTTAGCCTGTGTACACAGGATTTCATACTAGTATATTTAATAAATCAGATGTATGATTTAAAAGTTACTGCAGCTCAAACTTGCATTTTCTGGGTGTAGTATTTCTATGGCCTGAAACTGTGTGGCAATGTTGTTTATGAACATTTATTGCAGCTGATACTTGCATTTTTTCATGCAGTACCTCCATGTCATGAAATACAACAGTAGAACTGGAACAGCCTATGAATGGGATATTCTTACTGACAACAGCTGTCCATAGACTGTTGTAGCAAAAGCACTACCATAAAACTTAAAGTCATGAAAGTACTGCATCTGCAAAATTCAAATTTGAGCTGCAAATTCCTTTTAAATTTTGCTTTTCTCAGCAAGATAAATCACAGATTGGGATGAAACTTACATGAGAAAGGTCATTGAGTGGGAGAAAAACCATCCTGCTCCACATTCAACACCCTGTTCCTGCTCCACATTCTGCCTATCCCCACCATAATCTGACGTTAATGCATTGAATTCCAGACATTCCTATGTACACATCATCGGGTGCACATATGTCATCATGCTGCCATGAACACATCATCACACATATATGCACACTACCAAACACACTCACTCACTCACTTCATCCTATCATGTGGAATCTTCCTTTTCTCTATTCCCACAGAAAGCCTTGTTTTCTGCTTATTTTCTTAGTTTAACAGAAAGCGCCACACATCTCTACTCATTCATCAAATAACATAATGTTTACAGATGCTAATTAGGAGTATCCTATATAATAATTTGCTAGGGTGTTTGTCAGAAGCAGTCATGCGCAGTAGAGACTGCCCGAACGCACGGAATGCTGGAAGGACAGAATAATGGAAGCACGTAATGCTGAGGGCACAGAATGTTGGCGCATGGGATGCTGGGAGCACAGAATGTTGGGAGCATGGAATGCTGGGAGCACGGAATGCTGGGAGGTGTAGGAATGCTGGGAGTTCTGTGCTGGGAGCATTCTGTGCTTTCGATAAGTCTCTACAGTGCATGACTGTGTGGGCGGCAGGATGCAGAGCAGGACCGGCCTCTTAACATCACCAGGACCTTGGCCCGTGAACATGGGCTTTTACACTTGTATGATGTATAATATGTGAAACTTTCATTTTAGGTGGTACTGTTCTTTTAACTTGGAATGTTAAATCCACAAAGTATGAGCACATTGCATTTAACTCCCTGGATGCTAGAGATATCCATTTATTTTGAAAAACAATTTGTAGACATCTCAAGCAACCCAAAGGTTAACCTTTTGAGTTCCAGAGGGGTTTGCAATAAGTTGCGTACTCCTCTGGCACTCAAAGGGTTAAAGTTCAGGTAGAAATCCATTAAGCCTTTGAGGACCAGAGCTGTGTGCAATGCACTTCAAACCAATGCATTGCATACCCCTCTGGTCCTCAATGGGTAAAAAAAAATATATCGTTGCCAGTGAACATATTTGATTGGTAACAAATTGGTTTGTGAACCTCACAGAAGTTGGGTCACTCATTTAACTCTTTCATTGCCAGAGAAATGTACGTAGCATGTTCATTTAGAGGATAATAATTCTGGCCAATGTCATTGGCCAGAATTTACTAAGATGTAAACTGTCCCTTCATTTTAACCTCTTAAGGACTGGCTGCGCACGCACGCGGCAGTCACTTAAGGACCATAGAGTTTTTTTTGTTTTTTTTACCCATTCAAGCCCGGAATTCCATGACAGTCATGGGGTTAAAGAATATATAAGCCCACATTAATAAAACTGGGGTTATTCTGGCGTAAACCAACTGCACAATAAGAATAGATAAAATACCTCTTAAAGTAAATTGGGCTTTTAACCCGTTGAATGTTAGAGAGGTATTTAACACACTAGGAAGCATTGGAGATCTCTCTAGCATTCAAGAGGTTAAAAACTGTATTCAAGGGCATGTGACTTTAGGAATTTTGATTTGACCTTTATGGAGAAGTTGGTTTACCCCAGAATAACTCCAGTTTGCTTTTACAATTATGAGCCAAATTCATTTATGTATTAAAAAATATTGTATGGATTTTCCTGCTGAGCATGCCACTGCGGGGAGATTATTCATTCAAAAGTTATTATAGCTCAAACCAGACCATAAAAATTCATTTTTATTTTGTTGTCTTTGAAGAGCATCATCGACTGTAGTTCTCCATAAAAACATCAAACACAGATCTATCTAGTGATAACTTTTCATAATCTGGGAATTGGAGAAAAAAATACATTTCAGCAGCAAAAACATTTGAAAGGAGAATCTCCCATCATGGACTTGTCTTTGTTTTGCTCAGAAGAAAAAGCATTATACTGTATCTCCCTTAACTCCTTTAAAGGGACAGTAATACTTAAGTATTACTAATCCCTGTTGTAAAGTCCTTTTAAAAATACATGTATTGCCCCCAGTTTCATCTCTCAAACCTTAATGGTTTGAGAGATGATCGCTCCTAAAGTTGCCCTCTACCTTCCCTTTCCCCATAGTCAGCATTTTAGCTGACTGCAGGGAAGCAAGTCGTACGACTTTCAGGCGGCTCTCCAGCACAGCCACGATCGCGTTAATAAAAAGAAAACTTTCACTGAAATGGTCTTCTACGTGTGCTTGGTTTGCAAGCACACGTAGAAGACCGTTTTAGTGAAAGATTTTTTTTAATTAACGCGACTGCGGCTCTGCTGCAGAGCTGCCTGATGATCTAAGACCAGATTTCCCTTCAGTCAGCTACAACACTGACTTTGGGGAAGGGGGAGGAAGAGGGCAACTTTAGGAGAGATCATCCATAAAGGTTTGAGAGATGAAACTGGGGGCAATACATGTATTTTTAAAAGGACTTTACTATAGGGATTAGTAATACTTAAGTATTACTATCCCTTTAACTCCCCTCATGTTTAAATTCTTAGATACTCTCATAATTCAATTGAAGTAAATTGGGGATATTTTTCTTACCAGTTGTGTTATTTGTCAATGTGCCAAAATGTTCCTAAAATGTGTTAGTCACATATTAGAGAATAAGGGGGTGGTGTACTACATTTGCCCCTTGGTTTTTAAGCCCCATTAACATACCTGGGAACTCTCCGGTTTTGCCCCGGAGACTCCGGATTTCAAAGTGAATTACCGGGTCTCCGGGACAATGTGTGAATCTCCGGGTGGGCAGAGTTTAAGTAGAAACTCTGCCCACTTGTACTCCATCCCGCCTGGCTCCTCCCACTCCCCGCCCTCTTACATCCATTTTGCAGGGGGGTTTTGTGTTTTTTTTGTCCCGCCCCCCGTGACTAAGCCCCGCCCTTTTTATGACGCAATTCGCATCATTTTCCTCCCCCTGGGCACTGACAGGGTTACCCTCCGGGTAGCCCTGTTTCAAAAGTTCCCAGGTATGCCCATTAAGTGAACTAGTTTCTCTTGTTAGTCCCTAATATAGCCATTAAAGGGTCAGTAATGCCCATTTATACATTTATTTAATATTGTAGAGGTTACAAAAATAAAGTATCTGGAGAAAATGCCATCTATTAAACCCTTACGGCAAAGCTGACAGCAGGAGATGAGGCTCTTCAGCAGAGCAGTTATTTAAAAAGAACTACTTCAATGGAACGGTCTACAAAGTGTGCTTGCAAACCAGGCACATTTTGTAGACCGTTTCAGTGAAGTAATTCTTTTCCTATAACGGGATTTCGGCTCTGTTGCAGAGACGCCAGCTGGTCCAAGGACCAAGATTTCCTGCCGTCAGCACAGTGCTGATGTCAGAAGAAGGGGAGGGACGAACTTTAGTGGTATGGGTTTGAGAGATGACACGTTCTCCAAATACTTTATTTTTGTAACCTCTACAATATTAAATAAAGTTATAAACGGCATTATGACCCTTTAAAGCCCCAAATCTTGCATAATATCTTGTGCTAGGCATGTGCTAGGCAGGCCTTTTATTCTGGCATTCCAAAAATGATAGAGAAATATTCTTCAGCAAAACTAAAAAGCAAACAAACAAAAAAAGAACAAAAAAAAAATAAATTAAAAGTTTCTGTGGACGTTTGTAAGATCTGAGTTGGTCTCTACAGTAACATTGTAACTCTGTAACATTAATTTAAAAACACTGGACACTTGAGCTCACATTTTTATTTTTTGCCATATTGATTATTTATGAAATAATACAATATTAAAGCCCTTGGCTGCAAGACATTCCCAACACATTGTTTCACAATCAGTTGTAGACATTTCAAGAATCTAGGAGCTTAAGATATATATCAGGAAATTGCAAGAGCAAAATTATCATCTAGCATCCCACAGAGAGTAAATACTGTGACACAACCTTTGCCTTCCCCTGGGTGTTGTGACTGATGAGATCAGAATCTTCCTATCTTCATGTTGATGATAATTTGGCTTTGTGTAAAGAGCTTTAACTGTGAGATGTACTGTAAGAGTTTGAGCAATTTTAACCCCTTGGATGTTGTAGCTCAAGCTGGAGAGATCTTAGTACAGATGTTCCACAGAATAACATGGTCACTGTAGAGTTTACCTCTCTGAAGAGTCTATATCTGTATCTCACTTTAGTGCATCACCCCCCACACCCGTTAGACAACAGGAAATCGTGGCTTGCATTCTTTATTACTGGTGGTATGTTCAAAAGAAAATGTGTGTAATCTTCTTAGTTTGTGGTCCTTTTGGGTTAGGAGGGAGTTTGAATGGTCAGAATGAGAATTCTTTGAATTTTTCTATTCCAAATCATTTTAAATGAGAACATATGTTTAGTTATCAAATAGTATGAGAAAATGTGTTTGTTTGTTTTTTTTTAATTTACATACTTTTAAAGAAGTTTAATCTTCAAGCTGTGCACTTCCGCATTATGCGGCACTCTGAAACTTCGGCACAGCTCTTCATGACTTTTCAGTTCTACTTAATTCTCCTCCCTCCCAGCTGCCCCAGGGAGCATGTTCACACTTCCCTTTGGTGTGGTGTGAATCGCTTCTATCATTACAGCAAGCTCCGGGTAGCATAATACTGTGGTTGCAAGCTCAGTATATTGATAACCGGAGCTTGCTATAATGATAGGAGAATTAAGTAGCATTGAGAAGTCTTGAAGAGCTGTGCTGAAGATTCAGCGTGCCGCATTATGCAGAAGTGCACAGCGTGAAGATTAGCTATCCTTAAAAGTACGTAAATGTAAAAAAATGTAAAAAAAAACCACACACGTTTCCTAATACTACTTTAATAACTAAACATATTGTAAAAACTTTTTAAGCGGTGAATGTTCCCCTTTAACACTTTGAGTGCCAGTGGGGTACAGAAAGCATTGCAAAGCAATGCGTTCCGTACCTCTCTGGCACTCAAAGGGTTAAATGTGTTGATCTTTAAGCAAAGGGGAATTAAAATGACATGCAAACCAACATTGATCTGGTACAGGTTCTTTGATTCAGGATGCTAAAAAAAGCTGCCCTTAACTCACTGTGTGCCAGAGAGGCATCCAGTGCAAAGCGTTGGATATCTCTCTGGCCCTCAAAGGGTTAAACATATTCATCTCAGGCAGCCGTGTTACTGTGCCACAGAGCTATGGGGCTCATGCACTAATAAACTGATGCAATGTTGGAGCAAACCAAATGCACCATGGGGAACAAATAAAAATTTTTACTGAGATAAGGCTTTTCACTCCTTGACATAGCTAGGAACGCTCCGGATTTGCCCTGGAGACTCCGGTTTCTGCAGCTAATACTGGGGCAGAGGCTGATTCTTTTGATGTGGGATGTGATGAAACTCTGCCCACATTTCTGCATCCAGTATGTTCCTTCCACTCCATGCCTGCTTCTCCTTCCCCATTCTACTACTAACAGTTTTGTTTTGGTTTGTAGGTCCCGCCCCCACTCATGATTATGCCCCGCCCCTTTTCCCACACAAATTGTGTAATTTATCTTCCTCGGGCCACCACAGGACTGCCCTCTCCAGGGAGTCCACAACCAAAAGTTCCCAGGTATGCTCAATGAGTGTCAAAGGGGTGAGCAGCATACTGTGAAGCATTGCTTTATCACCGCCTTGCCCTCAAAGGGTTAATCCCCTGGATGATATTGGTCTCCAGCACTGGAGCACTCAAGGTGTTAAAAGCCCTATTTAAAGTGATAGCAATGTTTCACAAAAACAGCAGCTCCAAATAATCTTCATAGTATTTGAGCCATAGAGAGTGTTATTTTATTACTGTGAGCGTCGTAGTTCAAGAGTAATTGAATTATAAAGTTTCCCCCTCCCACTCCTTTTACCTAGTGTAAGCCCCCACTCCTCAGATGTGGAATCCAGTCCATAGACCAGACAGCTCACATCAAGGGTCAATATTCTTACTGTGAGAACAATGAAATCCCTGCCCCCCTTGACAGGTTTTGCAGCTTTTTCCCTTATCTTAATTAAAGATTGTCCCTCTCTGCAATCTACCTGGACATTCCCTGCTGCTCTAAGCTGAGCAGTGTTACATCAGTAAAAAGGGACAGGAGGGGGACACTTTATCATTCAATTACTCTTGAACTACAACTCTGACAGAATTGAAATAACACTCTCCAAGGCCCAAATACTATGATGATTAATTAGAGCTGCTTTTATTATGAAACATTACTATCCCTTTAAAAGCAGTTGGAAATGTAGGAATTTGTATTTGTTCTCTATGGTGCAGCTGGTTTGCACCAGAATTAAACCGCTTTCTAAGTACAACAGCTTACTTTGCTTGGGCCATCTTGGTTTTAGCATTTGATTTAACCCTTTGAGTGCCAGAGGGGTATCCAATGCATTGCTTAGCAATGCACTGGATACCCCTTTGCAACTCAAAGGGTAAAGATTAAGGGATTTGTAAGCTCCATTGTACACGAGGGGGTCCAATACAAGAGTTTAACCAATAGATCTCTTAAAGTGATAGTAATGTTTCACAAAAAAAGCAGCTCCAATTAATCTTCATAGTATTTGAGCCATACAGAGTGTTATTTCAATACTGTCAGAGTTGTAGTTCAGGAGTAATTGAATGATAATGTTTCCCCCTTCCTCCACTTTTACCTAGTGTAAGCCTCCTCCCCTCAGATAATGAATCCAGTCCATAGACCAGAGAGCTCACATCAAGGGTCAATATTCTTACTGTGAGAACAATGAAAACCCTACCCACCTTGACAGGTTTTTCAGCTTTTTTTTCTTATCTTAATTTAAGATTGCCCCTCTCTGCAGTCTACCTGGACACTCCCTGCTGCTCTGAGTAGAGCAGTGTTATATCAGTAAAAGGGACGGGAGGGGGATAATTTATTATTCAATTACTCTTGAACTACAACTCTGACAGAATTGAAATAACACTCTCCAAGGCCCAAATAATATGAGGATTAATTAGATCTGCTTTTATTATGAAACATTACTATACCTTTAAAAGGAAACCAATAGTGTTGAGCGAGCGTGCTCGGCCGATGCTCGGATCGGCTCGAGCATCGCTCTGCTCGGCACATGGCGGTACTCGTCGAGTACCGCCATGTGCTCGCCCGCCATGTTCGGGTGGCGGGGATCTGTGCCGGAAGAGGCACAGATCTGAAGACGCTCCGCTGGACCACCAGGGACTGGAGGTACGGGGGCATTGCGGAGATGAAGGGGGACATTGTGGAAGAGGGGCATAGCGGAGATGAAGGGGGACATTGTGGAAGAGGGGCATAGCGGAGATGAAGGGGGCATAGCGGAGATGAAGGGGGACATTGCGGAGATGAAGGGGGCATTCGGAGATGAAGGGGGCATAGCGGAGATGAAGGGGGGCATTGACCAGGCACCCTCCCCTCATCAGAGCAGGGGGTGCCTGGTGTAATGCTCGTGTCGCCCCATGCATTTCAATGGGGCTCGGGTGCTCGGCCGAGCACTCGAGCCTCAGGGGGTGCTCGATCAGAGCACCCGAGCACCCGAGCATCGGGGTGCTCGCTCAACACTAGAAACCAACACATAGGACTGTATGTTCAATGGAAAAGAGGAGCAATTCTGGAGCAAACCAAATGCACCAAAGGGGACAAATAAAAACTCCTAATATTCTCATTGATTTTAATTTGAATGCTTGAGAGGTCTCACATCACTTTGCAATGTACTGAATGCCTCTCTAGCATTCAACAAGTTAAAGTGGATGTGTCACCTATGTATAACATAGCATAAATAGTTAAGCTATACATGGAATACTACTAAAACGGTCTTCGTTTTTATTTGGTTTGCTCCAAGATTGCTCCAGCTTTCTACTCAACGTATGATCCTTTCTATGGGTTATTTTGGTCAAACTCTTACGTTTGACATCTCCCCCATGCACAGTGGAGCATAAAAAAAACCCTTAGTACTAAGTCAAACAGGCGCAATCAAAATATGATCGATGTACTAAAAAAGTGGTGCAATTCTGTGACAAACCAACTGCACCATAGGGAAAAAGAAAGATTTCTACAATTCCACCTGCTTTAAATGGGACTTTTAATACCTTGGCTGCTACAGTGTTGGAGAACATTAGCATTCAGGGAGTGAACCCTTTGAGTGCCAGAGAGGTGAGAAATTAATTGGTCCACAATGAGCTGCTCACTCCTCTGACACTCAAGTGGTTAAAAGCACAATGGTGCAGTTAGTTTGACTTACAATTGCACCAATGTCTTGGTGCATGAGCCCCAGTGGCTCTGTGGCACAGTAACATTACTGCCTGAGAAGAACATGCTTAATGCTGTAGTTGAGATAGCTCAGTTGGTTAATGCATCAGATGTAGAATCTCTTCAAACCTCAAGGTCACAGGTTCTAGTCCTGGCAAGGTCAATTTCACCTTTCATCTTTCAGGGGTAGATAAAATGAGTACCCAAGACATATGCCAAAACAAGAGACAATCTCATTATATCCTTCCTGGTAAAAATACTTTCATAAAACAGACCAGCTTGTAGGATCCTCAAGTCTCACTTACAATTACTCATTCTCATCTACTTAATGAAGCTTCAACAAACTGCTACTCTTCATGCATCCAATGCACTTATGATATACGCTTAACCCTAACCTGACCAGAACTCCAACGTTGTATTCTGCACATAAACCTTATGTACTCTGTATGTCCCCCTTATTCATCTTAGATTGTAATCTCTAGAGTAGAGACCCCACTCCCATTGTTTCACTCTGTAAAGTATTTGTGTAACCATGTACTAAACCCTTAAATTGTAAACCACTACATAGACTTGTGGCTCTATATAAATAAACATATTCATTCATATCACTCATGTGACACTCCTTACAAGTTGCATAAACTAAGCATAGTCCAGTAGCCCAGCACAGCTGATTAAGCTGCAGTTTCTCAGCCATAGGAGGAAAATAACAAAGTTCTTGCAAGAAATGTATTGGGGTTAAAGGGATAGTAATACTTCATTTTAACTTTATTTTATTTTGTAGGCATTAAAAAAACATGAAGAACAATATGTCTTATCTCTCAAACCTTTATGGTTTGAGAGATATTCACCAGCAAAGTTTCCCCTCCCACCCCTTTTACCTAATGTAAGCCATCTCTTCTCAGATGTGGAATGCAGTCCATAGACCAGACAGATAACAGAAGGGGACAATCTGCTTCCTATGAGAACAATGAAAGCCCTGCCCCCCTTGACAAGGTTTTCAGGTTTTTCCCTTATCTTAATTGAAGATTGTCCCTCTCTGCAATCTGCCTGAGCACCTCCCTTCTGATCTGGCTGAACAGTGTGACATCAGTAAAAGGGCCGGGAGGGGGATACTTTGTCATTGAATTACTCTTGAACTACAACTCTGACAGAATTGAAATAACACTCTCCAAAGTCCAAATACTATGATGATTAATTAGAGCTGCTTTTATTATGAAAAATTACTATCCCTTTAATGAAAAGGCAGAAATTATATGGGTTATTTATGCAAATTTGGGACATTTTGTCCATCTCTAGTTATTGAGTGTCTGTGCCGATCTATGCAAGTTTGTTCATTTTGTACTGTTGTCTCACCAATGTAGCGTCTTTGGTCATACATATTGCATGGAATCATATATATTACATTCCTAGATGTGCTGCAATATGATCCACTGACATTCAATGTCTCTGTATTGTGCATGACAGCGTCAGACTCACTTTTGTGTTCAAATTGTTTGCAGTGTGTAGCATGCATGTTTTATCCCATTGCTTGTATGAGTGGTGTAATGTAGGAAATATCGGTTTTTAATTATTTTTTCTGAGGGTTTTTGTTTGTCAAAATGCAAGAATTGGAGGCCTAGCGAAGATTTATTTTACTTTTGCATTATGGGATGTACAACTCTGATTATTTTTCACATTCCTTCTAGTACTAGATTGTATATGTCTACTAGTGGTATGTGTGGTGGGTTGTTTTTTTTTAATCTCATTATGTTGTAGTAGTTGTTCTCTTGGCGTTTTAAGTGCTGAATTAATTTTTTAAAATTGTCTTTGGACCAGAACCCTTTCTTTTAAATGATTCAGTCAGGTTTTACGGCATTTATTTTAGTACCTAATGGGCTTGCTCTGTATAATGACTTGTTTAGTATGTGGTGGGTGGAAGGTGAAGTTGTGGAAGTAGCTACATTTCTCTGAGAGTATTTTGCATATTCATGCATGAAATGTTTATTTTGTCTGCATCATATATGTAGGTAATCAGTATATGTAGAGATTTCCTTGGACTGTGACTAATAACCTCTCTTCATGGCCTGCCATAAATAGAATGGCATATTGGGCTGCTATCCTGTTTACCATGGCTGTTCCATAGATTGGAGATAAACCTCTTTATGGAAGATCGATTAGTTGTGAGTGAGAATTAATTAAATTGACTAGTTACAACTTCAGCACAACATTTTTTGGGAGGATGTCAGGAAATTGTAGCATTCATCTGTTACATCCTTGTGAGAAATGTTACTATACAGTGATTTTTTACATACATGATAACCAATATTATGTTAGGTTGCCTTTGTCTGACGTTGTAGAGTTTGTTGAGGGATATGTGGTGTCCTGTACAGTACGTAAATGGTGGTGTTCTTATTGTGTTAGGATCCTTATAATTTCAAGACCATCCATAAAAGAAAGAAATTTTTAATAATAATTCTCTTTAAGTCCCAGGAAAAAATACTCCATATTGATGTTGGATTTTAACCGTTTACCAGAAATATATATAAGCTATGTTTAAAGTACATTTCTTCCTCCCCATCCCCATTTTTTTCTTTTCTCTAAAACATTGACTATGAACTGTTTTTCAGCAATATTTCACACTGTTTTCCTGCACATTTGCCATAATAAAGTTCAGAGAGCAGAATGCAAAAAACTTGCATAATCACTATTTACAATGCACTTTCGACAGACAAATTATTAGCGCCCAAATGTTACTGAATTGTGCATGTTTTTTCTGAATTTGCGAATGTTTGCTCCTTTTTTAGTGAATGCACTTCAAAAATTGGGTGTGGCTAAACTGTCCACCATTTTGTGAGAGGATAGCAATATTGCACCTAATTCAGCAAAGCAGATAACACACATTTTCATCCGTTTGGCTTATGGCCATTTATTTAAGAGCATGTGCTATTCAGCATAAAGACAATAGTATGTTTCTAGCATCAAAAACTTGAGCAATCACAAATATAACATATATGTTTGGCTTTCAAAAAACAGTTAAAGGAGCAGTAAACTTTTTTTTATGAAAAAAATATATATTGTAGGGATTTTCCTACTGAGTAAAATAAGGGTACTCCCATTGCCAAGAGATTTATATTTCCAGAGTTATTACAGTTTAAACCCGTTTTTTTTTTTTTTTTTTACATTAGCAGTGCCCTCTAGTGGTCAAATTCTAATTAGATTTCCTGTTAGATTCTAATGGAGAGGAAAGTCAGAAAAGTCAGAGACATACAGTTCTCCATAGAATGTGATAGAAACTGCCTGTCACTTCCTGTCAGTTAGAACTATCAGGAAGTAAACACAGTAAAATCACTTCCTGATTATTTAAACTGCTATAAATTTTGAATAAAACATCTGACAGCAGTGGGTGTGACATTGTCTTATTCAGCAGGAAAAGCTCTATAAAATATGTGTTTTCATAAAAATAAGTTTACTGCTCCTTTAATGATCCACTTTCTTGCATTCTGTCCGATGATATTAATATATTTGCACAGCTTGATATGGTAATGTTAGGCTTTTAAATGCTGGAAAGGTGTCTAATACATTGCATCACAGCAGGCCGGAGAGCTCTCTAGCATTCAAGAGGTTAAACGCGCAACGTAAATTGATGGAAATGTTAAGATATTCCCTCTGACACAGACAGTTTGCCTCATAATTTGTCTACTTGTTGGTTTTATACAAAAGTTGCATTGTAAAATAAAGCACCAAAGAGAGTTTTCTATCAAATAAAGTCTAAAGTAAGACATCCATTAAGCAAACATTAACCCTTTCAGTGCCAGAGGGGTACGGAACACATTGCAGAGCAATGTCTGGCACTGAAAGGGGTAACGCATACTGAAAATAAACCTTAATCTGGGAAGAAAATCCTAAAGCCACTATGAATCAATTCTGTGCAAGCTGGTTCTCCAACGTTAACCCTTAAGGTGGAACTGTCCCTTTGTAACAAAGAGCTTTCAAATTCACCTTTACTTTTGTTAGACAATTATTTCAATCTATGGTTGATAAGATATTTTCATTTATTTATCTGTTATTTTATGCAAATTAGATAAATTAGATAGTACTGTGACAGTCAGGAGTGGAATATTAATATCTAGCAGGCACGCCTAGCGCATTGGAATTAACTAATGAATACCAGAGGGGTCTGCAACTCATTATTCCGCAATGCACTGAACATCTCCCTGACACTCAAAGCATTAAAGTTCAAAGCACAAAAGGGAGAAGAAGGTGGTTTGTTCTAAGCTCAGAAGGTTGATATGAACCTCTGCCAGATAACATCATAAAGCAAGGTAGTCACAAATGCATTGGCTGAACGGTCACATAAGTGACCCCCAGCAAAAAGCCCTTCTGAGATATTTAAACTGCTCCAAGCACAGTATATCACACATCCAAAATAAGAGGAAACAGACAGCTCATGTGTAAAGACATCCCCCCACATCAGAAATGATACATAAAATACAAATACAAAACAAGGTGCCCAAAAGTGCTATAAATCCAAATTTAATAATGTTGTATATCAAGTGCACACACTGGTAGTGACGGTCGGAGGGATAGTCCTTAACCTCTGACAATGTGTTCATGGAGTGAATAGCCCATCTCCACTCAGGACCCAGATGGCACTGGACAAAAGAGGCTGCTCGTCAATACCAAGTATTAAAAAAAATGCATAATTTATTAAAATAATATATACAGGCCAATGTGTTTTGATAAATCTGTGTCTTTAGCAACAAAACACATGAGCTTTGCTCTTAAAATATTTTAGTCATTTTATTTTAATAAATTATGTATATACTAGTTGAAGAGCCCGTTACACGGGCCACAGTGCCACTGGCAGCCAGTCGCAGGGCAGCACGCACAGCAGTCTCTACTGCTCTTGACTGCGTCGTTTCACACGTTTTAGCGAATTATTATATAACGATTTTTTATACTTTGACTCTTTTGTGTCGTAGAGCAGCTTCTTTCATCCAGTGCCATCTGGGTCCCAAGTGGGTCCACAAAGGCATTTGTCATAGGTTCGGGGCTTGGGAGTATTGCCCTTTGACAATCATCTACACGTGAGTACATCTGATATACCACATTCCTAAATTTGTTTGGATGTTATAGCAATATTAGGCACCTTCTCTTTTGACTATTCTGTTTCATGTATAAACACATCCCCCCCGCAAAAGAAATGATACATAAAATAGAAACACAAAACAAGGTGCCCAAAAGTGCTATAAATCCAAACAAATTTAGTAATGTTGTATATCAAGTGCACTCACCGGTAGTGATGGTCGGGGGAGGATACTCCCGAACCTCTTGACACAAGTGATCGTGGAGTGACTAGCCCGTTTCCATTCAGGACCCAGATGGCACTAGACAAAAGAAGCTGCTCATCAATACCAAAAAAATGCATAACTTATTAAAATAATATATCCAGGCCGGTGCTTTTGATAAAGGTGTCTTCAGCAAAAAAAACACGTAAGCTATGCTCTTAAAATATTTTAGTCATTTTATTTTAATAAATTATGTATACATTTTTTATACTTTGACTCTTTTGTGTCGTAGAGCAGCTTCTTTCATCCAGTGCCATCTGGGTCCCAAGTGGGTCCACAAAGGCATTTGTCATAGGTTCGGGGCTTGGGAGTATTGCCCTTTGACAATCATCTACACGTGAGTACATCTGATATACCACATTCCTAAATTTGTTTGGATGTTATAGCAATATTAGGCACCTTCTCTTTTGACTATTCTGTTTCATGTATAAACACATCCCCCCCGCAAAAGAAATGATACATAAAATAGAAACACAAAACAAGGTGCCCAAAAGTGCTATAAATCCAAACAAATTTAGTAATGTTGTATATCAAGTGCACTCACCGGTAGTGATGGTCGGGGGAGGATACTCCCGAACCTCTTGACACAAGTGATCGTGGAGTGACTAGCCCGTTTCCATTCAGGACCCAGATGGCACTAGACAAAAGAAGCTGCTCATCAATACCAAAAAAATGCATAACTTATTAAAATAATATATCCAGGCCGGTGCTTTTGATAAAGGTGTCTTCAGCAAAAAAAACACGTAAGCTATGCTCTTAAAATATTTTAGTCATTTTATTTTAATAAATTATGTATACATTTTTTATACTTTGACTCTTTTGTGTCGTAGAGCAGCCTCTTTCATCCAGTTCCATCTGGGTCCCGAGTGGGTCCACAAAGACATTTGTCATAGGTGTGGGACTTGGAAGTATTGCGCTTTGACCATCATCTACACATGAGTACATTCGATATACAACATTCTTAAATTTGTCTGGATGTTATAGCAATATTAGGCACCTTCTCTTTTGGCTCTATTCTGTTTCAAAAGCAGCTATTTTTATGTTGAATATATTTTATATAAAACATTGATTATGATATATTTACCTTTTTTATTTTTCAGTTATTGCAGATCTACCAGGCACTGCCACATCACTTCCCATCCAAACTGTCACTTCCAACCAGGAAGTACTAGCTTGTTTGCACAGACTGACAAATAATAAAGCTAAATATCTCACAGTCACATAGATACATAGTAAATTAGGTTGAAAAACAAGTCCATCAAGTTCAATCTTTGCCATAGTATAACCAAGAAACGAGAATTATATAAATCGTTTGAAATAAAAAAAAAGGTTAACAAAATTGTAGGCATCACTCATTGTGTTACAAAGTGACTATTCCCTTTAATTAGCATTGAATATCATGTATGTGGAGGGAGACATGATTAATTTGGTGGAACCAGAGTACCTCAAACCACTGAAGGTTTCTTAAGTAGTCTAATTAGAAAAATAATGGTTCTCCCACTTATATTCAAAAGTTATCACACAGCCAGATCATGTTTTTGAATGGATGAGTTCACTGATTTACATTTTTTGGCAATTTTAGGAAAGAGATGCCTATTTTGAGTTCCATAGATGGTTCTGGAGGTCTGAAAGCAATATCCTCCATAGATCACAAGAACAGAAGTGCACTATAAAGGACAAAGGCCACAGCAAACGCTGAGGATGATGTACGAAGAAGAACTGGGGTAATTCTGGAGCAAACCAACTGTGCCGCAGGGTACAGGTAAGAATTCCCATTGATAAAATGTTTTTTTTTTGTACTCTACGTTACAATTGTTTGCCCCAAATTATTCCAATTCATCTTAATACATTATCCTCATTGTATGCATTCTCTCACAAATATTAAAATTATCATATATGTATTTCATATAGTGATGTTATGTCTAGGCTTTTCTGCTGTCTTATGGCCAACCAATGGCATGCTTCCCCATACACACATTCCCACATCCTCACTTTATCTTCCCTTAAAGGGATAGTAATGTTTTATAATAAAAGCAGCTCTAATTAATCTTCATAGTATTTCGGCCTTGGAGAGTGTTATTTCAATTCTGTCACAGTTGTAGTTCAAGAGTAATTGAATGATAAAGTATCCCCCTCCCGCCCCTCCTACTAATGTAACACTGCTCAGCTTAGAGCAGCAGGGAGTGTCCAGGTAGATTGCAGAGAGGGACAATCTTCAATTAAGATAAGGGAAAAAGCTGAAAAACCTATCAAGGGGGAGGGTTTTCATTGTTCTTACAGTAAGTGTGAGCTGTCTGGTCTATGGACTGGATTCAACATCTGAGGAGTGGGGGTTTACACTAAGTAAAAGGTGCAGGAGGGGGAAACTTTATCATTCAATTACTCTTGAACTACAACACTCACAGTAATGAAATAATACTCTCTATGGCTCAAATACTATGAAGATTAATTGGAGCTGCTGATTTTGTGAAACATTACTATCACTTTAAGGACACAGAAGCAATGCAATCAAGTAGCATCCAGTTGGCTAAAAGAAAGTAGAAAATGTGGTTTATGTAGAAAAACCATTTGGGTAGAGTCAATTTGGGAAAGAGAGGCCTATTTGGAGGCTATGATCTCTGAGCTTCACATTTTTTAAATAGTTTAGAAAATGGATTTAACCAAAATGCGGCAAAGCTGCCAAGTCTGAGGCCCCCTCCAATCTGCCCCCCTCCCCCGTGGCTTAGAGCTACTTGTCTTAGGCCTGTGTACATCCTTGCTTTCATAGTATAACTATACTTTAACTATCCATTTTTATGGAATTTGATAAGGCAACATGGTATGTAAATTATTTTTCCAATGTTCATTGAATTGCAGTTGACTGAAGCAATAATAAACTGAAAAAATAACATGCAACTAGCAGCGGGAAGTTATAAGGTTTCAGTAACATTTTATGTCGTATATTGTCCTTATTTTGGGCTGTTTTTGCCAGTCTATTAATTTATTGCAGTTAGGATAAACAATACTAATGGTAACAGTAAATTACAATACAGTACTGTTAGGGCACCAAACGTCACCTCCCTAAAATGTAATTTTCTGCTGTTCAGAATCCAAGATGATAAGGAGACTTGCTGAAGGTCAAAATAACTGGTACTGTGACATTGTTAATTTTAATACTGACATGTTTGTTTTCTGAAGACTTTTTTTTTCAAGGAAGTGTTATCCTTCAGCTGCATAAAATAATGTGTGGGTCACCACAGTTGTACAATGTCGATTTTACACTTAACTATTGTATATCTGATTATGTATAAACTATAGCAGTGGTGGGAAATGTGAAGCCTTCCAACTGCTACCAGACCACAACTACCATCATCCCCCCACCAACTAAAGGCTAGTGGTGGATGATGGGAGTTGTAGTCTGGCAGCAGATGGAGGACTTCATGTTGCCCATGTGTACTCTGTGGTGATTTTATTTGCTCATGAACCTGTTGTTAGAGGAAACAAAAGGGGGGGTGCACTAAGGTGATATAAAGAGGTGAACTTCTCCAGTGATAACACTTCTCCAAATCCAGTATTATTCTATGGACCCTTTGCACAAAGATTTCTCAAGTGGGGGAGAGATCTTAGTGCTTAGGCTCCATAGAAAAACAAGGAGAACTGATATCACTGGAAAAGCTATCTTCTCTTTATCACATCTTAGTGCATATCCAGCTGGATTAGTTCTGGACCAAACCAACTGTATCATAGGGGACAAATAAAACTACTAAACATTTCCATTGATATAAATTGGGCTATTAACCTTTAAACTGTCTGAAGAGTTTTAACAGCATTCCTTCACAATGCACTGGAGATCCTTTTAGCACTCAAGACGTTAAAATCCTCTTTAATTCAACTTGTTTTTTTATTTATCCCTGATGGTGCTGGTGGTGTGCCCTAGACTGACTCCAGGGGAGATGCACTAAGACGTGATAAAGATGATGAAGTGGAGATGAATTTTCAAGTGATTTCACATCTCCTATGTTATTCTATGGAGCCTATGCACTAAGATTTCTCCAACCTTGGAGATCTTAATACATAAGCGCTAGAAGATAACATAGGAACTGGAGAAGTGATAAAAAAGTAATCTCCAATTAATCACCTCTTTATCACCTCTTAGTGAATCTCCCCCTGGGGGGTTATTCATTAAGGAACGATAAAGAGGTGATAAAGCGGATATGACTTCTCCAGTGATATCTGTTCGCCAATATCTATGTTATACTATGAAGCCTAAGCACTAAGATTTCTTCAACCGTGGAGATCTTAATGCATAAGCGCTAGAGAATAACATAGGAATTGGAGAAGTGATAAAAACATAATCTCCACTTAATCACCTCTTTATCACCTCTTAGTGAATCTCCCCCTGGGGGGTTATTCATTACGGAACGATAAAGAGGTGATAAAGCGGATATGACTTCTCCAGTGATATCGCTTCTCCAGTTCCTATGTTATTCTATGGAACCTATTCACTAAGATCTCCAAAAATTGAAGGGATAGTAATACTTCAGTATTACAAATCCCTATATTAAAGCCCTAGTAAAAAAAACATATTGCCACCAGTGTCATCGCTCAAACCTTTATGGTTTGAGAGATGAACGCTTCTAAAGTTGCCTGAACCTCTCCCTTCCCTGTAGTCAGCATTTTAGCTGACTGCAGGGAACAGAGTCGTACGACTTTCAGACGGCTCTCCAGCACAGCCTGATCGAGTTAACTAAAAAAAAAACTTTCACTGAAATGGTCTTCTACGTGTGCTTGGCTTTCAAGTACACGTAGAAGACCATTTTAGTGAAAGTTTTTTTTTTTAGTTAACGTGATCGCGGCTCTGCTGCAGAGCTGCCTGATGATCTCTGACAGGATTTCCCTGAGTCAGCTAAAATGCTGACTATGGGGAAGGGGGAGGGAGAGGGCAACTTTAAAAGCGTTCATCTCTCAAACCATAAAAGTTTGAGAGATGACACTGGGGGCATTATGTTTTTTTTACTAGGGCTTTAATATTGGGATTTGTAATACTGAAGTATTACTATCCCTTTAAGAAATGTTAGAGAATTGGCTCCATAAAATAATACAGGAATTGGAGAAGTGATATCACTCAAGAAGACATCTCTGCTTTATCTCCATTTTATCACCTCTTTATCACACTTTGTTGGTTTCTTGTCACATTATAATAACACTTTGAGTACCAGAGAGGTATCCAATGCATTTAATTGCAATTTGCTGTATATCTCTCTGACAATCAAAGGGTTAATTGCAGTATGACTAATGTGCTGAATTCATAACACTAAGGGCCATATTCAGGAAACAAAAGTGGAGAAATCCTGGAGCAAACCAGCGGAATCATAGGGGCAAGCCAATACTGTCATTAAGTTCAATGGGGCATTTAACCCCCTTCAATGCTAGAGACGTATCCAAAGATGCTTTTTTGTAATGCGTTGGAGATCTCTTTAGCATTCAAGAGACTAACCCTTTGAGTGCTAGAGGGGTACACAACGCATTGCTTTGCAATGCGTTGCGTACCCCTCTGCCACTCAAAGGGTTATAGGTCCCTTTTAAATATATGGGAATTTTAAGAATTATTATTTGTTCTGTTTGGTTTGCTCCAAAATGTCTCCTCTTTTGTTTCCTGAATACAGCCCAGACACAAGTCTAAAGTATATTGTTTGTAGTTTTTTTATAATATTTTTCTAATTTTCCCTTCAGTAAAATGCTCCTGAAGCTATTAGAGGAGAAAGTGAGTTTTGCTAAGCGCTTCACCGAAAACAAAGCATACTTACATTTCTGTGCAGAATTAGACTTGGGGAGCTACCGAGAGCACCAACACCCACTGGGGAGACCAAACCCCAATGAAAAGGCATCAGAAGTGCTGCTGGGGGGGGACTAAATGTCCAGATGCACTAAGGGTATAGTATACAGTTAGGTGCACTAAGGGGCAATGTGTATCTGGTGATGTGTGGCGAGCACATTGTCTTAACAATGGAGACACAATTATTTATGCAAGGAGAAAGGTGGAGAATTTATTCATTAGCATGCAGGTCTATCGTACTGCTGCTGATGTGCAAGTGATGCCATCCCTTACACATCGTCAGCTGTTCGACAACCCTGAAGCTTGAATGCATTCTTTCTCTACAGTAAAAGACTGAAGAATATGTTGGTACTATATAAATAAATAATAATATTTAACTGATAAGGAACCAAGAGATAAAAAATAAAATAAACAATCTAAAGCTGAGTAAGTGTAAATGCAAAGCAGAACACAATACCATATGTATAAGCAGGTGAAAAATCTTCAGAGAAAGCCACTTTGAATTGTTTCTTTAAGTTTTGCTGTGCGCGCTGTCATATGTCTGGTCCTGTCCCTTTCAATGTCACAGGTATATGTAATGCACACCCCTATTGTGCTTAAAGGGTTAAGGGAGGGCAGCTGATGTGTCTGTTCTACTGAGAGAACTACAAGGCTCCATAGAGAGCAACAGGGAGATGTGAACTCTGTAAGAGACATCTATCGGAGCTTAATGCATGTGGCAAACAGCCACTTTAATATATAAACATACCCACATTAAACTGCATTTTCAAATGCAAATGAGACGTTGAATTAGTCAGTGCAAAATCGTAAACCTGTAGAAGGCATGGCATATTCGTGGAGATGTAAGTTCATTGTAGCTGATTGGTGGTTGATTCACAGGTATATGATGGAGAAGACATCTTAGTGCATGCAATCAATATACCAAGAAAATGAATTTGCCATCATATCACCATCCTGGCCCCTTATTGACCTTTAGTGAATCTCTCTCCCCCAGGTATAATTCTAAAGCCTGGGTCATGTTGCCAGGTTGTAGCATGTCTGCCAATTTCACTACTAGTAATGGTTTAACTGGATGAAAAGTGGTATTATGCACTAAGGTGTGATAATGAGGTGAAAAAGTGGAGATAAAGTGAATATGACCTGCAGTGTTATAAACTCTCCAAGTCCTATGTTATTCTAGAGAGTCTTTTCACTAACAGCTTTAAAGTTGGTGAAATCTTTGTGCATTGGCTCCATAGAATAACATAGGAACTGGTGAGTTTATCACACTGTAGAAGCCATCTCCACTTTATCACCTCTTTATCATAACTTATTGCATTTCCCCAGGTATACTAATAATTATATTGATGAGTACAAGCCCTAGGTATTTTGAGAAAGTCTCAACTCCCAGGTAAACTTTTCCAACTTGGAACTAAATAAGATGAAAATTAAAACAAAATATAAACTGGAAAATAATCTCCAAATAAACACCTCAAAACTAAAACAGCAGCGGCAGGAAAGAGGACATGTAGAGAAATGCAAATCAGTCCGAACACCCACTGTCAGGGATATGTAAACGATTACTGGCAAAGTGATCAGATTATATGTGTTATCAGCTAAGTAGACAGGCTTAGCTGTGAAGTTGTTTTCTTTAGTGGGATGTTTCATGACATGCTCATTGAATGATGACGTCAAGAATATCACGACTAACAAGCACAAGAAGAACTGGATCACTGAGCTGCAAAAGGTCAAAATGTTCATGCTAGCCTTTGTCACACAGGTTGGCCATAATGTCTAAGGACTGGCTCACAACTTTGGATAACAGTTCATTAGGTTTGTCATTTCTGAAAACTACCATTGTGTGACCTGTTTGCAATAAAGAGAATGCTAAGGACCTCCATATACAGCTTTGTTGACATAAATTATGACTACGTTTTGGCCTACCACTACTGTCATCTTACAGATCCATCAATGAGATTGGGCTGAATATAATGCCATTGGAAACAGGAATAGAGATCTGTGTTTTTAACCAATGTCCTTTCTATGTTTCAAATTCCATACAATGGTATGAAGGAGTGCTAATCAATGACATGTGGAAGTGTAAAGGTCAACTTCAAGGTTCTTGTCCAATCTTGTGAAAGAGCTGAGGCTACCAGTGGCAAAATCATTCCAATTGGCTCATCGTGTAGGTTTAATGTCACAGCAACCAAAATTGGTCCACACCTTTTCAGTGGATATAACAACTCCAGCTCTGGTGAGAAGTCAGGGAGAGCATCTGAAAATGGAGATTGGACTAGTTGCATTTAAACAGTAAAAATCAGAACTGTAAAATATATAATCTCTTTACTAAAGGGGAAAATCCCGATTGCATCTCTTAGTGTTGCAGAGCCCTGAAATAGTTTCATTGTCAATACTGGAAAAATGCACAAGCAACAAATTTATTTTTTTACTGGCAAACATGTAAACTGCCATATTTTACTTACTGATACCACAACTGCAAGGACCCCTTCCAATTTTAGAAATTTTTATTGACTGTTAATAAATGTTCTGATGATTGAATACCCAGTTTGTAATATATACAACATATTTTTATATTGCATTGTTGATTTACAAAATAGGAAATACATTCTTAGTTCTATTTTTTCATTGTGGAATCTCAATTAAATCCAATTTTAGCTTCTTTTGTGAACATAAACAGGTCAAGTATTTATCTGTTGATAAGCATGTGTGGAATGTGTGTGATTTGTTTCATCAAGAGTTGCGTATATATCTATCATTTATCTTCAAGCTATCTGTGGGGTGCAGTGTAAATTACTCCTGTCTTTAAAACTATGCAGCTTATAGGACTTTTTCAGAAGGTTTCTGGGGGAGTATTCTAAGAAGAAAATAGCATTGGATCCAAAGGACTGAAAAAAAATAGATTACAATGATGAATTCATCCTTCAAGAAAAGTGCAAGCCTACAGGGAAATGTATTCTGTCTGGTTATTTTTAGGACTTTATTATGTTTGTATCTCTGGATCATCTCCAAACCATATATCAGGCACATTTAAAAGGAAACTGTACCTATAATGGGGAAAACCCAGAGTGTTTAGGGGTTTTCCAAAAATATATACATCAAGGTATATACTAACAATACTTTGAATTTTTTGAGTATGTCTGCATTCAAAAGCCTTTGTAGTTGTCTAAACATAGGGATGGGTAACCTGCAGACATCCAGCCATTGTTGGACTAGAACTCCCATCGTGCTTAGCCATCCGATGGTCAGCTGAGGATAATGGGTACTGTAGCCCAGCAACAGTAGATAATCTGTAGGAAATTATTCTGTAAATTTGACTTTCATACAGATTGGTAATACCTGAATCACATTTTGCAAAATAGGTGTTTCATATTAGTATTTTGTTCATTTACTTAACCAATCATATAAATAGAAAAGCATTTACCCGATCTAAAGAGAAAAAAGTAGGTTTACTTACCTTCAGAGGTAAATAGCAGCAGGTTCCTCTCTAGGGCCCTCTTCTGAGCAAGGCAGGGAATTTCTTCTAGCAGGTCTCCACAATTAACTGGCTTCCCCCACTGTCTCTTTCCTTCTCCCTTCCACTTTTCCCTGCATCCACCAACATACTCTGCTCTCTGCTGCACTTTAGCTTATTCCTTTAACCCCTTAGAGAATAGGGCTTTTTGACTCTTGAAGACAATAGCAATGTTTGCCTTTCTAGTATACCTTTGTTCAAACTTATTTTCCTCTAATTCATTTAGTCCACCAACACAAAATCTATACCAATTTTTAAGCATAATTAGAGCTGCCTTTAATATGACATTTAGCCCACTATTTCTTTTGATAATAATATAAAAGGCAAAAAAATAAAACCAGAATTTTTTATAGGTTTTCCTTTCATAATTTGTGCTCAGTTGGTTATTTTTTTAATGGACTGGATAAAATGTATGGAAGGTCATTCATACCTCCAAATGTCTTTTTTTTCAGGGGGGGGATACTGTGACCCTGAGGAGAAAATCCCTATGTCCCTTATTCCTTCCCTGATGTCCCCCTTTTAGGTCATCAGACTGTGTGGCGTGTATATAAGTGTTATACATTACTCCACAGTAATACATCTCACTTTAATGTTTGTGTAGAATTCAGTATATATGTAGACTGTGTAAACAAAATACTTTGGGCTTGCTCTAAATTGTGTATTTAGTGACACAAAGAGTTATTTTCTTTTTCTGTTTAACTCTGCTACCCCCAGTCCTGCTCCCAGTACCTCCAAAGATCCTCTGGCCATTTGAGGCATTGGGCACTCTGTTCTCTGCTTCTCTCTTCCTCCCTATCACAGTGAGGGAGAGAGCGGTAGAGAACACTGACAAAGGCAATGTATAGAATACATTGCCTTTGTCATTGACTCAACTGACACGTGATCTCTGTTGCAGCAAACACATGTAACGGTTCAAAGAGGAATGACTGAAACTGGCTGCTCTGGTCCTGGAACAGTCAGTTTCAGCCCTCCCGGCATAATCACAATGTGCCCTGAGACATGTTGCGATCATGAAGCCCAGGATGGACCATGTACGTCACCCATCCTTAAAGGACGGAAATGTGTGACAGACCTGGTCCATCACAGTGTGAAGGGGTCCATAGGTGTGAAGGGGTTAAACCACTGGGCATTTATTAAGGGTAGAGTTCCAAAAATAATCTTGGGGATGGGGTATACAAGCCAGGGTCAGTGCTGAGCTTAAGGTCCGAGACGCAGGAAGGTGAGATAAGTGAGATCAATTCTCCAGTGAGGCTAGCTCTCTATTCATGTTAATATGTGGAAAAATAAAACTGCGGTTGTTGAGGACTACAACTCAATAACAGAGAATAACATCGGATTGAGAGAGTTTGTCTCACTGGAGAATTTATCTCACCTTAGTGGATAACTCATAAGGAATAAATATGTGCTGTTGCTGCATCATTATACTAATTGTGATAAAGTCAGATAAAGTTGGAGAACTCTTAGTACATTGGAACCATGTAATAACATAACAATTGGAGAGTTTATCATACCGGAGAATTTATTTCACCTTTATCACACCTTAGTGCGTAACAATCATGACTATTCTAATAATAAAGAATAACAGGTAAGGAGGATCTATGACGGTCATGCAACAGTTTACAAGCCTTGAGTTCTCTCTCCCCATAATACTGTCTACTCGGAAGGATGTAAACACATTGTGGGGAATCAGGTGTAAAAATGAGCATTGTGTGTACCTTCCAGGTGTAAGCACGCCACATTCTAGAAAGTAAAGTGTAAGCTCAAAATTGTGTGAAGCTACTGTAAACTTGAATACACATTTAAAGGGATAGTAATACTTCATTTTAACTTTATTTTATTTTGTAGGCATTAAAAAAACATGAAGAATTATATAAGTCTTATCTCTCAAACCTTTATGGTTTATGAGATATTCACAAGCAAAGTTCCCCTCCCGCCCCTTTTACCTAGTGTAAGCCATCTCTTCTCAGATGTGAATCTGGTTGTATGACCAGACAGATAACAGAAGGGGACAATTTTCTTTGTATGAAAACAATGAAAGCCCTGCCCCCCTTGACAAGTTTTTCAGCTTTTTCCCTTATCTTAATTGAAGATTGTCCCTCTCTGCAGTCTACCTGAGCACCTCCCTTCTGATCTGGTTGAACAGGGGGGGGGATACTTTGGTTGTGAATATCTCTTAAACCATAAAGGTTTCAGAGATGAGACATATCATTCTTCATGTTTTTTTAATGCCTACAAAATAAAATAAAGTTAAAATGAAGTATTACTATCCCTTTAAGTAGGAATGGAAAATGGCATAAGTATTATTTAACACCCTGGGATGATAAAGACATTTTCATTGTGATGCCCAAACATAAAACAAGTTAAAGGGATAGTAATGTTTCATAATAAAAGCAGCTCTAATTAATCTTCATAGTATTTGGGCCATGGAGAGTGTTATTTCAATTCTGTCAGAGTTGTAGTTCAAGAGTAATTGAATGATAAAGTATCACCCTCCCGCCCTTTTACTGATGTAACACTGCTCACCTCAGAGCAGCAGGGAGTGTCCAGGTAGATTGCAGAGAGGGACAATCTTCAATTAAGATAAGGAAAAAAGCTGAAAATACTGTCCAGGGGGGCAGGGTTTTCATTGCTCTTACAGTAAGAATATTGACCCTTGATGTGAGCTGTCTGATCTATGGACTGGATTCCACATCTGAGGAGTGGGGGCTTACACTAGGTAAAAGGAGTGGGAGGGGGAAACTTTATTATTCAATTGCTCTTGAACTACAATGCTCACAGTAATGAAATAACACTCTATATGGCTCAAATACTATGAAGATTAATTGGAGCTGCTGTTTTTGTGAAACATTACTATCACTTTAAGGGGGACTTCTGTTTTATATTTGTGCAGAGCCCAGCAGTGGTTTAAAACATCCGAACTTTCTCATTGATGAATGAATATGAATAGTCCAGATATATATGAGAAATCAGCAAATTGAAAATCTAATTTTATGACGTATTTAAAATTTGCCATTATTTGAAGAATCTCTATGCTGATTTCACAATGTGATCATTTTACATATATTTGCTAAACAAAATGTGGAACTTTTCTCTTAGGATTTTTTACTGACAGAAAGACAGATCTGCATAATCTGCACTATAGGGAAAGCCTGAAAACAGGCTTCCTCCATTTATAGTTTTATGTGTCATTTATTATAAGCATACCTGGAAACTCTCAGGGTTTGACCCTGAGACTCATGGTTTTGGCCCAGGTCTCAGGGTGAAGGGCCAAAATCTCAGAGTGAGAGAGTTCCGTGCTACCTGTTATTTATTCTGCTCCAGTTAAATGCTTCTTTACTCTCTAAATTGGTGCCACTTGTACCAGAAAGGCAGAGGGAGAATTTGTGTGTCTTTATGCAGTAATATCTGTAAGTTGGTGTGTATTAATTACTCCTTGAATGCTGATTGGAGTGACTCTCGATATATCACGGATATATCAGGGATATATCACGGATAATCTTTATTATGAGAAATGTAAGGGTTAACATTTACACAATTTCAGGGTCAGCTCAATTTGAAAGTTCCCAGGTATGATTATAAGGGTTTAATAATGTTTGATTTAATTCTCTTTAAATTAAGTTTGATGTACAATTATGAGAGGGCTTGTCTACAGCAGTTAGTAAGTTCACTTATATTTTGTTTATTATTTTGGAGATAAATGTGTTATTTGCAAAAAATGGGTTTCCTTCGATTTATATTTATATATATATATATATATATATATATATATATATATATATATATATATATCCCCTATATAACAATTCGCTAAAACGTGTGTAACAACGCAGTCATGTGCAGTAGAGACTCCCGGAGCGTCCAGCTCTGTATCAGTCTCGGCACGGGCAGTCTCTACTGCGCATGACGGCCCCGTGACTGGCTGGCAGTGGCACTGTGACCCATGTAACAGGCTCTGCAATGCGTTGCGTACCCCTCTGGCACTCGAAGGGTTAAACACTGAACTGAGATTGGGGAATCTCTCTGACCATATTGCTTGTATATTACTATTATTATCCTTGTGTTACAATTTGAGCGTTACAGCCTTACTATTGGTCACCCCATTCCTTTTCTTTTGTATATCCTGAAAGCCTGACCTCTCAGCACTGAGGACTGAGGCTGATAATCAGTGACTAAAACCTTTCGGTGCAAAAGTGGTGTTCAAGACATTGTAGAGAAATGTGTTTACAGCCATATGGAAATCAAAGGATTAAAAACTTGATTCAACTATTATATAGCAACTAAATTGATTTATAATCCCTTGAGGAAAAAAGGAGTGTAAATTGCATTGCTTTGCAAGGGGTTAAAAAATAGCATGTGTAAGGATTGGCAGCTAAAATACATATTTATATATATATTGTTTAATCTTGGTTAACCTGGTTAACTAAACAGTGCATACCACCATTATATACACTGTAGAAAGATTGTTTCATTATATCCATCAAGCTAAGCCTGATAGGTCAGACAACCTTTGGAAACTCCTACCTGGTGCCAGTTTCCTGATATGGATGTTTTCACTTACTGTGTTTGTACTGAAAAACAAATATCAATATGATAAGTATTGCTAACAATAGACTGGTTTGAACCAGAACATAATTCTATGAAATTGCAATTTATGGACTTTATTTAGAAATGTTAGGGTTGCAATTACTTTGTCAATTTGCAGAGCTATTTACTGGATAAGATAAGGATTTTTTTTTTATTTTTTAGTGATTTAGACAAATGAGTAAATTATCTCTGGAATTAGTATAAATGTTCAAATCAATCACAATCTAGTTTGTCAGAACAATTCACAGATAAGGTTAAAAAATAGCAACAATTCAGCAAATCATTTTGTAAATTCATACAGATTTACATTTTTTGCAATAACTTTTTTAATGATGGCCCCTTTCACATGGGCAACACAACAGAGATACTGCCTTGGTGATGTCTGTTGTTAAAGGCACTATAATGGGTTATGGTGCCCCTCACACGGGTGATTAATCTGACGTGAACACACCAAAGTGCAGCAAACTGCATCTTCACTGTGTAATGCTTCATAATAAAAGCAGCTCTAATTAATCATCATAGTATTTGGACTTTGGAGAGTGTTATTTCAATTCTGTCAGAGTTGTAGTTCAAGAGTAATTCAATGACAAAGTATCCCCCTCCCACCCCTTTTACTGATGTAACACTGTTCAGCCAGATCAGAAGGGATGTGCCCAGGTAGACTGCAGAGAGGGACAATATTCAGTTAAGATAAGGAAAAAACCTAAAAAACTTGTCAAAGGGGGCAGGGTTTTCATTGTTCTCATTGGAAGAAGACTGTCCCCTTCTGTTATTTGTCTGGTCTATGAACTGCATTCCACATCTGAGAAGAGATGGCTTACACTAGGTAAAAGGAGCGGGAGGCGAAACTTTGCTTGTGAATATTTCTCAAACCATAAAGGTTTGAGAGATAAGACTTATATCGTTCTTCATGTTTTTTAATGCCTACAAAATAAAATAAAGATAAAATGACGTATTACTATCCCATTAACACAGGAATACAGTAGATATACACCAATGAAGGACTGCTGTATGGTGACCTATGGAAATGCTTGCAAACCTTTCACACAAACAATGCTGGATGTTTGTGATGCTCAACTCCCAATGAATGCCTGACCAACCTGGGTGTCAGTCATTAATATATGGATGGATCTCACTTACAGACAAACAATTCCTGAGTCCATATCAGCGGTAGAAAAGAAAGTTTACAATATATCTGACAGAACTGTATTAGGGGCTGCTACAGCTCGGACACTGTGAAAAAGAAGCTTTAGTACCTGTGATGCTAGAAATTTCCCATGATTTGGATCTTTCTAACATCCAAGGCATTAATTTTTAGATTAAAATATGCACACCTGCACCCATGATTGTGTAGTATCAATTTAATGTATACAGAGCACACACTCCACCACCCCTATAGCATGAATAAGAAAAAGGATGAATTTTACTCTAATGTCCTCTGTGACTTATTACTACATGGTGAAAAATAAGGAGCACAACGGAAAGCGCTGCAGAATAAGTTGGCGCTATGTAAATAAAGAATAATAGTATACCTCCCCAATATCTCTGTCTATCTGAAATACTAGAATGAACTGAATCAACACTGGGACAAACCAAATGCACCACAGGGGGCAAATCAAATATAAACTCCCATTGATTTAAATTTGTTTTTAACCTCTTAAATACTAGAAAGTTGTGCAGTACATTGCTTCACAATGCACTACAGAGATCTCCAAGATTCAGGGAATCAAACTACCGGGTGCCAGAAAGTGAGCAATGCATTGTTTTGCAATATGTTGTTTAACCCTCTGGCACTCAGAGGGTTAAAATCTCAATTTAAATCAATGGGAAGTTTGATTTGTCCCCAGTTGCGAAGTTTGTTGCAGAATCGCTCGTGTTTTCCGTAGTACTTCATCCTCTCTGCATCACAGACATTGGAAATTTAGGTTGCAAGCTCCACAGGAAAATGGCAGAAATTCATAGCTTATGGTTCCCAAAATGGATGCCTCATCTCCTCCCCACTCTAATGCACTTTGAGCCCAGTGAGGAAAAAAAGAGCTATAGCAAGCATTTTTTTAGTCAGGGCAATTTTAACAACACCTGAGTGTCACTGTTCCCCATAGATGTTCAGGAGTCAGTACGGTATAGTAAAATGCAATTTATTAAACAACAATAAGGTAGCAAACAGAGGTAAATAGCAGGTACAAGCAAAGGGTCACAGCCAACAAGTGCTACTACCAGAAATAGTAAACTGCAGTGGAGGACCACTCTACTAGACTAGCCACTGGTAGTCTCTGCTGGAACAGGAACGGAACAGGAGCAGGAACCAGAACTCGAAGTCTTGATTCAAGGGAGCGAGAAATATGACTCACGTCTGCAATCAGACTGGAGCATATCTCTGACTCACGCCTGCAGTTAGTATCAAAGCTAGTCTGCCAGAGCCCCAGGCCCACACCAGATAGGGTGACTGCTAGGTACAAGGGACAACCAAAAGAATAGTCAGACAGAGCCACAGGTCAGCACCAGAGAGGGTAGTCAGACAAGCCAGGTCATACACAGTTCAGGTAGTCAGCCAGAGCCACAGGTCTGCACCAGATTGGGTGTCCACTATAAGGATAAGACAAAAGAATAGTCAGACAAAGCCACAGGTCAGCACCAGATTGGATGGAAGACAAGCCAGGTCATACACAGAGCCCAAGGTAATAGAACTGCTGAGAACAACAACGCAAGGGCAACTGAGTCAGGACTCAGATTGCCCTTTAAACCCCTCCTCAGGAAGTAGGTAGGAGGAGCAGGCTCAGAGGAAGGAAGTAGGTAGGAAGAGACTACAGATATCATGGCATAAAACAGAGGCCTGCTTCACTCTGAAGCCTCGCGACTGCAGATGACGCGTGGACTGACGCCGATCGCCTCTGAAGCTGTGGCGCAGGAAACAAGGTAAGCTGTGACACTGAGGCTCATGGCGGAATTGTGAATGGAGGTCTCTGATATATAGGTTAGCATTTAGAATCCTTAAGTTTAATTGTAGCCTTCCTCTTCCTTTCTTCCTGTTTGTGGGGAAAATAATCCACATTTACTCATTGTGCACACAGAACTGTGTCACTTCTCAATGGCCATCTGTGCAAGGATTAAGTTGGTTCCTTTCTTTAAATATGGAACTTTTGAGAACCCAATGGGAGGCCCCCTGTGACGGGATGTCCTTGACGAACACCAGGGTATGCCCATGCATTAAAATGCCCCTGTTTTTATTAATTTAGCATAGGTGTCAATTGAATTGTATTTTGATACAATATTCAACTGCTTATCCTTGATGCAGTATGTGGGTAAGAAGTCTCTATAACACAGGTTACATATGTCACTGGTATACTTTATTTACAAAATTGTTCATGCATATACTGGGCCAAAATAATATGCTATCAAACCAACTGCACCATAAGGGGGAAATTAAAATTACCAATTATTTTATTTGTGTGTTCAACCCTTTGAATGACAGAATGGTTTCCAGTGCAGTGCAAAGCAATGCATCCCAGACCTCTCTAGCATTCAAAGGGTAATAATCCTCATTTAAATCAAGGCAGTTTGCAGTATTTTCATATAAACCCTATAGTGTATTTGGTTTTCTCCAGAAATGTACCTTAAGGTTCACTGTTAATTAAGGTTCCTCAATAAAATATGATGTAGATCACTTTCTTATTAAGTTATAGTAAGGAAAAATTTTGAAATGCGCCTATACCCCCAACAAAATTCATAAATGGACCTTGCCCCTCTCACATCTTGTAAAGGTCAGGGAAGTGATGTTGACCCTGCAGACAGTCAATCAGAGGAGAAGAACACAAGTATTTTTAAAGGCAGAAAGACAATGGCTAGTTTGTCCAGGCCTGCATAGCTAATGGATGCAGTCTTAGCCTTATCACCTGCTACCAGTATCATTCTACCATGTCATGTGACATATGCAAATCATGATTCATGATGGTTTGGAGATGGATTTCCAGATCTGCACATGTAAATGTTCTATGAATTTACTATTTTATATTACGTAACAGAAAGGAAGAAATAAATATGACATCCTTATGAGGAAAAGGAAGCCAGAGGCAGAGATCTGCCCCAATATATAACCCTTTCAGTGCCAGAGGGGTACTCAATGCATTGCTCTGCAATTGCGCACCCCTCTGGCTCTGAAATAGTTAAACATCAGTGGTGCCATCACCTTATTTCTTCTATCATAGCTGGCTGCCTAGCGTTCTGGTCGTAAAAAGTGGCTCAGTGAATTTATAAAGAAATGTCACTATTTGTGACAATTTAGCAACAGAATTTTGAACGGATATTTAAGGCCATGTCTGACCTGTTCTTATTTTTTATTGGAATACGTTATAAGTACCAACACAATAATAAGGAATAACAACGTTTTAAGTATCCATTCACAAAAACTAATAAGAACACTTTTTATAGTCCATATAGGACGAAACGTGTTGGGTTACAGTGATTTTTTTCATATTATTGTTTTATCCAATACTAGTTGAACAGCCAGTTACACGGGCCACAGTGCCACTGCCAGCCAATCGTGGGGCAGTCATGCGCAGCAGAGACTGCCCACGCCGTGGCTAATAGCCACGGCACGGGCAATAATCTCTACTGTGCATGACTGCAGCACGAGCAGCAGTCTCTACTGAGCATGACTTTGTTGTTACACACATTTTAGTGAATTATTATATACTAGTTGAACAGCCCGTTACACGGGCCACAGAGCCTCTGGCAGCCGGTCGCGGGGCAGTCACACGCAGTGGAGACTGCCCGCGCCTCGGCTGATACAGAGCGCCCAGCTCTGTATCAGCCGCGGCGCGGGCAGTCTCTACAGCGCATGACTGCCGCACGCGCAGCAGTGTCTACTGTGCATGTCGGGCGTTACACACAACTTGGCGAATTATTATATAGGATGATATGTCCATTTTATATGTCCATTTTTATTAAATACCTACTCATAGTGGTTGCCCATTGGGTCCATACAACTATACCCAATAAGAGCAAGTTGGAAACTTGAAAAAGATCATGGATAACGGAGTGGTATTCTAGAGATGTGCCCAAACACCCAGAGGCTGGTGAAGCCTTCCAAAATAGTGAGTACCTATTGCTGGGGGAAGGTTCAAGTGGGAGACTTACCTATACTATTAGTCTGCACTTTAAGGCATCTTTTGCTCTGTTCTTTTTTGTCTTTCTCTTTAAAAATCATTCTTCCAATACAGAGAAGCACATCCACTCAAAAGGGCCAGACCAAGTCAGTCAAAAGCCAGGATCTGACATTGTAAGGAGTTAAATATGCATAGAAAATTGTACAATGCAGAGAAAGAAAGCAAAATAAGGTTGTAACCTGTTAGTGCATTACTTGTCAATAGCTCTCATTTTTTTTCCTGGAAAATGAATTACCGTCTCTGCCAATACTATCCAGCAATGTGAAGGGTTAATGCCTTTGAACATCTGCGGTGGTTGAATCAATACATGTGCATAAGCCAACGTGTTCAGCTGCAGAAACCATCCTATATTTACAGGCAAAGCCGTCAGTAGGGAAAAAGTAAAAATTCCATTTGAAAATGTTAACCTGTTCCTTGCCATCCTTACCATGGTCTTGTCGATTTACAGTCCATCTCTATTTCTTTTGGTAATGTGGTTAATATGGGTGGAAATTAAATATATGTAGCATTGGAAGTCTTTGGGGAAATCAGCTCAGTCTGACTGAAGCATCATGTGATGTGATAATTTTCATGTGAGCCATTAATTAATCAATAGGATTTCTAAGAGCTAATCAAAGCTCTCACACGCAGGGCCTGCAAATGTGTTTATATCTGTGCGCATAAATGTGTCACATGCCTCTTTGGTTCCTGTGCAAAAATAAAAAGTGGAGCTACTCTGGAGCATACCAACTATAACACAGAGGTGAAATAAAAGTCCCCCAGATTCTCATTGCTCTAAATAGGACTTTTAACCCTTTGAATGTATGAGTGGTCTCTGATGTATTCTGATGCAATGCACTGGAGATGTCTCTGTCAGTCAAGGGATTAAAACAATTGGAAGATTTATATGTTCCCCTTTGGTACGGTTGGTATGCTCCAGAATTTGTGAATAAGACCCTTAGTTTGCTCCATAATAGCTCCAAATTTTTATTATCTGTATAAGGTGCCATGTGTGCATTGTGTTGGCATGCACTATAAATTAATTATACTATTAACTCTTTGAGTGCCAGAGGGGTATGCAATGCATTGCGGAGCAATGTGTTATCTACCCCCTGGCATTCAAAGGGTTAATAAGCATGCAATGTCTGTCTCTTTGCCTGTAAACATAAATATATATATATATATCAATCCTATATAATAATTCTCTAAATGTGTGTTTGTCAGAAGCAGTCATTAGCAGTAGAGATGGCTACACGTACTGCAGTCATGCGCACTACAGACTGCTTGCATCGCGGCTGATAACGGAGCGGGGCTCTGAATTCAGACGCGCAGAGAGGACTACTGTCTGAATTCGGAGTGCCCCACTCTGTATCAGCCGCGGCGCGGGCAGTCTCTACTGTGCATGACTGCACTGCGGCCATTGCTGAGTGGCGCTGTGGCCCGTGTACACGGGCTCTTCAACTAGTATATATATATAAGAGAGACAGAGGGAGAGAGACAGTGGGGAGATTCGCTAAGCAGCTATACAGAGGTGATAAAGTGGAAATGGCGTCTCCAGTTTATCACTTCTCAAGTTCCTATGTTATTCTATAGAGCCTATTAAGTAAGATCTCCAAAGATGAAGAAATCTTAGTGCATAGCTTCTATAGAATAACATAGGAATTTGAGCAGTGATATCACTGGAGAAGTCATCGCTACCTTATCACCTATTTATCTCCTCTTTATCACTGCTTAGTGAATCTCCCCCAGAGAGAGAGAGAGAGAGAGGAGAGAGAGAGAGAGAGAGAGAGAGAGAGAGAGAGATAGAGAGATAGAGAGATAGATAGATAGATAGATAGATAGATAGATAGATAGATAGATAGATAGATAGATAGATAGATTGATTTTTTTTTGGGGGGGGGGTTTAATCCAAATTGTCTTGTATGGTATACAATTAATATTAACCCTATTAAGGCAAACCTTCCCTGTAAAGGAGACAGTTAAATTTTATTGAGATGATACTGTTCTTTCCTCTTCCATGTAAACCTTTGCATACTATAAAGATCTCCAGTGCATTTCTCTGCAATGCACTGAAGACCTCTAAAGCAGGGATCAAATGCCTCTCACAGTTTCTTTTTTTAAAGGGATATTACAGGGAGTGTAACAGAAGGGATTTACATTACAGTAGAGCAAATGAGGGGACAGAAAAGCATTTACAATTATTAAAATGACATCCAAAACATTGCAAGTTGATTTAATTATTACTGACCTACATGCACTGCATTATTTAATATGTTTATTAATTCTGAAATTTTTTTCCTTGGATTTGATACATGGACTTAGATATTAACCTTCTGAGCACCAGAAGGATGTCCAATGCATTGCAAAGTAACTTTCTGGACTCTGGCACTTAAAGGGTTATTAGCGTTATTATTGTTTTTATTATTTGCATTAATATTACTATTACATAAATAATCATCATTTAGGTTATCTAGCCAGGATAAACCAGTTCCCTATTTTTCAGAAGGAGGATAAGATTAAGTCACTGTCTATTTAAACTCTTAGATACTAGACATGTCTTTGTAATGCATTGGAAACCTGTGTAGCATCTACAGGATTGATGGCTGTATTATTTTACTTAAATATAAGGAGATTTATACCAGCATTGTGCTCACTTCTATTCAAATCCTTTAGTACATAAAAGGCATAGAAGGGAATGAATCAATGCTGTATGTTATTTTTACCTTTACTGAATCGATAAAGTTGATAGTAAGCCCATTGGACCATATTCCAAAGCAATGACCATAACGTGTCAGCAACATGGTAAGAAATGTAACCCTTTAGGCTTTCAAAGTTTTGCATCAAACATGTCTTGTATTATTATTATTTCATTTCCATTACTGTCTTGTGAACCCTTTGAACACCAATGTGTTGTTCAGAGCATTGGTCACCCATCAGCCATTCAAAAGGTTGAATTGTGCAGTGTTCATAATCTGGTAATATTTTGGTCTTTGCTGATATCTTTGCCTGCAGTACGATAATGGAATTGTTACCCCTTAAAGACCAGTAAACATTGTTATGAAGAAACCAACACAGTTATTGGTTTAAACTGTTGTTTTCCTATATTAACAGTGCCCTCTAGTAGTCAAATTTCAATTTGTTATTCTTTTGCATTCTGTGGGAAAGGCGAGTCATTGACAGTTCTCCATAAAATGTTATAGAGACGGCTATGTCAGTCCAGTCAGTTTGAACTTTCAGGAAGTAATGGTGCTTTTGCTCATTTACTGTCAATCTGAATGCTTATAATTCTTGAATAAAACAGAGGCCAGCAGCAAAAGTACCCTTTTTACTCAGCAGGAAAAAATATTTTACACATAGTTTGTATAAAAGAAAAAGTGTACTGTTCCTTTAAGGGATGTATGAAATGAGAGCACATTGTTTGCTATGCTCCATATGAAAGAACACAAAATTAGCTATTGTACATACCACATAGTACATAGAGGTGCGCAGATTCTCAGACACAAACAATCTAGACCAGAGATAGCAACATTTGGCTCTTCAGCTGCAAGAGACTTCAATCCCCATTCTCTCCTGGGATGATGGGAAATGTACTCTCCAAAAGCTGGAGATGCAAAGCTGGTCTATCCCTGATATAGATGCAAAACCCATTAACTCCACAATATAAAAAGGAAGAGTTTTACATTTATGTTTTTATTTTCCTACTCTTTACATAGACAGCATCAGGGGCTGGCAAGAGATGATGATAATTATAGACAACAGTAGGAGGGACTCTCAAATGATGTGTCCAGAAATGCCTACACAATTCCACAATGTCCCACACTTGGTGTTCACAGCACAAAGCAGCCATTTAGACATGCAAAGACCTTTGTATAAAGGTGTTAAACAGGTGTAAGACTTGCTTCACAGGTTGAAATGCTCACTGCAGATATCCTTCCCCTGATTTACACTTGTTTACCCCCTCCTTAAACGGTAGGTGCCTTCACCCACGTCCATACTTAATGGGCATTAAAACATATTCAAGTCCAGAGATGCTAAGCAATCTGTACAGGAGCAGGTATCAAGTGGTTTTAATGATATTTTAGATGCAGCTAGCCATAATACCAGCTAATGTAAGCTGTGTAATTGATTTGAGATCATTATAAACTAACTGAATCTGTGCCATCAAACTCATACTTTATGCCAGACCAGGATAACATAACAAAGACTGGTTTTACACCTGATCACTCTAAACTGGATGGCAATTTGCAGCCCACGACCCTCCAGCTTTTATTGGTCGGCACTTCCCATCAGCTAGCCAGTGAAATTGTAGCCCCTTAGCAGGTGAATGACCACAAACAGCAATCCCCTGAGAAGCAAGATAAAGCTGAATTCATAAGACAACTTGAGCTTTTCTGGGACATACTAACTGTGCCATAGGTGTCAAATGCAAACTCCCATTGATATAAGTAGGTATTCTAATCCTCTCACACAATCAAGGGGTTAAAAGCCCTATTTAAAGCAATGGGGAGTTTGGAAATGTGTGTTTGTCCCCTATGGATCAGTTGGTTTGGCCCAGAATTGGTCCAATTCTTATTAAATAAACCTCTATAAGGCTAGTGTTCTAAGACAACTGGAGCAATTCTGGAACAAACCAACTGCAAAACTGGAATGAATAAAAATTCCCCAGATCTCCATAGATGTAAATGGGACGTTTAATCTACTGAATACTAGATAGGTCTTCAATGGTTCTCAATGCATTGGACGTGTCTCTAGTATCCAAGGGGTTGTAAAACAGCCATCTGGACCCAACCCAGAAGTTGGTGTTTCTCAGCCACAACCCCCCCTAGGCTACATGGGCAGTTCCTATAGATCCCTTGTGTCACCCTTTCAAGAGCACCTGGGAACATTCTTGTGCCAAGTCCTAGGAGAAACACTGCAATGCTGAGTATAGGAGTGTCCAAATGATATGGTTTGTGTCATATTGTGGGTGGGGCTTAACTGGGTGGGCCTGAGTAGTTGAAAGCAGGAGCTTACTATGAAATGAGTGGGAAAGTAGGCAGAATAGGACAGGAGTCAACTGAACAGCCTGGAAAATGGGTGGGGTTATAGCTTAAAGAGGAACTATCACTCCAAATAAAGTATCCCCCAAATATTCATTCATACAGCAGTAAGCATAGAAATACTAGTATTATCCAGAATAAGTCCAGCATTATTAAGAAATCCTACTTGATCCGAGACTGACAGGCAGGCATCTTGCTGTAGTGGCACCTGTGCCATCAGTCACTTCCTGTACCTTAAGGTACAGTGCTCCCCCTCACCAGTACTGGAGGAGACAGGATGGACAGCGCAGGCGCACAGTTGTCTCTAAGGCAAGATATTTGTGTTGATGCCTGCCTGTTCATCTCAGATCAAGTAGGGTTTCTTAATAACGCTGGACTTATTCTGGATATGCTAGTATTTCTATGTGTATCGTTATATGAATAATTATTTGGGGGGCACCTTATCTGGAGTGATTTTTATGCTTTAACTCACTGAGCCAAAGAATCAGCCTCTGTCGATGAGTGGTGCCGTGGTGGCAGGGGCATAAATACGGGAGGTGTAGAGAATGTAGTTGTGATGGCGCCTGACATGTAAGGGGGTGATGGATCCTAGAGACCAACAGGTTCTAATTAGCCCTCTGGGAGAATATTTTTCATTTAGGAGGCTGAGGCTCTTCCATGACTACACCACTGACTGCTAGTCTGTATCTGACCCCAATGAGCGCTGCCATTGGGCCTCTTGGCTTCATTTGAGGGTCTGCTCACAAGGGAGACTATCTGCCAATGGTGCACTATTGATAGTTCCTCTTTAAGTTGGGCTTTTAACCCCTTGTAGAATAAAGAGGTCACCAATATCCTATTTTAAAGCGGAACTTTCACCTTATGTAAAGTCGCCCTGCAATAATTAAGTAGATGGCGACTAGCTTTATAATACATCTTTTACCTCTCAGAAGTAGCCGATTGTAAACTAATCCTTAATCTTCCGAGACCGGAAGCCAGGCATCAGCGCAGACATCTTGTCTGGGCGCCTGCGCTGTCAGTCCAGGTCTCCTCTGTGAAGCATTCCACTGTGCCACAAGGTAACCGGAAGGGACTGACATCGCAGGAGCGCAGACTGCACTAACCTGGCCGTCAGGCTCCGTAGAGGATTACTTTACAAGGGGTACTTCTGAGAGGTAATAAACGTGTTACAAAGTTAGTCACCATCTACTTAGTTCCGCTTTAATTAGCTTGAATTTTAGGGGGGTATTTGTCCCCTTTGCAGTTGTTTGCTCCAGAATTACACCTTTTTAGGTAATTGAATATGGCCCTTAATTCTTTGTACACATGGTTACATAGAAAAAGTAAAATAGCTTATTAACTTGGAAAAGAATTGTATAAACATTGGTGTAAAGTCAGTTTTTGCATACATCTAGCCCTCTAGTCATTGTTCTGTTCCCTGTCAGGCCCTTGAGGGAAAATACTTGGGACACACATGAGTTGCAGTGAGAAAAGAGGATGAAAAGCGGTGAGGGACATACACCAACTTGTTTTCTCTGTGACCATTACCTAGCACAAAAACAAACACACACACTAAAAGAAATCAGCTAACAGAAGGGGATTAGGGGAGAGACGTGAACGAGAGGCTTGGATTGTAGCAGGGCTGTCTGCACTGAGATGCAGGGAGAAGCCAGAACGAGCTGTGTGTCCAGATGGCTGGGGAAAGTGCGTGTCTTGGGTTACTGCAGGGCAGGCAGCTTTAGGGAACATGTTCTATATCTTCCAGGTCTGACAGACAAAATAGGAGCAGAGGGTTGGCAATATGTGGCTCTTCAGCTGTTGTGCTCCCATCCTCCCTAGCCAACCAAAAAAAGAAAGGGTCAGCAACCTGCACCTCCCTACATGTTTTGGTGGTTACATCCTAATTGTATTCATCAAGTCACAATATGGTAGGCATAGGCAACTTGTGGATCTCCAGCCACTGTGTGACATTTCTTACAGTAGTCAGTCAACCAGAAGAAAGAGGTGGGCAGCATGTGGCTCTCTAGCTGTTGTTGGGCTACAGATCCCATACCAGCCCAGGTAAGGTAGGGCTGGCCAACCTGTAGCCCTCCCATTGCTGTTGGTATACTGATCCCACCATTCTCAGCAGCCAATGTAAAGCTGGTTGGGCTAACCGGTGGCTATCCAGCTACTATTAGGGCTACAAATCACACCATTCTCACCCAGCCAAATTAACACAGTAGTGGGCAGCCTGTGACTTTCCAGCTGTTGATGGGTTATAATTCTTAACATCCTCATCCAGACATAACTGTTAACCTGTGGTTCTCCAGTACTTGTTTGACTACAAATCACATCAATCTGTCAGTCAACGTAAGGCAGGGCTGGGCAACATGCAGCTCTCCAGCTGTTCTTTACAGTTCTTTTCCTCAGCCAGACATAACTGTCAACCTAAATCTCCGCAGTAGTTGTTAGATTACAAATCCCACCATTCTCAGCCAGCCAGAAATAGACAAAGTGTTACTCTCCAGCTGTTGTTCATGTGTAACGCTCATTCTTCTTAACCTGCAACTGTGAAACTACAATTCCCATAGCCAGGCATAACGTGAAAGGTGAGCAAACTGTAGCTCTCCAGCTGTTGTTGTAATACCTCCATCGTGCTCAAAGGCCAGGAGAGGGTGATAAGAATTGTAGTCTAACAACAGCTGGAGAGGCACATGTTGCACATATCTTAAATAAAGGAAAAAATCAGGTCTAAAGAAGCAGGCAAAGCTCCCAAAAGCGAATGTGTTCTCTCCCTATTGTCAGCATGATCTGACCCCCCCTGACCCCATCACGACACAGATGTCTGCTACCTCTACCACCTCCCACTGCTGTGAGCCCTCCCACCCCGCACCTGGGTATCTGAGCCAGGCTGTCTGCTGGCAGTGTGCTGCTTGACTTTAGAGGGAGACAAACTGACAGAGAGAGAGACTGCAGGAGAGAAAGAGAAATAAACAGAGTGAAGGGGAGGGGAAGAGAGAGAAAGAGAAGGAGGAGGGGAGGAAGACGGAGCTCGCAGCAGCCTTATGGTGGAAATCAGCACAGATCACATCAGGCTCCTTCCGACTCCATGACAGAGCCACACACACCGCTTCACATAAACCGCTCTGCAGCAGACCACCAGTGACAGGCGTCATCTTTGACATCCCCAGACCCATCTTGTCTACAACACCAGGATCTTGTCACTGCTGCAATTAAAGCTCAGCCTGGAGACTGTGTTTTATCTTATTATTATATTATTATTATTTTATTGTTATTATTATTATTCCTCGTTTGTGTTCCCCACTCTCCACCCATTGGCTCCCCCCACCCCCTGCCTCCCCACTTTTTTTGAATCGTAGGAGTTTGCTTTAAACTGTTGGGCAGCTGAACTTCTTCACTTAGTTTGGACTTTCTGGACGTGGATCATCTGGACTTTGCATTCCTCCTCTTCTCCTGCACTTTTTACACCCCCCTTTCTCACTTTTGATCCCCATCCCCCAGTACATCTCCACTTCTCTGCATCTCAGAGGACAGGAACTTTTATTAGCGATCACAAGCCTTTGTCGAATGGTGGGAATCTCAATCCCCTTCCAGTGTAAGTACAATGTTATATTTCACTGGTTCTTACTGTGCCATCGGCTGGGACGGGACAGGGGTGTAGATGTACCTCTTTGCCTTGGCGTTTTATCAACCATAGGTAATGCCTTCTGCTTTACTGGTCTGTGAAGTGGTCGACCTTGTCCAGGGGTAGGCAACATGAGACCCTCCAGCTCTTGTAGGTCTACATCAGTTGGGGAGGGGGGCTCACGTTGCCACCCCTGATCTAGTCTTAAAAGTCACTCGTGCCCCCACCCCATGACATTCTTGTAGTTGTTATATCGGGTACCACTTGTAAGAGCATGTCCGAGTGGTAGAGGGCCGCAGTAGGGAGTCATATCTATAATAACGTGACGCAATTATTGGGCAAACGAACTGCACCAAAGTCCATTGATTTGCGAAGCAATGCCTTGCAGTCATCTAGCACTGAATGTGTTAAAAGGCGATTAAATCAGCCGGCATTTAGGAAAATCTTATAACGATGCAATCGGTTTGCTCCAGAATTGCTCCAGGATTCCATAGTACTTCAGCCTTGGAGTGTTTAAATCGTCTTAACCCTTTGAGTGCCAAAGAAGTGTGCAATGCATTAAGCATTTCAGTGTCAAATGATGTGCAACGTATTGCGACGCGCTCAAAAGGTTAATAGTAAGCAATGGGTCGTGTAGTCACCTGGCAATTAAGGGGTTAAGCCCTCTCCTAAGATCTAAGACACAGTTATAATTATGTCCTAAACCCTTTGAGGGCCAGAGGTGTTCCTACAAAGGTTAAGTACTAGAGACTTCCCAAGTGTCCATGATGCTAACTGCCAGTAAACGAATGGATCTCTGTAATATGTTGTTTGGGGAATGCTTTGCGTACCCCTCTGGCACTCAAAGGGTGAACCATAGATCGTAGATCTCGTTAAAGGTCCCTCTTCATTTCTGTCTTTAATTCCCATCCAAATGTATGCTTGAGCAATTACATTATCTTGCTACTGTAAGGGACCAGTCGATCGCAAGCTCTTTGGTTCAATAGACAGGAACTGATGGAATAAGCTGGAACACATTGACTTGGTAGATTTGCTAATGAATTGGCCCGAAATACCATGAAGCATCGTTACCACTTTTTACCCTTTCAGTGCCATATAGTATTCAACGCATTGCAACGCCATACGCTGCATATCTCTCTGGCACTCAATGGGTTAAGACTCCGTATATGTTAGTTTACTTCACAGCTACCAATGACACAGGGCAAGATGGATATGGATTTACTGTGTGACTTGCTTTCATGTCATACATTAAACATTTTCCTTACTATTTCATAAATGGACAAGGATTAATATACATGCGGGTGTATGGCAGCCGAAGGGTTAACGTATTCAAATATACTGTAAATAGAATGTAGAAATCGCATCCAAGTCTCGGACGCGTATTGGAAAGACGATGCAAAAATCATGTAAAACGAGAAATCAATTTTAACTTGTGACATTCAAGGTTTATTTGATGTTATAGTTGTTGTCGTTGTTGTTTTAACCCCGTGCGCACCAGACTGGTCCTCAAATGGTTTATTATTTTGAATTATAATATCACTAATATTACTGCGTGATTTTGTTTATTTTGCATACGAAGGGAGAACACTATTTTTTGTTGCTGTATTTATTGATTTTCAGTTTTTGACAGCTTAACCATTCGAATACCAGAGAGGTATCCAACGCATTCCAACGCGATAGATACCTCTCTGGCACTCAAAGGGTTGAGGAAGTCAAATAAGATGCAAAGATGACACCTCGTGTTTATGTATTGACTCTAAACAGACTGTCCCCTTGTATTGGAGGTTTAGTCTGCCTGCTAGACTAGGAAAACATTTGTTTCGATTTTGGAGCCTTTAATCCTATCATGGAAATGACCAGGCATCTGGCCTTGTTCTATAACAGATCTTGTTGTTTTTTTTTATTATTATTACTGCCAGAGATAAAGCAGGAGACAAGTTTTGGGTCACTGATAAGTGTGTTTTTCTGTTTCCTGGTAGGGAACATTGAATGTCAGGCATAGTTTCCTTGCTGGGAGAGCAGATTTCCTTAGGAAATACAGTGAGGACCAGCCAGCTTCCTCCAGCTAACGCAAGCACACAATATTGGTGCGGCTTCTCTTAACTACTTGAGTGCCAGAGAGAGAATACGTGTGCAACGCATTGCTCATCTGACACTCAAAGGGTTAAAGCTTCCAGGAAACAGCTGGTGTATTTCTGGAAAATCCATACAAATCAATAAGGGCCTCAAGTGAAAAAAAAATTGTGTTGCAAACCAATTCCACCTTAGGGACCAAATAACAATTCCTCCAAGTCATCCATTGATTTAAGTGGTGATTTCTGAACCACTTTAATTCTGGAGAGGTGTGCAATGCTTCTGAGACCCCTAACATCCAAGGGGTTAATAGCACAATTTAAAGCAATGTAGATTATTTTAATCGTCCCCTATGGCTGGCCCCAGAATTACTTATCTTTTTTTTGGTGAGGCAAACTGATCTAATGGTCATATTCAATAAGAAAGAGGCGAAATTCTGGAGCAAACCAGGTGCACCACAGGGGGAGAAAATGATAATTCACATATATTTAACTGAGGCCTTTAACCCCTCAAATACTCGAGATGTCTTCAACCGCGGATACAGTTAGTATGCTCCAGAATTAACCCTTTGCGTGCCACAGAGGTACGCAGCAATGCGTTGCGTACAACTCCGGCACTCAAAGGGTTAATACATTATTCATAAAAGAAAAGAAGAGCAATTATGGTCCAAACCATCTGCACCAAATGGGAGAAATAATGATTTCCATAACTTCTTTTGTTGCAAGTGTGGCGTTTAACTCTTTGAACGTTGCAGAATTTGCGTTGGAGATCTCTCCAGCATTCAAGGGTTAAACACATATGGGACGTTTAACCCTTTGAGTGCCAGAGGAGTACAGAACGTTCCGTGCTCCTCTGGCACTCAAAGGGTTAACACTTTGACTGCCAGAGAGATATCCAATGTTATGCTTTGGACATCACCCTGGCACTCAAAAGGGTTAAATTCTCCCCATGGTGCAGTTAGTTTGCTCCAGAATTGCTCTTTTTTTCTTTTTTAAATAAGGCCCCACATTCAGTAGAGCAAGAAATAAAATACATACGGTATTTAAAACTGCAGATCCCTTTCCATCACAGTAACGTATTCAACTGCTCCAATATCTGGTTACACTAGCAAGTAAGATCTATTTACTAATCCAAGAAATGTGACAGAGGCGACTGTCTAATACACAGCGTTCTGATGAATGGTTTAGATTAACTTTACGATCAATGCTGTGCTTCTTTCCTGAGTTCTTTAAGCACTATAGAATTATTAGAAACGAAAATGCATTTCAATGAGAATAAATCAATTTATGGGGTGATCATTTCTCAAGTTGAATGCTCAAGGCAGCAATTAAATTTTTTTCCAGTTATGAACAAATAGCTGTTTTGTTTTTAATGTAATAAGCAACCCTTGTAGTGAAAGAAGATGATGGTGTTTAATAAGAGTTGAAAGCGTCATAGTGCTTTACAAGGCCATGCTGTTTATAAGAAATAACAGTCAATATTTATGTAGGTAAAGTGGAACAATTCTGGGGCAAACCAAAGGGGTCAGATTCAAATTGTTCATATACCCATTGATTTAAATTGGGCTTTTAACGACTTAAAGAAACACTAACAGATAAAAAGGAACTGTGGGTATATACATTTAAATATACTGAATTTAATATTAGCATCTGTATAAATAATCTATTTGTGTTCTGAGGCCTAAAATATAGTCTTACGTATAATCTAAGTGAGCAGACAATTCTGTCTGCTTCAGGGCTCCCATTTATTGTCCAGGATTATCTGTTAAAGGGTTGATATGAGATAACATACAAGAGCAATGGGCATTAATCACAAACAATGAACTGAAGGTTGATCTTCTCTCACTATACCAAAAGAACAAACCACATTAAATACATATTTTCTGAAGAGGACAATTTAGAAATGCATTAACCCTTTGAGTGCCAGGAATCCAACGCACTCAAAGAGTTAAAAAGCAAGATTAGGATTCTATTTTAGGGATGTAACCTATGAATAATTAACTTTTATGCTGGCTGCAAATTCGTGACATGTATCAGTCACTGTAATTCATTTTTTTGTATTCCTGTTTCTTTAAATTGTAGAGACGCAAAGACCTCTCTAGGTTTCAAAGGCTTCAAAAAAACTTCATATAAACCAATGGAACTTTAGGGATTTTGTTATTTGTCCCGTATGATGCAGCTGGTTTTCGACACAATTTCTGTCCTTTGCTTTAATATATAAGACTCCATTTGACTGTTAAACAGATTTGAGGCTCTGTATTAGAATCAGGAATACTATATGGGTTACTCACTATAGGAATATGGGTTATTAACTATATAGGATAGATGAAAAACGAGAGTTTTGTAGGCCTACGTGTAGAGGGAGTTGCTTAATAGATTTTAACCCTTTCACAGAGAGAAAGCTATGTAATAAAGTGTTTTTCTGGCAGTCAGTGGGTTAAGGAAAATAACTTATTTCAAGATACTACATCAACTTGAAAGGCTCTATGTTATAAAGAAAAACTGAACAATTCTGGGCTAAACCAAATGCACTTTAGGGAACAAGTACCAACCCACCACTCCTTTTAGTTTAAATGAGGCTATTAACTCCTTGAATGCTGGAAAGGTCTCCAATGCATTCCTTTCCAGCATTCAAGAGTTTAAAATCCACATATAAACTAATGAAAATGTTGTATTTGCACCCAATAGTGCAGTTGGTCTGTCCCAGAATTACAGCAATTTTCTGTCCATCTCAGGGCTCTTTAAAGAGCAACGAAACAGCTCCACCTGCAGTGACTATTATATGATAGGACTGTAAGTCAGATAGGTTTTGTTTTAATGCAAATATAGATGACAGGCAAAGAAATTACACTGTTTTTCCTTTTACTGGGATTGCCAAGGGAAAGCCCTTTTAGCTCCTTGGTAGGGTGCCCCCTGCGAAGTTGGCATCAATTTTGTGATCATTTTAAGCCACACAAATAACAATAGGCAGTCACTTTTGTATAAATGTTTTTTTATCTTGACACACCACTTGCAAACATCACTTTGTGTGACTTAGATAATCGAGAAAAAGATAATTGAAAAAATGGAGGCCATTAATAGATTGTTAGGTCCTTCAAATCTTAATTAAAAGAAAAAGAAGCCATTTCTTTGTTGTGTGGGAACCTGTCATATGCTTGGTACGAGATGGCTTATCAGCTGGAACATAAAGGTGATCCTGGGTCTGTCTAGAGATTTCCCAGGCTCGGTTTAACCTCTTGCGTGCTAGAGGTTGTGTATGTAACGCATTACCAAGTCTCTGTAGCTACAGATCACGGTTACTTTATTGTTAACCCCTTGCATGCCAGAGAGGTCGACAACAGCTAGTATTACAGTAGTTTGAGAAAACACAATCACGTAAAGGTTTTGCAGAACATACTGAACAACTCAGCACGCCTGTACTGTGCTTGGATTTAGGGAAATAAATTCGCTTTTTTATATTTTGCATAAAGAAAAAAACAACTAAAGTAAATGACTTTCAGTGTTCCACTCAGTTTTAAGATGCGTAGTTTAGTTGCTGTTAGTATGTTTCAAAGTAGTTGTGTATCTTAGTGATTAAAATACTTGAAACACTATATATATATATATGTTTTTATTTTTGTATTTTAATACTATATCCATATGTGTATGTGTCTGTATGTTTGTATTTTAATACTATATCTATCTATCTATCTATCTATCTATCTATCTATCTATCTATCTATCTATCTATGTGTTTGTGTGTGTATGATGTATTTGAATACCTATATACATATATGTGTGTGTATGTTTGTATTTTAATACTTTATACATATGTGTATGTGTTTGTATTTTAATACTTATCTATCTATCTATCTATCTATCTATCTATCTATCTATCTATCTATCTATCTATGTATCTATCTATATGTGTGTGTGTGTGTTTGTATTTTAATAAAATATATATATACCCAAGCAGAAGGAGATTTTAAATGTTGAAATTCAAACAAATACATATGTGGACGTGTCTGTTTCACATACATAATTTCAAACTATTTTTAAAGAGCATTGCATGTATTGAAAGTGAACAGCAGTACCATTTATTGTACATCATTGTAAGTGATAGGTGCAAAGCGGGTTATCTTTATGTTGAAACAGAAGGCGCTCCCCTGCACCAAGTCCAGAGACCATCTGCATAGGAGATGGGTTTTCACCTGTCTGTCCACGTTAATTATACACTACAGAAATAACATGGAAGCCGGCACTCACATAGACATAATTTCTCATTTCATTGGGAGATGGGATTGTACTTGACTTCAAAACAGGTGTTACTACATATATACACACATACATATGATATATATAATTCAGAACTAGATACTTTCATTGTAAAATATTAGATCTGACAATTACATGGAATTATGCGTGATATGTAGAATATATCCCTTTGATTGATAGAAGGGTGTACAATAGGCTGATTAGATAAAATAATGTGACATATATCACTATATTTAACAAAGCTAAGTATACATCATGCAGTGCCTTTCATACCACAATGGCTTTCCTAATTGTTAAGCGATCTATCTATCTATCTATCTATCTATCTATCTATCTATCTATCTATCTATCTATCTATCTATCTATCTATCTATCTAATCTATGTCAGTCCCTGTATTTCTTTTATCCAGTCTAGTCAATTTCTAACACCGCATGTGAACTGGGTAAATTAAGATAACATTACCTAAATGATTAGAATAGTAGCGCCGTCCTGATTCATTTTCTATCATCCAATTCTTCTCTATAATGTATAATATGTGTTTTACATATTGTAGGGCTGGAAAATGCTAATTCCAGCATCATGTGTTTGTTGGTTAGGCAAGCGTTAAAACAAAGAGCCAGAAGACAAGGGTGAGAAACTTCATGTGCAATAAAAGGTCACATGAATCTCCAGACATCTGTTTATAGTAATTATGAGCATAATTAAGATAAGAATTACAAATGAAGCCATGAAGCCGAGAGATGAGATATCTGCCCCCAGTTTTAATGGTCATATGTTGGAATTCTCACATTATAACACGGTACAGTACATTAGCCCTTAAAAAAATAATGAGGAAAAATAGAAATAAAAAAAAGTCTGAATTTGCAAATATCTACTCAATTCCAGGCACCCTTGGTTAGTAAGGGTTAACCCCTTGAGTGCGAGAGGGGTACGCAACGCATTGCAAAATGCCTTGCGTACCCCTCTGGCACGCAAAGGGTTAATATAGGAGCCTTAGGCAAAATTAATTTCTCCATATAAAAGCAGTTATACACTTTTTAAGATATCCTGATTCTCTGCTCCATTTACCCTTTAAGGAACAGATATGAGGGTTAAAGGGTTAAAATAACAGCCCCATCCCCATTGTTCCTGAGTTAGAAAACTCCAATTTATTTTATTGAACAAACTTAGTCATTCTATTTAAAATGCGTGTAAATCAATAACATCACAATGATGCATGTTTTACTGTGGCTAAATTAGGCATCCCTAGATAGAAGGAGAGAGGCATTAACCATATGAATGCCAGTGGGGTGTGTGCAACGCATAACTTTCATATGAAGCGCTACAATAATTGGTGATATTATTGCAGGCGATGCCGAATGTTTTCATGACTATCAATAATATTGGATTGTAAACATATTCTATGTTTATGCAGAACAAAATCAAAATAAATAATCATTTTCTATTTTTTAAGATGTTTTCATGGATAAACTGCCTTTAACCCTTTTATGTGCCAAATGGGTACCAACGCATTGCCCCTGGCACTCAGAGGGCTATGTATCTGTTTGTATGCATGTCAATGGACTAAAGAGAATATTGGGAGATTTGTATTCTTATTATATTTGATTTATGAATCGCCAATATTCCTTAATACCAAACAACCATACAGGAATAGAAATAAACGTAGAGGAGGAGATGCCCTTTTCCCAGTGTACAGGGATTAATAGGAATGCTTATATATTACAATATCGTTTTAATATTGTTTTATGGCACTGGATATTGTTTTCAGAATACTGTTACCTGAAGTGATTAATTGAATTCTATCTATCTATCTATCTATCTATCTATCTATCTATCTATCTATCTATCATCTCTAGATAGATAGATAGATAGATAGATAGATAGATAGATAGATAGATAGATAGATAATCTGTCTATATGTAATCTGCATTATGCAGGTTCTTGTAACAATAGACGAGCTGGTGGGATCTCCAGTACAGAGATTCGTCTGCAGATTGCAGACTGGATGGAGTGCTATTACCTTGTCCAATGTCTCAGTGATATAGAAATGTTTGCACATTATTGGATTAGTGCTGAATTTGTGAGAGACCCTCTTTATCTGCAGTCCATAGCAGTGCCTGTCCCTTCCCCCATGCCTGGGATGGTTCTCACTTGGCCTTATCTCTCAGACACTCTCTCATTCCTTTCTCCCCAGTGATGGGGAACAGTACAGAACACAGACCGCTGCCTGGTCATGCTGGATTAGCCTTGCTTCATTTTTCTTCTGAGCTGTTGATAGGTGGCACTCCCAAATCGTTAGGAAAATGCCCATACTTGCAATGCGTTGCGCACCCCTCTGACATTCAAAGGGTTAACCCCTTGAATACCTGACAGGTGTCCAGTGCATTTCTATGGCGCTTTCAAAAGGTAAAACGCAATCTATAAGGAGAACAATCCTGGACCAACCTATCTGTACCATAAATAATATATACAAGTTCCTTTTGATTTAAATAGGTATTTTATATTTTAACCCATTGAATGCTAGATGGCTTCCTAAAACCTAATGTATTTTCTCATGCCATGTTTTCTAGTTTTTAAAACAGACTGTTTATATATATATATATATATACACACACCCTGTCTAGTAATTTCATGTACACATTTAGAAATTAAAATTAGTTTTATCCCATGAAAAAAACAAAATCTGTGAATTAATCATTAGGCACGCACTGCAGGGAACCGCTGGCACGCAAGGGGTTAAGTGGATGGCACAGATCAGGTTGTGCGCAGAGAGACTAATACATTAGCCCCCTGTATATTTAATGCAAAGCAACATCATTGTCAATAATTAGCCTGAATAATTAATAATACTAATTAAACACCAAGGCGCTACATATTCCTAAGCATCTGTTTTCTGACAAGCAATAAAGAGGATCCATTGCATGTGCTCGTTCCTTTGATATTAATGCTATTGTTTTTAGCGCCTTTGCCAAACTCAACAACATCAAAAGACAAACTCAAATCCGACTCTTTTCTGTGACACTGTAATTGATTTCTTAACATTAATGTTTGCAAATAAACAAAAAATAGCATGTTTGGGAACGCTAACTCTTTGGGTGCCAGATGGTTGGACGATACAGCTTGGCACTCACATGTTAACCCTTTGAGTGTCAGAGGGGGTACGCAACGCATTGCTTTGCAATGCGTTGCGTACCCCTCTGGCACTCAAAGGGTTAATGCTTTGTTGTAAGCATTGTTGCAAGATAAATTGTGGTACATTTTTTAAATGTAACCCCTTCAGTTCAACGGGGACGTCTCTAGCATCCAAGAGGTTAAAATTGTACTGGGCTCATTTGATTGTAAAATGGTCAGTGGGCTTTTTTTAACCCCTTGGATACCAGAAAATTAGTTGGAGACCACACAAGCCCCCTTTTGACTGCAAAGTGGTGAAGGAGGCTTATTAACCCTTTCAGTGCCAACGGATTGCAGCGCAAAGGGGTTAACCCCATCAGATCATTGGTAGTGAACTGATGGACCTCCAGAGATTGGGGGCTATTACAACCATCATCCCCAGTCAGGCTGGTCGTGGAAGCTGCACCCCTTTGGTCTTTAATATACCCCAGATCTCAGCATTTCTTTCAGACACTGCAAATGGGTAAATCCAATTTTTGAATCCCTTTGAGTCTGAAATCTTTGCCAATATCCTCTTTCTCCCTCCACCTTCTTCCTTGTCATACACCTTCCTCCCTACTCTCTTCTCCAGTCTCCCCACCACCCCCCTCTTCCATCTGGGCCAAGCTGATACTGTAATCAGCCTCCTGCACATTGCCTGTCCCCTCAGCCTCACACATTGTGCTGTCCTGATGACAAGCCTCTGGCTCTAGATAAGCTAAGAAGGGTGTTTAATGAATACAGAAAGCCACTGTGCCTTCATCTGCCCTCAACCACTTATTTTTTCTCACCTTCCCTCTTTCCCACTGCTATCTATTCCCCTTTTCCGCTAGTTTTTTCATGAGTTCAGCCACATAATTCATTTTTTTAATTACTTAAACACTCAATCTCTGTAAAATGTTTTTCATCCTTGTTTAAAACATTGTATATTTCATGATGGCTATTATTTCCTAGATTTTTCTCTTTAGCATTTAACTCTATAACACTTTCCTTGGATGAGCAAGCACAGAGACACGTTCATATACATACTTACACATACATGTACACATGTATACACACATATGTACACACACCAATTACACATGTACACACACACACTCATACCCATACTGTATATACATATATACATGCACACACACATATTCATATACATACTTACACATTTATACATACACACTTACACATGCACGCACACACACACTCATATCCATACTATATATACATACATACATACACACACACACACATTCATATACATACTTACACATTTATATACACACACACACACACACACACTCATATCCATATTATATATACATAGATACATATACTCACACAAGCACACATAGAGAATACAATAGACAGATGTGTTTATGTGTGTATTTATGTGTGATATAGAGGTTGGCATGTGTGTTTTAGTATAATACAGAGATGCATGTGTGTGTGTTTCTGTACAATATGGACATGCAGATATTTGTATGATTCAAATGTGTGGATGTATGGTTCTGTATAATACAGAGGCATGTGTGTTTGTATGTGATGTTGATATGTGTGTTTGTGAATAGTACAGGTATGTTTGTGTATTTGGGTATTGTACAGAGATTTCTGTATGTGTGTTCTACTATGATACAGAGATTTCTGTAAGTGTGTTCTACTATGATACAGAGATTTCTGTATGTGTGTTCTAGTATGATACAGAGATGTAAGTGTGTTTGTGAATGCGACAGAGATTGTATGTGTGTTCTAGTATGATACAGAGATTTCTGTACGTGTGTTCTACTATGATACAGAGATATCTGTATGTGTGTTCTAGTATGATACAGAGATGTAAGTGTGTTTGTGAATGTGACAGAGATTGTATGTGTATTTGGGTATTGTACAGAGATTTCTGTATGTGTGTTCTAGTATGATACAGAGATTGTATGTGTGTTCTAGTATGATACAGAGATTTCTGTATGTGTGTTCTAGTATAATACAGAGATTTCTGTATGTGTGTTCTAGTATGATACAGAGATGTAAGGGTATTTGTGAATGAGACAGAGATTGTATGTGATGATATAGAAATGTCTGCTTTTGTGATTTTGTATAATATAGAGATGTCTATAGGTGATTTTTTTGTATGATTTAGTGATGTCTGTAGGTGCTTTTTTTGTATGATATAAGTATGTATGTTGATACATTTTTGTATCATATAGAGATGTCTATAGGTGTATCTGTTTTGTTGCCTAAATGAGTTTTGGTACAATATAGAAATGTGTGAATGTGTGCTTTTGAATAAATAAGAGATCTATCTTTTGTCCTGATCCAGGCTTGATCTTGGCTCTATTACCCATCACCTCTGCTATTCAAACACCATTCCAGAGTGAGATTAGCATACACTTTAGCAGGAATGTGGGGTTAGCTTGTCAGTGTAAATACAATGAAGAGCAGGACAGCTGATAATGTATTATCTGTGATGGAGACCAGTTAACCCAAAGAAGAAATTCAGCAGGACCTTTATCTTCCTCACTGAGTAGGAAATGACTCAACGTTCACTGAGTTGTTTGATTTATGGAATATTTGCTTCCTTCATTCCATTACTTATCTGTTTGAAAATTGATCTGCTGAGCCTTCATTTTAAAAAGACTATACATAATACATAGAAATGAGAAGTCTCTGTTTAATATAGAAGAAACAGAACATATGCATATAACCAGAATGTGTTTTGTCTGATCAGCGTCACATGTTGTAGCTGTTTAATTTGCTTCTCCCTGAGGACTAGCATTGGAGTCTGTTACATAGGATGGGTGGATGAATGGATGGATGGATGGACAGTCTGACACAGAAGAGAGTAAGATAAAGATAGTGAGACTGACATAACACCACACTACTGTCTCTTATTCTATCACTCTTTCTTCTGTCTCTGTCTCTCTTTCCTCCCCTTCACTCACCCCTCTTGTTCTCTCACACCTCCTCTTTGTCATCCACACTTTTTGCTACCCTTTCTTTCTTTCTTTCTTTCTTTCTTTCTTTCTTTCTTTCTTTCTTTCTTTCTTTCTTTCTCATCCTCCCATCTGTTTGTCATCTCTTCTCACTGTTACTCCACTCTCTGCCAACTCTCCCTGTGGTGGTACAAGTGGCACACACATTTAGTATGCCAAAGACCAGAGGTGGGCAACATATAACCCTGGAGCCCCAAATCTGTTACCTGGTACATCTGAAGAGGAGGACATTTCCCTCTACCACCTCACACTAAATAGTATCTTTATAAAGTCAAATTACAATGCATTAAGTTATTTTTTTTCATCTTCACATAATTTTTATACACTTCTATGGTCCTGACAGTGAGCTCCCTGGATCTGTTTCCAGAAAGTGTCATGTCATGGACTGTGAAAGCAATGTAAAACAAGGTAGCGCATACAGCACTTGATGCTGCATCAATCATGTTATATTGTATCACAAAACTTTACATTATCTTCTCAATTGATTATTTTTATGTATTTTATACTTTAAATACCTTTTTATAAGACTTAATCAGAGCAGCTACGTCTTTGAAGAAACTCTGGATACTTCATTCCTGTTTTTCTGAGGATCTACACTGGAGTTACCTGAGAAGGGACAGGTTTTACATTCCCTATAAGCGCGTTAGCTGGGTATGGTATAAACCATTAACCAGCAACTGTCATTGTGAGTTTATTTTTATCTTCACACATTGGTGTCTATCGAGGTAACAGGCACTATTGGACACCCTTTGTGTGTTTCTGTTTTCTTTTAACCCCGAAAGCCACACATCCTCTTTTTCTGCTTCAGATACCTCCCTTTACATGTATAATACTCCACCTTAATCTACCATTGTCAGCCACATTTAAAGTCTTTAACCTTAGTGTGTAGTCTTTTGGTGGACATGAAGGCCACCTTTATAGTCCTTCCATGTAGTGAGTCTATGTGCGTGTCAGTGCTAAACACTACTATAAGGGACCTAGTAAAATACACCTAAGGGTAGATGCAATAATGTTCATTAGAATGATGACATTTATATGGTGATGTATGGAGATCACTTTGAGGAAAATAAGAGACACATGTCATATGCAGTCTGGCAAACTGATCTCCACTTTGGAGTATGGTGAATTGTTCTCCACTTCAGATATGTAGAACTGTTCTGCAGGATTAAGGACTCCAGAGAAAACAATACAATACCCACAATTCCCCAGTCTCGGAGGAAAATTTGTTTCTGTGAGTTCCGACAGCTTCACAGCTATCGGAGCTTATTACATATGGCTAATAGTCATATTTAAATTTAAACATGCCCTCAAGATTACAAAATAGTTCACTAAGTCAGATTTACATATGCAAATGAGCTATTGGTGAAATAGATACTGAAACATCATGGCGAGGCATAGCAATGTATTTGAGGCGTAAGCACAGGGATAAGATGGAGAATACACCTTAGTGTATACCATGAGATGGATTCAGGCCCTTTTAGCGAAAGTATCACCAAACCAGATCCTTATCAAAGTTTAGTTACTCTCTCCCCTGGTTTATTTTACTGATTTTACATTATGCGCATTATTTATTTTTAACCAGCTGAATGCTAACAAGGTCCCCAACGCCTTACTTCTCAGTGCATTGGAGACCTTTCTAGAATTCAAGGGTTAAAAAACTCTTTTTCCCCCTGGAATGACTCTGGTTTTTTTTTTTTAACACATATGGCCTGTGTGTGCATATGTCTACCTACTATAAACATATGTAAAATTAATTAATGTGTTCTGTCTCCAAGAAATATTCAGTTGTGTCATGCTCATTTCATTCTAAGGCATAATATAAAAAAGCATCCCCTACTACTGTCCACTTTAATGCTTTGGGTACCAGAGGTGTGAGCAGTGTGGCTTGTGAGATAGCTCAGTGGTAAATTCCCTGACTGTTCAAGCCTTAATGTTTTGGGTTTGAATCCTGGCAGGGTCAGTGCAGCCCTTTATCCTTCTGAGGTTGATAAAATGAGTACCAATAATTAGGGTAATAATGACATCTATTATTTCATCTGCTGGTTTGGTTAATTCCAAGAGCGTGAGCTGAAAGCGTTTTGAGTCCCATTGGGAGAAAGGCGCTATATAAGTACTTGTTATTATTATTATTTCGCTGGCAGCCGGTTGTTTGAAACAGACCTAAGACATATTGGTCTTCCAACATTTTCCCAAAGGGCACATGTAATTGTTAGTTTTAGCTAAGCCTGTCCTACAGACACCGTTTGATTATTGAAATGTATAATACTGTACATTTCACAGACCATGCCAGGTAATGGCATTTGGGTTCACACTTTATCTCGTTAAGTTCAGAACACTGTTAAGCAAAGGGTGCACTGGCCTTTCACAAGGGACAAATATCTCCTTGCATGAATGCAAGCTCCATCTTTATTGCAGTCTCATAGGATCACAGTAAAGATGCAGCAGGGTAGATCTGGATCGCGGCCTATGGGGTAGCCTACAGATCTCACTGCAAACTTCAATTAATGGTCAACCGAAGTGAGAATTAGCCACTATTAGGCTGATGTCATGTTATCCCTGAGATGGGATCAGTGGTGGAAAGTGGGGGAAAGGGGAGTTTAGGATACTGCTGACAGAACTGTAACTGGGGCCTAATATTGTCTCATTGCCGGTTTGAGTGGAAATATTTCTAGGCCATATATGCAAAGTAAATGGGGTGAAAAAACTACATAATAAAGAAAGCAATACCGAAATCTCTCATGCATTCAGGGGAATAAAAGCCCCATTTATATCAATAAGAATTTGGGAAAATGCATTTGTTCCATTTGGGTTGCTAAATTATACCTTTAAAATGGGATGAGAATGCCTTTTGCAGGGCTGCAGTGGATATTACTGGGCTGCAATGGTTCCCATATTTTCATGCGGCAGGCATTTTTCATATGAGTCCAGATGATCTGGTAACTCTAGTTCCATATGGTGAAGATGGTTTGCCCCAGAATTGCTAATTGTTTTCATTGTTCACATGACCCCAAATGTTTAACCTTTTGGCTGCCAAAGTCCTCAAGTCACTGATATATTGCAGGCCTTTCTCCAGCATCCAGTGGAGCTGAAATACATATACAGTCATTGGCTGTGAACTTTATAGATGTGAAATAAATACACGAACAATTAATGTCAGGGGTATTAATTCAAGAGTTTTCAAAGCCTTGTTGAGAGCAGAAGATCAATAGGTTAAGACAATACAGTCTTATTATTTCTTATACTGTGAACTGAACATATTGACATTTCAGGACTGCAATCGCTTCAGTGAACATGATGAAGCTCTAAAATTCACAGAGAGACTGACTACAATGGCACTTATATTAATGTGTGTCATCTTTGCCTCCAGGTTACCTTATCAGCAGAGCAGGCTAGAAGAGGTTGACACAAAGTGGGGTTACAGTGGACTAAGGTTCAATTTTTAATAGTGTAGGACATGGCAGAAAGTAACAGCGAAGTTATTTACAGCTGGAATTATGCAGTGGGAATGAGCTAGGTCTGTCAGAAGCAGCTCTATAGTTTATAGACTCTTTAACTTACTTGGAGCTTAGCACCAGAGGCAATGTGATTCATTATATCACAATTCTTCCAAATACTACCACCATATCAACAGCACCTGTTAACTTCCACATAGGAATTTTTGTATGCACGCACACACTCAAATATGCACACACAAGCACACACATTCACATATGCACATGTGCACACACACAAACACACACACACGCACACATGCACACACATTCACATGTGCACACACACACACATATGCACAAACACAAATACACACACAAACACATGCACACACAAACACACACATTCACATGTGCACACACACACACATATGCACACACACACAAATACACACACGCACATATGCACAAACACAAATACACACACAAAAACATGCACACACAAACACACATATTCATATGTGCACATACACACATATGCACACACACAAATACACACGCATGCACAAACACAAATACACACACAAACACATGCACACAAACACATTCACAGATGCACACACACACACATATGCACAAACACAAATACACACGCGCGCATATGCACACATAAACACATGCATACACACAAACACACATTCACAGATGCACACATGCACATATGCATATACACAAACTCACATATGCACGCGCACACAACAGGGGCAGTTTTAAGAAATTCTAGGTCCCTTGCAAAATTATGAAATTTGTTCCCACATATAGAATTTTTGGGATCCCTTTAACCCTTTAGATATTACAGATGTCTGCAACATATTGCTTCTCATTGCACTGAAGATCTTTCTAACCATTCAGTAGGTGAAGATGAACAGGGTATTTTCTTTGGCCCATTAATATGCACAAGCAATACCGTCACAATGAGATGAGCCCCACTACTGGCCAAACATCTAACCACACAGTTATACTGGCTCCAGGGCCAGATTTATAATAGCCTCGCCGCTCATCAAGCTACTGTATGGGGGGTGATGAACTCCTCGTTCTCTCCACTCTGCGCTGTGGCTGGATGTGAGTCATGAGTGACAGGACTTGAAGAGCAGATCTGAAGCTGGAGTCATGGTGGTGCATTACTCCCACCTCATCACTTGCCGGAACTGCCCCGCCCTCTCCCAGATGCTGCAGGGAGCCCACAAACAGCACAGCCACAGAGGAGCTGCCTGTACACAGTCTGTCACACTTTTTGCACTTTTTTTTGGGGGGGGGGGGGCGCTTCAGATTTCTGTGCCTAAAGGTTACTGAGATGTAAATCCGTCCCTTATTGGATCCGGTAAATGGAATCAAAGCTGAGGCCCACAGCAAAGGCGTAGCACAATGTATTGCAAAGCAATCAATTGCACAGCCCTCTGGTGCTTAATCGGTTAATGTAAAACATTTTAATCGGTTAATATAAAACATTTTATTTTCAAACACATGTCAAACTTTTCATTAATATCTTGAGAATGAAAACTTTAAGTGCAACAATTCGGAACAACTGAACATAAACCATTTGAGTGTAATATGTGAAAGAGGCTCCGCAGAATAACAAGGGAATGAATAGTTTTTCTCAGTGGAGAGTTTATCTCAGCTTTATCTCACTTTTGTACATAACCCATCATTAGAGATTCAAGTCATTTCACTTGCTGTTTGCACTGTCAAATTTTAATGATAACAACTGAAAACCAGTATTTATATTGTTTTTTTCTATTTTATTTGTGTTTTCAATGCATTTTCCTTGCAAGTTCTTTACAAACTCTACAAAATGGTATTGGGCAAAATGTGATGTTTAATGCACTATATATATATAATATTCCCCTCCAACTATATATTTAAAAACACTCACTGCAAGGAACACATAACAGTTCTTAGTAATAGGAGTACTTACACACTTTAAGATGGTAAGGTGAAAACAGGTCCTTTTTGCCAATTTCCATGTAAAATGTTAGGTTTCCAACAGATCGGCAGGTGCTCTGATAAAAGTCATGTGCAAATTTTCAGGAGGCCAAGTGTGTCAATTCAGAAAAGCGATAAGCAGGCAGAAAAAAAAACAATCAGTTTCCCTGTTTTCAATTTGTGCAGGATTTGAAGAGCTACTCTGTTATACTACTACATATGCACCAATGTGAATATTGAGATACTACCACTAAAAATAACGCCCTGTAATTAGGACGCTTCTGTAATCTTTTGTTAATGCGAGTAGTTTGAAAAAGGATAAAAAGAAAAAAAAATAATAATTTTCTGTTCTGCACATCCATTGCCTAATGGGACATTTTGGCTAGTGCCACTTAATAAATAATGGGCTTTTCCACTGTGGCTCTCCAAGTGTTGTTGGACTACAATTCCCATGATCCCCAGCTGGCTATTGGCCAGCTGTGGATGATATGAGTTGTAGTTCAACAACATCTAGAGACTCTCACATTTCCCACCGCTATTATGTAGCATTAATATGTTTACAGATGTTAGATATAAATCAAATAATATATATTTTACATATCAAGAATTTCATATAGTATGAGTAGCAATATTTATAATTATAAGTATTGCTTACTTCCAAGTGACTGGTATTTTATTTACAGTCAGTCTCTTATTCCCAAATACAGCAATCTGAATTCTTGTAACAGGCGTCCGAGAGAGAGAGTGAGAGAGAGAGAGAGAGAGAGAGAGTGTGTGTGTGTGTGTGTGTGTGTGAACTTTCTTAAAGGGATAGTAATACTTAGTTTTAGCTTTATTTTATTTTGTAGGCATTAAAAAAACATGAAAAACGATATAAGACTGTAAGCTCTCACAAGCAGGGCCCTCTGATCCTTCCGTTCTCCACATCTGATTGTACTATTTAATGCCTCTGTATGTCTATTTCCAATTGTACAGCGCTGCGGAATTAGTTGGCGCTATATAAATAAAGAATAATAATAGTCTTATCTCTCAAACCTTTATGGTTTGAGAGATATTCACGAGCAAAGTTTCCCCTCCCGCCCCTTTTTCCTAGTGTAAGCCATCTCTTCTCAGATGTGGAATCTGGTTGCTAGACCAGACAGATAACAGAAGGGGACAATCTTCTTTATATGAAAACAATGAAATCCCTGCCGCCCTTGACAAGCTTTTCAGGTTTTTCCCTTATCTTAATTGAAGATTGTCCCTCTCTGCAGTCTACCTGGGCACCTCCCTTCTGATCTGGCTGAACAGTGTTACATCAGTAAAAGGGGTGGGAGGGGGACACTTTGTCATTGAATTACTCCTGAACTACAATGCTGACAGAATTGAAATAACACTCTCCAAAGTCCAAATGCTATGATGATTAATTAGAGCTGCTTTTATTATGAAACATTACTATCCCTTTAAATCATGTTTTGTGTATGTGTATTCAATTACAAACTGAGCAGTGGAGGGATGTTGGGAATGTGCTGCTGTGGAAAACAGAATTCTAGAAAAGTTTAATAGACTTAAAATCAAAGTGCAAAGATGTCTTGTTTAAAACAAATACACACAAACCATTTGGATGTTATTTATTAAAGAGTCTGATGTAAGATCAAGGCATAAAAAAACAACAGAAAATATTAGAGTGTAAGTCCTAGTGAGCAGGGCCTTCTATCCTTCTGTTTCAAATTGTTCATTACTCGATTGCTGACACCCTTGTGTGCAGTTTTCCCCAGTTGTACAGAATATTTTTTTGCCATGTACCATGTTATAAAAACATACTAAGAACCAATAGGCCTGTTTAGTCTGCCAATTCCCCTACTGTAAAAAACTCAAACCTTATTTGGTCCTTGGTCTTGTCTTTTGTTCAGCACAGCCTTATGCCTAATCCCATTCATACTTACATTCCTGCACTGTATTAACTTCTACCACTTATCTATCACCCTCTCAGAGAAGACTAACTTACATTATATCTAAACCTCTGGTTATGCACTAAGTTGTGGTACAGAGATAATCATTTGGAGATGACTTCTCCAGTGATATCACTTCTCCAATTCCTATGTTAGTCTATAGCGCCTATTCACTAAGATCTCCAAAGGTGGAGAATCTTAGTGCATTGGCTTAATAGAATAACATAGGAATTGGAGAAATGTTATCACTGGAGATATTTTCACCACATTATCATACCCATCAGTCTCCACTTTTATCATCACACCTTAGTGCATCTAACCCAATATACTGGATATTGTGATAAAGCCGTGAAAAAGTGGAGATGACTTCTCCAGTGATATCGCATCTCCAGTTCCTATGTAATTCTTTAGATCTTATGCACTAAGATCTCCAAAGTTGGATAATTCTTAGTGCATTGGCTTCATAGACTAACACAGGACTTGGAGAGGTGGGGGGATATTCACTAAGAAGTGATAAAGATGGGGATAAAGTGGAGAAAACCAGCTGTACCATGAGGAGGAGGTGGGTCCAAATTACTAAAATTCCCAAAATTCCCATTGATTTAAATGGGACTTTTATCTCTTTGGGGGAGATGCACTAAGGTATGATAAAGAGGTGACAGACGTGGAGATGAATTTTCCAGTTTATCACTGCACTAAGATTTCTCCAACTTTGGAGATCTTAATGAATAGGCTCTATAGAATAACATAGGAACCGGACAAGTGATATCACTGGAGAAGTAATCTCCTCATCTATCATCTCTTTATCACACCTTAGTGCATCTCCCCCAAAGAGTTAAAAGTCCCATTTAAATCAATGGGAATTTTGGGAATTTTAGTAATTTGGACCCACCTCCTCCTCATGGTACAGTTGGTTTTCTGCAGAATTACACATATTTAGTTTAACGAATGAGGCCCACTAAGCCTATTTCTGTGACACATAAATGTCTAATGACATGCCTGTTGGGACCCACAGCCTTAGGATATAAATTTTAAAATACGAAACACACCGTCTCAATCAGGAAATTTGTGCCTAAGAGTCAATTAAAGCTTCTAGTCATTAGAAAACACTAATTACATTTAGGTTTTAAGGTCTATTGCAAGTAGAGGTGGTGCACTTCTGAAATAAAAGGCACACAAAGGAGGATGCTATTTAGTAAACATTTACAATGTATTAAGTTGTGATATGGTGCTGGAGGCCTGGCCAAAGCTCGCCTCATTGTAATCACTATCTTACATGACCTATTGTCAGGGGTTCGCCTGCAGGGATGTAAAAAAACAACAACATCAACAATATGACTGTGTTTCCTTTGTGATTCAGCTCTTCTGTAGAGCTGGGCTACAGTCTTTGTAATGCACACTGACCAACCGCATACCTCATTGACAAGTACTTAAAATGATATGTTTGATTTCACTTGGTCAAATGAGTCCTTTCTACAATCATCCAACCTGATCTGTAAGTAAAGGAGCTTACTGTAACGTCTTGGATGCTATAGAGGTCTCAATGGATCAGAGGCCTTTCTTGAATCCAAGGCATTAATAGAGAACTAACATCTCCCAATTATAACCACCCACTTACCTTTCTATGGCCAGAAAATCCTATTAGCCCTATTTAATGTTTCCTTTCCATCTTGGTTAAAGAGATAATATCATCAATAAGTCATGGATATCCTGTCTAGAGAGGCAGACATGACAGCTGCTGGCAGAACCACAGGGCACACACTCCACCCACTTCATATTGGCAATCTTAACCCTTTAAGAACCAGAGGGGTGTGCAACACATTGCTTTGCAATGCATTGCACACCCCTTTGGTTCTTAACCCCTTAATAACAGGGTTTTTTTTTTTTCAATTATAGCGAATGACTTCCTGGACTTACCAGGTAAGTCGTAAAGGGTTTCATAGTCTCACACACTCTAAAAAAATCCCTCCAGCAATTGTCATGTCTGCATCAACGGACATGACATCCAGAACTGATTGAAGATATTATCATAGCTGGAACTATATGGATGTGTCCTTGTAGACTCCGGATCTGACTCTGTGGGGAATTTCTGCTGAAACTCTGTCCACTTCTACTTTCCCAGTGTGTTCTTCCTACTCCCCACCCATTTATCTTCCTTCCCCAGCCTATTTTTACAACTTTCTTCGCATGGATGTGAAGAAAGTTGTAAAAATAGGCTGGGGAAGGAGGATAAGCCCCTCCCCACTTATATTTAAACCCTGTGTCATTCCCCACCCCCAGCGGCACCACAGGACTCCCCTTTGGGGAGACCACAGATCAAAGTTCCCAGGTATCCAAAACACATCTGTAGATCTGGCTGTGAAAGAACTCTATAGATTTAAATGGAAATTAATGTTACACAGTATGTGCATAGCCGGGAACGCTCTGGATTTGCCCCGAGTCTCCAGATGTGAGGAGTTTCTATTGAAACTCCACCCACTTCTGCACTTTTTAAGTCTTTCCTCCTACTCCCTGTGACTTCTCCTCCTTTCCTAGCCTGTTTTTTTCCTAGCCAATTAGCTCCGCCCCCACTCACGGTTAAGCCCTGCTCCCTTTTTGATGCAAATCGCATAATTTTTCTCCCCCCTCTGGCACCAGAGGACTCCCCTTCGGAGACAGCAAAGTACAAAGTTCCCAGGTATGAGTATGTGTGTGTGGCATATCATGTGAAGATACTATCCGCAAGTGAATTGTATAGATACAAAACTCTCTAAACCTGTAGCCTGGCATCATCGTACAAAGCAAAACTGCATAATTATTACACATTAACTGACCTAGTATGGAAAACAGCCCCGAGATGCAATACATTAACCTTTTACTATAATAGAAATATTGTTATCGTCTTTCTTTCAGATTTAACAGTTTTTACAAGCTTTTTATAGCGCAGAGGTAAGGCATTTGTAAATTTGAAACAAGGGGTAGTTAATTGAGTAGAAAAAATAATTTTTCAGAAATTTCACCAACAAACAAAAAGCTTTTTATTATTGGATTAGTAGATGAATTTATCTGAAATTCATTTACCCTTTGAGTGCCAGAGAGGTATCCAGCAATACCTCTCTGGCACTCATATGGTTAACACTTTGAGTGCCGAGAGGGTACGCAACGCATTGCAGGCACTCAGAGACTTAAAATATGGCTAACTACCAAAACAAGTACTTCAGAAACTGTCCTTTTCCAAATATCTATGCATTAATAATAGTTATTATATATGATGAAAATACATTTTAACCTGTTAACTACTGGTGACATGCCAGGACCATCATGCCCATCTGGATGTTAAGGACCAGTGATAGTCCTGGCACATCATGGAATTCTGTATTTTATGTATTTTTACCATTGTCATGCTCTATCCTCCTTCCCAGATTATTGACACACATTACTTATCGGTAATAGCAGTGGTCCCATCTGTCCTCAACCTCCTCATCTGTGCTGCTGTTAATATGTTTGTCCTGGCTTTGTCTGTCATGTGTGGTTTCTGCTACTACTACTACTGGAGCTAGATGTTGATGTAATTCTACTGCCACTAGTACTAGGTGACTTTCCAATGGCTTTCTCAAACACTTTATAGACAGGCACAGTGCTCCTTAAAAGTGGTGGAAAATTCAGCCTTTGACTTTCTGCTAATCTTATAGCCCTGTCACCATCCTCACTCTCAACTTCATCTGTATCTGAACAAGAGAAGGATGCTGGATGGATATATTCTAGATCTGCATCATCATCAGTCATCATTAGGTCATCCTCAGCAGCATCAGCATCAGCATCACATGACAATTCTTGCCCACTACCCTTATATTCCTCTAAGCTTTTGGAGGTCTCAAACAATTTCTTTTTACTTTTACTGTAACAAAGTTCCCTACTATGGGTGTTTTGGTGCTTGGTTGTCTCACTGTCTGATGCAGCAGGCGGTTCAGGTGCTACACATTCCTCCATTATGCTACTGCCAGCATCATCAACACTTGAATGCGACTTGTTGTCATCTTCAGTGTTCTTCTTATATGGTTCTTTATTTCTACTGGCACTGGTGGTGCTGGAACTAGTTTTGCTGGAACCTTGACAAACTGCATCCTCTCTTGGAGTAGAGGGATCATTATCTTTGATTGCAAACGCTGCAGCAACCATTGCTGCAGTTAGATTTGAACTACTACTCTCATGTCCCTGCACTGCTCCAACCCTCCCCCTTCTCCTTGTGCGTTTGCTGGACATTACGCAACTACACTGTGTTTTTTTTACTGTACGGTACACAACACAACTGATGGAGCTGTATGATGCCTTGCCTAAGCCCAGTCAGCTGTCTGTCACTGTCACCTAAAATATTTTGGGTTTTTTTTTATTATTATTATTTTTTTTTTTAAGTTGTCCACCCTGTTGTCTTATCACAGTCTGTCCAAAAAAAATTATAACTGAAAAACAAAATCAACAATGTCTTTCCCCAGACTTCCCCACCCAGCACAGGGACAATGACAGCAAGATCAGCAAGCAAATAGGTCAATAGCTGCATGTGTCTTGCCTGTCAGTCACATGGAATTTTGGAGTATTTGGGGGTCAACCTCCTTCCTCCCTTCTTATCAACTAGAGTGCCCCCAGACTCCCCTAATACAGAGAACAAATGTCCTACAGAATGGCTGCTGTGAGAGCCTGACTGACTTTTATATGGCTGTAGAAAACTTTTGTGTGATGTAGAAATATTTTTTTCCCATTGATTTCAATGAGTGGAAAATGTGGAAAAAAGTGTACAAACTGCACTGTTCACTGGAAATTTTTCACCAAGCAGAAAGTGCCATTATTCGCCAATTTCAGTTTGAGGAGAAAATTTTCGCCCTTCCCTACAAATCAGCTTTGCAGCTGGGCAATTACAGTGCACCCTGAGATCTGAGAGTATCAGCCATGAACACAGATGCCGTCAATGTTCTGTTTTTCTTCCATGTGGAAGTCATTGGCATAGAACAGATGCCTTCATTTTGGAGAAACCAGCCTCTAGATATAATTGGTTCTCTTCCCTTGTCCTCCAGGGACAGTCTATTGCAGATGAAATTAGATGGGAAAAAATATGAACACAAAGAAAAAGCGTTCATGGTTCTTTTTGTCTGTACTTCCAAACATGTCCATGCTGTTCAAATAATTATCTGTGCTTAACCCTTTAAGAAATGGGGGGTGGGTATTGAATAAAACACCAACTTCAGACTGCTCTGGTGAGCAAGAGCTTAATGGTGGCCTATTCTGCCTCTAGTACACAATAGCATAAATTAAATACATAGATCACTGTGACATGTGAAAGGATCTCTCATCATTTATTCATTGTAGTTTCTGGTTATAGAATGTATATTATAGCTAGTTATTAGGCATTAATGGTAAAGGGCCATTATGTTTGCTCTGCATTGAGATTTTGTAAAGCGTTTATTTTTAACAATCAGACTGCAGTTGCTTGTAGTTAAAGTTGATGATAAGGCATACAGGATGTGAGATAGTCACAAGAAGGCATCGTAGGCAGCAATGTTTTATATCTAATGGTCTCTTCAGCTACAAAGGCAGTATTTTGATGGGATGAATATTAAGGTTTGTGACTGTAGCAAAGCAAAAAAAAAAATTAGGATCCAATTAACTCTTTCAGTGCCAGAGGACTACGGAACGCATTGCAAAGGTACCCCTCTGGCACTGAAAGGGTTAAAGATGAGAGCTTTGTGGTTCATCTAGGCTGCACATTTCAGTTGTAACCCTTTGAGTGCCGGAGGGGTGTGCCAAACAATAGTGGTATTAGTGCAGGGCTAGAAACTATTTGGCACTACAGCTGTTGGAGAATGCAACTCCCATTATCTCCAGCCAACGGCTGTTTGGAGTTGATGGGTGGTGGACTCCCCAAGAACTGGAATAAGAATAAGAAAAGGAATTTACCCCTGCATTAGAAAATAGACATTTTCATTTAACTTGTTTTTGAGGGTGTATATTCACCTTGGCATATGACAGCCACGTGTAAAAAGAATCACAATTTCCAGGTCCATCCAGTTCTATCCATGTTGCAAGCATACATTAAATAGTTAAGATATCATAGTTAGAAATATAGCAATATAAATCCATCGTTTTTTCCCACTAAACACACCTGCAATTCATTGACATCACCTGGACTCAAACACTAAAAGCCAGCTGCTGGCTGTATTGTCTGTGTGTGTGTGTGTGTGTGTGTGTGTGTGTGTGTGTGTGTGTGTGTGTGTGTGTGTGTGTGTGTGTGTGTGTGTGTGTGTGTGTGTGTGTGTGTGTGTGTGTGTGTGTGTGTGTGTGTGTGTGTGTGTGTGTGTGTGTGTGTGTGTGTATACAGTATGTATAAAGACCAAGGCATTTATGAGATCTTCTGAGCATAACTCTCTGCTCATTATTACTACCATATTGCCAGCGGTCCATCTGAGAACACACAGCCAAAAACCACTTCAGTTCATTGCTCATATTTCCTGAATAAAAGCACAAATCATGTGCACAAAGAAAAAGTGAAGTAATTATGTGGTAAACCAAACAGAACTAGTGATTTTCAGCCCCAGCCCTCAGGATACACATCAGATCAGATATTCAGGATATCTCTAACTAAGCATGGGCAGCTCGATCACAATGACTGAGCCACTGATTCCAGACCACAAGGACTCGTTAAGTAATGGTGACCTTAACCATAGAGGCCAAATACAAATCTTCAAAATATAGTCTCATTTAAATGGGTGTTTACATCCCTCGAATGTTAGAGAGGTATCCAGTGTATTTCTTCACAATGCATTCAAGGGGTCAAAACACATTGCTTTGCAGTTCCTTGTGCACCCTCGCTGGTCCTTAAGGGATTAAATCATTGGGAACATGTATTTGTTCCTCTCTGGTGCAACTTGTTTACCTCCAGAATTCCACCACTTTTCTCTCCTGCATATTACAGTAACAAAGAAGAATCTGAATTACATAACAATTGTATATGTCGCTGTTTATTTGGTATGCCATTTGATGATATATGGGATACCGTATTACATTTGGGGCTATTTTATGAATGCTTTACATGATAGAGAGGTGTCAAGTGCATGGCCTGACAATGTGTTGGAGACCTCTCTAGCAACCAAGAGGTTAAACAAGCTTTGTAGTAATTAGTTGTACCTTGTAATGAACAACATTTCTAGTTCTTCATAAAGTACAAAGATACTTCCAAAAGATCACAGGTAAGAATCATTTGGGTTATTAGCTGTTTCAAACTATGGAATATATGTGTAAAGAAAGAGTGCCCAAACATCCACATTCATTTAAATCTGGATTTAAGCCCTTGAATGCTTAAGAGGTCTGCAACGCATTGGGATGCATCTCTAAAATCAATGTTTATTTTGGGAATGTTTATCTCCTATGGTGTAGTTGTTTTTTCCCAGAATCAGGGCACTTTTCCTTTAAACATAAGGCCCAACAACTCCAAAGAGCCACCACTGGTTGGTTGGGGATGATGAAAGTTGTAGTTGCCAACAGTTTTCCTACCCCTTGCGAAAGTGCAATTAATATTGAAATATGTGACATTTGGAAGGATCTATCCTATATAATAATTCGCTAAATCGTGTGTAACGCTGCGACATGCGCAGTAGACACTGGTGCGCGTGCTGCAGTCATGCGCAGTAGAGACTGCCCACGCCGCGGCTGATACAAAGCTGGGCGCTCCGAAGTAGCATCCAGCTCTGTAACAGCGGTGGCGCGGGCAGTCTCTACTGCGCGTGACTGTCCCGCGACTGGGTGGCAGTGGCACTGTGGCCCGTGTAACGGGCTGTTCAACTAGTACTTTATAAAGAAATATTAATCCCTTATATAGCGGTATCCAACACATAATCCTGAATACTATGCCTTAGTAACCCTTCTAGTAGCTTCCTCGCTATGGAAGTCAAACTTACAGGTTTGTAGTTACCAAGCTTTGATCTTCCACCCTTTTTGTAAAATGGTACTCTGTAGGCTTTCTTCCAATCATATGGTACTATGGCTAATGAGAAAACCATTACAGCTATGAATAATAAGTTATTGTTCATTAATATGTATTGTGTGATCCTTTGCTTTTACTCTAAAACTGGTCTTCTAAGTGCTTACCTTTGAGTTTCCACTGGTACTGGTGTCTTGTTTGTGAGAGTTATTAGTTTCAGGTTTACAATTATTGAGAGCAAAAAGTGGTAATTTGATATTAGACACAACATATATGTATAAATGAATTCCAAATGGTGGCACTGTGCCATGAGGAATGTGTTTAGGCCATTAAGAAATTCCTGCAATGGATAACTGCAACTGATTTCTTACAACCTTGATTCATATGAGCATAATGTTTGCATCCTATTACATTTTGAAAAATAAAGCAATATAAAAGTGATTTGCCAAAGCCCATGACTTTAATTCCTCAAGCTGAAGTTCAGCCAATGCTTAAAGGGTGTATAGAATAAGATAAAAGTGCCACAGATACAAGGTTAACTGGATCCAACAGAAAGCACTCCTAACTTATTGCATTCCTTAGAAAAAGAAATACATTTCGCATATGGTTAAGATTGATCAAAAAAGAATTTTGTGTGCCAGTGATTACATTCCCATCTGTGATTAAGGCTTTCTGTCTGCATCTGGTTTTCACATTATAATTCTGTAACAAGAATCCTTTATAAGGCAGGGTTCACTTTCTGCATTTTATATTGGTTGCAGATTGAACTACTGCACGGATTTCAGATTTACACATGTGGTTTTCATTACTTCATACCATTGAGAAAAAGTAATATTTGTTTGGAAATGTATGTTTTCCGCAATATCCATGGCGATGCAACATGTTCAGACTTTTTCTTTTATAGTCGTCTTTCAAAGCTACAGATTGTTTGTGACATATTAGGTTTGAGTTATTACTACTTGATGCTCTTTTACTTGACATTGTAGGCAGAAGGCAAAGCAGAGTCAAACAAGGGATCATGGGAAAAAACATGTATAGAGCAAGGTTAGGAGACATGCAAACATACATATTCATTATGAAAACAAAATGCATAAATAATTCACAATTAGGAGTGATTCTGGAGCAAATCAACTGCAACATAGGGATCAAATACAAATTCCAATTGATTTAAATTGGGAATTTAACCTCTTGATATTTTGTAAGGTTTTTGGAGTGTTCAAGGGATTAAAATACAAATTAAATGGGAATTTAGGAAATATTGATTTGCTACCTATGGTGCAGTTTGCTGGCTCTAGAAATGCACCAGGTGTTATGCACTAAGGGTTGATAAAGAGGAGATAAAGGACAGATAAATTCTCCAGTGATATCACTTCTCCAGTTCCCATATTATTCTAGGGAGCCTATGTCCTAAGATTTTTCAGGTGAGACAAATTTTAGTGCATAGGCTCCATAGAATAACATAGGAATTGGAGAAGAGATATCACTGGAGAAGTTATTTCCTTTTCTTCACCTCTTTATCACACCTTAGTACATCTTCACCCAGTTCCTCATAGTACCCCGGCCTCCTGTAAAGTGGACACAAACAAAGGATTCTGGGGAAAATGGAGAAAGCTAAGATTCACTGAGAGGCAAATGTAGAGCAGGGATAGATACAGAATTAACATGCTTTTGTTAATTCTGGAAGTAAAACACACAACTAATGCACAATTAGGACCTTAGGTGCAAGAGAAAAGTGGAGTGATTCTGGCCCCACTACTTAGCGTGCACTGATATAGTGCTGGTCCCAGCCCTGGTCCCCTGCTAGAATATTCCCGCAGCTGTTCTTTATACTGCTCCCGGGGAGATCCAGTTTTCACCCATTGATAGAGTATATCGATCAAATACTATATTGGAGTCTAACAGCGAGAGCAGAGTGCGTCAATCAGCAAGGGTTTGCATGGAGAAAAGACACGAGTAACAGCTACCAGGGAAGGCGGCATCAAGACCAGTAAGGGAGTCTGGGTCCCCGAGATGCAGTTTTTTCTTTGAATCATTGTGAGTGCGTATTTGTGTATGCTATTTTATTTATTTATCTAATAAACATACTGCATTTAGATAATTTCTCTTTCCATGGCATATATGTTGGATACTGGGAGTCCTTGTGTGCAGTTTTGGTTACAAGAAGTTGCAAATTGAAGAATTGTTATTATTCTCCTGCGGCGCAGTTGGTTTGATTCAGAATTGTTCCAGTTCTTGTAATTAAATCCGAGTCCGTGTTCTCATATTAACCCCCTGGATTTTCTAGGGTCACCAATGCATTGGAGCCTTTTCTATCATCCAGGGAGTTACAATCCTTTTCAATGGTAGGTACAGAGTTAAAAGAAATAAGCAGTGTAAGTCACCTTTGAATGAATGGAGTTAGGTTTATTATGCTTTCCCACTACTAAGTACCACAATGGTTCAGCCAAGCCAAAACCAGACCACACTGACATGTGACATGAAATCTAATCTACTGCTTTTATGACTACCAAGCAGTGAGACAGTTGCCTCACTTCCATTCTTCTGGAAACCATTTCCACACCTGCATTATATTTGCTTTAATAACCCTCTGCAAGATATCGTAATGCATTGGTCTTCTCTTCCACTAAAAGGGTTAAAACTTAAAGTCAAACTGTTATTAAGATTAATTAATAATCATATCCAACTTTAATTATAGAGCAGAATGCTGCTTTCTAATTTTCTGGTTCATTCTGGTTCCATTTTGTATAAAATGCAATTGTTTCAGACTGCTATATTCTCTCTTGATTTATTTTGGGATACTATTTACATTTCTGTACTCAAGAGCTGTATACATGCCAGGCTGTCACTATTTTCTCAACTCAATGGGTGTATCTGGTCTGTTTTAAATTAAAAAATGTCTTTGTGTGTGGCTTGTCCGACTGCCCTCACCGTGTATGACCTTTGGCCTGGCTGACCACCCACTCCGTTCTAAGTACTGTGGCTTGTCTGACTTCCCGATCCATGCTAAGTACTTTGGCTTGTCTGACTACCCAAATTGTTTTGACCATTGACTGGTTTGTCTCACTCTCACTCCCTGAGGCCTGGCACCCTCCTTGCAGGTTCTCAGTCCTTGGTAGGTCCTGTCCGTAGTGCAGCAGCGTCTAGTCCTACCAGGGATTGTTGTGCCCCTAGCATTCTAGGGTGCGTGGTAGTTTTGGTACCCTGGCACCCTAGGGTATTTCAGTTATGACCCTAGCATTCTAGGTTGTGGGTCTCCAGTTTCTGCTCCCATGTGGAGTACGCTTACCACTATCGCTACCTCTGGGGTTCTGCTTTCTCTACTGGTTTGATCCAAGATTGTACATCAGTCTGGCTAGTTTCATTGTCAACTCCTGGTAGTGGACTGTGCACTGTCCCCACACCTGACGCCGGGAGGGTTGGGGAAATGTCTGTCTTCAGCTTTTCTTGTGTTTGATTCTTAATAAAGTGGAATTGATTTTATGTACCTGTCTGAGTTGTTATTTGCAAGTCTCCCATGACAGAGATGCACTCACAGGTAAGGTATAAAAAGTTATATTGTAGCCAAAATCATATAAATAAACACAACATGTCTGGAACGTTTTGCTCCTCTATTCAGGACCTTCATCAAGCCATCACCTGTGAGTGCATCTCCTTTTTGATTACTCTCTCTCTCTCTCTCTCTCTCTCTATATATATATATATATATATATATAAACTTATTGTTAAGTATTAAGTTAAGTGTGAAGTAGAATTAAAAGCTTAAATGGCTCAAATGATTTACAATCCAAGATGGTATGATCAGCTGTGGCTAATTGCCTCTCTCTGTCTTTGTCTAATGATACTTTTGGTAGCGATTAACAAATTGGGTGAGATGCACTAAAGAGGTGATAAAGAGGAGATGACTTCTTCATTCCCTATGTTATTCTATGGAGCCAATGCACTAAGATTTCTCCAACTTTGGAGATCTTTGTGAATAGGCTCTATAGAATAACATAGGGAATGGAGAAGTGATATCGCTGGAGAAGTCATCTCCTCTTTATCACCTCTTTATCATTCCTTAGTGCATAACCCCCTTATGTTCAATGGTAATCACCAATGCATTGCACTAAAATGCAAAAGAGAGATCACTGGTTAATAAGGGGTTAAAGAGAGTAATTGTTGGCCTCCATAAATGTAGCTTTTTCAGTGAGAGCCTGAATTTCCTCTTGTATGAGTTTCCATTCAAAGGCACCATCTGATTTATCTATTTTTTTTCTCTGGATGGAGTAGTGTAGGCTCCTACAGCATTAATGGGCTGTGCCCCACACAGAGCTCTGAGAGTATTGTAGCAGTGCTGGCTGATCCCAGGTCAGTATGATGCGTGAAATCAATTTATTTGAATCTCTTTGCCTCTATAGGAATTTGGCTGGTTGCCAGTTGTTTTCATTTAATGTGCTTTGTGTTGAACACAGACAAGCAGGACTGCTTTTGTGTTTTTCTCTCTGTTGGTAGCGGTGTCTGCTCTAGCCTATATTATATTCAATGATCTTTGAGATGTAAAGGGAATAGATTTTGCATTACTGTGAATGATTAGGATGAAATTAAATTGAAACTGAATACATGTACAAACTATTAAACATTTTACTATTCACATATCGTTATACTGTGTTACTTGGAAGAATAGCAAGCAGGCTTAAGTTCAGTTATTTTCTATGTATATTTTCAGGTAAGAAGAAAAAGGTGTAATTTATTTCTTATTGTCAGTATTATCCAGCAAGAGACTGCTGCAGAACAAAATAGGTTTTATTCAGAAAGCAAAAGATTATTCCGGGACAAACCAACTGTACCATTTGTAACCAATGCAAACTGCCACTGATTTAATTGGGTACTTTAACCCTTTGAGTTCAAGAGAGGCATTGCGTTGGATATCTCTCTGGCACTCAAAGGGTTAATCCACAGAAAGGTTAAGAGGCCCGTTAAGCCCTTTACGGACCAGAGGGGTGGACAAAGAACTGACAATTAAGGCATTACAAACCTCTTTGGTCCTTAAAGGGTTAAATCAGAGGGGATTCACGGAAATTTTATTTACCCTGTATGTTGCAGTTGGGACATTCCAAAATTGCCCACCTTTTTCCTTCTGTATCTTTCGCATTCCTCAGCTGACGGCCTTCAACTCACGCATTTGCACTTTGGGGTATTTACTAGAGCATTGCTGGACAACATGAGGCCCTCTAGCTGCTGTTAGAGTTAGGTAGGTGTAGGACAGAATCATATTCATATATCCCCTATTAGTAAGGTTATGGGCTCCGATTATAAAGAACATTTGCAGTGAACGCCTATAAATAATTGCACATGCATTATTAAGGCTGGGGTTATAGAAGGGACTTTAGGTCACTTGTAAAATTACCATCCTAAAACGATGCAGAGAGGTGGTTTTACAGACTGGTCAGTGATTAATTATGTAGCTTTATCTGACCAAGTCAGAGAACAAAGCTCTGCTGAGATAAGATTCCCTAAGTACTGAATGAAAAATCTCTAAAACTATCAACCTGTTTGGAAAAAAAAAGCACAAACTAGAATCAGTTTAAATTGATGTATTTTCTCTAGCACTCAAATGGTTAAGTTGGGCTTTTATTTCCTTTGGTGTTAGGGAGAACTCCACTACATTGCTTTGCAATATATTGAAGAAATCTCTAGCAAGAAAGGAGTTGATGACCTTGATACAATTTGAACGGTTTTACTATTCATTTTGTAACATTGTCGTTGACTGACAGAGGCATTTCCTAGGGACCTGCCTAGATATGTACATCTTCCATTGCAGTGCTGAAACAGCACTGGGCTCTGTGGGGAATTGCAGCTCATAAACAAGGCTGTCTCTTATAATCTGGAGCCATATGGTGGCCCTACACTAAACCCATTTCACATAACCATCTCGCTGCACTAGAAAACACGCCCCGACTGATTGGAAAATGTGCAGTAGGGATCCGCATCATGCTGCTGGACCCTGATTTGTGTGTGTGTGTGGAGGGGAGTGGAGTTAACCCCCCACTAGTCACTGATTGCAAATTGGCTGCAATCTTTAACCACTTCCATGCCTTTGTAGCTAGACCTTGAATTGAAAGAGAGAGTGTGTTAGTGTCTGTCCATGTATTTGTGTGTATATATATATATATATATATATATATATATATGCAATTGAGTTTGTGCATGTATGTGCATGCATTTGTGTTTTCTTGTATATGTGCATTTCCATGTATGTGTGTGTGTGTATGTGTGTGTGTTTATGCATAAGTGTGGGTGTATGTGTCTGTCCATGTATTTGTGTGTGTATATATATATATATATATATATATATATATATATATATATATATATATATGCAGTTGTGTTTGTGCATGTGTGTATGTGCATGCGTTTGTGTTTTCTTGTATATGTGCATTTCCATGTATGTGTGTATGTATGTGTGTGTGTGTGTGTGTGTGTTTATGCATAAGTGTGGGTGTATGTGTCTGTCCATGTATTTGTGTGTGTATATATATATATATATATATATATATATATATATATGTATGCAATTGTGTTTGTGCATGTGTGTATGTGCATGCGTTTGTGTTTTCTTGTATATGTGCATTTCCATGTATGTGTGTGTGTTTATGCATAAGTGTGGGTGTATGTGTGTGTACATGTTTGTACAAGTGTATGTGTATGAGTATGTGTGTGTGTGTGTGTATATATATGTGTGTATGTATTTGTGTATATTGGTGCAGTTGTGTTTGTGCATATGTTTATATGTGCATATATGTGTTTGTTCTTGTGTATGTATGTTTCCATGTATGTGTCTGTGTATATGTTTGTACATGTGTTTGTGTTTCTGTGTGTGTGTGTGTGTGTTTTTGAGTATTTGTGTATGCGCATATATGTGTGTATGTATTTGTGTCTATATGTGTATTTGTGTGTATAGGTATGTTTGTGTGTGTGTCCGTGTGTGTGTGTTCAGGTGGGTGCGTTGGGTAGGAATGTTAAAGGGGTAGTAATGTTTCACAAAAACAGCAGCTCCAATTAATCTTCATAGTATTTGAGCCATAGAGAGTGTTATTTCATTACTATGAGCATTTGAATGATAAAGTTTCCCCCTTTTACCTAGTGTAAGCCCCCACTCATCAGATGTAGAATCCAGTCCATAGACCAGACAGCTCACATCAAGGCTCAACATTCTTACTGTGAGAACAATGAAACCCTGCCCCCCTTGTCCCTCTCTGCAATCTACCTGGACACTCCCTGCTTCTCTAAGCTGAGCAGTGTTACATCAGTAGAAGGGACGGGAGGGGGATACTTTATCATTCAATTACTCTTGAACTACAACTTTGACAGAATTGAAATAACACTCTCCAAGGCCCAAATACTATGAAGATTAATTAGAGCTGCTTTTATTATGAAACATTACTATCCATTTATATAATTAACTCTTTTTGATCTATTTTCAGAGGGTTTAACCCATTTTCTCTAACGCTTTACCAAATGTCCCCTATAGTGGATTAACGCCAGCAAGCCTTGCACACCATCCCCATAGTTGGGGGAATGTACAATGGAAATTCTTCACTAAAACACTGGATTTGTTGTTAAGTCCATATGCCTGAATAATGCCTATTTACAAATCCACATATGACAAAAAAAAAAACCTCTTCTCAATGCCGCATGTGCCAATGGAAGGGTAATGAGGAAGTCTATAGGTATTTTCATTGCATTCCTTTATAGGCATTAGGATCTATGCTATGTATAATCATAGAGTAGATAACCTGGTTGCCATCACTGGCATGCTGTGGGACTGGAGAGGCAGGGCTTTCTGACTTTAAAGGCTAAGGCTGCTGGAGTGTGTCCACTGGTATCCATGACAGCGATCAAACCCTGTAGTGCATACCCTTAAGAGAAGCCTCTGGTGATAGAGACTAAGACCATGTAGCTGCACTGTCAAAACAGACGTTCTACCCAGCATGCTCAGGGATTCTGAAGTAACAGCGACCAAGCTTTCAGTGCCATGTTAATACATGTGGAGAGGCACTAATGTGTGATAAAAGCAGTGATAAAGCAGAGATAACTTCTCCAGTGATATATCTTATCCAATTCCTATGTTTTTCTATAGAACCTATGCACTAAGATCATCTCTAAAGACTGAGAAATCTTTGTGTGTTGGATCCATAGAATAACACAGGAACTGGAGAAGTGATATCACTGGAGAAGTTATCTCCTCTTTATTGACTCTTTATCACCTATTTATCTCCTCTTTATTGCCTTTTTATCACCTATTTATCTCCTCTTTATTGCCTCTTTAATACACATTAGTACATCTCCTCCTCCAGAGTAGATCTTAGCGCTGTTTAAAGAATGCCCCAAAACACCCAAGACTGCATCATTGCCCTTCCCTTTGTGCACGCTGCTTTAAGGGAGGCTTTTTGCCATATGTATCTTAGAATATTGTCGTTAGACAGAAGTAGGAATATCTTTGAAATGCTAATAAGAATGAAAGGGTTCATTTGTGTTGTTGTTTTAAGAAACATGTTTGGAAATGTGAATATATCCTGATTCCTGTGAAAGGGGAACTAACAGAAGACTTTATCAGTGAGCATTTGTTTCCAGGGGCTTGTCTGGAAGGGATGGGTGGGGGATGTTGCATGGGCTGCTGTTGCTGGTGCAGCTCCTAGTCCAGGCAGCTCATGAGGAAGCTGATAGGCAGCACACTGGAGCCCAGGCTCGGGTCAGATCCATACATGTGAACCCTCTGCTTCCTTGTTTTAATTACCCGGAGAGCAAAACATCCAGCTTGAGGGTGTGTGAACGGGCTCTATCTCTGGCTGCAGGGAGCTGCTGAGGCAGATCAGACATCCTGGCAGGTTCCTGACAACCGGCTATCTGTGCACTGCCTAGGTTCCTTCCATTCACCCGGGGCCTATTGTTGCAGAAGGGCTGGGTCAGGAACTGCCTGGGCTGCTCTCTCTCTCCCGTTCACTCTCCTCTCAGTGCTGACAGATACCGGCTGGGCTTGGCATGTGCCCAGTGACTGCCTGGCTTTATTTAACCCTTTGAGTGCCAGAGAGGTATGTGTTGGATACCTCTCTGGCTCTCAAAGGGTTAACCCTTTCGGTGCCACCCTCTCCCTGCAATGACTTTAAAGGAGAAGTAACACTACTTCATAATACCCCCACTCACCTTGCAATTGCCAGGAAATTCTAATGGCCCTATGTAGTTTGTCCTTGTGTTGGTTCAAAAGATAACAGCTTAACCCTTTGAGTGCCAGAGGGGCGAGCAACATTACAATGTAGTGCATACCCCCTGGCACTCAAAGGGTTAAACTACCCATAGATCTAATGTCCATGGAGACTGGACAAGGCAATTGCTGGCAGTTTTTTTTTTCTTTTCCAAAATGAGGCAGAGTGCATACGCCTACTTACAATGGACAAGAAATAATAATAATCATCCATGGTAATCTTAACCCGTTAAGGACCAGAGGGGATGTGCAATGATTGCTCACTCCCTCTGGTCCATAAAGGGTTAATCAGGCTCATTCAGCCGGCCTGCTTCATGACTGCACCCTTGAACATGGCATCCAGGCCTGACTGAAGATGTTATCTAAAAAAGGCACCGGTGCAAGATTCATAGGGGTCATTAGGATTTTCTGGATATAGTAAGGTAGTGGGAAGTTATCAGTAGAAAGCTTTACTTTCCCTTTAACCCTTGAATTGCCATTGAGGTATCTGTGTTGGATAGGTTTCTGTCAATCTAGGGTTAAGCCCTTGATGACCAAATTGTTGAGCAGTGTACTGCTTCACAATCATTTGCATACCACTCTGGTCCTCAAAGGGGGATTTAAGCCATTAGTGGGACATATTACCCATCCCCCGGGCACTCAGTGGGTTAATCGGTGTGGATGTTGTGGTTCTGCAGGGGCTTTAGAGTCATATGCCTGGTTTTAATCCTGATTTCTATAAGCAAAAGTCACAAATACAAACCATTTTCTAGAGTCAGTAAGGTGCATGTATAGTGTTACCCAAACTGGGCTGGTGTACATGTGAATGTGCAATTGCTGATTTTGTTATATTACAGGCAGATGTATATGTGTTGGGAATAGACCTTTTGAGCGTCAGACTTTGGTGCTTAACCCTTTGAGTGTAAAAGAGGTATCCTCTCTGGCACTCAGAGGTTAAAGTGTTAAAAGTAGCCTATCCCCCTCCCCCTTTGTTATCAATTAAATTAAATGGCCCATATTCACAAAGACAACAAGTTGCAGTTCTGGAGCAAACCAACTACAGCATTCGGAAGATTAAAAAAAAATACCACTGATTTTAATGTGACTTATAACCTGTTGTATGCTAGAGTGGTTTCCTTGTAGTGCTTTTAACCCTTTGCGTACCAGGGATGTTGCCAGCACATTACAGTGCAATGCGTTGGATACCTCTCTGGCACACACAGGGTTAAATCAGTTGGTATTTGCAGAATGTCCATTTCAACCCAGTACTGTAGTTAGATTGTACCAGAGCTGTGCTGTCCTTAGCTTGATGAATAAGGTCAGTGTGTTGTTTGATGGTTTTACTAAAACAGTAGGCATTGACTGGGGATTCATAACGCTGCTCGTTTTCGCCACCTGGCGGATCATGGAGGAAAGGATTCAGTGTGCCTTACATTCCATTCCATGCATTCCAATCTTACGCTGTTGGAGATATGTACCAAAGTGTCCAAGGCGCAGAACTGGGTCTGTCAGGAAAAATAGTCCCAGGTGTGTACATGTGGATCTGTGTGAGGGGGTGGGGTGGGTAAGCGTTTTTATATCATTTGTCTAAAAATAAAAAGCCCAGTTGTTCTGATTGTTCCAATGTATTGATTAGACATTGCAATTAATCTACATATTAATCATTTAATCCTTTAAGGACCAAATGTGTGTGCAACGCATCGTGCACACCACTGTTTTATGGGTTAACGGGGACTATACAATTGAACAGAAATCTAGAGCACTGGACAAAATGTATCTAACTATTCGAAATGCAACAGGGGCATTAACCCTTTGAATGTCAGAGGGGTGTGGAACGTAAAAGGATACATTGGCATGATGCTTAACCCTCTCACTGCCATGGATTCATATTTATGTTTGCAGCTTTCACTCCTTGGGCTGCAGAGGGGTTTATGTAAAACAATTCAGATAATCCCTTTGTCACTGAAAAGGTGAACCCTTGAGCTGTATACAATGCATTAAATACACCCCCGTTTCCAGGTAAGTTACTGTCCCCACCCCCCACACAGGCATGATATTGCAATAAATTACCCTGACTGAAGACAGCTCTGTCATTGCCTCAATATACCACACGTTTATTATTAGCAGGGACACTGCAGTTGTCATACAACACCCTATCGTTTTGCCTGAGCTATTTTTCTTTTATTGTGAAGGACATAATTAAGCCGGTGTAATAAAAAAACAGTGCAGCAATTCCGGACCCAGCCAACTCACTATAAATCGTAGACCTAGCTAGAGATGCATGAATGAATGGCCTTTCAATTTTTTTCTGTCCAATTATACTGTTATTCACATAACTCATTATCATGTATTGTTGCAAGCACACACGCTGAAATGTGAAATTGTAAGTCATGACATTAACATCAACTGCCCTGAATCCTCCCATTGCACTCTACTGCCCCCATCAGGTCAGGGAGAGGCAAAGCAGTCCAATGATAAATGTTTGTTGTTGTGTATATACGTCTATGTAGGGGAAGGCCAAGGGGGTGGGGTGGTTCCCCAAGGGGGTGGGGTGGGGTGGAGGATATTGGCTAAGGCTGAGAAAGAGAGAGGACTTCTCCAGTGATATCACTTCTCCAATTCCTATACTATTCTATGGAGCGTATGCACTAAGTTCTCTCTCACTTGAGAAATCTTACTGCATAGGCTCCATAGAATGACATAGGAATTGGAGAAGTGAAATCACTGGAGAAGTCATCTCCACGTTATCACCTCTTTATTACACCTTAGTGAATATCCCCCTAGGTGTCCTTCCCGCTGTTGTTTGATTGCAAGTCCCATCATCTTTGGGTCGCTGAGGATGATGCAGTCCAACGACAGCTGGATGGCAGCAGGGTACCAACCCCGGATCTGTGTACAGGAAGTTGAAATGGATTTTGTATGCAGAACTTTATAAAATATATTATATTAATACCATTTTATTTTAAACTATCCTCTGGAATCAATTTTCTCTTGTCTAACACGGGATTACTGTTAATTTACTAAGCTGCTTGCGCTGAAATGAGAAATGCATGGGTATTTGTAAATGGTGTAATGTTTTGCCATTTCAGTGTAGATGCTATAAACTCTTTGCAATGCATTGCGCACCCTTCTGGCACTCAAAGGGATAAAATAGGCATTTGGGGCTTGCTCACAATAAAGTGTTTACAGTGGCCATGTGTGAGTGTCAATATGCAATAAGATAGATGGGGAGATATAGAGGGGAGCCTATGCATTAGGATTTCTCAAGAGGAAGGGATCTTAGTGGATTGGCTCCGTACAATAACATAGACATTGGAGAAGTGATCTCACTGAAGAAGTCATCTCCGCTTTATCACCTCTATCATACCTTAGTGCATCTCCCCCATATGTTCTAAAGCACACCCTAAATACAGGGATAGGAGCTGAAGGCTATCACCAGCAGAGCTTTAGTGGTGAATTTGTACATTCCCCCATTATAGTACTAATTATGTATACTTATTTCATTTTAGCTTCTCATAAATCATGGATTTGTCCTTGCATGCATAAGAGGTCTTAACCCTTTGAGTCCAGTGGGGTATCTGACTCATTGCTTTGCAATGCATTGGATACTTCTCTGGCACTCAAACGGTTAAATATATTATTATTATTATTTCTGCTGTTGCTTTTTTGCCTCCATTGTGGTGTAGGGTAGACACTGAGTGAAAGATGTCCAGATGGCAGCCAAACACACAGCAGTGCTGCAGGTTTTGTCTCTGGTGATAAGAGGAGGGGAAGGCTCACTGAAGCATATGCAATCACCCTTGCATTTTAACAAAAACACTAACTCACCATCAGTCAGACCCAAGAGTGGCTGACACTGAAACAAAAGACTCCGCAATAAAATGTTAGAGACCTTGTCCAATGAATATAGTAGATTCTTTCTCATCCTCTGGAAAACCAGTCCAGGGTACCAGTCAGTATTAAGTAGCTTCCAAGTGCATTAAAGTGTGTCCTGTTTAGTCAAGCCAGGGGAGGCAAGACATTAAGCTTTTGGTTGCCAGTGTATTACAGTGCATTGCCTCTCTCTGACATCCAGGGAATTAAGGGAGTTTTACTTGTCTAGTATCTTATGTGGTAAGTATCTTGTAGCACTGAACTTGATGTTACTTAAAAATGATAGATAAGTGTATTTAAACCGAAATTAATGAACGTGTTCATTTAATAAATAATAATACCTCATGAGGATTATTTTTTAAAAAGGGTTGACTTGAAATCATTGTGTACATTGAATTAGTGTGTATAGAAATATGTATGCACATACAGATATGTGTGTGTTTATGTATGTGTTTGTATACAAATATATATATATATATGTGTGTGTATATACAGATATGTGTGTGTGTGTGTGTGTGTGTGTGTTTGTATCCAAATATATGTGTGAGTGTGTGTGTGTGTATATATATACATATATATGTGTGTGTGTGTTTGTATCCAAATATATGTGTGTGTGTGTGTGTATATACAGATATATGTGTGTGTGTTTGTATCCAAATATATGTGTGTGTGTGTGTGTGTGTATATACAGATATCTGTGTATATGTGTGTGTTTGCATCCATATATATGTGTGTGTGTGTACAGATATGTGTGTTTATGTATGTGTGTGTGTACATGTATGTGTATATACAGATATGTCTGTATGTAGCTATGTGTGTTTATGTACATATATGTATGTATGTCCCTCTGGGACTCAAAGGGTTAAGAAGCAAAGAGACATGCAATGTGTTGCTTCACAGTGCTTTACGCACCCCTTTGATCTAAAAAAAGGGTTAATGCAGTATTTTGTTTGTTCTTGGACTGAAACAATGATTAATTGCCCTGTAATATGTGGCACATATAATTAATTGCCACACAGGGTTAAGTTTCCCATGCCGTTGAACTGTGCCCAGCCACCCATACAGATCCCCCATTAGCTGGGTTTGCCCTGTCAGTGGGGCGCTTTAGGAAAACACTAATAGCTTCCAGCTAGGTGGAAAATTTCACAGACCGAAGAAACCCAACAAATTTGAATTTGAAAGCCCGGCAATTGCCTGTACTTTATGTGCTAGCAATCGCCCAGAAAAGAGCATTTTCCAGTGTGCCATCCACAATTGGTAGCCAGTGGTCTGAGAATGAAGATGGGGAAATGTGAACATTAGTGAGTCCGCCTTCTCAAGCTGGTGTGCCAATGAGTTTTGCAGCCCCCCCCCCAAGATGTGGGTCTATTGACCATCCAACAATGCTTGTTGGCTCATCATTGAGTGCCTCTTCATTCAGTTTAGCAAGTCTTGCACATATAAAGTCAAGGAAAAAAGCCTTATTCAGCTTTGTTAAAGACAACTAGGAGTAAAATGCTCCATTTGAACCTATTTTGCCCTTGTTTTCTCACTGTGTTAATGCAGTCTTTATTTGGTGCGTTAGAATATCTGAAACTATTAATTCGCTGGTATTGAATAGCTTGTGGCAGGCCAGAGCAGATGGGGAAGAGAGGATTTTTTTTTGGTCTGGTGTATTGCTTTCAATTAGGATCAATGAGGTTTTAGCTTCTTTTTGAATTGACTGACTTAATACCCACTGAGTGAAGTCATGAATTCACCATGCATCACCACACTGGACCTTATAAATAGAAGACAAAGTTAGCAGACTCAGGCAGTAGCTCCCAGGAATCTCTTCCTCACTATCACTGAAGCCCACAGACCATCCACATGCATTTTTATAGTCTCCCAGGACCTGTGGGTAAGTAGATATCTTGTTACACTTTGAGGTTTGAGGTTCATGTTCTAAAAATTCCCCCAAAATCCAATTGATTTAACCCTGGGAATGCCAGAGGGGTGTGCAACACATTGCAAAGCAATGCGGTGAGCACCCCTCTGGCACTCAAAGGGTTAACCAAATGAGGCTTTGTAACCCTTTGAGTGCCAGAGGGGCATGCAACACATTGGACCCCTCTGGCAATCAAAGGGTTAAACAAATGGGGCTTTATAAGCTGATAAATGTTATAGCTATCTTGAACATAATGCTTCAAGATGCTTTAGAAATCTCTCTAGCATTAAAGGGGTTAAAAGTGCAATTTAATTCAAAGATACTGTTGGTATTTCCCAGGACTCATTCAGTTCATGCTAGGACATTGGTTTCTTATGCTGATGTACTAATGAGAATGGATGCAATTCTGCACTATAGGGAATAAATAACTCCCCAAATGTCCATTGATTTAACTGGGGATTTTAACCCCTAAAATGAAAGAGATGTCTGCAAAATTGGAGACTTCCCTAGCATTCAAAGGGTTACCATTTAAGTAAATGGTGATGTTCATTTCACTTTTGTAGTGCAGCTGAATTGCCCCAGAAATGGCACCTCTTTAGCTAGATTGCTAAGGCCCCATGTGTCCACAACTATATGGATGTTACTATGAACTTAGCACTTGGCTTGTGCTGAGTCTTAAGCAAACCTGCTCATTTATGATGCTTTTAAGATGCGTATCAAAAAGCCTCTTGATACCTTTCCACATACCATTTAAACACAACAGTTATTTAGCCAACTGCATTAGTTTTATCTGTATAACTGATGGTGCATTTAACCATCTGGATGCTAGGGAGGTCTCAAAAGCATTGCAAAGCAGTGCATTGATAGCATTCAAGGAGTTAACAATTTGCGTGCCAGATTGGTATCCCATGGTGCAAGGCATTTAACACAGGGATTGCCCAAGCTTTGGAAAGTCAGATGTCTTTTTGTGATGGTCTGAAATGGTGATCTGTTCCCAAGAATTGTCTGAGGGTTTCAGAATGCAAACAAGTCACTTTTGATGAATTATGTCACTGGGATTATGGAAATATGTAAGTAGCCAAGCCGTAGCAGTCTGCAAAGAGGTTATTAAATAACATATGATATATATCCAGAGATACACCTCTTAACCCTTTGAGTGCCAGAGGGGTACGCAACGCATGTGTTGCGTACCCATCTTGCACTCAAACAGTTAATATTAAAAAGAGTGACGTTGTTTAAAATGTGCATATTTTTAGGTTGTATATATTACAAGAGTTAAAATACGGTATTATACTGATTACTAATGTGCAACGTTGTTTACACCATCTTTTGCACATACAGCATTTATGAAATTGAAAAGCCCAGTTTGATTTTGATTGGGAGTAAATAGGATATGTATTGATTTGAATATAATTTGCATGTCATTACTGTTTGCGGGGGTGGGGCAGTTTGCACTTCTCGATTGATGACACAGAAACATCTTGGGGGTGGGGGATGAATATGATAACATGCTGAAATAGGAGTCTAAACCAATGTTTGTGTGATGTGCCTGCCTAACAGCTATTTACTATGCTGTCTATGCTGAAAATTCTCCTCTGTACAGCCACCACTCGCTAGAAGGGCCAGGTAGACAGTGGGGACATGTATGGATGTTATGGGGTTTTCCAATCAGGGATGCCATCAGGCGATTACAGGTAGTGCCAATGTATGGGGCCTGGACAAGCAGGGGGGCCCACCTTCCCAATCAGACATGGAAGTCCCCCACAGCTCCGTGATGTGTGACCAGACTGGCCCATGGGGATTCTGGAGAATCTCCTGGTGGAACCACTTTTCAAGTAGAGTAAGTAGCTTTTGAGAGCACCACCACCATCATATCATACTGAGTAGCAGAGCAGTTTCACAAGTTCCATCTTTACATATACCTCTAGGTTGCAGTGCAATGCACGGGCTGGGATAGGAGGCTAGCTTAATGTTTGTACTGGGCCCCAAGATTCCTGATTTGTTTGCTTTGATCCTTGTTTCTCACCATGTACTACTAATTCTCTGAGGAAATCTCTATAAAATGACTACTTTCCTGTATGTGCTATTAGGGAGGCATTCAAGGCTTGCTTGCATTCACAATGGCAGTGTTTGCACACTGGTATGCACTAAAGCTATCCTACTGTCTCGTACATACCTTGAATTTAAGGAACATTATTTTTAGGCCAGAATATAAGCCCAGAAAATGAGCTGTGCTGGCAGATTTGTAAATTAACCCCTTGTTTTCCTGCAGTCATTGGCTTTCCATTTTCAATTAATTATTACAATGAAAATGTTGTGTCCAGGACAAGGGCATAACTAGAGGTGGTACAGAGTACGCAGTTGTGCCAGGGGCCATCGTCCAAGGGGGCCCCATCTATTCCAGGGTCCAGTAGGTTTTAGTTATGCATCTTTAAAAATATTTTTGTGTTAAAGGCCCAAAAAAGTTTCCACACTGGCCCTCTAATGACTAGCTAGGCCACTGGTGCAGAAGTGTGCAGACCTTACAATCTGTTTTTCAGTTTATTGTAGAGTACAACTCCCATTATCCCCAGGCCTGCTGGGTATGATGGGAATTGTGATTCTCAATAGAGGTAGAGATTCAGGTTCTCAACCTTCTTTAACTGTGCAAACCAGAGGACAGCCCTCTGCCACCCAAAGGATTAGTCTTGGTTACAAGTCTGCAGGCCATTCTTGAGATAATCTATGCATCCTGATTCATTCCCAAGTGTATCTACATCTTCCTTCTTTCTCTCTGTATTTTAATGATGTAAAATGCTATGGTAGCCGTGTTAAAAATAATAAGAATCTAGGAATATGTATTCACTGTGGGTTGCCAGAAAAAAAAAGGTTGAAGTCTGCAGCAGTGTATTAAATAATGAGAAGAGGAAAAAAGAGTGAGCTTGCAGCTGGTTGCTGGAGAAAAAGCTGAAGTAGGCTCAGATGCTGAAGCATCTTGTCAGACCTCTTCCTCAGCCAGCTTCAAGGTGACAATCCCCAGGGATCCTGCGGCTGTTGACGTGGATCAATTTAAAGTGGCAATTACTGCAGTCAGATAACAACTTTAAAAGCCTCTTTACGCTAGGAAAAGATGCATAATCACGAGGCATATGGAAGGGGGAAATTGTAAACTGTGATTTGGGGGCACAGTCAGGCAGATGGACTAAGATGAACTGGATCAATTCTGGGGCAAACCAATTGCACCATAGGGGACAACAAAAAAGAATCCTCACTGACTTAATGGAAGCTTTCAACCATTTGCAAGCTAGAGAGATCTCCAACAACTGGAACCTCTTTAGAATTCAAGGGGTTAAAAGCCCCATTTAAATCAAGTGGGATTTTAGAAATCTTTATTATTATGCGTTCCCTTTGATTTAGTTGGTTTGCGCCTTAGCCCTTTTGGCGCCAGAGGGGTGCATTGCATACTTCTCTGGCGCTCAAAGGGTTAATTGCGCCAGGTTATTTTAATACATCGATCTCACTTTTTCTTTTTTTTGTCTCAAAGGTACCAGGTCACTTCATTCTGTATTGACATATTGCCTTGCTGGTGGCGTAATGGTGTAATGCTCTATTTGTTGCATGTAATGATGTAATGCTCTGTCGATGCCAAGTAATTATGTAATGATCTGCTAGTGGCAGGTAATGGAGTAATGCTCTGCTGGTAGCATATAATGGATGGTGCAGTGCTTTGTTGGAGACATGCAGTATTTCCTTGCTGATGGCGTGTAGAGGTGTAATGCTCTGCTGGTGGAACCTAATTTGAACTACTGTGTTGGTGACAGTTAAAGGTGCATAGCCCTGTTGATGCGATGCTGGTAGCATTTAATGGTTTAATTTTCTGCTGGTTTCATAAAAAAGGAATGGTTCTGGGTCTTTGACCTACGATGACCTGCAAAAATTCCTGTAATTTGAGTTCTAGAGCGCTGCACAATGCATTGTTGTGTCATTTAAATGGTGTGTTTACGAGGTTAACCCTTTGAGTGCCAGAGCGGCACGCAACAATTTGCAAAGCAACGCATTGCTTACCCTTCTGGCACTCAAAGGGTTAAAATGCAGTGAATGCATGAAAAAAGGAGGCGAAGCTTTACCACAAAGAGCTTGCAATCTAATGGAGGAATGTTAAAATAGGAAAATGTAGCAGTTTGAGGAGCAGAGTTGCTTAACAGATTTGTAATGAAACAATGCACAGTTAAAACAAGTGTGCATCACTATAAACACCTTCGATACCTCAGAGGTCTTCAGATTATTTATTTTACAGGGAATGACCCTTTTAGTGGTAGAGGGGTGGGCAACGCATTGCAGTGCATAGACTGGCGCTTTGAACCCCCCCTTCCCAATTGTAACTACCTTCTTTTCATGCTGAATGTGGGTAGATATTATGGGATGCCCACGTATGTCCTCTTACTTATAAACATGAATATCTTGGTGCAGAATGCATTCCTTTGTTTCTGATGAACAGGACACGCCAGTGTCATTTGGGGAATAAATAGTTAATTGATAGCTTACTGCCTCCAAATAAATCGCTCTCTTTGTAAGAGTTAAAATAAGTCTCATTTAACACGTTGAGTGCCAGATATGTTCACAACACATTGCTTTTCAATGTGTTGTGTATCCCTCTGGCATTCAAATGGTTAACCCCGTGTAGGCTAGAAAGCCCCCTGGCATTCAAGGGATTCATGCTGTTTTAACCCTTCGAGTATTGGAGGAATGCACAAAAGATATTGCACGCCGAACTGTTACTCAGAGTGCCACTCTTTGAGTGCAAGAGGTGTTGCTTAATCCGCTGGCAATGAAAGTGTTAATACATCATACACGGAAGTCTGGTATGATTCCCCGCTGTATAGTAAAGGCGTACATTACCTTTGGATTCACTGATAGGAGATTGTGAAGGTGAATCCATACATCGACTCCCTGGGCTACATTATCAAGGGAACAGTGGATACATTTTGGGCAAATCAGCTGCACTTAATGTAGCAAGTAAAATATCCCAGATCCCCTTTGATTTAACCCTTTGAGTGTCAGAGTGGTACAGAATGCATTGCTTTGCAATGCATTCCGTACCACTCTGGCACTCAAAGGGTTAAATGGGGCGTTTAACCCCTTGAATGACAGTGCGTTAGATACCAAATGCGTTGGAAGCACTAGCATTCCACTGATTAAAATCCCCATTCAAATCAGTTTGAGATTTCTGTTTGTTCCCTTGGATGCAGTTGGTTCCCCCTAATATTGCTCCCCTTTTTCCTCTGACTGCAGTATATATTAACCCGTTAAAGACCAGAGGGGTGTTGCCCCTTAATGGGTTAAAACATAAATGCATCTTTCCTTTCTGGATGGAGGAGGAAGACACTGTGGGAGGAGGGGACAATTTTTTGTCACTGTTTAAGCACACAGATCTCATTAGTGAGTGTATAGAGAGAGAGGCAGGAAGCCATGGGTATCAGCTAATTCACTGCTGCCACATGCAAAGGATGTTCCATTAGAGGCTGCATACAGACGGATGCATAGCGGAGAACACGAGATCTGAAAGAGTTAAGGAACCAGGGAAGGCAACGCTTGTCTGTGTACTGGAACCTGCAAGAAGATGTGGAATATAATTGCTTCAGCTCTTCCTGACTGAAACCTATACTGGGGAAGGTGTTTTAAAGAAAAGCCAGTGTGCTTGCTGTTCATGTGTTGCAAAGATGTTCTACAGAGACACCAGGAAGGTTTTTCAAGGGTTATGTTCAAAGAGAGAGTTTTAAACAGCAGCTATTTTCCTGGAGCTTGGCATTTTGTATAAACCTTGAGTGTGCCACATAAGACATGCTTGTCAAGCTTATGTTTCTCCTATGAGGTAAGGATCTTATACAAAGCACTAAAGAGGCACTGCTGGGAGGAAAATAGCCAGCCTTAGATAAAGCACTGTAACAAAGGCATGCAGTTTTATGTATCATGGTGTCCATTAAAGCTTATTAGGGAAAGAGTGCATTGAACCCAGTCAGGCATATGCTATTCACTGGAAGGATAAACATTTAAGGGTGTACAAATTTCCCAAGCAGGAGGATATGATTGTTAAGCTGTGAAAGAGCTTTACAGGGAATATTTTGTTTTCATCTCCTATGGATCAGCTTACAGAAGGTTCCAATAATGTAGTGAGCCGCACATGTTTGGAGCCTATCAATACAGCAGTCCGGAGGGGGCAGCACTGGTGGGGAAATTGCCCTGCTTTTGAGTGTGTGTTGTAGCACAATATTCAGGGGAGGGGGCTAACAACAGCAATGTTCTGGTGACTTTTGTTCAGTGAGATAAATTGGCATATTTAAAAAAAATAATCAATGTTTACATTTAAAGTGTGGTTTCTACTGCAAAACAGGACCATTTTATCAGGCGTGATCTTAACTCTTTGTGGGGCAATCCTATAATCGGGGGGTGAGGCATGGGAAGTTGAATATTTTGGCATATTTTATCTTGTGTACCTTTACATTTGTTTTATAAAAAAAAATACTTTTTAACCAGGTCTACTGTTAACCCTTTAAGGGCAATGCGTTACACACTTCGGCCCTCTAAGGGGTATTCCGCCTCTGGTTTATACACTCCCTTAAAAACAAGCCCGATTATATTTACCTGGTATACTGTTAACTGTCTGAGGCCCTCCAGTACTCAAGGGGTTAAAGCACTCATTTGTTATTGGTGAATGCTGGAGAAGAGGCACATAGCGGTTATTATCGCTATCATTATACAGTAGCCTAAGAACGGGGAATTGATTTTTGTCCCTGGGTGGAAGAGCTGATTCACTGACTTGTGACCAGATCGTCCTGTTCCTCCGGCTGCCTGTTCTGTGAACTGTGAATCGGTAGATATGAGTGAGACGAGTCAGCAGGACAAATCTGGGATTTGTGCACTTATCCACTCACCTACCCCCCCCCCCCCCACACACACACACTAACATACACACACACACACACAGAAACATACACACAGACACACACTAACCATACACAGACAGGAACATACACATAGACATACACTAACATACACACAGACACACTAACATACACACAGAAACATACACACAGACACACACTAACATACAGATACACACTAACATACACACAGAAACATACACACAAACATACACTAACATACACACAGAAACATACACACAGATACACACAAACATACACAGACAGGAACATACACACAGACATACACTAACATACACACACACACTAACATACACACACACACACTAACATACACACACACAGAAACATACACACAGACACACACTAACCATACACAGACAGGAACATACACATAGACATACATTAACATACACACAGACACACTAACATACACACAGAAACATACACACAGACACACACTAACATACAGATACACACTAACATACACACAGAAACATACACACAAACATACACTAACATACACACAGAAACATACACACAGATACACACAAACATACACAGACAGGAACATACACACAGACATACACTAACATACACACACACACTAACATACACACAGAAACATACACACAGACACACACTAACATACACAGACAGGAACATACACACAGACATACACTAACATACACACAGACACACACTAACATACACACAGAAACATACACACAGACACACACTAACATACACATAGATACACACTAACATGCACACAGAAACATACACATAGACATACACTAACATACACACACACAGAAACATACACACAGACACACACTAACATACACACAGACACACACAGTAACATACACACACAGAAACATACACACAGATACCCACTAACATACACAGACAGGACCATACACATAGACATACACTAACATACACACACACTAACATACACCCACTAACATACACACAGATACACACTAACATACACAGACAGGAACATACACACAGACATACACTAACATACACACAAAAACACACACACAGACACACTAACATACACAGACACAAGCACTAACATACACACAGAAACATACACTCAGACACACACTAACATACACAGACAGAAACATACACACAGACATACATTAACATACACACATAGAAACATACACTCAGACACACACTAACATACAGACACAGAAACATACACACAGACACACACTAACATACACACAGACACGCAGTAATATACACACAGAAACACACTAACATATACACACAGAAACATACACAGACACATATGCAGAGACTCCCCCCACACACACTCATACACAGACTCTTATACACAAACATACACACAGTCTCACACATACTCATATGCAAACATACTCATTCAATTGCATACACCTTCATTCATACACATATTCAGATTACACACACATACACACACAGAGTACACACAAACACACACTCTCACAAACACATAAATACATACATACGTTAACACACTTAAATACATAAGCACACACACATATATACATACACACATAAATACATACATACATACGCACACACACATAGATACATAAGTACACACACACACACACACACACACACACACACATATCCCTGTCATTGTTCTGCCTGAAGAGACAGGGCTGGGTTGAAGGCCACATGTGCTGCTGTCAGCATTCCCATCTCTGCTCCAAGTGCAATCCGGAGTGTCAGCTCTCCATCTGTCTGTGCTTGGCAGTCGCACGCGTCTAGCACCCAGCCTGCAGCTAGAGCGGCAGAGGCAGAGCCCGCATGGCCAGCCACTCATTCCTCAGCAGCAGGAGCCCACTAGCCCTGCATCACAGCCCTGCCTCATAGCCAGCTCCCGTACACCGGGAGGAGAGGAGTGAGCTCTGCCCCACTGCTTCATGTCTCTACGGCATGCCTGGTAAGTCCGCTGTGCAGCTTGCATCATTTGGCTTATTGAGATATATCCAGTCCCTGCGTCTGAATATAGCAATGTAGGCTGCGAGCTTGGAAAGGCTGGGGCAGCGGGACATATGTCATGGGACCCGAGGTAACATCGCACGGGAAACTAGTCCTGAATATCTGTACTTTATACATTGCATATTATAGTATTAAATCTCTCTCCATCACCATACACCGGGCATTGGGTATGCTGGTTCTAAATAAATACGTAACTAATAATTGCAAGGTTATTGTTATTAATCCCTTGAATTCCAGAGAGGTCTTAAAAGCACTGCAGTACTTAGTAATAAAGTTAGTAATAATGTTGACTATTCTATCTGTCAGTCTGTCTGTCTATCTATCTATCTATCTATCTATCTATCTATCTATCTATCATCTATGGTATTTTTTTACACAGTCATCTCTCTGTGTGATGTGCTTGAATTACACAAATGACATAACATATGGGTGTGCATGAGTGTCAGTATATATAATATATATATTTATAATACACACACACATATATATACATGCACAGTATATAAGCCATGTGAACAAAAATTACTTTAGACAAGAAATATGATTTTCCCTTTTTTCTGCTTATGAAGTATGCAGAAAAAAATGTTCATTTTGGATGTGGGTTCAGTCACCAATTTAAGATCCAGAGCCAGTGAAAACATGTCTGAATTTGCAGTGGAAAAAGAAAAAAAACTTTTTTTTCTGTATTTTATGTAAAAGGATTGGGCAGGGCCACTTAGTAATGAAAAGGTAGAGGGAGAAGTAAAAGAGGGAGAAAGATTGAGAGAGGGACAGAGACAATGAGAGGGAGAGAGAAAAGGAGTGACAGACAGAGCTATTGTAAGAGCAAGAGAGAAATAATGAAAGGGGCAGTGAATAAAGAATTGAGAGAGTGTGAATGAAAGAAAGCAAGAGGGAAAGGATAAGAGATGGAGAGAATGAGAGCAAGAGAAAAATACTGAGTAAAAAATAATGAAATAGTTAATGAGAAATTAGACAACAAAATAGAATAAGACAATGAAATAGAAAATAACAGAGAACTGATGGGAGATAGAGAGAAAATTAGATATTTAAAGAGAGAGAGAATGAAAGAAAGAATGAAATAAAATAAGAGAACATGTGACATTAAGAGAGGAAGAATGGAGGACAGAAAGAGAGACCAAAAGAGAAATAATGAAAGAGAAAATGAGAGAGAGAAAGAGACTGATAGTGAAAGAGAGAGAGAGGGACTGAGTGTGAGAGAGAGAGGGAGAGAGAGACTGATAGTGAGAGAGAAGGAGAGACCGATAGAGAGAGGGAGAGAAATAATGAGAGAGGGAGAAATAAAGAGAGATAATGAGGGAGCGAGAGAAATAATGAGAGAGGGAGAGAGAGGGACTGAGAGTGAGACAGGGAAAGCCTGAGGGAGAATGAGAGAATGTGAGACAGACAGAGTATGAGATAAAGTGATAAAGAGTGAGAGAGAGGAAGAGAGATGTAATGAGTGAAGGAGAAAATGAGGAACAGAGTGAGAGAGAGTTGCAGCTCTTGGCTGACATGAGTGCATTCTGTATTATTTAGGTAGGCCATGTTGCTTTTTGGTCCCAGTGCCTATGCACCTCGCAGATGGTGTTATGAAACAGTATCTGGCTGCCAGCTTGCTGTGGCCACATTTGTGTGAAGGTATTGCCAGTTGTTTGAAGAATGTTTTTTATTAGGGTTGATCTGTGGTCACAGTGCTGGGCTGACATGCTTGGTTACGGTGCAGCTATAATAGTGACAAGGAAAATCAACTCATCTTGGCTGGATAGTGTGCCTCAAGGGATTTAACCATTTGAGTACCAGAGTGGGTGTAAAATACATTGTGAAGCAATACTTTGTGCACCCTGCTGCCAACCAATTGGTTAAGGTATCCAAATGAGGCCTTTTATGAATAGGCATACCTCCCAACATTTCAAATTGATAAAGAAGGACACTTGTGTTTTAGGGGGTGTTGCTGGGGGCGTGGCTGGTGGGTGGGACATTACCAATCTTTTTTAGGCTATTACATGACCTACTGACACCTCCTTGTGTAAACTAATAAATGACTTATAACAAGACCAAAGTATTTTATTTACACAGACTAATTTATAAACACAGATACTTACGTTTAAACAAACATTAATTTGTGTTTTATTGCTGTAGAGCAGTGTGATACATTTATATACACACCACACAGTCTGATTTCCTAAAAAGTGGGAAAGAGGGACAGAGGGATTTGGGGCTAAAAGAGGGACTGTCCCTCCTAAAGAGGGACACTTGGGAGGTATGAATATGCAACACTGCTTGATTATGTTATGCAGTGTTTTGCTCCAAAATGTCTGCAGTGTGCACGTTCTTGGCAATGAAAAGGTTAATGGTACATATGTTGAAGCCTTTCATGTCCATGCCTAAATGCTCAATGAGAGCAATGGTCAGTTTGACCCTTTCAGTGCTAGAGGGGTATCCAGTGCATTGCTTTGCAATGCATTGGATAACCCTCTGGTACTCAAAGGGTTAATGCATATGATTTGTGCTGTGTTTTGTAGCAGACATCTGATTAGTGTTATGCATTGCATTATTTACATACCATACATTTATGTGTGTATCATTTTTATTATTATTGTTTAATTTCTTGTTATAGTCTTATTTATGTAAGTCCAGCAGAATGCACAAAGAGTTAAACCCCAGCGCAGTCAGACAAGTAAACCTATTAAAAGAACTGGAACAATTCTGGGGCAAACCAACTGCATCATAGGGGACACATAAAAATACCCATTGATTTTTATCGGATTTTTAACCCACTGATTACTAGTGAGGTCTCCCAACTCATTGTGCAACATGACGTTGGGGGACCTTTCTAGCACTGAAGCCCAGTTTAACCATTTGAGTGCCAGAGCAATGTCCAATACATAGCAGAGTAATATGTTGGACTTCCTCTTTGGCACTCAAAGAGTTAAATCCTTTGGAATGTGGGGCATTCTATTCATCCCCTGCAATGCAGTTGGCATAGTCCAGCATTCCTCCAATTCTTATAGTACATCAGCCTCAGAGACTGATATACTACTATGAACTACAATAATCCTGGTACAAACCAACAGCCATTCGTTGGAGGCCTCTATGGCATTCAAGTAGTTAAATGCTGTGTTTATATCAATGGGAATTGGGTAACTATTTGTTCCCAATGTTCCACTAGATCAGAGGTGGGCAACCTGAGACCCTCCAGCTGTTTTGGACTACAGCATCCATCATACCCTGCCAGCCATTGGCTGGCTGGGCATGATGAGAGTTGTAGTACACAGCAATTTGGGGGCCTCAGGTTGCCCACCTCTGCTCTAGATTGGAATCTCCTACCTGGTCTGTACAGGTAGATCACGTTACCGGGTCTCCGTGGCAGGGGCTTTTTGGCGTGAATCATAATTTTTCTCCTCCCACCGGCACCACAGGACTCCCCTCTATGGAGAGCACAGAACAAAGTTCAGAGGTGTGTACATCTCTCTCTCTCTCTCTCTCTCTCTCTCTCTCTCTCTCTCTCTATATATATATATATATATATATATATATATATATATATATATATATATATACACACACCCTTTTGTGCAGTGCCAAGGCATATGGTGAAGGTTTATAGATATCCTATATGATAATAATAGTGCAGTTTTTTTCAGAATTGCTCCAGTTATAATTAGTATATCCGCCTCACTGTGTATATATGGTACATTTACAGTTATGCTCAGTATATCCGCCTCACTGTGTATATATGGTACATTTACAGTTATACTTAGTATATCGGCCTCACTGTGTATATATGGTACATTTACAGTTATACTTAGTATATCCGCCTCACTGTGTATATATGGTACATTTACAGTTATACTTAGTATATCGGCCTCACTGTGTATATATGGTACATTTACAGTTATACTTAGTATATCCGCCTCACTGTGAATATATGGTACATTTACATTTATACTTAGTATATCCGCCTCACTGTGTATATATGGTACATTTACAGTTATACTTAGTATATCCGCCTCACTGTGTATACATTGTACATTTACAGTTATACTCAGTATATCCGCCTCACTGTGTATACATTGTACATTTACAGTTATGCTTAGTACATCGGCCTCACTGTGTATATATGGTACATTTACAGTTATACTTAGTTAGGGTGACCACATTTCCCTTCTGCCATTCCGGGACGTGGTCACCCTAGCCGTCATACCTTAAGTCCCTGGTGGTCTAGCGGCGTAGAATGTGCTCTGTGCCTCCTCCGGCACAGAGCTGAAGCTCTGTGCCGGAGGAGGCACAGAGCTGAAGCTCCCGCGCGGTATGGCCAGTAATGCAGAGCGCTGGGAGTGATGTCATCTCCCAGCGCTCTGTATTACTAGAGCGCTTGCCTCCAGGTAAGCTGCATTGCCGCCCTGGATGTCAGCCTGCAAGCGGTGTGTCATATCATGGACGCCGCGAGCGGCGTCCATGATGTGACACACCGCTTGCAGGCTGACATCCAGGGCGGCTTGCCTTCATTCCGGGACACTTCATTGTCCCGGTTGAAGGGGACCCGGGACGCGGGACATAGCCCTGAAATAAGGGACAGTCCCGGACGTTCCGGGACCCGTGGTCACCCTATACTTAGTATATCCGCCTCACTGTGTATATATGGTACATTTACAGTTATACTTAGTATGTCCGCCTCACTGTGTATACATTGTACATTTACAGTTATGCTCAGTATATCCGCCTCACTGTGTATACACTGTACATTTACAGTTATACTCAGTATATCCGCTTCACTGTGCATACACTGTACATATACAGTTATACTCAGTATATCCGCCTCACTATGCATACACTGTACAGTTACAGTTATACTCAGTATATCCGCCTCACTGTGCATACACTGTTCATATACAGTTTTACTCTGACCTGTGTGAATCCTTATCAATACTTTAACATTCCGCTGCTGTATAGCATCACAATCTAAATTATTCACACACAGTGATGTTGTTACATTTGTGCCTTTGTTAATATTTAACCATTGGATGCTAGAGAGGTCTTCAATGCATTAACAAGCAAAAGCACTGGAGACCTCTCTTGCATCCAGGTGGTTAATAATGGGTGACTGATGCTGTAAGAAGTGCTACATAAATTCTGGGGCAAACCAACTGTAGTATATTGAATAATAATTTGGGCTTTAACCCATTGAGCAGCAGAAGGGTATCCAACACACTGGGAAGCAATGCTTTATATATCTCTCTGGCACTCAAAGGGTCAAAATGAGTGGTAGCGTTGTCTCAAAAGAATCAGAAAGCCATATGTTGGACATCTCTTTAATATTCGAGGGGTTAACAATCCCCATTTTAAGTAAATGGGGATATGGGTAATTTTTTTTTACCCCTGTGGCGCAGCTAATTTTCTCTAGAACTAACTCATTGAGTGCCAGAGGGGTACGCAATGCACTGCTTTGCAATGTGTTGCATACCCTTCTGACACTCAAAAGGTTAAGTGCTGAGTTCTGAAATATAATGAGAAGCAATTCTGGAACAAGAGGGGACAAAAGGAAGTTCCCTTTACTTAATATGGGCTTTTAACCCCTCAAATGCACTGAGAACCTCTCCGGCATTCAAGGGGGGGGGGTTAAAAACCCTTTTTCAATCAGTGTGGATTTGGGGGATGTTTATTTGTCCTATATGGTGCTGATGGTTTTCTGCATAATTGTTCCTGTTTCTCTTTGTGCCGTTAGTCTAATTAACATAATTTAATATGCTAGAAAGCATTCACTGTTACTCAGTGGGGGAGTGTCCGAATCCAGGTTGAACTCACCCAGAAGCATAACTACAGGGGGTGTGGTTGTGATAGGACTCCACATTAACGGGGGCCCACTGGCCCCAGGGCTAGATAGATGTATGCACTGGGGCCTTCCAGTCACTGTTTACACCAATGTGCCACTTAGATTCTACACTAAATCAGATGCCAGAATCATATTTTTGCCCCTACATCTGCCTAACATCATTTTAGTAAGCTATGTACTCCAAAATCCCTCTGCCACTTACACCAGCGGGAGGGCAATGGGACAGTCTGTGGGTGTTTCTGGATGTTCCTTCTATGCCTTGTTTAGGACAATGCATTAACCCATGGACAGTCAGAGGGTACCCAGTGCATTTCTTTGCAATCTGTTGGTCACCTGCTCTGGCACTCAAAAGGTTAATTACTCATAGAGCACATGGAGTGAGTGTACACAGATTCCCTGCACATGCTGTGGGGTTGGAGTGCAGGGCATGCTGGCTTTAACGCTATAAATGCCAGATGGATAAATGCCAGATGGAGTGGCACTCAAAGGGTTAAGAGTTATAGTGATGGTGGAGACTGTCTACTGATATACAACACAGTAATAATACGCTGTTGTGTTTACCATAATGTGCATTCACATGATGAAACATATTCATCCCACTGTTTTTTTATTTAAAGGGATAGTAAAGTCCCCAAAAAAGTATAGCCCAAATGATAGGTACAATAAAAAAATACATAATGCCCTAATTCCTATTTCTCAGACCGTTATGGTTTGAGAGATATAAGAAAATAAAGGTCTCCGCTCCCTCCCCTTTCTGCCTGACAAGCTGTAAAGCTGTCAGAGGCAGAATCTGGTCGCGTGACCAGACGCGGCTCTTCAGGAGCGCTGACATTGAGATATCTTACTATAAATACTTCATCTGAATGGTCTACAACTTGTGTCTGGTTTGCAAGCACACATTGTAGACCATTCTGATAAAGTATTTATAGTAAGATATCTCAATGTCAGCACTCCTGAAGAGCCGCCGTCTGATCCCAGAAACAGGATCTCATGCATCAGCTATACAGCTGACGCATGAGAAAGGGGAGGGAGCGGAGGACTTTATTTTCCTATATCTCTCAAACCATAAAGGTCTGAGAGATAGGAATTAGGGCATTATGTATTTTTTTATTGTACCTATCATTTGGGCTACACTTTTTTCAGGACTTTACAATCCCTTTAACCATTTGGATGCCAGTGAGGTATACAATGCACAGCAACACAAAGCAATGTATACCTTGCTGGCAATCAAATTTTTTTTCTTTCTTTCTTTCTTTCTTTCTTTCTTTCTTTCTTTCTTTCTTTCTTTCTTTCTTTCTTTCTCCATATAACAAGGTTCTTCATACACAACGGCAAAACTGCTGACATCAATAAACAAAAAATTCTCATTAAATCTGTCATCAGTATTTATACTGCATTCCTATTTAAACAAGCTTAAATTATTACTGTCTTCCTCTAAAAGTAGTAGCAAGCACTAGTGTGTTCCAGTGTGTGTCTGTGCCAGGATAGCTTGCACTTGGATACAGAGAATGCATTAACAGCTGTGACTAGGAGCATGTGCCAGAATGGAGATACTGCAGCAGATCTGACACTTGACTATTTTTGACACTCATCTGTACTTATTAATTATTATTATTATTATTATTATTATTATTATTATTATGTTTTGGTTTAATGTCCTGCAGGATAAACTGTGTCATATATGCAAAGCATGTGGAAAAGTGCTGGAGCAAACATAATAATTCCTCAGATTCCGATTTACTTAACCCTTAGAGTGCCAGAAAGGTATCAAAAGCATTGTGTCCAAATACTTTGGATACCTCACTGACATGCAAAGGGTTAAACGGAATTTTGTAACCCCTTGAACCAGGGCTGGATTTACATCTCAGGAGCCCCCATTGTCTCCATAGTGCCCTCACATTGCCCCCCATCAGCTCCATATTGCCCTCACATTGCCCCCCCATCAGTTCCAACTTGCCCCCATCATTTCCACATTGCCCCCATCATCTCCACATTGCCCTCACATTGCCCCAGCTCCAACTTGCCCCCATCAGCTCCAACTTGCCCCCCCATCAGTTCCATATTGCCCTCACATTTCCGCCATCATCTCCATATTGCCCTCACATTGCCCCCATCATCTCCTTATTGCCCCTATCATCTCCACATTGTCCCCATCATCTCCATATTACCCTCACATTGCCCCCAGTGTCTGTTTCCTACCTCCCTGGTGGTCCAGCGGCAGGAGAGATCTGTGCCTCCTTCTGCACAGACCTGTAGCTGCTGGAGCTGCCGCGTGGTCTTCTCTTCAGTAATGCAGAATGCTGGGAGATGATGTCATGGAGATTATGTCATGATGATGTAATTTCCCAGCACTCTGTATTACTAAAGAGCCAACGAGGGAGCTCAGAAGCTACAAGTCTGTGCAGAAGGGGGCAAAGACCTCACCATGTTGCGGCGCCAGGTGCGGGAGGCTAATTAAAAAAAAAAGACAACAGAAGATGATCCCAATGACAGGCGCCCCTCTGCAGATGCCTACTCCGCCTAATTATAAATCCGGCCCTGCCTTGAACTCTAGAGAGCTCTATGTATTCAAGTGGTTTAAAAAAAATGTGACTTTTTAATTGACCATTAGGGTATAATTGGCATAGCTGGGAACTCACCGGATTTGCCCCAGAGACTCTGGATGTGGCGAGTTTTTAATCTTCCCAGTCTGTTCCTCCAACTCCCTGCCCACTTCTCCTCCTTCCCCAGCCTATTCCTCCTGCTCTGGCCACATATGATAAGGCCCACCTCCACTCACGATTAAGCCACACCCCTTTTTGATCCAAATAACATTATTTTTCTCCCCCCAGCGGCACCAGGGGAGTCCACAAGTTCCCAGGTATGGTAATTGGTTTGCACCAGAATAGTACAATAGAGAACAAATAACCAAAATAACCAAACCCCTTTACATTGATTGGGTTCTTTAACCCTTTGAGTGCCAGAGGGGCATTGCTTTAAAATGCATTGCATACCCCTCTGGCGCTCAAAGGGTTAATTCTTTGAATGCTTTTTTTTTTTTTTTTTTTTAATGTATTGGAGACCTCTCTAGCAAGCAAGTGGTTAAAAGCACAATTTACTTGCTCGACTCGCTGGGTTTCAGTTTGTCCACAAAATAATCCAATCTGACTCTCTACATGTAAAAGAAAATTAACGTCAAAAATAAAATATGTTATTATAACTTTAGTTATTATGTTACAGTTACCATATGTATAAATGTATTATTCATATGTTTCATCCCTAAAATATAATCCTAAATTTCCTTCTTAACCCTTTCAGTGCCAGAAAGGGTTAATACATGTGTAAAATGACTTGTTCAGAGAACATTTATTTAATAATTGTACAGTGGTGCTATTGCTACACAATCCTATGGACAGCTCTGGTCTATAGACCATAAATCTCGATAGGGTGGTGTAGCAACAGCGCCACTGTAAATTTTCAGGCCACTGTGATATTGCACCTAAAAAAATCAAGTTTGAGCTGTTAATAATTTTTTAATAAAATATCTCTCAGCAGTGGGAGTACCCTTGTTTTACTCAGGGGGATAAGCCCTACAACATATTTTTTTTTTACATTTTAAGTATTGCTATCGCTTTAAGAGATGCACTACCCCTGTCACTCAGCGGGTTAAACTGTGTTCTATTTAACAAATTCTGCCTTTCTTTTGTAAAATTCATTAACTGCAATGCCTGGTTTTAATGAACCATTGTATTATTATTAATAATCACGGAATTATATAACTCTATCATAATCCTCAGTACTGTTTCTTAATTGTATGCAAGTATACCACAGATATAACTATGATGATATTTAGAAGAATGAATTCATCTATATACAAATATTTTTATATGCACTACATTCTCAATTAAAGGGATAGTAACCCCGAAAAAAGTACAGGTGAATTCATAGGTACAATTAAAACATACCTACTGCCCTCATTCCCATCTCTCAAACTGTTATGGTTTGAGAGATTTAATAAAATAAAGGTCTCCGCTCCCTCCCACTTCTCATGCGTCAGCTGTATAGCGAACGTCATGAGTTCCTGCTTTTGGGACCAGAAGACGGCTCTTCAGGTGTGCTGTCATCGAGATATATAACTATATTTATTTCATCGGTATGGTCTACAACGTGTGCCTGACTTGCAAGCACATGTTGTAGACCATTCCAATTAAGTAATTATAGTTAGATATCCCGATGTCAGCACTCCTGAAGAGCCGCCTAAAGTCAGTTGACCGGATTCTGCCCCTAACAGCTTTACAGCACGTCAGGCAGAAAGGGGAGGGAACGGAGACCTTTATTTTATTAATCTCTCAAACCATAAGGGTTAAGATAGGAATGAGGACAGTAAGTATGTTTTAATTGTACCTATAAATTCGCCTGTACTTCTTTTTTTGGAGGTTACTATCCCTTTAACTGCTTTTCTATTAAGCTGAAGCTGATTTTCCTTTAAAATCTGCATTCTTATAGGTCACATGTGCCCTGAAAGGAACTCTACATTTCCTCAAAAATTTCTGGGCGTAATAAATAGTGGAGAAATTGTAGAGATAACCAAATTCACCCCCTAAGGGACAAGGCTCTTAACCCTGTTCTGTATTTTTGTATTGGACTATTACTATTTCTGTAAAGCACTGTGTGCATGTTTGGTGCTATATAAATAAAGGTACATCCATACATACATACAAATACACATTTTAATTGCTAGCCTCTGTAAAAATTCTGTTTGTTTCCTGAGACCTAAAATCTAGTTTCAAATGTGTTCTCTGGGTCATTCCTGACTTTTTCAGCGCTCCCATTGCAATAGCAATATTGTGTAAACATTATTCTGAAAAATAACTTGTACAACAATAGGTGAGTTACTGGTCTCCTCACTGGGACTTGGTCCCAATTACTTTGTCCGCCAGACAGCCCAGTTGCAGTATTTCTATAAGGGAGAGCAGTAACGTATTCAGCCATTAGACAAGCCCCCATCCTGGGGAAATGATTCAGAGCAATACAGGAATAATAACATTCAGTATTAAAAAAAATACTTCTACACATATATATATCGTTTTTTCCAAAGTTATTACAGCTCAAACTCGCATTTTGAGGGTGAAGTACTTCCATGGCCTTACTTTTTATTTTAGTGCTGTTGCTACTGCAGTTTATGGACAGCTAAGTCTTCATAAGCTTCTGTGGCAACAGCGCCACTGTAAAAATTCAGGCTGGGGAGATATCGCAATGAAATTATGCAAGTTTGAACTTCATTAATTTTGAATAATGGATTTCTCACAGTAGGAGTACCTTAGTTTTATTCAGCAGGATAAACACCGCACTATATATTTTTCAGTGACAATCGTTACTATCCCTTAAAACTTGAATCCGTTTAGGTGTTGTTCACACTGGCTGCTTTGACTGTGCTGTGATGCAGAGCTGTTACGTGTCTTCAAGGTTCCTGCATTCCCTCAGCAATCCTGTTATTAACCCCTTAAGGACTAACAGTCCAGGTAATGGATTCCCATAAAGGACCACTTTGAAGTTGGTTGGCGTGCCGGCACACGTAATTGATCACTTGTGCTGGTGCAAGGAATGGGAGTCTGATAGCGGCCTCTCCTGTCTTGGAGTGATCAATTTCAGACCCCCCTAGTGCTTATAGCGCTCCCGCAGGAACGCTGTGAGCACAAAATGCGTGAGATGCCAGGACCATCACCGGGTTTTAGGCAAGGGCACCAGTGATGGTCCTGACACATCATTGGACGTTAGGGGGTTAAAGGGACATTGAGAAGGGCCATGGGTAGTGTCAGCTATATATCATTGGCTGACTCTTACTTCAGTCCTATTCAATGTATCGTGCAATGTGAGGCACAACATCCAGATTGCTAGCGTGTACATATATCTGCATGGAGGCCCATAGACTACTGTGCAGATAAACCCTTCTGAACCTCTGTGTGTTCAGTGTACGGATGGAGGAATATTGCAGTAAAATGTGTTAGCCTATGCATGTCTGACGACTTTGGGGCCAGTGTTTCAATTCACTGCGACACCAAGGGGGAGATTCAGTAAGAGCTGATAAAGAGGTGATAAAGTGGAGATGACTTCTCCGGTTTTTATCATTTCTCCAATTCCTGTGTTATTCTATGGAGCCAATGCACTAAGATTTCTACAGCATTGGAGATCTTAGTACATAGGCTCTAAATAATAATATAGGAAGTGGAGAAGTGATAAACTGGAGAAGTCACCTCTTCTTTATCACCACTTTATCACATCTTTATCACCACTTTATCACCACTTAGTGAATCTCCCCCAAAGTGTTGGAGACTTTGCTAGCATTCAAAAGGTTAAAAGCCCCATTTAAAGCAATAAAAAAAGTTGGGAATTTTTATATGTCCCCGATGGTACATTTAGTTTACTCCAGAAATGTTCAGTTCTTTGTAGTACACCAACTTCAAGGAAACCTACATGACCAGGCAGCCCGTGCTTGTGGCCATGCACAACACAAAGGGACATTGATTTCTGAAAGTCTGGGAAGTATCTCTGTCTCCATCCTGTTATTGCCCAGTGCTCTGGGGCAGCCTACTTACAAATCTGAAATTTATTTGCAATTAAGTAGGATACGCAGAATCTCGTGGGGGGGGGAGGGGACACATCACAAAAGAGGTTTTGAAATTGAATTCATGCAAAGAAAATTAATTTTTATGACTGAGTATCTGTGTATTAGAATATACTTTTTTCCCATGTGCTTTTGATTATTTTTTCCTTAACCCTCTGAGTGTCAGAGGGGTACGCAACACAATGCGTTGTGTACCCCTCTGACACTCAAAAGGTTATATGCATTTGTTGATTGCTGTGCCTATACATGCATTTGTTATGGATTATTTAGTAAGCACCAGCGATGTGCTCAAAACTGATCACAAATATTGTAAGCTGCAGAGAGTGAGTGCTTTTTTAATTGGTGCAGACAATATTAATGGCTACAATTAATCAATTACCCAGTTAAATTAAGATTTAACTCCTTTATGACCTGAAGGCTGTGCAACACATTCTTCACAAAAGGCTTGTTTGCATTAACACTTTGAGTGACAAAAAGGTATCCAACACATTCCGTTGTATTGCGTTGGTTACCTCTCTGGCACTCAAAGGGTTAAAGGCTTACTGTCGGCAGAGTGTGTGTGCATCACTACGTGCTAAAGTGAAGGGGAGCTGAAACCTGTCCTGTTTCTTTCCCAGCAACGCATGCTTTCTGGATTTCCTCTTTCCACAAGTTAATGACGTTAAAGGGATAGTAACCCCGAAAAAAAAGTACAGGCGAATTCATAGGTACAATTAAAACATACTTACTGCCCTCATTCCCATCTCTCAAACTGTTATGGTTTGAGAAATGTAATAAAATAAGGGTCTCCGCTCCCTCCCACTTCTCATGTGTCCGCTGTATAGCAGACGTCATGAGTTCCTGCTTCCGGGATCAGACGGCGGCTCTTCAGGAGCGCTGTCATCAGGATATATAACTATAATTATTTAATCAGTATGGTCTACAACGTGTGCCTGGCTTGCAAGCACATGTTGTAGACCATCCCGATGAAGTAATTATAGTTAGATATCCCGATGTCAGCACTCCTGAAGAGCCGCCTAAAGTCGGTCGACCTGATTCTGCCTCTGACAGCTTTAAAGCTTGTCAGGCGGAAAGGGGAGGGAATGGAGACATTTATTTTATTAATCTCTCAGACCATAACGGTTTGAGAGATGGGAATGAGGGTATTAAGTATGTTTTAATTGTACCTATAAATTCGCCTGTACTTTTTTTTCGAGGTTACTATCCCTTTAACTTTGTAGAATCATTGAACCATTGATGGGTTCATCTCACGCGTGTGAGGAGATCCTGAAAGCCTACACCATTTAGAGGGCACAGATTTGAGTGTCCCTGCGCTAGTGTATACACCAACGTGCAGGTACATAAACAGGAAGCCAACCTCCCAGAGCAGTGGCGGATTGGTGCATTGGGTGTAATCTCAGCTGTTGATATAATTTGTATTTCACTCTTGTTCTTTATTGCACAATCTTTTTAACGCTTAGCACTGTGGACCATGTTGTAGCTTTATATATAAACTAGCATCAAAGCCCGTGTACATGGACTAAAGTGTACCTAGCAGCCTCGGCTGCTGCCCCGGAGCCAGGAGCAGAGACAGGCTGTGGCCCGTTCGGAGCGCCCCGCTCAGGATCAGCAGATTCGCCAGTCTCTACTGCGCATGACCGCATCGTTCTGGCACTATCTACTGCACATGTGTTTGCTACGCACACAGGGAGCTTCTCAGCCTAGCAATTTATATTATACAGATTATGATGATAATTAATGTTCAAAATCAACTAACTTCAGAAAGGAATTTTAACAGGGGAAATATGTCCAATATCATCTAGACTTAACCCCTTAAAGCCCAGACGGTTGTACATTCCCCTATTGGGTGTAATCGTGACTGTTGATAATATCTACATGTCACTCTGGTCCTCTATTGTAAAATCTTTTTCACTCGTGGCTCTTTTTGTACAGTTCTGTGGAACAAGTTGTAGATTTTTAAATAGATTATAAGAATTAGATTCAAAATCAGCTAACTTCAGTCATGATTTTTAAAGGGAAAATATTCCCAATAGCAACTCAATTTATAGTGAAATTACCATATTTTACTAACCCTGCTGCTTGATGACTTTGTAAAACAAATTCCAAGGTTGTACTATGGAACCCCAAAAAGGGCTCTTATCATCTGTTTGGGGATCAGTAATACATACCCCTCTGGCACTCAAGGGGTTAAAATATGCAGCATCTCCTATTTTTTTCTGATGTGCACACTTACAGTTTATTGATATTTCTAAGAAAAATCACTACAAGAAGCTATATTGAATGATATGAGTGAGAGCCATTACCTTTTCAGTTGAAGCAGGTTTGTTTACTAGTACTGTAAAAACACTGTGCAGGCATCATTAGGCAAACTGTCCCCTTGACTATAAAACTCTTTACAAGCAATTTAAGAGACTAAGTGGAAAATGTTGTTGAAAGTGTTACAAATGAGGAGAAGATGTTAAGTAGAGGTTAAGAAAAGTTTTTTAAGGGGCAATAAATATTTTAGTTTCGACACTCATGTTGTATTGAGTAAAGCATGTATACTGCTATTGTTGCAACATGCTGTATTCAAATCATATTACCGCTCACATGTTTAAATTAACTTTTTGAGTCAAATAGATTACATTCCCAACACATTGCATAGCAATGCCCTGGATACCGCTCTGGCACCCAAAGAGTTAATCAGCAGTCTGTTAGCATTATTGATATTACTTTCTATGGAATGCTTCTAAGAATCAATTTCTTTCAGAGACAGCATTACAAAAAAAACATTCTTTCTCTGTCATCCAATACAGGTTACTGGTAACTTTGGGTAGGCGATCTGCCCCTTTAATTGCTGGCAGGAACAATTCTAGAATTGTATGCAGGGGGTGGAGCCTACCTTCCCTCCTTGGCTGCAGTTAGCCATCCGGTTCCAGAAAGATTTGTTCCTCAGTGAAGACACAGGCAAGAGAACAGTTCTGCTATAGTTTTAGACATTTTTTTATTTTTCTGTTAGAAATGGAATACCACCATTAGGTGGATTACCATAACTGACAATGCCCTTAGATGTGGCTAGCTCAGTAACCAGGTGCTTTTTGTAGACCTTAAGCCCTGGGGGGAAAATCTTGGCTACAAGTTATTTCCTCAGGAGTTGCCCACGAGGCTTCTTCTTAATACATGGTAGTCTGAAGACAGAAGAAAGATGAGAAACCCTTTGAGTGCTGCAGGTCCACATGTCCCACAGTGCCCCTCTGCACAGGGGTTTACCTTTGAACTTCCTATTGCACACTCCTGTACTCATTGGGTCTATCTGTATGTCTTGCCAACATTTCTGAGGTACAGCATTATGTTTCTGCTGCCTTATTTGATGCCATCCTTTTGGTGGCAAGGGTGTCCACCATGTCTGGTTGCCATACGAGCTCTTTGGCTCCAGATCTGTTCTGCTGACACTGCTTCCAAGAAAGCATTGCTTTCCTTACCTTTTCAAGGTACTTATTTGTTTGGGCCAGGTCTTAAAGATCTGATCAGTGAGGCCATAGGGGGTAAGACTACACTTCTACCCTTGGTTCCCAGGAAGAAAACGCCGTTTAAGCATAATTGTTTTTTTCGTTCTTTCCTTCTCATATGCCTCAGGGCGCAGAGTAACGCCGGCTGTTCAGTGGCACTATTCAGGCTCTTCTGGACAAGGATGTTCTAGAGCCGGTTCCAGTTCAGGACAGAGGTATGGGTTTTTAGTCAAACCTCTTTGTGGTCTCCAAAAAGGACGGCGGTTGTCGCCCCATTTTGGATTTGAAGGATATCAATTCCTTTGTGATCCGGACCCATTACCACCAGGAGTCTCAATGGACGGTGATTGCTGCTATGTCCCCTGGGGAATTCCTTGCATGTCTGGATCTTCAGGATGCATATTTACACATCACCATTCATCCAGAGAGCTGGCAGTATCTCAGATTTGCCTGAGACCAAGGGCATTTTCAGTTTTCAGCTCTTCCCTTTGGTCTGACTACAGCTCCTCAAGTTTTCAACCATGTCCTGGGAGCCTTAGTGTCCATCCTTCACCAGGACGGCATCAGAGCTACTCCATACATGGACGACCTGCTTCTGAAAGCCCCCTCTGAGGAACTTCTTCATCAGCAGGTTCAGCAATGCATTCATGCTCTCACCCATCATGGTGGATCATCACCATGGACAAGTCAGAGCTTGTCCCATCCCAGCGTCTGGTCTTCCTAGGTCTTCTCTTCGACACTCAGAAGAGCATGGTGTTTCTCACGGATGAGGTAGCTTACCAGATCGCCCACAGGGTTTCTGTGGTTCTGGCTCAGATCCAGTTCCAGCCAAAAAGCTGTCCTCTCTAGTAGGGAAATTCATTTCCTCCATAGAAGCGGTCCTGTTTGCCATGGCGTACACCAGGGAACTCCAGAGGTTTGTGATCCAGGTGTGCAGGGGTCAGCTGGATCTTTTGAAGATGTCAGTGTCCCTCCCTCTTCATGTGGAACTGATATATATATATATATATATATATATATATATATATAACAGTTTTTCCTCCTGACATTTAGCTTTTCGATCCAAGGCTGTTCAATTAACCAGGGGCTTCCCCTTGGGATTAGAGGAAAAGAGGTTTCAACTTCAGCAGAAAAAGGGTTTTTTACAGTAAGATCTGTTAACTTGTGGTATTCCTTGCCCAATGATGTTGTTATGGCAGATACAATGGAAACATTTAAGAGAAGATTAGAAAAATTTATTTCAAGAGGAAACATACTGGGTTATACTGTGTATTAGTAGGCAAAACAGGAAGTTCAGATAAAGAATAACTTATTTGACAGCAGGAAAGCTATATAATTCTCATTTCTCTGGGTTAAGAGGCAAGGGTTGAACTTGATGGACTTGTGTCTTTTTTCAATGTAATTTACTGTTACTATGTATGTTACTAAAACAAGGGTACTACCATTGCTGGAAGATTCTTTGTGTACAGGTCAATGTTGTTGTTTTTTTATTGTTATTTTTTAATTATTAACAACACGCTTGGTGTTCAGACATTTCATCAATAGTTCACATAGTAGCCACACTGTTATTCTATTGCATAGGTGAGTCACTTTCTCCAGATCTCCATAGAATGTGATAGTAACAGTTTGAACTGTTACAACTTTTGACAAAGCGACTTGCCCTTGTTTTATGCAGCAGGAAAAAAATGACAATATATGTGTCTTTCTTTAATACAAATGTTACTGATCCCTTGACCATTGTCACACACTCTGGTCTGAAAGAGGTTAAACATTGCATATATTATGCTAATTGCAAGGTACCCTCTGATGAGGAAACAGAAATTACGATGAACCTTTGTTGTAAGTGACTATTACAGAACACATTTGATACATCACTGTGTAATGTTTATTCCCTGAGCCTCAAATAGGAAAAGAACACAGCACAGGTCCAAGTGCTTAGGTTTAGCAATATGAAGAAACAGATGTTGGCCTACAAACACGTCTCTATTGCCTGAGGCTGAATTTGAGTCTGTTTCCATAAAAGGACAGTCAGATATCAGTCAACGTGGGCCAGTAATAATAATCTTCCCTTAGAAGCTGTCCTGGCATTAGGTCAGACCACCCTTTCTATGCTCCTGCTATCCAGATGTGGTTGGAACTGTTCCTTTTTTCAAAGTTCATGTTTCAAAAAAAAAAAAAAAAATGGATTTGTTTGTAGAGTCTGGTTTTACTTAAGACATCTCCATCACGGAGCGCATTTCATAAATTACCCACATATTTTTCTTAGCAGAGAACTTAACTGGCTGTAATTTTTAACACATGGCTACATCATGTGAGATTTTCAAAACACTTGCACATAATTTTGAGATGGTCCCAGTAGGAATGATCTATCATGCTATATCCAGAACCCTTTTTTAATAGCATAGCTGCATTTTCCATTTAATCGAGCAGTATATCATAAAAACTTGCTCTGTAGACTGTTGAAACAGTGTATTGTTCAGTGTAAACCGTAAACCTCTTTATTGTCTGCTGAAAATTGATTTGACATTTGAGGCTGTTTTACTAAGAGGAACTGGACTAATTCTGGGACAGACCGACTGAAGAAATAGATAACAGAAAATCCCCAAATCCCTGTTCAGGTAAATGGGTCATTTAAAGTGGATCTCTCACATATATACAATTAATGCTCGTTAGTTAGAGCATTTAGAGAAAACGTTTAAAATGTTATTCATTTAAAAAAAAAAAAAAGGTAATCTGAGCAAAAATTAATGTTTAAAAAGTGCCAGCAGCCTACTTCCGGCTTGCCGCACTGCCTATGCTCCCATCCCACTACCTAGCATCCTCCGGTGACGGAGGCTTTCTGTCTCTAAGCTCGAGCGATCTTATTGGCTAGATACCGATCTCTGCCAGTGAGATCGCTCCAGCTTAGAGACAGAAAGCCTCCATCATCGGAGGATGCTGGGTAGTGGTACGGGAGCATAGGCAGTGCGGCAAGCCGGAAGTAGGCTGCTGGGCACTTTTTAAACATTCATTTTGCGCATATAACTTTTTTTTTTTTTTAAATGAATTAACATTTTAAACGTTTTTGTTAAATGCTCTAACTAATGAGTATTACTTGTATAAATCCTGTGAGTGCTACGCAATGCATTGCATACCCCCTGGCACTTAAAGTGGATGTGTCACCTCAATATAACGTAGCATAAATAGCTAGGCTATATAGCGAATATTACTAAAACTGTCTTAAATTTTTTTTTTAGCTTTATTTGTTGTAAATTTAAGTTATAAAGTCGGTCCTGCAGCCACTTCCTCATAGACTGCAGTCCGTCGCTCTGCCTCTGCTCCCCTAGCGATCTCTGCCAATGAGACCGCTCCAGCTTACAGACAGAAGTCTTCATCATCTGAGGAGGCTGGATAGAGGGAGGAGAGCAGAGGCGGAGCGATGGACTGTGGTTACAGAGCAGAAAACCTCAGTCTATGCGGAAGTAGCCGAAAGGACCAACTTTATAACTTAAACTTACAACAAATAAAGCTAAAAAAAAAAGAAAAAAATTAACACAGTTTGAGTAATATTCTTTATATAGCCCAACTATGCTACGTTATATTGAGGTGACACATCCACTTTAAAGGGTTAAGCCCTCCAATGCCAGAAAGGTTTCCAACAGATTGGCATTCAAGGTGTTAAATATCCCATCTAAATCAAAAGGACTTTTTATTTGTTCACTGGGTTGCAACTGGTTTGCCCCAGAATTGACATTTTAAGGCTCCATATATATAACTGGGAAATTGTATTTGTCATAGAAACAAAGGAATTCAGCAGCTCATACTTCCAACTTGCATGGGGCAGTAGTTTTATCTCGAAGACCTGACGAAATGTTAAGTACACCAACAGATGATAATCTTCATGCATATGTACAATCACTCTGTCACTGCTCATATGATCTCATAGAGACATGGACTATAGATGCTGTATGGTTGTGATAATGTGATTTCCCTGCAATCACCTATAACTAATGAATCACAGCAAAAACAAACACTTCCAAAGGCAGGACCAAAATCCAAAGATAAAATCATCAAACTTTATTGAAAATAATGTAATAAAAAGTAATATAAAGTTCATATCTCCACAATCTTAAGACTGTGGAGGTATGAACTTTTTATTACATTGTATCCAATAAAGTTTGATGGTTTTGTAATTGGATTTTGGTCCTGCCTTTGGAAGTGTGTGTTTTTGTCGAGATTCAAATTGTATTTGTCACCAATGATGCACTTGGTTTTCTCCAGCTTTTACAGTACGTCAGACTTGAAGATAGAGGACAAATAAAGATTTCTTTTTAATTAAGTTGATTTACCTCAGAATTGCACCAATTGTTCCCCCATTCTAGGTGTACCGGACAATTCTACCAGCGCAGCTTTTTCATTGGCATAAAAGTCACGTTCTTGCACTTGTATGAAAGCACATGATCACTTTAGTGCATATCAGTGCACACACTCCACCAGCATTAAAACATATGTCCCAAAATTTCACATGACCAAAGAGAGACTTTTCTATTTAGGGGGTGTTGCGGGGGCATGGCTGGTGGGTGGGGCAGTGCCAAGAATTTATAGGTTATTACATGACCTATTGACATCTCTTTGTCTAACTGAATAAACAATTTAGAGCAAGACCAAATTATTTTATTTTCACAGTCTAATTTATAAACACATATACTGACATTTAATCAAGCATTAATGTGAGTTTTATTGCTGTGAAGTAATGTTATACACATATACACACACCACACAGTCTGATCTCTGAAACAGAGGGACATTGGGATGAAAAAGAGAGACAGAGGGATTTGGGTCTCAAAGAGGGACTGTCCTTCCTAAAGAGGGACACTTGGGAGGTATGATTAAAACTTTGATGCCAGGGACACCTGAGTACCACCACTATGGCATATGCTATACATGGCAAAAAAAAAAGGAACAGAGAAAAGGAAAGCTCTGAAACACTCCCTCTCGCATAAGCATGGCAAAGAGGAGACATTTTGACATTGATAGCTTAGTACATTAGAAAGCAAAGCAAACAGAAATGGATTAGCCCTTTGAGCGCCAGAGAGGTATCAAAGCATTGCAACACAATGTGCTGGATACCTTTCTGGCATTCAAAGGGTTAAAGGTCTGTTTTAATGTGGAATCATACCCTACATCTACCCTATTTTATTTAAGCCTATTTTTCAGCATTTCTACTTGCAAGTGATGATAGCTTAACCCTTTCAGTGCCAGAGGGGTATGGAACGCGTTACAAAGCAATGCGTTTCATACCCCTCTGGCACCAAAAGGGTCAAAGAAGCAATAAGAAAAACATATATTATAGGACTTTTCCTACTAAGTTAAAAATTCTACGACCAGTGCTGAGACGTATGTTTTTCAGTTACTACCATAAACTCTTATTTTTTACATTAACATTGACCTCTTGTAGTCAGGTTTCAGTTAGCTATACAATTGCATACAGTGGAAGAGGTGAGTCACTAGCAAACAGCTGTCCACAGAAAATGATAGAAACTACTAAACCATGCTGTCAGTTTTAACTTTGAGGAAGTATTCATGCTGTCACTCACTTCCTGGCAATTTAAACTGTTATAACATTGGAATAAAAGTCATAGGGCCGGATGTTCAAAGGGATAATGTTGTATGAAAGACAAAAATAAGTCATTGTATGTATGAACAACATATTTTGTATAGAGTATATGACAAAAAACTAGCAATATCTGTTGTGTACGACACAACTCCAGAACTGACGGGCAAAGAGGCACAAAAAAATGTCTTACAAAAGACAAAATTTGTACGTTAAGAAAAAAGTGGAGGGAATGAGAATTTTTGTCTTTAGTTAAGACATTTTTGTCATTAATAAAGACTTTTTTAAGACATTTTTGTCATTAGTTAAGACTTTTTTTGTTGTTACATATTCAGTTTCAGTCAGGACAAACAATATATTTCCAATCACAACCAACACTCTGAAAATATTAATGATCCCAATGACAACGAAAAGTCGTTACAACTACAAAAGCAATTTCGCTACTTCTTTGAACATATGGCCCATAGCAGTAGAAATACCCTTGTTTTTCTCAGTAGGAAAAGCCCAGTAACATATAGATTTTCATTAAAAAAAAAGTTTACAGCTCCTTTAAAAAGTACAAAAACCCCACCGACAAAAAAATCACTATCGGCATTTAACGGTAATTGGATGTTTGGGTAATTCACTTTTCTAAATGCATTGCATCCAAATGTTGTTACAAATATAGTGCTGTATGCAACCAACGTACTGAATCATTGCCTTGCTAATCCTGCCAGTGTTGTGGGAGCTTTCAACGCTCGGTTGAAATATAACTTGTATTTATAAAACTCCTTTCAATTCCAAAGGGCTTTACAATTATACACCAGGCACATTCATTGCTCTGCTACTAAAATCAAATCCCAAGAGCAGATTTTTGGCACTTTTCGTCTGCATAAGAGCTGTGAAATTATAATGTATAGATGTTATTATTATGGAATTAGACTTTAGTAAAGAGGAAATATAGGGATGAGATGTGTATGGATTTATCCGTGTTCGGCAATATGGATAATAGCTTACTATATACAGTTCAAGCTTTATATTATTATTGACTAGTGTAAAAGCCTGTGTACACAGGCCAAGGTCCGGGTAATGTTAACCCTTTGAGTGCCAGAGGGGTATGCAAAGCATTGCTTTGCAATGCGTTGCGTACCCCTCTGGCACTCAAAGGGTTAAGAGGCTGGTCCTGCTCTGCGTCCTGCCACTGACGCAGTCATGCACTGTAGAGACTGCCCAAAAGCACAGAATGCTCCCAGCACAGAACTCCCAGCATTGTGTGCTCCCAGCATTCTGTGCGTTCTGGCAGTCTCTACTGTGAGTGACGGCTTCTGACAAACATCCTAGCAAATTATTATATAGGATGATGATTTCCTACCTATTGATAATTGGTCTCCAATATAGTGCTTTGCAATGCATTGGAGATCTATATAGCATCCAAACGGTTGAATTGACTCACTGAAATGAACTGTACATAATTTTATTCAAAGTGATAAACTTTTCTTCCTTCTAAGAAGAGATTAAGGAGATTTTTTTGAATTAGATTAAAACAAACAGATCCTTATTATGAAAACATACTCCTTAAACAAAAATAAACCTTATATTTAACAAGAGGTTAAAACTTTGAATAATATATGCCCCCAAAATGACAATATCAGCTCTCTAAGGCTATTAGAAAACTGACTCAGCCCTTTTGTCTTAGAATAATCAGTGCATATGTGATTTGGAAATACATGTCTTGAGACCCAATGCAAAAAGAAATTATGCAATTTGCATCATACTGTGTACACTTGATTGGGGCAGGGGGTTTTGATGGTATGCACTAAAGCACTCTTACATGCTACTACATACCCTAAGTACAGTAGCTGAGTTTTCTTATGTGCCTTCTAGTGAGCACAAAATCATAGATAAACTATATATTTCATTACCTTAACACTGCCATTAATGCTGCACCTGATTTCCCATTAGGTAGAGTAGGAAACTACCTAACTCCAGATTCTGAGGAAATCCTTAGTCATGCTGGCCACAACCATATTCACAACCAGGTTTGGCCAGAGTAATATCTATGTCCTTGGTTATAGTAGCCAGTTTATTTCATAGCTCCCAAGTGTCCCTCTTTAGGAGGGACAGTCCCTCTTTTAGACCCAAATCCCTCTTTCTCACCCTGATATCCCTCTTTTTAGGAGATCAGACTGTGTGGTGTGTATATAAGTCATCACATTGCTCTACAGCAATAAAAGTCACATTAATGTTTGTTTAACTTTAGTGTATAATGTTTATAAATTAGTCTGGGTAAAAAAAATACTTTGGCCTTGTTATAAGTAATTTAATAGGTTACACAAGGAGGTGTCAATAGGTCATGAAATAGCCTAAAAATTCTCAGTAATGCCTCACCAACCAGTCATGCCCCCAGCCACACCACCTAAAACACAAGTGTCCCTCGTTGACAATTGGAAATGTTGGGAGGTATGTTATTTATGAGTTTATATATCTTCCTTCACTGGCCATAATTTTGCCCCTTGGATGCTATTTGGAAACCTTTCTAGCAGCTTAAGATTTTTTTTTAATGCTATAGACTATTATTTTGTTTTTGAGGCACCAGTGGTTGGACTAAGGGTGGAGTCATGTGAGGATTAGGGGTGGGGCTATAAGTGGGACTAAAGGCACTTTAGGTGCTCTTGCCTATGGATACCTGAGATGTAAATCCAACCCTGCCTAAATGCACTAGTTATCTTCCTTAACTATCCACTGTCAGGATGTTGCTAGGTACTGTCAGATGTACCAGATTTCATGGTTAAAGCCCTGGGTTAAGTTGCCAGCTTGGGGCATAACATGGTGTTAATCTTCCTGCTAGTAATGGTGCCATTTACTGCAAAATACACTAATAATACATTTGGTTGTCTGAAGCACCTTATATCTCATGTCACCAATGTAATTCACAAGGAGAAGAAAGACCAACACTTTGGTAATAAGCTGTGTCATTCCAATAAAGTTATTTTCACTTTAGTAACCTCTTACCTCCAGAGTCTATTAAATCCCATTGTTTGATTTCTCCCCAGGAGAACATATACATCATTTATTACTTGGGACAAACCAACTGCCCCATAAATACATTCTCATGTATTTAAATTGGGCTTTTACCCCTCAAATGCTAGTGATATCTCCAATGCTACCACTCTGGCACTCAAATGGTTAAAAGCGTATTTAAAATATATGATGAACTGATTTCATGACTCCAGAAACAACAATGCTCAGTCATTGCTATTTACAGATACAATTAATTAGGTTTTCTTTTGTCTTTTATCAATATTAATCAAATCACTGGGTCGTTATGCTTTCCAGTTGAGATGATGGATTCAGTGCAGTGCTCATTGTATAAATGTAGATTCTTCTATGAACATTTCATTACTGAGTTTCTATTGTTTACAAGTACTGAACTGTTACATGAAGGTTGGATAAAATAAACATAAACATGTATATTCATTTGTTTACCCGTTGTCGTTCAACATGTTGGTGATGATGAATTTATCATCTTTAGAGCAAAATGTTAATGCAAATTAATATAATATAATTCAGGGACGTACAATGTGATACTTTCCACTTGTTTCTGGAACTTCCCATCATCCTTTGCTAGCCAGTTGTAGTTGGCAACAGATATGCAATACATTGCTAGACCTTTCTACCAATCAACAGATTAAAATTACAGTTTAAAAGGGTATTACACTTATATTATAAAATATGTATTGTATGACATTTCTTGCTCATTAAAAAAAAAGAATACTGATTCATTCAGTATTCCTACAATTGATTAATTCAACAGTTACTACACTTCAAACTGTTACTGAATTTTTTTATACAAAACTGTTAGGAAGAATTGCACCTGGTGTCCAGGCAGCTAGTCTATTGTTGTCTTTCGGAGAGTTGAGGCACTGACTACAGCTTCCCACAGAATGTGATATTAATACACTACATTGTTACTGTTTGAGCTATTATAACTTTTGGATGAAGAAGCTACCAGCAGCGGGAGTAGTCTTGTTGTACTCATCATGAAAATAATTATGACCAGTGTTAATTCCATGGTGGACAAAGGTGAACAACCCAGTACTGAAAGAGACAAAGTTGGGGGTTTATGCAGGACAGCATTGTAGTAACAGTTGCACCATATAGCACTGCCCTATTTAATGGATTTCATGGATGCCAACAGGGTTTGCTGGCTTGTTTTAGAGGGAACCCTGCCCATTATTTTTTTTTTCATTAAAAACACTTCCCATATTATTTATATCAATTAGCATTTATTAGTTGTTCCCTATGATTAAGTTATTTTGCCCCAGAACTGCTCCAGTTTTACCTTTGTTCAATAGATAACATCTTCAATTCGTCCTGGAAGTTTTGTCGATGGAGGTAGATATGACAGTTGTTGGCAGCTTTTTTTCTGAACTGGAGCAGGCAGATTGCATAAGATTAATTAAGCCTTTAGTGAGTGGATGCATGCACAACATATTGTGAAGGAATGTGTTGCACACCTCTCTGGCCTTTAAAGTGTTAAGAGTTGAATGTACAATGAACAGAGTTCTAGATCCTGTGGGCCTGCTGTCAACTATCATGCCCACAACCATGGACATGGGCATCTAAGATTGATTGAAGATGTTATCTCTTAAACAAGGGCACAAGAGTAAAGTTCATTAGGATGTTATTTTCTTAATTAGGTAATTATTAAAGGGATAGTATTGCTAGATTTTTACAAAAATTAATATTGTAGACATTAAAACCACGAATAGAATGAGCTATCTCCCATTTCTCAAACGTATATAGTTTGAGAGATTGAAACATGTAAAGTTTGGGTTTCCCAGAAGTCTTCTATCAGCTGAGAAAAGCACAATCCGGTCCTGGGACTATCCTGCAGCTCTCCAGCAGAGCCGAAATAGCAAATAATATCTACAATATTTATTTTTGTAAAAATCTAGCAATATTATCCCTTTAATAAGCGGTGTTAGTATTCTGTTAACTCCTATTACATAGGAATGACTCACTATTAACCCTTTGAGTGCAAGAGGGGTATGCAATGCATTGCGAAATCCTTTGGCACTCAACATGTTTGATGAATGTTTTCTGATATTATACGAGATTTATCGGCACCTTTGGGTTATGAAGAGGACTCGTGTTGGTGCAGACCATACAACACCAGATTAAGGTGGACATTAATTATGCCAGATCATTACGCTCATGCTCATTTGTCCAAATCCATGTGGAGGAAATTTATTGAATAAAATACATGTGAGATTTACATCTCTATTGACTCTTCCCACAGTCTGCCAACTACTTCTGAATCTGCTTCCAAACCCTGTTGGCATCCATGAAATAATCTGCAATGATTGTTTGCCAACCAGATGTTTAAGGAATCAAAACACATTCATCTCATGAAAATACCCTTGAAACATGAAACATTTATTTCATATCAGGTATTTGTACTTTATATAGGAATGAACAGCTTATGTAGAACAATGGCAGTACAATTCTGGAGCAAGCCAACTGAACCATATGGAACAAATGAAATGTCCCCAAACTCCAATTGATTTAAATGGGGCTTTTAATCCCTTGAAAGCTAAATAGTTTATGCAAATTCACTAGCACTGGCCAGCAGAGATTGGTAAGTGGGAGGGAGACTAGTGTGGAATGTAAGCATCTTGCTGGCATGCCAACCAGCTCTGAATATTTTGTATAACCTGAAAAAGAAATAAAGTGAAATTTCCAATAAACTGTTGTTTTAATTTAGGGCACCCTATCACATAAAAGCAAATTTGGTGATTGAGAAAGGATGTTAAAAATCACCTATATGGCTAATTAACCCTTTGAGTGCCAGAGAGGTACTAGGTTTTTATTTATTTATGTTTATAAATTGTTAATGAAAACATGTTGCGAAGATACTTCCTGTCTTAACCCCTTAAGGACCGGACATTATGGGACATTTCCGTCCCATAACGTCCGCATAGGGGCACGTTGACGAGCCGGTACACGTGACCTGTCACGTGTATCGGCGCGTCACTATGGGGCTTGAAACAGATTGCTCCGATCTTGGAGCGGTCTATTTCATGCCCCATTTTTACTTACAGCGCTCCCGGTAGAGCGCTGTAAGTAAAAAGTACGTGACGTACCAGGACCGTCAAGGGTCTTTCAAGCAAGTTTACCCTTGACGGTCCTGGTACGTCAAGGGTCCCTAAGGGGTTAACCCTACATTACCTCCTCTACTCAACCCTTTCAAGTGCTAGAGGAGTTGGGCAATGCATTGTTGATTAGTGCCTGTGGGTGGTGTTGGGGGGGGTTAATGTCGGGCTAAGACAGGAAGTTCCTGCATGGCATGCCTTAATTAGCATAATTTATACATCTATATAACTAAAAAACTAGTTTTGAAAATAAAAAAAACTGGCTAACACAACATATGAGTGACTTTGAAAGGTCTTCCAAAAACAAAAAAGTTATTTTAGGGGATAGAGTCTATTAAGCCTTTGAGTGCCAGCGGGGTACATTGTGTACCCTTCTGGTATTCAAAGGATTAAATAAACCAAATATTTATTACAAAGTGATAGTTCCACTTTAAATCTCAGTCCTTAGCCCAGTGAGCCTACTCTGAAATTACTGGATTCTATAACAGAATATTGGCCACATTGTATTTCCAGCCAACAGGAGAAAGGTGGGCGTGACATTCCATCACATTATTATTATATACATCGTATTCAGCCATATGAAATGGGTTTGGAATTCCAAACTACAGATGAGAGGGAAAGGCAGATTTTACTTATATATTTGCATTGTAGACAATTTCTTATGTAAAGTATAAACCTGTATGAGTTGTGTTTTTTGCTGATTATATGATCAGTTTGTTATCTGATGTTCTGGATTTTTTTTTGCCTCTTATTATAACTTTATAAAATTATTTCCAGATAATAGGTATTAAAGGGATAGTAATGTCTAAAATAAAGTAGATCTCAGAGTCTTTCTGTATTATAAACATAACACTTTGCTCTATGTTAATAACACTTTTCTGTAGTTTTAAAGATCTTCAATGTAAAAGAATCACCCTTCCGCCCCTTCTGGCCACGTCGCGCTGCATCTAAGTGTGGTCCGGATAGAGAGCGGCGAGGGACAATCTTCAGTAAGCAAAGGAAAATTCTGCCCTCCTTCATCAAAGGGGCAGGGTTTTCCTTATTCTTACTGACTGAAGTTTGTCCTTCCCTACATCTGTCCGGACCCACAACTGGATTGCATCTCTAAGGCGAGGTGGCCAGAAGGGGCGGAACTGGGATACTTTTACATTGAATATATTTAAAACCACAGAAAAGTAGATTATTAAACATAGCACGGAGTATTATGTTTATAATAGAGAAGACCCGGAGATCTACTTTATTTTAGACATTACCATCCCTTTAAATAGTTAATTTTTCCCTCTTATATATCATATTGTAATAAGTTTAATAAAATCATTTACTTCATAGCATCTACTGGGATCATGGTACGCAACCTGCAGTTGGCCAGCTGTTGTTGTTCCATCACCCTCAGCTGGCCATGTGTGGCTCATAATGATGGGAGCTGTAGATGGAGAGGGGCAGGTTGTCCATTTGTGCCTTATTTTGGTTGGCTTAGCTTAGAGGGGGTTGTCCTGCAATAATGGAAAAGCCACCCATCCCGTTACAGATTTTTAACCCAACATCATTATCGAAAGTAGATAAAGAAATCTTTGAGCAGAAACATTTTCAGTACTATGAATGGATGAATCAGGTGACTTCAATGTTTACTGAGTGGTCCAAGGGTATATAGTTCTTTGCCAAGTCCATATGTACAAATATAAAGATTAAAATCCATGGATAGAATTTAGGACATTTTGTTATAATGGAAAATAGTCTTAAGTGCTTCTTAATCTAACCTGCAAAACCTCATGGAATTGTTTGAAACCAACGTTATGTTACTCATTTCAGCAGAACAATAATTTCAGGTTTCTAGCAATTACCTCCAAATACTCTTTTAAATTTTTATGGAGAACAGAAACATCTGGTATCTTATTTAAATGACTCCAATTAAAAAAAAATATTTACAAACAAAACTCTACATTTAAGAAGCCTCTGCATGGCATTTTTGGCATTTAACACTTTTTATTTTCTTTTGAGAAGGGTTAGGAGTACATTTAAACAAAACCTTTTTGGAAGTACTAGTCTTTTGGATGCTAGAGAGGTGCATTGCTACATATCAGCCGTCACATTAAAGTTTCACATGTAGTGCAGGTGTTTAACCAACAGGATGTGCTAAGAAGTCTGACCTGTCAGAATTCTAAACATAGATAGCACAGATGTCATGCAAAGTTCATCTAATACACTTTGTCTCATATGATTCACCTAGTAAAATGGTATGTGGGTTGGCTTGTTTTTTGTTTTTTTTTCTTCTACTTCCATACTTTAGTAGATATTAAGTTAAAATATATACTTCATGTGGTCACTTCAGCATTCTGCGATACAGGGGTGATGTCGGCACAGCGGAGCAGGACTTCCCAGACCTTCACTTCTCCTCCCACCTCCCTCCCATCTCTCCCAGTGAGCGCGTTCATAATTCCCTTCGTATTGATGCAGCTCAGTATAATGACAATAGACGTGATTCACATCAATACGGAGGGAAGCATGAACACACTCCCTGGGAGAGTTGGGAAGGAGGTGGGAGGAGAATTTGAGGTCTGGGAAGTCCTGCACCTCTGTGCTGACGTTACCCCTGTACCGCAGAATTCAGAACTGCCCGCATGAAATCTATATTTTAGACCGAATATCTACTAAAGTATGTAAGTAGAAAAAAAAAAACAAGCCAATCCACATACCATTTTACTAGATGAATCATATGAGACAAAGTGTAATAGATGTGAAAGTTCCGCTTTAAAATTAAACCTTTGAGTGCCAGAGGGGTACGCAACGCATTGCAAAGCAATGCATTGCTTACCCTTCTGGCATCAAAGGGTTACAGACAGTGGTGCATCTTAGAGAAAAAAAACACAATATATGGTAATCCATTTATTGTTAATGAATAAGCAAGATATTATATATTTTTCTTTAATTTGATTTTTTGTTTAACCTTTTGAGTGCCAGAGGGGTACGCAACGCATTGCAAAGCAATGTGTTGCGTACCCCTCTGGCCCTCAAAGGGTTAAATGGCATAACTGACTAAGCGAATAACTGGCTAGCTTTCTTTATCACAGTATGCTACAGCATATCCAACCTAAATTGAATATATTTGTCATTACAAATTTCAAATGTGCGTATAAATCACAAAGTTATTCTGTTTTCAGTTTCCCTTCCTGGTCTCAGAACTTTGAAATGCTGCAAGGCGGATGATGTTTTTATGAGGATATAAATCATGTCCTCCATGACTGTTTGTCAGAAGCATTTTAGCAAGCACATGCACAGTTACTTGTATATGGGGGATTTTGTTCAGCAATGCCAGCAGTTGTTTGGCTTAACCACCTGGGCACATGAGACATCAGAAAGAACACATAGAATTGAATATACATATGTTTACTTTTGAATGGATACTATTACTGCAGGGTTATTAAAGTAAAAGCAAACTTAAATACACATTTCTAATGATACTATACTGTGTAATATTTACATTGATTGTTCTTTTTAAGCTTGCATCTCTGATGCAAGTCAGAGGGGTGATCACAAAAAAGCATTTTAGTTCAAGTGAATATTAGTTTCATAGATTTTGTAATTTGATTGTTGATGAATGTTTAATTATAAAAAAATCCTTATAGTGCTTTTCCTGCAGTGTAAAACTAAGCTTGGAGATGCTTTAGTCAAAAGTCGTTTCAGCTTAGAGTTGTTTTATTCTATGTATGAAAAGTCATCTCTGGGTGGAGCATTTGATTTATATGGAATTACAGATGACCAGAAGTTGTCCAAATATATTTAAAAAATGAATTTTGTGGCTTGATTTGAACTGTATTAACTTTTTAGTGAATCATCTCAGACAAAGGGCTGGCTTTGGATGATGGGAATTGTAGTCTTCAACAGCTGGTGGAACTCAGGTTGCCCACCCCTGATTTAGATTATTCTTGGTTTACAAAGAATGGTACAAAATAACTGCATGAGTGCACGATAATGACACAAATCTTACATAAAACTAGAGTTTAGTTACATCTGTTATGCATTTTGTTGTGGCTGGTGTTAGTTATTGGTATATGAATACATCATAGATGTGCATTACATTCTATTATAACTGCATCATGTTACAACAGAAATAGTAAATGTTCATTTCTTGAGCAAACCACAAACTTCCTTGTTATTTTCCATGAAATCTATTGGCTCATTTCACATTAACTTATGTTTCAGTGTTGCAAAGTATTTTACAAAATCTGGCTTGTTGGGTTTAAATAAAACAGCTGTAACCATGCATCTTTTTATCCTGTTCCTACTTTAGATTCTTCACCAGTAGTAGTAATAGGTTTATGTCCATATTGGATGATCTCAAATTTGAGTTTTACCATTGGATAAACTGTGTGTGGTATAAATAATGGGAGGGCTTCCACCAGAGTTTATGAATTCGGCTGCTGGTGTTTCTTAAATGTTTATGAATTCTATTTGGCGGTATGAGAAAAGAGTTTAAGAATTCTGTTGGCTGGTGTTTCATTATAGTTTATGGAGTCAATTGGCTGGCGTGTCGTAAGAGATTATGAATGATATTTATGAATTTTGCTAACAAATAATTGGCTCTTTTGTTGAAGGCCATTTGAATGAATCTATTGACTTCTCTAAGAAGAGACTACAAATTCTATCAAGAATGACTGTGAGATGACTGCCTTTAAAGTATGTAAGGCTGAAAGAGCCTTCTGAAAGATCCTACCATATTCATTAAGAAAATATGGTTAAATAGGATTAATAAATCAGCTGTACCACGCCTCTCACTGGAATGCATTCACATAGACAAATGAATTCCATTGATGTGGACAATTCTTATACTGTGGAGATCACACTTACACACATACAAATAGATTGCTTACCAAACTCTCCTTGAATGTATAGACAACCATGAGTACTGTGTGACCACATCTGATTAGCAGGATGATATCAAATCGACACTGTCCTTTCAATACTCCCTGAATCACAGAATTTGCGATTTTATTCCATTTCAATGCATTTTTAGTGCCCACCCTTCATTTACATATTTATGTGTGAGTGAGGTTCCCATAGCAGGATAAAATCATATGAAAATACATTCTTTTCTTTAGATTATATACAGCCGTAGCATACCCTGTTGTGTATGTCATGCATAAATGTTCTTTCATTCATTTTCATTATAACTAATTAGTTGAAGAGCCCGTTACACAGTCCACAGTGCCACTGCCAGCTGGTCGCAGTAGAGACTGCCTGCGCCGCGGCTGATACAGTGCCAGCAAGTCGCGGTGCTGTCATGCGCAGTAGAGACTGCACGCACTGCGGCTGATACAGAGCTGGATGCTCCTTCGGAGCGCCCCACTCTGTATCAGCCTCGTCACTGGCAGTCTCTACTGCGCATGACTGTGTCGTTACACACATTTTAGCAAATTATTATATAGGATACTTGTAAATCATGCTATGTAGGTTTATTTTGTAGTGCATACAGAGGGCTGCATTGTCACTTAACTCCATGGATTCTAGCGATGTCTCACTGCACTTCTTCACAGTACTTTGGAACATCTCTAATATCCAAGCTCTTAAAAAGAAAATATACTTCCAGCAATACATAATGTCCTTCATACAGAAATAACATAAATCTATATACTTGTCTTTTGCATTGGAACTTCATACAGCAATCACACACATATATATATAATTTTCTTTTGGGTTGAACCTTCATACACCAGTCATTTCTATTCACATGCCTTTCTTTTGCTCTGGTGCTCTGTTGTAGTTAATACAGTGCAGTGCATAAGTATCTGGACAATGACACATCTGTTGTTTTGGCTCTGCACTCCAGCACATTGAATTTGAAACAGAACAATGATTAAAGGGATAGTAATACTTTACTATTACTAATCCCCATAGTGTAGCTGTTTAAAAAAGAACTGAATTGCCCCCAGTGTCATCTCCCAAACCTTTATGGTTTGAGAGATAACCGAAAGCAAAGTTCCCCCCTCCCTCCCCCTTCCCTGAAGTCAGCATTGTACTGACTGCAGGGATATCTGGTCTGACTTTTTATCAGGCGGCTCTGCAGCAGAGCCAAGATCGTTTTAGTAAAAAAGAATTATTTCACTGAAACGGTATTCTACGTGTACTTACAAACCAAGCACATTTAGAAGACCATTTCAGTGAAATAATTTGTTTTCACTAATGCGATCTCGGCTCAGCTACAGAGCCACAAGCCTGTTGTACAACAGACTTCCCCTGCAGTCAGTACAACGCTGACTTCAGGGAAAGGGAAGGGAGGGGGGACCTTTGCTTATGGTTATCTCTCAAACCATAAAGGTTTGAGAGATGAACCTGGAGGCAATTAAATTCTTCTTGAAATAACTACTCTATGGGGGTTAGTAATATTAAAGTATTACTATCCCTTTAAGGGGAAAAAGTGCAGACTGTCAACTTTAATTTGAGGGTATTTACATACATAAACCATGAACTGCGTAGGAAGAATTATAGCCCTTTTTTTACAAAACCCCTCCATTTTAGAGGACGTGTGTGTCGTTGCATTGCTAGTCCATGCACAAGAGAGCTAACGGGCCTGGAGTAATTCTAGGTGTGGCGTTTGCATTTGGAGTCTGTTATTGTTGTCTCTAAACACTAGCAGCAAAAAAGTGTCAATGTCAGTAAAACATGTACACACAAAATATGTGAAAAATTTGTGCCAGAGAGCTGTGGTGAATAAGTCACAAAGAAGAATACCCAGAGAATGAGGCGTACATCTGAACCAGAAAGATAGAGAAAGCAATTTTTATTTACGGTACTGAAAAATTGCAAAAAAATTAAACAATACTCAATGTCATTAAAACAGGCCATCATGAGGTTTAAAAATAAGAATGAATTGAACGGAAATAAAGCCTAACATTAGGTGTGTGAAAACAAACTGTGTGGCACATTATTAAGAAGCAAGAACACATACTTCCCAACATTTTACATTTCCAAAAAGGGACACTTTTGTTTTAGGGTGTGTTTCTGGAGGCGTGGCTGTGGGAGGGTCATTACCGAGAATTTGTAGGTTATTACATGATCGGGGTCAATAGATCATGTAATAACCTACAAATTCTCGATCTATTGACCCCTCTTTGTCTAACTGAAAAAATAATTTAGAGCAAAACCAAACTATTTTATTTACACAGACAAATGTATAAACACATATAGTGAAGTTTAAACAAACATTAATTTGAGTTTTATTGCTTTGGAGTATTGTTATACCCACACATATATATATATATCCTGTATAATAATTCTCTAAAACGTATGTAATGACACAGTCCTGCGCAGTAGAGACTGCTGCACGTGCTGCAGTCATGAGCAGTAGAGCCTGCCCACGCCGCAGCTGATACAGAGCTCAGCTCTGTATCAGCCGTGGCGCTGGCAGTCTCTGCTGCGCATGACTGTTCCGCGACCGGCTGGCAGTGGCACTGTGGCCCATGTAACGGGCTCTTCAACTAATATATATATATATATATATATATATATATATATATATATATATATATATATATATATATCAGGGCTTAAAATTTGAAGACCTTTGCTACTAGCCAGACCTGAAAAGTTACTCGCCACTGCAATACATAACATACCCACCAGGGCTGAATTTCTACTCGCCAGGGCTGAATTTTCACTCGCCATTGGCTAGTGGAGAGTGGAAATTTTGAGCCCTGTATATATATATATATATTTATATGTACACACACCACACAGTCTAATCTCCTGAAAAGAGGGACACCAGGATAGGAAAGAGGGTCAGCGGCATTTGGCAGGTATGAGAATGCACAGGTGAGCTCACCAATAGTAAACTTGTTTCACTGTCATAATAGGTATGAACTGCATTGTAGCTGGACAAAGTCATTTCTTTATCTGAACATTCTTGAACGATTCTGAAGAATGTGAGTGGGGTTTGTTTCTATGACTTCTCCTTCAGGATATTAATCCATATTATCTAACCTAAGAATATGTGAATGACATGCAGATTTGAAATTGAGATATGTAAATGAATTTACCCAGATAGCATGAAAAAATACGAAAATATAATTTGGACCACTGTATGAAGGGCTGTTAAAGAAGCATTTAGTCCAAAATATATACAGTATTTTCCCTTTAATTAAATTATAAATCAGCACTATATCCTGTTTCATCTTTTGGATATTAGGCAAAAATATATAGAACTCCAAGGTTGGAACTCAACCAAAGGGTCCCCATGAAATCACTTTCAAGACCAGTTCTGAGGGCCTGTGAGGACCTGCATCGAGCTAGGCAATGAACTGAACTGTAGGACATCAGGCCAGTAATTCAGTCTCTTCATGCAAAACCAATACAAATGCACTAGGGTTTGAGTTCAGACCCATGTTATGCTCTTCTCTGTTGGTCTGCCAGGGCTCACAATGCAGTCCCACCTTCAGTGTCAGGTTTGATCCCATTGGAGGAGATCTGCCAGTGGGGAACTTTCCTGGTGATAGTTTCCATTTAAAGTACTGGAATTCATGTAAACTGTTTTTAATTAGCATTTACATTAGTACATATCATGTATGTCAGTGTTTGCAATTTACATGAAATTCCCTTTAAATATTTTCACATTTAGCATTGACCAGCTGAAGATAATGGAAGTTATAGCTCAGAAACATATGGAGAGCCACAGGATGCCCACTGCTATATCAGTACTTGAATCAAGACTTGGTACTAAAGGGATCCGAGATCCCATCTCTAATTAATATCTGTGTCTGGACTTATCAGAAGATGATAAACGCCTAGTTCTCTTTATCTACCACTCAAGGCAATGGTGGTAAGGGAGAGCTAATCTTTATCTCACTTTGATAATACCAGGCTGCAGGCATGTGAGATAAGAATGACGTTGTTTGCCAATTGTGGCTCCAACATGTGGTAATAAAACATTCTTTAACACTGTCCAGAAATCACACTTTACGGAAGGCTCTAGATTTATTTATGAACACTAAGCATACATTTTTAATGCTATCTGGAATGCTCCTGAGTGCAATCAGTGTTTTATAACAAATCTTTATGATGTGCATATGTTTAGTGCAGGGGTAGACAGCCTGTAGCTCTCCAGCAGGTCTGAACTGTAATTACTAATGGTTCACTGAGTATCCAGCAACAGCTTGAGAAATGAAGGTTGCCCACTCTTCACTTAACCCCTTGAATGCTAGAGAGTACATCTGACGGTGGAACACAAAAAGGGACAATCTTCAGTTAGTATTGGATAAAACTTGCCCTCCTTCGACAAGGAGGGCAGGTTTTTCCTTATCATAACTGATGGAAGATTGTCCCTTGTTGTCATTTGTCCAGTCAGACAAGGGAAGGTGGCATCAGATCGGGAAAAGGGGCGGGAGGGATCAACTTTAGCGTAAAATAACATTGTAACTGTACAGTTGTGAACAATAAGAGAATCAGCATGCAGTACTATTCCTTATGATGAAAAAAATGAGCTGCATTGTAATATTCTATTGCTATCCCTTTAATGATACAATTTGGAGATTTTGCTGCCTTAACATATACAAGGCATATATGACTTCTCCCTTGGCCCTTGTGGTAGAAATGGCACCAGTTTATAAAATAAAAAGCAGTTAATTGGAGCAGATCATATACTAGTTATCAGTGGAATCTCTCACCCTGAGAATCTGGCACTTTACCCTGATACACTGAAATCTGGGTCAAACTCTGAGAGCTTCCAGGTGGTTGCATTGTCAGGCTGAGGTTGATGGTGATGAATTATTTACTCCAAACATAACTGGAACTTTATGGGTGCTTAATAGTGGGGGTGCATAGTAAGCGATGGCTACGCTTACCATGCTAAGGTAAGGAGGGCATGGTCAATACAACCCCAATGTCTTGACACATGACACCCAGTCCTGTTTGGTGAACAATTTATTTTAGCTATTGTGGTATAATTGGACAATTTATCTGTCTACGTTCCAGTTTATATAGCCCTAAACTGGCATGTCTATTTGCTAGCTTGCAGCATTTGATGGAGGTTGGGTCGTGTAAGGAATTGGATGTTACCATGGGCGTGGCTATGGAATACCTACAGATGTCTCAGGTGTAAATCCATGTCTGATATCAGTGACCAATAAAAGGACACAGGTTGCCAAATGCTGGTTTAAAAAATCCTACAATCATACTTCCATGATACTACTAATTGCTTGTTGTTTTCATTTCTGTTTATGGGACACATTGAAACAGTGATGTATAATGTTTTATTATTTTAATTAAAACTAGGTGTGGTCCTATGAAGTTATCCTTATATTAAATCTATTGACAGGTTTTAGTGGTCTGAACACTAATTAAAGCTCTATATGGAATGTGCTTTGATATCTATTATGGAAACTTCCTTCCATGGAGCTGTAGTGGTTTTAACCCTGGGAGTGCCAGAGGGGTGTGAACTGGCACTCAAAAGGTTTACTCCTTGTACACTAGAGGGTTCCAGCGCTGCAGAATAAGTTGGCGCTATATTAATAAAGAATAATAATAATCTACAACATCTAGAGGTTTAAACCTTTAAGTACCAGAGTAGTACGCAACGCATTGCTTTGCAATGCGTTGCGTACCACTCTGGCACTCAAAGGGTTAATTCCAAGCTAATTACCACTGTAGTGTACAGTGCTGTATCTCCCTCCCTGCCTTGGATTTTCATTGGAATGAAGTGTTAGGCTTTTCATTTCTGACCAAAATAGAATCTTTTATAATTAACCAGCCTCGTTACTGCCAAAGAGATCTGCCGTGCTTTTTTACTTACAATAAACCACCCAGTTTTCTATACTCTACATCTGTCTCATTAGAATAAAGCTGGTAATTTACCCTTTGAGTTCCAAAGTGCTGTGCAATGCATAGCAATTTCTCACACACACCCTCCAGCCACCCAAATGCATCGTTCACACAGGTGATTGGAATTCAGTAGCAAGGCCATAGCGTTCCAGTCACCAAACATGGAAACCTTCTTGTCACCAGCCCCCCGGAGTAGCAAGAAAGGCTTAAAGTGAGAGTGGCCAAATATGGTGCTATATTGGCATGGGCATGATTCGAAGGAAGGAAGGTGCAGTTTTCCCTGAAATTAGGTGGGAAATTGATTTAATGGGACAGAGAGTGAGAGGAGTGGTCCACAGGGAGTGGGTAATTTATGGTCAGCTGACCAAAGCTGTTCATAGGATGCTGTAGCATGAGAACCACTGTACAATTTCAGGACACTGTGAGACTGCACCTAAAAAATTCAAGTTAAGTTGTAATAACTTTTGAATAAAATACTTTTCAGCAGTGGGAGTACTCTTGTTTTACTCAGGGGGATAAACACTAAAATACATATTTTTTTACATATTAAGTATTGCTATCTGTTTAAATAGGGCTTTTAACCCATTGAATGCTAGAAAGGCTTGTTGGAGGCCTTTCTAGAATTCAAGGTTTAAAAGCCCCATTTTAAATCATTGGGGATTTTGGGAATGTTTACTTGTCCCCTATGGTGTAGATGGTTTACTAGACTTCTCTTAGTACAACAGTAGCATATATGTCTGTGCTGTTGTCCACCATGTTCACATAGTCTAGGGTTGCCACCCACCTGGTATTTTACCGGCAGGCCGGTAAAAAATTGGCTTCTTTCCAATGTTCAGTCTATGGAAGGAATGCCTTGGCCGGTATTTTTTTGAAGAAAAGGTGGCAACCCTTACATAGACAAAGGCTTACATATTTAAAATGGCATCTGTCTTTGTGACATTAGCAAGCAGTATGTGAAGTTGATCCGTCCTAGATTGTAAGCTCCTTGGGGCAGGGTCCCTTTCCTAGTGTATGATTCCCTTGCAGCACTTTCCCTCACAAATAATGTAATGATTGTACTTAACCTTAATGCTCTTAACCCCAGTTCTGTCGTTTTTGTATTGTATTGTTTCAACTTCTGTTAAGCGCTGTGTACATGTATGGCGCTATATAAATAAAGATACATACATACATACATACATACATCCGTTCCTCATGTAAAATAACATTGTATAACAGTAGTTACTAAGCTACTAGTTGCCGGCTGATGAGGTACACAGTTTCAAGATTACAGTTTTGTGTCCACAGTTATCATTAAGTTATATGTACAATATTTCTTAATCTGGTAAGGACCTATTAGGATGTTATTGTTTATTTAAAAAGGCCGTGCCCATGGTTTAAACCCATATCTGGTGTCTGTTTTAGTCAGCCTTCAAACACCCAGTATGTAGACACATAAAATAAAGGGGAAAAGTGGCCACTTTTGGATTCTTTTTATCATCCTTGTTAAAACACTGATAAAACCCATAAACAGTGATAATTGTTTTGAGATTAGAACACACCTAGTTCAGTTCAGTGAAACTCTTTATTTGTTTATTTACTTAAATTATGCCATGCATTTGCCTATCACTTTTATAAACAGAGCGGGTCAAATGGTCATGAACAGCTGTGTCCAGATGAATAGAAAAGCATGTTTATAAACATAATTTATGCAAATGCTGGCTTGGAGTATATAATATTTTAAACATTATGAACACTTTAAGAACTCTGCTTGTGTTAAGTTGTATGGAGAATCTAGATCAGAGGTTCATAACCCATGCCTTCAGTGGCCACTAACAGGCCAAGACTTATGAATTTCCCTGCTAGAACACAAGTGTGTTGATCAGAGGCTCAGTCATATTGTTTAACTCATCTATGTTCTTAAAAGGAAATGCTCAAATCCTGGCCTGATAGTAGCCACTGAGGGCACGTGTTGAGAACCACTGATCTAGAGTGACTCACACAGATACTGATACAGGGCTGGATTTCCCATTAGGCAACAGCCTAGAGAGACCCATTTTTAGGAGCCCTCCAGCTGTGCTGGCCACACCCACATTCTGAATGGTGGGTGTGGCCAGAGTATTCTCAATGCCCATGCCGCCAACGCATTGTGAAGTATGCTCTTGTTATAAGCTGGGAAATACTGGATGGGACAGGGGAGCGGGATCATATGAGGACTGGGGGTGTGGCATGGGTGGAACTAAGGATATCTAGAGTGCCTTGCCTAGAGGGACCTGTGACAGCCCCAGATTGATACATGTAGAAAACCAGAGCAATTCTAGGGCAAAACAACTGTACCATAGGGAATAAATAGAAATGACAATTGATGTAAATATTAAAGTGAAATTGTCTTTACTTTTTAATTATTTAGAGCTTTATGCCAGGGACTGAGAAAGCAGGGCTGGCGATACAATGTAATATATCCCTGGTGCAGAAAGTCTGCCTCCACAATAGAATACAGAGCATTCAGTGCTACAGTGTTGCATTCAATCATAGTACCTGACAGAATTCTCTCTGAAAACAGTAATTCAGTGAGTTCCCTGTCAGTGACATAAGTGTAAAAAGAAAAGAGAAGATTAAAATAAAATTAAATAAAAAAGAATAGGCAGTTTGGTGTTACATATGCATCTAAAGGTTATGTAAAGTCAAAAAGGAGATTGACTGTCAATTTCATTCCTTTAACCCTTTGAGTGCCAGAGGGGTACACAATGCATTGCTTTGAAATGCATTGCGTACCCTTCTGGCACTCAAAGGGTTAATGCGAGTGAGGTTAAAGTGTTAGTAATGTCCAAGTACAAATATGTTGCATTGTGTAGAGCTTAAAAAGTTGACTTGAATGCAAAAAACTGTATCTCTCAAACTGCTATGATTTGAGAGATATGCATTCAAAGTTTGATGTTTCCTGCTGTCAGCTGTAAAGCTGACCTGTGTCGGCCAATACTGAGGCTCTGCAGCAGAGCCGCAATCCCATTATTTAAAAGGAATGACTGCAATGGAATGGTCTAAAAAGTGTGCCTGGTTTTCAAGCACACTTTTAGACCATTCCAATTAAGTCATTCATTTTAAATAACGCAATTGTGGCTCTGCTGCAGAGCCTCTGTGTCGGCCAACACGGATCTCCTGCTGACAGCTTTACAGCTGACAACAGGAAACATCAAACTTTGAATGCACGTATCTCTCAAATCATAGCAATTTGAGAGATACGTTTTTTTGCATTCAAGTCAACTTTTTAAGCTCAACACAACGCAACATAATTGTACTTGGACATTACTAACACTTTAAAGACCTCTCTAGCATTCAAAGGGGTTAAAAGCACCATATAAATTTAAATTCATTTTTATTTGCCCTCTGTAGTACATTTTTTATCACATAATTGTACCAGTTTAGCTTGCCTAATAAGGCACAATGGCCCTTATTTACAGAAACAAACTGACGTTATTCTGTCCCTACCCAACTGCACCATAGGGAACAAATAAAAAGTCCTAAATTCCCAAGCACTTGAATAGCATTTTTTAACCCCTTTGATGCCAGAGAGGTCTCCAATCCATTGCTTCGCAATGCATTGGGGGCTTCTCTACCCTTCAAGGGGTTAAAAGGATCATTTAATGTAGCAGGAATTTGTATTTGTCCCCTATGGTGCAGTTGGTTTAGTCCAGAGTAACTCCAGTTTATTTGTATAAATATGGGCTATTGTCGTGTTAACAAATGAAGTAGTCTAAAATGTAGCCTTGTCCATTTCTTGAATGAGAGGCATTTGGTGCGTCTGGTGTCCAGTCTATCTGTGCTAACAAAGAATGAGAATGTGCGCGGCGCCACCTGGCAGAGATGAGTTTACCCTGGAGACAAGAGCCGCGCGGAGGAAGCAGGTGATGGAATGCGAAAAAATGAAGAAGTCTGGGGACAGAAGCGAAGGATTGCCATTAAAAAACACAGAGTGGGGACATTAATACATCTTCCTAAGGTTTGATGGGACATGTACTGCATACTGTTCCATCTGGTGCTTATGACAGCACGGCATATTAGCATGCTACCAGATCATAATGTATTCAGGGCAAGACAGCATCCCTTGCATACCAATTGAAGCATCTTCACTCTGAAGGCTGCCTTTGAATTTCAATGATGTGTTTGCCTACTGTGCCATGACGCTTCCGTAGATAAACATCTACAGCTTTTGTGTTTCGAAAAACCCATTGTGTGCCAGTGGAATATGCAAAACAATGTTTGCCCAAGGTGTTTAGACTCAGAAGGTTAAAACAATCTAATCCAAGGGTAATCAGTTAGGCATCACAACACCCAGTGTTTGATGGGGGAGGATGAGAGTGGTAGTCCCCAATAGCTGGAGAGCCAACTATTGCATATTCCTTATCTAACCCTCAATGTCAGAGTGGTGTCCAACACAATGTTTTACAATAGACTGGACAGCTCTCTGGCACTTAAGAGGTTAAATATTTCTATACTTTTTTTTAACCATTTGAGTGCCAGCAAGGTGTTATTCCAAACCTGTTTAAACTTGAAAACGCATCAGGTTAATGGACTGGTCAGTACCTGGAAGGGATACTTTGTGGGGATACTAGGGGAGTTGTGCACTGAGGTGTGATAAACAGGTGATAAAGTATACATGACTTCTCCAGTGTTATCACTTCTCCAGTTCCTGTGTTATTCTATAAAGGCCATGCACAAAGATACCCAAAGTTATAGTAATCTTGTGCATTGGATCCATAGAATAATATAGGAAGTGGAGAAGTGATATCACAGAAGACGTTATCTCCACTTTAGCACCTCTTTATCACGCCTTAGTGCATCTTTCCCAAAGTGTTATAGGTTAAGTATCTGCCAATGAGCAGATTATGGCTTGCTGTAGATGCCTTCACCCTGTAGTGGACTGACAATGGCTACAGCGATGTCTCCAGTGCATTACGATGCATTGGTGAGCTCTCTAGCAGTCTAAGGGTTAAAAATCCCATTAAATCAGTGAGAAATTTTTATTTGTTCCCTGTGGTGCCATTAATTTACCCCAGAATTGCTCCATTTCAACATAGTATCAGCCTAAGTGATGTCATAGTAAGCGATCAGGATTTAGCACTGAAATGTAATATTTAACGCATTGAGTGCCAGAGGGGTAAACAAAGCATTGCAAAGCACTCAAAGGAATATAGACAGATGTTGTGTTTGAGGCGCGATCGGCCACTCCACTGTCAGTCATGTATAGTGCAGGCTCTATATCACATGTCTGTATGGGACACTGTTGAATAAAATATGCTCTTCTGTGTATCTATATAAATGGATTTTTTTTGCCTCATAATAATTCTAAGAAATGTTCTTGCTGTCATAAGAGTGTCCTCTTTTTAAAATCAATCTTTAATAGGATTATGCTGTGTATGAGACTTAGATTATTCACAGTAGCTGTCAATTTACCACTGATAAACTGGCTTTTATACCAACATGTGCAGAGATAATTGAGGGTCATTTTTGGTTTTATTTTGTAAATCAAAAAATGTAGCCAGCCTTTTATTAAGAATGTGAGTAACTGCTGCTACTCTCTTGTCAGTGAATTTATCCATGGTTGGCAAGAGCGGAACAATTACCTACAGGCTCTGGAGATTTTTAACTATTTTACTGCTGGGGGTTGTCCAGAGCTTATTGGTCTGTAGGCACAAAAACAGAAGATGAGCAGTTCTGTTTCAAGCCAATTCTACACCACAGGGGACAAATGAAAGTGCCCATTAATTTAAAGGCTCAGTAAAGTTTTATTATATATAGTGGGGATGTAACCATAGAGGGTCCATAGGGTACAGTTGTGAAGGAGCATGGTATCCAACGGGCTCATTGGCTCTGCAATATCCTGCGACCCCGTACAGTCACACCACTGTCTTGGCTGGCAGCCATTAACATCTTCACACAGAAGAGCTGCCAGCCAATAAAAACAGCATTGGTGATTCCCATCACGTCTCTTCATTAACCATTTGCAGCAACATCCCTGGAACTAAAAGAGTTAACTGCCAGCTTATGGGTCATGAATCATCATTCAGCAGCTCCCTAGTACTATAAATTGCTTTTTCCTCTCTGTCTTCAAAGTCATGTGGAAACCATCTGAGATCATGCAGGGGCAAAGTGCACCTAGGTTCTGTCCTGGCACATGATTCCAACTTGCTACCCATGGGGATCACAGCCTCAGATTGTGCCCCTGGGCCCTGTAGGTTATCATTTCTGACAATTCAAACTGTCTTAAAGTGCTGAAGCTGTTACTATTACATTCTGTGCAGAGCTGCACCCAACAGTTCACCTCTCCCATAGAAAACAATAGAATAACTGTCTGGACACCAGGTGAACTGTAGATGGACTGTCTGGACACCAGGTGGCACTGTTAATTTAAAAAATACAGTTTTATCTGTAGTAACATTGAAATAAAGCAACTCCCATCAGCGGGGTTACCCTTGTATTCCCTAGCACTACACTGTATGATTTTTTCATAATAAATTATTATTACTACTACTTTAGATGGAGAATGTATCTCCTTGATTGGATTGAGAAGCTTCCAGTGCATTGCAAGCAATTTGCTGAAGAACTCATTAGCATTAAACCCCTTTTTAAATCAGTGGGAATTTGCAAATTGTTCATTTGTCCCATTTCTTTCTGTATACAGCCCCATTGAAAGCAATGCAATACAGTCCTGTAAAAAAATTCCAAGCCCAATGAGAGGGTGTTTTTCCACAACACAGGCCAGTTCTGTAAAGGCTACAGCTTCTACATCACCTATTGTCAATCAAGGTTATTTTCATGAGATGAAGGTGTGAATCATCGAAACAGAATAGTAATCAACAGCTAGGCAAGAGGTTTTACAGCAGCTGCACAAACCAATGTTCCATTTAGGTGAGTCTGCTTTGTTCATTTCAGCCATGTCTATACGCACTGTCAGTGTGTGAACGCCACTGTTTGACTGAAATGTGACTGCATTAAGATCAGTTAAGAACATTATAATGGCAGTATCAGGAATGTGGTCTACAGCTGTTATTGGAGTAGGGTGTGTTTACATTGCTACTTGGCCAGGACTGTCCTGAATTTTAATTGCATGTCCCACATCCCATATATCCCCTTTATTGGGCAATACACAGTCTCAGATTGCATTGTCTACAACAAGGTTGTCCAAGTTCGGTCCTGAAGAGCTACCAGCCGTCCATGATCAATCATTCCTTATAGTGTGTAATGATGCTCTCGACCATTGGCAATGTTCAAATCGCTCTAGGTTCTATGAAATTATACATTTTCCCTCTCCAGCACCTTTTCAGTATGTTAAGCAGCCTTCCCTCAGAAATGAAATATAGTTGCTTTATCAGACAGATAGCAACAAGGGACAATCTTCTGTCCACCAGTATAAGGAAAATTCTGCATCCCCTGATGAAGGAGGGTAGGTTTTTCCTTATACTGACAGAAGATTGTCCCTCGTTGCGATCCGTCCAGACTGGCTTTCAGCTCTGTAGACAGAAGCTTGACATATTGAAAAGGGGTGGGAGAGGGAAACTTAATATAATTTCATAGAAACTAGAGCGATATGAACATTGCCGATGATCGAACCTTACGTTATGTTGAACCATAGCTAACCCTTTAAGGATTTCCCTGTTGGAGCACAAATGGGCCAATCAAAATGAATGAGCCACTGATTAACTCACCTGTGCTTAATTTGGAAAACTCTGAAATCCTGTCCTGTTGGTGGCCCTTGAGGATCAAACTTGGACACCCCCACTATAGCATTCAATAGGTTAATAACACCATTTAAATACAGGATTTATCCATGTATATATCCTTAGTATATAAGCCTAAAAGGGTCTACAACAGGTGTAGACAACCTTTGGCTCTCCAGCTGTTCAGGACTAAAACTCCCATCATCCTCAAGCAGCTGTTTACTGAGTTGTAGTCCACAACAGCTGGAGCCAAACTGTCTGCCCTTGTGCTAGGACTCCTTATATTCTGCTTCCCAGAGTGTATGCAAATCCATCATCTCAGTGTTTATTGAGAATCCGAATTCTAATGAGTCCTGCTTTCAAATAAATTTGTAAATGTCACCCTTCAGAAAGCAGGTGAGACGTGTAACAATAAGCAACAATTGGATTATGCTGTCCACATTGCCTATCCTAGCAGAGCTTGTAAATAAGGTCAATCACTTAAAGGTTGCAGTGGTAAGCACATAATTGTTACATATTGAAGGCTTTGATCACTGACAGATTTCAGTCTTCATTCTTAGCACACATTATTAGATTTGTTGAGGGAACATTTTTTATTGTTATGCTAGTGTAAAAGCCTGTGTACACGGGCCAAGGTCCGGGTAATGTTAACCCTTTGAGTGCCAGAGGGGTATGCAACGCATTGCTTTGTAATGTGTTGCATACCCCTCTGGCACTCAAAGGGTTAAGAGGCCGCTACTTCACTGCTCCACGTAATGCAGTCTTCCGTTGCCTCACTCATGAGATGAAATCATTTTCAGTAGAGACTGCCCTAACGCGGACAGTCTCTACTGCATGTGACTGCATTGTGACAAACATCCTAGCGAATTATTATACAGGATGTATACATACATACATAAGTGTTATTTTCAAATATGTGCTTCTTCTTTTTGACATAGCTATTCATACTTGGGAATTCTCTGGATCTACCCTGGAGATGTCAGTTCTCAGACTGAATTACCGGGCCTCCAGGGCCAGAGTCAGATTCTTTGTCTTGGGGAGTTCTGTGTTAACTCAGTCGACTTTTCAGACTCTTGTGCCCATTCTGCCCCCTTCCCTGTCCATTTCAGGCAAACTACACATTTCAACCTACCAACCCTAATTAAGCCACAGCAATATTATTGGCAAATTGCTTTATTTGGACACTCCCTTCCCCAACCCTACATATTTCTACATATATGTAGCTGTGCTAATTCTTTTTGTGTCATACATCAGCGATGTATGGTAAAGGCTTTTGCAATATAGCTTGTCATAAAGTTAACATAAAAAACACATACTAAAGCTCACTTTGTTGCTAGTTAATTGCTGATACTCCTGCCTCTAGGAATAACAGCATTATAAAAATACAGCCCTAATTGTATAGATCTGTCTCATATCTCTTTTTTCACCTTCTGCAACAGCTGGAGCTGCCAGCGGCATCCTCACTGCTATTGGCTGTAATCTCAGCAGCCAATATAATCATCAGCTTCCTCGCCTCAAACACCAGCTCTGGGGAGTATATAACGCTACTACTACCAAGATGTGAGAGTAGCAGCATTTAGCTAGTATATACAGCTTATTGTTAACATATACCTTTTTAATGTAATTATATTATTATGTTAGTTGCCCTTTAAATGATGGATGTTTCTTAGAGGAAGACTCCCAGAGCATCAACCTTTTGGTACTTCTGGTCAATATAGCTTGCTGTAGTATCATTTATTTACTTAAAACAACAGCATCCATTTATTTTTCTTTAATAAAAATAGATAGATAGATAGATAGATAGATAGATAGATAGATAGATAGATAGATAGATAGATAGTGCACTCACTAAAACAAACAGTCAGTGACCTGTGCTGTTGAATAGAAAAAGACAAACTGCACTCCCAGGACTTCTTAATGATGAATAAAGTGCAAATTTATTATTGAACTAGTTGAAGAGCCTGTTACAAGGGCCACAGTGCCACTTCCAGCCGGGCGCAGGGCAATCATGCGCAGTAGAGACTGCCCACATCGCGGCTGATACAGAGCGTCCAGCTCTGTATCAGCCGCGGCACAGGCAGTCTCTACTGCGCGTGACTGCGTCGATACACACGTTTTAGCGAATTATTATTATTGAATGTTCGCCGCTGTGTGGGACTGTGAAAGCAGTGTGATTGTAACAATGTAAAAGGGACAGTGAAACAATGTAGAAAAACTGCCTTGCCTCAACAGCATACATCTCATTCAGTGCTTTACGGGGACTACAACAGTGTATAAATGTCTCTGCTGTCACAGTTCCTGACCATAAAGCTACTTGGACATTCAATGAGCTCTCTGTCAGGGACAGAAAGCTGTTTAAAAACAAATAAAATGTGTGAAGATTAAAAAAATAATGATAATACAAAGTATAGTCAATTAGGCAATTTCAGAATACTAATGTAAAAGAAAAGAGGCTGACTGCCTCTTTAAATTCACATTACAGGAACAGTAATATCTATTAATGCTAAATCCCTACTTAGAATAATATTAGCTAAAATCCAATGTGCAATAATATTAATCAGTTATATGTGGATTGACTGCCTAAAATTAATTGTAATGTAGTTCTGGAAATCATGTCCATAGAGGCAGCCATGATTCTGTTTTTCAGGAATCCAAAACCTTAGCTCCTCCTACTGCAGTCTTTTTAGGCAGCATTCAGTGGGACAAGTCTGTGGTCATAGAATCCGGTAATAAAACCATGGCTTCCTCCATGGACATGATTTGCAGGACTAAGTAAACAATTGTTTGATTCATAGTGGACATTAGTATTGTTTGCTCAGACTAGGAAAATACACTGTCTGTAGGGAAACTGTGAACTTATTAGCTTTAGGTTATGTTTTCAGTATAAATCTGTGTCACAGGTATAGATTTAGTTTATGATATATGTTTTGGATATCTCTAAATTAACTGTAAAGGATGTCAGAGATGTAGCCAACTCATTACATACACCACTCAAAAGGTTTAGTAAAATATAATAAATAAGGTACATAATCTATTATAATATCACCCAAATGTCATCTATTACCTAAGAACAAGAGCTCTTTTTGAATAAGACCTTTCAGAATCACCCATTGTATTTGTCAATTTGTATTAACCTTTTGAGTGCCAGAGAGGCATCCATTGCATTGCAACTAGCAAACTAGTTTTTTAAATAAAAAAAAATCTAATTTAATATGTACAAGATTTTAAACGTTCTTTAAAAATCAACAAAGTTGTTTTTAGGTGATAAGGTCCCTTTAAATGTGTTACTTTTCAAAACACCATAAGAGGCTTAGGTTTCTGGAGAGGAATGTGGGAGGCAGTGTGGGGTAATTCCAACTCGTATTGTCAGCACTTACAGGATTCTTGAAATGTTTCACAATATCCAACAGCAGTGTTAACATCTGCACATCTAATGAGACAAATCACATTTATTACAGTGAAAGGGGAACATTGTAAAGAGAATAATGCAGCTGGCTCAGTTAGAATTCATCATTTGCTTTGGTTTGTTACTGTCTTGTCGTAGATGAAAGGTATTTCCACTTTACATAACCAAGTACACACTGATTGGAGAACAGGCCAAAGCTTTTATAATTATTATTTTCACAAGTTTATTAACCCTTTGAGTGCCAGAGGGGTACGCAATGCATTGCAAAGCATTGGAAGGCAAAGGGTAAAATCATTAATATAACTTTATGTATTACATAATTAACCCTTTAAGTGCCAGAGGGGTACCCCTCTGGCACTGAAAGTGTTAAGAACACATCAGTTCTGATTATATCCAGCAAGTAAGGACTAACCCACCAAAGCTGTGACTATCAAAGGGATAGTAATGTTTCATAATAAAAGCAGCTCTAATTAATCATCATAGTATTTGGACTTTGGAGAGTGTTATTTCAATTCTGTCAGAGTTGTAGTTCAAGAGTAATTCAATGACAAAGTGTCCCCCTCCCGACCCTTTTACTGATGTAACACTGTTCAGCCAGATCAGAAGGGAGGTTCCCAGGTAGATTGCAGAGAGGGACAATCTTCAATTAAGATAAGGGAAAAACCTGGAAAACTTGTCAAGGGGGGGCAGGGCTTTCATTGTTCTGATAGGAAGAAGATTGTCCCCTTCTGTTATCTATCTGGTCTATGGACTGCATTCCACATCTGAGAAGAGATTGATTACACTAGGTAAAAGGGGCGGGAGGGGAACTTTGCTTGTGAATATCTCTTAAACCATAAAGGTTTGAGAGATAAGACATATCGTTCTTCATGTTTTTTTAATGGCTACAAAATAAAATAAAGATAAAACAAAGTATTACTATCCCTTTAAACCCAAACACATAAATCTCTAATTATTAATGTGAGGGATGCTGCTACCGTCATACCTTCCATTATTTTAGATGGCCAAAGTGGGACATTGTTGCTTTATCTGGTGTTACTGGGGTGTGATTGGTGGGTGGGACAATACTGGTAATTATTTTGGTTTAGCTTATTAATAGCTTTTCATTTAACTTAATAAATGATTTAGAACAAGTTTAAACAAACATTAATACGAGTTTTATTGCTGTTTAGCAATGTGATACACTTATACACACACACACACACACCACAAACCAACTGCACCACGTTGGAGGCTTAACATTTCCATTGATTTAAATGTTTTTTTTTCAACCCCTTAAATGCTAACGGTCTTCAACACCTTGACGAGCATCTGTTATGTGTGTTATGTATGGATACTGTTATGTTGCATAGCAACTATGAAGTTAAGGACTGAAACAAAGCCTTACAACCCCCCCCCCCCAACACACACCCACACCCTTCCCTGGAAGTGTCTCACGTCCCCCAGTTTGGGAATCAAAGAGCTATTATTTTGCTGACCTCTTCCCATTTTCTTATGCATAAAATATGCTTTCCCCTGTGACTGTAATGACCCTACTTGTTACTGTGCTACATTGACAGTTTGTTATACTCTTGTACTCCTCTGATATTATATATGCAGATGTAGAATGCTATTGTACCTTTCCTTGTGAGTTAGACTGTAGTAAAACCACATTTTTGCAAACTGTGTCGCTCATGCCTGCTGCCTTTGATGTTATGGTTGAGCTTGATAGGCTCTAGGAACGGATGGGCCACCAAGCCAATGGTTCCATCCATTTGTTCGCCACTGGTCTTTTTAGGCTAGGGGTAGGCAACATTGGCGCTACAGCTATTGGAGACTACAAGCATTGGCTGATTAGGGATGATGGGAGATGAAGCTGTAGTCTTCAGCTGGAGTACCAGAGGTTGCCTACTCCTGCTCTAAACCCCACTGGCAGGAGCGCTTTATCACAAAAGTCTTGATGTGACAGGACCATCACAAATCCTTAAGGCATGGACATTCGTGACGGTCCTGGCACGTCACTGGTCTGTAACGGGTTAAGCCATCTTGACTGGATAAGCAAATTGTATTGCTTTGCATGGGTTTTTGTTTATCGAACACAGAAAGTTACAGATAAGAGAAGAAAATCATAGACAATAGTATGGTACATGTAGAGAGAGAAGTTGCATGGCTACTGCTTCATGAGAGAAGGAAGCTCCAATACAATTCCCTCCCTTCTTATACTGTAAAGTCATAAATAATTCTAGGATATTAAATAAAGTGAGAGACGAAGGACAATTATGTTAGGAAGTATATCCCAATGGATATTTATTTCTCCATTAAGAGAGTGTTAGGAATGATTTGTCTTCACATCCTTGTCATCGAGTTTATATAATACGTGAAGACTGGGCTGCTCACAGTTTCTTAAAAAAAACAAAAACACACAAAGCAATGAAGACTTCCCGTGTTAATAATTATAACAATAATAATATATTGTGCTGTTCAATACTGATAGTGAAAAAGAAACATGTTATAGCAGTTTCCAAACATTAATAATAAACATCAGAGTGTTTTGTTCCTGTGATTATGCCATTTATGTTCTGTAATTAACCCTTGGATGCTAGTAATATCTCCAGCTCATTGCTTCTCAACAATTTGGATACAACCCTAGCATCCAAAGAGTTAACCCGTTAAAGTCAGATTACATTTTATACAAAGGTAATTTCCTTATAATTTGCTTGAAGGATTTGTAATAATTTATTATAATAAATAAGACATTTCCTACCAATTAAAGCACAGGTATTTCCACTGTTGGGAGAGGCTTAACCCTTTGAGTGCCAGAGGGGTACGGAAAGCAATGGCTCTCAAAGGGTTAATTCAAAAATGATGTAGTATGTGGTCTTGTGGCTCTGTTACTGTTGCTGCCTATGAATAGCTCCTGATGCTATTGTTGCCTATAGAGAGCTTCAGTCAAAGAGCAAATGCTCTCCATAGAAAGCAATACAAAATAAAATGTTGTAGTCAGGTCACCAGGTTTGGGTTGTAATAACTGTTGAATGAACTATGTCCTGGTAGCGGACATACTCCTGATTCAATCAGCAGGAAAAAACCAACACAATAATTTGTTTATGTAATGAAATATTACTATTTAACTTATTCAAATTATTATTATTAATGTTTTAGATGTACATATATGAAGCTGAGAGAGGAGCGTGGCAACTCCTAAAGTAAATTAAATGAAGCCTACTGATGTTACCAACACTTAGAGCAATGTTTTCCATAATGGTGATTTGATTAATGGAAATTCCACATTGTACACTAGACATACATGTCACTGAATGTTAATGTAAGATATATAGGCTTTATTCATCAAGCTAAAGAGAAGCAGTTCTGGAGGAAACCAAATGAACTATAGGGGGGAAATTAAAATTCTCTTTGATTTAAAGTGGAGCTTTTATTAACATTACATTTAGTCCCAAATCCTTAATATGTTAGCGTTATACACAGAAATACTTGTCATTTGCAGTATAAGTCCGGCATAAGTAAGACAGAGAACGTTTTCGGCAGGCAGCACCGAGGAACAGCCAGACTTCTAGCAGAGGCGGCATCTCTGTGCTGTCTGTCCCCTTCAACTCCACGACTGGCGAGTTGATTGCCTTTGTACCAAAAGGCGCCAGAAGGAACTGACAGCGCAGGCGCAGAGAGCGCCAACAGCAAGATCCCAGCCGGTGCCTGTCTGCCGAAAATGTTCTCTCTCTTACTTATAACAAGTATTTCTGTGTATATCACTAATTTGGGGCTAAATGTAATGTTGATGAAAGTTCCACTTTAAAGAGAACTTTTAATTTCTTGAATGCTAGAGAGCGCCAACGATTGCAAAGATAACTTTGCGGGTGCAGATAACTTTCTCCAAAATTTAGATTGATGAATAAGGACCTAGGAAACTATCAAGCAGAATACACTTGTAGTCTGAATTAATCTACCTTTTTAACTATACAAGTATGCAGGTCTCCCATTATGATACTGAGCTGTGGATATATGATTGTGTGCCAGAGAGGAATCCAAGACACTTCAAGTCAATGCAATGGATACCTCTCTGCCACTCAAAGGGTAAAGAATTCTTGCGATAGATCTAAGTTTAACACAAGGCCAGAGGCGTAACTAGAACGGTCCGGGCCCTGGTGCAAGAAGTGCCATGGGCCCCCCCCAACCCCCGAACACATTGGCCCCCGGGCCCTCCACAATGTCTCCATTTCCTGCCTCCTAATCCCTGGTGGTCCAGTGGAGTGGCAGGAGAGGCGGGCTGGTGCGACGTGCTCCCACGCGGTCCTCTTCTGTAATGCAGAGCGCTGGGAGATGATGTCATCTCCCATCGCTCTGCATTACTAGGACGCAGGAGGGAGCTTGCGGCGCCAGGAGGAGGGGGTCGCAGGGGGCAGCCAGGCCTCTGGAGTGACGTGCCCGGTCGCGGTTGCGACTCCTATAGTTACGCCACTGAACTATTTAAATAGATAGGATATGAGCAGGGCCAGTTGATACTTATCTCCCATTAACCATTTGAATGCCAGAGGGGAGCGCAACACATTGCAGAACAATACGTTGCGTACCCCTCTAGCAATCAAAGGGTTAAATTCTGTATTGCTATGTATAAAGACAAAAAGTATCAATTCTAGGGCGAACCAGCTAGCAACACATGGTTTATAAGAAAACTGCCATTAATTTAAATGAGGCTTAACACCCTCATTAATTTATAAAAAAGATTCCTGATATTATAAATATCACAATGTGACCTTTTGATTGAGATTAACCTTATACCAAATATTACTACAGAAATCTTCGGTATTATGCAATCTTTTTTTTTTCTTTCCAAGAATAGGGAATTGAAAACATATCTTGTTATGAGAAAACCAGAAGTCTGAGGGTCATATTATTATTTTTTTGATAACAATGATGAATTATAGCCTGTTGATCAAGTCAATGACAGTACTGATATAGAACAGACATCTATTCTTGATCTGTGTTGTACTGACAGACAGGGCATTAGGTCTTACTTAGTTCATGTATGCTAGTTAATTAAGTAAAATAAACTTTTTTTTTTATATAAATCTCAGGCAGGCCACACCCTGTGGTCAGGTGGGATGTATTTGGCCTACGGGCCATATGTTGGACGTCCATGCATTAAAGCATTTAGACTACTGAAATTCACTGCAGTACAGCTTTAAAACTATCCCATATCATTATACAGTTTTGCGTGGATATGAACTTTTTTCACTGTGGCCACTCTCAATAAAGTTTGGTATGCCCAAAGTGTATTTTGAATATGTTCCATATGAATATTAGTAATGGTCAGAGTCTATACTATATTGTATATTGTTGCCAAACCACTTCTGGCTCATAAGTGTGTCCCATGTCTTGTTTATAATGGAAGAGTTTGATCTCAGAACATTTTATTGCTGAAGTGAACCCAGACACAGTTATACTATTGTACCGAACACTCCTGTCAACTGAGAACTTGATCAAAGCCCTTTCATGGCCTAGTAGGCAGTTAATGATGTCTGTTCTCTAAGTGTTTGTGAGTATAAAGTTAGAAGATTTTAGAACATGGAAAACAAATCAATAATCAGTTTATGTGAATCTGTATGTGACTGAAGACAAAAAAAATAAGGCTCATGTATTAAGAAGTACTGGAGCACCCCATATATACCATATTGTACAAATAAAAGTACCCATTGATATAAAAGGGGCTTTTAAGCCTTTGAATATTCATGAGGTCTTTGATGCCTTGTTTTGTAATGCTTCGGAGATATATAGCATGTACAGAGCTTAAAGGGAAAATAATGTTTCACAATAAAAGCAGCTCCAATTAATCTTCATAGTATTTGGGCCATGGAGAGTGTTATTTCAATACTGTCAGAGTTGTTGTTCAAGAGTAATTGAATGATAAAGAATCACCCTCCCTCCCCTTTTACTGATGTAACACTGCTCGGCTAAGAGCAGCAAGACTGTCTGAATGGATCACAGAGAGGGACAATCTTCAGTTAGCATAAGGAAAAACCTGAAAAACCTGTAGAGGGGGCAAGGTTTGCCTTATGGTCACAGTAAGAAGACTGTCCCTTGCTGCGACCTGTCCGGTCAATAGACCAGATTCCCCATCTGAGGGGAGGTGGCTCACATTAGGTAAAAGGGGCGGGAGAGGGATATTTTATCATTCAATTGCTCTTGAACTACAATTCTGACAGTATTGAAATAACTCCATGGCCCAAATACTATGAAGATTAATTGGAGCTGCTGTTTGTGTGAAACATTTTCATCCCTTTAAAGGGATAGTAAGGCTTGAAATAAAGTGAAGCTAGGATCCGTACTTATACTGTGTACTACTGCTTAGTTACATTCATAATGCTGACATTGCTATATATTCTAAGAAATATTAATTGTCCCCCAGATGCCCCTTTTCATGTGGGGAAGACACCTCCCCGCAGATATGATATCTTTGATGAAGAAGGGCAGGTTTTTTGGGGGTCATTTTGGAACAATTTTCAGCTCTCCAAAAGGATTCCAAAGAGTGTTTTGGGGTTAAAAAAAAAAAAAAAAAGCAGTTCACCAATCAACTCTGATCCTCACTTACAATGCGATAGCTGAACTGACCAGGTAGAAATATCTATACCCACTCTATGTTTTTCTGTAAAATAAATCATGTTTGAGAAACTAACTTCTATGTTTTGATGGCAGAGATTGGCACTCTACATATGCTAATTCCCTGCCCAATATGCCAATTAGCTCAGTTTCAGGCCAGACAAATCAGTCTCTGTCCTGTTAGAAATGCCCTGATTGTGTGGACTCCTCCTAGATTCATTCATAGCATAGTGAGTGGTAATCTTGGCACAGCACCTAAATTAATTAGCTTAAAATGCCACATTATGCCACCAAGGAACATTACTGTGTCAAAAACTATGCAGATTACAAACAATGTTCTAGCACAATATATAGGCAGTTTTAATTGTCTTTAAAATTTACTAACGTTATGCCAAAGTGTCGGTCCACTTTAACCCTTTGAGTGTCAGAGAGGTATGCGTTGGATACCTCTCTGGCATTCAAAGGGTTAAGCCCCTGAATGACAGAGATATTCCAACCTCTCTTGCATCCAAATGGTTAACTATTGAGTACCAGACATTTGGCGCCCCTCTGGCACTCAATAGGATAAGTACAACAAGGATATGGGAGAGGTCAACAACCCATGAAGTTTACAGTCAAAAAATATGTTTTTTACTTATCAGAAAAGCATTATTTCACTGAAAACAGAGTAAATTTTCTTTTGGTTAGGTCATAGACTCATTGTTTTTTCTGAAAGAGGCCCAATAACACATTTCTAGTTTTTTTTCCCTTACTATAATCCAAAGCAAATGCCCCAGGTTGTTGCATGCTTGAAACATATTTCCTGAATTTATTTGAAAATCTTAGACTGCACCAGAGGGTTTTTTTTGTGTGCGTATGGATTAGGATTGACCCATTATTTCACCATATATCTCCATCATGAACTGATTGCACTGAACACTGAACGAGTAGCAGATGGTAGAATGTTGGCTTAGTTTCAATGACCTTTGGGCTTGAGTTTTGGTTGGTCAGAATGGAGCCTGCTATCTAAGTTATATCCTGACTGACAGCCAAGTTCCTTAGTGGAAGTATATAATCAACTGCAGTTCCTTATTTCCCCAACCTAAAACAAGAAACACTAAAAGAAAAAAATATATCCAGTTGTATTGTTTGGGGAGATTTTCACTTAAGTATCTTAGATTAAATCCAAGGGGGACTAGTGCAAGCCAAATGCACTAGATGTATTCAAGAGAACAAAGGACCTTATGCAAAAAGAAAAGATGAGCAATTATGGAGCAAACCAATGGCAGTCTGGGAATGGAAACATTCTTATTGGTTTATATGAGTTTGCTTTCCGCATAAGATCTTAATCGCATGCATAGCTGGGAACTCTCCGGATCTGCCTTGGAGACTGTTTTTTGCTGCTAACTAGCGGGTCTCCAGGGCAGGGGCTGATTGTCTGGATGTCTAAGATCCACCCCCACTCACCCCTTTTTGACACAAATCACGTCATTTTTCTCCCCCAGCGGCACCACAGGACTCCTCTCTCCAGAGAGTCCATAAGAAAAAGTTCCCAGGTATGCCCATTCACTTCTATGGTCTACTGGGGACTTTAGCTAGTGGGTAGGCACTGTTCAGCACTTCAGCTGTTGGTGACTACAGTCCCATCATCCCCAAATAACCATTGTCTGATTGTTTTAGTAAATCATTGAATTGTCATGAAAAAGTGTGACAGCAACTATATGCAAGTGAATTGCTTTGTTATATCTTCAAAATTCTAAAATTGTTGCCTTTTTTATGCTAAAGTGACCACTTAATTTAAGATGATCAGTTTAAGGTTTGTTCTTTGCTGACTTATTGCAAAATACAGTCATAGAGTAAGCATGTTTAGTGTACTTAGTTATTTTATACGTTTCATGGGATGGGGGAGCAAGATTACACACATACACACACACACACACACACACACACACACAAACACACACACACAAGAACACTAATACGATATAGTAATTATGCCACCTTTGTTCAGCCCTTTTCTGCTCTGGAAGACACATTTTAAGCAACAGTCTTTAGTGGATAAATCCTTTAAGAGAAAACAGATTGGCTGGGGAAGATCCAAATGACAGAATGATGTTTTGTTGTAAATAGTTGAATTAGAGGATACACATTGGGCCCTATTTCTGTACAGAAATCCCTCAGCAGAAATTCACTCCTTCCCCATCTCTGCTCCCACATGTTTCAAATCTGGGTATCTTGACAGCCTCCTCCCATAGTTCAATGTGAGTGTTAGCAGAATGGAAACCAGATGGACAAACGGTTTCTCACTGTTATCTGAAAACTCACTCTGGCAAGCCTCCTCCTATCTCTGTTTCTCTGGAAAGATAGAAATAGTTGCCTTAATAGAGGGACTATATTAATTGTTGTCCTTCCCTCTTTGTAGCATGATATAGAAGCTATTTATTCCCAGACTGACAGTGAAACAGGGGTTGGTTGAGGTGAAAAGAATGTGATATGGTGAAGGGCAGCAATATGGATTTATCTGTTAAGGAAGCAATTAGCACTTTGACTTTTGTTTCTTGTCTTATTGACATCTTTGTTTTAAATGTTTGCGAGTAAAAATGCTAAAATGTATATAACAGTTCTACATAATATACATAGGTATTATAAATAACAAAGAGTGACAGAAATAACACACATATATACATATAAATTATATTCTACATTTATTTTTAATCTTCATTCTATGTACAATAACATTTTGCAGACATCTGAAATAAATTCTCCATGTGTTTAGTGGGGATTAACTGCCCTTTAAATAATCTTTATCATACGTATTGGTATTATCTAATAATATATCACTATTTTAATTGTAATATAAACCATGAAAACAATTAATATAGTTCAGTTTACTACGTGTTGTGTCTGAAATGTAGTAACAATCTATTCCACAGACTGGATCAAGTCATGTGTTCAGAATAGTGATTTTAGACAGAGCAGTATCTCTCTTGAAAAATGTATTGTTCTCCATCTTTTGGTGGCGCTTGTGTGTGAGTGTGTGAGTGTGTGCTTGTGTGTGAGTGTGTGTGTGCTTGTGTGTGAGTGTGTGTGTGTGCTTGTGTGTGTGTGTGTGTGAGTGTGTGCTTGTGTGTGAGTGTGAGTGTGTGTGTGTGTGTGCTTGTGTGTGAGTGTGTGTGTGTTTGTGCATAAGACCAGCAAGACTACAATAGGATCTACTACAGCCACATTTACTAAAAACATGAATAAGAATGTTATTTTGCTTATTAGAATGTTGAAAATATGAAAACATATGCATAATAAATTACCTGTTTGCTCATATTACCTTTCTTCATGTTGAACTGTTTGTAAAATGTTCTCTTTAACAATAATGGGATTACATATATCCTAGCTGAGGCACAAGTAAATATAATCTGCATTTCTCTAGATTTATGAAATTTATGAAATGATGGAACATATTTTTGCTCACCTCCTTTGAAGCTATAAAGAGAATCCACACACATACTGCACTAGTATAGAGATTCCAAAATACTATATCTATGCCTTGTCCTGTGCCGTCTTGCTATACTGTTGCCCACTGCAGACGGGAAATTATTATTGCACAGTTGGGGCTATTGTATGAATTCCACAGTGCAGCTAAACCGATATTATCCTCTAACATCAACGGTTTCACTTCTGGGTATTCACTACAGTGCATGAGTGTTATAGTGCATAATCTCCTCCACCATTAGGATTTTAAAGACAGCAAGCCCTGTATACCAGCCCCATAGCATGCACTGGGAAATTATCATTATTATTCTTTATTTATATAGCGCCAACTAATTCCGCAGCGCTGTACAATTGGGAATAGACATACAGAGTTATTAAATAGTACAATCAGTTGTGGAGAACAGAAGGACCAGTGGGCCCTGCTCTTCTAGAGATGGTGTACAATCATGCCATTTGCTTGTTTATTATAAAGTCATTAAGGGTTAGAGCAGGACTGTCCAAGTTCAATCCTCGAGGGCAACCAACAGGCCAGCATATAAGGATTTCCCTGATTAAGCACAGGTGACTCATTCATTTTAATTGGCCCATCTGTGCTTAATCAGGGAAATCCTTATATGCTGGCCTGTTGGTGGCCCTTGAGGACAGAACTTGGACAGCCCTGGTTTAGAGGATAGGAGTACCCTGAAATGCCTACAGACTACCCCATTGTCCTCCCATTGGCTCAAGTGGATTTATAGGGATGAAATCTCATTTACATGGCTTTGTAAATTGACATTAGGCAGAATAATACAAGCACAAAAGAGAGCAAAATCATTTTCTGTGTATTTTGGTGGCTTTTAAGCCATTGATTGTTAGATATGTCTTCAGTGTACTGTGAAGCTGCAGTGGTTATTACCTGGCTGTAATGGTGCCCATGTATCTATGCATCAGAAATATATAATATATGGGTCCAGTTTTATACTGATGATCTCACAACCCTTTGCCTACAAGAAGCACTGGATTCACTACAGGGAGACTGTGATAAATATTTGTATATGTTTATAAGACAAGTAAGGACATTTACAAGAACAGATCAACAAGATACAACAGTGGTCCTCAGATGATTCCAAGTCATGAACACTTGTTCCAAATTAAAATCCATAAAACGCTAATAATAAAAACACTTAAACCTTTTGCAAAGCAATGCATTCCGTATCCTCTGGCACTCAAAGAGTTAAACCTTTGGAGTCTATAGAGGTCCCCAGTACACTGCTTAGCAATGTGTTGGAAACTCCTTTGGCATCCAAGGGGTTAACATATCCATACAGAATATATTTGAATTATGGTTGCCATTTCCAGCAAGACTAATTTATTAGGCTAAAATAACAGATAACATTTAATTGTATCTGAATTCTGTTTCTTGGATGGTTCTAGGTTCTATTAGGACCAGAGGCTGGATGGTGCTAGGTTATGTCTTTAAAGGGATAGTAATGTTTCAAAATAAAAGCAGCTCCAATTAATTTAAATATTTCCTCAATGGAGAGTGTTATTCAATACTGTCAGAGTTGTAGTTCAAGAGTAATTGAATGATAAAGTTTTCCCCTCCCACCCTTTTACCTAGTGTAAGCCACCTCCCCTCAGATGTGGAATCTGGTCTGAAGACCAGACAGCTCACAACAAGGGACAATTTTCTAACTGTGAGAACAATGAAAACCCTGCCCCCTGATAGGTTTTCAGGTTTTTCCCTTACGCTAATTGAAGATTGTCCCACTCTACAATCCATCTGGACAGTCTTGCTGCTCTGAGGTGAGCAGTGTTACATCAGTAAAAGGGGCGGGAGGGGGATACTTTATCCTTCAATTACTCTTGTACTACAACTCTGACAGTATTGAAATAACACTCTTCATGGCTCAAATACTATGAAGATTAATTGGAGCTGATTTTATTTTGAAACATTACTATCTCTTTAGCTGTATATTTGCTGGTCTTTCATCTAACATGAGACAGGCAATTTTTTATGAAGTTTTCAAATTTGAAAACTTGAATCAAGGTGACAGGTCCACTATGTTAAATGGTTATAGTGCTTCATACTACAGACAGCTAACAGAAAACCAAAGTTTTTTCAATCCTCTTCACGTCATCTGGCAGTCCTCCATTACTTACTTTTGTTCAGTGGAACCCCTTGAATAGCTTCAGGGAGTCCACTCCCAGGCATATACGAAACCCATTTGAAAACCACTGGGTTACAAGGTTAAAGTGATTAGTTTTGTGCATAAAAAGTTGCTTTTCTTTTAAGAGGCCAGGTTGTACTGCACTGTTTTTTTAACCCCTTAACGACCGTCATGCGCATGTGTGGCTGGCACTTGGTGACCACGGGGCTCTATTATCACTTCCAGTTCAGCATGCAGCTGAACTCCATGACGTGCCAGGGCCATCACTGGTCCTTAAGTGCCGGACAAGCATGACAGTCCGGATACGTCATCGGACGTGAAGGGGTTAAACAGCTCCCTGAGAAAAATAGTACACAGGTGTCACGCATAATCTCATCCCACTTGAGAACCACTTTAGCTAATGATTCCAGATGATGATGCCAATGTTTATTCATCTGAATCAACCTGGCCCACATAGAAGACAGAAAACTGAGAGTTTATCTGTTTCTTTTCTTTAAACCAAACATTGTTTTGAGAGAAGAGTAGATATATATGTTTGTATGAATGAAATAAAGCTCTAAAGTGCCATGAAAGTAAATTCATGCCTAAGATTCCTTACCTATACATTTTACTATTCACAGAAATGATTACAGTGCAATGTTTAGTGCTATTAAACGCTCAGAAAGGACACGGGGCTATAGTCAGGAAGACAAAGAGGAGCAGCTGTACACCATGCATAGTGGGACTAAAATTCCCCACTGATTTAAATGGGACTTTTAACCCCCTGAATACTAAAGAGATCCCCAAATCACTGCAAAGCACTGGTTTCTCAAGTTCGTTTTTTGCATTTCAGGAGTATACTTATACTTCACATTGTTGCTGTGTTTTTGTGTATGGAGCACCATAGCCTCTGGTATGTGTTATCTGTATATATGTATTATATCTGCAATTGCCTGTATTGACCAAGTTCCATTGTATCTTGTCTTTAGCTTACAACTCCTATCAACAGACAGAAGTCTTCAAAAGTCTGAAACTGAACCCATAAGTTCATCACTGGACCATTTAAGGGCAAGCAAGGTGTGCAGTGTGTTACCTAGCAGTGATTTTCACACCTGTCTGGTCCTTAAAGGGTTACAGTGAACAGCTATAGACTGCAGAGGGTTAAAATGCAAATATATATATACAAATACAGCAAGACATTGCCTGTAGGATGCTGGATCACTTCCTTTGTGGTGGCACTTCGTGGTTGGACCACTCTGTCTTTGTTTGATGGAGGAAGAGGGGGAGGTATAAGAGGACACTGCAACTTGATGCAGTGGCCAGGGGGGCTTCATCTAGCTACTCCTGTTAAAATCACTGCCCTGTGGCGATTAGCACTGTATGGGTGAAGTCTTCCCCCTGCTGTCCCAGCGAGGGCAATGAGCCAGAAAGATATCTGTTTCTGGTTTGCTCTCCACCACCACCCTCCCTGGGACAGCAGAGGACAGACTTCACCCATACAGTGCTAATCACCACAGGGCAGTGATTTTAACAGGAGTAGTAGGTGAAGTCCCTCTTCCTCATCCTCCCTCAAACAAAGACACAGTGCTCCAACCACCAAGTGCCACCACAAAGGAAGACAGAGTACTCCAGCATCCCATGGGCAATGCCTTGCTGCATTTGCTAGTGTAGATAGATAGATAGATAGATAGATAGATAGATAGATAGACGGAGATAGACGGATAGATAGACAGACAGACAGATAGATAGATAGATAGACAGACAGACAGACGGAGATAGATGTATAGACTGATAGATAGATAGATAGATAGATAGATAGATAGATAGACGGAGATAGACGGATAGATAGACAGACAGACAGATAGATAGCTAGATAGATAGATAGACAGACAGACAGACGGAGATAGATGTATAGACGGATAGATAGATAGATAGATAGATAGATAGATAGATAGATAGATGATAGATAGATAGATAGATAGATAGATAGATAGATAGACAGACAGACAGACGGAGATAGATGTATAGACGGATAGATAGATAGATAGATAGATAGATAGATAGATAGATAGATAGATAGATAGATCTGACTGCTGTACGTAGGGCACACATCTAGGAAGTCCTTCTGTTAAGAGCCACTTACTCCTATCAGTGTCATTCCCCTTTAACCCTTAGAGTGCAGGAGATTCAACCAAAGTGTTGCAGCTCAAAAGCTTGTTTGTATATATTTCTTTGCATGGTTTATGGTTTGAGCACATTATATCTATTTTTATAGTAAGGTAATCTGTTGCACCAGGATGACATATTTTGTTTTCCATAGCCTGGAAACAGCAAAGAGATGTCCGGGGGAAGCCCTGCTGTATACAATATCACCCCTCCCCATCTTCAACACTCAAAATAAACACATTTGGAATGACAATCATTGCAGCTATTTTCAAATAAATAGAATGATATATTTTATAAGTTTACTCAGTAAATCCGCAATTAACCCTTGTCCTCAAGGGGTTAATAAATACATGTTGACTTTTCTTATTGATGCAGAGTTAGGTGCAAACCACTGTGTATGATTTATTTGAGGAAACCAAATCCTCAATTTGTAAATAATTATACAGAAAAGTATTAGGCATTCTGAAAAGAAAACAAGTCCCATTGGGGCTCCAGATGTTGGGAACCTCTACTGGGATGGTGGGACTTTTAGTTCCCTTCATCTGTCAGAACATTGACTAACCCTGATCTATGGTACCATACTTTATGGAATGTGTATATGTTGCTTAAAGTTTTGATGAAATTCAGAATTAATATTACATTCACATTATCCTATAGAATAATTCTCTAAAATGTGTGTAACGACACAGTCATGCGCAGTAGAGACTGCTGTGCGTGCTGCAGTCATGCGCAGTAGAGGCTGCCCGTGACGAGGCTGATACAGAGTGGGGAGCTCCGAAGGAGCATCCAGCACTGTATCAGCCGCGGCACAGGCAGTTTCTACTGAGCATGACTGCACCGCGACCGGCTGGCAGTGGCACTGTGGCCCGTGTAACGGGCTCTTCAACTAGTACCATTATAAAATGTTGAATGTAAGTGGAATTGCTTATGATTGTTGGTATTTTCTTTCTTCATCTTCATCTTTTTGCTTTCAGAGAGCCTTCTGTCAGAAACTCTATATAATAAATATATAATATATATATAATATATATAATATAAATAATAAGAAGAATAAGAATAATAAAAATACAATGTAAAAGCAACAATGAAACAATGTAGAAAAGCCAGACACCTCTGCATACAGATCACTCATAGCTGCAGAAAGACTGCAACATTATATAAATATCTTGCTTCCACAATCCCCAGTGGAAACAGACATCCAAGGAGCTCAATATCAGGGACATAAAATAAATAAGTAAGATGAAGAGAATAATAGTAATAAAAAAGTAGAGGCAATTTAATTATTTAAAATCGAAAAAGAAGGTTGACTGTCTATTTAAGCATATTTTTAATGTATCCTAATTTAAATAAAATATATGCTTAATTTCTCTAATCTATATAGATAAAAGTCTAAGAGTTCCTGATTCTCTTTCCACTCCACCCTTGGGTTTTGCCCCTGCTCAATCCTGTGAAAATTGTGGCATCAAAATTCATAGGGGCGTCGATTTTCACACAAGTGGGCAGGGGGCTTTGCCACTCCTGTGAAAATTGCTGCAACAAGACTCACCTCTCTAGCAGTCCAGCGGGTCCCGGCACTGCACGGCATACCTAATTGTATGGGCAACACCATGTTCCATCGCTGGTCTCTCTCTCTCTCTCTCTCTATATATATATATATATATATATAATCTAATCATGGCTTATAATTTTAAGTCCTTTGCTACTAGCCAGTCCTGAAAAGTTACTCGCCACTGCAAGCCACCAGGGCTGAATTTCTACTCTCCAGGGCTAAATTTTCACTCACCATTGGCTAGTGGAGAGTGGAAATTTTGAGCCCTCATCTAACTATTTCTGTTTCACTGTTCTCCCCTCCCAGGGGCAGCAGGGGGATGAAGTACCCTGCACAGCAGTGAATCACAACGGGGCAGGGATTTTGACCAGAGTGGCTACACCCCCTTGTTCACTCCTGTCGGAATCTTTGCAACGAGACTCACCACCAGTGGGCTGCAGCAGTTCCTAGACTACCATCATGAAGCAAGATGGAGTTCTGAATCTCACATATGATGCTAGTATCTTAATGTAATTGTATAGAAAGTGTTTGTAGTTATTAAATCTGTGCGTGATATTTCTTGTCTGGACAGGTATTTTACTCCTGGATACTAGAGAGAGAGCTCCAGTTTGTTCTATCACCGTTAAAATGTAGTAAAATGAACTCATGACAGGCAATTTACCTTAACGATAACTTTACTCTCTATAAGCCTTAAGCAGAAAGTAAAGGATGAGTAATTCTGGTGCGTAGCACACCATGGCTAAGAGGAGATGGTTCCCAAAATAACCTTGATTTAATCCTAGAAACACATTGGGAAGAAATGCACTGGGCATGTGTCTTGCATTCAGGGGTTTAAGTGTCTCATTTACATTAAGAGGAATTTTTATTCCCCCTCCCATGGTGCCATGTGTGTGCCCAAGTATTGCTCATAGTTTATTTTCTACATAAGGATGTATGGTTGTATAAAGTAAAAAAAGCAGCCCTGCTCTAATAGCATGTCTGGATTTTGCAGAGTCCCTATCTAGTGGCACAAAACTGGGAATTACACCAGCTTGCTGTATTTACAGTAATTGGAATACACCTGTAATCTTTTCTTTTTAAACTGTAGTATAAACCGGACTATTTGTGCATTTTCTCATCCTAATGAACCAGTATAAACAATCCACCACTGTGTAAACAAAGAAAAAGCTTTTTTACTGTGTGACATATGGTATTTATCTATTGTTGGTTCAGAATAAAACAAGAGAAAACAGGGTGAGAAATATGTCCAGGAGACACACAGCATTTCACTGGCTATCTCCTGGTATCAGACAACAAAAGCTGAAGAGAGGGCAGCAGGTGTTGCTGGGAAGAGGAGTCAGGGAGGATGTAGGCTCTTGCCAATACCTCACCTGTACAACAAAGCACCAGGTTTTGTTCTGCCTGAGTTATCATATGGGGATTCATTAGCATCCTTCCTTTTCATTTATTTTTCCACTTCCATACTCATATTAAGGCTTTTAATTCAGGTACCATTATTGCTTCCGATCAGGCTATACTAGCATCTGTACACTCTGGAAATTAAAATAGAATATAATACCTACCTGTTTAAAATAAGGACTGCCTGTCTGGGGTATGTTCTCTTAAATGAATGCTGAATTGAAAATAAAAGCAATAGTTTTCTTTGATTCCAGTTTCTCCAATTTTCTTTTAGTAAATGTCCATATCTTGCATGAGTTATTTTAGTTCTTCTCTTTTTTCCATTATCTTTGATGTTAACTCCCTCTGCCTGCAGGCTTTATAAGTAGTCTGTGACTCATCTGTGTCTGCTACAGCTCTTAAAACTATATCTATATCTTTATGAAGGGATATGTAGTTTTATTTCAAGATGCAGGAAATAGGTGAGGTTAATTTTGCTCACTTTCTCTCTTGTGATTTACATGAGAAAGTGAAGGCTGGAAGGTCTTTCACTCAGCAGAACTCACATCTTTGGGGTGAATGTATGCATCTGTCAAGTAAGGTCCGCTAGCATTAGCCTCTAAAGCCAATGGCTGTGCCACAAAACATGCACGTGCAATGTACTATTGCTGTGGTACATATCAGCACACATACCCTACCATTGTTAGGACTTCAACTGCAACAAGTCTGTTTCCCCACTCCATTTCCTCTATGATGTATAGTACATAACATTAAAGGGTAGAAGAAAAGAACACCGCAAAACCCCCATAGGCTGCCCCATTTCCCTTTCTTTGGCACAAGCAGTATTAGTAGGGGGGAATGTGTGGTGTAAGTAGTTTATTGGTGTTAGGCAGGTGTGTGGCTAGGAAATCAGTTCCAGGACCTGATTTATTCTGGAATTGTAACTGTACATTCACTTTAATCCCTGGAAAAAAAAGTGTTAATAAATTAGAGTAGGAAATATACCACAATTTTTAGAAATGACTATACCACATTATTTTCTCAGTAGTGATTTCTTATTCTATTCTTGATGAACAAATTAGGAGTTTAGGCATGGTGAGCTTCAAGGGACAAAAAGTTACTTATTTAGTAAATCTTAGTCTATGTATTTTCTGTTCTGTTAGCTGAACAGATATGACAGAGCAAATAGAGATGGATCTTTTGTAGACATAGGTAAGTCACAGACTATTTTTACACGTTGCAGGTAGAGGGCACTCTCATCACTGAAATGGAAGGAAACAAAAAGTGAAATAGCTGATCAACAACATTAAACAATAAGAAAGCCTTTGGGTAAAATAAAATCAATACACTCGACAAACATAATCAAAGTTCAAACAAAACAATACAATTCTTAAAAAAGTCTGCTATATAAAAATTCCAGGGTTATTACTTATACATATCTGGACTTTATAATTGAATATGTAATATGCCTAGATAATGAAGGACATGTTCTTTATTAATATCTTGCAGATCGCACTGAGAAGCGCTCCACAATGCCAGACTCACCTGCGGATGTAAAAACACAGTCCAGGCTGACCCCCCCAACAATGCCACCTCCACCCACAACGCAAGGAGCTCCAAGAACCAGCTCATTCACACCCACAACTTGTAATTATTACTTTATTTTGAATATTTAAAAAGTTTACTATAAATTATTTGAATATTTTGAGTGCCAGAGAGCTATCCAATGCATTGCAACCTCTTTGGCACTCAAAAGGTTAAAACCTTATATTGTCAGCTGTCAGTGCCTCTTCTGGGGGAAGGGGTTAATAATCAGTTTAACATCTTGGATGCTAGATGTGTTCAACGCATAACAAAACAATGCATTAAAGATGTCTTTAGCATCCAAAGAGTTATTTTTATACTATTTTAACCATTTAAGTACATTGGGCCTTATGTGCAAAAGTGGATTCATTCTGGAGCAAACCAGCTGCACTATAGGTGAAAAATAAAACTTATGCATTGATTTGAATGGGGCTTTTAACTCCTTGAATACTAAACAGCTTGCTATCACATTGTGAAGCAATGTACTGGATATGTCTCTAGCATTCAAGAGGTTAAACAGCTCTATTTAAATTAATGGCACTTTGTGTGAATTCTAGTTTGTCCCCTCTGCTGCGTTTGCTCGCTCCAGAATACTCTGTGTTGCTATTATACACAATACCCATTGAGCTATGAAATACAATGCATTCATTCTTAAATTAAAACTAATAGTTTATAATGACTTTGTGCTTTCAAAATCAGCTATACTTAAGCTAGTCATTCTTTATTTAAAACTAGAGTTTATGAGATATTTAGATTAATTTATTTGTTATTTTATGCAGATTTACCGGTACTTCTTGGTAGAGATTGGCAGTTGGGAGGGAGAGCAGGGTGTTTGTATCTGACCCATGAGGCTGTGCCAGCCAATACTGTCTAACTTGCATATATAAATAAATAAACAAAGCTAAATATCCTGTAATCTATTATGGGTAACATAAACATAGGTGATTCTGAAAGCTCATTAACCCCTTAATGGCGATTGGTGTTCCAAGAGCGTCACGTCTGTCCAGGTGTTAAGGTCCGGTGACGGTCCTGGCATGTCATATCAGAAAAGGGGTTATATTGTCAAGGCTGAGCCCAACCAGTGTGACTTTGCCAGACATTTCCTGACTAATAGTTTGGCATTTTTCTTCTGATGAAAATCATGTATGCAATACAATATGGCCATATGTGAGTATTTTCCTGCTGACCCTGGTTAGAAAAACAGCATTGCTCTATTTTACACTGGGAGTCTGTTTTCTTACAATAACAGCCCTGTTAATGACAAATTATAGGGCTGAAATTACCATCCCACCATTCTGATATCGCCTACACGGTTCATAAAATGTGACTGCAACATTTAAGATAAAATGTGCAAATGGCTTGTGTTGTATAGATAGGTGTTTTATACGAGGGCACGGATGGGAGGGGGCTTCACAAGTGTGTATCCTGCTGATATAATGCCATGGAAATGGACAATCACATCTCATATATTCAAAAGGACTCAGTTGTGCTTTGACAACCAACTATTGTACTGTCAATGTCAAGTAAAAAATACAGTATATTCTCAGAGTAGGCCACAATAGCATTACTAAGTATCAAGCAGAAGGTAGGAGGCTTGTTGACCAATGACTTTTGATTTTATTTAATTTCCATGTAATCGTGTGAGTGTCAGAATGTGTACACCCCTCTGGCACTCAAATAATTAACTACATACCTTTTACTCTGCCAGAGGGAGAACTCAATAAATGTTATTTTGTGATTTTTATAATGAAAATACTGATGCATTGGAACATGAATGGAAAGAATCAAAATTAACTCCCATGTAATGTTGATTGGTGCATGTCTCCATTTATTTGCTTTGAGGGCAATAGGAATTGGTTATGATTGTTGGTCATACCAATTCTCTTGTTTATGTAAAATTAGAAATTATTTCATGCACCCCCCTACTACCATGGCCTTGGCAATGTAGAGCGGTATTGTCATTCTCTACGATGTGTAGCTCAAGAGTAATTGAGTTGTAAAGTGACCCTTTTCCCTACTGTAAGCCTCTTCCCCTCAGATGTGGAAACCAGTCACTTGACCAAACAGCTCACAGCAAGGGACAATCTTCTAGCTGTGAGCATAAGGAAAACCCTGCCCCCTTGAAGGAGCAGGACAAGTTTTTCCTTATGCCCACAGAAGATTGTCCCTTGCTGTGATCCATCCGGACGGTCTTGCTGTACAGCTTTTCATAGGTAAATGGGATGGAAGGGAGACACTTTATGATTCAATTACTCTGGAACTACACATCATAGAGGATGATAATAACACTCTACATGGCCCAAAACTATAAAGAATAATTGGAGAGTAATTTACTTTGAAACATTACTATCCCTTTAAGAACCATCTATTCTATAGACATAGTTCTTCTAATTTAACATCTGTACATAAACAACATGGACGTTGTGGGCAGGGCTACTGACATGCATTGTAGCAGTGGGGATGTTTCCAGACAGTTTTTTTCCCCTGAAGAAATAGGCTTGTTCTAGTGTGTCTATCATTATTATGAAGGGAGCAAGCCAAACAGGTTTCATATGAATAAAAAGCAATATATGTTTTTTCTCTCTTATATAACAGTAACAAATGGCACAAGTCACTCACCAACAGCACTGAATGGAGCTCCATCACCTCCTAATGGCTTTAGCAATGGGCCTTCATCTTCATCCTCATCTTCATTGGCAAATCAGCAGTTGCCGCCAGCATGTGGTGCACGGCAGCTCAGTAAACTCAAGAGATTCCTTACCACTTTGCAACAGTTTGGCAATGACATCTCTCCAGAAATTGGAGAACGAGTGCGCACTCTTGTGCTTGGGTTAGTGGTAAGTAAAAAGTATCAAACAGAGAATTTCAGTAAAAGTTCATGTTTGTGTAATTCTACTGGTGATTCTTAACCCACTGAGTGCCAGAGGGGTGAGCAACGCATTGCAAAGCAATGCGTTGTGTACACCTCTGGCTCACAAAGGGTTAACATTAGTCTTCAGGCCACGCCGATAGGTCATCTTTTCAAGATATCCCTGCTAAATCACAGGTGAGTAAATGGCGGTATAGGCATTGACTTTTTCTTAAAGGGAAAGTAATGTTTAAATTTCACTTTATTTAATATTGCAGGCATTAAAAAAATAAGTAGATCTGTGTAAGTCCTATCTCTCAAACCTTTATGGTTTGAGAGATATAACTCACTAAAGTTCCCCCCTACAGGCTGCTTCAGTGTCTATGGGACAGCAGCAGATTCCAGTCATTTGACTGGAAGTCAGCTTGTCAGCAGAGCCAAAATCGCACTATTTTGATATAAATACTTCATTGAAACAGTCTACAAAGTGTGCCTGGTTTGCAAACACCCTTTTATTTGTATTTATTTAAAAATAATGAGATTTCGGCTCTGCTGAAGAACTGCAGGCTGATCCCGGGATCGGAATCTCCTGCTGTCAGCTAGATGGCAGAATTTTGTGACGCAACCTGGAAGGAGGAACTTCAGTGAGTTATATCTCTCAAGCCATAAAGGTTTGAGAGATAAGACTTACACAGATCTACTTATTTATTAATGCCTGCAATATTAAATGAAGTGAAATTTGAACATTACTATCCCTTTAACTGTTTGAGTGCCAGAGGGGTACTTATGAATTTCGTACCCATCTGGCACTCAAAGGTCAATAAGGCATTTCCTCAAAACCTGGACTGTTGGTGTGCCCCAAGGACCAGAGCCGAGAATTACTGATTTAGAGATGTGTCTTAACCCTTTGAGTGTCAGAGAGGTATCTAACGCATTTAAGTGCAATGCTTTGGATATCTCTCTGCACTCAAAGATTTAAGAGATGGGAAGCTGAGTAAAAAAATACATTACTGGTGAACTTTTAGATATAAATATATACTGTTATGAGTAAGATGTTGAAGAGAAATGCTAAAAAAAGAGTAAAACAATATGTATATGTATACTGCCAAAATAGTTTAGAAATAGTTGTTGCTAGGATACTATGTAATAAATCTGAACTGTTAAGTTCTGTCTTCTCGTATGTTCTAGAGGGGACGTAACCTCTCTTTTTAAAGGAATAGTAATACTTCATTTTAACTTTATTTTATTTTGTAGGCATTACAAAAACATGAAGAACGATATAAGTCTTTATGGTTTGAGAGATATTCACAAGCAAAGTTTCCCCTCCCTCCCCTTTTACCTAGTGGAAGCCATCTCTTCTCAGATATGGAATCCAGTCCATAGACCAGACAGATAACAGCAGGGGACAATCTTCTTCCTATGAGAACAATGAAAGCCCTGCCCCCCTTGACAAGCTTTTCAGGTTTTTCCCTTATCTTAATTGAAGATTGTCCCTCTCTGCAATCTACCTGGGCACCTCCCTTCTGATCTGGCTTAACAGTGTTACATCAGTAAAAGGGGCGGGAGGGGGATATTTTATCATTGAATTACACTTGAACTACAACTCTGACAGAATTGAAATAACACTCTCCAAAATCCAAATACTATGATGATCAATTACAGCTGCTTTTATTATGAAACGTTACTATCCCTTTAAGCCTCTTAGATACTAAAGTGTATTGCTTTTGCAATGTGTCGGAAACACCTGTAGCATTCAAGGGGTTACTATAATACAGTAACCTGAAAATGTGCTGACAAATATATATACCAATATGATTCAGTTTACCAGACAAGATAGGTACAATATATACTGGAATTATTTAAGAGGTGATAGCTATAGGGTATAGGGACTTCAGTGTTTGCTTAAAAAAATGGACACCCATACATATACATCTACAAGCAATTGTATCCAAAAGTGATGGAAGAAGCAGAGCACTGAATGTAATACTTGTTCTTATGTTTTTAGTTTAAAGTGGTTATAAAGAAGAGTTTAACGATTTGGATAATATTCCCCTTAAGTCATTTATTACTCAGTTAAGATAACATCTCTTTGATCACTTTACCCTTTGCATTATTAATGTATTTTAAAAACTAAATGTCTACTTCCATAAGGTCATTTAACAAATCAGAAATGAATATTGCAATTCTACAGAGCAAGAAGTATGGGCAAATGGATGAATACAATATTGTAAATGAATTAAGACTAATATATTTATTTTTTGGGTTGAGTATTATCACTTTAAGACTTAAATCAAAATACTTACAGTAAAATAAACTTTTAAACTTGTATTTCTTAATAATGTCTGTGCTGCTAACCTTTCCAAAGTGATGTCAATGTGGTATGTGTATCAACTAAATTATATTTTATATCCCACAGAATTCTACTTTGACAATTGAAGAATTTCATTCCAAACTGCAAGAAGCTACTAACTTCCCACTGCGACCCTTTGTCATCCCATTTTTGAAGGTATTGCACAGTTCACCGATCTGGAAATGATTTCAAACCATATTGTTGCTAGGTCACAAATGTGTGTTTTACAGTTTTGCTTTTTAAAAGAGAGAACAGAAAATAAATCTGAGATGTAAGGATGGTACCATGATGGGTACACTTATCTAGGTGACATCTGGCACTTCAGATGGTTATTGTTATTTCTGGCTATGGTGTGCAAAGTAGTATTATTATAAGTATTAATAATGCTATTATAGTAATATGTTAAAATATTAAAATATTTATTTAGGAATAACAGGATGATTCAGAAGTAAAAATGTAATGCTCATTCTCTCAGTAAATGTAGTCATAATAGTAATGGTTTGTGGAGAAAGAAGATGATTCGTTTATAATAATGTATGTTTTCGGTATACACATAAATAATTGTAGTTAGAGGGGTTTTTTTTCATTATTTTTCTATGTCTTCATTAAGCATATAGTAAAAACCTTTTCACTGACATAAAATATTCAACTTATGTAACTGTGTATATGTTTGTGTGTGTGTGTGCGTGTACATATATGTGTGTGTGTATATATATGTGTGTGTGTGTCTGTATGTATATGTGTGTGTATGTATTATGTGTGTGTATGTATGTGTGCATGTGTATGTATGTGTGTAAAATATGTGTGTGTGTGTGTGTGTACATATATGTTTGTATGTGTGTGTATACATGTGTTTGTGTGTGTATGTATATGTGTGTGTTTGTGTGTAAATATGTGTGTATATATGTGTGTTTGTGTGTATGTGTATGACTGAATTGATTATCTGCTCTAACAGATGTGTTGACAAACAAAAATTCAACATTTTTATCAACTGTTTAAGCTAACGTTTCCAAGTTGCTTTCTTTTATGATTGCAAAATACAGTTCGTTGGTACAAATGTTTTGGACAATTAGACCCACACCGATTACTTCCAGTGGTGTTACATTACATTGGATTTAATTTTATTTCACAGAAAACTATACTCTTACATATTCTGTTAAAATAAATTAAGTAATTTGCCGCATTTCATTTTCAAGCTGATAGGGATGGTTTGTTTCACTGCATAAAAAGAAGTATCTTCTTTTTTGTTGGAATTTTTTTTTCTGTACTGTGCAAGCAAGGCAGTCAAGGTATTGTTTAGTGCAACAGATATAAAATGTTATCTGATTAGGTTAAGGAAAATACGCTGTTTTTGAAACAGGTGAGTTTTCAAGATATGTCTGAATGATTGAACACTTGCAAAAAGTTTGTCATCTAGTGGCAGGGAAGTCTAAAGTATCTCTGGAAAAATCTTTTAGGCTTTAGTGGAAGACGCTATAGTAGTTGTAATTGAATTGTACAGGAATTAGAATCCCAATGGCAGGTGGCTTCTGAAAGGCTGAATAAGGGTGACTAGAACTTTGCTGTAGGTGGCTAGAGTGCATCATTTGAGTACGATGCTTGTGAGTGGTGCCCAAAAGTGTACCCTTGCTGTGGCTCAACACCAGGATGTAAAGATGGAAGCAAAGATGGCAAAGTCAGAGCCAGATCACAAACCATGAACATAGCCAGGAACAAGCAGAAAGCCAAGTCAGGTGGAGTACAATTAAAGTCAAGAAACAAACCAAAAATTGGAACTGGTGGAGTTCAAGATATGTTAAAAGGATCAGTAACCAGATGCAAAATAGAGCCAAGTCTTCATCAAAAGCCTCACAATTAAGTGCCTGATTAAAGCCAATAAGGTGGCTAAATACCCTCAGATCCAGAAGTCAAGGGGCATGCATAGTCACCACATGATCAACTTGACGTCCGTGAGCACATAAAGTGGAGGGATCATACATGTGTAGGCAGACAGCGTGCATATGGAAAAACGCTTGCACAAGGAAGACAACAGCAGGTAGGACATGGCAGTAATAGGAGAAAAAGAGTATTTTGTGATGAGGTGTAAGGTGTGGTAGAATACATAGAGACACCAAGTTTGAATGTATTTATTTTTTGTAAGAGAAAAAGGGGTAGAATCAATAAAGGTGCATTTCTTGTTATACATTAGATAGGTATGACCTTGAAATTGATTTATCATGAAGTAAGATATCTTACACAACTTTATGAACCTTCTTCATTGACTATATCCCCAAAATAACATGGTTATGGTATGTCCATTCATGCAAGAATTAATGTAATCTCACGATGGAAAGGACAAACAATTTTCCCATGTAAATCTGGGGGTTGGTTGCCGATCTGTTAGTCTTTGACATGACTTGGATGCTAATTAACTTTGCAGTAATCTTGGATAGTATTTTTGCTACATCCCCGTTCCATATAACACGGTCAACAGGGAGAAAACAACTCTATTAGCATATTCATTTTCCCTATTGAATAGCTATATATATTATCCTGAGAGCATTAAAAAGGCTGAGCTTGCACTAATAAATGTCAGAAGACTCCCTTGAAAAGCATCTTCTTACCTCTGAAACTTCACTGGTAACTTAGGGGGATTTGATGTAAAGTGATAATCAGTTCTTATTTTTAACCATAGGTTGAGAAGAGATTTTAACAGGAGCAATAAAGAGTAAACAACTTGTATGTATGAATATGTATGTATGTTAACTTCTTGGTTAATTGTGATGTCTCCAAAACATTGTTAAGCCATGAACTGGAACATATTTAGTATCCAAGGAGTTAAAGAATATGTAACTATTTAGCATTTAAAAAAAGTATATTTTGCTAAAAAGAGGGAACATACCATTTTGAATATAAATTGTTACATATGAAACATTTACATAATAGCCAGTATTCATAAAGTCAGGAAAACAGCCCCGTGTCTATTTTCATGCCTTTACAAGAAATATCTGCTTATAAAAAAAAAAAATCATCAGATGTGGAATCTGATCACTTGACCGGACAGCTTGCAGCAAGGGACAATCTTCTTACTGTGAGCATAAGGAAAACCCTGCCCCCTTGACAGGTATTTCAGGCTTTTCCTTATGGTCACTGACGATTGTCCATCTCTGGGATCCATACGGGCAGTCTTGCTGCTCTGAGATTACACCAGTAAAAGGGACGGGAGGGGGATACTTTATCATTCAATTACTCTTGAACTACAACTCTGACAGTATTGAAATAACACTCTCCATGGCCCAAATACTATGAATATTAATTGGAGCTGCTTTTATTGTGAAACATTACTATCCCTTTAAGGACAAATAAAATAATCAGTTTATCTTAAAAGTGTTTTATTTATCCAATTGAGTGTCAGAGAAGTATCCTGTACATTGCTTTGGTTTGCAATAACTTGGAGATATATCTAGAATTGAAAAGGTTAAAATCCCCATTTAAATGAATGAGGATTTATGCAATAGTCCCCTGTGGTACATTTGGTTTGCTCTAAAATTACTCCAGTTTTCTTATGATCATAGAGACTGGACTATTTATTAGGTTATATCCAATTACTATGTTTAAGTGCAGCGAGGTTGTCACTAATTGCATCATTAGTGGGCACTTGCCTTATCACCATTAGAAGAGGGGGGATATCTAATAAGTCCCAGCAGCAATTGGTTAAAGTTATGTAATATGCTTAAATGTTTCTGTCCTAGGGGATAATATAATTGTTTAGAAGTCAGAAGCATAGTGCAATCTAGTTTAGTATCATCAGCACTGAGCAATGTGACTTTAGAAAAAGGATTATGACACTACAGTATTCTAATTGCTTTTTAATTTACCAATAAGCATCTCTCGATATGTGTTTAATATATCTTAATGAGAGGGTTTGTTTGCAGCCTCACAAAATGAAAAAAATATAATGAATAAGCTGGGGAAGGAGGAGAAGTGGGCAGGGAGTGGGAGGAACACACTGGAAGGAACAGATGTGGGCAGAGTTTCTTTAGAAACTCCCCACATCTGGAGAATCAACCTCTGCCCCAGAGACCCGGTAATTAACTGCCAAAACTGGAGTCTCCGGGCAAATCCGGAGAGTTCCCAGCTACGTCTATAGCATTTGAGTTGTTAAATGCCCCATTGAAATCAATGTGAATTATGGTGAATTTTCATTTGTCCTCTGTGGGCGTGCTGTTGGTTAGCATCAGAACTACTCCAATTCTTAGTACATCAGTCTCATTTTGTGCTTCATAAATCAGAGGCTTCCTTTTATAATTTTATCATGTTAACATCATTTCCTCTGTGAATACCACTGGTTTCTTTGCTGTGTTAAAACGGTTCTTTTCAGGGTCAAGTTGGCTGCCACAAAATTGAAAAAAGCTACAAGGACACTTCTAGATCCTTCTATCAGAGCTGCACGCCATATGGTCGCCATATCATTTACTTTGGATCACTGGAATCAAAGATGCAACTTTTTTTTCTAATTTTAGTGCTTTTCCTCAAAGGAGACATTAATGACAAAAACCATATGGTTGTGGGAACACGGGGCTTTAATAAGTGCATTCAAACCCAGCTGTAACAATATGCATTAAAATCTTGTTTTCATTAAGCTAATGTAACCCGCAGACCCACGATTCCATTTTGCGTTTATGGAGAAACATTTACTGGAAGGATATTAGACACTACTCTAATTACCTAATCTGGCACCAGAATTAGAGCAAACAAAATTGCTTTGTATTACCATATATATATATATATATATTTTAATATTTTTAATTGAAAGAAGATGTTTATAGAATCGGTGAATTTAAAAAATTGAAAAACAAGTAAAACGTGTTTTTCCTGTGTCATCATTACACTGAAATGTGTAAAGGGCAGCATCTCTGTTTCTCATTAGCTATAAAACACAGATCATGAATTTAATGATAAAGTGCAAAATATCCAGAATACAAATGAAATTAAATTGACTTGGCAATCATCCATTTCTCAGACTGGCATTGCTGAGCATAATGCAATTTCTAAATAGTTGCTTGCAGTTTGTATTAATCCTTTGAGTGCCAGAGAGGTATCCAACTCATTGCAGCGCATTGCAACATGGACAATCTGTACCGGATGTCCTGGAGGCAGACATGACACTTGGTAGTAGAAGCTCAGGACACAGACTGCACCCCCTCGAATGCTAGTGAGGTCTTCAACTAATTGCTTTGCAATTTGTTGGAGATCTCGCTAGCATTCAAGGTGTTAAACATCCCAATGAAATCCATATGAATTTTTGGAATGTTTACTTGTCCTCTATAATGCAGCTGATTTGTTCCAGAAATGCTCCAATTTCTCTTAGTACACCAGCTTCAAAGACAGATTGCATTGCAATATGTTGGATACCTCTCTGCCACTCTAAGGGTTAGTCTGCCCTTTATGATCAATACAGACAACTTACAACTCTGTATTGCCTCTTTAACCCTTGAGGATCAAAGGTTAAAGTGACGGCCCATCTCCTTTTTTGACTTTACATTTTCTGCAATATCTAATATAATCACAAAGAAAATAACATCTGCATTGAGAACATACCGTGACACCTCTTATAATGCAAAGAATAGAAAGTCTCTACACGTATACCACTAGTGAGTACATACAATCCTGCACTAGAAGAAATACACAACATCATCAAAGAGCTACAACCTCTGCTAACAGACAGTGTGGTGTTAAGATATATCCCCCCAATAGCCTAGTCTGGTATCGAATCTGAAACAAAAGTGATCAGTAGAAAACTGACCAATGAATGGACAAATAATGATAATGGGACCAAACCTTCCAACAAATTGTGCTGCAAACTATGTCAACACATTTGTGGAAACAATGCTGCGCAACACAACAAGATGTACAATATTAAAGAATTATGTTCATGTACATTGGCAAATGTTGTATATATGATACAATGCATTAAATGAGAAACCAGATGTTACACTGGTGAAACAGGCCTACCACTAAACCTAAGGATGAATAAACACAGACAATCTATTGAGAAATACCATAAAACAAAGAACCGTACCCCAGTCAGTCATCATTTTCCCCAGGGAAACAATTCCATCCGTAACCTTAAAAGCAAAATATTTAGAGGGATCTTCAAAAATACATAGAAAAGTAAGATATTTATAATTAAGATGATAATTTTTTTCAACACAAAACACACTGGACTAAATTAGGACCATGGGACTCCTTGCACATTATCAACATTCTGCATACTATTGCCTTCTATTTATTATTGTTCTGGTACGTTTACCCATCTTTCTCTTATTACTTTTCTATTTATATCTATGTACTATGGTTCTCCCTGTCTCTCCCTGTCTCCCATACTTCCCCCTCCCCTCACATTCCTGTTAGGTGATTTATTACTTATCAGTTTTAATCTTTCCTCTACAATGGCTATTATATGCGGGTTGCGTTTTTTTAAACCAAAATGCTTTAGACTTGAAAAAGTGAGCATCACTCTTGAAAGTTTGTCAATATAATTGAATGTTAGTCCAATACTCATTCATTTGGTATCTAATATAAAGTCACATTGCTTATAACATTTTCTGTTTTTTATGTTTTTACCTATCGTCACCTAATTCTGTTTTTTTTTTTACACTTTTATCTCCCTAAAAATGAGTTAGCTGAATTTCTGTTTTTGTAAAGGGCTGTGAAAGCAGGGCTACGGATGCAAAGTACCACTATCATGCGGTACTGAGCGCACTGGTGGCAGCTTTTCTACTGCAGGAATAATGTTACATTGCACTATCAACCCTGCTTTCACAGTCCCTGATAGAAAATGCTTAAAAAATAAATAAAATAAAATTAGAAGATGGAAAAAAAATTACAATTTATAGGAAATTTAGCTATGTTTTTAAAAGTTTTCCCCTAAATTATTTTTTTAAGAATTATGAAGTGTCTATCACATTGAATACAATGATACCCTTATATCCTGAGCTCTGTCACAAAATGTCACAGAGTTGTCCAATATTGTTGTGTTGGATACTTCTCTGGCACTCAAAGGGTTAAACGGACCTTTGACGACTTAGTTTTTTTGTAAACAGTAGATTTGGGCCCTGCATGTAAAACGGACTGCTGTTCAGTGAATGTATTGTGGTTGGTCCTGGCTGAAAGCCAGCCAAGAGTTGCCAAAAGACATCTGCACACAACATGGCCAGCATGTGAGGCAATTTTCCTAATTATCATTCAGGAATTTGTCTCTGGGACTGCAAAACTAAATGTGTATCCTTAATATAATATCACTAGTTTGGCTGCTGAAAAAAAGCAGAGCTATACGTACATGTTATAATTCACACATTAAAGGGATGGTAATGTTTCATAATAAAAGCAGCTCTAATTAATCATCATAGTATTTGGGCCTTGGAGAGTATTATTTCAATTCTGTCAGAGTTGTAGTTCAAGAGTAATTGAATGATAAAGTATCCCCTCCCGCCCCTTCTACTGATGTAACACTGCTCAGCTTAGAGCAGCAGGGAGTGTCCAGGTAGATTGCAGAGAAGGACAATCTTCAATTAAGATAAGGGAAAAACCTGAAAAACCTGTCAAGGGTGGCAGAGTTTTCATTGTTCTCACAGAAAGAATATTGACCTTTGACGTGATCTGTCTGGTCTATGGACTGGATTCCACATCTGAGGAGTGGGGGCTTACACTAGGTAAAAGGGTCGGGAAGGGGATACTTTATCATTCAATTGCTCTTGACCTACAGTGCTCACAGTAATGAAATAACACTCTCTATGGCTCAAATACTATGAAGATTAATTGGAGCTGCTGTTTTTGTGAAACATTACTATCACTTTAATGGAGAACTAACACCTCCGAACAGTAACTCCTGGATGTCTTATCTACGGAGGCACACATGACAGTTGCTAGCAGTTTTTTTCAAACTGAAGCAGGCAGAGTGTGCATTGTGCTCCACATCCTTCTTGGCCTTAACTGGTTAGAATGACCATGTGCTTTGTGCAGAGTCTGAGGTCTTGAGGTCCAGCTAGTAACAATGAACTCCATCTCCATGCACATGTCATGCAGAACTGATTGAAGATGTTATCACTTGAACTAAGGCATATTGGCTGTGGAAAATGGGGGTTTATTATGGGGTATAACTTCTCCTTTAATATCCATTGGAAAAGGTAGCAATGCAATTTTTGATTAAAGAATGAGTGAGCATCCTTATACTATCCACCTGTTTCGGACTACAACATCCATCTCTCTCAGTCAATGACGTGCTGAAGATGATGGGAGTTTATAGTGCAACAACAGCTGGGGAGAGCCAGGGGTTGGCCACCTCTGTTTTATAAATCAGCCTAATCAATTGGATATATTTGCATGTAGTTTTGCATTTGAAATCTGATGTAGAGGAACTGGAGCAATTTTGGGGCATAGGGGAGAAATAACAAAATAACAAAACATAAATTTAAATGGTTTTTTTAATCTCCTGATGCACTGGAGATGTATCTTAAATCTAAGGGGTTAATTTGGAAGGGGGTCTATCTCCTTGACTAATTTGCATCTTCTAGCCTCATCCTCTGATAGGGAATTTCTTTTCCCCTCTACGATAAGTCTTGATGAATAAGGCCCTGTGAGTTCCACTGCCCTTCCCCATGTGGCAGAGAAAATAAAATTCCATAGCTTAACTTTGTGCAGAGTTAAGTAAGCAAAACTAAGTAAACGATGACAGGATCCGTCAGTCTGTTGAGGGGTTTTGTGAAGAATCGCATGCTTTTCAGAGTTCAGATTTTATAGCAATCTGTTCCCTCAATGTTTGTTGTGTTTTTTTTATAGGCCAATCTGCCCCTGCTACAGCGGGAGCTTCTGCACTGCGCAAGGCTGGCCAAGCAGAACCCAGCTCAGTACCTCGCTCAACATGAGCAGCTGCTTCTGGATGCCAGCACCACCTCACCTGTTGACTCCTCAGAGTTGCTTCTCGATGTGAATGAAAATGGGAAGAGGAGAACTCCAGATAGGTAAAGAAAACCAGTCTCAGAAGGGCCAAACACATGGATGTTAATGTAGGAAATCCACTAGTGTAACTCCCTTTCGGGGTTTATAACATAATATAATATCACTTCAGTGCACACCTGTGCATACACTCTCTGGCCTTGGTAAGACTTTAATATGAACGGTGCATAGAAAAGAAACCTAATGCACACTCTTCCTCAATCAATGTCCCATTTAAAACAAAGCAGCCCCTCTGAGGTGCTAAGGGGGGGGGGCTGAAAAAGTATAAAATGGTCAGTGTTTCACCTAGGCTTCTTAAAAGGCAAATATGGTGACTGATGTAAGACCCCAAGCTTTAAACTTCAAAACCCTCTTTGAATCTGGGTAGTATTAAGGGTCAACCAGTCAAAACAATTACAGCAGTAGCCAATAGCATAGATCTACCAGGTAAACATGCAGGCACCAGATGTTTATATTGTGTCAAATGACAGCAGGTGTGATCAGAACATACATGCTGTCAAAGCAGACAAACCCTGGGGATCAGCTGATACTTATGCCTATACAGCTTTGACTGCTGCGTGTATGTTCTGATCACATGGGCTATTATTTGAAACAATATAAACATCCGGTGCCTGTGTCATAACATCTATCTTAATCAGTCTTTACACCTACCTATATCAAATACCTTGTTAAAGGACCAGTACCTTTTTTATATAGAAATGTATACATTACAGAATATTTCCTTCTAAGTAAAACAATGGTACTCCCACTGCTGGGAAATGCATATTTCCAAAGTTATTAGAGTTTAAATTGTTGGGTTTACATTAACAGTACCCTCTAGTGGTAAGATTTCAGTAGGTTTTCTGTTGCATTCTATGGGAAAACTGAGTCACTGACAAATAGTTATCCATGTGATAGTAACTGCTGAGTAATTCCTGTCAGTTTGAATTTGAACAGGAAGTAATCATGCTGTCACTCACTTCCTGGCAATTTGAACAGTTATATATTTTGAATAAAACAGCTGACAAGACTGTGAGTACCCTCATTTTACTGTGCAGGAAAAAAGTTATGCTTTATCTAACTATATAAAAATCTAAGTGAATCGCATTCATTGTTAGGGGGCGAGGCTGGAAAATTCTGATTGGTTGAGGAGGAGACTAGGACCCCTGCCTCCTCAACCAACCACCACAGCCACTCTGTTTAAAAAAAGAAAAAACGCTAGCCACTGGTTTAGGAGAGGGCAGGGGGCAAAGCCAGGCAGAAGTGGGTGGGATCAGGAAACCCTCTTACATCAGTGAGTGAAGGTCTTGTTGGATACCCCTCTGTTACTCAAAAGGTTAAAAAAAATATATATATATTATTTAATAAAAAGATAACAGCTCCTTTAGGTTTATTTCATATATTGCTTCCTATGGGCCTTATGCAGAAAGCAAAATATGAGCAACTCTGGAGCAAACTAGCTGTACCATGGCGAGATCTCTTTGGATTAAAATTACCATTTAAAGCAATTGGAATTTGCATGCATTCGCTGTTGTGCTGTTGGTCTGATCCAGAATTGCTCCAGTTCTTCTAGTACATTAGCTGAATATATATTTCCCCTTACAAGTGAGGTGAACCTGTTACTCCCTGATGCAAAATTCTCTGCAGTATAACAGTGCAACCCTATGACTTTCATTCAAACAATAAGTGAAATTAAACAAATCAAATTGCATATTCCAAGAGAGATGATTTGACTATATGATTCTGAGCTAAAACAGGAACTGTGCCTGGCGAAATGTCTATTTACTAACCTTGTTATGGCAAAAATTCAACCTCTTAATGCATCTTGTGCCGACGGGATAGCAGAGTGGTAGTGTATGGGTGTTTTGGGCCATTCAGAAGCATAACTAGTAATTGGGGAGACCCAGTGCAAACATTTTTGGTGCTCCTAACAGAAATATTTCACTGGATCCTATTGGGACCCCTTGGATGCTGGTCTGGACCATGTCACACTTGTACTCTCTGCATCCCCTGTAGTTACGCCCCTGATTCCATTTTTTTGCACTTTGTTTATTGTTTATGTATTCCTCAAGGAGCGGAGGAAATTGGCATAACTTAATTCAAATACCCTGGATAATTTGGAGCTTTCTTGTATTACATTCATAACTACGGAGGAGCATGCACTGGATTAAAGCGTTCAACAATGGAGAATTAATAAATCCCCTCCCCAATATCATTATCTTCATAAAAATGACTTACCTTGCTGCTTTTCCTGTGCATCAGTAATGCCTGCCTCAATAGACCCCCACTCACATGGGTCCACAAAAGCGTCAAAGTATTTTTTAGAAATATGTATTAACCCCTTAAGGACCGGAGGTTATGGGACATTTCCGTCCCATAACGTCCGCATAGGGGCACTTTGACGAGCCGGTACACGTGACCTGTCACGTGTATCGGCGCGTCACTATGGGGCTTGAAACAGATCGCTCCGATCTTGGAGCGGTCTATTTCATGCCCTATTTTTACTTACAGCTCTCCCGGTAGAGTGATGTAAGTAAAAAGTACGTGACGTACCAGGACCGTCAAGGGTCTTTCGAGCAAATTTACCCTTGACGGTCCTGGTACGTCAAGGGTCCCTAAGGGGTTAAAAACAAGAAAAACAAGTATGACATTGGTACAGCAAAAGAAAGGCATTTAAATTATATGTTTTTTCCCCTATTTCTGGCACAAAATAATCCTAAGGAAATGTATATGTATAGTGTACATGTGGTTTTAGGCTAGGGCTTACCCCATCTGCTTGCAGACTTTTGGCGCGATGCAAGAAACCTTTGCATTGGATAAAGGCATTTTTGTGCGCAGATAGATTTTGCTTATGTTCTAATCCAGGAAGCTAAATACCAAACGCTTCTTGAATTGGGCATAAAAAATTCCATTGTACGAGAACAGTACACAGACGTATAAATTCATTTGCAATAGCAGTTCTTGCATAAGGCGCATTCGCTATTCCACTCACACAGATTTGTTAATCTTAGCCACGCCCACAAAAAATAAATATACGCAGCTGTTCACTAATCTTGAATTTTCATGCGCAATTCAACAAAATCATGTGCAAACCTATTCCCTAGTGGTTTTCCCAGGGAAATAGGTGATTGCGCACGTTTCCTGCATCGCGCCATTGGTCCAGTATTTTAAGAAAGATATGCAGGAACATTAACCATCAAAAGTTGCATCGTGAGATATAAATCAGGATGTGAAAATGAATTTGTATTCTTCATTATGCAGATGTATAAAGTTTATTTTTGTGGGGGATTTGAGGTTTTCTGTATAATATTGTGAATACAACCCTACCGAGGCTGATTTACTAAAGAGAAATGGGACAATTCTGGAGCAAACCAAGCAGACCATTGTGGACAATTAAAAATACCTAATTGTCCACTGATTTGAATGGTGCTTTTAACGCATTGAATACTAGAGAGGTCCCCAAAGTATTGCTCTGTTATGCGTTAGAGATCTCTTTAGCATTGCAGGTGTTAAAGGCACCCAGGGGGTTAAGCTGCTTCCTTCCTGGCCATGGCATTAACTCTTTGAGTACCATAGATATATCCATGGGCATTGAATACCTCACTGACACTCAAAGGGTTAATCTAATCAACCAAGTGACTACTCAGAAAAGCTACAAATCAGATTGACTAGAACATTCACAGTCCCATAACCATAGTGTTGGGGCTCTGGAGCATTGCTTACCCCCCTTGCACACAGGGTTAAGGGAAGAGTGATGCTGTCTCTGCCCTCCAATGGAATATAGAGTACTGCGAGATTGCAAAGTGTCCTCTGCAACTGCACACAGAGCAATGGGAAGATCCAAACGTTTCCAAAGTAATGGAGCTGAATTTGCTTCTGTAAATGCCAGTAGCATAACCAGCTATTGGTGCTTAGTGGATATGGCAAATAGCCATGTTAACATATAAACACACCCTCAGGAATAAGAAAAGAGGCTCATTAAGCTACATCTAAACCTGCAAATGAGCCATTGTTGAAGGAGACAGTGTAACATTGTAAACCTGATGACGGCATGGAAAAAGCATGGTGATGTGGGCATATCTGAGGTGTAATCACAGGCATAAGATGGCAAGACGCCATTGTGCATACCACAAGATGGATTCAGGTCAGGTTATTATTAATATTACTGTTCTTTATTTATATAGCGCCAACTAATTCCGCAGCGCTGTACAATTGGGAATAGACATACAGAGTTATTAAATAATACAATCAAATGTGGAGAACAGAAGGATTAGGGGGCCCTGCTCGTGAGGTTGACAAACTGTAGCCTTATCGAACTTTAGTGCATCTCCCACCTGATCTTCTCAGTACATCAGATTCAGAAGGATGTATGTATGTATGTATCCGCCGGCATAGCTCAACTTCTGCTCTAATCTAAAAATCATGTGGCTGCACTCCTATGTACGAGTGAGTATGATCAATTTAGTTCAGATCACTGTGAACACTTTGCCATTGTTAAGACTTTAAAGCGGAGCTTTCAGATAATAGCCAGTCACCATGCATTCATTAAATGCATGGCGACTAGCTTGAAAATATATGTTTTACCGTAAAAAATACGTCTCTAAAGGAATCCGTCCCGTTTCAGGACTGACGAGCAGGTTAGTGCAGTCTGTGAGCCTGCGCCATCAGTCCCTTCCGGTGACCATATGGTGCAAAGCAGTCTACTATATGGAGACTGGGACTGACGGCGCATGCGCACAGACAAGATGTCTGCACTCTAGCCTCAGTTCCGGTCTCCAAACGGGATGGATTCCTTAAGACACATATTTTTTTATGGTAAGACATCTATTTTCAAGCTAGTCACCATGCATTTAATGAATGCATGGTGACTTGTTATTAACTGAAAGTTCCTCTTTAATGAATGCAATCCCTGAATGCCACCCCTATAACATTTGCAGGGAAGTAAAGTAATTTTACATTGATTTCTTCTGCTTCTTGTAATTACACGGTATTAAAAAAGATGAGGAGGAATGTAAATCCCTGAACCACCCATACACTCCTTGGCGCATGCAACGTTTAAGGAAGCATTTATTTGCATAAATAACTTTATTCGTAGGCAGTAGTCAGCGGCAGCTTACAAAATTGATTTTAAAACCAATTTGAACCCAGAATCGTATTAATACATCCCACTTGCTATGTTTAATTTAGGCCTAATTAATTAATTAAAATACTTTGAATTTGGTTTCACCAAAATCAGAGATAATTTAGTTTTAGAAATAAAGAAATTCTAGCAAGATTTCTCTTTTTTTTTGGTTAAGTCCCAGTACTTCAAATAAAAGTTCTTTTTTGCCAGAAAAAAGTAGCTTTATACTGTAAGGGAACCTGCCCATATTTGTGTGTCTTTGTTTGATCGGGTTATCTTCACAGACTCAATCCTTTCAAGCATGAAATTAGAAATGCCGAGGAATTTAGCCAGCAGCTATTTTTCATAAACTGATCAGATGCAAATTTTTAAGTCACTATGTTGATAAGCTCAGGAAATAAAATCACGAGCAGAATAGAGCTGAAAGTCAAGTGTAGCATCCACAGCTTATGACATTATCCACGGTGTTTGTGAAAATAATATATTTGGGGAAGGGTCTGTCACAGATATATATATATATGTAAAGATGCATTTAGTGTGAAAAATAAGAACGTATTTGGGGACTTTCCATATCTTTGTTGGTGATTTTGATTTTCAGAGTTAATTACCAGGTCCCTCGGGACAAGATTTCTTTATCTTTGCTGGGTGACTTCCCTGGCAACCTTGCCCACATCCCAACCGATTAAGACACCTTTTTGCCTAATTTAGCCTTCTATAGGGCAAAATCCAGCCTACTCTCCTCCACCAATTACTCCCCACCCACAATCCTATATAATAATTCGATAAAACGTGTGTAACAACAAAGTCATGCGCAGTAGAGACTGCCCACTCCATGGCTGATACAGGGCTGGACACTCCTTCGGCGTTTCCAGCTCTGTATCAGCCGCGGCGCGGGCAGTCTCTACTGCGCATGACCGCCCCATGACCGGGTGGCAGTGGCACTGTGGCCCGTGCAACGGGCTCTTCAACTAGTATGAGATAAACCATGTAGTCTGGATCATCCCACACCAGCCCTTCTTAGCAGTCTGGTGGCTGAGGTCAAGGACAGTCACAGGTATTGATAAGAATACCAAACAGAAAGTAAATAAAACAAGAATGCAGTAATACAAATAATAACATTTTATGCAGACTGTCCTCTTTCTGAAGTATAAAACTATGTAACACTTCTTAGGGTTGTGTTTAGATAGTATAGTATTATAAAGAAACGTAATATTTCCACTTAATTTTTAAAGGAAAAAGACTTTGCTATCATCTCTGCACTTAACTAATTACAAAGCTTTTCTATAATTAGCTTAATTATGATGACACTCAGCATTGTAAGGGCCCTATTCAGACTAGAGACAAGCTGCTATGTATCTCTTGCCCATGGTGAAAGATAATATGCTATACCATGGAGCCTTTCACATAGGTGACTATTGGCTTGTGTGAGCACACCCGTGTCCAGCATGTTGCAACTTTACTGTCTTCCCTTAAGAATGCTGTAAAGTAAGCAAGGTCTGCCCTTTGGTCTGTGGGACCATGGGCAGGCTTTTCTCATAAACTGAGCTGGAGGCTGAGATGCCCATAGCAACATCCAATGAGTGACCAATCCAAGTGGGTGCCATTTAGTAATTCTGGCTGCTCGTGTGGGATGACTGGAAGACATGCCACTTCTTCATTCCAGATCAGTGGTGGAAGGTAGAGAGAGGTGGGTGAACTGTGACAATTCTGTCACCTGTGTGAAACAGCCCTAAGGCACAACATGTCATTATGGCATTTTTATCTCATGTCTCGATTCCACTGCAAGTGATACATTTGACTAGTGGTTTAATCTCACAGATTCCTTTTGAAGTCTACTGGGGAATGTAGAAATTAAATCACATATCAAAGTGCAGTGCAGTCCAGAAGAATTGGAGTAACTGGAGCAATCTAACAGCACCATAGGGTCCAAATTAACATTACCAAAATTTCCAGTCCACAATGCATCAAAGACCTCTCTAGTGTTTAAGGGATTAAAAGCTTCATTTAAATGAATAGGTATTTATAGTTCTCCCCTATGTCCAAATTGGTTTGCCTCAGAATCCAGTTTCTTTAGCACATCTGGCTTAACCAAATGTTATGAAAAATAAAGTAAGTAATATCAGTTTCAAAGTTATAAAGCAGAACCTTCAGGTGCCTCCCAAATCATGTTTTCACATAGCAATAAGCATATCAATACTTGTATTATCCTTAGTAAGTCTGGCATTATTTAGAAATCCAACTTCTTCTGGAGACTCACCGCAGATGACAGCGCAGACATCTTGCTGAAGAGGCATCTGTGCGCCTGCACTGTCCATCCCTGTCTCCATTATGATTGGTGGGGCGAGTTGCATTGTACCCTAAGGTACAGAAAAGGGCAGACATTTCTGGCACACAGATTCCTCTATGTGAGGATGCCTACTGGTGAGTCTCCGGAGTTGGATTTTTAAATAATGCTGGACTATTAATGATATTACAGGTATTGATATGTTTATTGCTATGTGGAAAATTATTTAGGGGGCACTTTACTATGCCTGAAAGTTCCACTTTAAATCAAGGATAGTCAATCTTAAAACATTCATCTGTTGAAGACTATAACTCCCATCATCCTCAACCAGATGTTGGCTTTTTGGGAATGATGAGAGATGTAATTTCCAACAGCTGGAGTATCAACAATTGACAATGTCTGTTCTAAATAATATCTTTCCAGGGAACAGCTATGTACATACATCTCCCTAATCTTGCCGTCTTATTTAGTCAATACATTTCAATTGTAACAAGTGAGACTTCATTCCATCATGGTAATAGGATCACAGGGGATATCAGAGTATACCTTATAAAGCAATCATATAATGTGTATTATTTTGACAATGAAAAAATGTAACTTATCACAAATATTACTTTCATAATTTTGACATAAAATGCCATTTATTCTTCTTGCAAAAGCTATGTTCGTTGATGTTTTTATGTAGAAATCTAGATTAGGTTTAATAGAGTATGAACGGTCTGACAGCAACGCTTTATGTTTTACTGAATGTTTTCTTGGTGCATATGGTCTGACACGGATGAGTGGTCACGCTGAAATTTTGGAGTCTATTAAACTGGCTCATTAAAAAGATCAATCTGTTTCGATAATAACACTGGGAGGCATCCGTCACTGAAAGAGTAAAAAAAAAAAAATTGACACGTAAAGAGAAAATATATTGGTGTAATTTGTCCGTGACATGACATGGTAGCAAAGAGCTTACTTTGTTTATCTTACTGATAGATGTCTGTTCCAGTTGGAGAAAAATATTGTCTACATTGCAAGATTAATGGCCATCCATTTTATTCTAAGGCCCCTATGCACTAGAGCAGTCTCTATCCTATGTGAAGCAATGCATTATAATGCTCTCTAGCATTCATGGGGATAAAATCCATATTTAAATTAATAGGGGTTTTCATTTGTCTCCTATAGTGCATTTGGTTTGTTCCAGAATTGCTCTTCTGTTGTTTTGTGCATATGATTGTAACACTTGATGCAGTATGGTGGGTTACTGTAGAGTGTATGGACTGCTTGCACAAAGAAATGAATGAAAATTACCATTGATTTAAATGAGGATTTTACTCCCTTGGACTATAGAGAGCTGTTGTCCAATTGGTTTGCTACAGAGATTTTCTACGTTTTGTTTGTTGCAATGGGTCTATGATCTGTACAAGTTGTTATCTTTTCATCAACCCGGACAAATATGTTTATAGAATAATATGTGTCTTTTCTTTTCAGAACCAAAGAAAATGGCTTTGATAGAGAGCCTTTGCACTCAGAGCATCCAAGCAAGCGGCCGTGCACTATTAGTCCAGGCCAGCGGTACAGTCCAAATAATGGCTTGTCCTATCAACCCAATGGTCTGCCTCACCCCACCCCACCACCACCTCAGCATTACCGTTTAGATGATATGGCCATTGCTCACCACTACAGGGACTCGTACAGACACCCCAACCACAGAGACCTCAGGGACAGGAACAGACCTATGGGTAAGAGAACTAAAGTAAGCTGCATCCTGGAGCAAACCATCTGCACTGTAGAGAGCAATACACATTTCCAAATCTCCAATTGATTTAACCCCTTAAGGACCTGGACAGTCATGGAATTCTGGGCTCCCCGCGCGGCTGCACACTGTTCGGGGAGTCTGGAATCGGAGTCACAAAAAAAAAATGGTCCCTGGTCCTTAAGTGACCGCAAAGTATGTGCGCGGCCGGTCTTTAAGGGGTTAAATGGGGAATTTAACCTCTAGAACACTAGAGATATCTTCAAGGCATTGCAGAGATTATGATATGCGGGAAATTGCGGCTATAATCCAAAAAGTATATATAGCTAAATAGATAGACAGATAGATAGATATACAGAGAGAGAGAAAGATAGATAGATAGATAGATAGATAGATAGATAGATAGACAGAAGAGAGATAGACAGATAGATAGATAGATAGATAGATAGATAGATAGATAGATCTAGATAGATAGATAGATAGATAGATAGATAGATAGATAGATGAGAGATAGACAGATAGATAGATAGATAGATAGATAGATAGATAGATAGAAGAGAGATAGACAGATAGATAGAAGATAGATAGATAGATAGATAGATAGATAGATAGATAGACAGAAGAGAGATTGACAGATATATAGATAGATAGATAGATAGATAGATAGATAGATAGATAGATAGACAGAAGAGAGATTGACAGATATATAGATAGATAGATAGATAGATAGATAGATAGATAGATAGACAGAAGAGAGATTGACAGATATATAGATAGATAGATAGATAGATAGATAGATCTAGATAGATAGATAGATAGATAGATAGATAGATGAGAGATAGACAGATATATAGATAGATAGATAGATAGATAGATAGATAGATAGATAGAAGAGAGATAGACAGATAGATAGAAGATAGATAGATAAATAGATAGATAGATAAAAATGTGTGTGAGGTTCCAAAAGCTGTGGTAACAGAAATTGTATATAAAAGGTCTGATAAAGTTCTTATACCATGATTCCTCAATACTCAGATTATTACCATCATTTTGTGCTTTTAATTCTACCATCTCCTTCAAAGGGAAAAACAGTCTTAAAAATGGGTGTGTTTTTTAAGTAGTTTTAAAAAAAAAATCTGTCTTTTTTTCTTATTTCCATACTTTTTTCATCAAAATAAAAATGGGCTTAACTTAAAGAAAAAGAATAATAGAAAAATATTTAAATTTGCATCTTTGTATAATTTTTAATTCTTTAGGATACATTTTCAGAAGTGACGGATTTACTTCTGAAAATAACGTTCCCTTTTTGATTAATACATCTTTTTGAACATTGCACCCAATGTGTTAAAAAAAGTGACTTATTCCTAGGGCATATTTCCCCTTTAAATCAGTCACTTTGTGACAGAGAGGTGCAGTTCTGCAGCAAGTCAACTGCACCATAGTGGACAAATGATAAATCTCTTTTATTGAAGGAAGACTTTTAACATATTAACCCCTTGAGTGCCAGAGGGTTATGTGTTGCGTACCCCTCTGGCACTCAAATGGTTAAATGCTAAGAAATATCTCTTTCAATCTCTTTCATTCGAGAAGTTCCATTTAGATCAATGGTAATTTGATTTTTGTCACCTGTGGAGTACTTGGTTTGCCCCAGAATTACAGAACCCTTAGGCCTCAGACTTATAAAAGCAAACTAGAGTTATTCTGAAGTAAACCAATTAAAAATTCCTACATTCCCATACACATGAATAGAACTTTTTAACCCTTCACAATGCTCTGGAGACCTATCTAGCATTCAAGGGTTTAAAAGACCAATTTAATTTAACAAGAATTTTTATTTATGTGTCCCCCTATGGTGCAGTTGGTTTACTCCAAAATAACTTAATAAATCTGGGCCTTAGCGGGACATTTATTAAAGTGGAGTTATTTGAATTCCATCTTTAATATGGAGTAAAAAAAAAAAATAATAATTTGGTATTTATATAAATTATAACTACACCTTAAGAGAGCGTAACGCCATGTAGTTGTTTTTTTTTTTTTAAAAGTGGCGTTGGGAATTGTAAGAAAAGTGGAGCAGCAGCAGTTTTATAAAGAAATGCCGCTCTTTGCCACATTTTAGCGGCACAATCTTCTCCACAATATTAACGCCACGTCTGACCTGCTCTTATTTGTGGCGTAGTTAGTCCACATTTGTGGAACAGCAGTATGGATTAAAAAAATCACAATTTTGAATAAAAAAAACACACTATTATGCCGCATTTATAAACGTTAACACTTTGCGTCATAAATATCTACTATAATAATAAGGAATAGGGGCAGTTTAAGAATACTTCAGGAAAAATGGACAAGAAAGATTTTTTATAATTGTCCCCCTTAGTGCCTTCTTTAACTCTCATATTGCTTTTATTTAGAGATGAAAATAACGGTGGTCATTTTTATAACATACTCTATAATTGTTAATATAAAATCAAAGTAATTAAATCTCATTTGTTATTGATTTAAGTGTGGGAGAAAAACTCTAGAAATAACAAGCAGTCACTCTTTGAGCTGAAAGTGGTAATTAAACACTTTGAACTCCCACTGAAGAACTGACAGCAGAGATGGTTATAATGGGTCTTCAGCTCTTCCAGTCAGTTTAAACAACAAATTCATCAATGACAGACAAAATGTGACTTTGCAGAACACTGGGTATACCAATTGCTGTGCGGTGAGAATGTAACACTTTCTGACATTGTCTTTTTTTATTATGAAGGAACAGATTCCCTATCAACCCCAAAAATATCTGCATATTTTTAACCCTTTACGAACAAGAAGGGTGCACAGTGCATTAATTCACAATTTGTGGCACATCCCTGTGGTTATGCTAATGCTGCTTATTTGTTACTTTGGCCTAAGTACCACCACATTTTAGGTTTAAATGAACAGTTAAGTTTTATTGTGGGAATTAAATTGTGGGTTGGGGAGGTAAAGCTTTTTCTTCTAAAGTGGAATTACCACCGCTAAAAAACTTGAGCTGCAATAATTCCCCATCTGGCGACTAGCTGCTCAGTAGCGCCAGAATGATTACCTTGTTAAATACAATTATCCATTCTTCCCGGGCTGACAGCCAGGACGGAGCGCAGACATCTTTCCATAGTGACATCTGCACGCCTGCGCTGTCAGTCCCAGCCGGCTCTAGGAAGAGTTGCTAGGAGCCGTTGGGCACAGGCGTCACTATGGAAAGATGTCTGCGCTCCGTCCTACCTGTCAGCCAAGAAAGAATGGATAATTCTATTTAACAAGGTAATAATTCTGGCGACTAGCAGCTAGTCACCAGATGGGGAATTATTGCAACTCAAGTTTTTTAGCGGTGGTAGTTCCACTTTAACCCTTTGCCTTTATAAAATCCTGGTACAAGTTTTCCAAAGCAAGCTCATTATGTTTTTCTGCTATGTTTAGGGTTGCATGGAACACGGCAAGAAGAAATGATTGACCACAGACTGACAGACAGAGAATGGGCAGAGGAATGGAAACACCTAGATCATGTAAGAAATACACATGATACATTTTTGACTAATTGATAATACACACATATGGTCAGCTGAAGATGGTGGAAATTGTAGTCCAACAACAGCTGGGGCATGCAGATTGTGAGAAACTGAAAACACTCATTGTTTTCCATAAACAGACAAAAAAGCACTATAGCAGACTGTATGTATTCTCATCTCTAAGCTGTTGCATGATTGTCAATAACATAATGCATATTCTGTACTCTTTATATATTATGCATATACATCTTGGAAAAAAATAGATCACAAAAAGCACTATTCCTGACTGCATGTATTCCCTGCCCTAAGCTGCTGCCAGTGTGGGAGTCTTCTGTTTTAGGTGGTATTACTGGGGGCGTGGCTGGTGGGCGGGGCATTAGCAAGAATTTTTAGGTTATTTCATAACCTATTAACACCTCTTTATGTAAATGAATTAATGTTAAACAAGCATTAATGTGAGTTGTATTGCTGTGTAGAAATGTGATACACTATATAGACACCACACAGTCTGCTCTCCTAAAGAGGGACACTTGGGAGGTATGGGTCATCACTTCATGGCATATTCTATCCTATTTGGGCCATATGTATAAAGGTATAGAAGTGCAAATCTGGAGCAAGGATGAAAAGGCCCAATGATTTAACCCTTTGAGTGCCTGAGAGGTACACAACGTATTGCTCTGCAATGCGCTGAGTACCCCTCCGGCACTCAAAGAGTTAAAAGGGGCTTTTCATTTCTTGAATGCTAGAGAGGTCTCCAATGCATTGGAGACCTTTCTAGCATTCAAGGGGTTAATAGGGCCGTTTAAATCAATGAGGCTGTGGAATTTTCATTGCAGTCCTATGGTACAATTGACTTGCCCTAGAATTGATCGTGACAAATAAGGCCATTCATATATTGTACATATAATGTACCTTAGAAACAATAAACTAAAGTGTAACCTGTAAGGTTTAACCCTTTGAGTGCCAGAAGGGTACGCAACACATTGCTTTGCAATGCATTGCGTAACCCTCTGGCACTCAAAGGGTTAAAGTGATAGTAATGTTTCAAAATAAATGCAGCTCCGATTATTCTTTATAGTTTTTGGACAATATAGAGCTTTATTATCATCCTCTATGATGTGTGGTTCCAGAGTAACTGAATCATAAAGTGTCCCCCTCCCTCCCATTTACCTATGTAAAGCTGCACAGCAAGACTGTCCGGATGGATCACAGCAAGGGACAATCTTCTGTTAGCATAAGGAAAACCTGTCCTCCTCCTTCAAGGGGGCAGGGTTTTCCTTGTGCTCACAATCAGGAGATTGTCCTTCGCTGTGACCTGTTCAGTCAAACCAGATTCCACACCTGTGGGGAGGTGGCTTAAACTTGGTAAAAGGGGCGGGACAGGGACACTTTATAATTCAATTACTCTGGAACTACACATCCTAGAGAATGATAATACCTCTCTACATGACCCAAAAAACTATAATGAATAATTGGAGCTGCATTTATTTTGAAACATTACTATCCCTTTAAGACATTCCTCTGCCTCGAGTGCTTGATGATGAATAGACACATACAGTAGGTAACTAAAATGTGTCGTACTGTGTTTCATGCATTAAATCCACTTAGTAAAAATGTCTCTATATCCAGCCCCAAATTCCCTACTCCAGAAATCTATTCTTTTCTTTAGTCCGCATAAATGAAATCTACAGGACAGAAATAGATTTATAGCTTGGCTTTCTATAAACAATATCGGTCTGTTCAGACAGTTTCTTAACGTTCAACAGAGTGGTTGCTTGAATTGATTTTCTCCCTTTGCTATGCTTCACTTGCCTAACTAATTTACAGTATATCATCTTTATACGCTGAATATTGTCTTCATGCACTGTTGTAGCAAGCTAAATAATGACAGACATTTCCATCGCTGTTTGCGGCAGTCCTATGCAAATTTCAAAGATGCAAGATTACTAAGTCATAATATATTTAAAAAGAATAAGTCTACCAACATCACAGATGGCAGATGAAAGTACTTCCAGAGTGTTTGAAAGCTAAGCTTAATGAATGTTGCATGTTCTCAGACATTTCTTGTGTCTTTTTGAGCCGTTAGAATTTTATGCACAAAGAAAAAAGGGAAACTAGTAGCTATAGTTTTCTTATCGGTAGTACCAAAGAAAATGTGCTATTGAAAACTTCATGTTGTAAGGCAGGTGTGGCTAACTTGTGCACTCCCTCCACAGTCTTCTGTTGTTGGCTTTAATTCTCAACATCTTCAGAAAGTTAATGTCCAGCTGAGGATGATGGAAATTATAGTCCATCAATAGCTGAACTAGAAGCCAACTAGTTGGCTTTTCTCATCTATAAGGATTGAATGGGAGACTAAGTATGAAGGAGGTTATAGACCACAACAGTGGGGTGACTTTGCATGTTGACAGTTCCACTGAAAACTTATACATGGTTAAAATGTATTTTATAATCTTGATTTTGTTTCTAAACAGCTTTTAAACTGCATAATGGATATGGTAGAAAAAACAAGACGATCCCTCACTGTGTTACGGCGATGTCAAGAGGCTGACCGTGAGGAACTTAATTACTGGATCAGGCGGTACAGTGATGCGGAGGATTTAAAAAAAGGTAGCAGCAGCAGCAGCCATTCCAGACAGCAGAGTCCCGTGAATCCAGATCCTGTCCCCTTAGGTACATTAGTGGAACCAAGGGGTCCTTACACCCTTCAACTCTCTTTCATGTTTTATGATTCTTTTTCTCAGATACCCTACCTCATGTGAAGGTGGGAACAACTGAGACTGCAACAAACCTACTGAGTTGTTGCTTTATTTGGTTACAGATGTTTGTGCTAGTCATTATCCTATAATATAAAAGGCCAGATGTATGTTTGTCTGATGCAGTCATACACAGTAGAGACTGTCTGAACACACAGAATGCTGGCCCGTGTACAGGGCTTTAACACTAGTATTTCATAAACTGTGTGCCAGGAAAAGTCAGGAAGGTCCTTCAACACAAATTCTAACCCTGCTTTTGGTGGGACTCTAGGGGCAGCTTGAAATTTTACTTGGTCACCTAAATGTTGTAAATAACCAAGTCACACATCTCCACACTCCCCAGAAAAAAGTTTAACCCTTTGAGTGGCAGTGGGTACGCAACACATTGCTTTGCAATGCGTTGCATACCCCTCTGGCACTCAAAGGTTTAATATTTTTGATCTGCAAATAAATAAGCCTTAACATACAATACATATATGATAATATGATTAACTCTTTGAGAAACAGCACCATTCTGAAATTATATTTAATGTATATAATATAGTTAATACATCCGCTCTTGTCATTTAACAGATTTTTTTTCCGCATTTGTGCCTCAGAAACAAAACTAATTAGAATAACAATTATAAAAAAAGAGAGCTTCTGTTTTCCGCTCTCAGACATTCGAAATAATGTAGAAGATTATTGCAATGATAAAATGAATGTATGAGCACATTGGCTCACACTTTTCTCAGTAAACTCCCAGCATGCAGTGTTTCCACAGCGGTTGGGAGCTTTGGGTAGAGATATGCAAATGAGAACTACCACAGTGATATCATTTTTAGTTTCTAGCCATTTTCTTTTTGCATGTGCCTGATGTATAAAACAGCACGTACAGCACAGCAAGGGATGGAATAACATATGCATGCCTGTTCAAGTTCTGCCTTATGCATCTGTAGTCTTCTAATAAATTTGAATCCACAATCTGAATGAGGAATCTTATAAAGGCTAGCTCCGCCCATGATTCTGCAGAGTCTTTAAAGGTAAAGTGTGATATCAGAGGCAATCAATTCCTGGACCACTGGATATTATAAACTACTATTCCCATCATCCCCAACCAGTAGCAGGAGGAAGAACAATTGAGTAGCCTTTTGTTATAGGTTTGGAAGTACGTAACGTGTTCCTACACAGAATGTTGTTAATTCTTCTCTTGTGCTTATGTACAGACACCTTAGTACATATCTGCTTACAGCTCCACCAGCACACATCAACAGCCCCTTAAAGTGGAAGTGTGAGTTTGTAACAAATAGGTGACTTTGAAAGATATTTCAAAATCACCTACATTTTTGTTAAAATGTTAAAACTTTTTTTTTTACTTAACCCAATAAGTTATGAAATACGTAGCTTATTTATTTGTCGATTAATGCAAGTGTGGCAGGCATGCCTGCTATACCCTGACATTCCACACTGCTCTGCATTACCAACTGTCACTTCCTGTCATCCAGTACTAGCTTGGTTGCATAAACTGATAAAAGCATAAAGCAAATATCTCATAAACTATTGACTGAAATATGACTAACAAAAATATGTGATTTCAAAAGCTCTTCCAGAAGTTAAGTGTTAGTTGTACTTTATGGCCACCCCTTTACGTGGTATAAGCAAAAGGGAAGATTTTTGCTCTTATTGCCATGCAACCAGTTTGTACGTAGCTTTTGTCTGAGTGCATAGGAATGGCACACCCACAAATTGCTAACAGCATCCAACACTAACCAATGCTAGGTGTATGTGGAACAAATAAGCCACATTCCCATGCCGAAAGCTTTCTACATAACTGTTAAGCAGGAGTGAACAAGAGCAAACCAACTGCACCATAGGGGAGATATGAAAATTTGCCCCTGGAATACTAGGGAAGACCCCACGCCATTACAAAGCAGTGCCTTGGGGATCTCTCTATTATTCAAGGGAGTTAAAAGGCCCTTTTAACCCTTTGAGTGCCAGACGGGTACGGAACACATTGCAAAGCAATGCGTTCCGTACACCTCTGGCACTCAGAGGGTTAAATCAATGGATATTTTCTGAATTTTCATTCTTTCCCATAATGCACTTGGTTTGCTCCAGAATTGCACCATTATAGCTTGGGGAATAGAGGAGCCACTTATTCCTGTATGATTCCCCTTTAAGTACAGTTTTGGTCTGTGGACTGCCTGAGATGTTTATTTCTTTTATAGGGACAGTCAGCTCTTCAAATTGTGGATAAGATCCATTATTTTGGCAAGGAAGCTCCCAGGGAGAATAATGCTGCAAATAATCAGATATAATTTGAATCTGATGAAAATCATAACAAAGTATTTTTAGTTCCTAATTTGTAATACCACATAGTTTTGTCATATATTTTTCACAGCTGTTCAACAGCTCTGCTAATCTGTTCTTGGAAGAGTTTGCTCACTGAATTATTTCTATGGTTACAATATGTCACTTCATTCTCTCAGAACAGCTCTTTATGAGGTAAACCTCCTATTGATACAGACATCTTTAGTTCAAAGTACAGAGAGGAACACGGCTCCAAACTACATGCATTATTACATCATCTGACTGTGCACTTGCCAGTGCAGATGCCTGTAAGCAATATAATTAATGTGTTTCTAAACAAAAACATTAAAAACCACAGTTCATGATAAGCTTACATGCCAACTTTCTGACTTATCTAGAAAGGAGAAATCATAGACTCCCTGCTTCTTGCACGTGCACATACACACACATGCAAGCATGCATACTCACACTAACACACAGAAACGCATGCACACACACACACGCAGAGACACACACTAACACACACACACACAGACATGCACGCACACACACACCTTAATATGGCCACAGAATCCTGGATGTCATGTCATGAAGGCATACATGAGAGTTTCTAGCAGTTTTATTAAACTGAAGCAGGCAGAGCACTTGAGCCTACTTAACTATTAAATAAGGACATGACATTGCCATGTGCAGCGGGCAGTGATTATGTCCTGTGATCCTCCTACCAACTATCATGTCCGCCTCCGTTAACAAGACATCCAGGACTGCCTGCTCTTGAATAAAAGCAAAAGGACCAAATTAATGGATGTCATTAGGATTTTTTTCACCGTAGTAAGGTCAATGGGGGTTTATTATTTGGAAGATTTAGAGTAGAAAATGAGCTGTGCTGGTACATGTTAAATTGCCACACAACCTTTAAAAGTAACATTTGTGGCAGACATAAATGTTATACATAGGACTTAAATCATTTTAGTTCACTGTCTGATCAAGCCTAGTAAACAGCTAAATTGGCTGGATCCTTCTTTTTCCTCATGGAATCTTTCTATTTCAAATACATTCAATGTAAACACATAGGCAATGGATCATGTTCCTTCATGCCTTTTATATCTCAGCAAGTATTTCAATAATTTCTGTTGTCGTTCTCCAATTCACAATGGCAAACCAAATACGGTAAAGTTAATTTAGTAGACTTGATTCAACAAGTTTTTCTATGATGCAGACAGCTACAGATTTACAAGAAGAATAAAAGGGAAGACATGCTCTGAATATGCTTAGGAGGTGTTATGTATACATATAACACATATGGTTTATTGCCTGCAATATATTATTGTGTCTTAAAAACCCTTTGAGTGCCAGAGGGGTACGGAATGCATTGCACGTGCTTTCCATACCCCTCTGGCACTCAAAGGGTTAACACTTTTCTTAAACTCTTGCAAGCTAGACGGTTGTGCAAAACATTTCTTTGCAGTGCATTGTAGACTTCTCTTGCATACAAGGACTTGTCTTTTTAACCCTTTGAGTGCCAGGGGGTTTGCGCAACATATTGTTTTGTAATGTGTTGCATACCTCTCTGGCTTTCAAAGGGTTATTAAAGTGCAGTAATTTTTTAATGAAAAAATGTATTTATCCTGCTGAGTAAAATAAGATTACTTTGGGAAGATTTTTATTATAATTGAAACATAACTTTTTTTAAGCGACAGCGCCAGCTAGTGTAAAAAAGAAACAACTTTTATATCATATGCCTTGTGGGAGAGCTTGTCAGAGATTACAGCTCTCTAATGTAAATGATAGAAACAGCATCACCTGTTGGCCAGAGTGGAACATTGCAATTTAATTTAAAAAATAAGTTTGAGCTCTAATCATTTTTTAACCTCTTAAGGACCCTTGATGGTCCTGGTACATCATGGCTGGATTTGCTTGAAGGACCGATGACGTACCAGGACCGTCATGGAATTCCGGCCTCCCCACGTGGCTGCACACCGTTCGGGGAGACCAAAATCAGAATTAAAAAAAAAATGCTCCATGGTCCTTAAGTGATGATGTTCTTAGAAAAACTGTAGGAATTCTGGGACAAACAAACTGCACCCAGGAGACAAAGACAGTTTCCTCAAATGTTATCATGGTTTTAAAGCCTTGAATACCAGAAGGTTCTCCATCTCCTTCTCTTACACAGTGCTAGAAACGTTCTATCATTCAAGTGGTTAAAGGTCCCAGTTAAATAAATGGGAATTTGTATTTGTCCCCTATGGTACACATGGTTTAACCCAGAATTACTAAAGGGGAGACTTACTAAGGTGTGGTAAACTTATCTGAGAATATTCTCATCCTTAGTCCCTGGAGAAACACAGTGTGGGTAGAAGTGTCCAAATTATGTGATAAGCACATCACGTGGGTGGGGTTTAATCATGGGTGGATGATTCATGTGTGAATATGTTTGTGACGCAGGGGTTTAACCTAAAATGGACTGGGAAGTGGGAGGAGCAGGGTAGGAGTAGGTGGGATTGGTAGGAAAGTGGGTGGGGTCACCACCAAACTCACCCACCCATTGAATCAGTAACACAGTCTGTAAACCTAAGAAGAGGAGATAATGCCTCCAATGTGATAGATTCTCAATTTCCCATGTTATTCTATGGAGTGTATGAGCTCTCAAATGTGAGATATCTTAGTGTATAGGCTCCATAAAATAACATGGGATTTGGAGAAGTGACATCGTACTACAGTGTTATAAAGAGATGATAAAGTGGGGATAAAACTGGGGTCATTTCTTCAGTGTTCTATTGTCTCCAAGTCCTGTGTTTATGTCACTGGAGAAGTGACCTCCACCTTATGACCTCTTTATCACCCCTTAGTGCACCCCCCCTTTCTTTTTAGGTGCCTTACACTATCTTGGTTAGAACAAAATATCCGCCTGTGATTCAATTGGGAACCACACTTTTATTTTTAGGGTACAGGTTTACCAATTTATAAAATGAAATGCGTAAAATGGGGTTGAATGTGAATTAGATTTTTCAGCTATAATGTTGACGTGTGTACAGATTGTTAGATGTAGTGATCTTTACCTTATGTGGCCACAGCATAGCTCCAGCAGTAGAAATGAATGTTCCTAGGAGGCCAATGTGTTTAAATGGCTCTTTCATACAGCTGCTTTAGGCTGACTGCTTCCTTTGTACTGTAGCATAGTGCTTTTGGTAGTGCACTTTGATTTATGAAGACCTGGGACAAGACATGGCCATTTATCTTTTGCAGAAGGATTTTAGTGTGTTATTTGTAAAGCTTCATTAAATTAATTTGATTACAGATTGCTGTGCAATGCGTTGGGTACCTCTCTAGTGCTTCAAGTGTTATGAAATGAAATGACAAAATAGAATAATCTGGCCACATATGTATTACTGCTTTTGGAATGAATCTAAAGAGGTGCAGTCCTAGAGCCAACCAACCCGCACCATAGTGACAAGTACATTTCGGAAAATGTCCATTGATATAAATGGGGTGTGAAAGCCCTTGAATGCTACAGGTCTCAAATGAATTACAAAGCAATGTGTTTGGAGACCAGTATAGCATTCAAGAGGTTAAAGTCCCCATTAAAATCAACTGGGGTGGTTATTTCCTCCCTACAGTGCAACTGGTTTGCACCTTAGGTCCTTATGTTCAAATTTGGAGGTTTTTGGGGGCAAACTAGTTGTACTCTAGGGCAAAAATATTATTTCTACAGTTACTATTTATGTAAGTAGGGTTTTTAACTCCTTGAATACTTGAGAAGTGCATCCACAGAAAAACAATGAAAGAAGAGAGTTAGATAGTGAAATGTAATTTTCCCTCTATAGATAACAGCAGACTTCCAATGTGTTTAACCTTTAAGGACCACCCGATTTGGAGGTGGGTGGCTGATAAGGACCACTGCTCTTTCTTTTTTTTTATTATTGCAATTAATTCCGGGATGGCCAATCGGCGTGCTGCCATCCCCGAATTCCATTGACATGCCAGGAGTATCACCTGTCCTTTACGTGCAGCCTAGCATAATGGTCATGGCACATGAAGTGACGCTAATGTGTTAAAGGTTGAATATTTACCTGTTTCATTAAGGATATATACCTGAATAAAGCCTTTTCTTAACCCTTAGGGCCGTATGTTCAAAGGGATAACGACAAAAAATTGTCACATGAATGACAAAAATAAGTAATTGAATGCATGAACGACATATTTTCTATAGAGTATACGACAAAAAACTAGTAATGTCTGTTGTGTACGACACAACTCCAGAACTGACGGGCAAAGGGGCGGGGCAAGGGCAGGGCTAAACTATCCTCCAGTGTCGTATAGAGAGAAAATCTGTCGTAACTAACGACAAAAAAATGTCTTTTAAAAACGACAAAATTTGTACGTTAAGAAAAAAGTGGTGGGAATGTGTTCTGAATGTGAGAATTTTTGTCTTAAGTTAAGACATTTTTGTCGTTAGTTAAGACATTTTTTGTCTTTACTTAAGACATTTTTTTGTCATTACATACGACAATTTCAGTCAGGACAAACGACATATTTCCAATCACAACCGACATTGAAAATATTAATGATCCCAACGACACTGTTACAAACGACAAAAGCTATTTTGCTACTTCTTGGCCCTTTGCGTGCTAGAGAGGTATTCAACATATTTAAATGCAATGCATTGGATACATATCTGGCACTCAATGGGTTAAACAAATATCCAATAGGATTCATTTCCCTTTAACCTTTTTAGTGTCAGAGGGTTATCCAACACATTGACACCACTCTGGCACTCAAAGGGTAAAGGGGCAGTAAACATGAACATATATTGTAGGCCTTTTCCTGAGTAAAACAAGGGTACTCTCACTGTGGGACACAGCTTCATTGAAATGTTATTACAGTTCAAATGGTTGTGTTTTATATTACATCTTCTAGCCACTAGATGCCCTTGTAGTTATTCTATTGCATTCTATGGGAGAGCTCAGCTGCTGACTATAGTTCTCCAAAGTATGTGAATGTAACAGCTGCACCACATCAGGACAGTGTGAACTTTATTATCATTGTAATAATGCTACTGCCAATAGCGGGAATACACTTGTGCCCAGCAGTAATAGCCGTACAATATGTTTTTTTTCCCCATTATGAAACGTTACTGATCCTTTAAGTATCCAAACACTTTTTTGCATTCAGACGTTCTGTAGTCAGTGTTGCCAGTTTCTAAGTCTATACACATTGATTTGCACTCATTCCTCTGGAAAATTTGGGATGAGTCTACTGATTTCACAGTGCAGACATTCTTTCAGAAAGCATGAAACAGCTGTGACAATGAGATAGTTGTGTACAGTAGACAGTATTTGCAGCGTGATATCAGAGTGGGCATTATTGTCAGGCTGAAGTAGCAACAAATGAGCAATATTCACAATGTTCTTTTTCTCTTCCTACTCTTTACAGAATCACATCGGGAATTCCTTCACAGGCCTGCTTCTGGATACGTGCCAGAGGAGATCTGGAAGAAAGCTGGTAAGGATTGTTTAAAAACACAGGCCTTGCGTCCTAGCAGCTGTGTGCAGTTGTTAATGCACCGATGTGAGGAATCAAAAAAGAAACTGATTAGTAACAGAGGAAAATTGCAATAAGCTTCAGTAACAGCTCCAACTTATAATACGGTCATTTGGCATGCTTTTGTAGAAAAGCTGAAACCCTGGAGAAGTATATTGATCTTTCTTGTTGCCTGTATCATTACACTGCACTAGCTGAAGGTGTATTAATACATTAAGCTACGTTGCTTATGAAAGGCCTTTAATTTTTCAGCAGGCTGTGTTAATTTTTCAGCCAACAGAAATTCACATTGACTAAAATAAGGATTTTAACCCTTTGATTGCCAGAGAGGTACACAATGCATTGCGTTTCATACCCCTCTGGCACGCAGAGGGTTACCTCATTTGAATGCTCTGGCACTCTAAGGTTTAACTAGCAGTCAAAGATTTAAAATCCTCATTTAAAGGTATAGTAATGTTTAAAAAAAAACAGCAGCTCCAATTAATCTTCATAGTATTTGGGCCATGGAGAGTGTTATTTGAATACTGTCAGAGTTGTAGTTCAAGAGTAATTGAAGGATAAAGTATACCCCTCCTGCCCCTTTTACTAAGTGTAAACCCCCTCCCCTCAGATGGGGAATCTGGTCTCTTGACTGAAGAGGTCGCAGCAAGGGACAGTCTTCTTACTGTGAGCATAAGGAAAACCCTTCCCCCTTGACAGGTTTCTCCCTTATGCTCACTGAAGATTGTCCCTTGCTGCGCTCCATCCGGTCAGTCTTGCTGCTCTGAGGTGAGCAGTGTTACATCAGTAAAAGGGGAAGGAGGGGGTTACTTTATCATTCAATTACTCTTGAACTACACCTCTGACAGTATTAAAACTCTCCATGGCCCAAACACTATGAAGATTTATTGGAGCTCCTTTTATTGTGAAACATTACTATCCCTTTAAATCAATAAAAGTTTCTGGGATTTTTATATTGCCCCTGTAATGCAGATGGTGTACTCTAGGCTTGCACCAGAATTGTGTTTTCTGCAAAAGTCCCAAATATACAGAAACAAAAACAGGCAACTTGTGAATCCCTTTTATATGTCATTTGCTTTTCATTCTATTTTCAGACTACAATCTCACCCTTGGAAACCAGTGCTTTAGAGACATTACTAGCATTCAAGTGGTTAATCTTTTCTTTCATGAGGATCTTTTAATTATTAAAGGAGCAGAAATTTTTTTCAGTTTTCAAAATATGTTATAGTAGGGCTCGCATTGCTAGGATACATTCATTCAAAAGATCAAGATAATAATAATAGTAATAATTATTATTAATAAAATAATTGTTAGAAGTAGCGCCATCTGGTGTCCAAGATATGGATCATTCCAGAAATGTTAAACTGTTAATTCTTTTGTCAATCATTGACCCTCTTTTTGTCGTGGGAGAAAATCTGAGGCTGCAATTAAGTAAGCTATAGAGTTGCAAATGAAAATTCAAAACGATTTAATTGGTGTATTTAACCCTTTGAATACTAGAGAGGTCTCCAATGAATTGTGCAAAGGAAAAGGAGGATTTATGCCCTTATTTCCTCTGTGACCAGTTAGTACATAGCTTTTGTCTGAGTGCAAAGGTTAACCCTTTGTGTGCCAGAGGGGTACAGAATGCATTGCAAAGCATGCATTCCGTACCTCTCTGGCACTCAAAGGGTTATGGGCTTTATACTCAGAATAAATATTGAGAAGTTCTGGGTCAAATAATCTGCACCCATGTGGTGAAATAAAAACAATTCCTGTTAATTTAAATAGGTCTTTTAACCCCCTATAATGCTAGAGATGTCTTCTTTGGCATACAAGGGGTTAAAACACCACTTAAATTAATTACATTTGAGAAATGTTATTTCCTTTCCTATGGTGCAGTTGGTCTGCCCCAGAATTACTCCACGTTTCTTTTGAACATAAGGTCCTTAAAGGCATAGTAATGTTTCACAAAAAAGCAGCTCCAATAAATCTTCATAGTATTTGGGCCATGGAGAGTTTTAATACTGTCAGAGGTGTAGTTCAAGAGTAATTGAATGATAAAATATCCCCCTCCCTCCCCTTTTAGTGATGTAACACTGCTCACCTCAGAGTAGCAAGACTGTCCGGATGGATCGCAGCAATGGACAATCTTCAGTGAGAATAAGGGAGAAACCTGTCAAGGGGGCAGGGTTTTCCTTATACTCGCACTAAGAAGAGTGTCCCTTGCTGCGACCTGTCCGGTCAAGAGACCAGATTCCAGGGGAGGTGGCTTACACTAGGTAAAAGGGGTGGGAGGTGGATACTTAATCATTCAATTACTCTTGAACTACAACTCTGACAGTATTGAAATATCACTGTCCATGACCCAAATACTATGAATATTAATTGGCGCTAAATTTTTTGTGAAACATTACTATCCATTTAATATGTTAAACCTACTGACCTTTTTCTGAAGGAACAGTATTTTGTTCTCACTAGAGAAGTGGTCAGCTATTCAAAATATAATAATATTTTGGTTTGTAAGCAGATACAGGAAATATCGCCTGTTTATATGTTTTTTATTCAATAGTGGTTGTAGCATGCATCCATATATTGTTTTGTTGTAAGCAGATACAACCTGATTTCGGGAGTACTCTATTACATTGATTGCAATGCATTGATGGTTCCTCTAACGCATTGGAGACGTGTCTTTAGAACTGGAAATTTCCACTAGTCTATTAGTCTGTGACTACAAAAAAACCCCAGCAGACAAGCTCTTCTCTATAACTAACTAGTAACCTTTTACCACCTGATAGATAACTTTTTTCTTTGAATGATGGATGATTCATATATATATGAATATACCACACACATATTTCAATAGGATTTCAGATTTTTTATTTCTTCTGTATGTTTGTTGAAAAAAAATGGGAAGAAAATTTGACAATATTCTTTTTAACCCTTCGAGTAACAGAGGGGTGCACAATGCATTGCTCCGCAATATGTTGCATATACGTCTAACGCTCAGATGGTTCCCTCTCTACAGGACAGTGTCATTCTGTAAACCAATTGCATCATAAAAATGTCTCAAACTCCCATTGACTTAAATAGAATCAAGTGCTACAGGTGTTTGCATTACATTGGAAACCTCTCTATCAATGAAGGGGTTAAAAGTCCCATTTACACACCCTATAACCAAACCAGAAATGCAATGCATTCTACACTCTAGTGGACTGTGGAAATAATCACTAAATCTAAAAGTCATTTATCTTAGTTCCTTAACCCCTTAAGGCCCGTCCGCTCGTGCACCCAAAGGGCCATGAACGTTATATTTTTTTAGCGAACACTTATCAGGGCTCCCTGAACGGCGTGCAGCCACGGGGAGCCCTGAAATCCATGACGGTTCTGGCATGTCATGGGTCCTTAAGGAGCTAAACTCACAAACATAACAAAGCACAAGTATTTGTACATTTTCTTATGTATATTTCTTTTTTGAGCAAACAGAGCTTGTTTGCATTTGGTAATAAATATTCAAGCACCTTGCAAATCTCCTATCAATTCTCTGTGCAGATCTGTGTGTGCCTGTGGGACTAGAAGAGGAATGCATAATTTAAATATAAATTGCCTGATTAGCATATACAATTAGTCAAGCTGTAGCTTTGATCGTAAGCAAAAATTATTGTCCTGTATTGCCACTTAGATAGAATTTTAATTCACCTTGAATATTCAAAGTAAATTAAGGCCTGGCAGTATTGTCCACGGCTACATTTTTTCAGCAAAATCCATTTTATAAACCAAAAAAATTAAATTAAAAAAAACCCAGATTTTAAGACGTTTTTTTAATTTTTTTAATAAACCGTTTTATAGGGAAAGCATTCAATTTCAATTTGCTTTTGTGTCATTCTGTGTTTTTAATGTTATAAGCATTAAAACAATATTGCTATAGATTAAGTTTATGCTTTGAATGGATATTATGTTATAAAAATTTTGTAAAACTAGAAATTATGCTGTTTTCCTGCTAATGTTTTGTGGGAAATAACTGGTCTTGATTGGTTTGTGAGTAGTCTTACTTCCTTGTAGCACATTTATATGTTCTTAATTTTTAATATCTGGTAATATGATTCTATTAGAAATCTATGTTCTTAATTAAACATAACATTTAATTAAGGTGCTTTTTAAGTGAGTGAAACAATTAGGCAAAAACACTTGAATGAAACATGTCATAATTAGTTTTAATAGAGTGTTAATTGGTACTACGTTTGCCAAGTTAATAATTACTGCTTATTAAATTTTCAATTATTCATTGTCATTTTGGTTTGAATAAAGATGAAAATTAGATAAACCGGTTCAAGTAGAGGATCTCTATCCCTGATAATTAAATTAGATCTTTCTTCAACACATTAGATGCATAACTATCCAACACAATGGAGATCTCTTAAAGGGATAGTAATACTTGGTTTTATCTATATGTTATTTTGTAGGCATTAAAAAAACATTAAGAACGATATAAGACTTATCTCTCAAACCTTTATGGTTTGAGAGATATTCACAAGCAAAATTTCCCCTCCCGCCCCTTTTACCTAGTGTAAACCATCTCTTCTCAGATGTGGAATGTAGGGTGACCACATTTCCCTTCTGCCATTCCGGGACGTGGTCACCCTATTGCCTTACCTTGAGTCCCTGGTGGTCTAGCGGCGTGGAAAGTGCTCTGTGCCTCCTCCGGCACAGAGCTGAAGCTCCCGCGCGCTGTGCTCAGTAATGCAGAGCGCTGGGAGATGATGTCATCTCCCAGCGCTCTGTATTACTAGAGCGCTTACCTCCAGGAGATCAGGTAAGCTGCATTGCCGCCGTGGATGTCAGCCTGCAAGCGGCGTCCATGATGTGACACACCGCTTGCAGGCTGACATCCAGGGCGGCTTGGCTTCATTCCGGGACACTTCATTGTCCCGGTTGAAGGGGACCCGGGACGCGGGACATAGCCCTGAAATAAGGGACAGTCCCGGACGTTCCGGGACCCGTGGGCACCCTAGTGGAATGCAGTCCATAGACCAGACAGATAACAGCAGGGGACAATCTTCTTTCTATGAGAACAATGAAAACCCTGCCCCCCTTCACAAGTTTTTCAGCTTTTTCCCTTATTTTAATTGAAGATTGTATCTCTCTGCAATCTACCTGGGCACCTCCCTTCTGCTCTGGCTGAGCAGTGTTACATCAGTAAAAGGGGTGGGAGGGGAATACTTTATCATTGAATTACTCTTGAACTACAGCTCTGACAGAATTGAAATAACACTCTCCAAAGTCCAAATACTATGATAATTAATTAGAGCTGCTTTTATTATGAAACATTACTATCCCTTTAAATTATGTTATAATTGAGACCTTTGTCCATAAGAATAAATGTGTCTGACTTTGCTGCACTCTCTAATTTGGAATAATTTTATTGCTACGCACCCCCAACTCATGTTTTAAAGTATTCTAACTAAATAACCAAAAGTGATTTTAAGGTCAACATAAACAAGCATCTAACCAGTTGCTCTAGAGCATTCTACACTGCAAAATAGAATAATTTTATTCAAAATGATCAATCAAGGGGAACTATCATCCCAACTAAAGTCCACCCCACCTAATTATGCATCTAGTGATAAACTTCACAATCAATCTGTTATGTAGAATAAAGACAGCGCTAGTCAAAAATCCTACCTCAGTTGACACTGACGGCCACGCAACAGTGCAGACATCTTTGCGTATAGAGACGCCTGTGCTCCTGCGTCATCAGTCCCGGATGCCTCTAGGAGGTGTTGCATGGTACCGGAAGGGACTGACGGCTGAGGCGAGCAGATGCCTGTAGAGCGTTGTTGCCTGGCCATCAGTATCGGCTGAGGAAGGATTTCTGACTAACCCTGCCTTTATTCTACATAACGGTTTGATTGTTAAGCTTATCACTAGATGCCTAGTAAGGTCCCCACCCCTTTAAACTGGCAATATGCACTTTATTATGAATAATTACTTCTTGCACTGTGGCACTCAAAGGGTTAAATTGCCTCATATCATGCTCAAGCACCCAATAAAGAGTAGTCTCTAATTAACACAATAATTGAAGAAGTGAATTAAGAAATCAGTGAAAGCATTTTCATTAATATCTACAATAAAAGAAATTAAAAACACAAAGATGGTCAGACTGCACCAAACACATCAAGAGAAACAAGAGTGATTCTGGGAGAAACCAACCGATTCATAAAAATGTCCCATAAATATACATTGGCAACGCAACGTATGTGACACCTCTGTAGCATTCAGGGGGTTAAAAGTCCCATTGAAATCAATGGTAATTTTTATTTATCCCCTAAGGTGCATTTGGATTGCTCCAGAATCCAGTTCCTCGCAGTACATCATCCTCAAGTTAACGTAACCCTTTGAATGCCAGATAGGTATCCAGCACATTGCAACGCACTCAAAGGGTTAATACTGTAAATCACTATAATCTATACTAGTGTAAAAGCCCGTGTACACGGGCCAAGGTCCTGGTGATGTTAACCCTTTGAGTGTCAGAGGGGTACGCAACGCATTGCTTTGCAATGCGTTGCGTACCCCTCTGGCACTCAAAGGGTTAAGAAGCTGGTCCTGCCCTGCATCCTGCCGCCGACGCAGTCATGCAATGTAGAGACTGGCTGAAAGCACAGAATGCTCCCAGCACAGAACTCCCAGCATTCAGTGCTCCCAGCATTCCATGCGTTCAGGCAGTCTCTACTGCTCATGATGGCTTCTAACAAACATTGTAGAGAATTATTATATAGGATGATTATTAATAAGAACGGCGTGCAGCTCACTGCTTAAAGGGATAGTAACACTTCGTTTTAACTTTATTTTATTTTGTAGGCATTAAAAAAACATGAAGAATGATATAAGTCTTATCTCTCAAACCTTTATGGTTTATGAGATATTCACAAGCAAAGTTCCCCTCCCCGCCCCTTTTACCTAGTGTAAGCCATCTCTTCTCAGATGTCAGTCTGGTTGTATGACAGTACAGATAACAGAAGGGGACAATTTTCTTTGTATGAAAACAATGAAAGCCCTTCCCCCCTTGACAAGTTTTTCAGCTTTTTCCATTATCTTAACCCTTTGAGTGCCAAGTGGGTACATTGTACGAGTTTGGACAGCTGTACCCGCTGTGCCAAGCTCGTACAATGTACCCACTAAAATGCGGTCACTGCATGAGCCGGTATAACCGGCATGCAGTGGCCGCATTTTAAAAAAAAAAAATGTGGGCAATCGTGGGGGGACATGAGGATCACTCCTCATGTCCCCCCTGTTATTGATCTCCCAGCCGATCGCGCTGGGAGATCAATAAAAGAAGAGGAGAAGCGCAGCTGAGGCGCAGCTTCTCCTCTTCTTTGTCTCCTACCCGAACTTCCGGGTAGGAGTGGGCGGGACCGGGGGAAGCCTCCCAGCGTCATCAGTGACATGTCACTGATGACGTTGGGGAAGTTTCCCCGGTCCCATTCACTCCTACCGGTGGTAGGAGTGAAAGGCAGGAGAGCTTCTGCTCTCCTGCAGTCGCCAAATTGGTCTCCCAGCCTATCGGCTGGGAGATCAATTACTTAGGGGACACCAGGAGGGGTCCTGATGTCCCCCACGAGGTCTGAATAGCTAAAAAAAAAATTAATAAAAAAAACAAAACAATAGTAACCCTGTGAGTGCCGCAGTGGTCCCCAGCACATTGCTTTGCAATGTGCTGGAGACCCTTGTAGCACTCACAGGGTCTTTTCTTTGGGTTTTTTTTTTTATTTTTTTAAAGACCTCATTGGGGGGATCAGGGGGGATCCTGATGCCCCTCAATGATGTCTATTATTAAAAAAAAAAATAATAATTTTTTTTAACCCTGTGTGTGCCACAGGGGGGGGTCAAATGCACCCCCCCCCCTCCTGTGGCACACACAGGGCTTCTATCATTACTTTCTTACTAGAGATTGTTGGGGGGCCATCAGGATTTGTCCTGATGGCCCCCCAACAAGCTCTGATTACAAAGTATTAATAAAAAAAAAAATTAACCCTCTGAGTGCCAGAAGGGTCCAATGCATTGCTTTGCAATGCGCTGGAAACCCCTTTGGCACTCACAGGGACATTTATTTTGATTCCTTTTTTTTTTTTTTTTTTTAAGACCTCGTTGGGGGGAATCAGAGGGGTCCTGATACCCACCAATGAGGTCCATAATAAAAAAAAAAGTAAAGAAAAAAAAATTAACCCTGTGTGTGCCACAAGGGGGGCCAATGCAGCCCACCTTCTGTGGCGCACACACAGGGCATTTATCATTACTTCGTTATCAGAGATTGTTGGGGGGCCTTCATGATTGGTCCTGATGGCCCCCCAACAAGCTCTGATTACCAAGTAATGATTAAAAAAAAAATTAACCCTCTGAGTGCCAGAAGGGTCCAATGCATTGCTTTGCAATGCACTGGAGAGCCCTTTGGCACTCACAGGGACATTTATTTTGATTCCTTTTTTTTTTTTTTTTTAAGACCTCATTGGGGGGAATCAAAGGGGTCCTGATACCCACCAATGAGGTCCATAATAAAAAAAGTAAAGAAAAAAAATTAACCCTGTGTGTGCCTCAAGGGGGGCCAATGCAGCCCCCCTTCTGCGGCGCACACACAGGGCATTTCTCATTACTTCGTTATCAGAGATTGTTGGGGGGCCATCATGATTGGTCCTGATGGCCCCCCAACAAGCTCTGATTACCAAGTAATGATTAAAAAAAAATTAACCCTCTGAGTGCCACAAGGATCCAATGCATTGCTTTGCAATGCGCTGGAGACCCCTGTGGCACTCTCCGGGTCCCCTGTTTGTGGACATATATATATATTTTTTTACTAAGACCTCATTGGGGAGGGATCAGGGGGTCCTTATGCCCCTCAATGAGGTATATAATAAAAAAAAAAAAAAAATAAAACACAAATTAACCCTGTGTGTGCCACTAGGAGGGGAGTTCAATGCCGACCCCCTTCCTGTGGCACACACAGGACTTTTTATCAACACTGGTAGTCACAGATCTCCCATACACACTATCAAACACTGCCCCACCATCCTTGCTCCTCTGCTCATACCCACACACACTGCCTAATCCCTCACCCTCCCACATACTTTGTTACACTTGTAGTCACAGGTCCGCACGTACACCGGCTGACGCCCTAGCTTCTTTCATCTGTTAGCCATAAAATCACACATACACTGTTTGCTTTACCATTTCTGTTTCACTGGTAGCTACGCTCCTGTAGCGTAAATTGGTATGTCAACCCACAGCAGTGGGGTACCATTTTTCTTAGGCTGGCAAGAAGTCCTTCTAGGAAATCCCACGCCATTGAACCATTTTAGTATCTTTGAAGTGACTGATGTGTAAAACAAAATTTTATTTTTTCCTGTAGCACCACATTCTGGAAATAGTTGTGCCAACTAACTTAGGGGTAAAAAGGCAAGTGACCCCTCATTAGATGCGGCAGGTTGTCTTCTTTCCAAAATGGTATGGTTTATCTACCTTTTCTTCAATTCTGAAGGTGTTATAGTCATTTTCGTACAGGCAAGTCAGGTTTGAGAAAATGTTAGAAACATCAGAGGTTGTAGTAGGTGTAGTTTTCTACTTCTAGCACCCCCTAAGGTAGTTCAACTCATACCAATGGGGTGTCATTTGACTCCTAAGAGCACTAGCAAACAAATGCAGTTGAAAATTCCATGGTTTTCACAGCGCTCCATACATTTGAAGGGGCAGAAATGTAAAAAAATGCAATTTTTTTCCTATATCGCCTCCTTCTGGAAACATTTATGCACACCAGTATTGGGGTAAGAAGGCAAGTGACCCCTCATTAGATGCGGCAGGTTGTTTTCTTTCCAAAATGGTATGGTTTATCTACCTTTTCTTCAATTCTGAATGTGTTATAGCCATTTTTGTACAGGCAAGTCACATTTGAGAAAATGTTAGAAACATCAGAGGTTGTAGTAGGTGTAGTTTTCTACTTCTAGCACCCCCTAAGGTAGGTCAACTCATATCAATGGGGTGTCGTTTGACTCCTAAGAGCACTAGCTAATGAATGCAGTTGAAAATTCCATGGTTTTTACAAAGTTCCATACATTTGAAGGGGCAGAAATGTAAGAAAATGCCTTTTTTTTTCACTAGCGCCACCTCCTGGAAGCATTTGTGCATACCAGCCTTTGGGTAAGAAGGCACGTGACCCCTCATTAGATGCGGAAGGATGTTTTCTTTCCAAAATGGCATTGTTTCTCTACCTTTTCTGCATATCTATTATGGTTATAACCATTTTAGTGCAAGCAGATAATTTCAAAAACAAAAGTGTCAGGTTTACGTACGTGTTCCTAGCACCCACATATTCTATGTTAACCCACACAAATAGGCTACCATTTTTCTCATGTTGGTAGCAGGTACTGAATACAGCAGGAAATGTTATGGTTTTCAAAGATTTTAGTATCTTTGAAGTGGTGGAAATGTAAAAAAACATGTATTTATTCCCATAGCGCCACCTTTTGGAAATATTTGTGCACTTCAGCCCAGGGGGTAGAAAGGCAAGTGACCCCTCATTTGATGCGGGAGAATGTCTACTTTCCAAAATGGTATACCTTTTATACCTTTCCTTCATGTCTCTAACAGTTATGGACATTTTAGTACAAGCCGCCATTTTCGAAGAAGCAAACAGGTAGGTGTAGTGATGTGCTTCTGGCACCCCTAAGGTAGGTCGACTCATTCCAGTGGGGTGTCATTTTTCTCCTAAGAGCACTAGCTAATGAATACAGTTGGAAATGCCATGGTTTGCACAAATTTCAGTACATTTGAAGGGGCAGAAATGTAAGAAAATGCCTTTTTTTTTCATTAGCGCCACCTTCTGGAGGCATTTGTGCTCTCCAGGCTTGGGGTAACAAAGCAAGTCACCCATCAATAGATGCGGCAGGGTGTCTTCTTTTCAAAATGGTATGGTTTGTGTACCCTTTCTTCACTTCTGTAGTTGTTATAACCATTTGGGTACAGACAAGTAATGTTTGAGAAAATGTTAGAAAAATTTGAGGTTGTAGTAGGTGTCATTTTGCACTTCTAACGCCCCCTGAGGTAGTTAAACTCATACCAATGGGGTGTCATTTTTCTCCTAAGAGCACTAGCTAATGAATACAGTTGGAAATACCATGGTTTGCACATATTTCAGTACATTTGAAGGGGCAGAAATGTAAGAAAATGCCTTTTTTTTTCATTAGTGCCACCTTCTGGAGGCATTTGTGCACTCCAGGCTTGGGGTAACAAGGCAAGTCACCCATCATTAGATGCGGCAGGGTGTCTTCTTTTCAAAATGGTATGGTTTGTGTACCCTTTCTTCACTTCTGTAGTTGTTATAACCATTTGTGTACAGACAAGTAATGTTTGAGAAAATGTTAGAAAAATTTGAGGTTGTAGTAGGTGTCATTTTGCACTTCTAACGCCCCCTGAGGTAGTTAAACTCATACCAATGGGGTGTCATTTTTCTCCTAAGAGCACTAGCTAATGAATACAGTTGGAAATACCATGGTTTGCACATATTTCAGTACATTTGAAGGGGCAGAAATGTAAGAAAATGCCTTTTTTTTTCATTAGTGCCACCTTCTGGAGGCATTTGTGCACTCCAGGCTTGGGGTAACAAGGCAAGTCACCCATCATTAGATGCGGCAGGGTGTCTTCTTTTCAAAATGGTATGGTTTGTGTACCCTTTCTTCACTTCTGTAGTTGTTATAACCATTTGTGTACTGACAAGTAATGTTTGAGAAAATGTTAGAAAAATTTGAGGTTGTAGTAGGTGTCATTTTGCACTTCTAACACCCCCTGAGGTAGTTAAACTCATACCAATGGGGTGTCATTTTTCTCCTAAGAGCACTAGCTAATGAATACAGTTGGAAATACCATGGTTTGCACATATTTCAGTACATTTGAAGGGGCAGAAATGTAAGAAAATGCCTTTTTTTTTCATTAGTGCCACCTTCTGGAGGCATTTGTGCACTCCAGGCTTGGGGTAACAAGGCAAGTCACCCATCATTAGATGCGGCAGGGTGTCTTCTTTTCAAAATGGTATGGTTTGTGTACCCTTTCTTCACTTCTGTAGTTGTTATAACCATTTGTGTACAGACAAGTAATGTTTGAGAAAATGTTAGAAAAATTTGAGGTTGTAGTAGGTGTCATTTTGCACTTCTAACGCCCCCTGAGGTAGTTAAACTCATACCAATGGGGTGTCATTTTTCTCCTAAGAGCACTAGCTAATGAATACAGTTGGAAATACCATGGTTTGCACATATTTCAGTACATTTGAAGGGACAGAAATGTAAGAAAATGCCTTTTTTTTTCATTAGTGCCACCTTCTGGAGGCATTTGTGCACTCCAGGCTTGGGGTAACAAGGCAAGTCACCCATCATTAGATGCGGCAGGCTGTCTTCTTTTCAAAATGGTATGGTTTGTGTACCCTTTCTTCACTTCTGTAGTTGTTATAACCATTTGTGTACTGACAAGTAATGTTTGAGAAAATGTTAGAAAAATTTGAGGTTGTAGTAGGTGTCATTTTGCACTTCTAACGCCCCCTGAGGTAGTTAAACTCATACCAATGGGGTGTCATTTTTCTCCTAAGAGCACTAGCTAATGAATACAGTTGGAAATGCCATGGTTTTCACAAATTTCAGTACATTTGAAGGGGCAGAAATGTAAGAAAATGCCTTTTTTTTCATTAGCGCCATCTTCTGGAGGCATTTGTGCACACCAGGCTTGGGGTAAGAAGGCAAGTTACCCCTCATTAGATGCGGCAGGTTGTCTACTTTTCCGAAATATATAGTTTTATATAGTTATTCCACTGTTTTAGGGTAGTTTTACCACAAAAACCCTAGAATGCGCATATTAGTTTATAAAGTTGAAAATGTCATTTTGCGCTGCTGGTGATTAGGGCTCTACGCTAGCCATGGACGTAGGTAAAACTATACAAATTTGGTATTTTTTTACTCAGGGGACTCGAGGCTTTTTCAAATAATTGAAACTTTTTCAATCAAGGTAAATATTTTTGATACATAGTATGTGATTTTAGCAAAATGAGTAAATTTTCACTTTTTTTTGTCATTATGACATCATAGCTTTTTGCACGATGTAAAATTCTCTTCATGTAAGGTATCACAAGAAAGCTCAATTCGTTCTGAAAAAAACAATATATAGTTTTCCATATGTAACTAAAAATCCCCAGAGGAAATCAAGCCTAAACGGAAGGATAGCAAAAATGTTGAAAAAGTGTCTGGCCTGCAGGGTTCAGAAAATGGCCCGAGCCTCTGGCACTGAAGGGGTTAATTGAAGATTGTCCCTCTCTGCAGTCTACCTGGGCATCTCCCTTCTGATCTGGCTGAACAGGGGGGGGGGATACTTTGTTTGTGAATATCTCTTAAACCATAAAGGTTTCAGAGATAAGACTTATATCATTCTTCATGTTTTTTTAATGCCTACAAAATAAAATAAAGTTAAAATGAAGTATTACTATCCCTTTAAAGGGTTATTACACATTAGTTATTACAGCACTGGTACACTTTATATCAGCAGTACTCATAAATAAAAATGGAATAGGCATAGATTGAATTGATTATTTACACCCTATGACAGCTCACAGTGTATTATACATTGAATTCAGAACCACAGGAGCAATAACTTGCTGCCCAAGAGACTTCACAGTGTAGATTTGTAGAACCCTTTGCACGTTCCTTGGAGAACAAATCAGATCAAATGACAAAAATACATACTGTTGCTTAGAAGTGTGCTGTTGTATTTCTGCAATTTTTTGACATTCCTTCCCATGGTGATAAAAAACAAAAAAAAAGAAAAACAAATAATATTTCAGCCTCTTGTAAATATAGGATAATTTTGTTGTTGTTTTTAAGATAAGGGCCGTTTTTAACACCTGTGATACGGTGGTTTTGATTACACGCTTAACTCTTTGAGTGCCAGGGGGTACCCAACGCATTGCAAAGCAATGCGTTGCGTTCCCCTCTGCCACTCAAAGTGAGGGTCCTGAGGGGTGTACAGCGTATTGCAAAGCAATGTTTTGCACACCGATCTGGTCCTTAATTGGTAAATAATAGAACATTTTCCAAATTGCTTAATACATATTCACTGAGGGAATTACTTTTTCGTCAGTGCAGCTCTTCACGCAGCTCTTATGCATTGGCATGAAAATCATGCGCCTTTGCTTCACTGTATACCCTCACACAAAATTCCACCATTGTCAAGTGTCTAACGTTCTCTAACCCCCCCATAGCAACCTCTAATGCAAGGTAGCCCTGTAAGCTGCAATGGAGACCATCGCTGCTGCACTTTCCATTGAACTCATGGAACTTGTAGCATTCTAAACAAGTAATCAGTTTTCAAATTCAGATTGTTATGTTCATAATACTCCAATGTTCTCTTTATTTCACAGAGGAAGCAGTCAATGAGGTTAAACGACAGGCTATGGCAGAGTTACAGAAAGCAGTGTCAGAAGCAGAAAGAAAAGCCCATGAAATGATTACTACAGAACGAGCGAAAATGGAAAGAACTGTGGCAGAAGCTAAGCGCCAGGCAGCAGAAGATGCACTCTCTGTTATTAATCAGCAGGAAGATTCAAGTGAGGTAAGATAAATATATTAGGACATTATAACTGTATTTATTACAGCTATATTTTAGATTTATTTCTTGTCATACTTTACATACCACTATGTGCAGTTTATAACAGATGGACAGATTGTACTATTGGACTGCAACTCCATCTTCTTCAACTGACCAGTGGCTCATCCCCCAGTTACCCTCTGAGTGCCAGGGAGGTGTCCAATGTGTTTCTTTGTAATGTGTTGGGTACCTTTATGGTACCTTTAAATATGGTACCTTTAAATATGGATGCTTTAAGCTGGCATTTAGAGGGATAACATATATACCTTTGAAGGTTACAACATACTATTTACCTCATGTTGTTACTTCCTGGGTGCTGAAGAAGGAGGACAATGTGCAAACTTCAGTGTACCACAGATCTCAGCACATACCAGATTCCTTTTGTAGGACATTATATAGTACAGTATATATGTGTGTCTTAAGGATTTAAACTGACTCCTTCATCAAGTCTGTCCTGATGAAGGATTAAATGTAAATGCGGCAACATTGACACTTATTTGTATAATATAAAATGCTTCATAGGAAACTGGTGTGTGGTGAAATCTCTGGTACAATGTGCTCTTTTGCATAACAGCAGTTTGTGTTGGATGTTAGTTACATTCCCAGAGCATTGCTTGATAAAAAAAGAAACCTAACGGGTTAAGCATTACTTCTTTTTTAGCCTCTTGAGTGAACAATGTGGTGGAGACATCTCTACCATCTAGAACTGTTTCCCTCCTCTTCTGTGTCTGAAGGGCTCTATCATATGACCCCTCTCCGATCATAGATTTTTAATCACTTAGACACCTCCTCCATGAATTGTACAGCAATGAGCTGGCAGTGTCTCTAGTAACTAAGGCATGGGCATCCAACATTCAGCCTGTGGGCCAGATGTGGCCGGCCTGGCCCCGCTTGAGATTTTCTAATAAAAACCTAATTAATTAGCACATATGAACTAGTAGTCCTGTGAGGCCTAGCTTACTGCTAGTACAGTAAATATCAGTATAGTCATTGATTTGTTCAATACATAAATCCATATTTTTGAATAGCCCACAGGCTATATTCCCCATTGTTTTCATTAAGAAAAAGAATATGCGGCCCTCACACTTTCTGGCTTTTCAGTCATATGGCCCATGATTGAAAAAACATGGAGGTCCCTGAATATGGAGGAGGGGGATGTAATGCACTGCAAAACAATGCGTTGCATACCCCTCAGGCACTCAAAGGGTTAAACAGCCATTAGCGAGCAATTGTAGCTTACATAGTAAATGTCATATAGTTTGACCTCATACTTTTCATGGAGTCGATACGATCATTTAGTTAACCTTTTAAGTGATGGCAAGTTGTGCTCAAGAACTGTCTGATGACCACCCTTTGAGTGACAGAGGAGAATCCAATGCTTTGGGTTGTAATTCCTTATAAACCCCCTCTTGCACTCAGAGGAATAAAAGGACCACAATTAGAGAACCATAGAGATGAAAAAGTGCACAAATCTCCAGATCCACCAAATATCCATAACTTAATAGGGAAAGCTAGAAATGTAATTCGTTGCAGGCGTCTTTGAGGATGAAAGACCCTTATGGGATCAGTAGATGCCCAGAGTTTCTTTTTAATGCATAGCAGATGAGTTACAAAAGACAAAAGGAATTGATTTTCAACATCTGAAGTTTCTCAGGAAGAGAGTCAAAAGGGAAGCTGACTGTTTCATTGCAGGAATCAAACTAGACCTACACTTAATTGCCCTGGCATCTTGATATTAACAAGTCAAACAATGATGCCTGGTTTTGTGTACCATAAGCCCTTAGGGCCATGATGGTTTCAAAACCATTCATATTCAAGTGGTTAATTCAGTTTTTGTAGTTTAGCTTCACTTTTTTACAAGTCAGAAATACCTTAAAGTGACACTAATGTTAACGGGATTGTCTCACTTAAAAACAATTTGTGTTTTGAAATAGTTGTCAAAATCACTTTTATATTGTAGTAGCCATCATTTAGGGAAACTAGTTTTTGAGTTATTTAAATTAATTGATTTTACTAATTAGGGAATGCAGTGCAGGCACCTCCTAACTTAGCCCTAAATTGCCTATTCAGTACTATTGGAGGTGGGTAATGCATTGCCGAGCAATGTCAGTGAATGTGGGAGGTAATATAGGACTAAGACAGGAAGTGTCTGAATGGCATACCTTAATTGGGATAATCTATAAATACAAATAATTAAAAAATTACTTTTCTAAATAACAAATGGCCAATGCAACCTATAGGGGAATTTGAAAGCCCTTTCAGAATCGCCAAAGTTGTTTTTAGGTGATAGTGTCCTCTTTTAAATGCATTAAGGCTCTTGTACTAAGTAGAACTGGAGTCATTCTGGAGTAAATCTACTCTACCATAGGAGGAAAATGTCACTGATATAACCCTTTGAGTGCTCCGCAATGCACGGCATACACCAGTGGCACTCAAAGGGTTAAATGGGGTCTCCAAGTGCAAGATTGTATGAAGTTTTTGTATTTTTTAATTGGTTTTCCTATATTGTTGTCCCTTTGCAATGTGTACCCCTCTGGCACTGAAAGTGTTAATGAGTACCAGTACAAATAAAAAAGCTCAGTCATTAAGAGTGTAGTAGCCAGAATATGTGTAGCACACATTATTACATACAGGACACAACAGTCTGGCTCAGTAGATTCCAGAGCACATCCTGCATGCTCCACTCCTGGTCAAAATATTACATACACTGCCCTGTCTAGCACAGAGGGAAACAATACATCCCAATACCCCCACACACTCCCACAGTGCTCACACCTTGCTACATGTGATACATCAGGGCACTTTCTGTGTAAAAACAACTTTGCACAGAGGTACAGAGTCAGGGGAGGGCCCTCTTTGCACCTGTAAAATACACTCTTTCCCATGATTGTACATTCCCGTACCTGGGAACTTTTTGGTGTGGGTTCCCGGAGGGTAGTCCTGTGGTACTACTGAGGGGAGAGAAATGACATGATTTGCATCATTAATTACGAGTGGGGGTGGGACTAGTAAAACATAGCAAAATAGGCAGAATAGAATGGGGGAGGAGGAAAGAGGGTGGAGAGTGAGAGGAAAAGGGTGGGAAGGAGCACAGGTGGGCAGAGTTTCATCAGAAATTCCCCACATCCAGAGAATCTGACTCTGCCCCGGAGACCTGGTAATACAGAGTCAAAACCGCAATCTCCTGGACAAAACCAGAGAGTAACCAGCTATGTACATGCCTCTCAGTGTATTACCCCTTGGAAGATAGAGACTCCTCCAGTGCAATGGTAGCATGAAAATAATTACAGGGTCAAGCTCTCTATCTTTACAGCACTTCAATATAATATTACATGGAAGCATTCTTGTTAAAAATAACTGTACAAAGGGAGTGAGTTGGGACTAATGTCATCACTAAATTCATTAAAAAAAACCCACATTGATGCTGATCTACTTAGAGGCATTTAACCCTTTGAATGCTAGAAAGGTCTCCAGTGCATTTCTTTGGAATGCTTTGGAGAACTCTTTAGCATTCAAGGGGTTAAAAAAAGCTTTTAAGGAGCTGTAAAACCTCCTATAAATACCCCCTTTCGTAGTATGGGAAGAAAATCCTAGTGGCCCCTATGAATTTTTTAACGTGTACTCTTGTTCAGTACAGAATCTTCAGTCCTCCCTGGATGTCATGTGCAGACATGTTAGTTGCTGGCAGTTTTTCGGACTTGAACGTATAGTGCATGAAACTTAACCCTTTGAATGCCAGAGAGCATTGCAAAGCAATGCGCTGTGCACCCCTCTGGCACTCAAAGAGTTAATCTTTTTTAGTAATCAGAGGGATTCCAAATGCAGAGTCCTGTGGTCCAGCTAACAATGTTATGTCCGCCTCCAGAGGCCATACCTCCAAACATTTCAAATGGTCAAAGAGGGACAATTTTGTTTTAGGTGGTGTTGCTGGGGGTGTGGCTGGTGGGCAGGGCATTAACTGAAAAAAGTATTTTATTTATACAGACAAATATACTGAAGTTTAAACTGGATGTATCACCTTATAAAAAGGTGTTACTATCTGCTTTGTTATTAAAAGTTATTTTAGGAAAGTTGTGTTTTTTTTTGTTTTTTTAAATCTTACTATATGTAGATATAATGCCTCTTGTGTGCTGTGCACTAACGCATTATGTCCACAGCACAGATCTTCAGAGCATTCTATTTCTCCTCCCACCTCCCTCCCAGCTGCCTCAGGGAGCGTGTTCACGCACGGTGTGCTGTGAATGGCTCGTAGCGTTACCGCACGCTGCAATTAGCATTATGCTAAGATTGCAACCCCAGTATAATGCTAATCGCAGCTTGCTGTAATACTACGAGCCATTCACAGCACACCGAAGGGAAGCGTGAACGTGCTCCCTGGGGCAGCTGGGAGGGAGGTGAGAGGAGAAATAGGACGTGCAGAAGAGCTGTGCCGGTCAGCATAATGGGACACGCTGATTTTTCAGCACAGCTCTTCTGCGATTGAAGAGGCATTATCTCTAAAAATAGTAAATTTAAAAAAAAAAAAAAAAGCTTTCCTAAAATAACTTTTAATAATAAAGCAGATGGTAACACCTTTTTATAAAGTGATACATCCCCTTTAAGAAAACATTAATGTGAGTTTTATTGCAGTGGTGCACTTTTGTACACTTATATACACATTGCACAGTCTGACCTCCTAAAAAGAGGGACAACAGGGTAGGAAAGAGGAACAAAGAGATTTGGGCCTCAAAGGGGATACTGTCCTTCCTAAAGACGGATGCTTGGGAGGTATGAAAGGAAACACACACTGAGGCCATTAGGAATTTTTGTTGCCGTAGTAATTAACTCTTTGAGTGCCAGAAAGGTTGTGTATAGCTTCCTGGCACTCAAATGTTAAAGGTCTGTTACGTTGCCTTTAAATTACTGGACATTTCGGAAACTTTTAATGTCCCCTGTGGTGCAGCTGATTTGCTCCAAAATTGCTATTATTCTTCTTAGTACATAAAACTCACTGTTATGTCTTTTTCATTTTAAAGACTAAAAAAAAAAAGTAAACATATCCTGAACTTATTTGCGCTATTGCAGTAATAGACATTGACATCTCCAGAACTGAGCTAAGTTTAGACAAAATTAACCTGAAACCAGAAGGGCTGAATGAAAACCAGGTGATGCCAGACAAGAAGTCTGGGGCCTGAACGTTTAACTACCAAAAAACATCTGTTTCTGTGTTTGGAGACTTTTTTTTTTCATGGGATATTTTGAAGTGTTTTCAAAAGATGGGAACAATTTTAGAAATAAAAAAGTTCCAACACATGCATTTGTAATTATCTGGTTTATTCTGTATATTCCATGCTTTTGAGTGGAGCCACATCTGATTTGAATCTACTGGAGCCAGTGTGGATTGGACAGTTACCATATTTCCACATGGAAACATTTCCAGTCCCTTCCAAAGCCTGACTCCGACTATTCAAGCAGATATTTTCCTTTTTAAGAAAACATCTTCATAATATTATGTTTTATTATTATTTTTTTTAAAGCACAGTGTGGTAAATATACAGATATACCAGAGCAGCCCTGCATTACAGTGTATAATAACTGTAGTCCATACTGGTGGATCTTCTCTGCCTCCATTAAGACTTTTAAGTGCCAGAAAGGAATCTAGCACATTGTGTTGCAGCGCACTGGATACCTCTCTGGCACTCAAAGGGTTAATACCAGATAGTCCCTTACTCCTGTCCTACAGCATGGGTAGGAAAATGGCATACATTCACATAATTCCCTCTATGCCTTGTTTAACCCTTTGAGTGCCAGAGTGGTATGCAATGCATTGCAAAGCAATGTGTTGTGTACCACTCTGCCACTCAAAGGGTTAATACATAACATGAACACTATTGAGAATCAGAGGGGTACACAACACATTATGGAGCTATGTGTTCCGTACCCTTCTGACGTTCAATGGGGAAATGGACTTGACATCCAGTACTGAATAAAGATGTTTTCATGAACAACATTCATAGGGGCTATTAGGATTTTCTGGCCATAGTAAGGTAAGTGCAAGCATATTATTCTGAGGTATTAGTTCTCCTATAAATTAGTGAGACACATATACTAAAAATACAGCACCTTTCTGTAGGTGCCTCAGATCTAATCAAGTCTTATTAGGGTTGTGGTTGCTGATCCATTAGTCATATATTTTTAGTGTGGTGCTAAAGTACAAGTTGGTCATTACATAAAAAAAACAGATTGTTAATTTCACATAGTTATATGCAAATGTTTCTGTACTTTGATAAAGCATTTCAAATGATGTGCCATTTTCAACAGTGTGTGAGAAGCCATATGACTTTATCATATTCCTGGTCAGGAGAGTAGTCTACTGGATGATGCATGGGAGGAAGTCTGGGTGCAGTGGTAATTGCTTCCCTCATCCTGATGGAAAACAGCACATGCAATATCATCATAGAGAATATAAGGAACACTGAGGCAGACTTTCAACATAAAACATACATAAAATATGATGCTTCTTAAGGAAAAAAAAACAGGGGTAATATTACCTTAGCTCAAACTAGCTTTTCTCTTACATGTTTCTTGTTTAGTTTGCAAACATTATCAGTTACTCTGTGCAACCTACACATGAAATGAGTAAAAGAAAAGCTAGTATGGACTAAGGCAGTAGCTGCAAACCCCATGTCCCCATACATGGTGTGTGTTTAGGATTTCCATGATTGAGTACAGGTGAAATGGAGGCTCAGCCATTTATTGAACCCACCTGTGCAGGGAGATGCTAAAGAAAGGGCCTATTAGGGGTCCCAGAGTATAGGGTTGTGAACCACTGAACTAAAGATATATTCTTATTGAAATAATACACTTTTTATCCCACGAAAGCAATGTTTTTTCTGTGGCTATGATCACATTTATTTCTTGTGGAGCTCTCTGAGACTGGGCATTTTTAACCTTCTGCATGTTAATAGCGTCTGATAGAGATTTATAGGGAACTTTACTTTGAGACTCAGAACCTGAGGGAACTGCTAAAAGAGCATGGGGAGCCACCATTCACGTTTCATAAATGACCTGTACATGCAATACCATATCTCCTATTATAGAAGGAGAACTTAAAGCAGACCCATCATCTAAAGATAGTTTTATATAATGTTGAAGTAAATTCAAAACTGCCTATATGTTGTGCTAGCCATTTGTTTGAAACATAAACTGTTTTGCGTTTTGAGAAATGAACCTTTATATGTTGGTGGCAAGTGTGGAATCTTATGCTAATTAGTTTCTATGTTGGACCAATATTTTCACACACTGTGTGATAAATGAATCTATACAGAGCCTACACACTGGGGCTGGGGAATTTCTAATAACACAAAGAGTAGTTTTAGTTTGGAACAGGACAAATTAGCATACTGTGCAGTGACCTGGCATAATTTGCCACCAAAACATTAAGGTTAATTTCTCAAAAATGATTTATTTTACAGAATAGTGGCTATTACAACATACAGATGGAATCTAATACCTTGTAAACAAATAAAACATCTCTTAGGGTGACAGGTCCACGTTAATGGGTATAACTGTGAATGTTTTACCATACTGTTTTATATGATACGGAAAAGCTACAAGGAGAGCGCTAGATATAGCATAACATACATTTATTGCAAAACTAAAATAAGCAAAAACACATATAGCACAATTTATATAAATAAGTGTCACTGGGGCTCTCACATATGAAGATATGTCCTTCTGTCTGTAAGAGCTATACCGCGGGCAGGTAGCCTGTAAATCGAGCACTCCTCCTCCCATACTATATATTATTTAACCCTTTGAGTGCCAGAGGGGAATGCAATGCATTGCTTTGCAATGCGTTGCATACCCCTCTGGCACTCAAAGGGTTAAGCATGAGTGACCCCTGTAACCCCATGGATGCCAAATACTCTTCAAACGCATTGCTTTGCAATCCGTTTGAGATGTCCCCATGCATCCAAGGGGTTAAAATAGTTTTTTTGATGCAATAACTTTCTTTAAATTTGGTTAGGCAGAAGGAAGAAAGATATAAATTATAACCAAGCTATGCATTTAAGTAGATTTGAAATAAAATAGGAAGAAATCATAAAAAATGTAGAAACACTTTTTTTTTTAAATAAGAACGTCTATGCTGGTAGCATCTTCTGTCATCTGCTGCAGAAAAACCAGAACAGATTGTTTACATAGCATTTCACAATTTCACTATAATAAGGCAAATTCAGTGGATTTGCACAAATGTCTCGCCATGTGTTCAGAACACATTTCGTACTTTCCCCACCTGTGCTTATAATTTACAGTTCATTTAATGTTACTCTTTGAGGCATTGAACATGGTTAAGTTATTAACTGTTCTTATGGTTTTATTTTTCTAGAGTTGCTGGAATTGTGGACGTAAAGCTAGTGAAACCTGCAGTGGCTGCAACACTGCACGTTATTGTGGGTCATTTTGTCAGCACAAAGACTGGGAGAAACATCATCATATCTGTGGACAGACTCTTCAAGCTCAGCAACAGGGAGAGACACCAGCAGTCAGTTCCTCTGTCACCCCAAGCAGTGGAGCAGGAAGTCCAATTGACACACCACCAGCACCCACTCCACGGTCTACCACTCCTGGTACCCCATCCACCATAGAGACAGCTGCCCGTTAAAAAAAAAAAAACTGAATTGTTCAAAACTTTAAAGACACAATGAAACCAATTCCTCGTCCTCAGATGTTCAAAGATTTTAAGTGTACTATCATAATTCAGTGCTACAATAAAAGTGAACTTCTTTTATCTTGTGGTAGTGGTAAAATATAGAAGGCCAGTAACGGGTCACAATGACTTCTTATGGAAAACAAAGATATCTTTTCTTTAGAAAACTGAAAGAGAGCAAAGAATACAACTTAATAATGCTAGATTTGACCTCCTCCCTGGTATATTTCAGTAGCTGGGATTTTAAACTAGATGACCTCATTAACAGATGCTTTACCAAACAGCAAACCAAGAGATTGCTAATTGCTGTTGAAAGCAAAAAATGCTATTATGAAAAATAAAATCACATTGTTCTTTATAGAAATGATGGAAAAATTTGAGAGAAAACCCCTCAAGGGCACGAGCATTGGATACAGCAGTAGACATTTAACAAGAAGATAAATGGCGGCCATGGGTAACTGAATGAACTTTGAAGACCCGCTACAATAAATGCGCAGATGTGCAGCAGATTGGAAGGAAACACAGATGTTCATGTTTTTTTCTGTTTCTGAAATAAATATAATAATATCCAGGTCAACAGAATGAAAAAAATGAAAGATGATTTGCAGTGGGATGTATGAATACAGCAGTAACGGGAAAATATGCCATAATGCAAAAGGCTTCTTTTGATAACAAAAGAAGGGACTCAGCCGGCAGTTAATTAGCACTCTGGCAGCCTTAACATCAGGCAGCTGCTCCAGAAAACCTTTCAACATTTCTTCAGTTTTGCAAGGTTCCACAGAGGAAGACAATCGGGTCTATTCCAACTAATATATATTTTTTTTTATTAAAAACAACAAAATGATTAAAAAAAAGTGTATACATGGTGGCTACAGCTCCAGCCCACTTCAAATGTTTTCCATCCCATACTGTTTGGAAAATTTCACTAAAAACTAGTAGTTCTCTTGGTGTTAAAACACTCCTGTCCTGTGAGGTTTCCCAATGGTGTTTTTCTTGTAAATGTGTTGGACAAATGTGAAGATGCATTGTATTTTAACCATGCCCACATTTAATCTCTTTATTCTTAGCTGGTGAGAAACCTGTATCTTTCTATGCTGCTTTTATATCTGTATATGTTAGTGATGATTCTCTAGTAGTACAAAACAACCCCCACCTCCCCTTTTTGTCCTCAAGCAAGGAAAATTAATGCTATCTACCGGAGCTGCTAATTCACTCTTAAAGGATTTTTTTTTCCCAAAAACTAGCATGCTTCACGGAATGCTAACATATCGGTGTTTTTGTAGGAGGGATGTACATAATTGTATTTTTGCACTGTCACGATGACTCCCTAGGCATGCGTTTTTTGACAAACCCATCTTAAATATGCTAGATCCATTTCATCAATTAATCTAGAACATAGAGTCATAGTGATTTTTAATTTTCTTTTTCAAGATTCACTAATAGAGATTTCTTTTTTTAAAACCCTTGTACAGTAGAGAGGCCTCCACTCATTGAGGAGCAATGTGTTGTTATCCTTTCTACCATCCAAGGGGTTAATAAGGTATCACACAATATAAAAGGGCAGTGCATGCGTATTGCTGTAAGATTACGTATTTCTGATTTTACAAAAATCTTATGAAAATTAGAATTCCAAATATTGAGGTGTAGAATGACAGCTTTAACACTGCTGATATATCAGGTCATACAGTATTCTACATAAAGGGAAAGTCAGCCAAAGACTGATCTGGTGGACCAAAATCTGATTTTTTTTTTTTTTTTAAAGCACCAATACTATTTTCCAAAAAAAATCAGCAGGTTAAACATGTTCAATAAGGTGTATTGTATATTCATTTAACCTCTTTTTGTCCAGTGTCCAGAACCAGAACTGCTTGTTAGTTGTTATTATAGTAGTCCGAGGCCTGGTTATGTGCTTTAAAAATAACTATGGTATAATATACAATGCAAGATAAAATAATATAAACTCATATTAATTATCAATTAAGGGGTCAGTTTACTACTTGCCATGTGTAAACATACAGTTTTTTTTTTTTTTGCCATTTTTCCAATTTATCCATCAGTTGGATAGCCAGAAACCGTACACGTGGTCCTGGCTCGGGTATCCCATCTTATTCCAGAATTCATAAAGTGGGGATAAGACCAGTGTATTAGATATGCTGCTTTTCACTGCAGTCATTGACAGATACCTTCAGATATTTTTCAGCAATCTGATGTGTTTACCTACCTTGTATAGTCATGTAGAGAAGCACTACAAAGAAATGTTGAAAGTGTGGCCATTTTAACTGTATGTACACACACACACACACACACACATTCAGCCTACAGTGTAGCTGTATGCTTCTCAGCTCCCATAGATTTCTATTCGATCCACTAGCCTAAAGGTGACAGATGGAAATGGCGGCTGTTTCTGGCCCTCATTTACTGATGTGTGTCAGATAAGATTTGGCCAAAGAAGAACTGTCTAATGCAGGAGGAAATCAGATAATTTCCTCGAACATTCAGTCATTTGCAGTTGAGTGAATTCCCCACAAATTGCATGTTTTTATGTCAATGATGTAGGTAGGGCTTTTCTAGTGCGCAGTCCTACTCATACTGATGTCTTTTTTTACCCCTGGATTAGTATATTCTAGTGTACTCTACACCAGTTAAAAGGAAACTTGCCCATTAATGATATCTATCCAGTTTTATCAATGACGGTAGAGGAAAGCATTGTTTCTGATACACTTAATTCTCGAACGCATTGTAAACAACTCATAGATATTAAGTGGTATGAGTCTTTAAGGCTTTAACCCTTTGAGTGCCAGGGAGGGATCCAGCACAATGGGGAGATGCACTGAGGCACGATAAAGAGGTGATAAAGCAGAGATGACTTCTCAGTGATATAATTTCTCTAATTCCTATGTTATTCCATGAAGCCAATGCATTAAGAGTTTTCTAACTTTGGAGATCTTTGTGCATAGGCTGTATAGAATAACACAGGAACTGGGGAGTCATCCCTGCTTTATCACTTTGTTATCACGCCTTAGTACATAATCCCCTTTGTGTCGCAGTGGATCCCTCTTGGGGTGTTATATAAGTGATCCTGTAATGCAGTTTTCTGTAGACTATATCATAAACCTGGAGGTGTCCTGTAATGAAATTGTCCCAGGAAATCTGGATAAAAAAAAGTGTAGTTACATTTCCATTTCATATTCCTATATTTTGACAGGGAAGTAAATTCATACAATTTAAGCCACCGATTGTCTGAAGGGGCGCAAAATATTGCATTAATTCCCCACAGGCATTCAAGAGGATAAATACCTAGATTAAACCACTGGACTTTTTCTGTGTAAATATAGCACATAACCAGCAGTCGGATGTGTTGTTTCTTACCATGGTGCTCACAGATCCATTTGACCTCACTTTGTTTTGGTTTTTTCTATGTACGACGCTGGACTGTCTTTCCATACAGAACAAATTTTTGTTCCATGTTGGAAGGAACAATGAACCGCCCCCCAATATATAAATAAATATGGTAGTTCATACCCATTCATCAATCAAAAGAAGCTGTGATGTATGTAAACAGCATTGTTATACTGACACAATATCATGTAAAATATGGATTCATTCAGTATGGGCTACAAATGCTAATACAGAAGTGGTACGATTTTATGGCAACCACCTCAAAGAGGGCAAATAAAAATTCTGTAATATTCCCTATGGGTTTAAATGGAGCTTTGAATGTCTTGAATGCTGGAGACCACTTTAACATTCATGGAGTTAACCTTTTTGCGTGCCAGAGAGGTATCCAACACATTTCAACGCAGTGCTTTGGATACCTCTCTGTCACATATAGGGTTAAAACAGTAAACTTCTGTTTTTATGAAAAAATATATATTCTACGGCTTTTCCTATTGAGTTAAATAAAGGTACTCCCACTGCTGATAGATACATATTCCCAGCATTATTACAGTTTAAACCCATGTTTTTTCTTTAGCAGTGCCCTCTAGTGGTCAAATTCCAGTTAGTTATTCTGTTACATTTTAATGGAGAGGAAAGTCAGTGACGTACAGCTCTCTGTAGAGTTTGATAGAAACTGCTGAGTCACTTCCTGTCAGTTAGAACTTCCAGGAAGTAAACATACAGTAAATTCAGTCCTGATTATTTGAACTGTTATAAATTATGAATAAAACAACTGATAGCAGTTAGAGTGGTCTTGTTTTACTCAGCAGAAAAAGCTCTATAACATAAAGGTTTTCATAAAAAAAGTTTATTGCTCCTTTAAATCAATAATGATATTTGTTTTCTATACTGCATCTGGTTTGTCACAGAATTGGTCCACTTTTGTATTTGTGCATACGGCTCTGTTATGTCTCATTTTGTTTAATTCAGATCACCCTGAGTGAAAAAAACAAAACAAAAACACCCCGCTTAACTCCAACCTCTATCTTCTTCCTCCTCTTTCTCTCCTCTCGTTTTGCTACGGGTCTCCTCAGTGGCAAAAAGTTTCACTCTACCTCTGACAGCATGTATATTGCACCAGTAGCTAACAGAACTGGTCTAGTCATACCAAATGGGGACAGAAGAACCAGGATACCAAAAGCTCATACAGCTGCAAACCATATCACTTCTTGGTAACAATGCAGACCTCATAAATCTTAAGAAAAAGAAAAAAAAATGTTACTTTCCTTTTTTTGCTTGTCACTTATATACAGGCTATGTGAGAGTATAATTTGTAGGTATAACACGTTTAACCCTTTGAGTGCCAGAGATATGTCCACCGTACCTCTCTGGCACTCCAAGGGTTAAATACACAAAAGTGAATTTCATTGGATATATACGAAATGGTGGTTGGTAACAGAAACAGAGCATCCTCTCTTTCTCCCTCTATCTCTGTCCTCTTCTTTTTCTTTCTCTAAACCTATTCTCAAATCTCTTTTATTCTGTCATGGGACTGTGTGACAGGGCCGCCTGTCTCTTTTTTTATTTTTACAATTTTTTTTAATTTTGTGTAGGTGCATGTCTTGGGGATTTAAAAATACAAGACTGGTTTACTTATGCAAAGCATGCCTAAGTCTGGAATACTTTAAATGGGTGGGCAAAAGTGACTCCATGTTGTCCAAATTCTTCAAGGGACAGTAAAACAAATTGGAGACTGTTGAAATGCAGATTTGAAGTACTTTTTTTTTATTTTGGGTTCTGCAACGTTATTGTGAAAAAGTTGTTGTGCAATACTTAATTCAGACATGTACCACAAGATGCTGGTAGACTAACACTGGGTTGGGGGGAGACATCATGCTTTCGTCAGCATAATCTTGAGCTTTTAAGTCTACTATGTCTGAACTGTGGGTTCCTGTTTATCTTTTTTTCTTTAGTTGGACTGTATTGTATGGTCTGTCAACCTGTGAATCTTTAAAGTATGATTCAGGTATTGTTGTATTCTTTACTGTGTAATAAAAATGCAAAAAATACTTACTTTATTGTTTCTGAATATTAATTGGTCATTAACTATTCTAGAGTTCTGCACATTTTTTGTTTTGCATAGTAATTTATGTCTTTCTGAAGAGCTTTAATATAGATTTAATTGCGTGCTTTTTATGTTGTACAATAAGTCTTTGTAAATGGCTCATGAAAAAGAAAGGTTTGTGCATTTCCTTTAAACAGCATGTAAGCTAGTTACATCTCCAACACGTTGATTTACATCCAAGAAAAATATGGTTATAGGAATAAATAGCTCCTAATCTGGTTTGGGGGGGACAGTAGGCAACGGAGTGTCCAAATTAATGCAAATCTACATAATCACACACTGCTTTATTCCCCACTGCCTATAGTCTCTGAAACTACTCTGCTCAATGTAACTTATTGCCACTGTTCTTTGATTCACAAATTTAGCTCTCCAGCTATAGTTAATCTACAGCTCTCATCATCCTCACTTAGCCATATCTGGCTCAGGATCCTCAGAGTTGTACTGCAACAGCTGGAGGGCCACCCTTCTGCACATCATGCCCTGCCAGTGGTATTGACAGCCACCAAATGGAAGAACTATCAGGGCACTCGGAGAACAGATATGTGGAGGCTCCGTAAAATTGCTGCACCATGCTGATCTGTATACACATGTTCCTCCACTGTGCATTATGCAGCTTCATTAGCGATATGCTCAATGTGAGGCAAAGGGACACATGAGTCTGCTGCTGCAGTTGTATACAGATTAGCAAGGTGCAATAGCTTCTGTCTAGATTTTACCAAAGCTCCCTTATTCCTCCAGCTGGTGGCCATTCTGTCCAACAGAACCATGGGAGGATGTCCACAAAGTAGATGTGATTAACAACAGTGGTTGACAACATGTGGTCCCCCAGCTGTTGTTTTACAATAGTTCTCAGCATACGTAGCCCAGCTTTGGTTAGCTGAGGGTGATGGGAGTTGTAAGAAGGGATGAGAAGAGCCTCTGGCTATCCCAGGCAACACTGGGCCTTTTCTTCTAATCTGTATACAAGAATATATTTTGGTTTTGTTGTATTTATTCATTTATTTGCAATGGAACCCTGTTGTAGTGGACTGCTGGATGAAGGATGCCTTCTTTGTAAGTCCCCCTGTTGAGGTCCCCCCTTCTCTGTATTTATATATTTCATTTTTGTAAAATCAATGCACAAAATCTGATTAGTATTGATCAACATTAAAAATGTAACATTTACTTAAATGTTCTTTCACTGATATATTCTAGAAAAATGTAATGAATAACAGTGCTGCAATTTGATATTCCATTTTTTGCCTCAAACCAATATCGGCAAAAATGGAACTTCCCACTTGGCGAATAATTTTCAATGAAAAGGGCAGTTTTCCCTCTTTTTTCATCTAGCTTGTTGAATTGAAATCGATGGGAAGACTGAATTTTTCTCCCCCATATTACAGTTTCCTCTACTGTTCCTGCAGGCCTATAAAAGGGTGTCAGGATCTCACAGAATGACATTCTGTGTTTGTGAGAGGAGAAAGCAGCATGTTTTTGCACTAAAGAAGAAAATAAAGGTAATTGAAGCTTAGCTTGGGGGCACTTTAGGGGAGAGGAAGGGAAGAAGTAGCCTGCTTTGAGCTGTGTGACTGAGGCAGAACTGACAGCAGATGACACTGAGACTTTTGGGCTAAGGCAAAACATCACACTTCATCAGTTTAGTTGTGTACTGTAGAGTAAAAACACACAGTAGTTGAGTAATCTACAGCAAACACAGAAGGGGAAGGGGGGAAGGTGGAGCAGTGCAGGCATGAGAGAGTAAAATGGTAGTTCAAAAACTGGCTGCAGCCATGGTTGCTGCAGCTTGTGCAATAAATGATGATCCCTCTCCTACCGGGGAAGATGCAGTTTGTCAAGGTCCCACTAAAAGTTCCACCACCAGCATCAGTGGAAAAAAAACCCATAAAAGAAGAACATTGAAAATGAAAACTAGTCACATTCTAGTGCTGATGATGGCAATGACATAATGGAAGAAGATGTAGCAGCTGAACCAATTGCTGCATCTGACAGTGAGACTAGCAAGCACCAAAACACCTGTCCTTAAAGTAGTAGCATACTTTGTGAAAGTAAAAAGAAATTGTTTGACACATGTAAAAGCTTAGTGGATTATGAGGGTAGTGGTCAAGAAGCAGTGGGTGATGCTGATGCTGAAGATGATCTAATGATGACTGATGATGATGATGCAGATGTAGCATCCTTCTCTTGTTCAGATACAGATGAATTTGAGAGTGATGATGACATGGCTAGAAAGTTAGCAGAAAGGCAAAGGCTCAATCTTCCACCACTAAGAAGGAGCACTGTGCCTATCTATTGGAAACTCTGACACTAGACAAGCAGCAAAAAGTACTCAGTGACGGTGTCAGTCATTATCAGCATCATCACTGCCAAGTCCAAGTCCCACTCAGCCACAAACACTTGTGTGGAGTAACCAGCAGCATCGACAACAGCAACACAAATTATTAACATCCACCTTAGCTATGTTGAGTGCCTCTGCTGCTGCTGGAAGTGTTACACCTTTGAAGAAGTAGTGGTAGCATTGCATCAGCATCTAGCCCCAGTTGTTTTAGCAGCCCCTCAGGAACCCATCAGTCCATGAAGTTCACAATAAGGAGAGGCTTCACTGAGGATCCAAAAGCTAAGCATGTTGCTATCTGTTGTCTGTGCAAAAAGCACGTGAGCAGAGGGAAGCAAACTCACACCTAGGCAACTCTACGATATCCCACAGGTCTGACTGGGAGACATACTATCAGCAGGTCAGAGGTTCCACACTTGCAGCAGCAGCACTCCAAAATGTTCCCAGGGCTCTAGAGCAGAGTGATGTTATTTATGTGTCAGAGAGTGTGCTACTGCTAACAGTTAGTTCATTCTAAATAACACCTATGGCTCCTGCTCCAGAGGAGTATGAAAACTGCCCTCACATGCTGCTTCTACCTCCACCACCTCCTTTAGTCATGTTGTTGAAGCAATAAAGTTACAGGGTTCTTCTGCCATGTCTGACCAACCCACACTAACTGAGTTCCAGGGAAGGAGTCAAAAACGTCACAAAAACAATCCCAAAGTACACCTATGGTATGGCAAGTTTGCCAAGATGTTGTCAATGGACATGCTGCCATATTCTTTTGTAGGAAACCAAGGTTTCAGAGAACTGATTTCATGTGTAGCTTGCTGACAAATCCCAAGCCACAGTTATTTTTCCAGGAGGGCTGAGCCTGAATTTTACAAGCAAAAAGCCAGACCAAATGTATTAGAATTAAAGATAAGGAGGAGGAGGGATGTGACGAAGGTTCGCTACCCACTACTAAACTTGGGAGTGGAACCACTGCTATGAACAATAAGTAATGTGTTTCTGTAATTTGAGAAGAAACATGATAATGGTAAAAACTGCTGTAAGAATATATATATATATATATATATATATATATATGGTAATGTGCAAAAGTTTTAGGCAGGTGTGAAAAAAATGCTGTAAAGTAAGAATGTTTTCAAAAATGGACATACTAATAATTTATATTCATCCACTAACAAAATTCAGAGTGAGTGAAGAGAAGAAAAATCTAATTTAAATCAATATTTGGCGTCACCACCCTTTGCCTTCAAAACAGCATCAATTCTTCTATGTATACTTGCACACAGTTTATTAAGGAACTCACCAGGTAGGTTGTTCCAAACATCTTGGAGAAGTAACCACAGTTTTTCTGTGGATTCTGATTTACGAGGTCTAGCCTGTTTTATCTCGTATTTAGAGTGATCCAAGGTTTCATTACATATATACTATCATTGTTTGCACTCACTATGGTTATACTCCGAGTCCTGCTGCTCCCGTTGCTCACCGGCCCAGCAGAGTGTCAGTGGAATGGAGCACAACTGTTGGGCAGCACGAGAGCACTTCCTGTGACAGTGCGCTGCATGCCAGGACTCACAGGACTCCTGCTATTCACTCCTCATTGATCCAGCAGTTCCAGGGGAAATGATGGAGCACAGTGTTTTGGCTGCTGACACCATGACGTGCATGCATACTGTGACATCTAGTGTGCCAGAATTGTGGAAATTTTGGGAGGTGGCTGGGCCAGCGCCCCACCCCAAGTCACCGGGCCCTAGACAGGCACCTAGGTCGCCTTGCCTATGATCCGGCTCGGAATGTCAGTTTTTCTGCTGTAGAGCAATGTGATACACATATATACACCACACAGCCTGATCATGTAAAAAGAGGGACACCAGCGTGGGAAAGAGGGATTTGGGTCTCAAAGTGGGACGGTCTCTGCTACAAGTGGCCACTTGGGAAATACTCATACTCAAAACTGCCGTTAATATACTACACGTAAACTATATTATTAACACTCATTCTACTCTTGGCAGCATAGACTCTGTTTCAATAAGGCAACGGATATATTTTAATCCTGCCTTTTTGACGCAAGCAACATTTTAAACATGCCGTTGTGACGCTCTGCATTTACAATTTACAAATACAACAGGACACCTGTTTTTCCATATAATCTAATGTCAGAGAGGGATCCTATGCACCTGAAGACAGTCTAGTGCAGTCTAAGGCAACGTGGTAGAAACTGTCCAGACAAACAAAGCGTTAGCTATACCAATACTTTTATATAAATTGTAAAATATATAGTATTTTCATATATTGTGTAGTATTATTATTTATTTATTTATTTATATAGCGCCTACTAATTCCGCAGCGCTGTACAATTGGGAATAGACATACAGAGGTATTAAATAGTACAATCACATGTGGAGAACAGAAGGCTCAGTGGGCCCTACTCGTGACAGCTTACAGTCCATTCTCTAATTTAATATTCAATTTACTTTTTTTTATATATCCTCTTGGTTTGTGCTATCATTGGAATTCTTGATAATTCTAAACAATTTTTACTTACTACATTTATTTACAAAATAGCACGCATTTATCAAATATTCACATAATTCTTGATAAATATGAAAAATGTAATATTTATTTGGCATTCTTTTTCATATTTAGCAATTACAGTAGCATTAGCAAGATACAGTAATGATGAAAGTACTTCATGTTATCAGGGCTTAAAATGTGAAGTCATTTGCTACTAGTCAGACCTGAAAAGTTACTTGCCACTGCAAGCCATAACATACCCACCAGGGCTGAATTTCTACTCGCCAGGGCTAAATTTTCACTCATCATTGGCTAGTGGCGAGTGGAAATTTTGAGCCTTGATGTTATCTTACCATATGCTGATATATACTAAAATAAAGTCCTTGTAAATGTGAAATAGGGGATGAGAGAAAAAAATTCTCACTCATTTCATAATTTACCGCATGAACTTTGGGGGACACACATACCTCAGGCCACCTGTTTAACCCTTTGAGTGCCAGAGGGGTACAGAACACATTACAAAGCAATGCATTCTGTACCCCTCATGCACTCAGAGGGTTTATCCTATATAGGCAGCTAGTGTTTTAGTTATGCTGGTGAGATATCTCAATTGGTTAATTCACCAGCTATAAAATCTGTTTAAAGGGATAGTAATGTTTCTCAAAAACAGCAGTTCCAATTAATCTTCATAGTATCAGCCAGAGTGAGTGTCATTTCAATACTGTCAGAGTTGTGGTTCAAGAGTAATTGAATGATAAAGTTTCCTCCTCCCTCCCCTTTTACCTCTCTGCAAGCCATCTGAACACCACCTTTCTGTTCAGAGGTGAGCAGTGTTACATCAGTAAAAGGGGCGGGAGGGGGATATTTTATCATTCAATTACTCTTGAACCACAACTCTGACAGTATTTAAATAACACTCTCCATGGTCCAAATACTATGAAGATTAATTGGAGCTGCTTTTATTATGAAACATTACTATCCCTTTAAGCTTTTTTGTTTCTAGTTCTTGCAGAGTCAACTCAACCATTCATCCTTCTGCAGCTGATAAAATGAGTACTATTAAATTGGGTAATAATAACATCTATACTGCAGGACATGTTTGGAAATGGGAGATAATCTTAATGTATCCTTCCAGGTAAGATACATTGATGTTATTAATGTCTCCAACTCATTTGGAATCAATGTTTTTAAGATGTTTCTTGTAACAACCAAGAGGCTAGACTAGCCATAATTAGTGTTGAGCGAGCATGCTCGGCCGATGCTCGGATCGGCTCGAGCATCGCTCTGCTCGGCACATGGCGGTACTCGTCGAGTACCGCCATGTGCTCGCCCGACATGTTCGGGTGGCAGGGATCTGTGCCGGAAGGAGGCACAGATCTTACAGACGCTCCGCTGGACCACCAGGGACTGGAGGTAGGGGGCATTGTGGAGATGAAGGGGGACATTTTGGAGATGAAGGGGGACATTGTGGAAGGGGGACATTGTGGAAGGGGGGCATTGCGGAGATGAAGGGGGACATTGTGGAAGGGGGACATTGTGGAAGGGTAGACATTGTGGAAGGGGGGCATTGTGGAGATGAAGGGGGCATTGCGGAGATGAAGGGGGACATTGTGGAAGGGGGACATTGCGGAGATGAAGGGGGCATTGCGGAGATGAAGGGGGACATTGTGGAAGGGGGACATTGTGGAAGGGGGACATTGCGGAGATGAAGGGGGCATTGCGGAGATGAAGGGGGACATTGTGGAAGGGGGACATTGTGGAAGGGGGACATTGTGGAAGAGGGGCATTGTGGAGATGAAGGGGGGCATTGACCAGGCACCCTCCCCTCATCAGAGCAGGGGGTGCCTGGTGTAATGCTCGTGTCGCCCCATTGAATTCAATGGGGCTCGGGTGCTCGGCCGAGCACTCGAGCCTCCGGCGGTGCTCGGTCAGAGCACCCGAGCATCGGGGTGCTCGCTCAACACTAGCCATAATCAATTGTCAGAGCTACAGCATTTGAGACTACATCTCCCATCATTCCCAACCAGCAGATAGCTGGTTAGGGATGATGGGAGTTGTAGCTGATAATTGACTACCCCTTGGCTATGCTATAAAAATGTCCTGGTTTCAGCTAAGGAAGCACACAGCTACTTATATCATGAGTCCCATTGAAGTATGTCAACCCATTCATTTTTTTATACATCTTCCACTTGTAAAAAAACATGTTCATTCTTTAAAAAAAATGTAACATTTCTACTGAGCTGTTCTCACACATATAATATCAAAACCGGCAGTGTGACAAATTGCGTAACTTGATGAATACATTCAGTGGCGTAACTACCACGGTCACAGTGGTCTCAACCGCGACCGGGCCAGTCTCTGCAGGGGGCCCAGCTGCCCTGTCAACCCCAGCAATGCAGCCTGACTGAGCCTAATAATAAATATGCTTGGCTTCCTGTTTTTAAAACTATCCGATGATTATTCTGCTTGCCAGGATCTTAAGACAGTATCTTCCTGAGATATTGGGGCAGACAAGCCTTATGACTGATAAGGGACAGCAAAATATTATTGAGTGACCTGGCACTCAAAGGGTTATCGGAGCCCTGATTAGCATTCATCTTATTGTCTGCTCTGTGGGCCTCCTGCCAGAGGGGGCACTGTGATGAATGGATGCAGGTAACAAGGCAGTGTGCATAGGGAGTGAATACATCCTATAGGAGACATGGCTCTGATAACCCTTTGAGTGCCAGGTCACTTAGTCATATTTTGCTTGCCCCTTTCAATTATTTAAGACATGTCTGCCCCAATATCTGCTGAAGATCCTAGGCTAGCTGAAGACCCTGACAAGCAGAATAATCACCAGATCGTTTACCAAAGAGGTAGCCAAGCATATTTATTATGTGAGAGGGCATGGGGGCAGTGATGTATGGGAGAGGGCCTGGGGGGGCAATAATGTATACAGGAGGGGGCAGTGATATACAAGATGGGGCATGGGGGTCAGTGATATACAGGAGAGGGCATGGGGGCAGAGATATGTACAGGAGAGGGCATGGGAGGCAGTAATATACAGATTGGGGCAATGGTCTACAGGAGAGGGCGTGAGGTTGGGGGGGTACCATGGCAATTTTTGCACCAGAGCCCGGTGATTTCTAGTTACGCCTCTGAATACATGTCAAAATGTAAATACTTATCCAGTTACCTCTATGCTTGGCTTCCTGCATACAGCCCTTCTCCATTGTATCCACTGTTATCTTGCAATCTGAATTTTTCAAATATGGGCTGGACTCCATTGCTTGTGATAAAAGGTACCACTGCTTTATCTCACAAATGGTTGGACTGAGTTACAAGTTGGTTAAACCAGTTTCCTCACAGGGAACAAATAAAAATCCTAACATTATCATTGCTTTAAACTGGAGTTTTAACCACCTAAATGTGTTGACAGTCTTTCAAGGGGTCATCCACACCATTTAAATAAAATAGATTGTTTAATAACCATAGTTGTGGCCATTGCAGAAGAGAATTTGACCAACTGTTAGGCCAGACAGTGACACCGTGCTGTAAACTAGTGGTCAGATAAAAGTAAAAAGCTCCTACAGGAATATGAAATAGTGGGGAGAAAGCAGATGCTGCTGATACTGCTGACCTAATTATTGATGACTGTTGTAAAAGCCCGTGTACACGGGCCAAGTTACAGGTAATGTTAACCCTTTGAGTGCCAGAGGGGTATGCAACATATTGCTTTGCAATGTGTTGCATACCCCTCTGGCACTCAAAGGGTTAAGAGTCCGCTACATCACTGCTCCACACGATGCACTCTTGCGTCGCCTCACGTGATGCAATCATACGCAGAAGAGGCTGCCTGAAGGCGGGCAGTCTCTACTGCTCATGACTGCATCGTGACAAACATCCTAGCAAATTATTATATAGGATTATGTTGATTCATCATCATATGTCCCTTCACATCGCTCATCTTCTTCTGATACAGATATAGTAGAAACCAAGAGCGATGATGATATGGCAAAATAATTAACAGTATGTGAAAGGAAAAGGCTCAATCTTCAACCACTGAAACATTCCAAGTCCAACCCCCATCCAGTCCCACTCACTATCCTATATAATAATTAGCTAAAACGTGTGTAACAACATAGTCATGCGCAGTAGAGACTGCTTCGCGTGCTGCAGTCATGTGCAGTAGAGACTGCCTGCGTAGCGGCTGATACAGAGCTGGATGCTCCGAAGGAGCTGGCAGTGGCAGTGTGGCCCTTGTAACAGGCTCTTCAACTAGTTATTAAATAAACAGCAACACAGGACAACATCCACACCCCTAGCTATGAGTGCTTATCCTGCTGTTCAAAGTGCAGCAGCACCACTGCAACCTACTGCCGGTACTATTATATCCTCTAGCTCCTATTGCATCAACTAGCCCCTGGAGTAGCAGTCCATCAGTAGTCCCTTACTTCCATAGAAAGCATAGAATTAAATTAGGCACATTGCTCTTGCTGGAATTTCTTTGGCAGCATCAAAAAACACAATAATTTTGATGGATTTTTTATTCACAATAATTTTCTGTGGAACAAAATTGTGTCTTCCCTAGGTAAGACACAGTGGATCTAGCAGACTGTTCAGACTGTAACATTTAACCTTTTCAGTGCCAGAATGGTGAATCATTCACATTCACACTCCTTTGACACCAAAGGGATTAATACATCTTGTTTTATTTTTTATCTTTTTTTTTTCAGAGGTGAGGGACAACAAAACAGGCACGATAGAGGGGAGTGTACAACACAGAATGGGGAAAGTGGAGAAGGTGGCCAAGACATAATGGGAAACATAGAGGACAGAGGGCAACACACAGAATGGACACTGTATGAATTTGGCACTGCCGTTCCACTGCCTTTCCCTCCAGCTTCTGTGCCTGCATTTTGATACACAGACCACAGTGTATGAGCTTATTAGTACATACTGGCATACATCTTCCACCAGCAAGCTCCAACGCCTACCCTTTAGCACGTGCAGGATGATTAAAGGGATAGTAATACTTCGTTTTATCTTTATTTTATTTTGTAGAAATTAAAAAAATATGAAGAACGACAAAAGTCTTATCTCTCATACCTTTATGGTTTAAGAGATATTCACAAGCAAAGTATCCCCTCCCCTGTTCAGCCACATCAGAAGGGAGGTGCCCAGGTAGACTGCAGAGAGGGACAATCTTCAATTAAGATAAGGGAAAAAGCTAAAAAACTTGTCAAGGGGGGAAGGGCTTTCATTGTTTTCATACAAAGAAGATTGTCCCCTGCTGTTATCTGTCTGGTCTTACAACTAAATTCACATCTGAGAAGAGATGTCTTACACTAGGAAAAAGGGGCGGGAGAGATAAGACTTATATCGTTCTTCATGTTTTTTTAATGCCTACAAAATAAAATAAAGTTAAAACGAAGTATTACTATCCCTTTAAGTAGACTTTCGCCAATTTAGAAATAAATACTTCATTGGAACTGTCTACAAAGTGTGCTTGTAAACAAGGCACACTTCATAGACTATTCCAATCAAGTATTTATTTCTAAGTAGCACAATTTTGGCTCTGCTGAAGAGCCGCCGGCTGGTCCTGGGACCGGAATCTCCTGCTGTCAGCTAGATGACAGACTTGTCTGAAACAGCCTGGAGGGGTGGGGACTTTAGCCAATTATATCTCTCAAACCATAAAGGTCTGAGAGATAAGACTTACATTGATGTACTTATTTTTTTAATAAACTTAAATTTAAACATTACTATCCCTTTAACCCTTTGAGTGCCAGAGGGGCACTCAAAGGGTTGATACTTTTTTTTTTTTTATTTCACCATTATCTGAATTTCATTGGGGCCTCTAAATTCTGCTTTGAAATAATAGAAAGGGCTTAGTGGGATCTGAGCAACTGTCATAATCAGAGTGGGTGAATTTGAGAGAAAAGACTCTCCCAGTTGCCATAGCAACATAAGAAGAGTGTTAAACATTTTAAATATTTTTATGTGAATAAGAGATTTGAGGACAAAAAAAAAAAAAAAATGGATTTATTTTATCATACTTGTCTCAAATTTGTTGTAGGAGTCACTGCTTCTTTAACCACTTAAGGTCCAAGGACGTACATGTACGTCATGGGGTGACCGTGCCTAAAGGACCCATGATGTACATGTACATCATAGAATTCAGGGGTCCCCACGTGGCTGCACCCCGTTCAGGGACCTCCGCTTCCAATAATACAAAAAAGTGCCAGCTGCGCTGGTCCTTATGGGGTTGAACCTTTAAGTGAACGGAAGGGTGTGCAAAACATTGCATCCCTCTGGCACACACAGGGTTTAAAGCAGAACTATCACCGCTAAAAAACTTGCGCTCCAATGATTCCCTATCTGGCGACTAGCTGCTCAGTAACGCTATTCGCCAGAATTATTACTGCGTTAAGGAGAGTTATTCATTGTTCCCGGGCTGACAGGCAGGATGGAATGCAGACATCTTTTCATTGTGATGTCTGCGTCACTATGGAAAGATGTCTGCGCTCCGTCCTGCCTGTCAGCCTGTGAACAATGGATAACTCTCCTTAACACAGTAGTAATTCTGGAGACTAGCGATACTGAGCAGCTAGTCGCCAGATGGGGAATTATTAGAGCGCAAGTTTTTTAGCGGTGATAGTTCCGCTTTAAAGGATTTAAACAAACAAATATTTGAGTCTCTTTAATTGCTGATTATGTGTTTCATTTTGGACTTCAGTGTATCTCTTTGTTGACATATCGACTTCTCGTGTGTTTTTTTCTTAATATAGCACTCATCAATGATCTGCTCTGCATGTGCAGTAAACATATTTGTAAACAGAGCTCCAGATCTTGAGAGAAACAGCTTGCTGTGTGTCACACCACTCTCAAAGGTTATATTTATACATATACATATAGATGGGATAAAAACTCTCTATATATGTATTGTGTCTGCCTTCTTGTAGAAGGTGCTATCTTTATTATAATCACTGCTCTGGAAATATCCCATTTTCTCTATTTTTATTTTTTTAAGTTAAAATTGGCTTGCTGCTGGGCTGCCAAGAAGAACTGCAGTATTTTTCATTTCAGTAAGAGGTGATGAGGCAAATGACAGGCACAAAATGTGCTGGTAATAGGGGTAGGGGAAAAGAAAACCTGTAAAGTCATTACAGTGTTTTTGAGTCTCTGTTTGATGCTACCTCCTGCACAGTTACATTGCAGAAATTGACATACACTATTGCATTGGCTGTATAATAAATGATACCAGTGTTCAGTGGGGTTTCTGTGTTCTCTATGGGAATGCTTAAAATGAACTGTCATTGTGACTTGTAACACACATTAAGCGATAATATATGTTAAAATAAAAGCATGTAGTTGATGTCAAAATATACTTATCTGAACATCATTCACTGAAGTAAGATGAATATAGAATACAATGGTGACAGTTATTGCACTCTTCTACTGAGAAAGAAATATGCATAATAAAATAGAGGCTGAGATCAAAATGCAAGTAATGTAAAAAGCAAATTAGGGGACTGAGTTCTACATTTGACAAAAAAACTTCAGTCAACAGGGTCCATACTTGAAAAACCTAATTGTTGTTGTTTTTAAGACTTATTATTGAATACTTGACTGCAAGAAAAACTTTTTTATTTGTTTAACAGGAATTTTTACTTGCTGAGGAAATATACCTCTTATTTTGTTTAACAAAAATGATTTACCAAGACAAGTGTCCTTTTCAGGGAATTTGAGTACAAATGAAATATGAAGTTTAATATGGTAAAGTTATGCATTTGAGAAGAAAAAATCCAAATACTCCTATTGAACTTAATGGGATAATTTTAGGAGACTTGTTGCTAGAGTAAAATCTGGGAATCCTTATAAACTACAAACTTGCAAACAGTGACCAGTGTCAAATAGCAGTAGTAAAAGCAAAGCATGTCCTGTCTTGCATAAAAAGGGGGATTGTGGGGTGTGCCCAACCTTTGTCAATGGCGGACGTGAGATCTGCTTGCTCCTGCACCCATAGCTTCTTTTTGACATCTAACACAGGGGAGGATGAGAAGTTTTGTGGTGCTGACTCAGGGAAGTGGTTATGCCTGGTAAAAAGAAAAATCTCTCTTCATTGGCACAGCCCTAATTTGGTGAGAACCCACAGTGGCCTAGCACAGATCACAACGTCCCTCTCAAACAAGAAAATGGTGGGAGCGGAAAAGGAGAACCACATACTCGAGCCTACTTTGGCAGTGACACACCAAGACCTGAAATTATTACCTACCAAGGCTGATATTGATATTACACATATTACACATGATATCCCAGATATTTCTACGCATGGATTTACTCCATGTGGGAGCTAAAGTAAAAGATCTCAAGGAGATTCAAGACTTCGTAATAGCTGAGCAGGAGGACATGCAATGCTCTGTCGCACACCAAGAGGATATCATAGACCATCTCCTCACCCAAATGGATGATTTGGAGAACAGGGGACACCGATCAAACATCAGAGTTAGGGGACTCCCAGAGTCTGTACCCATGAGTAGCTTGGTGGTTATACTTCAGAAGGTGTTTGGCGGCCTGTTGGATCTTCATTCCCCTATTGAATTAAGATTGAGTGGGCACACTGAGCTCTCAGACTTCGAGCGCAGCAGGGTGACTGTCCGAGAGATGTTGTATGCTGTCTACACTCCTTCAGCCAGAAGGATGCCATAATGCAGCATGCCAGGAACCAACCACCTGTGTCGTTTGAGGATGCACAGATCTCCCTTTACAACAACCTGGTGCTGCCCACCTTGCAGTTACGCTATCAGTTCAAGCCCTTAGCGGATGAGCTTCATAGATGCCAAATATCCTATTGCTGGGATCTCCCATTTCCCATGTCAGTCACATTTGAGGGCTGCTCCTACACCATCAGAAGAGCGGAGGAGATCCAGGACCTCTGTGCATCCCTGTGCCTTCAATCGGTACATATTGCTCCAGAGGATGCGAGAGCTACTGGTGGTGTTCCACTTCAGCAGACTCTACTTTGGCAGCAAATCCCACCTTGACTGAAAAGGCCTACTGCAGTGTCTCCAGAGACTCGAGATCCGAGGATGCTTTCAGTGAAGGAATCCTGAAGACTGTTGCTGGACTGTCGCAGATCATATTGTCACTTCGCTCCATACAAGCTGTCTCTCTGGTAGTGTTACCCGTTATTACTTCCTCACGAACCCTCCTTCTCTATTGATATGCTTAGTTATATGTTTGCTGAATCTGGCATGGTCCAGTCCGCTTTCGGTTTCCAGTCTGGACCCTTCCTTCCTTCCTACCCCACTTGCTTCCCCTTGCCTCCCAGAGACCTGGTACCTTCCTTCCTCCCCAGGCTCCCTACTTTCTCTGGACAGTCCGGCCTCAGATGGAAACATATTTCTGGGTTATTCTTTTGGCTGGAAGGGGACCACTTTTTTGGGCCCACTGAACTGTTGGGCGTTCTTTCGCCTCGCAGTCTTGAGAGGTCAGTATGCTGGACCTTGGTGCCATCGCTTTGCTTGGCTCCATCTGCCCTCTGGGATTATTCATGTTTTCCCTTTTAATTTTTTTTTCTTTATTTATTTTTATTCTTATTTATTTATCTTATCACTGTACTTTTCTTGGTGCTGAATGTTGATATGTTATCTGGCCTTCCTAAGTAGGCTCACTGAGAATTATTGTTCTGCTAATTATGCATACTGCTTTTTGTATGAAACTTCAACTAACGGCTCTATATCAGCGAGGCTCCTCTCCTGCCTGCCTATGTCCACTTTCTTCTCTTCACCACCATCACACTTCTCCTCCCCTTGGCTATACTACTGCACCCCACTTCCCTCTGCCCTTCCCTCTCCCCTCCTCACCCCACCTCCCCTCCTCCTTTCAGCCCCCCTTTGTCATCCCTCTTTTGCTCTTCCTTTTCTACCTCCTTAGTACTTTCTTTTTGGAGGACACTGGCCAGAGATGATCCTCTCTTCTTTGTCCAACTATCACACTGATGGGATCTTGCTCCCTCTGGGCTTGTTGTCTCTCTTGACCCCACTATATTGGGATCCTGTTTTTGCATTCAGTGTTTGCCCCATTTTTGTTTAGTTTCTTTTAATCTGTCCAGATCGCATGCAAATTTGCACTAGTTTTTGTCCCTTAAATAGATACTGCTCCCACCTCTGCCACTATTCTATCATTCCCCTCCTGGTTGGCTCATTCCTTTGCCCTTCCCAACCCTTTCCTACCTATCTCTCCCTAACACCTTTCATCCCGCTCCCCTCTCCCTTCTATCCATCATTCTCCTTGCCCCCTCAACCCTTTTCTCCTTCCTGTGTGCCAGCTGGTGGAAGAACGCTCTGGTTTGCAACCCAGATTTGTTCCCTCCCTGCACTGTGATCTACCTCATACCACTGATTTTGCATAACTGCATTAGGGTGTTTGTGCTCTTATCTATACATTGTCTCTCTCCTTCTTGTTATTGTAACTGACACCCCCCATTACCAATGGAATTTCTGCACCTCTCAGTTTACCTAACTCCACCAGTTATTTTGAAACTTTTATCTTGTGTGATCTCTCCTCAGCATACTTTTGGAGGTTAGTTGCTCACTGATCTCCCCTCTTTTCTGTCTGCTGCTTTCTCTTTTCCCTCTGCCTTTCCTCATCTCCCTTTTCCAGGAGGTCACACTGGCCATGGGTGTCCTGATCTGATCTGTTCCCCTACACGGTCTCCCAGTTCCCTATCCTTTCAAAATGTTGTTAGAGCCAAGGGACTTAACACACCTCAGAAGCGTTCTCTCCTATTCAGAGAGTTTACTCTCCTGGGAGAGCAGGTGTGCTTTGTGCAAGAAACTTACTTTGCAGCGGCTCATGTACCCACCTTCCTCAGTAAACAATACCCTACTTCTTTTGTAAGTTGTCCTCCCATTAAGAAATCTGGGGTTGCTATCTTCTTACACAGGTCCTTATTGTTCAAATGTGAGGCTGTTTTGAGGGATGATTAGGGCTGGTATGTTTTTGTCAAGGGTCGGCTGGGTTCTCTTTGCCTCACTTTAGCTAACCTATATGCACCCAATTCATTATGCCCCCTATATGTGCTGTTACAGGATTGACTTCCTCCTGATCTCCTTGGCTCACTTGCATTTTGCTTCCACTGCTTCAATTCACATAGCCACTTGGTTTGACCATACTCCTGTTTATCTTGTGTTGGAGGTCCCTGTGCAGCTGTCCTTCTACAGGGGATGGCAACTGGACCCGTAGCTTCTTTCTGACTCTGATTTGGCCTCCCAGATTAAAGACTCCATCATGGAATATATTGATAGCAATGCATCTTCTGGACTCTCCCCAACCATGATTTGGAAGGCCTTGAAATGTATTATAAGGGGTCAATGTATTTAATTGACTGCTAGGCATATATGGAAGGTGAAGGCAGAGTTCTCTACTCCTATTGGAGCTCTTAATGCTTCTGAGCATTCCCATCAGAGTTCTGGAGATGCCCATACACTTGAAGAGATTGTATCTTGTTGCATTCAAATTGAGGTTCTACTTCTGACTCAGATAGACAGGTCTCGGTCTAAATGGTACCATTATGAACATAGCAATAAGGGCGGTCGTTGTCTTTCTCGTCAACATAGGGGCCCTTCAGACTATCCACTCCATTCACACCCATTCTAACTCCATCGCTTTGGACCTCCTCACCATGGCTTCCACTTTGAGGGATTTCTATGCTTCTCTCTATAATATTGCTCCACAGGAGGCTGCCTCGCCAAGTGTTGATCAAACCTGTTATGTAGCTGAGACTTTCTCCCCTAAACGCACTCCTATACAGGCCCTGCAACTGGAGGCAGCTGTACAGCAGACGGAGGAAGAGCAGGCAATTAAACAGATGGTGATGGGGAAATCCCTTGGCTTCCCTCTTCTCTTTTATAGGCAATTTCTTGGTCTATTGGCACCCTCACATAGCGTTTAATGATCTCCTTCAAACAATACTTTATCACCCTCATTTGGATGAAGCTTACATAGCTCTCATGCCTAAGCCTGATAAAGACCCCTCAGCCTGTTCAAGTTATAGACCTATCTCTCTTCTAAACTTGGACCTGAAATATATGCTATGCTATGGTGCTGGCAAATCGCCACCCACCCATTCTTTCGGATATTATCCATGTTGATCAAGCTGGGTTTGTCCCTGGAAGGGACATGAAGGACAATACACTCAGGTTAATCCACCTTGTCCACCAGGCTACAACTGAGGGTGCTGCTTCCCTTCTCCTGTCAGTCGATATGGAAAAGGCTTTTGACTGGGTGGATTGGGGATTCATGGAGGCTACTCTGCGTGGATTTGGTCTGGGACACCACTTCATCTCCATGGTACTCACGCTTTACCACAATCCCTCTGTTCAAGTATGTGTTAATGGCACTCTGTCCGACTCCTTTCGTCTGCCCAATGGCACCAGACAAGGTTGTCCCTTGTCACCTATAATTTTCATCATGATCATGGAATCCCTGGCCAGCAGAATCCTCTCCACTAGAGATATTTCTGGCATTCATCTGGAAGGCCGAGATTACAACATTTCTCTGTTTGCTGACAATGTTATTTTTTCAGTCTCCCGTCCAGGGTTTCCCTACCGCCAATATGCGGGAGTCAGAAATGTTAAGGTGAACATGCCCAAATCAGAGGCCCTCAATATTAATATCCCTCCACTCCTCCTTTGTACTCTCAGGGACTTAGCCCCCTTCAAGTGGGCAGTGCACTTCCACTTATCTTTAATTATCTCCCACTCTCCCATACGCTGCAGACCTTAGTAACTGCTCCTTTCTATATCTCTCATAGTCTAGCAGAGTGAAAGTTTTAAAGATGGTGTTTTTGCCTAAAATTGTTTACCTCTTCCAGATGGTCCCTATATCACTTTCCAGGACTTATCTTAAGTCTCTGCAACACCTTTTCAACTCTTGTTTTTGGGGCGGTAAGCCTCCTTGAATCTGGTTCTCATATATCTCACAGACGAAGCATGGTGGGCTGGGAGCACCTGACCTGTCCCATTACTATAGGGCTATCGTCTTTAGCTCTATCCCACACTGGTTTCTGTCAGCCTCTTCTAAGTCCTAGGTCGAAATTCAGTGATCTATCTGTTCTCCTGCTGCTTTCTCCTCCTTATCCTGGCTAACTTTGTCTTCCAGGACTCCAGCAGTTCCAAGGCACCTGCTGCTTTCTCATATCCTACAGACCTGAGACTCGGTGGTTTCAAAGCTGTCCAGTATACCTTCACCTCTTTTGTCCCTACTGGACAATTTGGACTTTCCACCTGGCATGTCTAGCTCTCCTTTCTTCAATTGGGGACAGGGGGACAGTCTTGTGGTATTGAACTTGCCGATATAGGGTAGTCTGGGTCCATTTGAGCTTCTGCAGGACTGCTGGGGACTACACTCCAATAAATTTTGTAGCTACCATCAGCTACATAGCTAACTCTCAACACATTCATATAAGTCCAGTATCCTGCAGACTCTCAAACCCTTTGAACTTCTATACCGTCCTCCCAAATCTCATTGTGACCCCCTCCCGCGGTTTCCCTAGGAATCTCATAGCAAATATATATATCCTTTTCGCTGACCCTCCGTCGGATTCTCAGCCTCACCGTGCTCTATGGGAGTCAGAACTTCACACATCCATTCCACATGAAGCTTGGGACTGAGAAATCTGTGATTTGCTTTTCTCATCCCGAAATGTCACCTCTATGGAAACCAATTGCAAGATCATGAACCTTTGGTATAGATCCCTTTCTCTGCTTCATAGTTTTTACCCTGGGGTGCCTCCGTTGTGTTGGAGATATGGTAAAGAGGCTGGTACGATGGGCTATCTATGGTGGATCTGCCCTCTTACTGCTTCTTTTTTGGTGTCAGATCTCTAGGGATATTTCTTCAGCTCTAGGGACAGTGCTACCAGTTGACCACAAGCTACTTCTCTTCTCCTTTGGCCTGTCAGACGTAGCCCAAACCAAGCCTCTCAGAATGCTCTTATCCCATCTTCTTACTGCTGACAGAATGTGCATACCTCTGTATTGGCAATCCAATGTGCCTTCTACCTTGGAAATGTGGAGAAGGAAGGTGAATGATATTTCTATTTTGAGAAACTGACACACCTATTCTCTGGCTGCGAGATATCCTTTTCCGCTATCTGGTTCCATGGCTCCCTACCTTTTCTGGTGCCAGATCCTTAGATGACTGAGCTCCCAGCCATGTTAGGTAGTCCTTCCTGCCCCCGATTCCTTCATATCCTTCATACCCATACAGTACAAAGAGCACCTAGACAAACTTTGTTTATTTACTTTAGAGAAAAGACAACTAAGAGGAGATCTTGTTACACTGTATAAGTATATATGAGGCCACCCTTTAAAATTAGAGGAAAGGAGGTCAACTTCAGGTTTGGAAGAGGTTTTTTTTTGTTTTTTACAGTAAAGACTTTTAAATTGTGGAATTCCTTGAAGAAGCATGTGATAATGGCAGATACATTAGATACATTTAAGAGAAGATTAGATACATTTCTAGCAGAAGGGAACAGATACGGTTAAACAGCTCTGTTAAACAGAGCAATACCCATTTAGGAGTCGGGAAGGATTATATCTACAAAGATCATTTTTGTGCATTTCATCTCTATAGTAATATGTAATAGAATGGAGCCGGTGCTGACACCTCTACTTCTGTGCTGCTTCTAACGTGGGAGCAAGGGCAGATGAAGACACAAGCGTTATTGGTTACTGATTAGTATAAATAATCACTTTGATACATAGTGGCTATTAAGCTGAACTGCGTTGTAGTCCATTGCTATTGGTTACTGTTTAAAGTCTGAAAAAAACTGATTTTAGGTCTATTTAAGCCCATTGTTTGTTGGCAGGATGATTGAAGTAGGAGAATAATTCAATAAAGATTACTACCTATAGTAAACTGCAGACATAACAATGTGAACCAACACCCAACCTAACCCACAAGCAACAGAAAGCCATACAGTGACTAAAGAATAACCAGGATATTATTATTAAGCCTGTAGACAAGGGGGAGCTGTTGTCCATCCTATCACCCTATCACTGTCAAAAAATATGTATAACTAAAATAAATCAAAAACTTCTTTCCTCCACACTTCCACACTGTGGACTACATTCAAGAAGCAAATAGGCAACTCTCTGATGAAAGATACTATGTGAAATTACAAGATGATCCTACAAAAAAATATACACAACAACTTAATAGGATCATAAAAGAACTGCCCTCCAACATTAGAGAACAGGTAAAGCCCCTGATACCAACAGATCCAAAAATAGGCTCCTTCTACATGCTACCAAAAATACACAAAGAAGGAAACCCGGGAAGACGCATATCAGCAATTGGCACACTCACAGAGAATATCTCTGGCTCGGTAGAAAATACTCTGAAACCCCAGCTTCCTTCAGGATACCACAGATCTCTTAAACAATCTAAGTGGCGTGGGCCCCATTCCAGAGAGCACCATCCTGGCCACTATGGATGTAGAATCCCTTAATACCAACATTCCACACACAGATGGCATAGCAGCATGCAATGAATATCTGGAACAAAATAACACACCCATGGACCGGTAACAAAACTCATACAATTTATACTCACCCACAATTACTTAAAGTTTTGACAGGATCTCTACCTTCAGAAAATGGGTGTTACGGTTTTCTGACACTCAGACCAGGTTATAAAGTAAAAACACAGTTTTATTGAATCAGAATGATAAACAGTGCCCCTAGGGGCCAGCACAGGTAAGAACAGTACTGACAAATACAGACAAGGTATGGGTAATATAAACAGAGGAATAAGTACAGCTAAAGGCTGTAGCAAGCCCAAAGGGTTAACAGGAGCAACTGGAGAGGCTCAGGCTAGATTGGCCAACGCCCAGGATAGATATCAGTCTCTGGAGAACAGTCTCTAGATGTAGAGCAAGGAACACAGGATCAGGACTGTATCACTCTCTAAGCAGAAATGGGATGCACCCCTGTTGCTCTGAGCTGAGCCAGTTCCACCACCGTGGGCTAGGAGGAATGCTACTGCCAAACCTGAAGTAACCAGAATAGGAATCGCCCAGAATGTGAGTAGTAAGTAACCCTGCATGTGCCAAATGGATTGTGTTACGAAGCCCTTGGGATGCCACAATAGATGATAGTTGCACACGCTACGAAGAGCCGATGCACAGGGCAGTGCAGGTGGAACTGTACACTTTGAGAGAATGAGAAACGGAGCCAGGACACCCTTCCGGTGTCACACAGAATCCTATAGCAAGAGCGAGCAGACTACCGGCACCAACCGGCGTGGTCACGGTGCACCCCGAACACCGGACAAGCAGAGCTCTGCAAGGACTGGTATGGCGTCAAAAGGAGACTCAAAGTGTAACGGCTCAATGAACCAACAGAGGCTTGGCAAGCTAAACAAGTGGCACATAACCGGAGACTACAGGCACTGCACGGGTTAATCTGGTACATACAGAAGAGCAATGCTCCGTGAGTAAATGGCAGGCAACCTCGGGCTACAGCTGAATGAGCGAGAGAGGAACAGCGAAAACAGTTCAGAATGTCGCCAGCGCGACTGGAGGACACTGGAGCAGCAACCGGAGAGGAGCGATAACCGGAACCGGATGGAAACAGCCGCAGGAACACCACCGGAGAGCGGATCAATCACGGAGCAGGAACACCAGCCAGAACTGGGTCGAATCACGGAGCAGGGTCGTCAGCCTGAACTGAGTCGAATCACGGAGCAGGGTCGTCAGCCAGAGCCGGGTCAGATCACGGAACAGGGTCTTCAACCAGAGTCGGGTCAGATCATAGAGCAGGGTCTTCAGCCAGAACCGGGTCAAATCACAGAGCAGGGTCGTCAGCCAGAACCGGGTCAAATCACGGAGCAGGAACAGGAGAAGAGTCAGACTAGCCGTGTCAGTACACAGGAGACACTGGAATTCAGCAACAAGGCGCAGCAACAGGAACACCGGAAGGGTGTCCTGGCTCCGTTTCTCATTCTCTCAAAGTGTACAGTTCCACCTGCACTGCCCTGTGCATCGGCTCTTCGTAGCTTGTGCAACTATCATCTATTGTGGCATCCCAAGGGCTTCTTAACACAATCCATTTGGCACACGCAGGGTTACTTACTACTCACATTCTGGGCGATTCCTATTCTGGTTACTTCAGGTTTGGCAGTAGCATTCCTCCTAGCCCACGGTGGTGGTACTGGCTCAGCTCAGAGCAACAGGGGCACATCCCGTTTCTGCTTAGAGAGTGATACAGTGCTGATCCTGTGTTCCTTGCTCTACATCTAGAGACTGTTCTCCAGAGACTGATATCTATCCTGGGCGTTGGCCAATCTAGCCTGAGCTTCTCCAGTTGCTCCTTTTAACCCTTTGGGCTTGCTACAGCCTTTAGCTGTACTTATTCCTCTGTTTATATTACCCATACCTTGTCTGTATTTGTCAGTACTGTTCTTACCTGTGCTGGCCCCTAGGGGCACTGTTTATCATTCTGATTCAATAAAACTGTGTTTTTACTTTATAACCTGGTCTGAGTGTCAGAAAACCGTAACAGTACGAAAGGGCCACTGACAAGTGCCCAAACTCCAGCATATAAAGGCACATCCTGGGCGGGCCAATCAGACTCCTCCAATGCAAAGGTACACAGTCATAGATTGACAGGGAGTCACGGGGACCGTGATAATGGGGACTGCAATTGATACCCGAATGGCACCACAATATGCCAACATGTTTATGGCAAAATTAGAAGAGGACTTCCTGTCCACCTGCCAGATAAAATCCTGGTCTATTTCCACTACATAGATGATATTCTTATCACCTGGACTGCAAGTGAAGAAGAACCTCTCAAATTCCATGAAAACTACAATACATTCCACCCCAGTATCAACCTAACACTCAGTCATGCACAAACATTAACTTCCTAGATACAGCTATCAGTATTAAGAACAACTCCATCCACACATCCCTGTACTGCAAACCAACAGACAGACCAATGTACCTGAAAAACAATAGCTTCCACCCAAAACACACAAAGAACTCCATCATATACAGTCAGGCCATCAGATGCATTTGCATCTGTTCTGACATGAAAGACCATGACAAGCACCTCCAGAAACTCAGAGGAAACTTTATAAAATAGAGTTACAATGCAAGGATTATTGACAGTCAGATACAGAAGGCTACCTGCATAACAAGAAAAAAATCTGTTGAGCTACAAAGAACAACATAACGGAAAACGGTTGCCACTGGTGGTCACTTAACCACCAGGTTGAAGTTCTACGCAAAATTTCAAGAGAACATCAAACAAAATTACATATGGATGAAAGAGTTAAGAACCTATTCTCACAGCCTCCCTTACGCTCCTTCAGACAGTCTCCCAATTTAAAACAACTGATGTTAAGGAATGCCCTGAATAAAAATACAAAAAATGGCACATCTCCCTGCTTACAAAGGAGGTGTGAAACCTGTGCACACATTTACACCACAGACAAGGTACCCATTCCAAACACCCAGTTACACCATAAAATCAATGGTACCTCCACCTTCAAATCATCATCATGTGTGCAAAATGCTCAACGGCTCTCTATAAGGGTGAAACTGGACAGCTATTACGTAAAGATTTAATTCACACAGATCCAGCATTAACAAAATAAAGACAGAAACACCAGTGGGAGAACATTTTTTCCAAAATGGACACAGTGTCAATGACATTAAACTGACTATGCTGATTGGACTGTGTCACACTCAGATAGACAGAAAAATATGGGAGGTTAAATTAATGCTCCAGTTTAATTCTTTACATAATGGTCTGAATAGAGACAGATAATTCCTGTCACATTATCACATTGTGGATTAACCTTTACAGCAGTCCCACAAGGATCATAAATAACTTGGACTCCTCAGAGAAAGACTACAATTTACATCACTCCTTTACCATTGACGGATCATAGAACCTGGTGCTGGACTTAGCTTTCTTATCTGATTTCCATTTTAAACAATGCAATGTGTACTTGTATATAAGATATATATTTTCATATTTATCTGTATAACATGCCTGAGGAAGACACAAAAGTGGTCTTGAAAGCTTGCATCCTAAATCTGCTTAGATAGCCAATAAAGGTATCAACTGGAATATATTTGCCTCCTATAATGCAATATATATATATATATATATATATATATATATATATATATATATGTTCCTGACTTTACAGACACTGCTGATAAGAGTTTCACCTTCAGTGGAATTTATATTTGCATGAATGTATACTCTGCATTTTTCAGCATTCATTCCAACATGCGTGGCCAAGAGACCTAAGTTGTTTTGAAAGCCTGAATTCTAAAGCTACTCAGCAGCTGAAGGTATCACTTTTATTCTACCAGTTGACTTCTGGATAAAGCACTACTTAGGGCCTAGAGTCTATTACTGCTAAATTGTTATTCTGCTGGCAAAATGGTCAGAAAAAAGACTTCGTTTTGTAATCACATTCTGAGCAAAGGGTCAGAATGGGATTGCCGAATTGTTTTTTTGTGTTTTTTTTCTTCAGCTGAATGCACCATTGGAATTCTTTGGATCATTGAAAAGAACTCTAAATGACCCCTAAAGCCTAAGACCGCAGTCATTCACTCTTCCTCTGTTCCCCTCCTACATAGTGTATTGGTCCAGCCTCCTCCGTGGACTGAGGATTTCTCCTTGTAAGCTGGAGCGCTCTCACTGGCCACCTGCAATGACCTCCTCCACACAAATGGTTAACCCCTCTACTGTACAGGCAATTCAGGGGTTAACTGCTACTTACATAAAAAAATAAATCCTGCACCACCTCACACCACCTGCAATCCACACAAATGGTTAACACCTACATTGACAGATTGCAGCTGTCCCACTGCTCTGGCAGCAGAAGGTTTAACTATCAATTTTTCATTTTTTTGGTTACCTTTAATTTTTTTTTTAATGAACTACTATGGGGTACATATACTATATATTAATTTATTTAGATGTATTTACATTAAACAAAATTGGAGTGGATGTACCCTATTTATTTATTTTAATTTGTCAAACAAGTGAATTAAAGAGCCCCCTTTTTAAAGAAAAAGGAATTTGGGATCCCAGGACCTCCTTTTTTGAAAATTCCCATCCTGATCTGATCAGGATAGAGAGATGAAGGTTGATGTTATTGCCCCGAAAATGTACATAGCATCATTGTGGCCTGATATGTAAAGATGATTCATTTTTAACTAGGTCAACCCCTGCATTACCTGCTCACTGGAATGCATTGATTGTAATGGTTTCCCAACCTATATGGAAATGGACGGTTAATGGTGGGCACAGGAGGGGGTGTTGGGGGTAGTATAGGTTTGTTTTTGGGACATTTAAAGCCTTTGATGGTGGGCAGTTTATAATTCATTACACAGCATTGTCTTGCAAGATGCCTTGCATCGGAGGGGTTTAGGGAGACTTGGAGGAGTGTGGGTTGGTGCACACGGTGACAATGGGGGATCTGATGTTTATGGAGGGAAGGTTTGTCTAGCTACAAAAGGGAGCATTTGTGTATATATCCCAAATTACAAATTCTGGATACCTAGCTTCTGTAAAGGAATAGCAAGAGTACCAAAATGGAATCAAAAAATCATTATTCTATCTCTTTTGCCAGCAGAACCCATCACCAGCTTTAATGAAATCCATCTCAAATACATCCAAACTTTGCATTACAAACTACACATTGCTATTACATAGCAACAGGATTGCAATTCTCCCTTTTGCTACCATACAGGACTTCCCTGGTGTGGCAACCCAGAACTTCAGGGTCTGGGAAAAAAAGCCTATTCAGCTGTAAGAGGTCACAAACACTACAGTGCTTACTATAAGGCCCCAACCACTTTCCCTTTTATCCTGTATGATGCCAGGCAGCTTTAATTTTTTTTGCTGTGAAATGCATTGTAATCTGTCTAGTAACAGGGAGATTAACTGTCCATAAAATATACTTACACTACCCCTGTAGTCCTCCAAATGCTGGAAGGTCAATAACTGATGGAACCTGCCCAGTTCTAGATTGGTATATTCTGATCATGATACAGTAGAAATGTAGAGGGTCAACAGGGAGGTGATACTAGCTTTATACCTTGTCTGAAGCCAGGACCTAGCTGGATATTATCTGCAGTTCTACATTTCCTGCGCACTAGCTCTCTCAAGTTAGTGGACCATATGTACTGTACAAGGGAATGGTGGAAACATTGTAAGGCAAATCAGCTGTGTCATATGGAATAAATACCAGTTGTCAGAAATCTCATTGAATTAAATATGTCTTTTAACACCTTGACATGTCCCCAATGTGTTTTGAAGCATTAGAGCAAAAGAGATCTGGGGAACTTAATAACATAGTAACATAGTTGGTGAGGCTCAAAAAAGACATGCATTCATCAAGTCCAGCCCATGCCAAAATACCCCTGTTGATCCAGAGGAAGGCAAAAAAAGAAGAAAAAAAATTGAAGACAATTCCAATTAAGCACCAAGTAGGTAAAAAATTCCTTCCTCACTCCAAAATGTAGTTGGATATTTCCCTATATCAACAACCTGTCTTCATTGAAGCCAACTGTTCTCAATATTGTTCTGTGCTAGATAGGTATCCATTGCTTTTTTGAAAGCAGTTACAGTAGTTGCAAGTACAACATCCTGAACCAAATAATGCCATAGATTTTCTGTCCTTACTGTAAAAATTCCCTGCCTTTGTCTTAGTCGAAAGCACCTTTCACCTAGTCTTAATGGATAATCTTTCATTCCTAGCTCAGCTCTTTGAGTAAATAATTAATTGGATAATTATTTGTATTGACAGACTTGGCTTTGTTCCCTGTGGTACAGTTAGTTTGCCCCAGAATTGCTCCACTTTCTCTGCACATATGGTCCTGCATTCTTACTTTATCCCAGTATCTGTGTATGTGCACAGGTTGACACACCCATTTCTCCTGTCTGACTCCATCCCAGCTAAGCATATCAGTCAGTAGCAGGGATAGCCAGTTTTCGAGGACTCTAACTCTCATTGACTGGTTGGGGATGACGGGAGTTGTAGTTCCCACCAGCTGGATGTTCAGAGCCTGACTATCCCTCACAACATTCCCTCTAAGGTCAGCAACCAGAACTGAAATAGTTAAAAGATTGGGCTGTACGGTGCATGTTCAATTCCAATGCATTCCCTTTAACTCCTTCAGTACTAAATTGCTCAACTTTGCACGCCTCAGGGGTAGTAAGTTCTGACCCTCAAAAGCTGCCAACATTGTATGCTTTCAGGGTATCAGTCTCTGAATTAATCCATTGCTAAGTGTCTTCAGCTGATCCACCTATTCTCAAGTAGAGTAATCCTGAAAATATGAACTGTTGGTAGCTCCTGAGGACAAGTGTTGGCTACTTGTGCATTAAACTGGTCAGTAACATTGGAAGTGTCTCATTGCCATGGTCTGGTTCCCCAAAGTTATTCCACTGAATCTTTCATGGATTTAGTATACTCAAGTAGAGGTGTGCTGTTTGGCTAAAATCAAGTTTTACATGATTCTTGCTTTTCCGTTTTTCTCAAAATTAGCATTGTTTTTCATAAAGTGGGATGGTGCCACAGAACAAATGAGCATAGTCTTTTTCTTTTTATATTCCTTTTTTTACCTTTTTTAAATAAATATATTTTTTGGATTCAGTTTATTTTATTCAAACTTTATAACAGTTCAAATAAACAGGAAGTGAACTTACTGTATGTTTACTTCCTAGAAGTTCTAACTGACAGGAAGTGACTCAGCATAAGTCACTATGTTTCCTCTTCATTAGAATCTAACAGCATAACTAATTGGAATTTGACCACTAGAGGGCATTGCTAATGTAAAAAACACATTCTTAAACTGTAAAAACTCTGGAAATATGGTTCTGAGCAGTGGGAGTACCCTTATTTTACAATATATATTTTTTCATAAAAAAAGTTTACTGCTCCTTTAAAGGGATAGTAATACTTAAATATTATTAATCCCCATATTGTAGCTATGGTACAAAGAATTGAATTGCCCCATGTTCATCGCTCAAACCTTTAAGCAAAGTTCCCCCCCTCCCTCCCCCATCTCTGAAGTCAGTGTTGTACTAACTGCAGGGTAAACCAAGAACATGTAGAAGACCATTTCAGTGAAATAATTCTTTTTTACTAACGCAACGTTGGCTCAGCTGCAGAGCCGCAAGCCTGTCGTATGACAGATTTCCCCTGCAGTCAGAACAACGCTGACTTGAGGGAAGAGGGAGGAAGGGGGGAACTTTGAGTTCGGTTATCTCTCAAACCATAAAGGTTTGAGAGATGAACCTGGGGACAATTCAATTCTGTGTACCATAGCTACAATATGGGGATTAGTAATATTTAAGTATCAGTATCCCTTTAAGCATTTTTGTCTGTTACTGGAACAAGGGATACACAACCCATATTCTCCTCTTCTGATTTTTCGACTGCTCCATTTCTTGTTTGCCTCAATATGTCAGATATTCTTATAATTATTGACTTTGATATTAACTTTAATAAAATATTTCCTTTAGCTCAATTCCTTTAGGTTTTATATATTTAGAAAAATACCAACACATTGTTGGTGTTGTTTAAAAAAAGAGATGTCTTAACATATATCCACTGTTAGAAATTAAATAAACAGATCAGCAGACAGATTAACAGGGTGACGGAGAAAGAGTGAGAATGAAAATAGAGTGGCTATAGAGTAATGCGACAGTATGTGCGCACATTCAGACATTAGTCAGACAGGAAACGCTTAGAGAGAACAAGACATTTATAGAAAGATCAGAGTCACACAGTATTTACACAATAAAAAGGGACATTTATTAACCCCTTGGATCTCAAATACATGTCCAGTGCATTGCCAAGCAATTAGTTGGAGACATCTGTAGCATTCATTTGGTCTAATTCTAAAATTCAAGCTGTCCTCACATAGAACGACATCTCTCATTCGTAGATGTATTTGTATAAAGTTTCCATACCTTAACTGAACTTCACCCATTCAGTGATAAGTATTTACATAAACAAAGTGTTGCCCCTATCCCATGAATGTGCTCTGCATGTGCCTGTGGATCTCTGTCACCCTTGCAAGCCTCCTTTAGGTTTTATTAAATAAAGATTAGACTTTGTTGGGGGAGTGGACCTCACAACACTCCTGATACTCATCCGCCAGCTATTAATCGCCCATCTGATAGCTCAGAGTGATCAATAGCAGTGACCCTGCAGGGGAATGTGGCACCCCTGCCTCCACACAACCTGAGCTTTTGGGTTGACTCGGAAGGATTATAGAACACGCCCACACCATTGTTGACATCAGTAATGTCACCAGTGATGAGGGTGGCTTTTCTCAATCCTGAGTATTCAACCAGGAAGTTAAGCTGCATGGAGGCAGGAAAGTCAGGCTCCCATACACAGTCACTGCTATTAATCATCCAGAGATTTCGACTGGGAGATCATTAGCCGGTGGCATCAGGAAGGCCATGATGCCCTCCTAATGAGGTTTGAAAGGCTCCAGGCACTGTAAGGGTTAAAGAGGAGCGTTCCCCTAAATATACACAAGATCAAATAGGCTTCTAATAGAGAAATATAATAGAAAGTATAATTTAACAATGCACTAGAGACCTCTCTGACATGAAAGGGGCTAAAAAAAAACATTTTATTTCAATGTAAATTTGAATTTGTCCCCTTTGGTGCAGCTGGTTTGCCCCAGAATTGCTCCTGTTCTATCAATATCAGTTGTACTAATAAGATCTGCAGCAGTTAACAGCCCATAGGAGACAAATGCAAATACCCAGTGATTTAATTGGATCAGTTATCCACTTTAATGCTAGAGAGGTCTACAGTGCATTGCTGGACAAAGGTTAAAGGCTCCACTAAAAATATTCTCCTGTGGTGTATTTGGTTTGCTCCAGATTTGGTCACTTTTATCTTCCCGAATATGGCACTAGTTCTTATTGGTGTATCAGTATGAGAACATGTAGTAGTCAGTGGACTATATACAGGGAGTAGGGAGGGTGCAGATGTGCTGAGGCCCAGTATCCAAAGGGGGCCGGATAGGTTTTAGTTATGCCCCTGGGAGAATATTTGTGTGTTTGAGGGCCCAAAATATTGTTTGCACATGGAGCCTCCAATTACTAATTACACCACTGTTAAAAATTCAAATTGCACCTTTGACAAGTCTCATTTAAAGTGATAGTGATGTTTCACAAAAACAGCAGCTCCAATTAATCTCCATAGTATTTGAGCCATAGAGAGTGTTATTTCAATACTGTCAGAATTGTAATTCAAGAGTAATTGAATGATAAAGTTTCCCCCTTTTACCTAGTGTAAGCCCCTACTCCTCAGATGTAGAATCCAGTCCATAGACCAGACAGCTCACATCAAGGGTCAATATTCTTACTGTGAGAACAATGAAAGCCCTGCCCCCCTTGACAGGTTTTTCAGCTTTTTCCCTTATCTTAATTGAAGATTGTCCCTCTCTGCAGTCTACCTGGACACACCCTGCTGCTCTTAGCTGAGCAGTGTTACATCACTAAAAGGGGTGGGAAGGGGGTACTTTATCATTCAATTACTTTTGAACTACAACTCTGACAGAATTGAAACAACACTCTCCAAGGGCCAAATACTATGATGCTTTATTAGAGCTGCTTTTATTATGAAATATTACTATCCCTTTAAATGAAAGTAAATCAAATGGATTCTTGCAGTGTGCAGTATCACTCAGCTGCTAAAAGAGCCAGTAGAAAAGCAGCATGTATAAAAAGGGGTTTAGATGTACAGGATGGGAATATAATTCTACCTCTGTATAAATCCTTGGTAAGACCTCATCTAGAATATGGAGTACAGTTTTGAGCACCAGTTCTTAAAAAATACATTACTGAACTGGAATGAGTGCTGAGGGATTGGAGGATCTGAGTTTTAAAGAGAGACAAGCTTAACTGGGTTTGTGTTCATTAAAGAAGTGATGTCTATAGGGTAATATGATTCCCATTTACAAATATATTCAAGGTTGTCACAGAGAAGACTATCGGCCAGCCAATGATGCGGCTGGGGTGTGGGGTGAACATGGCAACCAGCCTACAGCCTCTCTCATCGTTTTACCTATGGGGTATATTGCAACAACACCTAACTCCAGAATGGTTTACCCCACAAATCTACTACTGAAATCAAGGGCCTAAAATAAAGAGGAATTGGCTAGTATTGCTTTAAGAGTTCCAAAGGCCTTATCACAGTGTGTTGTCCACTCCACCTGTTTTGGTAACAGTTTCTTGGTCAGGTCTGTGAAAGCCATATTGCTTCCTCCACCCTCATTGAAAGAGTGAACCGAAACAGTCTCTGGTAGAGTGTCTATGTGGTTAGGGTATGGTAACTGGTTTGCAATGCATTATACCCTGGGGCATTGGAAACACATTCCCCCTCCACACACTGTCCATTAATGTTGAAGTTACATAATTAGCAACAGAGTTAGAATCCCCTCCCCCATATCTTCCATCACTTCAAGGGTTAAATAACCTTTCCCCTAGAACTTTTCCACTAGATTCTTGCAAACATGAAAATCACATTCCACATAACTCTCTTTCTCCCTTTTGTGCTACATTACTGGTTCAGGCACAGACATTTATCATTTTCCCTCTGCCATCCCTCCATGTCCCACCATTTTACACAGCACCTCAGGTTGAGCAGGGCCCATCTGGTTTGCAGGTGATGTCTTCTGGAGCATTAGTCCTAAATCATTGCACAGCAAAACTTTAAGAGGAATATTATCAGACATTCCCACCTCGCTCAAACCTTTGGCCACACCCCAATCCAGGTACAAACACACATCATAAGCACTGCAAAGACACCCCTTTGATTGCTATGGTTTTCCAGCGATGATATCCTCGGTGCTCACAAGTTCTGGCTGCACCAGAGTACAAGTAGTCCCAGTATCCCTGAATTCCCTGATCATACATTAACCCACTGCAACACTTTGCAGGTTATCATCTCTCCGTCTGTGACCCACACACAAACAAAACAGCTGGATTTCCCCTACTGGCTTTCCCAGCACCAGCTGCAGGTGGAACTGTCTTCTTTTTGGTTCATAGTGCACTCAGATACCCAATTTTGTGGCACAGTAAACACAGACGGGTATTCCACCATCCTGATGTTGCCACTGCTCTTTTGGCTTCTGGTGGTGCAGAATATCTCCCAGCTGGCGTAGTGGGAGATGGTTGGCCTGATGGACCCTTCCAGGTAGTAGCAACTGTTTGTAAATTTCCAAGCTTGGCTGTGGATGCCTTATTGTTATTGTAGTCATCTGCAATCTCTACTGTCTCAGCTACTGTTTTGGGCTTGTAGTTGAAGATCCAATACTTTTGCAAGAATTGGTCAAGGATCATTAAGTTATCTAGGGCTTAAAGGGATAGTAATACTTCATTTTATTTTTATTTTATTTTGTAGGCATTAAAAAACATGAAAAATGATATAAGTCTTATCTCTCAAACATTTATGGTTTAAGAGATATTTGCAAGCAAAGTTTTCCCCTCCCGCCCCTTCTACCTAGTGTAAGCCATCTCTTCTCAGATGTGGAATGCAATCCATAGACCAGACAGATAACAGCAGGGGACAAGCTTCTTTCTATTAGAACAATGAAAGCCCTGCCCCCCTTGACAAGTTTTACAGGTTTTTCCCTTATCTTAATTCAGTGATTCTCAACCTGTGGGTCGGGACCCCTTTGGGGGTCGAATGACGATTTGCCAGGGGTCACCAAAAACCATCAGATATTTATATTTCAATTCATAACAGTAGCAAAATTACAGCGATGATGGAGCAACGAAAATAATTTTACTGTTAGGGGTCGCCACAACTTTGGAAATTTTATCAAAGGGTCGCGGCACTAGAAAGGTTGAGAACTGCTGTCTTAATTGAAGATTGTCCCTCTCTGCAGTCTATCTGGGCACCTCCCTTCTGATCTGGGTGAGCAGTGTTACATCAGTAAAAGGGGAGGGAGGGGAATACTTTATCATTTAATTACTCTTGAACTACAACTCTGACAGAATTGAAATAACACTCTCCATGGCCCAAATACTATGAAGATTAATTAGAGCTGCTTTTATTATGAAACATTACTATCACTTTAATGTGTGGTGACTTGTAGGCCCCCTGTTCACGTCCTGAAAGTGGGGGTGAGTTGTCCCATGTGTTCAGTGCAGCTTTCATTGGCACTCTGCTGCTTAGTGAGGAACCTTTTCCTGTATAGCACAAACTTTTTAATAATCAGGTTTGATCACCTCATACTTCTGATAGCTTTCTGTGGGAAAAGCAGCAAATACATCCAAATCTTTCCCTCGTAATCATTAAATACCATACCCACTCTTCCTTAGAGAGTTGGTATTACCTGCAAACTTTCTCAAACCCCCTCAGAAACACATTCAGTTCCCCCTCTTTCTCCAGCATAGGGAAATGTTGCTGATGTGGCCGGTGCTCACCGTAATCATTGGAAACAATGCTGCCTGTGTAAGACCCCATTCTTCTTAGCCATAATTCTTCTAGCTCATATCTCAGTTGTGCCTCTCTGTTGGCTGCTTCCCTTTTAGCAGCCTAGTATTGCAGTATCACTTGCAGTTTAAAATGTGGGCCCGCAGAACCCAGGTGTTTTAGGGTAATCTGCAAAGTCTATAGTGTTGCAATGCGTCCCAGAAGGTAAAAGTCCGTGGTTTACATATATTTGCACAATAATTGCAGCACCAGAATTGTGTTGCCAGCATCACAGAAGGTAAAAGTCCTTGGTTTACAGATTTTTGCACAATAATTGCAGCACCAGAATATGTTTTGCCACACATCACAGAAGGTAAAAGTCCTTGGTTTACAGATTTTTTCACAATAAATAGTTTATGACACTCTTAATGAGTTAGGCTGTAAAACCTATTTCCAAACTTCGGTCTCATATTTTAAAATGTCATATATAGTTTGTTATGGTATACTTTATATTAGCAACACTGGGCCCATTATGTTGTCATTGTTATTACAATTGTAGAGGTACCAAACATCCCCAATATTCCACTCCATGAAATGGTCCATTGCTGTTCCTCAGGGCCTGTTTAACCCATCCCTGACATGTTTGTTATCATTCTGAGAGACACACTGTCAGCACACAGAACATGTTCATTCTATAAGTCTACTATGAAAACCTAAGCATATTTCTGACATTATAACTGTGAACATATTAGGTGCTGTGCTCCTTGTGTCACCCAAGTGCCTGGTTACTGTAGGATTTTATGGTACCCCAAACAGTATATCTGACATCCTTTGAAGATACCCTGTTGGATGTTCTTCTCAGACAACTGGTTTTGCAATGGGATCTGGCCAAGGTTTTAGATAAACTTTATGTAATGATCTACCCTTAAAGCAGAACTACCACTCCTTCTAAATAATTACCTATCTGGAGACTAGCTGCTAAATAGTGCTAGTTGCCAGAATTATTACTGCGTTACTGAGAGTTTCTGCTGTTCCCGGGACTGACAGCCAGGAAACAGCGCAGACATCTTTGCAAAGTGACATTTGTGCACATGCGCTGTCAGTCCCAGTCTGCTCTAGGAGGCGTTGCTAGTAGCCGCACGGCACCGGAAGGGACTGACAGCGTAGGCGCACAGACATCACTATGCAAAGATGTCTGCTCTGTTTCCTGGCTGGCAGTCCCAGGAACAGTAGGAATTCTCAATAACGTGGTAATAATTCTGGCGACTAGCACTATTGAGCAGCTAGTCGCCAGATGGGTAATTATTTGTGTGCACGTTTAGAAGGGGTGGTAGTAACTCTTTAAGACGATATTCTGGGGACATGCAAAATACTTTGTCTGCTGGATCCGTGGCCCTCCCCACACTAGTGGATTATGTGAGCTTTAATAACTGTAGAAATTACAAGAAAACAAAGGTATTGGACCCTCTAAGAGCACAACCTGTAGATCTGATTTTATGTAATGCCCCTAATATGGATCTGCTTACCAGACAACTGATACAAATAGGTTTCCAATATTGTTCATCATTCAATAAGCTGTTCTTATGTTCAGAAATAGTTTCAGTATTCAGGACGCAGGAGCATATCCACATGTACCATTTATTAATTAAATTAAGAAATATATATACAAAAATATATTATCCAATGCATTTCATGCCTATATAGGCACTTTTTCAAGGGATCAGTAGTAAAAAGTCTTAATAAAATGATAAATAAATCTATATATGCGATTGGTGACTATCATGAAATTGGTGACTGTTTGACCCTATATCGGGCAAAGATGATTGGAAGAGATGAACCCTTCAGTACTATTTTCCATCATGTCTCAATACATGGTCTTCATACCAGCATAGTATTTTGTGTTCGTGAATTCTTTACTGACGCCAGTTATAGGCCTATTGTCATTTTCTCAGCTGTTTTACTTTATGTATATTTATAGGTGGGATGTATGTGGATTATGTGGCCCTGATTTTGGAGTCCTACATTTGGGGGTTTGGGATTTGTGGTGCCGGTGTGTTTCTTGATTTTTATTTGTATTATTTTTTTGTAATTAATACATTTTCATATATTTTATATGTTATGTCTGATATGATTTGCATGATTAGTCATGTGCCTCATATTAATTCAATTTCTGTTTTTTCTTTTTTGGTGATTAGTCTTTCTCTGCTAGCCTAATTGTCGTTTTGCAATCTTTGTTGCCTTCCCTATATTTAAAAAATAAATTCTTTGTTTCTTACTTGTAAATGACAAAAAAAACAGGTAATATTACAGGGTTACTATTAATAATATTTAATACAAAATGTACAAAAACAGCAGAGCATTAGACCGAATGTTAAATTATGAAGACATGTCAGTTTTTTAGTTTAATTTATTGTTTTTTGAACTAACAACATGAGCTTCTTCTAGACTATAAACCACCCCCCTAACACACCTCCCCATGGATAAGGCCCCCCAGGCCTTGGTAAAATTAGGTAAATATTTAATTTAAAGAGAAATGAAATTAAGAATGTAGACAATGAGTATGCTAGGACAACCAGGGTGGCTTAGGTGACTGGTCAAGCAAGGGATCCCACATGTCGATAATTTCTGGCACAGAAACCATGTGGGCATGGACTATGCTAATGTGTGGGAGGTTATAGGATATTAGATGGGCCCAGGTGCCGCATTCTTGTGCCCTCTCAGACATCGATGCCATCATTACTGACATCCAAGACATCATCAGAGTCTTGTAAAGAAAGTGTTTAATAGTATAGTAATTTAGGTCGCCAGGAAGAACAGACAGTATGCATAACCTTGGGGACATTGTTATGGGTCTTTTTAAAGAATCAGAGATGTTGTCAATAACTTCACGCCAGAATGTGTTTAAGGCTGAACAGGTCCATAAGATGTAGAAGAAGGAACCAGTGTCAGATTTATATTTTGGGGCATCTGTCATTTGCTCTGTATCCAAATAGTCATTGTAGAGAGAAATAAGCCCTCTGTAGAATTTTAAGTTGGATATGCTGATGCCTGGAGTATATTCCTGAGTTGCCCTCCTACTTGCTTCTCAGTTGGGGTATCCCCAGGTCAATCAATTTATAAATGCAAGAGATTGGCTTTTTGGATGTCAGGCAAATCCTGAAGAGTTTGACCTCTCCACTGAGACTGCAAGGCATGTCAAAGATGAAGTTAAGAGTAGAACATAATGTTAGTGATATTGAATTATAAGTGAAGTTGTTCAAATGATTTTATGGTTTGTCCCTCGTATAGATATTGAAGCCTTGTAATGCCATGTCAGTGCAAAGTTGAGTTGTTGAAGCTGGGTTGTGAGAGAATTAGACCAGAGTGAGATGACTGGACCAAAGCCAGGGTGATTCGGTATGTTTTGCAGTGTACACCTTCAATGCCTGGAAAACTGATCTGGTAATTGTGAGTTGAGACAAGAGAATTTTAGGTCCAAATATCAGTAAATTGGACAGCTGAAATTAATGATGGAGAAGGGATGTCCAGATCTACGAAGGAATGGCTGCACCTGAGCAGCCAGGAAGTACTTGTAGAAATCAGGTAGTGCAACCCGCCTCTTCAACTGGTCATCTAAGTGTGTCAAGACATATCCTAGCCTTTCCGCTGCCCCAGATAAAACAAATAGTTATACTATCTATTTCCCTAAAGTAGGTCTTGGGAATAGGGAGAGGGAAATTCTGAAATACATAAAAGAAATTAGGAAGGGAGATCATTCACAGATTAACCGTACCCAAGACATTAAGAGGGAGCCCACGCCAATATTTTTTAAATTCTATATAGGCGAATTAGGGGGATACATTTCTCTTTCAAAAACAGAAGGGTGCCTGGTGGTATCAAGACATTTGAAAGGCTCTGTAAGTATCATGGGGTAATTCTGTAAGATAGAATGTAGGAGATTATCGTTCATAATGAACAGACTGGACTCAGACCAGATGATAGTTAACCCTTTCAGTACCAGAGGGGTACGGCATGCATTGCATTGAAAGGGTTAAACCAGAAAAAGCACCAAATGCATCCACCGCAGAAAGGAGCCTATGTACCGATTCAGAGGAATTACCTAAAAATATATAAGCATGTTGTCAGTATATAAAGCAATTTTTTCCTGCTAATCCGAGAGGATCAGGCCCTTAATCCTTGGGACGCTACAGCTCTGAATGGCCAGCAGCTCAATTACTAGTGCAAAGAGGCATGGAGAGAGTGGGCAGTCCTGTCTTTTACCTCTCAAAAGGGGGAAACTGTCTGACAGCGTGCAACCCATCACAAGCGCCAGGGGAAGAATATAGCAATTTTACCCAACTGATGAAGGTGGGGCCAATCACAAATAAGCCTTCAAGCAGGCACCATATATACTCCCATTCAACAGATTTGAAAGCCTTAGCCGCATCTAAGGAAGCAACCGCTCTATCCCCAGAGTTATCATGGTCTAGTTGCAAATATGTAAATAGGCATCTACAATTGTGTGCTGTTGTGTTGCCTTGTATAAAACCAGACTGTCCAAATGGAGTATCCTATTGATGATGCAGTTAGCATTTTAAAGTTAGCTTTTTAAAATGAAGAGCTTTGGTTGTACCTATACATTTTTACTTTTTCAAACTGATTTCAAACTATGTTGTGATCACCATTTCTAAAATGTTCACCTGCTTTAACATTGGGCATATCAGTGTTATTTGTTATAACTAGGTCAAATATATTGTTTTTTGTCAGCACATCTACCATGTGTGCCATGTAGCTTTCCCTAATATGCTCACAACCAAGATTCCCTTAGCACTATGAGAGGTCTCATTTCTGCAGTTTATATCTGGAAAGTTAACTTCTCCCATAATTACAGTCTACCCAGAATGCACAGCTTTTTTAATTTGAAGTAACAGTGAAGTACAATGAAAGCAAGACTTGTAAATGTTCATAAATCATTGGAGTAAACTAAACCTCATCTGAAGGGATAGCTATCAATGTATCACTAAAATGTTACTATTCAGTAGATGACGGCCTTGGCTCTGTACCTGTTTGTACAGTTGCTATTTTGTCACTACATTTGATAAATGTCGCTGAGGTCCTCTATTACAGTCTCTGAGAATCATTTTCATGTCAGAAAGTACCAGTTTCACATTTCCTTCACTATTCTGTTCAATAACTATGTATAATTCTGTCACAATTACATGTGTAAGCTATTTTTATTTAGCAACAAGTGTGTCTAATTTAGATTAAGCCAGGTTCCCTTTCTTCAGACAATGGGCTAGGAACACATAGCACAGCTATACAGGAGAAATATTTAAAATGTGATTATAAAAGCCATGCCTTTATTTGTGCCAATGGTTTTTCAAGTATATCACCTTTAATAAATATGCCTCATTGACATGTCCCACACATTGTTTTGACACTTTCACCTTCATTTTCCTTACTAATGCTGTAGATCGGTGTCCTTAAATAGACCCACATTTTATAATAACCGATGATACTACTATATGCCATTATTTCTACTTACTGATCTTTTGTGAGCATAGTGAACTGTTACTTATTTACTTTCATTACAACAATCCTCTTTAATTTCTGCAGTGAGCTAATTTCAGCTTTCTAGAAGTACTTCCATTAGAATCAATGCCTTCTATTCACACACATTAACATACTGCTGCTCTAACCCCCCCGAACCTAGAAAAGGGTGTTTTGCTAAAAATCAGAATAGTACATAATTACATGTTGCATATTTTAATAAATAATGTGTGAAGTGGCACCTGAGTTTAATGAACAATACTCCGCACTATAGGCAGTGTATGCATTTTTATAGTTGCATTAAAGCAGAATTATACCTTAGAAATAAGTGACTCGACTTGTTTAGCAATTTAATTTACCCAGTTATATGTCTTCATACAGCAGTCAGGGCACTGTCTATCTATCTATCTATCTATCTATCTATCTATCTATCTATCTATCCATCTATCATATTTATTGATTTATTTACTAGTGTAAAAGCCCGTGTACACGGGCCAAGGTCCGGGTGATGTTAACCCTTTGACTGCAAGAGGGTACGCAATGCATTGCTTTGCAATGTGTTGAGTACCCCTCTGGCATTCAAAGGGTTAAGAGGCCGGGCCTGATCTGCATCCTGCCGCCAACGCAGTCATGCACTGTAGAAACTGCCCGAAAGCACAGAATGCTCCCAGCACAGAACTCCCAGCATTGTGTGCTCCCAGCATTCTGTATGTTCGGGCAGTCTCTACTGCACACGACGGCTTCTGACAAACATCCTAGCGAATTATTATATAGGATTTATTTATGCATTATATATGTAGTTTACTGTATATAGTAATGCCTATTTAATCCTCTAGGTCACACATCCACCAAAGAAACATTGGGCTTCAGTAGACCTTAATGACTTGCAAGGGTCACTAGCCTTCATCAGATTATAAACAGACCACAAGAGAGATCAAAACAGCTAAAACAGAAAATAGAAACAAATGGATGCTACTTTAACCCCTTAAGGACCCATGAAGTGCCAGGATCATCATGGGTAAACTTGCATTAAAGGGATAGTAATGTTTCAAAATAAAAGCAGCTCCAATTAATCTTAATATAATTTGGGTCATAGAGAGTGTTATTTCAATACTGTCAGAGTTGCAGTACAAGAGTAATTGAATGATAAAATATCTGACCCTTTTACTGATGTAACACTGCTCAGCTCAGAGCAGCAAGACTGTTTGGATGGATCACAGAGAGGGACAATCTTCAGTGAGCATAAGGAAAAAAATGAAAAACCTATCAATGGGGGCAGGGCTTTCCTTATACTCACAGTAAGAAGATTGTCCCTTGCTGTGACCTGTCTGGTCCCAGGACCAGATTTCACATCTGAGGGGAGGAGGCTTACACTTGGTAAAAGGGGCGGAGGGGGATACTTTATCATTCAGTTACTCTTGAACTACAACTCTGGCCGTATTGAAATAACACTCTCCATGGCCCAAATACCATGAAGATTATTTGGAGCTGCTGTTTTTGTGACACATTACTATCCCTTTAAGGACCCATGATGGTTCTGGCACATCATGGGATTCAGGGGTCCCCACATGGCTGCAAGCAGCTCGGGAACCCTGAATCCATAGAGCGATTAATAAAAAAAAGGACTGGTCCTTAACTTAGTCGTTAAGGGGTTAAGGATATGTACATGCTTAAGTCCCTCTGTTTAACAAATCAAAAGCTAATAATTTCTAGGTCATATTTCCCCATCTTCAAAAAGAATGGAACCCTATGTCTTAATCACTAAGCTTTAGTAAAAGGCATCATGGGGAAATTACAACCACAACACAGCTTATCTTTCTGCCCAATACAGCACAATGATAATGTTACCATTAAATATATATATTTAAAAGACAGATGGTGAGAGTCAAGTCTTGTTGAGGTGTAGATATTCCGCTGACTCATCTGCTATTTGTCCTGTCATAATGGCCAGTACATCATGAATTTATAAAGAGCATTACCTGCTGAGGGCAAAGCTTTATTATACAGGTGAGCTGGCATTGTGGCTTTGTGACTAACAGATGTTAAAGGTGCCATAGCAAGCTCATTCCGTTGTCTGAATTAAGTAAGCTTGACCTGGTTCATGTTAGGGGATTTTCAGCAGACCACGCTCAGTTTTGACTTATACTGACTTTTTCATCTGTGTCAAATTCAGTTATTTTTCTGAATGAAATATGTTCTTTGGATATTTACAGCAAGGTTAATATAATAAGAAATACTAAGGGGTTATGTACTAAAGGGTAAAAAAGGAGGTGATAAAGAGAGATACATTCTCCAATTCCTATGTTAATCTATGGAGCCTATGCACTAACATCTCTCGTCTCCGGCTTATTAAATCACAGTCCATAGGCTCCATAGAACAACATAAGAAATTGAGAGTCTGTCACACTGGAAGAAGTATCTTTATCACACCTTTACCACACAGCTCATTCCTGTCAGGAGCAGTTCTGGGAACACAGTCGCAATGTAATGTACCAGAGACCTCTCTGGTTATTTCAATAGCAGTCTCCTGTTAAGCGTCACCCATTCAATGAGCTTTCACGTTAGATAGAGACATTTGAAATGTACTTAAATATGGAAAACCATGGAATATGGTGAACTTAAAATTCTCTGTTATGGTGAACCTTGAAATACACAGATTTTAATAACAGTGAAATACTCTGATTACTCCACTATGTTAAAGGGATAGTAATACTTCATTTTATCTTTATTTTATTTTGTAGGCATTAAAAAAACATGAAGAACGATATGTATTATCTCTCAAACCTTTATGGTTTGAGAGATAGTCACAAGCTTCCCCTCCTGCCCCTTTTACCTAGTGTAAGCCATCTCTTCTCAGATGTGGAATGCAGTCCATAGACCAGACAGATAACAGAAGGGGACAGTCTTCTTCCAAAGAGAACAATGAAAGCCCTGCCCCCTTTGACAAGTTTTTTAGGTTTTTCCCTTATCTTAATTGAAGATTGTCCCTCTCTGCAGTCTACCTGGGCACCTCCCTTCTGATCTGGCTGAGCAGTGTTACATCAGTAAAAGGGGAGGGAGGGGATACTTTGTCATTGAATTACTCTTGAACTACAACTCTCCAAAGTCCAAATACTATGATGATTAATTAGAGCTTCTTTATTATGAAACATTACTATCCCTTTAAAGTCACCTGTGAGGAGGAGTATTTCAATGGCTGTAATATGAAGCTCACATAGAAAGCAAGATTTTGCCAGCCTGACATAGGAGAATTTGTTCCTGTAAAACTCTAACACTATCACCAACTATAGGACCTTGGTGCATATGGCAAATACTTACAAGTAACACATGCCATAAGAAATATGGAAATGTCTAATTAAGTTAAATGGCAATATGCAAACAAGCTGTAGACAAAGAAGATAATTAAAGATTTCAAAATGCCATGAAGGCACTATAATAGCATTGTGATGTACGTATATCTGAGCATGATTCTTGGTATAAAAACATGAAAACAGCTTAGTGCATATGACAATAGGGACTCTAGTCAAATTCATATCCATACTGCCAAACAGAACCCTTATCGAACCTTAGTGAATCTTACCCCTATTCTTGCAAGTACATCAGCCACAATTTCTTGATGTTGCTATGATTTTGTCACATGTAGAAATGTAAATGATAAAAAATGTAATGCATAAAAATGAAACTAGTGATATAAAATAAAATATATTTTTATGTATTTCAAATAGTAACAAAAATAGCACAGTTTAAGTGGGAGCTACAGGATCATAAGTGTTTACAGAGATGCTAAAAAGGAGAGCTAGAACTGGATCCTTCTTCTGCATTTTAGACAGATGTTTTTATATTGTCCAACACAGGGAATTAACCCTTTGAGTGCCAGAGGGGTACGGAACGCATTGCAAAGCAATGCATTCCATACCCGTCTGGCACTCAAAGGGTTAAAAATTAATAAGCCAAAAACATAATTCTGAAAGTTATCTATTATCTATCTATCTATCTATCTATCTATCTATCTATCTATCATCTGTCTATCTATCTATCTATCTATCTGTCTGTCTGTCTGTCTGTCTGTCTGTCTGTCTATCTATCTGTCTATCTGTCTGTCTATCTATCTATCTATCTATCTATCTATCTATCTATCTATCTACATTTATGTGAGCAATCTCCTACTCTGGGGCAAACCAGCCAATACAACTTCCCATTGATTTAAATGGAATGTTTAACCCCTTGAATGCTGGATAGGTCTCCAACACTTTGCAAAGCAATGTATTGGAGACCTGTTTAGCATTCAAGGGGTTGATAGACTGATTTCAATAAATGGGAATATTGGAATTTTTTACCTGACCTTTACAACTTAATTAGATTGTCCCAGAATTGCTATACTTTGCTTTTATACATAAGGACTAGTTTATAAACACTGTACATAGTACACAGATGTATGAACAATTTGACAGTTTTATTTTGAACAGATACAGACCAGCAAAAGTATTATTATTATTATTATTATTGAAATAAATAATAAATAACACGAGCACCTACAAAAGTCAACAAAAATGTGTAATGGGAGGGAGGGGCCCTGTTTAATGTGTCTGTGAAGGTGAAGTACATAATATGAACAGATGTTAACTCTTCAAATTAAAGCCCTGAAATAAAAGCACACTAATGAAAGCAAGAGCTTACAATGGGGGCTAATTAAAGGCACAATGTCTCCCAAGATTGTTGATTTCAAAGTATGCTCAAGGAGATGCAGCACCTATTAACCCCTTGATTGCTAGAGAGGTCTCAACACATTCATTCACAATGCATTAGATTCCTCTGTAGCATTCAAGAAATTTAAGTGAGTATTAAACGGTTATTAGATATATATTTATATATATAGATATAACAGTCTTACTAGTTGAGTGATATCCAAATATAACAAATAAAGAAAGCCCTCATAGGGCTTGTTGAGGTGAAGAAAAAGTTGCTGTTTATTCCATCAATGTTTCGGCCCTGCTTTGTGCCTTTGTCAAGATGCCTAAAACAGGGCCGAAACAGCAACTTTTTCTTTATTTGTTATATTTGGATACCACTCAGCTGGTAAGATTGAAACCCAGGCATTTGGATATATTTAGGAGAGTGCACAGCAAGGATGGGTATATATATATATATATATATATATATATATATATATATATATATGTATATATATATATATATATATATATATATATATATATAAAAGAATAAGCCTCATTGCATAATTTATGGTACCTCACACAAAGAACATAATTTATGTCTCCTCAGAAAACAAACATACATTGAACAGAATGCCTCTTTACATAATTTATGTCTCATTAGGAGACACAACTCCTATTGGGTGATTCAGTGAGGACTTTACTGCTCCCATTGGGTGATTCAATGGGGGCATGTTCAATGGTCCACACACACTCTCACTCAGGATCATGACCCCACAAACACACTGTTTCACCTCCCACAGATAACTAACCCTCCATACACTCTGTTTCAGTATGAGAGTGTAATGTTTCCATAAAATACAAACACTCAGAGATAAACTTAATAGCAACTCTTTTATTTAACTATTTTCATCTCTTCAGTTAACCTCACTAACTGTCTGTTTTCAACTGTCACTCCTCCACTTCCTGCTTCCTGATTCCCGTCCTTTATCTTTAAAGGGAGAGAGATGCTTTGCTGTATGTTACAGAGGGCAAGCCTCAAACACCACTTTCTATTTGTTCCCTCAGCATATTGCTACATTGCTTCAACTGAAGAGCCACTTTGTGTTATATTGCTATGTTACCTGAACTTACCCCTCTGGCACTCAAGGGGTTAAGTAAGGAGGAGTTCCTGCTCCCATTGGGTGATTCAATGGGGGAGTGATTTAAATCATGTAGGGAGTTGGCCTGCCCCCACTATCCATCCCGCCCACCACTATCCAAGTAACTGAGAAAACAAAATGGCTGCCACTCGCTCCTACACCACAGATACAAACACATCAGACAAAAAACATACACACACACTCTCTCACACACTCACTCACACTCTCTCACACACTCTCTCACACTCACTCACTCTCACTCACTCACACTTTCACCCTCACATTCACTCTTTCTCACACTCACTCTCACACACTCTCGCACTCACACACTCTCACACTCACAAGCATTCACTCACACTCACTCACACCCCGGGAGCCAGCACGATCCAACTTCTACCATAGTATGTGCAATTACCACATGCATTTCAACTGTATGAATGAATGCCATAATGGAGGCATAAGTACAAACACAAACTTATTACAATGACACTTAAGTCACCCCCTTATGACTCACTTCTGTGTGTGTGTGTGTCTCTGTGTGTGCCTGTGTGTTCCTCACTGTGTGTGTTGCATGCCTGTATCACACTCTATGTGTCTGAATGTTGTGCATTGCATGTATGTGTGTATGACTGTGTCGCTCTTTATGAATCTCAGTGCATGCGTGTGCATTTGCGTGTGTGTCTCTCTGTGTGTTTGTCTTGCATCCGTGTATGTGCATTAATTCCCTATATATCACTCCCATGGGTTGATGTCTTATAGTGATGGGAGTGTTTGCATTTGTGAATGAAGCCAAGAACTTTGCCATATTCTGTCAACCCTCACTGGATCAGCTTGGCAGATTATGGTCCATTCTCTCATCATGGCTTCACAACAAAAACAATGGCCCTCACAGCGGTGTCACGAGGTGAGTGTGGCGAGTACTGACCACGCCGGGTGAAACCCTCAACAGGGGTGCCATCCGTGCACAGAGATGTATTTTTGCCTAGGCCAAATATTATTATAAATTTCTATAATTTAAATTATTATAAATAAAATAAAAAAAGAAGTGGATGATTTCCTCCGTCTAGTAGATGTGCTAACGTGAGGCATCGCACCCACAGGTGGATGAGGGGTAACCTTATTGGATAGAAGGAATAAGAGCTAAGACAGTGAGGCGCCTTAAGGAGTATGAGCGAGACGTCACATTACTGCATAACTATGCAGCATCGTACAACGAGCAGGAGAAGCAGGGTGGAGGCAGAGCGGTTCAGTGTGCACTTCATTCAGTTAAACCATTGTGGGGTGGAAAGTTTTGAAAATAGCTTTCAAGCCACTTAGACCAAGGAGGAATTAGCTCTTTGAATGCCAGAGGAGTACCCTTTGGCACTCAAAGGGTTAATATCACCTGAAACATTGAACAGAAAATAAAATTTAAACAAGCCCACAGTGTGGGGAGGCTGACCCTGTTAGTGGAGCAAATCTGTGGGTTTTTAGGTCCGTTTGAGAAAATCATATGGAGATTGGGCTAATGTTCACAAAACACGTTCAGCTACTATAATATCCACCCGGAATGGGATGCCAGAGCCTGACCAGAGTGTAGGCCAATGTCGCAGGGCAATTCCAGAGGTGTGCTGATCAGTTTGCCATTCTTATAGGTGGAGGTGGTGGACAATGAGGGCCAGTGTGGAGGTGGTGGACAATATGAAGATGGACATTGGGGGACAATGTGGAGGTGGACAGTGGGGCCAGTGTGTGTGTGCGTGTGTGTAATACTGTATGGGTTGTTCATGTATAGTGCGTGTGTAATAGTGTATTGGCTATGCATGTATAGTGTGTGTGTGTGTGTGATACTGTATGGGCTATGCATGTATAGTGTGTGTGTAATAATTTATGGGCTATGGTACGGGAGGAGATCCAGGGGGGTAACACAGTGAGTTACCACACAGGGTGACACCAACCCTAGTGACGCCTCTGGGCACTCACGCCCTGGAAGCTTGTGAGCTACTTCCTATGGCAGCGGGAAGACCAGCTCATTGGCAGAAGTTGCTAAGAATTACTGGGTTCTAGATAGATAGGTAGATAGATAGATAGATAGATAGATAGATAGATAGATAGATAGATAGATAGATAGAGATATAATATTATATTGTTGCATATTGCTGTTTTCTTCTGAGTAGTAATTATACCATTTGGCCAAGCTACTTGATTTGCAGTGTTTTGTGACATATAAATGAGAAACTTTCTCAATTAGTCAGCTTGCATAGTTTGTAATTACTAATTTAAAATGTTTAATTTATAATGATTAGATTTTGGGTTCGATTATTTTATCAACATTAGTGCCCGGTTTCCTTTCAGACATTTTCAGAAAATATGTTCTGTGCTGTTAGCCCCATGATGTTAGAGATGTCTCCAATTTAACACAAAGCAATCCAAATCTAGCCATTCTTTGATACATGTTAAAGGGGAGTTATCTCTATAGAATGCGCCTCTTAATTTGCTTAACAGAAATATTTACATGTATAGGTGTACGTATATATTGCACAGTATGGCCTGTTGTCTGTATATTTACTAATCTCTAATTTAATTCTAAATTTAGTTCATATGTTTTTTCTAAATAAACAGACTTTTTCAGCCTGCCTGAGATTTGCCATTGAAAGAAAATGTCAACTATGGATCTTTAGAATAGTACAAACTTTTTCCAAGTTGGTAAAATGTCACGTCCAGCTACAGACTACAGCAGAGTTCAGTTACAGAAATAGTAAATAAATACTGTGTACCTTGCTGGTATATGCAGGGAAGTCATTTCACTAAACAGATAAAGCAACCATTTATATCTATGACATAGTTCTCATTTATGTAAAAAAGTCAAGTAATTACATTTAATCTACCCTAACAACATAATCATGAACTTGATAAAGAGTTTTTAATGCCAGTTAAAAATATGATGTTTTATTTAAGGCATTTGTTTGTAGTCTGTAGTAGTTAGGTTTACTTCTTCCTCACCCTGTATAATTCAATATGCCACTTTATCCTCCAATGTAATTACACTACGCATCGCTGTGATATGCTAAAAGAACTAAATTGGTTAACACTCAAATCTAGATGTGCCCTTCACCTTTCTTGCTTAGTTCACAACCACTTCTCTGGAAAACTACCTGACTAACTGAGCAGTTTGCTCACTCCTGGTCTCCATACTAAGTATAACCTCCGCTCCACCGCTAACAACTCTCTGCATATACCACAATACAAGAAAGAAGCAGGAAGAGCTGCCTTCTCCTTCAGAGCTCCAAAGGCCTGGAACAATCTGCCTGAAATAATCAAATCTGCTCCCAGTCTAAAATCCTTAAAAGTTAATGCTTCTTTATATCTAAAAACAGAGTGTAACTGTATATAATTTTAAAATTTCCCTATGTATGTATATTCATATGTGTATGTATATTTAATAACATGTAATATATAATGTTTCTCAATTTGTGTAAATATGCAACCCTCTACTGAAAACTGTCCAGGACATACTTGAAAACGAGAGAAATCTCAATGTATTCTTCCTGGTAAAACATTTTCTAAATAAAAAAATAAATAAATAAAATATCTCTCTTTTAGTTTGTCACCAAAACATCTTTAATATCTAAGGGCTTAAAATGTATTTTCAGTTTTAAGGTGGATAACAGCTTTGATGCTCGTATCTGATAATTTAAATCTGTGTTTGTTCACCCTACACAAAAGGGCTTGATTGGTTGATGTGACACGTTTCATGTTGGTGCATTCATTATATTCAATACAATACACCACATAACTGAATTTGCAACTGCATAATCCTTGGATATTGATGGTGACAGTGGAGATTGTGGATTTAGTACATATTTGTTTGCCAGTTTTGCATATTTTTTTATTTTTTATTTTAGAGCTTAGTTCTATTGACATTTGTGTTCTAGGAGAATTTTGATTATATTGACACTGTACATTGTTTGACACTGCTTGCAAGATTATTTGTAATTTTGTATGTGTTGTTTTCAGAATAAAATATTATTTGATTATCTCCATTGAGAAGTGTCTGCAAATCACTGATAATGCTTTTGAGGTTAGTAATTTTAATTTGTTTGTTATAACCATGGATATCTATTATAATGTATTTCTTAGATTTGTGTTCCTGTACTTCTTCATTTGTAACTTATTTGACTTTTGCTGTAAATTTCTAGAGGGCAGAGTAACTTTATTTGGTGAAAGCAAATATATATATATATATATATATAAATAATGAAAGAATAAGTCAGCACTCTCAGGTTTTTCAAAAAATTTAATTTTACTTAGTGTCTACATTGCAATGTGCAATTCACATTTTCCTCAGGACATTGAAACGTTGACACAAAGTAAAATTCAATTTTTTGAAAGATCTGAGAGTGCTGACTTATTTTCATTGTTTGTACCTACTTCCACTAAGTTCAGTACCTGGGCAATTATTAGAGTTTGGTGAGAGTGCTTCCATATGGACTATATATATATATATATATATATATATATATATATATATATATATATATATATACTAAATGTGTATCCATTGTCAGTCCACTGCAGGATGAAGGTCTCCTCAGCAACTTAAGGGTATGGACAGTAATCTGCTAAACTGGTCCAGTGTGGGTTGGCAAATGAGCAATCTCATCAAATATGGATATATTTATATATCTATATATGAAAGGCACATAGGACACACTCACGACAAGTAGTGTTTCTGCCAGGTTGCAAAATTAAAAGTAAAATCCAAAGGTCCATATGAGCAGCACGCATATTGGGTTTGTTGAAGAGCAAAAACAGACAAAAAAAAGTCTGTATTTTTTAAAGCGGAACTACTACCAGCGGTAAAGTTGCCCTGCAATAATTAGGCAGGTGGAAACTAGCTTAATAATAGTTATTTTACCTCTCACAATGACACAATTCTACAGAAATCCTTAATTTTTCGAGACTGATGACCAGGTTAGTGCAGTCTGTGCACCAGCGCCATCAGTCCCTTTCAGAGCCTTTCGGGACATGCAGTGCTTCTTAATAGATTTCTAGAGAATCGTGTCTTTGTGAGTGGTAATATAACTATTATTAAGGTAGTCGCCACCTGCCTAATTATTGCAGGGCGACTTTACCTCCAGTGATAGTTCCGCTTTAATATATCAAGTCAATGTTACGGTGTAAGCAGTCACCTTTCTCAAGACACACACTAAGATTATGGCAAACAATATGCTCTAGTTATTATACCCAAACATCCCACAAATCTCAACAAAAAACACTAATTCATCTCATTGGTTAGTGCTTCCCAAATCTCATGATGTAAAAATGGATGTCAATTACAGTGAATCTCATCAACCCATTGTCTCATCACACAGTATGTTTACACTCCTCTTGTGCTCAATGTACTCCATGTTTATACTGAAACCACCCTCCACCCATTGACCTTTTTGTAAAGATGTGTATTCCTACTTCACCATTGTGCCTCTTTGCATTCTGTGCCCCTCCACCAACAGCCCCGTTGTATTGCAGTACCTGTGTCCGATTGGATCCCAATATGGGTTGATAACTTGTGATGTGTGTATTTAAACCCTGTATGTTTCACAATAAAGCAATTCTTGTCTTAAGCTACACTGGTGTTGTCTGGTGGGGTAAGCTTGCTGTATCCAGAGTGTATTCACCCTACACTGAGTCCTGCCTAAGTGACTGGTTGAATGGAGCTATGATCCTGGTTCCTGACTGGAGGAGATCCTGAGTGTTGTCCTGGGTTAAGGAAGCACAGTTTTGGCGGAGCTACTCAGTCTGAATACGGGTATCCGTCACAGTTGTCAATTACAGTGAATCTCATCAAATTAGCCTGACTGGGAGAATAGTGTGTTCCCCAATCTGCATATCAAAGGACAGTATCAAACCCTAAGAATGAAAATCAGTGAATGGAAAAGTAGAAATAAAATATTAAAATACATTCAATGAAATCCACTGGAATAGAAATAGACACAGACAATACACTATGGACGAGATGTTCAGAAAGTGGTGGTAACTGATTGTCTGTAATCAGAATATATATATGTATAGAGGACTCCAAACAAGATATATCAGACCTAAAGATGAATACAGTCAAGGGCCCCATCCCTGGATCCACGGCTAGGGGTCCAGTGAATGTCTGGTATGTGTTCGAATCTCATCAGATCAGCAGAACTCAGATGAACGTAATGAGCCCATCTTGGCAGCTAGGGCTAGGGTCAAAATCCATTGTGTCTCCATTCAATCTACCATCTGTATAACTTGTGCCTCCTGTAAAAAGCACTATTCACAAAGAGTGAATAGCCATAATGAGTAGTAATGACTGGTGCACTCATAATGGTGGTAGTCAAAGGAAACACTGAAGACCGATGGTATCATTAAGTCCATAAGGGGTCAATGTATTAAGTCTACAAATCCCTTGTTGGAGCAACATCTTGCCTCTGTCTCCACCCCGATTGCAGGGGGTTCCTGGTCGATGTTCATGATCATACATTTAAAAAAAAATGCTTATCATCTCAAAATAAAGGAAAAAGAGAGATATTTCCTGGCTGTTGGAGGCATATACTGAATTATACCCAAATGTGTATCACAATATCAAGTTACATAGAAAGAATCAACTCCCTTAACAAGAATCCACTATAAATATATTATGAATTATTAAACTACAGGGATGATCTAGCAGCTGAACATTATAAATATAACAGAGTCTCTAATTGGAGGCATATATTTTTTCAGCCTCCTCAACTATGTTAATTTGTTACTATGTAAAAGTGGAGTATCAATAGAAATTATATCTACTATACCAGTATACAGATACTCCAACACTTATAGTGTAATAATAAATTGGGCCAGTGTCTATTGCAAATGATCTGTGGAATCTAGGTAATGTTGATAAGCAACACTGGCAATAAACTTCACAAGAAAAAGAATAGTTTTATTTGATCGCGATGAATCAATATTCTATCACCCAGCCGATTTCCAATGAATATAAAGTAGGAGAATTAAGTTTTGCTGTCAGAATGGCAGTGACGGAGATGAATGGCGACGATGATACATTGATGGAACTGACTTTTCTTATATTTTAAATCTTTATTCTGATGATGAATGAAACTACGAATCTCCACCAATGAAGCCAGAATGTGACAATGAAAATCTAAGGATGAGTGGTGGCTTGTGATGGTGAATGAAACATAAAGGGCCATTTATTGTCAACACTTGATCTAGTGAACATTGATATTAGTAACTCAATGTCCTGGTGTGACAGTAAAACTAACAAACTGAAGCAAATACTAAGACTAGTTTAGTGATGGACCCTATACTAAAAAAGATAAAAAAAGTGTATTAATTCTTCTCTCCAGCTACAAAAACATATAAAAAACAAATAGAGAAATGCATTTATAAAGTGTAATGTCCAAAATAGGAGGTGGAATATAAACAGAGAAATATGTGTCAGAGATAATGGAGTAAGGAGATATATTTAGATGCGCAGGGTCTAGGGAAACCTAGATGTACATGTTATCAAGCATGTAAGTGAGAATAGATAAAAGTAATGAGAGTGAATGGGCTGGCCAATATATGATAAATTAATAGTGATGCCAGAATGCTTACAAGAAACTCCTGTTTTGTGTTCCATTTTCTCAAATAACCTCCCATAAATAACCCACTTACTAGATGGTTAGTTGATCTTTGGGCTTATAGTACCAGTTCCTGAGCACGCCTTGTTCTTCCTTCTGAATGCTCTCCCTTTATTAGTAATCTCCAAGAATAATCCCTACTCTTAAATTGTAAAGTATAATAAACTTGTTTTGCAGCTGGCTGTTTCTTCATCAGGATAACATCACCTTGCAACTATTTTCAAAGATTCCACCCCCCAGTCCTGTAAAAATCATTCCCCTACTTATTGACCTATAGGAGAGGCAGAATGGAGGATATCTGATAACATCTCCTTACTGCTGCCAATGTGTGTGTGTGACACGGATGCAGAATGCTGGTCACATGATGCTGTTCTTATTTTATATATATATATAGATTCATTCTTCATTCTAGGGAAACTCTACATTCAAGGAGCTGAGCTAAAAACAAAGGGCCTCTACTAAAACTTGAAAAGCTGTGCCAATAGGTACTCTAGCATTGAATACTTTTCTAGATAAGAGCAGCAAAGAGAATTATGCCAGTTTTCAATGTAGGTAGGATGTTACACCTCGTTTGGCACCTTAGTGTATCTCCACTCTGGTTTCTTTGTTCATTGCTGCAAAAGTGTGTTAACTTACAATTAATTGTGTGTGTGTGTGTGTGTGTGTGTGAGTGTGTGTGTGTGATGTGTTCTAGGATTTAAAGTACACAGAAGAAGGACATGATAGATACAGAGCAATGGGAAAGATAGAAGAAAGAGAGGTACAGTATGTTTGGTTGGGCAGTAAATATACAAGCACTATACAGCAATACACAAGTAATATAAAAGAAGAAGGGAAATAGTCAATTATAGGAATTTAGCAGAGCATTTTATAACAAGGAAATACAAAGAAAACAACAGAGTATTACACGAGTTCAGCAGGGCAATGCATGGAACAGTCAGGGCAGTATACCATTAATTTCTGCAATGATGCATTGCAGTGGTTCTTAACCCTAAGAGTGCCAGAAAGGTATCCAATATATTGGATACCTCTCTGAACGTCAAAGCATTAAACTGTGCTCTGTGGTTACCCAAAGCAAACTTTATTAATGGCGGACAGAACTGAGGTGACAGACAGCATATGTGTTGTTCCAGGACTACCAATGGATGGGGGAAGATTAAAGGGATAGTAATACTTTGTTTTATCTTTATTTTATTTTGTAGGCATTAAAAAAACATGAACTATATAAGTCTTATCTCTCAAACCTTTATGGATTGAAAGATATTCACAAGCACAGTTTCACCTCATTGACCAAATGGTCAAATCTGCCATCTAGCTGTCAGATTGGGAATCCGGTCCGCAGATCAACCTGTGGCTCTTCAGCAGAGCAGAGATTGCAAGAAATAAAAATAACTATTTCATTGGAAGGGTCTAAAAAGTGTGCTTGCAAACCAGGCACACTTTGTAGACTATTAGATTGAAGTAGTTCTTCTTCTATCTCGCGATTTCGGCTCTGTTGTAGAACCACGGCCGGTCCGCAGACCGGATGCCAAATTTGACAGCTAGATGGCAGAATTGACCGTTTTGGTCAGTGAGGGGAAACTTTGCTTGTGAATATCTCTCATGCCATAAAGGTTTGAGACATAAGACTTATATCGTTCTTCATGTTTTTTTAATGTCTACAAAATAAAATAAAGTTAAAACGAAGTATTACTATCCCTTTAAAACATTTCACAAGCTGCCATTTTGTTTCCTTATAGATTTCTTTTGTAATGTGTAAGATAATGTCACCTAATAAGAAAGAAAGAAAGAAATCATAAGGTACCTGATGAATTTCAACTCAATATTCATCAATGTAATATTATAATAATAATAATAAGTTATCTATACAATATAACATTCAAGTACATTTATGAATGGATATTAACCCTTTTGATACTAGAGAAAGCAATGTATTGCAGATCTCTCTAGCATCTAAGTTTTTTAATGTTTAAATCGATAGCATTTTTTTGTTTTTTAATATATTATAGTATGTTTGCCCCAGAATTACTCCACTTTTCTTTTGACAATATGGTCCTTTGAATGGCAGAGGGGTAAGTGACACATTGTGAAGCAATGCATTATGCACCCCTCTGGCACTCAAAGGTTAAAAAAACATTACATGCTTGAGGCATGTAATGCCAGTTGAAAAAAATATATATGTAATCAATCTGGCTTAACCCCTTAATGACCAGCCACAGTAGCCCATGGCTGGCAGTTAGGGACCACGGGGCTGTATTTTTGCCATCGGATTCTGGGGCCTCCGAGTGGCATATGGTCGTACAGGGAACCCGGCATTCCATGATGTGCCAGGACTGTCACTGGTCCTTAAAGGGATAGTAATGTTTAAGTTTGTTTAATATTGCAGGTATTAAAAAAAGAATTAAATTGATATAAGTGCGGACTCTCAATCCTTTATGGTTTGAGAGATATAACCGGCTAAACTTCCCCCCTCCAGGCCGTTTCAGAGAAGTCTGCCCTTTAGCTGACAGCAGAAGTTTGCAAGCACACTTTGTAGGCTGTTCCAGTGAAGCATTTATTACTAGTATTTAATACCTACAATAATAAACAAACTTAAAATTAAACATTACTATTCCTTTAAGTGCTGGGACCATTGTGACAGTCCTGGCCTGTCAAGGGTCATTAAGGGGTTAAAATCAATCCTTTTTTAACTCCTTGACTGTTAGGAAGGTCTCCAACACATAATTTTGTGTTACATTGGAGACCTCTATAACATACAAGGGGTTAAGTGTGAAACAACCTTTGATAAAGACGTAAAACCTGGAGACTGAATTTATATGATACATCCTCAGCTTAAGAAATGTGTATTATGCCTTCTTCAGGTTGAACGGTAAACAAGAAGAATAGAAATAAACGATGATAGATGTTGTGACTGGCACTCATTTTCCAAAGAAATCAATGTATTGAAAGTTGCTGGTAAGTAGTGACCATCTGAATATGTACTTTTTCAATGTAATGGACTACACTAATTACCTTTTATTTCAGAGCAACGGAAGCTATTTGCTAACCTGGATTTTAAATATTAATGCCACAGTGTTTAAAAAAAAAAAAAAAAACATCCATTAGGGATGACAAAGTAAGGTTTGATTAACAATCAAAAAGAGCTTTAGCCCTTTGAGTGCCAGAGGGGTATGCAACACATTGCGGAGCAACCCTTTGGCACTCAAAGGGTTAATAAGAAAAAGGTGGGGGGGACATCCTTAGGTCCTATTCAATAAGTTAAAGGGGAACTATCACCCCAACTAAAGTCCACTCCACCTAATTATCTATTATGTAGAATAAAGACAACATTAGTCAAAATCCTACATCAGCCAAAACTGACGGCCAGGCAACAACACAGACATCTTTGCTTACAGACGTCTGCTTTGCACGGCACCTTAAGGTACCAGAAAAGACTGACGGCTCAGACGAGAAGATGCATGTAGAGCGCTGTTGCCTGGCCGTCAGTGTCGGCTGAGGTAGGATTTCTGACTAACGCGGTCGTTATTTTACATAACGGTTTGATTGTTAAGCTTATCGCTAGATGCCTAATTAGGTGGGGTGATATTTCCCCTTTTAATTAGCAAGCCAACTGCATTATAGAGGGGAAAAATACTCCCTAGATTGCATTGATTTCAATTTGGATTTTAACCCCTTCAGTGCTGGATAGGATTCCAGTGCATTGCAAAGCAAAGCATTGGAGGCCTCTCAGGCATTCAGATGGTTATAATCATCAATTTCATTGGTAGAAATGCTCCCTTCACCTCTACTGTGCGGTTGGTTTGGTCCAAAGTTGAATTTCTTTAGCCTATTGAAAATGGTGCGTTGTTTTCTCTTCAGAATACGGAGGAAAAATGGAAAAATCGTGAGAAAAACATATTACACATGGAATCACAAAGGTAAATAAATAAATACAAATCCCATTGACTGAAACGGGACTTCTTACTCTTGTATGTCAGTTAGACAGATCTCCAGCGGACTGCAAAGAAATTCATTAAAGACCTCTCTAGCATTCAACGGGTTAAAAAACTTAAATTAAATCAATGCAAATTAAAGGAATTTAAGATATTTTCCCTATGTACAGTTTATCTAATTTTCTTAGTACATCAGTGTTGCTGGGTAATTTAAAATGTTAACCGTTTGCATGCTAAAGAGTTCTCAATGTGTTGTATACCTTGCGGGCATTAAATGGGTTAAATCAGAGTTCCACAAGGCAGGCACATTTTCAGGTTGCTTTATCGTTGGGTATTTATATAGCTTTTCTGTGATGAAGCAGGGGTCATAATTAGCTGAACATTAATATTATTATTATTATTACACAATGCTGTATTTTACACTTTAAATGTAAAAACAAACAAATAACTAAATAAAAAAAATATATGTGTAATGCCAGCTGAGGATGATATTCATTGTAGTCTAACAACATATTTGGAGATATAAGGTGCCGGCGCTTCTGATGATATTCTAAGTTCAAACCTGCATGCATCCCCCCACACACATACACATTTCACCCTGCCCCGTGCACAAACCCCTCTTCTTTTCCATAAAGACAGACATTTATGTACGTAGTATATAATATATCACACACATGCCATTCCCAACAAAATGGAGTTCAGCCTCTAAAGCTCTCTGACTGCCACAAGATTGCGTCTGAAAGTGATTTAATTTCCAGCTGAGCAATGGAATCCTGCAACGCCACAAAAAACATGTAATGCGATGCAGCATGATTTGCACATGACTTCATGAATCACATCACACTATCTCACTGCCTGTAGGCCAAGGTCTAGTCAGTTTAGGCTTAAATACATCTCTGGACTCTGATGATAAGCATCAACTCAGTCAGTATATAAAGACAAACCAATTGCAGTATGTTGAAGACCATTATAGCAGTCAATGGGTTACATATTTATTTCCCCACCATGGTGAAGTTCCTGTGCTACATAATCCCTCCATTTCCTCTTACTAAACCAGACTCAGTAAGTTCCCTTGAAAACAATCATCATGCATTCTAATTTTGCTTCTGTTTGTGCTCAATGTGTGTGTGTATGTGTGTGTGTGTGTGTGTATGTGTGTGTGTGTAATGTGCCTTCTCACTTTATTTAACAGTTCTGTGCATGTAAGCACTGTGTGAGAGAGACGTAATGAGAAAGTGAATGGATTGCTATCAACACCCTAGTATATATGGCAGATTCAAGCTGAAATAAAATTCCCTCCACATCTTTGGACATCTGTGATTCTGTTTTAGACTCCAAAATCTGCTACATCTATCACTACACAGCGCATTAAACACTGAGGTGCAGTATTCTTTGCTTGTTGGCATGGTAACACTTGTCAAATCATCCCTTGGTAATGCCCTTTAATTGATTGAATAAATTATTTCTGAGATATGTGATTGCAGAGTGATGTACTAGGCTCTTAAGTTATCACAGACTAGACTCTGTGCATAAATAAACATTCTACATTGACTGCCTTGCATCAGGAAGCTGCCCCTCATGTAGGAATTGGGATTAAATTAAGCATTAAGAAAAAGTTTAGAGCTATTGTGAAGGCAATGAGAGTATGAAGTGCACTGTAACATCAATTACTAATAAGCAACCTGCAGAATTGGATTTAGGAGATGCAAGATTCCCATTGGCTTCCACTTCAAACATATCACTTGGTTTCCTTTGTTGTTAACTAAAGACAGCATTATATAACCCCTTCAAGAATTCATTAGCCTGTATTCCACTTATTGCAAATATTCCACAGTAATCATCTTCTGCTGGTTTTGGAACCAGAGTGCCAGAGGGGATACCAATACATTACTTTAATATTCATAACGTTGAAGAGAAGCAATTCTGGAGCAAACAAATTGCACCATAGGGGAGACATAAGCTTTCCATTAATTTAAAGGGATACTAATGTTTCACAATAAAAACAGCGCCGAGAGGGTTATTTCAATACTGTCCAAGTTGTAGTTCAAGAGTAATTGAATGATAAAGTATCTCTCTCCCGACCCTTTTACTAACACTGCTCACATCAGAGCAGCAAGACTGTCTGGATGGATCACAGCTAGGAGAAATCTTCAGTGAGCACAAAGAAAAGCCTGAAAAACATGTCAAGAGGGCAGGATTTCCCTTATGTTCACAATAAGAAGATTGTCCCTTGCTGTGAGCTGTATGGTCTCAGGACCAGATTTTACATCTGAGGCAGGTGACTAACCCTAGGTAAAAGGGGCAGGAGGGGGATACTTTATCATTCAATTACTCTTGAATGGTTCACTTTTGAAATGTTGCGCATCGTTCGTCACATTTAAAATGTTGTTTGCTCAATTGCATTATTGCAATAAGGTAGTGAATAGGGAAAAGAAGTGGACACACCTTGAAACATTTGTCCTAAAAAAGCACATGCAACATAGACCCACAAAGTTTATGCCATAACCCAAAATAAGAAATCAAGAGTTGCTGTCACTGTGCCCCCATCCCTCCCCAAGGGCACAAAGAATCGGGGACAGAGGAAGACAAGCAAAACCTATTCTAGAAGTTTGATGATGAGCTTAACACCTGCATCATCTCTGTTTTCTTAGGGTCCGGGTGCAGGAAAGTGTACCCATTGCTCCTTCCTGGAACCATCAGGGTCCCTGTCCTGCGGCATACAATCTTTACCACCGTTACTTCCCCCACCAGCTTATAGCAAGTCCTGACTCTCAGCGCTTGAGGTCAGACCACCTCCAAAGTATTTGCTTCCCAGTCCTCTTGATTCCACTGGACCTCTGCATTTTGCAGGCCCATTTTGTCCAAAATGTGCCTGCGAAATGCAGAGTCCACTTTGTCCCTGATCCTGTCTGGCAGATACTTGTCCATATAGCAGACAAGTATCTGCAACTCTGCATTGCTAAAGGAAGGCTCCCTGGGCATGATTGGCAAGCTGCGTCTTGTAAATGTCGCCTCTGTACAGCATTGCGGCACAATGTTGGTGTACTTCCTGTTTTGTTTTCAGTAGTGATGCATTTCCTTACTGCATTTGTTTTGATGCAGCGGAATGTAAGGCAACACTTAAAAGATGCAGTTTTGATGCAGCCATTTATGTGTACATAGTTTTGACTCAGTGGAATGTAAGGCGACATTTATAAAGAGACCTGTATAGAAGTTTAATATGTGTGCAACAATAGAAGTGAAATATGTCACATAAATATGTGTGCACCAAAGATGTGAAGTTAAATGTCACATTTGTACCCTTAATGCACCCTTAATGTGCCCTCCTTTAATATGTGTGCACCAAAGATGTGAAGTTTAATGTCACATGTACGCCCTTAAAGGGATAGTAATGTTTCATAATAAAAACAGTTCTAATTAATCATCATAGTATTTGGACTTTGGAGAATGTTATTTCAATTCTGTCAGAGTTGTAGTTCCAGAGTAATTCAATTACAAAGTGTCCCCCTCCCTCCCCTTTTACTGATGTCACACTGTTCAGCTTGAGCAGAAGGGAGGTGCCCAGGTAGACTGCAGAGAGGGACAATCTTCAATTAAGATAAGGGAAAAACCTGAAAAGCTTTGTCAAGGGGGGCAGGGATTTCATTGTTTTCATAGGAATAAGAGTGTCCCCTTCTGTTATCTGTCCAGTCTATGGACTGCATTCCACATCTGAGAAGAGATTGCTTACACTAGGTAAAAGGGGCGGGGAGGGGAAACTTTGCTTGTGAATATCTCATAAACCATAAAGGTTTGAGAGATAAGACTTATATCATTCTTCATGTTTTTTTAATGCCTACAAAATAAAATAAAGTTAAAACGAAGTATTACTATCCCTTTAATGCACCCTTAGTATGTGTGCGATATAAAGATGGGCGTTCATTATATGTGTGCCACATACTGAACATGTGAGCAACATTTTGATGCAGACAACATATTGAAAGCGACATGTTTTGCAAGGTGATATATAACAAATGTGCCATTGTTTGGCAAGCGACATTGTTAATGTGCCATTTGTAAGATGGCGACCAAAGAAATGCAACATTTTGACATGCGCGATGTGGAGTGCAACATTTTAAAAGGTTAATGGTAGGAGTGGGCGGGATTGCCAAACCATCTCACATCAATGAGGGAATGCCTCCCTCATTATTGTGAGAGGGCTTCCTGATTCCACCCACTTCTACCTGGTGCGCCGGGTAGAATGGAAGCAGGGGAACCATCTTTCTTCCCTGCACCCCTCAAATAGACTAGGATATCAGTAGCTGGGGAGCATCAGGAGGGTTTCTGATGCCCCACCATGAGGTTTCACCTTTTGTTTTCTAAGTGACAGCACTGGCCTCCTCCTCAACCAATCAGTGTTTTGTAGCCACACCACCTGACAGTGTACCAGATTCACTTTGATTTTTATTAACATATATACAGTACTGTGCAAAAGTCTTAGGTAAGAAAAAAAATGTTGTAAAGTAAGAATGCTTTCAAAAATATACATGTTAATAGTTTATTTTTATCAATTAACAAAATGCAAAGGAAGTGAAGAGAAGAAAAATCTAAATCAAATCAATATTTGGTGTGACTACCCTTTGCCTTCAATTCTAATAGGTACACTTGCACACAGTTTGTTAACAAACTCGGCAGGTGGGTTGTTCCAAACATCTTGGAGAACTAACCAAAGGATCCCACTGTTTTCTGCCAATTCTGAGCTGATGACACTACTGGACATCTTCTGAAGTAAGCATGATGTGTATTTCATCTGCTGCAAGTTTCCTTGGCCGACCACTGCATCTACGGTCCTCAGTTTTGCCTGTTTCTTTGTATTTCTTCAAAAAGAGCATTGTGGAAAACCCTGTCTGACTTGACATTTCTGCCTGGGATATACCTTGCTGATGCAATATAACTACCTTGTGTCTGCTGTGCTCAGTCTTGCTATGGTGTATGCCTTTTGGCATTAAACTGTCTTCAGCAACCTCACCTTGTTAGCTGAGTTTGGCTGTCCCTCACCCAGTTTTATTCCTCCTGCACAGGTGTTTATGTTTCAGTTAATGATTTTGTTTCAACTCACATATTAAATTGATGATCATTAGCACCTGTTTGGTATAATTGTTTAATCATACACCTGACTATATGCCTGCAAAATCCCTGACTTTGTGCAAGTGTACCTAGAAGAATTTATGCTGTTTTGAAGGCAAAGGGTGGTCACACCAAATATTGATTTAATATATATTTTTCTTCTGTTCACTCACTATCATTTTGTTAATTAATTGATAAATAAAAACTAAAAAACACTATTTTTGAAAGCATTCTTGCTTTATAGCATTTTGTCACACCTGCCTAAGACTTATACATATATATATATATATATATATATAGAGAGAGAGAGAGAGAGAAAGAGAGAGAGAGAGAAAGAGAGAGAGGGGGTGGAGGGAAAGAAAGATAGCTACCTCACACTGCAGCCAAATGCCAAGGGGCTGTGATTTTGACAGGAGTGGCAAGGTTTCCAATCCCTACCATGTAATATTGTATTTTTTGGGGCACCACTAACATTTCATAGGTCATTTGTCAATAATATAATGAATAGCATAAATAAACAACATACAGTTATTCTTAGGGCTCACATTTAGAACAAAAAAAACAAACAAAAAGATATCATTCATAATTATTTCCATAAATATATATTTGAAACTTCGTATTTACATTTTTGTCAGAGAATTGAAACAAAACAAGGGGCATCCTAAGTATATGTCTGTGTCACACAAAAGTACATGGCATTCTTGTACATATGACAAGAATTTCTATTAAGTAATGATGACAGAGATTAATTATGAGGAGGATCTGTGTTCTGGCCACACCCACCATACTGAGTTGCAAGCGTGGCCAGTTAAATTCCAATGCCCCTTCACCAGACACCTGCTTATTTATGTAACCTTTGGGGCAGGTTATTTAATTTGAATGCTAGAGAGGTCTTCAGGTAACTGCAACCTTTCTAGCACCCAAGAACAGAAACTGACCTACTACTGATAGGGACCACTGTATTCAGAAAACAAAGGACGTTTATGGTTTTCAAAAAGTGGCAGTGAATTGGGGCCCAAAATAATTTTGCACCAAGGTCCTCATTTCTAGGCATGGGCAAAACTTTTCACCATAAAAATCAAACATGCAAAAAAATGGCACTTCCCACCTTTTTTCGGGAATTCCTGCAAAAAGTAGTTTTTCCATTTTCTTCAATTTTTCCATTGCTTTGAAATCAATGATAACAATATATATACCCACCACTTGTAGTTTCCTCCATGTAGTCCCAACATGCTAAAGTATAAAAGGATAGTCAGTTTGCCACGTGTTGTCAGTCTGTGCTTGAGAGAGAGAGAGAGAGTGTGAGTGAGAACAGCTGTATTTTTGATGTTAGCTCCATTCTCTGGGTATGAATGGAGAAAGAAGAGTAAACATAAATAATAAATAAATAAATACCTATTTGACTGCTCAGTGACAGTCAGATGGCATGTGATCCAGCTTCCTACCTGAGTTGGTTGAGTCTGAAACTCCACTGAGACTGAGAGAGCTAGAGAGTGAGTGACATATACTATACAGAGCGACATAATATATCAAGACAAACAAACAGGAACCACTTAACATACTGCGTGGATTACACATATACACTCACTCCTGCTTCCACAATAACAAAAGAGACAAGCATATACTGAGGTGTGGTGCTGCTCACCTGTGCAAGCTGCTGTGTGGCATGCTTTATACTTTATTTCAAGATCTAGATTCTGAAGTTAACAGATCTATCCTCATCGTATACTGCGCTATAAAAACGAACACTGTAATCAAACTGGGAGAAAAAGTAAAAGCTGCTGCTAATAGTTTTACACTAGCTACGTGTAGAGGAAGACAGGCAAAGAGTGGGAGCTGGAGTTGCTTTTGGTTGCAGGGAGTGTATGTGTAATTGTAGACAATGACAGTTTAAAAACAAAACAGCAGAAAAACATAGCAAATAAAACAAACAAACTGATAGGTAACAGAGACATCCAGGAGATCCATTATCTGAGCTTCAAGTGAGATTTAACAGATACTGGAGACAAAGTTATACATACAACTCAAACTAGTGGTCAACTTTATGTAACATTCTCTAAGGGGAAAATAAAAAAAATTCTGAGTGATATGGTGGAAGCTGCTGATGCTACAGATTACCTGATTATTGAGGATGATATTGATTTAGAATATGTCCCTTCACTCTAGTCCCCTTCTTCTGATACAGATGAAATAGAGAGTAAAAGATGATGAGATGGCTAAAACATTAACTTAAAGAAAAGGTTCAATCATCCACCATCCTGTTTTTAACTCTTTGAGGAATCAATTGAAAAGTTTGACTCTGAACAAGTAAACATGCCTAAAATATACAATCACTAACATCTAAATCATCAGCAGCAGTGTCACTGCTTCCAAGTCCATCCCCCCAGCCTGTCACACTCACTATTATTGACTAAGCAGCAACATAAGTCAACGTCCACATCCATAGCTATTTGTGTTGCTGCTGTTCGAAGAGCTAAGCCACTGACCCCTACTGCTAGTACTATTGTAATATCTAGCCCTGTAGTAGTCGCAGTAGTAGTAGTCGTAGAAATAGAACTACTTCAGGAATCTCTCATTCTTTGACATTTATAGTACGGAGATACATCACTCACAATCCAACGCTAAACATGATGTTATCCTTTGTCAGATCTAGACACATCCTCACTGAGATCCCACTTCAAGTATAACCACAGATACGACTTGGAGACAGACAAGCACCACATCAGAGGCACAACCACTAGCAGAACTAGAAACACCCTTTAAGGTTAAAGGCCAGGTGGCACATAATATTACTGTTGTAGAGGTTTCAGATAGTGTAACAATATTTTCTTCAGTTACAATAACACCCATGTCTCTTATGTCTGAGTTTGTTGGAGGTGAAAAAAGTCAAAAAGTCCCTCACCACTAGCAGTCAAGTTCTTCTGTGTGCTGCCAACTGGCATGTACTGAATACTTAGAAAGCTATCAAAACTGCTCAAAATTGATACAAAAGTGTGCATGTGGAATGGCAAACTTGACAAAATGTTTGTATTTTTCTGAATATAGTTATAAATAACTAATGTAATGTGTTGTACCCTGGTGGCATATCCAAATCAGCAGTTATTATTCAAGTATGGCTGTGCCAGTGTTCTACAAGCAGGTAGATGGTGTTATAGGTGTAACTACAGGGAAGATCCAGTTGTGCTGGTTCCCAGCATCCAAGGTGGCCCCATCTTCCCCATGGTTAAATAGGTTCTAGTTCTAAGAGTTTGTAAAACTAGTTTGTGTTTGAACTGGGGTCCACCAGTGACTACTGGCTGATGTTATGGGCAAAGGACTGGAAGCATCATATGACAAGAAAGTTCCCCTGACAACAGATATGTGGACATGTGGCTGTAGTACAGTCTATATGACAGTCATTCTCACTGAGAATGTTTTCCATCTGTGGGCAGTAGCATATAGCAGTAATTGGTTTTCAGCCTCTGGCTCTGCCACTAGTAGTAAAGGCCAGTTACAGTATAACCCATGCCATCAGCATGTCACTTTATGTATGCAGACCTTTGAGAGATATCCCACAAAGCAACAGGTCATAGTTCATAAAAAAATTGTTTATATGCCACTCTGAAAGCTGATAATGGCTTTAATATAATAGCAGCCTTGAGAATAGACGATATGGTGCACATACCTGCTTTTTCATGTCCTAAATCTAATTGTTACTTGATTCTTCTCAGAATCCAAAACCCAGAAATGCTCAGTCCAAAACACAGAAATGCTCAATATCGCCCACAAAAATTGTGCACATTTTAGCTGCCTTACAGGAGAGCTTAAAATGGAGGTTGCCACCTGGATGAACTCCACATTGGACATGATGGATAGTTTGTATGAGCAGAACTCCATTTATATATATACAAGGCATAACTAGAAGTCTTTGGTGGGTCCTTCTTTGTCACCTGTCAACGGCAGCTGAAGTGTTACTTATGTGAGCTGCTGAACCTTTTTTGTTGAGGACACTGGTGTGCCAGTACAGGACTCAATGAGATAATTAAAATAATATACTTATTACAGAAACAAAATGAAAAAGATGGACTTTTATTCTCATATTAATGACAACAAACTTTGAAAGCTTACTTTTATCTGCTGATAGTGGTTTCAATATAATAGCTGCCTTGAGAATAGCAGATATGGTGCACATACCCTGCTTTGGCAGGTGGTGAATGACATGCTAGTGTGCTTTAAGTAGGATTCTTGCATAGAGTCAATTAAAAGCAATGAGAAATAACATTCTAGCTACATTGCTAGACCTCCATTGTAAGCATAATATTTCCGAGTTTCTGTCAAGGTGTAAGGAACAGCAGTCTAATTAACTGGATTGTGGGAAAGCATATAAAGAAATCTTTATAGATCAAGTTGAAGAGTACATTGTGGAAGATAACAGGGAGAAAACATAGGGGTAAAATGATTGGGAAGCATTTTGTAAAGAAGCAAACATAATAATTATATCCTCAGCAGTATCAGCAACAACATCATCACAACAGTTTACAGCATTTATTATAATGATGTTGTAGACCAAAATGATGACCCATACAAAACAGTATGTGTGGCTAGCACGCATATGTACTGCTGTGGAAACCTTTAGTTGCCCTGCATCAAACATGGAATCTGAGTAGATTTTCAGTGCAGCTGGTTATATAATTAATAACTGAATGGGACAGCTATCCAGTAACAATGTTTGTAGACTTTCATTTTTTTAAATTAACCACGTATAATACCATAAAGACTTAAGACACAAAAACATACATCACATGTAGTAACAGTACCAACGAGTGCTGCTATGAACATTGATGTATGACTGACAGATAATAATGCAAGGTATACTGGAATCAAACATGATACTGCATATAATTTGTCTAGCACTCCTTCCTATTCATAATATATTCATTGCCACCGTCCTAAATGTCAACCTTTCATTTTTTTCTTTATTTTGTTGAATGATGTTGAATATAATTTAATATCATCACCATTTATGAATATAATTTTAAAATTACACTAGCAAGAGAAATAGTGTATTTTGAACCACAGTACAAAGACAGCATACAGAGTACTCTTCTGGATCAACCCACACACATTCAATCTTCAACAATATATATAGAACTTTATTTTGGAGGAGGGACTGAAAGACTAAGAGACTTGATTAATTTAATTTATTACATTGGTTTGTCTTTTCCATTTATTTCCATTTTAAAATTCTCTGTCTCACTCTCTCTCTCTCTCTATATATATATATATCTCAAGAGTTATAATGGAATGCATTTTGTTTCAGGAGGTGTATTATAGGTGTACTGTGGAGCAGTAATGTACTAGGTAAATCTTTAAGTTTTTACTTTTTTTAATCAACTTCATTAAAAGGTTTTTACAGAAGTGTCAGCCAGAAGGATTTTCAAAACATTCTTTTATACAGCTGGTTAACAGGCTAAGTAAACCATTCAAAAATTATAAGAGTGGATTATGCTTTGCCTTTGCAAAACTATATAATTAAAGGTAAAAGCATTAGAGAAATTGTTAGCATAGCTAACTGTTGCAAGGCCTAGAACAAAGCAAGCCTTGAAAATATGTTAACAGGTCTACCCCAAGGCAAGCTTTAAAAATAATGCTAGCAGACTTACAGCAAGGTAAGCTTTGAAAAATTTGCTGGTAAGCAACCAGCAGCACAATCCTTGAAAAGATAGTTAGCACACCTCTAGCAAAGGAAGCTGACATGTGGCTGGAACATTAAGCCACAAGTGACATTATTGTGTTTGCTAATTTAATTCTTGCTGCTAAGTCATCTGAGGATCAAATGTCACAGGATGAAGCTGCTATATCCAGCATGTTCATAGGTAGCTTCAATAGATTGGAGCGGGACTGGGGTATTCATCCAACCACACAGACTTTATTTTTACTAACCCTAGTGCTGAGGCAGCAGCAACACAACAGGCCACTTCAAAAGCATCTGAGGAGAAGTTGTCTAGTCACCATAATACTCCTTCTCCACTTCTTTTAAAATAAGAGGTGAATATTTTCCTTGAGACCAGGGACACACTGTGCAGTTATCACCAACTGTGATTTGTAAACTTTGTGAAAAGTTTGAGAGAAGAGGGAAAATTAGTGAGATCACAAGCCTTGACATGTGTGGTTTGCTTAAGCACGTTTACAATGTTACCGTCCCCCAATAAATCAGGTATTATCAGACACTGGGTAACTTGTCCATCCCACAAAAAGAACAAGTTACCCTCGTTCTTGGTAGTGGATGTAACGACTGAGACCCAGTAGAAGGGATACCCACTAGTAGCCGCCCCTAACCAGACCTAAGAGTGAGGAAGGTCAGACTCCTCCAACAAGGGATAGAGGAGCAAGCTGCTGGGGAACGACGCTGGGGTGCGTAGCTTGCGAACAGTGGTTGCCAGAAGGGCGACGCGCTGCGGCCACGGCCGAATAAAGGTGCTTGCCGCAAGGCTAGATTGGACCCCTTCGGTCCCACGATGCCCCCCTCCTGACAATCTATACTACCTCTATCCCCAGGGAGAAAACAAACTCCAACAGGAACAGTACTCACTCAGATGGTCAGAAGGACTAAGAGGAGGTCCCTCCACGAGTCCGAAGAAGGGTCAGCAAAGCCGGGTCATACACAGGAGCAACAGGAACACAGCCGGAGCCGCAGGTACAGAGCGCAGACGGGCATCAACCAGAACACACACGGAGGCCTACAGAAGACAGGAGATGACACAGGATCAGGACTGGCAGAAAACACAGAAGAAGAGCAGACTGACAACTGACAGCACTGTAATGCTAGAGGACGCTATAACAACGCGTCCATACAAAAAACTCACCCCCTAATAAGCAGCAGAGACAGGAAGGGGCAGGGCTGGAGGTCCACACTAGGCACAGCAAATGCGCATGCGCCCAGTATAGAAGGAGAGGGGAGAACGGCGCATGCGCTAGGGTAGCCGGAACCAGCTACTGCGCATGCACACAAAGAGACGCGGCCCCGAGAAGGGAAGATACCGAACGGGAACGCGCAAGATGCGGCGCGAACCCCACTACAGGTACGACAGTGGAGTGGTAGGTGGTTACCACTTCCCATGGGTCGTTGCCACTTAATAAAAATTATTGATCCTCCAGTATATAAGTCTGGTATATAATCCAAGGTGAATAGTCTGCAAATGCTATTTTATCCCCAGAATTCTATTGCTCTCCACCACATTGTCATGAGTGACTGTTATACTATCACGGTGCCCGTGCTTTTCCCTGTCAGTCTCTGTGTGTTGCGCTCCCATTGGCTGAGCTTGGTTTGGCCCGCCTAGTATGGCCTTTTTATACTGGGCCTCTGGCACCTGTCTGGTGCCCTTTCATGGTGTTCCTGTACCAGTGCTTTCTTGTGTTGCTGTGTTCCTGTGTACCGACTTGGCCCTTCTCACTACTCCGCTTCTGGTTCCTGCTCCGTGATTCGACCCAGCTTGGCTGACGTTCCTGCTCCGTGACCTGTCCTGGCTTGTCTGACGTTCCTGCTCCAAAATACGGTCCAGCTCTCCAGTTCCTGCTCATCGTGTCGCCTGGGCGACATTCTGACTTCCGCCTAGTCTGGGCCTGCCAGACAGAGAGCCACTGTTGCCCATGTTACGGCTGAGCCTTCCGTTAACTCTTGCAGAGCTATCGTTGACTCTGTTACTGCTGAGCCTTCCATTCACTCTTGCAGAGCTATTGTTGCCTCCGTTACTACTGAGCCTTCCGTTAACTCTTGCAGAGCCATTGTCGCCTCCGTTACTGCTGAGCCTTCCGTTAACTCTTGCAGAGCTATTGTTGCTTCTGTTACTGCTCCGGCAGTGTGCCCGTGGTTGCGCTCCGTTCAGCTCTTGCAGAGTACTGTTGCCAACGTTACTGCACCGGCAGGGTGCCATTGGCTCATTGCTATCCGCTCTCGCAGAGTACTGTTGTTTCCGTGACGGCACCTGTCGGGTGCCATTGGCTCAACTTAACTAAGCTCGTGCAGAGTACTGTTGCCTCCGTGATGGCACCGGTCGGGTGCCATTGGCTCAAATTAACTAAGCTCGTGCAGAGTACTGTTGCCTCTGTTACTGCACCGGTCGGGTGCGCGTGGCTCAAGTCCATTCAGCTCTTGCAGAGTATTGTGTGGCCTCCGTTACTGCTACGGCAGAGGGTATAGTCTCAGCTCTGCTCTGCAGATCTAGGTGCTTGTCTCCATTCTCGCACCACAGTCTCCTGATAGCTGTTATCCATCATACTGGGCGTTACTGAACACTCCACATCAGAGACTGATTATATCATTGGACTTTAACCCATGCTGTGCTGAGTTTGCCTTGTTATGCCTGACCTGTGACAGTATCTGTACCATCCTACTCATTGTATACTGGGCCTATGTGGGCATATGTCTATGACCTATATTTTCCTGTCTATTCCGCTGTGACACGCTATAGCCCGCTAAGAGTATTTTCATTGTGTCTTTTAATAAAACTGTGTTTTATTCTAACCTACTGTGTCTGAGTGTCGTACAAACTGTTACATATACCATTGCTCCACACAATGTACAATGTGTGGAGACATCTATCTATCTATAGCACACTGACTGTTGGTAGTGTCAGTGGCAGTGTAGAGGAGGAGGTGTCTGAGGGCACCAGGGCAACAACTGAGATATCACTAGTAGCCTGGCTCTGGACCCGAGCATTAGATGATGACAATACAGGTGACATCTTCAATGTTTTAGGCTGTTTGTGGTTTGCATCACACCTGTTTTGGGGGACATTTTTGTGCCATGTTTTTCTTGTTGTTGGGGTTGGACAGGAGCCACAGTGACAGTAGTAACTGACATTTTTCTTGGAAGATGGTGTACATGTTTCACATGCACTTCAGAGTGGTTATGTTGTATGTGTTTAATTAGGGTGGATGTTCCAAGATGTGACACAACTTCATCATCTTCACACCTTGTCACCTTACACAGTGCATTAGGGGATGATTGTATAACCCCACTCCACCACAAGATTTGTCATCCTCTCTTGTTGTTGGTGATGGTGAGTCTTACATAGGTGTAGGTTGGACATCTGGCATCACACTCACAGCAGGAGGCTCAGAGTCAGGCTGAGGCAGCAACAACTCTGTAATGCCACTGATGATTGCACCCTTGGACAAAATACACTGTTCCTCACTTCAAATTCAAACCAACTCCAGCCCTGGGGATAAGGTGGAGATGGCAGCATGGTATGATGTGCTCCTAGTCCCACTGCTGCTTATGATACTCTAGTGAATTCCTTCTCATCAGTGGCACCAACAGTCTTCCAACTCTTCTTGCTCGTTGTACATAGAGCCTTGGTATACATTGCAAAGTGGAGCAGGCAACTGCAGCAACAGGGACTACAACTGCAAACTATAAAAAAAAAAAAAAAAATATATATATATATATATATATATATATATATATATATATATATATAATTATTTTCCCTCCCTGCTTTTACTCACCACTCAACAAAAAAGTAATGGATACCTTTCTAGTTTAGAATAATATTGAGAAATCTGATAGTTGGTTTCACTGCAGATAGGATGTTGATCCAGCAAAATATCTGACTTCCTCTTGGAGTCAAGAAGGACTAGTTTACAGACCAGACCTCCCAGCAGAGGGGGCACTTTTATTTTATGTGATGGTTCTGGATGCAGGACTGTTGGGGACAATGTGTTTGGTTACTTCATGACCTCCTGACACCTCTTTTTGTAGATCAATAAAGGATTTAGTGCACAATCAATATTGATACATGTGATTTGCTAAAATAGCGAATCACATGTATTAAAAGGCATATGAAAACACTGCTTCTGTCACTTTTCTCTGTCTCCCTCCTCCTCAGTCATAAATCTGAGGAGACGAGAGAGACAGAGAGATAGTTATTGTGTTCCTGTGTTGCAGTCAGCGTTGCAGAGTTGCAATATTGTTAAAAGAAAAGAAAAAAAATATTTTTACCCTTTGATCACTGTAATACCGTCATCAATTGATTTCTCCCCCATTGATCACTAATTTTAATGATCAAGTGCTGCAGATCAGCTTTTGCTGACCTGTGGTATTTTTGTGCCCTCCCCTCAACATTTAAATCCTTTTTTTTTTAATTAAAAATTGAATTATTTTTAGATTTTTAGGCTTTTTAGGTACTTTAGATAGGTTGTTTTAGTGGGGATAGGGAAGTTTAGAGTATATGTGGATTAGGGTAAGACTTACTGTTCAATTTAGGTTAGATTTAGGTTTAGACATTGAATTTCCTTTTTTTATAAAAATGTAGTTCATTCAAATTTTTAGGCTTTTCATGTAGTTTAGATAGGCAGTTTTAGTGTGGTTAGGTGGGTTTAGGATATACGTGGGTTAGGGTAAGGTTTAGTGTTAGATTTAGTTTTAGACATAGGGTTTTGTAAAAAATAAATAAATAAAAAAATGTATATAAATATATATATATATATATATATATATATATATATATATATATATAGTTTTATTGTAGGAATTGTAACTAACTGTTTGGGTTTTTTTCTGTAATTTAATTTGGGTCATTTTTTGTTTTTTTAATAAATTAATTTTAATGCAAACTAAGTAATTAATTGATTAGTTAGGTAGGATTAGGGTTGACGTGGGTTAGGGTAAAGTTTAAGGTTATTGTTATGCACAGAAAAAAACAAAAAACAAACAAACAAACAAAAAATATATATATAATATTTACATAGGAATAGTAACTGGTTGGGGTTAGGTATTTTTTTTTAGCAATTTAATTTGGCTACATATAAAGCTAGGGTGCGTGGGTAGCTATTTAGAAAAACTTAGGATAGGTAGGTTAAGTTAGTTACAAGCTACTTAGAAAAAATTAGGCTACGTAAGTTTAGTTAGTTAGAAGATACAGTGTATGTACTCTGCAGAATAGGCTTATGCCTTTTTTGGCTACTGTTTCAGAAGTCACAGATACTGCCTCTGATTTTGATATCTCCCAGTTTGTGACATTGATAGCTCTAGTGATCACAATATCTACTAAGAAGAGGCATACTGCCCCAAGAGCTGCTCAAGACATGCCCCAGAAGCAGCCCTAAGATGCCCCAGAAGCAGGCCCAAGACATACTCCAAGAGCTTCCCAAAGACATGCCCTAAGAGCTGCCCAAATACATGCCCCAAGACCTATCAAAGCCTGCCTCTAGTTCTACCTCTCATCCATAGCCTAGGGAATAGGTACCACCAGTGGGATTAAGTCCAGAAATACCTGGTTTCAGAGGCAGCCCAGGAATAAAAGTAGATGTGGCCAGTTTTAAGCAGGAACAGTTTTTTAATTTATTTTTGGGGGAAGACATTTTGGGGGAGATTGTCGCACAAACAAATATTTATGCAGCCCAGTACATTGCAGGCAATCCCTCATACTATGTTTAAAGCAACAATCATGGTACCCCACAAATGCTGATGAATTCAAGAAATTCTGGGCCCTAACTATGACTATGGGGATAATTAAAAAGCCAAGCATCAGGTCATACTGGAGCAAAAATCCTGGTTGTGTTAGCCACATTTTTGGCAAAACAATGAGCAGGAGATGCTATAAAATGCTTTTGTGCTTCATGCATTTCAATGACAACACCCTGTACCCAGGGCCGGATTTACATCTCAGGAGCCTGTAGGCACAGAAATCTGAAGCGCCCCCCCCCCCCCCCCGTGGGCCATCTGCACTGGACACCTTCCTAGAGAAAAATGTGTTGGAACAGGAAAACAATGTGTTAAACTGTGTTAGAATAGGAGAAAAATATGTTGCATAGGCGAAAAATGCGTTAGAATACGAGAATGTGTTGGAATAGGAGAAAAATATGCTGGAATAGGCAAAAAGGAGAAAAATTTTGCATTGGAGAAAAAGTGAAAGCTTTTGCGAAAAAAGAGAAAAATCAGCCGTTTTTTGGTGAAGTCATGCGAAAATTTTTTTCACACTTTTCACCCACCCCTAGTGGCATTGTCAGGTGAAATTGTAAAGAGATGCCCAAGGAAATGATAAATTGCGAGCTACAGAAGGGAACATCCTTAGCTTTGTGCCAAGGGTAGCTGCTCTCAGTCAAGTTTCGAGACAGAAAGGACGTTTACATGCTGTCAACTATGCAAGACGAGGGAACTGTGCCACTCTCTGTCCATGGCACAGTCCTCAGAAAGCCATTCTGGACCAGAGACTATAACAAACACATGGGGGGAGTTGATCTTTGTGATCAACTCATTTAGCCTTACCTTACCATGAGAATTCTAGGGTCTGGTATAAGAAGGATGCCATTTACCTGATGCAGACTCCATTTATAATTCTTATTTAACTTTTAAATTGGCAAATCCCAGTCAAAAATTTACTTTTTTGCAGTTCCAACTGCATGTCATTTCTCGTTTTTTGTTTGAAGGGGCAACAGATGTCTTACAGTAGAGACCTGGTTTAGGACACTATCCATTTAAAGTCCCTCAAAGAGAAAACCACGGAAATGCTGCAGAGTGTGCTACGTCAATGGCAAACAGGCAGACACCACCTTCTACCATCCTGATTGCTCTACAAAACCTGGGCTCTGCATTCGTGACTGCTTCAAGCAGTATCACGTAAGTGCAATGCAGTAATCCTGTTATTTTATTATTTAGCCATGTTTTCCCCCTGAAATGTCCTTTTTTTTCTCAAAACACATCCCTCCTTAGATCTAACACTATGAAAATATAATGGGAAGCAATGCACCCTGTTTTTTCTTGTCTGAAAATTGAAAGGTGCATGTTCTCAAATTAACCCAGTAAATCCCCCAAACCCAGACAAACCTATGCATATGCAGCATTGCCATACTCAGGACATGTAGCTGAATTGTGGACAATGCATTTTTACAAATCTCCAAATATCCTGTGCTTGAAATAAACAGCAACATGAAATATAGGTGGGAAAATACTGTTTTTTTCTTACAGCAGGTTTTGGGAGGGATTGGTGGTAAAATGACTGCAAGTAAATTGTAAAAATGCATCTAGACTGAAACCCAGGGTTGTATTCCTTTCTAAAAATATATATTTTTGGGGTAAAATATTAATTGTAACATTGCTAAACACCTCAAATAAGACAAAGGCACCAGTTAAGCAAGCTATAAAAATGCCATGTCTGAAAATAGAAACGTGCATGTTCCAACTGGGCCCTGTAGATCCTCCAAACCTTGAGAAACCTATGCATATGTGTATTGCCGTACTCAGAAAAACAACTGAACATTAATCAATGCATTTTTTTAAATTTTCTCCTATCCTGTGTATGAAATCCACATCAGAATTGAAATATAAGTGTGAAAAAGCTGAGATTTTTATTTATATCCATGTTTTATGAGGAATTGGTGGTAAAATGGATGAGTGAAAAATTTGAACATTTTAAAATGAAAGCCTGGGGTGTCTATATTTCAAAAATATACACTTCTTGGGGAAAATCTTAAATTGGAGCACTGGTACACAGCCCTAAATGAGAGATGGCACAAGTTAAGCCAGCTGTGAAAATTCAATGTTTTTTCAATAGCTGGCCCTGTAGCTCCCCCAAACTCTGAGAAACCTATGCATATGGGATATTGCCATACACAGAAGAAGCAAATGAACAGTAATCAATGCATTTTTAAAAATGTTTTCCTATCCTGTGCTTGAAATTCACATCAACATTGAAATCTAACTATGAAAAATGCTGACATTGTTACATCAAGGTTTACGATGGATTGGTGGTTAAATGGTTGAGTAAAAAATTTGAAAACACACCTAAAATGAAAGCTTGGGGTGTATACTTTTCAAAAATATACACTTTACTGGGGAAATCTTAAATTGGAGCACTGGTACACAGCCCTAAATGAGACATGGTGCCAGTTAAGCAAGCTGTGAATGTTCCAATTTGGTCCCTGTAGCTCCCCCAAGCCATGAGAAAATTATGCATATGGGGTATTGCCGTACTCAGAAGAAGCAAATGAAGACTAATCAATGCATTTTTAAAACCTGCAATTATCCTGTGCTTGAAATACACAGCAACATTGAAATCTAAGTGCGAAGAACGTTGAATTTTTTCTCACACAAGTTTTTGGAGGATTAGTTCTAAAATTAAAGCCTTGGATGTCTACATATCAAAAATATATACTTTTGAGGGGAAATTTTAAAGTGGAGCACTGTTACACAGCCCCAAATGAGGCAAGGCCCCAGTTAAGCAATCTGTGAAAATTCCATGTGTGAAACTGGAAACATACATGTTCCAATTTGGGCCCCGTAGCTTCCCCAAACCCAAAGAAACCTATGCATATGGGGTATTGCTATACTCAGAAGAAGCAGCTGAACACTAATCTGTCCTTTTTTTATATCTGCGACTATCCTGTGCTTGAAATCTACAATAACAATGTAATGTACATGTGACAACTGCAAAAAAAACAAAATATTACCACAATTTTGGTATAGATTTCTGAAAAATTAGGTTCATTAAAAACTCCAAAATTCTAGTGATTAATTACCCTATGTCATCTACTTTTCAGAGATATATACTTTGAGGGGCAATTTTGGGTTTTGACTAGGGGTGGTCAAAAAGTGTGAAAAATTTCCCGTGAAAAATTTCATGAAAACGTGTCGATTTCTCGCTTTTCCTGCGAAAAATTTCATCTTTCCGCCTATGCAAAAGTTTCTGCCTTTTCTCCTATTTTAACAAATTTTCCCCCTATGTTAACACATTTTTTGCCTATTTTAACACATTTTTCGCCTATATTTCCTATAGGTACTACATTTCCCACTGTAATATTACTTCTTCTGAGGGCTAAAGTTTAGAAATAAGTGGCTGAAAGTCAAAGTTTTGAGTCCTACAGCAAAATATGGCTTGAAAAATGTGTTAGCAAGCAGAATGCATTTGTCCTTTGCCCACAACACTTTCTTGCTTAAGTGACACTGGAACATATTCATGATGATATCAAGTAATAAAAAAAATAAAGTACAACCTACAACGTGGCAGATATGTATTTTAGTGGCGGGGGACTGGCATGGTGTGATTTGGGTATGTATTCTTCCATTGTCATACTCTATCCTCCTTTTCAGATTATTGACACACATTACTTATCGGTCATAGCAGTGGTCCCATCTGTCCTCCACCTCCTCATCTCTGCTGCTGTTAATATATTTGTCTTGGCTTTGTCTGTCATGTGTGGTTTCTGCTACTACTACTACTGGAGCTAGATGTTGATGTAATTCTACTGCCACTACTACTAGGTGTCAAAGGTGCAGCACTTACAGCAGCAGCACCAGAGGTACTCTTTATATCTAACACTGTGGATATTAACCTGTGTTGCTATTGCTGGGTACTCAAAACAGGTGTGTGTGGCTGAGTGGGACTTGGACTGAAGAGGCAAAGATTCTGAAAATGACTGATAGGGTGACTGTGTGCTTTTTGACATTTGTACTTGTCCAGGGTCAGACTTTCCAATGACTTTCTCAAACAGTTTATAGACAGGCACAGTGCTCCTTAAAAGTGGCGGAAGATACAGTCTTTGACTTTCTGCTAACCTTATAGCCCTGTCATAATCCTCACTCTCAACTTCTTCTGTATCTGAACAAGAGAAGGATGCTTGAAGGATATATTCTAGATCTGCATCATCATCAGTCATCATTAGGTTATCCTCAGCAGCATCAGTATCACCTGACAGTTCTTGCCCACTACTACACTTATATTCCTCTAAGCTTTTGGAGGTCTCGAACAATTTCTTTTTACTTTTACTATAACAAAATTCACTACTAATTTGAGGACAGGTATTTTGGTGTCTCACTGTCTGATGCAGCAAGCGGTTCAGCTACTACACCTTCCTCTATTATGCTGTTGCCAGCATCATCAACACTTGAATGTGACTTGTTGTTGTCTTCAGTGTTCTTCTTATATGGTTCTATATTTCTACTGGCACTGGTGGTGCTGAACCTAGTTTTGCTGGGACCTTGACAAACTGCATCCTCCCTTGGAGTAAAGGGATCATCATCATTGAGTGCACACCCTGCAACAACCATTGCTGCAGTAGGTTTTTGGACTACTACTTTACTCTCATGTCCCTACACTTCTCCACCCCTCCCCCATCCCCTTGTACGTTTGCTGGACATTCTGCAACTACACTGTGTTTTTTTTTACTGTACAATGCACAACACAACTGATGGAGCTGTATGATGCCTTGCCTAAGCCCAGTCTGTTGGCTGTTACTGTCACCTAAGATATTTCATTTTTTATTCTTTTTTATTTTTTGTTTTATTTAGTTTATTTTTTTAAGTTGTCCACCCTGTTGTCTTATCACAGTCTGTCCAAAAAAACTTATAACTGAAAAAGAAAATCAACAATGTCTTTTCCCAGACTTCCCCACCCAGCACAGGGACAATAACCGCAAGATCAGCAAGCAAATAGGTTGCCTGTGTCTTGCCTGTTAGTCACGTGGAATTTTGGAGTATTTGGGGGACAACCTTCTTCCTCCCTTCTTATCCCCTAGAGTGCCCCCAGACTCCCCTAATACATAGAACAAATGTCCTACCGAAATGACTTCCTAAACTAAGCTTAAATTCCCCTTTATTTGCCTATCTCCTCTAGCTAAAAAACATGTTGCTCTCTCCTCTCACAAACACAGAATGGTTGCTGTGAGAGCATGACACCCGTTTATATGACTGTAGAAAACTTTTGTGTGGTGTAGAAATATTTCTTCCCATTGATTTCAATGGGCAGAAAAGGCGGAAAAAGCGAAAAAAACTGCACTTTTCGCTGGAAATTTTTCTCCAAGTGGAAAGTGCCATTATTCGCCGATTTCAGTTTGAGGTGAAAATTTTAGCCCATCCCTAGTTCTGACACTGTCAACTAAGCTATAATACTCACATGACTAATATGGAAAAAGTGTAGCTTTGAAACAATCATATTCATCTTGTAATATTTACTGTGTAAATGTTAAAAAGGGACTGAAATACTAGGCATATGGGGTACTCCCATATTCAGGAGAAGCAAATTAATATATTTGGTGGTATTTTTGTCACACAAACTAATAGTGTACAAAGCTTGACAGGAAAATGTATGCAGAATGTTGTTTTTTAATATTTGTTTTCTATCTTAATCAAAACAAAAGATGAGGTAGCCATATAAATGTGATATGAAAAGAAAGCCCTACTTGTGCTTAAAAAAAATATATAATTTGTGTGGGTGTACTTAAGGAATTAGAGGGAAAATATTGTTTAACAAGGAAATACTCGAAAATGTCAAAATTGCTCTGGTCCTTAAGTGAAAACCACCCCTGATTCCCTTGGTCCTTAAGGGGTTAAACAAGCATTGATGTGATTTGCATTGCTGTTTATTGCTATTACATTTATATACACACAACACAGTCTGACCTCTTCAAAAATAGAGGGATACCAGGGCGGGAAGGAGGGACACAGGGATTTTGTCTAAGAGGAACAGTACCTCTCTAAAAAGTGACACATTCTGATGTTGCAAGCTTAAGGGTCACCCTGCACAGCCATGTAGGCAATCTGTGAGCATAAGGGTTGCGCAAGCCATTCTCACACATAGATACTGGATATTGGGACTGGACTCAGTGACTTACTTGGCCAATTGTTCATTGAAATGCGTGAGTAAAATCACATCCAGAGGCTGGTTGTGGAGAGAACTGAACAGTCAAATGCGGGGTCAACGGTAACAACTTCCCACTCAAGTATGACACCCACAACAACCCCAAGACCCACAAGAGTCACCAGACGGTGAGGGCATCCACATCTGCACTCCCTTCCAAACCAAAAAAAAAAAACAAAAAAAAAATCCACCATGTGTCATGTTTTCCCAAAATAAAAATTCACTTTTTGATCTCAGTCATGTCTGTGATTCCTTCAAGTATCTATCAAGGTCAGTACCAGATGTGTCTGTTATGCACTGCAAAATAATGCATTGAACAAAACTCTTACACATTTTATTTGGTGGGAAAGTGTTTGAGCAATGCTCAAACTTCACTGTTGAACTATCTTCATGATGGGTTCCTCCTCAGTTACGCTGTGATGAGGAGGTGCATATCATAATGACTGCCCAATATCCTAAACAAGGGACATGTGTTGATTTCAGATAATGCCCCTTGTGTTTGGAAAAACCACATGGATGTTGTTAGGGTCCTCAACACCTTGTTCTTCAACAGCAACTTTGTGTTGGGGCAAACACATAGCAATGTCTCACTGGGGATTGGTCATGCCTCTCATTTGTTCCATTGTGTAGGAACAGATGTGCTCTCATAAAGTCCTACCATATGGCTCATGTCAGTGACATGACATTTTGCCATTCAGTATTAACATAAAGTAGCACTAGGAAGCAGCAGGATGACCACTGCATAGACGTGGAGTATGCGTTTCACCAGGGTAACTTGGACATCCATCTGTTCCATGAAAGGTCATGCCATGGATGCCTGTAGGAAAGAATGACAAGAGTTGAAACTATACTGCATAACTCTCTGGTACTCAAAGGATTAACCATCATTATCCTAATAACCTTTTGAGTTCCAGAGGGGTATCCAACCCATTGATTAGCAATGAATTGGATACCACTCTGGAACTCATAGTGTTAAGAACGAGGGGATGCTAACTAGCCATATGAATGTGTGAACGGGACATTATAACAATATACAGTCTAGCAAATGAACTAACCCCCATAAAGTAGTAGCGGGTGTCACACACACACACATGCTTTACAAATACCTCAATCACCCCTTTAACACTTGGAATGTCAGAGGGGTAGACAATGCATTGTATTTCTTTGCATTGGATATGCCTCTAAGGTTTCATATGAATATGTTCAGCTCTAAATCAGATTATTTGCTGTTTGGAATACTTCAAGAAAATTATGGACATAGGCAATCGGATGGACCAGTGTTAGCAGGGGATAGTTGATATCCGTGAAGTGGCAATGTCACCATGCCATAATGGAATTCCATATATTAGTTGAATTCAAAGCCTCCATTAGACCCAAAAAATTGAATACCAGCTGCATGTGTTCATAATGGTGACAGCTATGTCACTGTGGCATTCAAGCAGGCAATTTCAAAGCTGGAGGCTCATGTGAATCTCAGTCATCCTGGGAAGTGAAACATTTAATTATGTCTTGTGTGAGTGTTTGCACACACTCCCAATGCCTTATGATCATACATGCATTGTGTTTGATACATGCATTATACTCACAAGTAATGAAGTCCCTGATGAGCCTGTCTCTTGTCTCCACATCTCTCAGGGTCTCCTCACCATCAGCCTGGGGAATAGACACCTCCACAATGGGTTTTGGTTCCAGGTTCTCCACTATGTGTGTATCTACTATTGTGGAGTATGGCACAAGCTAGTATAATATTGCAGACCTTCCCTGGTGCATATTGAAGAGCTCCCCCTGAGTTATCCAGGCAGCAGAATCTTGTTTCATGGAGTCCAAAGGTGCATTCTATAGCATTCCTAGTCCTGATGTGAGCCTCATTGAATAGATCCTGTGCAGGTGTTTGTGGAATTGGTATAGGTGTGAGCAGCCACAATTTGCAGCCATATCCTATGGAGGAAGAGTGACATCATGACACATGGACCACATGGTTATGTGGATTATGTTGCATAATGGGGCATACTTGTTTTGTGTCATGACTACGTTAATCTAAGTTTTCATTTAACTTGTGCATGCCCCTGTGGATGTGGTATGATGTGTAGATTGGGGACTCATCCAAAAGCCATTCTTCTGTATAGGTTCCATTCTCAAAGTCCCACTAGACAGAGGAGTTCCTGAGGATGTAGGAGCCATGACATCTGCCAGAATAGGAAGCACAGACATAGTTGAGTCTCATGTTGCCATTGATGTAGAGATGTCCCTCATGTGGAGGAGCTCTTATTGGCACATGACTCTAGGTATGCCTTCTTTTGCTTACAGCTCCTGCTTGACATGTGGCCACTCAATCTGGGCGGAAGGGAAGTGTATGTACCCCCTGCCCTTCCTCTTCAGGGCTGCCAACACCTGAGCCAACACAATGGAACATGTAGCCTGGGACATCCCAGATACAAATCCCAATGTGGACTGGAAGGATCCACTTAACATAAAATGGATGGCACACTGCAGCTTCTCCATACTGGATAGGGTACAGCTGGTGCTGGTTATGGGGTCAACATCATTTCTGATCACCTCATATAGGTCAATGATGCTGTGTGACATCAATATGTACTGGTCTACCACTTCAGAGTCTCATTTTGTAGAGCATGACCCTTGTGTGGTATATCCTGGGCCTTGGCGGTCCCTGTGGCAGCTGTGGCTGTGGGAGATACATTTGCGGCAGTTCAGGCGCTGCTACCTTGCCTCGTCTTACAGGTGGAGATGGATTTCTGGTTGGATCACCAGACAGAGCATCCACAGTTGCAACAGCCAGAAGATGTGCAGGTGTGCTTGGGGCTTCTTGGGGTCTTTAACCCTTGCATGCTCCCTTCTCTGATGTCTTTGCAGGTATTGCAATGGAAACATTATGCTCGTAATTGCTCTCTGAGTGGTCTCATTGTAAACACATTTGAGGATCATGATACATCCTTTGTAGACAGTGGTAGCTTGTTGGCAAGGAGCGATAATCTGGTACGGAGGAACCTATGGGAATGTTGGTGTTGTCCAGGTAAGTGTATGCCGGTGTGGCTATTATTGTTTGAATGTGTTTGGCGTAATTGCTGTTTACCTGTCAGCTGTGTGTGTTACATTGGCCAGTGTGGTTGCTGGCGCCAGTGAACATTGGCTAGTAATCTTGCACAGGCAGGCTTTGGTTGCTTAGTGATTGACAGGTGTGCATATTGTCTTGTGTGTACATATCTGTTGGTATCTGTTAACCCCAGGTGTGCCAGGGTCTCATGCCATGGATTGTTTGGTGTTGATTTGCAAACCCCTTGTTCCTCTGGGGATTGATGGTTTGATGTTGGTTGTCCCGCACTTATTTGTAGGGCATGCAAATTTGCCAGGTGGTTCCTTGGCATTACAGGGGTTGATTTTGACTTTGCTGTCATTGAGCTATGTGCTAAGTGTTGTGTGAGTTTGTTTCCTGTTTGGTATTGTTCATTGGGGGTTTTTAACCTTAATTGTTTGCTGTACACCCCAAACAAAGTAGCCTCAGGATTACCTTGATTTAATGTATCTGTTTACCATGCGTTGGCACTCTCCGCACAGAAATGAATCGCAAATGGGCAGAGCTGTTCCATTGTTCTTAATGGGCAAAATATTACTGTCCAATTTCATTTTTAAGCATGTTTAATTGTTCATAGCACAGGTTATTGGATGGCTAACTATGCTTGCAAAACTACCGTTGCCTGGTAGAAGTTGGATCGAGACCCTAGTCTTACAGACCTATACATTTTAACAAAATCACTTACACTAACAGCTCAGAATTTAATTAAGAAAACTACTGCATAATAAAAAGAAGCAAACAAATTGTTTTTCAGCTGAAATAAATGTTTGGATTGTTTGATTTCTGACAATTAAATAGTGAACATCTCTGGCTGGGTGTTAGGCTGCAGCCTGGCAGGCAACTGGAAATAGCAGATGACTGCTATCAATGGAGATTATTTATGATTCTGGGACAAGTCTCAGAAATCTATACTTAATTGCGTAAGGGCTGAAGCCCCATTCACAAACATGTCTCCTTTGTTCCAGTCCACTTTCTCTTTTAGTCCTATTATAATTCAGGTAACAGCTCCCCTCACTCAGATCCATACTATTCCTTAAACAAATCTATCACAAAAGAAATGTGTTCAGTGTTAAGATCCTCTATGATATCATACTATAATCATATGATGGCTCTTGCCTGTTATTGGCTAAAGTGGCAACCCACCCACTAAAAGAAATCACACTCCTATATCCTGAAAAGCAAACTCATCTTTAGGACTGTGCATCTATTTTCCAACCCCAAACATCTTTACACTACTTTTATCACAATCCTTTACAACGATCAAATGACACATTTACATAGTATAATGCCACTTTAAAAATGTGATAGAGAAAAAATTTTCAGTATTCCACATATTCTCCTACATTGCATATTGTCCAAATGTCTTCTTTCAGAGCCTACACTTCAGGGTATGCATTATAGTGTATGATCATTATAATGCATTCCGTTGGGCACACTCCACAGTTGTAAACACTTTAATGCCAGCAAGACTCTTTTGCATTTCCCCATGCACAGGAAAATAGTATAAAATCACACAATTTCCTTGATGCCTTGTTAAACAAGGTATAGAGGAAATGAACATGCCCAACATGCACATAGACTGCCCCATTGCCCTCCCTTTAGTACGAGCAGTGTTTTGGAATAAGTAATTTAGTAAATTGTCTTTAAGCAGAATAGAGTATATAACAAAACCTAACCTTGTGACTGTACTGTAAGACATACATTTGACTAGCAAAAATAATTTCCATAATTCAACATTTTGGAAAACAGATTTAAACCTCAGGGCATAAAACTGGAAATAATAGAAAAGCGGAAAAGAGTAAATAAAAGAAAATATACTCTCACATTATAGACTGGAGTAGGTCATTGTTATATAAAGAAGGAAGAAAAGTACTTCAGATGTCTCTTATTTTGTGAATGTTGATTTGCCTTTTGAATCTGAAGTTTGGTCCAAATATTTGACCCTTTCAATATTTTATCTTGGAGTTTGAGTATCCAGTACATATTGATGAACATTTCTGGTTTTCTAGTTATTTTTGACAGAACAGGTACGTGAAAGCACTCCCAATCCGTCACCAGACGCTCCGAGTTAACTCAAGGAAATAAGTTTCTATGGCCTCTATTGATCCAATGTCCCGCTTTATTCTATACCAACTCGGGTCTGCCGCTACAAGCAATGCGGGTCCAACCTCTCTCGCTTCTCCTCCAACTCCACACCACCATACAAAGATACAAGAAAGCTTGAGCACTGACCTCTCCTTTAAATGGGGTTGACCTTCTAAGTAGATAACTGAAAAACCTTAAATTCCCTTCTTGGTAGTAAAAAAACGAGTTTGCAAAATCTCTAACTCAAGTTCTAAAGCGCCTTCTACCATGACAACTACAAACGATAAATTAACATCCAAACTTATTCCCAAAATAGGTGCTCTGTTTAGAAACATATCCTTTTTTAAGTCCCCTGGTAAGAAAATATATTGTTTAACAGATGTTAATGCCAGTCATAGACTATGACTGATGTTACATTTCCTCTGAGAAACATAAGCAAGATACTGTAGCTCAATTAAGATGAATGGACATTTTTACACAAAATTTTTTGAGGGACTTCAGTAGTATTGCAAGAACAGAACATACAACAGAATAACTGAGCAGTCACTATCACCATTTGCATACACCCTATCATAAAATGTAGCCTTTCCACCAGTCCAAGAAAGCACATACCCCTTCTCATCTACTGGGTATAAGGTCCCCAGGAGTATCCCACTATCCTCCAATAGTGTAAATAAGCAAAATGACTCACAGGGAAAAGTGTGTAACTGAATAATAAATTCACTGTTTTATTGATCTGTAGGATCCATCATATTGTCAGAATATAGCCTGATGTATTTCTTGTGATGAAGCCCACTTTTAATCATAGATTATAAACTTATGATTTAGGTTAAGTGTTGACTTTACAATGTGAAGTGCATAAGACTTGTCTGAGTGCATGATAGATCCTACATATCAATAAAGCAACAATTTAATGTTTCAACCACAATCTTTTATCTGTGAATGTGGCCATTTTGTTATGTCCGTTTACATAGTTCTTCATCTTCAGTGTTTTGAGAGTGCTCTATTGCAGGAATTGTTAGACAACATATAGTGGCTTTGCTTAGTAGAGGTGGTTTGATATGAAGATACAGTGTGTTGTTTTCCAACTGATTTAGTATTTGGTACATTATAGTCATGGTGTAATGTTTGGCTGGTAGGTGTACCAATCAATCATTTTTTTTAACATTATTTGTCATAATGGTTTTTGAATTTTAGGACATTTTAATCAGTAGAGTATATTGCCTATATATGGTATGGTATGCCTTTCTCATCCCAGAGTAGAGAGGCAGTGAGGTGCTAGATTGTTGTTCTGGGGTAAAATATATTTGAATGCAGATAGCTATAGCAGAGACACCACACATTACATATTTTGTAAAAATGTATTCAAATTTAGTGTTCAATACAAGAATTCTTTGATTATAAGGCTTCAGATCAAATTAATGTCATTTGAATGTATTTTCCTTGCCAGGCCATTTAATTTTTGCAATTAACCCTTGAATGCTACAGGCATTTCCAACACATTCAGAAGATATGCTTTAGAGGCTTCTTTATTGGCCAAGGGGTTAAATAACCTATTCTGAGTTCCAAGGTCCATGACTGGATTATTAACTCTTATTGAATCCAAAGTGACCTACAATATGTGTGATACTTGACAGTAGTAATATTAATGACTTATCTTGAGTACAAAAAAAATCTGCAGTTTGGTGATACTTTCTGCCAGAGTTCCATTGACCTTTATGAAGAAGAAAAATTGAGCTTTCATTTTTGCAAGTAAATCTTGTGTAGTTTTATTTACATTTGTGTAGTGGTATAAAAGCCTTACCAGTAAATCTTCTGTAGTTTTATGTAATTTATTGCAGTAGTGTAAAACGGTTTTTTAATATTCTCTCTGTTTATTTGCAGGACCTTATCTGAGGTAATCATGTAACTAGTGTCTGCATCTCAAGTTATTTGAGTTTTATGGCAGAAAATTACCCAGAATCTTAACTGGGTCTCACTATCACTGTATCTCTTTGAAGATGAGCCAGGAACGCTTTCCATGCTTGAGCACAGGTTAGTCAAAAGGCATCAAATATGAAAAATGGTTTAATGTTCAGTCCTTAACCCCTCAACAATCCTTGATGTTCCAGAACCATCATGCCTGGTCTGGCACTTAAGGGCCCGTGATGGTCCTGGCACATCATGGATTTCCAGGGTTGTTGAGCAGAGTGCAGCCACTGCAACAAAAAATAATGCCCTGTGGTCCTTAATGGTCTCTTGCTGTGTTGGCTGCTCATTAAGGGGTTAACTTGTTAATCACTATTCCCCCGGTGAGAGTACCAACATAACAAACATACTGCCTTATTGCTATTGTTACTCCCATTCACCTGTGACCCCTTCTCCTCATTGGTCTGCTCTCCTTTATCTACTTGCTCTGCCATCTTACCTGTGCTCGATCTTCGTTCCTCGTGCTTTTGAGTCACAGCTTCTGTATCTGAGATTATCTTCCCTCCGTCTTCGACCCAGCTTGTCTTCCGACCTTGCTTCAGTCTCATCCCTAGGATCTCCACCTGTTTGGTTCCAACCTACTTTACCTGCAGCAGGTTCCGGCCCACAACAAGCATCCCTTCAGGCACCTTCAACCTGTGAGTCCTGCTTTGCTGTATCCTTTTTGTCGTCTACTCACACCTCAGGCCTTCCGACTGGTCGAGGTCTGTGTTGTCGGTACTCTGACCTCCGCTTGGTACTTCTGACTAGTCAAGGGTGTGATTAGGCCTAGCTCGACTCCCTTCCTCCTGCCTGTCCGACTTGTTGAGGGCGCCGTAGGTCATAGCTTCTGAGAACTTCGCCTCTGGGCTTTCTGAAGAGTCGAGGGTTTGGGAGTCGAAGACTTCTATCTCCAACTTCACCTCCGAGCCCCAGGAGTCGAATACTAAATCTCCGACTGCACCTCCGAGACCCATGAATCGAATACTAATTCTCAGACTTCACCTCCAAGCACCGGGAGTTGAGTACTATATCTCCGACTTCATCTCTGAGCCCCGGGAGTCAAATACTACTTCTATGACTGCCTCCTGAACTATCTTCATGTCTATCTTCAGAGACTTTGTCGTAGAACTGAACTCTGTCCTTAAACCTCCAGCATTAGGCTCCAGATATTCCCTTCATTCCTTTCTGCTCCAGAACTTAGCTTGACAGCTATGTTCACACTGATTACTTAACTGCACTGCATTTTTAGCACCTACTAAGCCACCCTTCCATACTTACCTCTAATGTTCTGCATTCCCCAGAGGATCCTCTCATATGGAAGGCATGGCAGATGTGTGTCAAAAGGCAGGGCCAATTGCGAACACTCTTACATTTTCCAATGTAGCCCATGCAAGCAATCTATATTTACTTGAGCATAACACAAGATCATTTATGGTGTTGATGTTCCTTTACCTAGCAAAATTCTGAGCATTAACCTTTTTTTTTTTTTCGTTAACTGCTTTTTAAAACTTTATAAAGACATTTGGAACACATGAATTGTGTTCATAGATAATAGGGACTACTTCTGAGCCATGGATTGCAGGATGGATGGAGTTAGAAGGATATACACTCCTACTGTAAAACAAACAGGAATTACACAAGACAAAATGCTGCTCACTGAAATCTCATTAATCACATAAGAGCCAGTGGTTAATAAGATTTAGTAAATTAATTAACTTATTTTCTTGTATTGACAGAACAAATAAAATCTGCCAGTTTCCCAAAGAATCTGGAAATTAATTAAAGAAGAAATACATACAATAAATTAGCAATTTAGTTAACCCGTTAAATTGTTTTGCTATGTATTTTAGCCTATAGATGGGGGAAAGGTTACTTAAAGGAAGAAAAGTACAAAAAAAGTTCACTTTTCACCTTTCATTAGAAATCACACAAAAAGTGCAGTTTTTTGGCTTCTTGCTGCTGCCCCCATACTGATCCCCTAACCTTGTCCAACTGCACTTATAGCCACAGAGCCACACATGCTGACTCCAGCCTTTCCCTGTGGTCGCCATACAACCACGCATACAGAAGCCCATCCCCCCAGCTTTGTCCCACTGCACACATACTGACCTCCGCAGCCTTGTTCCATTGCACTGGTAGTCATAGAATCACAAATACTGCCACCTCCCCTGAGCCTTGTACCATGGTACCCATAGAACAACATATACTGACACCCCAGCCTTGTTCCACTGCATTTGTAGCTATAGGATGGACAACGTGAGGTCCTTCAGCTGCTAACCCACTGCAACTCCCATCATTCCCTATAAACCAGCTTCTAGTGAGGAATGATGGGAGTCTGCAAGCAGAAATAGGGCCTCACATTGCCCACCACTGCCATAGGACTACACATAGTGATGTCCAGCCCCACTACATTGGTAGCCATATAACTGCACATATTGTCCCCTGAGTTCTAGCCTTGTCCCACTGCACTGGTAGCCATAGAACCATACATACTAAGTCAATCCCCTAGGCAGAAATTCTTGAGCATAGGTGGACACTGGCTTGCTGGAACTTTCTTGGGATTAGCAAAAAAGGTGGATATTTAATGGTGTATCTAAGTACAAGATTTACTGTGGAAAAAGTGGCAAGTTGCAGGTTTTCTGTGAAAGTTCCTGCTAAGAAAAAAAATGGGCTTTTCTCAGATCCCTAACTGAGACCTCTTTAGCATCCAATGCAGGGGTGGCTCTCCCACTTTTCAGAACTATAATCCACATAATTTCTTTCAAGCTTCCAATTGGCTGGGGAATATGGCAATTGAAGTTCTGAACAGCTGGAGGGCCTCATGCTGGTCAATCTTGATTCAACGGGTTAAACATATCTCATCCCATATTCAGTCACCAATCACAAATTATTGCTTTCCTCTTATAATTATGTTTCTATTGATGTGGCACTGAAAATATTATTGACTTCTGCTGATCTACTTGCAAATGCAGTGCATACCTCAGAATTCAAAGGGGAAATATACTAAAGAACGATGCTCGCTTAAAAGAACATTTCTCTGTTTGAAATGGTCTTTGTTGAACATTTCCCTTCTTATCTCGTAGAATTTCCACCTCCAGCTTGATAACACCCAGGATGAGTTGAAACAGGGTGATATTTCAGGCATTCTCTACTGAGTTCATTGTGACTTTTTTATCAGCTGCAGAAATAGAGAGAGAGACTGAATTAAACTGGTGCTGCAGAACTTGAAGCCAAGATAACAATACAAATAGATTTTCTCTAACAGAGAAAAACAGCTGTCTCCATTATTTCAATGCTTCACCTTTCTCCATTCTATTAATTGGGTCTTTGATCACAAGCTGAGGTGGAGAGGGCCTGATAAGGAATAGGTTATTAGTAAAGTAGCCTAGAGGAATGAATTGGGCCATGTAGTTGCTGCAGAAGATGAGATAAAAACCATAATGCTTGTGTATGTGAGTGCTAGGGAGCGATAGGGCCTTTACACTGCCCTGAACTGCTTGCAGACGGAGAAGACTAATACTCTAGTGCTATGATCGCTAATGCAGGATATAAATTTAGCTTGCGGGAATGGAATAGGATAAAAATTTCATAAAGCCTTTCCTTTAAAAGGCTTACACTGTTATATCAAATTGTGTCATAAAATTTGCAAAAAAAAAAAAAAAGTTTTTGATCTTGCTGCATGTTAAGCACAACTGCAAGCTTTGAGTATCAAAAGTGGCAAAAATGACTGTTAAATTTGTTATCCACAGCATTAATAAGGGCATCCTTTGAAGTGGAGGCAGATCTAATTTGGAGGAATTAGACTTGATTGGATCTAAGCCTGTTTATTTTTTCATTTCTGCAGATCAAGTGTTGAGTGATTTGTAATACTTCATTGGAAATCTTCAAGAACTTGCTATCTTGTAATCCATTTTTTTGCTGGAGAAAATGACCGTAGGGGACAAGGCCATATTGGTTTGTTGTTAATGTAGTGGAAAGAGGGTACTACGGAGAAAATAGTTAATATTAAATTACGAACACAAGGTTATCTTTCTGCTGCACATGCTCCATTGCCCAAGGCAGGGGTAATCTGTTAATAGCATTCAGCCAAAATGACACCATTAAAGAGCTGAAGCTCCACAGTTATGCAAGCTGAATGATGAATAAAGCTGGTATGCTATCATCCTAGATGCAATAAATTATCTATGATACTAAAAATTAATGCAACACTGAATTTTCATACATCTAAAACCTAGCCATTATTATTTCAAAAAATAAAAAAAAACAACATCTGGCTATAATATAAATAGGAATGTGTATGCCACAGGGATGTTATATTATGCATAAGGATGTGTTTAACCCTTAGATTGCCATATGGGTGAGTAACGTATTGTGCATTGCAAAACAAACTGTAACTCAAAGGCTTAAAAGGATAGTAATGTTTCATAATAAAAGCAGCTCTAACTAATTATCATAGTATTTGGATCATGGAGAGTGTTATTTCAATTCGGTCAGAGTTGTAGTTCAAGAGTAACTGAATGATAAAGTATCCCCCTCCTGCCCCTTCTACTGATGTAACACTGCTCAGCTCAGAGCAGCAGGGAGTGTCCAGGTAGATTGCAGAGAGGGACAATCTTCTAAGATAAGGGAAAAAGCTGAAAAACCTGTTAAGTGGGGCAGGGTTTTCATTGTTTTCACAGTAAGAATATTGACCCTTTTTGTGATCTGTCTGGTCTATGGACTGGATTCCACATCTAAGGAGTGGGGGTTTACACTAGGCAAAAGGGGCGGGATGGGGAAACTTTATCATTCAATTACTCTTGAACTACAACACTCACAGTAATGAAATAACACTCTATATGGCCCAAATACTATGAAGATTAATTGGAGCTGTTGTTTTTGTGAAACGTTACTATCACTGTAAGACCACAAAGAAAAGCAGTTTACAAGAATTAGTATAATAATAATTTCTTTATTTATATAGCGCACACAGATTCCACAGTGCTTTATACTCATATTGGTCCCTGTCCCCATTGGGGCTCACAATCTAAATTCACCTATCAGTATGTTTTTGGAGTGTGGGAGGAAACCCACGAAAACATACAAACTCATTGCAGATGTTGTCCTTGGTGGGATTTGAACCCAGGACCCCAGCACTGCAAGGCAACAGTGCTAACCACTGAGCCATTGTGCTGCCCTGTAGTAGTAGTCAACATATCAGCATTTGTCCTTTATGCAAAATTATAAAGGACAATTGATCACCCTGTCCAATTATCATGTTAACCCTCTGAGTGCCAGGGGCTTTGCAATGCGTTGCGTACCCCTCTGACACTCAAAGGGTTTAAGCCATCCTCACAGCAAAGATGATTGTGCTATTAATTAGCTGATAACAGATGTTTTCCAGGACTATAAATATTGGATGTAAAAGCCTATGACATCTATTGGGTTAATAAAATGTTGCAGTGCCTCATATGAGGAATGTGAGATAGTTATTGTGACAGGTAAAGATTTGTTTTTGTTCTCAGAATTCCTGTCCGCAGAGAAATATTAACAGTGAGAGTCTCTGCTCTCAATTTCTGCAATTCTGGAGATGTCAGTGTCTAAAATCCATCCCAGCCCTCTCATCCTATACAGCTCCTTCTTGTTTCCTTCAGTCGGCTTGCTTTGACCATCAGAGGAAGATTTAAAGGAGCAGCAAACATTTATTTTTGAGAAAAACAATATACTATATACTATAGCTCAAAAATTCGTTTGATCAAACTTTTGCAACAGCACCAAGTGGTGTTTAAAAGGCATAATTTTTTAACCCTTTGAGCACCAGAGAGGTCTCCAATGCATTGCAATGCGATAAGTTGGACATCTCTCTGGCACTCAGAGGGCTAATGAACTCTGTGGTAGAGCTTGAGTCATAGTCTAAAGCTCTCCATAATAAGGGATAGGAACAGCACCACCTAGTGACTACCAGAGAAAATTGCAGCTTAAAGGGATAGTAATACTTTGTTTTAACTTTATTTTATTTTGTAGGCATTAAAAAAATATGAAGAATGATATAAGTCTTATCTCTCAAACCTTTATGGTTTGAGAGATATTCACAAACAAAGTTTCCCCTCCCGCCCATTTTTCCTAGTGTAAGCCATCTCTTCTCAGACGGGTAATCTGGTTGTAAGACCAGACAGATAACATCAGGCGACAATCTTCTTCCTATGAGAACAATGAAATCCCTGCCCCACTTGACAAGTTTTTCAGGTTTTTCCCTTATCTTAATTGAAGATTGTCCCTCTCTGCAGTCTACCTGGGCACCTCCCTTCTGCTTTGGCTGAACAGTGTTACATCAGTAAAAGAGGTGGGAGGGGGACACTTTGTCATTGAATTACTCCTGAACTACAACTCTGACAGAATTGAAATAACACTCTACAAATACTATGATGATTAATTGGAACTGCTTTTATTATGAAACATTACTATCCCTTTAACTTTTCAGTGCCAGAAGGGTACATGTGCTGGACACCCCTTTGGCACTCGAAGAGTTAAAAAACCAAACAAACAAAAAAGAAAATGTTTGAGTTGAAATAACATTTGAATGAAACATTTCCCAGCAATTGGAGTGGACTTGTCTTACCCTGCAAGGAAAGATTTGCAATATGTATAGGTTCATTTGCTGTCATAAGTTGCATCTCTCACAGTACAATGCTTAATGCTTACTGGTATGCAACAGGCACATCCATCTCTGTGAATCTATATCTGTCAAATGGTTGTGTATTAGAGGATATCCTGACTAAGCAAAGGTGGATTAATCTCAATCACTTAGCTACTGATTACACAAGAATGTCTTGAAAACATACAGTATTGGTGTGACCCCCAGAGACTGACATTGAGAATCACTGGTCCACAGCCTTGTTTTTCAACCTGTGGTACTTGTAACCCTGTTTGTACTGGACACACAGGTAGGGATGTTTGCCACAGGCAAGATTTTTCTGCAGTATAGACGTGTTCAGCATCATTGTATAAGCTTTGACTGTGGCTGTGTTTGCATATTGTGGCTAGCCCAGCTCTTCTATACTCCTGGTCTATTGAAGCTTGTTCAGTTCACAAAATATGGAAGATGCTATCAATGTTTCTTTCTTGTTTTGCCATCTAGAGGCAGTGAATAGGTAAAAGGCTCCTAAAGCATTTCAGTGTGAAGTAACCCGAGCAGCTTTGTGGGAAGCAGCTATACCAGGGGTAGGTAGCTCCAGTTCTCAACTGGATAGAACAGTTCATAGTTTCAAAAAAATATAATCTTGAGTATATGTGAATAAATCAGTGGCTCAGTCCATTTAATTATCTGTCTGTAATCAAGCAGAGCTCTCCTGCAAATACAATTCAAGGGAAAACGTTGCCTCTCCCTGAGATAGAGCCTTCACATGACTGTGAGCAGTGTCTATCTCTGACTGCTCCACAACCCACTGCTGTGGGAATACTTTCTTTACTCTTGGTGAAGATCAGTGGAACTATATGACCATGAATATATTTTGAGTTTTTGATACTGTGTGTGGGATTTTATGAGACTGTGTATGTGAGTTTGTGGCTTACTGAATTTGAGTGACTGTGTGTATGTTTGTGAGTTTTTGAGACTAAGTGTAGATGTCTCTGTGTGAAACTGAGTGTATTTCTGTCTGTAAGTATGTGTGCCTTAGAGAGTATTTCTGTGTGTGAGTTTTTGCCTGTGTTTGGGAATGAACATGTGTGTGTGTGAAACTGGGTGTGTGTGTGTGAAACTGGGTGTGTCTCCGAGTATGCACAAGAGTACATTTGTGTGATATTGGGCATCTGCTTGTGTTTATGCGAGACTGAGCACAAATGTGCAAAGGAGAATGTGTCTGTGTGAAACTGCTTGCATGTAAGGGGATGTGTGTGCATGTGTGTATGTCTGTACAATTGTGAAACAGTATATAATTCACCATGATACTGAAGTCCATCCCTTGAAAAAAATAAATAAATAAGTACTAACTCCCCCCTCAAAAGTACAAGTATCACAGGTTAAGGAACAAAGGTGCTAGAATATTTTTCAGTTGCCAGTTTTTCATATAACTATAAAGTGAGGCTGCTGTAAGCGACAACAGATAGTTGGGGTTGCATCAAGAAGCAGAAGCCAATGAAATGGTAGAAGAAGACTGAAGGTGTAATGGTTAGTTTTTTCTTTACAATTTACATCATTTTGAGATGTTTATAAACACGTCATAAACTACATCATTCAGTGCACATATTTATTGCAGCAGGCAGAATAAAAGCATACAAAGTGTCAATATTCTATACAAAAGGAGAAAAAAATAATAAAATAATTTTATATTATATAGAATATGAATAAGCAAGTATCGAGTGCTGAGATGAATACAAAATCCTGCATTTATTTATTAAGGGAACATTTTAACAAAAACAGCTTTATTTCAACAAAAGCTGAATTAAAGTCTCAGATGCACTTGTACCGTCGCCGGGAATGTACATTTTCAGACCTTAGAGCAAAAAAAGCTAATGGTCCAATGACAAAATGTGTCACCGGAGCCTTTCAGTTGCCCAACCAGTTAAAACCAATAAATTCCAACACCCTGAAAAAAGGATTTAGGATACAGAAACACATTGGTGTTTTATTGTTTTTATTTGACATTATCAATACAACATACTTTTTGAATACGGATCATTGGTGATAATTACAAGACAAAGGACTGGAAGTGAGAGGTGTGGATACATGTACAGGGGCAGGTGGATGAATCCCCTGTTGCTTTAAACTGGTTGTACTGAATGCAACCAGAACTCTCATGACTGTGAGTAATTTGATTGTTTGGAAACACCAAGAATCTATTCTATGTAAAAATCGCCCCTCTCTTGTGTTTTTCGTTTTCCGGTGCTTTTCCCTTCTTCTTTTGAAGGTGGACCATAAGGGAGTTGCTGTTTTGAAATCCATCTGCAGGAGGGCAGTATAATATCCCTCACTGGCCTTGAAGCCACAAGTGTTCTGAATGTGGCCGTGATTACATGTGAGTGCATTCAAAATATTTATGTATGGATAGCAGTCCAAGAGTTTATCAATCCTATGAGCTCCTCATTTCTTTTCTTCTTTCTTGTTCAAGTCCAGATTCAAGTGTTAGACAATTTAGTTCTTTAAACATACCACAGAAATGGATAGTGTCATTACATTGGAGGATAAAGCAGCAGAATGAATTCTACAGAATATCAAGTTTACCAAGATGGATTTGTGGAGAGGGAGCATACACTACTTCTCCATAGTCTATGACTGGCATTAACAGCTGTTGAACACAAAGTTTTTTCGTAAAAGGGCACTTAAACAGGATTTTTTTTTTGTTTTAAATAGAGCATCTATTTAGGGATAAAGTTTGTATGTTAATTTATCAATATGAAGACCAAAAGTGAGGTGGGGTCAAGCCACATACCAAGATATTTGTAGGAGTCCACCAGGGCCAAGTTACAATGAGACTCTATTACAATGGATAGATGGGCATTGCAGAGATTACACAGTTTGTGCTTTGTACCAAATACAATTGTGTTTAACCTCTTAAGAACCCATGAAGCTCCTGGCCCATCATAGGTTGCATGTGCTATAAGGACCCATGATGTGCCAGGGCCATCAGGAATTTCAGGGCTTCCTGCACAGCTGAACTCCATTCTGGGAGCCCTGCAGCATCTGCAAAAAAAATAAAAATGCTCCATGGTCCTTAAGGGGTTAAGAAAAGTTTGTTCTTTGCTATCCATCTTTCAACTTCAGAGAAATAATATGGTTTCTAGTTGAAATTCATTTGAATTTTTAACATAGATTATGGTGTCATCTGCATACATGTGCACAGAAGATGGTTTGTAAACCATGGGTAGATCATTTTTAAATAAAGAAATAGAAGAGGGCCAAGAATGCAGTCTTGGGGAACACCACTTATATTATAATATTGTCAGCAATAGACACATTAAGTTCTGTCTGATAAATAATATCAGAACCAGTTTAGAGAGTCAATACACAATCCTGAACTTTGGACTTTGCTTATCAGAATATTATGGCCTACTGTATCAAAAGCTAGGAAAATAGCTCCTGTGAGTTTTTCCATGTCAGTCTGAAAATCATTGCATACTTTTAGGAGGGCAATTACTGTTGAGTGATTTGAGTGAAAGCCTGATTGAAGCAGGGTGAAAAAACTGGTTAGTCAATAATACTTATATAGTTGCACGTGGACAAGTTTCTCTAGGATTTTAGCTAAAGTGATTAGTAGGGATATTGGTCTATAATTTGATACTGCATTTGTATCCCTACTTTTGTGGGTAGGCAGAACTCCAGCTACTTTCCAGGCTTTGGGCATATACCAGGATGACAGGGAGGCATTGATTAGGGATGCAATAGGATGGGCAATGACCAAGGCACTGAGCTTTAATAACATCACTGGTAGTTGGTCAGGGCCACTTTGTGATTTCATTTTTGGGTCGAAGAGGTGGTAATATATTTCACTATCATTTGCTGGTATGAAATTGAATTCTTTAGTATTGTTCGACCTAGTTGTAGGTGACGAAGACTGCTCCATGCATGTTTCTACTTCAGAATTACTTTTTATTGTGTAATCAGGGCAGTGGCACATCCAAGAAAATAGCTGTTGAACACATTAGCTACTGCCATGGAGCACTGCATTGTTTCTTTGCCTATTTCTATAGTTGATGGGTGAGAATGGTTAGGGTGGTTGAAAAAGTTTTTGATAACCTTCCAAAAGTCGGCCTGTTTTAATATGTTACAGTTCAATCCACCACTAAACTGCCATCATTGCAATGAATCTATACTGCCTTTGGCAGGTTTACAATTTAGCACTTAACACATTAACAATGGCTTATTTACACATGGAAATGCAGGTTAATTAGCCATTGTCTTATTCATGTGAGTGTGTTTATATGTTAATGTGGCATTTCACCAGATGCACTAATCAGGTAGCAGCCTTTGCTGTTGAACTTCGTAGTCCCAGCATCTCCTTCCTGAGGCTGTTGATGTTGAGATCTCCCTGTAATGGTCTATGTAGTTACCATGGTTAGGACCCCCTACCCTCTTAAATAGCATAGCAGCACTGCAGTAAATTTCACGTGACAATGAGTGACAATAAGGAAAATACCAAAGTGTAAATGAGTAGCTCCCTAATTCCAAAATTCTTATCTCAAGTATGCAAGCTCAACATAATGTAGTAGATAAGCTATGTATAAAACATACACATAAGAAAAAATCAAGGGTATGTAAATATCTTGTTCGGATGTGCCCTCACATAGAAGCACTTAAAACAAGGCATACAAACATCAGGGATCTCCTCCCACCTTCTCCTTCCCCACTTCACTCATCTCCAAAAACCCTTCATCCTCCTCCCAGCCCCCCTTCACCACTTCAACCTTCTGCTAACCCCCATTTGCCAATTCACTTTGCTCCCAACTCACCCTTCTGAAAACCCCTCTTCGCAACTTTTCTCTGCACCCACCTTCCCCTTTGCCACTTCACCGTCTGCCAACCTCCCTTCACCACTTCATTCTGCTCCCTATCACACCCTCCCCTTCATCTTATTGCCTCCCCATCATCTGGCCCCCTTCACCTTCAAGTTGAAATCTTTTAGATCAAGGTTAATTTTCTTCAGATTTAGCGGCAGTCTTTCATACATAGTGGAGTCTGGGCAGAGTGTTCTGTTTGTCCTTTAGCTGCCTTGGGGTGAAAGGGGGACATAGCAGCTGGTGCTGGAACAATTCATCTGAGTGGGATCCAGCAGCAGAAGACTTGCAGTATGTGCTGATGCTGGCATTGAGGGGTTTGTGGATGGATCCTTTAGTGTCTTACAAATAAAGATGAAGGGGAGCAGATGATGGGGATGCAATAAGGTGAAGGGGAGGGTGGGAGTAGAGGGAAGTGGTGAATGGGGGTTGTCAGAAGAGAGAAATGGTGAAGGGGGTTTGGAGGAGGGTGAAGGTGGGAAGGGGTTTTTGGGAGAAGAGTGAAGTGGTGAAGGAGAGTGTGTGGGTAGATCTTTGACGTTTATGTACCTTGTTAAAAGTGCTTCAATGTAAGGGCAAATCCTAACAAGATATTTACATGCCCCTGATTGTTCTTGTATGTTTTATACATCGTATCTGCTACATTTTAATGAGCTTGCATATTCAAGATAAGACATTGTTATGAGTGTCATATAGGTATCAAAAGCATTGCTTTACAATTTATTGCTCACCACACTGACACTCAAAGGGCCGGTTTGTGTAACGACTGCTGCTGTTCTTGGTGCTGAAGTCTTTCCGCATCCTCTCTGCTTCCTCCCTTTCCTCCCTGCCACATTCACATGTTTACTCCAGGATGATATATTAATGATCACAGTCTCTATCCCTCCCATTGCATCCCTAATTCTTAGTGCATATGGTGATGTGTGTCTCTATCGCCAAGGTGATGTGCTCACCACACATCGACAGACACACATTGCCATAGCATCAAACCTTAGTGCATCTTTCCCGTGTGTCCCTTTAAATGCAGACTATGAAAAATGTTATCCTGCATTTAAAGGGATACCTGGTCCCCTTACTGGAGACATTCATGGTGTGTCTTTTCATTTGAGCTTATTATTATCCTTACCTAAGATGACGCTTATGAAAAGTTCCTTCCACAGGGTTGCACAGGAATCAGTCTAACCCTACAGTGTGTTATTTATGGGTCCCAGATTTAAAGGGATATGTAGTTCTTTCATACAAAGTAGATAATTGATGTGTTTTAGCAAGGAAACATGTTGCTTTCTACCTGTTGGAGACTACAACTCCCATTATCCCGAAGCAGCCATTTGCTGCTTGGGTTTGATGAGAGTTGGAATCTCCAACAGCTGTAGAACCACAGGTTACCTATCAAAGAGCTAGTTATGCATACAGGCAAGACAGGAGATACAGGAAAGAAAATGCAAAGGTTAATAGCAAAGCGGCAAACAAATGTGGTCTAAACTTTTCCAGGAGAAAACAGAGCTGTGAGAATTGGATTAGTATGAAAGAAAAGTGAAGTATTTGGCAGCTTACCAAGTGAAACAAAGCCATTAATGTGAAATAGTACTTGACCTTTAATTATAAACTGTAAAAAATCACATCATAAAAAAAGGAAATGATGCACAGCAAGAACGGAATTTTAAATGAGGTTTTGTAATGTGTTGAACTCAATTTTATTTTATGTTTGTTAAACAGACTTTTTGCATTACTAAAACTATTCAGTGATGCTGATGTACTAAGAAGAATAGGGGACAATTCTGTACAAACTGAATGCACCACAAGTTGCCAGACCATCCCTTTAAAAAAGGACACATTAAAAATGCCCGCTACAGGGCTCCAATGGTTAATTATTAGATTACAATGGTTTCTGTGTATCAGTGTAGCAGGTATCAATGTAGGCATGTCTCTGTACCATTTAGCAGACATCAATGTAGACATTTTTCATATGCATCCTCTTTTATCTCTGAGTGCCAGAGAGGTTTCCAATGCATTGCATTGGATATCTTTCTAGCACTCAAAGGTATGATCTGACAACCTTAAAGGGATAGTAATGTTTCAAAAAAAAAGCAGCTCCAACTAATCTTCATAGGATTTGGGCCATGGAAAGTGTTATTTCAATACTGTCTGAGTTGTAGTTCAAGAGTAATTGAACGTCAAAGTATCCCCCTCTTTTACCGATGTAACACTGCTCACCTCAGAGCAGCAAGACTGTCCGGATGGATCGCAGAGATGAACAAACTTCAGTGAGCATAAGGAAAAACCTGACAAACATGTTAAGGGGGCAGGGTTTTCCTTCTGCTCACAGTAAGAAGATTGTCCCTAGCTGTGATCTGTCAAGTCCCAGGACTAGGGATGGCCGATACATTTCTCCTCAAACTGAAATCGGTAAATAATGGCACTTCCCGTTTGGTGAATAATTTCCTGCAAAAAGTGCTGATTTTCTGCTATTTTCACATAGCTCATTCCATTGAAATCAATGGGAACATTAAATTTACACACAACACAAAACACATATTATTTAATTTCCCAAAGGCATAGTATAAAACTGGCATGAGGGTGCCTATGTTGGTGGGGTGTGGGGAGAGAATCAATTGAACAGGGAATACTTTTTTGTTTACTGGGATTGGGGGGCAGTTAATAAAAAATAAATCCTAATACAAATAAAAAAAACCCATAAGACATGGTATAAAAGGGGACTGAGGAGGGTGTCTGGGTTGGTGGGTGGATTCTGGGTAATGAATCAGTTGAATGAGGAAGTTTGTGGGGGTTTCTTGACTGTTATTGTGGGGGCAGTTAATAAAAATAAAATAAAATAAGAAATTTGGATGTAAAGTGATAGAGTCAGGAACCCCCTGACATAAGCTACCACTGGGGTGGACTGATATTTGACTTGATAGAGTATTTTTTAGAGGATGATTTGTTAGATGTGTTCTTAGCAGTCCCTGAGGAAACATTGATTTGTAGGACTTAGGCTTGTTAGAAACAAACCCCCAAAAATTTTTTTTTTTTTTGTAGGACTATGTTTTTATTTTTTTATTTTTTTTTTATTTTTTTAAAGCACAAGCCCTGAGGAGAAAAAAATGCCCTACTGGTCTAGTGCCAGCAGGTGATGTCCTGTTGGCCAGTGGCCATTGTCAAATGCCCTGAGATAGATGCAGAATTTGCTACAGGTGTTCTTGCTGCTGCTGAGTTGTTTAAGTATCAGGATGATTAGGGAGCTGAAAAGGTATGAGACCAACAGCAGTAACATGGTTGATGGATGATGATGGTTCCACTTGCCGCCCACGACTAGCTCCAGTGGTGCGTCTGAGGCAGTAGCAGCATAATAAGTAGTCCCCAGTCTATGTGGAAAAAAGAAGAAGTTGGCCAATAATTCTTCTCCACCTGCCCCTCCTCCAAAATCAGGGGTGTGTTGTTATTAGAATAGAATTTTTTCCCTTGAGAGCAGGAACTGTGGCTCTCATCAGCAACTGAAAAGTGCACAATGTGTGTGGCAAATAACATCTGGGGGCACAACTGTATCCAAACACCATGACACCAGAACTCAAGTACTGCAGCTGTCACTATACCCCTTGCCCAGACCCCGCTAAGGACACATGACAACTTGCTGACAGTTTAATAGTAATGATGAACCCTCCCTGCCAGCAACCTAGCATATTCTGTGGTATGGAATCTCTTCAGATGCCACTTCATGCCCTGCTTGCAATTCTCCTTCACCACACTGTCATGTGTGGTCAGTGCACCACATAATGTGCAATGGGTGGAGATGAACTGTCACATCCTAACATCAATAGAGTGGCTATCATTTGGTGGGGGAGGTAACGATGAACAAGATGGATTGGCAGAAGATGTAGTTTTTACCCCAGAGGAAGAAGGTGATGGTGAGCTAGTTGTTTCGCACGTCATGGAACTTCTAGTCTCTGCATGGGTTTCTCTATTCTTCCTCCTTTTTCATATCCGCCTCACCACCTCATATTGTCTTTCTGAAAAGTCAGGGGGTAAAGCAACAGCGGTGCTTGCTTGCTGTGGTGGGTGTTTGTCTTTAACATGTTTGACATAAATGTCATGGTGTCTGTGTTTCATGTGTGATATCAGGCAGGTTGTGCCAAGGTGTGTTCTTTCCTTTCCCCTTCTCACTGACTTGTCACAAATTGTTCACAGAGCCGTTGGTGATGACTGAATTGCACCTGCCCAAAGAGAAAAATAGTTCCACACCCCTGACTTCAGGGGATAGGGAACAGGTAGAGAAAAATGGTCTTTTTCTTCTTGTCCTCCACATTCCCCATCACTGACTATGGCAGTGCATGATGTTGCTGTTGTTGCTTCTACTGTCACAGAATCAGCATTGCATCTAGGACTGCTGGCAAGTGGAACCTGTCCTTATCCTGCATCACTTGTTGACCCCATTCCCACTGTGTCCATGGTGGTGTGTGGCACACTAACTTGCGAAAAAGCGTATAACAGTGTGGTTCTCACAGGAACATGGCAAGAGATTTCACCCACCCCTACTGAGGGCCAGATTGCACATCTGAGGGGAGGTGACTTACACGAGGTAAAAGGGTCGGGAGGGGGATACTTTGTCATTGAATTACTCTGGAACTACAACTCTGACAGAACTGAAATAACACTCTGCAAAGTCCAAATACTATGATGATTAATTAGAGCTGCTTTTATTATGAAACATTACTATCCCTTTAACCACAGGGGACAAATAAATATTGACATTGATTTAAGTTGGGCTTCACAAATTTGTGCTGGAGAACTTTTCAGCATTCAGAGGGTTAGAATTCCCATTTAAGTCACCTGGAATTTGGGGAGTTTTTGTTTGTCCCTTACGATGAAGTTTATTGTCTAGATTTATTCTTCTCCTTCTTAGTACATCATCCTCAAAGTTTTACACAAATAAAAACTCAAATAAAACATCAAATTGCACAGACTGCAACAATACAATAGTTTTTTCCCCTATAAAAACTTATTTTTCTTACTGTAGCTTTAAATTTCTGTATAAAATCTGCCTTCTCCCCTCGGTAAGGTGACCCACAGATCACATAAACTTCCAGTCAGAGGTGTTTATAAGAAACTCACACTGCAGGGTTCCACTAATTTCTGTGCTATCCTGCAAAATGCAGTTTTCATATAAGTGGTCCTGATCTAAAGGGATACAGGGTCACTTTACCCTTTGGGAATCATAACTATCTTCAAAACATTAACCCTTTCAGTGACACAGGGATACACAACATATTGCATGTGCAACGCAAATGGTTTAATTTCTTACTTCCCACTCTTCCTCTTTTCTTAACACTTTCAGTGCCAGTGGGGTACACTGCATTGAGTATCCCTCTGACACTCAAAAAGAACATAACCTGTTTATTTTGTATAGACTATACACACAAATCTGCCTCAACCCAACTATGCCATGAGGGTTTTAATCTCTTGAATGCTTGAGATATCTCCAGAGCAATGCAATGTAGGGTGACTACATATACCTTTAGCTCAGGGACACTTATGACAGAGACGAATTAAAGTTCCATAGGTCCCAAGACAAGATACCAATTTAGGGCCCCAGAACTCTTCATCCAGTACTACTGCTGGCAGGTATTTGCATTGTGTCTCTTATGGAATTGGACAAAACTAGATTATGCTGGTCTTTTTCAACAAAAAGGCATCTGACACAAGATGTTAGTGACAGCAACAGCCTGGCATCTCTCTGTGACCCCTCACCTGCAGACAGGGCTCCTCATATTTCCTGGCCCTAAGGAGTAACCTAGGTTGCCATAATGGATGATCTGGCTCTGACTTATGAAAACTTTATTCTGCAACAATATGCAGGAAACAGTGTAACCCTTCAGTGTGTGTTTTGCTCTTTTTTTTTTTTTTATTGATTCACTTAAAGTAATACATTGGAGATCTCTCTAGCATTGTACAGATTAAACTCCCAATTTAAACCTGTGGGACATTTGGGGAATTTAGATTTTTCCCTCTGCTGCAGTGGGTCTGCTCCAAAATTAAAGGCTGTCATCAAGACCTTAAAGAGAAGCATTTCTATAACAAGCTAACCATGCAATAGGGCAGAATTTATCAACAATGGTCCTGAAATATGCCTGTCAGGGAAGGTTTTATTTAGGTCAGGGATGTCTAAGTTCAGTCCTCAAGAGCTGCCAACAGTCCGGATATGCAATTCAATGCAAACCGCTCTGATCATTAAGGAGTTAAGGATTCCCCTGTTCGAGCACGGATGGGCCAAATAAACATAAATGAGCCATGAATTTCTCGCTTATGCTTAACCCTTTGAGTGCTGGATGTTACCAATGATGTGTAATTTTACCTACATACCTGGCCTGCCCAGACCCCTAATTAACAGGAGCACAAAAAGGTATTTTCAACTTTCTGAACTAAAAATGCACATTGGTTACATGGTTAAACTACCCCAAAACAACTCAGTAACTGTAGAAAAGTAGACATTTCCTGAAAGTACACTAAGATTTGAATCACAAAACTGCTGAAGTTTCTTCCAAGATGAAATGATGAAGCAAGGAGATTTTGTTAAAAATAGGGTTTTTCAGAAAGCTTTCAGAAATTTACATTAAAGTCACATATTACTATACAAGATCTCAAAAAGCTTAAAGTTTAAACTACCAAAACTAAAAACATACAAAGTATAAATGCTACCTTTTTTCTGAGTACAATGATACCCAATGCGTATATGTGTACAAGTGTATGACCTTCCCCTGGGCCTCAAATTGCACCCCGTTGCTATTAGCTGAACAACTATAATAGGTACCAAAAGTACAAAACTATATCATCTGTAATTTATAATGTTTCTTACATTTATTCACATGTGACTTGCCTGTATCTAAAATGATTGTAACAACTGCATAAATGAATAAAAGGTAGACAAACCATATGATTTTGGGAAGAAGTCAACCCTCCACATCAAATAAAGGGTACCTTCCATACTACCCCTAGCCTGATGTTCACAAATGATTCCAGAAGTTGGCACTAAAGGAAAAAATAAGCAATATTTTATATTCTCGCCCCTTCAAAGATACTGAAATCATTGGAAACTATGGAATCTAATACTGTATTCATTAGCTACTTCTCTTCCAAAAACAATGCTCCCCCCCCAGTGGTATGAGTTGAACTACTGTAGGGGTGCCAGAAGTGAAAAACTACACCATCTGCAATCTCTTTTTTTTTTTTAAATTTCAAAAGAGATTTGCCTGTATTTTTTTGAAAGTAGATATTCAGCCTCATCAGATCAAGAAACAATTGCATTTTTACCTCTAGGCTAATGTGCACAATTATTTCCAGAATGAGGTACTATATAACAAAAACACATTTTTAAACTTCAGTCATGTCAAAGATATAAGTCATTCCACACCATGGAATATCCTAGTATGTACAGTACCTAGTGCCAGCCTAATAAAACTGTTACCCCATTGGTATGGGTTGAAATACCATAGTGGGTGCCAGGAGAATGGCTATCAGCTGGGGAAGCAGAGAGAGTGTATGTGATTATTTGGCTACCAATGGAACAAGGCTGGAGTGTCAGACAGAGTAATATATGGCTCTGTGGCTACCAGTGAAACCAGGCTGGGGGTCAGACAGTGTCTCTGGAGAATCTTTGGCTACCAGTGAGCAGGGAAACAAGGAAGGGGGGCAAAGAGTGTATGCTGGGAATTGGTGGCTACCAATGGGCAGGGGTACTAGGATGGGGATCAGAGAGTGGAGGTGGGGATCTGTGCCTATCAGTGGACAGAATAAGGCGGGTAGGGTCAAAGTGTATGTGGGAATCTTTGGGAACAAGGCTGGTGGTTTATGTGGGGTACGGTATCTGCACCTACCATGAGGCAGTGGGGGAATGCATACCTTCCAACATTTCAAATGGCAAAAGAGCAACACTATTGTTTTATGTGGTGTTGCTGGAGATGTGGCTGGCGGGTCAGGCATTACCAGAACTTTTTGGTTATTTCATAATCTATTGACATGTTTTTGTGTAAATGAATAAATGATTTAGAGCAAGACCAAAGCATTTGATTTACACATACTAATTATTAAACACAGATACTAAAGTTTATGCAAATATTAATACACATCACAACGCCTGATCTCCTAAAAGGGGGACACCATACCTCCCAACATTTCAGATGGCCAAAGAGAATGTTTTGTTTTAGGTGCTGTTGATAGAAAAAATAGGTGGGTGGTGTGTTAGTAAGAATTTTTAGGTTATTTTGACCTACTGACACCTTATTGTATAACTGAATAAAATATTTGTAACAAGACTGACTTATTTATTTACAAAGGCTAATTTGTAAACACATATAGGAAGGTTTAAACAAACATTAACCATTTTAGTGCCCTAGGGGTATCCAAAGCATTGCTTGGATACCCCTCTGGCACGCAGAAGGATTAATGAGAGTCATATTGCTGTGGAGCAATGTGATGCACTTCTATATGCACACCACACAGAAAAAAAAGAGAGACCCCAGGACAGGAAAGAGTGAGTGAGGGATTTAGAGGAACTGTTCCTTCTAAAAAAGGTATACTTAAGGAGTATGGATTTTTAAAATTAATATTTATTGGATTATTTATTTATTTAACATTTTGAGGGCCAGAGAGGCTCCCAGGGCATTTCTTTGCAATGTGTTGCATATTTCTGGCCCTCAAAGAGTAAATTATGATAAAGATTTTAGTTTTTTTTATCAAAGGAGACCTCATGTAGAGGGGGCATCGGAACACCTCCTGATGCCTCCTTGGCTTTGATCTCATATCCTTTTAGATAAGTGATCATTGCAGCCACCAGGAAGGTGATTACCACCTTCTCTTACTTTCCCCTCTACCGCCTCCTCAACCTGGCATTCAGTGGGCATCAAACTTGAGGAGGAGGGCTTCGTATCATGTGGGTCTTGACAGTCCTCCTCAACCCTGAATCTCATAGAACACTGGGTTAGGGATGCTGATCAGGAGGGGGAAGTAAGGGCAGGCAGTGATCGCCTTTCTGGTCACTGCAATGATTTCCTATCCTAAAGTATAGGTGATCAATGCTGGGGGGCATCAGAAGGGGTCCCCCATGAGGTCTGATTTAAATTTTTCATAAGTACATAGCACAGAATCAAGATCCTGCACTATGTGCATTTTTCATATACAGGATCTCTCTCCCATGCTCATGGTAGCTATTGTGTATATATATTTAAGAGTTAGATGTTGCCCTGCAGTTTAGGTAAAATCCTTCCCTATGTTCAGGGCAAGATGGAAGCTTATCTCTGTAGCATAGGTACACAGAGAAGCTTCAAAGTGCCACCTCATAATTTTCACGTGGTTGGACGTGCAAGCAGGCAAATCCTTAAATCCTGTCCTATTGGTTGCCATTAAGGATCGTACTTGGATGCCTCTGTTTTAGGTATTTTTCTGCCTGAACACAGGTGTGTTATCAGTGGATCATTCATTCTGATTGGCCCTTTGAATGCTAGAGTTATCCAATCTCTCTAGCTCTCAATGGGTTAATTCTCCTTTGCGCTTGCAGAGAAACCCTTAAAACCTGCATTGTTAGGGGCTTTTGAAGACCAGAGTTTAAAGCTCTGCCATGGGGGAAAACAAATGCCCCCATTAATTAAAATAGGGATTTTAATCCCTCTACAGACATGATATGCAGCAGTTATTGAAGAAGTTAGCTCTTGCATAGAGGTACAAAGGCAAAAATTCATAGAGGCCATTAGGATTTTCTGGCCGTAGTAAGCTAGGTGTGGGAATTATTATTAGGATGTGTTAGGTTTCCTTTAAAATCAGTGTTACTGTCTCTTTAATATTACCATTGCGCTTCTAATTAACTTTCAGCTATCTAAGATGTTACTGACTTTCTACTTGACCACTGAATGTGTATTACACTAATTGGCATTTGTATTTTGAATTCATTTTCACCTTCTCCAGCTTGCCACCTGACCCTCTTAGCGCCTCAGCTCTGTGCTCTTCACACATTCACACTCTTTATTATATGATCTTTCACCGTCATTCAGAAAACTGATGCTGGCTTTATAATTTGAATTTATTACTTCAACCACTGCCTATAAAAAATAATGTCCTTTCCTAGGAGAACATTTACAGATTTTGTGAAATTAACATCAACATACAGATGTTGTGTGTTTATAGGGATAAATTAAAGGGCTAGTAATACTAAAAATGTAGTAATAGGCAACATTTCAGTCAGAAGACCTTTATCAAGATGTCTTTTGTGGTTAACAGTAGAACAAGGCTAGTCTGGCAGACAGCATAAGTATGGTTCTCTACCAGTTGACAGTGGAATATCTCTGTATCCCCCTTATCCCTGTTTATTCTTGCACAGGGAACACTGTGCTTCTTTTGCTAGTAATAATATATGGATATTTTTGCCCTTTTAATGCTAGAGAGGTCTCTAATGCATTGTGTTAATATCCCCATTTAAATCAGAAGGGCATTTTTAGTTCTCTGATAGTATGCACTGATGCATCAAATAATGGAGCTGGCTTACAAAGACAAAAAATTATTTTCCTACTGCTGGCAACCAAATTAATAGGTTCCCAGCAGTAAGAGAATTCAAATGATCTCACTGTGACCATTGTGTCTAGAAGTTACAGTGGAAACATTTAAAAGGGTAGGGGCATGCTTTTTTTTAGTTTGATTCTGAACTGCTCCCCTTTTCCTTTGTGTCCCTTTTATGTATAATTCTGCCATCTAGTCGATAATGATCCTGCATGAGTACATGCCAGTGTTGTAGATATTTTCTTGTCACAACATATAATATCAAAGCGTCTCAAATCAAAAGAGTTTTAGAAAAATACTAGCATGTACTCACGCAGGATCCTACACTCCATAGTATCCTGTGTGACAAACTACTAGTAGTTTTAAAAAAGAACAGCAATATAGGCAATAAAATAGCTCCCAGTGATATCCATGATAAACTCAAGGGTAATATGTTGTCCTGATCTACTCCTAGTTTTCTTTCTGTCTCTAAAGGTATGTATAGATGTGGCAAAACTAATTGCAGCCTGTGTTCTCACATGTTTTGTGCCAAATATTCCTCTTTCATTTCCAATACGACTAAAAAGAGTATCAAATTAAACAATTCATGAATTGTAACAGCACTTATGTTGTGTATCTAGTGACCTGTGACTGTGGGCTCCAATACGTTGTAAGGACCAAAAGAAAAATCAAACTCGGTTCAGTGAACACATTAGGAATATCACCAATGGTTTGGAGTCCCACAGTCTATCTAAGCACTGTAAGGAGCAACATAATTGTTCACATGAAAAAGCTAGGATCATGGCCATCGAACATGTTACACCTACTCACAAAAGGGGGATTTATTACTAAAACTTAGACAAAGGGAATCAGTCTGGATTTTTGAACTCAAAACTCTAGAACCCCTAGGACTCAATATTGAATTTGATCTAGTAGCTTTTTTATAGTTCTTTTATGTTTCTTCTTGCGTTGATCTTCCTGAACTTTTTTCCTTGTTAATTTTTGCAAATTTTTGCTTATATAATTTTTTTTTGTGTCATAGGGTTAGATATGATTTTGATTCCCTATTTATATTGTTTATCCACAAATAGAGAGAAACTACTGTACTGAATTTTGAGATACACTTCGCTCATTTCCTTGACATTCATTATATTTATTTATTTTACTGATTTAGAGAAGGATTTTATTATTCTTATATTTTTATTTGATATCTTTGATAATGCATTGCCGTTTGGATACAGTTTGGGCTTCATCCTCTGTTACTCTGCTTCCTCGCTGCATCCGTACGGGGGCACATGCGTGGGTTGTTGTGTGTGTGTCGGTGTGTGGATGGTATGTGATGGGATGTATAGGATGTATCCTTTCAGGTTTCTTTTATATGGCTATGGTGGTGTATTTGTGTATCAGATTATTATTTTCAGTATAATTTTTATTATTATTATTATTTACATTTATACTTTTATTTTATTTCTTGTTTTCTTTTTACTTTAATTAATTTTTTTTTATTTTTTTTTTTTTAGTCCGCAAACATACCCTATTCCTACTAGCTGGGATAGTTAGGTGCTCTGGAGTAAAGACATCTGATCTTCTACGTACGATTTTCTGAAATATCATCATTTGTTTCACATAGGTACTTGTACCTGTCACTTGTATCATATTTAGATACTGTTTCTATGTTTGGGATAGTGTTAACATTTTAACATTTTCTGTTTTTATATCACTTGCATCATGATGTACGTATTATGTATTTATGTATTCATGCATGATTTTACATTATGCACTATTTCGGTGTATATAGGAGCTGGTTCCCTTTGGTATTGTGCCTTATGGTGGGTGTCATTGGACACAATGCCAGGGACCATTTTTAAGAGGTGGTTGTTATATCCTTTAATTGTCCTAGTACCAATGGTATATAAGCCCTGAGTATTGTAGTTTTCTCTTTTGTATACCCCGAGGAAGTGGAGCATGTACTCCACGATACACGTTGGATCATTCTGTCATGGCACTCACTAGTATTGGCCCCTCCTACGCCCCCTGCGAGTTTCCCGTCCCCATTCCAGTAGCTTGTTTCACGATCAGCCGGGCGGCGTTGGCCCCCTGCCACGAGGGTTCTTCCAACTCCGAGAACACTTGTTAGCCCTGTATATTCCCACTAGCTTGGACATTTCAGCATCTGTTCCACCCCACGTTTTTACTTGCTGATATTTATTTGGGCTCGTGTCAACTGTTCGGAGGTTTGGATGGAATAATGCTACATCAGAACCATTGGTGGAAACATTTAAAGGAACCAGCGCTCCAGACTATTGCTACTGACGCCATTGGGGAAGCAGGGACGCAGCTCAAAGGCTGACAGAGGTTGGGTCCTCTTATATGCTTAAAGCCCAAGACGGGCAATATGTGAGTGTAATGATTGACTCTTATGTTTTTATTCTGTTTTATTAAATACTACACTTAGATTGGATTTTATTTTCTCTCTTGTGTTTTGTTTTTCTTTGCGCTGAGACATATTGCAGATTTCTCCCTTGGGTGTACAAGGACACTAAAAGTTTTGGCAGCAGCGAACATTGCCTAGAGGAACTTAGGATCCATTTATTCATCATCATTTCATCATCTCATTATTCCTCACCATTTCATCCTTTTCCATCATCCATCTACTTTGACTTTTTCATTGGAGGATTCATATTGTTTATGTTCAGGTACTATAAACGTTGACAGTGTTTACCCGGTGGACACTTAAGACTTTTAGTCTTATAGACTATTCACCATACATTGACATTGTCCTTGTACTTTTAGCACTATAGCATTTATTTGTATTTCTATTTTGCTTTTCATCTGCATCTCATTTATTTGTTTATTTGATCATATGTAGAGACGCTTATCTTTTGTGCTCGCTTTTTGTGTTTATCAAATAATATATTGTCTAATTTAAGTATTTTTCTGTGGACTTTGTAGGTTCTGTTTAAAAAAAATGTAATTGGCCTTGAAAGATAATCCATATAATACAATAATAAGCAAATATATTCCTATATTTAAACCATATAAGCCAGTGTATAGTATAAACTACAGGTTGATTGGGGATGATGGAAAATGAAGTCCTCAACAGCTGGGAATCCAAAGGGTACCTTCCTTAATGAAAACTAAAACTCTCAAGACCAAGTTTATATACAGCCAAAACTAATATGAAAAGGCTGTTCCTTAAAGTGGACCTGTCACCTTAAGATAAGTCTAGTTAATTTTAAAGACAACTACACTACCTATATCGTGTTCTAGTCATTTATTTGTAAAGTAGGTAGTTGTTGAGAAAGGAAACTTTATTTGTGGGTGGTACAGTGTGGCATTTTATACTAATTTATTACTACACACTGTGTTATGAACCAAACTAGTCCACACACTGAGGGAACTTTGACCTCAGACAGAAATAACTAGCATACTGTGAAGGGAGTTAGCATACTGTGCCACCAAAATATAAAGGTTAATTTCTTAAAAAAAATTACTTAATAGAAATATATAATCTAATATATAGGTAGATTTTAATTTTTTGTAAAACAAACTAAGCAAGTTAAATTTCACTGTTTGTATGCTTGAGATGTCTCCAGTGCAGAAACATGTCTACCATATCAAGGGATTAAATGGTAATTTAAGAAGAAAGGTATTTCATTGAGAATCTTAATACCTTAATTAACCAACTGTTAAAGGGTAACTAACATGATGAAATTAAAAATAAATATAGTTATATTTGATAAAGCTTTGCCTTTTATAGGCACTCACTTCTATTCTCCCTTCTTTAGGTAGCACCATTTTAAAGGTACAGCTCTCTCAGGCTTTTCCTCCCCAGAGCTGTAGTTGTAAACTTTGGAGTGGTGGGTGCTGATTCATACTGCCTTCTGTAGGGTGACATCCATTGTCACAACCTTAAAAATGAAGCTGCCTTTGCCACCAGCAGCTTCAGATGTTGCAGGTGGCTAGACTGAACCTGTACAAAAGTCTACCATCTTTCTTGGATCTGCATGCTCCTCTCCAACTTCGACACTCACACCCCAGGAATCCCTGACCTTGGCTAAATTCAACAACCCTCATGCTACACACCTGTTGTCGAGCTGCAGAACATCTCTGGTGAAAGACTCATTCTGTTGCCAACTTCCACCTTTATAAATCCATGTTATCCTGTTTTAATACAGCTCTCACCCAGACTAAACAGCACTACTTCTCTAACCTCATCACTACCCACAAATCTAACCCATGTGACCTCTTTAAAATGTTTGATTCTCTTTTCAAACCTCCAGCCTTAAACTGCTTCTCCTTCTCCAACACTCCACAGGGCTTTGCTGACTTTCAAAAATAAGGTACAGTCCATTCAACAAACCATACCCTCTACATCTTTTACTTCTATCCCTCCGATTCCTAGTTCACCATGAGCAACCCTCAGCTTGTTCTCACCTATAACAGAGGAGGAGGTATCTTTCTTACTATCCTCCTCTCCATCCACTACTTGTCCCTCGGATCCCATGCCCTCTCACCTTATTAAGGCTCTTGCAACTACTCTTGCTCCCAGTCTTACTAATATCTCTTTCTACTGGAACCTTTCTATCCTCATTCAAACATGCAATAGTCAGACCTTAAAAAACCCCTCACTCAACCCCACCTGTCAAATTATTGTACAGTTTCACTTCTCCCCTTTGCATATATATATATTTGGAAAGCCTTGTATTCTATCACTTAATCTCTTTTCTAAATTCATACTCTCTTCTTGACCCATTACAGTCAATTTTCCGTTTCAACTATTCCACTGACACAGCCCTAACAAAAATGACTAATGACCTACACACAGCAAAAGGCAAAGGACAATACAGTATACTAATCCTACTAGATCTATCTGCTGCTTTTGACACTGTTAACCATGCACTCCTACTGGACACACTGCACAACCTTGGCATCCATGACACACCTCTAGAATGGATTTCCTCCTATCTTTCTAAATGTACTTTCAGTGTTTCTTTTACTAACACTTTCTCATCTCCTCTCAGTAGGTGTACCTCAGGGTTCAGTCCTGGGACCACTTCTTTTTTCTCTCTACACCCTCTCACTTGGTGACTTCATCTCATCTCTTGGCTTTAATTGCCATCTGTATGCAGATGACACACTAATTTATCTCTCTTTCCTTGACTTCACTCCAGCTGTGCAGTCTCAAGTCACTCAATATCTCTCAGCTATTACGTCATGGATGGCCCATGCCATCTTAAACTTAATATGACTAAGACAGAGCTGGTTGTGTTCCATCCTAAAAACCATCCATCAAACCCCTTCTCCATTACAATAGACACTCTGCCATCCACTCAGTATCCAAAGCACTCTGTCTTGGGGTCATACTTGACACTACATTAACATTCTCCCCCAAAATCCAAGCTGTTACCAGAATATGTCCCTTCTTCCTGAAAAATATTGCCAAAATACATCCCTTCTTCAGTTTTTGCAGTTGACATACACTCAACTCATTCTCTCTAAACTTGTCTACTGCAACATTCTACTCTCTGGCGTTCCTGCTTCTCATCTTTTTTCAGTTCAATCTGTCATCAATTCCGCAGCAAGAATAACCACATTTGCTCCCATATACTTTCGCTCTCATCTCCTCCTGAAATCCCTCAATTTAATGCCTATAAAGTATCGTATTTCTTACAAGATTCCCCTCTCCTGTAAGTCTCTTTGTTCTACAGAACCCTCTTACATTTCTGCTCTTATCTCCAGCTACACCCCTTTCCATCACCTACAGTCTTCTCAAAAGTTCTTCCTGTCCTCTCCATACACAACTGGAGCTATCTCTCGGCTACAGTCTTTTTCACTGGTTGCCCCTCGACTTTGGAAGGTCCTCTCTATCACCATTCAACAGTCATCCACATTCATCACTTTCAAGCATCTCCTCAAAACCCATTTGCTCAAGGTGGCATCTCAGTAACAATATAATCCTTGTTCACACTGATAGTTACATCAGAAACCTTCTGAACTTCCTTCACTATTCCTTGTACTAGCACTTATGATCACCCTCCTACTGTCTCTGTATGTCGTCACAAATTCTAATTAGATTGTAAGCTCCGTGGGGCAGGGTCCCTTCCCAATGTATGATTCCCTTGCTGCACTTCCCCCACAAATAATGCAATGATCGAACTTTAGCCTAATGCTCTTAACCCAGTTCTGTATTTTTGTATTGTATTGTACTATTTCAACTTCTGTACAGCGCTGTGTACATGTATGGCGCTATATAAATAAAGATACATACATACATACATTAAGACCACTCTCTATCTGCAAAATGTCTAAATAATGTTCATGAAATTAAAAGAAGCAAATAGTTTTATGAATTACTGTACAAAATTACTATTAACTTTACATACGTTTGTAAAACTGTCAGATGCTATTTAGATTTATCGAAAGGTCTAGCACCTTTGTGCCATGAAAACTATTATACAAGTTGAATTTAATCTAACCCATAATTGTTTCATATCCTAGGGTCATTTTTACAATCAAATTAAGGGCATAGCCAAGGTCAAGCAATTTGAGTTTATGCCAGACTCTTTATGGGATTATAGGAAAAATATGTTAATTGGTTAATAATAAGTGCTTTGAGTAATCTAATTCTATATAAATTTAATGCTGATGTGATTATGATTTGGAAAGGCAATTCAACATAATTAAACAATTTTATGTGATGTGGTACTTTTAATTATTTTAATCCTGTGCAAATGTACCCTAAGGGATATATTGATTTTTTTTTTTAACTTTATGATTTGAAACTTTTGGAAACAGGTTGATAGAAATATTTTCATAGATTCATGAGGCAGATATGATCCTACCTAGATTAAAAATATACCCTTTGCTTAGTACAGAGGAAAAATACTACTGTAACGGTAGACTTCAAAAAGGAAGTAGACGTACCCAAACTAATATTTAGGGATAAGCATTGCAATTTATTAATAACTAGCATTTATATAGCACCTTTCTCATAGCGGAACTCAAATCTATTTCAACGCACGCTCTCGGAATTAAACAAACTGGCAGCTGAATAATAGATGTCATTATTACCCAATCAATGATACTCATTTATTGACCTCAGAAGGATGAATTGACCCTGCTGGGAATCGAACCTGCAACCTTGATGTTTGAACAGGCTCTGCAGTGAGGGCATTTACCACTGAGATATCTCACCAGCTGTCAGTGAGGATCATATGTGTATTGTGAAGACTAATGCAATAAAAGAAAATTCCTCATGCACTTCAGAATAATATGGATGGTTCTGTTTATCAAATGACAAAACAGACAGGGAAATACACTAATATTTACATATATTTAGCAATTCATGTATTTATCACTATGATGAACTCACTCATTTATGAATGAGAAAGAAGAACAATCCCTACATGTGAAACATAGGTTATATGCTCTTTAATTAATAAAGGGGGCAATTGTCACCCCCATGCTAGAGGGGTGTCATGAGGGGTCATGATACCCCCCTTTAATACAAATTAAATATATAATTTAAAAAAAGAAAATCATTCTTACACAAATTAAATATTGAATTACATTTTCACACAAATTACATATATAATAAAAACAAACACTTTTTTTATACATATACAGGTTGCCTATTAACCCTATGAGTACCAGAGGGGTAGCAAACACATTACAATACCTCTCTGGTATTCATAGGGTTAATCTTGCAATACAAAATACGAGGGCATGTCGAATATAATAGGAGAAGAAAAATGTGGGATAAAAATGGTGAAAGAAAGTCACGGGAGCACTGTAGTCGACTTTTCAGGGGGGAGGGGGGTTAAAATGTCGGATGTACAATATTCGTCCAATTAGTATGGTGTAAGAAAGCACTGTAAGTCGGATTTGGAAGGTGAAGGGTTAATTGTTGACTATGAACAATATTTGTCGGATTAATGTGGTGAAAGAAAGCACTGCAAGTCGACTTTTAAAAGGGGGGGTTAATATGTCGAGGGTGGCACTTTATGTCGGATTTCTATGCTGTATACTGTATTATACACTTCTTTTGTTCAAACAACGATGGTTTTGAAACTGTCGTTATGGCTTCTACGCCTCAACCTCTGAGGTGCAAAATTTCTGACTTAAATGTAACAAAAAAACAGGCGGTAATACTGAGCATGGGTAATAGGATACTAATTTGATGTTGTTTTTAGTTGTTTCCAATGGGCTTTTTTAGACTGGCGGTAAGTATAAATACCGCTGATTTTGATTTCACAAGTCGGATAATAGGATAGCAAAAACTGACTTAAAAAAACAACGCCTATTTTATTTTTAACGCTGGTAATAGAATTGAGCCCTAAATCAGATAAAGATCTACAGCTGATGGCAGATCTCTCAGCATATATGAGACAACAGAGATCTCAGTTGAGAACTATTACAGAAATTCTTCATAAAGAAAAAATTAGATATGCATGGGGTTTTCCAGTTAAGATCCTAGTGACATATAAGAATATGGGGTTGAAACAGTGGAACTTAATTACATGAATTGAATTAGCAATATACAAGTGTGTGGGGGGGTGAAGTAGAGGTTGGGGTGGAGGGAAATGGGATGTAGGAATAGTTATAGTCCTTCCTAAGAATACTGGTGTCACTTTGTATGGAATTGTTTTTGTATGTCAGGATGATCTACAGGCTCGACTTGGGGGGTTATGTGCTCGATATTGATCCTAAGTTTGGTATATATAAGTTAGGAGTGAATGTGTGTGGCCTTTGGTTAGTGGCTTATAGGATCAGGTGTGCAGTAAGTAAAGATGGTTAAGTTTTGTTCAATTAATTCACAAGGTTTAAATACCCCAATTAAATGCAAATTATTATTGAATACGTTAATTAAGGATCATATAGAGGTGGTACTGATACAGGAATCACATTGGATTATGGGTGGGAAACACTTAATAAAAGATAAGAGATTTCCAATTATTTTCACATCAAATTATAATGCAAAAAGTAGAGATGTTGAGATATTAATAAAAAATCTGGTATCTTTTGAATTGATCCACAAAATGTCAGATATAGAGGGAAGATATTTAATTTTGATTTGTAAGATAAATGATATTACATTCACTTTGGTAAATGTTTATGCCCCTAATGTGTATTCGTCAAATTTTTTTGTAAATTTGTTTGTAAAAAGTGGAGAAGGCATCATAGGGATTAATGATTATAGGGGGAGATTTTAACTGCACGCTGGATCCATATTTAGATTGGAAATTAAGGGTGGGGAACAGTCTGAATTATAAACATATTTATTTGTCAATAAAGTTTTAAGAATTGTTAAATAAAAATTTGCTTTTGGATGTTTGGAGAATACTGTATCCAGATGAGAGGGATTTTACTTACTTTTTGGCCTCGTATGGATCATACTCTCGCATTGATCTGCTTTTAGTCAATGATTGTAAACTGGAGTGTACAATTATGCCAGCTATCTGGTCAGATCATTCTCCAATATATCTGAAGGTAATGGTGAATAACTGTAGGCAGTATAGAAATTGGAGAGTAAATGAATCTCTGTTAAAAAGTAAATATAATCAAGATAAAATTCGTAATGAAATAGAGAATTTTTTTTGGGAGAATAATACAGATCAGCTGGATAAAACTATGGTCTGGTGTACTTTCAAAGCAGTCATTAGAGGCTATTAAATTCAGATGGGTTCCACTGAGAAGAGGAAAAGGGGACAGTCGCTACAACAGCTGTATATAGAATTGGCAAAGGTGGAAAAGTTGAATAAAGAGCAACCTCAGAAGGAGTTGTTGGATAAACTTAGAGGTATAAAAAAATCTAATTAACGAAAAGATAATGGAAAGAATATATAGAAATGTGTTTTTTCTGAAGCAGGCCTGGTATGATAAAAGCAATAAGGCAGATAAGTTGTTGTCTAATAGATTGAAAAAACAGAGGGTTAAAAATAGAATTAATAAGATTGTAGAGAAAGGGGTAACTATATTGAAACCTGATGAGATTGGGATGGCTTTCGCCTGATTTTATCAGAAATTGTACCATTTAGATGGAAATCAGAGTATCAGGAAGAGGAAGGAAAGAGGGTGGCTATAAAAAAAGTATTTGGCAAGGTTAAATCTCCCAATAATAGGGAAGGAAGATCTGGAGATGCTAAAGGGGCCCTTTATTTTAAGTGAAGTAAAACGTGTAGTTCAGGGGCTGAAGGTACATAAAGTACGGGGTCCAGATGGATACTCAAATATTTTTTCTAGAACATATTATTATTATTATTATTATTATTCTTTATTTATATAGCGCCAACTAATTCCGCAGCGCTGTACAATTGGGAATAGACATACAGAGGTATTAAATAGTACAATCAGATGTGGAGAACAGGAGGATCAGACATATATGGACATATTATCTCCAGATTTAGTTCAATTTGAATGGATAAAGGGGGAAAAGGAGATACCGAAGGAAATGTTAATAGCTCATATAAGCCCTATCTTAAAAGTAAATAAGGATAAAAACGAGATGAAGAACTATAGACCAATCTTATAAATACTGATGTGAAAATCTACTCGTTGATATTAGCCTATAGACTAAAGGAAGTAATTTGTAAACTGGTTCATCTGGACCAATCCGGCTTTATCCCACTGAGGTGGGCAGGAGATAATGTAAAAAGGGTATTGGATATCATGTTCTCCATGAGAGCTCGGGGTGGGTCCATGATGGCCCTGTCATTGGATGCTGAGAAGGCCTTCGACAGGGTTGGCTGGACCACCTCAAGGAGACTTTGATATCATTTGTTTTAGATGGTACCTTCCTTGATGCTATTTGGGCTCTTTATACAAATTCATCTGCTAGAATTGTGGGTTCTGGAATAATATCACCCCTCTTTGATATTTACAATGGAACATGACAAGGGTGCCCTCTGTCACCTATGTTGTATGTACTGTCTTTAGAACCAATGGCCCATAGTATTAGGCAGAATAAGCTTATAGAGGGATTTAAATTTGGAGGGGGAATTTAAGGCAGCATTATTTGTGGGTGATATAATCCTCACCTTGGAAAATCCAGTGGCCTTATTGCCAAATTTATTTAAAGAAATCGATCAGTTTGCTAATTACAAACTAAATGTTGGGAAATGTCAAGCAAATGTATTTGGGCTTGGTAAGCCTGAGGAATTGGCACTGAGGGCACGGTATGGATTTACATGGAATCAGGAATGTATTGAATATCTGGGGATCCAGATCTCTTTCTGTGCAGATATAGTTATTGAGAAGAATTATATTCCATTACTAAAGGAGATCGCTGTGAAATTTAATGAATGGAATAATTTGTATATTTCATGGTTAGGAAGAGTTAACATCATAAATGACTATATTTCTCCAAGATTATATTTTCTTTTGAGATCTATCCCTTTGAGAATTAATGATCAATTACTTCAGGGATTTCAGGCAAAATTTAATAAATTTGTGTGGAAGGGAAGGCATCCTAGAGTTGCCCTTGCAGTTCTTTCAAGAAGCTGAGGATTAGGATTACCAGATGTCAAACAGATTCATCATACAGCAATGCTGCCCCATATAGCTAAGTGGTTAACATTATCACAGAGTTCAGATTTTTGGAGGAAAATGAAATTAGAGATTATAGAGTATAGGGATATAGTTGGTATTATTTGGGGTAAGAGATTAACTGTATTCCGAAACCCAATATTTGCAAACCTGAATTGTATGTAGTGGAAGATAAAAAAAAATCTGTTAGCTTATAATTGTGATAGGTTTTCACTTTTGATGAATATTGGAAAAGTTCCACATAGTTTGGATTTGGGAATTTGGAGGGAGTCAGACATACTTTCAGTGAATCAACTCATTTCTGAGGAGAAGGTACTCCCATTTTCAGATTTGATGAATAAGTATAATCTGTCGAATAAGGAATGGATGATTTATTAAAAGGAGAGTGGAAGAAAAAGGTGGGAAGTAGGGCCTTTAGGCTTATTAGGAATGTGAAGGACTTTAAATTGCAACCTTTTGTTATAAAATGGGAAAGGGAGTTTGGAGTAGAGAGGGAGGAAATAGCTTGGTTAAAAGGGTTTAAAATGACAAGGGCTTCGGTTCATTGTCTGAATTTAGTGGAAGTATATTTGAAATTGGTCTATAGCTAGTACTTGGTACCGAGTAGGATAAAAAAAAATATTTGTGAATTCTACCTTAGAATGTGGGAGATGTAAGAAAGAAGTTGGTACTTATAAACATATTTTCTGGGAATGTGCTAGTATCAAAATATTTTGGGATAGAGTTTTTATGCTCTTATCCAAATTATGGAAGGTTTGATTTTGTTAGACCCTCTTCCATATTGGACTATCAGGTTTTCGGGTGGAATTTAGATATCTAATGATTCATGTATTAGTGGCTAGTAAAAGGCTGATTGTAAGGAAATGGAAATCTTCAGAGTCACCAAATTGGGAAGATTTGATTGCACAGGTTCAGTTTCAGGCTGTAATGGAGAAGGGATATTTCCTAAATACTGTAGATAGATTAGACTGGAATTATAAAATATGGGATCCCTGGTTGCACAAGGAGGAAATATAGTATTGGTAAAGGTTAGTAGTTTTCTACCAAGGGCAGATTTGGAATGAATGTAGTATGGAAGTTTAAAGTTTAGTGATGTAATATTATGTTAATGTAATTTAATTATGATTTAAGAATGGAATATATTGACATTTATGTGAATAAAGAGAAAAAAAACAGAAAAATACAGTCCATTTTCCAGGCAATCCGAGTTTTTTATTAAGATCTAATGACTTTTCCTTAGAGAAATCTCCTGTCCTCATTGCCTACCACTACAAATTCTGACAGATGCACCCAGTTCACCTCTATGCTCTAGAGGGCTTTCTGTTATCACCTCTGAGTAGACTTTTCAGAGTACCATCCCCAGTCGAGTTGGAATACTGACAGAACCAATCCACCCCTTGAGCAGTTCCTCATATCTTTTTTGGATACCCAGTAATCTATTTGAACTGATCTCCTCCCATTTGCTGGAATTGTTGAATTCTCTTTTAACAACTTAAGAAATTAGACTATCCAGTATTCCCTATTTTATGCTGCTCTTGGATATAAACCTCAAAGTCTTCCAGACACCTTCAACTTGTCCTAAAGTCTGTCTGTGTTGTGTCCTGTGTTCAACACATTAGTCTGACATCCAGAGAAACATCAGTTTAGCTATCTCTTCCCATAACAGACTTGCAGACACAGACTGTAGTCCAGCTCCTGTTTTCCACCCAAAAAGTTAATTTCGAATGCCTTCTTTGGAATTTGGACCTAGAGTATTGGCCTCTTCTGAATCTTCTTTCACCTATTGTTGTGACTTTCAATCTTCTATGAATATTTCACATGCTTTTCCTGTGTCCCTTCTTAAACCAGAACAGAATGGTTTATATTGACTTTCTGCTCCTCCTCCAGTTATTATCCAAGGCCAGGAGGAATACTTTCATCTGCTCTGGTTTTCCTTGAAATACCTAATTGATGTAAGAGGTTAAGAAACTGAGGAGAGCAAACAAGCCTGGTCACCATGAGGGTTCTCATTGAGAGGGGGGTCATATCTCTTGTCAATTTTATGCTTGCTTCCCCATTATTTTCTGTGACTGGTGGATTATGTGCTCTTCCATTTGCTAGTATCCATGTGCCAGGCATGCATCTATTTTTGTAACAGTTTTTAGTAGGCTATCTTATGCATTTGGGCTGTTGGCATCTGATTGGTTTAGATCTCCTATTTCTCCCTAGGACTTCTTGTGACACATTTACCTTATTTTTCGAGTTTGATCTTAGACCTGGTTGTGTTTCTTGGTTCTTGTTCTTATTTTTTCCTTAACTTTTGTGTAGTTCAGCTTGCTATGGCGCTTTTGTAGTTTCTATCAGACCACTTTAATTGGTAAGTTCTTGATGTCAGAAATAATATAATAAAGTTGATTCTGGGTTGTTTCCTCTTTATCAGTTGTTGTTGAAGGTTATACATGATCCTGAAATATTTGAGTTTAAAGTTATAATGTTCAGTAGCTTCTTTCAGAGCCAAAATTGGGAGATGTTTATCATTAGTGGGCACCCTGTATTAGGATGTTCTGTCTCTATAGCCCTAATGATACTTAAATCTATGATTTAGCTTTGGGTATGATAAAATATATTAATTATCTTGATTTGAAAATGAAAATATCCTGATTGCGAATTCAATCCAATTTCTTCTGAAAGCAGTTTAAGGTTATTCTACCTATCCCACACTATTTTATATGGGGTCAAAAAGGATACAAGTCTGTAAAAAACTAGGTCCCAGTTCATTTATTCATGTCGTACGGCGCTGCAATACAAGTTGGCACTATATAAATAAAGAATAATAATTATTATTATTATTATATCACATTGTGTCCATTTAACATTCCAGAAATGTGAAATTACTTGTTTCAGAACTGTCAAATGTTTGGAATGCATGAAAACACCTTCATGTAGGATTTTATACCATTAAATGCAACTATAAGATTTGTTTTTTTAATCAGTTGAAATAAACATTCTTTTCTTAGGTATTTACATGAATTTCTGCACTAGTCTAGGGTGATTTAATTATACAATAAGTTGCAGGTCAGACAAAAAACTAAATTTGTTAACATACCATATGACAGATTGTTCCTAATTTTTATAGAGCATCAGCACCAAAGCACATAGCACAGACAGGATGCAAACATAGAATGGTGACAGGTGGCAGGTAGCCCAGCGCTTCTGTAAGGACATGTGGTATGGCATAGAAGGCACCACTGTGTACTAACATTGACAGGTGGCAGTGCATTGGAAACAACAACTGGCAGAGATGGCATAAGTGATGTGTAGCAAAACAAGTCATTTATTTAAAAATGTACCTTAATTTATTTATTAAGTTACTAGATTAGTTTATTTGTAAAATATGGAACAGATTTATGCTAGTAATCTTAACTATTGTAAGAATTGAATGAACACATATATTATTCCACAACCTGTATTTTAATTTAAATATTTTATACTGAATTGAATCCCACTGTATAAAATTAATGCTGTTTCTGAAAAGATAGCACCATTTATGCAAGGCTTAGAGTGAATTTCAGATTGCATTTTTATTTGCGCCAAATTTTCATGTGACATCTGGGGGGAGATTCACTAAGCAGTGATAAAGAGTTGATAAAGTGGAGATGCACTAAGATTTCTGAAGTTGTAGATATATTAGTGCATAGGCTGCATAGGATAATATAGGAATTGGGGAAGTGATAAACTGGAGAAGTCATCTCCACTTTATCACAGGTTTTGGAGATTTCTTTAGCTCTCAGAAGTTTAAAAAAACAACTGGGATTTGTATTTACCCCTTATGGTGCAGGTGATGTTTTCTAGAATGATTCAAGTTCATCTTTGTACAACAGCCTCACCTTTTTAAGGAGTATTACCCGATGAGATGGCAATATAGTCTTAACTCTAACCCTTTGAGTGCCAGAGAGCTAGAACCTCTTCTTAGCATCCCCCTTATATTTCCTTCCTTATTTTTACATATATTCTTGGTCACTTCCTCCTCCCCACACACAGTTCCCATGTTGTCATGCCATCTACAACCAGTGCTCTCTCCCACAATTAAACCTTTGTAATCCCATCTTTTGGAGTGCTAGCATTATGCACAGCCTAGTGTAATGCAACAAACAGGGCATGATATACCCTCACACCTCTCCATTGACCTCTTAGACTGTAAGCTCCTTGGGGCAGGGACCACTTTCCTAATGTTTCTATATTATATATCTTTTTTTTTATGAGGCTGTGTTAATTGTGTGGCATCACAGAAATCTAATTATGAATACATCTCATAACAAAGAAATCACAATTTTTGCCAGAAAATTAGCACAATTCAACAAATGGGTTCTCAATTGCATTGCAGTATTACTAAATAAGATATTTGTTATAAATGAAAAGGTTGATAAGTGCATATATATAGGAGACAATTCCTCATTGATCTTTTATGTGAGATACATTTTAAAAATTAGGGTCATCAGAAATATGTTTGTTTAGTGAAACGAGCAGAGCACCTGACACAGCTTTGTTTACAAAACAATAATCTAGTTTACTTCCAGCATTATCCCTACAATAATGGCACTCACATATACAGTATGTATTGATCTGGTCCTTCCACTCCTCCATCTTTCCTTAAACTCAGTAGGGGCTCGATACTATTACCGTGCTAAAACCAGCATTACATTAAAAGCAAGCAACGTGTATTTCGCAAACGTGTTTTTCGGGTATTCTATTGCAGAACCACGGTAAAACAAAACCGGCGTTTTACATACATTACACGTGAGGATTCTGGGATTAGTACAAGCAGCATGGAAGATCCTGATCTTAGAGTAGAATAATATAAATCGGATAAGACTTGAGTGATGGAAACATTACTCTATCATACCTTCTAACTTGTGTCTTTCATTCCGTGGACATGAACTAACAACTGTCTGTCATCGACATATTTTCATCGGTGCTCAGCAGAAATAAACTTGTCAGACTAATTGAGGGGTAAGCCATTCTAAGAGGCTGATAATAGAATTAAACTTGCTTTGTATTATTTGGCATTCTATATGTTTTACTAGATATGTTTTATGCTGAGCATTCACCTTTGCATACAAGTTAACAATTGTGATACCTTTAACTCACCTGTATGTAGTACGTTTTATGTAGATTATGTCCCCTTTTTTGAAAATAGAGGTGTAGCGCTATTCCAAGGACAGGTAAACATATGGGCCATTTATAGGGGTCCATAGGTGCTTCTGTGTACCTTTTTTGAACCACAATATTTTATTTTGTGCAGATCAACAGTTACACAGTGGAGCTTTAAACCATATATTTATCTCCACCTTTCCCGTCACCCCTGAGGTCATGGGTGTCGGACTACTTGTCCCTTGGGGCAGGCACAGTGCGTTCACCAGCAAAGGCACTGTGTATTATATGTGAAAAGTCAGTGAAAAGGGGAAAGGAGGGTACACATCTTGGCACAACCACCCTGATAACACATATGAAATATAGACACCATGACATTTATGTAAAGCATGCTAAAGCCAAACCCCCTCAAAGAAGATTGTCAGCTGCTGTTGCCACCTCTGTCATAATTACCTCTCCCACCAGATGATAGTGATTCTGTAGATGCTAGGATGTGGCAGTTCATGTCCACTCATTGAACATTATGTGGTGCACTGATTACACATGGCAATGTGGTGGAGTATAATCACTAGCATAGTATCAAGCATCATCTGAGGAGATTCCATTCCACAGAATACACTGAGCTGGTGGCAGGGAGGATTCTTCATTATTATTAAGACTACAAATTGTCACTTATTCTTAGTGGAGAAGACAGGGGCATAGTGACAACAGCAATACTTGATTTCTGGGGGATAATTGATTTAACATTGTGGACCTAAGCACCAAAGTGTATGCTTTCAGTTGTGCCAGTTGTCTGATGTGAGTGCTGATGTGTCCATTGCTCTCAGTCCTTCTCCTATATACTACACACACTGTACACATTGCTGATGAAAGGCACAGTTCCTTCCTGCTGCTAATGGAAAAATTAGTAATCCAACACACCCAAGATTTTGGAGGAATTGCAGAAGGAGAAGCATTATTGGCCAACTTCTTTTCTCCACATATACCTGAAGTGTTCTGAGCTAGTTGTGGTGCTGCTACTGCCTCAAGTGCATCACTGGAGCTAGTGGCAAGTGGAAACATGATCATCTTCCATATCACCCATATCACTGCTGTTGTTGATCCAATGTCCTTGGTGCTGCCTAATTGTCCTGATGCATAAACAGCTCAGCAGCAGCAGTAAGAACAGCAGTCACAAATGCCACAGTGACACCATAGCATTTGCTATTGGCTAGTGGCCACCGACCACCATAATATGACCTGCTGGCACAAAGCCAGTAGGGCATTTTTTAATTACCACAGAGGCCTATAAAAACATTTTTGGGGACCTCTTTCTAACAAGCCTAAGTTCTACAAATCACTGTTTCCTTGGGACTTGTGCCTCTAAGAATCCTGAGTCAAAATAATCATAACTGATTTGTCAGGGCTTGGGCCTCTTACAAACCTGAGTCCAACAAATCACTAGTTACACAGAGCCTGTGCCTCTTAAAAGCCTTAGACCAAAAAATAATCCCTGATTTCTCAGGGCTAATGCCTCTAACAAGCTTGAGTCCAAATAAATAAATACATAAAAATACTGATTCCTCAGGGCCTGTGCCTCTAACAATCATGAGTCCAAAAAATCATAACTGTTTTGTCAGGGCTTGGGCCTATCACAAGTGAAAGTTCTACAAATCATCTTCTACAAAATACCCTGTTCCATCAAGTATAAGTCTACCCCAGTCACAGCTTGCGTCAGGGGAGTCCCTGTTTCTGTTGCGTACCAATTTTGTATTTCTTATTTCTTTCTTATTATTAACTGTCCCCCCAATCCCAGTCAACAAACTCCCACAAAAAAATTCCCTGTTCGACTGATTCTCTCCCCAGACTCTACCAAAGGCACCCTCAGACCCCTTTTATACTATGCCTGTGGGAAATAAACTAAAAGTTATGTGTTGTGTGTAAATTAAGTGTTTCCATTGATTTTCAAATCAATGAGTTAGGTGGAAAAAAAGAGGAAAATGGCAAAAGAAATTTTCCACTGGGCAGGAAGCACCCGTTTTGCCTACTTCAGTGTTGAGGTGAAAACGTTCATGTCACGGTTTTATTAAAGACTCTCAGACCAGTATGTAAAATAAAACACAGTTTTATTTAGCAATAATAACACATAAGGTCGCCCTCTAGTGGCGGTTGGGTGTACATAAATGATAGTGACTGGAAAATACAAAGTTACATGCACAAACGGACAGCAAGTACAAATACCACCAAGGAAGGGGTATAACCCCAGAGGGTTAAGTCCTTGATAAATATAGTTTCAAAGGAACTGTTTGGCACGCCCTGGGTATAAGTAGGCTAAGCTTAAGGTAACCACAGAGGGTTAAGTCCTTGATTATGAACAGTCTCTTAAGTGGATGCTTGGCACGCCCAAGGTGTAGATAAGCTGTGCTGAAGAAATGTTCACCAACAAGTGGATAGGGACTGTCTCGCCACGGTGTGTAGTATAGCAGAGCCCAATAGCCCCCCACGGGCGTACCTACAGGAATGGCTACTGCTGGTGCAAGTGATCTTAGCCCCACGGTCGTGTATCGAACCGGCCTGCAGTGCAAGAGCTCCCAAGCCTCTTCAGACTCTACCGGACTGAGTATAATGAGACAGGGCCCAAAGCCCAACATAAGTAGTACTGGAATGCTAGTGCTAAAGCCTGTGCCCGTCACCACTCGGTATAACGGAATCGCCCAGTGTATACAACGAGAGAGATAGAGAGCCAAAGCGCCCAACCGGCCTAATAGGAAGTGAACACTCTACTGGGATGGTATCGAGTTGCCGACGGAGAGCGGCCAACTCAGCAAGAGTTTCACTATGAACGAGGCTCACACTGGATTAGGGAGAGTGGGACTGAGACGGCATTGGTAGGGTTAAAAGGCACGTTTACACAAGGCTTTTCTGCGGTAGCACAGCACTGCGGTCTGAGGGAGGCGCACACAGCTCTGCACGATAGTAACACTGCACTGCACGAAGTAACACCAGGCAAGACAGCCACACAAGTACTGGAACAGTGGATGATAATGTTGCAACGGCGACAAACCGGAACGTGGGTCTTCTGGAACACGCTGGAGGTGATCTTGCGGGAGGAAGTCAGCAAGGCCGGATCGGAGCACGTAGGAGGTAGTCGTACCAGCCGGGTCATACACAAGCAGGAACGTCAGCCAAGCAGAGTCGAGATCCGGAGGAGATAGTCAGACGAGCCGGGTCATACACAAGCAGGAACGTCAGCCAAGCAGAGTCGAGATCCGGAGGAGATAGTCAGACGAGCCGGGTCATACACAAGCAGGAACACTGGAGAATGGTCAGGGCTAGCCAAATCGGTACACAGGAATCAGAAACGTAGCAACAGAACAACTGGCTCAGAAACACCACGAAAGGGCGCCTGACAGATGGAATTGCCAGGTATAAAAAGGAAACCAAGGGGCGGGCCAAACTAAGTGAACAAATCACCCTTGTACATAGCAGAGAGTGACAGCTAGATCACAGGCACTGTGATAGTACCCCCCCCCCTCAAAGACCCCCTCTCCCAGCTGGAGGCTTCGGTTTCTGAGGGTATTTGGAGTGGAAATTGCGCACAAGTCTGGGCGCATGGAGGTCCTTCTGGTCAATCCAAGAGCGCTCCTCCGGGCCATAACCCTTCCAGTGGACCAAGTATTGCAACTTCCCTCTAAGTCGCCTAGAATCAATAATGCTCTGGACCTCATATTCCTCTTGCCCCTGAACGTCCACCGGCCCAGGAACCACCGGAGTGGTCGTGTAACGATTGCAAACCAAGGGTTTTAATAAAGACACATGGAACACATTGTGAATGTGCATAGACGGTGGAAGTTCCAACGCATAGGAGACCGGATTAATTTTGCGAATAATCTTAAATGGGCCAATAAACCGGGGAGCCAACTTATTCGAAGGGACTTGCAGGTTGAGGTTTCTGGAGGAAAGCCATACCCTATCCCCAACCTGGAAAGAGACCGCTGGCAGCCGTCTGCGATTGGCATACCTCTGATGTCGCTGGAAGGACTGACTGAGGGTCCTTTGTACCTGTGCCCATGTAGAACGGAGCTGCTCCATATGCTCATCCAAAGCCGGAATCTGCTGAGACTGAAACGAATCCGGGAGCAAACCTGGCTGAAACCCATAATTGATTAAGAACGGGGAGCTCCCGGATGATGAGTTAACTGCACAGTTCCTGGCAAACTCCGCCCATGGCAACAGGTCGGCCCAATTGTCATGATGATCAGAGATGAAACAGCGCAGGAACTGTTCCAATCCCTGGTTGGCACGCTCAGCGGCTCCGTTGGTCTGGGGATGGTAGGCGGAAGAGAAGGACAATTGAATGCCCATCATGCCACAGAATGCCCTCCAGAACCTGGACACGAATTGACTCCCACGGTCAGAGACCACCACTCTGGGTACCCCGTGCAAATGAAACACCTCACTAGCAAGCACTTTAGCTAGTTCCTGAGCCGATGGAAGCCCTCTGAGTGGCACAAAATGAGCCATTTTGGAGAACCGATCAACCACCATAAGTATAAAAGTGAACCACCTCGAGTTAGGCAATTCTCCCATTAAATCAATAGAAATGTGGGACCAGGGTCGTTCCCCATTAGGCACAGGTTGGAGCAAGCCCACTGGAAGATGCCTGGGGGTCTTGGCACGTTCACATGTGGCACAGGCGGCAGTAAAGACGGAACAATCGGCTCTGAGCGTCGGCCACCAGAATAATTGCGAAAGAGACCATACCAGTTGATCCCTGCCAATGTGCCCGGCAGCCCTAGAGGAATGATAGGTCTCCAAAAGGTGAGTACGGAAAGGCTCCTCCACAAAGCATTTGCCAACTGGAGTCTCAGGTGGAGCCCTAGCTTGAGACCCCAGAATCTCCTCTCCCAGAGGTGAGGTTATACTAGTGCGGATGGTAGCCAAAATACGGTCAGGCTGAATGATGGGTACCGGCTCCTCCTCCCTGTCAGTGTCCGATGCAAACTGACGAGACAATGCGTCTGCCCTGATATTCTTAGACCCTGGAAGGTATGATACCACGAAGTTAAATCGGGACAGAAAGAGTGCCCACCTGGCCTGACGAGAAGACAACCTCTTAGCTTCAGAGAGATATGTCAAGTTCTTGTGATCGGTCAGGATCAATACTGGGTTCTTAGTACCCTCCAACAGGTGGCGCCACTCCTTCAATGCCAGAATAATAGCCAATAACTCTCTGTCGCCAATCTCATAGTGACTTTGTGCGGTAGACAACTTCTTAGAAAAAAACCCACAAGGTTTCAAGCTACCACCTCCCACAGGACACTGGGAGAGTACTGCCCCAACCCCAACTTCGGAGGCGTCGACCTCCAACGTAAAAGGCAGGGAGGGGTTGGGATGGGACAGTACTGGAGCAGACGCAAAGGCAGATTTTAAGGTCTCAAACGCATTATCAGCGGCCTCGGACCACTGAGAGGGAGAAGCGCCCTTATGAGTTAAGTCAGACAAGGGTTTCACAATAGTGGAAAAGTTGCATATGAATTTCCTATAATAGTTGGAAAACCCTAAAAAGCGCTGAATTGCTTTTAACTAGTGTTGAGCGAGCATGCTCAGCCGATGCTCGGATCGGCTCGAGCATCGCTCTGCTCGGCACATGGCGGTACTCGTACGAGTACCGCATGTGCTCGCCCGCCATGTTCGGGTCTCCTCCCCGCACGTTTTGCGGCTGCTGCGCAGCCAATAAACGTGCAGGGAGGCTCTGACATCGGTGTAATGCCAGCAGCCATGTTGGCTGCTGGCATTACACTGATTGGCTGGCCAGAACCCGTGGTCAGGTGCTGTATAGCACCTGACCATCGAGTTCGGCTCAGTCTGAGCCAGGGAGAGCTGAGGATAGGAAGGGAAAGGCAGTGTAGGGAGGAAAAAAACAAAAATTGTGAAAAAAAAAGAACCAAAAGTCCTTTTTAGGACTACTGTGTGTGGGGGCAGCAGGTTATTTGGTGTGGGGGGAAAAAAACAAAAAAAAAAAAAAAAAATATATATATATTCTGTTTAGTGTGCAAAGTTGCAGATTAGAGCACATTCTGTTTAGTGTGCACAGTTGCAGATTAGAGCACATTCTGTTTAGTGTGCAAAGTTGCAGATTAGAGCACATTCTGTTTAGTGTGCAAAGTTGCAGATTAGAGCACATTCTGTTTAGTGTGCAAAGTTGCAGATTAGAGCACATTCTGTTAAGTCTTCAAACTAAAATATCAAAGTCACGTATTCCATTCAGTGTGCGTCGCCGCAGTTTAGCAGCACATTCTGTGTACTGTGCAGAGTTGCAGAATAGGAAGAAATACTGTTAAGTCTTCAAACTAAAATATCAAAGTCACATATTCCATTCAGTGTGCTTCGCCGCAGTTTAGCAGCACATTCTGTGTACTGTGCAGAGTTGCAGAATAGGAAGAAATACTGTTAAGTCTTCAAACTAAAATATCAAAGTCACATATTCCATTCAGTGTGCTTCGCCGCAGTGTAGCAGCACATTCTGTGTACTGTGCAGAGTTGCAGAATAGGAAGAAATACTGTTAAGTCTTCAAACTAAAATATCAAAGTCACATATTCCATTCAGTGTCTTTCACCGCCGTTTAACAGCCTATTCTGTGTACTCTGCAGAGTTGCAGAATTATAAGAAATACTGTTAAGTTTTCAAACTCAAATATTAAAGTCACATATTCCATTCAGTGTCTTTCACCGCCGTTTAACAGCCTATTCTGTGTACTCTGTACAGTTGCAGAATTATAAGAAATACTGTTAAGTTTTCAAACTCAAATATTAAAGTCACATATTCCATTCAGTGTCTTTCACCGCCGTTTAACAGCCTATTCTGTGTACTCTGTACAGTTCCAGAATTATAAGAAATACTGTTAAGTTTTCAAATTCAAATATTAAAGTCACATATTCCATTCAGTGTCTTTCACCGCCGTTTAACAGCCTATTCTGTGTACTCTGTACAGTTCCAGAATTATAAGAAATACTGTTAATTTTTCAAACTCAAATATTAAAGTCACATATTCCATTCAGTGTCTTTCACCGCCGTTTAACAGCCTATTCTGTGTACTCTGTACAGTTCCAGAATTATAAGAAATACTGTTAAGTTTTCAAACTCAAATATTAAAGTCACATATTCCATTCAGTGTGTTTCACCGCCGTTTAACAGCCTATTCTGTGTACTCTGCAGAGTTGCAGAATAGTAAGAAATACTGTTAAGTTTTCAAACTCAAATATTAAAGTCACATATTCCATTCAGTGTCTTTCACCGCCGTTTAACAGCCTATTCTGTGTACTCTGTACAGTTCCAGAATTATAAGAAATACTGTTAAGTTTTCAAACTCAAATATTAAAGTCACATATTCCATTCAGTGTGTTTCAACGCCGTTTAACAGCCTATTCTGTGTACTCTGCAGAGTTGCAGAATAGTAAGAAATACTGTTAAGTTTTCAAACTCAAATATTAAAGTCACATATTCCATTCAGTGTGTGTCACCGCAGTTTAGCAGCCTATTCTGTGTACTCTGCAGAGTTGCAGAATAGTAAGAAATACTGTTAATTTTTCAAACTCAAATATTAAAGTCACTTATTCCATTCAGTGTGTGTCACCGCAGTTTAGCAGCCTATTCTGTGTACTCTGCAGAGTTGCAGAATAGTAAGAAATACTGTTAAGTTTTCAAACTCATATATATTAAAGTCATATATATCGTGTAAGATGAAGAAGGCGGGTAAAAAGGGACGGGGAAGTGGACGTGATCCTGAAAGTTCAGGGCGCGGGTCAGGACGCGGAGAAACTGTGCCTGGTGCCAGAGCACAAGAAAGAAAGACATCCACCATACCTAGCTTCATGTCTGATTTCACAGGGCGTCGCAGGACATCACTCTCGAGGTCCGACCAGTGCGAACAGGTGGTCGGTTGGATGACAGCTGATACTGCTTCCAGTCGGTTAAGCACCACCCTGTCTTCCACCAAGTCCACTCTCAGTAGCCAAGAGTCTGGTCAACATAATCCTCACTCTGATCATCCTTCCTCCCACCATACACGGTCTGGTCAAAGAAGTGATCCCACACTGGGATATAGTGATGAGCTCGTCTCATCACCAATCCTTCATTTGACCCTCTCTCCAAGCACGCTTGCAGAGGAACATGACATCTTGTGCCCTGATTCACAACCTCTAGAGGCTACCCAATCACAAGAAGATGACAGATGTGAACGGCATTTAAGGTCAAAGGAAGTAGTGGATGATGATGATGATGATGATGAGACACAGTTGCCATTAAATCAACCACTATTTCCGTCTCAAGACCTTGTTGAGGAGAATGTTATACAGTTGTCAATGACTGAGTATGTGGTGGGATCAAGACTTGAGGAGGATGATCAGAGTGAGGAAGTGGAGGAGGACTTGGTGGACGATGAGGTGACTGACCCCACCTGGGAAGGTGTAGAGCCGAGCGATGACAGCAGTCCTGAGGGTGAGCCATCTGCAGCACCGCAACAGGCTGGAAGAGGCAGTGGTGTGGCTACAGAAAGAAGGCGGACCGCACCAAACCGGCCCGCAAATGTTCCACGGAGCACCCCCTTGCGTAAATCTACCTTGCCAAGGGGTAGGTGTTCCGCGGTATGGCGTTTTTTTAAGGAAAGTGCGGACGACAAAAGAATTGTAGTTTGCAACCTGTGCCACACCAGAATGAGCCGAGGCATGAACACTAGAAACCTCACCACCACCAGCATGATCCGACACATGGCATCCAAGCACCGTAGTAAGTGGGAGGAACGCCTGGATCGCCCATCTGTGTCTGCAGGCCACACCACTGCCTCCTCTTCCCCTGTTTTCGGTGCCGGCCAATCGCCTGTCGAAGGCGCAGGCCCGCATACCTCCCGCCCTGCACCTGTACCATCTGAAGCACCATCAGCGACCACATCCACTTCCCTGTCCCAGCACAGCGTCCAAATGTCGTTACCCCAGGCATTTGAGCGCAAGAGAAAGTACCCAGCCACCCACCCACAGGCCATAGCACTAACCTCACACCTTTCAAAATTACTGGCCATCGAAATGCTGCCATTTAGGCTTGTGGACACTGAGTCCTTCCGCAGCCTGATGGCAGCAGCTGTCCCTCGGTACGCGGTCCCCAGCCGCCACTACTTTTCCCGGTGTGCCATCCCCGCATTACACCACCATGTGTCCCGTAACATCACCCGTGCCCTGACCAACGCAGTTACTGGGAAGGTCCACTTAACGACTGACACATGGACAAGTGCTTGTGGCCAGGGACGCTACATTTCCCTGACGGCACACTGGGTGAATGTCGTGGAGGCTGGGAGCGACTCGGACCCTGGGATGGCACGGGTGCTACCCACGCCGAGGATTGCGGGCCCTACCTCCATCAGGGTTTCCACCAGCACCTACGTTATTGGCTCCTCCTCCTCCGTTTCCACCTCCGAATTCTCTACACACACCGCCACTCCCCCATCAGCCAGTAGCTGGAAGCAGTGTAGCACTGCAGTGGGGAAGCGTCAACAGGCCGTGCTGAAGCTGATCTGCCTTGGGGACAAACAGCACACGGCCTCAGAGCTGTTGCAGGGGATTAGTCACCAGACCGAGCAGTGGCTCTCGCCACTCAACCTGCAACCAGGCATGGTTGTGTGTGATAATGGGCGTAACTTGGTGGCGGCTTTGGAGCTCGGCAAGCTCACACACGTACCATGCCTAGCGCATGTATTTAATTTAGTGGTGCAGCGATTTCTAAAAACCTACCCCAATGTGCATGATCTCTTGACCAAGGTGCGCCGCGTGTGTGCACATTTCCGTAAGTCATCTACAGCTTCGGCCGGCCTGTTGAAGCTGCAGCAGCGCTTACAATTGCCAGCTCACCGGCTGCTGTGTGACGTGAGCACGCGCTGGAACTCCACCTTCCACATGTTGGCCCGGCTTTGTGAGCAGCAGAGGGCAGTAGTGGAGTACCAGCTGTTACACGGTCGTCGCCTCTCCGTTCAACTTCCTGTAATCAGAAGTGAGGAGTGGGAATGGATGTCAGACCTCTGCGAGGTTTTACGCAATTTTGAGGAATCGACACAGATGGTGAGCGGCGATAACGCTATTATCAGTGTAACCATCCCACTTCTGTGTCTACTGAAACGCTCGCTGCTCACAATTAAAACCGACGCTTTGCATGTGGAAGAGGTGGAAATGGGGGAGGAAGAGCTTACACAAGGTGATAGCCAGAGCACCCTCACTTCGTCTTCTCAGCGACAATTGGAGGAGGCGGAGGAGGAGGAGGAGGAGGAGGAGGAAGACACGGTTGCCTCCGCTACAGAGGGTAGCCATGGAACTTTAGTTCCATCTCTTCAGCGTGGGTGGGCAGAAGAGGAGGAAGAGGATGAGGATATTGAGAGTCAGCCTCCTAGTGAGGACAGCGAAATCTTGACTGTTGGTACTCTGGCACACATGGCTGACTTTATGTTAGGCTGCCTTTCCCGTGACCCACGCGTTGTACGCATTTTAGACAACACGGATTACTGGGTGTTCACCCTTCTGGACCCCCGCTACAAAGAGAATTTCTCATCTCTCATTCCTCCGGTGGAGAGGACAAGCAAAATGGTGCAATACCAGAAGGTTCTTGTTGAAAAATTGCTCCAAAATTTTCCATCTGACAACGCTGGCGGCAGAGTACGTGCTACCTTGGCCAACCGAGAAGGGGAGAAAAGGGGAGCACACAGCAGTTCCGACAAAGGCAGGGCAACACTCTCCAAGGCGTGGGACACCTTCATGACACCCCGCCAGCACCCTCACCCTGATGCGCAGCCTAGTGTCACAAGGAGGGAAAAGTTTTGGAAGATGGTGAAGGAGTACGTAGCAGACCGTGTCAGCGTCCTCAATGATCCCTCTGTGCCTTACAACTACTGGGTGTCCAAGCTGGACACGTGGTATGAACTGGCACTCTACGCCTTGGAGGTGCTGGCCTGCCCTGCCGCCAGCGTTCTGTCTGAGCGGGTATTTAGTGCTGCTGGTGGCATCATAACAGATAAGCGTATCCGCCTTTCCACCGACAATGCTGATAGGTTGACACTTATAAAAATGAACAAGGCCTGGATTTCCCCTGACTTCTCCACTCCACTGGAGGAAAGCCCCGGGGGAACATAAACTCACTTTATATATGTTATTTACAATGATGGGAATACTCTGTATTCCCATTCACCCCTTCCACCCCAAAAACGGGTATATGGTTGACTCTTAATGTTCTCATCCTCCTCCTCCTCTTCCATATGCCCTGGGATATAATTTTTATATAGGGCCAGCTCACCAGCGTGCCCTGGGATATAATTTTTATATAGGGCCAGCTCACCAGCGGGCCCTGTGATATAATTTTTATATAGGGCCAGCTCACCAGCGGGCCCTGTTTGCCAATTTTTATATAGGTCAGCTCACCAGCGGGCCTTCTCATATAATGTTTTATTGGGTCAGCTCTCTAGCGGGCCCTCTCATATAATGTTTTATAGCGTCAGCTCACTAGCGGGCCTTCGCATATAATGTTTAGGATGGTCAGCTCTGCAGCAGACCCTCACCCATAATGTTTTAGATGGTCAGCTCAGCGCACGTTTCCCTCTTAATCATGGCCTCAGTTCAATAAAATCAAGGAAATTTTTGGGAGAATTTGCCTCTGCGCACGTTTCCCTCTTAATCATGGCCTCAGTTCTGAAAATCAAGGAAATTTTTGGGATAATTTGCCTCTGCGCACGTTTCCCTCTTAATCATGGCCTCACTTCAGAAAATCGATGAAATTTTTGGGAGAATTTGCAGATGATATACAAGTAAATATACAGCAAATACTGTTTGGTAACAATTTTTCGCCTAAAGTCGTTTTTATTTTCCTTTTTGTGTGTTTTACGGTCAGTCTGTAAAAATGGCGTACTACGGGCGAAAGATCGTTCCCAGCAGCGATGTTGGAGTCCAAGGTGCATCCAGACATCCTCCCTATGCTGTCCCTGAACCATTTCTGTAGTGTTTCCATCTTTTTCTGCCCTTTTCCTATGGACCAGGCACCCTCCCCTCATCAGAGCAGGGGGTGCCTGGTGTAATGCTCGAGTCCTCCCATTGACTTCAATGGGGCTCGGGTGCTCGGCCGAGCACTCGAGCCTCAGGGGGTGCTCGGTCAGAGCACCCGAACATCCGAGCATTGGGGTGCTCGCTCATCACTACTTTTAACCCTTTAGGGCGAGGCCACTGCAATACCGCTGCCAACTTCTCTTGGTCCATAGCGATTCCATCCTTCGAGATTATGAACCCCAAGAATGGTACTTGACACATGGAATTCGCATTTTTCCAACTTGCAAAACAGCTTATTAGCCCTGAGTAGTGACAAAACTTGCGTGACATCTTTAATATGCTGGGCTAGCGTAGAGGAGTGAATCAATATATCGTCCAGATATACCACCACACAGGACTGAAGCATGTCACGCAAGATGTCATTAATCAGCTCCTGAAATACCGCAGTTGCATTACATAAGCCAAATGGCATTACCAGATATTCGTAGTGTCCCGTTCTGGTATTAAATGCCGTTTTCCACTCATCACCTTCTCTGATTCTTACTAGATTGTAAGCAGCCCGTAAATCAAGTTTGGTGAAGACAGAAGAGCCCTTCAATCTGTCAAATAACTCAGTGATGAGTGGAATAGGGTATGCATTCTTGGGCATCAGCTTGTTAAGCCCCCGGTAATCTATACAAGGCCTAAGTTCGCCATTTTTCTTCTTAACAAAGAAGAATCCGGCACCAGCCGGGGAGTTAGACTTGCGGATAATTCCTCTAGTAAGGGCATCTATGTACTCCTCCATAGCCCTGTTCTCTTCACAAGACAGTGGGTAAGTACGACCCCTTGGAGGAAACACGCCAGGAGGCAGATCAATAGCGCAATCGTAGGGTCTGTGCTCGGGCAATGCGCTAGCCTCCCCCTTGCTGAATATATCACTGAATTCACTATATTCAACTGGTATAGCAGGGGAGGTACACATAATTTTCACAGGGATAGATAGGCAGTTTTCTTTACAGTAATTGGACCAGGCACTGACTTCGCATGTTTGCCAATCAAATTAAGGATTATGCCGAAGCAACCATGGAAACCCCAATATGACTGCATGGTGAGGAGAGCAGATAATCTGAAACTGAACCTCCTCTTTGTGGAGAGCCCCAACTGACATAGAGATAGGAATAGTCTCCATAGTAATAAAGGCTGGCTCCAATGGTCTGCCATCAATGGCCTCTACTGCCAACGGACACTCCTTCTTGCATAGAGGAATATTGTGCAAGTCTGTGAAAGATTGGTCCATAAAGTATCCGGCTGCACCAGAGTCCACTAGTGCCAAGGTGTCTGCGCCCTTATCTGCCCAAAAGAACGTCACCTGGATGGTGGGTTTAGCAATATTAGGATCTGGGGACTGTTGTACACCACCTAGGGCCTGTCCCCCAAGGTACCCTAGGTGCGTGCGTTTCCCGGCCTTACCGGACAATTGCGCAAAAGGTGCCCCTGTTTGCCACAATAAAGACAGAGACCATGCTTTTTACGAAAAGACCTCTCCTCGTTGGAGAGTCTCGTGAAACCCAGTTGCATTGGCTCTGCTGCCTCTCCCTTGCGTTCAGGAGAAAAGGGTGGAGAGGGTGGGTCAAAGAAGCAGTTCACCCCATGCTTCCTGGAGGCTGCCTTTCGTGCCAACCTTCTCTCCCTGATACGGGAGTCAATGATCATTACATAGTCATTGAATTCATCTAGGTTACCGGGTACATCCCGGGCAGCAATTTCATCTTTAATTGTCTCGGAGAGCCCCTTAGCGAAGGCTGCCAATAATGCCTCATCGTTCCAGCCCACCTCCGCAGCCAGGGTCCGAAATTCTATCGCATAACTGCCCAAGGAACGTTCACCCTGCTGTATCTCCATTAGCTTTTTGACAGCGGAGGCCACTCTACCAGGCACCTCAAACACACGGCGGAACTTTCTTACAAATTTGTTAAAGTTCAGCGTGCAAGGTCTGGCACCTTCCCACAAGGGGTTCGCCCAAGCCAAAGCCTTGCCAGTTAGTAGCGATATCATGAAACCGACCCTGCTTCGGTCGTTAGGAAAAGCCTGAGGCGTTAATTCCAGATAGATCTCTAACTGGTTAATGAAGCCCCTGCATAGGGAAGGCTCGCCATCATATCTCAACGGTAACGGCGCCGTAGCTGTTAAGCCCCTGAAGCCCGTAGGAGGAGCTATAGGCGGATTGTCCGGTGTCAAGACTGAGGAGACCACCGGACTCGGATTAGGCTTGTCTAGGTGTATCGTACGCTCCAGCAGGGTTTGTAGAGCCAGTGCCAATTGATCTAAGCGCTGCTCTTGGGCATCCATTCTCCAGTGGATGTTTTGAGTGTTACCTTCGCCTTTACTGTCTGAGGTCATTGGCCCTTTCGTACTGTCACGGTTTTATTAAAGACTCTCAGACCAGTATGTAAAATAAAACACAGTTTTATTTAGCAATAATAACACATAAGGTCGCCCTCTAGTGGCGGTTGGGTGTACATAAATGATAGTGACTGGAAAATACAAAGTTACATGCACAAACGGACAGCAAGTACAAATACCACCAAGGAAGGGGTATAACCCCAGAGGGTTAAGTCCTTGATAAATATAGTTTCAAAGGAACTGTTTGGCACGCCCTGGGTATAAGTAGGCTAAGCTTAAGGTAACCACAGAGGGTTAAGTCCTTGATTATGAACAGTCTCTTTAGTGGATGCTTGGCACGCCCAAGGTGTAGATAAGCTGTGCTGAAGAAATGTTCACCAACAAGTGGATAGGGACTGTCTCGCCACGGTGTGTAGTATAGCAGAGCCCAATAGCCCCCCACGGGCGTACCTACAGGAATGGCTACTGCTGGTGCAAGTGATCTTAGCCCCACGGTCGTGTATCGAACCGGCCTGCAGTGCAAGAGCTCCCAAGCCTCTTCAGACTCTACCGAACTGAGTATAATGAGACAGGGCCCAAAGCCCAACAGAAGTAGTACCGGAATGCTAGTGCTAAAGCCTGTGCCCGTCACCACTCGGTATAACGGAATCGCCCAGTGTATACAACGAGAGAGATAGAGAGCCAAAGCGCCCAACCGGCCTAATAGGAAGTGAACACTCTACTGGGATGGTATCGAGTTGCCGACGGAGAGCGGCCAACTCAGCAAGAGTTTCACTATGAACGAGGCTCACACTGAATTAGGGAGAGTGGGACAGAGACGGCACTGGTAGGGTTAAAAGGCACGTTTACACAAGGCTTTTCTGCGGTAGCACAGCACTGCGGTCTGAGGGAGGCGCACACAGCTCTGCACGATAGTAACACTGCACTGCACGAAGTAACACCAGGCAAGACAGCCACACAAGTACTGGAACAGTGGATGATAATGTTGCGACGGCGACAAACCGGAACGTGGGTCTTCTGGAACACGCTGGAGGTGATCTTGCGGGAGGAAGTCAGCAAGGCCGGATCGGAGCACGTAGGAGGTAGTCGTACCAGCCGGGTCATACACAAGCAGGAACGTCAGCCAAGCAGAGTCGAGATCCGGAGGAGATAGTCAGACGAGCCGGGTCATACACAAGCAGGAATGTCAGCCAAGCAGAGTCGAGATCCGGAGGAGATAGTCAGACGAGCCGGGTCATACACAAGCAGGAACACTGGAGAATGGTCAGGGCTAGCCAAATCGGTACACAGGAATCAGAAACGTAGCAACAGAACAACTGGCTCAGAAACACCACGAAAGGGCGCCTGACAGATGGAATTGCCAGGTATAAAAAGGAAACCAAGGGGCGGGCCAAACTAAGTGAACAAATCACCCTTGTACATAGCAGAGAGTGACAGCTAGATCACAGGCACTGTGATAGTTCACCCATTTCTAATCAGCATAAATACCTCTTCCAAGTCCCACTCAGCCACATACACTAATAGTCCTGAGTAACCAGCAACAACACAGGTTACCACCATCCACAGCCTTAGCCATGCTGGGTGCCTATGCTGCTGTTGGAAGTGCTGCACCCGTGACACTTAGTAGTAGTACAGTTTCAACAACATCTAGCCCCAGTAGCAGTAGAAGTGCTGCACCTGCGACACTTAGTAGTAGTAGTACAGTTTCAGCAATAGCTAGCCCCAGTAGTAGTAGCAGCCTCTCAGGAACCCCACAGTCTATGAAGTCCAAGGTATGGAGATACTTCCCTCACGATCCAAAAGCTAAGCATGTTGCTATCTGATGTCTATGTAAGAAGCACATGAGCAGGAGGAAAGTAGGCTCACACCTATATATTTCCTCAATGAGAACCCAGCTGAAGCATAAACACACGTCTGACTGGGAGACACACCATGAACAGGTACAGGTACTCCTAAATGTTCCCAGGGTTCTGAGGTACATAATAGAAGTGCTGTTAATGTGTCAGAGAGTGTGACAAGTCATAGAATGCCCACACATACTGCCACCACCCCCACCATTTCCACAAGTCATGTCATTAAAGTCATAAAGTTATACAGTTCCTCCACTGTGCAATTCCATACTTTTTAAGTTCTTAGAAAGAAGTCAAAATCAGCACAAAAATAATGCATAAATACTGCACACTTGTAGAATAGTAAACTTGACAAACTGTGGGCGGTTTTGATGCTACCCTTTTCTTTTGTTGAAAACAGAGACTTTAAAGAACTGATGTCATGCTTTGCACCCTGCTGGAATATCCCTGCCAGAGTTATTTTTTGAGAATGGTTGTGCCAATGTTACTTAAGCAGGAGATTATTGTTTAGGATAAAGGCATTTAGAGAGTGATGTCAGTGACAGTTGAGGTGCTCCATCTAAAACACAATATATGTTTATAAACACTGGTGTGACTCCTCACTTATAAAAGGAGATACATAGCGCTTTTGGGATCTAATGTAGCATCCTTATGGATGTGGAAATGGAGCACTTTTATGAGTACAGACATGACCTTCTCATTGTGTGTTCTGTATGTTTTTTTGTTTTAGATAGAATGGAGTTTGAGCTTCAGTTTATGCACAATATGCTTTTGATATGCTTGTTGATATTTGGAATGTATTTCACCTCTATATCGAAGTATCAAATTGTTATATATATATATATATATATATATATATATATATATATATATATATATATATCATTTGTTTCATAATATCGGATTGGTATAGGGGCTCTTTTCTGAACATTAAACATTGTGAAATATGTGTTATGTAAGTATATCTTTGGATATATACAATTTTTCAAATTCTGTATTTTGGGAAACTCGTTACACCTCTATATAATCACATATAAGGCTGTTTCTTTTTTGCACTTTGTGATGTCAGTTGGAGACAGGAGATTTTTCCAAATAGTATATATTGTATGTCATTGATGCACAATTCCTAGTGTATCTTTTGCTATCAAGCACTTGGTGCATTCGCAATGTGTGGCTATTAAAGCCACTGGCTTATTCTCAGACACTGGTGTGCCTCAAGTTGTTTTAGGGGTTAAAAGTTTCTTTGGATCAATGATAATGATAATGATTGATAGATTGATGTGACACTCCAACCAATCACTTGATAGAGTGAAGATTTAAATGTTGCGTGTGTGGCGACGACTCTCCGTTGTTGTCAGTTATGGATTCTAAGCTTTGATAAAGCAGCATCTGCAGTCGCGAAACAAGTAAGTTAAGCCTGAATGTATATTTTAATATTTTTGAGATTTTAATTTTAATAAAATAGAACAATATCCTGAAGCCTCCGCCTATTCCAATTGGATTCTCTACTGGTTCCATACTGGAATGGAGATGGGTCAAACTCTCAGTATGCATGGGAGTCAGAATTGCTGATAGCAAGATTCTATAAACTAGATTATGTGAGTATATTACATTATAATCACTTGAATTAATGTGTATGAATTACACTATTTTTCACTCCTTGTTTCTTGACTTTTTGGAAGTCTTGTACTGCTTGGCAGAGCGAGGATTGTGAGAGAGCTGCCAGTAGAAGATTTGTTCATCCGAAACTGTGTCTGGGGGCAGTATAATTCTCCAGAGGCCTTTTGTGGTTGGACGTAGGTCTTCCTCAGCTCACTATTTTTGTGAGTACGCACCTTTAGGGTGTTTGGTGGTGGTTCAATATTCTGAAGTTTGATGCACACTATGAGCGCCCCTTTTGTTTCTCCATTCTCTTTGCAATTTAATATTACAGTGGGAAATTTTGCAGTCATAGAAACCATTTTATTGCCAAAGGCGAAAAGGCAAAAATTTTATGTATTTTCTATGGGTAGGAATTTTTGCAAAAACAGGAAATTGTTGATTTTTTTAGAACATTTCTGCAGGAAATTTATCTGACTTTTCACCCATCCCTACTGGCAAGTAATGGTAATTCACTGTTTTTTATTACCACACACTGAGGCTGATGTAGTAAGAAACTTATGCGATTCTAGAGCAATCCAACTGCACGTTAGGGAAAAAGTAAAAACTGGCATTGATTAAATGGGGATTTAAATCCCTAGAATGATAGAGAGATCTCCAACACATTGCTATACACTGTGTTGAAGACTTCTGAATCATTCAAAGGGCTAGACTACACATTTAAATCAATGCTAATATAGGAAATTGTTATTTGTCCTCTAAGATCCAGATGGTTTGCTCCAGAATTGCAGAACTTTTGCTTGGTACTTCACTATGATTGTGATATGAGTGAATTTTACACAAACAAAATATTTCCTGAATTAGGATAAAGTGCCACACTGTGCCACCAAAACCAATATCTCAAAAAGTATTAATTCTGATATGATTGAATGTAGACAGACCCACAAACAAAATGTATTGTGCATTAGGATAAAGTGCCACACTGTGCCACCAAAACCATTATCTCAAAACCTATTAATTTTACAGAAAAAGGGCTAGTACAACATTTAGCCAGATTTTAATTTTCTGTAAAGCAAGCTAAACTTGTCTTATTGTGACAGGTCCACTTTAAATTTTCTTGTACACTACTCTATTGTAGCATTCACAAACTAGTCCAGCAAATGAAGGAACAGGAAAAAATCCAAAATAGCTATCACTGAGCTACAACTGCATTGGTTACCTGAGTAGGTAGCCATTTTTTTAACGTGTACAATGTCTGACAGAAAAAATGACTGAGCTGCAAATCTCAGAGGTAAATATCCACTGTTTAGGTAAAAGTATGGGCATTAGACCAGTGGTTCTCAAACAGTTTAAAGCCAGCGACTGGGTGGCTTCCTTCCTAAACGGAAAAGGACCACTATTATTGTTTAAGCCATTTATATCTATACAAGCACAGGGCTATATAAAGTATTCCAGGGACTGACACTGGTATTGCCAAGGACCAGAACATGTCTAGAGACAAGTTTCAAGGTCATTACAGATTGGTTATTCTGCACAGAGAATGTGGTTTAAGGTCAAGAGTTCTGTAATTTCACTAAGATGGAGATTTCCTCTATTTGCCAGCATGCTGCACTGTGCAGGTAAATAAATGTTTTTTGGTGGATAGTCAAACTTATTTATTAATGTAATGCTTATGAATTTTAGGTAGGTGTTACTTCTACTTTAAACACTGACATTCAGCACAATTTAAATGCTTATTTGATCCTCACATCGGAGGGCAGTGTTGTGATGGGGCTGACTGGCATAAGCGTCAGCTGAATATTATTGAATGGCATGGCATGGCAAGGCATGGCAACCTCCCAATGATTGGTGTAGCAGCCCATAGGATGTCATGCACATCTCTCATGTTGTATTTTGGAATCATTCTCACCAAAGCTTCTGAAGGCTACATTCTGATAAGTTCTGCAGGGAAATAATCACCCATGCTAACAGCATCATAGGATGGAACGATATCATGCATTTTTTTAACATCGGTATTCTCAACCATTTGAACCCAGCCTTAGAAGCAACTTTAGAATATGCTTCCTTCAGCAAGACTTGTTTCTAAAATTGTAAACAGCTAACTTGTATGTATCAACCACTGCAACCGTCTCCTAAGTAGCTTACAGAAAACATATTATATTCCCATCCAAACCAAAATGCCTCATTGTAATGCACAGGGCCTTGGACTTTATCCTAAATTGTAATATACTCTTTTGAATGCATGCATGAAAATTAGCAATGTTCAAATTAATTAACAATTACCATTCAATCCCTAAACAGCTCAATGTGAGAAATGAGTGATTATAGATGGTAAAAGGTAAATGTGAATGACTTGAATACATTTATTCTAGTTCTTTATAAGCTTTTATGTAACATTTAAGACTAAAACCTTGTGTTTGCTGGAAGCTGTAGGAATGTTTTAATTTTAATTAATGGGATGCTTTTTTTAATTGATTTTAATCAAAAACTGTAAGTAGATTTCTTTGATTTATAATTTTATGTATTTTTGGTAAAATGTAAGGGATTTCGCTACAGGAGAACAAAAAAGAGGGATGTATACAAGAAGGTAAAGATGAGAAAATCTGGCACAAAATGACCACTGTAGAGAACAAAAAAAAGCCTCCATGATTTAAATTGGAATTGTCATGTCAATATGTCACCCCCAGTTCATTGTTAGTATCCTTGTAATTATAAAAATAGTGCAATAAATTTTGTTAAGTATCGGCATCATTTGAAATCATAACTTTGTATCAGACTTGCAAGGGAATTGGGATCTGTGCAACTGTGCTGTCTGTCCCTGTGCTGTACATTAAGGTTAAAATGCAAGTCCCCCATTGGCAAATCCCTGTGAGTGACAGGGACAGACAGCATAGAAGCTCAAATCCCACTTCGCCAAGATGGCCGCACTCTCCTATTGCTGTAAGTCCGATACGAAGTTATGATTTCAAATGATACCAGCAGTTAGCAAACTTTATTACATTATTTTCATGATTAAAAGGATACTAACAATGAATTTGGGTTAATTATATTTAAATGATAGTTTCACTTTAAAGGGATAGTAATGTTTCATAATAAAAGCAGCTCTAATTAATCATCATATTATTTGGACTTTGGAGAGTGTCATTTCAATTCTGTCAGAGTTGTAGTTCAAGAGTAATTCAATAATAAAGTATCCCCCTCCTGCCCCTTTTACTGATGTAACACTTTACAGCCAGAGCAGAAGGGAGGTGCGCAGGTAGACTGCAGAGAGGGACAATGTTCAATTAAGATAAGGGAAAAAGCTGAAAAGCTTGTCAAGGGGGGCAGGGCTTTCATTGTTTTCATTGTAAGAAGTTTGTCCCCTGCTGTTATCTATCTGGTCTTACAACCAGGTTCCCCATCTGAGAAGAGATTGCTTACACTAGGTAAAAGGGGCGGGAGGGGAAACTTTGCTTGTGAATATCTCTTAAACCATAAAGGTTTGAGAGATAAGACTTATATCGTTCTTCATGTTTTTTTAATGCCTACAAAATAAAATAAAGTTAAAACAAAGTATTACTATCCCTTTAAAGCATCAGTAACCTATTTACTATTCACCATTGTTTGTCTTTAGGTTCCTGAATTCAGTGGTTCTTTGTTTAGGGACAAATAGATCATAATTGAAATGCTAATCAAAAAGCATTCTCGTAAAATTTTGAGGAACTAAACTATCAGTTGTTATGCTTCTATGAATAGGAGTAGGGTGAGCTTTGAGTTTGGGTAAGTTAATAATAATATTAATATTTTTTTTGTAGAAGGCCAGTAGGCCTTCTATAGTTATATTTGAACAAAGGTTCTATGTTGTTTGACCTTATAAATTAGGCCATAAAGTTTGACTCATCAACAAAACTGGCTGAAATTTTGGATTCCATATTGGATTGGCATTCCCTTTAAACCCTTTTATAAAAACTGGTTGTTTGGTTTCTGAGTACCAAACTACATAATAATATAATTACCTATGTATTTGGTACTATGAAAACAGAGCTACAACCCAAACTACCCTATGGATCATCACCAAAAATAACAGGGAGCAGGGTCCTGCTGATTACTGCTTAAATTTTTAAGCTAACAATATTATACTATTATTTTAATTAAAATAAAAAAATAAATAAATAAAAAAAAAACCAACAACAAACAAGTTAGTTTTTGGATATAACATAAATGGGCACATGTTCAGTGATGAGCATGTTACTATACATATGGTTACTTAGGTTATGGTAGGCTGACCTGATTGCCATCTACTGACAATTGTGAGTAGTTTAAAATCTCATCCCTCACTTATTAATTAATTTTGCTACACTTACATATGCTCTCACAGATGCTAACATACACTGCTACCATCTCACTGATAAAAATAGAAAACATTGTACCTCTGAGTGTAGATTTATTACATAAATCTTGTGTAAGAGAATATGATCTGTAGCTCTCATTTGCAAACTGATTTTTGATTTCCCCCATCTAAGTAGCTTTGTGCAGTTGCTACAAAGTCTAACATTCAAATAAGGTTAGGGCAGTGGGTTTATTTCTATCAGTGTTTTGGGCTCTTATCAAAGGGGGGCATCGTATACTTTACAGGATAATGACGCCTTCTGCTTTGGGCTTTGCAGCAGTTCAGAAGGGAGAGAAAGGGGAAGAGAAAATTGTACAAATAAAACTGAATAAATATATGAAAATTAATACCAAAGCTGTTGAAATTACCTGGCTAGATTGATGATTACAAATATATACGTAATATATAATTCAAATATTATTATACAGTGTTGTACTAGAGCTCAATACAACATTAGTGCTCTAATGAAGTTTCTCTTTCAAAATGCTCACATGGCCATAGTAGTGCCGGTCCCACCACACATCCACCAAGAGTTTCCTCTCCAGCCATTATATCCCAGTGGATTAACATCTGGAGCCAAGTGCTCCAGAAGGAATTCTCTTGCAAGACTATAGCACAATTGGAGAGTACACGAGATTCAACTGACCCATTTAGGTACATGAGAGTATTAATTTAGCTTTTGTTTGTTTCATGATTTAATAAATTACTACACTTAGAGATTGTCTCTGTCTGATTGTTCCCTCTGTAAATACCCTTTGAGCACTGATTAGCAAGACACAGTTCTCTCTCTTTGATGTACAAGGCCAATATTTTCCAGCAGCACAAGGGAAAGTGGAAGTCATTGAATATTAACCTTTTTTAACACCTTCATCCCATCGCCATTGTTTGACATCTCTTCCCATTCTCATTACTTAGTCACATCATTTAAACGTCATGATCTTTCATTTTATCCTATCTCATCATTCATTTCAATGCTACATATTGGACACTTGTGAAGGTTTGATTCATTCATTAATACTTGGTTTTGATTTTCATTTATCACACTTGTTATCAGATATATTTTCACATTGCCTCCCCCCTTTTTTTCTCTTTTGAGATTTCATATTGGTTATTTAGCTTCTTTATGAATATACTAGTTGAAGAGCCTGTTACAGGGACCACAGTGCCACTGCCAGCCGGTTGCAGGGCAGTCATGCTCAGTAGAGACTGCCCATGCCGCGGCTGATACAGATCTGGACGCTCCTTTGGACCGTCCAGCTCTGTATCAGCTGTGGCGGTACTGCGCATGACTGCAGCACATGCAGCAGTCTCTACTGCGCATGACTGCGTCATTACACACTTTTAGTGAATTATTATATAGGATTTCTCCCCGGTGCCCATGTTCCCGCTGTTCTCCACTCACACCCGTTCTCCCCTCCCTGTTTGCTGTATTACAGTGCGTTGTGGGCAGACATTTTTTTATTAATAAAACAAAACAGCTGAAATAACTTTTGAAAAAAAAGTGTAAATTATCTTGCTTGATTCAGCAAGAAAAGCAGTATAAAACACATACACATACATATAATTTTTTTCCATTAAAATGTTTTCTGTGCCTTTAAAACTGAGGCTGAAACTTATAAAGCTGCTCTCAGTGTATCAGATATACTAGCATCACTCTTATAACCACCTCCTCAGCTAACATTATCTTCATCTTACTCCAGATTGCTTGTGGCTGGACACCATCGCACCCTTACTTTACTCCTACACTGGGACATGCCATTTTATTTGCCCTTGTTGCAACATAATCACACACTTTCACTCCCACTCCTCAGATTTCTTCCATTTTACCATCAGCCCTCACTTATATAACTTGTCAACTTCTCATTATTGCTTCACAATCTCTAGCTTGTCAAGCTCATAGACATTTTGTATGCATTTCAAGAAGGGCTCTCTTATCCATCTGTTCCCAGTACTTTTCAATGTGGATTATAACTATCCTTATATGCTGTGTATTTTACACTGTTCTACACTATTCTATTGTCTGCACTGTTCTATTGTATTAGCTGTTGTACAGTGCAGTGGAACATGTTGCCATTTTTCAAATAAATGTTAATAATATTCTACAATATGCTGCGATCACTTATAAATAACCTTTAGGCATTTACGATGATCATTTGTATTTCCCTGTTTTTCATTTGCTTAGGTACATTAGTCAGGGAAATTAGTGTAAAAAAATAAGAGTGGCATATGGTACCTTTGCTAATTGATATGTGCGAGAGTATAATTATGGATACCACAACACAAGGGGTAAGCAAGCTTTGGAGCTCCAGCTTTTGGGGGACAACAACTGCCATCATCCCAACTAGATGCTGGCTGGATAGGAATGATGGGAATTGTAGTGCTTATCCACTGCAGTGCAAAAGATTGCTTACTAGCATATTTCCCTGCAAGTCTGTAATTCACAGAATGGTGAATGTTTGTCTAAATATTCACCTACACCCCACAATGATTGAGATGCTTCTCCAATGACTTGCTCCTCTATCGCTGTCTCATTACCTCTCATCACATCTTCATGCAAGATGACTTTACTATATACAGAAATACACATTTCCAAAACACACACATCTGTCATCAGATGACATGTCTGTCCTATGGGAAATCATTGAATAGGTACAATGTAACAAGGCATATGGCAAATGTTCCCTCTAAGGCATTTCACTTTTAACCTTTGCATTTTCCTCCCTGTACCTCCTGTTTTGCCTTCATGAATGACTAGCTTATGGGTAGGTAACATAGTAAAATAGCTGAAGAGGTGTAAAAAAAAGGCATGTGTCCATCACGTTCAGCCCATGCCATATCACCCCTGTTGATCATTGATGGATCAGCATCCTATTTGCTTTGAAGCCAGCTGTTATAATTCTCAATAGTTATGAGCTAGAAAGGTATCCATTACCTTTTGGAAGCAATTACAGTATCTGCAAGCAAAGCATCCCAAGGCAAAGCAGTTCATAACTTTATTGCCCTTACTGTAAAAAAAAACCCTATCCTTTAGTTTAAAATGTCTTTTGGATGGTCTCTTGTTTTCTGTTTAGTTCTGAATAAATAGTTCCTTGGAGAGTTTTGTATTGACCTTGAATATATTTGTAAATGGTAATCACATCACCCCTTAAATGCCTCTTATCTAGCATAGACAAGCCCAGTTTGGGTAGTCTTTCTTTATAATTCAGTTCCTCCACTCCTTTTATCAGTTTTGTTACAAGTCTCTTCTCTTATTTCAAGTTCAATAATGCCTTTTTGAAGTATTTGTACCCAAAACTGTACTCCATATTCTAGATGAGGTCTTTCAAAGAATTTATATATTCTGTAGGTAGAATTGTATTTCCATCCGGTGCATCTATACCCCTTTTTACTACAAATCTTTCTCTAACAAGGCTTCCCCATGTAGTTTCCCATTAAGGGTATATGTAGCATGTTTGTTTCTACAGCCCAGAGTAAAAACATCCTGCTCTGTATGCATTTCCTTACATACCTTGCAGAAACAAAAATTGAGACATTACTTTCAATTGCCCCTTCTAGATCATTAATAAACAAATTAAAAATTATTGAGTCCAGAGCTGAACCCTGTGGCACCCTACTTACAACTTTAGACCAACTTGAAAAGGTTACATTTAAAACAACTCTATGCCATCTATCATTTAGCCAGTTCTCTATCAATTCACAGATATTTCCCAAACCAAAGCCATTTTAATTTATGCAGTAACCTGCTGTGAGACACAGTGTTAAAGGCTTTTGCAAAAAAAAACCCATAATGTATAGAATTTAACTTCAGCATTAACTTAACCTCCCATACTTTTCTGTCCCTCTGAATGCAGAACAGTGCCATCAGTACAGTTAATTGAATGTCCCTGACACTGTGTCCATTTTGGCAAAAATGTTCTCCCACTGGTGTCTCTTTCCTTCTGTTGTTAACACTGTATCTGTGGGAATTAAATCTTTTATGTAATGGCTGTCCACTTTCACCCACATATAGAGTTGTAGAGCATTTTGCACACATGATGAGGTATATTACATTGGATGATTTGCAGGTGAAGCTACCATTGATCTTATGGTGTAACTGGGTGATTGAAATGGGTATCTTGTCCTTGGTGTACATGTGTGCACAGATATCATGGGGTGACTTTGAAATAACAACACTGACAAGTACAGATATAGTAAAATAATAACTTTATTGAGAAATAGAACAAATAATATAACTAGAACTTCCCAAACCCTCACAGGACCAGGTGTAAGGACAGTGCCTGAGCACTTCCCCAACCTTCACAGGACCAGGTATGGAGACAGCACAGGATCACCCGACTGTTAGGAGGCAAAGACCACTCTGAGTGAATGTGAAACACCAGCAGCTGTACAGGAGTTGTACAGAAGCAGCTGTGAAGCCCCTGTGAACCGAGGGAAAATCCCCTAGAATGCTAGGGTGGTTCAGCCCAGAGAAGGATCTTCCTAGCATGCTTGGGTAAACCAACAGGCAGTGGTGACTGAGAACCCCTTAAAACGCTAGGGTCAAGGAACAGGCAGTGGTAACTGAGAATCCCTAGAACGCTAGGGTAACAGAACAGACAGAGGTGACTGAGAATCCCTAGAATGCTAGGGTAAGGGAACAGGCAGCGGTGACTGAGAATCCCTAGAACACTAGGGTAACGGGACAGGCAGTGGAATGCCAGTAGCACGGACTGGCGCAGACAGAGCACCTCTCGACCAGTGTATACAATAGGGCACAGAGAGTGCAAGAGGAGGCAGCAGGCCACGGGTACAGATGAACATAAGTCAGCTGGAGCAAAGATCAGCACAAGGGGTAGTCAGCCAGAGCCAGGAGTCAAACTGGAGCAGGTAGTCAGCCAGAGCCAGGAGTCAAACCAGAGAGGGTAGTTAGCCAGAGCCAGGAGTCAAACCAGAGAGGGTAGTCAGATGGAGCCAGGGGTCAGACTGTAAAGAAAGGAAACTAGTCAGGGAGTAAAACGTAGCTGAAGTCAAACGTAGCCAGGAGTCATACACAGGAATCAAGCATCAGACTCACAAGAGCTATAGCGCACAGGTACACCACGAAAGGGCAAAGGAGAAAAGGCAGGTTGAGGCCTTTAAGGCCTAGCCTGTAGGCAGAGAGACTCACTCTGGCAATTAACAGCGGCCTATAAGAATAGCAAATGTGCCTCAGTGCGTCAACCAGGAAGTAATGCAATGTCGCCTGCAAGCACAGGTCGCTGGAGGCAATCACGGGCACCATGATAACAGATTTCACACCTCTTTTGTACGCAGGGAGATGTGCCATTTTTTGTATTTTTATTCATGGCACTCCTTACCATCAGTTGTTTTAAATTGGGAGGCTGTCTGAAGGAGAGTAAGGGAGACGATGGAATATGTTCTTAAGTCTTTCATCTGTATGTAATGTTGTTGATATTTTGTGTAGAACTTCAACCTGGGGGTGGTAAGTGACCACCATTGCATAAAAGGATTAATTCCCACAGATCCAGTGTTAACAACAAAAAGACAGAGACACCAATGGGAGAACATGTTTGCCAAAATGGACACAATGTCAGGGACATTTAATTAACTGTACTGATGGGACGTTCTGCACTCAGAGGGACAGAATAATATGGGAGGTTAAGCTAATATTAAAGTTTAATGTTATGTATTATGGCTTGAATAAAGACACAAAATTCCTGTCACATTATCACATTGTGAATTAACCTTTCCAACAGTTCCACTGGTATCATAAATACCTCTAACTCCTCAGAGGAAGACTGCAATTTACCATTGACTGATCAAAGTATCTGTCTGCACTGAGTTATCTGGTTTCCATTCTAAACAATGCAACATATACTTGTATATAGGAGACATTTTCACATTTATCTGTATAACATGCCTGAGGAAGAGACCTAAGGTCTTGAAAGTTTGCATCCTAAATCTGCTTAGTTAGCCAATAAAGGTATCAACAACTATATTGCCTCCAAAGACATCTATGGCATCCATGAATTAATAAAATTGAACATTTAAATATAGTTTAATTTCTACAGCACATGCAAATATCTACAAACAATTTTGTTACATTACTATTAACATTACTAGCAGCAAAATAGAAATAGTAAAAAAAAAAATTAATTAGATAAAATATTTTGGAAAGTTTAGCAAATCTACCCTTTTATGCTGGAAGGATCTACATGAAATAATGGTAAATTCAGAGCTGGATCATCCATTATGGCAATGTAGTCTATTGCCAAGGGCCCTTGGCAATATGAGGGGCCCTGTCTGCAAGTGATTCGTCATAGACAGAGATCCTGCTGCTTCTGTCGCTAACCTCTTGTGTCAGATGCCTTTTTTGTTGAAAGAGACCAACATCATCCAGTTTCTCCCACTTCCAATAAAGCCCCAATAACAGTACCTGCTAATAGCACTGTGTGTCTGAAGCACCGGATCAAGATATGTGGGGCCCCAAGTTGGTATCTTGCCTAAGGCCTGTATGGATCCATAATCCATCTATGAGTAAATTACCCATAAAGCATTCTGAGGGAAATTTATCAAAGGGTAGTAAAGGCAGAATACCAGGGGTTGTATTCAATAAGTTAAAAAGATGTAATTCAGGAGTAAACCAGCTGCACAGCAGAGGACAACATTCTCCATGATTTCTCTAGCATTCTGGAGGTTAAATGACTCTTTGGCACATTTAGTTTGCTCCAGAATTGCATTGCTTTTCAGCTTCTTGAATATGACCCCTGATATGCTGTTTATCACTGAAATCATTGATAGATATCTTCAGGATATATTAATGATCAGACATATTTCCCTACAGCAAGGAAATATGAAAAAGGTGGTGAAAATATCCTTATTACCACGGTACATGTGCACAGAATAGGGCTGCCACCTGTCTGGTTTTGACACGGATAGTCTGATTTTCAGGGTTACTGTTATCTCCTTAACACCCCATGATGTGCCAGGACCGTTGTCGGGGAGTTAAGGGCCAGTGATGGTCCTGGCACTTCACGGAAATTTGTGATCGCAGTGTGGCTGCATGCCGCGCTGTGATTATAGTGACTTCCATGCAAAAAAAAGTGCCATGGTCCTCTAGAGCGCCCCACCCCCAGACTACACAGTCCTTAATGGGTTAATATCCACTTTTTAGTTTCAGTAGGGAACACAAAACTTGAACGCACCACTCCACTTTGTGCAATATAGGATTACTTACTCACATCTATTTTTATTTCTTATATTTCATTTTAGCCATTTACCAGAGCATGGTTTAAAGGGATAGTAATGTTTCATACTAAAAGCAGCTCTAATTAATCATCATAGTATTTGGACTTTGGAGAGTGTTATTTCAATTCTTTCAGAGTTGTAGTTCAAGAGTAATTCAATGACAAAGTATCCCCCTCCTGCCCCTTTTACTGATGTAACACTGCTCAGCCAGAGCAGAAGGGAGGTGCTCAGGTAGATTGCAGAGAGGGACAATCCTCACTTAAGATAAGGGAAAAAGCTGAAAAACTTGTAAAGGAGGGCAGGGCTTTCATTGTTCTCATAAGAAGATTGTCCCCTTCTGTTATCTGTCTGGTCTTACAACCAGATTCCACATCTGAGAAGAGATGGCTTACACTTGGTAAAAGGGGCAGGAGGGGAAACTTTGCTTGTGAATATCTCTAAAACCATAAAGGTTTGAGAGATAAGACTTATATCATTCTTCATGTTTTTTTAATGCCTACAAAATAAAGTATCCCTTTAAAGGGATGGTAATACTTTGTTTTATGTTTATTTTATTTGTAGGCATTAAAAAAACCATGAAGAATGATTTAAGTCTTATCTCTCAAACATTTATGGTTTGAGAGATATTCACAAGCAAAGTTTCCCCTCCCGCCCCTTTTACCTAGTGTAAGCCATCTCTTCTCAGATGTGGAATCTGGTTGTAAGACCAGACAGATAACAGAAGGGGACAATCTTCTTCTTATGAGAACAAGGAAAGCCCTGCCCCCCTTTACATGTTTTTCAGCTTTTTCCGTTATCTTAATTGAAGATTGTCCCTCTCTGCAGTCTACCTGGGCACCTCCCTTCTGCTCTGGCTGAGCAGTGTTACATCAGTAAAAGGGGCGGGAGGGGGATACTTTGTCATTGAATTGCTCTTGAACTACAACTCTGACAGAATTGAAATAACACTCTCCAAAGTCCAAATAATATGATGATTAATTAGAGCTGCTTTTATTATGAAACATTACTATCCCTTTAAGTCCTTTGCTTTATTAAATAATTAAAAACGTTGTGGTTTAAGACCAGTGTTTATTGGCTAATGCTACATAACCACAAACAAACACGGAGCATGGCAAAAAACAGGTAAAAATATAGAGTGTAGTGTGGTGCTAAGGGTGTTCAGTTTTTATGTTACTAAAAGGTGGCAGACCTAATACAGTATATCTGTATGGATATGACTGCCACATAGTTTTACATGGGAGCTGCCAGACTGAGCCTGTTACAAATCAGACGTTGGAGAATATGAATATAGTCGATACACAGAGGAAAAACAATTATTTCCTTGTGTATTCAGCCATTCACCATTTGATGATTCTGTCTCTGTTTGCATTATATAGCAGACAGCTTGACATGAGATTCAGAGATGTTCAGTGAATGACAGGCTTTGATTGTCATACATCTGTGAATTATTACGGTTTGGCTCTGACCAATACATATGAAAAGGGTTACACATAGGGCACCCGTTTAAATGAATGCATGATAAAATGGAGTAAACAACTAGACGCGAGACTCAGAGATGTTCACTGACTGACAGGTTTTGATTGTCATACACTGGTGAATGAAAGATAATTCTGAGCAAGCTGCCCATGGTCTTTATATTCAAAAGAAAGGTGGAGGAATGCTGGCGCACATAGGGACACATAAACATTACCACTTATTTTAAATGGGGCTTTTTAACCCCTTGAATGACTGAAAGATTTCCACCTCTTCAGCAACCTAGAAGGTACTGACTTCATACATCCAAGGCTCCTATAATTTGCTTATTTAAGTTCCACTTCATCCTTATTTTCTCTGTATGTCTTCCTTTACCACTTTAGATCGTAAGCTTTTGAGCAGAGTCCCCATTTCTAGTGTTTCGTTTTACTAAGCACTTGTCACACTGTATTGGTCAAACTCTTAAATTGGAAAGCACTGCTTAAACTTGTGGCACAATATAAATAAACACATTCATTAATTCACCGAATTGCTTTTCTAAGCATTGGAGCCCTCTCTTGCCTTCAGTGGATTAAAAGCCCCATTTAAATCAACGAGATTTTTAGAACTTGTATTTGACCCCATGTGCTGTCTCGAGTTTTCTTTTGAACATAAGGCCCATAGGCACCTTTCTCAGAATTATGTTACATTCACCTGTCTATGACAATCCAGCCTGTGAGTTACTGAAGATCTCTGAGTCTCTTATCTATTGTCTACTCTCCTTTTCTCATTCTCAGTAAAGGAGCAGTAAACTTTTTTCTTTTTAGAAAACCTTTATGTTATGTTCTGCTGCATAAAACAAGGGTACTCCCACTGCTTTCAGTTGTTCTATTCAAAAGTTATAAAAATTCAAAGTGAATTACTACTTGATTACTTCCTGAAAGTTCAAAATGACAACATGACTCACATTTTATATCACATTATATGGACACCTGTTTGTCAGTGACTCACCTCTCCTAGAGAATGCAACACAATAACTAAGTGGAATTAGAGGGTGCTGTTAATTTTTTTTTAAATTAGTTTAAACTGTAATGTACATTTCTCAGCAGTGGGGATACCCTTGTGTTACTCAAAGGTGAAATCTAGTTTTTCATAACAAAGGTTTACTACTCCTTTAAATGGGTACCCTATGTATAACCTATTTATATGTACTGGTCAGGGCCCAACCTCGACATTCAGCTATTTTTATAGTGACTAACCAATATCAATACTGAGTTGCTTCACTGACCGAAGCTTATACTTAAATGCAGGATCTAGGGAATGAGACTTAGTAAAATAAAAATGTACTTAATGCATAGCTCAGTTACAGAGTACAGGGAGTTTGTTCAGTAGTCATCTGCTTTTTGGATTTCAGATAAGGAATATGTTTAAATAACTGGATGCCATAGATGTCTCCATTCCATTGTTTCCCATTGATGGATACCTCTCTTGTTTCCCAGGGGTTAGAGAGTGAAGTACAAATGCTGAAGAAATTAAGCATTTTTTATGTATTTATAATTTGTTTATATAACAATGGTTGGGTGTAAAGTTTTAGTATGTCCTTTATAACCAAGTGGCTAGAAGGATATACCAGCAGAGGTGGGGTGGAGTAGATTCTTACCATGGACAAGCAGGTAAGAGTAGCCATTGGCCCTCAACTCCAAAAATACAGTTAGATTATTTAATGGAAGAGAGCTGATAAGGTTCAGCCAGGGGAGCCATGGAATCTGAAAGGGTAGCCCTAAAAATATGGAAGAACTATACATTATAAATAAATTACTTTTATTTTGTTTAACAGACTGATTAACCCTGGTAGGTGTGCTTCACAATGAAGGCAAGTCATTTTGGTGCATGTAATCTCTTGTAATCCACTGCTAATTGTTTCCTTTTACAGACTGATAAAGACTTGTGTCCCTAACAAGCCATTCAGGTCTATTAAAACATAGGAGGTGTAACCTAGAGGCAGACTTCAACAACAGATTATTATATGCAGAACATTGAAGAGAATGCAAGATAGAGAGATATATATACATCTGACAGAGGTTTAAAGGACATGGTAATTATGCAAAGTCTACAAGTATAAGTATTATTATTCTCTACAGTATGTGCAGTTCCAGTTTACTGTAACCATTCTTAACTAGTAAAAGTTAGAACAGCATCTGTTGAGATAAATGAAGATAACAATGGCCAACCCCTTTCCTATCCACGATTTCCTGGCACAGAAAATACCCTTGGCTAGAGAGATCATCAAAGCATTGCTTCATATTGAGATCTCTTTAACATCCAAGTGATTAAATAATAGCCCGTAAAGGGGTGTAAAACTACTGTAGGGAAATTGAGATTCCTCTTGCCACACCCACAATTCAGATTGAGGGCTTGGCCAAGACAGTCAGCTGAGGCATCCTTCCAAATTTGAAGCTCTAGGCCAGAGGTTCTCATCCCATGCTCTTAGTACTAACCTTCAGGCTAGGATTTAGGAATGTCCCTGCTAGAGCATAGGTAAGTTGATCAGAGGCACATTCAGATTGATTTTTTCATCTGTTTACAAGTATATGAGAGGTCAGTACAATGATCTCTGTGGTGAGCTTTTCATTCCAAGGCCTGATCTGATGACCAAGGGACACCTCTTGAGATTAGAGGAAAGGAGGTTTAGACTTCAGCAGAGGAAGGGTTTTTTTACAGTAAGGTCTGTGAAATTGTGGAATTCCTTGCCCAAGGAGGTGCTTATGGCAGATACAATGGATACATTTAAGAGAAGATTAGATGTATTTCTTGCAAAATAGAACACAAGGATTATATATAATAAGGAAGGCCTTGTCACGGGGTGACTTGTGAAATAACGACACTTGGCAAGTACAGATACAATATAATAATATGCCTCTCCACCCTACACTAGACCAGGTATAGGAACAATGCAATGGCACATCCCAAACCCTTCACTAGACAGGTGTGAAGACAGGATCATATACTATACCCCAGAACGCTGGAGCATATACCAGGAGTGAGAGCACTTCTCCACCCTTCACGAGGCCAGGTACAGGAACAGTGTAACGATACTTCCCAACCCTTCACTAGACAGGTGGAAGGATAGCACACCGACAATACCCCAGAATGCTGGAGCACCACAAGGAGCGAGAGCACCTCTCCAACCTTCATCAGACTAGGTTGCAGGACAGTGCAATGGCACTTCCCTAACCCTTCACTAGACCGGTGGGAGGATAGTATACCGACAATACCCCAGAACGCTGGAGCACCACAAGGAGCGAGAGCACCTCTCCAACCTTCACCAGACCAGGTAGCAGGACAGTGCAACGACACTTCCCCAACCCTTCACTAGACCGGTAGGAGGATAGTCACAGACAATACCCCAGGACGCTGGAGATAACCAGGCAACTAGACTGGCCCTAGTAGGCTAGGGACTAGGCAGGCAAGGGTGAACTGACAGACAGAGGTGACAGACCCTAGAACGCTAGGGGAGATAACTGGCTACCCAGGATAGGCCGCAGCAGGACAACCGACAAGGCTCACAAGCACTTGATACTGCCAGGGAGCAGTAAGCGCGGTAGTGAATAGGCCTAGGTAGACCCAAGAAGGAAGTCATCCTTCTCTGGGTAGGCCGGAATGGAAAGTCAACCTGAGTCGGGAGAGCAACGGAGTGAGAGTCAACCAAATCCGGGAGGAATGGTTATATGAAGTCAGGAGTCTTAGCCAGATCGGGTAGTCAGACGAAGCCAGGTGTCTTAGCCGGATCGTGTAGTCAGACGAAGCCAGGGGTCTCAGCCGGATCAGGTAGTCAGACGAAGCCAGGGGTCTCAGCCAGATCGGGTAGACAGACAAAGCCAGGAGTCAAACTGGAATGGAAGTCAGACAAAGCCAGGAGTCATACACAGGAATCAGTAATCGGAACACAGAAGCACAATGCTCAGGAACACCATGAGAGCGCAAGGGGGTATAGTTGGTCTGAAGCCTATAAGGCCTAGCATATGGGCGGAGACCACACATCACTTCCCAGTGGCCTAAAAGAATAGCACGTAGTAGTTGAGCAACAACCAAGGCAAGAACAAGGTCACCAACACCTCAGAGCACCACTGGAGGCAATCACGGGCACCGTGATAGGCCTGATAAATGACTAACTTATTTGGTAGCAGGATAGCTATACAATTCTTGTGTCACTAGGGTATGAGGCATAGGTTGAACTTGATGGACATGTTTCTTTGAATTTGCCAACCCAAAAATAAAAATAACTTTTTAGATTTCACTTACAGTATTCTTCTATCTTCTCAGTTATAAATGATAGAGTACATGTTTTCTTATGTACAATAAGCAAACCAGAAATATATCCAACTATTGTCTTGCATAATTGTAATTCACGCTACAATTCTTTGGATGCTAGACCTCTGCAACACATTGATTCCCAATACTTTTTAGATGTCTCTAGCATACAAATGGGATGCTATTGGTCAATAAACCCACTAAATGTTAAAAGAGAACTAACAATTCCTAATAATAACTCTCACTTACCTTATTAAAATTGGAAAATCCTAATGGCCATTAAGAATTTTGCCTTTGTTCAAGAGATAACACTTTCAGTCAGTCCTTGATATATTGTCCATAGAGGGAAAAGAGAAGAAAGAGGGGCGCTCCTAGTGTAATATATTCCTATAACGGAGCCATCACCAGTGATCCACTGTACTTACAATGATGAAATCCACTAGTAGTGGTCCGCTGAATGGGTGAGAGATTCAATCAATCCCCAAATGGAACATGGATGCCGCTGTCCAACAAAGAGCCAAGGACCTCTTCAGAATCCTTGATGGAAAAGAACAAAACAACAGCCAGAAGGGGCGCAATACCACTATTCACAAACAGTAATAGTAACAATAGATATGTCTCATTCTCACAATTAAAACCGGAGACCGGTTGATAGAGGACAAATGGAGAGCAAGCAGGGTGTTGAAAATCCACCCTGCCACGGATATACACCTCCCAGAATGAAAGGAAAACTCTAGATCGGCTCAATTTATTAAAAATAAAAGGTGTGACCACTAGTACATAAAGCCCAAACGCTCAACACTTTTCAAAGCAACAGCTTCATCAGAAGCTAAATAAAATGCATACAATAAAAAAACAAACTACATAAGTTTCCCATTCATTCTGAGAGGTGTAGCTCCGCTCCCCTTCTGGCTGTTGTTTTGTCCATAGAGGCAGACATGACATATGACAATTTTTCAAATAGAAGCAGGCAGGGTGCATGAGCCAAATTAACCCTTTAAGGAGCAGAGGGGTGAGCAACACATAGCAAAGCAATGAATTGCTCACCCCACTGGTACTTTAAGGGTTAAGCTCACCATGTGTGGTGAGCAAAGCTTGAAATATCATGGTCTTGTTTGCAACTGCCATATCCACTTCCATGGACCTGACTTAGAGGAAGTACCAAAGATGTCATGTCTTGAACAAAGACAAAAGTGAAACATTCATAGGGGCTGTTAGAATTGGCCATAGTAAGGTAAGTTTGTATTACTACTAGGAGGTGTTGATTGCCTTTTAAGCTTCAAATTTAAATTGGAGCCTTCTTCCCAAATGCACATCTCAAATATATATTTTGCTTGTTGAATTTTTTTTATCTTTTAGCCATGCTTTTTTTCTGTTTGTTGCTTGGTTCTGCAACTGCACAATCATTTTCTGTCAAATGCTGTAACTATGCTGCAGTGGAATGATTTATGGTTGACTGCTTTAACAGCTGGTTTTGAAATTCAACCAGCTCCCTATTGTATTCTGAGAAGTGTTTATTGCAAATTTTGCTCAGTATTTTTTTTTTTAACCCATAGCCAAGTGTTTGTACAGCACATTCTAAGCAGTGCATTTCACACATTTTCTAACAGGAATCTATATTTTTTTAAACTACAACTCTCAAGAAAGGCCTAGTGCTACCTTGTGGGGAAGGGCAGAGGGAATAAAAGGAAAGCAGGGATGGAGCAATAAATGATGCAGCAGTGAATTGTGGGGAAAGGGAAAAGGGAAGTGGATACGGTGCAGTAGGTGCTGAATAAGAATGGAGGGTGCAGTGGATAAGAGAGGAGAGATTGTTGGGTAAGGAGCAGTGACTGAGGAGACAGTAGTGATGAAGAGAGGATAGGTGAAAAGCAAAAGATGAGGAGGCTGTAGAGAAGATGGTGTAGCAGTGAGTGGATGGAAAAGCAGTTGGAGGAGGAAGAGGCTGAGTGAGGATGGGGAGTGAGAAGATGGGGGTGGCAGCGAGAGGATGAGTGGGACATTTAAAAGATGAGAACACAACTGAGTGATGTAAGTGATGAACGCTTTATTTGGCAGTCATTGTCTCCGTCTCCATAGAAGCCATTTGATTATGAACTTGTTGACACAGGATTATGGGGCTTCTGCAGGTAGAGGAAAAAGCTCTCATGAGCTCTGAGTAAGGAGCTGACATCACCCAGTTGTGCAGATATTGGTGATATGCGCAGCAAACTGGCAGAATATGGGTCTCTGCACTGGCAGAGAGGGAAAAGGGGTCTGGTATTGAGCCTATACTGCTCTTTTACTATATATTTTTGTCCTTTGGTGGCTGCTACTCTCACCTCTTGAGCACATATATATTTAGAACACAGGAGAAACTAAGTCATATTCAATTGCAATGCATTCCAAGGGCATAAATAGTTCCAGTTGATTAGTTTGAAGAAGAAACATGTCTGTGAAATGTGACCATTGCCACATCTCTGTTGCCACATCTCCTTTATTGATCCAGAGTAGTGATTCTCGGCTCCAGTCCTTGGGACACACAACAGGTCAGGATTTCATGAAATCAATAATCAAGCACAGTGTATGAGGATGTATAAAATATGGTTCCATACCAAGCAAGAAGGGTTTAATCAGGAGATAATAAGGGGTTCTTGTGTTTCTTAATCAGGGGTTGATAAGGAGCTAATGTGTTTCTTACAAGTCTTCTGTGCATAATATGTTTATTATAAGCTTCTGCCTTCAATGTAACAGCTTCAAGACCATGTAGTTAGAGCAATAAGTGCTGACCGTGCAGTAGCAGAACACAAGCGTTGGCACGCACTATGCATGTAGCTGTGACATAGGTGTTTACATTAACCCTCGTAGCAGCAGAACAAGAGCTGGGCATTTGTGACGTACCTTGTTGACACTAACAGTGAAACCTGATAGGGTCAAGCATCCTGGTCAGGACGTGATCAGGGTGTAATAGAGGGTATATATTGCTGGGTGCTGTAGGGGTTTTTTAAGAGCTTCATCCGGAATGTGAATGTGACATTTCCTGTTGTGTGTCTGTGCAAGATTGTATTGGCTGTGGTCAGATCCATCAGGGAATCTCCCACATGAGCTGAGATAATATGCTGATAAGTATTATACTTATTGATAATAAAATCTGTGATTAGCTATAATACAGTGTGTGTCTGTTTATTTACTTTGGAATCTAAAGAATCCTCAAAACACAGACAGCTCGATCACAACAACTAGAGGATAAACACAGCACTAAACACTTGACTGGCACCATAGGTGGGATGGAGAAAAAGGATATATAAAAGATAATAATACAAGCCAAAGTTAATGGGCAACAAAACCTGAAACAATCAGATTAGTATACTTTTCTTAATAGTAATCTTGTGTCAGTCTCCTTAAAGAGGTAGCAATGTATCGTTTTAAACGCAGCACAGAACATTAAATATAATGAATATAAATGCTATGTGACACTCTTAGTCTTCAAAACTGTTTAGTTATGATGTAATTAGATGTTAGAAGTTGATCCCTAACACCCCCTTTGCTGTTCTGAGGCTGCCTCCCCTCAGATCTGAAGTCCGGTCGCTTGACCAGACAGATCACAACGAGGAACAATCTTCCCTTACTCAGTATAAGTAAAAACCTGCCCTCTTTCTCAAAGGAGGGCAGGGTTTTCCTAATACTAATTGATGGTTGTGCCTTGTGATCAGCTGTCGGAACTCAAACTGGAATGCTCACGTCGGCAAAAGGGACATGAGGAATCAACTTCAGCATCTAATTACATTGTAACTAAACAGTTTTGAAGAATAAGAGCATCAGGCATCAGTGCTATTCATTATATTGAATGACCTGCGCTGAGTTTAAAATTATATATTACTATCCCTTCAAACTCCCATGCTGCTTGTCCTTACATACATAGTAACATAATAACATAGTAAATTAGGTTGAAAAAAGACACAAGTCCATCAAGTTCAACCTTTGCCTCATACCCCAGAGACATGAGAATTATATAGCTTTCCTGCTGCCAAATAGTCTTTATCAGACCTTCCTGTTTTGCTAACTAATACACAGTATATTCCTGTATGTTCTTTTTTGAAAGAAATGTATTTAATCTTCTATTAAATATATCCATTTTATCTGCCATAACCACATCCTTGGGCAGGGAATTCCATAATTTAACAGACCTTAATGTAAAAAACCCTTTCCTCTGCTGAAGCTGAAACCTCCTTTCCTCCAATCTCAAGGTTTGGACACAGGTTATTTGATCTGGCCTTGGAATGAATAGCTCACCAGAGAGCTCCTTGTATTGATGTTAATGTTATATATAGGTTCTCCACCATTGTGTTTTAGCATTCAAGCAAGAGATAAAAAGGTTAAGTGTAGTATAAAGTAAAAACGTATTTAGAACACAAAATAGGAGAAAACTATATGCATGTAACATGTCTCTTAAAAATACAAAAAGTACTCGACACACAAAATGTTTAACATTGACACATGACCAGATGTGTATGATATAACCATGAAGAAAACTCATGAGAGGAAAAGGCACACAAAATAAAAAAAGAAATAAATGGATATAGAAAGGACACTATACCTAGATCTGATATACAGAGACTAGGAGTGGGCAGATATCACAGATTATAAATAAACATTCCCAGTTATGTAAATTGGGCTTTTGACCTACTGACTGCTACAGAGATCTCACTACCACATTGTGAAACAATGCTTTGGAAACCTTTCTAGCACTCAAAGTGGGAGATGATAAAGAGGTGGAAAAGTGGAAATAACTTCTCCAATGATATCACTTCTCCAGTTCCTATGTTATTCTATAGAGCCTATGTACTAAGGCCTCGATCCAAATGTTGGAGACGCCTGTTTTTTCTGCAGACAGCATTTTTTCCAGTACAGTAAGCTATTCAAATGTCTGTGCTGTGAAAAAATACCGGCAAAAAAAGAGGAGTCGTGTGTTAAAGTTAAGAGGTGTTTTCATCCATTGAAAATTATGAAAACACCGTAAATAGCAATTCAAATGTCTGTGTTAGCCAAGAAAAGGTGATAAGGGACTCGAGTTATCGCAGGAAAGTTAAGACCTATTTTTTTTTAACTTGAGTCCCTTTTCGCCTGTTTAAACAGCCGACGCTGTGGATGTGGATGGCTCTAAGCCCCATATCAATACATCCAAAGGATGAAAAATGTTTCAAAAGTTAGTAGAATTAACCCTATGAGTGCCAGTGGGGTATAATTACCCTGCTGGCATTCATAGGGTTAACTTGACTAAGTAAGAAAAAAATCACATGACAAGTAACACTTACCATTAATCCTGATGTCGATCGGTCATCTTCTGTCCCTTTTTCTTCTCTTCTACCTTCCCTTCTGTCTTCTTTCTTCTTGCTGTAAAACACAAAAAAAAGTAAAAGTTAAAAGCATACATATGCGGCACACTAATACATAGTTTAACACCTTGAGTGCCAGAGGGGTACTCAACGCATTGCAAAAGCAATGCGTTGTGTACCTCTCTGGGACTCAAAGGGTTAAATTATGCAGTAGTGTGCCAGTTGTTAAAATATAAATGTCCCCATGCATATTAAATCTTTCTAAAATATTCCAAGCCAATCGTATTCCCATAAGTAAAACGTCCAAAATTATACTTAGCATTTATATATAAGTTGTCGCTGTGTCCGTTGCTGTGTGAGGCCACTGAGGCGGTGGCAGAGATAGAATAATGCACCACTTCTCCTCTTCATGTCCACGGGCCGATAAGCTTTATCTCCTGTTTTATCAAACATTTTCCTATTGAAGTCTATTGGGAAAACTGGAGATAAAAGCAGAGCTAAAATTAGCAACTGCATTTGAATCCAGCCCTTAACGCACAAAAAGGATGTTTGGACACAACACCAGTTTTGTGGCCTAACGTCCGTTGTGCTTAATGCCGGTAGGACATTTGAATACTGACCAAGACATTTTATTTTGTTGGTCGGTATCCATTTTGCTCTACCGGCATTTTTGTCCTCCAACATTTGGATCAAGCCCTAAGATCTTCAAAGCTAGATAAATCTTAGTGTATTGGCTCTATAGAATAACATAGGAACATAGGAACTGGAGAAGTGATATCACTGCAGAAGTCATCTACATTTTATCACGCTTGAGTGCATCTCCCCCAAAAAGTTAATAATCCATTTTGAGAAACAGGGAATTGTTATTTGCCCCAAAATTGCTCCTGTCTTGCGCTGTACATACTGTTGAGTTTTATTTCCTTTATTATATAGACATTCCAACTACATTTTTTTTATACAGTTCATTGTAATGGATGAAATGTTAGCATAATATAAAAGTAATAAAAACAGATGTACAGCAGTAGTATCAGTATACCTTAACTCTTTAAGAAACAGAGTTAAAGCTACATAATATAACTAAAAAATATTGCAGAATGGTAATTCTACAAATCGCACTTTACATGAAATATACATGCTTTTGCTATGAAATGTTCTTGATCTCATATTTGTTGAGGATGGCAGAAAAGCCATGGAGACTACAGTGCATTGTGTAAACATGGATATGGCAATTATATCAAGGCTTTTTATGTCGGTTCTTTATGAAGAAATTTGGACAGAAGGTAGACTGCAATTCCCAACATGTCACTTGACAGACAGATAACTAAGTGAATCACCTGTGCTCTTATAAGAAGCCATCAAATGATTACGCCATATGATTTTAACCTTTGTTGACCACATACTGTGGAAAAAATCTGTTCAATAAAAACAGTAGATTAGTGCTTTTCTCCTACCCAAAGACATGTTGATAAGTGCAATCAAGAAATAAATAAAAAGAAAAAAGTAGGTGTTTACAGCACATGGTGTTTAAACCAATTCAGGGCACAGGATGAACTCTCTCTAATCATACAGGGTATATGCTATATCTTGGCAAATACATGTATTTTTGGATATACTGCAATATTAATTTGGAAGCGAAATCTTTAAAAAGCAAGTACAGTGCAGAGGATGCATTTATTGAAGAAATATTAAATATATAAACTGAGGAAGATGGCAGCAATAATAAAGCAATTATAAAAAAAAAGACAATATCTTTGGTTTGGAGAATATTCTGTTTAACAGCAGGAGAAGAGAAATAGTTTTTACTCTCTCTCTCTCTCTTTTTCTCTCTCTTTCGATATATATATTTTTTTCTTTAATCCTGTTGTTACAGTGTAATCAGCATCTAGCCAGCACTCATTTACTGTGTCACAAGTTGAATTGAGACTTATATTTGGATGAATCTCACCATATTTAAAATGTGGATCTCCTCATACTCGCAAAGACTTTCCCATTCCTCTCATCACCTTTACTAGCCTTCTAATTTCCTGTCTGTACACTTGTTTCTTTTTCTATGTTTGCTAAAAGTGGGTTTAAATTGTAAACTTGATAACCCTTTGAGTGCCAGAGGGGTACGCAAAATGTTGTTTCACAATGGTTTTCTTACCCCTCTGGCAATCTAAGGGTTAATTAAGTACCGAAAGTGTCAACTTAATTGCTTTACTACAGTGGCATATCTGTACCTCCAATGTATATTCTGTTGAAAACCCTAACAAAAATCTACTTAAAAATGCAGATGAAGCTGAAGTCTTCAATCTGTAGATTTTTTTCCTAGCAACATATGTACTACTCATCTCTTAAACTGCAACATCAGGAAAGAGGTGTAGAGTTATGCAAACTGCACCAAAAATGGTCTGACTGACAAATCTAAATGACTACAGGTCTGTGATGGTGGGTAATTTGGATAAAGGGTTAGATGGGTATAAGTTTGTCAGCTGGGCAGAACAGCTGTTATCTATGGAGATGTTTAACAAGGCATTTTTTATGTATAAGGTGCAGTACATGACTATGTTAGGATGATATCAAAATTATCATAACAAGAAGGACAAGATAATTAAACTATGGCATGTTAGATTTTCCATGCTAGTTATTGCCACACATTTCAGTCAAGATGCTGGAACAGTACACTGATGTTAGTCGTGTTGGGTTTAAGAACACCAAATGAGTTGCCAGGGATGGCTCACAATCTTGTGGAGAACACATATCTCATCACCTTCTTAAAGGGAGACATGCTCCAAAGTGACTTCCAGAGATCCACTGGAAAAGTTGTGTCAACTCAAAACATTCAGTATAATTTTCATTATAGTTTGTCTCTAAGAGAGACTAACCATACCAAGGCCTACTGCTGCTGTCATAACACAGTACCCATTGGTGAGAATATTGCTCTTCCACACACTACTTGAGGCAGGAATGAAGGTATGTGCTGTTCAGTGATGAGCCCCAGTTGTGTCCAGGATGTAACAATTGTTAGACAATAGTATGTGGGCATTATAATTTATATGGTGAAATGTGTATCTTCCAACTCCACCTGGGCCAGATTTAAGTATAATGATATAAGGTAGCATCATGCATGGCAGTTGTGCACCATTTGTATAAATTACATGCATTCTGACTGATGTTACGTGCTTAGACTTGGTGGTATAACACATCATGTGACCATTATTCCCTAATGTTCCTGAAATTCTGCTGCAGCAGGATAATGCCTACCCAAACATCCACGTATTACCATTCCACATATTCACCAAACCTTTCCACATCAAATGCATGTGGGACCTTAGGCTTTCCTCCTTTCTTCTGGGATACTAATTGGGTTATTGTATTCAGTTGGGAATATAAGAATTTTAAAGACTTTTCTCAGCTGGCTAGATTTTGTTGTAGATGAAGCATATTATAACTTCATGTATCAACAGATTTCTCTTGTAGTGTAAGGGAAATCGGAGATAAAACCCAGTGATAAAGTTATTATTTGCTCTGGAATCTAGCTCAAAGACTACAGTAATGTACTTGACAGGTATACTTAAGTTATGTATTATCTGCATGTGCTTTTCTTTAATTAAAAGTTGACCCACTATGAGAGTTTAATAAAAAAATAAATTTTTGTAATTATGTAGTTTATGTTCACTTTAGACTATTTATGATTTGCTCATCTTAGTACAGTAGAACCTTATGAATTGTTTAAAGTTCTAAAGACTCCAGCTGTGTTGATTAATTACTAATGAACATCAGAGGATTTAATGAGAATGTATACTAAGATCCATCCAGAAGATGATTGATTAAATTTAGCACTAGCTGTTAAGAGAATACTTTTTCTCATGAATAACATCAACTTACAGAGAGATTATTGCTATATTTTAATCTTCAATAAATGAAAGTATCAAATATGGAGAGAAGAATGAAAGAAGCAAATAAAAAATAATAATGTAGCATTATTTTATAATGCAGGAACATAATTTTATGAAAGATACACACAATTTAATTTCTGCTTAATTCATACAGTGCAGTGTCTACTAGGATGTATTCATTTGCATAGATACCTCTCTTAAACATTAAATACATAATAGTGACCTCCTACCCCCCAGAACAAGACAGTGCTGAGCTACCTATGGGATGGATCCCACTGCAGATGATAAATATGTCCACTGTTTTTATCTCACTAAGTCCTATTGATGTTTATAGGAAAAATCTGTTGACAAAACCAATGATGATGTAATCACCTTCAATGGAATCCAGTCCTCGTTGTTTTATGATACAGTGTTCAATATACTATTATATTATTAAAAAGAAAAGGGGAACAATTCTGTGGTATACCAACAGCACCATAAAGACTTGTATTGATGGCCTGAAGTCTCAACAGTATTGAAAAGCAATGTGTTGGAGAATTATCTAGCATTCAAGGGGTTAAAAGCAACATTGAACTCAGATGAACCTGGTGAATATACATTTATCCCCCATGATGCAATTGGTTTGCTCCAGAGTTACTCCATTTTTATTTTAACCCTTTGAGTGCCAGAGAGGTATACAACGCATTGCATTGTAAAGTGTTGGATAATCCAAAATAGAAAAACATGGAATAAGTGCTGAATCTGAGTGATGACCATTCCAAAAAGCCAATAAAATTACAGAATAGTAAATAGACACAAGATAGATACAATAAATAATCATCTATCGATAAAACAATGTTGCATGTAATCTTCAAGATACACAATATGAAAATAGTGTGTAGTCCAAAATTGATATACAAATGTATGCATTGATAGTCCCTGAGGAAGTATAGCTAAAAACAGAGTTAAAAACATATATGTAATTATAAGAACAACCTTAAAAAGTAGTCTAGGAATAGATAAATGTCTAAAAGTGATGCCCTAAAAACTAATAAGATACACACATTTTCGGAAAAAAAAAGGATAAAACTCCACAAAGTGTGAATGGAAAAAGATGATTCTCTGATCTTACAGTTAGAACATTGTTAAAATGGACATGAGTAGGGATGGGCGAAAATTTTCGCCTAAAACTGAAACCTGGCGAAAAATGGCACTTACTGCTTGATGAAAAATTTCTAGCGAAATGTGCAGTTTTTCCCGATTTTTCCTGCTTTTTTCGCCTAGCTCATTGCATTGAAATCAATGGGTAGAAATTTTTTCTCCATCTCACGAAAGTTTTCTACAGCCATATAAAAAGCTGTCAGGCTCTCACAGCAGCCATTCTGTGTTTGTGAGAGGAGAGAGCAGCATGTTTTTGAGCTAAAGAAGATAGGAAAATAAAAGGGAACTGAACCTTAGTTTTAGAGAGTCATTCCGGTAGGATATTTGTTCTCTGAAGTAGGGTAGTCTGGGGGCACAATGGGGAGAGGAAGGGACCCAAAATACCCTAAAATTTGGTGTGACAGACTAACAAGACACAAGCAGCTGGGGTCCAAATTGCTTGCTGATTTTACTTTTATTGGCTCTGTGCTGGGGAAGTCTGGGAAAACAAGTTGATGATTTTGTTTTTTATTTATATATATATATATATATATATATATATATATTTTTTTTTTTTTTGGGACTAACTATGATAAGATATGGTGGACAACTTAAAAATAAATAAAGAAATAAAAAATAAAAAACTTAAATAATTAAATATATTAGACAGTTGACTGGGAGCTCTGTGACTGAGGCAGACTTGATTGACAGAAGACGACATTGAGAATTTAGTTGCAGGCCAATGCAAGACATGGCACTCCACCAGTTGTGTACTGTAGAGAGTAAAAATACACACAGTAGTTGAGTAATGTCTAGCAAATGCACAAGCGAGAAAGGGGAAAGGTGGAGGAAGTGCAGGGGTGTGGGAGTAAGTATTAGTGCAAAAACTGACTGCAGCAATCGTTGCTGAAGCACGTGCAATAAATGATGATCCCTCTCCTCCCGGAGTAGATGCAGTTTGTCAAGGTCCCACCAATCACACCATGCCAGTCCCCCACCACTACCGTACACATCTGCCACATTGTAGGTTGTACTTTATTTTTTTAATCACTTGACATCATCTTGAATACATGCCGGTGTCACTTAAGCAGGTAGTAAGTGTTTTGGCAGCAAAGGACAAAGGCACTCTGCATGCTAACACATTTTTCTGTAGGACTCACAACTTTGACTTCCAACTACTTATTTATCCATTACAGCCCTCACCATATTACACATAGGAAAAAATGTGTTGGAATAGGAGAAAAAATGTGTTGAATTGGCAAAAATGTGTTAGACTATGCAAAAAGTGTGTTAGAATAGGAGAATAATGTATTGAAATAGTTGAAAAATTTGCTGAAATAGGCGAAAAGCAGGACAATTTTGCATTGGAGAAAAAGAGAGAACTATCACAAAAAATAGCCAAAAATCGGCAGTTTTTCACGAAAAGTCATGCAGGAAATTTTTCTCACTTTTTGCCCACCCCTAGACATGAGATGAAAATGATATTATAGAAGAGAAATGGTATGAAGGTGAATAAGGAACTATATATGAGGATGAATGAACGTGAAAAAATGTAGATGAAAGCCTTTCAGATTCTCTCAATATTTCCTCCAACAGGACTTAAGTTCCATTACATCCACATTTAAACTTATAACAACCTTCTCTTCTGCTCAGAACATGAAAACATCCAACCTCTTAACAACTAAGTCATTAAACAAGAAGAAGGTAGTGTTTATTACAACAAAATTCTTCCAAACATAAGATACACAAATGCACTTTAATGAAAATTGGCAAAAGTCAGTGTATCTCCTTACCAGTTCCTGTAGTTTGCAGCAACAGTGTATATTCCATCTCCAAGTCAATGCAATATGCATGGTGGCAAAATACCCTAAATAAGTGAATGGTGGAAATCAATGATATGCATGGACACATGAAAATTATTGTGAGATAGTAGCAGAATGTAGCTCCCTCCCAGGTATGTCCCATGAGGGAAAAGCCCATATTCCCCAAACAGAGCTGTCCTGAGTTCTGTGACATTTACTACTTGCTCAGGTGCATCTGTTACATGCTATACTATTGGACATATTATTCATATTTTTGAAACCATGCGTATTGCCTTGACTAGGAGTACAGCCTTGAAGTGTGCTTTTACTTATGTAGTACCTGCTTGAGTATTAATAGAGAAATTATTTTAATATTCAACCTATCTAATTACTTTTTCTCATCTCTACTATCAAGAGGTAAGATGTAGTTTGTTAAAGTTCCACCAAAAGTTCCACCAGCACCAGCCTTTTAATAAACCATCTAAAAGCATTGAAGACAACGAGCCACATTCCAGTATTGATGGCATAGTGCAAGAAGGTGTAGCAGCTCAACCAACTGCTGCATCTGACAGTGAGACATACAGGCACAAAAACACCTGTCCTGAAAGTAGTAGTGAACGTTGCGAAAATCCATCAAAGGGGAAAAGTAAAAAGATATTGTTTGAGACCACTAATAGCCTAGTGAAATATAAAAATAGTAGAGAAGAAGTAGCAGGTGAAGCTGAGGAAGACCTAATTACTGATGATGTAGATTTAGAATATATCCCTCTTGAGAAATATCTCTATAAAGTGAAGTGTTCATTAAAACTATTGAGTTTGTAGGTTCAGGCTGCTTGTGAATTATATACAGGAGTAAAGCATTCTTCATGCTTTTGCAGATATTTCGTTAGGAAAATTTGCCTTATTCAGAGTGAAACTTTCAATGTGTGTGTGGCAATGTAATCGATCTAAACTGTAATGTGCATAGTCTCCCCATTAGAAAAATCATTCATCGGGAACCATTTTGGCACAAATGCAATCCATGTCTTTGTCAGAAAAACATTACATGTTGGAAGTTATAAACTGCAGCAGATTGCTCTCAATTGCAAATATTTGGGTGTTATGTATTAATGTCTCATGGTTACTAAAGCAGAGCAAAGGTAGGCCAAAAAAGAAGCTCTCTCTGTATATCGTTTTAAAGATGGAGAGATTCTGGGTAATGCAATTTCCTCTTATGTATCAAATGTAAATCCATTTAGCTTTCAAAGGACTACAAGCCCCGTTTAAATCAAGAAATTGTATTTTCTCTATGCCCCATTATACATGCATTAGACAATTAATAAAGGAAAGGAATGCCCCAAAATGTCCATTAACTGCCCCCTGTCTTCCGCTTGGTGCAATTTTAGTTAACTGGAGAATTTCTATAACTTAATAGAGCGGGTGTTAGGCAGTTGTAGGGCTGTGGAATTAATTCTAGTGCCTGATTGCCTGGCTTTGAATTAAATCATATTTGTACATTCCAACCCATTGCAACTAAAAAAAAATTTAATTTCTAAAAGGTTTCACTACCTCACAAAAATGCATTGATTCTAAAAAAAAAACTTGTTGCTTCTAAAAAAAAAAAAGTCTAATGGCTTCATAAAATTTCTCATTGCTTCTAAAACAAAATGTCATATTCAATAAATTGAAGCAGTGAAAATCGTGGTTCTGTAAGAAAGTCGCTTCCTGGTGGAATTTTGTAGTAAAATATTGCACATTCTGGGCCATATGCACAGTGAGAGAGTGGATTTATTCTGGGAAAAAACAGCTGGACCACATGATGAAGTGGTGTATGTGCACACTATTTTCCTGCTCATGCTATGGGCAGGCATAAGGGGTGTCTCATCAGTGATGAGTGCATGAGGGCTTAACTGATAATACATTCTAGTACATACCCTTGGGTGCAGCTGCTGGCATTGGAAGGTAACACCTGTGAAACAGTGCATTTATTTCAATTAAACATTTTTTATATTTAATTGGTAACAGCTGTACAGCGTTGGTCATGGGGTTCGGCACTACTTGCATACTGGTGGAACCACTGGATCTCTGATGGTGGTGAGTCTCGCTGCAGATTTTCACAGGAGTGGTTAGAAGGGCTTAGCACCCACCACCCCCACTACTGTCAAAATCATGGCCCATGGTAATTCGCTGGTTGAGGGAGCAGTTTGTCCCCTGCCTCCCGGGGGAGGGGGGTGGAGAGTGAACTAGAAACAGATTTTTATGTACATAGATGTGACTTTTATTGATGATGATGATTATTATTTAGAGGCAATTAGATTTTTTTTTTTTTACAAGCAATGCATCTTTTGTAGGAGTAATGTGACTTTTTTTTAGATGCAATGGGATTTTGTTAGAAGCAATATGTTTGGAGGGCATTGAAGAGCTGCAGTTATATGCATACATACATTTAAGGCATATGATTGCCTATTTGCCCAACAATTAACACGTTATTTTATTAAATTCAGTTCATAGAGTGCAAATGTTTTGCACTGACTTTATACCAGTTTTGAACCCAGGAAACATTAGTACAGAATTCGTACCACCACCACCCTGGGTCTCCTCTGTTTACCCCTTGGATTCTAGAAAAGTTTCCAGTATATTGCAAAGCAACGTGTTGGAGAGTATACAAGGGGTTAAAGCGTTTTCACAAACTCTGGGACATTTCTCTTTTAACTGCAGAAAGCTGTAAAGCTGATTGTAGTGCATTGGGGGAGCTGAAAGTGGCTGGCATGATTTCTTATTAAATCACACGTTGAGCAGTTAGCATTGTAAAATGGACAATAAACACTTTACAGCCTGCAATAAATAAAAACACTCACAGTGGCTTATTGATGTAACTGAGCAATTTGTAACTTGTTGCCCCGTATATTTTGCTTATTTCTGGCATTATTCTATTGTTGCAGTCACAGGACAGTTAATGTTAAATAGAACATTCAACATCCCCACAGAGGATATAAAAATGAGCCATTTCTGTCATTTGCGATGTGTCACACTGTTTTGTGCCTTCTATAATTTTCCATTAGCTCCACAGATTTCTTTATTAATTCTTCAACAGCTACACTAGATGATGTGAGCATTTATCAAAAGTCAAAGGGTCTAGCAGAGTCAACAGGATGCACATTCTGTCAGTTTTACACTGATTTGTATATATCGGTAATATCTTGTTAGAAAGATATTTTCCATTTCCTATTAGGCAAAGTAGGAAAAAGCCTTTGAACTCTAGCTTGATCAATGCCACATTCATCTATTTAAGTTATGGGAATGATCAATACAATTGCAGTTCATCTACTCCAGACACTACTAAAATATGGTTTGCGGCTTGTTTACTAATTATATGTTACTTCAGGGGTTCTTAGCCATTTTGCATTGGTGGAACCTTCTTGTTTCAAAGGGAAGCACCTTTGAAACGTAACAATTAAATACTTTATCTCCTTGAATACCAATGAGATCTCAGCACATGACTACATCATGCATTGTAGGCCTCCCTGGCATTCATGGAGGTAACATTGTCTCATTAAATATATTAGTTTGTAAGTTGGTACCAGTAATGTTATATAACCATTTATCTACTGTCTGATACTCCAGCCTTGTCTCACAGATAGTAACAGCCATGCATACACTGCAGCCTTGTTCCTCTGCCTGCCATTTCTTACATTTGCTATGGGAAACCCCTTGAACTTCTTGAGGTGAAACCCAGGCCTACACAGAACTGTGTTTGAGAACCACTTTATTACTGTAATGTCCACTGTATATATATTAATTGGGCTGGTTGATATATCTCTGTACTGTTAGTATATTTAAGAGCTTTTTATTTGTATTTTATAATCTAAGAATGTTATGCACCCAGCAATAATAAATAGGGCTAAGGACATAGTCATGTAAGGAGTGGGGTGTGGGTAATGGCAGGAATTGTGCTTTCCGCAGGGGAAGCTAAGACTTAAATTAAAAAAAGACTATACCCTGAGATTTGTGTTGGATGATGGGAGATGACATCCCAAAAGTTTGAGAGCCAAAGGTTGTGTAGCACTGTGTTATGTTATTGAAACAACTAGTTGAAGAGCCCGTTACAGGGCCACAGTGCCACTACCAGCCGGTCGTGGGGTAGTCATGCGCAGTAGAAACTGCCCGTGCTGCGGCTGATACAGAGCTGGACGCTCCATTGAAGCATCCAGCTCTGTACCAGCCGCAGTGCGGGCAGTCTCTACTGCGTATGACTGCATCGTTACACACATTTTAGCGAATTATCATATAGGATGTAACATGATGTATATTTGTGTATGTGTTGGAAACAATATTTTCTGTATTCACAGTATTTTCAGGATATACACAATCATTTCAGGACTGTAGAAAATAATTATATGTGGCAGTAATTTGTATAATTAAAATATGAAAAAGAGAAAACAAAATAGAAGTGCTGCTTGTGTTTATCTACTGTTTCAGTAAGATAAATGCTGTATTCTATTTAAAAAAAATTATATTTTTTTATTGGTATATAAATTATTTATGTGCTTCATTTGTTACCTTAGCAACCACCATCTTCTAATTTATGAATAGTTGCTCAGCATTTCAGTTTCAATAAGTTGCATCTCCAATCTGGCTTCAAAAAAATGGACAGGTTTATTACTGAGTTGTAAATAGAAATAAGCATAATTAGTTTTTCTGATCGATTCAAAATTTTAAGGTCTATCCAAATAAATCTGCCATGAGCTGTGGAAAGATTGAAGGAGAGAGTGAGGGGATAGGAGTGGGGTAGCACGGGTGAGAGAGAGGGAATGAGTAGGTGGGCAGTAAGGAGAGAGAGGGAGAGAGTATCTGGAGACAGAAAAGTGTGTGGGGGGGGAGCAACTGAGAGTGGGGCCGAAAGAGTGAGAGAGGTGGGACCGAATAAGATGAGATGACAGCAGGGCAAAACAGAAGGAAGATGGTTATAGAGATTGTAGGAGGGGGAGAAGGCAGGGGAAAGTGGGAGATATGGGGAGGTGTTCAGCAGGTGTGTCTGAAGAAGTTCCCCTACCTTGCAGGAGAAGTGCCCTGGAAAAGATTCAGATCTGACTGACATTTGAATGTAAGCAAACCAATTTTTCTTTTTTATTATTATTATTTTATTTTCTGGACATTGTATGATTGTTTTTCTTGCTATCTGGTTGGTTAAACCTGTATATAGAATGTAAAAATAAAGCACCTTTTAGATTGTTGCCAAGGAGCATGTTTCATACTAATAAAGATCTTACAAAACCATCTCACTCATCCCTATATCGGTGTATGGAGGATACTTAATAGGCAGCAGAAGCATCTTTTATAAATATTCAAAACCATTGTGAATGAATGAAAGAATATGATTATTTATATAGCGCCACAAGTGTAAGCAGAGCTTTACAATTTTAAGGTTTTAAAAAATACAGGGTTACAGGTGCTTTGTAGAGTAAAACATTGGGTGGGAGGTCCCTGCCCGAAAGCTTACCCTGTAAGTCAGGGTAGTCAATTGTGGACCTCCAGCTGTTGGGGACAACAATTCTAATAATACCCAAATAGGCGTGACTGGTTGGGGATGATGGAAGTTGTAGTCTTCATCAACTGGAGTTCAAACAAATATCTACCCCTACTGTAAATATACAGAAAGTCTCTTTAATGATAAGACCATGTTCCTTGTTCCTGATACAGTTTGGGCCATGTGCGTGTAGAGCTTGCCTGGGACAAACCAACTGTGCCATAGGGAAAAAATAAAAATGTTCATTGAATTAAATTAGGTTTTTAAACCCTAGAATGGTTGAGAGAACTACAATGCATTGCAAAGCAATATTTAATGTGTTTCAAATGGAACAGATTTTTGTCCCCACACAGATTTGATTTTCCTTGTATATCATTTTTTAGCACAGGAAATCCACAAAGTTCTCTAGAGGAGATACATTTTCTCCCTTTCTGCAGTGACCCAGAGAAGTAATAAACTTCATTTCCCTTTGGGAAACACTTTATTTTCCTCTTCCTAGGGTTCCTTATGCAACTCCCACTTAGGGCTTATTTTACACAACACTTGCTGACCCAAACCCATTAGAATAGGCCAATGTAGACCCCCATTCCTAGTGTAGGTGGTGGTGCTACACACCACTTTGTGAACTGCTGAAGGTAACATACAGTGTGGAGATTATCTACTACCAGGGACACTAAGGTGACCTCAGTGTACCCCAAACTATCAGAGTAGATCTTTGAAGTGGTCTACTCTGTCCATTATTATTATTATCATTCTCCTTCTTCTCTCCCTTTTCCTGTACTCTTTTGAAAACATATTCACTATGAAACAAATCACATCCAAATTAGCAATCTATTCTTCAGATAATCTCATCAGCTATATGAATTAGTGAAACTTGGCTATTTGAACATGACATTTTTGTGGAGGCTGCAATATCTTATGGAGGATTCTACTTCTCTTATAACCCTTAATCTACTGGTTTGGGGGGTGTATGTGTTCTCTCTCCACACTGCCACTTCCGGGCTATTCATTGCTGAGTCCTCTCAATTATCATATTTTGAGGTACATGGGGTCCAGTTCTGTTACTCTGTGCTAATTCCTCTCTCAACCTTTATTTCAGATTCTGAAACCTTTCTTTGGATCTCCATTCTTTCAACTGATAATACTGTTGGTAACCTTAACTGCCATATTGATGAGCTTTCTGTGCTTTGGGCCTCTCACCTTCTCTATCTAACTTCCTTTTTAAATATTTGTCAATGTACTTACTCTTGTAGTTACAAAGATGGCCACTACTTGGACCTTGTCTTGATCAAGAATATTGAAATTCTTGCCTTCACCTCTTGGCTCTTTCCTAATAACTATACTGATGCATACTTCCCCATGAAATTTCCTTCTTCATTCAGTCATGCATCAATTAAACTCCTACCCAAGAAGGCTAACTTCAACCTTTTCTGTCTCTCTATGAACTTGTCTCCTTTCTACCACTTATTCAAAACTCTTAGGACACTTTGTCATTCCCAATTAACCAAGTTCCTTTTGGACTCTTTGGTATCTGGATTTTGTTGTGGACCCTCAGAGACAACATGAAAGGTTTGACGCAGCATTCCAAAGTATATGATGATTACTTCATAAAACAAACACCTTTAAAAACAGTAAAAGATGAAACGGAAGTGGGACAAAAAAGTTTGCTGAATCTAGCGCTTACTCATGGACATAAAAACTCACAGTACACAACCAGAAATAAATACAAAGTCTAACATTAGATTTAATTGGAATAATCTGTTAAATGAAGAGAGAGTAAAGAGAACCCTGCAGAACTAGCACTCTTAGACACACCCTCCTCTGTATCAAGGTGACAGAACACGTAAAACTTAACTTTTAATCAAAAGACTAAAATAAAAACATTTGTTTGCTTTTTAAATTCCAGGGTATCCATTTTGCCGCTTGAACAGGATGTGCCAAAATAATTGCTAGTGAGAACGTGACCACAATAAAGTGATGCTAATGGTGCTGGAATATGTCCAGTTCACCACTCTTGAACAAATAACAAGATCTCCCTGGCAGACCTCAAAGGGATGATAGTCCCATAAAGTAATTCATGTGTTGTATAGTCACTAGAGTTGAAGAATATAGATACTAGGCAAAAAATTAATTAGTAACTTGGAATAGGCAGAGTAAATCATAGTAGAGGATTATTACAATCCAGTTAAGTCCATGAATTTATCAAGTTCCAAATATAATTAATCTCTGAATTGCCAAGATGATTATACAAATCCTATATTTGGGCTAACAAACTGTGAAATTAAGCAGAACCACAACTCCTACTGGGTGGGGTCCAAGGACAGGAAGTTGAGGAAATGACTACCGTCATATCATAATGGTGATCCTAAAAAGGTAATCAGCACTTCTAGAAACCATGAAGTGGAAAGATAATATGAACAATATGAGAAATAACTCTCCAGAGATGATAATGTATATGACATTTCTCAGTGTGTTTACTCACTATGTATCACAGGTACACTTTGTTGAAAACAATTCATGGATGGCCAGTGGACCACTTCCATGATGCTTCACACCTATGCCATAATGACACACTATATACATATGTGGAATTTCACAAATTGCATGTACACTTTTCAATAACATTCCACACAGCATCAACATTGGTTGTGGGAATTTTTGCATCACTTCTGCTTTGGGTAAAATGCAACATATGTTATACAATATATTTCAATATATGAAGTCACAAGATAATGACGAATATGTATACACAAAGTGGTGTTGAAAAAATGCAGGCTGCTCAAGTAAAAAAGTAAGAGCTTCAATATGACTCTCCAAGAAAGAACAGCAATGAAAGTGTTGTCCATCAATAGCCTAATAACCATTAGTGAGACAGATAAGGGGGGATCAATAGTAGTCCAGAATACCTCCAAATATCTAATGGAAGGCAATTGGATGTTGGGTGACCAAGCTTCATATAAGAAATTAGACCACATTTTGTATTTTGCTGATTTCTCTGATTGATGGGGCACTCTGGAGCGGAATTATAACTAAGGAAGAATACAAATTTATCAATATTTTTCAACTCGGTATTCTACATAAATCAGTGGTGGACCCTCCTGGACTTCACACCAATTCAGAAACTAATTCTTTTACATCAAATGTATCAGCATTTATAGATTTTTACTTGCAAAAGTATGTAATAACGCTGTCTTCATATATCAGAGATACTTAGCAAATGTTGGAAACTATATCCAGTTTTGAATGGTATATGGATGATTATATATGGGCTACACTGGATATCACTGCCCTGTATACATCAATACACCATAATCTGGGTTTAGAAGTGATCAAATTCTCCTTAAGTAGGAACGAAAGTATGCATTTTTCAAAAAAATATTTTAGTTCATTGTATTGAATTTATTTTGACTCACAATTTTTTTGAGTTTCAGGGCGATTATTATATGCATACACAAGGTATTGCCATGAGCACCAAGTTTGCCCCTGCATACACCAACATTTTCATAGGTCATTGGGAAGCTTTGGAAAACCTAGTCCATGGTGCATGCTGGGGCAGCCTGGTGCTATATGGCAGATATATATATTGACTAAATAATTTTGGTATGGGAAGGAACCACTTATTCATTAAAAGTATTTATTAATAGGCTTAATTTAAATAACAGAGGTATTCAGCTCACAGACACTGTTAGTAAAAGTAAAATACAGTTGTTGGATTTGTCCTTTGTGATTAGGGGTGGGCGAAAAGTGAGAAAAATTTCCTGCATGACTTTTCGCTAAAAACGGCAGATTTTTCGCTTTTTTTTTTTTAACGTTTTCTCTTTCTTGAATGCAAAATTTTCCTCCTTTTTGCCTATTCCAGCAAATTTTTTGCCTATTCCAACACATTCTCCTATTCTAACACATTTTTTGCATAGTCTAACACATATTTTTCGCCTATTAAAGGGATAGTAATGCTTAAGATGTAAAAAAAAATATGTTGTAGGGTTTATGTCCCTGAATAAAACAAGAGTACTCCCAATGCTGAGAGATATCTTATTACAAAATTATAACAGCTCAAAGTTGAATTTTTTAGGTGCAATATCACAGTGGCCTGAAAATTTACAGTGGTGCTGTTGCTACACCATCCTATGTAGATTTATGGTCTCTCTATCCCTTTAAACACATTTTTTTATCATTATTATTATTATTAATAGTTATAGAGATACAGCAAACAGCTAAGAACAGGAATATAAAATGTACATACGTAATATGTAAAGAGATAATGCAGTATATAACTACAAAAAGCAAACAATACAAAATATGTGTAAGTTACAGTACTAACAGAGAAAATTTGCCTGAAAGTCTGATCCCTGTCAATCCCCTGCACTTGTAGCATTGATAATGAGAAGAGAGAAGAAGAAAGAAAGGAGAGAGGAGAAGAGAAGTGAAGAAAAAAAAGGAATAAGGGAAGGGGGGAAATGTCACTAGGTTGCAGCCAGCTAGAACGGGACCTGCAACTTAACTCAAATAAATCTATTAATATCAAGCCAAGAGGAATTGAGCACTAAGGGGTCGGAGCCACCGGTGCATTGGGTATGGAAGCTGATTTGTGGACTAGCCACCAAGACCATTGAGCTGTAAATCTAGTCAATGAGTTCGTTTTGACAGCATGAAGTTTTTCAAGTGAGTATAGAGAATCAATAGCCAGATTGATGGCTTTACATCTCCAGTAAATAAGAATGAGAGATTTGGCTAAGGCAAGGAGAGAGCAAGTTATGTACATGAGGTGGGAAGGAATTTTTTGTTGTATGTGGCTTCCGTAGGAGATGAGACACAACAAAGAATCAAGTGGAATCTGAACACCCATCATAAAATTTATGCGTTGAAGAATTGTAGTCCAAAAGGGAATTCTTACTGGGCAAGACCACCAGATATGGAGCACTGATCCTCTATGTGAGTCACATCTCCAACACAAGCCAGATGCTGAAGATATAAATTGTTGGATTTGATCTGGTGTCATATACCAGCATGAAATATCTTTGTAGTTTAAGGAGCGAGTTGGGATATCGTGGGCATAGGATAGGATGCAGCGTAGAATATCTGACATTTAGCCATATCAAAAGAGAGTGGTAGTTGATGTTCCCACATGGATAAGAAATAAGGTTTGGTGGACGCTGAGCAATCTCGGAGTAAGAAATAACAGTGGGCATAGTCTCTCTGGGGAGTATAGAAGAACACGTTCAAAGCAGATTGGTTACCTATTAAAATGTCATCTTAACTTCTCAGAATTAAACCAGTGCCTCACTTGCAGTAAGGACCACCATGGAGTATTCTATGCACCAAGTTCATATCTCAGATAAGCAAAGGAAACCATATTGCCCTCACAGGACAAAGAAGATAGAGAGGAGAGGTTCTTCTCATGCCACACTGTAAATATTTTATCCAGAGTACCTGGTTTGAAATCCGGATTTCCCAAGAGCGATTGGAGAGGAGGTGAAGAAGGTGCAAGATTAAGAGATCTATTTAGAGCAGACCATGTATCCAGGATATGACCAAGAATTATGTGTTTTTTGCATATTGCCGGAACAAAGTTGGCAGTGGATCATAGTAATTGAGTTAATGAAAGTTGGCCTAGGGTGTGATCTTCTCTAGCTCAAAAACATGCTGCTCTCACCTCTCCCAAACACAGAATGGCATGCTTTGAGAGTCTGACAGCCTTTTATATGGCTGTAGAAAACTTTTGTGAAGTGGAAGAAAAATGTCTACCCATTGAGTTCAATGCAATGAGCTAGCCGAAAAAAGGGGAAAATCTTTTTCACCAAACAGAAAGTGCCATATTTCACGAATTTCAGTTTGAGATGAAAAATTTCACCCATCCCTACTTATGATAACAGAGGAAGGTTAGTCACAAATTATACTATTTAGGAAGGAGGTATCATACAATCCATATAGCCAGGCAACCAGTTGCCACCTACCAAGATGGCTGGATAACACACCCTGTGGTCAATACCATAGGTTACATAAAAACTGTAGTCAATGGGAGGATTTTGGAGGGAGAGGAGAGCAACTGAAAAAGTATTTTATTGAAAGAGGGTATGCAAAAATGTTGTTCAGAAAGATATATAAATCAAAATCAAATGGTCCCATTAGTTACCCAATATAGTACATTTGCCCAAGATATAAATAGAATAATTAAGAAACACTGACAAGTGCTACAACAAGATCCCCAATTAGAAGGACTTATTGGTAAATTGCTAGTATTAGTATATAAAAAATGTATAAAGGAGGTATAAAGCCCCAAGTAGACTCAAAAAAAAGTCCTAAATAGACTACTAGTCTTTTTCTAAAATTGATTGGCAATTTTAGTTGTAATAAAAGAAGATGTTTTAGCTGCAAAAACATGGAGCATAAAACTTTGGAGTTTCAGGGAATGGAAGAGGATTTAATTCATTATACCACTGAACAATGTATTAATTTTGATACCATTTTCATCATATATATGTTTCCCTGCTTTTGCAGGATGAAATATATGGGACGTACCACCTGTGAACTTTGAAAATGAAATGGAGTACTCAGAAGAAAAATAGAACAAAAGGATAGGGATCATAGTGTTCCAAGACATTTTAGTAATTATTCTACAGTTTAAAGGAGGATTTAGAGTTAAAGGAATAGAATATTTCCCAGCATCAGGCCAGAACAGAGATCAAGTATTGTGTAAAAAGGTTACAAACTATGGCTTCAAAGGACTCAATGAAGAAATAGAGTTGGGTAGATTCCTATAATAATAGTGTGGATTATTTAAAAGATCTCTGTCAGGACCGATCTCCAGGAACACCATTTTGTGTATACATATTCATCATTATCTTTTGATTTTGTATATTGAAATATATTGTATAACGTGTCGTATTTTACCCAAAGTAGACTTGATGTAAAAATTCTCACTACTAATTTTGCTAGGTGGACTGTTACTGAGAAGTCTATATGCAATTTGTGAAATTCCACATACATGTATCATCATGAAATAAGTGCGATGCATCATAGAAGTGGTCCATTGGTGGTAATCATAGGCCTTTTTGGCCACCCATATTTGCATTACAGATATGCCACATAGAAGATCAGTCTCTATGGGCCATATGTTCAAAGGGAAAACAACAAAAATAAGTAACTGTATGCATGAACGACAGATTTTCTATAGCATATACAACAAAAAACTAGTAATATCTGTTGTGTATGACACAATTCCAGAATTGATGGGCAAATGGGTGGGGCAAGGGCGTGGCTAAACTATTATCCAGTGTCGTATAGAGGAAAAGAAAATCTGTCATAACAACAAAAAAAAGTCATACAAAAGACAAAATTTGTACGTTAAGAAAAAAGTGGATGGAATGTGAAGTTCTGAATGAGAAAAACTTATAGTAATTGAAGAAAACATAACAAAAGGTCAATTACCACACATTAATAAAGACATTTTTATCTTTAGCCAAGACGTTTTTGTCGTTACATACGACAATTTCAGTCAGGAATCGTACTTCATTGACAGAACTGCTTATTTCTAATCATAGCTGACACTCTCTGAAAATATTAATGAGCCCAACGACACTGTACTTTGAAATGTTGTTACAAACAACAACAGCTGTTTCACTACTTCATTGAACATATGGCCCTATGAGGTGATATCCTATCAGAGGATAAAAAGACATGGCAGCATGGGAAGCATATGCATTCCATGAGCCAAAACAAGAGTGAAAGTTGGAACAGATATGGTTTCAAATAGCCAATGGGTGGGGAAACCTTATACAGAATGATGCAACAAGTCTGCTTGGCAGGAAGAGATGGATTGATATTAAAGGGATAGTAATACTTCATTTTAACTTTATTTTATTTCGTAGGCATTAAAAAACATGAAGAATGATATAAGTCTTATCCCTCAAACCTTTATGGTTTATGAGATATTCACAAGCAAAGTTTCCCCCTCCCGCCCCTTTTACCTAGTGTAAGCCATCTCTTCTCAGATGTGGAATGCAGTCCATAGACTAGACATATAACAGAAGGGGACAATCTTCTTCCTATGAGAACAATGAAAGCCCTGTCCCCCTTGACAAGCTTTTCAGGTTTTCCCTTATCTTAATTGAAGATTGTCCTTCTCTGCAGTCTACCTGGGCACCTCCCTTCTGATCTGGCTGAAGAGTGTGACGTCAGTAAAAGGGGCGGGAGGGGTACACTTTGTCATTGAATTACTCTGAAACTACAACTCTGACAGAATTGAAATAACACTCTCCAAAGTCCAAATACTATGATGATTAATTAGAGCTGCTTTTATTATGAAACATTACTATCCCTTTAAAGGGAAAGCATACAAGAGGTATGTTTTCAGCCATTTGAACAATATGCCGCTGAGGAAGCAGCGTGAAGCTGGGAAAGGCTTTGGGCTCCAGTGACTATGAGGGTACTTCAAATTGATATCATTTATTCAAATTATATATATATACATACATTGAATTATCTGTACAACATTACTTTTGAATTTATTATTTTAATAAATACCAAGCTTTCAGTTATATATATATATATATATATATATATATATATATATATATATAGTGCCATCAGGCCCTAGATAGAGGTTTTTTCTGGACACCAAGGAGGACTTCAGTACCTAGATACTACAGAGAAGCTGTGCAAACAGTGTAAGAGAGGGACCTGGTTGATACCAACACTGGGGGTTATCCAGTAAAAGAGTATACACCTTGAAGCTGCTCCTGCCTCTTTAAAAGGTGAGTTCAATTGCCATCCATTTAGCAAAGGTGTTTTTACATGGTGAAGGAGAAAAATACCCAACCATAGACACGGAAGAGGTGAAAAACATCTGAATTTGAAACAGTATACACTTAGATTGTGTGCACCTTCTCTTCTCTTTGTATTTCTTTAAATATTTTTTGATACATTTTTACCAGAGGTTCGAGAAAGAATAGTAGCAACTACAAGTTAAGGACTTTAAGAGATTCTCTTATATAACCAGGTCATATTTTCTTATTTTTTACTGAAACCGTAAGTTTCACATTTTGTTGTTCTTTGTGTTTAACCTCTTAAGGACCAGCGGTCCCGGGGTGTGTGTGGTCCTTTAAGGACCAGACAGGGAAGTTCGACGTGCCACCCCACGTGACTGATCACGCGTGCCGGCACGCCGAACGAGGAACTGAAAGAGATGCGATCAACTTCAGTCCCCGGTACGTGACGTACCAGGACCGTCACTGGTCCTTAAGTGCCGGACCAGCGTGACGGTCCGGGTACGTCAATGGTCCTTAAAGGGATAGTAAACCTTGAAAATAAGTTCATTTTATATTGTAGCCCTTAAAAAAACATGAAAAATGATATAAGTCTTACCTCCCAAACCTTTATGGTTTGGGAGATATTCAGAAGCAAAGTTTCCCCCTTAGTGACGTCACCGTTCTAGCTCTCAGATTTGGAATCCGGTCCTGGGACTGGCTGCGGCTCTCCAGAAGTGCTAAGATCACTATCTTTAAAAATAATTTCTTAATTGTAATGGTTTACAAGGTGTGCTTGCAAGTCAGGCACACTTTGTAGATAGTTCCAATTAAGTAGTTCTTTTTAAAGATCGTGATCTCGGCACTGCTAAAGAACTGCCGGTTGATCTGTGGACCGAATTCCAAATCTGTCCACTAGATGGCAGACTTGGCTGAAACTGCCAGGGAAAAGGCAACTTTACTTTATTTTACTTCTGAATATCTCCCAAACCTTTATGTTTTTTTAAGGGCTACAATATAAAATAAACTTATTTTCAAGGTTTACTATCCCTTTAAGGGGTTAAGGAAGTTTTGGTTGTAGTCATGTTTATTTTTTCAAAACTGTAGAAGGTAAGTTCTCAGGAGCAGGGCCCTCTGTTCCTTCTGTTCTCCACATTTCATTTCTACTATTTAATAGCTCTGTATGCCTATTCCCTATAGTACAGCGCTGCTGATTAAGTTGGCGCTATATAAACAAAGAATAATAATAATAATATTGCATTTATCAATATTACGTCTCATCTGCCTTTTCACTCAGTTTATGCAAATCTTTCTGCAAAAGAAAATCCTGCTTTGTATGTGTTTTAGTGTCATCAGCAAAGATTTAGACACTACCTTCATTAGTATACATTAATAAATTAAAAAGCACCCATTGTGCCTTAAAACTCCAGCACCATCAGGTACTTTGTCTGTGTCGGTGGCTTGTTATCAAATCATCAGTTTAGTTTCTTGTAAAACTGTGTCTGCTACTTCCAACACCCACTCTGTACTTACTACTCCCTGGTGATGACATTCTTTTAGTGCTATAAAACCCGTTATAGAACGCTCTGTTTACATTGTTTGTTTATTGCTATACTGTTGTAAATGCCCATGTACACGGACCAATGTCCGGGTGATGTTAACCCTTTGAGTGCCAGAGGGGTACACAACACATTGCTTTGCAATGCATTGCGTACCCCTCTGGCACTCAAAGGGTTAAAGGGATAGTAATACTTGAAAATAATTGTATTTTATATTGTAGCCCTTAAAAAAACATGAAAAATGATATGTATTATCTCCCAAACCTTTATGGTTTGGGAGATATTCACATGTAAAATATAGTAAAATTCTCTTTTCCTGGCTGTTTCAGCCAAGTCTGCCATCTAGTGGACAGATTTGGAATTCGGTCCACAGAGCAACCGGCAGCTCTTTAGCAGTGCCGAGATCACGATCTTTGAAAAGAACTACTTAATTGGAACTATCTACAAAGTGTGCCTGCCTTGAAAGCACACTTTGTAGACCATTCCAATTAAGAAATTCTTTTTAAAGATGGTGATCTCAGCACTTCTGGAGAGGCACAGCTGGTCCCGGGACCAGATTCCAAATCTGAAGGGTGGAGCAATGACATCACTCCAGGGGAAACTTTACTTCTGAATATCTCCCAAACCATAAAGGTTTGGGAGATAAGACTTATATCATTGATCAAGTTTTTTTAAGGGCTACAATTTAAAATAAACTTATTTTCAAGTATTACTATCCCTTTAAGAGGCTGGTCCTGCTTTGCTTACTGCCGCCGTCTCACTGGTAGAGCACGCGATGTGCTGCAGCGACTGCCCAAACGCACAGAATGCTCCCAGCATTACTACACCTCCCAGCATTCTGTGTGTTAGGGCAGTATCTACTGCACATGACTGTATCGGACAAACAATCTAGCATTTTATTACATAGGATAATGCTCAAATGACCACTATTAAAGTATAGGATTAGAAAGCAAGTCAACACTTATTTGCTATACTCTCATATTTCTTGCCCTTCTCACATTTGGCTTTATTCATCAAGTTATAGAGGTACATTTCTGAAGCAAAAGAACAGCACAATAGGGGGAATGAAAAACCCCATGAATTTAAATGCGTCTTTTAACCCCCTAGAAAGGTAGAGAGGTCTCCAATGCATTATACAGTAAATCCTATTTTACCCCATAAGGACCGGCCACACGAGTTTGCAGCCGGCACTTAAAGTAATAGTAATACTTTCATAAAAATATTTAGAATTTTGTAGGTATTAAAAAATGAAATTATTTCCACCCGGTCCTATCTCTCAAACCTCTATGATTTGAGAGATATAAGCTTTGAAAGTTCTCCTTTCTCTCCCCTTGCACTTATGTCAGCTTTCTGAGTTAGAGAAGGAGATCTCATTCAATAGACCATCCTGCGGCTCTTCAGCAGGGCCGTGATCACACTAGTTAGGCAGAAATACTTAATTTGAACTGTCTACATTGTGTGCTTGCAAACCGGGCACATGTTGTAGTTCAAATGAAGTATTTCTGCCTAACTACAGTGATCACAGCACTGCTGAAGAGCCGCAGGATGGTGGTGTTTTTTTTTTTTTTTTTAAACGCTATAGAAATGGAGTTTGACAGCTTACTTTTTCTCCATGACGTTGTCTCCTCATTCTAATTGGCACCATGTGTACTGTCGAGAATACAGCAAAGATCCTCCTCCCCGCTGGTCTGTCTGTAAGCTGCAGCACTCTCACTGGCTAGATATCAACCTCTGCCAATGAGAGTGCTCCAGTTTGCATTGCTTTGCGTACGTCTCTGGCACTCAAAGGGTTAAGTAATTATACATAGGTTCCTTGACAAACTTGTTCTTATCACTAACACGGTAGCCTGCTCTGTTCACAACCAGTCTTTTAACCCTTTGAGTGCCAGTGGGGAAAGCACCTCATTGCTTTGTAATGCGTTGTGTACCCCTCTAGTACTAAAAGGGTTAACCAGCCTTTTTCAAATTTCTAACAATAATCACTTTTCAGTCATAATAATATTGTTATGTTGCATTGGGACTTGTAGGTTCTGTGATGAATAAAAGTCTCATGCCTCCCCCAAGAGTACCTCATGCCCCCCAGTTTGGAAATAACTAAATATGACAAACATACTACAGAAGTTCTTGCTTAATCCGTTAAGGACCAAAGGGGCATTTGAGCGCCAATGTGCTGTTCAACCCTCTGGTCCTTAAAGAGTTAATTACTGTAATATTTTTCTACCTGGCTTGAAAGTTGAAATGTAACTAGAATGTTTATTTGTGCTTTAGTTTTCATTTTTGACTTTTGCAGTCAAATGCCAGTATCTGAAATATCTGACCATCTCCTCAACTCAAAAGTGAAATCACAGCCTGGGCTTGACCAACTACCAACAATGTTACTAACATTTAGTGCCTCGGTTACTCTCCAGTGTCCATCCCACTGCATCCCTAATTGATGCTTCCTTGTCATCCAAGTACATGCCCAAAGTCTGGAACGTGGCTAGAGTTGTACCTATTGACAAAAGTGGTGCTAAAAACATGGTATCAAATTACGGACCAATATTTTTACTCTCCACATTATCTAAAGTCCTACACTCAACTCTAAGTATTACTGACTGTCCAGCTTTTTCACCCTGATTAAATCAGGTTTTTCATTCAAATCACTCAACAGTCACTGCCCTCCAAAAAGTTTGCAATGATATCCAGTGTGACATGGAAAATGGTGCACATACTGGAGATATTATGACAAAGGTCATTGATCTTCTAATAACTTGTAGATATTACAGTGAAAAAAATAATTTTGTCCAAATCGTATGTGAAAAAAAAATTCAGTTAGGAGAAAATTAGATTTATTTGCATTTGCATTCAGAATATTGTCAAAAGTTTTTGTTTCTAGATGAAATTGGTTCAACACTATCTTTAATGGGGAAGGCCCTTGCTACCCACTTTGGACATTTGAAAAGATTCATTCAAATAAATTACATAAAACTTGGCCCATTCTAAGTTCTTCCCCAGGACAGATGTTAATTCCAGCCATAGATAACAAGGATGTAGTGTCTGTTTTTTCACCACAAATCCATCTTGGCAAACTCAACACTCTGTATAATTCATTATGCCACTTTGTCCTCTAATGTCATTACAATAGCTGTTATTGTCATATGTTTAAAGACATACCCTTCACCTTTTTTGCCTTGTTTAAAACCACTTAACTGGAAACCTACCAGAGTACCTGAACAATATGCTCACTCCAGCTCTCCATACTAACTATAACCTCTGCTCCAGTACTAACACCTAAATGAGTATTCCATTGTACAAGAGAGAAACAAGATGATCTGCCTTCTCTTTCAGAGCTCTAAAAGCCTGGAATAACGTATCTGAAACAATCTTGCCTTGGCCCTCAACAATATTCTCAATGTTTTCTTCTGTCTATCAAGTCTGCCTCAGTCACACAGCTCACATCAGGCTCCCAGTCAGCTGTCTGTCACCTAATATATTTATTTGTTTTATTATTTATGCATTTATTTTTTTTAATTTTAATTTGTGCATATTATCTTATCACAGTCAGTCAAAAAAATATATATTATATCACTAAAAAACAAAATCAACAACTTCTTTCTCCAGACTTTGGTGCATAACTGGAGCTAGTAGCAAATGGAACCATGATCATCCATCACCCATATCACTGCTGTTGTTGGTCCCATTCTCTTGGAGCTGCCTAATCATCCTGCTACTTAAGCAACTCAGCAGCAGCAGAAGTAAGAACAGCAGTTACCAATGCCACAAGGGCACCAGGGCATTTGCCAATGGCCACCATAACATGACCTGCTAGCACCAGGCCAGTAGGGCATTTTTTTTTATTTTAACAAAAACCAGAGGCCTACAAAAAAAAACAAAAACAATTTTTGGGGGCTTTTTCTAACAAGCCTAAGTCTTACAAATCCTAAAAATTATCTGTGATCCTCAGGTCTTGTGACACTAACAATTCGAATTTATAAAAATTATCTGTGATTCCTCAGGTCTTCTTACACTAACAAGCCAAAATGATTAAAATTATCCATGATTCCTCAGGGCTTGTGATGCTAATAAGCTGACTTGATAAAAATTATGTGTGATATCTCATTGCTTGTGACACTAATAGGGGTGGGCAAAAGCTCTCACCATGTTCCAGTGAGAAATCCCACAAAAAACACATTGTCTGCTTTTTCACGGAAAAATCCGCTTTAAAACAAGCAATTAAAATCTTCACATTTTTTGCCCATTGACCAAAACTGTCATTTTTTTAATGGCTAGAAAGTTTCCGCCCATTGATTTACATGTTTTTCACCTTTTCGCTATAAAAACGTGATGTATTCCAGGAAGTGCAACACAACAGAAGCAGCTACAGATTGAGGTAGACGTGCTGTGCTGTTCTGCTGTGATCTTTTTGAAAAACTGAGACAGAAGAGGTTCATAGTGACTGCTCTCATTACTAACCTTTTCTTCCTCCCTTCCCATCAAATTCCCCAAGAGCCCTAGGGGTGATTTAGAGGGACTGGACAGCATTGGTTCTGTAGTGCTCACGTCCTCCTCCTCCTCCTCAGACTCAGTGGACACATAAGGGTCCTTCCAATTCTTCCTTTTACTATTTTTAAACTATTTTTAAACTTTCTTGTAGTGAAGTTGTTAATTTTGTTTTTTAGATTGATATATATATATATATATATATTTTTTTTTTTTTTTTGACTGACTGACTGTGATAAGATAGTGTGCACAACCTAAAATAAATAGGTGACAGCTGACTGGGAGCCTATCACAGTGCCCATGATTCCTCTGGCGACATTGCCATGTCCGGTTTACTTCCTGCCTATCTTTTATTGGCTGCTGGGTCTTATCTCCACCCAGTTATAGCCCTTAAATACTCAGCCCTGTCATTTCATGAGCGCCCTTTCGTGATGTTCCAGTCGCTAGCGCTTGTTCTTGACTTCCAGCGTGAATCCTGTGTATGACCCGGACTGCCTGACTACTCTGCCTGTTTTGTTCTTGCTCTGTGTACTGACCCGGATTGGCTGACGTTCCTGCTCTGTGTACCGACCCGGATTGGCTGACGTTCCTGCTCTGTGTACCGACCCGGCTTGGCTGACGTTCCTGCTCTGTGTACTGACCCTGATTGGCTGACGTACCTGCTCTGTGTACCGACCTGGCCTGGCTGACGTTCCTGCTCTGTGTATCGACCCGGCTTGGCTGATGTTCCTGCTCTGTGTACCGACCCGGATTGGCTGACATTCCTGCTCTGTGTACCGACATGGCTTGGCTGACGTTCCTGCTCTGTGTACCGAACCGGCTTGGCTGACGTTCCTGCTCTGTGTATCGACCCCGGTATTGCTGACAGTCCCAATCTGTGTCCCGTCTGGAGGGCTCCCATCCTGTGCCTGCACACTGTCTGCCTAGACAGTCCTCTTGTTGCCTCCTTACCCGCACTGCTACAGCAGCGTTGCTATACTGTGACCCAGTCTCCGCTCCTGTGCACTATTGTGATCCTTACATTTCGGTGTTTGGATCTGTTGGGTTAGCACCCCAGTACGCTTGACCTGTCCACCACTTACCTCCAAGGTTGGTTTAGTCTCTGGGAGCCTCGGTTAGGCTCCACGGCCTTGCAGCTGATTCCAGGTCTGAGCGTTCGTTTAACCCCTTGCGGGTTGGTGCTGTTGCGCTTCAAGGTCACAGTCGTTAGCTGTCACTGGTGGGCGGTACACCGTGATATTCTGCTGCTCAGTTACCCTCAGACTGTCTTGGCAGTTTGGGAATACCTTTCTTGATACTGCTTGACAGTACTCTGTGCCTATACGTTTGGGCAAACTCTCTGTCGTTGCTATCAGAACCCTACAGTCTTGTGTCCCCGACTGGGTTGTCTAGGGTCTCTGTCCGGTTGTCACTTGTCCAGGGCCTTTGATTGTCTCCGCTTGCCTAGACTCTCCTGATTACCCTAAGTATTGGGGATAGTAGTGGCCTCCTACTCCACCACCTCATTTGTGGCTAGTCTTATCCTGGGTTCACTGTCTGCGCTGACCTCAGTACTACTTGGGCCTGCTGGTATCCCTTGGCCTAGTAGTTTCCTCTGATCCTCAGTCTCTTCGAGGATTCACACGAACTATTAACCTGACCTGTGTCAGTATTGTATCATTTGTATCTACTGGACCCATGTGGGTTACTGTATACTATTGCAACCTGACCTGTGTCAGTATTGTATCATTTGTATCTACTGGAATATGTGCCAATGACAAGCATTAAGCAGGAAGTTAGTGCTGTGGGAAAAGGACAAGTGCACTCTGCATGCTAACACATTTTTCGTGGTATATGTTGCTGTAGGACTTACAACTTTGACTTTCAGCTACTTATTTCTTCACTACAGCAACCCTCAGAAGAATTAATATTATGCTGGGAAATGTTGTAACATAGGTGAAAAATATGTTGTAATAGGAAAAAATGTGCTAGAATAGGAGAAAAATGTATTGGAATAGGAGATAAATGTTTTGGAATAGGCAAAAAATTTGCTGGAATAGGCGAAAAGGAGAAAACTTTCATGAAAAAAGAGAATAATTGTTAGTTTTGTTGTGAAAAGTCATGCTGGAAATTTTTCTCTATTTTAGCCCACCTCTAATTATCAGTATGCTTTAGACTTGATAAAGAGAGCTGGTCTCTCGAAAGCTTGTCTCAATGTCATTGTTATATATATATATATATATATATATATATATATATAGAGAGAGAGAGAGAGAGAGAGAGAGAGATAAGTACATTCTGGCCTAAACCAACTGCATCATAGCGGACAAAAAGTCTCCTTGATTTAAAAGGAATTTTAGCCCCTTGACATTATCTGAAATTATGTTTGATATCTCTCTAGCATTCAAGGGGTTAAATATGATTTAAATCAGTGGAACATTTGGGAATCTTTAGTCCCCTGTGGTACAGTTGGTTAGCTCAATTACTACTCCAATTCATCTTAGTATATAGTATAGAAGCACTGATAAACCAAATGGGTTCTGTTATTTTAATTCAGTGGGTTGTGATTATTATACAGCAGACAGCAGACATTGTGAAATGTCTGTATCTGCAATAGAAATTATAGCTCTTGGGTTTTTTGTGTCCTTTTGTATTGCTTACCAGCTGTATCACACCTGGAAGACAGTAGAGGAACATTTATCTTTTCACAACTTGTATTTCAGTTTAAAATAATTATACATTTCCTGTTTTAATTAATAGCATTAACTAATACTTCAGCAGAAAAATCCTACTGGGGGAATGCATGAATCCTCCAGCACTACTCATTCTGCATTTCTCTCTAACACCTGTGTCTGCACTCCTGGGTATACACTAGTGCAGTGGTTCCCATCTCCAGTCCTCAGGGCACGCCAACAGGTCAGGTAGTCTGGATATTCCTAATTAAGCAAAGGCAGCTTAATCATAACAACTGAGCCACTGGTCACCTGTGATTAATCAGAGATATCTTGAAAAACTGACCTTTTGCTGTTCCCTGAGGACCAATATTGAGAAACACTGCACTAGATTATCTGATTGCTTTAGTGCAGGGGTAGCCAACCTTGGTTCTCAAGAGCTACCAACAGTAAACATTTTCAGGATTCCCATGAATGAGTACAGGTGGACTTATTAAAAAGACTGAGCCACAAATTAGTCCAACTGTGCTCCAGCTAAGATATGCTGAAAACATGCACTGTTGGTAGCTCTTGAGGATCAGGGTTGGCTACCCTTGGTTTCGTGCATACAGGAGCACACACTCCACCAGTTTTTAAGAAAAACTGACACCTAAAATGATCTGAGGTTATAGACACTTAAATACCTTGTACTTCATGTTAGCCTCTATACAAATTCTCTATTTGTTTCTGAGGTCTAAAATATAGATTATTTGAGGACCCTCATTCCTGTGTTTTCCATGGCTCCAGAGCTCCCATTACAAAATGCACGCTTGATAGGTGTCTTAAAAGTGACAGCTTTATTGTCTGTAATGAGGCTGAGGAAAGATATTAGCCTTTTTGATTAAAGGAGAAGTGGGTACTAATCTCAATATCTGCATTAACTGTACAAAAGAAATTAACCAGATGGTATCTATTCAAGCCAGTCTACACAGGCATTAAAATACAAGTTTATGATTAGGTTTTACAGATCTTTAAGATTATATAACTCAATTTCACTTAATGATGTTAGTATTCCTTTAAGAGTTTAATGCACGCAAGCCCCATAGCATGCAATGGTATTTGGAGTAAAGTTTCTTTCAGCCTTTTTTTAATACATGCTATTAAACAAAGTGTGAAAAATAGGGCAGCACTACACCGAATGAATAAGAAGTGTAGTGTATGGAGGGGCACAGATAGAAATACCTCTCATACAATACAATAAAATAATGGACCACAAGTATTATAAAAACAATAATAAAGTAAGTAGTTTGAATAGATAAATAATTGCAATCACTAAGAATATATGTATTAGGTCCAACCTAAACATAAAATGACCATACAATTTTTTTATGAGTCCAGTGGTGATGGAATGAAGTGAATTAGGAGGATGGAGATGACATAGATGGATAATGGTAGGATGAAATGAATGAATGATAATGGTGATAATGTCTCAGTCAATGTCAATGGACACCCATTTCCTCTGCTGCCCGTGCTGCTATCCCAGAAGAGATTCTGCTAATCACCAACCAAGAAAACTAGCCAACAAGAAGAGAGAAGAGCACACAAGGCAGACAAGTAAGGGTATTTATCTCAGTGTAGTATTTTATTAAACACCATAACAATAAAAATGTACAAGAAATGCACTCACATTTTCCCCATATTGGGTTGATGTATATTGGGGTCCCTTCCCCCTATTAGCCACGTACTGCGTCCTTGCGATTCCTGAAGATGAGTCAATAGGTACTTCTTTCCGAAGGATCAAAAAAGATCTTCTAAATCCAGCTGATATTTTCCACTGCCAGCAAATAGTCTTCAGTCCAGTGACTAATATGGCCGTGTCAGTGTTCAAGCTAGACACGTGGTCCAGGCAGCAAGCCGGTTAGTTAACTCAATCAATTTCAGGATCAGAGAAACCCGCAGGGTGCGTAGGGAGGGATTCAGCTGAGTGCAGAGATCGCCCTAAATAAGGTGCAGGGGAAGAAACAAACTGACACCCAGAAACTGTCCCACTGCCACCTCTTGGCGCAATCAGTGTTAAGGGAAAATTTTCAGAGAAAGTTACTTAGTAAATTGGAGCTAGACAAGTGCAGGGCTAGTGAATTTCTTCCAACCTGGGCTGGATTCAAATGCAGGTGCTAATTTTATCTCTGTTTTTATCTCCAGGTTTCCCCATAGACTTCAATAGGAACATTTTTGAAAAAATGGGAGATAACATTTATCTCTGCATTTGATTCCAGCTCCTGAAATCCTATTTGTTTATCTTCCTAGTATTTTTTTTTTATCACACTGTTTTTTCTTCTACTTTATTCTTCAACGCCGCTGGTTCAATAATACTTTACAGAAAGGTGATAGATACTGTAGATATAAAAAGTCTACACACCCCTGTTAAAATGCCAGGTTCTTGTGATGTTAAGACACAGATAGATCACGTCAGTACTTTTTCCACCTTTAATGTGACCTATAACGTGAATAATTCAATTGCAAAACAAACTGAAATCGTTGAGGGGGAAAAATAAAGAACTCACAATAACCTGGTTGCATAGGTGTGCACACCCTTTTATAACTGGAGATGTGGCTGTGTTCAGAATTAACAAATTAACAAATCACATTCAGTCTCATATTAAATAGAAGTCATTACACACCTGCCATCATTTAAAGTGACTCTGATTAATCACAAATAAAGTTCAGCCATTCTAGTAGGATTTTCCTGACATTTGCTTAGTTGTATCTCAGAGCAAATGCCATGGTCCGCAGTGAGCTTCCAAATCATCAGAGGGATCTCATTGTTGAAAGATATCAGTCAGGAGAAGGGTACAAAAGAATTTCCAAAGCATTAGATATACCATGGAACAAAGTGAAGACAGTCCTCAAGTGGAGAAAATATGGCACAACAGAGACATTACCAAGAAATGGACGTCCCTCCAAAATTGATGAGAAGACGAGAAGAAAACTGGTCAGGGAGGCTTCCAAGAGGCCTATTGCAACATTAAAGGAACTGCAGGAATTTCTGGCAAGTACTGACTGTGTGCTACATGTGACAACAATCTCCCGTATTCTTCATATGAGTGGGCTATGGGGTAGGGTGGCAAGACGGAAGCCTTTTCTTACAAAGAAAAACATCCAAGCCCGGCTGAAGTTTGCAATAACAAACATCAAGTCCACCTAAAAGCACTTGGGAAAATGTGTTATGGTCTGATGAAACCAAGGTTGAACTTTTTGGCCATAATTCCAGAAAGTATGTTTGGCACAAAAACAGCACTGCACATCACCCAAAGAACACCATACCCACAGTGAATCATGGTGGTGGAAGCATCATGCTTTGAGGCTGTTTTTCTTCAGCTGGAACTGGGGCCTAAGTGGTGGAGGGAATTATGAACAGTTCCAAATACCAGGCAATTTTGGCACAAAACCTTCAGGCGTCCGTTAGAAAGCTGAAGATGAAGAGGAAGTTCACCTTTCAGCACGACAATGACCCAAAGCACACATCCAAATCCACAAAAGCATGGCTTCACCAGAAGAAGATTAACATTTTGGAATGGACCAGCCAGAGCCCAGACCTGAATCCAATTGAACATCTGTGGGGTGATCTGAAGATGGCTGTGCACAGGAGATATCCTCACAATCTGACAGATTTGGAGCACTTTTGCAAAGAAGAGTGGGCAAATATTGCCACATTAAGATGTGCCATGCTAATAAACTCCTACCCAAAAAGACTGCTGTAATAAAATCAAAAGGTGCTTCAACAAAGTATTAGTTTAAGGGTGTGAACACGGATGCAACCAGGTTATTGTGAGTTTTTTATTTTTCCCCCTCAACGATTTCAGTTTGTTTTGCAATTGAATTGTTCACGTTATAGGTCACATTAAAGGTGGAAAAAGTTCTGACATGATTTATCTTTGTCTCATTCTTTAACATCCACTGTACATGAATGAATCTTCCAGAAGAAGTGCTTTGATATTGGTTTAAGCAGTAAATTAATTTTTCAGCTTCAGTAAAAATCATCTGCTCTCAAATTCTATAGTTTATATTATATTATTTCATTAATCACAATAAGAAATATTATTCTGTTTTAACCATTTGAGGTCCAGAGGAGTATGCAATGCATTGCAAAGCACTCAAAGGGTTAATATTCAAAAACAGCAAAAAATAATCATTTGTTGTTTGTTTTTTTGTTGCAGTTTTGTTGTGTGAAAAAATTCTTTAGGTTAATGAAATATATTTTCCATACAGTTTTTCTATATAGTTTCTATTTTATTGTTTTTGCAGTGGAATTTTGTGTCTCGTAAACAAGTTAATGCTATATAGTACATGAACAAATTAAAATAAGAAGAGAGTTTATGGTACTTGTGTTCTTTCCAACAAAAGAATTACATATTTTATATAGTTCTACAAAACGATTCTAACTGTAAATTTATAAAATATTTCCTAAACACATATCATTGTCAACTGTAATTTAAAAACAAATCCCTGGCTGAACATCGCTAAAGAATGGTAATGAAGACAAGAAAAGTAATAATAAGTCATAATTAAAGGCAATCGGGATAGGTGGAAATTCTCATTTTCTTTCAGCTGGAATTTACGCTGCAAAAAAAAAAAAAAAAAAAAAAAAAAAAAAATATATATATATATATATATATATATATATATATATTTGTTGCTTGGAAAATCCTACAGATAGAAAATCCAATAACTTTTCTGTCTTTTTGTTAGCCCCCATTGAAATTTTTGGGAGAGTCTGGTAATTTCATCCTATGCTTTCCATGGCCGTGAAAATTCTTATTACAATACTATAAAAACATATTGTTTTTGTTGGTTGTCTGGGAGAGTACTTTTGGAAAATGAGACTAGTGATAGAGAGAGAATAAATAGTTTCAAAGAGTAGTAGTAGTTACCACCTGTGCTTAGACAAGTGAGTATGACTGAGTGGGGGTTGGACCTGAAAGCAGTGATGGTGATGATAACTTAGATGATTGTGTGTTTTGAGTCATGTTTACTTGTCTAGACTTTCCATTAGATCTCTCAAAGAGTTTATAAACATGCATATTGCTCCTTTAACATGGTTTAAAAGTAGGCCTTTTCCTTTCAGCTACAACTATTTTTGCCATATACTCACTGTCTACTTGATCATTATCATAAGAATGGGAGGAGCATGGAAGTATATATGCTAAATCAACCTCATCATTATTAATTAAGCAAACAGTATAATCCAATAGAACCAAATTAAAATTTTCTTTCTCCCACTATTACTTGGTTTTTTAAAAGTCTGTAAAACTTTTTGTTTACTCTTCCCCTTAGAATGATTTATAGAACATTGACAACTAGCCTGTCACTGCCACAGTCTTTTGAAGCAGATAGTATCACTGTTTCTATATCCTCCTCCACTTTGACAACAACCCTAAAATGTAACTCATGTAATCTTTTGCGCTTTTATGCTTAATACTACTATTACGGGTTCTACTTCATATGACTTTTCCCTCCAGAGGACCAGGATCACCCATGGTCACAGTCAGTTTGTGTAGTATGACTTTAAAACCACCAAGACGTCCAGACACTCCTTCTAGTCCTTGCTCCTTTCCCATACCTTGTTTGGTAGACATAATGATCGTAGCATTAATTTTCATGACCTTAGCTTCAACCCGTCAGCAGCACAGCAGCAGTTGCAGTACCAATATATGCCTGTCTAGTTCTTGTCTCGCTGAGTGTTGGGTAATTACTTCTCTGTTGTTTTCTGTCTGAAAATAATGCAATATGTACCTACATTTTTTATTATTTTTTAAACTGTTCATGTAACTGTCTACAACTCACATTCACACTCCCTGCAGTCGTTCAGAGAACTGAATACTGCCAATAATCCTAAAATTAAAAAAACGTCATCTCTCTCTCTCTGCCTGTCTGCCTATACAGTAGCTAGCATCAAGAGCTTTCTCTTTTTCTTCCAAGCACTGAAGATTTCATTTTTACAGTAACGTATAGAATAGACATGTTAGCTTCAACGTCAGCAGCCTGAGAACTGCAAAAATGATACAGTACAGCAACAGGTAAAGCAACAGATTCCCCCACACCACAATGTATGCTTGCTCTTCTTGTTCTTGTCTGTGTAGATGTAGAAGTTAATAGTGCTGGGTCAAAGTTTTCACCTCAAAAACAAAACATGGGAAGCACAGCACTTAAAGCCTTCCACAGGAATTCCATGAAAATTGCCATTTTCCACTTATTTGTTTACTTGTCACTTAAATGAAAATAATGTAATTTCCCCTCACATGACGAGTTTCCCCCATGTACTCCCATTGCGCTAACTCAGCAGTATAAAATAGGGTTTTTTGGATACTGCATATTGTCAGTCTGTTTCATAGAGAGAGAAAGCTGCTGAAATGTTGACACTTGCTATTGTAGAGGCATACAGGCAAAGAGGGGGACCTGAAATTGCTTGATTTGAAGACTATTGTTTTCTCTGAGCAGTTGAGATGGAGGGAGTGGGGCTGTTCTTTTTACACAGTGTCATGGTCAATTACAAAATAAAAATAAAAACGATTTGACGTATAGTTGACAGACAAACATGCAGTCTTACCTGAGCTGATACCAAATGATAAGGACAGATACTAGACAAATATATATCATATATCATATATATATTATTTATAGACAAACAAAATATAATGCTACACTCAGACAAGAAAAGGACAAGCATATATTGGTGCTGCTGTTGTGCTTTATTGTTGTATGCAATAATTTCATACTGCAAAGTTAATAGCTCTGTCATGTATTTTAGAGTAAAAATCAACACTGCTATAATTATGTCCCAAACATGCTAGGCATAAGGAGAAAGGAAGAGGAGTGCATGGATGTTTTTGTGGTAGTAAAGTCATACTAAAAACACTGATTCATGGTTTCTGCAACTTGAGCAATGAATGCTGATGATTCTCCTCCAGATCATGAGGAGGATGTTTGCAAAAATGATACTAAACCAATAGTACTACAAAGCCTTTAAAACTAAATACAATGACACGTTGCATTTAGTTTTGTTGCTATTGTAGAGCAAGGTTTAGAAGTAGTGAGACCAACTGCTGCACCAGACCAGTGGTCTGCTAATGCTCTATAAATTCTCTTAAGTGGAAAAGTAAAATGAAATAATTACAGATGTTAAAAAAGCTCCAAGAATATGAGAGTAGTGGGGATGAAGATAATTTGGCACTAATGGATGATGATCCTGATATTTCTGACCTGATTATTGATTATATTGAATTAGAATATATCCCTTTATCATCCCCTTCTTCTAATGCAGATCAAGGAGAGAGGTAATGGCATGACAAAAATAGTGTGCCTCACAAGGAGCAATGTGCCTTTGAGAGCAACTTGAAAGACTGGACAAATAAACATGCTTAAAATGCATAATCTTGGTCCTCATCATCACCACTTTCAAGTCCAAGTTCCACCCAGACAATGAGCAACAAAAGCCAACACCAACAACCTTAGCTAACTCAACCTTAGCTATGAGTTCTTCTGCTGATGTTTAAGATGCAGTGTCACTGCCACCTTTTAGTACTATTACAACATTTGGTCCCTTTAGTAGTAATGATGTAATTATTAGTTGTCCCTCTGCAGTCTATAAAAGCTACAGTATGGAGATAAATCTCTCATGATTCAAAAGCTAAACGTGTTGCTATCCATTGTCTCTGTAAGCATATAAGAGCAGGGGGAAAGCAGGATCACATCTGGGCACATCCTCATTGAGATCCCACCTGAATCACAACCACTGTTCTGATTAGGAAACACATCTGCAGCACATCAGAAGTAAGCCAAATAGGAAAATAATCAGTAGCAACAGGGCAGAGGGGAGCATGATAGTAGAACTGTAAATGTTTGAAGGAGTGTAACAGCGTTATTCTCAGAAACAGTAACACCAATGTATCCTACTGCTATTGTGCAATTGCAAAGCATAGATAAGACAACCTGAAACATAATTAGTTGGAGGTGACAAGAGTCATCACCATTAGTCATGTTAAAATGTTAAAGCAATTAAGTCTCACTTATATGTGTTGCCAACAAACTCTTACTGAGTTCTTAGGAATCAAAAATTGCACAATATCAATAATAATAATAATAATAAATTAATAAATAATAATAAAAAATGTTTCTGTGGTATGACAACCTTGACAAAATGTTGGTAGTTTACATGATGCCCTATTCTTTCATAGAAAACAGAAGTTTTAAAGAATTATATCCGAAAATGCAGTTATTTTTCAATAATGGCTCTGTGAGTTGTCCAAGCAGGTGGTTAGTGTGGTGGGAAAATGGCTGGAAACATCATATGGCAACACCTTTTAATTAACAAATATGTGACCAGATAACAGAGTACATCCACAGACAGCATACAGAGTTCTCAGTCCTTGTAGAATGATGGGTTGTTCTGGCTTTTTTTAGTGTTACAATAGGAAGACAGAAATTGCTAAGTGTTTGTAGGAATTTCATTGGTGGTAGTTAAAATGAGGACATTGTACTGGATTTTCTATCCACAGGGGCTTCATCAAAAAGAGAGAAAAATGTTTTTTTTCTAAGAATATTCCTGAAAAAAAGAAAATGGGATTTTTCGCTATCCTGATTAGTGGGTGTGTGTAACACAGTATGTCAATTCATACCTGTTGCCTTTTTGTCTTGTCTTGAATGTATGATGCTTTATATTTGCCTTTGCTCTACCTGTCACACTCAGTCTGATTCTCAGGTAGTTCAGGCTCCCTGCCTGGCTGACTGCTAATATCACTGTCTCTTATCAATCAAAAACATTTGTAACTCTCCTTTCTCCCTACACCATCACTTCCTGCATTTCCAGAGAACTACTGCCACCAATGGTCCTTAAATCAAGCAACTCCAGCTCCATGTACACCAGCTATAATCAAAATTTCCAGCAGCATTATCTCTCCCAAGAGCGCACCGAAAAAATGCGGTAAACTGACACTTTTATACTGCAAGAAATTAAATTATTATCATTGATTTCAAAGCAATACAAAAGAGGAAAAAAGCAGAAAAATGGCTAATTTCATATGAATTCCCATGGAAGGCTGGGAGAGCTATTTTCACATCAAGCAAAAACCTTCACCCATCCCTAACAGGTATGCAACACTGACCCAGTTAAACCTTGTTCTGACATCAACAGTAACTTTAAATGTAACAAAAATAGAAAATGAAATGAGTGCAAAAACAAATTAATTTGTTATAGTTTATATATTTTAAGTTCTATATTTTAGGATCTAGCAAATTGCCCATTGTTTTAAATCTCCATTGTCAGTAATATTTATATGCTTTGTATTTCTGATGTACAGATATACAGAATATGTTATTCTTTTGTAAATAAAAGAAAAAAATAATTTAAAGTCTGAACGAGTTGTAAAAATTGCATTCAATATATAGCTGTACTACCATCCCCAAGAAAAAAAATATTTTAATATTTCTATTGAAACCTAAAAAAACCAATATAGTACATAATTTTAAAAAAGGTTAATTTTTAACAATGACTACAACTATAACATTCCCTCATAACTATATATAGCATTGTTACTGGTGTAACCTTTGATTAAGAACTGTGAGAAATAACATGAATTCCTATACTTCATATGGAAAGGAAAATTTGTGCCATGTATGGTGCTATTGAAATATTGAAATATTTCCAAATTCTATTTACAAAAATACATAATCAAGTTGCATACATTTTCAAATAAATATAATTTGTGATTTTGTCTGAGTGAGAAAAATCATAGTGAATTAAAAGTAACCACTAAATCTGTCTCAATATTGATAAATTGATCAAAATATTATTTGCATTTTGCTAATCATTAGGCAGTGTGGCATTCGATCTAGGGCAGAGAGGTGAATTGCTATTAGGGATGGGCAAAACTTTTTACCTCAAAAGTGAAACAGGAGAAAAATTGCACTTCCTACTGACCAGGAAATGTTTAATGAAAAATTTAATAGTTCATCCCTTCTTTTCCAGCAGACATATTATAAAAGGGGTGTCAGTTTCTCACAGCATATGATTTCTACATTTCTGAGAGATAGAGAAAGATCTGATCTGGCTGTTATCTCTGTGCTAGGAGAGTCTGGGGGAGGGGGGTGAGAAGAGAGCAAAAGATATTTACCCGAATACTGTAAAATTCTGCATTACTGATTGGGAAGACACAGGCATCCATGATCCAAGTTCCTTCCCGATCTAGGAATGGGGGAGAGACAGCGCAAATAGATCTAAGTGTAATAGATCATGACTGATATTTATTATAAGATAATAAAAACAAAAACAATCCAAGCTAAAACAGTTTGTAGCAAATAAAAGTAAGTAAAAAGTAAGCTATTTGAGCATACAGGTGTATCTTACCACCCATGTTCGGTCTGGATCCAGTGGTGTCCTTCTCCTTTCATACAGCTCTCTATGTGCTGAAGATAGAAGGTGTCAATTCTCACCAGAAACAAATCAAAATTCTAAAAAATACATTAAAAAATAGCTGCTCCAAACCTGCAAGATTGAGAAAGCAGCGTGGATCGCTGCAAAATGTTTTATATTAGGAATTTTATTTGTTTTTATTTAATATAAATAAAATAATATTTTTGGTGATACAGAACAACAGTTTGGAGCGGCTATTTTTTATATATTTTGTTATCATTTTGATTTGTTTCTGGTGAGAATCGACACTGCCTGTCTTCAGCACATAGAGAGCGGAGTAGGAATTTTATTTGTTTTTATTTAATAGAAATAAAAGAATATTTTTGTTGAAACAGAACAACACGTTGGCACAGCTATTTTATGTATTTTTTATAATTTTGATTTGTTTCTGGTGAGAATCAACACTGTCTATCTTCAGCACATAGAGAACTGTATGAAGGGAGAAGAACACCACTGGATCCGGACCGAATAGTTGCGGTAAGATACCCATGTATGCTCAAATAGCTGTGTTTGTACATAAGTATTATTTAATACATCAACTGTTAAATGTGAGTGTGATTGATATACTGTATTCTAAGCACTGTTACATTGTCTGTCTGATGAGGCACTATTGGCGACCCTTATTTATTTTTTCTTTTTCTGTAACACGAGATCCTTCGAGAGTGGAGGTTGATGTGGAAGAGCAGCCAGATTCTCAATGTGGAGATAGCTGAATAAGGGACAGCTTCATTAAACCCTGAACGCCATTGCTGGCTAACACATAAGTGGGTAACCAGCATATATATTTCTAAGTACAGTTCTATGGTGGTGGTGATGTGTTAATTTTACCTTGGAAATATTACCCCAGGAAGCACACCCTCTCTTTTCTTTTTCTCCTGCAGTTGAACAAGAAGTGTGTTTTTTTGTTTTTTTAGAATGATAAGGATAGGGACAGTTAATTAAAAAAAAGTTTGATAAGTGACTGATGGGAGCTGCGACTGAGGCAGCCTTGTACTAGAAGAGTTATGGTATTTTGTAAAGAGCAGAATATTAGACACACAATCAGTTCTCTTGTGTACTTCACTGTTAAATAATATGCAGCAATCGTACTAGTGACAGGTGTAAAGCCAAATGAGTAGTAGCAATGCTGGGACATGTAAGTAAAGTGGTATTCCAACAACTGACTTCAGGCATGGTTGCTGCAGTGTGTGCAAAAAATGATGATGATCCTTCTCTTTCTGAGAAGGCAGTTTGTCATAGTGCAATACAAAGTTTCACCACCACCAGAAATATTAAAAAAAAGTAGAACACTGAAGATGACTTTGAGTCACATTCTAGTGTTTATGGCATGTTGGAGGTAGGTGTAGCAGTTCAACCAACTGCTGCATCTTTCGTGGTGTTTCTATGCGCATTGCTGTGTTACTCATCTGACCCTTGCTTGGCTTCCATTACTCTCTGGTGTTCAATCCTTGGCCTGTCTGACTACCCGTTCCGGTTGTGACCTGTGGCTCTGCCTGACTACCTGATCCATGTATGACTCTGGCTTGTCTGACTACCCTCTCCATGTTGACCTCGGCTGTAGCTGACTACCCGATCCGGCTTCCGACTGTGGCCTGTCTACACTCTGTATTTGTTATCGCTCCTGTCTGACTACCATTAGTCCGAATAGTTCAAGGTCACGCTCCCTTCTTGGGCACTTAACTACCAGTCTGGTAATAGTAGTGCAGTTGCTTCCGCTACACCTAGTTTGTTGTCTCCGTTGTGCGCTACCTATCTGCCTAACCATACTAGCACATGCACAAGGTTGCCTCCACTCAGTCAAGCCGTTAACTCTGACAGGCAAGTGCAGTTTAGTCTCGCCTGTGGCCTCCTCTCTGTGCGCTCCTACCGGCTGCCTTGCCTAAGCACTTACTCTGTTGCCTGGAATAGTGCTAGTTGCGTATTGCCTGTATCTGTTTGCTACCTTCACTCTCTGTCTCCGCTGGTCTTCTTACTTGTTGAGTTTTTTTGTGTCCAAGTCTTTGAACAGGGGTACTAGAAGTATCAGCAGGGTCAACACCAGCAGCATAGCCATGGCAGCTGGGCTGTTTATTTACTTTTATTTCGGTATAAACATCAGCCAATTTATGTTGCATATACTTTACTAATGCAAATCAGTACACCTGCAGCTAACCAAAAGCTCCATCTGACTTCCCATTCTCTGGGACTGTCTGGGTACGCAAGCGTTCACATGCCTATCAGTATTCAGAACCAAGCTGATTTTGCCTACTCCATATCTAGTCCACTACCCACTCCTGGGTAGTGGACTAGACACTGTCCTCACATCGTTCTCCCCTTTGACTGAGGAAATGTTTTGCTTTATTCTGATTATTTTAATAAACTGGTTAAATTCACTTGTACCATTGTCATGTATTTATTTGCCTAGGGACCGTGACATTATTAGAATATCATTTTTTCCCCTTGAGAGCAGGAAATGTGCCTCATCAGCAACTGCAATGTGCACAGTGTGTGTGGTAAATAACGCCTGCAGGCTCAACTGTATCCAAACACCATGGCACCAGAATCCAAGTACTGCCTCTGTCACTATACCCGCTTTCCACACCCCACTAAGGACACATGACAACTTGCTGACAGTTTAATAGTAATGATGAACCCTCCCTGCCACCATCTTAGCATATTCTGTGGGATGGAATATCATCAGATCCTACCTGATGCACTGCTTGCGATTCTCCTCCATCACACTTGCATATGTGGTCAGTGCACCACACAGTGTGCAATGGGTAGAGACGAACTGCCACATCCTAACATCAACAGAGTGGCTATCATGTGGCGGAGGAGGTAACAATGAATGAGGTAGATACTTAGGAGATGTACTTGTTACCCTAGAGGAAGAAGGTGATGGTGATGGTGAGCTAGTTGTTTCGCTCATAGCAGTCACTATGAGCTTCTCCAACCTTGAATTTGGAAAAAGATCACAGCAGAAAAGTACAGTACAGCTACCTTTCTCTGTAGCTGCTTCTACTGTATTTGATTTTTGCAAATACGTCAAGTTTTTTAGCGAAAAGGCGAAAAAAACGTAAATCAATGGGCAGAAACTTACTAGCCATTGAAAAAATGGCAAAAAATGTTGGTTAATAGGCGAAAAATGCAAAAATTTTTATCGCTAGTTTTAAAGTGGATTTTCCCGCGAAAAAGCAGACAACAACATGGTTTTTGCTGAATTTCCAGTGGAAACGCGGCAACAGATTTTTCCCACCCCTAGTTTGGTCTTCTTACTAGTAGAGGGTTTTTGTGTCCAAGTTTTTGAACAGGAGTACTAGAAGTATCAGCAGGGTCAACACCAGCAGCATAGCCATGGCAGTGGGGCTTTTTATTTACTTTTATTTCGGCATAAACATCGGCCAACTTATGTTGCATATACTTTACAAATGCAAATGTGCCAATGTGGGGTCGCACCTTTCCCCTTTTTATTGTGCTTTCACACAGGGTGCATAAAGCATTTGTAGTTTTCTGCACCATTCCTGACTCCAGAAAGAAACATTCCCACTCCTATGGCTTCAGTGCAGGAGGAGGAGATGATGTTCTTGTGTCTGAAACACTCGCTGCAGAGCCTGAGTCTGACCCAGCACATTATGACCTTTTGGCTCTGCCACGCTGTTTCTCCTCCTCAACCTCAAAAGCTGCTTTCACCAGTTCCACCACAACATCTTCAGGCTCTGTCACAGGTAACTGCCCCTCTTCTTGCTTACCAACAGGAATCTGTCACTCTTCCTCCTGCCACTTACAGGATTCTGTCCCTCTTCTTGCCCACTTACAGCCAAATCTGGACCCCCACAGGAACCTGTCTTCTTCATGCGCACTCACAGGATCCTCTATTATATCCTCCTGCTGCTCATTCACAAGAGGATCTCTGTCACCTAGTACACCCGCCTCCAATTCCACTCTGTCTTTCAGGTTGTAATCCTCGGTATCCTTTTGAAATGTTGCACGCCACATTGTGCGTCTTAAAATGTTGCATTTGTTTGGTCGTGTCAATAATGCATTCATGATGTTGCATTTTAAAGGGTTGCAAATTCAACATGTTGCCATGCACAACATGTCGCATTCTATATGTCGCCTGCGTTGAAATGAAAACTGTCAACTTTTTCACCAGAAAATCCAGCCTTAGCAAATCCCTTAAAAATGTTTCCTTTTCGCCTACACCAAAAAAGTTTTTACTAGGTTTCTCATTGGCTACAAACTTCCTACCTATTTACTGTGTGTACTTCACATTGTAGCTCCAAAAGTGAAATAGAAACTAAGCAGCTGGAGAGATAGAGATGGAGAAAATCAATTTTATAGTGATTTAATTAGCAAAATAAGGCTAGCAGAGGATCATAGTGTGGGATAACAAAATGAGTACCGGGATTTAAAAAAAAAGTGGAGGAGCTGGAAGTACTGTAATGCGCCCAGTGAGTCAAAGGATGAGGAAGTGACCACCTCTAGCATGAAAGGGCCTGGGAGCCCTGATTCCCCAGACCAAGTGATGTCCAGTCCCCTACATTGTCCCTTGGCATCTGGGGGATGATTGTGTCATCATGATCAGCAAAGGCACAGGAAGAAGTGGATAGCAGTGTGAGCAGGACAGGTCAGCTGCATGTGACTCCTGCTACTGCTGCCAGTGTGCCTTTTGATTCTCAGGAGGAGGAAATGATGGTAAGTGTGACAGCATGAAATCCTAAGTTACACTTGTCATCAGCAAGCAGTCCCACTACTACCACACAGCAGCTAGAGAGTGGTGCCATAGAGGGTGGTGGTGATGTTGAGTGTGAAGCAGCTGCTGGGACTAGCTTGATTGTTGATCCTCCTAATACTGAGGTGGAAGGGTAAGTGATGATGAGCAATCAGATTAGTGGTCAAGTTGCGAACAACATCCCCTGACCCTGCGATTCCCCTTCCCCCGGAATTGACCCTCTGGGACATGATGATGATAAAGAAGGCAGAACTTGCTAACAGTATTAGCATCAACACACATCAGCTGTCTGTGCCTGCTGCCAGTGCTGCCAGTCTGTCTTCTTCACCTGAAGAAGAGATGCCCTCTGTCACATTTGTCATTGTCTCCAACCAGTCCTACTCTCATAGAGCTTCAGCAACAAGGAACTGGTGTGGTGATGAAGGTGATGATGGAACAGCTGAGGTGAAGGAAAGAATGTGAACCTTTTTAGCAGAAAGCAAAAATAAATTGGAGACATATATGAAAATGGGAATGGGCATCACCACCACTACCAGAGTGATATTTCTGAATTTGCTGCTGCTGTAATATCACGGTGCCCGTGATTGGTGCTGTTCAGTGTCAGTCACTTGCTGAGTATCATGATTGGCTGTCTGTGATTAGCCCTCCTCACACAGCCTTTTTAAACCCAGGCTGAACACTTCCAGGTTGCCCTTTCGTGGTGTTTCTGACTCCACTCTGCCTGACCTGCTTGTCAGGCTTCTGGGCCTGTTCCTGCTCTTCCTGCTGTACTTGCTGATCCTGTGTTCCAGTGTTCCAGTGTTCCTGTATGCTAGTGTTCCGGTGTTCCAGAGTTTCAGTGTTCCTGTGTTCCAGCACCTCGCGGGTTAATCTTACTGAGTTCCAGTGTTCCTGTGTTCCACCACCTCGCGGGTTAATCTTACGGAGTTCCTGAATCTCCTGCTCCAGCCGTCGCTCTGGCGACATTGTTCTTCTCGCTGCTGATCATACTTTCTTGGTTTACTCCACTAATCCTGGTTGCTATATACATTGTTGGTCCCAGCGTGCGGACGCTGGTTTACTCCACTAAATTGGTTGCGAGATACATTATTGGCTCCAGCGTGCGGACGCTGGTTTGCTCCACTAAACCTGGTTGAGATATACGTTGTTGGTCCCAGCGTGCGGACGCTGGTTTACTCCACTAAACCTGGTTGCGATATACATTGTTGGTTCCAGCGTGCGGTCGCTGGTTTGCTCCATTAAACCTGGTGGCGCTATTACCATTAGTCCCAACGTGCGGACGTTGGTTTGCTCCTGAACATCCAGTACTGTGGTCAGTCGCTGTCCACTTCCTTGCAGTTGTCTGAGTATCCCTGGCTATAGACTCCTGCTGAGTAAGACCTCTATACTTATGCTCTATGCTGTCTTAGTCACCTGACAGCTGGTCTACTTGCTCAGGCTGCCCTGCCCGGTATTGGTGAGGCCGGTAGAACCTTGATGATACCATCCTGTAGGTTGCCTCACCCGGTATTGGCAGGGCCGGTAGAGCCTACTCCAGTACTCCTTTGGGCTGCCCTGCCCGGTATTGGTAAGGCCGGTAGAACCTTGTAATTCACCATCTTTAAGGTTGCCTTACCCGGTATTGGCAGGGCCGGTAGAGCCTACATTCAGCATTCCGTGGGGGCTGCCTTGCCCGGTATTGGTAAGGCCGGTAGAACCGGTATATGTCATCTCACAGTTGCCTTACCCGGTATAGGCAAGGCCGGTAGAGCCTGTCATTAAAACTGTCACTTGGGTTGCCTTGCCCGGTATTTAGGCAAGGCCGGTAGAAGCTATTATATGTTATTTTACTGTTGTATTGTTATGTATGTTTACCCTACGGGGACTGCCTTTAACTTTTAATAAAGTTAAGTTATTTTACCAAACCTTAAGTCTGAGAGTCTTCAAATCCGTGACATGTAATTCTTGCAGCCGCACCAGCAGCATCTTCCCCTGCCCCAGCCAGTGAAGGGGATTGTGTTAAAGAAGAAAGAAGCCATTCTTCTCCACTTTTTCCCACCAACCTGACGTCATGGGTGTGAGACTATTTTTCTCTTGGGACAGGCACAGTGCAGTCATCAGTAATGGCACTGTGCACTTTATGTGATAAGTCAGTGAAAAGGGGAAAGGAGGGTGCAGTCCTTGGCACAACTGTCCTCAGAACATACATGAAATACAGACACCATGACATTTATGAGAAGTATGTTGAAGCCAAACCCCCACAAAAGAAATTGGGAGCCACTGTAGCTTTACCCCCTATTTCTCCCAGAGTCCCCAAGGGCACCAAGAATCTACACAGTAATCTTAGAGGAAACAGAATAGAGAAACCCAACCTGAGCCTGAAGGTTTTATGGTGAACAAAACACCTGCCTCGTTATCAGTTTCTTGTGCAAGGGACCGGGAGCAGGAAGAAGTAACATCTTCTGGTGAACCACCTCTATCATTGTTACCTCCCCCACCAGCTGGTAGTGATTCTGTAAATGCGTGGATGTGGCAGTTTGTGCCTGCACATTAAACATTGTGTGGTGTGTGGACTACACATGGCAATGTAGTGGAATATAATCGCATGTGGATGAACAGCAACTAATCTTGTGAGTATAACTTATTTGGGTGATTGGTGGAGGATATAATATCCCATTTGGTTCAACACAAGGGGCGCCTCTTTTTTCTTCTCCCCTTTTTACTGCAGCATTGTTGAATTTTTACATGTCTAGTGGAAGAAGCTGATGATGAAGCAGGAGTTTCAGGCTCAGGCTGAGTTTCTCTATTCTTCTTCCTCTTAGATATCAGCCTAGGTTCTTTGTACCCTTGAAGAGAAACATGAGGTATGTCATCAGCAGTTCCCAATTTTCTTTTGTGGGGGTTTGGCTTTAAATTGCTTCTCATAAATATCATGGCATCTGTATTTCATGTGTGTTATTAGGGCGGATGTGGCAAGGTGCATTTCCTTCTTTACCCTTTTCACTGACTTGTCACAGATCGTGGACAGTGCAGTTGCTGATGACTACACTGTGCCTGCCCCAAGAGAAAAATAGTCCCACACCCATGACCTCAGGTAGTAGGGAAAGGTGGAGAAAAATTGCCTCTTTTTTCTTCTCCAAAATCCCCTTCACTGGCTGGGCAGAGGATGATGCTGCTGCTCAGACAGACTCAGAACTAGAACTAGGACCAGGATTATTGCTGGCAAGTGGAGCTTGTTCTAGTCACTTCTGCTGGACCCATTCCCACTGTGGCCATGGTGGTCTGTGGCATAGTAGTCTGCTCATCATCAGCCTGCTGCCCTTGCAACTCAGCAGCACCAGGAATAACAGCAGCAGCAAACTCCACAATGTCACTGCTGGTAGTAGAGATGGAGATGCCCAGCCCCATTTACATATCTGCCTCCCATTCCTTCTTGCTTTCAACTAAAAAGGCCCCCATTATCTCCTCCACCCAGCTGCTCTACCATTACTCTCATCACCACCACCACCAGTCCCTTGCTGCTGCTGTTCTATGAGAGTTGGACGAGTTGGCAATGATGACAAATGTGACAGACGGTCCCCTAATCTCACACATGCTATCTCTTCTTGAGGTAAAGGAGGTAGACTGTCAGCACTAGCAGCAGGCATATGCAGCTGATCTGTGCTGATGTTAATACTGCTAGCCAGTTCTGCCTTCTTCATCATCATACCCCAAAGGCACAATGCTGGAGAAAAGGAATCACAGGGTCAGCTTGATGTTGTGGGCTCCCTTGACCATTAGTCTGGCTGCTCATCATCATCACTTCCCCTTCCACCACAGCATTAGCAGGATCAACACTCATGCTAGTCCCACCACCAGCTGCCTCATCACAACTACCATCACCACTACCCCCTCCCTCACACCCACCACAACATAGATGCTGTGTGGTAGTAGTGGGACTGCTTACAGATGACAGGTTTCACTGCTGTCAGACTTGCCATCATCTCTTCCTCCTGCTGAGCATCACAAAGCACACTGGCAGCAGTAGTAGCAGGCACAGACAGCTAACCACTTGTACTGCTCAAACTGCTACCCAGTTCTGTGTTGGTCACAATTTTCCCCCAGATCCCAAGGGACAATGTAAAGGGACTTGGCATAATTGGTTCTGGAGAATCAGGGCTCCCAGACCTTTCAATGCTGGTTGTGGTCACTTCCTCTCCTGACTCATTGGACGCATCAAGGTCCTTCCAGCTTTTTCATCCAGGTGATCATATGATAGCACACACTATGAGCTTCTCCTACCTTTATTTCACTAGAAATGTACCTAGCACCCTCTTGAGTGCTCTATCTGCTTCATTTTCTGTTTTACTTCCTGCAGATGTCATATTTTTGGCATGAAAATGGGTGGGAAGCTTGTAGTCATTGAAAAAAATTGTGAAAACATTTTATGTGTAGGCAAGAAAGGAGAAAATTTTAAAGGTGGATTTTCAAGCAAAAAAGCTGATAACTTTGTGGTTTTTGCAGAATGTCTTGCAGGAACACAGCAGGAACTTTCTCCTACCCCTAGTCACCTCACAGTCAAAATATTCTTTTTTTTTTTTTTTTTTTTTTTTTAAACTGTCCCTAACAGTTTCTGTCTACAAAAGGAAAAAACATTAAACTCCCTGCAAGTGCAACTGTTTATGCCCCCTCCTTTTGCCTAGAGCTAGTGTCAAGAGTTGGAGGATGAGGCTAGACTTTAGTCAGTACACTGATCCCTCTTCTGGCTGTTGTAGGAGTCAGTGTCAATTGTACTTGTCTGTCCCATGGTGTCAGTCTTCATACTATTCTGTCAGTCAGTAGGTCACAGAAGCTCAGCTAGCTCAGAAAGGAATTGGCCTGTCACAGTCAAAAAAGATGTTAGTGTATTTTGTTCCTTTCTCTCTTAACACTTCCCCAGACCCTCTAACACAGGCAACAAAACGCCTGCCCAAGAGCCTCCCTAAACTAAACCACTTTCTTTGCCTATCTTCTTCTAACAATATGATACTTTCTGTCTCTCTCACTAACAAACACAGACTGACAAGTTACTTGGAACCTAACACCCCTTTTATACTATCAGGGTGGGTAAAGAAGATAAACTTTCTATATAAAATGCAGAAAAATTTCACTGAAAATTCCTTGCACGGCAGTAAGTGCCATTTATTGCCTGTTTCAATTTGAGGTGAAAAGTTTTGACCATCCATAGCTGACAGCAGGAGATCCCGGTCCGGGGACCAGCAGGAGTCTCTGCAGCAGAGCCGAAATTTCGGTACTTAAAAAGAATTAATTAATTGGAAACGTCTACAAAGTGTGCTTGCAAACCAGGCACACTTTGTAGACAGTTCCAATGAATTAATTCTTTTTAAGTAGCGTGATTTCGACACTGCTGCAGAGACTCCTCATGTCGTACGACTCGATTCTCCTGCAGTCAGCTTTACAGCTGACATCAGGAGAAGGGGAGGGAGGGGAGAACTTTGAATCCATATATCTCTCAAACCATAGCGGTTTGAGAGATAGGGTTTGTTGCAAATATTTTATTTTTTCAATATCTACCCAAATCTAAATATTTTTTATGGGACATTACTGTCCCTTTAAGCTGGAAGAATATAACCTGTATTTCAAATGTATATGTGTTTAAGTGACAACTTAACTGTGGCTTTACATAATTTATATCAAATGTGCAAAATGATAGTTTACTCCAGATCTGTTTAAAAAGTTCTGTTGCTTTAAATGTGCCCTTTAACCTACTAAATGCTAGAATTTATGTTGGGGTCACCAGTGAGCAAAGGCTTGTATGGCAGCAGTGTATTTTGGGGTCTGTTAGAGCGTATCTATCAATCATCAGTAAATGGCAGCCTACCATAACCTAAATAACCATGCCTATAGTAACATGCTCTCTGCTGGGCATTTGCACCACTTATGTGACAGCCATGAATTATGTTGACTTTTTTAACTTTAAATGCTAAGAGTCTCCAGTAGTGATGAGCGAGCACCCCAATGCTCGGGTGTTCGGGTGCTCTGACCGAGCACCCCCTGAGGCTCGAGTGCTCGGCCGAGCACCCGAGCCCCATTGAAGTCAATGGGAGGACTCGAGCATTACACCAGGCACCCCCTGCTCTGATGAGGGGAGGGTGCCTGGTCCATAGGTAAATGGCAGAAAAGGATGGAAACACCACAGAAATGGTTCAGGGACAGCATAGGGAGGATGTCTGGATGCATCTTGGACTCCAACATCGCTGCTGGGAACGATCTTTCGCCCGTAGTACACCATTTTTACAGACTGACCATAAAACACACAAAAAGGAAAATAAAAACGACTTTAGGCGAAAAATTGTTACCAAACAATATTTGCTGTATATTTACTTGTATATCATCTGCAAATTCTCCCAAAAATTTCCTTGATTTTCTGAAGTGAGGCCATGATTAAGAGGGAAACGTGCGCAGAGGCAAATTCTCCCAAAAATTTCCTTGATTTTCAGAACTGAGGCCATGATTAAGAGGGAAACGTGCGCAGAGGCAAATTCTCCCAAAAATTTCCTTGATTTTCAGAACTGAGGCCATGATTAAGAGGGAAACGTGCGCAGAAACAAATTCTCCCAAAAATTTCCTTGATTTTATTGAACTGAGGCCATGATTAAGAGGGAAACGTGCGCTGAGCTGACCATCTAAAACATTATGGGTGAGAGTCTGCTGCAGAGCTGACCATCCTAAACATTATATGCGAAGGCCCGCTAGTGAGCTGACGCTATAAAACATTATATGAGAGGGCCCGCTAGAGAGCTGACCCAATAAAACATTATATGAGAAGGCCCGCTGGTGAGCTGACCTATATAAAAATTGTCAAACAGGGCCCGCTGGTGAGCTGGCCCTATATAAAAATTATATCACAGGGCCCGCTGGTGAGCTGGCCCTATATAAAAATTATATCCCAGGGCATATGGAAGAGGAGGAGGAGGATGAGAAGATTAAGAGTCAACCATATACCCGTTTTTTGGGTGGAAGGGGTGAATGGGAATACAGAGTATTCCCATCATTGTAAATAACATATATAAAGTGAGTTTATGTTCCCCCGGGGCTTTCCTCCAGTGGAGTGGAGAAGTCAGGGGAAATCCAGGCCTTGTTCATTTTTATAAGTGTCAACCTATCAGCATTGTCGGTGGAAAGGCGGATACGCTTATCTGTTATGATGCCACCAGCAGCACTAAATACCCGCTCAGACAGAACGCTGGCGGCAGGGCAGGCCAGCACCTCCAAGGCGTAGAGTGCCAGTTCATACCACGTGTCCAGCTTGGACACCCAGTAGTTGTAAGGCACAGAGGGATCATTGAGGACGCTGACACAGTCTGCTACGTACTCCTTCACCATCTTCCAAAACTTTTCCCTCCTTGTGACACTAGGCTGCGCATCAGGGTGAGGGTGCTGGCGGGGTGTCATGAAGGTGTCCCACGCCTTGGAGAGTGTTGCCCTGCCTTTGTCGGAACTGCTGTGTGCTCCCCTTTTCTCCCCTTCTCTGTTGGCCAAGGTAGCACGTACTCTGCCGCCAGCGTTGTCAGATGGAAAATTTTGGAGCAATTTTTCAACAAGAACCTTCTGGTATTGCACCATTTTGCTTGTCCTCTCCACCGGAGGAATGAGAGATGAGAAATTCTCTTTGTAGCGGGGGTCCAGAAGGGTGAACACCCAGTAATCCGTGTTGTTTAAAATGCGTATAACGCGTGGGTCACGGGAAAGGCAGCCTAACATAAAGTCAGCCATGTGTGCCAGAGTACCAACAGTCAAGATTTCGCTGTCCTCACCAGGAGGATGACTCTCAATATCCTCATCCTCTTCCTCCTCTTCTGCCCACCCACGCTGAAGAGATGGAACTAAAGTTCCATGGCTACCCTCTGTAGCGGAGGCAACCGTGTCTTCCTCCTCCTCCTCCTCCTCCTCCGCCTCCTCCAATTGTCGCTGAGAAGACGAAGTGAGGGTGCTCTGGCTATCACCTTGTGTAAGCTCTTCCTCCCCCATTTCCACCTCTTCCACATGCAAAGCGTCGGTTTTAATTGTGAGCAGCGAGCGTTTCAGTAGACACAGAAGTGGGATGGTTACACTGATAATAGCGTTATCGCCGCTCACCATCTGTGTCGATTCCTCAAAATTGCGTAAAACCTCGCAGAGGTCTGACATCCATTCCCACTCCTCACTTCTGATTACAGGAAGTTGAACGGAGAGGCGACGACCGTGTAACAGCTGGTACTCCACTACTGCCCTCTGCTGCTCACAAAGCCGGGCCAACATGTGGAAGGTGGAGTTCCAGCGCGTGCTCACGTCACACAGCAGCCGGTGAGCTGGCAATTGTAAGCGCTGCTGCAGCTTCAACAGGCCGGCCGAAGCTGTAGATGACTTACGGAAATGTGCACACACGCGGCGCACCTTGGTCAAGAGATCATGCACATTGGGGTAGGTTTTTAGAAATCGCTGCACCACTAAATTAAATACATGCGCTAGGCATGGTACGTGTGTGAGCTTGCCGAGCTCCAAAGCCGCCACCAAGTTACGCCCATTATCACACACAACCATGCCTGGTTGCAGGTTGAGTGGCGAGAGCCACTGCTCGGTCTGGTGACTAATCCCCTGCAACAGCTCTGAGGCCGTGTGCTGTTTGTCCCCAAGGCAGATCAGCTTCAGCACGGCCTGTTGACGCTTCCCCACTGCAGTGCTACACTGCTTCCAGCTACTGGCTGATGGGGGAGTGGCGCTGCGTGTAGAGAATTCGGAGGTGGAAACGGAGGAGGAGGAGCCAATAACGTAGGTGCTGGCGGAAACCCTGATGGAGGTAGGGCCCGCAATCCTCGGCGTGGGTAGCACCCGTGCCATCCCAGGGTCCGAGTCGCTCCCAGCCTCCACGACATTCACCCAGTGTGCCGTCAGGGAAATGTAGCGTCCCTGGCCACAAGCACTTGTCCATGTGTCAGTCGTTAAGTGGACCTTCCCAGTAACTGCGTTGGTCAGGGCACGGGTGATGTTACAGGACACATGGTGGTGTAATGCGGGGATGGCACACCGGGAAAAGTAGTGGCGGCTGGGGACCGCGTACCGAGGGACAGCTGCTGCCATCAGGCTGCGGAAGGACTCAGTGTCCACAAGCCTAAATGGCAGCATTTCGATGGCCAGTAATTTGGAAAGGTGTGAGGTTAGTGCTATGGCCTGTGGGTGGGTGGCTGGGTACTTTCTCTTGCGCTCAAATGCCTGGGGTAACGACATTTGGACGCTGTGCTGGGACAGGGAAGTGGATGTGGTCGCTGATGGTGCTTCAGATGGTACAGGTGCAGGGCGGGAGGTATGCGGGCCTGCGCCTTCGACAGGCGATTGGCCGGCACCGAAAACAGGGGAAGAGGAGGCAGTGGTGTGGCCTGCAGACACAGATGGGCGATCCAGGCGTTCCTCCCACTTACTACGGTGCTTGGATGCCATGTGTCGGATCATGCTGGTGGTGGTGAGGTTTCTAGTGTTCATGCCTCGGCTCATTCTGGTGTGGCACAGGTTGCAAACTACAATTCTTTTGTCGTCCGCACTTTCCTTAAAAAAACGCCATACCGCGGAACACCTACCCTTTGGCAAGGTAGATTTACGCAAGGGGGTGCTCCGTGGAACATTTGCGGGCCGGTTTGGTGCGGTCCGCCTTCTTTCTGTAGCCACACCACTGCCTCTTCCAGCCTGTTGCGGTGCTGCAGATGGCTCACCCTCAGGACTGCTGTCATCGCTCGGCTCTACACCTTCCCAGGTGGGGTCAGTCACCTCATCGTCCACCAAGTCCTCCTCCACTTCCTCACTCTGATCATCCTCCTCAAGTCTTGATCCCACCACATACTCTGTCATTGACAACTGTATAACATTCTCCTCAACAAGGTCTTGAGACGGAAATAGTGGTTGATTTAATGGCAACTGTGTCTCATCATCATCATCATCATCCACTACTTCCTTTGACCTTAAATGCCGTTCACATCTGTCATCTTCTTGTGATTGGGTAGCCTCTAGAGGTTGTGAATCAGGGCACAAGATGTCATGTTCCTCTGCAAGCGTGCTTGGAGAGAGGGTCAAAGGAAGGATTGGTGAGGAGACGAGCTCCTCACTATATCCCAGTGTGGGATCACTTCTTTGACCAGACCGTGTATGGTGGGAGGAAGGATGATCAGAGTGAGGATTATGTTGACCAGACTCTTGGCTACTGAGAGTGGACTTGGTGGAAGACAGGGTGGTGCTTAACCGACTGGAAGCAGTATCAGCTGTCATCCAACCGACCACCTGTTCGCAGTGGTCGGACCTCGAGAGTGGTGTCCTGCGACGCCCTGTAAAATTAGACATGAAGCTAGGTATGGTGGATGTCTTTCTTTCTTGTGCTCTGGCACCAGGCACAGTTTCTCCGCGTCCTGACCCGCGCCCTGAACTATCAGGATCACGTCCACTTCCCCGTCCCTTTTTACCCGCCTTCTTCATCTTACACGGAATATGTGACTTTAATATTTGAGTTTGAAAACTTAACAGTATTTCTTCCTATTCTGCAACTGTGCAGAGTACACAGAATAGGCTGCTAAACTGCGGTGACACACACTGAATGGAATAAGTGACTTTAATATTTGAGTTTGAAAACTTAACAGTATTTCTTCCTATTCTGCAACTGTGCAGAGTACACAGAATAGGCTGCTAAACGGCGGTGACACACACTGAATGGAATATGTGACTTTAATATTTTAGTTTGAAAACTTAACAGTATTTCTTCCTATTCTGCAACTGTGCAGAGTACACAGAATAGGCTGCTAAACGGCGGTGACACACACCGAATGGAATATGTGACTTTAATATTTTAGTTTGAAAACTTAACAGTATTTCTTCCTATTCTGCAACTGTGCAGAGTACACAGAATAGGCTGCTAAACGGCGGTGACACACACTGAATGGAATATGTGACTTTAATATTTGAGTTTGAAAACTTAACAGTATTTCTTCCTATTCTGCAACTGTGCAGAGTACACAGAATAGGCTGCTAAACGGCGGTGACACACACTGAATGGAATATGTGACTTTAATATTTGAGTTTGAAAACTTAACAGTATTTCTTCCTATTCTGCAACTGTGCAGAGTACACAGAATAGGCTGCTAAACGGCGGTGACACACACTGAATGGAATATGTGACTTTAATATTTGAGTTTGAAAACTTAACAGTATTTCTTCCTATTCTGCAACTGTGCAGAGTACACAGAATAGGCTGCTAAACTGCGGTGACACACACTGAATGGAATAAGTGACTTTAATATTTGAGTTTGAAAACTTAACAGTATTTCTTCCTATTCTGCAACTGTGCAGAGTACACAGAATAGGCTGCTAAACGGCGGTGACACACACTGAATGGAATATGTGACTTTAATATTTGAGTTTGAAAACTTAACAGTATTTCTTCCTATTCTGCAACTGTGCAGAGTACACAGAATAGGCTGCTAAATGGCGGTGACACACACTGAATGGAATATGTGACTTTAATATTTTAGTTTGAAGACTTAACAGTATTTCTTCCTATTCTGCAACTCTGCACAGTACACAGAATGTGCTGCTAAACTGCGGCGAAGCACACTGAATGGAATATGTGACTTTGATATTTTAGTTTGAAGACTTAACAGTATTTCTTCCTATTCTGCAACTCTGCACAGTACACAGAATGTGCTGCTAAACTGCGGCGAAGCACACTGAATGGAATATGTGACTTTGATATTTTAGTTTGAAGACTTAACAGTATTTCTTCCTATTCTGCAACTCTGCACAGTACACAGAATGTGCTGCTAAACTGCGGCGAAGCACACTGAATGGAATATGTGACTTTGATATTTTAGTTTGAAGACTTAACAGTATTTCTTCCTATTCTGCAACTCTGCACAGTACACAGAATGTGCTGCTAAACTGCGGCGAAGCACACTGAATGGAATATGTGACTTTGATATTTTAGTTTGAAGACTTAACAGTATTTCTTCCTATTCTGCAACTCTGCACAGTACACAGAATGTGCTGCTAAACTGCGGCGACGCACACTGAATGGAATATGTGACTTTGATATTTTAGTTTGACTTAACAGAATGTGCTCTAATCTGCAACTTTGCACACAAAAACGAAATGTGCTCTAATCTGCAACTTTGCACACTAAACAGAATGTGCTCTAATCTGCAACTTTGCACACTAAACAGAATGTGCTCTAATCTGCAACTGTGCACACTAAACAGAATGTGCTCTAATCTGCAACTTTGCACACTAAACAGAATATATATTTTTTTTTTTTTTTTTTTTTCCCCCCACACAAAATAACCTGCTGCCCCCACACACAGTAGTCCTAAAAAGGACTTTTGGTTCTTTTTTTTCACAATTTGGCTTGTTTTCCTCCCTACACTGCCTTTCCCTTCCTATCCTCAGCTCTCCCTGTCTAAGACTGAGCCGAACTCGATGGTCAGGTGCTATACAGCACCCGACCATGGGTTCTGGCCAGCCAATCAGTGTAATGCCAGCAGCCAACATGGCTGCTGGCATTACACCGATGTCAGAGCCTCCCTGCACGTTTATTGGCTGCGCAGCAGCCGCAAAACGTGCGGGGAGGAGACCCGAACATGGCGGGCGAGCACATGCGGTACTCGTACGAGTACCGCCATGTGCCGAGCAGAGCGATGCTCGAGCCGATCCGAGCATCGGCCGAGCATGCTCGCTCAACACTAGTCTCCAGTTCTATTGGTCTGATTTACTATCTTAAATAAAGATTGCGTTACTCATTGGTGCCTTTCTCCCTGACAATGTTTTAAACAATCCATAGGCTAATTTGGGCTGTGTGTCTGACTAAAGTTTCACAGAATGCCAAACTAGGAAAAAAATTTTAAAGCCGTTTGGCACATAAAACTACACTATACTTTTTTATGAAATTTGCAGGTTTTGAAGGGACTGTCAATCCGACTTGGGATTTAAAATTTCAGCCAACCTTTCTGTTACAACCAAAATGAAAAATCAAATAACACAGAACCTTCATTCAGACTTGACTATAGTAGCCCTATGAGGCATCTATAATTAGTCAGACCTGTGTTTCTTTTCTATAACAATAATTTCCTTTTTTGAAACTCTTGATGTGTTTGCAGTCAAATATAATTGAGTCCTATTATCTTTACTGTTTTCTTTTATACGATCACTGTGAATTATTTATTTTGAAACAGTTATGTAATTATTTAGGTATGTTATTATAGGCTAGCTCAACAGTGCAAGAATTTGGCACTTGTTTCCCAGACAGAAATCAAGCTTTTTATTGGTTATCTTCATCCATAAAAGTAATGAGTCAACTTAGAAAAACAATTAATGCTCATAAAATGAAACGTCAACTCCTATGCAAAATTTAGAGTTAACAAGAGAATATTAATTCCCTTAAAGAGCAAAGCAGATGACTAACATCACCCTGTAAGCATGTAATGAGTGAATTGAGAACATAAACCATATCCTTTATTTGTATTACTAAATAAATAAAATAAGAGACTATAAAGAACATTACAAATAAATCAATAAAAATAACTAAATGGAAGCACTCTAAGGACTTCATACACAAAGAAAAGAAGAGCAATTCCGGAAAAAAAAAATGGCCAGAAATTGCCAACTGAATGCTGAGAGGTCTCCAACACATCTCTCTTTATGCTTTTCATAATAGACTGGAGGGAGAGTGCTCCTTTAGCTCCTTCTCCAGTCTTTTCCATCAGAGGGAGAGATACTTTGTACCTCCAGCCCTGCTTTTTATGGTTATGGATTAGGACCTTCTTTTAAACAAAGGAAGAGAGAGAGAGAGAGAGAGAGGACCGGGTATTGTCAATACCTTAAGTAAAAAACTAAAAAAAAGTAGACAAGTAAACATGTGAAACTTTCAATTTAAGAGAAGAGATAAGGCTCTTTTGACTATAGCAATCAAAATGATATTTTTAAAATAAGACAACCTCAGGAGACTGTGTTGGTAGATACTTTAGATATTCTTAAAAGAAATGAATAATGATTTAGCTAAGAACAGTTTGTTTCAATGTGGGTAGGCTGCAGAGTCATTTGAGAAATATGATCACCATCTTCCAGTTGGGAAGGAAATAATTTCTCTTTTTGATACCCATGTGGTGCTGCATGCTGTTTGGTGAGCCCTGATTCAGATTGCATTAAAAAAATTGTTTATGGTCCTTAAGTGCCGGCCCAGTACTCGCGCGGCCAGGCCTTAAGGGTTTATTTTCAGCCTCCTCAATTTAGTAAAAATCTTCTGATCTCCTAATACAGGCATGCCAAACTCCAATACAATCAGGGGGCACATATGTAATATTTCCCTCCATAAAACGGACTTCTATGGACTGTGTGTATGTGCATATGCTTAACCCCTTAAGGTCCGACGATCCCGCGGTGTCTGGTCCTTTAAGGACCAGATAGACGAGTTCGACATGCCGTCCCACGTGACTGATCACGTGGGGCGGCACATCGAAAGGAGGACTGAAAGAGAACGCTCCGGTCTTGGAGAGATCAATTTCAGTCCAATTTCAGTCCTGCAGGAGCGCGGTAAGTAAAAGTACGTGACGTACCAGGACCGTCACTGGTCCTTAAGTGCCGGACCAGCGTGACGGTCCGGGTACGTCACAGGACGCGAAGGGGTTAATGGAGTTGACTGTATTTGAGTTTGACATGTTTGGCCAAATTATATGTTTTGTTGATTTTCCAAGTGAAGGAAAGTTAAAACAACCTTTGCAATGTACAAAAGTCAGCTTGACATTTTTGTAAAATTTTTAATGATGATTGATGATTACTTGATGATTTTAGCAAAGTGAAAAAAATAAAACAGAAATTATGGCATGTGCAAAAGTTTGAGCAACCTATCAGTCGGTACTTAGTAACCTACTTTGGTAAAAATCACAGCCTTCAAATGTTTATTGTAGACAACTAGCAATCTTTTTTTTCTTGCTTTAGAAATATTTTCCCTAAATTCCTTGTAGAATGCTTCTAGTTCAGAAATATTCTTAGGCCATCTTGCATGCACTGCATGTTTTTTAATAAAATTCAGGGGACTGTGAAGGCCATTCCAAAACCTTAAGCTTTCATTTCTTGAAGTAGTTTGTGGTTGATTTTGAGGTATGTTTTAGATCATTCTCTTGTTGCAAAATCCAACCTCATTTAATCTTCAGTTTCTTCACTGATCATGAGACATTGGCTTCCAGGATCTGTTTACACTTAGTAGAATCCATTTTCCCCTCTACCAGCACAATATAGTTGGACATTTTGGATTGGAAATTGCAAGAAGGAAGTGTTTAGCATTATATAGCCATCCTCTGATTTATAAGAGTCAATTTTCTTTGTCATCTGATCCTTAGTCAGCTGCTTAGAGGAGCCCATGGTTGTTGAGTATAAGCACCCTGAGAGGTTTGAAGACTCAGAACATTTATAAGCTCTGGCATTGTCATCACCTAACTTAGATTAAGGCATAATGAGGGTAGCAAAACTTTTGCACATGCTACATTTTCAATTTTTTTTTTATTTGTTAAGTTCAGCAAATAATTAATAATGGTGCATTCAAATTTGCAGAAATATGTAAACTTTAAGTTTTTTCACTGCAGAAATTATGTTAACTTCCTTTCACATAGACAATCAACAAAACATATAATTTGGCAAGGGTTGCCCAAACTTTTGCATATGACTACAATTGAACAACCTCCCATTTGCAGAACCTTCATTAACTATGAAAAGGCCTTTGACTCAGTGAAAAATAAAGCAATAACTGATGCCCCGATCAACCAAGGAATAGATAGAGCTTACATCAATACCTTATTTCAATATATGAAAATGCAACTGCATCAATACAGGTCAAGAAAATAAAGTTCAGATCAACATAGGAAAATGTGTCCAACAAGGAGACACAATCTCCCTAAACTGTTTTCTAATTATTTAAAAGAAATTAACGCAAGCTAAATTAGGACAATTTTATATCACTTTCATTTTGCAGACAACATCATACTCTTTACCAGTAGTCCTGTGGAACTGCAAGAACACATTGAGGAGCTACAACAGGAAAGCAAAAGTTTTGGTCTGAGGAGGAATGTCAACAAAATGCAAGTCATGTTTAACAAATTTACCATACAAAGGAAAATCACAGTAGATGGGCAAGAACTAGAAGTGGGCAAGTGAGTTTATCTTGGACAAGAAATTTCAATAGATGGAAACACCATTATGGAAACTGAGTGACAAATAAAACTGGGATGACAAGCATTTGGAAAATTTAGTAGGACTGTCTTTAAGACAAATTTACCACTCTGTCTCAAGCAAAAAGTTTTGACCAATGTGTCCTCCCAGTTCTTATGTATGGCTGTGAACACTGAATGCCAAAGCCATACATAAACCTAAGGTTACACAAAGAAGTATGGAGCATCAAATGTTGAACACAACAAAAAGAGACTGAAAAGAGTGTGCATGGATACATTAGGAATCAAAGGTCTATAACATCATTGCTGAAAATGGAAATGGTCAGGCCACATAGCAAGAAGACCTCATGGTAGGTGGACCAAATTTATTTTGAAATGGATTTCACTAGATTCTAAATGGCCAAGAAGAAGGCCAAAGACAAGATGGGTAGATTCAATTATGAAATTTGTTGGTACACAGTGGCAACAAAACACACAAGGCCAAAGTTGTTGGAAACTTGCTGAGGAATCCTTAATCCTTCAGAGGATCCACAATGGCTGAAGATATATATATATATATATCCAAGTTCCTTCCTGATCTGGCTGTTATCTCTGTGTTACAGGGCTCTGGTGGTGTGAGAGGAGAACATAGTAAAATAGAAACATAGCCAATGAGGCTGAAAAAAACATGCATCCATCAAACTCAACCCACACCAAACAATTCTGTTGATCCATTTCCCTGGATCAACATCCTATCTGCTTTGAATTATCATATTTATCAATATTATTCTTTTATCATTACTTTTTTGAAAGCAGTTACAGTATCTGCACGCACAGCATCCCGAGGGAAGGAATTCCATAACTTTACTGTCCTTTCTGTAAAAAACTCATACATTTGTTTTAGTAAAAAACATTGATACGTGAAAGAGACAAGGACTATGACTGAGGCAGCCTAATACTAGACAAGACAGAATAGAGATTCAAGGCAAGACATCACACGCAATGAATTCTATTGTGTATTTTACAGTAAAAAAACACAGTAGTGTAGTAATGTCCAGCAAACATACAAGGGGTATGGATAGGGTGAAAGTATTAGGAGCAGTGCATTGATTTGCAAGTAAAGTGGTAGTCCAAAAACTGACTGTAGCCATGGTTGCTGCAGCGTATGCAAAAATTATGGTGATCCCTTTCCTCCATAGGATGATGCAGTATGTCAGTCCCACCAAAAGTTCCACCAGCACCAGTACTATTAATAAACCATCTAAAACACTGAAGACAACTTGTCTTATTCCATTGTTGATGGCATAGCGCAAGTAGTTGTAGCAGCTAAACCCACTACTGCATCTGACAGTGAGACAAACAAGCACAAAAACTGTCCTGAAAGTAGTAGCACAGTAGTAGCAAATATTGTGAAAATCCCTAAAAGAGAAAAAGTAAAAAAAAAAAAAAAAGCCTAGAGGAATGTAAAGGTAGTGGGGAAGAATGAAAGATGAGCGAATTACTGATGATGATAATGAGTAGACATGTGCGAATTCATTTGGAGACATTCGGATTTAGTCGAAAATGGGGTAATTCGGAGACATTCGGCCAATCCGAAACTCAAGAGTCATTCGGAAAAAATGATCCGACTCTGAACAGCCCAGGTCCGAAATTCGTCGAAACTTTCGGAAGTTTCGGCAATCGACACATTTCCAAAAGTTTTGACTACTTTTGACCAGGACTTTTTTGTACTTCCTGTGCGCGCTCAAATACCTTCCCTCCATAATTTTCCCTGCATGTCTCTAGTCCAATTCCATTCTCCGTTTCATGCACTACTTCCCTCTTTTGTCTGTATTCGAATAGCCTTCTTCGTTTCATGATGGGGGTTGGACTAATGACACAGTCACACAGACAGCCTGCATTTCCTCATTGCGTTGTTGGAGCTCAGAGAGAGAATAGATTAGAGAGTGTACAGTTGTTGTGTAGGCAGGCAGGTAGCATTAGGCTAGGCATAGGTAGGCAGCCAGCATTAGTTCCAGTTATTGCCACTGCAAGAGCAAGTAATATTTGTTCCTGTGCAAAATATAAAAAAATATTAGGTATTTGTTCGAATACAGGGCCGGCCCTTACATGGGTCCCAGTGGGTCCATGGACCCAGGCGGCACTTTGACAGGGGCGGCAATTTGCCGTCCCATAGCATGTTTATTTTGTGCTCTTCCGCCAGTTCTGTGTTGCAGGGTGTCCCATCAGTGTGACTGTCAGCAGCCGGGCAGCCGTATGCTCACTCAGTGGCGATGCCTGCTGGCTGCTTCAGTGACGTGAATTATGTGATAGTGAAACATTATGCCTATTTTGTATTGTTTATCGCCCACCTAATGTCAAGACTTGAGTAAATAGGTCTACCGTCCCAGATTTGCTAGAGAGGTTTTACAAATACAGGAGGGTGCCCCCTGTACGAAATGAGTCTAAACATTTGGGATCCCTAGTATGAGTGCACAACAGTGCATGATGTGTCCTGAACAGGATTGCTGTGACGTGTCTCCACCCAGAAGGTGCTGGCCGGACTGAGCTTCAACATTGTGACGAGTGACCAACTAAGAGCACCGTGCCAGACTTAATCTGCAGCCATAGCATCACCCCCTCCTACTCTCCGGGTCCCGCTGACTGGCAATAACAGGTGAGTCACTAAGAGATCTGAAGCCTTTCTGGAAGTCCTTTGACTTGGAAAGGGGCTAGGTATTACTTGGGGAAGTTGCCTTATGTGTAAATAATTTCTAGGTGGGAGATGAATGTGCATCACTTATGTGTTTCCTAACAGTAGTTAGAATACAACTCCCATCATCCCCTGATTATGACGTTGGGAAATGCCCAGCAATTACCGTAGAGCCCTGTATTGCACACTCACGGAAAAAGGTGATATTGCTATACTAAGACAATGCTGTGGACCCCTCTTCAGTATAGATGTCAAGCATTTTTTTTTATTTCTCTCCTGTGTTGCAGTTTGTTCACAACAGAATGTCTCAATTTTTCTTTTTAACAGATTACATTTATCACATTACAATCATTGATGTTTATTCTTGATGTAGTATGAAACACTACAATGTATATACACATAGAGTTCTCTGATATGAGGGGAAATCAGGATAGGAAAACGAGAGAGAGGAATTTGGGTACTAAAGAGGGACAGTAGGGTAGGAGGCTGGTACCAGAAAATGAAACCTTAATCATTACCCATGTACTAACATAGAATGTGACATGTAGTTTGTCCATGTTTGAGTCGATCACTTATGTTGAGTAGGATGTGACAGGCATGGGTTTTCGATGTTCGAGCATATGCTATATTGAAGGACAGGCATGGGGTTTCGATGTTCGAACATATGCTAAATTTAATGACAGGCATGGGTTCTCAATGTTCGACGTTTGCATTGTGACTGGCATCCCATGCTGGAGTAGAGGTGACATGCACAGACTGGCAATGTACGACAATGTCTGTTTTTGGGATGGATCTTTTTCTAAATGCACACCCTGTCTGCAAAGAATGATAGCAGCGTGCACGGAGGCGCAGTGCTATAATTTAACCCATGTTAAATTCGGCCGAATAATTCAGAATGGATCAGAATTTCGTCCGAATCCAATAGGCCCGGTCCGAAATTAGGATTATCCGAATTAGAAAAAAAAAAATTCGTCCGAATTCGAATTTTACCGAAAATTTTGCCCGTGCACAAGTCCAATAATGAGGTATATATCTCTCCAGCATCCTCCTCTTCTTTAGATATAGATGAGGTTGAAAGTGAAAATATGATGAAATGAACAGAATGTTAGCTGAAAGGCAAAGGCTCAGTTTTCCACCACTGAAAAGGAGAACTGTGCCTTTTTATAAACTGTTTGAGAAAACAATTGTAAAGTCTGACCCTGGACAAGCAAAGATGGCAAAAAATACACAGCAATCCTGTCAGTCATCATCAGCATCATAACAGCTTGCAAGTACAAGTCTCACTCCGCCACATTCAGTAATATTGTTGAGTAACCAGCAACAACACCTTAACCTTGGCAAAACCGAACAAATCATCTTCCCTCCCTCTGCAACCAGCCTTACCCCAGATATTACCCTCACCATTAACAACACTACCATCGGGGGGCGGAGTTCGCGCTCAAACAAGATGGACGCTTAAACCACTTGCTCCGCGGCTCTGTGTATATCAGCCACCGAAATACTCCTGCTAGGAGAGCGATACAGGTGCCAAAGGTGCTTTTCTGATCTCTCATGAGGGGCAGAGGGAAACGGGGGCAGACTCGCCCAGATTATAGAAAGATTTCGGAATTTTTACCATCGACACGCAAAGGCCGCTCACCTTCTACGACGCCTTTGAAACAACTCGCCACAAGTACACCTGTGGATTGGAACGAGACTCCCCAGGATCACCTCTCTGATCCACCGACGCCCACTATCCTTCTTTCTGGAGCGGCGGATAAGGAAAATATTCCAATGACGCAACTACCTACTACCCTTACGAAGGCAGACCTTGCCACTTTCCTCACGAAGGAGGACATGAAGGGCCTCATGCTTGAATTCAGACAAGACATCAAAGACACAGTGAAGTCCGAAATATCGGATTTAAAGAAAGATCTTACCAACTTAGGCCACCGGATTCAAGTCCTGGAGGACGACAGGGAGGCCTCTTGGTCACAACTTCATGCTATAGAGCAATATATCCAACAACAAGACGACACCATTGCAACCTTATCTTCTCGTTTGGATGATCTCGACAATCGCTCTAGACGATGTAATATACGAATCAAAGATTTTCCGGAGAATGTCCCGCCTAAAGACCTTCAGCCTTCACTGCAACGTCTTTTTGGTGAAATGCTTGGGATTGATACTGGACAATTCCCCCTGAAAATTGAAAGGGCCCATCGGGCTTTGAGACCGCGTGGCCCCCCTGGGTCTAGGCCTCGGGATGTTATTGTTCGCCTACATAATTTTCCATATAAAGACCGTATTATGTCTAAAGCAAGAGACTCGGGTGAAGTGAAATTTGCAGGTTGCATTTTGCACTTCTTTAATGACTTGTCCCCTTCTACGCTACAGAAGAGATGGGGGATGAAGCCTATTACTGACCACCTTCGGAATTTGGGAATACGCTATAGATGGGGGTTTCCCTTCAATTTGACGGCAACGCACAACGGCACCACAGCCTCCATACGAGACCTTGCGGATGTCGCTAACTTCTGTGGAACTCTCGGAGTGTCTGCCCCGAATCTGTTGGAGGCCGGGGAGCCTGCGCCTGACCCCCCTCCCAAGGATAAGAGGGACCGCTGGTCCTCTACACTGGGCCCTGATCCAAAGAAGCTGCGATCAACCTCTGTGGACTCGGTTTCTCCACCTCGTTGGACCCTTGCTGGTACCCCATAACTGAGGACTGCGGTGGCAGGTTTGGCTCTGAACGTTCCCCTTATGTGGGTCATCGGTCTTATAGGAACTGTTTATAATAATGTTGTTTTTTACTACGTATGTTTTCCATATTGTTTATATTGCATTACACTTTCATTGAGCTCCTATGACCTGCTATGTGCAAGTTCCTGTTATACATTAAGTTCGTATGTGCCAGTGACTATGGTACTGTTTATCTTTTATTATACTCCCAACTCGCTGCCTCCCTAGCACTTCAGGGGTTATGTGTTTTTTTGGTGGGCGGGACCTTGTGGAGGTTATGTTTGGCACTTAGTGGTGGGAGCTCTCTCCCTCCCGGCGCTGCTTCGCGCACCCTGCGGCGCTGGTACTTTTTACCCCATACGTTGGCTGTTGCCGCTGAGATGCGCTGGGGTTGCGTGGGCAGCCGTACCGGGAGGGAGATTTCCTTTTATTATTGTTTATTACTATTGCTGATGTTTATTATTATTAGTGTATACTCAATTTTAGTGATGCAGATTGTATGTCTACAACATGTGATGATGTCATGATCACTTGGATCTCTTCAGGGGGTTGCCCATGCCCCTTGGGCTCCTCTCTTGAATGGGTGGGACTTGGCCCCTCCGGGACCACTCTTGTTGAGTGGCACGGTGCGGCTAACTCCTCCTATCCCAGTAATTCCTCTTGTGCTGATGGTTCTCCCTGTCTTAACTCCCTCCTGTGATATATTTCCTTTTCCCCCTTTGCCGCCCTTACTTCCACCTACCCTGCTACCCTGTGCCTCCTCCTTCACAACTGCTCATAGTGATTCTCCCCTTCTTTAGTATACTACTTGTACTTTGGTACCCATTATCATTGATATTATTCTCATTAATGGTTGATTGCACACCCGCACTTATCATACTTTTCCACTCTATTGTATTATTGTCCCAGATTCTGTGACATATTACTACCCCCCCCCCGGCCTTAGGGCACAAACGTGACTTTTCTCTATCCGAGGTTGTATTCCTCGGCACTTTCACACGGATTTATTATCTTATCCTTCTTTCTCCCCCCTACTTCCTCCCGTGACTCTTATCTACCTGAGGTTGCTATTCCTCGGTACTCTCACACGGATACATTATTTTCTCCCTCTCTTTCTCCTTTACTTTCCTTTGCCCTTGGCTCTCTATTTCTTTCTTCAGTCTCCCCCTGTCCCCCCTTCCCCCCCCTTTTTCCCCCATCCCTCCTTTCCCATTTATATTCTCTGACTTTGTATTTTATTTTGAAGCTTCGCTTCATATACTACTACTGAGAGTTCATGATGTCTCACTGCCAGTTTAAGATCCTCTCCTTTAATGCTCGTGGGCTAAATAGTCCGGAAAAGCGGTCTATGACTCTCCGGGAGGCATCTCGCTTGGACGCTGACATAGTATGTCTACAGGAGACCCATTTTCTCGCCTCTCGACCACTGACGGTGTCTAGCTCCCGTTACCCAGTGGGATGGTATGCATCTGCGGGGGAAAAGAAGAGAGGCGTTGCGATTCTTTTTAAAGCTTCAATCCCCTGGATCTTGGAAAGTGAACAGGCGGATCCGGAGGGCCGATATTTGTTCCTACGGGGATCTTTGTATGGTACTACCTTTACTATTGCCTGTATTTACGCTCCTAATGTAAGAGTCCCACGTTTTTTGAACAGGGTACTTCTCCGATTAGAAACCTTTAAATCTGGTCACTTAATTCTTGCAGGTGACCTTAATGTTGCTCTAGATCCGACCTTAGATACATCCACTGGTAGATCACAATATTCCTTTGGGTTACTACGTTCTTTAAGATCTAAATTTACTGATTCTCACCTATGTGATGCTTGGCGTCTGTTCAATCCTACTCACAAAGATTATACATACTTCTCAACAGCTCACAATATGTACTCTCGCATAGACTACCTCCTTGTGGATCAATCTCTTCTGCACCTAGTTCACTCTACGGATATAGGTCCGATATCATTCTCTGATCACGCGCCTATATCCCTGACACTTTCGCTTCCTTCTCTACCGCTTGGTAGATCATCATGGAAGCTGAATGAAACTCTCCTTGCCGATTCCTCTATAACTGACTCTATTGAATCCGCTCTTACTGAATATTTTGCCACTAACTATACTGAAGGAGTGTCTGTCACGTCAGTTTGGGAGGCTCACAAGTGTGTCATCCGTGGCCACTTAATCAAACTTGCCTCCTTGAAAAAGAAGCGTGAACAACGCCACATTAATTCACTTCTTCAACTCATTTGCGAAAAAGAGGCCCTTCACAAGGCCACGTTATCAGCTTCCACTCTAACAGAGCTCATGGAAGCTAGAGACTCTTTGTCCTTGCTACTACGTAGCAAAGCACATAAGTCCTTTCAGTGGACTAGATTTCGTAGGTTTCTTCAGGGTGATAAGTGCGGTAGACACCTAGCTTCTTTAATTAAAATTAGGCAGCGCACTAATTATATCCATAAAATTCGCCATCCTTCTGGGAAGGTATGTCACACATTTCCAGACATGGCTGATTCCTTCAAGTCATTCTATCAGAAGCTATATAACATTTCATTAGAGGGATCGGTGACCGCTGAAACGGATCAAGCCGCTATTAATCGCTTTCTCCAAGCTTCAGGCTTGGGCCCCATCGCGGAATCTGCTCAAGCGGAACTAGAGGCTCCCTTTTCTGAATGCGAACTGTCACGAGCTCTTAAATCCACTCCTAAGGGCAAAAGTCCTGGACCTGACGGGTTTACCACGGCCTATTACAGGAAATTTTTTCACATCCTCTTGCCCCATCTACTACTCACCTGCAATGGGATAGCCTCAGGTAGCCCACTTCCTAAACAGTCTTTAGAAGCACACATCACTATACTGCTGAAACCTGACAAAGACCCCATGACTTGCAGTAGCTACCGTCCTATTTCATTACTAAATACTGATGTGAAACTATTTGCCAAAGTATTGGCGAATAGATTAAAATCTCTGTTACCTTCTCTTATACATCAAGATCAATCAGGTTTCGTCCCAGGTAGAGAGACCAGGGATAATGTGGCGAAAGTTATCTCGCTCATCCATAGGGCACACTTGCAGAAGATTCCCACTGTCCTCTTGTCACTTGATGCTGAAAAAGCATTTGACAGAGTGAATTGGCAATACCTCTTTTCTGTCTTGCGATTTTTTGGCATTGGTCCTCGATTTCTCTGCTCAGTATGTAGCCTCTATTCAGGTCCATCTGCCCGAATCAAACTAAACGGCATGCTATCTGATGTCTTCGACATCAGTAATGGTACGAGGCAGGGATGCCCCTTATCACCCATCTTATTTATATTGGCCATGGAACCCCTTTTACAAACAATTAGGACACAGGACTCTATTCATGGCCTCCCGCCACTGTCCTCTGGTTTACCTCAGCCCAAACTGGCCTGTTTTGTGGACGACCTGCTTCTTCTACTTACGTCGCCCTTGTCCTCTTTACCTTCACTGCTGACTGTATTAGAACGATTTGGGAGCTTATCTTATTTTAAGGTTAATGCGTCCAAGTCATCGACCATGGGTTTGTTCATTGATCCGCCTCTCCTAACCTTGCTACGCTCCCGATTTCCCTTTAGCTGGACGACTCAAGGTGTGTTACTCTCACTCCTTCTCTATCACAATTAGTTAAAGTCAATATATCATCCTTGTATTCTAATCTAGACTTGACCTTAAAAAAGTGGTCTGGCCTTATGGTTTCTTGGATTGGACGCATTAATTTGATCAAAATGATATGCTTGCCTAAAATTTTATACATCTTTAACGCTCTCCCGCTTCGCATCCCTAGGATTTATATTAATAGACTACAGGGACTACTATCGTCCTTCATATGGAAATATAAGAGACCTCGCTTACCCCTGAGGATCTTGCGTTTACCGCTGAGGGAGGGAGGTTTGGGAGCCCCAGATCTGTTCTTATATTATAATGCAGCTACCATGTCTAGGATTACGGACTTATCTAGACGCCCAGCCAGAGAGTGGGTACACATTTTATCTTCATATGCCCCAGGTGTGGATCTGCACCATCTGTGTTGGTTTGACCCAGATTCCTTTCCTCCCCAGAGTCTTTCTCATCCGATTCTAAACCACCTCTTGTCATCCTGGAAATCTTTAAATTCCTCGTTTTCTTTATTACCTTACCCTTCCTTACGAATGCCCCTGCTTGGTAACCCTGCCTTTCCCCCTGGTCTTCATGGAGGTTCCCTCATGTCTTGGGGGACACTGCACCTCAACACTCTGACTGACCTACTGCAGGATTCAACTCCTTTGCCATTTGATGTGCTTGTCAGAGATAGGGGTGTTCATGCTTCTCACTTCTGGCAATATTTTCAATTACGGCATTTTATCACCCCTCTTCTCTCTCGCATCACTTCTACTCTAGAACCTACCCCATTTGAACTTGTACTTCAGAACCCTATTATACACAGTCATACATTGACTAAGTGGTATGGCTTCCTCATTTCTTCCCCGTGTGTAGATCTACCGCGTTATTTGACAGACTGGGAGACGGATTTGGGACTGTCCATGAGCCTTTCACAGTGGACTGACATTTGGCGGGTCCTCTTCCGACACTCTCCAGATACCCCCATGAGAGAATGCAACTACAAGATTTACACTAGATGGTATCGCACACCTCAACTGTTAGCAAACTATTACCCGGGACACTCTTCGCCCTTGTGCTGGAGGTGCAATGGGGGGATCGGATCTCTATTTCATATCTTTTGGGATTGCCCTCGACTCTCGTCTTTCTGGTCAGAGATCAGGACACATATCCAGACTGTTCTTGGAATATCAGTTGCTTATTCCGCTTCGGTATTTCTCTTAGGTCATCCCCTACCCACTGGGCTAGTAAGTAAACCTCACCACAGATCATTATTCTATCATCTTACGAATGCAGCGAAATGTCTCATACCATTCCACTGGAAATCAGGGGTTGCTCCCTCGGTGGTCGAGTGGCGACAACGGGTAGACCATGCATACCATATGCATGAGATTTGGCGAGTTTCCAGGGGAGAGGAGATGGAAACCCCCTTTGAGTGGACTGCTTGGATCCGGTTTAGGTCCTCTGTTGCTGTTTGACTTCTCACTAGCCCGCTTCCATTTCTGCACCCTAACCACCTATACAGGTGGTACTTGTTTCTTTTCTAAAATGGCTCCAGTTAGTGGATACCACTGGACAATTATATATGTTGGGCAGAGAATTATTGGGAACCTTTCCTCCCCCCTCCTCCCCCCCCCACCTTCTTACTCTTCCTTTCTGTATTCCCCTTTATGGGTTCTAGAGATAATCTATCTCTGCCACCTTTGGGCCGCTCATGTGTTATGTGCGACTCGCTCATTCTCATTTGTTACATTTAACTTAAGTGTTTCCCTTACATTCTTCTGATTTTCCTTTCCAGGAAGGCTTTGTTTATATATATGGGATACCCTTGAATTTGTACTTGTCATCACTTCTTTGTTCTTTTTCTCTCCTTTCTTCGAATGATTAAACTGTATCTCATCTTTGATGTACCTTTTGAATTTTGAAAATGTATATGTTGTACTGAGATCTTCATTTCACATTGTATGTATGTATTTTATTTGAATTCAAAAAAGCTACTTTAAAAAAAAAAAAAAAAAAAAAAAAAAAAAAAACAACACTACCATCACACCAACCCCTACAGCATGCTGCCTGGGGGTCACATTTAACTCCGCTCTATCCTTCATTCCTCACATCTAGTCAATTTCCAACTCATGCTACCTCCACCTCCGCAACATCTCTAGGATCCGACCCTTTCTCACCCAAGACACTACAAAAACTCTGATCCAAACACTCATCATGGCCCATCTTGACTACTGTAACTCATTACTAAGTGTTCTTCTTCTCACCCGACTAAAACCACTACAGTCCATATTGAACTCTGTGGCAAGACTAATCTACCTCACTCATCGCTTCTCCAACACCAATCCCCTCTGCTAATCCCTGCACTGGCTCCCATTAGCATACAGAATTAAATTCAAAATTCTGGTGCTAATTTATAGAGCCCTCACTAACACCGCACCCCCTATATTTCATCTCTCATTTCCAAATACACTCCCACTCGCCATTTTCGCTCTGCACACGACCTTCTCCTCTCCACAGCTCTCATCACATCCTCCCAATCCCAACTTCAGGACTTTTCCCGTGCTGCACCCAAGCTCTGGAATTCCTTCCCCCGCCCCATCAGACTCTCCCCCAGCCTTCAGATCTTCAGATGCTCCCTGAAAACTCACCACTTCAGGGAAGCCTATCAACAACCTCCATAAACATTATCACCAAAATTCACCCCTTGCCCAGACCACTGCACTCAACAGCACTTATCTCTCCCACCCACTGACTGGCAGTTCATGTGGCAGAAGGCACTTACGCCCAACAGCACTTATTCCTTCTGTGTCCAACCTTCCTTCCTCTAGACTGTAAGCTCTAACGAGCAGGACCCTCTAATCCTTCTGTTCTCCACATTTGATTTGTACTATTTAATATTTCTGTATGTCTATTCCCCATTGTACAGTGCTGCGTAATTAGTTGGCGCTATATAAATAAAGAATAATGATAATAATAAATATCAGCATCAACAGCCTTATCTATGATGGGATCCTCTATTGCTATTGGAAGCAACACCTAGTAGTAATTTCAGTAGTCATTTCAGTAACATCTAGTCCCAGTAGTAGCAGCCTCTCAGTAACCCCACAGTCTATGAAGTCCACAGTATGGATATATTTTACTAATGATCCAAAAGTAAGTATGTTGCTATCTGTTGTCTGATATCTACACAAAGTGATCTCACCTGAAGCATAACCACAGGTCTGACTGGGAGCCATACCATCAACAGGTCAGTGGTGTCACAACTGTCAGCAGCAGAAGTACTCCTAAATATTTCCGGGCACTGGGGGTAAATAATCGAAGTGCTGTTGATGTGTTAGAGAGTGTGCCAATATATTCTGCTCCTGCTGCAGAGGAGTATGGCTGAATTTTATTGGAGATGAAAAGAGTCATAGAGTGCACACATACCATCACCACCCCAACAAGTAATGGCATTAAAGCAATACATTTACACAGTTTTTCCACTATGTACTGCCATCCCATATTTAGAAGTCAAAACATTCACAAAATAATGCAAAGGTATGCCTGTGGAGTAGTAAACTTGTCAAAAGGTTGGCGGTTGACATGTTGCCCTTTTCTTTTGTTGAAAACAGAGGTTTTAAAGAGCTGATGTCATGTGTTGCACCCTGCTAGAAGCCACACTTATTTTTCAAGGATGGTTGTGCCAATTTTACTTAAGAAGAAAGTTAGTGTTGGGAGCAAAGGACAAAGGCACTCAGTCTGCTATTTTTTTTTATGCGTATGTTGCTGTAGGATTCACAACGTTTACTTGCAGCTATTTATTTCTCCACTTCAGTCCTCAGAATAAGTAATTCGCAGTGTTGAAAAGGCAAAATTTGATGGTTTTTCTATGGGCAGGAATTTTCAGGAAAAAAGCAGGAAATCGTTTTTTCGCAGAAATTCGTGTGGGAAATTTCTCCAATTTTTCACCCATCCGTGCTGACAGAGAGCAAACCATACAGTTTATGCTTCCCCAGCCTTCTTCCACAGTCTTCTAGTATCCTCAGAACTACTCATACACTGTCTAAAACCCAAGTATTGTTGCACTCTCCTTTGGTAGTCACAGAACCAAACATACCCTGAATGATTCCCCAACCTTTTCCCGTGGTAGTAAAAGAATAACAACTAAATCATCTAATGCCTTAGCCTTGTCTGATCATAGTTCTCTCTCTACACTTCCACCCATGTCTCTGTCACCACTTCATCCCTCCACAAGTCTTTCTCCTGCTTGCAGAAATCAACAAACACAAATCATTTTAAATCTCTGCAGGTTTCCCCCATCCCCACAAACACAGGTGACCCCCCTCTACCCAACAGATCTCACCAAATACAAACAGATGCCCATCCTCCCAACACCACACACTGACTCATAGACAACAATATATAAATAAATGTGTCACACAGTGTACTAACTGCTTCATAAAGAATACATTTAAAAAATCCCATTGATTTAAATGGGGCTTTTAACCCTAATGCTTTGTAATGTTTCAGAGACTGCTTCAGCATTCAGGGTGTTAAAAACCCCATTTAAGTCAATGGGAGTTTGCAGAATTTTCATCACCCCATGGTACTATTGGTTTGTGATGGAAATGCTTGTCTTTGGTTTGATCAATAAGACCCAGTTTGCTATAGGTAGCATGACAGCTGATGCACTAACCTAAAGTGGTGCAATTCTGGGGAAAACAAAGGGAAAAATAGGCGACAAATAAAAATGCTGATTGTTGTAAATTATTATTTTAACCCCTTGAGTGCATAGTCCAATGCATTGTTTTGCCTTGTTTTGGAGACCTCTCTAGAGTTCAAGGGGACAGGAGCCAGAAACTAGACAAGTGGCAACCCTAGGCTGAACTAAGGAGGGTGAGAGAAGATGCTGGTTCATGGGGCATTTGAAGAGTTTCTCTCTATGGAGGACCTGGCCACAGGGATTATTTCCAACTTATCTGAGTAAATTAAATTGAAATACTATTGGAAAGGTGCATTATACAGGCTCCATGCAGGCAATAGTAGTGGGTGGAGCACACTTGTATATAAATAGACTGGTGGAGATTTTGCAGTTCTTGAGGTCCACCCAATTACTGCAAACAATCCCTGTTTGAAAGCAGGTCATTTCAGCCAGTCGTTAGATTTAGCTTTTAACATACATAATTTTGTAAGCTCAAAAAAGATGACAGTAAATAATAGAAAGGACATAAAAAAAGGGGTACCTTGGAGAGGTAAACGAGCTTAAACATATTTTGGCCAGTGAATATGTTGGTATAATATATGCTCTGCACAGGGTTCACATATGGGTAATATGTATGAAGCAGCACAGGATGGTCTTCTATATTTGGTTTGTTTTTAATTTGAGGACTGTGGAGAGTCCATGTAGTCTTTGCTGCCCTTCATATTTTATTCACTTGGGTTATTTGTTATAGTGTTTTAGCTCTGTGAGTTTTTCCTTTTTTCTACAAAATATTCTCTTCTCATTCTAGCTGCATTTCCATAATATATTAGTAAATTTCACTGTTAAAAATTACAATGATGGTATAATGAAATGCACTAAAGTGTATTTTGCCTGGCTTTTATTTGCCTGTAATCACTACAAGCTATTTCAGTAAATAAAAAGGAAAATGTGTACTATACGGGCTCCAAGCAGGTTATAGTAGTGGGTGGGACAGACTTGGACTTTGATAAGTAGACTGAGGTTCCCACCCAATTATGAAAATGCTTTCACTTACTAAATTGTTCTAATGCCCTCATGGCTGAACTGACCTGTTAGATAGATTCAGCTTTTAATGGCCAAATTATGACACAAACACTCATTTTTTTAAACAATGATTAAATATATTGGTATAACATATGCCCTATGTAGGGTTCACATTTAAGTAACTTAAATGAAGCAGATCATGATTGTCATCTGTTTTTAGACATGATTCTTTGTTGAAGGAATCTACTGGGCCACCATACTACTCCCCAGTGGGAATAGTTTGGGGTCCTAGAATCCTGCTAAAATAACCATGTCCATTTCAGTTATATCCACTCCAGCACTAATTAGAGATCAGTTTTGAAAAACCAAGACCTAATTCACAATGGCTAGATTAAGGTAAGTAGTGGTTCACTATAGTAGAAGTGCTCCTTGAAACCTTAATGCGTTGTTAATCAATGGATTATCATCCTTTTTTTTCACCATTTTTTTTTTTTACTTATTCTAGACAACAGTTAATTTTCATTGCAAAAATGTACAAATTTATTTGTATGTGTTGCTTAATGATTTTCATGGATCATATGTGCAGCCAGTTCTTTACCATACTTCCTTCTCTTCTGTATTGTTAAATTCTCTTAAAATATATGTGGATATATTTTATTTTCTACTTTACTTTCTGAATTTCAGAATGTTATTTTTGCCACAGTTTTAATGAAGTTTTTCTTGAGCCTTATGTTGCTTTTTGGCCTTAGGCAAAGGGGAGGGAGTGAGGGATTACCACCAGCTCAAAGAACAAGAGTTCCATGTGGCAGAGAGACTTTTTGGCTGTTTTCCATGATAGCTTGTCCCTGTGTCTCTGCTTGAGGGTATATAGGTGACCTCCATATGTCCCACAAACAAAAAACGAAAATAAATAACAGCCTAAAAAAAGCTCTTTGTTATTCTATTATACATTAAACAGAATGGGCTTAGTCACCTTCTATCTCAAGAAAATAGGCTCCATCTGTATTTTACAGCAACATTTATTTCAACAGATACAGTATGATTTCATTTTTATCTAAAGAAAATGCCCAGAATGTAATGTGAACAGCATGATATTTGCTGTAATCAGATTTTATCATTAATTTGCCATCTGTTTAATTAAGACTATTTTTAATAACCAGCAATGAATATTTAAGTCTGCTGTGCATTATTACAGGGTATCTAAAACACATATATATATATATATAAAATGTAATATTTGTATGAATATTATAACGGACATATAAAAAAAGTACAGAAATATATTTAACTGAATTTCTACATTAAAACATTTTAGCATTTGACTACAAAGCTCTCAGGCAGGTCCCATCCTTGGATGCAAAAATTACAGAACATTGCTCTGCAATGGTTTAGCGACATGTGTGTCATCCAAAATGCTCTGGAGTTATTGTGATATCAGCATTCAACCTGAAATTATATTGTGAGCAATATTCATGTCCTAATTATATATACTAATGTAAAAACCAATGTACAGAGGCCAAGGTCCGGGTGATATTAAGAGGCCGGTTCTGCTCTGCGTCCTTCCGCGGACGCAGTCATGCACTCTAGAGACTGCCCGATAGCACAGAATACTCCCAGCATTCTGTGGTCCCAGCGTTCTGTGTGTTCGGGCAGTCTCTACTGAGTATGACGGCTTCTGACAAACATTCTAACAAATTATTACATAGGATTTTCAGGTTCAGGCTATTCAATGATTTGGGGCTTGATACTATGCCTACTGGTAAAAAGAATAACTAGGGACAGTGGGTTTGGTATTCTATAACTGTGCTGTCAAAAACTACCGACACACAAAAACATCCAACGGGCGCAAAATTGGTTCCCATTGGACACAGTGAAAAAGTAGTTGAATTTGTCATTCTATTAAATTTGGTAGCATTAACACATGTTTAGGGACTCACTTTTTTGGCATAAAAATTGCGCCTATCAAAGGTAGGCTCAGAGTCCCTAATGTGTGACTTGTGTGACCGACTTATATTAGAACAGTGGTTTCTAACACACACATGCATGTGTGGCTACTGATCTCTGCACTAGTCACATGTGAATGTATTGACATGGGGTCCTAAGTCACATATTAATACATACAAGTAACTAAAAACATGAGTGAAAAGAAAAGAAGATTAACTTTATGAGTGCCAGTGCGGTATGAAACACATTCTAGAGCATTGCATATCCCCCATTGTCACTCACAGGGTTAATCCCACTAACACCATTTATTCACAACAAACACTAATCTATAATCCTAATGTCCAGCGGGGTCTTCAGCACCCTTATCATCCATTGTCAGACTTCTTTAATCTTCTATCTTCGACACACTCTGTCCTCTTCATCTGTGTCCTCTTATAAAAAGAAAAAGGTTTAAATTAGTCATGTTCCACTGAAAAATCCAAAACGACAGTTCAAGATGACCCCAAGAAATCTCCAAACACAAGGCCGTGATGCACGATATAATGAGAAATACATATGTTCATGATGCCCCAATAAATAATTCCTGATTCCTTTGTCACTGCCGCTGCTTGAGGCAGGAAAAAAGATCAACAGAGACCCTCCTTGATACCTCCCAGAAGGACAATGGCTGTTTTAACAATTCTACTGTGTTTGTGTTTAGCTGTAATTTTCCTCTTACTCATTTAATGTATCCACATATATTATATACTGTTGTTCTTGCCATAAGATGGGCTTTCTAAAGATACCATTACTTTTAGGGGTGGGCGAAAATTTCCAACTTAAACTGAAATCGGCGAAAAATGGCACTTACCGCTTGGTGAAAAATTTCCCGCGAAAAGTCCAGATTTTCTGCTTTTTTCCTCTTTTTCCCTAGCTCATTCCATTGAAACCAATGGGAACATTGAAGTTACACAAAATAAATATTATTTCATTTTACAAACGAATAGTATAAAAGGGGCATGAGGGTGCCTGTGTTGGTGGGGTGTGGGGAAAGAACCATTTCAACAGGGGATGATTTTTGAGGGGGTTTTTTACTGGGACTGGAGGGCAGTTAATAAAAAATAAATCCTAAATAAAATAAAATAAAATAAAATAAAATAGAAACCATAAGACATGGTATAAAGGGGTCTGAGGAGGGTGCCTGTGTTGGCGAATGAATGAATCATTTGAACAGGGAATTTGTTTTGGGGGGTTTCTTGACTGCTATTGGTGGGACAGTTAATAAAAAAAAAAATAAGAAATTTGTATGTAAAGTGATAAAGACATGAACCCCCTGACATAAGCTGCCACTGGGGTGGACTGATACTTTATAGAGTATTTTGTAGAGGATGATTTGTTTGATGTGTTGTTAGAGGCCTTTGTAGGACTTAGACTTATTAGAGGCCCAAGTCGTGAACAAACATTGATTTGTAAGACTTAAGCTTGTTTGGCACAAGCCCTAAGGAAACATTGATTTGTAGGACTTGTTAGAAACAACCCCCCCAAAAAATGTTTTATTTTTTGTAGGACTATTTTTTTTTCAAAACTCAAGCCCTGAGAAAAAAATAAACATGCCCTACTGGCCTAATGCCAGGAGGTCATGTTGGCCAGTGGCCACTGTCAAATGTCCTCCTGAGTCCTGAGTTGCAACTGCTGTTCGTACTGCTGCCTTGCTGAGTTGTTTAAGCAGCAGGATGATTAGGCAGCTGAAAGGGAATGGGATCAACAATAGAAATAGCATGGAACATGGATGATGGAGGTTCTACTTGCCACGACTGGCTCCAGTGATGCGCCTCAGGCAGTAGCAGCAGAATAAGTAGCCCCCAGTATATGCGGAGAAAAGAACAAGTTGGCCATTAAATCTTCTTCACCTGCCCCTCCTCCAAAATCATCATGGGTGTGTTGTTATTAGAATATATTTTTTCCTTTGAGAGTCAGGAACAGCAGGTCTCATCAGGGACTACAATGTGCACAGTGTGTGTATGTGGTAAATAACATCTGGGGGCACAACTGTATCCAAACACCATGACACCCGAAACCAAGTACTACAGCTGTCACTGTACCCCTTTTCCAGACCCGCTAAGGACACATGACAACTTGCTGACAGTTTAATAGTAATGATGAACCCTCCCTGCCACCATATTAGCATATTCTGCAGGATGGAATCTCCTCAGATGCCGCTTGATGCACTGATTGCGATTCTCCACCACCACACTGGCATGTGTGGTCAGTGCACCACACATTATGCAATAGGTAGAGATGAACTGCCACATCCTAACATCAACAGAATGCCTATCATTTGGCGGGGGAGGTAATGAATGAGGTGGATTGGCAGAAGATGTAGTTACCCTAGATGATGATGACGAGCTAGTTGTTTCATTCATCCTGGAACTTCCAGTCTCTGTCTGGGTTGTTCTATTCCTCCTCCTCTTTGATCTCCACCTCACCTCTTGTTGCCTTTCTGGAGAGTCAGGGATAGCAAAAGCGGTGCTTGATTTCTGTGGTGAGTGTTTCTTTAACATGTTTGGGGTAAATGTCATGGTGTCTGTGTTCCATGTGTGATATCAGGGTGCTTGTGCCAAGGTGTGTTCCCTCCTTTCCTCTTTTCACTGACTTGTCACAAATTGTGCACAGTGCCGTTGCTGATGACTGCACTGTGCTTGCCCCAAGAGAAAAATAGTCCCACACCCATGATGACTTCAGGGGAAAGGGAACAGATGGAGAAGAATGGCCTCTTTCTTTTAGTCCTCCACATTCCCCTTCATTGTCTGTGGCAGCGGATAATGTTGCTGCTGTTCCTGCTACTGCCTCAGATTCAGCACTGCAACTAGGATCAGGAGTATTGCTACTGCTGGCAAGTGGAACCTGTCCTAGTCCTGCATCACTTGTTGACCCCATTCCCACTGTGTCCACGGTGGTCTGTGGCAAACTAGCCTGCTTCTCAGCATCCTGCTGCCCTTGTATCTCAGCATCAGAAGGAATTAGAGCAGTTTCAAATTCCTCTAATTCAAAAATGTCATTGCTAGTGGTGGTGGTGATGCCCATCATCATCCCTGTCTCCGATTCCTTCTCAGTTTCTGCTAAAAAGGCCATCAATGTCTCTTCCACCCCAGCTTCTCCAGCAGCATAATCACCACCACCCCCACTAGTCCCTACATGCTGTTGTTGCTGCTGCTCTATTCCAGACATCTCACTGCTGCTTGGAGGAGGTGATGAGTAATGTGACAGAGGGTCCCCTAATGTCACACTTGCCATTTACTTTTGACCTGAAGAAGAAGGCAGACTAGCACTAGCAGCAGTAGCAGCAGTCACAGGGAGCTGATCTGTGCTCCTGCTGGTGGTGGTGGTATTTATTTTGAGCCTGTTCTCCTCCCCCAACACCAGTTCTTGCCTCTTCAGGATCATGTTACACCTGGACACTGTAGTGAAGGGAAGGGGAGGACTCCCAGTCCCAGGGTCAGAGGAATGGTGTGGGCTCCCTTGGCCACTAGTCTGAATGCTGTCAAATGTTTCCCCTACCACTACAGCTGCTTCACTACTACTGTTACTACTACTAACACCAACCACATCAAGTTCAGCCGCAGAGTCTTCCTCCTCATTCTCACAGTCACTAGTAATATCAGGATATTGTTGAATACCCCCTACTTTACTCCTAATGCTAACAAGCTGCTGGACCTTAGTAGTAGTAGTACTAGAACTTGCAGGACTGTTTGGGAATAGAAAGTGTGATTTAGGGTCCCTTGCTGTCACACTTGGCGTCATCTTCTCCTTCCCCCCTGAGTACTACAAGAAACACTAGCAGCAGGCAAAGTATTGGTGGCAGCAGGTTCAGCACTAGCAGCAGGTTCAGCACTGGCAGCAGGTTCAGCACTGGCAGTAGGTACAAAACTAGTGGCTGCAGGAACAGCAATGGTGGCACTGGCAGCAGGGGCAGCACATCTGGCATCAGGTACAACACTAATGGTTGCAGGTACAAAAAAGGTGGCACTGGCAGCAGGGGAAGCATGTCTGGCAGCAGGTACAACACTAGTGGCTGCAGGTACAGCAAAGGTGGCACTGGCAGAAGGGGCAGCATGTACAACACTAGTGGCAGCACATCTGGCAGCAGGTACAACACTAGTGGCTGCAGGTACAGCAGTGGTGGCACTGGAAGCAGGGACAGCACGTCTTGCAGCAGGCAAAGGCAGCTGACCTGTCCTGCTCTCACTAGTACTACCCTTTTCTCCCTCCCTTCCCATTCTCTTTTCTCCCTTCCTTCCCACTCCCTTTTCTCCCTCACTTCTCATTAAATTCCCCAAGATCCCTTGGGGTGATTTAGGGGGACTGGATAGCATTGGTTCGGTGCTGCTGGTCACTTCCTCCTCCTCAGACTCAGTGGACACATAATACGGGTTCTTTCCAGTTCCTCTTTTTGCTGCTCTTTTTGCTGCTCATAGTGATGTCAGTCACTATGAGCCTCTCCTGCCTCAATATGTGCTAAATATCACAGCAGAACAGCACAGCACGTCTATCTCGCTCTGCAGCTTCTTCTATTGTGTCTGCCTTCAGCAAAAACATCATGTTTTTTAGCGGAAGTGTGAAAACAATGTAAATCAATGGGCGGAAACTTTCTAGCCATTGAATAAATGACAAAAGATTTTGGTCAATGGGTGAAAGATGCAAAAATTTTCGGTGCTATTTTTAAAGCGGATTTTCCCACGAAAAAACGGTTAACTACTTGGTTTTCACAAAATATCTCGCTGGAACACAGTGACAACTTATTTTCATCAAATTTCCTGTAAAAATATTTATAAAATATGATGAAACAAATGTAACAAATGCACTTTTTTTTTTAGCTTTTGCACGAAAAATCTTTTACACATTTACAAATGCTAAAAAAAACCCTGCTAAATAGATTATAATATTTGTTTTGATTTTAGAAATACCCATTGTTTACATGTTTTTCTAATGTTTTTGTCAAGTTATATGGCAATAACTAAAAGTAGCAAAAATTGAGGTGTCCTAAAACTTTTGACCGCTAGTCAAAAGGCTTGTTTGGAAGTCTAACATCTAACCTTGCTGACAATGTAATAGTTTGAGGTTGCACTTTACATTGAGAGACAAACTTGTAGTTCTGGCCTTGGATTATAGTTCTCAAGAACAGGTACGTCAGCATAATTTGCATTACTCTGTACGTGTATATTAATTTTTATATAATCCTTTCCCTGTGTTTTGACGGATTACAGCTCAATTTCTTTACTTTTATTAAAAAAAAAAAATCCCCTAATTCTTGAAGTTTGCTGTGACACCAACACCACCATCAGTGGAGGAGATTCTTCAAGAAAATTTTGTATGCTTTCTGTATATTGATAGTTTGATTATAGTATATTACTATTAGTAATAAGACAAATCCTGTTGTAATATGAGAATCATAGCTGAAGAGGCATCATGTTTTATACCCACAAGACAATGGAAGAACTTTAATGATATTGATCAATGGACCTGGGTATGGATCCTGGCTGGCTTATGAATCTAATGAAAGAGCTGATATTAGTCTAGTCATTGTAGAGTAAAAGGCAGTAGCAACCATTTCTTTATGCTGGCAAAAATTGAATGTATACTTACTGAGGCTCTATGATACCTCACTATGTCTTGGCATTTCCCAACTTCTGGGAGAAAGAAAAACCTTGATATCCTGGAGCAGCATAGTAAAAGTATAAACCCATGGCACAAGTTCAGTGTTTTTCTGAATCACATGGCCAGTTTAATGTTCCAAGTTCCATAGGGAAGGATTCCAAATCTATATGAGTGAGGATTACCAGGTTCCATCCAAGTAGCCAGATGAGGGAAAGCCTTTTGAAGCACTTTCTTTCCCATTCCTGCTTTTTCTAACATATATTGTCAGTGGCAAAAGTCAGAGCTGCCTTGCTTTCTAGGGAATTTGTAATTTCTCAAATAGACAGTTCATCTTTAGTTCAGTCACAAAGCACTTTTTATGAAGTTAGCTTTTAAAACTTTTTCTCCCAAATCTGTGTTATAGGCAATGTTTATGAACTCGATCATATATTGAACTACTGTTCTTGTACATTGTTGAAGCTCCAAGATGGCAACTTCACCAGCAATGTGAAAGCCTGGAGTCTTAAACTGAGCTCTCGTAGCAGCGATAAAGGCCTTTAAGTTTGTAAAAAAAACAAACAAAAAAAAAAACAAATGAGACTGACAATCAATGAGTCACCCAAGAGAGAGCTTTGCCTATGAGGATAGAGGTAATTAATTTTATACATGATTGATGAGAAATGAAAGTCTCAAGTTGATTCCGAAGAGCAATGAGTACTGATTGATTAATGTGAACTATATCCTAAAACAAGTGAACTGAATTTATCCAAAGGACTAAACTAGGAAGGTGTCCTTAATTTGATTCTATTTAACATTTTTTTTGTATTTGATCTCTGTTTTAGACTCCTGCTAGTTGTTTCAGTTTCAATCTATTTCAGTCTGATAACAAGTAGGCTCTGTCATGAATCCTCGTCATGAAGTCTACCGAAGCCCATTATTTGTTGTAGGTTTGACCTAGAGGCAGGTATCAACACAGTTAATTATGTAAAGGAACATGCAGCTATAATGCATAAAATAAATATGTAAATCTCACTGATATATGGATGACACCTACCTAAGTAAGTCAACATGTTAAACAAATGTATTGGTTTATTCCTAAGGCTTTATTGCCCTTCATGGAAACCTATTAATTGACATGAGTTTCCATCAAAATATTATGGTAGATGTAATTTATAGGCATTGCAATTGTTCAAAGCTGTAGTGGCAATTGGAATAGGTGAGAGAATGTTGTGTGGAACAGAAATGCAATCTTAAGTTGTAGCAACCTAGCCATAGCATCAAATTTGGGTCTACTTTCTTTATCTGACTGGTATGTAGACCCAGAACTACCTATTAGTTTTGTATCACCTTAATCACCTCTGTAGGATCATGGCGATGGTGCCTTCCTATTATTGCTAACATCTACTCCTGCTCTTGTGTCTTGAATCAAGCCTAGTATACAGCCCTGTGACCTTGAAGGTCATTCTTTCACCTTCCAAATGACTTCAGTCTGTAACTAACCACTGTTCTGTGTGCCTCTTGTCAAGTGATCTTAAAGTGAAAACTGATAACTGCTCTGCCAACTTCCAAGTGACCTCAGCCTGTACATTTACTATCACTCAGTCAGATGCCTGAATAGTGACCTCAACTTTTTACCAAAAACCACTCTGTTCTTCACCCAGCAGTCGGCACAAATTCAGGTAAGCACCCTGCTTTATATCTCGCATCATAAGGACTGTTATATTGCCACTAGCAGAGTGAAAGTTAACTTATTATTTTGACTTAACAAATTCCACAAGTTCATAATATGTCAATTCAAATTTCCTATGCATTTTTGTTTTTTCTTTTTATACTTTCACATCCCTTGCAGAAAGCTCATTGGATAATAATATGGTATAATAGAAGTTGTGACAGTGAGGTTTAGATACATAGTTATGTCAAACACCAAGGTACAAGGTGCAAGTACCTATCTGCCTCGAATATGAACTGAACATATATTTAATATAATGCAAATAAAAAGCAGTGAAACTGTCTTACTTTTTTGTGAGCAAAACTATAGTGAGGGAAATAAGGGAGGTATTTATGCCTTCCCTAATTTCAAATGCACCTATGTGCAGGGAGGTACCAACCAAAAAGGAGGGATGAGTCAAAACCCCCCAATATACAAACCAAAAACACAAAAGCCCCCATTACACCAAAGACTGTATACAGTTAAAAATGTGTAATCAAAATCTGGAATTCCATAAACCCAAAATATACATAATACCATTTAGAGAAGACTGAGCAGACAACTGTTGACCTAAGCTAACATTATATTTAGCAGGGTTGATTAGCTTGGTGCTTTAGACACACTTTGCAAAAGGGAAATAAATGGTGTTGTTCTGAGCAAGACGAGAATGCTTAACTGTATCAAAGGCAGAGGGTACATTGAGTAGTATAAGTATAGAGAACTGACCTTTGGATTTTGTAGTTTGGAGATCAGTAGACACTTTACAGAGAGCTGTCTCCGTTCAGTGACCACAGCAGAATCCAGACTGCCAAAGATCCAAAAGATTGTTGCAGTCAAGAAATCTGGTTATTTGGGAGAAGACAAGTCATTCTATGAGTTTTGAAGCTAGAAGTAGAAGGGATACAGGTTGGTAGTTAGAGAGACAGGAGAGGTTGAGGTTAGCCTTCTTGAGTAGGAGTTTAATTTGTGCCTGTTTGAATGAAGAAGAGAAAGTGCCTGTGGAGAGAAAGGTGTTGAAAATGTGTGTTAATATAGGTGTTAGGACTGTGCAAGTATCTTGAGTTAATCAGAAGGCACAGGGTACAAGGAGCTGTTAGTGAGATGGGTGGATATTTGAGAAACTTCTGCCTCTGTTACTGGAGTAAAATGGTTAAAATATGATGAAGGGGGTTTGGGGAGAGAGAGTTCAGAGACTGGAACTCATTTTTGAATAGATTCCTTGTCTTTGATTTTCTCAGCAAATTATTATGTGAATGTATTGAGTCAGAGAAGCCGTGGAAGGATGGAGCAAGAAGTCAAAGACTGAAAAGAGATGGTGAGAGTTAGATTTGTTGTGGATACTGTATGGTGTAGTATTCCTGTTTAGCCTTTGATAATGCAACATAGCAGAGATTTAAAATGGATGAAACCTGCATGTGAGTGAAATTTCCTCCAGAGTCAATCAGCAGAGTGAGTGTAAGTATGTAGGAAGTGGGTGTGGAAGTTTGGCCAGGGTCGTGGATTGACTTGACAAGCACATTGTTCAGAGGGGCAAATGAATCAATTTTAGGGGATGTGATTGAGTTGTAGGAGTTAACAAGAATGTTTGTGTCAGAGATGGACAAGATACAGGAGAAAGCTTGGATTTAAGTGAGGTGCTCATCCCAGGGAGATCAAGTGAGCTGGTATCCCTTATAAATCTGTTGGTGGGGTGGGATATGGGAGGTGATAGAGTGGGAGAGAGAAAAGGATATAAGATGGTGGTCTGATAGTGGGGATGGGGAAGCTGTGAAAGAGGAAAGATCCAGGCTTCAGGAAGTGACCAGCTTTGAGAATGGTGCAATCTACCCACTGCCAGAGACCAAATGAGGAGGTTAGTTCTAGAAGAAGTGAAGCACTAAGGACAGAGTTGTCATCAATATGACAGTTATCTTCTCCCAGAATAAGGACAGGATTGTCAGTAGAAAGAAAGATGGAGAGCCAGTATTCGAAATCTGAGAGAGCGCTTGAAGGAGAAGAAGAGTTAGCGGGTGGCATGTATATTACAGCCATGTGCATAGACAGAGGGTGAGCTGTACTGCATGTACTTCAGAAGAAGAAAAGTGAACAGATGTGGGATATACAGGGTCTGGAAGTTGCAGTGATAGGAGAGAAGGATACATACCCCACCCCCACCCCAACCAGTAGAGAGAGGTGTGTGTGTGTGAGAAGCAGAACCCTCCATAAGAGAGTGCAGAAAACCAAGGTTCTGTGAAAGCAAAAGGCTGCATGGGTTGCTCACAGAAACAATTCTGAATGAGTGTTAACCTATTAACTATGGAGCGAGTGGTCAAAAGAATGCAGGAGAAGGGGTGAAAAGAGGGTGGAATGTTTATGAGATCTGAAGGGTTGCAACCCTTCAAGAAGTGGTAGGAAGACATGGGGGTGGTACCAGGTGGTTATGGGGTTTGATCCAGGATTGGGGGCAATATCCCCTGTAGCAAGCAGCAGGATAAGACAAAGTGCAGAAGTAAGGAAGTGTGATTTATGCTGATGTTTTAGAACATGGCTTGCAGAAGGAGAAGGGGTTAAAATGTGGAGACGTGTGTAAGAGCAAGCGCAATTGACAGTGGGAAGGTATACATTAGGATATTTTATAGTATGCTGTTTTGAGGTGTCAATAATGCCCAGCCTCCTTGTTTTCCAGAGTCCCAAGCAACATTGATAGTCATAGATTCTAAGGCAGACATCAAGTTTGGCTTGTAAGATGATGCTTGAGCTCCAGTCAGCACATTCACTGAATCCTTCCAAGTATCTTATGGATTTACACCATGTGATGAACTAATAAATGTTACAGCTTACCATAGTTTCAGCGTCATCTACAAGCACGAGGCTTCAAGCATTCAGCAGGCCTCTGTTTTATGTGTTTGCTTCCTGTAGTCTATCTCCTACCTTCTTCCTCCCTCTGAGCTGCTCCTCCTACCTACTTCCTGTGGAGGGGTGTAAAAGGCAGACTGAGTCCAGACTCAGTTGCTCTTGCGTGGTTGGGCTCTGTGTATGACCTGGCTAGTCTTCCATCCAACCTGGTGCTGACCTGTGGCTCTGTCTGACTATTCTTTTGCATATTCCTAATAGTGGACATCCAACCTAGTGCAGACCTGTGGCTCTGGCTGACTACCTGAACTGTGCATGACCTGGCTTGTCTGACTACCCCCTCTGGTGCTGACTTGTGGCTCTGTCTGACTACTCTTATGTTTGCTCCTTTACCTAGCAGACATGCAACCTCAGTTTATTTAAATCCTTCTGCAGATAAAAAACCCATCCAGCCCTGTATGTATTTCCTTACACAGTTTAGTGTCATCAACAAAGATTTAGATGCTACTTTCAAATCCCACTTCTAGTCTAGATCATTAATAAACAAATTAAAACTTACAACATTAGACCCACTTACAACCTACTTACAACTATATACCAACTTGAAAAGGTTCCATTTGCAAAAACTCTCTGCCATCTATCATTTAACCAGTTCTCAATCGCCCCCCAAAAATGAAGCCTTTTAAGTTATGCAGAAAACTGTTGTGAGGCACTGTACCAAAGGTTTGCAGATTTTATTACGTTGGATTAGATCCAGAAATGCACAGAGCTGACATTAAAGGGATAGTAATACTTTGTTTTATCTTTATTTTATTTTGTAGGCATTAAAAAAACATGAAGAACGATATAAGTCTTATCTCTCAAACCTTTATGGTTTAAGAGATATTCACAAGCAAAGTATCCCCCCCCTGTTCAGCCAGAACAGAAGGGAGGTGCCCAGGTAGACTGCAGAGAGGGACAATCTTCAATTAAGATAAGGGAAAAAGCTGAAAAACTTGTCAAGGGGGGAAGGGCTTTCATTCTTTTCATACAAAGAAGATTGTCCCCTTCTGTTATCTGTCTGGTCTTACAACCAGATTCACATCTGAGAAGAGATGGCATACACTAGGTAAAAGGGGCGGGAGGGGGAAACTTTGCTTGTGAATATCTCTTAAACCATAAAGGTTTGAGAGATAAGACTTATATCATTCTTCATGTTTTTTTAATGCCTATAAAATAAAATAAAGTTAAAATTAAGTATTACTATCCCTTTAACAGATCCAGGAGGCAAATATAGTTTTTGATACCTTTAATTGGCTAACTAAGCAGATTTAAATGTTGAGCTCCCTCACAGGCTCTATTATAGACTTGGCAGATTCAAACAGCTCAACCACTAGAACCTCTGGTCCCACTATGAATAACTAGAATGTGATGTTAATAGACACTTGACAATCTATCTATCTTCCTGCCTTCTTTCCCATCTTCTCTCCCTCCCTTTTTATTCTTCCTAGGTCACTCGTTATGATATACTTTACTGTAAGTACTTTCTATACTGACTACTTACTGTACACTTTGGTAGCTGGATCATGTTTTGTGGCAGTTATACAATGGAATGTCTTGTTCCTTTAAAGGTCACTTATCATAGATAGAAATGTCATTAAATCTGTAACTGTCAGCCCGAATACAAAACCATAACGCCATTAAGAAATAGTGAAACTAGGTAAGCAACATTAACTTCATATGTAGCTCCATGACCACTTACACTATGTAGTCACCTGCTTTTAACAAAACAAATTAACCAGAAGAGAGATATACATTGTTCATGTCCTTATCTCTTTACGAAATGTGAGAATAAGCATTTTAATTGTAAGAAAACTAAGAAAAGAGGACCAATTCTGGAACAAACTAAATGCACTATAAGCGAGAAAGAAACATTCCTCAAACTCCCTTTGATTTAAAAAACGTTTTAACCCCTTATATTCTAGATAGGTCTCCAATATATTGCTTCACAATTCAGTATTTCTCTAGCTTACAGTTTTAAATGAACAGGAAGTGTTATTTGTCCACTATGGTACAAATGGTCTGCCCCACAATTGCTTATGTTTTCTTTTGTGCATAAGGTCAAAATATTTGTACACATTTAGAATTTTGTAAGAAATTGGTTATATGTAAGACACACAACCTACTTCATCTTTTGGCTCAGGTAAATGGATGACATTCTTATAATATATGACCAAGACAATCCACTCTTGGTGAATTATATCAATTTACAGGACATTGATACAATATTTATAACTGACCTCAGAATTGCCCTGTTTTCTTTTTTGCCCATAGCCCTAAATATTTGCCCTCAGGTCGACTTTTTAAGTAATTGATTACAGAAAACTAAATCAGCAAGAAAAACAAACAATATCAGTTATTTAACAAAGGCCATTTGAAAGACTTCAGTGAGAAAAAAGAAACAAGAAAATGGGAATATCATCTGGAACCCATCAGGATTAATAACCAAAAGAAAACATAATTTTTAAGAAGCTGAATCAGAAAATAACAATATACTATACCTAATATCAGATATTCTTTTAAAACTCACACACCAGCAGGAAAACCTACAGCGAGCAGTAGCAGAGAATTATGTCCACAGACAGCCTGTTAGTTTTTATTAGACTGCTCCCTCATGACTTGGTGCCGGCTTCTTATATAAAAAAAATCATCCATGTTTATACAAGATTACTGACAGGCCCGGACTGGGACAAAAAATAGGCACGGGCATTTGGGCTGTCGGCCGACAGTGATCGTGGGTGGAGCTTATAATCACATGTGGTGCACCGCACGTTGATTGCCCGCCCACCAGGAAACTTGTAACGTGGTGGCTGTCTTTTAGAAAGTGAAAGACGGCCCAAACTCGTTTAATGATTTTTTTTTTTTTTTTTTTTTAACGCCTGGAAAGGCCCACAGGGCAAATGCCCAGTATGCCCGATGGCCATTCCGGGCCTGATTACTGAGTTACAATGGTACAAGTAGCCACTAGTAAACTGTCATGTGATATCACTTTACACTAGCAATGAGAGGAATAAACTTGGCTATGTTTTAGCCAAGAACGATAACAACAAATGATGACTTTATGATGGTTGTCCAGACATTCTTTGTCAAGACTATTTTGCCTTTGTACGTTTTATTTACAAGAAAATAACAAATCTTTCAGCGTGGTTTGTCCCCTTACCCATACAAATATTTACCTGTTTTATATCAGTTGCCTAAGAACATACACCATCTACTTCATCATTTGGCCATGTTAAATTTATGACATTCTTATAATATATGACCAAGAGCAACCATTCTTGGTGAATTTCATCGACTTACAGGACAATGACACAACAGCCAGAATTCTCTGAATTGCAAATCCCTAGTGATAAAGAGGGTACTTTAAACAGCTGGAAAAGCATATTTAAAGCACATTTTACTTCTACCACAAATTCTTAGCCACAGAGGGTACTTTCAGCAGACAGTAGAGCACATTTTACTTCTACCATCATTACCATTTATGCAGGAGAAACCCTGAGGATTACAATCTGTTCTGATAAGCATTTTAATAATAAACATTAGAACTTTATCAAATGCTTTATGATAGTGGATACAGCAGTAGATCTAATATCAGGTCACATAGGGTGCATCATACAACCTTATTCAAAATTAAAGATACTACTGATATATATTTATAAGTATGGATCAGTTTTGTATGATTATAAAATCAAGGTCATATACCACAGACTAATGGCAATCTAGCAAGTATATGAGTCAACATATTCAGGCTAGCTGTCACAGAAATATCGCATCAACATACGTTAGTATGAAAGGATGGATCAATGAATTTGAAGCAGTGTACAGTTTTCCCTCCTGTGATGAAAAAATAAATCCAAGATCATATGGGTAACACCAGGGTCCATGTCAGCTTTAGATTGTTAGGAGTGATATACTAGTTAAAATGCATGTACAACATGAAATATGAGCTGATGAACAACAACCCCTAGAGACAGTTTGACATACAAAGTAGAACTGGAAGAATTATGAGGTAATCCAATTACACCATGGGGAACAAAGGCAAATTTATAAAATTTCCATTGATTTGCATGGGAACTTTAAGCCCCTGAATGCTAGAAAGGTCTGCGAATCAATGCATGCTAAACCTTGTTAGCATCCATAGGGGAATTGTTTCTCCTCTATGGTGCAGTTGGTTTGTCCCAAAATGACTTCAGAGGGGAGATGCACTCAGCCGTTATAAAGTGGAAATAACTTTGCCAGTGATATCAGTTCTCCAGTTCCTATGTTATTCTATAGAGGCAATGCACTAACATTTCCCCAACACAGGCTCTATAATAACACAGGGACTGGAGAAGTGATATCACTGGAGATGTTATCTCTGCTTTATCACCTCTTTATTTTGTCTTAGTGCATAACCCACCAGTTCTTCTTAGCACATCATCCTCACTGTCTCAGGGTGAAAGGTCAAACTCTTAGGGTTGAGACAGTCCAGTGTTACCCACTCCATCATCTGTACCAAGCTGACTGCTTCTTTAATGTCCAAATTAGTGCAATTTCTAGGAGAGGCCATTGATTGAAGCATTTTAACCCCTTGAATACTAGAGAAGGCTCAAAGTCACTGCTTCCCAATGCATTGGAGATCTCCCAAGCATTCATGGGGTTAAAGGCCCATTTAAATCAATGGGGGGTTTATTTGTAACCTAATGTGCATTTGGTTTGAGTCAATTTTGCTCCACTTAACACATTTGCCTCATAATTTGTGAGGAAAGAAACATCAGACAACTGACAATCTGTGGCCTAAAAGTCAAGTCAGATTACTGTTCTGTAAGTCATGAAAGGACCCCTCCCACTTACTGTACTGGCTTCAAGTATTCCACAGTGAGTGCTAATGGTGTTACATCATATCCGTAATACTCTAAATGAGAACAATATATTGAAAAAATGTCATCTGTGGCTAGACATTTCTTATAGCAATATATCTATTATTCTTCATAGGAAGATGTGTTTGAGTTTTATTTTCCATGTATAAAGCCCAAATGGATGAACTCACAGTCACATGTTCAGCTCTTATGTAACCTAATATAATGAATCTCAGATATTTAATGTATCTCAGATGTCATCTGAATGCAATAAAACATACTGTTATGGTACATATAAGTATTTGATGTTACAGTTTATAACCATTAACCTAATTTGAACTCTGAAACTAATCATAATCTCTAAAGTCTAAGCCTGACCATAACCCACTTTTAATCCCTTGAGAAGTGGCATGCAAAGCATTGGGGTTAAAACATTTTAACCCAAAACCAAATAATAACCATAGCCTACTCCCTAACAATAAAAAAATACATGGAAACATACACAATTAGCATTATTCATTGCTGTTGTTCTGTTGACATTAACCAGACGTCACTGAGTTACTGAGAACACAGTTTGGGACTACAAGTACAAGGACCTGTATTCAACGCATAAAGCCCAAGTAGGGCTATTGTAAGTGCATTTCTTTTATGTTTCATGAGATATTTTATTAAAGACTACTACACTTAGATTCTTTTTATGTTTCTTATGTTTGCGCTGTTTTTGAGGTTTCCCTTGGAGTGATTAACCAGACGTCAGTCATTAATAATGATATATTCAAATTTCATGGGTTGTATTTGAAGCCATAATTAATAGACAGTTTCAAAACCATTAAAACCATTAAGTATGGACCCCAATGGACCCCAAGATAATTTATACTCCAATATTCTGAAAGTATTGCAGTAAATATATTTGTCTTATACTGGTACACATAGCATTGCAAGCAATATTCCTTTATTTGCAGTCTAGATAACCATGTATTACATAGAAGCATAGATTTTGATGGCAAATAATTAGCAGGTGGCAATCCGACATAGTTCTTAGAATAGACTTATGTCTATCCCAGTTAATTTTGAATTCCAATATTGTATTAGCCTCATCCACTTCCACTGAGAGGCTGTTCCAGGAATCTATCACACTTTTCAAAAAGTAGTAGTCACACACATTACTTCTGAATCTTCAATCCCCTAACTTTAGGTCATGCCTTCTTGTTCTGGTATTTTTAATTCTCTGAATACCTCCTTCTAGAACTTTATTAACACTTTGAGTGCCAGAGGAATTTGCAACACATTACTTCGCAATGCATTTTATACCCCCCTGGCATGCAAATAGTTAAATATTTTACTATATTTAAATGTTTATATCATATTCCCCTTTCCCTCTTACCTTCCAAGTTATAAATATCAAAGACTTTGAGTCTGCCCTGGTAAGTTTTGCCATAGCCACATTACACCATTTTAGTTACTCTTTTTTGACCTATCTCCAATTTATTAATGTCCTCTGGACATGTGGTCTCCAGTTATGTACAGTGGCAGTGTACACTTTTACCATATCTTTCAAAGTGTTTCATATTTAAACTTCAATTTTCTTTTTATTTCTGTTAGAATAATATTTTGCAGAGTAGAAGAAAGAGGATAAGACGAAAGAAGAAGACGCAAGATAGAAGATTAAAGAAGGAGACTTGCAGTGGATGACTAGATGGACAGCAGACTTCCAGGTAAGTGTTTATTTTCAGGCAATGGTGTTAGTTTTAGTGGGATTAACACTGAGTGCCAGTAGGGCATGCAATGCTCTGCAATGTGTTGTATACCTCACTGACACTCATAGGGATACTTTTTGTTATATTACATTTTTCCTTACTTTGGATATACTTAGGGCCCCATATCAATACATCCAATGGTCACCTAGCTTTTTCTTAGCTCCTTTTTCCACTTCAATTCCAGCATTGGTAGTTTTAAACATGCCTTAGGGGACTCTTGTTGGTGCAGATTTTCGGTGATACAGTTGGGTCCCTTAAAGGGATAGTAATACTTTGTTTTATCTTTATTTTATTTTGTAGGCATTAAAAAAACATGAAGAACAATATAAGTCTTATCTCTCAAACCTTTATGGTTTAAGAGATATTCACAAGCAAAGTTTCCCCCTCCCGCCCCTTTTTCCAAGTGTAAGCCATCTCTTCTCAGATGTGAATCTGGTTGTAAGACCAGACAGATAACCGAAGGGGACAGTCTTCTTTGCATAAAAACAATGAAAGCCCTTCCCCCCCTTGACAAGTTTTTCAGCTTTTTCCCTTATCTTAATTGAAGATTGTCCCTCTCTGCAGTCTATCTGGGCACCTGGGCACCGAACGGGGGGGGGGGGGATACTTTGCTTGTGAATATCTCTTAAACCATAAAGGTATGAGAGATAAAACTTATATCGTTCTTCATGTTTTTTTAATGCCTACAAAATAAAATAAAGATAAAACAAAGTATTACTATCCCTTTAATGCATGTTACTGCCCAATGCGTGGAATTGAATCGGGAATTCACAATATTTTTAATTGCTTCCAATAGGTGCAAAATTTTTTGTTTTTGTTGTTTGTTTTTTTTTCATGTGGTTATTTTTTACAGCACAGGTATTTTGATGGCTCTCTGTGCTTGAGAAACTGCCATGAGCTGTTTGTTTTCTTTTACAGGGGACAATTAGATCGAGCCCCAGGTGAGGCCTTACCAATGATCTATAAAGTACCATTAATACTTCTATCTCCCTGATGTTAATATGTCTTGTTAGCTTTTTTACTGCTTTAATGAACTGTTGCCTACATTCAAGTAATCTGAAATAATAAGTCCCACCTCATTTTCATCTGCTGTTGCTTCCATCAAAGTACTATTAAGATTATATTCCACGTCTGGATTTGAGTGCCAGAAATGTATTATCTTGCACTTTGGAGCATTAAACTTTAGATCCTATACTCTTGTCCAATCGTAAATCACTAAGCATTTGTCTAACTCCACCCTGGAGTGTCAACCCTGTTACTGATTTTTATGTCATCTGCAAATAGACATCTTTTCTTGAATGCCAGAACAGGACCAAGCCTCAGGCCCATCTTAATTACCCCATTACACCCCTAAATGTATAGCACTGACTGTGACATGTTATTGCCTGCTCTTCAGCCAATTTCTTATCCAGTAAACTATATCTGAGTTCAGTCCTAAACTATATGAATCAGCTTACCATGTGGGACAGTGTCAAAAGCTTTATTTAGATCCAAATAATCTTCATCTATTGTCCCACATTTGCATATCACTTGAGATATAGCCACAAATTCCACTAAATTTGTTTGGAAATATTTTCCTGTTGTAAAGTAATGTTGCCATGGATCTTGAAAATCATTGAACTTCAGATATCCTACAGTTCACACTGTTAGTAGCATTTCCATTATTTTCCCAACTATTGATGTTAGACTCACAGGAATCTAGTTACCAGAGATCTATTTACTGCTCTTTTTGTGAATGAGGTACTAAGCTGGCAATTTTCCGGTCATTTGGAACCAATTATGTCAATGGTGTTAGACGGGGATGCTGCATGCTCTTTTAATACTCTTTGTTGATTTTCATCTGGACCAACTGATTTGTCCACTTTTAATTTTGATAAAACCATTTAAATTTCATCCTTATCCTCAGTTAATAGACTTGTGTTCTCTGCTTTGAACATTAACAGTCATTGCTTGGAGATTCTTCTTCACGGTCTTCTGTATTTGCTGAGAAGAAATAATTATTTAGACTGTCAGCTATTTCTTTGTCTCCCTGATATATCTAGCAATTTCTGACTTAAATATTAATATGCATCATTCAGTTTTTCTCCTTCCACTAATACATATAAAGAAGATTTGTCACCCTTTTTTACAAACTTGGCTGATTTCTCTTCTGCTTGGGGTATGGTATATCTTCTATGGTGCTTAGCCTTCATTTGTTTAAGCTTGTACAGTTCTCTGTCTTCCTCTAACTGAGTCTGTCAGTATTTCGTGTATGCACATATTTTTACAATATGTGTTGCATCTCTGAGAAACCAGATTGGTTTTCTTTTTATTTTACATATTTAAAGGGATAGTAATACCTGAAAATAAGTTTATTTTATATTGTAGCCCTTAAAAAACCATGAAAGATGACATAAGTCTTATCTCCCAAACCTTTATGGTTTGGGAGATATTCAGAAGTAAAGTTTCCCCTGGAGTGATGTCATTGCTCCACCCTTCAGATTTGGAATCCGGTCCCGACCAGCAGTGCCTCTCCAGAAGTGCTGAGATCATGATCTTTAAAAAGAATTTCTTAATTGGAATTGTCTACATAGTGTGCTTTCAAGCCAGGCAAACTTTGTACACAGTTCCAATGAAGTAGTTCTTTTCAAAGATCGTGATCTGGGCACTGCTAAAGAACTACCGTTTGCTATGTGGACCAAATTCCAAATCTGTCCACTAGATGGCAGACCTGGCTGAAACAGCAAGGAAAAGTGAACTATACTATATTTTACATATGAATATCTCCCAAACCATAAAGATTTGGGAGATAAGACTTATATCATCTTTCATGTTTTTTTAAGGGCTACAATATAAAATAAACTTATTTTCAGGTATTTCTATCCCTTTAACATTCTTAATACAGAGTTCTGTTGCAAACAAAACTGAATGTTTTAAATGTTTTCACTTTTACCTTGAAACATCTCCTATCTGCATGGATTACTGCATACCCATAAGATAAATAATATTCTTTCTATAATCTGGGGTTTAGTTTTGTGTATAATAAACCACACTGACTAGTAATCACTGTTCCTAGGCTTTCACACACTGATCCAGCTCACGAAACGTTGCCAAATGTAGTTTTGTTCCTGTGCACATTGGTAGCTTCACCAGATATGAAAGGGATGTGCCATGCAGGCAATCTAGGATGCTCCTACCCCATGCTGTTAAAGCAACAGGAACCTGCCAGGCACATCTGTCATATTAAAGCTTGTTGGCATTTTTCTATTATCTCCACCAGTCCTTTATCCAATTCTTCATCCTGTCCTAGAGTTCTCTAAAGTATTTTTATTTGAACAACCCTATCTCCAGTTTCAATAGTTTTCCCAGTTCTCCCTAATTTTTCCTCAGTTCCCAAAACTTAGTTATATGCACCAAATCTTAATTATCCCTAGTCATTATTGGTATTAGTTGAAGGAGATTATTTCCTATACCAAAAGCATTTGCACACATCACACTGAGAACTTTTATGTTGTTATCCCTGACAGTCTATATTTCATCTACCTTATTCTTAAATTATTGATCTTATTAATACTGAAGCTGGTTCAACACTTGGCTACATCATCAGATAAGCGAACTTCATAATCATTATTAATAGGGGTGGGTGAAGGGTCCCGTCATGTTCTATTGAAAAAATCAGCAAAAACCATGTTGTTGTCCATTTTTGTTGCTCAAAAATAAGTTTTAAATAAAGTGATTTAAGCTTTAGCCTTTTTCACCCATTCTCAAAAATGTTTTTTCAATGGTTATAAGATTTTCACCCCACTACCAACATTAAAAGGTCTCTATGTCCTGATTCCCCAGACCCAATGATGGTCAGTGTCCCTACATCACCTAGAGATCTTGGGGAAATTTGTGTCAGGGGCAAAGGTAGAAGAGTGTAGTAGTGTGAGCAGGAAAGGTCATCTACAGGAGCCCACAACTTTCCCCTGACCCTGGGAGTCTCCCTCCCATGGCATTGTTCCTATGGAATGTGAACCTGAAGAAGGCAAAATTGATGGCCAGCAGAAATAATACCACCTCACAATGAGCACGGATCAGCTGCCTCTGCCTGCTGCTAGTGCTGCCTGTCTGCCTTCTTCAGCTCAAAAAGAGATGGCAAATGAGACAGTAGGGGACCCTATGTCACATTTGTCATCACCTTCAAATGGCGAGACGTCTGTAATAGAGCAGCAGCAGCAAGGAGGGACTGGTGGTAGTAATGATGATGATAGTAGAGAAGCTGGGGTGGAAGAGACATTAATGGCCCAAAGCAAGTGGGAATGGGACAAAGATATGGGGATGGGCACCCTCACCACCAGCAATGAGATTGTTGAATTTGCGGAGTTTGCTGCTGCTGTTATTCCTGTTGCTGTTGAGTTCCAAGGGCAGCAGGATGATGAGGAGTAGGCTAGTGTGCCACAGACCACCGTGGACACAGTGTGAATGGGGTGAAGCAGTAGTGATGTGGGACTAGGACAGGACAACAGCAACATCATCCTCTGCCCCAGCCAGTGAAGCGGAATGTGGAGGAGAAAGAGGCCTTTCTTCTCCACATTTCCTCTCCCCACTGAAGTCCTGGTGTGGAACTATTTTTTTCTTGAGGCAAGCACAGTGCCATCATCAGCAACTGCACTGTGTACAATTTGTGAAAAGTCTGTGAAAAGGGGAAAGGAGGGAATGCACTTTGGCACAACCACCCTGTTAACAGACATGAAACACAGACATCATGGCATTTATGTGAACCATGTTAAAACCAAATCAACACCAAAGAAGTTGAGCACCACTGTTGCTGTACCCCCAGACTTTCCAAAAAGTCAATAAGAGGCAATGTGTAAAGCAAAGAGGAGGAAGAATTGAAAAATCCAGCCAGAGACTCAAAGTGTCATGAGGAGTGAAACATCTGGCTCACCATCACCTTCTTGCTGACCACACATAACAGAGTGGTGGAGGATAATCACAACCAAGACATCAAGCAGCATCTGAGGAAATTCCATCCCAAATAATATGCTAAGATGGTGGCAAGGGTTCATGATTACTATTAAAACTGCAAGTTGTCACGTGTCCTTAACGTGGAGTGGATAAGGGGCATAGTGACAGCAGCAGTATTTGGTTTTGGGTGGGATGATTTCACATTGAGGTCCCTAAGCGTTATGGTGTTTGGTTAGAGTTTTGTGAGGTGTTTGATATGAGTGCAGATGTGCCCATTATTCCAGTACTTCCCTTATTTACCACACCCACTGTGCACATAGCAGTTGCTGATGAGAGGCACAGTTCCTTCTTGCTCTTAAGGGAAAATGTATTTTCCAACAACACACCCATAATTTTGGAGGCGAGGCAGGTGGAAAAGAATTATTGGCCAACTTCTTTTCACTACATATACCTGAAGTGGTTGGGACTCATTGTGGTGCTGATACTGCCTCAGGTGCATCACTGGAGCTGGTAGTGGCAAGTGGAACCATGATCATCCATCACCCATGTTACTGCTGTTGTTGATCCCATTCCCTTCAAGTTGCCGAATCATCATGCTGCTTAAACAACTCAGGATCAGCAGCAAGAACATCAGTTGCAAATACCACAATGATACCAGGGCATTTGCCACTGGCCACCATAACATGACCTGCTGACACTAGCCAAGTAAGACATATTTATTATTTTCTCGGGGCTTGTTCATTCAACAAAAACCAGAGGTCTACAAAAGAATCAATTTTGGGGGGCTTGTTTCTAACAAGCCTGTGTCCTACAAATCACTGATTCCTCAGGTCTTGTGATGCTAACAAAATGAATTTATAAAAGTTATCGGTGATTCCTCAGGGTTTGTGACTCTATAAGCTGAAGTGATAAAAATTATCTGACGATAGTAAGCAGAATTGGTAAAAATGATCTGTGATTTCTCAGGGCTTGTGTCGCTAACAGGCCACATTTATAAAATTATCTGTGATTCCTCAGGGCTTGTGACACTAACAAGTCAAAATCCTACAAATCAATGTTTCTTTTGGGCTTGGGCCTGACACAAGTCTAAATCCTACAAATCAATGTTTCCTCTGGGCTTGGGCCCAACACAAGGAGGAGTGGGTGGCATTAGTGGAGGTCTCTGATTTCTCTGGAGGTAGCATTTATCATTTGCGGGCAAGGGAATGTACTTATAAACAATATTGTTGTAACATTGACACTCCATTAACCCTTTGAGTGCCAGAGGAGACAACCCTCTGTCACTCAAAGGTTTAAAAGGCGACATGTTGTGATGAAGAAGCGCAGCAGTGCTTGGCCCCATACATGGGAGCCAGCTTAAAGAGACGGATTGGCTGCTCTTGAGAGGGAGAGGGATGCCATTGAGACATCATCTAGATGCCTCTTGAAATGGAATACAAGCAGGTAGGTCTTCTTCATATGGGGGAACAAAATGTACATTACTTTGGGGGTTTTAGTATTCTTTGAGGGGGGTTTAATCCAGTGTGTGGGTGAAGGAGGTGATGGGCTCTGCAGTGGAGATCAGTATATATATATATATATATATATATATATATATATATATATATACATACATAGCATAGCTGATGAGGCTGAAAAAGAGACATATGTCCATCAAGTTCAGCCCATGCCAATATCACCCCTTTTCAAGCTAGAGGAGGCCCCCCCAACAAAAAAAAAATTTAAGCAATTTCCAGTTAAGTTCCAAGTGGGTAAAAAAAATCCTTCATGATTCCAAAAGTTATTTCTATTTACATTTGCTATCTCTTGTAGTCCACTGATAGCGGTTTCTGTTCACAACCTGATAAAGACTAGTGACAAGTCATTTAGCCTATTGTTGTTATTTGGAGGTGTAACCTAGAAACAGATTTCAACATAGGTCACTATATATAGGAAACAGATATAATGAAAATATATATAAAAATCTAAGTGTTTCTGTTTCTCTGTCATCAATGCCCTGGGACAGCAGAGGAGCCAAGTTTGCTCTCACTGAACCCAAATGGCAGGAGCAGTGACCCTGATAGGAGTGGCCAGGAGGCTCCTGTCAAAATCACTGCAAGGACCTGTCGTGGTCCAGTGATCCCACCCTGTTCTTCCTCTATGTCTCTCCATTGCCCTCCTTACACCCTCTGCTTTGCTACTTCGCCATTCTCCCACCACTCAATTCCCCACTTTGCTCTCCTTCCACACTACCCTTTTCCTCATTGGCTCACAATCCCCTTCGCTTCATCGTACCACCTCAGACTGCCCTCTCCTTCATTGCCTTTCACTCATTTCAGCACCTCCCACTCACTTCAGGACACTATGTGGTGAAGGGGAGGGGGCGCTCAGTCCCCTTCACCACACTGCCTCCCCAATCTCCTTAAGTGCCTCTCTTCCCATTTCATATGTCTTTCTGCTCCTCTTTGCACCTCTCCCATCCGCCTTCCTTTCACTGCCTTCCCTCCCAATACCATACGTTTTGCTTGTCCCCCACAGTTCACCACAAAGGCCACCTTTTCACCACATCGCCTCCCCACCTCAAGTGCCCCTCTCTTCCCCTTTTTTCTCCCTCCCTCCCTTTCACCACTTCAGCTATATCACTTCCCTTCCATCCCTTTCACTAGTTCACCCACTCTCACTTGCAAGAATCTCTCATGGGGAATCTGAAGGAGACCCACACACCAGGTCAACTAATACTGTGCGTTCTCTCTCTCACTGGATCATATAGTGGAGCAAGCCAGGGATGTAGATACCCCAAATTTAAAATAAATAAATATCATCTAACACAATTCCACAGGCAATGCTGTGCAACATTTGCTAGCATGTGTTTTTATACATAATATGTGGCTGATGTAAGTAGGACACCATCTAAAACAGTCACTTAGTCCTATAGTACAGATCCCCTACTATCACCGCTAAAAAAATTGATCTCCAACAATTCCCCATCCAGCTACCCAGCAGCGCCAGCCACCAGAATTATTACCTTGTTTAATAGAATTCTCCATTCTTCCCGAACCGACAGGCAGGACAGAGCGCAGACATCTTTCCATAGTGACGTCTGCACACCTGCGCCGCCAGTCCCTTTTGGAGCAGAACGGCTCCCAGCAACACCTCTTAGAGCTGGCTGGGACCGACAGCGAATGCGCGCAGATGCCAATGGCGACCAGCGCCACTGAGCAGCCACCCGCCAGAAGGGGAATCACTGGAGATCAAGTCCCCCAGTGGGGGACTATATATATAGTTTTAAAAGTTGTTTGAGACTGATTGCTGTGAGTGGGTGCGTGCACAGGGCAAACTACGATAAAGTGTGAAGAATTAAACATAAACTTGTAAAAATAATGAACATTGAATAGATATTTTTAACCTCTTGAATGCTAGAGAGGTCTCTAATCCTTCACAAAGCATTGGAGACCTTTCTAGCATTCAAGGGGTTAAAAGTACAATTTAATAAACAAGAAATTATTATTTCTCCTCTATTATGCAGTTGGTTTACTCCAGAATAACACCAGTTTTTACAAATATTGGATCAATGACTTCTAAATGTTTGTCTAAAAGTCCCAAGTAAAAATATTCTTATCTTTGTGCTGGTGTAAGTTTACTAATATGGCTACCCAATGTTTTTAATCAATTTGCAGTACATATTTTTTATTTCATTTTTGTCTGTCTTTGAGTACGATTGATTTATTCATAACATGTTTATATTTCCAACATAAATGATATTAGCAGACATGACACATCATAAAAGACATGCCAGTTCAGAAAATGTGAAAAACTGCAATTAAAGAAAAGGGTAGGGAATAGGATGAATCTGAATTTCAGCCAAACTGTTTAGCACATCTGTAACCAGGCTGCATTTCAGCTGTGGTTACCAGATGGCCACGAAAGAAAACATATGTTTGCACAGCATATTTCTGTATTTTATTACTTAATGTCATTCTGGAATTCAGGAAACACTGGACATTCTGTGCCAAATCAAGCAGGTGTTAATCATAAGTGGGTTGAGCACCATGTCACTAATGTATAAAATTACAATGTTTTACTATACCTAATTAAGAGACTGAAATATATGACTCTACAATCCATCTCATGCAAATAGTAATGTCCAAAAATCATCATTGCAATGATGTTTGTTGGGCTATGTAAAATGAGCTATTGGATTCTGTCAAGTTCACACCACAGAGGATTCAACATCATGAAATGATTACAGAAACAGTCCACCTATCTGGCAACTTGACAAATTAGATTAGTGGATTGCCTGGCATTCAAGAAGGAGCTCTATCAAGTTCAAGAATAGTGAGACTGAGTGCTAAGAATTTAATTTAAACAGGGCGTTTAACCCATTAAAATGGAGAGAACTATTCAATGCATTGCAAAGTAATGAGCTGGACACCTGTCTAGCATTCAAAAGTTTTAAAACCCGATGTAATACAATGGAAATGTTTATTTTCTTCTGTATAATGTATATTTGCTCTGTGTTTACCCTTTTCCATTTTTGCATATAGTCCTGTATGCAATGCTAAGATGTTTAATAAATAGATTACAGTATTCACTATATGGCATAGCTAACTGACATATCACAATAGCACAGAACAGTGATGCAAATTCAGGTTAACCTTTTGAGTGCCAGACTGCTTTGCAATGCTTTGGATAGGGCCCTGGCATCCAAAGGGTTAATAATAGTTGGAGACATGACATGCTGAAATGTTGAGATTAAAGGGACTGTAATGTCCCATAAAAACTTGTAGTTTCATAGAGCCTTAGAAAATAAGCAGAATGGTGCAAACCCTATCTCTCAAACCGCTATAGTTTGAGAGATATAGGCACTGAAAGTTTGCCCCTCTCTCTCCTTCTCCTGACGTCAGCGTCTAGCTGACAGCAGGAGATTCTGGTCCGGGGACCAGCAGGCAGCTCTGCAGCAGAACCGAGATCGCGTTATCTTTAAAGAATTCATTCACTGGAAATGTCTACAACGTGTGCTTGCAAACCAGGCACAATTTGGATTGTGACCGGCATCCCCTGCTAGAGTAGAGGTGACATGCACAAACTGGCAATGTACGACAATGTCCATTTTTGGGATGGATCTTTTTCTATTTGCACACCATGTCTGGAAAGAATGATAGCAGCGTGCACGAATGCGCAATGCTATAATTTAACCCATGTTAAATTCTGCCAAATAATTCTGAATGGATCAGAATTTCATTTGAATTGAATAGGTCTGGTCTGATTTCCCCTCATGTTAGATAAGTCTATCTGTATAGACATTAGTGTTTCATACTACGTCAAGAATAAACACATCAATGTTTGTTTAAACTGTAGTATGTGTGTCTAAATTAGTTTGTATATTGAAAATACATTAAATACATTACAAACACAATACATTGTGCTAAATCATCAACTCACTTACCCAAAGAGTTGTCAGTAGGTTATGAAGTTAACTACAAAGTGACTGGAATACCCCACTAGTCACACCACCAGCAACACGTATAAATGATCTCTGTATAGTCATCTCCCTTCACCACTTTAGGCTGTAATCTTTCAAACATAAACCCCACTTTTTAGCAGGGCCGGTGCTAGCATTAAGGCAGCTTAGGCAGCCGCCTTAGGGCGCCGCAGCGGAGGGGCGCCAAAATGAGGATATATATTTTTTTTGTTTTCCATTTATTTTTGTACCATGAACCTCCCCTGAGGCTGCCTGCTTCTTAACCCTTTGAGCGCCAGAGCGGTACGGAATGCATTGCTTTGCAATGCATTCCGTACCCCTCTGGCGCTCAAAGGATTAAAAAAAACAAGCTCCAGTCCAATTAAAGGTGACAGGAAGTTGGAAACGCTGGCGCCGGCCGCATCTAGTGAGAGGGGGCAGGCCGGGTATAGACCCACTGATGAGCACTGCATCTGCTGCCACCAGGTAGGCCGGCTGGCAGCCGCACCTAACTCAACGGCAGTGAAGACGAGAGAGCTGATCTGAGCGGAAGGCCAGCGGGACCAGAGTCAGTCAGCAGAAGCCAGTCACCAGACACAGTGAGGTCACAGGGAAAACAGGCAAAGGGTCAATCAAGATGGGGAGAAAGGCAAAAGGGGGAGCATTCAGATCAAGAGGGGTAAAGAGAGCTAAGGGGGAGGAAGGCAAAAGGGGGAGCATTCAGATCAAGAGGGGTAAAGAGAGGTAAGGGGGATGAAGGCAAAAGGGTGAGCATTCAGATCAAGAGGGGTAAAGAGAGGTAAGGGGGATGAAGGTAAAAGGGGGAGCATTCAAATCAAGAGGGGTCAAGAGCTAAGGGGGAGGAAGGCAAAAGGGGGAGCATTCAGATCAAGAGGGGTAAAGAGAGCTAAGGGGGAGAAAGGCAAAAAGGGGAGCATTCAGATCAAGAAGGGTAAAGAGAGCTAAGGGGGAGAAAGGCAAAAAGGGGAGCATTCAAATCAAGAGGGGTAAAGAGAGGTAAGGGGGAGGAAGGCAAAAAGGGGAGCATTCAAATCAAGAGGGGTAAAGAGAGGTAAGGGGGAGGAAGGCAAAAGGGGGAGCATTCAAATAAAGAGGGGTAAAGAGAGCTAAGGGGGAGGAAGGCAAAAGGGGGAGCATTCAAATAAAGAGGGGTAAAGAGAGGTAAGTTGGGAGGAAGGCAAAAGGAGGAGAATCAACAGGGGGCAATAAGAGTGGGTGAGAGGCAGAGGGGGGTCAAGAGGGAGAAAAAAAGAGGCAAAAGGAAGGGTGGAATCAAGAGTCAAGAAGGGGAGAGAGAGGCAAAGGGGGGGATCAAGAGTCAATGAGGGGGAGAAAGAGGCAAAGGGGGGATCAAAAGAGGGGGAATGGTGGGGAGAAAAAGGCAAAAGGAAGAGGATAAAGAGGGTGAGAAAAAGGCAGAAGGGGGAATCAGGAAGGGGAGAGAGAGGCAAGGGGGGAGAGGCAAAATGGGGGATCAAGAGGGGGAGAATGGCATAAGGAAGATCAAGGGGGTAAAGAGAGGCAACTTGGCAAGAGGGGGCATCAAGAGCAGGTGAAAGAGGCAGAGGGGTCAAGAGGGGGGAAAAAAGAGACAAATTGAGGGGGAATCATGAGGCAAAAGGAGGGAAATCAGGAGGGGGAGAAAGAGGCAAAAGGGTGGGATCAAGAGTCAAGAAGGGGAGAGAGGCAAAAGGGGGGATCAAGAGTCAAGGAGGGAGAGAAAGGGGGTTCAAAAGGGAGAGAAAAAGGCAAAGGGAGGAGACTTAAGAGTCAAGAGGGGGAGAACGAATCAAGAGGTGGGAATCAAGAGTCAAGAGGTAGTATGTGTATTATATATATATATATATATATATATATATATATATATATATATATATATATATACACACACACACACCAAAATTTAATCAACAGGAACTGCAAGGTTATGTTCAAATAAATCAGTGTTTAATGTGGTGTGTCAATGTTTCAGTGCAGCCATGTTCACTTTCATCAACACATGGCTGAACTGAAATGTTGACACTCCACATTAAACACTGTTTTATTTGAACTTAACCCTGCAGGTGCTGGTTGATTTGATGTATCACCTTACCAAACGTTTCCCTTAATCTGTTTGTTTTAGATAATGTAACAGTGCTGTGTTATTGTTTTTTTTTTTTAAAAAATGCTATAGAATTGCAGTTTGAGAGATTTATTTTTCCCCCTTGATGTCCTCTTATTCTGACCGGCAAGACTCTTGCCGAGGAGAATACAGGAGAGATCCTCCTGCACGCTGGTCTGTCTGTAAGCTGCAGCACTCTCATTGGCTAGATATCAATCTCTGCCAAAGAAAGTGCTGCAGCTTACAGGCAGACCAGAGTGGAGGAGGATCTCTCCTGTATTCTCATTGGCAAGCGTCTTGACAATCAGAATGAGGAGAAGACGTCAAGGGGGAAAAAAGAAATCTCTCATTTCTATAGCGTTTAAAAAAAACAAAAAAACACAGCATTTTTATAATATCTAAAACAAAGGGAAAGTTTTGGTGAGGTGATACATCACCTTTAAGTGAGAGTACTGCCATATATCAGCATATAACTGTATTGTCTTATGGTGTCATCTAACTGTATTGCTCTGGTGGTGGCATATAACTCTTTTTATTGTTTTGGTGGTGGTGGCGGCATATAACTCTGTATTGTCTTATGGTGACATCTAACTGTATTGCTCTGGTGGTGGCATATAACACTTTTTATTGCTCTGGTGGTGGTGACATATAACTCTGTGTTACTCTGGTGGTGACATATAACTGCATTGCTGTGCTGGTGACATATAACTGTATTACTCTGGTGTGACATATAACTGTATTGCGCTGGTGGTGACATAGGGCACACAGGGGCTTACAGTGCATCTCCGGCTTCATCAACTTGCAACATTGAGTGGTTCTGCACCTTTTGTGGCTCTGCCCTCACTGACTCACAACTATGGCCAGTATTTTTTTGAGGAAAAGGTGGCAACCCGGGGGGGGGGGGGTATTGGTGGTGGGGGGGCATCAAAATGCACTTTTGCCTGTGTAGACAAAAATCCTTGCACCGGCCCTGCTTTTTAGTGTTTAATTCTTCTAAGCAATCTTCATCCTGTATTGTCCACACACATCAATCAGGTGCAGGAAGCAGATTTACGACATTAGAAGGCAGGTGCTGCGGAAAAGGGTGAGGATGGAGGTAGCACGGTCATCTGGGGCCTCCAGTAGACCTGTTCAATTACATCACTATGAACAGGTCCTGGATGGTGATGATGAGGCTGTTGCTGGTCCATCACATGCTGGACCAGCTCCCATCACCCCTGTAGCAGGACCAGTGTAATCCTCGGATGCTGAAGATGTCCATGCTCCTGCATCTTCCCCTGCCCCTACAGCACCTGTCTTCCCTGTCCACGTGCCAACTGCTGTTCCTGCTGATGTACATGCCCATTCTCCATCAGCTGGAGGGAGCGACTCTTCCTCTGGTCTGGTAATTTGCACGAGTTCCACAAGGAGCAGTGGCAGTGATGCCCCCTCCCTGCACACCTCAGAGTTGGGTACTCCAGCACCAGACATCTCCACAGCTGAGGAGTCAGACCATGCTGGCATGTTTTCTGGTAAGTAATTGTATTCTGATGCATGTGTTCATGTAATGTTGTTAACCCGCTGAGTGCCAGAGGGGTACGCAATGCATTGCATGTGTGTCACGGTTCCCCAGAATAACTCAGGAGTCAGTACGGTTTAGTAAAAATGCAATTTATTAAAATAACAAATAAGGTAGCACACAGAGGTAAATAGCAGGAACAAGTAGAGAGTCACAGCCAACAAGTGCTACTACCAGAAACTGCCAAGGTGGATGACTCTACTAGAGACTAGGCCTAAGCCATTGGTAGTCTCTGCTGGAACCAGGAACAGGAATGGAACAGGAGCATTAACAGAAACACAAAGTCTTGATCTGGGGTAGAGAGGAATCTACCAGATTCATGCCGCAGTCAGAATAGTAGTAGCAGATACTTGACTCACGCCTGCAGTCAGTATGGAGGAAGCGGATACCTGACTCATGCCTGTAGTCAGTATAAGAGCTGGTCTATCAGAGGCCCAGATCCGCACCAGATTGGGTGTCTGCTAGGTACAGGGGACAAAAAAGAGAATAGAAAGAGCCACAGGTCAGCACGAGATTGGATGGTCAGAGAAACCAAGTCATACACAGAGCCCAAGGTAACTATCACGGTGCCCGTGATTGCTGCATTTCCCTGTCTGTCACCAGTAGGGGGCTTCTATTGGCTGTCTGCATATAGCCCGCCTCTTATTGCCTATTTAAACCTGGATTGGGCACCCTTTAGGTGCCCTTTCGTGTTGTTTCTGACCTTTTGCTATCACTATGTCCAGTGATGGTTGGGCCTCTGTTCCTGTGTTCCTGAGTTCCTGATTTCAACTGTTCCAGTGTCTCCTGCATGCTGAGTTGTTCCAGTCCTGGTTCCGGCCTAGTACTCTGGGGATGCAGTTCCAGCTGACCGTCTTCTCTGCTGTTCCTGACCTGACTGATCGCTGCTGGTTCCTGTCATCTCATCGCCTGCCTCCTGTGATCCTGGCAACCTTCTGCCTGGTCGCATCGGCGACATTGCTTGTCAGTCCCAGCGTGCGGACGCCGGTTCGCACCAAAGCCTTGCGGCTACACTATTCAGTGGTTGGTCCCAGCGTGCGGACGCTGGTTTGCTTCATAGCCTTGCGGCTATACGATTCCCTGTTGGTCCAGTGTGCGGACACTGGTTTGCTCCAAAGCCTATCGGCTATACGAGTCAGTAGTTGGTTCCAGCGTGCAGACGCTGGTTTGCTCCAAAGCCTTGCGGCTATACAATTCACTTGTTACTCCAGTGTGCGGACACTGGTTTGCTCCAAAGCCTATCGGCTATACGATTCAGTAGTTGGTTCCAGCGTGCGGACGGTGGTTTGCTCCAAAGCCTTGCGGCTATACAATTCACTTGTTACTCCAGTGTGCGGACACTGGTTTGCTCCAAAGCCTATCGGCTATACGATTCAGTAGTTGGTCCCAGCGTGCGGATGCTGGTTTGCTCCAAAGCCTTGCGGCTATATGTTTCACTAGCTACTCCAGTGTGCGGACACTGGTTTGCTCTAAGCCTATCGGCTATACAATTCAGAAGTTGGTTCCAGCGTGCGGACGCTGGTTTGCTCCAAAGCCTTGCGGCTATATGATTCACTTGTTACTCCAGTGTGCGGACACTGGTTTGCTCCAAAGCCTATCGGCTATACGATTCAGTAGCTGGTCCCAGCGTGCGGACGCTGGTTTGCTCCAAAGCCTGGTGGCTATACGATTCACTTGTTACTCCAGTGTGAGGACATTGGTTTGCTCCTAAGCCTTGCGGATTTACGATTCCCCTGTTGGTCTCAGTGTGCGGACACTGGGTTGCTTACGATCCTGTCAGTCTGTCATATTCATCCGACTGCTATAAATATCTCTGGGCTGCCCTGCCCGGTATTGGTAAGGCCGGTAGAACCTTTTTGCCACATTCCATCTGAGGTTGCCTTACCCGGTATTGGCAGGGCCGGTAGAGCCTACACCGTGTACTTATTGGGGCTGCCTTGCCCGGTAATTAGGTAAGGCCGGTAGAACCGTTACGCTATTCCATCTGCAGGTTGCCTTACCCGGTATTGGCAAGGCCGGTAGAGCCTAATCTTCTATTATCTCAGACTGTCCTGTCCGGTATATTGACAGGACCGGTAGAGTCTACATACAGTCTTTGCTATTATCCTAAGTGATCATTTTAATTTTTTCAATAAAATTGAGTTTTACCTAAAACTTGTGTCTGAGAGTCATAACAAACCGTGACAGTAACTGAACTGCTTTGTACAACAACGCAAGGGCAACTGAGTCAGGACTCAGTCTGCCCTTTAAGCCCCATCACAGGAAGTAGGAAGGAGGAGCCCACAGAAGACCTAAACTAAAAACAAGACCCTGCGTCATTCTGACGCATCTCATAGCCTTGCAACCATTCTGCTCCATGCTGCGTCATATAACGACTGTGAACCTGAAAATGATGCATCTCAGCGATGCGTCCGTGCACGGTGTCAATTCAGCAACACACACTCGATACTACCATCCAGTCCGAGGCCATGAATGGTTACTGACACCACCAAGTGCACACAGACCCGGGCCATTGAGAGACACCTGGAACTCGGTAGAAGTGCCAAGATGGATGATACTTTTCCAGTGTCACCTGGAGTGCGGCGCTGGAAATTAGGTACGCTAACAATGTGTTGTGTAATCCTCTGGCACTCAAAAGGTTAAATATCTACCACTGAGCAGATAGGTGTGCAATGTATGGTAAAGCACTGCAAATCATACATATCTGCTCTGTGTAACTTAATCCTTTGTTATGCAATGTCCATGCATGTGTGTATTGTAATGTAATGTAGTACTTTGTTATGCAATGTCCATGCACGTGTGTGTACTGTAATGTGGTGTACTCTTCTCATTACAGATGAACCTGATGGAGTACCTAGCTCTGGTAGGAAGAAGAAGTCATGGCCCTCTATCTAACATGTGTTTTTAGTCACGTTAAATTGTTCCATATGTGTATTAGCAAACCCAACTTGCTTTAGCCATATCTAGTTTATATAACTATTGCATTGCCACAGGGGTGAGCAGCAGCGCATTGGTAAGCTATGCTTTGCTTACCCTTCTGGCACTCCAAGGCCGGGCCAGACTGGCCTACCGGGATACCGGGAAAATTCTTGGTAGGCCGCCTGCACTGGGATTCCCTGGGGCTGCTTCAAAATCAAGAAGCAATCCGCGGCCACGGTCCTGTCACCTTGCGGCCCCTGATTGCTTCTTGATTGCAGGAGTGCTGGCCGCGGCCACAAGGTGACAGGACCGCGGCCGGGAGATTTTAAGGGCCCGCAACATGCTGAGGTCTGTGCCTTCTTCGGCACAGACCTGTAGCAGCTGAGCTCCCTCGTCTGATCTTTAGTAATGTCGAATGCTGGGAGATGACTCTGCATCATCATCTCCCAGCACTCTGCATTACTGAAGAGAAGACCGTGCAGGAGCAACAGCAGTAAAGAGGTCTGTGCAGAAGGAGGCACAGACCTCTCATGTCACACCTTTGGACCACCAGGGAGGTTGGAAATGGACACATGGGGCAATGTGGAGTCGGGGCAATGCAGAGACTGAGTGGCAATGTGGAGATTGGGGGGCAATGTGGAGACTGAGGGCAATATGGAGATGGGGGCAATGTGGTGATTGGGGGGCAATTTGGAGACTGAGGGCAATGTGGAGATTGGGGGGCAATGTGGAGACTGAGGGCAATATGGAGGTCACCCAGTGACGTCAGACACAGCGTGAAGAAGAGCACTGCGTTTGTGCACTAGGTTGGCCGCACCGCAGTGATATGGGGCTGGTAAGCAAGTTTTTCCAGGGCTGGTTTTTATTCCCAGTCTGGCCCTACTCCAAGGGTTAAATATCCCACATATGGAGCACATGTAAGAAATGTTTGTCATGCTCCTGCCATTTACATGATGATATTATAGGCATGATGGACACAAGCTAATGCACCATGATGGATGTTATGTTATGTTGAAGCCCTTCCATGCATTATAGTGATGCTACGTAGGCCAAATTTGCCTCTCTGTTGTTGAGTAAATCCTGATTATCCCAAGGTTATCCCACCTTGGTGCAGTTGTTGTAAACCTGAATGCTTACACAACTGAAGCATTTAATGAAGTCAGTGTTTCTCATCACATGTTAATTCCCTTAATATCCAAAATAGGTCCAGCTGACATGCCGGAGGAGGTGGAGGAGGGGGGGCAGAAAGATGGTGGTGTGCAGGGCCCCGTTGGTGGAAAGGGCAGGTGAGGATAGTAAATTGTAATATGTGCAAAAACATGTACATCCGTTCAATGTCTAAAATGTCTTTTTGTTTTGTGTTGTTGGTTTATGTTTATGGAAAGGCTTCTGGGTTTTGTGTTTCTGGTTGTTGTAACCATTTCAATGGCAGAGGGGTACCCAATGCATTCTCAAAATTGAGAATAATTGTAAAACGTTATTAATTTTTTTTTTAAAGTTTAATTTGTTGCAAATTTAACTTAGAAAGTCTGCCCCCTACCTACTTCAGTATAGACTGCTCTGCCTCAGCTCTCTTCCTTCCTCCGATGACGGAGGCTTCAGTCTGGAAGCTGGAGCTCTCTCATTGGCTAGATATCGATCTCTGCCAATGAGACCACTCCAGCTTGCAGATAGAAGCCTCCATCATTGGAGGAAGGAGGAGAGCAGAGGCAGAGTGACGGACCAATGGCTTAGGCCTAGTCTCCAGTAGAGTCATCCACTTGACAGATTTTCAAAGTTAAATTTACAACATATAAAACTTAAAAATAAAAAATGAACAATGTTTTACAAGTATTCGATATACTGCTGAAAGGTGTTGTTTGAGTTATTACGGGTGAAGGTTTCATTTTGAGGTGCAATATCACAGTGTCCAGAAATAGTACAGTGGGGCTGTTGCTACACCCTCCCATGTAGATATCTGGTCCCTGTACCAGAGCTGTCCATATGATTGTGTAGTAACAGCACCACTGTACAATATCAGGCCACTGGGATATTGCCCCTGACATATCCATGTCTGAGCTGTGATACCTTTTGCATCAACACACCTTTCAGCAGTAGGAATATCATTGTTTAACTCGGGGGGGGGGGATCCAACAACATATATTTGTCTTCACAACTTGTAGGGATGGCTATCCCTCCAGGGGGGTGGCAAAGGTTAAGTCCACCTTGATGTCAGATTGTAGACATTGTGGGAACAGATGTTGTTCTCTGTTAGTCCTATCCCTCCTACCCTCATGGTTGTTCAGATATTGCTCTATGTGACAGATGGAGATTTCAGTCATTTGTCCACACGAGGGCTTTTCAGCAGAGACAAAATCAACCCATTTAGAGAACAATACTTAATTGGAATGGTGTACAGGGTGTGCATGATTTACAAGCACACTCTGTGGACCATTCCAAAGAGGTATTTCTCTCGATATGTTGCGACTTTGGCTCTGCTGAAGAGCCTCCGTGTGGTCAAATGATGGATATCTTCACCTGTCACATGGAGCAATATCTGTATAACCATGAGTGTTGGAGGGATGGGACTTAGATCAAGACACATCTGTTAACGATGGCAATGATATGACATCATGATGACATTACCCATTGCTATCCCATTACAGTGACACACAAGTAGAAATGGTCATATATGTATGTGGATATGTACCCTTCATATGGATACAGTAATATCCTTCCAAGATGTGATGCCAGAGAGCATTTCATTAGGTGTGATTGCCTTACTGGCTATATATGTGCACCCATCCAACAAGACATTGTATTGATATGATGGATATGAACATACCTCGTATATCCCATCTACGTAGAGTGTGATATACTATGTATGTGTATTTGGATGGTAGCAATGTAGGTTGATATGTGATGGGTGCACATATCTGGCCAGTAAGGCAATCACATCCAGTGAAGTGATCTCTGTGTTCACATCATGTTGGAACATATTTAGTAACATTTGAATCCTAAGGGCAACAATCCATCCAGTAGTGAGGGATATCTTTGATTGAGGCCTGTTTTTCCTCTGTGTATGAGCCCATCCATCCTTCTGTGTGAGGCAACCGCACTCAGTCCTAGATATCCATCAGTCATGGCCTGTTGGTGACCAAGGTACAATGTTTGCTATTTGTTTCCCATATGTATCCTGCATAGAGATGCTGGTGTACCATCCATCCATGGCATCAGCACCCCTGTGGATCCATGTGGGAATCAGATATGGGATATGTCATTTTAAGTCAGAGTAAATGATTGCAGCCACAACACCAATGCCTACTTTTTCCAGCTTGAATTCTGTAAAATAGTTTTCGGCCTGTGTGTTGCACCTACAAGCATTTATTCTGTGTGACACTGTGATGTGTGATCTGATGCCCCCTTTTGTGATTCTGTAAGCGGTGATGTTGAACTGATGAAATGAACATGATGGTGACTTCTCCAGTGATCTCCTTTCCCCATTTCCAGTGTTTTCCATGGAGTCTGTACAATGGGACCCTATGAACTTGATTCTTGTTTTGGCATATTCTCCATGGACAAGTACTGGTGAAGTGAGGGTGTGTGAGGGTTACTTTGTGTCCACCATCTGTTTGTCACCGCTTAGTGAATGTCCCCTGTGTAGCATGTGATCGTTGTCCTATTGACTTGTTTGTTGTCAGGTTAACCCCTTGAGTCCCAGAGGGGTTGCCAATGCATTGTTGATCGATGCATTGATGATCCCTCTAGCACTCAAGGGGTTAGGGTGGGGGTGGGGACATGGGTGACATTGTGTGTGAACAGTGATGATCTATGACAGTCGACATTTTGAACATGAAGGTTTGTGTATTGTGTGTAATGAGCACAGCGACAGGAGGGTTGAAGTAGGACTTTGACAGGTTTGTCCCAAGTTGGACGTTGCCATTTGTCCAGGTGTTGTGTCCTTTTTTTAACCCTCATGTTGGTGCAGTTGTATGGCTGAGTGATGGACATGTGTTGAGGTGTGACTGTGTGTGCAGCTGGTGTTGGTTGCTGTAGTGTGTTGTTCTGTAGTGTTGCACTTACCGGTAGTGTGGAGGCTCCTCTCATCCCCAGTGTCAGTTCCTCCCATAACCCCCTCGATCATGGTCGGGGACATGTTCTGCCGCACCATCTCCTCCCAGCCGCAGAATGTGATGGGCACAGATGGGCCACCTCCGGTGCCTCGGGCTTGCTTGGCCATGTCAGACATCTTGTTCTTGACCACCCTCCGGCAGTCGCCCCATCTCTTCTTCACAGACTCCACGTCCCGCCTGCATGTTGCCACCGCGTTCACCCGACTGCAGATCTGATTCCAGGCTGCCTTCCTCCGCGCTGCCAGACCAGGGACCTTTGCCGTCGGGTGGAGAACACTCTGCCTCTCCAGGACAGCTTCCACAAGAGCCGTGTTCTCCTCCTCACTATATCTGGGATCCCTGATCCTGCCCTCATCAGCTCCGGCATGGGAGGATTCAGAGCCAGAGTGCCCTGCCTGGTCTGACCCTGCCTGTGTGGGGTGCTCCCCAGGAACTACCCCTCGTCCCACTGCAGGTTCTGTCCCTCTTCTTTGTGTGCCTGCTCTTGTGGGCCGGGTCCCCCTCCGCCCTGCAGATCTCCCTCTGCCACCCCTGCTCTGCTGAGGGATCCCCTCCTGAGCTTCCTCCTCCTCCACTACTCTCCCCATCCCTCTCTCCTGTCCTCCTCTCCTTGCCATCACTCACCCAGTCACACCCAGGCACTCCCACAGGCCCTCACAGACACACTCGATCCAGTCACTCTCTGTCACACACTGTCACTCCCAGATTCACACTGTCAAAATAAAAAGTAAAATGTGTAAGGTGTTATAAAATAAAAGGACTATGTGTATGTATGTGTATGTGTTTGTGTTTGTATGTGTGTATGTAATATGTGCAAAAGTGTGATATGTGTATATTTAGTGCACCTCTCTCCTCTCTCCAAACTGCAAAACTCCTCTACCTCCAATGAACGCGCCTCTCTCCCTCTCTCTAATGACTATCCTCCGCTCCTGGGTCCTGATATCTGGCTCTGAAGAACTCGATAACAGACAGTGTGTGACGGTTATTTTTGGGTATATATAGGTGTATTTGAAGTTATTTGATACATTGGGGCTTTGTGATTGGCTGTGTGTTTGAATTTGTTTTGGCATCAATCATGGTTGCTTGACAACGGCAGCCGTTATATTACATGTTGTTTTGAGTGCAGTTATCGTGTGATTTGGCCGCCCGTTGTGCATTAACATGAGCGACAACGGCTTTTGTGTTACGTGTTTTTTGTGTGCCTACGCTCGATAGCTATTCTCGTAGAGTAGCTATTGAATCTGCCGTAACCCCTGTATTATTTGCGAGCGATGTGCCTTTTTCACTTAGCGGCTGGTTTAACGGTTGCCTTTAAATCTAGCCCCTAGACTCATTCTCCGGTGTCTGAATTGGCGAGACCACCGGGCTAGAACCGGACTTATCAGCAAGTACTGTACGTTCAAGAATAGTTTGAATAGCAACCGCCAGCTGATCCAAACGTTGCTCATGCATATCCATCCTCCAATGGATGTTTTGTGTGTTACCATCACTCTTATTATCTGAGGTCATGGCCCTTTCGTACTGTCACGGTTTTTGAAGACTCTCAGACATAAGGTTTGGTAAAAACGTAACTTTATTGAAAAGTTAAGGCAATCCCAATAGGGTAAACATACATAACAATACAACAATAATCCATATAATAGGTTTTACCGGCCTTGCCTAATATACCGGGCAAGGCAACCCAAGTGACAGTAGCAATAACAGGCTCTACCAGCCCTGCCAATACCGGGTAAGGCAACCTTAAAGATGGTAATGTACAAGGTTCTACCGGCCTTACCAATACCGGGCAGGGCAGCCAGAGGAACACTGTAGTAGGCTCTACCGGCCCTGCCAATACCGGGTAAGGCAACCTAAAGGATGGTAACGTACAAAGGTTCTACCGGCCTTACCAATACCGGGCAGGGCAGCCTGAGTGAGTAGACCAGCTGTCAGATGACTATGACAGCAGAGAGGAATGGAAATGATGGTCTTACTCAGCAGAAGTCTATTGCCAGGGAAAATCAGATGACTGCATAGGAGTGGACAGCGACCTGGCCTCAGTACTGGATAGTTCAGGAGCAAACCAACGTCCGCACGTTGGGACCAATGGTAGATGTCGCCACCAGGTAAATGGAGTAAACCAGCGTCCGCACGCTGGAACCAACAACGTATATTGCAACCAGGTTAATGGAGTAAACCAGCGTCCTCACGCTGGGACCAACAGTAAATGTCGCCACCAGGTTTAATGGAGTAAACCAGCGTCCGCACGCTGGAACCAGCCGTGTATATCGCAACCAGGTTTAATGGACTAAACCAGCAACCGCACGCTGGAACCAACAAGGTATATCGCAACCAGGTTAATGGAGTAAACCAGCGTCCTCACGCTGGGACCAACAGTAAATGTCGCAACCAGGTTTAATGGAGTAAACCAGCGTCCGCACACTGGAACCAACAGTGTATATCGCAACCAGGTTTAATGGAGTAAACCAGCGTCCTCACGCTGGGACCAACAGTGTATATCGCAACCAGGTTTAATGGAGTAAACCAGCATCCTCACGCTGGGACCAACAGTAAATGTCGCCACCAGGTTTAATGGAGTAAAACAGCGTCCGCACGCTGGAACCAACAGTGTATATCGCAACCAGGTTTAATGGAGTAAACCAGCGTCCGCACGCTGGAACCAACAGTGTATCTCGCAACCAGGTTTAATGGAGTAAACCAGCGTCCGCACGCTGGAACCAACAGGGAATAAGCAGCAGCGAGAAGAACAATGTCACCGGAGCGACGGGACTAGAGCAGGAGCCCTACAGTCCAACGGGGAGTCCACCGGGGCGAGACTGATGCACTGACAGATGACCGGAACCACCGGAACCGCCGGTGGTGAGCGAACCGGCTGGAGAGGCGGGCAGGCAGGAGACTCAGGAACTCAGTAAGATTAACCCGCTAGGTGCTGGAACGCAGGAACACCGGAACACTAGCATACAGGAACATAGGAACACTGGAACACCGGAACGCAGGATAAGCAGGAACAGCAGGCCCAGAAGCCTGACATGCAGGTCAGGCCAAGTGAAGTCAGAAACACCACGAAAGGGCAACCTGGAAGTGCTCAACCTGGGTTTAAAAAGGCTGTGTGAGGAGGGCTAATAGCAGACAGCCAATCAGGAATACTCAGCATGTGACAGACACAGAACAGCATGAATCACGGGCACCGTGATAATATTGATCTATGTGACAGGTGGCGATATCTATCATTTGACCACACAGAGCCAAAGTCACAACATATCGAGATAAATACCTCTTTGGAATGGTCCACAGAGTGTGCTTGCAAACCACGCACACTCTGTACACTATTCCAATTAAGTATTGTTCTCTAAATGGGGCGATTTGGGCTCTGCTGAAAAGCCCTCGTGTGGACAAATGACTGAAATCTACATCTGTCACATAGAGCAATATCTGAACAACCATGAGGGTAGGAGGGATAGGACTAACAGCGAACAACATCCGTTTTCACAATGTCTACAATATGACATCAAGGTGGACTTAACCTTTGCCATCCCCCTGGAGGGATAGCCATCCCTACAAGTAGTGAAGACAAATATATGTTGTTGGATCCCCCCCCCAGTTAAACAATGGTATTCCTACTGCTGAAAGGTGTGTTGATTCAAAAGGTATCACAGCTCAGACATGGATATGTCAGGGGCAATATCCCAGTGGCCTGAAATTGTACAGTGGTGCTGTTACTACACAATCATATGGACAACTCTGGTACAGGGACCAGATATCTACATGGGAGGGTGTTGCAACAGCCCCACTGTACTATTTCGGGCCACTGTGATATTGCACCTCAGAATAAAACCTTCACCCGTAATAACTCAAACAGCACCTTTCAGCAGTGGGAGTACCCTTGTTTACCCAGGGGGATTAACCCAAACACATATATTTTTCTTCATCACATATCAAAGTATAACTGTCTCCACAAACATATGGCTAAGGTCACTAATCACAACATCTTATTTCTCCACACAGCTTACGGCCCTCAAGCCCAGCGGGTGACAGTGGAGGAGGCAATGTCACCCCCCAGTGAGGAGTACACAGAGGAGGGGACCAGCCGGTGGTCACCTTACCCACCATCACCATCCCTTCAAACACAGTCTGCACCACCACCTACTGCACCCCTTCAAGCTGGACCACCACAGGCTGCACCACCCCTTCAAGCTGGACCACCACAGGCTGCACCACCCCTTCAAGCTGGACCACCACAAGCTGCACCTCCCCAGTACAGTGGCTGGATGCCACAGGAGGAGAGGTGGACATATCCATCCACCTCCACCAGCTACTACCCTCCATCAGCAGCACCACCACCGCCAGGGAGGCAATGGCTGCCAGGGACAGTGGCCACCACCCAATATGGGCCATATGCCTCACACAACACACCCCCCTGGATGGCTCCACAGCATGCCCCAAGGTATGATCCGAGGTGGGGTCCCAACACCTATCAGTGGCCACAATATGACCCTTGGCCACTGGACTACCCACACCTGGGCCGGATTGGTGAGCCCCAGCGCCCCCTACCCAGGGACATTTTCACACCTCCACCAGCACACACATCATTGGGCAGCTCAGGATCACTTGATGTGGTGGGCATATGCCCATCATCTGCACCAGCCACTCCAACAGCACCCTCAGCAGCAGCAGAGGAAGAAAGAGCACCCTCAGCAGCAGCAGAGGAGGAAAGAGCACCCTCAGCAGCAGCAGAAGAAACAGCACCCTCAGCAGCAGCAGAAGAAACAGCACCCTCGGCAGCAGAAGAATCAGCACCCTCAGCAGCAGGGGAAACAACAGCACCAGGGACACCGGGCACATCCACCTCCAGCACCGCATGCCTCACAGGGATGGAGGCGGAGTGTATGGCCCTTCAGAGGAGACTACTCCGGTCGAGCAAGAGTACTGACAGCAACATCACCAGGAGCAGGAGGCAATCCAGGAGGAACATTGCACAATTGGAGACCAGAATCCAAGCCCTGGAGTCAGAGGTGGCCAAGGGGAACACACTACTCCACCAGCTCAGGACTGGTCTGATGGACATGTTGACACAGGTCCTTGTGGAGTTGAGGGAGATCAACTGCAGAGAGAACCTGAGGATGGAGAGGGCGAACTTGCGTTCCACCGAGGGGTCTACTGCAACCACCACCCCCTCCAGTGTACCCCTGAAGCAACACCTAGGGGTCAGAGGGTTACCAGGAGATCAACAAGGGCATCCACCTCTGGCACCCAGGCTAAGGCCCCCCACCCAAAAAGGAAAAAATGAAAGGCCCAACCTGTTAACTTTCCCCTCAATAAAGAAACCTTTTTTTTGGATTCCAGTCTGATCTGTTGTGTCTTCAGTTATGGATTGGGTGGCAGGGTTGTCTCCAATGCATTGCCATAAAATGCAGTGAACACAACCTCTGCCTGGGTGAAATGTTTGTGGGATGCTACAACATGGGTTCACACACACACACACCGTTGTACAAATTCAACTTGAAATACATCCCTGGAACCATATTACGCCACTGTGTTATATGGCGATGTTGTGTGTTGAATTTGAACAACAAAACATACTCCTTAGCACAACAAATGGTACAACATTGAACATTCGTCTACATCATATGTTGTGTTTAACCCTTTGAGTGCCAGAGTGGTAGGCAACGCATTGCAAAGAAATGCGTTGGGGACAACTCTTGCACTCAATGGGTTAATGGGATAACCAGACAAACAGCTCTGTGACTTAGCGGGTACATAACAAGCAGGACAGATAAATGGGACATGTATCAATATTGTCTTGGATTCAAACACTCATTGTGCAACTGACTTACTGGGGAAGTCAATGTTTTTAGCCTAGGATTTCAATGTGTAGCACACACATTGATATCCTGGGCTGAGCATTGGGGTCTCCAGTAAGTTGAGTTGCTGTTTCCCTAAGGGTGTAACAGACTTCACCAGTGATAACACATGTCCACTTAGTCTGGTTGTTCGTTGATATAGCCCATGTACTGAGATATGTCGAAGTGGAGCAAAATCTCAGAACATTGATTATACTGAGCAATACAGATACTGTGGACAGGTATTCACTGTGGAAGTATGTCCCCTGTATCACCTCTTTATCACTCCCACAACACATTGGTGCATCACTGCCACCATCATCTGTTTGCATGGATACATTACAGAGTCCACTCACTGGCAAACAAGTGGTGGACTCCTGTGATGTGGGTGATGCCTTTCCATGTATGAGGGATACTCTATCCTGGGTGTGGTTACGCATTGACAAATGTGTTCTCAAATATATCCTCATACAGACACAGATAGAATGGTGATGATTCATCTTTATTGTGTCTCAAAGTACATTAGAATGTACATGTGTTTTCTGTGTGTATTGCCTATATGCATTTAACACCTGTATGAGAACACTAAATGTACTTTGAAACTAAATCGTACTACTTCAGTAACACTGCTGCCCTGCTCATGTGCTGAACCCCTCTATCTAAATTGTTTTATATAAGGTGGGCCATTGATTCTGAATCTGAAGTCAGGAATTTGCCACACTGGCATTTAGTGCATCCTTAGTTAAGGAGGATGATTTTGTTCCCATTGGCATCAATGATATACAAGCCCTAGTGGATCCAGACTTAGACCCAGCACTCCTCAGTATCACAGAAAGTTCTGTGTCAGTTGACACAATGGATCAGATGCTGTGCAATATCCAGTTTAAATATACATATGCAGTGGGGGGGCACTTATGTTGGATATAACAGAGGGATAAGGGTATTCCCAATATGCATCACCAGCTACCTTACTGGCATCCAGATTAGCCTTGTTGAAAGCTTTCAGCAGGTCTGTCTTAATTATGAGACAATTCTTTAACAAGGATTGTTAGGGTGGTTAGATGGTTAAGCTCAGTAGAAATGTTACTGTTCAACCCTTTGACTGCCAGAAAGGTATCCAACACAATGGAGGATATAAAGAGTGATAAAGAGGTGATAAAGAGGTAATAAAGTGGAGATTACTTCTCTAGTGATATATTGGGTTCACTAAGAGGTGATAATAAGGTGATAAATGGTGATGGCTTCTCCAGTTTATCACTTCTCCAGTTCCTATGTTATTCTATGGAGCCTATGCACTAAGATTGATTCAACTTTCAAGACTGTAGTGCATAGGCTCCATAGAATAACATAGGAACTGGAGAAGTGATAAACTAGAGAAGTTATCTCCACTTTATCACCACTTTATAACCACTTAGTGAATCTCCTCCCAGTTCTCCTATTCCTATGTTATTCTATGGAATCAATGCACTAAGGTCTCTTAAACTTGGAGATCTTAGTGAATAGGCTCTATAGAATAACATAGGAACTGGAGAAGTGATAAACTGGAGAAGTCCTCTCCTCTTTATCACCGCTTGGTGAATCTCCCCAATATGTTAGAGACCTCTCTGGCACTCAGAGGGTTAAATTGTAAAGAAGAGCAAGCCAACTGCACCATAAGGGACAAATACATTTTCTAAAATTCCCACACATTTAAATGCTGCTTTTTTTTAACCCTTTCAATGCTCTAGGTTCTCCGACACAAGGTAAAGCATTTCTAGCATTCAAGCAATTAAAAGTCCAATTTAACAAGTGGAATTTCCATTTAGATCCTGAGTTGCAGTTGTTCCTCTTAACTTCTAGAATATGGTTCTCAGATTCTGAGACATAGAAACATAGAATCTGACGGCAGATAAGAACCATTCGGCCCATCTAGTCTTCCATTTTCCTACCATAAAAACCGCAAACGTTTTTTGGTGCTTGGTCTTGTCTTATGTTAAGGACAGCCTTATGCCTGTCCCATGTATGCTTAAATTCTGTCACTGTATTAACTTCTACCACTTCTGCTGGTAGGCTATTCCACTTATCTACAACCCTCTCAGTGAAGTAAAACTTTTTTACATTATGTCTAAACCTACATCCCTTTAGTTTTAGACTATGGCCTCTTGTCCTAACATTTTTACTCCTTTGAAATGTACTTCGCTCCTGCACTTTGTTGAATCCTTTCATGTATTTGAATGTTTCTATCATATCCCCTCTCTCTTCTCTCCTCCAAGCTATACATATTCACATCCTTTAGTCTATCCTGATATTTCTTTTCCTGATGCACTAAGGACTAGAACGGTGCTGGTGCAAACCAAGTACAAAAAATGCCAAATTCCCATTGATCTAAATGGAGCTTTTAACCACTTGAATGCTAGAGAGATCTCCAAGCCCAATTTAAATCAATAGGATTTTTTAATTCTCCCCTATGGTGCAGCTGCTTTACCCTAGAATTAGTCCATTTCTACTTAGTACATCTGCCTTAATTAGTTAATCAACAAATGAGTGGCCCTTAGGATCCTTCCTACTTTTAAACACTTGCCTATTTATATTTGTTAACATGTATTTTAATTAATTAGATGTATTTGCCCTTTTGTTTGTGAGTATTGTTTGTGTGGTTGATTGCTTGTACAGAAGCTTACGCCAGTAGTTTACTTGTGGATTAGTATTTAACAACTGACCTTTGGTTTTGTTCATTAAGGCAGAGGATTAAATCATACACATGAAGTTAATAAACATAATCTTATAAATACAAACATAAATAACACAAATGTATGAAAACCAAGTAGCACAACCATGATAAATTGTGTTAGAATAGATTGCATAATTTAACCCTGTGAGTGCCAGAGAGGTATCCAACGCATTGCAATGCAATGCGTTGGATACCTCTCTGGCACTCACAGGGTTAATTATTTACATATTATTTACAAATGCCAGCCTGTGTCCAGAGCCTCATGGGGAATATGGTATCACGTTAAAGGGGAACTTCTCCCTTGGAGTAATTGGGTTTTAATTTTTTAAAGGAGAACTAACACTTCCACTCACTATGCGATGGCCAGAGAATCGTAGTGGCCCCTATGAAGTTTCCCCTTGATCCTTGGGTCAAAACATTACAACTTCAATCAGTTCTGGATTACATAACTATGGAGTGAGACACGACAGTTGTTAGCAGGACCAAAGGACTTCAAACAATTCAATGTACCTGGCAAACTTAACCCCTTAAGGACACATGATGGTCCTGGCATGTCATGGGGTGGCGAGCCATAAGGGCACATGACGTGCCAGGACTGTCATGTATTTCAGGGCTCACACAAGGCTGCATGCCATTTGGGGAGCCCTGAACAGGATCAGCAAAAACAAAAAAGATCTGGGGTCCTTAAGTGCCGGCCGGTCCTTAAGGGTTTAAACCTTTAACCCCTTAAGGACCAGCACGCGTATGCGTGGCATGAACTTGACAACCACAGGACTTTTTTTTTCACTTACGGTTCAGGGCTCCCAGAAAGGCATGCAGCTATGCCGGGAGCCCTGAACTCCATGATGTGCCAGGACCGTCACTGGTTGTTAAGTGCCGGCCAGCCGTGACGGTCCTGGCACATCAGTGGTCATTAAGGGGTTAAGGTCCAGAGGGGTGGGCAAAACACTGCTTTGCAATAAATTGACTGTCCCATTGATCCTTAAACAGTGAAGTAGGCTCCTGCACTCTGACTGCTTCAGATTGAAAAACTTCCAGCAACAGTCAAGTCTGCCTTCATGCACATGATATTCAACATTGACTGAATATGTTATCTACTGAACAAAGGGCACAAGGGCAAAGTTCATAGGGTATGTATCTTTATTTATATAGCTCCATACATGTATACAGCGATTTACAGAAAAAGTAATATTACAATACAAAAGTATGCATTTTCTTGAACATGGTATCTGGTATTAATAGGGCAGGCAGGATTTGTGACTCAGTGTAACAATGACAGTACCAGTTCAAGAGATGGACCCCAAATGCAGAGGTCAATATTAAATGCTGAAAACTTGTGGAAGTCTTTAAAAAAAGGAGGCTTAAGAGCAGTGCTTAGTGTAAGGATGTCAACTGCAAGGTAAAATATTTGAATCCATTTGAGCCAAAGCCAAATCAGGATAGGCACATTTAATAGTTATGTGTAGAAGAGGCATCCAAGAACTTCATAACAAGCCAAACTGAGAAACAGAAAACTTAAGAACAAACCAATAGGTCAGGAAAGTTGGAACAGTTTCTCAGGTAGTCAACAAGCCATAGGATGGGAAGGCAGGTTCATGCTAAACTTGCCAAGGTATGGTACACTGAATATCAAACTGAGTGTTTACAGTCAAACAGCGTAAACGCCTTGCACAGATAATGGCTGGGGACTGACTGGTCTTTATATATAGACACATTGAATAATCGAATGCACCAGAAAATGCTCATCCTATATAATAATTTGCTAGAAAGTTTGTAACGACGCAGTCGAGACTGCTGCATGTGCTGCAGTCACGCGCAGTAGAGACTGCCCATGACGAGGCTGATACAGAGCGGGGAGCTCCAAAGGAGCATCCAGGTCTGTATCAGCCAAGCTGCGGGCAGTCTCTACTGTGCATGACTGCCCCGCAACAGGCTCACAGTGGCACTGTGGCCCGTGTAATGGACTCTTTAACTAGTAATGCCATAAAAAGACAATAAAGGTATTTCAACCTCAAACATCACATTAGAGCATCTGATAGGTTGAAATGGCAAATCACATTCTGTACAAAGCAGCTGCTTCATTAAAGCGGAACTACCACCTCTTGCAATCATGGCCCCAAATAATTACCCATTTGGCAACTAGCTGCTCAGTAGCGCTAGTCTCTAGAATTATTACCGCTATAATGAGAATTATACATTTTTCCTCGACTGGCATGCAGGAAACAGCACAGACATCTTTCCATAGTAACGTCTGCACACCTGCTCTGTCAGTCCCTTCCGGGTCCATGCGGCTCCTAGCAACGGCTCCTAGAGTTTACTGGGACAGAGCAAGTGCGCAGATGTCACTATGGAAAGATATCTGCACTGTTTCCTGCCTGTCAGTCCGGGAGCAGTGTACAATTCTCATTAACGCGGTAATAATTCTGGCGACTAGCAATATTGAGCAGCTAGTTGCCAAATGGGTAATTATTTGGGGCCATGATTGCAAGGGGTGGTAGTGCCACTTTAAAACTTATTTCAAGTCTAATGAAACTGATGGAAATTACATAAAAATTACTAGTGGACAGCACCCACCTTCAAACTGGAATGTAGATTAATACTGAACATGAAAACAGGAACTAGGGAACAGTGTATTCAAAACCAGGAGCAGGATAGATGTAGCTACAGTATTTAGCTGGTCAGAAACTGCTCAACATATAGCAGAGACAATGTATAGTCCTATAGCAAAAGTAGAACACTGATCAGGAGAAGTGAGAAGTCAAGATCAGGAAGTTAATGTAAGGAAAGAGAAGTTTCTGCCACCTGAAGAGAGTCAATGGAAAACAGAGTTTTCAACAGGAATTTCCATGAGAAAGCTTGAGTGCTGGGTTTGGACATACCCATTACTTGCTAACGCTCCCACATTTGTTCAGATTGATTGAAGGAGTTGGCCTGATTTCAAGAGCACCGTACTGCGGTGTGAGCCAGTGCAGGTGAGATTTCTTGGAGGCAGATGAGCCTCTGAAGAATGTGAGTACATTTCCAGATTGTTATGTGGTGTTGGTGATGGACCAAAGATTTTAAATGCTACACTTAGAGGAATCTTCTGCGCCGTTTGTCTATTTCTATATATTTATTTCCATGAGAAAACCTTTTCTGCCAGCCTCTTATATGTGAGTGTGAGTGAAGATGTGTCATACTGTGGACTTAAAGGGATAGTAATACTTAAAATGTAAAAAAAATATGTTATAGGGTTTATCCCCCTGAGTAAAACAATGGTACTCCCACTGCTGAAAGGTGTTTCATTCAAGAGTTATTAATTTTCAAAGTCGAACTTTTTAGGTGCAATATCACAGTGGCCTGAAATTGTACAGTGGCGCTCTTGCTACACGATCCTATGGACACCTCTGGTCCCGGGACCATAAATCTCCATAGGATGGTGTAGCAACAGCGCCACTGGTACAATTTCAGGCCACTGTGACATTGCACCTAAAAAATTCAACTTTGAAAATTAATAACTTTTGAATGAAACACCTTTCAGCAGTGGGAGTACTCTTGTTTTACTCAGGGGGATAAACCCTACAACATATTTTTTTTTACATTTTAGGTATTACTATCCCTTTAACCTTCTTCAGGTACATTTTGACTGCTTAACATGGTTATTAAAATGGTAAGTAATAATGTGCAACTTCTCACTGAAATTTCAACAAGGAGGAAACTGAAACTTTCACATATCCCTAGTTAGTATACTGGAAAACTGTGTATCAAACTGAGAGCCAGACACCGTGTTCTGTCCAACAGCTCTGAACCACCTCAGGTATATAAAGGGATAAACCCTCACTCCATAAAAGCCCAACACCAGAAATAAGGCTGAACCCTAGCAGTTGCACAAAATGAACCTTATATGTATGTTTGTATGGTAACATGGATATTATATAACAAATTGCGGTAAATAATTCTGCAAATTCTCACTAATTTAAATATGTCTTTTAACCCCTTGAAAGCTAGACAACATCAAAGCAGTGATTTGAAAACCTACCTAGCATTCACAGAGTTAAAACTCCCATTTAAATCAATAGGAACCTGGATTTGTCCCTTATGACACACTTTTGGCCCATACCTATAAAAGGATCCTGGAGTTATTCTAGAATAAACTAACTGCACCATAGGAGGACATCCTGTTACATTAATGTGGGCTTTCAACTGCCTGAATGCAAGAGACATATCCAATACATTTAGGAGCAATGCACTGGAGACCTGTCTCTGGCATTCAAGGGATTAAAAAGTTCTCTTCAAGTGTGTGGGAATTTAACAATTTGTATTGTCTCCTATGGTGCAGTCAATTTACTCCAGAATAACTCCAGTTTCCTTCTATTTGCTCCTCCTCTATTTGATCCAGAATTACTCCAGTTCTTAGCAAACCAAAAGCACTAAAGGGGAGAATTAAAAATTTCCAAAATTCCCATTGATTGAAAGGGAATTTTTAACCCACTGAATGCTAGAGAGGTCTCTGAGGCATTGAGATGCAATGTTTGCAATAGCTTGGAGACCTGATTTGCATTAAAAGGTGTTGAAATCTCAATTTAAATCAATTACACTTTTTAGTTCTTCCCTATAGTGCAGTTTGTTTGCTCCAGAACACCTCCACTTTTCTTTTGACCATACGGCCGTAATTAATGTCTACCAGTGGTATCTCTACAGCAGTCCTCAAGGCTTTCATGCATTAGGGTACTTTCCTACCTATTACGCTGCCAGAGGAGTGTCCAGAGCATGCAAATTAAATCATTGCAAACACTGCCCAATAAATTAGCATAATTATATTTACAATTGTAGGACATAAAGAACAAATATCATGTATAATGCACCGTCAGCAGACTTTCTCATGAAGCTGTGACTGCACTGTGAGACCTGGCAAGCAAATGGAGGCAAGGAACAGGGCCTGAAAAGAGACCGGTGGGTATCTGTTGTTGATCTTGTAAGAATTGATTCAACTGAAAGACTTGTAGCTGAGTCTCTTTGGCCTGCATGAAACAGAGACCATTTGCATCAGGCTTAAAGGGAAAGTAATGTCAGGAAAAAAAAGTATTAACTATATGGTAGATACAATTAAAAGAGAGTACTTGCACTTATTCGTATCTCTCAAACCATTATGGTTTGAGAGATATAGGAAAATAAAGTTCTCTGGTCCCTCCTATTTCTGCTTGGCGAGCTGTAAAGCTGTCAGAAGCAGATTTTGGTCGTGCGACCAGATGTGGCTCTTCAGCAGCACTGATATAACGATATCTAAAGACAAATACTTCATTTAGAATGGTCTACAAAGTGTGCCTGGTTTGCAAGCACACTTTGTAGACTGTTCCAATTAAGTATTTTTTTCTAAATGGCGTGATTTCAGCTCTGCTGAAAAGCCTCTGTCTGGTCAAATGACTGGAATCTGCAGCTGTCAACTAGATGGCAGACTTGAGTGAAACAGCCAGGAAAAGTTAACTTTAGCAAGTTATATCTCTCAAACCATAAATATTTGAGAGATAAGACATAGATGTTAACCATTAACCATTAAGTTGATATTAAATCAACTTAAAATTAACCATTACTATCCCTTTAAAAAAGCCCCATACAGAGAGTCCATGGAGACTGAATACACAGCCCACAATCAGAGGCTGATTCTTCTGCCAGCCAGAGAGGTACATTTTCTGACCCCCAGAACAGCCGACAATATCCATTCTGTGGCTGAACAGTGCAGATTCTATCATTTACAAAGTCTACTCTCATATTATCAGATAGTAAAACACAATGCATTGCATAGCCTTCTGGCACTCAAAGGGTTAATAGTAATGCATTGGCCTTAACCTTCTTCCTGTAGTAACGTGATTGAATTATTGAGAAAATGTAAATGCAAGTGATATTAATTATGTTGTGTGATTGCAAACACAGCCTAGGGCAAAACGACACATTTCAAGTATATGTGATTACAGGTCTAAAAGTAATAATGAAGGTTCTAGAAGTGCATCAGGTGATGATGTCAGCAAAACGATGGATCTGAGATATGATTTGTATATTGAAGAAACCTTAACCAAAGTGTGATTATTGCGGTGTTATGAAAAAATACAGTTTGCTATGAAAATGAAATAAAAGAAAAAAAATGATTTTCTTTGCTTTTGCATTCCTAATATTAACCCTTTGAGTGCCAGACAGCTATCCAACACATTGCAATGTAATGCCTTGGATAATTCACTGGCACTCAAAGGGTTTTAACCCTTTGAGTACCAGTGGGGTATGCAATGCATTGCATACACCTCTGGCATTCAAAGGGTTAATATACATTTCTTTCAGAAGTTTTTATCTTAAAAAAGTAATAACCTTATCAGGCAATGGTACAGTAACCTTCACTGAACATCTCAGACATGTATGCCTCACACATCTCTTTTATATAAAATGTGTGAAGGTGGATGTGTAAAAATGTAAAATGATGAGAAATAAGTAAAGGCCGCCAGGCAAGTTACAAGATTGTATTCTGTCACATAACGTAGTAGTAATGATATCTGTCTGAAACGGAAACATTTTGTTTAGGTGTGATCAAGAAACATGTATTAGCAAGAGTGAAAAAACATAGCTGTCATATGCAACGTCGGGGTAGACAACCTTTGGCTCTCCAGCTGTTGAGGAATATAGCTTCCATCATCTAAATAAATGCTTTTTACCTCTAAAGAGGACTCCAAAGAAACAGTGCATTCGGACCCTTTGTAGCATTTAATTAGTTAAAATATCCATTGAAAGCAATGTTACTTTTTATTTGTCCTCTCTGGTTCAGTTGGTTTGACACAGAATTGCCCAAATCTTCTTATCAAAGGAACAGTAAACTTATTTATAGGAAAACACAAAGATTGCTGGGCGATGTGTCTTCTGAAGGCTAATGCAGGCAGGCAAAGTTGAGACTGTGAACTCCGACAGCAGAGGCTGCTATTGGAGTTTAGTGCAAATGATTAAGTGCAACGTTAACATGTGAGTAAAGGACTCATTATGCTGCATTTCCATATGGAAATAAGACATTGTCGATGTGATAAGTTAAAATTCATAAACCTGTCAAAGGTATATCAGATTGATGTTGACGTGGGCAGATTATTGTTGGATTAGTGGGGATACGATGTTGAAGTGTAGTGTATACTGTCGATGTGCCTTCAACACTGATTTGATAGGATATTTCCATTATGATCCCTCTTCGACCTTTAGTGCATCTCTGCCAATACCTGTCTAGTCACAGGTTGAACTGCAGTTGGACTGTGTGAACACCAGATGGCACTGTTAATATAATAACTTTGGAACAATATGGGCATCTAACATGAGGTCTACTGGCCATCAGGGATGTGCACAGACATTTTGAGGGGCAGAGGCTCAAATCGAAAAAAGGGCACTTCTCATAATTATTTATTCAAAATATATATTTAAAAAAGAGCACGAGGGCGCTTTGGATAAAAAGGGCAGGTGCTCCAGCCCCCCTTGGTGTCTATGTGTGCACGTGCCTGCTGGCCATATGTGGCCAATATGACCCCTGGATGCCACTCGCCTGAGATTTTGATCATAGACATTTTTTACTAATCAACAAGCACACAGGAACTAGTGGGCCAGTAGAGAGTAACCACTTGACCACCACTATAGTTCTGTAACCAACATCCTATATTTAATGAGAAGAGTTCAGACTATTAAATACCAGTTATGTAATTGACCTGATCAATGAGTAGCACTAGGACTTTAATTGAGCAATTTGTATTACTAAAGTTGGTTACTCGCTTTATGCTTTTATATTACTGGGTCTGTGAGATGGATCAGTTGGTTAATGCACCAGCTGTAGAATCTGTTCAAGATGAAAGGTTGCAGATTCTAGTGTCGGCAAAGTCAGCTCAGCCTTTTACTCTTCTGAGGTAGATAAAATGAGTCGAGGACATACTTGAAATTGAGAGACAATCTCAATGTATTCTTCCCGATAAAATACTTTCACACAAAAAAAAAAAATCAATCGAAATGGCTAACAGATTATACCAAAAAATGAATGCAGCCCACACGTATAATAGATGCCTAATATGTGACCCATGATTGGATGCTTCTGCACTACAATATAGATTTTATTTAATAAAACAAGGTTTACTGTTCCTTTAAAGGAATAGTACTATTTCACAAAAAAGCAGCTCTGATTAATTGTCATATTTGGCCGTGGAGAGCATTATTTCAATACTGTCCAAGTTGTAGTTCAAGAGTAATTGAATGATAAAGTATCCCCCTCCCGCCCTTTTTATTGATGTAACACTGCTCACCTCAGAGCAGCAAGGCTGTCTGGATGGATCGAAGAGAGGGACAATCTTCAGTGAGCATAAGGAAAACCTGAAAAAACTGTCAAGAGGGGCAGGGTTTTCCCTGTGCTAAAATAAGAAAATGTACCCTATGCACCCTATTACCCTAGCTTTTAAATGGTAATGGATACTATAATGGTGAGAAGAAGGTCATCACGGGGTAAACAAATAACCAGAATAATTTTAGAAAAAAGAAACCCTCCATTACTAATCACACTTTCAAATTTTTACCTCATCAGATTTTCCATACCTGACATCGCTGACATGGGAAAAATAAGACTTAGCATTTATTAATAAAATATAAAAGAAATTATTCTTACAAGAATAATCTATCACAAGAAATAAATTAGAAACACTGTGATAGCATATAGGGTCCGAGAGTATTTGAGTAATCTAATTCTGTTTAGCACTGTAAATTTTATAATTCAATGGAAGATATGCAGGATTGGGTAATTACTAAAAAAAAGTCACACCTTTTAATATTGATTTAAACCTATAATACGTCTCAGATTCTTATTACTTGAGATCAAATAATAGGAAAAGCATTATTAGATCAGAGGGGAAGTAAATACTCAGTCCACTGATTTATCAGGCACTAAACAAAAATCTTATTACTAAAGAGATCATTTTATGATATTCTCCTTAAAGATTATATCCATAGTCGCTATTATAGCTAATCTTGAAGGGAAAAAGTTTTCCTCTGATTCCAGTACACAAGGGGAACGACAGACTGATATGAGAGATCCAGATATAGCAGGGGTTAATACATCCCAAATATATATTTAACCATAGAGAAACCGATCATCTCCAATATTTCCATAGACATCAATATATACTAAATACATTCTATATATCTGTACCCTAAATAAATTGTTACCGGGGCATAATCTGGATTGCCAAGAAATCTATCTAAAAAGACTACAATTCAAGTAGATAAACTGACAAAAAGCCAAAGGTGCTTAAAAAAAGTTCTTAAATATAAAGGGGTTAATACGTCCCAATATCTGGTTAAAAGTAAATACTTAAATGGCTTCAAGCATTTACTTAGTTCTCAATAACCAGTCTCAGAAGTAAGAACATTGATGCAGACGAAAACATTATAATTAACCGTGTATGTGCCCAAGCACATCAAATATATCCACAGTCAACGATATCTCTAGATATTTGGCAACTAAAGGGTATCTCTGAATTATCAGCAACTAAGAAACATGTTGCACTAATATACCATTGAAAATAAATTTGTAGTTTACTTAGAAAGATTGTTAATGTCTGTACCCTGAGTAGAATGTTACTGGGATATATTCCAGATTGCCAAAAGGTCTGTTTAAAGGCTAAAGTTTGCCTAAAAAGATGAAAAAAACTGAAGTCCTCTAAAATGCTGCCCTCGGAACCTATCACTTCTATAGATTGAAAGATATAGATAACAAGATTAAATCTCCATTTGATGTACAACGAAGGCTCACATTATATTTAATGGTAACTGTGAAGAACAGGACTGTCACAGTTCACATGGTGCAAGAGGCGGAGCCTCTCCTACCCCTAGCTGGAATCATGTGGATACTATACTGAATGGTACAGGCAAAATACCCCACCCAGACTCAAAGGCAGATGACTATCAGCTGAGATTTATGGTTTTATGGGAGGAACCAGCTATTCAGTGGGAATGTTTACATGGTTGCAGTTTGTGCTAACTCCCCCCACTGGAGATTTCTACAGGAGGTGATTAGGGGCTTGAGTCCACCTCCCGCCCTTTTAGTAACATTTGTCTGATGTTTAACTCAGCATGTTATGTTTTGTCCATGTAGTGACTGCCCCTTTTCTCTGAAATGTATTAAAATGCTCTGTTGGTTGAAAATAAAGTAGTTTGTGATTTACCAAGAAGGAGCATGTGTGTCTATCCTTGATGTATCCAGGTATATTGCTGTTTTTCATCCACTATAGAGCGCTTACTCATAGAGAAGTGCCAGGGGACTCGATAGAATATTCTATATGAACCAGAGCTATTAGTGCAGTATATCCTGCATTGCCAGTGGATACACAACTCAAAGTACCTGGTCTTAGTACTTATTATAGCTGTTAGCTGTGGTTACAGAAGAAACCCACGGATGATAACATGCCTGAACTGTTATACCTTCCGCGGCATAGATGCCAAGGCTGTATCGTCACAGTAACCCCATTTCTATTTCTGCAAAAAAGATTAAAAGCAAATGTTTACATATTTCTAGCAGGAATACTAGCAATCAAGCCAAGTCCCAAAGTAACCTAAAGTAAATTTTGCTGATCACAGTAATATTGATTGTGTCCTTACACACAATCAATCAATATTGCTGTTTCACTGGTTTGTTATATCTGAAAATAATGAAACTCAATAAAAATTATTTTGATAAAAAAGTCAAAGCAAATATTAAATAAGAATGCATTTATTATATTTAAATGATAGAAAGTGTTTGCACCCTAAACAAATGTATAAAACAAATTGCATATAATATAGAAAAAATGCATGGCTAATACATTTGAAATTGGTACTAAAAATTATCAATGCTAAGAAAAATGTACATTGTTTCTAGGAAAAGTTAACAACACTAGCAAAAAAAATTCTAGTTGTAAATAAAATTTTAGCAAAGCCAATAATTTGCATTTCTGCAAACAAAAGTTTGCTTTGCTTCTCAGCAATGCTCATAAAATGTTTCAAGTACCTAAAGCTACATGTTTTTCTATTTATTTTTTTTTAGCCACAATGGGTGCTAATTGAACTGCGAAATGAAGTGCCTTACCTATTGTACTTGTGATTTTAGATGCAATTTTGTAAATATTTCAACTTAATTTTACTCATAATTAATATACCTTGATGAATAGATCTCTTAGTAGGTCTATTTAATAAAATTGTCCTTTAACACAGAGCAAAACAAATTCTGATTATGATTCCATATGTCATATTTCTATAATACAAAGTATGTTTATACCTAAAAAATCAAATTACTTATTTTAAAAAAATGTATAGTTTATATCAGAAAAATCGTATTGCTAATATTTGGCATTGCTTCTAAGGCTGCATGCATATCTATAGTACCTGTAATGCAAATATTTAAGCTCATGAACAAAAAAGCAACTGATGCTAAATGCAGATTTTCAGGTACAACTTTATTAGATAGAACTCTTAGTTCTTGGCACAATGGGCCTTAAAGAGATCGTAATGTCTCATTATAAAGTAAGGTTTGTTCATTCCTTATAATTTGTAATAACGTTCTGAAATCCGGTCAGATAGTAACGAGAGACAATATTGTGGTTATCATTATAAGGAAAACCCTGCCCCCTTGATGAAGGAGGGCAGGTTTTACCCTTATGCTGAAATAAGATTGCCCCTCATTGAGATATGTCCAGACCAGGTTTCTGATCTGTCAACAGAATATTGACTATGTAAAAGCGGTGGGGTGGGGAACTTTATAATATAATTACACACAATCTAGACCAATATGAACATTGACAACACTGCAGATCGTTATTACAAAATATAAGGAATGATCAAATATTACTTTATAATGAGACATTACTATCTCTTTAATATTATGTAAAAAGGCAAACTGGTGCTATTCTTGGCCAAACCAATTGCACCATAGGGGACAAATAAACATTCCCATCAATTAAAATAGGAATTTTATGCAATTAGATATCAGAGCACATTGCAAACCTCTCTTGCACCCAGGGGTTAAACCGTCATTTAAACTAATGGGAATATTTGGAATGTTTGTTTGCCCCCTTTAGTACAGTTTACTGCAGAATAGCACCAGTTTACTTTTATGCATAAGCCCACTGTTTGCAACATTTAAAGAACTAATCAAAATGATTGGATTTTAAACATTCATTAAAGATAACATCTAACTGAACATTTTAGAAAATGTATATAATTAAAAATAATCTACATATTTATTCAACGCTAATGAAATCAGATTTTTTTATAAATACATATTAATAAAAATAGAAAACTGAATTATAAATTCAGAATTTTAATTAAAATAATGCAGTATTCAGTATTGTTTGTTTATGTTTTATAATATTTAGTCATGCAACACTGAAGATTTCATACAAATATTGACATAATTAAGCAATGAAAAAGAAACATGATATGAATTTAGTCAAATCAATTCCCTCTACTATAAATCAAATGTAAAGCAGCCTTTTTTTTCATACCACTGTTCCAATCAAACGTCAAGGCACACAAAATAAAATTAAGATATTTCACATGGCTGGATTTACGTCTCAGGCACCCTTAGACAAGGCACTCTAGGTGCCCTTAGTCACACCCCCACTCCTCATATGACCCCAACCCCAGTCCAACCTACTGTTTCCTGGCACAGAAAATACCTTTGGTCTATAGCAAGCAAGAAAGAGAAAGATTTAATCCCTTGATTGTTAGAGAGAGATCTCAAACATATTTTAATAAAATCCCCTCAACTGTCCATGAGAAAGTACTGGTAAAATTCAGTTATATAGAGATAATATGCCTCCAGATATGATGAATAAAAAGTTTTTTAATACAATATTACAAAGAATACACACATTTTTATTTAACTGCAGTTTTTATTACATTCCCTTTAGGTTACCGTGCCCTTTAGGATTAATAATTTCATTTTTAGGAAAAACAGAAAATAAAAAATTAGAGCCTTATTCAGAAAACAAAGGTGCAGTTCTGTAGCAAACCAGTTATACCATAAAGAGAAAACAAAAAATTCCCATTGATTTTTCAAGTAGTGGATACCCCAATGCAAGGTGTGGAAGTATGTAGCTACCACGGTGTTAAGATTGCAGCTTCCCCGTCAGCTTTTCTAGAGAGGAATCTTAAGCCGGTTATAAGGCAATTTTGTGAGAAGGTATCTTATGGATCCAGTTCCCTCTAAGTGTGGTAGGCAGGGTCAATTTAGTAAAAATTATTTTTATGCCTAAATTCCTGTATAGCTTCCAAAATAAACCAGTCAGTATACTCAAAAAGTACTTCAAACTAATTGAAAAGATTATTACCTATCTCGTTTGAAGAGGGGGGGACCCTAAGATTAAACGGAAAAATGATGGAAGGATATCTTTACCAAACTTTTACAGATATTACTTGGCAGTATGGTATTACCACACTGGGATATTTATATCATGACAACCAACTTAAGTCATTCAAACATCTGTGCTTGGAGTATCAAATTCCAAATGCGATGTTGTACTCATTTACAACTATGCATTAGACATGCTCTACAGGCACAATGGGGGTAAGGGAACCAGGCGTTATATCCATATCCATTGCTCTCCAGGCTGCTTCTCAATGAACCTAAAAAAACAATTTCATTTATCTATAGATGAGATGGCAGCACTGGGTCATAACTGGACTGTGAGGGGAAGATGGGAGAGGGATGTTGCCCCATGGAAGGCTGGGAATGGAATATGGCTAGGGCAGGCACAGTGCAGGTCAGGATATCAACCAGGCATCAATTGATATAACATAATATACTACACAGAACTTATTATACGTCAGTCAGGTTAAGTTAAAAGGGAAATCCTAGTAGCGATAGTTGCCCACTCTGTGTAGGAGCCAGAGGTACATATTTATATATGATCTGGGACTGTCCTCATCTTTAACAATACTGGAGAGAGGTAATGGAGACTATATCCTCAGTATTGGGGAGACCGGTGCAGGTAGCACTCAAAATATGCTTACTATCAATCCTATCAGATGAAATAGATAATGCAGCTGACAAAACCTTACACAGAGAACTCCTGGTGATAGCGAGAAAGGTGGTGTCTATGAACTGGATGATAGACAGGGCTCCTGCACACAAATTTGGATACATTTAGTGATATAAAATATATCACATTACAAACTTGTCTATTTAAATTGAGGATCTCCAAAGAAGTTTGGGGAAAATGGCAGGCCTGGTAGTCCTGGGTGGCTGGGGTAGACGTCCCTATGGTGGGTAACCTTTGAGCTGAGTGGTGATGGAATTGGTCTGGATCTGGGATTGATAATATTGACGGTGGATGTGGTGCTTGAATAGATGACCATGTGTGTGGAGGGGGGGGGCTTGTCGGGTGCAGGAAAGGAGATATAATGGGATTGTTTAGCTGTTAGTTCGAGGTTTAGTTAGGATATCTTTTACAAACAACTCAGGTAGGTCTCACATGGGATCACTGTCTTGTCATTATACATGATAGTCTATTGTTTTGAATATTGCTGCAATAATTGCTAATGTCTGTATTCTTTTTTGTGATTGTATTATTGTTGGATCACCTTGACAATAAAAATAATTTCAAATAAAAATTCCCATTTATTTTAAATGGGGGCTTTTAACCCCTAGAATTTTTGTTTCTACCCAATGGTGTAGCTGGTTTGCTCCACAATTGTTCCTCTTTCTTTTGCACATACAACCCATAGTACAAGATGTTTAAAATAAATGAACCTTTACTATAAAAGTAGGTGTAACATTCAGCTTGTTAGGAGATTATCAACTGGGCCCTTATTTTAAATCAGCTTTGCAAATGAATAAACTAGTAGGGACAAACACAAGTGAAGACATCACAAATGCACAATCTCTCCTGTGATGAATAATCAGGTATTTCCAAATTCTTGGTAGGTCCAATCTCTCCTAATGGTGCTTGAATTTACATTGTTTTAGTGTCCCTTTCATATTGTCCTTCATCAGCACAATAATGTAAAACTTTTCAAATCATTGTGGCTGCAAACATAAGTTGAGAATATATACATTTTTATTATTATATATTTTTGTTCATCTCAAGACTGGTGAATTATTTAGAGAGGATAAGGCAATGGTTGTTACCTTGAACACATTTTTTGCTGTATTAATAAGGATGCAGCACTGACAAATGTGGGGCAAACATGGAGAAACACAGCATTTTCTCTGCCCTGTACATGGCTTACTTTGAACAAAGTCCAAAAGAAACTGGAAAAAGTTATAGTGGAAAACACCTGGACGTGCAGGAATGCATCCCAATATAGATTACTTCAGGAACCACTTGAAAAATATTAAGCAGTTGGGCTTAGAGCATATGGAGATATTGTCAGTTGCCTGTTGAAAGAACCTGTGGTTCTGTAACATGTAGAATTTGTTATTTTAATTATTTGTATGTAACCCCTTTTTTGATGGATTAAGCCTATATATACTATATACCAAAGCTCATAGTCTCCTTTCATTAATTAATTTATTTTTAGCATACGTCTCAGTGGATTCCTCTTTGGAGACACACTTCAGCTCATCAAGTAAGGGTGATCCCTTTTCCCTACAAGCTGTAAGCCTGAACAGTTTCTCTGCTGCAGGCAGAACAATAGAGGTAACAAACTGATTTTTGTATAATCTTTATACATTGTTTATACCCAGCTAGAGTGCTTTAAGCCTATTCACTTAATAGCGTACAGGCAGAGCTTTTAAAGTGTCTCTGCTATCACTTGATTCCTTTCTGACAAGCTAGTAGTTTAAAGTATTTTTGCCTGCAACTTGAGTGTAACCTAATTTACCTTTCCTCCATAAGCCTCAAGCCTATCCAGCTAATAGCAGAGAGTGCCTTTAGCAATTCTGGAGAATATTTTTAGTACCAAATGCTTGCACTTTGGTTATTCCTATTGCTTTTGAACATGGGATATTTGAAGATACAGGCAAGAAGCTTTGATATTCATATGAAATTTCTTTTCTGATGCATATTTATACAATTTGAGAACTGATTCAGATCATGTTATGTGTTATTTTCTTTCTTTTTTTTTTCACATACATGTATTGAATCGTATAGTGGGAGCGAGCTCCAAGATACATGAACTACAAATCGACTGATATGTTCATTTCAAGTTATATCATGTCTATCACCACTAATATCATTGGGTCAGAAGAGTTTATTTGTGAAATATATTTATCATAAGGGTACATTCCTTGTAAGAATTTTCTTTCTACCATATTGATAATACTGATTTTTGTACTAGTTGGAGAAGCATCTTTCCACATTTCTCATCCTTTTATCTATTTTTAAGTCCTTGGGACTATCTTTATGAAGTTTAGCAGCTAAATTGTTTCCTTTTGACATTATATCACACCTTTATATAAGGGATCATTTTGCATTATTTTACTGATGCAAGATAAATAACTCTAAGACAGATTATATGATATGAGCACACCTTATTTGTGTTCCTTGCTACAGTCATTTCAGTTATAGCAAGGTCATTATGCAAACTATTTATTAATTTACTCTCATCAAACATAGTGTTGTATGATTTGAGTAAAGCAGATGTTGTTCCATTATTCAAAAAGAGAGCAAGCTCTAAACCTGGTAGTTACAGACCTGTGAGTTTGATTTTTGTAATGGTTAACATAGTAGAAGGATTAGTATAACTTGTAAGAGTTAGCATAGTTTTATGGGTCTGTCCATCTGTACATGGATAGATAACTGGTTAAAATGTATTCTGTATTAACATTGATGGCACAATATATAGAGAGATTTCCCAAAACTGTCCTAAAATCTTATATGATAGTTGTTGTCACTTGTAGTATGAGATCCATGTATAATGATATTAAAGATGACATTTTTTGAAGAAGAAGAGCAAATGTTTTAGTGAGTACTTCCCTGAAAAGAAAACTCAGATGTGTACTTATCATTAGTATCAGTATTATACAATCTGAGAACTGATTCAGATCATGTTATGTGTTATTTTCTTTCTTTTTTTTTCACATACATGTATTGAATTGTACAGTGGGAGCAAGCTCCAAGATACATGAACTACAAATCGACTGATATGTTCATTTCAAGTTATATCATGTCTATCACCACTAATATCACTGGGTCACAAGAGTTTATTTGTGAAATATATTTATCATAAGGGTACATTCCTTGTAAGTTTTCTTTCTACCATATTGATAATACTGATTTTTGTACTAGTTGGAGAAGCATCTTTCCACATTTCTCATTCTTTTATCTATTTTTAAGTCCTTGGGACTATCTTTATGAAGTTTAGCAGCTAAATTGTTTCCTTTTAACATTATATCACACCTTTATATAAGGGATCATTTTGCATTATTTTACTGATGCAAGATAAATAACTCTAAGACAGATTATATAATATGAGCACACCTTATTTGTGTTCCTTTCTACAGTCATTTCAGTTATAGCAAGGTCATTATGCAAACTATTTATTAATTTACTCTCATCAATCATAGTGCTGTATGATTTGAGTAAAGCAGATGTTGTTCCATTATTCAAAAAGAGAGCAAGCTCTAAACCTGGTAGTTACAGACCTGTGTGTTTGATTTTTGTAATGGTTAACATAGTAGAAGGATTAGTATAACTTGTAAGAGTTAGCATCATTTTATGGGTCTGTCCATCTGTACATGAATAGATAACTGGTTAAAATGTATTCTGTATTAACATTGATGGCACAATATATAGAGAGATTTCCCAAAACTGTCCTAAACACTTATATGATAGTTGTTGTCACCTGTAGTATGATATCCATGTATAATGATATTAAAGATGACATTTTTTGAAGAACAAGAGCAAATGTTTTAGTGAGTACTTCCCTGAAAAGAAAACTCAGATGTGTATCTATCACAATGTTTCTGTATCAACATGCTTTAAATTAGCAGTTGCCAATTTTTTCACTTGTGTATAACCTATCATTGCTTTTTTCAAAGTCAGATATAGTTGCTGTCATACCGCGTTCACCTGTGGTTCTTACCTGGGCGTTCTGTCTCTCCGGGTAGTGTGTCGGCTTCCGGGGTTGCCTGTTGGTTTTGTGCCCTCTTCTGGTGACGGTGCGCATGCGCATGTCGGCGGACCATAGAGAGGGGTTTGCTGAAGGTCCGCCGACATTCTAGCCTCTCTTCCAGGGCTCCTTCCGGCTGGGGGCCTTTATCTTCTGGATTCCTGCCTGCCAAGACGCGTTAGTATAGCGTCTTTCTGTTTTGCCAGTCTTGTGTGCTACTTGTTCTTCTGTGTATGACCTGGACCTGTTAAACCAAGCTTCAGCCAGACCCCTCTGCTACTAGATCTCCTGTGTATGACCTGGACCTGTTAGACCAAGCTGCAGCCTGACCCCACTACTACTTTATCTCCTGTGTATGACCTGGACCTGTTAGACCAAGCTTCTGCCAGACCCCTCTGCTACTTGATCTCCTGTGTATGACCTGGACCTGTTAGACCAAGCTTCAGCCAGACCCCACTGCTACTTGATCTCCTGTGTATGACCTGGACCTGTTAGACCAAGCTTCTGCCTGACCCCCACTGATCCTGATTTTGTGTATGACCCGGACCGATTTTGACCCTGCCTCTTTTGTTCCAGCCTCCAGTGGATCCTCAAGGACCGTGCCAACTTCTCTTCACCAGCCAAGGAGTGTCCCACCAGCAGTACCTTCCTCGCGGGAGTCTTCTTCCACAGAGTCTTGAGTGAGTACCTTATTCTCTTGGAGATTACTATCCTCCCTGGGGACCCCTGAGTATAGTTTGTCTAGGTTGGGGTTATCCGGGGTTACCCAGCAGCTCCTCTGCTGGGGGCCACTACATCTGGCTTCGCGGCCAGCACCTTTAGGCGGCTCAGCCGCAGCACAACCTTGGCTTAGGCAACCTCCGCTCTCTAGCCCCGATCCCAAGCACCGCTCCCTAGCAACTTGCTCAGGAGTCCCTTGTTGGAGGAGCATCCTGTTCCTGCTCCTATGTGCTCCAGTCCCTTCTCTATCCTCTCCCCGGGTTGTGACAGTTGCATATAACTGTGGACTTATATTATTTTTGTCCTTGTGGACTTGGCTGGTTTTTATTATAGTTATTTAGGTCCTCTCCAGATAGCCAGGAAACTGACTGATTGAAGCTAACAGATCAGATACCACACTCTTCATTAAGGGCCAAACACAGCAGTCTACCCTTTCTCTGTGTAATGTCACATTTGGAAGGAAACAGTCTAATATAAGTTTTTGAGAGCAATGTTTCCAGAGATACTGTATGTGTGAAGTTTGGCAAACGATATTGTCTCTATGTGTAGTTGGGTACCTTTTTCAGTTATCTACATTCTCAGAAGGATAAACTATTTCCCTACTATAGTTCATTTTAAGAGGAAGCATTAACAAGACCAGGAGATGCCTCTCACCTAAAATCCCCTAAGGCACGCACGTAGAAAGAAAAATGCTAACAGTAGCTTTGGTCATGACCTTTCATGCTCACTTTATGATATTATCAAATCAATTTAAAATTGAATTTGCAGTATCCTATCCTTCAAATGCCTAAATGTATTGCTAGTGTAACACTTACCACATGAGAAAAATATAGCATAAACTACATATTAAATTAGGACAAGTAATGAGCTGCCTTATCTTTACAGCTTATCCCCATCTTTACAAAATGAACAAGCTTTACACGTTGGACACTGAAAATTCCTAATACAGCGAGCAACGGTTATCCATTGTGCAGGTATCTTCTCCAGGTTCTTGATGCTCTTTTTGTCATTCCAGGAGATGGTACAGCATTTTGTCTACACATGGTATGTATGTTAGTAAACTAAATTTTATTGGTTTAGAGCAGGTTAAGATCCCTAATAGAGGTGTTAAAAGGAATAAGAGAGCAGAAGATATATAAAGTATCTTTTTTATTGCATTCACTGTATTCCTATAAATGCTTAGTGATCACGTTTTGAGTTTTTATGCATACTGTATTTTAATGTGAAATTGTTTCATGTATCATTTCAGGTTTTACACCTTTAAGAAGGGGTGAGCTCACTGGAAGATTCCACGATGGGGGTGGCTCTACTTAAGTTTATGTGATTCATGATTGTTTGTCTTCATTCTGGCCTTGGCACAGGGTGCGTAAGCTACACAAAACAGCTGTTGACCGAGAAATGTCATCACTTTTTTTGCACAGTTCATCCTGGTATATATCTAGTTCAATAAATAACACATCCTTTGAAAGTCTTTCTATGTATTTAAATTTAAAATAAATTATTGAAATTAGGGAGTTTATTGCACAGTGGAAAGAAGCACATCCTATATAATAATGCGCTAAAACGTCTCTATTGTGCATGACTGCTGCGCGTGCTGCAGTCAAGCACAATAGAGACTGCCTGCACCGCGGCTGATACAGAATCCAGCTCTGTATCATCCGCGACGTGGGCAGTCTCTGCTGCGCATGACTGCCCCGTGACAGGCTGGCAGTGGCACTGTGGCCATGTAACTAGTCTGCTCCTTTCAGACACTTATCAATGGTCCATCATGTTTCATTGCTACTGTAAAATATATGACAGTTTTACTTTTATGCCCTTGAATCCATCTTTAACCCTTTGAGTGCCAGAGGAGTACGGAATGCTTTGCAATGCGTTCCTTACCCCTCTGGCACTCATAGGGTTAACCGATCAATTGCATTTAGGTCTTAGTATAAGTACACAGAAAGGGACAACTAAGGATAAAAAAAATTAAAAAAAAAAAAAAAGGGAAAATAATAGTAATTAAAATGTACAAGTAAACACGTGCGTAGGGCTAATGCTGGGTGTAGCTGAATTAAATTTTGATTATTTATGGGGGATTTATAATGCCCCTACATATTCAAATTCTAAAATGTTTCCAGTAATTACCTGAGACTTAATGGGGAGATTTATAAAAATGGTGTTAATCGAAAAGGAGAATTAAAATGGCTTTAAGTTTGTCTCTGATAATTATAAAAATATTAACAACGTTTAGGAGAACATAACGCTTCTTAAAAAATGGAGTGAGGATGTTTGTATAAAATGGTGCAGTGTATTTATAAAGAAATGGCGCTATTTGCGACAATTTAGCAACAGAATTTTTGTGTCTGACCTGTTCATATTCTTGATGGTCACCACATTTATAAATGTAACTAGAATTCTTTATAAATGCCAACACTCAGAATAAGGAATAAGGACATTTTAAGGATCCGTTCACAAAAACGAACAAGAAAACTTTTTATAAATCTCCGCAGTGGCGTAACAATAGGGGTAGCAACTGCAACCGGGTCTGTCACTCCAGGGGCCCGACCACCCCTTGCAAACCCCCACCCAGCACCCGCAACTAGTTGAGATCTGTGCCTTCTTCAGGACAAACTGAGCTCCCTCTGTCTCCGGCACTCTAATAATGAAGAGCACTGGGAGGTCTCCAGCACAGACCTTGCTTGCCACGCCACTGGACCACCAAAGAGGTAGGAGATGGACACTGCGGGCCAATGGGGGCAATGTAGAGAGGTGGACATTGGGCCAATGTGTAGAGGTGGACATTGGGGGCAATTTGGAGATGGCCAATGGGGGCAATGTGATCAGGGAGGGACCTAGGGAAATTTTTGCACCAGGGCCCAGTGACTTCTAGTGACACCTCTGAATCTCCCCCAATGTTCCTTCACTGTAAAATGTCTTCACAACCCCTAATCTAAAGAACGTCTGTTATTTATTTTCGAGCAAGATATAAAAGTAAACTATCACTATTATATTACTCCAGCAACAAAACTAGAAATTATTGTGCTATGAGTATTAAATTCAAATTAGAGTGTGTTTCTTGTGTGGTCTTTTGATAATACCCACTCTATGATAAGGAATAGTGGTAGACAGCATGAACATCAAAGGAGAATGGAACAGAAGGCAGCATAACAATAATAGGCATTATTCAGGAATCAAAGGAGTTAGAAACCTGGTGCAAACTAACAGCACTGTAGAGGACAAATAAGCATTTTTCAAATTGATTGATTGAAACTGGACCTTTACACCCTTAAATGCTAAAGAGATCTCCAAAACACCTTGTGATGGTTGTTTTTTTCTCCCATGTTGCAAATGTGTAACTTTGCGAATAAGGCAAATGTGAACATGGCTAGCAAGAGAAAAAAAGACAACTCTCTCTCACATCTATAGAGAGAGGAGAAACTAAATAGACAGAGCCTTGTGAAAGAGGACACATTCTTTAGTGAACAGGAGGATCAATGAAAAGAGAAATAAATGTAATATTAATAGACATAAGGTACAATTCAATAAGCAGAAAGGATGTAAATGGAGCAAACAAACTACAAAGAAATATTCCCCCCACTTAATTAAATAGGACTTTAACCTTTGCTGCAAAATTTCTCACGTGCCCAGCACACATTTTCACATACACTTTCTCACACACAAATATACACTCTCTCATATGTAGACACACAGTAACACACACACTCTCATGTTCATGCACACACACACACACACACACATACACTCTAATTTCACAATGCAATGGAAACCTCTCTAATATTCAGAGGATTAACAATTACTTTTAAGGCATTGGTAATCTTCCTTTGTCTCCTATGGTGCAGTTGGTTTGCCCAGAATTACTTCACTTTGTTTTGAATATAGGTCCTAATTTCACTAGTAAGTGATGTCAACTGGACTCGCCTGTTCCTTGTTACATACTCACTGGGAGTGAATGCAGAGGCTGGCAATAGTGCTAGGCTGATTTTATCGACTTCACAAATATTGGTAGTTTTATCAGAAGCACAATAAAGGGAACGGGTTCAGACAGCCTCCTGTTAGCTTGTATAACTTTTTCTATTTTTTTTTTCACTTTATAATAGCAGCAGCAAACTTTTTTACGGGAAATATATTTGTTACGGGACTCATTTACTGTTGACTAAAACCAAGGTATGCCAGCTGGAGGGATATTTTTCATTAAAATGTTATTACAGCTCAAACTTTTTTCTTTTAACATAGTAACATAGTAACATAGTAACATAGTAACACAGTAACACAGTAACATAGTAACATAGTAACATAGTAACATAGTAACATAGTAACACAGTAACATAGTAACATAGTAACACAGTAACATAGTAACATAGTAACATAGTTGATGAGCTGAGAAACGACATGCTTCCATCAAGTCCAGCCATTGCCAAATCACCCCTGTTGATCTAGAGGAAGTTACTGTTGTCTTTCCTATCACATACTATGGAGAGAAGTAGTCAATAATACAAGTTATCCTATAGATTAGTAAAAACAATGAAAATGTGTGTATTTAGCCCAGCATACTGTTATAGGGTTAGTAAAGTCCATTTTTTTATACATTTGTAGAGGTTTAAGAAAGATTATCGTTTCCACAAACCCCATCTCTCTCACACTGCTATGGTCTGGGGGATATTGGCAATGAAAGTTCCCCCTTCCCTCCCCTTCTCCTGACGTCAGCAGGAGATCTTAGTCCGGGGATCAGCCTGCGGCTCTGCAACAGAGCCAAAATCCCTTTATTGCAAAATAATTATTTCATTGGAAAGGTCTACAAAGTGTGCCTGGTTTGCAAGCAAACATCTTACTTACTAAAACTAGAGGGTGTTTTTACTGCATATGGAACAAAGTGAAGCTGATTGTAATTATATGAAACACCAGCTTGTAAATCTTTAAGACCAATAGTGGATGACAGCTTAAGTTAATCTCATACAGAAGGTTTTTAATAACACAAATATAAATAAAAGTTAAACAGGCTTTAAGTATAAAACATAATTTAACAACCTTAAGGAGCTACTAATAAAAGAAGCCAAGATCTGGTAGAAGATTACTATGCTTAAACAATACATTGTGGGGAATGATACCAAGAGGCCTTGGGTTGATGAAGTGGCCAACCTGGTAGTGAATGTTTTCTTCAAAAATTGAATAAGGTGTTTTCTGACTGCTCCTTCCAACCAATGATGATGATTATAGAATATAATATATCTATGGAAAGAAGCCATAGATTTCAAAAATCTGGATTTCAAATTGCAAACACATTTGGAAGACATACTGTAAAATCTCGGGTATAATACACACACTTTTACCCCACTTCACCTTATGTGAAGTGGGGGGTGTGTATTATACACGAGAGTTTAACAAAAAAAATTAGGGTTGGCTGATCCCTCCCCTGGGTCAAACCCGCTGTCAGAACAAGCCTTACTTGCTTGAAGTTTAACGCCCCCACTTGAAGTCCGCATCTTCTGCTGTGTGGAGAAGGCAAAATACAGCGTTATGCACAGCTTCCCTGTGGGCGGCTTCCCTTTGCCGCCTGCTTCCATCAATGGGCTTACAGGTCCTTCCGCCTCCAGCCAATGGTAATGCCCTGATACACAGGAGAAGATGCGGACTTCAAGTGAGGGTGTTAAACTTCAAGCAAGTAAGGCTTGTTCTGACAGCGGGTTTGACCCGGGGGAGGGAGGAAGGGATCTGCCAGCCTTTATAGTTTTTTAGCAAGGGGGGAAAACAAGGGTGCGTATTATACATAGGCACTCTTGTTTTCCCCCAAAACCTTTGGTATAATATGCACCTGCGTATTATACACAGGTGCGTATTATACCTGAGATTTTACGGTAGATAAAGATATTATGGCGTCAAAATAAAGAAAATTCATAGGAGGGCTATTATAGTGAACACATATACGTGGAAACAATAAATATTATTGAAACTGCTGAGTCATGCCGGCAGTTAGAACTTTCAAGAAGTGATCACACTGTAATTCACTTTTTGTTAATTTGGACTGTTATAATATTTGGATAAAATAACTGACAGAAGTACAAGTTGAGCACCCTTGATTTACTCAGCAAGAAATGCTCCAAAACAAAAACGATTTTAATTCAAATAAAAGTTAGCTTTTTTTATTCATGAGTAAACCATTTAGTTGTGAGTTTAATAAAATAAAGAGCATAGTCCAGAAATATTTACTTACTAGTTGAACAGCCCGTTACACGGGCCACAGTGCCACTGTCACCCGGTCGCGGGGCAGTCACGCGCAGTAGAGACTGCCCGCGCCGCGGCTGATACAGAGCTGGACGCTCCTTTGGAGCGTGATGTGATGTTACCTCTTCCGGCGAGTAACCAGTTCCTTTCTATTTTTAAATAGTGCATATAAGCATGTTTTCTTATATTTGATATTACAATCTTTATTATGTCACAAAATATGTCCATTTAGTCACCTTTGGTTATATGAATTTAATGCTTATTATGGCACATGTGGAAGCTTAACCCTTTCCCTGTATAAGTATCTGAGACCTTGTTATAGTTGAACCTATTATATATTAGCACTTTCCCAATAACATACACTTTATAAGTAGCTGATTTAACAGGATTCTTCAATAGCCCTATTGTGGGTTTAGTTTCAATTCCAAAATATATTAGGTTACACAGACAGAGGTTTTTTATTTTTACACCTTTTTTTATACCTCCTTGGCTATCAAAGGGTTAAGTCCCTGAAAATGAAATTGATTATCTGTATTATACATCTCAACTGATTCTTTACTAGAAGAAACCATGATTGCATGAACTGGTGCAATGATAGTACTTGGATACTTTAAAGTGATAGTAACCTTTTATTTGGACTTTACATATTCTGTATATTTCTTGTCAGTGACAGTGATAGCAAGGATAGAACTCTATCCATGAAGTACTGAGTGCTCTGTATACTGTATTTAATAGTCTGGAGGTAGGCTTTTCTACATAGATTCACTATCCTTTTTACATTGTATCTTTTTTACAATATATCACCATCCTTCACATTCCCTGACAGAAAGGTTTCTGGAAATAAATTCTAACTGTCAGGGACATGAAAATTTAATTCAAGGAAATTTGTCTTTATCATATAATGCACTTGCATTTGGATTCTAGAAAGACCCCAACTCTTTGATTTGGAAGATGTCTGAGACCTCTCCAGTACAGGATTTTACACAAACTTGCATGCAATTTTTTGCATTTTAAAGAAACTTTTTTTAATATGGAATAAATATTTTTAGTTAGAAGAAAATCAAGCTGATTTCTTCTTGGATTCTGATACACATACCCCCAGCAGATAGGTTAAATCTCTTAATGAGTTTATCAGTTGGGAATGTTCCCATTCTGGCCCAATATAAATGTGAGTGCATTATATATATTTATATACGTGTCTGTATTATATAAAGCTCTAGCCTGCGAAGCTCCCTGTGTGCTTAACCGCACATGCACAGTAGAGACTGCCAGAACAATGTGGCCATGCGCAGTAGAGACTGCCGTAACAATGAGGTCATGCCCAGTAGAGACTGCCGTAACAATGCGGTCATGCGCAGTAGAGACTGCCGTAACAATGAGGTCATGCCCAGTAGAGACTGCCAGAACAATGTGGCCATGCGCAGTAGAGACTGCCGTAACGATGCGGTCATGCCCAGTAGAGACTGCCAGAAAGATGCGGCCATGCGCAGTAGAGACTGGCCAAACTCACTGATCCTGAGCAGGGTGCTCTGAATGGCTCACCACCTGTCTCTGCTTCCAGCTCCAGGGCAGCAGCCATGGCCGCTGGGTTGCACTTTAGCCCGTGTATACTGGCTTTCATACTAGTATATACATATTTGTACATTATAGCTCTATTTTTTTGGGCACCTTTTTTCTGTTTTCTTTTATGTAGGGGACAAATAAACATCCCAAAATTTCTATTGGTTCAACCCTTTGAGTGTCAGAGGGGTATGCAACGCATTGCATACCCCTCTGGCACTCAAATGGTTAAACAGTGCTTATGACCCTTTGAATGCGATTGATGTTTCCAATGTATCATTTTGTATTGCATTTGGGACCTTTTGAGCATTGAAAAATATAAAGTTCCCATTTAGAACAAGGTGAACTTTTATTTGTTACCTTTGGTGCAGTTGGTTTGCTCCACTATTTCTCCAGTATATCAGCCTCACTGGGATAAAATGTGCACAGATGTCTCACTTTAGCAGATGCTTTGTGGATATTAGCTGCAGATTCAAATGGATGAAAAGTCACATGATCTGGTCTAATTGATCGACTGACAAAACAAATCAAAGGCTAGAATAAATGGATAAGAGATGCTAAGAGACATCACAAGATAACATCAAACAAGTTCACTATAATAAAAAAATATTTAAAAGTCAGTGGGGAATCCGAGGTGGTACTGTAAATGATTACAGGGATAGAGATGAGAGAGAAACACAAACTGGCAATCAATCTATCAATTAGCAGGTCATACCAGTCCTCTATAATAAAACAATCAATTTCACTCTGGAGACACTATAGCCTGTGAAATAATACTGAGATGTTTTTATTTGGGAGGTTGTCTATTGTTAGCAGATGACTTCTTATAGTTCCTGTGGGTATATTTCCTTAAAAAATAGAAACTGTAAGTAAAATGAATAAAAGCATAAGGAATGAAAGGGTCCCTTAGGTGCATGTCCTGATTCTGAAATCACTATCCAGTGATGGCCCTACCTGTAGTTCCTGTTCAGACTTCAGGTTTGCTGGTTGTAGTCCCAGCAAGGCCCGCCCAGCCTTTCATCCCTTTGAGATCTACACAATTAGTACCATTAAGCTGTATAATAGTAACAACTGTGTATCAGCTACTGACAGTTGATTAATTGCAGAGCAATGTGATAAGCTCTTTGAGTCTTTGTGGGAAGAAAAACACTATTTATAAGATAGGGTGTTTATTAAATTATATTGAGGAATAATGCTCTTGGACATAAATATTTACAGTGTTGGTCCTTGTACTGCTCCAGGGTATAGTGAGATATGTAGGGGTAAAGCAACAATTGTCTCTCAGGCTGTTGGGCACTATAGACCCCATCATTCCAAATCAATCTTTGGTCTGTTGGGGATGATGGGAGCTGTATTCTCTATCAGCTGGTGAATAAAAGATAGCCTACCCCTGTGTTAAGGTATCTGCATAGCAAGGAACTTCAGGGTTTGACCCAAATGTCAAGGAAACTAATATATTAAAAGGAAATAGAGCAATTCTGGGTTAACCCATTGACCATTCCCACTGATTTAAATGGGGCTTTTAAGCCCTTGAATGGTACTGAGGTCTCCAAATCATTGTGAAGCAATGCGATGAAGACCTTGCTAGCATTTAAGGGATTAAAAGTCCCATTTATGTGAATTAGTCAATTATATAAATTAGTTGAGATATACAAACTCAGAATACTGTAACATCGTATTTGTAACGGGTATGCATATTGTACTGGTGCAATTCGTTTGCCCCAAAATGGCTCCTGGGTTAGGATGGGTGAAAAATCATCTTTTCTGTGGGAAGTTTGTCGCTTTTTCCATGAAAATAACCTCTAAAAGGGGAATCACTAATATATATTTTAAATGGACTTAGTAAAAGTTATGTTTTGCTAACATTGATGGATATGGGCCTTCCAGACACAGAACTGATCTCTGTCACCATTAAGGGTGGGTATCCTAAACTTTGACCTCTTCTCCCTCTTGGTTACCTTTTCTTTTGTGGATTTTATATAATTCAGATCTGCTGTGTCAACAATAAAATAATTGTTGTGTTATTTTCAATTATTTGGAAAGCAGGAACAAAGACATGGTTACTAAATAAATCATCATCCAAACTATACACATTACACAAACTCATCCATTTACTCAGATTAGGGGAAATAGTTACTTAGTTTAAGACCTATTTCACATTGTCACCGCCAGCACAGCAATGCTACACTGGTGATGTTGCCTATTGTGAATAGGGGTGGGTGAAAGGTCCTGTCATGTTCCTGCAAAAAAGTGGACAACCATGTGGTTTTTGTGGATTTTTTTGTTGCTGGAACATGACGGGACCTATAGCCCACCCCATTCACAAAAGGCAACTGCATTGCTGGTGACGATGTGAAAATCCTGCTTTATATAAAGAGATTAAAATCTTCTCCTTTTTCACCCATTGGAAAAAAATCACTGCTATTTTTTCAATGGCATAAAGTTTTTGCCCCTTTATTAACATGTTTTTCGCCTTTTCGCTATAAAAATGTGCCATTTTCCAGGAAGTGAAACACAATACAAGCAGCTACCGAGAGAGAGGTGCTAGGCTGTTGTGCTGTGATAGTTATAGCAAAACTGAAGCAGGAGAGGCTGATGGTGACTGATATCACTATAAGCAGGTTTACTAACAATAAAAGGAAGAGTTGGAAGGACCTTTATGTGTCCAGTGAGTCTGAAGAGGAGGAAGAAGTGACCATTATTATCATTGAAGGGTTTGCATTCCCTGATTCCCCAGACCCAATGCTGGTACTACTGTTTGGAGTGAAGCAGGGGGTGATCATCATATTACTAGTGAGGAGGAAGACTCAGAGACAGAAATACATGTGGTTGGTGTTAGTAGTAGTAACAGTGATAGCGAAGCAGCTGGTGGGACTAGCATTAAGGGAGTGATAGGGGAAGTAATGCAGAATGTCCAGGCTAGTGGTCAAAGGAGCCCAAAACATTCCCCTGACCCTGGCATTCCCCATGGCAATGTCCAGGTGGAACATGATCCTGCAGAAGGCAGAATTGTTGCCTAACAACAATAATACCACCATCACCACCAGGAATACAGATCAGCTGCCTGTAACTGCTGCTAGTGATGTCAGTCTGCCTTCTTCAGGTCAACAAGAAATGTCAAGTGTGACATTAGGGGACCCTCTGTCACATTTCTCATCACACTTGCAACCTGTGAGATGTCTGTAATAGAGCAGCAGCAGCACGGAGGGACTGGTGGTGATGATGATGATGGAGAAGTGTTAGGGACCAGGAACCAGACAGACACAAAAATGTAAAATTCCAAACGCCTTTATTAAAATAACAAAAGAAAATCAAGTAAAATCGTGATCCAGAAGCGTACATCAAAATACAAGCCTAGGTCGGGAATCAAAGACAGGTACTTAGCCAAGCCGGTGTCAGGAATACAGAGAACAGTGATATCAGGAACAAACCAGGAGTCAGGAACCAGAAGGGATGTCAGAGGAAGCCAGGTCATGCACAGATAATCAGGAACTCAGTAGAACATTCTTGTAGCCAGAAGCAGACACAAGGGCAAGAAAGAAGTGAGACCAGCTGCTTTAAATACCTTGGAAGGGGTTGGCTGATAAGAGTCAAGTGAGTAACCACGGAAACTGAGAGGTCAAGGCTGTTCGTTAAGCATCAGCTGACTCAGGCTGACAGGAGAAGGAAAGGCAGCAGTAATTAACAGCAGAGCTCTAGAGTAGATCAGGCAGCAGTAGGCAACAGCAGAGCAGCTCAGCCAAACCATGACAAGAAGCTGGGGTGGAAGAGACATTAATGGCCTTTTCAGCCCACAATAAGAAGGAATGGGAGGCAAGAATGAGGATGGGCATCACCACTACCACTAGTGAGCTTTTGGAATGTGCGGAGTTTGCATCTACTCAGCGGCAGCAGGATGCTGAGGAGCAGGCTAGTGTGCCACAGACCACAGTGGACACAGTGGGGATGGGGTCAAAAAAGTGATGCAGGACAGGTTCCACTTGCCAACAGCAGCAATGCTTCTAGTCCTAGTTGCAGTGCTGATTCTGAGGCAGTTGCAGCAACAGCAGCAACATCATACTCTGCCCCAGCCAGTGAAGGGGAATGTGGAGGAAAAAGAGACCATTCTTCGCCACCTTTCCCCTCCGCCCTGAAGTCATGGGTATGGGACTATTTTTTCTTGGAGCAAGCACAGAGCAGTTATCAACAATGGCACTGTGCACAATTTGTGACAAGTCAGTGAAAAAGGGAAAGGATGGAGCACACCTTGGCACAACCGCCCTGATAACACACATGAAACACAGACACCATGACATTTATGTGAAACATGTTAAAGCCAAACATCCACCACAGATATCGGACACAGCTGTTGTACCCCTGACTCTCCCCAAAGGCAAGAAGAGGCGAAGTGGAGATCAAAGAGGAGGAAGAATAGAGAAACCCAGCCAGTTGCTGAAAGTTTGATGATGAGTGAAACACCTGGCTCGCCATCACCTTCTTGCTCTAGGGTAACTACATCTTCTGCCAATCCATCTTGTTCATCATTACCTCCCCCACCAAGTGATAGCCTTTCTGTAGATGTCAGGATGTGGCAGTTTGTATCCATCCATTGCACACTGTGTGGTGCATTGACAACACATGGTAGTGTGGTGGAGAAGAATCGTAAGCAGGGTATAAAGTGGCATCTGAGGAGATTACATCACGCTAAGCTGGTGGCAGGGAGGGTTCATAATTACTATTAAACTGTCTGCAAGTTGTCATGTGTCCTTAGCAGGTTCCGGACAAGGGGTATAGTGACACCAGCATTTGGTTTCTGGTAAGGGATTTCACATTGGTGACCCTAAGTGTCATGGTGTTTGGATAGAGTTGTACCAGGTGTTTCATGTAAGTGCAGATGTACCCATTTTTCCCAGTCCTTCCCTTATTTACAACACACACTGTTCACATTGCAGTTGCTGAGATAAGAGGCACAGTTCCTGTTCTCAAGGGAAAATATCTTTTCTTGTAACAACACTCCCATGATTTTGGAGGAGGGGCAGGTGGAGAAGCATCACTGGCCAACTTCTTCTTTTCTCCACATATACCTGAAGTGGTGTGGGCTAGTTATGGTGCTACTACTTCCTCAGGCGCCCTACTGGAGCTAGTCATGGCAAGTGAACCTTCATCATCCATCACCCATATTAATGCTGTTGTTGATCCCATTCTCATTGAGCTGCCTAATCATACTGCTGCTTAAACAACTCAGCAGCAGCAGCAAGAACATCAGATGCAAATTCCTCATCAGGGCATTTAACAATGGCCACTGGCCAACACAACATGACCTGCTGGCACTAGGCCAGTAGGGCATTTTTTTCATCAGGGTCTGCTCTTTAAAAAAAAACATAGGTGTAGAAAAAATAAACAATTTTTGAGGGCTTGTTTCTAACAAGCCTAAGTACTACAGATCAATATTCCTTAAGGCCTGTGACAAACAAGTCTAAGTCCTACAAATCAATGTTTCCTTAGGGCTTGGGCCTAACACAAGTCTCATTTCCTACAACAAATCAATGTTTCCTCAGGGCTTGTGCCTCTAATAACAAATCTTACAAATCATCCTCTACAAAATACTCTGTCATGTCAAGTATCAGCCTTCCCCTGTTGCAGCTTACTTCAAGGGGTCCCTGTCTCTGTCACATTAAGTAAAAATGTCTTATTTTATTTTATTTATTTATTTTTTATTATTAACTGTCCCCCCAATACCAGTTAACAACCTCCCTCAAAAAAATTCCCTGTTCAACTGATTCTTTCCCCAGTCTCCACCTGCCAACACAGGCACCCTCCTCAGACCTCTTTTATACCATGTCTTATGGGGGATTATTTCAATGGAATGAGCTAGGTGAAAAAAGCTGAACAATTGCACTTTTTGCAGGACATTATTCACCAAGCAGGACATGCCATTACTTGCCGATTTTGGTTTGAGGAGAAAGTTTTTGCCCATCCCTAGTTGTGAAGCATCCCCTCCAAGCTACGGTGCCTTTCACTTATACAACTATAAATGTGTACGGATGCACCAAAATCCTGCAATCCTGTGGGAAAGCAATAAAGATGCAGTATGGAATGTCTGCACATGATCCATGGGTCTGCTGTCAGACCTTTCACATGGGCATTGTTGTAGGAATTGACATTAATTGCAAACTCCAATAAATAGCTGAATTATAGGAGAAGATAACTGAAACAACACGTGCAACATAACTGTAGCAGTGGGCTGAAAACACAGAGGACAGAACTATAGCAGTGGACTGCTGTTCTGAAAAAAAGCCTTAAATTATGTAAGAATTCGTGAGATTTCACTAACTGGAGTTATCTTCCCTTTTTCTCCCCTTTTTCTCACCCACCATAATTTCCACCTGGTCTGACTTGTAGGCGCTACATATTTTATCTTAATTTATATTTTGATACACTTTTGGTACCTTCTATTGTATTTATATTTATTAAAGTTAGCAGTAGCACTGAGTAGTTGTACTCTCTTTAGCTACCTATACCAACATTTTACAAAGTGTCCTTCTCTGTTTTATTTTTTATCCTGTGTTGACATTCTATCTTATATATGAAGCCTAAAAAGCTAGGAACAACATATTTGTATATATTGCATACATGCTAGAAGTGGGAAGCATATTATAAAGTGTCATCAGCCTGGAGTGACCCCCATACATATAGAGCAAGCCAGTTGTACTGAGAGGCAGGAGAAGCTTCTACTACATGTGAGTAGAGAGAAGTAGGAAACGGGAGTCACACTTGTGCTGTTTGCCTTTCTTCCCTTTTCTGTTCAGCACTCTATGACATGGGTTCTGTACTGTAATACCTACATCTTATGGTAGCAACATATAAGCACCTTTGTAGGACCCAGAGACCTCACTTTATTTATTTATTTATTCTGTGGTGTAAGTGCTTAAAACACCCTAATTCAATTAGTTTGACATGATATATCCTTTATAAAACCATGCTTACTCTTTCTATAATGTGGTTGGTTGTCCTAAATACTATCAATTAGACCCAATAAAATATTGTTAAGGCAAAATCTTTGCACTACATTGGCAGACACCACAGTATTCCAGCTGGTTTGGTGTCCACAGATGCTGAACTGATCCCTCAAGTTGGCCATTCCTCTCAGTGGTACTCTGCTTTATAGGATTCGGCCCTCTATTTCTCATGGGAATTCTGAGACTTTATTCTGTTCCCACTGCCACAGTCAAAGTCAATAGCATTCTGTCAGAGGCTTTCCCTATTTCTAATGGTACATGGCAGGGTTGTCCGCTATCACCACTCCTATTCATTGTGGCCCTTGAGTCCCTGCTCCATACTGTCAGGAAACATGCACACATACATGGTTTGCCAGTATGGCAAGGCTTGACTAAACTGGCAACAAACCGGGACATCTGGTAAATACTTTGGATGGTTACTGCTTTCCTTGGCTAAGATAAGTTTCTCCAATTCCAAAATTTTGCCAGTCGGTCTCTCTGAACTCCTGCCCACCTTTCTTCAACAGTAATACACATTTCTCTGGTCAAAGGTTTCCAACACATATCTATTTATACAGTTATTCAACTGTCAACCAATCTTGATCTTTTACATTCCTTGAATTTTCTCTTACTCCTCAGATCTCTAGACACCATGCTGAGCAAATGGCACTCACTTTTGATTTCTTGGATGGAACGGCCACACATTAATCTGGTTAAGATGATAGTTATCCCAGAGTTCTTCATTTATTTCAGACACTTCCCATTCATCTTTCAAAATAGTTTCTTCTGCAGCTGCAGTCCAAAATATCAGGCTTTATGTGGGCATACAAAAAGCTCTGGCTGTGTTTTGCAACACTTTATAAACATTGTCAATATGGCAGTCTGGGTCTCTTTGCTACTAAGCATTATCATTTTGCTTCAACACTGGCAAAGTTTTTTTAATTCCTGCTGCCAGCTTCTAGATCTTGGTCTGAGTCTGTGAAGCTTTGGATGGGCCCATCGAGATGTTCTTGGTTCTCTCTTCTATTACTGATTTCTTTAAGGATTATATAATTTTTGGACATATGCTTTGACTGTGGTGCCAGGCAAATGAGATGTTCTGCATGTCCCATTCCCTTCACCTCTGGCTTCTATTTACCAGAACCCTGTCTTTTTACCAGGTCTGTCAGTTTGAATGTGTAATAGGAGACAGACAGCATGGTAGGAAGGTGTCAAGTGCTGTGAGTTCTAGTGCTGATTCTACCAGAAGGCAGTCAATGGTTCTAGTGCTCCAGAAGACAGGATTTCAGGGTAGACTTAAAGGCAGGGAGGGGATGGTTCTAGCTGTAGGGAGAGGTATGGAGTTGTGTACATACAATCCTCTTCCTGCAATCGTGTGTGAATGTCTGTGCATGGACACGCATAGTGCGACATCATTTGGTGCACTGTCTGCTAAATCAGCTTCTTTTTTATATTTGGTCTGCCTATTTAGTTTCACTTCTGGATAAAGACTGTGCTTAGCTGTCTTAGGCCCTCCTGAGAAGCTATGCATTTATAATGGACTGCATCTTTGGACCTGACTCTAACATAACTCAGCTTGCCCTGAGCTTAGCCTGGATCTAGGTTCTGCATGTATTTAGCCTGCTTTGGTCATTTGCTTTGGACTTGACCTTGCATGAACTCAGCCAGGCGTGACCTTTGTCCATGTCCATATCTTGCTTAACCTGTTATTCATCAGTACTGTGTTAGTGTGCTCCAGTGTTTGGGTTCATTGGCATCCTTACAATCCCTGAGGCTCCACTGCTAGGTCCAATTAGGTGTCTCTATGTGGTCAAGACATTCCTGATTACCTGACCTCCAATGTTGCCTAGTGTCTGCACAAAACTGTGGGGTTCATGCCCTTGGTACAAGCACATGCTTCTATGTGGCACTCTAGCTGACCTGCCATTGAGATCCATCCAAGCAACTATGTGACACATAATGCTTGTTATAACTGGACTATGCTCCTTAAGTACCCATAAGTGTATGCCATAAGGTCCAGGTGGTTTATTCACCTAAAGATTTTTCCTGTCCACTTTGGGCTTTGTCCTCAGTAAACTATGTACATGATGGAGGAAATTATGTGATTCTCTTTGTTTGCCCAATAGTTGCTTCCTGTGTAAATATAGAAGATAACAGTTTGTTTATTTGTCAGCCATTTTAGTTTAATCACTAATTCATTTACCCGTCTCAGTTTTAAACCTTTGCATGCCAGAGGGATACCCATTGCTTTGTGAAGCAATGCATTGACCCTTCATCTGGCACTTAAGGAGTTAAGGGGCTGATTTCAACCTTCATCTTTATGCCACATACCTTGTTTTAAGATTTTATTTTCTTGCTCTATGGTACAATCATTTTCAATTTCAGCTACAGTAATTGCTTCCATACAGATTATATTGCATTATTTATATGTTTTAATGATGCACATCACCCTCTTGACTTAAATAATTTAACAGCTTGCTTCTTATTCCTCATTTCAATTTGAACTTCTTTGTTAATCCGCATTGTTCTTATATTGTTCCTATTGTATTTATTGCCAATGGTATATATTGATATATATATTTAAAAACATTTTGAACAACTTAAATCTTTCTTCTGTATTTTTATTGTTGAATGATACATTCCACTGGATATATTCTAATACAGCTTGTAGCAATGTAAAAGCAACCTCTCTAAAGTTTAATGATTTAGATGAACCTTTGTTAATGGGTTTCTCAGATTTCACATTATCTTATTTTATGGTCACTACTGCCTAAATGCACCATTTATCATTTCAAAATTGTACAGGATCACTAGATGCAGCAAGACCTCATTTATAGTTAGCCATGTATTTAATTATACACACTCACATACACACAGACACAATCTATTCACTCTCCCATATCAAACATATACCTACATTGAAACTTCTCTGTACAGACTACTAGTATTGCTTAAATCACTTAACTATTATAACTAAATCCTCACAACCTGGAGGGTAAATAATGTCTTTTGTCTGAAGAGTTAAATAATTACAATTTTTTATTCAGGCCCTTCATGTCAGCACAATCAAGGTTCCAGATTAAAAATATCTCACGTCTGAGCAAAAGGGTTAATCTGTCACCTTGTCTTCTCAATGATGGTATTGCATCGATTGTTGTCAGTCTCAAAATGGATAATTTATGTCCTCTAGCCAGAAAAATGTTCTGAGTCTGATGTTTTCATACAATCGCCCCTGTAGGCTTTGTAGATAGCAGATAGATGGCCTCTTGCAATTTAGTCTTGAATTCATTTTCGCGCACAGACCTGATATTATAGAAAACATGAGTCATTTTACATCTTATCAGTTGTTTGATCTAGTATTCCTTGCCTGTGTGTGGGCATCTGAAACTTTTAGCTGGAACCATATGTTGACATGTACCACACCCAATGAATCTATAACATCGCTAATTAAAATGTTCTTGTTTCTCGCAAAATCCAACTGGATCTGGTTTAACTAGAAGACCCTCCCAAATTTGAACTGTTTTGTGCCCAATAATGGGAGGCTCATTGATTAGACATGGAAGGATGGGATCAGCTAATAAGATCTTCCAATTTCTCTGATAATGGTTCATATTTGATCAGATGCCACTGCATAGGTGGTACTGAAAATAATTCTTGTATTGTTTTTCTCTTTCTTAGTGTCTTTAGAAAAACATTTGGGATTTTCTGCGGAGCTTTATCAAATAACTGTTGGATATAACTAGGGACGGGTGAAAACTTTCAACTCAGACCAAAATTGGTGAAAAATGTCACTTTCTGCTTGGAAAAAAACTTTCCTGGAAAAAGTGCCATTTTCCTGCTTTTTTGGAAAAAAAACAATTTCTCTGCTATTTCTACTTTTCTACAGCCATATACAGCATGCCATTCTGTGTTTGTGAGAGGAGAAAGCAGTGTGGTTTGACTGACTGGCAAGACACAGGTAACTGGGGTCCAAATTACTTGCCGATTTTGCTTTTATTGGTTCTGTGCTGGGGAGGTCTGGGGAAAGAGGTTGTTGATTTTGTTTTTTAGTTATATATATATTTTTGGACTGACTGTGATAAGATAGGGTGGATAACGAAAAACTAAAAATAAAACATTTAAAAAAATAAATACATACATAATTACACAAATAAATTTATTAGGTGGCAGATAGTTGACTGGGAGCCTGATGAAGCTCTGTGACTGAGGCAGCCTTGATAGACAGCAGACAACATGGATAATTTTGTTGAGGGCCAAGGCAAGACATCACATTCCATCAGTTGTGTACTGTAGAGAGTAAAAACACACTCGGTAGTTGAATGCAAATGCACAAGCGGGAAGGGGAAAGGTAGAGCAGTGCAGGGATGTGGGAGTAAAGTGTTAGTTCAAAAACTGACTGCAGCAATGGTTCCTGCAGCATGTGCAATAAATGATGATGATCCCTCTAATCAAATGTGTTGGAATAGGTGAGAAAAAGGAACATTTTTGTAAGAAATTTTTCTCACTTTTAGGTATTATCCCTACTATTAAATTTCTCCATCAGGTCTCTCACTTGGATATATCCTCTCTCTTCAATGGAATTACCATTAAATATGTGAATTTGGTAACAATTTCATCAAACCTTGATGAAAACCATCCTTTGGTTTGCAGTGGTATATCTCAATTGGTTCCCATCTTTAAATGTCCATGAATGCTATCTTTTATCAAAGGATATGGTGAATTTAATTTTACACAGAAGTAGATGGAGAGTATCAGTCATGTCTAGTAAAGAGAGTTCACCCCCCTTTCCAAATGAAAAGATCATTTGATGTGAAGAGTCACAGGTAATATTTCCAGTTCAGTTAATACAATATTCTGTAGTATCTTAGTCAAATGTTGTGAGCCTCCCAAATAAGATGGCTTCTGTTAATACTAAGGCCAACAGGATGGAAAACCACCTCTTGCCAATTAAATAGATATTTTTGGTGGTTGGGGTAGACATTTACATAACTTGGGTAGGGCATGAGGGATTGGAAAGACCAGATTATCCTAAGCCAGGAATTCCTTAGGTTCTTTTTTATCCATCTATTTTCATGGGTTCTTCTATTCCCTTCCAAAGAATAGCTCTGACTTTATCCACTGGATCCCCAGCTAGTTTTCCATATGTTGATTCGTCTGATCATTTTCTTTGGATTTCCTCCCAATAATCCACATAATCCATAATAATGATCCTTCCAGCTGTTATCAGCAAGGCTGATGGCTGTCGAAGGGTCACCAGCCAAGCTTTCAATCTATTCTTCTCTGGACAGGTTTGAATTTATTTTCTTTTTTTTTCATTTGTTTGGCCTCCTGTTCAAAAGCCTACATCAACAAATTGGCAAAAGTCTTCAGGGATTTATTAGGTGCCTGTGGATATACAGTACTTATTATTCTCAGCTCTTTTCCAGTCGACACTTCTCGTGCTGACTCAGAGTTTGTTAATCTCAGTTTTCTGCTGAATCTGTATTTCTCCACTTACCATTGTGTGCATATATTTATGTTGGTATATAACCTACAACATAAAAAACAAGGAGGCTTCAGGAGTGGTTTCAGTACAATGGACCATATCCAGACATTGCAAGTTATAGAGCAACATAATAAATACAACCTTCCATTATGCATAGCCTTCATTGACTAAAAAAAGGCGTTTGACTCAGTGAAAAAAAAGCAATAATCGATGCTCTGATGAGACAAGAAATAGACAGAGCTTACATCCTATCCTCAAATCAATATTTAAAATGCAACTGCATCAATACAAGTCCACATCAACATAGAAAAAGTAGCCTTGGGATTGTTTCCTCCCAAATGCATGACTTTACACTTCCCCACATTAAACTTCATATTCCACATGTTTGCCCAATCTGACATTGTATGTAAGTCCCTCTGTAGAGAGAAAATATCCTGTTCTGAATTAATGACTTTGCATAATTTAGTATCATCTGCAAATATTGATATTTTGCTTTCTATATCTATTTCCAGGTAATTTATAAACATGTTAAAAAGCAGCGGACCTAATACTGAACCCTGAGGTACTCCACTCTCCACTTTAACTATACTGGAGAATTTTCCATTTACAACCACACACTGTTCCCTATCCTTCAACCAGTTTTGTATCCAATTGCAAAGGTTATCTCCTAGCCCCAATTTCCTTATTTTATACACCAGCCTTCTGTGTGGTACTGAATCAAATGCCTTTGCAAAGTCTAGATATACTACATCTACTGCCTTGCCATTGTCAAGGTTGCTGCTTACCTCCTCATAGAAGCTGAAAAGATTAGTTTGGCATGACCTATTCTTCATAAAACCATGTTGATTCGTGCTAATGATCTTATTTTTTGTGTTGTAATCCTGAATATAGTCCCTTATTATGCCTTCTAATAGTTTTCCCACTACAGAGGTCAAACTCACTGGTCTATAATTCCCAGGTTCTGTTTTAGTTCCCTTCTTAAATAGAGGCACTATGTTAGCTCTTCGCCAATCCTGTGGCACTGAGCCTGTGGTAATAGAATCTTTAAAGAGTAAATATAGGGGTTTTGCTAACACTGCACTGAGTTCCTGAAGAACCCTTGGATGTATACCATCAGGACCCGGTGCTTTGTCGGTCTTAATTTTGTTCAGTCTTCCCATGACATCTCCTTGAGTTAACCCAATATCTATTAATTGTATTGTTTTATTTGATACTTGTGGAGGCTCTTCTACCATTCCTTGCTCCCTTGTATATACTGATGCAAAGAAAGTGTTTAAAACATCAGCCTTTTCCTTATCCTCACTAACCAACTCACCCATCTCATTTTTGAATGGTCCAATGCACTCCCTCTTAAGTTTTTTGCTATTTATATATTTAAAAAACTTTTTTGGATTAGTCTTGCTTTCCCTTGCAATTCGAGTTTCATTATCTATTTTTGCTACCCTAATTGCCTTTTTGCAATCTTTGTTGCTCTCCCTGTATTTTAAGAAAGATTGTTCAGTTCCTTCTGACTTAAATAATTTGAATGCTTTTTTTTTCCTTGCCATTTCCTTCTTTACATGTGCAGTTAACCACATTGGCTGTGACTTACTTCTTTTGCACTTGTTCCCCATTGGTATATACAGTTGGGTACATTTCTGCAACCTAAATTTGAATTCTGACAATTTTTCCTCAGTATTTTTGCCTTTAAATAACATATCCCAGTCTATGTGTTGCAATGAGGCCCTTAACAATTTGAAGTTTGCTTTTTTAAAATTAAGAGTTTTGGTTGAACCTATACATTTTTGCTTTGCCAGACATGTTAATATACATGTATTAGTGCATTGTTTTTTTTTCTTTTTGTATATTGATCTGTTAACTACTGTTTCTTTATAACCTGGTTCATTTTATTTTTATTTTATGTGCTCTATAATAAAATCCTAAAACTGCACTTAGAGGTGTTTTTGTGCTGTCCCCCCCTTCTTCGCCTTTTACATTTTGAAATGGAGTTGACTCAATTCAAAACATCCAAGAAGAAAACCAAGACAAGGTGGGTGGATGAATTTGCCAAATTTGTTGGTAAGCAGGCACAGGACCAAAGTTGTTGGAGGCTTGCTGAGGAGACGTTCATCCTGCAGTGGATTGACAATGGCTGAAGATGATGATTATGATGATATATGAATAGATGTGAGTGGCTTTTTATCTTTTTATTTCACATTTTTTCTTTTCTTTACAGCATATTCTCTTCATTCATCAAACACAGTAGTAGAAACAGTAATAGAACTGTTATACACACACACACACACACTATGAACAGTAGATATCACTGTTCCATAACACGGAATGTTATTCATTGACTTGGTGGTAGTGCATTACATTGCTGGATGCAGATTTCTGGTGCCTGTAATTTCTGGTCTCGGGTGAAAGAGTACTATTTAAACCCACTAACACACTATATGCTAAAATCTTGAAAAAGGTTCTCTGTAACAGAATCACTTAACCAGGTAGAAGTGCTAAATGCAGCAGTCAGGCATATATATAATTACTTTGTGTAACAGAAGGACTACCTAGACAGTGTAAAGATCTACCATGTAACTGATGACAGGAAGTATACAGAAAATTGAGTCTCAGTGCACAGAGTTTCCCACAAGTGCATAACCCCACTAGCAGTTGGCCAGAGGATGAAGACAGAGCCTCAGCAGTGAGTGTCTGCCCAGGGAAAGGTCCAAATGCCCAAGTACAAAGAAAGCAGGCATGAAATCTGGAGTGCAGAGAAATGTCAAGGTAACAGGAGGAAATGACTGGAACAGATAAACTGGAACAGAGACAGGTGCTAGAAACCAGGTGCTGGAATCCAGGAGATTGTAGAATCCAATAGGTCTCCACAGACTGTCTTCTTCAGGCTTGAAAGCATTAAGAGGCCAGTGACAAGTTGCAGTGGATCCAAGTCTAATTACCAGCACATAAAGCAATGCAATCTCAGACAGTCTGAGTCAAACATCAAAGCAATAAGAGTATCTGTAAGAAGCAACCACTAACCCCACAGTGGTTGAGCACCCAGGTTTGTGCAGCCATGAAAAGAGTATTGAAAGTCTAGATGAGATACCAAATCAGCAGGCAGAGGATGAGTCGAACAATTCAAAGTCTTGGCAGGCAACAGATGTTTACAAGCAGAGAGACATTTCAAAGGTCTAAGGCAGGAAGAAAAAAAATCACTGGTCAGGATACACAGAAGTCCAGGGCATGAGAAGTCACACTGTCAGGAACAAGCCAGGGTCAAAACCAATATATCTATAATGAACAGGAACCGGGAATGCTGAGTCATACAACAGGCGAAACAACTGAGCTCTGTGAGCTCCGGAAGACACAGTTACATACCTGATGTGCAGGAATCAGCTGATATGCCTAGCCAATTAGGAGAGATGAAAAGATTTAGAAGGCCCAGTGCATGCAGATGAAGCAGGAATTAGGATGTCACATAATCCTGCTAAATCAAGTCCCCCTAGTAGTTCATGCTGGAAAGCTCAAATCTTATAGCCAGAAGGTCCCTAACTCAAATCCAAGCAGAGCCAGATGTGGCTGTGATTTGTAGAAGGCATCAGAGGTGCAGATGTGACAGGTACAGCAGGAGATGTATGATTCCATCATACAGCAGTTAGGTTTGTCTGTATAATTACTGTGTATAACAGAAGGATTTAAATAGGTGGGAGTCCACCATACATAATCCAAGTATATCTATATAATCACTGTTTATAACAAAAGTACTTGCCTATGATTGAAATCTACCATACAGCTGTCAGGTTGTTCTAGATAATCACTATGTGTAACAGACGGACTTACCTAGGTAGGTATCCATCATAGGGAATCCAGGTATATCTATATAGTCAATGGTATATAACAGTAGTCAGAAATACACCATGCAGCTTTAGGGTTTGTCTATATCAGTGGTTCTCAACCTATTCCCTCGGGGCCTACTAACAGGCTAGGGTTTGAGGATTTCCTAGCTAGAGCACAGGTTAATTAATCAAAATTACTAACCCCTCTGATTCACCTGTGCTCTGTCAAGAAAATCCTCAAATCCAGGCCTGTTATTTGTCCCTAGTTGTGACAGGACTTACCTAGATAGGACAGAGTCCATCATAGTATAGCCAGGTATATCTATAATTATTGTGTGTAACAGAAGGACTTTGTGTTGCTGGCCTGAAAATTAGGCCTTTTACAATAGGATCTGCAGCAGCAGAAAGGGGAGGGAGAGAAGAGGATAGAAAAGTATACATTTAAAATAAATAAAAATAGAAATAAGCAAAAAAAAATACATATCTAAGATATGCAACTAAATTGAATAATGTTGTATTAGACTTAAACATAAAGGTTTCCTAATGAAGTTTCCCTTTAAAATATGTACATTTAGTGGAATACATGCTGATAGGATATAAGTCTATTATTTAAAGGGCAACTAGGATAGTGCTCCATCAGTAGATCTGGTTCCCTGGAGCCCTGGTGGACTAAAAGGGGAGCAAAATGACCCATGATGCTCTCATTGGTACCATGAAAAAAGACTGAACAGCAATACTGACATCTCATAGTTCAGTCTCTTGCCTTGTGAGAAACAGTCTACATAGACTCTCTTCTTCAGGCTTGAAAGCCTATTGAAGATGATCTACAAAGACTTTTACAAAATTCCAGATTGCATTCCATCTTCCAGTTTTCTGACACTCCTAGGAGTTGTGTTTGAACTACACAGTGCAGCTGTGGACCACTTTCATGATAGTTTGGGAAATCTTCTAGCAGTGCTAAACATTTGGAGGGTAAATACCTACCCAATGCATTGCAAAAGATTTCTATAGCACATGAAGAGCAGATGATGGCTGACCCCAGGAGAGGAGATGTACTAAGGGGATGTAAAGTTGTGATAAAGGTGAGAGAAACTCTCTAGAGATATGTATTTTCCAGTTCTTATGTTATTCTATGGTACCTATGCATGAAGATCTACCAAGGAGGAGACATTTTCGCGTCTCCAAAGAATACGAATGGAAGCAGTGCATTTATCTCCTAGGGAGTTTATTTGCCCTTTATCACACTACACATTTTTGGTACATTGTCTGATTTAGGTCTGGATTCCATTATAGTTAATAATTGCATCAATTGCTTTATCGACAAATTTGTACATAGACTTCAACTGGAATCTGTTAGATAAAACCAGTGATCCCACATCAACTGCAATGGAATCCAAGCCTTAATTAGTTTTCCAAATACAAATATGTTGTTACATTATACATTAATATTACTAATGATTACAGAAATAATTTGATAAATTAGACATTGTATTTGCTTTACATGGTAGCATTGTATTTTTGCACAACACCTTTAAAATATGTTATTGTAAATTATGTATGATTTAGTTATTATTATTTAATATAATTTACTATGTATCAAATCTTTCCATCTTGAAGTCATACTTCATCTAGTATACTTTGATAAATTAAATCTACTATCAAAATGAAATCCTCTTTTAGAAATGTAATTCAAATTTTAGCAATTTTGTAAATAGTAAATTAAAATAACTTTGATTCATTGCTTTTGTTCTTTTAACAGTATTTTTGCAGATATCACACTTGACTGTTTCTCCAGCAGTTACAATGAATAATTTAGAAGTTTCAAAGATACTGGCCAGCTATTTCCAGGATGATAGCAATAAACAAGGTAATATTATACTTATTATTCAATACAAGTTTGTCATGAAGACAAGTAGCATCAGAAAATGTAATTAATTTGATAGTGAAAGCTTTCATTAATTATCAAGCCTTCCCAGAAGAGGCATTCAAGAGCTAAGACCGAACATGATCTGCCTTCAAATTACTTACTTTGTATTCTGATTGTGATTCTCTGTAATATTCAGGAGTCAGGACCTAGACGACTGTTACATTCAGAAAGTGCTGAAGGATGGTCAGATGTCCATCTTGCAATCCATTTCCCATACATGTTTGCATAGTGTTTTTAAGATGTCCTTTTTTTTTGTAGTGTGAGTTATAATGTAGACTATATAATGTAGACCAGTGGTTCTCAACCCGTGCCCTCAGTGGCTACTAACAGGCCAGGATTTTAGAATTTTCTTTTAAGAGCACAGGTGAGTTAATCAATATGACTGAGCCTCTGATCAATACACCTGTGTTCTAGCAGGGAAATTCCTAAGTCCTGGCCTGTTAGTGGCCACCGAGGGCAAGGGTTGAGAAATTCTGATGTAGACTAAAAAAAGGGTGACGGAAAGGTTTCTATCCTGCTTCATGTGGGAGAGTCTTGGCTTAGACATGCTTTCAAATTTAAGAATACTAATACTGGGTCTCAGTTAACCTGTTCTTCAAACAAGCTGAGCTGCATATTTCCATAACACCTTGAATGCTAAAGACATCTCCAAATCATTTGGAAACCATGCAGTGGAGATGTCACTAGCATCCAAGGCAATAAAGTTACTGGGTTTTTTTTACTATGTAAAAAAATATTTTATGATCATACAGCAATACAGATACAGCCACACTTAACTTTGTGATTTATCCAGATGTCTGCACAATGTCTGGTTAAATAAACAAAAGGAATTTGCTAAAAAGCTGTCAAACTTGCATATTAGAGAGCAATGACAATGTTCATAATTGATTACAAAATCAATCCCCCCCCCCCAAAATATATGATTTTTCACAAATTATAACATTGATTGCGACCAAATACAAACAGTACTGAACAGGCATGCTCGTATCTTAAAAACAAGACCTATCAACCACTCATTGTATTTGTATCATCCAATGTAATCTGACTGAAACCTCTCTGTGGAGGAGCAGCTCCACAGAGTACAAACAGACAGCTATTTGATATAAAATATAAAGAATACCCAGAGCAAGGATTACACTGGGATAGGTTCACAACAGCAACAGGTAAAACACAAATACTGCAAAGACAACAGGAATAGCAGGAGAATCCCCAGTAGGCCAAATGCTAGAGATTGTGGAGTGAAGCCAAACTAAAAGTACTGACGACAAGGTCAGTTTAGTGCCAACTGGAGGAGCTGGCCCGCACCGAGGATGACTGCCTAGAGGATAGTACCTACCTACTGGGGTGAAGAGAACACAATGAAATATAACAGAATGAATACCTGCACTGCCAGTTGAATGTTGCTGAGCTGGAATAGGGGTAGCTGGAGGTCTGGGATTCAAAGTCTGACTCTGGGAATTGACCAGCTGTCCAATGAATCCAACTGACTGGGTTGGAATCTGATGGCCTAACGAGTCAAATATAGATACAGCTGCAGGACCAACTGGAGATTGAAATAGTCAAACTTCAGACTGCTTTGTTGAACAATGAAAACAGAGAAGTCAAATGATTCGAACAGATGCACAGCAGCAGGATGGCCAGATGGTCGGTCAAGCAAGTTCGGCGACAAGCTGGCAAAGAGGTACACAATCATCAAGAAGAAGAGCGGTCAAGAATGAGAGACAGGGTCAATAATGGAGAATCAAACACTGGAAGCAAGGTACAGGAATTGGAAGCTAAGAGTAGTCAGGAAACAAGGCCAAGGTCGATACACGGAAATCTCTCAGTAGGAAGGGCAAGGGAATTCAGGAACAGGGCTGGAGGCACTGAGAAACTGGTGCTTGATAAAAGCTCAGGACAAAGCAAAAACCTGGGCCAGGAAAAAGGATCTGGCAAAACAAGGAAACCGACATAAAACCAGACAAGGAATCAAGAAAAAGAGAAGAAAAAAAAGGACAGAACATGACACTCATTTTCCAATTAAACAATATATATAGATGAGCACTCATCACAATTACTCCTGAGAAGTGTACCATGCACAAACATGCATCTCATCAAAAATCATGATAACAAAAAGAAAAAAAGAAGGGCTCACACTAGTGGCTTGCTATCTCACTGGCTTCATTAACGACTACTTAACAAGCCTATGATTATTCATTGTTGCTATTTTTGTTACCATCACAACTTGATACATTAACTGGCTATATATTCCACTATGATCCTTGTGGCTGAAGACATATATGTATTGAGGAGGAGGAATATGATTAAGTATTGATTGACTTTAAATTTTTTTGGTGTATGCATACAATTTTTGTAGCTTGGGCCCAGCTATCACTTAGCCTGAGATTAGGATCTATTGTTAATAGGGTGTAATATGTTTGCAGTTTATTATGTTTTTATGGGGAGTCATCTCTGTGAATGGGGTCCTTTTTGAGATTTATCACTGTACAATTCAATGCTACCTTGATACTGTTGGAGGAATAATTTACATATATATATATTTTAATACATTTGCAAAAGTGAGAGTGCCAGTAGTGTGAGCTCTTCTTTTTTTCTTTTTGTTATCATCATTTCCAATTAGCCACAGAAGAAGTACCAATTTGTATATTTTAAGATTCCCTTTAATAGAAACAATCATTATAAACCCATGTTTGGATCAAACCCATGCTACTCCTACTCAGGAACATAAGGGATAGATGACCTACCAAAAATAGGGGGGATATATTCTTTACAGTGTATATGTCCCCATATCTTTGATGTAATAACTCAGCATAGTCTTCATTACAGACTAAGAGACCATGTGGGATACAGCAATAATATTCAGAAGAACTTAAAAGCTAAAAGATAGCTAATATCTGCTGTACAACCTTTTCTTGAATATAATGAGAGATTGGAAATGTTGGGGTTTCAATAGGATATCCATATGTATCCATGGGGCTGATACGGTGGGTAAAATTCCACTTATGAATGTAAGTGGATTGTCAGGATGGATTGTATATAACCCAAGTGGATGAATGAAGGAAATAACTGATTATTAATTTGAGTATCTATGAATCAGACTACTAATACTGCTGATAAGTGATAATAAAATGTACTACATTTTATGTACAGTCAGTGTTTCCTGTGTATGAATTGTACACATATTTTTCATATATGCTGAACAGAATATCTTCATGAGGATAAAATTATTATGTGAAATATTCATGACTTTATTATTGTTACTACTTAGGGATAACGTTCACCTCTGGCACTAAAACTGAGCCCCTTCCTCATCCTCTACCATAATAATATATAAAGAGTATGGAAAGCTTTCCGGTCATTGACTGAAATAACAGAATTTCTTATTAGGTCATATGACCAATAATGATATAATAGTATATGACTTGAAACTACTATTTTTCCTCTGCTTTCAAAGATTAGGGAAGTGCATGTACATGATCATGTTCAGACCCCTTGCAATAAACTAAATACTAATACTATGTTATTATGTTATATTTTTCATTTTTAACGTATTATTATTATTATTATTAAAAAGTAAGTCTTATATCAGACCAAGTGTGTGTGAGGTGCCCAAATGCAGGTTTCTTTTTGAGTACAAATGTTTTATTCCTTTACACACTCAACCTAAAATAATTTATTAATTTAAAGGGATAATAATACCTGAAAATAAGTTTATTTTGTATTGTAGCTCTTAAAAAACCATGAAAGATGATATACGTCTTAAAGGTTTGGGAGATATTCATATGTAAAATATAGTATAGTTCACTTTTCCTTGCTGTTTCAGCCAAGTCTGCCATTTAGTGGACAGATTTGGAATTTGGTCCACATAGCAACCGGCAGCTCTTAGCAGTGCCCAGATCACGATCTTTGAAAAGAACTACTTCTTTGGAACTGTGTACAAAGTGTGCCTGGCTTGAAAGCACACTTTAAAAATAATTTCTTAATTGGAATTGTCTACAAAGATCATGATCTCAGCACTTCTGGAGAGGCACTGCTGGTCGGGCGACAGGATTCCAAATCTGAAGGATGGAGCAATGACATCACTCCAGGGGAAACTTTACTTCTGAATATCTATCAAACCATAAAGGTTTGGGAGATAAGACATATCATTTTTCATGTTTTTTTAAGGGCTACAATATAAAATAAACTTATTTTCAGGTATTACTATCCCTTTAAGATACCTCTTTGTATTGAATGCTTGGTGCAATTTTTCTTGTCTTTCAATTAAAACAATAGACTCATGTTCTAGACTAGTCAGCTTAACCATGTTGAGATGATAGCATGTAAAGAACAGGTCACAACTCATAATCCCCATTTAACATACTGTAGTCAGAAAATCCTAATGGCCTCAATGTCAATTCCACCTCCATGGACTGACTGAAGATGTTATTCAGGAAAAAAGGCAAAAATCATAGGAGCCATTGGGAATTTCTGGTCATACTTCGAGAAGTGGGTCATATTATTAGGTGTTTCTTCTCCTTTAAACTAGTTAAAATATATAGCATTTTATGTCGGAATTGTTTTAACATACGTCATGATTTGAGATATAAGCGGAGGAAGCTGGAAGTAGCTGTGTGCAGCAAGCACTGTCAAACAAGTTCACCTTCAGCAATTAAACCCTTCCTTGCTCTCAATAAGTGACATGTTCATTGCCACATACATCATCTAAATGGCCTCTTAAACCATACTTCAACAGGGAAACAGACTAATTGGATTCTCATCCTATGATTAATGATAATATAGTCATGCATTTTTTATTAATGAAGGGACTTGCATTCATTTTTATTTTAAGTAAAATCACTGTCTATTTAAAAAAAGTAAAAATATTTTTACGTTATTTTCATTATATGGTATAAAAAAAAGTATAGATTCAAGCTGGATTCTATAAATCAATGCCGCCCATATTAAAAAAAAAAAAAATGAAGGTCAATATTTGACCCAGAAAAGCAATCTATATGTTGTATTAGTCATTTTTATTTAGGAAACTAGTTTCTCAGTAATTACATTTATACGTTATGCTAATAACATGCATGCCATGCAGTTACCTCCTGTTTTAGCTCGAAATTATCTCCCCGCTGACTAACACTCAACCCTCCTGTTTTAGCCCGAAATTATCTCCCCGCTGACTAACACTTAACCCTTTTAAGGCTCGGGTTATGCTGTGGAGTGTGAGTAATTGAGCTGATGTCTACATCAGTGTATTAATCAGCTGAGATCTACTGGAGGTAAAGATATATGGGATTACTCTCTGTATACAATATATGGTTACAGCAATATGTTAACCATCCCAAATGTACCAGATCCAAACATATGTCATATCATTGACAGCACACACTATGTATTTACACCAATATGTTAGTTAGCTACCACATATGTAACATTTGTTTTGTAATGAATTGGTTAACTCCATTAGTCGTTTGTAACATTACAAGTATTTCTTGTGTGTGTATATGATTACCTATTAAGAACTACCAATTTTTCATTATATTGTGTGTCTAATGACTGAAGTACTAGATGATATAAGGGGCGTGTATTGTATATAAGAAAATATATTAATTTTATCTCCTTTTTAGGAGTGGTCCTGTTGAACATATATATATTTGGATGGAGGGATATACTCCTGATAATCTGAGCACAGGCTTAGATGCCAGAAAGAAAATCAAATTGTAATCCACAAATTGGTACTCACGGGGCTTGCAGAAAAGTAAAATAGTTTGATTTTTACTGCAGGTCAATTTTTTGAAATGTTGGTCTGCAATGAAAATCTAAGTATTTGACTTACCTGCAAGCCCTATGAGTACTGATTTATGGCTAATGATAGATAGATAGATAGATAGATAGATAGATAGATAGATAGATAGATAGAGAGATAGTTATGATATATAGATAGATAGATAGATAGATAGATAGATAGATAGATAGATAGATAGATAGATAGATAGATAGAGAGATAGTTATGATATATAGATAGATAGATAGATAGATAGATAGATAGATAGATAGATAGATAGATAGATAGATAGATAGAGAGATAGTTATGATATATAGATAGATAGATAGATAGATAGATAGATAGATAGATAGATAGATAGTTATGATAGATATGATAGTTTTTTAGTTACTTTTGGGTAATTTTATTAATAGGAGATGCACTAAGGTTCAATAAGGGCTCTGGATGGCAATGTTCTGTCAGATCTATGTTGAAGGCACATCACCAATATGTACTAACATGTCTTTTCTATTATATCCCTATCAATCCACCACTAACCCGCCGTCATTGTTATCAATCCGCCATGCCTTTGACATGTTTATAATTTTGCATTGAACACATCGACATTGTTTCATTTCCATATTGAAATGCAGGATAATGATCCATTGTCATATTCATGTGGTGTGTTAATATGTTAATGTGGCTGTTTGGCAAGTGCATTAAACACTAATAGCAGCTCTGCTGTTGCTGTTTCACAGTCCCAACATCTCCTACCTAATGTTAACAATGTGGGGATCTCTATATTGCTTTCTATGGAGTCAGGCAACCGTTTGCTTTCTCTGCTAAAGAACAGAAACAGAATCTTCCCTCCTTTAACCCCTTCAGTGCCAAAGGGATGTGCATTGCATATACCAGTGGTGCTGAAAGGGTTAAAAGCTGCTAGTTTTGGTACCTCTGACTGGTTGATGTTGTGTCTCACAGTCAGACCTGTGGTTGTGTTTAAGGTGAGAACTCATTGAGGAGGGACCTAGGTGTGAGCCTGCTTTCCCCCTGCTCACATGCTTCTTACACAAACAACAGATATCAACATACTTATCTTTTGGTTCGTGAGTGAAGCATCTCCATGTTTCATAGACTGTGGGGTTCCTGAGAGGCTGCTACTACTGGGGTTAGATGTTGCTGTAATTGTACTACTATTAGGTGTCACAGGTTCTGCACTTCCAACAGCATCAGAGGCACTCATCATAGCTTTGGTTGTGGATGCTGATAAGGTACCACAACTAGCAACAGTAGAAGTACTCCTAAATGTGCCCGTGGGTCTAGGGTACATAGTAGAAGTTCTGTTGATGTGTCAGAGTGTGTGCCAAGATTTTCTACTCCTTCTGCAGAGGAGTATGAGAGTCAGAGTGCATACACATACCACTTCCACCCCCACCACCTCCACGAGCCATGTCATTAAAACAATAAAGTTACACAGTTCTTCTACTATGTACTGCCATCCCACACTTACTAAGTTCTTAGAAAGAAGTCAAAACTTCCACGAGCCATATCATTAAAACAATAAAGTTACACAGTTTTTCTACTATGTACTGCCATCCCACACTTACTAAGTTTTTAGAAAGAAGTCAAAATCAATGTTAGTGTTAGTGTTGTGGGCAAAGGACAAAGGCACTCACAGATTTTTGTGTTTTTTCAAGGCACATGTTGCTGTAGGACTCATAGCTTTTACTTTGAACTATTTATTTCTTGCAGGAAATGTATTGGCAATGGAGAAAAGGAGAACATTTCATGTATTGCCTATGGTCAAGTTTCTTGAAAAAAAGTAGGAGATTGTTGGGTTTTTTTTATATTTTTTGCAAAAAGACCTGTGGGTAATTTCTTGACTTTTTGCCCATCCATGCTTGCCACGTGGTAGGGATAGATTCAGTCTTCCCATTGATTTCAATGCAATGAGCTAGGTGAAAAAAGCTGAAAAACAACACTTTTCACAAAAAAGTGCCATTTTTCTCCTATTTCACTTCTGAGGCAAAAACTTTCTCCCATACCTACCCTAGTGCATCTCTCTATAGTATCCCCAGACATTTCCTAGCTTGCACTCAAGGAACTTTTTTATGTCATGGGAATAGACTTTTTTACCTATGCATCACACAAAGAGGTTTTCATTACCTTGAAAACGTACTGGATATATCAACTGGGTTGCAAATCGTAAGTGTGGTACAGTCAGTTAGATCATACAAATCAAAGGCACAGATGAAAACATTAACATTTATTTACGTGTAGTAAAACAATATAATACATGTAGAACATTAATTGTGTCAACTCACGGAGCCCAAGATCACCAGTATCTATTCTCTGCTCCATATGAATACGTTTCTTGCTCACAACACTCATCAACAATCCCAAGTTGTGTCCAAATGACAGAGCCCACATTGTTCTGTGCCTGTGTTCAGAACATTAGGTACACAGCTTGATGAAGCATCCACTGCTTCACCAAGCAGGGGTCTCCTCTGGCAGCAGATGATTCACCAAGTAGGCACTCAGCTTGGAGAAGAGCCTCCTCCCCTTGCATCGCTTATTCTTAGTGTATATGGTGATGTGTGTCTACTTCCCCACGGAAATGTGCTCCCCCACACATTGTCAGACAGACATTGCCACAGCATCAAACCATAATGCATCTAGGCCCAGGAGAAAGATAGAGAGGACCAGAAAAATTATCTCAACTGAAACAATACAGGCACTGGAAAAAAATACTGGCCTGAAAATGAATAACTCTAGTAAGCGTACTTGGGCTGAGGCACACTTTTAAATCTGGGCCCTGTCCCACACGGTTATTCCTCACTTTGTATGTATTATATCAATTTGCCACATATAGCTGGTTATTCACCATTAGCACATTGTCAGCTTACCATTTTTTCCTCAATATGGTCCAACTGTTTTACCTATATGTCTGTTCCTGGTACTTACAGTCTCCCCTTAGCAAAGGTTGTCCTATTCTTATAACTTCTTGGTATATTTTTTTCTTTTTTATTGAGCAATTTGTCTTTTGATTGATATTTTTAAACTATACTACACTTAGAGGTAGTTAGCTAAGTCAGGTATGCCTACATGACATGCCTTAATGAACAGAATTTATTAATCTGAATAACTCATAAACTAGGTTTCTAAATAAAAATGGATAATACAATATGCAGGTGGTTTTGAAAGTTATTTCAAAATCATCAAAGTTGCTTTTAGATGAGGGAGTCCCATTAAATATGACACAATATTATTTTGCTGTAGCTTGACAAAATATTACTATGCTAACAAATTAGTGTTTGTTAAAGTTAACAAAGATGTGGTACATTTCACAAAGGTCAACCTTGTTTGTATCCTACAACTGAGAATATTAAATGTTTTAGAAATAACAGATAATTACTTTTTATGCTGAATTTATTTGTTAACTCACAAAATGGGGCTTTGGTCATCGTTACTCAAAGGTACAATAGATGCTAAAGGCTTTATAGGAAGAAGCATCTGGGACACAAAATGCCTCAAGGATCTCAGCCTTAAGAAATCTAGCATCTGTTACAGGTTTGAAAATATGGTGTACTTCTTGATAAAAAATGACCTTGAACACACTTTGGTAGGTGTTTAGAGAATAAAACATTCATAATCCATGTTATTATCTATGATATTTTTGCTATAGCCTTGCAGTAAATAGATGATCACATTGGGGAGCTGTATTACACTAGATTATAGTGAATTACTTAACAATGTCTTTCTAGTTTATTTGTTATTGCAGCTAAACATGGTGCAATAAGTTAGAACGCTATAAGATTTCCAGTTTGGAGCTGGCATTGGGAAATGAAACTCATGGTGCTTTATCCCTTTGCAATTAATTAAATTCCTTCTATCATCACATTAAATACAATGCATGCCCATATCATATTCCCCCTTAGCCTGGGATAAATTAATATGGGGTGGTAGCCTGCAGTCCAGGCCTATAGGGATGCATGTAACAATGAGAGAGAGAGAGTCCAATTTCCTCTGGGTATCACCTAGGCCCCAAATCATGTTTCATCCTTTACTGCTCTTGGTTCATTTACTTTCTACAAAAGCTAAGGTTGTAAGGATGTAATTTTATCACTCACTATACTGCTATAAATATACCATTAATGAAGCCAAAAAGTTGTAGGTGACAGAGCCATTTTAAATATCTCTGATAACTTAGTACATCCATTAAAATGTATATACATTTCATAGCTATACATAATGTTTTTTGAATACTGAAACATATTCAGACATCCAAGCTGAACTTAGTTAATATTATTCATGTTAATGGCTAAGTAGGTACATGTTTGATTATTTCTTTATAGTTTTTGCTTTTTTATTAAAATTTTGCTGTAGTCTGTAATTAAACAGCAACATTGTACTCCCTCAATAGTAAAACATGACTCCTCATATCCCATCTGGCACAAGGAGCCATGTAGGTGCATTACCTGGTTATGTTATTTTCAAGATGATGGCATGCACTGAAGCAGGGCTCCAGATGTAGCACAGAGAGGTAAGCCCAGGGCAAACCCTCCATAAGCAAATGTTAGACCCCCTGCTACATAATCAAACTTATCTTATGATGACAGATTCAATTTATCATTCTCAAAATGGTTTCACTACTAGGGATGGGTAAAAAGTATGAAAAAATATGCCACCCATAGAAAATACATTACATTTTCTCCACTACCAACACATTTTACACAAGAAGATTGCCATTTTCACCCTATGCTCTCTATGGCTACAAGATTTCCTGCCATAATACTACTGCTACTGAAGGCTGCAGAGGAGAAATCAACAATTTATGGTAAAAGTTACAATATAACTGCTGCTTGGGATATGACAGCAGGGTGTAACAGATGACACTAGTTCTTTACAGGCAGCATGCTAACCACCAATGTTTTGTCAAATTTGCAATTCCACAGGGATACTTGTGGATTAATTTTGTGGTTTTGACTCCTTTCTAAGAACCCAGTAAGTGTGGCTTGGCAGCACATAACAGAAGAATTATATAACTTTATTGTATTAAGAATGTGACTTGTGGAAGTGGAGGTGGTGGTGGTGACAGCAGCAGGGATGGGCACTATATGATTCTTGTCATTTCCTCCAACAAACTCAGTCACACGTCTCCATGTCTTGCATTTGCAGAACAGTAGCAGGGGCCATGGGTGTTATTGTAAATGAAAGAAACATGGTCTAGAGAAGATAGGCAAATAAAGGGGAATTGAAGTTTAGTTTAGGGAGTCTTTTAGGTAGGAATTTTGTTCACTGTATTAGGAGAGTCTGGGGGCAATCTGGGGAGAAAGGAGGTTGACCTCAAATACTCCAAAATTCCATGTGACTGACTGGCAAGACACAGGCAGCTGAGGACCAGTTTGCTTGGTGATCCTGCTCTTATTGTCCCTGTGATTGGGAAGTCTGGGGAAAGAAGTTGTTGATTTTGTTATTCAGTTATATTATTTTTGGACAGACTGTGATAAGATATGGGGGGACAACTTTAAAAAATAATAAAATAAATAATTAAAAAAATAATAATAATAATAATAAAATAAACAACTAAATAAATTAGATGGTTAAGGCAAAACATCACACTCCATCAGTTGTGTTGTGTACTGTAGAGTAAAAACATATGTTCAAAAACTGACTGCATCAATGATTGCTGAAGTGTGTGCAATAAATGATGATGATTCATCTCTACCAAGGAAGGATGCAGTTTGTCAAGGTCCCAGTAAAACATCCAGTGTCACCAGTGCCAGTACAAAAAATAACCATATAAGAAGAACACTGAAGATGACAACAAGTCGCATTCTAGTGTTGATGATGGGAATACCATAATGGAGGAAGGTATAGCAGCTGAACCATCTGCTGCATCAGATAGTGAGACAAGAAAGCACCAAAACACCTATCGTGAAAAAACTTTATGAAAGTAAAAGTAAAAAGAAATTGTTTGAGACCTCTAAAAGGTTAGAGGAATATGATGGTAGTGGGCAGATGATGCTGATGCTGAGGATGACCTAATGATGACTGATGATGATGATCATGATGCAGATCTAGAATATATGCCTCTGGCATCCTTTACCTGTTCAGATACAGATGAAGTTGAGAGTGAGAGAGAGGATGATGACATAGTTATCAGAAAGGCAAAGGTTAAATCTTCCACCACTGAAAAGAAGAACTGTGCCTGTCTATAAACTGTTTGAGAAAACCACTGGAAAGTCTGACCCTGGAAAAGAAAAGATGGCAGAAAGTATACAGTCACCCTATCAGTCATCATCAGCATCATCACACCTTCCAAGTCCAAGTCCCACTCAGCCACACACACCTGTGTTAAGTACCCAGCAGCAACAACAACAGCAACACAGGTTGTTAGCCCTTTGAGTGCCAGACGGGTATGCAATGCATTGCAAAGCAATGCGTTGCATACCCCTCTGGCACTCAAAGGGTTAAAATCCACAATGTTATATATGATGAGTGCCTCTGTTGCTGCTGGAAGTTCTGCACCTTTGACCCCAAGTAGTAGTGGCAGTAGTATTGCAGCAACATCTAGCCCCAGTAGTAGTAGTAGTAGTAGCCTCTCAAGAACACCTCGGTTCATGAAGTCCACAATATGAAGATACTTCACTCAGAATCCTAAAGCTAAGCATGTTACTATATGTTGTCTGTGCAAAAAGCACGTGAGCTGGGGGAAAGCAGGCTTACCTAGGAACTTCCTGTATGAGATACCACCTGAAGCACAACCACAAATCTGATTGTGAGATATACTATCAGCCGGTCAGAGATGCAGCAACTAGCAGCAGCAGCAGAAGCACTCCAAAAAGTTACCATGGCTCTCGGGCAGAAAAGAGAAGTAGTGATGTTATTTATGCATCAGAGAGTGTGCTACTGCCTGTCAGAGACATTGCCAAGATGGGGAGGAAATTAATTTTTCTTTTAAACCCAAGTCTCTAAAAATCTGTGTTTTAAAATATGTTTAAATTACCTCATATAACAGAGACAATGAGCCTCTCTTCCTCAATGGAGGGGGGAAATATTTGGGAGACTTTAATGGTGATTGATATCCAGTTGGAGACAAAAAGTCTGAGACAAAGATATACTCCCATGTGAGAAGTCTGGTAGGGTGACATATTTATGTGACGTAGGGTCATGGTTCACATTCCAAATTTTTGATAGAACCCAGAACAGGTATCATTTTAGGTGTGAATTTTAATGTAGAGAAATGGTGCCATCTATAGATTACATGGTGTTATTACTAGTGCTTTGACATTTTTCCATAATTTATTCTGATGTCACTGCATAATGAGATGGCTCTTTAACCAATCAGAGCAGATTTTGATAAGAGGAATTTCATATTATAAATATGCAAGTTTAGAGAGAAAAGGGGCTTTTTCCTCTTGAGTCTTTGCTGGTTTTTTTCCTCTTGGTTCCTGGCTCTTCAATTCCTGCTATATACCTGGCTGCCTGCTAAAGAAATCCTAAGAAATCGACACTTGGACTGGTAACTATATATCTTTCCTTATTTAAATTCTGCAAAATTCAGAATCAAATATTATTTTTTTCTATATTTAAAGAAACTTAATTTTCTTATAATTGGTCTAAACTGGATTGCCCAATCATTTGGGATCAATTATAATAAGGTATATTAGCAATAGAAACTCTGAAATTAAGCAGAATTTATTTATTATTGGTAAATTGTTATATTTTGCCAGATAAGTGTAATATAGTTAAATAGCTTGGATTATATATTAGTTAATATAATTTTTGGTATTTATAGAATAATATATTGTGTTTCTGGAAAGGTTATAATAACTAATATTTGTTCTGGGGAATTCTTTGAATTCATTTATTAACCCTTTAGCTGCTATTTGTCTTTTTACTTTGAGGTGTTTCTTGGATTTCTTTGTGTATGTTTTGGGTCTAAACTTTTGTACAGTGAAAAGTTTTTAAACTCTCACTAGACAAAAGAAGCTGTCATCTTGAGCGTGGCATCCTATCTTAATGAATTAACCCTTAAAGTACCATACAGGTTTTACATAGGATTGCTATGGTCATGTGTATGATATATGTTGCATGAAGTTTAGAATGCTGTCTATACATACATTATTAGATTGATTCCGAGTATATTCTTGGTATAATCTGTTATTGACTATATTAAATACAATTTATATGTTGTATTCAGAAGGTATACAATATTTGAAATCAGTACATTATTAAATTATAGTGATCTCTGTCTGGGATTTTATTCCAGTTAGTTTCTCAAAAATTTGACTATTGCATATGGTACAATGAACATTGTCAGAGGACCTTGCTTCATATTAAAGTTGACTCATCTGACAATATACCTTAAACCTCAATTAGCGTAGTTTATACAGTTTCTGGGGCAGAACGTATTCATATACACTGCTGTCAACTGTATTTTATTAATTGTAAGGCTCAATTATCCTTTTCTATGCTGCTGAGTGCAATTATTATCTAATACCTCTGAATATACCTATATGTGGTTAACCCTTTAATTGCTGATAATCCTAATTGTGATAATTGTGGTTTGAGTTACTGTATATCTATTGTAATTGCTGGTCACTCATTTATTTCATTGTTGCTTACACTTTTTATATACATAGTATATTGTACTTAAATAAATTATATATATTTTTTACAAATATGCGGGATTGATTATTTTAATAATGTTTTTACTGTGAAGTAGCATGTCAATACCTAATATAGTGTAAAGTTCTCAACATTATTTAATATTGTCATTTATCTATTTATGTGAAGATATCCAACCTGATTGGTTCTCTTGTTTTAAGCCCTTGGTGTCAGGGTTTATTATGACTCTCAGACACAAGTTTTAGGTAAAAAAAAATCAATTTTATTGAAATAATAATTTGATAACTTAGGATGGCAATAACATACATATATATATATATATACAGAATATAGCACAGACAGAAGGCAGACTCTACCGGTCCTGTCAATATACCGGACAGGACAGTCTTTAGGCTCTACCGGCCTTGCCAATACCGGGTAAGGCAACCTGCAGATGGAATAGCATAACGGTTTTACCGGCCTTACCAAATTACCGGGCAAGGCAGCCTCAATGGATACACAATGTAGGCTCTACCGGCCCTGCCAATACCGGGTAAGGCAACCTCAGATGGAATGTGGCAAAAGGTTCTACCGGCCTTACCAATACCGGGCAGGGCAGCCCAGAGATAATAGCAGCAGTCAGATGAAACTGGCAAATAGCAGAATCGTTAAGCAGCAAGGCTTAGGAGCAAACCAGCGTCCGCACGCTGGGACCAACACAGAATTGTATAGCCGATAGGTTTTGGAGCAAACCAGTGACCGCACACTGGTGTAACAAGTGAGTTTGTAAAGCCGCAAGGCTTAGGAGCAAACCAGCGTCCACACGCTGGGTCCAACACAGATTTGTAGAGCTGATAGGCTTTGGAGCAAACCAGTGACCGCACACTGGTGTAACAAGAAAATTTGTATAGCCGCAAGGCTTAGGAGCAAACCAGCGTCCGTACGCTGGGACCAACACAGATTTGTATAGCTGATAGGCTTTGGAGCAAACCAGTGACCGCACACTGGTGTAACAAGCGAGTTTGTATAGCCGCAAGGCTTAGGAGCAAACCAGCGTCCGCACGCTGGGACTAACACAGATTTGTATAGCTGATAGGCTTTGGAGCAAACCAGTGACCGCACACTGGTGTAACAAGTGAGTTTGTATAGCCGCAAGGCTTAGGAGCAAACCAGCGTCCGCACGCTGGGACCAACACAGATTTGTATAGCTGATAGGCTTTGGAGCAAACCAGTGACCGCACACTGGTGTAACAAGCGAGCTTGTATAGCCGCAAGGCTTAGGAGCAAACCAGCGTCCGCACGCTGGGACCAACACAGATTTGTATAGGTGATAGGCTTTGGAGCAAACCAGTGACCGCACACTGGTGTAACAAGCGAGCTTGTATAGCTGCAAGGCTTAGGAGCAAACCAGCGTCCGCACGCTGGGACCAACACAGGATTGTATAGCCGATAGGCTTTGGAGCAAACCAGTGACCGCACACTGGTGTAACAAGTGAGTTTGTATAGCCGCAAGGCTTAGGAGCAAACCAGCGTCCGCACGCTGGGGCCAACACGGAATTGAGCAATGTCACCAACGCGACCAGGCAGAAGGTCGCCAGGATACTGAAGACAGGTGATGAGATGACAGGAACCAGCAACCCTCAGTCAGGTCAGCAAACAGCAGAGAAGAGGTTCAGCAGTAACTGCAACACCAGAGACTAGGCCGGAACCAGGACTGGAGTAACTCAGCATCCAGGAAACACTGGAACAGTAGAGATCAGGAACTCAGGAACACAGGAGATCAGGAACTCAGGAACACTGGAACAGGGGCCCAGCTATCACTAGCATAGTGATAGCAAGAAGGTCAGAAACAACACGAAAGGGCACTCAAAGGGTGCCCAATCCAGGTTTAAATAGGCAATAAGAGGCGGGCTAACTGCAGACAGCCAATAGCAGCCCCCTAGTGGTGACAGACAAGGAACTGCAGCAAATCACGGGCACCGTGATACTTGGATACCTTCAACATAATTGGTTCAACATCATAACAGTTAGTTCAGTCTAAATAACACCTACGGCTCCTGCTGCAGAGGAGTATGATAACTCTGGCTTTGCTGTAGGAGATGACAAGAGTCATAGACTGCCCACACATGCTGCCTCTACAGCCACAACCTCCTCTAGTCATGTTGTTAAAGCAATAAAGTTTCAGGCTTCTTATTCCATGTCCTGCCAACACATACTGACTGAGTTCCTGGGAAGGAGTCAAAATATTCACAAAAACAATCCCAAAGTAGACCTGTGGAATGTCAAGGTTGCCAAGATGTTGGCAATGGACATGCTGCCATATTCTTTTGTAGAAAACCGAGGTTTCAGAGAACTGATGTCATGTGTAGCTCCACGCTGGATTATCCCAAGACACAATTCTTTTTCCAGGACAGCTGTGCCTGAATTGTACAAGCAGGTAGTTAGTGTGCTGGGAAAAGGGCTAAAAAGTGTGTATGGCAAGAAAATCCACCTGACAACAGATATGTGGACAACTGGGCAGAGCACAGACTATATGACTGTGACTGCTCACTGGGTTTCGCTCCCAGCACCAACAGTGGACAACACTAGCTTATAGCATGAGGTGAAAAACAAAATCAACAGTTTCTTTCCCCAGACTTCCCCACCCAGCACAGAGACAATAACAGCAAGATCAGCAAGCAAATAGGTCCCTAGCTGCCTGCCAGTCAATCACGTGGAATTTTGGAGTATTTGAGGTCAACCTCCTTCCCCCCTTCCTCTCCCCAGAGTGCCCCACTGACTCTCTTAATACACACTTACACAGAACAAATGTCCTAATCAAAGATTCCCTAAACTAAACTTCAATTCCCCTCTCTTCTCTAGTTCAAACAAGGTGCTGCTCTCTCCTCTCACAAACACAGAATGGCTGCTGTGAGAGCCTGACACCCTTTTATATGGCTGTAGAAAACATTTGTGTGTTGGAGAAACATTTTTCTTCCCATTGATTTCAATGCAGAATGAGCTAGCCGAAAAAGGCAGGAAAAAGCGGAAAAATGGCACTTTTCACAGTAAATTATCTGCCAAGAGGAAAGTGCCATTATTCGCCGATTTTAGTTTGAGGAGAAAGTTTTCGTTCATCCCTAGACAACAGATATGTGGAAAAGTGGGCAGTACAAAAACTATATGACTGTGACTGCTCACTGGGTTTCCCTCCCCCAGCACCAACAATAGACAACACTAGCTTACAGCATCAGTTGTCAACCAGTAATTATGGTTCTGGTTCTGGCAGTGTGATTAAAAGGCAGCAGCAGGAGCAGGATAGCCCATACTATCATCATGCTACCTTGTGCGTGCAGAGTTTTGAGAGACAGTCCCACAAAGCCGTAGATGTTTTAAGTAAGCTAGAGCAGGTGATAGAGAAATGGCTTGTATCTCGCTCCTTAAAAGCTTGTTTTGTGTCTGAGGATAACAAAACATAATCGCTGCTTTGAGAATAGGTGATATGGTACATGTGCCTGCTTTGCCCCTGTGCTAATTTTAGTTGTGACCAAATTCCTGGCAGAATCCGAATCCCTCAGAGAGATGCTTACTGTTGCCTGTAAACTCTGTGCCCATTTTATTCGATCCTACAGTGCACTCAATGCTCTATATTGCATACGAGAGCATAACAACCTGCCCCATCACCAAGTGAAAATGGAGGTCCTACCAGATGGAATTTCATGCTGTACATGCTAGAGCATTTGTACGAGCAGAATAAGGCCATTAGCGAGTACACCATGCCTCTTTGTCACCTGGCCAATGGCAACCAATGTGTAATGTATATGAGCTGCTGAATCCCTTTGAGGAGGCAACCGTGCTGCTGTGTTTCACTGGGGCAGGAATTAGTGAAATTCTACCAATGATATTTTTATTGTAGAAAAAATGAGGAGCATGGCTGAGGATTCTTACCATAATGACAACACAGACATGTACCAGCTGGTAAAGGACATGTTAGCGTGCTTTGAACAAGATCCTCACACACTTTGCTGCCTGATGTTGCCTGATCCCAATTAGTGGTCTACTTCTGGGGTTGTGGGGGGTTCGAATGGCCACTTAGGGGAGTTGGGGTGTAATGGGAGGGAGGGGTAGTGGGGGGGTTGGGGGGAAGGGGCTTCGGAGTTGGAATGGGTAGAGGGTGGGGGATGGGTGCTGTTGTGGGTGGGGTAGCAGAAAATCATGAAACTCAGATCATTATCAAGTGCTACTCTTTGTATGATATGCATGTCTGTATCTACTGTTTGTTCTGTCATAAGTATTATGTCAGTTTGTTTCTGTCATCCTGCCTGATTGCAATAAATGATATATATAGAAAAAAAAATCCCCACATGCCGGGAAGTGGCATTGTTCAGGAAGTGGCATTGTTCACCTGTTTTGATTCTGTGCTGTAACATTTTTTCCAATCTTTAAAAATGACCCTGTTCAAATGTAGAATATAACATGTTCCAAATGCAGAAAAGGTAAATGGATATAACTTACTGCTCTATAAAAGACACATACTGGAATGGGAAACCCTGTAGCTTTTGAAAGGGAGTTCTTACAGACTAGATTTTAGGTTTCAGAAAACAGAGAATTTTTATAGAGGCTATCAAGGAGTACAAGGTATTTAAGTGTGCATAACCCCAGAGCAATTATAGGTGTTAGAGTTCCTTTAAACAAAGTAAGAGTCACATTCCTATGGTATAGTTTCTCCTTTATAATATAAATCTATAGGATTTTCATAGCTCTGGTTCCCATTATGAGGAATATAGATGGCTGCTTAGAGACTAATGAGTCATGAATTTCTTTAGGTTCATGTTAAATTGCAGGGAGTGATGAAGCCTATGTTATAAGTGTTTTACTTACATAACATATAGACAGGAATGCTGGCATTATAGAGTTCCCAAAACAATTCAATTAAACGCAAGAAAATTTTCAAGCAGACTGTGAAGTCTGTCCTTGCTCCATATCCACATACAGCACACCAAGTAATACCAGAAGAGCAGAAACCACCCGGAGGGGCAAATTTATTAAAGTAAAAGTGGAGCAGTTCTTGAGCACACCAACTGTACCATCCTAAAACATAAAAGGACAGAATGTTTGTCTGATGCAGTCATGCGCACAGAATACTAGGAGGTGTAGGAATGCTGGGAGCAATCTGTGCATTCAGACAGTCTCCACCGCGCTTGACTGCATCGCGTGCGCCGCCAGTGAGAAGGTGGCAGTACGCAGAGCAGGACCAGCCCCTTTATCTCACCAGACCTTGGCCCGTGTACACGGTCTTTTACACTAGTAACGAATGAATAATAATTTGCATCAATTTAAATAGGACTTGTGGCAGTGCAAATGTTCTAGAGGAAATATAGCGCTGCTAACATATACTTATTTACTTTATTGATAATTGTCCACATATGAATATATTACATAATTATCTCTCTCTCTTTGTTAGCATAAAATATTAGCTGATATCTTTAACAGTTTGAATACCAGAGGGGTATACGACACATTGAAGTGCAATGCATTGGATACCCCTCTGGCACTGGGTTTCAAATTTAAAAGGACTCCATAAAAATACATAATTAGTGGCTTTTAGCAAAATGAGGCAAAATGCCAACAACTCAGTAGAACTTTTGTTCAATATTGGTTCCCAGAGGTACCTACCCGTCTGGCTGTATTGGATGTAAAATTGTTATGCTGGCACTAAACAAAACCATAAGTGCACTGTTAAAAATAATTCTACAATAAATTGTCTGTCTTTTAGACCTATGTAAACATTTGATTACATGAATTGTTAATGCTAAGATTGTAGTTTCTTACTTAACAAAAATGACTTAAAAAAAACAGAACATTTGAATCCAAACATAAATTCTAATTTAGCTTATTAAAATATTTATTCCATTACAAAATCATAAATTGCTTGAAGCTGCTTGATTCTGAAAGTAGGAAGAAAACAATGGCTTTTCCACATAAAAATATGTACCGATGGGGTATTCACTGCATTGGTAGATGTTTTCTTAGGTTCATATTAGCCAGTGTCCAGTAAATATGAAAAGGCTGGGAATCAGATTCTCAAACAGTGTTCTTTTGAAAACAAAACAAAAACATTTTTACTTAGGAATTATTGTGAAGAGACGGAAAGTGCTCCAAAATCATTCCATAAATGAGGCTTCTGAAGCCGCAAGGGAAGCATGCAGACAACCACCTCTCCCCTTGGGTAGGATAAGGCAGGGGTAACCAGGATTAATAACAAAAAATATGCACAACCCATGAAATCATACCAATAACACATTAAATACTTCTCTAAACTTGCTGGACAGCATCTGAAACATAGATATTCCAAAATAAGATTCAGACAGGTATGTATATAGCTGTTTGACAAAGCGCTTTAGCCCACTGAAATTGGATGGGCGAAAATGTTCGCCACAAACTGAAATCTGTGAAAAATGACATTTAGCTTGGTGAAAAATTTCCAGTGAAAAGTGCAGTTTTTCCTACTTTTTCACTCTTAGCTCATTGCATTGAAATCAATAGGTAGAAAAAATTTTCTCGACTTCACAAAAGTTTTCTACAACCATATAAAAGGCTGTCAGGCTCTCACAGCAGCCATTTTGTGATTGTGAGAGGAGAGAGCAGCATGTTTTTGAGTTATAGAAGATAGGTAAAGAAACCGAATCTTAGTTTTAGGGAGTAATTTAGGTAGGACATTTGTTCTCTGTAGTAGGGGAGTCAGGGGGCACAGTGGGAATAAGAAGGGAGGAAGTAGGTTGACCCAAAATACCACAAAATTTGGTGTGACTGACTGGCAAGACACAGGCAGCTGGGGTCCAAATTGCTTGCTGATTTTACTTTTATTGTCTCTGTGCTGGGGAAGTCTGGGGAAAGAAGTTGCTGATTTAGTGGACAACTTAAAAAAATAAAAAAAATAAATAAAACATAAATAATTAAAAAAAAAAAATATATCAGACAGCTGACTGGGAGCTCTGTGATTGAGGCAGACTTCATAGACTGCAGATGACATTGAGAATTTTGTTGAGGGTCAAGGCACACTCCCTCTGTTGTGCACTTTAGAGAATAAAAACACACAGAGTAGTTTACTAATGTCTAGCAAATGCACAAGCAGGAGGGGGGAAAGGTGGAGGGGCGTGGGAGAAAAGTGTTAGTGTAAAAACTGACTGAAGCAATGGTTGCTGCAGCATGTGCAATAAATGATGATGATCCCTCTCCTCCCGGGGTGGATGAAGTTTGTCAAGGTCCCACCAATCACACCACGTCAGTCTCCCACCACCAATACTATACATATCTGCCACATTGTACGCTGTAATTTTTTTTTTAATCACTTGACATCATCATTAATACATGCCAGTGTCACTTAAGCAGGAAGTAGGTGTTGTGGGCAAAGGACAAAGGCACTCTGCATGCTAACACATTTTTCAAGGTAATGTTGCTGTAGGACATAAATTGATAGTTCTACTTAAATTTTCATTGTGTACATGACAAATAAACAATGCATCAACTGATGTTAAAGTCTCCATCTAACTAGATTTCTAATACAAATGGTTAACGTGTCACATTTGGCTTAACATTTGCTACAGGCTCACACTTTTGCCAGTAAAATATCTTCATTTTCAATACATCTGACCAATTAACCAATAATTTAAATTGCTTAATGTTTTAAAAGTAACAGGTGATTCAAGTTACCCTACACTGATAAGAATGCACTCAGTATTTATTTGGACTAATTGCCTAGCAACCATGAGGTTCTGATTTACGGTTAACAAAAAGGAATCTTTATTCCATAATAAATTCCAGATCAAAATAAAGGCTAAAAAAATTTAATTTGTTATCCCAAAATTATATATGGTGCTTTTTGGGATTTCAATAATAACGTTCATAAAATATAGCACATGTGGTATCAATAATTTGTTTCTTCTTCCAGACTGAAAATTATTTATCAATGAAGGGAAACTGTCACTTAATAATAATTAGTGATGAGCGAGCACCCCAATGCTCGGGTGTTCGGGTGCTCTGACCGAGCACCCCCTGAGGCTCGAGTGCTCGGCCGAGCACCCGAGCCCCATTGAAGTCAATGGGAGGACTCGAGCATTACACCAGGCACCCCCTGCTCTGATGAGGGGAGGGTGCCTGGTCCATAGGAAAAGGGCAGAAAAAGATGGAAACACTACAGAAATGGTTCAGGGACAGCATAGGGAGGATGTCTGGATGCACCTTGGACTCCAACATCGCTGCTGGGAACGATCTTTCGCCCGTAGTACGCCATTTTTACAGACTGACCGTAAAACACACAAAAAGGAAAATAAAAACGACTTTAGGCGAAAAATTGTTACCAAACAATATTTGCTGTATATTTACTTGTATATCATCTGCAAATTATCCCAAAAATTTCCTTGATTTTCGGAAGTGAGGCCATGATTAAGAGGGAAACGTGCGCAGAGGCAAATTCTCCCAAAAATTTCCTTGATTTTCAGAACTGAGGCCATGATTAAGAGGGAAACGTGCGCAGAGGCAAATTCTCCCAAAAATTTCCTTGATTTTCAGAACTGAGGCCATGATTAAGAGGGAAACGTGCGCAGAGGCAAATTCTCCCAAAAATTTCCTTGATTTTCAGAACTGAGGCCATGATTAAGATGGAAACGTGCGCTGAGCTGACCATCTAAAACATTATGGGTGAGGGTCTGCTGCAGAGCTGACCATCCTAAACATTATATGCGAAGGCCCGCTAGTGAGCTGACGCTATAAAACATTATATGAGAGGGCCCGCTAGAGAGCTGACCCAATAAAACATTATATGAGAAGGCCCGCTGGTGAGCTGACCTATATAAAAATTGGCAAACAGGGCCCGCTGGTGAGCTGGCCCTATATAAAAATTATATCACAGGGCCCGCTGGTGAGCTGGCCCTATATAAAAATTATATCCCAGGGCATATGGAAGAGGAGGAGGAGGATGAGAAGATTAAGAGTCAACCATATACCCGTTTTTTGGGTGGAAGGGGTGAATGGGAATACAGAGTATTCCCATCATTGTAAATAACATATATAAAGTGAGTTTATGTTCCCCCGGGGCTTTCCTCCAGTGGAGTGGAGAAGTCAGGGGAAATCCAGGCCTTGTTCATTTTTATAAGTGTCAACCTATCAGCATTGTCGGTGGAAAGGCGGATACGCTTATCTGTTATGATGGCACCAGCAGCACTAAATACCCGCTCAGACAGAACGCTGGCGGCAGGGCAGGCCAGCACCTCCAAGGCGTAGAGTGCCAGTTCATACCACGTGTCCAGCTTGGACACCCAGTAGTTGTAAGGCACAGAGGGATCATTGAGGACGCTGACACGGTCTGCTACGTACTCCTTCACCATCTTCCAAAACTTTTCCCTCCTTGTGACACTAGGCTGCGCATCAGGGTGAGGGTGCTGGCGGGGTGTCATGAAGGTGTCCCACGCCTTGGAGAGTGTTGCCCTGCCTTTCTCGGAACTGCTGTGTGCTCCCCTTTTCTCCCCTTCTCGGTTGGCCAAGGTAGCACGTACTCTGCCTCCAGCGTTGTCAGATGGAAAATTTTGGAGCAATTTTTCGACAAGAACCTTCTGGTATTGCAACATTTTGCTTGTCCTCTCCACCGGAGGAATGAGAGATGAGAAATTCTCTTTGTAGCGGGGGTCCAGAAGGGTGAACACCCAGTAATCCGTGTTGTCTAAAATGCGTACAACGCGTGGGTCACGGGAAAGGCAGCCTAACATAAAGTCAGCCATGTGTGCCAGAGTACCAACAGTCAAGATTTCGCTGTCCTCACCAGGAGGATGACTCTCAATATCCTCATCCTCTTCCTCCTCTTCTGCCCACCCACGCTGAAGAGATGGAACTAAAGTTCCATGGCTACCCTCTGTAGCGGAGGCAACCGTGTCTTCCTCCTCCTCCTCCTCCTCCTCCTCCGCCTCCTCCAATTGTCGCTGAGAAGACGAAGTGAGGGTGCTCTGGCTATCACCTTGTGTAAGCTCTTCCTCCCCCATTTCCACCTCTTCCACATGCAAAGCGTCGGTTTTAATTGTGAGCAGCGAGCGTTTCAGTAGACACAGAAGTGGGATGGTTACACTGATAATAGCGTTATCGCCGCTCACCATCTGTGTCGATTCCTCAAAATTGCGTAAAACCTCGCAGAGGTCTGACATCCATTCCCACTCCTCACTTCTGATTACAGGAAGTTGAACGGAGAGGCGACGACCGTGTAACAGCTGGTACTCCACTACTGCCCTCTGCTGCTCACAAAGCCGGGCCAACATGTGGAAGGTGGAGTTCCAGCGCGTGCTCACGTCACACAGCAGCCGGTGAGCTGGCAATTGTAAGCGCTGCTGCAGCTTCAACAGGCCGGCTGAAGCTGTTGATGACTTACGGAAATGTGCACACACGCGGCGCACCTTGGTCAATAGATCATGCACATTGGGGTAGGTTTTTAGAAATCGCTGCACCACTAAATTAAATACATGCGCTAGGCATGGTACGTGTGTGAGCTTGCCGAGCTCCAAAGCCGCCACCAAGTTACGCCCATTATCACACACAACCATGCCTGCTTGCAGGTTGAGTGGCGAGAGCCACTGCTCGGTCTGGTGACTAATCCCCTGCAACAGCTCTGAGGCCGTGTGCTGTTTGTCCCCAAGGCAGATCAGCTTCAGCACGGCCTGTTGACGCTTCCCCACTGCAGTGCTACACTGCTTCCAGCTACTGGCTGATGGGGGAGTGGCGGTGTGTGTAGAGAATTCGGAGGTGGAAACGGAGGAGGAGGAGCCAATAACGTAGGTGCTGGTGGAAACCCTGATGGAGGTAGGGCCCGCAATCCTCGGCGTGGGTAGCACCCGTGCCATCCCAGGGTCCGAGTCGCTCCCAGCCTCCACGACATTCACCCAGTGTGCCGTCAGGGAAATGTAGCGTCCCTGGCCACAAGCACTTGTCCATGTGTCAGTCGTTAAGTGGACCTTCCCAGTAACTGCGTTGGTCAGGGCACGGGTGATGTTACGGGACACATGGTGGTGTAATGCGGGGATGGCACACCGGGAAAAGTAGTGGCGGCTGGGGACCGCGTACCGAGGGACAGCTGCTGCCATCAGGCTGCGGAAGGACTCAGTGTCCACAAGCCTAAATGGCAGCATTTCGATGGCCAGTAATTTTGAAAGGTGTGAGGTTAGTGCTATGGCCTGTGGGTGGGTGGCTGGGTACTTTCTCTTGCGCTCAAATGCCTGGGGTAACGACATTTGGACGCTGTGCTGGGACAGGGAAGTGGATGTGGTCGCTGATGGTGCTTCAGATGCTACAGGTGCAGGGCGGGAGGTATGCGGGCCTGCGCCTTCGACAGGCGATTGGCCGGCACCGAAAACAGGGGAAGAGGAGGCAGTGGTGTGGCCTGCAGACACAGATGGGCGATCCAGGCGTTCCTCCCACTTACTACGGTGCTTGGATGCCATGTGTCGGATCATGCTGGTGGTGGTGAGGTTTCTAGTGTTCATGCCTCGGCTCATTCTGGTGTGGCACAGGTTGCAAACTACAATTCTTTTGTCGTCCGCACTTTCCTTAAAAAAACGCCATACCGCGGAACACCTACCCCTTGGCAAGGTAGATTTACGCAAGGGGGTGCTCCGTGGAACATTTGCGGGCCGGTTTGGTGCGGTCCGCCTTCTTTCTGTAGCCACACCACTGCCTCTTCCAGCCTGTTGCGGTGCTGCAGATGGCTCACCCTCAGGACTGCTGTCATCGCTCGGCTCTACACCTTCCCAGGTGGGGTCAGTCACCTCATCGTCCACCAAGTCCTCCTCCACTTCCTCACTCTGATCATCCTCCTCAAGTCTTGATCCCACCACATACTCAGTCATTGACAACTGTATAACATTCTCCTCAACAAGGTCTTGAGACGGAAATAGTGGTTGATTTAATGGCAACTGTGTCTCATCATCATCATCATCATCCACTACTTCCTTTGACCTTAAATGCCGTTCACATCTGTCATCTTCTTGAGATTGGGTAGCCTCTAGAGGTTGTGAATCAGGGCACAAGATGTCATGTTCCTCTGCAAGCGTGCTTGGAGAGAGGGTCAAATGAAGGATTGGTGATGAGACGAGCTCCTCACTATATCCCAGTGTGGGATCACTTCTTTGACCAGACCGTGTATGGTGGGAGGAAGGATGATCAGAGTGAGGATTATGTTGACCAGACTCTTGGCTACTGAGAGTGGACTTGGTGGAAGACAGGGTGGTGCTTAACCGACTGGAAGCAGTATCAGCTGTCATCCAACCGACCACCTGTTCGCAGTGGTCGGACCTCGAGAGTGATGTCCTGCGACGCCCTGTAAAATTACACATGAAGCTAGGTATGGTGGATGTCTTTCTTTCTTGTGCTCTGGCACCAGGCACAGTTTCTCCGCGTCCTGACCCGCGCCCTGAACTTTCAGGATCACGTCCACTTCCCCGTCCCTTTTTACCCGCCTTCTTCATCTTACACAGAATATGTGACTTTAATATTTGAGTTTGAAAACTTAACAGTATTTCTTATTATTCTGCAACTGTACAGAGTACACAGAATAGGCTGTTAAACGGCGGTGAAACACACTGAATGGAATATGTGACTTTAATATTTGAGTTTGAAAACTTAACAGTATTTCTTATTATTCTGCAACTGTACAGAGTACACAGAATAGGCTGTTAAACTGCGGCGAAGCACACTGAATGGAATATGTGACTTTAATATTTGAGTTTGAAAACTTAACAGTATTTCTTATTATTCTGCAACTGTACAGAGTACACAGAATAGGCTGTTAAACGGCGGTGAAACACACTGAATGGAATATGTGACTTTAATATTTGAGTTTGAAAACTTAACAGTATTTCTTATTATTCTGCAACTGTACAGAGTACACAGAATAGGCTGTTAAACGGCTGTGAAACACACTGAATGGAATATGTGACTTTAATATTTGAGTTTGAAAACTTAACAGTATTTCTTATTATTCTGCAACTGTACAGAGTACACAGAATAGGCTGTTAAACGGCGGTGAAACACACTGAATGGAATATGTGACTTTAATATTTGAGTTTGAAAACTTAACAGTATTTCTTATTATTCTGCAACTGTACAGAGTACACAGAATAGGCTGTTAAACGGCGGTGAAACACACTGAATGGAATATGTGACTTTAATATTTGAGTTTGAAAACTTAACAGTATTTCTTATTATTCTGCAACTGTACAGAGTACACAGAATAGGCTGCTAAACGGCGGTGAAACACACTGAATGGAATATGTGACTTTAATATTTGAGTTTGAAAACTTAACAGTATTTCTTATTATTCTGCAACTGTACAGAGTACACAGAATAGGCTGTTAAACTGCGGCGAAGCACACTGAATGGAATATGTGACTTTAATATTTGAGTTTGAAAACTTAACAGTATTTCTTATTATTCTACAACTGTACAGAGTACACAGAATAGGCTGTTAAACTGCGGCGAAGCACACTGAATGGAATATGTGACTTTAATATTTGAGTTTGAAAACTTAACAGTATTTCTTATTATTCTGCAACTGTACAGAGTACACAGAATAGGCTGTTAAACGGCGGTGAAACACACTGAATGGAATATGTGACTTTAATATTTGAGTTTGAAAACTTAACAGTATTTCTTATTATTCTGCAACTGTACAGAGTACACAGAATAGGCTGTTAAACGGCGGTGAAACACACTGAATGGAATATGTGACTTTAATATTTGAGTTTGAAAACTTAACAGTATTTCTTATTATTCTGCAACTGTACAGAGTACACAGAATAGGCTGCTAAATGGCGGTGAAACACACTGAATGGAATATGTGACTTTAATATTTGAGTTTGAAAACTTAACAGTATTTCTTATTATTCTGCAACTGTACAGAGTACACAGAATAGGCTGTTAAACTGCGGCGAAGCACACTGAATGGAATATGTGACTTTAATATTTGAGTTTGAAAACTTAACAGTATTTCTTATTATTCTACAACTGTACAGAGTACACAGAATAGGCTGCTAAACGGCGGTGAAACACACTGAATGGAATATGTGACTTTGATATTTTAGTTTGAAGACTTAACAGTATTTCTTCCTATTCTGCAACTCTGCACAGTACACAGAATAGGCTGCTAAACTGCGGCGAAGCACACTGAATGGAATATGTGACTTTGATATTTTAGTTTGAAGACTTAACAGTATTTCTTCCTATTCTGCAACTCTGCACAGTACACAGAATGTGCTGCTAAACTGCGGCGAAGCACACTGAATGGAATATGTGACTTTGATATTTTAGTTTGAAGACTTAACAGTATTTCTTCCTATTCTGCAACTCTGCACAGTACACAGAATGTGCTGCTAAACTGCGGCGAAGCACACTGAATGGAATATGTGACTTTGATATTTTAGTTTGAAGACTTAACAGTATTTCTTCCTATTCTGCAACTCTGCACAGTACACAGAATAGGCTGCTAAACTGCGGCGAAGCACACTGAATGGAATATGTGACTTTGATATTTTAGTTTGAAGACTTAACAGTATTTCTTCCTATTCTGCAACTCTGCACAGTACACAGAATAGGCTGCTAAACTGCGGCGAAGCACACTGAATGGAATATGTGACTTTGATATTTTAGTTTGAAGACTTAACAGTATTTCTTCCTATTCTGCAACTCTGCACAGTACTCAGAATGTGCTGCTAAACTGCGGCGACGCACACTGAATGGAATACGTGACTTTGATATTTTAGTTTGAAGACTTAACAGAATGTGCTCTAATCTGCAACTTTGCACACTAAACAGAATGTGCTCTAATCTGCAACTTTGCACACTAAACAGAATGTGCTCTAATCTGAAACTTTGCACACTAAACAGAATGTGCTCTAATCTGCAACTGTGCACACTAAACAGAATGTGCTCTAATCTGCAACTTTTCACACTAAACAGAATATTTTTTTTTTTTTTTTTTTTTGTTTTTTTCCCCCCACACAAAATAACCTGCTGCCCCCACACACAGTAGTCCTAAAAAGGACTTTTGGTTCTTTTTTGTCACAATTTTTTTTTTTCCTCCCTACACTGCCTTTCCCTTCCTATCCTCAGCTCTCCCTGGCTCAGACTGAGCCGAACTCGATGGTCAGGTGCTATACAGCACCTGACCACGGGTTCTGGCCAGCCAATCAGTGTAATGCCAGCAGCCAACATGGCTGCTGGCATTACACCGATGTCAGAGCCTCCCTGCACGTTTATTGGCTGCGCAGCAGCCGCAAAACGTGCGGGGAGGAGACCCGAACATGGCGGGCGAGCACATGCGGTACTCGTACGAGTACCGCCATGTGCCGAGCAGAGCGATGCTCGAGCCGATCCGAGCATCGGCCGAGCATGCTCGCTCAACACTAATAATAATGTATTTATGTATGCGTGTGTATATAAATATATAGCCATGCAGATATATGCATATATATAGCAAAACAATGGATTGGCACTCACGGTCACCACTGAATGCAGGCCACTGTGAATAGAAGGCAAGACACAAAAGTGTTTTTTAAGCATGATTAAGGGACTTATTAAAACAGTGGTTCTCAACTCCGGTCCTCAGGACCCACTAACAGGTCAGGACTTAGGGATTTCTCTGCTAGAGCACAGGTGTGGTGATCAGAGGCTCATTCACACTGATTAACTCACCTGTGTTCTAACAAGGAAATTATCAAATCCTGGCCTGTTAGTGGGTCCTGAGGACAGGAGTTGAGAAATACTGTATTAAAAGAATAACATCTTTATTGGTAATAAAGCTGCTTTATATTGCAGAGATCACGTAGTTTGTAATTTGTACCAAATACCGCTGTGACGGTTTTGTTTTTCAGCTTCAGAGAAATCATGCTGTAATACAGCTTTCTCTTAACTTGTTTCCTATCCTATTTATCAGACATAATACAATATACGTCTACTGCTGACAATATTTCCCTTCCACTCAAAGTAACAATTGGGGTTCTCCAAGGCGCCATTTTGGCCCTCTTCTATTTTCTCTATTTATAAATGATTTACCCATGGCTTGTAAATCATATTCTGTGCACATGTATGCAGATGACACCATAATCCATGCTAAAAATTCAAACACATCTCAACTAGAAGCCATATTACAGCATGATTTCTCTGACGTTGAAAGATGGATAGCAAAGAAAAAACTGTTCTTAAACACCAGCAAAATGGTCACAATGATATTTGGTATAAAGAACAAACTGTGTAATCTCATCAATACCCATCTATCCATTGTAATTGTGTCTAATCATAACTTGGCATCAGTGGACTCCAAAAAAATATTTTGGTATGTGGCTTGACCCCAGCCACACTTTTGGTCTTCATACTGATAAATTAGCAGCCAAATTTATCCAAAAATAGGTGCTCTGTTGAAAAACAAATCCTGTTTAAGTCCCCTGATAAGAAAACATATTGTTCAACAGATGATACTGCCAGTCACAGACTATGGGGAAAATCCATCTTGTTAAACTTGACACTCTGTATAACTCATTATGCCAGTTTATCCTCCAGTGTAATTATACTACCTATCACAGTGATATACTTAAATAACTAAATAGGCTAACACTCTAATCTAGATGTGCCTTTCACCTTTCTTTCTTAGTATACAACCACTACCAGACTTCCTGAGCAGTATGCTTATTCCAGCTCTCCATACTAACTATAACCTCTACTTCACACCTCACTGAGTATAACCACACTACAAGAATGAAGCCAGTTGATCTGCCTTCTCCTTCAGAGCACCAAAAACCTGGAATAACCTGCCTGAAAAAGCCAGATCTTCTCCCAGTCCAACTGCCTTAAAAAATAACTGCTTATTTGTATCTAAAAACAGTATTTAACTGAATATAATTTTTTTAGATCGTGAGTATGTTTATGTGTGTATATGTAATGTTTCTCTATTTGTGTAAATATATAACTCTTTACTGTAAACGCTACAGGACATACTTGAAAATTAGAGAATTTTCAATGTAGTCTTCCTGGTAAAACATGTTCTAAATAAATAAAATAAATATATTAGAGATAGATAGATAGATAGATAGATAGATAGATAGATAGATAGATAGATAGAGTCTAAAGGTTCCTGATTCACTGTCCAACTCGCCCGAGGGTGACAGGTTAAATGAGATAGGTGCCAGGCATAGAATCAGGGGCAGTAATTTGTCCAGGTGTGGTCAGGGGGGGCCACACCCACCTGCCCACTACTGTGAAAATCTATGCAAAGAGACTCAACACTGCAGCTCACCAGTGAGTCCCTAAACTGCAGGACATGCACAATCGTACAGCAATGCCATGCACCACTCCTGAGAGTGCTGGTTGATTCTTTCATTTGGTTTTTAATTATTCCATTCAACTTCAGATTATTCCTTTACAGTGGGAGTACTTCCCTTTCTATTGGGATAGATAAATAGATGAGATAGATAGATAGATAGATAGATAGATAGATAGATAGATAGATGTGTGTGTTACTATCTTTAATTAAACATTAATTAAAATAATTTTATATATTTTACTTTTGTTTTTGTTTTATTGTAAGCAGCTCCAAAGTGTCATAATTTGCTGATATAGGCCTAGTGAGAAATATAGGCATGTAGAAAAGTAGTATATAAAACTCTGATAAACATTAATTGCAGTGGTATCCAGGCCAATATCTGCACCCACACCCACATACCCACTATTGTATAATGTATGTAGTTGCTGTAGTCTTTTCTCACTGAGCGGAAGATATGTCTAGGGGTTATGCCCTATTGTGTGAAAAAGAGGTGATAATGTCTAGATGACTTCTCCAGTGATATCACTCCTCCAGTTCCTATGTTATTCTATAGATCCTATGCACTAAGATCTCCACAGTTGGAGAAAGCTTAGTGCATTGGCTACATAGAATAACAGAGGAACTGAAGACGTTATCTCCACATTATCACCTCTTTGTGCATAACCTTAGTGCATAACCCCTCTTCTTCTTTTGCTGACATAGCTTCCAAATCTCAGACTGTTACAGTTGCAGCTAGAAGTTGCAGCCAGAAGCTATTGTGAATTGAAATTGTATTGGCAGGCAGAAGCAATGAAGTGACACAAAGGTACATTTTTATAACATGACATTCAGTTTAGACATATCCAGTAAATATACTGTAACTGTATAATGCATGCTTATAAGGCTGAAATGTACTTTTAACACCTTGGATCCAGTACATTGCTTCACTGGAAGTATCAAAACACTTATGAAGATAGCCAGTTTCTATAACCAGTTTGTTTTCCCCAGCATGCAGTTGTTCTATCCTTTCAGACATCACTGTAACAGATGGTTTTGTTCCTGTGAATTAATGTGCACAAAGCATAGGGAAACATGAACTTATTAGAATTCAACAGATTGTTTTAGGACATTTGGCAATCTAAGTATGCAACAAGCACAGAACAACATCTGATTATATTTTATCCCAACCAGAAAGCAGATAGGGTTTAATTTATTAATGCATGTGCATGAATTGTTTAAGACTGTTACTCTCGATTCATATCTACGTACCTCAATGATGGCCATAGCAGTGACCTACTCCAACTGATATACAACTTCTGAATTGATATATGGATTCTAAAGCATTCTTGCTTTTAATATATTCATTTTTTCTAAACAATTATTTATGTCTAAAATTAACATTTAAAAATGCAAGAATTTTTTGTGCTTTATCCAGGATTAAGTGAAGAAGTAAACTTTTATAATGAAACTAGTTGAAGTGCCCGTTACACGGGCCACAGTGCCACTGCCACCCGGTCGCGGGGCAGTCATGCACAGTAGAGACTGCCCGCGCCGCGGCTGATGCAAAGCTGGACGCTCCGAAGGAGCATCCAGCTCTGTATCAGCCGATGCGTGGGCAGTCTCTACTGCGCATGACTGCAGCACACGCAGCAGTCTCTACTGTGCATGACTTTGTCGTTACACGCGTTTTAGCAGATTATTATATAGAATTATTTTTGGTATACAGCTTTACCTGTTTAGTAACAAAAGGATACTTGCAAAAATGACTGCAACTCAAAATTGTATGTTTGTTGTGGGTTTTTTTGTTTGTTTTTCAGACTGGTAAAAACAGCACTGCACACTGGAGTACAAAAACATTCTTTTTAGAATTGACTACAAAGTAATACATTAGTCTTAACCCTTTGAGTGCCAGAGGGATAAGGAATGCATTGCTTTGCAATGCATTCCGTACCCCTCTGGCATTCAAAGGGTTAAACCACTGTTCTCCATAGCAAGTAATAATAACTGCACAACCTGGTAACCACAATAGCAAAAAGCAGTTTATTTTAAAAATTGAGATGTAATAACTTTTAAATGAATCCTTTAAGAAGCAGCAGTACCCTTATTTTTCACAAAAGGAAAAGCATAACTATATATATATTTTTTTTTTACAGTGAAACATTACTGCTCATTAAAGACTTTTAGAACCTCTGATGGGAAGTAGTTTTGTTAGAGAGATTATAATATGTTCTGGCCTATCTTTATTAAGGTAGCAGTTTATACATTCCAGGGATTCTTCTCTCTGTGGCATTCCTCCACCAATACTCTAAGATTCATGAGGCACCTTCTTACTGGCATCATTTCATTGGTTAATGGGCTTTACATACTATCACCTGGGTGTAGATGGGACATATTTATGTATTATATTTTTACTGCTTCTTCAGAGCAGGTCTATGATATATGAGGTTATAACCTACCAACCTACCAACCATATGGTGATGGATGGCAAAAATATAATTAATTTCACTTTTCCTGACTTCCAGGCTCTCCTATAACACAGGTGATTTATGCAAAAATATGATACCAATGGCAAGTTTTGTTCATTGGGTACTGGGAACACTCCAAAGTTGCTCTAAAGATAAACACCATATTCAGTTCTTGTACTTGCAGCAAATTATTGTGTCAGGATCAGATTCAGGACCTATAGATAATATTAATAATAGTATGCATAAATGGCAATCAATCTCCAAATGAAGTTAAAACCTTTAGCAGGTATTATGCAATTTGTCCTGATTCTCACAAACAGCAATCTACAAACTGGACTTCCAGAACATAAACAGGCAGTCGCAAGCACCGTATCAACACAAAACACTTTGTCAGTAGGAATAGGTGAAATGTTTTTGCAGGAGGAAAAACAGCACTTTCCACAGTGTGGAAAAATTCCAGGGAACCAAGAACTAAAGGGCCCATCTATTTTTAATACTGGGTTAAACTTATACTTGCCAAAATAAAATACAATAGTACAGATGTTTTCAACCCTCCCGCTACCACACAACCAGAAAGATGGAGAAACAAATACAATAGATAAGCAGAGCTAAACAGAATGCTTATTTAGTGGCTCACCATTGTAGTGTTTTTTCCCATGCATAGATGAACCAGTGTTCATCACCAAACACATGAACAGTGCTCAGCCTATCTTCACTTTAGGTGGAAAATATCTTGAGGATGATGTACAAAGAGGATCTGAAGCAAACAAGATGCATCAAAGGGAACATATATGAATTCCCCCAAATTAACATTAATCTAAATTGGGCTTCTAATCCCTTGAATTCAATTTCTCTAATGCATTATTTGTCGCTTATGGTGCAGTTGGTTTGACCCAGAAATGCTCAAGTCATTCTTACTATATCAGCCTCTTTGTGCATACACCAGTCAGGTATAATCACATATTTTCAACTCCTATGTCTATATTATCTAGTCCTGAGAGCAGACAGAAAAGCTGCTCTACTGACATCTGTCTATTAATTCAGATGTGCATGCCCCTATTGTTCATTGGTTACTTGCAGCACATCACAAAACTCTCTTGTGAATTAACACATATGAGGCTCTGCAGGTTTTATAACAATCACAGATCATTCAAATCATCCAGTCCTGAGTCTTCACAATGCATTGCATACCCCTCCAGTCCTTAAAGGGATAGTAATACTTCATTTTATCTTTATTTTATTTTGTAGGCATTAAAAAAACATGAAGAATGATATAAGTCTTATCTCTCAAACCTTTATGGTTTAAGAGATATTCACAAGCAAAGTATCCCCCCCCCCGTTCAGCCAGATCAGAAGGGAGGTGCCCAGGTAGACTGCAGAGAGGGGCAATCTTCAATTAAGATAAGGGAAAAAGCTGATAAACTTGTCAAGGGGGGAAGGGCTTTCATTCTTTTCATACAAAGTAGATTGTCCCCTTCTGTTATCTGTCTGGTCCTACAACCAGATTCACATATGAGAAGAGATGGCTTACACTAGGTAAAAGGGGCGGGAGGGGAAACTTTGCTTGTGAATATCTCATAAACCATAAAGGTTTGAGAGATAAGACTTACATCATTCTTCATGTGTTTTTAATGCCTACAAAATAAAATAAAGTTAAAATGAAGTATTACTATCCCTTTAATGTGTTGAGGAAGAATGGTAATTTAGATGTTTAAACGTTAAATACTAATATATGATTTAACTCATATGAGGCCTAATTTTCATCCCAGTAATAATATATTGATGACTCTTTAACTTTTTTACCTTGTATTAAATGAGAACCGCTTGGCAATAGCCCTGCTATTCTCATATACTGATCTTATGTAAAACTCTGCTGCTCTCAACTAATGGTAAATTGGCATGCTGGTCTCATATAATACTCTGCTGTACTGAAGTAAATATATTTGTCTTGCTGGTCTCAAGACCAGTATTTCTACGGCTAACACGGTACCAACTCTCATCTATTGCTGGTCTCATGCACTCATGCATTGCCCTTACCGAAGTACACAATAGATTTTTTAACTCCTTTGGACGTGTTCTTACAATTCTAAATAGCTGTATCAGAGTATTTTCCAGTCTCTGTGCTGGATCATTCAAGTAACTATAGGTGCTTCCACAGATGTAACTCCAACAGGGAAATTATAGTTGCTTCAGGGGAGATAAATACACTTCTGAATGGTGAATAATCAGTAACTGTGGTGTTTAACCAGAGCTTCCCTAACTGACAAATTACTATTTCAATGGAATTCTCAACATTCAAGAACAAACTTCTTATTCCTGGATCATTAACCATCAGTTTCCCAGCTATATAAATGCACTAGAAACTACTCAAGAACTGGACCACTAGATCTATAAAACCACTTGCCTTTATATCCTCCCCCATGACCCCATTTGTTTTATAATGCTTCCTTAGTGCATATACAATATAAGTGTGATCATGGTGACATCACCAGGAACTCATATAGGGCAAAATATAGATTACATAAATTATTCAGTTGGATAGTTCACTGCCTGAAGCAGGGAAGATTGGTTCAATTTCCATGTTATGTTACCATATTAGGGTTCAGTTAGCATTAGGGTTATTGTTTTAATGAGTATTAGAATTAAGGGCAAGATTACAGTATAATATATGGTGACTGCAAATAGCTCTTTGTTTGTCATTTTATGGAATCTTCTTAACCCTGTAGCAGGGTGTCCCCTTTATATGTCTTTTTCTTTAAGAAACACTTGGTTTCCACTGACTAGAAATGGCTAGGTCAGTTATAAAGTGTCTTACAAGTAGAGATAAGTTCCCGAAGGATTAAGATCAGGTGGTTTCAAGGGGAGGGATATCCTGCTAAAATAGCAGCCACCATGGAAGGTAGATAATAGGGTCCTCCTCAAGAGGCCCCAATGGATCCTAAAATTGGCAAGGCCATCACTAGGTTTTGGCAAAAAAATGGATCTTCAGCTGGGGAACCTTGAGACCAAAGACAGGATTTCATTACTATTTTTTTGTCGTACACTGTATAGAAAATATGTCGTTCATGCATTCAATTACTTAATTTTGTCTTTCATACGACAATTTTTTGTCGTTATCCCTTTGAACATACGGCCCTAAGTTGTGATAAAAAGGTGATAAAGTGGATCTGAGTTCTCCAGTGATATCACTTATCCCGTTCTTATGTTACTCTATGGAGCCAATGCACTAAGATCTCTCCAACTCTGGCTCTTTATCAACCTTTAGTGCATAATTCCCTTTGAGTGCCAGAGAGGTAGGGATTAATTGCTCTGCAATGTGGTGAATACCCCTCTGACACTAAAAGGGTTAATAAATGCACCTTGTGTGTCACATAAATATGTTTCATCCATAACAAACCATATCCTGCACCTGTATTAAATTATAAGTAGATGGATATTTGATGATTGGGAGACAACTATAACATATATTAGTGCTCAGATAGATTCCAGAAATAAAAAAAATATCTATATGTTTTACAGGCAACTAACTCAGTAATCCACTGAGCTCTTAAAATCCTCAATACAAATAACAAACTCACTTAAAGGGACACTAATGTCCCAAAACAAATTCTTCTACTTTTATAGAGCTTAAAAAATAAACTATGTCCCACAAATCCCATCTCTCAAACCGCTATGGTTTGTGAGATATTCCCACTGAAAGTTCCCCCCTCCCTCCCCTTCTCCTGACATCAGCGTCTAGCTGACAGCAGGAGATCCCGGTCCGGCGACTCTGCAGCAGAGACGAAATTGCGTTATTTCAAAAGAATTAATTCATTGGAAAAGGTCTACAAAGTGTGCATGGTTTGCAAGCACACTTTGTAGACCTTTCCAATGAAGTAATTCTTTTGAAATAACGAGATTTTGACTCTGCGTAAGAGCCTCCTAGAGTCGCACGAATCGAAGCTCCTGCTGTCAGCTTTACAACTGACATCAAGAGAAGGGGAGGGAGGGGGGAACTTTCAGTGCGAATATCTCGCAAACCATAGCGGTTTGAGAGATAGGGTTTGGGCACATAGTTTATTTTTTTAAGCTCTACAAAAGTAGAATATTTTTTATGGGACATTACTGTCCCTTCAGCCAAAAAAAGAAATGTCAATATCTTATTAAAGCTACATTGTGACTGTGAAGCATTGCATTGTAGATCTCTCTAGCATCCAAGGGGTTAAATAATAACTTGTAAAGGGGTATAAAACTGGTGCACAGACATTGAGATTGTGGGTGTGGCCAGCACAGCTGAGCTCCTCTCAAAATTTGGAGGTCTAGGCAGTTGCCTTCTCTACCTATTGGGACATAACATGTTGGACTCATTGAATATGTTACTCTTAAACAAATTATATAATTCATAGGGATAATTAGGACTTCATGGCTATAGTAAGGGTTATTACTAGGGGATGTTACTTCTCCTTTAAACTAACAACAACACTAAGGACATTATGTCTGAAAAAAATGAAGTTATTCTGCAGCAAAATAGATGTACTCTGGGAACAAATACAAAAAATCTTCCAAATTCTTATTGATTTGAACTTTTAACCCCTGAATGCTAGAAAATTCTCTAAAACACTGTTTCACATTCATAGGGTTAAAAGCCCATCTAAAATCAAAGGAAAGATTTTTCTTGGATTGTGCAGCTGGCTTGTCCCAGAGATGTCCCAGTTCTCCTCAGAAACCAGAAAGTAGTTTTCTACCAGAACTTCATAATGATTTATTGCTGAGGAGCGATTAGGGAAAATGTACACACACACGGCAGGGGTGTCAGTGAAACTCACTTCCATGGTTAGTGAATGAGGTACACAACTGCTTTCACAAATATTCCTGAAGAAAATACACTTGGAGGAACTTTGCAGGGCCGGGCTGGCATACAGGGACACTGGTAAAATTCCCAGCAGGCCTTATTTCCTGGTGGCAGCCTGGTTTCGAGCCTCCAGTGCCCCATCCCTGTCTTTTATCATGACTTCTATTTTCTGTAGGTAGCAGTGATGCTGGGTGTCTAGTTTCATTGTGGAACTGATGACCCCTCATTGCCTCTTCTTGTATTACCAGGTGCACTGAGGTCACCTCAGTGCACCCGGAAGTAGCAGTGGAGGCATTGGCTACCAATGAAACTGAAGACAGCGTGAGACCCAGCACCACTACCTACAGAAAATAGTTAAGGTAATTGTTACTGAAGATGGATATAGACCATTTGCAGCTTCCTATGAATGGGTACTTTGATCCTTCTACTCCAGTTCATTAATTAAAAATGGGGTTGCCCATGTTTATTGAGGGAGCTACTGAACCAGCTGTCTATCAATGGGCACTTGATCTTCCACTCAAATGTTCATTGATAGAAAGCTGGCTTGAGTAGAGGATAGGAGCTACAAGGGGAAGGCACTGTTCACCTTCCTGGTTGCTGCATTAAACACCTATCCTATTGGATAGGTGGTCAATGCCAGGGGGACATCAGGAGGTATCCTGATGCACCCCACAAAGTCAGATTTTATAACATACAAAACAGACATATGTTTTTAACAGTAACCCTTTGAGTTCCAGAAGGGTATGCAATGAAATGCACTGCAATGTGTTGTGCACCCCACTGGCACTTAAAGGGTTAATATACAAGTTATGTGGAAGATCTGATTTATTAAAACAAAAAAATAGACATGTGTTTTTAACAGTAACCCTTTGAGTGCCAGAAGGGTATGTAACGCATTGCTCTCAAATGATTAACTGTGTGGGGGCACCTTATATCGGATGTTACTGCAAAAGAAGCATGTCAGAGTTTACTGTGGAGCATCATATCAGAGTTGGAGGGAGAGAAGCATGTCAGAGTTTACTGGAGAGCATCATATCAGAGTTGGAGGGAGAGAAGCATGTCAGAGTTTACTGGGGAGCATCATATCAGAGTTGGAGGGAGAGAAGCATGTCGGAGTTTACTGGGGGGATCATGTCAGAGTTGGAGGGAGAGAGTTTACTGGGGGGATCATGTCGAGGCTGATAGGGCAAAGGCAACATGTTGAGTTTTTACCTTATGGGGCAGAATGTTGGATTTCTATATTGTTGGGCAGCAATGGGAACATCACCATTGTTTGCCCCACATACACTGCCTGACAACCCCCAGCCTTGTTCCCTTGCCAGGCAGTGCCCACTTGGATTTGGGGCTACCAGTACAAGGGAACAAGGCTAGGGGGCAGCTGGTAGCCACAAGCCCCCAAGGATGCTGCCTGATCCCCAGTCTTGTTCCCTTGGGAGTGCACAACATGCATGGAATAAATATGATACAGAGCTGAAGGGACAATTGTGTAATTATTGGTGTACTTTTTAACCCTCTGAGTACCACAGGGGTGAAATTCACATCCCTATGGCACTCAAATGAATAAGGGAGTGATGCTGTCCATGGTGCCGAAAGTATCTTCTCCACTCCCCTAATATCCAACTAGGGAAGCAGACAGAATGCTCTCAGACTTCAGGATTGTTGTAAAGCTGGTGATTTGTGAGTGAAAGCATCCCTTCCACTTCAACAGCACTTTGACAATCCTGTATGGCAATGGGGACCTTCTCCTTCCCTCCCCTTGCACCCCTAAATTTTAGTGCATATGGAGATGTGTATCTACATCAGAATGTTGAAGAGCTTTGAACACATTGACAAAATCATATCGCCACAGCATCAACCTTTAGTGAATCTCACCCATTCTGTGTTTGTGAGAGGAAAATCAGCACATTTTTGAGAGAAGGCAAGCTAATAAAGTGAAGTTGAAGCTTAGGTTAGGGAGTCTTGTAGGCCAGAAATTTGTTCTGTGTATTAGGGGAGTCTGGGGGACAGGACGGGAGAAAGGAGGTTGACCCCAAATACGCCAAAATTCAGTGTGACTGAACGGTAAGCCACAGTCAGCTATGTTCCAAGTTTCTTCCTGACCTAGCTGTTATCTCTTTCCTACGGGAGTCTGGGGGTGTGAGAAGGGAGAAGGTGTTTCACCCAAATGTCCCAAAATTTAGTGTGATCAAATAGACACAGGCAGACATGATCCAAGGTCCTTTTTGATCTGACTGTTATCTCTGTCAGGGGAGTCAGGGGGTGAGAGAGGAGAGCAAAAGAGAATGACCCCAAATACCTCAAAAGTCTATGTGACTGACTCGAAATACATGGGCAGAGGTGATGCAAGTTTCTTCCTGCTGTGGCTGTTATATCTATCCTTGGGGAGTCTGTGTGACCAAGTAAACACAGTCAGCAGTCATACAAGTTCCTTCCTTAACTGGCTTTTATCTCTGTCCTAAGGGAGTCAAAAACAAAAAGAAAAAAAGAAACTACTATTAATGGCACTCTAAATTTCCCAAACAATAATAGAAAAAGGAGCACAAGCTATGTCCTATATGAAGAGAAAAATTCTAAATCATATGCAGATGGATACAATAATATCAATAAAAACACAAAATCTTTATTATTGACTGTTAAAAAACATCTACATCATATTATAAAATCGAATGATAATCCTAATATGAGAGATTAATCCTAGTTTTTGCAACATGGGGGAGCAATATCCCAGTATATAAATGTTCATATAAGGGATATAAAAACTATAAATGGGTCACTGGGCACTTGGAACACATTGTAATATCACTATATATATGGAAAGTATGAATATATTAGTATCAGAGCATATATACTCTAAATAATTGTTTAGTGATCCCACAAATGATTTTACAGCGAAATATTTGGAATTGCTGTATGAAGCAAAAGCTGATAATATCATTAATGCAAAAGAGCTTAAGTTTTAGAGGTTTCCAATCCCAAGGTGTCCACATTTTACCTCCTTCCTAAGATTCATAAACATATCAAAAAGCCAACTGGAAGACCAATCATTGTAGGAATTGGCAGCCTTACTGAAAGGGCAAGCCAATATTTAGATAATAGATTGAGAGATTTTGTATTGACTATGCCTTCATATGTACAAGATACTATGGAGGTACTCAGTAGGCTCCAGGATTTACATATTCTTGAACACACACAGTTAGTAACATGCAATGTTGAATCACTTTATACAAGTATTATGCATGACAAAGGCTGTACAGCTATTCAGTATTATTTAAATTCTCAGTCTACCACTTCTTATGAGGAAAGTAATTTTTTTATCAAGTTATTAAAATTCGTTCTTACGCATAATTTCTTTACGTTCAATGACCACTTTTTTCTGCAGTTGAGGGGAACTGAAATGGGCAGTGAATGTGCTCCCACCTATGCTAATTTGTTTTTGGGATGGTGGGAGCATGAATATGTCTTCTGTGGAGAAAATGATCAATACACAGAACACATTTTCCTATATATACGTTACATCAATGACATTTTATTTTTTTGGGATGGTTCCATTAATCTCCTGCAGGAATTTATAGACAAATTGAATTGTAATGATGTTAATTTACATCTTACCTATGTGGTCAATCAAACTCAAGTAGACTTTCTGTATTTGCAAGTCATGCGTGATAATGATAATAAAATCATTACGAATCTATATAGGAAACCTACTTCTACTAATTCTATTTTACATTATGATAGTCATCATCCAGTTACAGTTAAGAACAATATACCTATTGGAGAGTATTTGTGTTTGAGGCGCAACTGCATAACAGTTGATCTCTTTAAATCTAATGCGAGAAAATTGAAACTTAGACTCCTTGAGAGAGGTTATACTAATAAATTGATCAAAAGAGCATATCATCGTGCCCTAATGACAAATAGAGTTAAAGAGTTAAAAGACCCAAAGCTTGTGTGCAGTCTGGACCCATTAGATTTATAACTGATTTTAGGGGCAATACACAAATGATTAAAAACATTCTCAAAAAACATGTGCAGATTTTACAAAATGACTGTGATCTCCGGGATTCTGTAAGTTCATATATACCTGTAACATTCAGAAGTTCACCCAGTTTACGTGATAAACTGGTGAGGAGCCACTATTCTAGGCAAAGAGGTAAATACCCAATAAAGGGATCATTTCCATGTTATACATGTAGTACCTGCCAATATATGAAAAAAACACGTAGTGTTATTGACAGGTCTGATAAAATATGCTTTATTAACACCTATATTAGTTGTAAAACTAGAGGGGTCATTTATTGTATTGAATGTAGTTGCCATGAAAAATATGTTGGGATGACCAAGAGACTTCCTCATGAACGTATAAGAGAACATGTAAGGGACATTAAAAATATTGAACGAGATGTCACACAAGGTAAACAACTTTCCCCTGTTGCTAGACATTTTATGACAACTCATGAGGGTAAACTTGATGCCTTCTCTTGTTGGAGTTTAGAACATGTGTCATTAGGTATAAGAGGTGGTGATCTAGTTAAAGTATTATCACAAAAGGAGTGTACAGTATGTGGATATTTAACCTGGACACACTATATCCAAATGGGATGAATGAAACTTTGAATTTTGGAGTTTATTTGAAGTGATTTCTATGGTTGATATAGGTATACATTAGAGATCAAATAATGTTTATTGTTATCTTTACATTTATCTCAGGAGGATTTGACTTATATTATAAACATAATTATATTATGTATTCTCTAATTATTTTTTTAGAGTTATCTTTATTATTACATGTACTATGATTGTACTTCCTCTTTAAGAACTTTCATATATCTTTATTTTTTACATATATTAGATGCGAAATTAGTACTAATATATAATGATATGTGTGTATGTCAGCGAAAGATAACTTTAAATTTGTATACTATTTTTCATCATTAGAAATTCACACACTCCCCGTTTTGGCTTGGCGAAAAATTCTATATACTATTTGTTAGATGACTGTCTGATGCTTTTTACGCTTAAAAATAAGATAGGAATAGTTTTCCATGGTTGTTTTTCTCTCTTTTTTTATTTGGCGAAAAATATACTAATTGATAGATGATTAATCCAATGTCTTTTTTCGCTTAGCGATAAGATAAGAACACTTTCGCAGAATGATTGACAGGCAATTGCGCCAATAATTTTTGAATCTAATCTTGGCGACGTCTTCCGGTTTTTGGTATAAAAACTGGCTGTTTCATTCATTCATCTTCTTGTCTTTGATAAAGCCCGTTTAGCGGGCGAAACGCCTTAGGTGTTTATATGCTGTTTTAATATTAGATATGAGGGACCTAGATGCTTTGAAATAGGATGGAGATAAAATGGAAGTAGATAGGGTCCATTAGATGTGCCACTTGGAGGGTTAAAATCCTGTTTAACATTTATTTCATGGATTTAATATTTAGTCCATGATTGGGTCTTTGATGAGTTATAATTTCACGTTAGATTCATTTGACAGTGTGATTGATTTACTTGTATCGATAGGTGACTCATATGTATAGATGTACTAAGTTCAGTACATAGGGTCTTCTGAAAGGTACAGCGATTCCTTTAACTGCCGTAGTTTACCCATTGAGTCACCTTTACCTGAAACTGAGAGTACGGTATATACTTTAAATAAATTACCGTGGTTGACATATATAAGGTTGCTTTAAGCGAACAAATGTGGTTTTCTTATTAAGAACGGTATATATAACTGCGGATATTTATAAGTCTCTATTTACGATAATGCAGACATATGCCGCTGAATAGGTGGCTTGTTAATGTAATAACTTTTGAGACTTCGGTTTGCTTATACAACCTGTCAACACTGACCAGTCCAGTTAGAGTATATATGCTCTGATACTAATATATTCACACTTATCCATACAGATAGTGATATTACAATGTCTACCAAATGCCCAGTGACCCATTTATAGTTTTTATATCCCTTATATGAACATTTATATACTGGGATATTGCTCCCCCATGTTGCAAAAACTAGGATTAATCTCTCATATTAGGATTATCATTCGATTTTATAATATGATGTAGATGTTTTTTAACAGTCAATAATAAAGATGTTGTGTTTTTAGTGATATTATTGTATCCATCTGCATATGATTTAGAATTTTTCTCTTCATATGGGACATAGCTTGTGCTCCTTTTTCTATTATTGTTTGGGAAATATAGAGTGCCATTAATAGTAGTTTCTTTTTTTCTTTTTGACTGTATTAGTACACTATACTACTAGGCACCTACACTTAATTTAATGTTATAGTACCTCATTATTTTTCTGGGGTGGTGCTTAAGAACATTTTTTGCATATCTGTCCTAAGGGAGTCTAGAGGTGTGGGAAGGGAGCAAAGCAGAATTACCCCAGTTACCCCAAAGTTCTGACTGATTGACTGGGAAGACACAGGCAGCTGTAATCCAAGTTTCTTCCTGATCTGGCTGTTATCTCTGTACTAGGGGAGTCTGGGAAAATAAATAGCTGAACAGGGAGTATGTTTAACTTTTTTGTTGTTGACAGTGATAGGGATGGGGGACAGTTAATTAAAATAAATACATAAAATTAAAACAAAAAAAGATAGGTGACAGAGACAGGGACACTAATGTGATCTCTGACTGGGGCAGTGTCACGGTAACCAGTACGAAATGAAGGTCAGGCACAAGTACATATGATAAAAATCACCTTTATTAAAGATACAATAATAATTATATGATAATACTCCAGCAAGCCCCAGAACATACACTGACAGGCCAAGGTCCAATACCCAGAATGACACTGAGCAGAGGCCTGTACTACTCAGAGGAATAGAGAACCAGGCTATGGTTCTCTCCCCTAGGATGGATGGGCTCCCAACAGGATAGTAAACTTATCGCGTGGTACCGAATGGGGACTTTGACAAACGGAACAGAGGACAGCACAAGCCACAGTACCGTAAGGTGAATAGCCCATTGAATCAGATACAAGGAGTGAGTAGACAGCCAGAGCTACAGTTCAGAACCGGTGTGGATAGTCAGACAAGCTGGGTCATACACGGAGCGAGTAGTCAGCCAGAGCCACAGGTCAGAACCGGTGTGGATAGTCAGACAAGCCGGGGTCAACACAGAGCAAGTAGTGAGCCAGAGCTACAAGTCAGAACCGGTGTGGATAGTCAGACAAGCCGGGGTCATACACAGAGCAATCGGTAACTAGAAGCACAGGTCAGAACTGGTGAGGATGGTCAGACAGGCCGGGGTCATACATGGAGCGAGTAGTTAGCCAGAGCCACAGGTCAGAACCAGTGTGGATAGTCAGACAAGCCGGGGTCAACACAGAGTGAGTAGTCAGCTGGAGCCACAAGTCAGAACCGGTGTGGGTAGTCAGACAAGCCGGGGTCATACACAGAGCGATCGGTAACTAGAGCCACAGGTCAGAACTGGTGTGGCTCATCAGACAGGCCGGGGTCATTCCCGGAGCGAGTAGTCAGCCAGAGCCACAGGTCAGAACCGGTGTGGATAGTCAGACAAGCCGTGGTCATACACGGAGTGATAACGGAAGCCAAACCAGGTGACAACGAGGAGAAAATTAAGAGAATAATCACAGGAACACCATATAAGGGCAACTGGCCTTAGGCCTAGGGAAGTTCATATAGGCCCAAACTGAGGCAGGAATCAATTAGTTAAATGAATGCGTGCATATAAACAGGCGCCAGCGTTCAGTGACAGAAATGCGAGCCTGCACCCGTGACCCTCAGACAGAGCAGCGAAAATAGCACGAGGGTAGCTTGCAGCATGGGTGCCAAGGTACACTGTGATAGGCAGACTGATACTAGATAAGACAGAGTATTTTGTAGAGATCCAAGGCAAGACATCACACACAATCAGTTCTATTGTGTACTTTACAGTAAAAACATACACAGTAGTTGAGTTATGTCCAGGAAATGCACAAGAAGTAGGGCGAAAGAATTAGGAGCTCTGCAGGGATGTGGGATTAAAGTGGTAGCCCAAAAACTAACTGCAGTCATGGTTGCTGCAGCGGTGCAATAAATGACGGTGATCCCTTTCTTCCTGAGGAGGTTGCAGCTTGTCAAAGTCCCTCCAAAAGTTACACTACAATCAACAAGTACTATTAATAAACCATCTAAAAACACTGAAGATGACAATGAGTCGCATTCCAGTGCAGATGGCATAGTGCAAGAAGGTGTAGCAGCTCAACCAACTGCTGCATCTGACAGTGAGACAAACAAGCACAAAACACCTAAAAGTAGTAGTGAGCATTATGAACATCCCTCAAAGGGTAAAGTCAAAAGAAATTATTTGAGACCTCTAAAAGCCTAGAGAAATATAAAAGTAGTGGGGAAGAAGCAGCGGGCAGTATTGAGGATGTCCTTTCTGATGATGATGATGATGATGATAATGTACATCTAGAATTATCTTCTTCTTCAGATACAGATGAAGTTGAAAGTGAGAGAGAAGATGGCATGGTTGGACAGTTACTTGAAAGGTAAAGGCTCAGTTTTCCACCACTGAAAAGGAGCACTGTGCCTGTCTATAAACTGTCTGAGAAAACAATTGGAAAGTCAGACCCTATACAAGCAAAGATGCCAAAAATACACAGTCACCCTGTCAGTCATAATCCGCATCATCACGGCTTCTAAGTACCACTCAGCCACGCACACTAATATTGTTGAGGAAACAGCAACAACACAGGTTATCAGCATCTACAGCCTTTGCTTGACTACCTCTGCTGCTTTTGGATTTGTTCACCCACTGTGACACCTAGTAGTAATATAAATCCAGCAACATCTAGCCCCACTAGTAGTAGTAACAGCCTCTCAGGAACCTCACAGTCTATGAAGTACACAGTATGGAGATACTTCAGTCAAAATCCAAAAGCAAAGAATATTGCCAGCTGTTGTCTGTGTAAGAAGCATGTGAGCGAATGAAAGCAGGCTCTCACCTTGGCACCTCCTCAATGAGTTCCTAAAGGTGCAACAACTAGCAGCAGCAGAAGTACTCCTAAATGTTCCAGGGGCTCTAGGGAATTTAATAGAAGTGTTGTTGATGTGTTAAAGTGTGTGCCAAGATTTTCTGCTCCTGTAACAGAGTATGACTTTTTTTTGGAGATGACAAGAGTCATAAAGTGCCTACACCTATGGCCACCACTGCCACAAGTCATCTCATTGAAGCAATAAAGTTACACAGTTGTACTATGTACTGCCATCCCAGTCAAAACCTGCACAATAATAATGTAAAAGTATGCCTAAGTAATAGTAAACTTGCCAAAATGTTGGCGGTTAACATGCTGCCCTTTGCTTTTCTTGAAATCAGAGGCTTTAAAGAACTAATGTTATGTGTTTCACCCTGCTGGAATATCCCAAGCTGCAGTTATTTTTCAAGGATGATTTTGCCAAAGTTACCTAAGAAGTTAGTGTTGTGAGCAAAGGACAAAGGCACCTGCTAACAAACTTTTCAAGGCATATGTTGCTGTATTATGTAACTTTGACTTTCTCCACTTCTGCCCACAAAAGAAGTAATGTTGTGATGGCAAATGTTGCAGTCATAGAAAACATAAGAGAAAATGGCAAAGTTCTGTTGGGAAATTTATTGGCAGTGACAAAAAGGAGAAAATTGTATGTATTGTCTATTGGTGAAAACATTCACAAAAAAAAGCAAAATATAGTTTTTTTCACGAAAATGTCCTACTGGAAATTTCTCTGATGTTTTGTCCATCCCTACTCAGAAGGTAGAAGGGCAGTAAGACTAAACAGAAAGGAACAGCAGTCTCACAGGTGGAGGAGAGGCTGCAACATGGCCCACCGAGGGTAAATTGCAGGTTGTAGGCAGCATTGGGGGTATAAAAGGAGGTAAGTGTGTAAAGTAGCGGGTCAGGAGATTTGAGGGTATAAAGTAGGGGGTCATACATTTTATGTTTGGCTCCTAAACTATCGGTGTATTTTCTATACAGCCAATGCAGTTTCTCCTAAAATCCCTATCTGGCTCCTGAAAATTCTGTTTGGAATCTGAATTTATTTGCATCCCTTGGAGGGGGTATCAAGTGGGGGAGAGTATAGAGGAAGTTGAGGTTATAAATCAGGTGGCACAGGATGTAGAGTAAGTGATGGGGTGTTTTAGGGGCAAAAGGAAGTTATACACAGCTGCTGATAAGAATCATGGGTACCTACAGAAGGTGAAACATATTTAGTTATCTGGTAACTAGTAACCAGGGCTGTGGAGGACTAAACACTTAACTTAAGGAGGGGATAGCAGGAGAGAGTAACTGGGAGACTACAAAGCAGGACAAAGTTACAAACAGTGGCATAATAAAGTAAAAGTTAAGCAGTGAAATACTATTATAGACACTATAGATTGGTAAAGAGAGGTAGGAAGTGCAGAGCCTGCTACCATTGCAGAGACAGCCCCCCTTTTGCATGGGATCAGAAATGTATTGCACACCTCTCTGGAACATTAAGGGTTGTAATTTCAAAAGAAAATAGTACTAAATATTCCAACTGATTTATTTGAGGCTTTTAACCCCTTCATCCTAGAAATGCGTGAGAAATTTCACATTAAAAGTGTTAAAAGCCACATTTAAAACATTAGGTTAGTTGCATGTGTTCCCTATGGTGCAAAGGCCAGAATGGTGTTCATTTGCTCTGCATACATGTGATGCACAGTTTTGTACCACAGATATACAGATCTACTGAAACCACATCATGTGATATTCCATTGCGCTACACTCAATGTAAAGTAGGCATGATTTTGTAGCATTCAGGTGCATGTACATTTTGCATAATGTTGTGGTATTCCATTGCTCTATACACACATTTGCATGATTTCATAGTATTCAGATTCTCCATATTCGCAATATACAGATTGCTTCACAATGCATTGCATTCATGGCGTTAAAAGCCCCATTTAATAGGATTTTTTTATTTGCCCTCTATGTTGCAGATGGTTTACTCCAGAATAACTCCAGTTTGCTTTAACCCTTTGAGTTCCCGAGTGATACGCAACACATTGCTTTGCAATGCATTGCGTACCACTCTGAAACTCAAAGGGTTAATAAATATGGGACAATGTGCACATTTCTCTCTCTACAGTTCCTCTGAGCCTTATTTATCTGTGTACTAAAAAGAAGAAGAGGAAATCAGTGTACAATTATTCCATTTTCTATCTCATGCTGTTGGGGTGGTAATCAGGATTGCTTACATTAACCCTTTGATTGCCAGAGGGGTGAGCAACACAAAAGGGTTCAAGTTTTATCACTTGCTGACTCACCCACATTGGTATGCACTAAAGCAGTGATTCCCAACCAGCGCGATGTGGCTCTTTGAAGCACCACAACCTAAATGTGAATGTTAACTTTAAATGTTATATTTATAGAAATTAATATGAACAATGTGTTTGTTTTTATTATTCTGTGAGAGCTTAGAATAACTATATTTATACACTTGTAACCTTCATTATACCCTGGAAAATGACCTGTAATGACCAGATTGCATGATAGATTGAGAACCAACGTACTAAAATGTGCATTAGCACAGGGCAGATAAATAATATAAGAGCATGAAAATGGGTCTGATTTGTACATCCCCCCTTTATTTTGAATACTCTGCTTTGAGTGAATTGCGGTTTTACTTATTTATTTATTTGTTTGCTTGTCTGTATTTTTGCCTCGTGGCTGCAATAAATCAAGAGGGTCTGTCAAAATGAGTTAAGAGATTTGTTTTTTACGGTGGTGGAAATGTACTATTGTGTCATCACAAGACTTAAGGAAAGGCAGGAAATGCTTCTCATAATGAATACTGAACATCTTGGCAGTAACACAATGTGTGTTACGCAGAGTACTGTGTTTTATGCATCTGGAGTATGACACTACTACTGAATATGTTCCAAACACTTTCTAACACCTTGTACAGTTAATCTTTCACATACTCAATGTCAGTTACACTCTTTTGTTGTCTAATCTTGCTTCAGCAATAGTGAGGATGATATACTAGCATAGCTGGAAACTCTCCGGATTTGCCCCAGTGACTCCAAATTTTGTAGTGAATTGCCAAGTCTCTAGGGAAAGAAAGAGGCTGATTCTCTGGTTGTGGGGAGTTTCTTATGAAACTCCTCCCACTTCTCTTCCTTCCCAGCCAGTTCTTCCCACTTCTCCTTCTCCCCCACCCTGATTCCACACATCATATTTGTTGCCAAATGAATAAATGCCAGCTGTTGTTCAAGTGAATTCTACTCTACCTAGAACACTTCAGATTAACAATGTAGGGGACACAACACTGATGACAAAGTTGATGTAGGTGATCAATTTTTCTGAAAAACAGATAAAGTGCTATAAAATCACAGCTGTATCTTTGGATATTAGGAATGCATTGATCTGTTGGCACTAGCACCTATTCAATGAGCCTTTATTCACTCTATTAAAGCACTTTGAGTCCCACTGGGAGAACGGCGCTATATAAATACTAGTTATTATTATATTATTATTATTCCTAATTTGCCTCTATAAATTTTATTTTTTCAGTGTGTGTCCCATACATCCCAACATTTCAAACAGCCAAAGAGGGACATTTTTGCTTTAGGAGGTGTTGCTGGGGGAAGTGGCTGGTAGGTGGGACATTACATATAAGTTTTCATATTATTTCATGATTTATTGATACCTCTTTGGGCCATATGTTGAAAGAAGTAGTGAAACAGCTTAAGTTGTTTGTAACAAAATTTCAAAGTATGGTGTCGTTTGGCTCAGCAATATTTTCAGAGAGTATTGGTTGTTATCAGAAATATGTTGTTTTGTATGATTCCTGACTGAAATTGTCATATGTAAAGACAAAATGTGACCGTACTGCTTTAGTGTGCTGTTTCAGAGGAGTGTCAAGAATATAGGTATGGTAATTGTGCCTGTGTTGTGATTGCAATAAAGAATTTTAGTATGTCCTTCACTTATAGGTTTCTCACATTTAAAACTCCTCCATTATTTTCTTAATGTATAAATTCTGTTTGCGCAAAATTTTTTTGCCATTGTCTACAACAAATTTTCTTTACCTCTATACGACGATGGAGAATAGATTAGCCACACCCTTGCTCCACCCCTTTGCTTGGCAATTTTGTTGTGTCATACACAACGGACATTACTAGTTTTTTGTTATATATTCTGTAGAAAGTATGTAGTTCACTCAGAAAATTGCTTATTTTTGCCGATCAAATGAAATTTTTTGTTGTTGTCCCTTTGAACATATGGTTCTTTGTGTAAGTGAATAAAGGATTTAGAACAAGACCAATGTATTTTATTTATACAGATTCATTTACAAACACATGTACTGAAGTGTATACAAACAATAAAGAGAATTTTATTGTTTCGGAACAGTGTCATACACATATATACCCCCCACACACATTGTCTGATCTCATTAAAAGAGGGAGACCAGGGTGGGCAAGAGAGAAAAAGGGATCTGGGTCTAAAGAGGGACTGTTCCTCCTAAAGAAGGAGACTTGGGAGGTAAGGTATCTTTATACAGGAAGAATAATAAAATGAAGATTGCCTTTAAGTCAGATGTATTTGTGTTGTTTCAGCCTTCTTGCAAGCTGCAAATAGTAAAGTGTATAGTCATAATAGGCACAGTTCAAAAAGCTAAAGAGTAGAGCAAACTCATTGTATCATAGTGGACAATTAACAGATCTTCAAATATCCTATGATTAAAATAAGGCTTTTAACCGCTTGAATGCTAGCGAGGTCTCCAAGCCATTGTAAAGCAATATGCATTAGCATATTGGACTGACCCTAATAATGTATGAAAAGTGGGAATCGAGAAGAAGTTGGGTTAGAGCTTGGATCAGATCAAGAGGGTTGATAAGATGTTGCAGATAAAACCTTTCCTAGTGATCACTGGTAAGACAGAAAACACAGCCAACTAGATGATCCTTTGTCAAGGATGGCAAGATCTGTTATGGTTGTGTTATGAGAGTTTCACAACAATTTCTGTGTAGTTGCTGCATATAAATACTTTAATTGTCTTTTTTACCGCTGCCCTCTCCTCTTCCTTCACTGCATCTATGTGATCTCTGGCCACCACCATCTCCTGCTCAGTGCTGCACTAAATTGTTTTGTTATGATTTTGGTTGCCCCCTGTATTTTGTGTGAATGAACAATTTGATGCCATGTCTGGCTGTCCATGAGCTGATAAGATCATGCAAAAGCACCACCTGTTGGTGCATTCTAAGAGCATGCCCTGGCTGGTGAGAATCTGTCATGCCTGTCACACTGCTGACTGTGCTGGTTCCTGCTTGCTTACAGGAATTAGCTCAGTCAGCAGTAGGAAGACAAGACAGATAATCACCAGCGGGGTGCATATTCCTATCACCACACGGAGAACCATACAGAGCATAAGATTGTTCATTGACACAAAAAGGACTATGATTTAACCCCCTGCTGGAGATGTCTCCAATGTGTTGCTTTGCCCTGACGCATCTAGCGGGGAAACAAAGCAGGAACATCTTCACGGCCACACACACACACCATCAGCCTGGGGCAGGAGCTAACACACAATAATAAGGAAAATCAAGTCAAGTAATGCAGTGTAAATCTATGTGAGTTCTGAGCAACGGGGGAAGGTTGAACTTGCATTATTGTCCTGGAAGTAATGTAGTGGGTGTAGTTGCGTCCTGACCCTGGAGGTGGAGCAGAGAGCATGCCCAAGTGTACCTTCGACATAAGAATTTGCCAACATTCTGATGTGTCGACACTTAAGCATTCAATATTCTTATATCAACCTTTTCAACCCAGCAGCAATTCTAATGTTTGGTTGGTCGCCCAATAGTGGGTGACATTTCTAAATATTATTGTGATTTTTCTCACATAATACAAACCGCACCCGCAGATCAGGATGTACACAAGATCCTCAGAGGTACAAGTTACTCTGTGTTTAATTTTCATAGTTGCACTTGTATGTGGGTGCTTGGAAGATTGGCCAGTCAGCATAGTATTACATGTTACACAGAGCATCTAGAGCAGTCTGTCTTAAGCAGTTTGGAGGCTAAGCAGTTGGCCTGTGAGTTTTTCTTTGTTGCCGGTGCACAATCTAGTTGCATCAAAATGTCTTTTAAGGATTTCCTTCTGGTGTCATATTGGCAAATGGTAAATGAGGATCTGATATGATTAAGTTCCGGTGCCTGCGCAAGTTGTTCTTTAAAGTGGTAGCTGTGGATGTGAAATTTGTTACAAATGTCATTCTTTTGGGTTGACCTTTGGATTCATGTGTCTGCAGCAAGGATTCTTGTGTATGTACTTGTACCCGACCAAGTTCACTATCCAATAATTTAGGTTTGTATCCACGGTATAAAAACTTCTGTTGCATCATCTCTAGTTGTTTGGATCTAGCTTCAGCAGCTGTATTGTTCCTGATCACCTTAAGAAACTGGGAATAGGGGACACCCCTTATCTATGTCTCAGGATGGCAGTTGGAGGCATGTAAGATAGTGTTTCTGTTCATAGGTTTTTTTGCTCATATTGCTGTGACCAATAAGGTGACTTGCGCATCAGCAGGTACAACTACTACAGCTATTAATATACCACTTGCCTATATGTATCGATTTTGCTTTGTGTTTATGCAGAGAATCATAAGGAGTTTATCACGGTTCCCATGATTACCTGTCACTCTCTGAGGTGGTGTGTTCCTACTGGCAGCGCTTGTTATGCCCGCCCAGTATGGCCTTCTTATACCGGGCCTCTGGCACCTGTCAGGTGCCCTTTCATGGTGTTCCAGTACCAGTGCTTCCGTTGCTGTGTTCCTGCGTTCCTGTGTACCGATCCAGCTTGTCTGACTATTCTTCTGGTTCCTGCTCCGTGTATGACCCGGCCTGGCTGACGCTCCTGCTCCGTGATTGATCCGGCTTGTCTGACACTCCTGCTCCATGTATGACCCAGCCTGGCTGACGTTCCTGCTTGGTATCCAGTTTCCTGTGTTCCGGTTCCAGTGTGGCTTCGTCTATGTCGCTTGGCGACATTGTGAACTGTCAGACTTGTGCTTCTTAAAGCTGACCTCCCACTTGCTGAGCTTGTTCCCTCCGTTACCGAGCCAGTCCATTAACATTTGCTGTGCTTGCTGTCTCAGATACTGGGCATCCGTTAACACTAGCTGAGCTTGTTGCCTCAGTTACCGAGCCTGTCCGCTGATACTTGCAATGCTTGTTGCCTCCGATTCTGGGCCATCCGTTAACACTTGTTGAGCTTGTTGCCTCTGTTACCGTGTCCGTTTCCACTTGCAGAGCTTGTTGCCTCAGATATCGAGCCTCTCCATTAACACTTGCTGAGCTCTCACTCTCCTTACCGATCCATTCACTACATTTGCAGAGCTGTGGGTTTCCGTTACCATCTACCGTTAACTCTTGCAACATTACGCTTCATTAGTGCACCGGAAGGGTGCTACTAGCTCTGGTCTTACTCGGCTCTAGCAGTGTTGGGGTATCCGTTTACGCACAACGGGGTGCTACTGGCTCTGGTCCCTTTCAGCTCTGGCAGTACAGGTATCCGTTGACGCACCAAGGGGTGCTACTGGCTCAGGTTCCATTCTGCTCACGCAGTGTCATTAACCCTTTCAGTACCGCAGAGTGTCGTGGCTCTGGTCCCATTCAGCTCACGCAGTGTGCCTATTCCGTTACGCACGGCAGAGTGCCCTTGGCTCTGGTATTATTTAGCTCTAGCACCAGTGTTGGTCTTGCTTATCACCAGTCCTTGAGGACTACTGGGCGTTGTCTTACACACCACATCAGAGACTGATTATTTGCATTGGACTTACCCTAGCCTTACTCTGTTCCATTGCTTGTATGCATTGCTCTTTATCTATACTGTGTCTGCTATATTACCATATTGCCTTCAGTTACGTGTAATTACCTATTTCTGCCCTTCGGGGGCCGTGTTCCTCATTTACTCTAAATATAACTGTGTTTTATTTTTTACCTCTGGTCTGAGAGTCTGAATTACCGTTACAGAGGTGTACGCTAACAGAACATATGTTTTTAGTGATTTCACTGTATACGCACATGGATGGTTTTTATTTCATTTGTTGATTGTTTCACCATGGGGGCACACCAACCAGCATGACATCATAGAGAAACTAATGCGCCAGTTAGGCATTCTTTATACTTTAGGGTATAAATGGGGTAATTTGCACATGTTTCTTGTCCTGAGGAAGGCCAGCTGAGCCTGGACGAAACGTTGACATAACATTTAATAAACCTATACTCAGGCACCCAGGCATCTTGAAACCCTGAAAGTGAGAGTTCTTCCATTCACCATTAACTATATATTACATATTCATCATCATCTTCAGCCATTGTTAATCCACTGCGGGGTGAAGGCCTCCTCAGCAAGCCTTCATATATAATAATAGATGCAATTATACAACATTTTGATCGCCACTGAAATCTTTATCAAGACACCAAAATGGTGCATCCATCCCCCTATAAACACCCAGTGGACATAGCACAAAGTGACACTTCCACCCCAATTGGTAAAGAACATGAATAAACATCAAAATATCAACAATTAAATATATATAAATACACATGCAATGTATATAACATATACTTAATTAGCTGATTGTCCCATAAGTATAACATATAAATACACTCAGCCTGCATTGTCTCTTGCTGCAACTTGCGTCTCCAGGCTGAGAACATTTATGTACATAATAGCCAGTGCTGGGTCAAGGGTGCACTGCTGAAAAATGCTATGCATAGAAGCTCCAGCTGATTTGTACATCTGTCTGGCAGTGGCAGAATTACCCACTGTTACTTTAAAAGTGAAAACTCTCATTGTACATAATTGTGTTGCCAGACTTCTGGCTGTGCACCTATAGTGCTGGAAGTACAATCTGAAAGCAATGTTTAATGCTCTATTTTTGTCCATGTGAAGCAATCCTTGTGAAACAGGTTTAACTCAGTCTGAAAGTCAATCAATCTATCTATATATCTATCTGTCTATCTCTCTATAACTAGACTAATAATTAAAAAGTCTGAAGCTAAAATTATCAGTAGAAACAAAGCTAAAAAATGTTGTCAGACATTTTAAAGATATCTGCCAGAGAACATTCTGAATGCTTATGCAGTTTATTTTGTTAATGCTAGAATACGGAGTGCTGATAAAGTCTTATTGAAAACAGACACTATGTTGAATTTCATTTGAACTGCTTACACTCACAGGACTGAAAATAAAAGAAATCAAATGTAATATGTTCCTGTATAGGAGTATACTGTTAATCTGGACGTTAATTACAAGAATACCTACAAAACAACTTAAATAATTAAAGGAGTAGTAAACCTTTTTTATGAAAAAATATATATTGTAGGGATTTTCTTATTGAGTAAAATAAGGGTACTCCCACTGCCGAGAGATTTATATTTCCAGAGTTATTACAGTTTAAACCCATGTTTTTTTACATTAGCAGTGCCCTCTAGTGGTCAAATTCTAATTAGATTTCCTGTTAGAATCTAATGGAGAGGAAAGTCAGAAAAGTCAGACATACAGTTCTCCATAGAATGTGATAGAAACTGCCTGTCACTTCCTGTCAGTTAGAACTATCAGGAAGTAAATACAGTAAATTCACTTCCTGATTATTTAAACTGCTTTAAATTTTGAAAACATCTGACAGCGATGGGAGTGACCTTGTTTTATTCAGCAGGAAATGCTCTGTAAAATATGTGTTTTCATAAAAAAAGTTTACTGCTCCTTTAAGTGTATACTGTTACTCAGGTACGGTTTATTAGTGGGTATGTTTCCACCATTCATGAAGTATAATTACTTGCAAGAAATAATTTCTGCTCAACAAGCTGTAGAATTAAAACTTGGAACAGTCTCTATTCACTTGCATTAGGACGTAACAGGGATAGCTTTAACCCTTTGAGTGCCAGAGGGGTACGCAACGATTGCAAAGCAAAGGCCCTTAAACACTGCTTAAAAGTGCAACACTGAGATTTTTCATTTGCAATGATACTCCCAAGGAGCTCTTACTAATAAAGGTAAAATGTTGGTCTATCAGATAAAGTTTAGCATGGATCACTCTACTATTTTTCAGAACCAATTTTTGAACACTGCGAATGAATTCGTTTTATTTTATCCTCATTTAAGAGAAACTTCACAGATTTGACTTCTGTGATAAATGTACTACAACTGCCATCAGCATTATGTTCTCTAACTCACAACAACTAGAATATTTAGCCTAATATTTAAGGAGCAGGAAGGATTGCAGTATATTTGCACACTTATGAAACCAAGAACATTTATTATCATGTTGGGTTAATTTACTTGTAATGCATATACTATTTCTGGTGAAGTTAATCTTTCTCACTCCAGTCATCATTCTACAAACACCACAATCCTTTGGTGACTGCCTGTTCAAAGTCTTGTACTAAAGCACAAAGCACTCACTAATACTGCACCTCCCTATATCACCATTCTTATCTACAGATACCAATCAAGAGTCTCCTTCCACTTTGCAATGATTTAGGTCTCTTCAGTGAAGCCTGTTAGATCACATAACATTCTCTCCCAGCCAACCACACATTTAACAAACTTCTACTCCACCCTTTTCTGGAACATCACCCCTCTCTCACCCATACAACATTCCTCTTTCATTCTCATGTCTTATATACCCTCCATGATACTACTAGCTGAATGTTCTACCTTATAGTATTTATCACTTTCCTCTCCCTATCGGATCAAATGGTTGGACCACACAACTCAACATCATTATTAAGAGAACCCATGTAAGGAACATCAGAATACTTCACAATGATTTAAAGTTAAAAAAAAACCTGCAATCTTGAAAGGTCATAGGTAAAAAGTGGGTGTTACACTAGGTGCAGAAGGATGGAGGACTGGGAGCAAAACTAAGTTCCAGAGTAAGAGTGTTCCAGATCCCAGGAGCTGCACTCAAAATATGTCCTGACACCTAATGTAAAAAAAAGAGGATTTTGGGCCCCACCAGCAGTACAACCCCAGAGGACCACAGGTTGTAGTTATAATATACTAAAGACTGCAAGTAGTGGGGCTCAATGCCATGCAAAGCCTTCTAAGCCATAATGGCTAACTTGAATGTCACACTGGCAAACAATGACCAGTGTATGACAGGTGTGATATGCTCACTTTTAAAGATACCTATCAATATCCACACTGTTGCATTTTAAACCATTTGAAGTCTACAAAGGTTTGAAGTAATGATGACTCAAAATCATTGAGGAGATCTGAGGATGCAAAACCCAAAGAATTCTCAAGAAGTGAAAACCAGTATTCACAGTGGCTGAAACCTGAGCAGACATGTACAGGCTACTGTGAAAGTGAAAGCAGGTAAAAACAATGGATGAGAACCTCCCTCTGCCCCAACATCAGCCTGCTCTCAGATCCCACAGTCATCTCCTCAGCCTTGATCAAATTTAGCTTCAACTGAACTCCAGCCATGAGGTGACATCAAAGACACAATAAGTCAGAGCATTCATGGCTGTTACCAAACTATACTGAAATGAGACATAGGACGGTATTCATCAAGGTGCGAATGGATTAATGCGCAGGAAAATCAGAGGATTTCTCTGGGCATTAACCATTCGCCCATTCAGCAACATTCAGATTGTATCTGGCCATCGCTTATTTAACCAGCTCTCTCTCCTTTCACAGATTTTTTTTTAATTTATGAAGCAACCTGTTGTGAAGCACAGTATCTAAGACTTTTGAAAAATCCAAGTATGCTAGCAAAATCACACCTATGTCCAAATTATTATTTACCCTTTTGTAAAACGCAAGTAAATTCATATATATATATCTGGTGTCCCATGAGTTGCAGCCCTTTATAACATTATTGAAATAATACACATAACTAGAAGTAATAATACAAATCCTAGCTGCAGATGATGAGAACAAAATATACTTTACATTTAAAGGGAAACTAGCTCCTGTTTGACATATCTACTTCTATAAGATTGTTCAGAGAATGGTATTCTTGTTTAAAGGGATAGTAATGTTTCATAATAAAAGTATCTCTAATTAATCTTCATAGTATTTGGGCCATGGGGAGTGTTATTTCAATTCTGTCAGAGTTGTATTTCAAGAGTAATTGAATGATAAAGTATCCCCCTCCCGCCCCTTTTACTGATATAACACTGCTCAGCTAAGAGCAGCAGGGTGTGTCCAGGTAGATTGCAGAGAGGGACAATCTTCAATTAAGATAAGGGAAAAAGCTGAAAAACCTGTCAAGGGGGACGGGTTTTCATTGTTCTCACAGTAAGAAGATTGTCCCTTGCTGTTATCTGTCTGGTGGACCAGATTCCACATCTGAGGTGAGCAGCGTTACACAAGGTAAAAGGGGCTGGAGAGGGATACTTTATCATTCAATTACGCTTGAACTACAACTCTGACAGTATTGAAACACTCTCTATGGCTCAAATACTATAAAGGTTAATTGGAGCTGCTGTTTTTGTGAAACATTACTATCTCTTTAAATACTAAGGAAATGTCACATTCATTGTACTAGGATCTGTAACATAATTGACGAGCTTGAAAAACAATTTGTGGTCATCAAGTTAAACCTTTGCCTTATCATTTATTTTTTGTTGATCCAGAGGAATGATAAATATACTAATACTACTACTAATAATAATAACTGTAATAATAATAAAAACAATTGAAGCAATTGGGGTATGCAGCTCATTGCAACACATTAAATTATATGGAACATACTTTCAAAGTAGCTCGATCTGCACTAATATTTGAAAAAAGTATCTCCCAGGAAAGTGTTCATGGGTGAGTGTGTGTGTAGTTAGACAGGTAGATTAGAAAGAATAGATAGATAGATAGATAGATAGATAGATAGATAGATAGATAGATAGATAGATAGAGACTGCAGGTCCCAGTAGTAGAAGAACATAGTCCATTCTGTTGGTCTAGTAAATATATCTGGCCAGTGTATATTTCTGGAAAAAATAAAATCTGTCTAAAAGGAATTGGTGATATACCAACGAGAGTATGAATCTTTTAAAACTTGAAAAACCCCATTTAAGTACTCACTTATTGTGTTGTTTATAGTGTTTGATTGCTTCTGAAAGATGATGAATTGACTCAGCCTATGTTGGAATTATCAGACAGAAAAGTCCAGCCACCCACACTTTACACATCAAATTTCTATAATAAAAGCCAGGATTCTGTCATAACATTAAACTAACCATATTCTAACACAAAGATACATCAGCATCTAAGATGACACATGCAGCAATCAACTGATTGATGTTTAGTTTCTGTAAACTAACATAAGGAACTTAACTAGCCTTTTCTTAAATTATGAGGTACATTACCAGTTTATAGGCAATCAATTACTGTATATCAAATTAAATATAGACTTTTTAAAATAAATTAATATATATATATATATATTCCACCATTAAAATGACACTAACGATTTTAAATTGAGAAATTATAGCTGTAGGAATAAGGGACTCTTAGGCCTGGACTCATCAAAGTGTGGGAAGAGAAGCATTTCCAATCAGTCGCTCTTTAGAGTCATCATTCTGGATTTTATCATTTTTATTCCCATGCATTGTTTTCTCAGAAATGTATTAATGAAGGCATTCCCTCTCTAAACACACATAGATTTTGGGATCCACCAGGCTGGACCTAGAAGATGGGAGGAACAGCATATTGATTAATAAGCGAGCACCATATATAATCCAGACAATGATGAAATCAGAGGATTACCTTGCATTTTGAGCAATTCACCTAATGATGAATAAACACCTTAAAATGTTTAACAGAAGCACTTACTGTAATTTCCATTTATATGTTTTTTGCATTGTATCTGTAGTTGTCTGTATTTTCTGTGCTGCATTTTAGGTCTCCATTTAGCTTTTACCTCCCCACAATAAATAATTAGATAGCCTAAATAAGATTAGCAATAAAGAGAGAGACCCATCCATGATTCTCAAGTGTCATGAAAACCTTATCAATGGTGTAACATGCCCCTGTTCAGTTACAAACTACAGCAGAGTTGACCTGATGGAATACACCCAGTCATAGCTGAGGAACTTAGTTCAGTAATACCAAGCCCCTTATACCGAATAATTATTCATTCTCTATCATCTGGCATAGTGCACTGTGACTGAAAGCAAGCAGATGTAGTATCATTATTCAAAAAGGGGGCATGATCTAAATCAGGAAATTATAGACCTGTGAGCCTGACGTCTGTAGTGGGTAAGATATTAGAAGGATTACTAACTGACAGTATTCAGGACCATACATAAAAAGTGCAGATCCTTTACTAATATATATCTTTATGTAATTGCACAGCAGGTCTTAGATACATTTACTGAAAAAAACAAAGAAAATTCCAACCCGTACTATTATTCTTATTGTAATATTCTAATACAGCCATGAGTACCAGAGACCTGGTGCACAGCGCCATATTAGAATAAGAATAAGAGTAAGAATATGGGTTGGAATTTAAGACCTATACACAGTGTTAGCACAATTTTCTGTTTTTTTTCCAATATATTTGTATACTAGCAACATTATTTGTAGGGGCAGCCTGGTTTTATGAAGAATAGATCAGCCAAATGAATTTACTTGCGTTTTACAAAAGGGTAAATAATAATTTGGACAAGGGTGTGATTTTGCTAGCATACTTGGATTTTTCAAAAGCCTTAGATACTGTGCTTCACAACAGGTTTCTTCATAAATAAAAAAAAATCAGTGAAAGGAGAGAGATCTGGTTAAATAAAGGATACCAGAACATTGTTGTAAATGGAATCTTTTCAAGTTGGACAAAATCTGTAAGGTGCCACAATGTTCAGTCCTGGGCCCAATGCTTTTTAACTTGTTTATTAATGATTTAGGAGTGAGTATTGAAAGTAGTGTCTCAGTTGTTGCTGTTTAAGGGGATACATACAGAGAGGGATGCTACTTTCCTGCAGAAAGATTTTGATAAACTGAGTGAATGGCCAGAAAAGTAGCAGATGAGGTTTAATATGGATAAATGTAAGGTTATACATTTGGGCTGCAGAAACAAACATGATACATATATACTAAATTATAAACTACTTGGGGAATCAATTCTAGAGAAAGATTTAGGAGTAGATAGACAATAGACTTCAAAGCAGTGTGTAGTATCACTCAGCTGCTGCAAGAGCCAGTAGGGTACTATCCTGTATAAAAAGGTATATAGATACATGGAATGGGAGTACCATTCTACCTCTATAAAATATTTGGTAAAGCCTCATCTGTAAAAAAAAATTAATCTAGTTCTTCATATGCTCTGAGGTGTCTCTGAAGTGGTTGTCTACGACTACCTGAGATAATGCTGACTACAACAGCACTGGGCACTAATCACAATACATTAACTGAATTTATGTCTTTATTATTATGTCTTATTATTATTATGTATTATTATTATGTCTTTATGGTTTATTAGGGGTGGGCGAAAAGTGTGAAAAATTTTCCACAAAAGTGTGCCAATTTCTCGCTTTTCCCACAAAAAATTTAGTCTCTCTGCCTATACAAAATGTTCCTCCTTTTCACTTATTTTAAAAAATTTTCCACCTATTTTAACATATTTTTCACCTATATTTCCTATAGGTACTATATTTCCCACTGTTATTTTACTTCTTCTGAGGGCTTTAGAAATAAATGGCTGAAAGTCAAAGTTGTGAGTCTTACAGCAAAATATGGCTTGAAAAATGTGTTAGCATGCAGAATGCATTTGTCCTTTGCCCACAACACTTTCTTGCTTAAGTGACACTGGAACATATTCATGATGATATCAAGTAATAAAAAAAAAATAAAGTACAACCTACAATGTGGCAGATATGTATTGTAGTGGTGGTGGTGGGGGGGCTGGCATGGTGTGATTTGTGTTTGTATTTTTACCATTGTCATACTCTATCCTCCTTCTCAGATTACTGACACACATTACTTATCAGTCATAGCGGTGGTCCCATCTGTCCTCTACCTCCTTACCTGTGCTGCTGTTAATATATTTGTCCTGGCTTTGTCTGTCATGTGTGGTTTCTGCTACTACTGTTACTACTACTACTGGAGCTAGATGATGATGAAATTCTACTGCAACTACTACTAGGTGTCAATGGTGCAGCACTTACAGCAGCAGCACCAGAGGTATTCGTCATATCTAACACTTTGGTTGTTAACCTGTGTTCCTATTGCTGGGTACTAAAAACATGTGTGTGTGTGCCTGAGTGGGACTTGGACTTTGAAGAGGCAATGATGCTGAGGATGACTAATATGGTGACTGTGTGTTTTTTGACATCTGTGCTTGTCCAGGGTCAGACTTTCCAATGGCTTTCTCAAACACTTTATAGACAGGCACATTGCTCCTTAAAAGTGGTGGAAAATTCAGCCTTTGACTTTCTGCTAATCTTATAGCCCTGTCATCATCCACACTCTCAACTTCATCTGTATCTGAACAAAAGAAGGATGCTGGATGGATATATTCTAGATCTGCATCATCATCAGTCATCATTAGGTTATCCTCAGCAGCATCAGCATCACCTGACAATTATTGCCCACTACTCTTATATTCTTCTAATCTTTCAGAGGTCTCAAACTATTTCTTTTTACTTTTACTGTAACAAAGTTCCCTACTATGGGTGTTTTGGTGCTTGGTTGTCTCACTGTCTGATGCAGCAGGCGGTTCAGCTGCTACACCTTCTTCCATTATGCTTCTGCCAGCATCATCAACACTTGAATGCGACTTGTTGTCATCCTCAGTGTTCTTCTTATATGGATCTTTTATTTCTACTGGCACTGGTGGTGCTGTAACTAGTTTTGCTGGGACCTTGACAAACTGCATCCTTCCTTGGAGTAGAGGGATCATTATCATTGATTGCACACGTTGCAGCAACCATTGCTGCAGTCAGTTTTTGAACTACTATTTTACTCTCATGTCCCTGCACTGCTCCACCCCTCCCCCTTCCCCTTCCCCTTGTGCATTTGCTCAACATTGCACAACTACACTGTGGTTTTTTTACTGTACGGTACACAACACAACTGATGCAGCTGTATGATGCCTTGCCTAAGCCCAGTCAGCTGTCTGTCACTGTCACCTAAGATATTTATTTATTTTTCTTTTTTATTTATTTTCTTATTTTCTTTTTCTTTTTTTTCTTTTTTTTTAAGTTGTCCACCCTGTTGTCTTATCATAGTCTGTCCAAAAAAAATTATAACTGAAAAAGAAAATTAACAATATCTTTCCCCAGACTTCCCCACCCAGCACAGGGACAATAACAGCAAGGTCAGAAAGCAAATAGGTCAATAGCTGCCTGTGTCTTGCCTGTCAGTCACATGGAATTTTGGAGTATTTGGGGGTCAACCTCCTTCCTCCCTTCTTATTCCCTAGAGAGCCCCCAGACTCCCCTAATACAGAGAACAAATGTCCTACCTAAATGACTCCCTAAACTAAGCTTCAATTCCCCTTTATGTGCCTGTCTCCTCTAGCTCAAAAACATGCTGCTCTCTCCTCTCACAAACACAGAATGGCTGCTGTGAGAGCTTGACAACCATTTTATATGGCAGTAGAAAACTTTTCTGTGGTGGAGAAATATTTTTCTTCCCATTGGTTTCAATGGGCGGAAAAGACGGAAAAAAAGCAGAAAAACTGTACTTTTTGCAGGAAATTTTTTGCAAAGCGGAAAGTGCCATATTCGCCGATTTCAGTTTGAGGTGAAAATTATCACCCATCCCTATTCATTACAAACAGCTAAAAAAATATAAGTCGTTTTTCTCTGTGTCGAACAGTTAACACGTGTTAAAAGCACATTGAGGATTATATTTTAGGGCAGTAATTTATGAATAATTAATGACTGCATATGCTAATTGTATGTTATAAAATTATTTAGATGTTAATGTTTCTTTAATAGCCACTTATTTGAAGGGTACAATTCCCCTATAACCCCTTGGATGCTCATGATATCTCCAGAGCATTATGACACAATGCATCCAAGAGGTTAAAGTAATCCAGAATTCAGCTGCAAACTGAATTTTAACCCAGACTGAATTTTAAGCCAGAAGGGTATGCAATAAATTGTGATCCCCTCTGGCACTCAACATTTTAAACTATGGCATTAAATTATGAAGGGAATAAAATCTGAACATTCTATTCAGCAGACTCCTCTTTGTAAAGGCCATGTGTATCAGAATCCTGCATTGTAAAGAACCTGCCTATTTCTAATGAACACCCTGAATATGCATAAGGGTATGATATCCAAACAAAGCACAATCTGCATTTATTCTAAACCTTGATATAATTCCTATGACCTTTGCTACCATGTTATTCCATTAACATGATGTCAAACAACAAAACATATTTATTCTCTAAAATCCAATAGGAAGTAGAAATTGGTAATGGTCAGTTGTTTTAATCATGAAGAATGGAGTTTAACCCTTTGAGTGCCAAAGGGATAACCAACGTATTGAGAAGCAATGTGTTGGATACCCCTCTGGAACACAGAGAGTTAAGCAATATCATATCTTGATATTAGGTTAGGAATTTTTGACCTTTTATGTCAAGTTAAAGAGGTGCAATTCTATAGCAAACCAACTGGACCTTATAATTAGCATTCTAGCACTATGGTGCATCTGGTTTGCTCCAGAATTGCTCCTCTTGGCAAATAAGTCCCTTCTTTCATCAAATGGATCATTTGATTTCTGAAACTGATTTATTTTTCATTATTGAATACTTTTTGTAATGTTATAAAAAGATGAAGTGAAATAGAAACGATGTTAAAAGGGTAAAGTATTTATTTTGTATTGGTATTGTCGGCCTCTATTACTTTTGTACAAAAAGACTCCATATCTGTCCTTTCTCAATCCCTCAGACCAGGACTGTACAAGTTCAGTCCTGACGAGCCACCAACAGGCCAGGATGTACGGATTTCCTTGATTAAGCACAGCTGAGTCAGTAAAAATGAATGAGCAACCGATTAACTCACCTGTGCTTAATCAGGGAAATCCTTAAATCATGGCCTGTTGGTGGCTGTTACGGTTTTCTGACACTCAGACCAGGTTATAAAGTAAAAACACAGTTTTATTGAATCAGAATGATAAACAGTGCCCCTAGGGGCCAGCACAGGTAAGAGCAGTACTGACAAATACAGACAAGGTATGGGTAATATAAACAGAGGAATAAGTACAGCTAAAGGCTATAGTAACCCCAAAGGGTTAACAGGAGCAACTGGAGAGGCTCAGGCTAGATTGGCCAACGCCCAGGATAGATATCAGTCTCTGGAGAACAGTCTCTAGATGTAGAGCAAGGAACACAGGATCAGCACTGTATCACTCTCTAAGCAGAAACGGGATGCGCCCCTGTTGTTCTGAGCTGAGCCCGTACCACCACCGTGGGCTAGGAGGAATGCTACTGCCAAACCTGAAGTAACCAGAATAGGAATCGCCCAGGATGTGAGTAGTAAGTAACCCTGCGTGTGCCAAAGGGATAGTGTTACGAAGCCCTTGGGATGCCACAATAGATGACAGTTGCACAAGCTACGAAGAGCCGATGCACTAGGCAGTGCATGTGGAACTGTACACTTTGAGAGAATGAGAAACGGAGCCAGGACACCCTTCCGGTGTTGCACAGAATCCTATAGCAAGAGCGAACAGACTACCGGCGCCAACCGGCTAGTCACGGTGCACCCCGAACACCGGACAAGCGGAGCTCTGCAAGGACTGGTATTGCATCAAAAGGCGACTCAGAGTGTAACGGCTCAATGAACCAACAGAGGCTTGGCAAACTAAACAAGTGGCACGTAACCAGAGACTACAGGCACTGCACAGGTTAATCTGGTACATACAGAAGAGCAATGCTCAGCAAGTAAATGGCAGGCAACCTCAGGCTACAGCTGAATGAGCGAGAGAGGAACAGCAAAAACAGTTCAGAATGTCGCCAGCGCGACCGGAGGACACTGGAGCAACAACCGGACAGGAGCGATAACCGGAACCGGATGGAAACAGCCACAGGAACACCACCAAAGAACGGATCAATCACGGAGCAGGATCAACAGCCAGAACCGGGTCGAATCACGGAGCAGGGTCGGCAGCCAGAACCAGGTCGAATCACGGAGCAGGATCGTGAGCCAGAGCCTGGTCAGATCACGGAGCAGGGTCTCCAGCCAGAGCCGGGTCAGATCACGGAGCAGGGTCGTCAGCCAGAACCAGGTCAAATCACGGAGCAGGAACAGGAGAAGAGTCAGACTAGCCGGGTCGGTAAACAGGAGACACTGGAATTCAGCAACAAGGCGCAGCAACAGGAACACCACGAAAGGGCAACTGACAAGTGCCCAAACTCCAGCATATAAAGGCACATCCTGGGCGGGCCAATCAGACTCCTCCAATGCAAAGGTAACACAGTCATAGATTGACAGGGAATCACGGGGACCGTGATTGTGGCCCTTCAGGACTGAACTTGTACAGTCCTGCCTTAGGCTTTGATGATCAAAACTACAAAAGATTACATTGCTGCAGAGAATGGAAGTTGTACTCCAGAAAAAGACTAATTTTCCCACTGCAATTCTGCACTCAGAACATCTGGATGAGCACTGAGAGAGAAGAAATACACTCCCAAATGACCCAGAGACTGAATTCCTCAGTGGCCTGAGCCTGCAAATTCAGCAGTTGTTAGGAAATTTCAATACAACTGAGGTGAATTAGTAATGGGTAGTGTGCTGTGGATAGAAGAATGTCAAAATGGTGTCAAGACATGATGATGCTAATTAGTAGATTATTGTTAATGACTGCTCTATAGATGAGCATAGCATATGTGTGTGATTCCTAAAAAAATGTACCTATTTTAAGAGCTGCAAGTTCAGTTCACTGCACAGAACTGTATCATATTAAATATTCTCATGAAAGTTTTACAAGATATTACATAGCAAGACCTGTTCAATTATATGAATTGTTTACTATTGTAATCAATACTTCCATGTAGTTTGGTTTATTTGACACATGCCCATTTGAGCCAACAGCAGCTAAACTTCTTCTCCCTATTGGTGAAATTAAGCCACTTCAAAATTCTCAACCTGTCAAAACAGAAACTGACTGATAGTGAGCTGAACTGACATCAGAAATCCCAGTCAGCTGCAATGTAATCTCTGAACTGGTGATTTCCACTGGTGCTTTATTGATCAGTTTATCAGCTGTCAATCTGCCTTGAAGTGTGCTTTCAATGAAATTGAACTGGTAGAATGTGATAGCTCAAAAAAAAAAAAAAGTTCCAGTAGAGCACCAAGCACGTTACACCACAGATATTGATAAATAAAGGAATTGCACATATCCAAGAAAATATATATATTTTGTTATATTTGCCATTCACCTTACAGCAACTACACTCCAGTAAGAGTTTTCTGATTTACTCATTCTCTTAATGTATGTCTGTTCTGAATTTTGAACTAGATTTAGTAGAATAGAAAATACGACTTTACTATTATTTGTATAATTCATTTTACAGCACCAGCATATTCTATAGTGTTGTACAATTAGTGAACTCACTACACACTTATACCAATAGATGCAAATGCTGGAGAGAACCGTGAACACAACAGCTACAATCTCGCGGGAGAAGGGGAGCAAGTGAAACATAAGGCACATTCAAATGGAGCTCCATTTTCTTAGAGAGTAGGGAAAGGTTTGAGCCAACTACAGATTTGGTCAACCAGGTTGGTTGAAAATTGCCAGGTCAGTGGGATGAATGTATCACTTTGATTCCACAAGAATCAGCATACTGTTCCTACACCTTCCTAATGTTCATTTACTAAACAACATTTGAGGAATATCCTCCCATTAACACCACTTGTGCCACGGAGAGGACAAGGTGATAGTCTGTCAGCATTTTGGGCCAATCTTTTCTCTAAGCCTTGCTTTGTCCAATGTACTAAAAAGGTGTAGAGAAAACTGGATTTGTGTATGCCATTTCTCTGCTCATGCTATGGGACTGGTGGTGCAGGGGCTTGCTGGTATTTGCATGATTTCTTTTTGATCCTTTCTGAGTTCAGTTTCTTTGCCTTTGACATATATGGCTTTGGATCCTATTGGCCTGAATTTCCTAATTCTGGTACCTGTGTCTATCTTCCACTGCCCGGTTATAGAGTCTGTTTGTTTGCTTACGAGCAGATAGAGTTTTGTTCCTGATCTGACATTGGCTTGTTCTCGAATATTATCTGTCTTCAGTCCTGGCCTCTGCTTGTTCTTGACCATCCGCCTCCACTCCTGACCTCGGCTTGCTGTCCACATTCATCTGTCTACAGTCCTGACCTTTGCATGCACTCAACATCTCTGTGTCTCCAGTTCTGATATTCTGGAACCTCAGGGTCACATGCGAGGATATCAATAAGGTCAGATAGCTTAACTCATCCCCTCTGAAAGCACACAAAGTCCTGGATATTTTCTTAACTTTTATTGGAGAAGTCACAAAAATAAAAGGCACTTGTAGATGGCATATTGTGTGAGAGAGTGCTTCTCTGGGGGAAGGTAAAAACGGATTGCTTTGCAAGGGAGAGGTAAAGTCAGAAGTGTACTCTCAGAGGCAACAGGGTAAAAAGAAACAAGCCAAGTAAGAGCCTAGCAGGGATAACAGAAAGTGACTAAGGAACAAACTATCTTGTTAGAAAAAGACAGGGGGGATGGAATGGCCCATCTCAGTCATGAGAATAGGAAGGTTGCCATGGCAACCAGTTACTAAATAGGGGGGAGAGGGAAATAACAAATAAAGGAACTTGTTCCAGAACACTCCCCGTCTGGTATCTGGAGATACCACTATATCTAAACATAAGTTGAACATATATAAAACATAACAGCAATGCAAAAAGTCCAAGTTCACATAACAAAGAAATGCTGGGAAACACGCTGGTTCCAGGGGTTCTCCTGCCAGGGATGTCAGGAAGGTGCACTGATCAGTGAGTGCTCCACAATGTCTTTCAGAGTCCGTAGGGAGATGGTCAGTCTTTTCGTGGATGCAACTAATCTCCCCTGCATACATTTCTCTCTGAACGTGATGGAGAACAGTCTCCTTTGCCTTTGTGAGTTCATCTGTAGTATGTAACCTTTTGCAGATGTGCCAACCGTGGCAGCCAATTGTTTTATCATCAGGCATATGGTGGAAAGAGATGGCTATGTGTCTAAGGTGTGCCATTGCTCGCAGGAGGGCTGTCCACCTTGAGAAGCGATGGAATCGTTGTGATCCGAACACGTTTCTTGGCAGTATGTTCGTAAGTAGAACAGATGCTTGAGGTCTTATTTCTAGGTCCCTGTCAGGATCTATAAGTTCGAAGTCATCAGCTAAGGTTAACAGCGTTTCATGTGTCAGAAACGTTGGTCCTGTAAGCCACAACGAATTTTGAAGACATGCTGTGGGCACTGATCTAGTGGCAGTATCAGCAGGATTCTGATCTGTGGGCACGTGGTACCATTGATCTGGTTGGGTTGACTTCCTGATCCTTTCCACTCGGTTAGACACATACATGTAAAACCTTCTTTTCTTGTTGCATATGTAACCTAACACCACCTTACTGTCGGTAAAGAACCTGACTGCATCTAGTTTGCAGTCTATTTCATTTTCAATGAGCTCTGCCACCTCTACTGCTAGTACTGCGCCACATAGTTCGAGTCTGGGTATAGTATGGTCGGGATGTGGTGCCAGCTTAGCCTTGCCAACGATGAACCTGGCATGGTGTCTACCGTCTGCGTCTGTGGTTTTTAAGTAGGCCACCACTGCTATTGCCTTTGTCGAGGCATCTGAGAATACACAAAGCTCTTTGCTGCATGTAGCAGTGAGGGATGTCGTCGAGTAGGTGCGTGGGATCTGAAGTTGCTCAAGGGTCTTCAAAGAATCCTTCCATGTCTCCCACTCTTGACGCCTTTCTGGAGGTAGTGCGGTGTCCCAGTCCTGTTTTCCAAAGGATATTTCCCTGAGAAGAGACTTTCCTTGAATTGTGATTGGGGCAACGAATCCCAGCGGATCATAGAGGCTGTTTACCGTTGACAGGACTCCACGTCGGGTGTAGGGTTTTTCTTCGATTGACACCTGGAATGTAAATGTGTCTGCCTTGAGATTCCAGCTTAATCCGAGGCTCCGCAGTATGGGAGGTGTGTCAGTCCCCAGATCCAAATACTTCAGGTCACTTGCATGATCGTCAGTATGAAACGCCTTCATTACTGTGGCACTGTTGGAAGCTATTTTATGCAGTTTTAAGTTGGCAGTTGCTAGCATCCTTTGCGTTCGTTTGAGCAGGTCTATAGCTTCTTCTTCTGTGGGAACTGATTTCAATCCATCATCCACATAGAAGTCTCTTTCAAAGAAATTTCTAGCATCTTTCCCATATTCTTCCTCTCCTTCTTGGGCTGTCTGTCTTCTAGGTGAACGGAAGGGTAATGGTGCCACCCAACTGCCTGATTGGTCTTTGAAGAGATCCTTGTCCATCAACTTCAGGAATTCTCTGTCTTCCATCGATGGTGCTTGCTTGTTATCATTCCTTGTCGTCTGGAACACTGTACATCCTAGGTCATCTGTGTGTTTTTCTGACTCAGGAACGTCTCTTTGAGTTTTGATGATATGCCTTTGTCTCTCTTGGTTCCCAAGCTTCTCTTTGACGTGGAAGTGGTGTGGACATGGTTTAAAGAGAGATGCACGATCATTCTCCAGTAGGTTTGTTCGCAGAGTTCTTACATTATCTGGTTTGCGTAGCTTGTCGATACATACTTCGCCCACTATCACCCATCTAGGTCAAGCCTTTGTGCACACGGAGCATTATGGTACCCATTCCGTTGTTCACGGATTTTATGTGCTCTCATGATGTCTCTGCCGAGTAACAGCAAGATCTGGGCGTTTCCATCTAATGGTGGGATGCAATCAGCTATCGCCTGGAGATGAGGGTGGTAGCGTGCCGCGTCTGGTGTAGGGATTTTGCTTCTATCCTCCGCCATATGATTGCACTCTATGAGTGTGGGGAGAGGCATCCTTACTTTGCCATCCACTGAACATATGGTGTAGCCGTTTACTCTTCTCCCTGTTGTTTCTATCCGCCCTGCACACGTCTGGAGTGTGTAAGGGGAGGCGCTATCTTGTATGTTGAATAGGTTAAAGAATTCCGACCTGACCAATGAACGATTGCTTTGGTCGTCAATGATGGAATACATTCTTATGGCTCTTTTGGGTTGTCCATCTGGGTACACTGATACGAGACATATCTTAGAACAAGATCTGCGATCGTTGGCTTCTCCACAGATCTCTGTACATTTAGATGCTACAGATAGGGGGGGTGTCCTCCGCTCTTCTTCCTCCCCGCCCTGCTTTGTCACAGGGTTCGGGGCCTGGATTGATTTGGGCTTAAAGGACTCTGGATGTAAAGCTGCTACATGCCTGTCACTGTTGCACTCTGTGCATTTTATAAATTCTTTACACTCCTTGAATACATGACTTGTAGAAGCACAGCATTTAAAGCAAACTCCCAATTCTCTGAGTAAGGTCTTGCGCTCCTCTATAGGCTTCATTCTGAACCCAATACACTTGCTAAGTGGATGTGGCTTTTTATGTATGGGGCATTCTTTATTAAGGTCCCTTGATTTCTTGTTTCGGGCGACCGACAGGTCAGGATTCGTGTGAGTTGTAGAGGACACGTCCGTTCTGTGGACCGAAATGGGTGTTCTAGCGGTACCGTACCTTGTCCCTGGTCTTTCATTCTTCAGGTTGCTTGCAGTGGGTGCAATCTGAGTACCTAAGATGAAGCTGGGGTCGTTTTTTGATCGGGCTGCTTCGCGGATGAAGTTCAGGAAGAACGAAAAGGGGGGGTAGGCAACTTGGTTCTCCCTTTTGTATTTTGAGCCTTGTGAGGTCCATTTTTCTTGGAGGTTGTAGGGTAGCTTTTCCAAGATAGGTTTCACTCCACGAGCGGAGTCTAGGACGTTGAGACCTGTTAGGGATTGGTCTGTCCTTGAAGACTCCAGCTCCTGTTCTCGCAACTTTGTGTAATATTTGGTTGTAATTCTGGGGAAATTGTCGACTCTCTTGAAGAGTGCATCTTCGACTGCTTCGGGACTACCATAACACTCTTCTAGTCTTTCCCATACTAAGTCAAGACCAAGTTGAGGGTTGTTCACATTTGCTGACCTGAGCCTCTTTGCATGTTCTACGGATTCTTTCCCCAGCCATTTGGTTAGTAAGCTGAGTTCTTCCCTTGCGGAGAAGCTCAGACTCTTGATTGCATCTTTGAATGTGAACTTCCATATCCTATAATTCTCGGGACGGTCGTCAAAGTTGGTAAGTCCCGTCTGCACCATGTCGCGCCGGATCATGTACTTGCCCATGTCAGTTAGGCCTGATGCATCAATGATGTGGTCTTGCTCTGGTGTGGTTTCTGGGAAGGGCCTTGTGATCACCCTCTCCTTGCTGTGGATGTTTGATGCCCGCTGGTCAGTGTGAGGAGCTGTATCTCTTTGCATGGGCGTACTTGAGCTGTGAGCCTGTTGAGGTGCAAGCATATGCGTACTGGTGTGTGGATTGCCGTTGCGGCCTCGGCTATCCCAGCCTGTTCGTACCCTTGAAGGGACAGCGTCTTCTTGTGGGCTTAGCGATTCATTGGCATCTGAGATGTTGCTGTCTGTGTTCTGAAATAGTGCACTGGTATTAGCACTGGGGAGACTCCTCACGTAATTTGCAGTGCGTTGAGTTGGATCTTCTGGGGCCATCTGGTCATACATCTGCTCCCCGCCGTCCTGTTGTGCGGCTGCTTCCAAGACTTCAGCCTGGGCTATGGCAGCGGCTGCATCTTCTTCCTTGCTTAGGACTTCTAAGTTCACATCCAACTCAGCTTTCCTACGCGCAGAGGTGGCGGCAGCTGTGGCTGCTGCTGCCTGCTCCTCTTCTTCTATGCATGCTCTCTCTGCCCTTATGGCTGCCTCTTTCCGACCATATTCGGCCCTAGCACGTGCGGCCTCTGCTGCAGCCCGAGCCTTGATGGCATTTGTACTTGCGCTAGACACATTAGATTGCACTGATTTATCTGACCTGGATGAGTGCTTGGATATGCTGGAACGCTGTGAAGCAGTCTCCTGGAGGAGCTCCTTTCTTTCTTTTTGCGCCTCCATGACGGCAGTCTGCACAATGCTGTCACGTTCCAGATCGATAGTTTTTTGCAGGTCACGTTCTCTAAGGCTATCAGTTGTATTAGTTCTTGTCAGATATGTGAAATATGCCTGTGACAGCGCTACATAACGTCTGTGACATGACTTGATCTGAGTTATGGCTCGCTTTATCTCCCTTTCTTGTTCGCTAACATTCATGACATTAGCCATTTCAATCTCCGTGTCTTCCCATGCCTTTTCTAACTTAGAGCAGTGCGCCTCAATGTCAGCTTCATATTTTTCATGGGCCTTTTGTGTCAGTTTGACTATTCGCTTAGGCCTTGCGCCTTCATGAGTCTGTTGCGTAGCGGTATCAGTGTCTGACCTGTAACTCTCATGCGTGGTGTCTGGTGAGGATCTGAGTTCTTCCATGCTGCAGGTGTATGAAGGCCTTTAGCCAGAGCAAGTGGCGTGCGGTCTGTAGCCTGCGTCAGCAATGAAATACTGCTCAGATGGTACCAGTGGGTGTCCTGCAGCAGTCAGCGCAGAAGTAGCTGTACAAAGCTGGAGCTTTCTGGCAGATCCCAATGCACACAGTATCCGTTTTTACTATTCTGGAACCTCAGGGTCACATGCGAGGATATGAATAAGGTCAGATAGCTTAACTCATCCCCTCTGAAAGCACACAAAGTCCTGGATATTTTCTTAACTTTTATTGGAGAAGTCACAAAAATAAAAGGCACTTGTAGATGGCATATTGTGTGAGAGAGTGCTTCTCTGGGGGAAGGTAAAAACGGATTGCTTTGCAAGGGAGAGGTAAAGTCAGAAGTGTACTCTCAGAGGCAACAGGGTAAAAAGAAACAAGCCAAGTAAGAGCCTAGCAGGGATAACAGAAAGTGACTAAGGAACAAACTATCTTGTTAGAAAAAGACAGGGGGGATGGAATGGCCCATCTCAGTCATGAGAATAGGAAGGTTGCCATGGCAACCAGTTACTAAATAGGGGGGAGAGGGAAATAACAAATAAAGGAACTTGTTCCAGAACATCTGACCTTGGCTTTTTCTCATCTTCCACCTGCCTCCAGCAACATCTCAACATCCACCTGTTCGCCCTACATCTGATTGAGAGTTGAGTGGATTCAGCTGTCAATGTAAGCACACCAGGCCTTCATCCGCCAGCTCTGCTTTTAATTCTGATCACCAATCAAGAATACGCTAGACTGGGTCTGTTCATCAGGTTCTCATCCGCCAGTGTAGATCAACAACTGATTGTGTGTTGAGAATTCATCGATCTGGGTCTGATCACCAGACATTCATCCACTAGTGTGGAACGGCGATTGATTGCCAGTCAAGCCCTGAACTCGGCATGTACTTGACATCTGGCTGTTCACCCTCCATCTGATGGACAGTAGAATGGATTCACTTGACAGTGTAAGCTCACTAGGCATTCCTCCTTCAGCGTTACTCTGCGCTAAAATCTATGGAGACATTTGCCTGATTATGTAAACTCTCCAGGCCTGCATCCTCTAGCGCACCTCTATATTTGATTGACAGAGGAAAGATTCACCTGACTGTGTAAGCTCACGAGGCCTTCATCCTCCAGCTCTGCGGTCTGATCACTAGACTTGTGCGATTTGGTTCGGCTAATTTCAGAATTCAGATGAATAAGGCGTATTCTGCATCATTCGGACCTTCCGAAAGCCATGGTCCGCCCACAAAAAAAAATTAGAATCCGAAACGGACCTAGTCCGAAATTTCGGTGTAAATTTCAGACGGCTCTTTCCCGCCTGAAACTATTACAATGTTGCTACATGCTACTAAAAATAGACAGCACATCACTTTCCCGCCTGAATCTATTACAATGTTGTTACATGCTGCTAAAAATAGATCTGTTAAAACAGGCGCTTTACAGTTCATACAGAGTGCAGATATTAACCACATAAGGACACAAGCAATTTTGGCATTTTTGTTATGTGTGTTTGTTCATTGTTCTACCATAATTCCTATCTTTCTCATTTATTGCACAAACACATATTATATACCATTTTTTAAAGGGCAGAAAGGACTTTAATTTAATGTGACATATATATATATAAGTGTGTAGCGGTTTATAAAATACCCCTTCCTGTCTCATTAGAGATTTAATATTATTATTAATTTAGTTTAATGTATCTTTTATTTTTATTTGTGTAATTTTAATTTTTATAGAATATTTTACATTTCTTTAAAAATTTGGCCGAATAATTTGGACTATTGCCGAATTTCATCCAAGTCGAACAGGTCCGGTCTGAAATTCGGATCCTCCGAATGGGAAAAAAATTTTGTCCGAAATCGAATTTTACCGAAAATTATTGCCGAGCACAAGTCTACTGATCACCAGTCAAGAATCCATTAGAATGGGTCTGTTCACAGTCCCTCATTTGCCAGTGTGGATCAACAACTGATCTCCAGTTGAGAATTTGTTTGCCTGGGTCTGTTTGCCAGGCTCATCTGCCAGCTTCGATCAGTGACTGGGCTCCAGTCCAATTCACCAGACTGAGTCAGTCTGTCAGTCACGTTCTGTCTGTTCTGCCTAAAATTCTTCACCTGCTCCCCAGTCGAGATACCCCAAGCTGTTCCTGTTTTCCTGGTCTCAGTTTGACAGCCCTGTTCATCACCTGATCAGCTAGAATCAGCTAGAATCAGCCTTATTCATCTCACTTCTCTGCTAGTTGTTCTACTCCATCAGTGTCTCCTGCTCTCTGTTAGAGTCATCCAAGGATTCTTTCTGTGCAATTCTTCACGGTACGTGGTTCTTATCCTGGTCCTCCTGGTCGTGGCTCAACTGGGGTCAGATATCTGGCTTCACAGTCTGCAACTTTAGTTCAGCTCCGGCCACAGCAAAGGAACACCTCTGACTGTTCACATTCATGAGCTACACACCCCAGACAACACACTCTAGCAGCTTAGAATTGCACAGAGTTCCCTAAACCATTACAGTATTAGTCCTATACTGGCAGAGTGTGTCCACCGGTATGTACTTAAGAGCTCATACACTATATTGCACATCCTGAATAGCATCCTTTGGAATTAGACACTAAAACCTTTGGTGTTACATTGGCAAATTTGTACAATCACCACCATGTGACTTTGCCATAGTGTAAGTTTTAGAACAGTTAGTTACTTCTCTAAATACATGAGTTTTGTTTAACTGGAAATGTGTTAATATCTCGAGTCATGGCAATTCTCCATTTTTGGCACAGATTGCACTGCAGCTGATAAATGTTATCATTCATTGTATCTAACAGATTGCCATTGGAGTGTACATTTGTAGTGGAACAATTCTGGGACAAATGAACTGAGCATTAAGAGACAAGTAAAATTCATATTCTTTTAGATAGGGATTTTAACCCCTTTCATGCTAGAGACGTCTCCAAAGAATTGCTCTTCAATGCTTGGAAAATCTCTTTAGTATGCAAGATGGTAAATAACCCTCTTTAAAGCAATAGGAATTTAGGGGATGTTTATTTGTTACCTGTGGTCCAGTTGATTTGCCCCAGAAATGCTTTCCTTTTTGTTTTCACATATGACTTTAAAAATGAAAAGGTAAATGTAAATGATTGCTCCTAATCCTAACCAAGATAGCATTGCAGAGCAATTACAACCTGTTACATTGGTGCTCTGCATCTGTCTCCTATAAATGATGCATGAGTAGTAGATTCCTTTTTCAGATATCAGTTACTACAAAGAAATACCGCATTCATGAACCCTTTGTGTGCCACATGTGATGCATTTTACAGAGCTCATTAAAATTTGAATGTATTTCTTGTACCATACATATAAGCAAAGTAATACAAATAAACAAATGGTGTAACACTGTTTAACTCCATGAGGACCAGAGCACTGTGCAATGGATTGTGAATTGCACACCCTTCTGGCCTTTAAGGGGTTAAGAAGATTGAAGATGTTTTATACCATGTTTTTGTTGAAATTGAACAGAATACTTAGCTCACAATGATGTCTGGCAAGTAAGGGAATAATGCACTTACCTTTGCAGTGAAGCAGACAATACAATAAGGACACTAATTGGCACTTATAAGAGAAGTGTTTAAGTTCACATTACATTCTTCAAAATTCTTTGTTTGTGCTGACTCTGGAAGAGAAATAGTGACATCTTGTGGACATTTTCCACATTTAGGATTTCATTTTTTTCCTGTCAAACCGATGAAATGTTTTACTAGATTGCTACTGTGCAGTGGGACTTTGACTCTGAGGCAGGGAAGTTTTAAACCAATGATGGGCCCTGGGCAAAGATTAAGGTAGCAGACCCTTTAACCTAGAGGATGCTAGAGAAGGCATCAATGCATTGCAAAGCAATGAGATGGAGAACTCTAGTCTATAGTATCCATGGGTGATAAATAATAATTAGAGTACCCATTTTCCTTCTTACTAAAAGTAAGTACTCAGACTTAGTCACTTCACACTATTGTGAGCTTACATTAAATTAACTTTGTAGAATGTTGTGTGCTCACACCTAGTGTCACACAATGCTAAGAGATTATACATGCAGCTACTGAGACTAGTGTTCAAATAAGAAATAGAGCAATTCTGGACAAAACCAACAGTACCATAAGGAACAAACCAACTGGTGCTTTCAACCATTTGTTGGAGACCTCCCCAACATTCAAAGGGTTACAATACCCATTTAAATCACTGGGAATATTGATAATTGTATTTGTTTCCTATGGTGCATTTGGTTTGACAAAGAATTACTCCAATTTTCATTTGCATATGTCCTGAGTTTTTACAATGCTGAGTTTTCATATATGGCCTCACACATTCAGCAAACTATTTGTGTGTCCTGTATTGCAGGGGAACCGGGGGTTAAAACTATGATAAATATTATGATTTCTCCTTGACTGGGGGGAGGATCTTTCAGCAGTATGTCCTGGGAAGCTGCCCACTTCGTCCTATTGTTAGGTCAGAGGTCATCACCTCCAGTCCTTGTCCCTAATGCATCCTCATACAACCTCCATGATGCAACCAACTGAATGGCCAGCCTGCTTGCACTACCTATTCCTGTTAAAGGGACTGGCAATCTGAGGCCCTCAAGCTGTTGTGGACTACAACTCCCATCATTCATTGCCTGGCCAGGGTGGATGGGAGTTGTAGTCCATGACAAATGGAGGGCTTCGGATCTTTCATTCCTGCCCTGTTGGATGCTTTGGCTAGGCCACGCTGCAAGGATTATCAGGCTAAGAGTTTAAGAAATCTTATATGCATCAAAGAAAACATCCCACTGATTTGAACTGGCATTTCTCATGATGTCTTAGAAGGAGGAATATTTATAAAGTTAGCTCTTTAAGGACCAGAGGGGTCTGCAATGCATTGCTTCACAATGTGTTGCTCACCTCTCTGGTCCTTAAAGGGTTAACAGGTAAAACAACTGCTCCATAATTCTCATTCATTACAGTGGGATTTTTTTTCTTTGCTAAATATGGAGCAGTAGTTTTTCTCCAAGATTCTTCCATTATTATGCTGATATAGATACCCCTTTGTATCAATCCAAATCACTTGCTATAGCTCAGGGTTGGGCAACATGAAACCTTCCATTTGTTCGGGACTACAATTTCTGTCAACCCAGACAGCCTACAGTAGGGCCTCAGTTGATTGTAGGCTGCAAATACCCTTGTATATAATGTCACTAATTGTTTTTATGTATTGTCACCCCATTGTACAGCACTGCAGGATCTGTTTGCTCTTTGTTAAAAAATAAAATAAATGATAATAATTTGCTACAAATCACATAGAAGATACACCAGAAAAACAGTGCAATTTTCTTGTGTTTTTACAATTTTCTGATTTATCAGTGAGCGTCCATATATAAACCATTTGGCTCGACTAAATCCCAAACCTTATTTGGTCCTTGATCTTGTTTTATGTTCAGGATAGCCTTACGCCGATGCCAGACATGCATCAGATAGGATTCACTTGAAATTGGGGTGCTGTGACATGGAAAGTGAGCTTAAATATATTTTGGACAAAATATGCAGCAAAAACCTCATATTTATCAACAGAGGTATAATATATCTTTTATACATGTACACATCTGGATAATATTATGGAGGATCACAGGTCTGTTTTTTGTTTAAAGGGATAGTAATGTTTCATAATAAAAACAGCTCTAATTAATCATTTGAGGATTTGGACTTTGGAGAGTGTTATTTCAATTCTGTCAGAATTGTAGTTCAAGAGTAATTCAATGACAAAGTATCCCCCTCCCGTCCCTTTTACTGATGTAACACTGCTCAGCCAGAGCAGAAGGGAGGTGCCCAGGTAGACTGCAGAGAGGGACAATCTTTAGTTAAGATAAGGGAAAAACCTGAAAAACTTGTCAAGGGGGGCAGGACCTTCATTGTTTTCATACAAAGAAGATTGTCCCCTGCTGTTATCTGTCTGGTCTTACAACCAGATTCACATCTGAGAAGAGATGGCTTACACTAGGTAAAAGGGGCGGGAGGGGAAACTTTGCTTGTGAATATCTCTTAAACCATAAAGGTTTGAGAGATAAGACTTATAATGCTCTTCATGTTTTTTTTTTAATGCCTACAAAACAAAATAAAGATAAAACAAAGTATTACTATCCCTTTAAGCTTTTGCTTTAGGCCTAGACCTAACTTTTAGGGGCCTGGAGAACCCCCTCATTCCTTGCTGCTAACTGTATCTTATTCACTTGGGTTCCTATTTTCATTTGTATATTAAGTATTTGTTATGGTGAGCTAGTGCTGTGAGTTTCTTTTCTTTCTTTATGCGATTAAATTTCATCACTGTATTAACCTCTACCACTTCTGCTGGTAGGCTGTTCCACTTAAATTCTTATTACACCTAAGTCTCTGATCCTCTAGAATATGTTTATAACCACTCATTTATTAACCCTTTAAGGAACGGAGGAATGTGCATCCCTTGAACAATGTGCGTTTTTTTGCATATTTATGCCAAAACGCTTAACCTGGTCCTAATATTTCTTATGCTAGCCTATTGAACAAAACATACACACACACATAACTGCATGTGCTTATGTTTTGCATTTCTATGCAATGGGGCATATGCACTAAAGGTCCAAGAGGGCTCACAGTGTTGATGTCCTGTCAGAGCAGTGCTGAAAGCATATTGATAGTATGCACTAAAGTATCTTCTCACATCCCCATCGGTACAACAAAAATCTGCCCATGTCAACATCCATCCAACATGCCTTCACCAAGTTATTAGTTTTTACTCATCTCATCGACGATGGAATATTTCCATATGGAAATTAAGCAGAATGACTAATTTCTATATGGAAATACAGGATAATGAACCATTCTTGTATTCCTGGGGGTGTGTTTATATGTTAATGTGGCACTTCACCCATTCATTAGACTCTGATAGCAGCTTCTTCTGTTGGAGTTCACAGTCTGAACCTTGCCTACCTGAGGCTGGCGAAGTTGGGATCTCCATGTAATTTCAAATGCAATAACAGCCCTCAGTCAATCAGAAGCAGGTAGGGTTGTGAACTGCTGTAGATGTGGAAGGGATGTTCCCTCTCACACATCACCAGCAGTATAAGAATCCTAAAGTCTGACAGCATTATCTCTGCTACCCCACTTGGTCAGTAGGGGAGAGAATTGTTTCAGCACCACAAAGAGCATCAGTCCCTTAACCCTTTGAGTGCCATAGGGATGTGTTTTGCGCACCCCTGTGGCACACAAAGGGTTTAAAAAAATAAAAAAAATGCTCTGAGCACTTCACAATTGTCCCCTCAATGTGTTGTGCACCCCTCTGGCACTCAAAGGGTTAATATACATGTTATGCGGAAGATCTAATATAATACAACAAAAAACAGACAACATATGTTTTTGACATTGACTGTGTGGGGGGCACCTTATGTCAGATTTTACTGGAAGGGCAGCATGTCAGAGTTTACTGGGGGGCACCATATCAAAGTTTATAGGGGGGGCATTGTGTTGGAGTTGATAGGGGGAGGGGAGTATGTCAGATTTTTACATTGTGGGACAGAATGTTGGATTTCTATATTGTGGGGCAGCATGGGGAACATCACCACACTGCCTGACACCGCCTAGCCTTGTCCCCTTGCCCATGCAGTGCCCATTTGGATTTGTTGCTACCAGTAGGCAAGGGAACCAGGATGGGGGGGGGGGGTCAGACAGTGTACATGGGGTTCTGTGGCTACCAGTGGGGGCAGCTGGTAGCCACACAAATCTCCATGGATACTGTCTGACCCCCAGCCTTGTTCCCTTGGGAGTGCACAACAAATATGGAATAAATATGATACTGAGCTTAGGGGATAACTGTGTAGTGCTTGGTGTACTTTTTTAACCCTTTGAGTGCCATGGGGGTTGAGCAATGCACATCCCTATTGTAAAGAATGGTTTTTGGTGTTCTCCTCACGGTCAGTTGGGGGTTAATGCTCTGCATTAGTTTAGCAACAGCAGAGGGGCAGGCACTGTGAGGCCACGTGATGTTTGTGAGAGTAATTTGGAGATGTCTCCTATACGCAGTGTTATATAACCAAGCACATACGCATGCGTAGTTTTAGACATCTTAGGGCGTAGCCTGTATTTTAACCTGTAATCAAGACAACAGTGTTTAGAGCCATTTTGGAGACTAGGAAGAGTGTACCTGGTCTCAAGTCAGAGAGGTAGAGATTATTACCTCATCCAAACTTGTGTGTTGCTGTTTAGCCATTTGGGACGTCAGGACTGTCGGGCTATTCACCTGTGTAACGATCCTACAGAGTTAGCGTGGAAAGGCTCTCCCACACTAATGTTTTGCTCCAGGGGATAGATAAGTAACTTGTTTGTTTTATTGTATGTCTCTTTCTATATACACCAGAGCCGTATGTCTCTCATACGGAGGAACCTCTGGCAGATCTCTTGTAAACACCAGAGCTGTATGTCTCTCATACGGAGGAACCTCTGGCAGATCTCTCTTTCATACTTGTGTGAACTCTGACCATAACCTGTTTAATTATTGCATGTTTAAATAAACTGCATTTCACATCAGTGTTTGTCTTTATTCTGAACTTCCAAACTTCTATTTGTAACACCTATGGCACTCAAAGGGATAAGGGAGTGATGCTGTCCATGGTGTTGAAAGGATCCTCTCCACTCCCCTGCTGGCCAAGTGGGGAAGCAAAGAGAATGCTCTCCGACTTCTGGATTGTCTTACTGCTGGTGATGTGTGAGGGAGGGCATCCTTTCTGCATCAAGAGCACTTCAACAATCCTGTATGCTAATGTGGACCTTCTCCTCCCCTCCCTTAGCATCCCTACATTTTTGTGCCTATGACAATGTGTGCCTACATCGAAATGTCTAATTGCTTTGAACATATTGCCACAGCATCAACCTTTAGTGAATCTCCACCCCAATGTATCCCAGTTCCTTCAAGATACAGAAAATAATCACAGTGGATACTTTTTCTAGGAAGATATATTATGTACTTTCAGATTCCTAGCACTTCATTATATCAGTGTACATGTATATCTTTTCTATCGACTGTGACAGAATAGCATTACACCAGCTTCTGTTTTGTTTTCATAATTTATTCTCTAAAAACGTACTTTGTTTAACCCTTTGAGTGCCAGAGGGGTACGCAAGGCATTGCTTTGCAATGCGTTGCGTCCCCCTCTGGCAACCAAAGAGTTAATAGTTGATTGAAATGCCCTTTTTATGTTACCGCTTCAGAATTAGATTGTTATATTTTTAATGCAAATTTATTTTGCTCTCAACTAAATACGACACCAATGAATACGTTAAATGGGAATCAAATCAGTTTCCCCAAGGGCCAGATTGATTACACAACAATTTCCCATATTTATAAAAGCAAACTAGAGTTACTCTGGAGTAAACCAACTGCATAATAGGAGACAAATAAAAATTCCTACATTCCCATGTACTTGAATAGAGCACTTTAGAGCTTGTGATGCATTGGATACCTCTCTAGCATTCAAGAGCTTAACAGCCCAGTTTAACCCTTTGAGTCCCAGAGGAGTACAGAACATTTTGCAAAGCCATGCATGCCATACCCCTCTGGCACTCAGAGGGTTAATTTTATGGTGCAATTGGTTTACTCTAGAAAAACTCCAGTTTGCTTTTATAAATATGGGCCAATGAATCAAGGTCCACGTGCTAATAAATAGGTTAATGACATCAAAGACAGTCATTTTCAATATGAATTTAATATGAATACTGTGTAAAATCTCTAGCTAGGTTAGTAAGCTACTTCATAGTTTCATACTTGCCAATATTTCAAAGACATTTGCAAACCAGCGCTCCCCTCTGGGTCCATAGCAATGTACAGCATGATGCCAATAGAAAACCTTGTACAACAGATTTCAAATTGTACTTATACAGCAGAAAGGACATCACCCAGAGCAAAACGCTACATAAAATCAGATACATAAGCAATATTAACAAGTGGGAAAGCACATAAACCATAAATATTTTAATAACAAGTGCACAGAATAGGGGCTTATAATTCTTTTTTAAAGCCAGTTACATAAGCTGGACAGTAGGTTGCTGGGACAGGGAGCCAGAATCAGGGACTGTCCCCAGAATTCCCGGCCAGTTGGAAGGTATGCATTCTGCTGCACCAATGAATATACAAGACATTAAGGGGTGTATTCAGGAAGCGAATGAGGTATAATTCCAGTGCAAAGCAAGAGTAGCATCCCACAAATATCTGAAAATTTAAATAGGAAATGTTAAATCCCTTGAATGCTAGATAGACCTCTAATTCATTGAGAAGCTCCAGCATTCAAGAGCTTCAAAGCCAGAAATGTTCCCATTTGAATAAGCAAACAAAGCCAAGTACAAGCAGTGTGTTTATACTAAAAAATCACTGTGTTTTATAAGAAAATTACTTACAAATTTTACAGTGTACCACAGGTATTGATACAGATGTATGCCCGCACACCCCTTGCAATACAGAACACACATATGATGTTAGTGTGCTCTGAGTGCCAGCAGGCACAGACAGGGGTTAGGATGGGGGTGCACTGCCAATCATGTGCTCTCCCTCAACAATGCTCTCTGATAGTGAGTTGCATTTAAATGATTGGGAAACATTTATTGCTCATAACAAGGGACCCGTTTACCTGTTTAAAAACATTGGGGGAGGGGGGCTAATGTATGGGAAAGGTCCACTTTAAATCAATGGGAAATTGTGTTCATACCTTATGATGGAGTTCGTTTCATGCATAATTTCAAGTCAGCTCGGTGTTATAACTAGTCTCTGCAGGGCTCCAGTGCAGACATTATTTTGTGCACCTAACAGACATATTCTCCCAGGGGAGTAACTGAAACCTGCTGGGCCCTAGGAACATTTGGCCTCCTTGGGTGCTGGGCCCAGTCTAATCTGTATCCTCTGCACTCCCTGTAGTCACACCCCTCATTTTAGCTGCTTAAAAAATGACTCCAGGGGCCATGGGCGGATTGTCCTATCGGGGGATCGGGCATTCCCCTGTGGGCCGCTAGATCATGGGCCGGTGGGGGGAGATCAGAGTATCTCACCTCACTGTCCCACGATATTTTGAAGGAGAGGTCTGTGTTGCCACAGGCACTCTCCGTGACAGCCTTCGCGTTCCTTGTTAACCCTCTGAGTGACAGAGGGGTACGCAACGCATTGGTTTGCAATGCGTTGCGTACCCCTCTGGCACTCAAAGGGTTAATGCAGAGCGCCAGGATTTGATATACTATCCTGGCGCCTGCTCTCCCATGCAGCACAGGGACCACAAGGGGGCGTCGGTGCAACTAGTGGGCTGTGTTAAAAAAAAAAAAATCCCGGGCTGGTATTCCCCTACAATCCGGCCTAATTCAACAAGCTAAGGAAGTGCAATTCTGGACCAAACTATCTGCACCAAACGGTTAAAATAAAAATTCCTATTGATTTGAATTGTGTTTTTAACCCCTTGAATGCTAGAGAAGTCTACAACACATTGCTTATCAATGTTTTGGGTATTTGTTTAGCATTCAGTAGTTCTAAACCCCCCAATTAAATAAATAGAATTTGGGGAATTTTTATATGGACCCTACTCTGGAATTGTTTTTTCTCCAGAATTGCACGTCTTTAACATGACGGATAATGACACATGTCTGCATGACTCTAAAGATAAGCTAAGGATTATTATGTTTTACAGTTGGTCGTTTAACCAATCAAAGGGTTAACAGAGTTTGCATGAAATTCATATTTTGGGACTCTCTGAGATAAAAATCTTCCAGTGCACCCCTTTGTCTATTTTTACAGTGCAATTATACATTATTTGTATAATACGCAAAACATTGCCAGTGTTATCTTACTATTTAATAATGATCACAAAACAAAATGATAAAATACTCCATATATTGTTAAGCATTTTCTTGCTTGGCCCAAACAACACAGCTAACAGAAGGCAGAATGGTAATAGTCTCTCAGGGTTTCCAATATCACGGATTCAGGCTTTTTATTAAGGCTTAGTATTGTGCCAGTGTGTTCAATAAAAAGAAATGGGTATCAGGAGGTTTTAAGTAAAAAAGTAACGGTCTTTATTGCTAGAAGTAGACTGTTGGCTATAGGACAGTACATGAATTCCTGAAGTTTTACAGTTCTATTATAGGGTCATAGATTTTTTTTACCCTATCCATGTATTTTTATATCCTCCATAGAGGGACATGAAGGGATTCAACAAAGTACAGCAGTGAAGTACATTTCAAAGGAGTAGAAATGTTAGGTCATAGTCTAAAACTAAAGGGACAGAGGCTTAGGTGTAATGTAAGAAAGTTTTACTTCACTCTGGGTAGTAGATAAGTGGAATAGGCTACCAGCCGAAGTGGTAGAGGTTAATACACTGAGGGATTGTGAGCCTGCATGGTAGAAGCACAGCACTTTCCTGAACATAAGACAAGAATAAGGACCAAATAGGGTTTAAGGTTTTTACAGTAGGAAAAATGGGCAAAAAATAGTTCTTATCTGCCGTCAAATTCTGTGTTTCTATGTTTAGGTAGATATGAGCAAACTGTATAGTAGAAAAGGGCAAACTAGGAAGTGGTGAGTTAAAGGAAAGTAAAAACTCCTAATAATAATCCCCTACACACACACAGACACACACACACACACACACACACACACACAGACACGCACACACACACATACCGTACTATGATCATACACTCTTAATGCTCCCCCCCATGATTTCTTTCCTTGTGTCCATGGAGGTGGACATGACAGCTCCTAGCAGGATCACAGGACCCAAACTGCACCCATTACACTAGTATTGAATAAATTGCCAGGCTTCCATAAAAGATACATTGACAGTTATTTTTAAAACAACACCTGAACTAAAATTGTAAGTACATTACTTCACAATGTTCTGCATGCCCTTCTATTCCTTAAAGGATTAAGAAGGCTCATGCACCCTGCATGTTTCAGTTTGAAAAAATTGCCAACCACTGTCATGTCTTCCTCCATGCACATGACATCCAATACATGCTGGATATCTTATCTCTCGAACAAGGGCAAAATGTACAGGGGGTTTGTGACCATAGAAATGATGGAATGTAAGCTGTAATTCAAGCTGGCTGTGAATGTGTTTGCTTTGTGTATCCAGGGTATTGCAATTCTTAGCAGACTGACAACACTATATATTTGGTGTGGGAATATTTAATGAGAGTCTTTAGTTGTAATGTGTATTCCTGAATGAGATATTCAAGTAATTTATTGTAATATGTGATTTTTTTACTCCACAAAATAAAGTCATTTGGGAGAATCCTGTTAAATATCAGTCACTTTACCATATTTAGATATTAAAATAGATAGACTGATATTCAGACAGACTAGACAGAGATACATAGATAAACAGACTGACAGCCAGAGAGATAGCAAGATAGACAGAGAGATAGATAGATAGATGGACGGACAGATAGATATTCAGGTTTATTGAAGAAGATTTCAGAGATCATCAATTGCAACTGTAGATAATATATAATAATAATCCTTTATTTATATAGCGCACACAGATTCCGCAGTGCTTTACACTCATATTGGTTCCTGTCCCCATTGGGGCTCACAATCTAAATTCACCTGTCAGTATGTTTTTGGAGTGTGGGAGGAAATCGGAGTACCCGGAGGAAACCCACGCAAACACAGTGAGAACATACAAACTCATTGCAGATGTTGTCCTTGGTGGGATTTGAACCCAGGACCCCAGCGCTACAAGGCAACAGTGCTAACCACTGAGCCACTGTGCTGCCCATTTACTGTATTTATAAAATATATAAATACAGTAAATGGAGCAGACTTCTTGAAAAATAGCTATGTAGATATGATCTTCTATTTTGCAGATGTAGAAACACATATTCCTATAGCTGTAGTTCAAATGTAAGGCAAATATAACATTCAAATAGGCTGTAAAACTTCCAAAATGGTGGGTTCATCATGGATGAAAATATATACCAATCTACCAGACAGTTTAAATGATGTTTTTGTGAATTTCCACCAACTAGAATTTTAGACATTTACACATCTATGAAATTGTTAATCAGAGATTGGTAGGTAGATGCTATATACACAATTAAGTATTTAACTCTTTGAGTGTCAGAGGGGTGTCCAAAGCATTGCTTTATAGTTTGTTGGATGCCCCTCTGGCACTGAAAGGTTAAACAGAAGAATATGAGAAACAAAGACCATTACTGATTCTTAGTTACAAGGCAGAGTGAACCTGGAATAATTCTGGGCCAAACCATCTGCACTATAGGGGACACACAAACATTCTGCAAATGTTCTTTGATTTAAACAGGGCTTTTTACTCCATGAGTGTTAATGAAGTCATGGGAAGCAATGTGTTGGATACCTCTTTAGCATTCAAGGAGTTAAAAAGTTCATTTAACACCATGAGAGTCACAGTGGTGTGAAACTCATTGCATCGCAATGTGTTACACTCCGCCCCAGCACTCAAAGGGTTACAGGATAGCTATCACTCTGATAGTGTATTATTGGCAGATCTGTTCTCCTGGGAAGAAACGTGTAGATGGAGCAGAAGCTCAGGTGTGACCCTCAGTAGACCAGTGGAGTAACAGAACGGGGCTGTTTTGTTGTTCCGGCAGCAAGAGACTGGAGTCTCACAGCTCAGTCTCCTGTCCTATGTGATGCAGGTCCCCACAATCCCTATTCTTTGGGCGAGAAAGCTGAAGACATATATTGTCTATGGAGGCTGCACACTCATCCTGCAAAGTTTGGGTCTGAGATCCACAAATATTCAGGTTGTGTTCAGAAGGTCAGTCTTCTGACACCCCTCCAGATGGCTGACAGAAGCCATTGTGTGCCTGCACGCTCCAGCCCTGGGCTGACATAGGAGCAAACATAGCTAAATATGATTTTCCCTATAAATAAATTACCATTTTTATTTATCTACTCATGCAGTTAGTTGGCCCCAGAATTTTTCTTACTACAGTATTTTTCTTTTGTGGTAATTAACCTTTTGAGTGCTTGGAGAGTGCCCACCACATTGCTTGTCAATGTGTATGATACCATTCCAGCACTCAGAAGGTTAATATGCAGTGCCTGGGAGATATTTTGCCTAGGGGGAAAGAAACAGCTGTTTGAAGAGTAGCAAAAAACAACTACTGTACTCACCCTCAAAGCACTGAATGTGTGTGTTGGATTTAATGGAACAGATGTTCTGTCTTAAAGCTCCAGAGCTCACTAAGACTTTTGTCTGGTGTCAGCTTTTCAGAATGCGGGCTTTTCATAATGAATTCAGTCATTAATAAAAGCAATTAAACCTAACGGTTTCTCTGTGGCTATGGGAAACAGTCATCCTGTTCTGTTTATGTCAAAATTGCAAAAAAAAAAAAAGCTTTTTTTAAACAAAGCTAATAATTTTCTTTTGAAAACCAAAGCATAAAACAGTTCATTGATTGAGAATGGAAGAAAATATTTCTTTATTATTTTTTTCACATGTGCTATCTAAACCAAGCATTATTTTATTCCTCTATTGCTATGCAGATGGTTTGTATTTATTAGAGTTTTTCTGTTTTGTTCCTAATCATTATGGTAGATTGAAAATGAAAAATGAAGGTTCTTCTGTGATAATGCAAATGTAGATATGACATGGAAAAGAAACAAAGGATAAATATATATATACTGAAAGGATGTCTGGTGTTAACCCATTGACTGCTAGAGATGTTCTTAGCCCTTTGAGTTCCAGAAAGGTATCCAGTAAATTGCAACACAAAGTGCCTTATGCCTCTCTGGTACTCAAAGTTTTAGGCATTGCTTCAGCTAGGATCAAGCTTGTTAAGGAAGCCAAACCTGTGAGCCACAGTGGATTAATGGGAAAACCATATGGGCATCAGAACCCCAGTTACCGCTAGCCAATCCTACAAGAGACACTGGGGTGAATGTACTATGGGGACTCTGTGCTAAATCGTGCTCTGGAACCAATTTTAGTGGCTCAGTGCCTTATGTCAGTGATTAAGAAGCTAAGACACAGGGGATGGGGTTAACAAATAGAATTCAGCACTAACCCATGCACTGGAATTGATTTTCCTGTCCTACAACTGAATACCATCAATTTATGTCTAAAATAATCCACTTAATGTCTCTTGCGCCAAGGGCACGGCAGTGTGGAGGGTTTGGAGGCATTCTGGGAGTTCATTTCCTCTGTGCCTTGTTGTACATGATGAAATAAAAAGGTGCAGAGAAACTGGCACAATGTGATGCCATTTTCATGTGCATGTTATGGGTATTTATACTAGACTTAAAAAAAGAAAAAAAGAGAAAGGCGCATACAATTCTAAGTGTAGACTCTTTTGCAAGGGGATATTCCACCTTCACCACCTTTTTTGTGTTTTCCTTCACCATGCTGAGTAACAACTTCTCTGTGTTCACGCTGCACTCACCTTTTGATGAGGCAGAACCAGCCTCACAGTATATACACTTTCACTGGATAACCCCCAGTGTTGGTTTCTTTGGTATCAACACTCCAGCTCTCCAACCTTCCAAACCAATACTGAAACCACTGGACTTCTCCATCTTCACTTGGTCTTTGCCTCACCCTCTATCTAGGGTCTGATAGGACCTACTCAGTGGACTAAGATAATGGGTTTGGGAATATAAGACTCTGGAGTATATAGAATATTGAATATATTTATTCTGGGGTCATCCAGTGTAAAAAATATAAATAAAATATTTTGATATTTGTATTCATACTAGACTTGGTGGCATTAAAGTCTTAATGACGGCAGACGTGTACATTGGTATGCACTATTGTGGTCAAACAATCTAGGGCATACCAACAAGTGAAACTGCTGGAGTTGGAGTTTAATGTACATGGAGCTGAACATTTGTAAATTCTCCCACTGACTCAGAGGCAAAAAGGATAGTTAATTTCTTGTGTCACCTCCATATATCCTTAGGTTTTACCTCGCACTTCTACAGACGCCAAGGAGCAGGAGCAGCTTCCACCAAGTGTCCTAAGAACTACATATGTCTGAGTTAATACCACTAGAAAATGGATTACCACAAGAATCATTCTTATCTCCTATTTTTTTTTTATTTTTGTGTGCATACTGCGAAAGAAGTACATGAGTTCCACCTGCCTGAAGCTGAATCCTGAGACTAGTATCTGGTGACAACAAAATTGCTGCCCTGGAATTTGAGAGTTTACAGCTAATTTATTCAGACCATGGGCAAAATGTTGAGTTTTGCATAATCTTGCTTTACTGATCCTCACAGCAGCAAGATAAAAAAAAAAACAACACACATAGAAAAACTGAACAACCAATCAGCACCAAGCCCAGGCTATAAGAGTCCAACCCTGTACACAGCTTCATATTCTTTGCTGCTCCTCACGTAGGTCAGCCACACTTCTAGGCTTCTGCGATAGTTTGCCCTATTGCCTTGTTCTTCATCACTTTGTGTTATAGTTTGTGGTTATTTAAACATTGTCTTTTATGCCTGTTTATCCTATTGATGCTCCGTTTTATCTAATCTCCTTGTTGCTACATTTTTTCCATGTCTCTGTGCTAATCCCCTTCTAGATTTCGCCCTTTATTCCTGTCTCCCGTTTGCCCTGAGCCGTTCTGGCTTCAGTCTTTCCTTTGCCCTGTTTCTTGGCAGTGATCTCGCAAGATTCCGGCGGCCATCTTGAATCTTGCGAAATTGCCATCTTGTCTTTCACTCCTACCAACTCCGGATTGCTTCTCATTTTACACTGTTTACTGTTCAGTCCTGCCTTATCCTCTGCCTACCCTCCATTCTCCCCTCATAACAGGTGAGCCCTGCATTTCTTCGGTGGGTGAGGTTCACTACCTCAGTATGTTACCATCTTTTGTATAGGTGAGACCCATTTATAGTCATTACTAGTGACCAGTTCTCTCCTACCTTCCACCTTATCCTAGCTGTTTGTCATGGCTGACCCAGCCTCTGTTACCTCACCCCCTCCTGATGTCCAAGCATGGATTCAGAGGTCTATCCAGGTGGCGCTGGCTAATTTACCTCCCACCAAACCTCCTACCTCCCCTCAGATTTCTATACCCCTTTCAGGCTCTGATTCTGAAGGTTCCGCGGGCTCTCCACCAGCTAAAAGACCCTGGAAAGGGTTGAGTGCTTCTGCTCGCAAATGCAAAGGTCCAGCTAAGAGTGCATTGCATCCTTTAACCACTGCTCCCACTGGCCTCTTTTCCTCTGTAACCCCTTCAGGGGCTGCCCCTACTTTGACTGCACCTGCCTCTGGAGATGCCCCAGATTACTCCTCAGCTGAGGAGTCAGACTGCCAATTACCTCAAGAGTCTGGGTTGGATGAGCCCCTCCCCAGTTCTGAGCTTTCAGCACAATGCTCCGACTCATCTGAGGCGGATTTGGTTTACACCCCTCAGGGTGACGTGCTATTTGACCCGCGATTTATCCACCAACCTAGATCGGCAGAGTGGACTCCTCCAGACATTGCCCGATACCTTCAAGTCTGGATGCGAAAATCTCTTGACAAGGAGGTTCTTAATCAGCTCAGGGCCTAATGCCCCCGTCCCACTATTCTGGGTAAAGTTCTACAAGTTCTACAAGTTTTTGTTTGGTTCCAGTTTGCTGCTTCTTTCCTGCGTTCGTTGTTTTATGGAAGAGGAAGCTGTGTTACAGGGTTGGACTCTTATAGCCTGGACTTGGTGCTGATCGGTTGTTCAGTTTTTCTATGTGTTTTTTTGTTTTGTTTTTTTTTCTCTTGCTACTGTTAGGATCAGTAAAGTAAGATTATGCAAAATATTTGCCTCCTGTCATTAATAAAATTCTGATTATTCTGTCACAAAGCTAGAATAATCTTCAATTAATTTGTGACCATGGTTGGACAATAATGAAGGCTTGGCGAGGCTAAGTCTCCCCAAACCTAAATGACTGACTTCAAGTCTGTATGTCCATCTGAAATGGAGTCAGCATAATCAAAACAAAAGGATTCCAAAAATGATTGAGAGCCAGAAAGGGTGTCTACAGCACTGGGCACTCCAGTGGCATTAAAAGAGTTAATATAACTTAAAAGCAAATTCAGCATGGTATTTATTTCACTATGAAAGAAGGATAACATTGAGAGATCCACTCCCTGCTGCCTCCATCTATAACAGAGGAACTAAAACCAGATAGGAGAAAGCAGATTCATTCACAGTTCCATCTCACATACTGAAATAAATACCACACTGCCTTTATGTAGTTATATTGACCCTTCGAGAGCCAAACAATTGTCAGATAAGTTGAACAAACTTCTAGCACCTAAATTAACCTTTTGAATGCCAGAGGGGTGGATGTGAAATGCAGCTTTAAAATAAGCATATTGATTGAATAGGGGTGGCTGAGGGGACTGCAGCCCAATTGTAGTTCTTGTTCTTATATAACCCTTTGAGTGTAACAAGGGAGTCATCCACGTTGGATAATCATCTGACACCCAAAGTGTTAATATACTATAAGTGTGATGGTCTCCTTTGCCCTTTCTGTCTCTCCCCTATTATCTATCTTTCTACTAACTTTGTGTCTCTCCCCAATTTCTCTCCCTCTTTGTCTCTGTTTCTGCTTCCATTGACCTCTCCCATTTCTTTCACTTCTCTTTCCTATTGCTCCCACTCTCTCTGCTATTTATCCCTATTGCCTCTCTTTCCCCTTTACCTTTCTTCCTTCTCCTGCCCATCTCCCCCTCTATTACTAGTGTAATCCAATTCCAGTAAGTTCTGTTGTAACACTAATGTAGCTCTACCTTAGTTGTAAACTCAATAGTATCACTATTGTAGATCCATTTCATTTGTAAGCCCTGAGGTATCACAAGTATAGCTCCATTTCAGTTATAAGCTCTGTAGAGTGATTTATGTAACTCCAGTGAATTACAAGTTCTGTGCTATAACTAGTATAGCTCAGTTTCAATTGTAAGCTTTGTGGTATCTCTAGAGTATCTTAATTTCCATTGTCAGTGCTGTCGTATCACTATTGTAGGTCGATTTCAGTTGTAAGTTCTGTAGTATAACTAGTGTAATTCCATTTCAGTTCCAAGCTCTGTATCACTAGAGTAGCTTCATTTCAGATCCAAGCTCTGTGGTTTCACTAGTGTGGCTCCATTTCAATTTCCAAACTCTGTGTAGCACTAGTGTAGCTCCATTTAAATTGTAAGCTCTGTGGTATCACTAGTGTAGATACATTTAAATAATAATCTCTGTGGTATAACTGCTGTAGCTCCATTTCAGTTCCAAGCTCTGTGGTATCACTAGTGTAGTTTCATTTCAATTGTAAGCTCTGTGGTACTAATGGTGTAGCACCATTTCAGTTGTAAGCTCTATGGTATACCACGAGTAGCTCAATGTATATTGTAAATTCTGTGATATCTCATTTATAACTTGGTTAACCCCTTAGTGACAGACGACTTACCTGGTAAGTACAGGAAGTCATTCGCTATAATGGAAAAAAAAAAAAACTGTCATTAAGGGGTTAAACATTAAAGGGATAGTAATACTTCGTTTTAACTTTATTTTATTTTGTAGGCATTAAAAAAACATGAAGAATGATATAAGTCTTATCTCTCAAACCTTTATGGTTTAAGAGATATTCACAAGCAAAGTTTCCCCCTCCCGCCCCTTTTACCTAGTGTAAACAATCTCTTCTCAGATGTGGAATATAGTCTATAGACCAGACAGATAACAGAAGGGGACACTCTTATTCCTATGAAAACAATGAAAGCCCTGCCCCCCTTGACAAGCTTTTCAGGTTTTCCCCTTATCTTAATTGAAGATTGTCCCTCTCTGCAGTCTACCTGGGCACCTCCCTTCTGCTCTGGATGAACAGTGTTACATCAGTAAAAGGATCGGGAGGGGGAAACTTTGTCATTGAATTACTCTGGAACTACAACTCTGACGGAATTGAAATAACACTCTCCAAAGTCCAAATACTATGATGATTAATTAGAGCTTCTTTTATTATGAAACATTACTATCCCTTTAAAAAGAAATAAAAGTTCATAAAAAGTTAATCAAAATAAAATAAATAAATAAATAAATAAATAAAACAAAATGAAAACTTTGCACATTTTCATGACTGTGGATTATTTCTTAAAGGGATAGTAATACTTCATTTTAACTTTATTTTATTTTGTAGGCATTAAAAAAACATGAAGAATGATATAAGTCTTATCTCTCAAACCTTTATGGTTTAAGAGATATTCACAAACAAAGTATCTCCCTCCCGCCCCTTTTTCCTTCAACCAGATCAGAAGGGAGGTGCCCAGGTAGACTGCAGAGAAAGACAATCTTCAATTAAGATAAGGGAAAAAGCTGAAAAACTTGTCAAGGGGGGAAGGGCTTTCATTGTTTTCATGCAAAGAAAATTGTCCCCTTCTGTTATCTGTCTGGTCATACAACCAGATTCACATCTGAGAAGAGATGGCTTACACTAGGAAAAAAGGGCGGGAGGGGGAACTTTGCTTGTGAATATCTCATAAACCATAAAGGTTTGAGAGATAAGACTTATATCATTCTTCATGTTTTTTTAATGCCTACAAAATAAAATAAAGTTAAAATGAAGTATTACTATCCCTTTAAACTCAATGGTCAGCTACAAATTAATTCTATTTTCTAACTGAGATATAAAGCTAGAATTAAGCACTTGATCCTCCAAAAGATTTTCAAACTTTGATATATGCTTTTGAGCACATTCACATCTCTCTGTTGCATTGTACCATATCTTAGACCAAGTCCACAACTACACTGTCTACAAATAATGCAGACTGCTATAGCTAAGGTAACAGCCATTCAGGCTTATTCATGATACGCATCCTTCATTGTCTTCAGTGGCTGCTCAAACTATGAATATGTAGAAAGGATGGCAATCTTTTAGCTACAAGTTCAGTCCTCAAGGGCCACCAACAGGCCAAGATTTATGGATTTCCCAGATTAAGCACAGAAGTTAATCAGTGGCTCATTCATTTTGATTGACTCACCTGTGTTTATGCAGGGACATCCTTAAATCTTTTACTGTTGGTGGCCCTTGTGAATTGATCTTGGACAGCCCTGAGTTACATTATGGAATTTTTGGACTTAAACATTACTAGTATGGGCTATAGTCAATTACCATCACTAATCAAATTTACTACATTTCTTGGCATTTTAAGTAATTCAAATGCAGTTGAAAATGTTATTTTGTATGACTTCTGAAATGCTATTGATTGTTTTTTTTCCTTATGGCTGGTAATGTATAATGCAAAACTGAACTAGTCAATTACTTATAATAAGCATTATCGACAGTCTTATTAGAATAATTTTGTCACCTAGATAAGATGGTCTAAGGGAAATTTTGCCAGTTCCTCTTTCACCTCTCCAGGCAACACGAGTGTTCTGCATGCATGTGGAAGACTCCTGCCATAACTGTGGATTCCACATGACCTGTATAGGCCACGGGTAAGCAAGAGCCCTTTGAGTAGAAGAGCATTGCACAGCAATCTGGGTTTAAATAAAAAATATCTCTACCCTCTTCCTGGCTAAATGTGTGGAGACAATAATACATTTTTTTTCTTAGCATAATTGAGTCCTGAGCTTTGCAATACGTTGTGTACCCCTCTGGCACTCAAATGGTTAACCCTTTGAGTGCCGGAAGGGTATGGAATGCATTGCTTTGCAATGCATTCCGTACCCCTTCGACACTCAAGGGGTTAAAAGGGTAAAATTTGCCCAGAATCATGGAGTTCCACCTACCCAAGAGATGCAGCTTAAAAAAAAAAAAAAACATCCCCCTAAGGTGCAATTGACTGTCTCCAGATTTTCTCTACTTCTTCTTTGTATACCAGCCTCAATGACTATTGTGTATACCATCTTCAGCATGCATGTAGCTAAGTTGCTCAGTAACAGCCATATGGCAAATATAGCACGAGTTCTTGCCATTTGATTTTGTAATAATAACAAACAGACAACATACAAATAATTTGTTATTCTGTAGGCAGAAATCATCAATTAGATATAATCCACTGGGGACATTTAAGTAATTTTTGTCATTTCGGTCAGATTTTAGAAGTTTAGTTAGCACATATTTGCCATACTGGAAAGCATATGGACACGCAAGCATTAATGTGGCACTGTTCTGATGATAACCAAATTATTTATTGTGCTAAGATTAGAACATGGAGAGGAAGAATTACACAACATAAGGTATATCCTTCTGGAAAAGTAATTGTAAATCTGAACACATTTGCTTGTGCTCCCAGGAGATGTTTGTGTCAGGATATGTACAAATCACAAATATTTGCTTGGGGCACATTATGAACAAAACAAAGGACAAAGACAAAACACACACCTAAATAGTAATACTCCCCAGACACAATGATATGTAGAGTTCCATCACACAATTTAGTTTTGCTCACAAATCCTTATTTTTTTTATCACACAGAGATATTCAGGTTTACATACTAAGTTGAACTGGAGCAATTCAGGAGTAAACCAACTGGATCACAGGGGGAATTGAAATTTCCTATTGATTTAAATTAGGTTTTTAACCCTTTGAATTCTATAGATGTCTCCAGTGCATTGTGAAGCAATGCATTGGAGACATCACTGGCTTTCAAGGAGTTAAAAGCAGCACTAAAATCAATTGAAAAGTTAGAAATTTTGATTTGTCTCCTAGAGTGTTGTTGGTTTACCCCAGAATTGTTTCAGTTCTTCTTAGTACATCAATCAGTTACATGTCATAAGAAAGAGACCAACTATTGGATGCAGGACCATATTCATGTAACACCTTTGTCAGCTGTGGGGGGTGGGTCATGAATCTTCTCATCTTGTGAATCTGTGAGATGTGGTGGGTCCTTGTAGAGAGCTTTTAGTGGAGGAATGATGGAACCTGCTAGAAGCTGATTGGCTGGGAGGTGTGTAAGTCAATGGATAGGAGACATTTTGAACACAGACTGGCCATATAAAAAGGCAATCTCTGTTCAAAATTCCCTCACACTGGTATGGGCATCAGCCCGTAAGGTACCAAAGGGGGGGTCTGTCTTTTCCTCTTCCTACCATCACTGTGGGCAACAGAGACTTTATATAGGGTTTAAACATAACAAATATTTTGCTTTCATTGTCATATTTCCTTTTGTAGCAAAACTATAGGAAATCTGTTTTTTTGTTTTGGGGAAATCAGCTATTTCAACTTGGACAAATGTGCATTGTTTTACCCTTTGAGTGGCAGAGAGGTACGTAACGCATTGCTCTGCAATAGTTGCATACTCGTCTAGCACTCAAGTTGTTAAACTATGCACATATGTCCAAGTTATGTTTGTGCCACAAATTTAATGTTTGTGTTTTTTTTCTTTTCACAGGAAAATGAGTGAAACAAGAAAGAGGAGAAGACAGAAGAGAAGAAGACAGAAGAAGGAAGATAGAAGATTGAAGAAGAAGATGGACAGTAACTGACCAGGGTGCTCGACATCAGGATTACAGGTGTTTCTTCTCAGTGGATGTTTTTAAACTTAGTGGGATTAACCCTGTGAGTGTCAGCTGGGTAAGCAAACCCCCACTGGTACTCATAGGGTTAATTATACTAACATTACACACATTTTGTGAATACTTTGGATGTATTGCTATGGAGCTTAGGGCCCCATAGCAATACATCCACTGGTGATAGTTTTTTGGGGGGCTTTTTTGCAAACTCAGTTCATGCGCCTGCTGTTAAGTGATGCTACGCCCAAAAAAAACTGGGTTCAAATTTTCACATGTTAAAGTGGTTTTTACTAGTGTTGAGCGAGCATGCTCGGCCGATGCTCGGATCGGCTCGAGCATCGCTCTGCTCGGCACATGGCGGTACTCGTACGAGTACCGCCATGTGCTCGCCCGCCATGTTCGGGTGGCAGGGATCTGTGCCGAAGGAGGCACAGATCTTACAGACGCTCCGCTGGACCACCAGGGACTGGAGGTAGGGGGCATTGCGGAGATGAAGGGGGCATTGCGGAGATGAAGGGGGACATTGCGGAGATGAAGGGGGACATTGTGGAAGGGGGACATTGTGGAAGGGGGGCATTGCGGAGATGAAGGGGGCATTGCGGAGATGAAGGGGGCATTGCGGAGATGAAGGGGGACATTGCGGAGATGAAGGGGGACATTGTGGAAGGGGGACATTGTGGAAGGGGGGCATTGCGGAGATGAAGGGGGCATTGCGGAGATGAAGGGGGCATTGCGGAGATGAAGGGGGACATTGCGGAGATGAAGGGGGACATTGTGGAAGGGGGACATTGTGGAAGGGGGGCATTGCGGAGATGAAGGGGGCATTGCGGAGATGAAGGGGGCATTGCGGAGATGAAGGGGGACATTGTGGAGATGAAGGGGGACATTGTGGAAGGGGGACATTGTGGAAGGGGGACATTGTGGAAGAGGGGCATTGTGGAGATGAAGGGGGGCATTGACCAGGCACCCTCCCCTCATCAGAGCAGGGGGTGCCTGGTGTAATGCTCGAGTCCTCCCATTTAATTCAATGGGGTTCGGGTGCTCGGCCGAGCACTCGAGCCTCCGGGGGTGCTCGGTCAGAGCACCCGAACACCCGAGCATCGGGGTGCTCGCTCAACACTAGTTTTTACTGCTAACATATTGAATTTAATACCAAATTCCAATGTTTTGTTATGTGTTTCTATGGGGTCAAATGGGCAATACATTTATTGCCCGAGGTGGGAGGGGTTTTGCCGGTATTTATTCATAGCATGTATAATTGAATTGCTTATTGTGCTTGGAAAAATGCTGGTGAGCTTTTTTTTTGGCATTGGGGGAAATTGATTAGAGCTCTCAGTTGGGCACAGATGAGTGACCCAGCACTGAAAGAGTTAAAGGAGTGTTGAAGCAAGGTTGCACTGAAATAACAGATGCACCATGCTGCCCTGCCAGTCTTAATTGCTCTTTTAACTCTTTCAGTGCTGGGTCACTCACCTGTTCATCCCTTATAAGGAACACTGGTTGGTTTGCGCTAAAATTATACCACTTTTATACATAAGGCCCATTAACTTTACAGAACCACTTCACTTATCCATACTACTGAGTTCAGGATATATAGATATATGTACAGAGTCATATTTGCTTTTACTTGTTATTTGCAGTTACTCCTAAATGACAACAGAATAATTATACACGTACAGCCCTCAGTGTAAAGGTCTAATCCTACCTCCTAAATTCAGCTGAATTTGCCAGTGGTGGCTTCATTCCTATTGGCTGTGCAGATGGTTGTGATGTCAAACAAGCCAACATTAAAATCAATTTCCTCTTTAGTCCTGACAGCACCAGATGTGGGGACAAGAATACCAGGGGAAGGTGGGGACCAGTACAGCTACTGGCTGGTTGGGCATGATAGAACTTGTAATCTCCAGCAGTTGGAGAGACAAAGGCTACCTACCTCTGACCAATAAACAATGGAAAAATGACAAATAATAATAAAATAATAATAAAAATACAGACAGAAACATAGATACAATATTTATAATTGTATAACAATTGTATAATAATTCTCTAGGATTTTTGTCATGATGCAGTCATGAGCAGTAGACACTGACCGCATTCGGGCAGTCTCTGCTGCTCATAATTGCATTGCATGAGTGAGACGACGCAAGACTGCATCGCATGGAGCAGTGAGGTAGCAGCCTCTTAACATTACCCAGACCTTGGCCCGTGTACACGGGCTTTTACACTAGTAACAATAATAATAGAACTCCCACAAAAATATGATCCACAACATTATGTGAATAATATAGTTCTCTAAGGCACCATAAAAAAAAGAGAAAAAGAATAACTGTGATATCACTAAAATTATATACAAATATCAAGTTGTCATGCTGCTCCTGACTGCTCCTCCTACCTATAATCCTATTGGTGGCTGTAGGCTTTATGTACCTGGATCTTCCATCAACCCTTGCTCGATTTTAGCGCCAAAAGTCTGAGAGAAACCTTTGTCATTGAGTTCCTGTGTTTGCTGATTCCGTGTACCGAACCCTGCTTGAATACCAACCTAGTCTTGTCTTCTGCCCGTGGATCTTGACCCAGCTTTGCCTGACCACATCTCTGTCTGCCCCTCTGGTTCCTGATTCGATTCCGGCCTGACCCTGTATTCTCGGACTACGCTTCCCATTTGGAACTTTCTGCCTCGCAATGAGAGTCCCTCCAGCTGCTCTCAAGGTTTGGTTCCAGTCTACCCATTCCTTCACCTCTGGGGCTCCGACTGGTTTGGGTTGCCATCACCGGCCGCTCCGGTGACTGACCCGGCCAGTCGTGGGTGTAGGAACTCGTATTCCCCTTACCTGCTTCCAGTTCTCCTGGGCCTCGAGTCCAAACTCGATTCAGCAGAGAATAGAGGATTCGTAGTCCGTAAACCTCGAACCTACCTCGAACCTTATCGATACCCCAAGACCTCGAACCTGCCTCGAACCTTATCGATACCCCAAGACCTCGAACCTGCCTCGAACCTTATCGATACCCCAAGACCTCGAACCTGCCTCGAACCTTATCTTAACCTCGAGACCTTCGATTAAAGGGAACTCTGTCCTGCAGTCTGACTTCCATTCGATACGGTCTTGAACCTCCCCGAGCCTCCTAATACCCGCTGATCCAGTCTCGAACTCAGAGGAACTGTGAACTGGTTGTCCTGAGTCCTTTTCCTTGCTAATCTCGCTTGACCCTACTCAGAGACTGACACAAGTGTTCTGCTCAAATACCAGTATATATCTGGTAAGTGTCCTCTTTCTTAAGATGATTTGTTCAAAAAGCTGGCTTTGATATAATAACTGTTGGTCAGGAGGCAGAGTTCGTCCATGTCACTGGAACTTAATCTCCCATCTCACCTCAGTATGACGATAGCTTGGATATGGAAGTATCATCAGTCAGTAAGATAGCAGCAACAGAAATGATTTGATTTGACCCATAAGGGAGTGCTGGAACTGGGAATCCCATCTGAGTATGGATAAACACTGTGCAGGGATAACCAATGCTGATAATATCTTTCCCATCTTAATATATCAATAAAATACCAGATGATCAAAATACACTTGAAGCAGGTCTCAATAATGTGTAGAGTAAAATAAAATAACAAAATGGATAGAAACTCCTGCGTGTTTCATATCTTTACCTATGATTCCTAATCATGTTAGTTCTGCTTAAAGAAGCAAACTTGAAATTATAACATCATTTATATCATAATTAAATGGAATCCATTGTTACTAATAACTTTATACACAAATTTTCTCATCAATAGTAATCTGTGAGATAAAACCAGTAGTAGCAGTTATCACCTGCAATGGAATCTAGTCCACTCTCCCTCTCCCTCTCTCTCTGGACATTCCTAGAGGTGGTATTAAGGAGAAGTTATGCTAAGCCCTCCTCACTAATGCCTGTCTGAATGAAGACCTGGCTGGGGCAGTGATCTGGTGATCAGTGACTGGGCAGGGGGGCAAAGCAGCTTTATCCTGTCTTGCCCAAATCACTGCAGGACCCTCAACCTCCAAGTACTTAGTCACTCCACTGTCCCTCCTGTACTCAGTATAAAACAGGATCCCCGTGTACTGCAATCCTCCCTAAAATGATGACTGCTGACCAACACTCATGTAGTTATAGGAGTCTCCTCTGAATGTCAACCATGTTTTAAATGCAAAGTTCTTCCCTCCTCTCTGGTGATCCTGTGCCAGATGTGATGGGAGTGACCGGAATTTAATTATATCTCCTTTGGACACAGTGTAATATTGCACAGGATGACTGTAGTAGAGGGAAGAACAACACTACTGCAACAAGGGTTATGGGAAGATGAGACTTCTGTCTCTACAGCGATGTAAGGGAGAAGTCATTCTTCTCTGGAGGAGGCAGAACAGGGAGATGGTAAAAGGAGACTTCTATCATTATAGGGAAGTTGAAGGCAGGACAGTGGCCCAGAAAGTATCTGTCCAGAATGGGGGAACAGCTGTGCTCAGTTAGAGCTGAGAAGCAAAGATTGAAGCTGTGGGAGTAGGATGGAATGGGGAATACGGGGGAGGGGGCTCTGAGGACAGAGGTCTGGAGAATCTGAGGGGCAGAGAAAGAACTTTTGTAAATAAGGGGAGATGGGGCCAGAGAGAGATTTTTGGGACCATGGGTCGGGAAAGAAGATAGGGCTCAGACAGAGAAAGAAACATTGGCAGTAGGATGGATTAGCTGGGAGCAGGGGGTAGAGGTTACAGGAACAGAGATGAGAGAGAGAAGCTGTGGAGTCATGGCTCTCTGCCTTTTCTCGTTCCCTCTTATCTATTTCCTTCCCCCTTTCCCTGCCTCTCCTCTCACGGGCAATGCAGTGCTTTTCTTGCTAGCTTTAGATAAATCCTGTTTTGCTAATTTCTATAAAATTAGATATCTAGTGAATCAAATCAGAAATAGATTAAAAAAGAATCTTAAAAGTAAGCATAAATCTTGATCTCCATTTGTTAAAAAAGTATAGTAATTCCAAAGCAATCCATTTACACCACAGAGGACATATACAAATCCCCCAAATTCAAATTGATTCAAATTAGGTTTTTTAGAGAGGTCTTCAACACACTGTGAAGCAACGTGTTGGGGGACCTTTCTGGAATTCAATGGACTAAAATCCCCATTAAATGAACAAGTGTTTTTATCTGTCTCCTATGGTGAAGTTGGATGCCCCATAATTACTCTACTAACAAAGAGATCTGATTAAAGGGCAGTTATCACACTGATAATGAACTATCAGGAAAAACTGTTCTCCTGGGATCAGGCCTACCAATGAAGACTGGGATGGACTGAGCCATAGCAGACCTAAGAAGGACTGAGATTGCAGAGACCCCAGGGCTCCCTTGTTAGTCCCATGAGAAGTGACTGAAGTACAAGACCAGCATCTTCTAGTTCAGTCTCATTGGACCACACAGTGTAGTCCCCATAGACCATTTGCTTATGGCTTGAAACCCAGCCATAGAGGGTCTATAGAAGCTGCACTGACAGCCAAAAACTTTATGGCTGAATTTAATAGAAGGGGGTCTGTTTTTTGACCCCTCTAAATAAATGATAGTGAAGTTTTGGGGCTGCAAAGTGTAGCCCTGATCTTTTTACTAAGCCCATTACTGTAGGAGCAGACTTACTAAATCATGTTAGTTGCCATTTGGATATTGACTACCTGCTTGGCACTGATTCACACATATATATATATGAAATGTACATGGTCCTTTACTTTTCCTGACGCACTGGAGACTAGTGGAAAGAGCATAATCACTTGCTGCTACACTTTAGTATCAACTAGCCATCCCCCTCAAGACAAAAGGGCTGCTAAATTCCTGTTACCCATGTGAAAGGGCCTGAAAGTGGAAATGTTCCCTGAACCCTTAGAGTGCCAATGAGGTATCCAATGCATTGCAAAACAATGATTTGGATACTGACATTAAAAGGGTTAAAACTTTATATCAATTTGAAAAAATCTCTGTTTACAGGTGAACAAGGAATCTCTCTGTAGACAACCACAAGGTAGTTAACACCTTGATTGCCAAAAAGGTATGTAATTTTCTTTGCACACTTATCAGACATTCAAAAGGGTTAAACATGCATTTAACCATTTGATTCAAATGCTTTGAGTGCCAGAGGGGTTTGCACATACCCTTGAAGTATCTGATTTGTAATTATAACACCTAAATCGGGCTATAATTAAAGTGCCACTAAGATCCTGTACATAACTTTCTTTGATGATTTGTATGATTAAATAAGCAGAGGGAGGTGACAGAGTATGAATGGATGTTCGATTCACCTTGTTTATATGTGCGCGAGAGTATGAATGGATGTTGGATTCACCTTGTTTATATGTGCACTCTCTTTTCCAGAGAGGGGCAGAGGCAGGGGAATTGACATCGCCCTAGGATTACACTTACTATTGAACTGTGTTAAAGTGGAACTGTGACCTCCCACGAAGTTATGAGTATTTAACCCTTTGAGTGCCAGAGGGGTACAAAAGGTTAAAATTAAACATGGGTGGAGGTGGGGGAAAAGGACCACACAGGACCACAAGATGTTTCAATATAGTCTAAATTATTTTAAGTTAGTTTAAGATGACAATTCCAGAGTGAGTTATGCTCTGTAACAGACTTCCTCCAATGCTGAGGAATTGTCTGCACTTACAGGGCCAGATTCTATTGCAGGTGCTAAATGTTACCTCCTGTTTTATCAAACATTTTCCTATTGAAGTCTATACGGAAAACTGGAGATAAAAGAAGAGACAAAATTAGCACCTGTAATAAAATCTAGCCCACAGTTGTACTCTCTGCTTTGTGTCACTATTGTAGTATCTAATCCTAAACTCATTTGCAATAACCTATACTTGGTGCCAATGTCACCAAGTTCATTGCCCTTGAACTTGTCCAATTTGAAATCCCTTCAGTTTCCAAATATGACAATATAGTTTGGAAACAAGAATGCAAAAGGGAAAGCTACAGCGGGAGTATAAGGAAAAAAACAGACAGGGCATGGGCAGGGGTGTTTATTTCCATATATTTTATCCACTGTCTACCCCTTTTGCATCTTTGCTGTTACATCCTAGATTATCTTTCTTTAGAACACTACAGTTTTAAACAAACATTTTAAAATGAGTACCAAAGTACTCATATATTTTCATTAGATTAGATCAAATAGATTAATATGGTTAAAATAAATTAATTTAATGTCCATGGGTAATGGCTGTCCCACAGAAATGTTTGGGGCACCTGTTTCCAGTTCAGTCTAATTGTGAGGTCATGTAACCACAGCTCTACACTAACTGTGACGTAGGCAGACTAAAATAGAGATCAGTAAATAAAGGCGACTGAAGAAAACAGAGAAAACTATATATAGATTTATATACTGTATTGCTGAGGAAGGACTCATAGTTAAAGTGGAACTGTCACTTTGAAAAACGTTCAAATGAGCCTTCAAAAACAACTGTATCTGTTAGCCATTTTGTATTTAAAACAATAACTTTATTTATTTGTCAGTTACTAAAAATCTTGAAGGCATGCCTGGCAGATTCTAACATATCCTTCCAGTAGTAGCTCAAAGGCATACATTTCAAATAAATACATCTAAATATCTCATAAATTATTGTTTGAAAAATGGATAACATAAATGTAGGTGATTTTAAAAGCTCTTTCAAAATCACCAATTAGTTACAAAGTAAACAGACCCTTATTTCTATAGTTATAGCTTATCCTAGAACAGGGATAGGCAATAGTGGCTCATTTATTCATCGCAAGCCCCCCTGTGCAAATGTTTTTGGGCCCCTCAACATAACAAATATTTCTCTAGGGGTGTGACTAGCACTTGTTGGGCTCCCTTGGGTGTTGGCCCCATCACAACTGCACCCTGGGTAATTATGCCCCTTCATGGCACTCCGCTCACTGTATTCATCATATGCATACATCCACAGTGTCCCTCTTTAGGAGGGACAGTCAATCTTGGAGACCCAAATTAACTTTGCCCTCTCTCTTGCCCTGTTGTTCCTCTTTTTTTAGGTATACAGAATGTGTAATGTTTATATGTGTATTACATTGCTCCACAGCAATAAAACTCACATTAATGTTTGTTTAAACATCAGTATATATTTTAATAAATGTGTCTGCACAAATAAAGTACTTTGGTCTAATTCTAAATTGTTTATTAAGAGCTATCAATAGGTCAGGAGGTAATCTAAACATTCACTGTAATTCCCCACACACCATTCGCGCCTCCCGCAAAACAACCTAAAACAGAAGTGTCCCTCTTTTGTCAAGTGTTGGGAGATATGCTTTTAATACTTGCATGGGTAACAGTATCTTCTGCTTCTACCACAAATCCTTACAACTCAGACAGTATAGCCACCAGCATCTTAAGCCTTTGAATACCAGAGGAAACCTCTGGCTAGCAAAGATTTAAAATTCCCTGCTTAGCATTCAGCAGACCCATAGTGCTGAATACACAGGATTTCCAGGGCACCCAACATCTGATCTATTTTTCCTAGTCCAATTGATATGTAGGTGTGTAACATTCTCTCTGGCACCAATGTGCTAGATTTAAACATCCTTCTTATCTGTACTATGTCACAATACTCACATGGAGTTTCAGACTGATGCACCGACACAATTGGTTTGACCTTTTTGGATTACTCTGGCATGCAAAATGATTAACTCATTGAACATGAGGGGGAAGTGCATATCATTGGTTTACAATGTGTTGAGACCCCCTCCGGTCCTCAAGGGGTTAACAATCTAGCTTGCTCCACCTTAAGCAAACTGCTTTCTTTTCTTCTACTTTGGAGAACATAGTGGAGACTGGTATACGATATAAATTATGGCACATGCATTACTCACTGTGTTTTTACCTAGAGAAGGAGCTTCCCCAGCACTCCCAGCTCTCCACAACCTGTGTGATTGTAAGGCTGCTGTGCAGTTTTTCATCCTGTTTTGTGTGTCTGCTAGCTAATCAGAACATGTAATAAGAGGGCAGGTATCAACCAGCAGAGTCAGTGAAATCATTGGGGACAGCTGGAGGAAATGCAGAAACCACAGGATAATTATTAGGTGGTAGGGTCCTAGATCAATGGGCCCCATCATAGTTGTTGACCCCATAGTTATGCAAGTTCTTACTGAGTTACTTCCTGTGTCTTCACTGGAAGTAACTCAGTGGTGTGAGATGCAAGAGAGTGAGAGAGACTCCATGAATATGGAGCATGCTAGCACCACACAGAGGGATATAAAGCAGGTATAATTCTTAAGTACTCTACATTAGCAGCTTCAATGCCAAAGACATCTTCAAACGGTTGTCTTAAAATGTGTTGTAGACTACTCCAGCAGCTTAACAGGGCTCCTTCATGTCTGTGTCTCACTGTTTTGCACTGGCTATAGATCCACCCTGGTAGGCCACCTTGGGCTCAACATCTGTTGGAGATTATAACTCATCATCCCCAACCAATGCTGGTTGAAGATGATGGGAGGTATAGTCCACAAGAGCTGGAGAGACAAAGGTTTTCTATTCCTAGCCTAGATGAACAAGTTTATCATTTGTATACAACTGAACTACATTCTGAAATATTGCAGTAGTACTTGAAAATTGTATGTGCAATTATTAAATGATATCACTAGGTGGCGAACTTGTCTCTTTAAAGTAATATTTTAGTGCTATTTTCACATAGTCAATTTTTCTTTCCAAGGTGGAATGGAAGAAATTGTGTTCAGTATGGAGTCCTACAAGATAACAAAAGAGTCATAAACAAAAGCAATATTGCAAGTTACACTCCAGAACAAAAATGTATATAATTACCTCCTTAACCCTTTGATTGCCAAAGGGGTATCCAACACATTGTAAACAAACTGCATTGTAAAGGAGAAATACAAATTCCTGAAGATTCAATTTATTTAAATGTGTCTTGTAACCACTTGGATGCCGGAGAGGTGTCCAACACATTGTGAGACCTCTCTGGCATTCAAGGGGTTAAAGTGGAACTATCATCAAAATAGCATTGCCCTCCAAATACTTACTAACATAGTGATAGGCAAAGGTATACTTTCTGAATAAGTCCCGCATTATTGAGGAAACACAACTTTTTCGGCACGCATCAGCGGGCAACAGTGCAGATATCTTAGAGAAAAGGTACCTGTGTGTGTCTGCACTGTCTGAAGTTCTCAAGATTCATTGAAGCAGGAAGGGTTTATCCGGAGATTGTTCCTGGAAAATGGGGATGTTTGGTCACCCTACCCATATGATAAGTTTGGTTTCCCCTAGAAGTGATCATTTCTTTTGTGTGTAATGTTCTCTGGACATTATGAAATTACAAAAGATGTCACTGATAAAAGCAGACCAGTTTTTAGCTTATACATGACAAAATATAAAGGAGTCATACACCTATATAGAACACACATTCAGATGTCCGAGACATAAGATAACCATATAATAGTTATAATTTACACTTTAGTGTAAATGTAACAAAAGCAACTGATATTTAATGCAGTAGCAAACTATTTTATGAAAAAATAGTTTGCTCAATGTTTTTGCTATTGAGTAAATTGGGGTACTGTCATAGCTGGGATATATTTTGTTCAAGAGTTATTACAACTCAAACTGTTTTGTTTTGTTTTGTTTTAAGCAAACTAATAGCAACAGTGCCAAACAGTGTCATAAACATAATTTTTCTTTATAACCTTTTCATTTCCTGGGTCTTAGGCAACTTTTTAGACCCCGAAGGCCAGACATACTTTTAGTATTTCTGCTTTCTGTTTTTGTAGTTCGAATAGGTAACATTTTAGTTATACGATGAAAACAATAAACTGCTTCTTTCACAACAAATGTAGCTTTTTTTCATGGTGCCTCACAAAAAGTATATTTTTTTATCGTGCAACAAATTATAATGCCACAAATATAAAGGAGAAAAGTTATTAATTTTGCTGATATTATCATTATATATCAAAAACCTTTATAATGGTTGTAAAAGTTGCAGTTAATTTTAAAAGTCCTGATTATACTGAGTACAAAAAATAAATATGTATATTTTTACTTACATGCATTGCATAGAAGGGTATTTTCAACATTATGAAATAAAAAAATGTGCATTCTATTTGTCACATGGTGAAACTACACTAAAAAGCTGAATAATTCCTCATAGTAGACTAACTTACGAATCTGAAAATGACTGAAGTCTCTTTCTACACAAAAGGAACTTTTATTAAAAATAGGAGTTTTCAGACAGACTTCTGACATTTACACTAAAGTCACCATTTATTGTTCAACATCTTGAGTAAGCTTAGTGTAAATAACACAAAGTGTATGTAATATGCATGCCATATATCTCCTGAGTACACTGATTCTCAGTATGCATTGGTGCACAAAGGTATGGCATTCCCTAGGGTCCCAAATTGGTAACAGCGCATAACATGATTTCCTACTATATTCATTGGCTACTGATCTTAAAATAAAAATGGGAAAAATGTGGTACCATGTTAGCCAAAGTTTTGTGCCCCCTACAGAATATCAGCTCATACCAGTGGGATGTTATTTTCCTTTTAGGAGACTGCTTGAGCAAAAATGATACCGTTATTGGCTAACTGAGTGGCTCTGGGATGCAAGCTTTAAAAACAACTAATGTCTCTTCTTCTGTAATAATAGGACTAAAGACCGAATACACAATACAGGACAGGTTAAACATTCATGCAAATTATTTTAACATTTAAATCCCACTGGCAGTGAATATTCTTATCAGTATTGTCAATAATTAATTCCCTTGGCTCCAATAGAGCCCCTTTATAGTAGACTAAAAATACAAACAAGATTAATTTCATGAGGGTTTAACCTGTCATGTATTGTGTATTCAGCCTTCATTCTTATTATGCCTGAAGAAGAGACATCCTAGAACCCCTCAGTTAGCCAAAAAATTATCATTTTACTCTGCCAGTCTCCTAAAAGAAATATAGCATCCCACTGGCATGAGGTGATACACTGTATTGGTTCCTGAGGCACAAAACTAAAACTACAATATCTAGTTGTTTACCCATACTAAAATATTTGTAAGAATTAGAGAAATTAAGAAATGAGAAAGCATTCCATTTTAGAAAGAAAAAAACCTACCATCAAATGAGGGTAGCTTGGTAGTTTGCCTTTCTACCCCATACCTGGTAAGTATAAATATTTCCAGAAGATGGCACTAATGGAAATAAAAAGTGTAATTTTTACATTTCCACCCTTCTATGCACTAAAGTCTTTGAAATGTATGAAATTCCCTACTGTATTCATTAGCAACTGCTCTTGGAAAAAAATGGCCCTCTATCAGTATTGGTTGTCATGCTCTAAGGGGTTCCAGAAGCTTAAAACTACTCTTATCTATTTTCTTTTTTGAAGTTGGCTACTTGCACTAAAATGTTCATAACTATTTGATATGCAAAGGAAATGTATGTAAGGTATAGCATTTTGAAAAGCATACATTCACCCACATCAAATAAGGGGTTGTCTGCCTTCAAATCACTAAACTCATGGGCACAGATATTTTCAGAATGTGACACTACAGAGAAAATGTATGTGCCACTGCCACTGCTACTAAAATCTTTGAAAATCATGACATTTCCTACTGTATGCATTACCTGCTACCAGCCCAAGAAAACTGTTACCCCATTTATATGGGTTGACTTACCATATGGGGTGCTGGAGTATTAACCTACACCTACCACTTTTCTTTTATGAAATGACATGCTGCACTAAAATGGTCAGAACCATTAAAATATGAAGAAAAAGTAAGCAAGACATACAATGTTGGAAATTATTTGTTCAACCTCCCCAAATGAAGGTTCACTTTACCCCTAAGCTGGTGTGCACAAACAGATTAAGATCCTTTAACAGTATATTCAGTGCTTCAATGGTATGGGTTGTCATATTGTAGTATGTGCCAAGAGCATGGTTACCAATGGAATCAGGCCTGGAAAACAAGCAGTATATGTGTGTATGGCAGAAGTGTGTCCAAAGTATTGAATTACAATGTGTTGGACATTTCTGTGGTACACACAGGGTTCATTTTTGTTCACTCCCCACCCCACCCAGCACTGATCCCTTACACTATCATGCAACCAATCATAGCAGCCACACTGACTGCCTTGCTTCTCATGATCCTCCCTGACCCAGTGTTTACCAAACTTCCTGGCTAAGATAAATGAGCAGAGAACTTCCATTTGGGGCATCATGACAACTAGAAGAACTGAGCAGGGAGGAGACAGCAGCCATGTACCTGGCACTGGCTTGGCACAGTGGGTTCAACAATACTGGGTTTGAGCTTGAACTCTAAGGGTTAATGTGCACTGTAAAGGAAAGCTTGAGTCAAGGCCTATGGTTTTCCATAGCATATTATAGAGAAAAATCACCTTCTGATGAAAATTGCTTTTTAATTTAAAAACTACAAAAAAACAAGAGCCATATTAACATTTGAATGAAAATTGTATATGTATTTTTTCATTAAAAATTAATTCTCCTTTAATATACAATAAATAGTTCTAACAAAATAAATATAACTGTACAATGATCATTATGCAAAATGTTGCACTTCTGAATCAAATGATGGTTTCCATTACAATAATAATAAAAATAAAAACAACACAATTAACCCCTTGAATATGCATGTCCAAAACATTGCCTAGCAATGCATTCACACGCCTTTAGCATCCAAGGGGTTAAAAGGAAGCTACCAGGAAAAAATTTGGAACATTGATATCTAAATTTTACAGTACTGGAGTGAATGAAAGCAAGATAGTAAGGCTGATGTACCAAGGGGAACTGGGACACACCAACTGGTAAATAGTTATTCTCATGGTTCCTATTGGTTTAACCCTTTGAGTGCCAGAGGGGTCACAATGCTTTGTATACTCCCTGGCACCCAAAGGTTTAAAGGGATAGTAATACTTCGTTTTATCTCTATTTTATTTTGTAGGCATTAAAAAAACATGAAGAATGATATAAGTCTTATCTCTCAAACCTTCATTGTTTGAAAGATATTCACAAGCAAAGTTTCCCCTCCCGCCCCTTTTACCTAGTGTAAACAATCTCTTCTCAGATGTGGAATGCAGTCCATAGACCAGACAGATAACAGAAGGGGACAATATTCTTCCTATGAAAACAATGAAATCCCTGCCCCCCTTGACAAGTTTTTCAGGCTTTTCCCTTATCTTAATTGAAGATTGTCCCTCTCTGCAGTCTACCTGGACACCTCCCTTCTGCTCTGGCTGAACAGTGTTACATCAGTAAAAGGGGAAGGAGGGGGATACTTTGTCATTGAATTACTCTTGAACTACAACTCTGACAGAACTGAAAGAACACTCTCCAAAGTGCAAATACTATGATGATTAATTAGAGCTGCTTTTATTATGAAACATTACTATCCCTTTAAAGGGCAATTACAATGTTTTATTACGTCTGCTTCAATGAGGGTAGACAGTAAGAAAAAAGCCTTGGGCTGCTCAGTGCAGACCCACAGCAGCTCCTACGAGCCATCTCGGGGAGCTGGAACACAAACAGGAGGTTTACTGCTCTCAGCCATAAAAACCTGAGCTGAATCCTCAGTCAACACAGACCTGCATAGTCCCTGTCGACCTGCTGTGTCAGATACAGCAGATCTATGGAAACCTGAACCACACAGGACAGGAAATGGTCCTTCACTTGGTCCAATAGAAAATGGGAATATTTTCAGCTTAATCAGCATAGTACATAGGTCAGTGTTTCTCAATGTTAGTCTTTAGGACACACCAACAGGTCAGCTACTCGAGATATCTCTGCTTAATCACACGTGAGTAATCAGTGGCTCAGTCACTGTGAATGAGCTGTCTATGCTTAATTATGAATATCCTGAAACCTTACATGATGGTGTGCAGTGTTCTCTCTAAGGCAGTGCTTATCAGTGTTAGTCCTTAGGGCACACTAACAACGCATGTTTTCAGCTCATCTCTGCTTAATCACAAGTGAGTAATTAGTGGCTTATTCATGGTGATTAATCTACCTGTGCTTAATTAGGAATATCTTGAAACCATGACCTTTTGGTTTGTCGCATTGACTGGAGCTGCTCTAAGGTGTGCACATAGGAGCAGCCCAGCCCAGATCAGATTAACCCTTTGAGTGCCAGAGGGGTATACAACGCATTGTAAAGCAATGCGTTGTGTACCCCTCTGGCACTCAAAAGGTTAAAGAAAACTGATTCTGCGCATATACAGTGGAATAGCAGGTGCACCATGTAGCCCTGTCCAGTTTTAAGTGCTCTATTAACCCTCTGAGTGCCAGAGGGTACGCAACGTATCGCGAAGTAACGTGTTGTGTACCCCTCTGGCACTCAAAGGGTTAAAGAAAACTGATTTTGCGCATATACAGTGGAATAGGAAGTGCACCATGTAGACCTGTCCAGTTTTAAGTGCTCTATTAACCCTCTGAGTGCCAGAGGGGTACGCAACGTATCGCAAAGTAATGCGTTGTGTACCCCTCTGACTCAAAGGGTTAACTCTTTCATTGCTGGGTCACTCACTTTAATTACAGTGGTGTGCCCTGATTAATAACTGATATAGGCCATAAGTGGATGCAACATGCAAAAATCAGTTCCAACATCCATTTTGAGGTGAAATCATATTTTACAGCAATCTGCCAGAGATCTTTCTAGCATTCAAGGGGTTAAAAGTCCCATATTAAATTAAATTAATATAAACTTTAATGTTATCGCTTATAGCACAGCTGCATTGCTCCAGACTTGTTTCACTTCTTAATACATCAGCCTCCTTCTGTACCCAAATTGTTCTTATTTACACTGAGAGAGGTTTTTTATTACAGAGATCAGTATATCCACATGTAAATGTTCCACCCCTTCAATGCTATAAAGGCCTTTCACATCTAAGGAAGGAATTCAGTATACTAACCCATTAAGGACCGGAGGGGTACGTAATGCATTAGGTTAAGTCTTCAGATGGAGAACCTCTTGAGGATAATGTACGAAGAAAGAATGGATTCATTCTGGAGCAAACAAAACTCACAATAGGGAACAAATAAAAATCCCAAATTATTTAAATGTGTCTTTGACCTGTAAAGAGGTTTTCCATGAACTGTGAAAAAAAGTTGTTGGTGATGCCTCTAGATGTTTATTAGGTTAAAAGACCGATTTAAATCAATGGGAAATTGGGGGAATTTTCATGTTTCCTCTATGTTTGCTTCAAATTTTTCCAGTTTGTTTGAGCACATCAGCCTCATTATGGTTCAACCCTCATGGCACAAAAAGATTTTGGATGTGATAGAATCTGTGGTGGGTTCATCTCCTCAATACTTCATTCCCCCATTAACATAAATGACTTTAAGGCTTTGAGTGGTACAGGGGTGCTCAATGTAGTGCTTTGCAATTCATTGAGCACCCCTCCCAAAAGGTCAAGGCCCAGGGTTCACATTAAAAATGTTGCACGCAAAATAGCCTGCAACATAAAGGTGCATTAACCCTGGCACCTTGACGAAAATGGTGACATGAGAATCTCGCCCTGCATCAAAGCGTGAGATTCTCATGTCACCACATTAAATGTTTTTGCATTGCACTGAGTCTGAATCAAGCTTTAGCCTAGGTAACTTGCTTTTACTAATGATACCAGCTGCTCCTGCCCCTTCTCTGCGTGCTCCCCTTCTCATCCATGCTACCCCAGCAGCATGTTGCAGAGTGCTGCTCCAGCATCTCTCCCCTTCTCTGCATGCTCCTCTCCGCTCTGTCATTATGCATGCAGAGAAGGGGAGAGAGAGCACGGCACAGAGCTCAGAACGGCTGAGAAGGGGAGCATGCAGAGAAGGGGCAGGAGCAGCCGGTATCATTAATCAATCAAAGCAAGGTACCTGAGGTAAAGCTTGACTCAGACTCAGTGCAATGAAAAAACAATGTTTAATGCCATGACATGAGACTCTCACTCTTTGATGTCACCCTTTTCATCAAGGGTGCCTTTATGTTGCACACGCTTTTGCGTGCAACATTTCCAAAGGATACCATTGCCCAGCATATCAGGAAAATGAAAAACAGACCAGAATAAAATAGCAAAGTTGTTTTTGTAAAGTGGGCCTGTCATTGTGAATATAAAGGGAAAGGAGCAGTAAACGTTTTTTATGAAAAAATATATATTGTAGGTATTTTTATATTGAGTAAAATAAGGGTACTCTCACTGCCGAGGGATTTATATCTCCAGAGTTATTAACATTTAAACCTATGTTATTTTACATTAGCTGTGCCCTCAAGTGGTCAAATTCTAATGAGTTTTTGTGTTAGATTCTAATGGAGAGGAAAGTCAGGAAAGTCAGTGATATACAGTTCTCTATGGAATGTGATAGAAACTGCCTGTCACTTCCTGTCAGTTAGAACTATCAGGAAGAAAACACAGTAAATTCACTTCATGATTATTTGAACTGCTATAAATATTGAATAAAACACCTGATAGTGGTGGGAGTGACCTTGTTTTATTCAGCAGGAAAAGATCTATAAAATATGTGTTTTCATAAAAAAAAGTTTACTGTTCCTTTAAAGCACTTCTCATCTTAATGTTTCATGTAAGTAATTCTTTATTTTTTTTATTTAATGTAGTATAGCCAGAGATCCAAGCTTTTAAAAATAAGAATGTGATGTCAGTTCAGGACAGGATTTGGTACAGCTCTGTCAATCTTCTCCTTTTCCCCTCCCCAGTTGTTCCACGTTGCCACCTCCTCCTCTGACGTAAGCATCCTCCATGTGAGCTGGAGTGCTTTCTTGCCAATGAGGGAGCTCCAGCTCAAATGCTGAATTCCTCAATCAGAAGAGAAGGAGGTAACGGGGAACAACTAGGGAGGGAAAGACGAGAAGACTGACAGACTTCGGTACAGATCTTATTTTTAAAAGCTTGGATCTCGGGCTATACTTCATTAAAGGGATAGTAATACTTCGTTTTAACTTTATTTTATTTTGTAGGCATTAAAAAACATGAAGAATGATATAAGTCTTATCTCTCAATCCTTCATGGTTTATGAGATATTCACAAGCAAAGTTTCCCCTCCCCGCCCCTTTTTCCTAGTGTAAGCCATCTCTTCTCAGATGTGAATCTGGTTGTATGACCAGACAGATAACAGAAGGGGACAATTTTCTTTGTATGAAAACAATGAAAGCCCTTCCCCCCTTGACAAGTTTTTCAGCTTTTTCCCTTATCTTAATTGAAGATTGTCCCTCTCTGCAGTCCACCTGGGCACCTCCCTTCTGATCTGGTTGAACAGGGGGGGGGATACTTTGTTTGTGAATATCTCTTAAACCATAAAGGTTTGAGAGATAAGACTTATATCATTCTTCATGTTTTTTTAATGGCTACAAAATAAAATAAAGTTAAAACGAAGTATTACTATCCCTTTAAGTTAAAAAAAAGTAAAAACGGATTGAAGATTTACTCACATGGAACATTAAGATGAGAAGTACTTTAATAGAGGGGAGAGTTCACCTTTAAGTTTGCATACTGGAACACTTCATTCAAAACTGTCTATGTATCATTTAAGCAAAAAGATTAGCAGGTGCATAGAGTAATAGATATTGTTACTTCTGTTTCTGAAAAAGTGAAAATGAAAGTCAAGCTCAGTACAGTTTCATATCTCAGTTAAGCTCTGTGCTACACTGGTGTCTTCATTAGCATACATTAACATACTGTGATACACTCATAAAGCTCAACTTATAGAAATAAAAGAATCAATAACTCCTAAACTATGTATCTGCTGACTTTTTAGCTAACATGAAACATACAGTTTTGAATGAAGTGTGCATGCATGCAAGCTTAAATCCAAGGTGACAGGTCCACTTTATGCCCTTGGTTGTATTCATCTCTTCTATACATCTGATGAGTCGATTGCCTCCAAGTTTGATCCATTGTCCTAGAACAGAATGATAAATAAGATCACTGTATAGTATAGAAAGTCACAGGAGATAACTGATACAAGGCTATGAACTGACTTCATACAACATTACAAGCATTGGGCATATCTCTAGAATTCAATGGGTTAATAGTTTATCTAAGAGAAATTGGAGTTGTGCCAGCTTTAATTTGTCTCAATCATCTGTACATCTTGGTGAACATATACACTTATCTCTAATTGTATTTATCAGGGTTATATAAACTTTAGCTCTACAACTAATAGAGACTACAACGTCCAACATCCCCAGTCAGCCTCTGGCTTGCTGAGGATGATGGGAGTTGTAGTCCCCAATAGATGGAGTGCCAACGGTTGCCTACCCATCGTCTATAAGTTTGCAGCTATTGTAAACAGTTAATACATATTGAGAAAGACTGAGGGCGAGATGTTCAGAAAGTGGTGGTAACTGAAATTGTCTGTAATCAGAATAAAAAAGTTCTTACACCATGATCCGTCAATTCTCAGACAGGTTTCCGTAATTTTTTGCATCCAATTCCGCCATCTCCGTCAAAGGGAAAAAGCTGTCTTAAAAGTGGGTGTGGCTTAATCTTCCGTCATAATGTAAGGTATTTTCAGAAAAAAATATTTGTTTGAAAGTCATTTTTTTGTCTGATTAACATCATTTTTTCCCAACATAATAAAAATGGTCTAAACTTGGAGAAGAAAAATTTGTTTCAAAGATAAAAAAAGTCTTTTGTTTCCTTGAAAATGTTCATTTCAAAGACACACTAAAAGACAATTTTTAAGATCTTCTTACCGTCATTTTTAATTTTTTAGACGAATTTTCAAACTTGACGGATTTACTTCTGAACATATCATCCTTCTTTTACCACCAACTCACGATCCGACAAGTTTTTCATTATGAAGACTTTTTTAAACGTCTCGCCCTGAGTCTCTTAAATGGGCAATAGGTCAGTACAACTAATATCATAACCAGCTGAGAGGTCAGGGTATTTGGGGTGAGATGTTCAAAAAGTTGTGATAACTGAAATTGTCTGGAGTTAATCAGAAAAGTGTCTTACTCCATGGTCTGTCAGTTAGGCATATTACCTTCATTTTTAAGTCTATTTTCGCCATCACCACGAAAGTGAAATAGACACATCCCAGCCAATCAGCTTCTAACAGCTGCTCTTTAAACTGATTCGATGGGATGTGAGTAACCACATCCCAGCCAATGGATGTGAAAGAATTTGAACAGAGAATGCCAATTTTTAAAGGTAAATTCCCTCAGTGTGGAACGAGCATATGCCCATGAGGGACAGGATAGAGGGGGTGTGCCACACAGTACTGTCTCCACTGCCGCCGCCTATGTGACCGCACACAGAGGCGGAGACAGAAAAATTAAAGCTAAGTTTTTATCATTGCCCTTTTATATTTTTATATCTTTTTTTCAGCTAGAAGAAAGAAGAACAAAGAGAAGACAGTAGATACAAGACAGGAGAAAGAAGAGAAGAATGACAGAAGATGACCAGGATGCTGAGGACTCCGTTGGACATAAGGATTAATGCTAAGTGTTACTTTTAATGGGATGTTGCTTTGTTACTTAGTTGGGTTAACCCTATGAATGCCAGCGGAGTAATTATACCCTACTGGCACTCATAGTGTCTTAATTCTACTAACTCTGGACACTTTTTAAGTATTTTGGAGGTACTGATATGGGGGTTTTAATTATCATTGGACATTACTAACCCTTTAAAGGAGTATAATCTGTACAATCCTTCAGCGGCCCTAGGAAATGGGGTCCCCAAAGTGAACAGAGAGAGAACTCACCGATTTGAATTGAATTGCAGTAAGTGCTGATTTTACAGAGTCAAAGAAAACTTGTTGTTTAGATCCAATCCCACTGTACTTTAGAGCCTTGACTAAGGGACCTGTGTACAGATACAAATCAGGAGGACATATTCATATAATTTATATCATTCAGGGAACCAACACATTGTAATGTATTATTTGCAACACCACATTGTAATGTATTATTTGCTAAAGAGAAAAATGAATAATTGAATCATTAAATTATGATAAATGCAGTTTAATAAATAAATAGTCAATACATAATAACAAACCCCCACTTACGTTACTGTGGCCATAAAATGCTAATGACCCATATGAATTCTATCCCAGTGTCTCTGTTCAAGAGATAACATATTCAGTCATGGATGTCATGTTCATGGAGGCAGACATGACAGTTGCAAGCAGTTTTTTTTTTTTAACTAACGCAAACATTGTGAAAGGGATAGTAATGTTTAAATTTAACTTTATTTATTATTGTAGGCATTAACAAATAATTACATCTGTGTAAGTGTTATCTCTCAAACCTTTATGGCTTGAGAGATATAGCTCGCTAAAGTCCCCCCCCTGGCTGTTTCACAAAAGTCTGCCATCTAGCTGACAGCAGGAGATTCCGGTCCCAGGATCAGCCTTTGGCTCTTCAGCAGAGCCAAAATCACGGTATTTTGGAATAAATACATCATTGGAACGGTCTACAAAGTGTGCTTGCAAACCAGGCACACTTTGTAGACCGTTTCAATTAAGTATTTATTTCTAAGTAGCTCAATTGAGCAAAGACATAGCTAAAAAGGTCAGTATTGCTCCAGTCCTTAAGTGCAATCAACCTTTTTTCCCGGTCCTTAAAGGGTTAGACCCAAATTTGTATATTTTTAATCAGCTGTGGTCAGTGAGTATTGATAAATGGACATCCACATCCAGCAACTGGCTAGCCGGAGATTATGGGCCTTGTAGTTCTCAAACACCAGGTTGCCATACCTCTCACCATTTCAAATGGCCAAAGAGGGACACTTTTGTTTTTGAGGGTATTACTGGGGGCATAACTGGTGGGCAGGGCATTACCAAGAATTTATAGATAATTTCATGACCTACTATCATCTCTTTGTGTACCTTAATAAATGATCTAGACTAGAGCAACACCAAAGTATTTATTTACACAAGTTAATTTATAAATACATATAATAACATTTAAACAAACACTAATGTGAGTTTTATGACTGTGGAGCAATGTAATACACTTATATACACACAACACAGTATGATCTCCTGAAGAGAGTGACACTAGGGTGGGAAAGAGGAACAGAGGGATTTGGGTGTCAAAGAGGGACTGTCCCTCCTAAAGAGGGACACTTGGGAGGTATAGGTTGCTCAATCCTACAACAGCCAATCATTATCAACAATGGCTGCAGATCTATTCTTGTCCATGACATGTTCTCTTGGGAATGAGACTTTAATACTTTTTCCCGTCTGTGCAATATCATCCACCAATAGGAAATGTAGTGCAAAACATTTGTTCTCTATAGATCAAAAATAATGACATCAAAATCATTACATACCATTGCAGCATGCTAATAATACATCAGTACTATTTCCTTTTAATTCCATGAAAATCTGCAAAGAAAAAACAGAAATAAGAGATGATCATGCTGAAAGAATAACAGGTAGAAATTTACTTTTGTATCACTATGATTTTCAAGATGTTTTTTCCAGTGGTAAACGTGTATATCTGAACTGAAAGGGATAGTAATGTTTCACAAAAAAAACAGCTCCAATTAATCTTCATAGTATTTGAGCCATGGAGATTATTATTTCAATACTGACAGAGTTGTAGTTCAAGAGTAATTGAAGGATAAAGTATCCCCCTCCTGCCCCTTTTACCTAGTGTAAGCCACCTCCCCTCAGATGTGGAATCTGGTCTCTTTACTGGAGAGGTCACAGCAAGGGACAATTTTCTGACTGTGAGCATAAGGAAAACCCTGCCCCCACCCCCGTTGACAGGTTTTTCCTTGTGATCAGTGAAGATTGTCCCTCGCTGAGATCCATCCGGACAGTCTTGCTGCTCTGAGGTGACCAGTGTTACATCAGTAAAAGGGGCTGGAGGGGGATAGTTCAACATTCAATTACTCTTGAACTACAACTCGGACAATATTGAAATAACACTCTTCATGGCCCAAATGCTATGAAGATTAACCACTTACCGCCCGAGGACATACATGTACGTCCCAAGCGGATGTCCCAGGTGGACAGAGGACGTACATGCACATGTACATACGGCTGGTCACTAAGGGGTTAATATGAGCTGCTTTTACTGCAAAACATTACTATCCGTTTACAATAAGGAAAGCTTTTAGCCCCATCAAATATGTAAAAAAAAGCATACATGAATGTAATGTGTGGAAAAAGCCATGTACACATATGCTTGGTATGACCAGATACCATGTAGAAAATGAGAACTCTTCATCATCTCCCCGGTTAACCCATTAAGTGCCAGAGGCGTATGCAATACATTGCCAAGCAATGCATTACATACCCCTCTGTCACTCAAAGGGTTAAATGCTGACAGAAATGAGAGGTTGTTATGGGTGTGGGGACAAACAAAGGTATCAAGAGGTGTTACGATTTGTTTTGACATTGCATATCATGAAATTAGCGCCTAATGCCAGATGTGATAATGTACTAAAACAATTATAGAGCAAATAGTGTCAGTTATAGCAAAGTCTTGTTTTGTGGGGCACTATCATGTCATGGGAAATCAATAGCTTTTGAAATCTTGTTGAATGTAAATTCCCATCATCCTCAGCCAGCTGCTTTTTTCAGGATGATGAAAGTTGTAATCCTGAAACAGCTGGAGATCCTCCTGTTTCCCACCCCTGGTTTAAACAAATAGGTAATGATCACATTGTATAAATATATTTTGGACCCTAGGTGGCAGCAGCATCTCAGTTTATAGAAATACACCTGGGGAAGACATGAAACAACAAAGTCCTGTTTAAGGCTCACACTTCAATGATTTGTGGTTAAATCTTTTAAATATTAATTTTCCATGCTGCAAGTATTAATAAAGAAATGCTCATCAATTCATACAGAGGTCATAAGTTCCTTTCACACTATCTAAATGAAATGGTGTTGGAAGGCAGAGCATCACTAATTTTCAATGTGAGTCCATGAGTCACCATAGTGTTTACTTACCCTTGATTAGCAATTGTAAGACTTTTTTGTTATAGCACTTGGAGAGAGAGACAGGGAAATTGAGATATACAATACAATACAAAAATATACAAATCAAAGGGCAGTATTTAAATAGATATAGTGACTGAAAATTAATGGAGAAAGAAGAGGACATTCATTTGACAGATATACAGTAACTGTGAGGTTGAAGAAGAGCATGAGATATGGGGAAGACAAAGTGAAAGGATATGATAGAGAATATAAGATAAGATATAAGGAGAATAACATGAGAAGATACAGGGTAAAGGAATACGTTCATTAAAGGGATAGTAATGTTTCATAATAAAAGCAGCTGTAATTAATCATCATAGTATTTGGACTTTGGAGAGTGTTCTTTCAGTTCTGTCAGAGTTGTAGTTCAAGAGTAATTCAATGACAAAGTATCCGCCTCCCGCCCCTTTTACTGATGTAACACTGTTCAGCCAGATCAGAAGGGAGGTGCCCAGGTAGACTGCAGAGAGGGACAATCTTCAATTATAAAGAATAATAATAATAATAATAATAATAAGATAAGGGAAAAAGGGGGGCAGGGATTTCATTGTTCTCATAGGAAGAAGATTGTCCCCTTTTGTTATCTGTCTGGTCTATGGACTGCATTCCACATCTGAGAAGAGATGGCTTACACTAGGTAAAAGGGGCGGGAGGGGAAACTTTGCTTGTGAATATCTCTCAAACCATAAAGGTTTGAGAGATAAGACTTATATAATTCTTCATGTTTTTTTAATGCCTACAAAATAAAATAAAGAAAAAAATGAAGTATTACTATCCCTTTAAGCTTAATATGTCATTTGTGAAACAAGAAACAAAGCTGCTAGGAAGTATTTATCTTGCTTCACATTCATTAGCACATTTAATATAGCTGTTTTGATATAGATCATCACTAAGCTGTAGCATACTCCTCTATGCTGTCTGTAGAGATATTACAGGTATCTTATCTTCACTGCTGCTGGGCAGGAAATCCTTTTTACAGGTGAACAGTCTTTGCACTCAGGCTTATCCCTCCAGTACCCAAGCAGTCCTCTGCTAATCATAAGATGCAGACTGCATTTTTGGGGTGGTCTACAGTTATAACAATAGTATAGTAAACCCATTAAAGTGGTATTAGCCTGCAAACCAGACCTGATTGCCCCAGGCTATTATGCTAGTAAGAGGAGTGGTGCAGAGGTGACAGGCCCCCTGGAAAACTGATCCCCACCACAACTATAACCCCTGCCTCTAATGTAGCTACACCATTGTTTAGGATATGGGAAAAAGGAAAAGATGGTTATATGGATGAAGGGAAATTATCTGGGACAAGGCAATATATAAAATTAGGGATCATAATTTGTGGGGAGGGGAAATTAGCTGTGAGACAAAGATATGCTGATATTGATTCAAATAACTTGCATATATTATCCCTTATCATTATTTGTCTTTTTACCTTTTCATATGACACACCAGAAGACACAGGAAAGGAGCACTACACAGACTCACCAAGACTCAATAGACCAAAGAGGAAACTTCCATTCACTTAAAATTCTGCTTTATTGAAGTCATCTATAAAAGCATTCAAAGATAAACATGGAGGATCATGAAATGTCACAGAGTATCCATGGTGATGATCCGCCTCCTTACCGTGTAGCGCTCCTTACCTGTGTCTTCTTGTCTGTTGAAATCATGCTGTGATTTCTTGGGGGCTGCTCCGGACATGCCATCATATACCCTTATGGGTGAGTTTAATTATTTTATTTGCAATTGATTTGCCACAAATTATTGGAATTTATGTTGCAACCGCTTTTATCCCTGCATCTATACTCATATGACAGACCATGCTAGTTGCTATATGAATTATCTCCAACTAGTTTTAAAGCCCGTGTACACGGACCAACATTGGCTACACTGCAGTCATGCGCAGTAATGACTGCCCGCGCTGCGACTGATACGGAGCGGGGAGCTCAGAATTCAGACCATAGTCCCCTCTGCACACCTTAAGGTGTACAGAGAGGACTCCGGTCTCAGTTCGGACAGCCCCACTCTGTATCAGTCACGGTGTGGACAGTTAGTACTGCGCTTGACTGCAACATGCACAGCCGTCTACTTCGCATGACTGCTTCTCACAAACATAATAGTGAATTATAATATGGGATGAGTTTTAGATTTTACCAGCATTGACTTTAATAGCCAGTGTTAGCTACATGCTAAACTACATAATCTTCCCATGTACTTGAACACTGGATAACCAGCCATAAATAACAAAACATTATTTATTACATAATGCATTTTGCATAAATACCTGTATGAGTATAGTAACTCCAGTATAGTCAAAAAATGTTATTCCTCTGCAGTCTAAAATTAAAGTGCTGGTCTCATCTCTCAGAGGCTGGGTTAAAGAGGCATCTCCTGAAGTATAACACAAAATGACAGTTACATTGTATTTCTATTCCCTTGAAAATAAAGTGCAAAGTACTCACAATGGCCTATAACTTGAAAAGTTGCATTGCTTCTAAAAAAAAAAAAAAAAGAGTGAGACTGATGCAATAAGAAAGGTGGAGGAGCAATTCAGGAGCACGTCAGTACCAAACAAATAAAAATTCCCAACATGCCACTTGATTAAATTACATTTTTAGCCTCTTGAATACTAGAGAGTTCTACACTTTCGCAATACAACATCCTCAATTTATTTGTGTCCAAAGCAAATAGACACAGAAATATATAGAGTTCATATTTTGGAGCATTTCCCCATTTTCACTGCACATTTTTATTTTTTTACCAGGAAGAGTACATTGATATTTATGTCACTTTCAAGTATCTCCTGAAGATGTTCAGTCCAAGGTGTTTTGATACATAATAAATGTCTTATGTGTGTGTGAGTATCTCTGTCTCTCTCTGAGGCAAGTTTTTGGTCAACATTTTGGTCCCTTATGGACCTTTATCAAGACATTGACCAATAAACTTGCCCCATTGCCATATTAAAGACCCTCGGGTGCTGTCCTTTTAACATTGTATTTCCTGTTGGGATTGTACACCTGGACATTATTAATAGCAATGATGTGTGAGGGCTTCCACCATCCCTAACCTGTTTTTATATATATATATATATATATATATATATATATAATATATCACCTTATTACATGATTCATGCATTCCTGTATTGCTTGTATATATATTCTATAAGCAATCGAAACAACCTGCACTCTCAACAAAGAATGTTGAAACAAATAAGTGTTTATTCAGAGGTCAACGTTTCAATGCACCCCTGTGCATTTTCATCAGGACAAGTGTAACAAACCCCCATCCCCCCTTATATAAAAGATTCAAGCTCCCACACCAATACCACCTGGTGATATGTCACACTGATGTCAGGATGTCCCCATAGATACAAGATGTCCTTCTGCCATGTATAAACTTTATGAATGGGTAACGGTTCACCAAAAGAGTGTATATTTGTGTTAAGAGTTAATCTGGAGAAGGAGACCAAGAAGAGTCCACCTCTGCATAGAATAAGCAAGAAAGAAGCAAGATGGTCACCAGTGAAAGTGAAATCCAATTGCTTGTTGTCTACCAATGCCTACAACTCTGGCCGCAGGCTGCAGTGTTCTCCCTGGAGACTCAGAAAGTGGACCAGGTGATAGGGTATGAGGCGACAAGAAGATAGAGCCCTCTCTGACCATTGTAGCCCAATAAGTTGCAGAGATATTTTCCAAAGATGTTTTTCCTATAGTCAAGATGGCCAAGGACAGACTATGGATCTTAAAGGGGCCACTGCTCTAAAAGCAATGTACAAACAAAAGTAATGCCAGAAACCCAATCCCCCTAGGGAATACCTGTGGGAGAGTAAAAAGTAAGATCTCAGTAGATGGGGAGCAGAAATAAGCTCTACAAAGCACCCAACACACACACAAATAGACATTACAGTAAATGTAGAGTTAACTCAATAAAAAACAGTAAGGAATAGCAGCCAACTGTACTCCAAAACCCCCTCTAGAGAATAGGAGATACTGAGTTCCAGAACACAGCCTTTATCACATCAGACTCTGAAAATATACAAAATGAGTGCTATCATCACTCTTACAATATCTATCCAATTGGTGTATATATAAAAAAAATTAAAATGGGCAAGACAATACGTCCCTCTGCTGTCTAAGACTGAAACAATGACACAAAATAAAATGTCCATATAAGTATACAGTCCACAAAGTTCTTTCTCAGATAATTTCAGAGAACCAAAAACGTTTGTTCCAGAATTTCCCAGTGGTCTCGTAATAGAACTCCCCAGAGATCGCTGCCCCTTGGAATACTGGTGCAATGCACAAACCACATATGGCGCGATGCAAGAAATGTTCGCATCTGATAAAGGCATTTTTGTGCACAGATAGATTTTGCGCATGTTCTAATCCAAGAAGCTAAACACCGAACGCTTCTTGAATTGCGCATAAAAAATGTAATTTTACGACAACAGCACACAGACGTATAAATTAATTCGCAATAGCAGTTCTTGCATTAGGCGCATTTGCTATTCCACCCACTCACACAGATTGCTATTCCACTCACACAGATTAGTTAATCTTAGCCACGCCCACAAAAAAATAAATATACGCAGCCGTTCACTAATCTTGATTTTTTTCATATGCAATTCAACAAAATGACACGCAAACCTATTCCCTAGTGGTTTTCACACGAGAAATATCAATTGCGCACGTTTCCTGCATCGCGTCAATAGTCACTAAAATGAAAACACAAAAAAAAGGGCGCAGACCCCTCTAACAGTATGTACTGTATCGGTATATTTATATTCAAAAGCCCCCAATAATAAAAGGCTCACCAGATACTTGTGAACAATATGCACAATATGCCCATCAAAATCTCAGTCAGATCATCCATTTGGATCCTTTATACCATCAGAAATCGTCTATGGATTATGACCAGAAGCTCTGGTGTTCAGAGGTTATAAATATTTTATTGGATAAAAGAACATACAAATCACCTATTCCATAGGTGAAAACCTGTATAAAATCAATGGGTATTATCAATATGTTCAACATTATTATAGCTATAATATTGATAATATCCAATGATTTTATGCAGGTTTTCACCTGTGGAAAATATTTTTATCCAATAAAATATTTATAACCTCTGAACATCGGAGCTTCTGGTCATAATTCACAGAAGATTTCATATGGTATAAAGTATCCAAAGGGAAGATCTGACTGAGATTTTGATGGGTCTATTGTTCACAAGTATCTGTTGAGCCTTTTATTATTGGGGCTTTTGAATAGAAATATAGATATACTCTTAGAAGGGTCTGCGCCTTTTCTTTTGTGTTTTCAAATCAGACTCTGTAAGAAAACTCAAACTGGGACAATTAATGGACCAGGGCACTCAAAGGGTTACTTACCAATCTTCTGTCTTCAGGTTGCCATCATAGGAGTGGACAGAATCTCAAGAGACTCAACCATAAGTCACAGGCTTGTCATAAAGCCACGCTCCACAGGGCAAAAAAGGTCCACAAAGCACCTGTGAATTGAGCAGTCCATCTCAATGGAATCCCAGTGACGGCAACCCTTCTAATGGGGGATAACACAGCCCTACATCTATGGAAAAATAATAAGAAACTAAGAAAAAACTAACATGATGGCCCCTATACCTCAAACTGCTTGACAGGACACGTGAATTCTGAGAGATTGTAAGTGGGTAATTGAGCTGGAGGAGGAGGAGGCAGGAGTCTCCACATCAAAGACCCTGTCTTTTGTGACATGCCCTGCCCTCCAGGAGGAGGAACTCAACCCCATGGTACCTGTGTTCCATATTGGATGTAAGAGAATCATTTTATATATATATATATATATATATATATATATATATATATATATATATATATGTATATATATTATCTTTCCTTATTTTAAACCCATAAACATCTGAAACCCTTGACTTTGGCACAGAAATCCCCAAAGTATTGCATTGATGACCTTTCTTGTATCCAAGGAGTAAATATTATTTTGATCCTTTTAGTTAATAAAATAATATCAAAAACTTACCATTACAGTCTCCATTGGACATTGAAACATTTGCTTTATGCTGAAATACACAAAAGAGAATTTATATTAAATTATTGCAGTCTCAAACATTCTTCATGTGAGCTAGTTACTCTGAAAGCTATTTCTATTGTACGAAGTTTGCCTCATTGATACTGGTGAAAATCTCATTGGTTGTTATTATCAATACTTTACTTATCAGTAAATTACAGAAATCCATAGGGTTTTATTGGGTTCTTAAACAAGTAGAAATGTTTTATTATGACTAAAATATATATACAGTATCTCACATAAGTGAGTACACCCCTCACATTTTTGTAAATATTTTTATTTTATCTTTCATGTGACAACACTGAAGAAATGACACGCTGCTACCATGTAAAGTTGTGGGTGTACAGCCTGTATAACAGTGTAAATTTGCTGTCCCCCTCAAAACAACTCAACAAACAGCCATTAATGTCTAAACATTGGCAACAAAAGTGTGTACACCCCTAAGTGGAAATGTGCAAATTGGGCCCAATTAGCCATTTTCCCTCCCCGGTGTCATGTGACTTGTTAGTGTTACAAGATCTCAGGTGTGAATGGGGAGCAGGTGTGTTAAATTTGGTGTTATCGCTCTCACACTGTCTCATACTGGTCACTGGAAGTTCAACATGGCACCTCATGGCAAAGAACTCTCTGAGGATCTGAAAAAAAGAATTGTTGCTCTACATAAAGATGGCCTAGGCTATAAGAAGATTGCCAAGACCCTGAAACTGAGCTGCAGCACAGTGGGCAAGACCATACAGCAGTATAACAGGACAGGTTCCACTCAGAACAGGCCTCGCCATGGTCGACCGAAGAAGTTGAGTGCACATGCTCAGAGTCATATCCAAAAGTTGTCTTTCGGAAATAGACGTATGAGTGCTGCCAGCATTGCTGCCGAGGTTGAAGGGGTGGGAGGTCAGCCTGTCAGTGCTCAGACCATACGCCGCTCACTGCATCAAACTGGTCTGCATGGCTGTCTTCCAAGAAGGAAGCCTCTTCTACAGATGAAGCACAAGAGAGCCCGCAAACAGTTTTGTAGAAGACAAGCGGACTAAGGACATGGATTACTAGAACCATGTCCTGTGGTCCGATGAGACCAAGATAAACTTATTTGGTTCAGATGGTGTCAAGCGTGTTTGTCAGCAACCAGGTGAGGAGTACAAAGACAAGTGTGTCTTGCCTACAGTCAAGCATGGTGGTGGGAGTGTCATGGTCACTCTGTGGCATTCAAATGGTTAAACAAGTAAACCAAGCACTACACAATTATCCCCTCAGCTCTGTATTAGATAGAAGTTGCAAGAGAACAAGGTTGGGGGTCAGGAAGCATCCATGGAGATTTATGCCAACCAGTTGCCCCCCCCCCAGCCTTGTTCCCTTACCCACTGATAGACAAAACCCCATGTACACTGTCTGAACCCTGCAACCTTATTCCCTTACCTTCTGTTTGCCACACATCCCCATGGGAACTACCTGGGCAAGGGAACAAGGCTGGGTGTGTCAGGCACTGCATGTGGGGGCTAACACATAGGGCCATATGTTCAAAGGGATAACGACAAAAAATTGTTGTATGAAAGCCAAAAATAAGTAATTGATGCATGAACGACATATTTTCTATAGAATATACGACAAAAAACTAGTAACGTCCATTGTGAACGACACAACTCCAGAATTGACGCGCAAAGGGGCGTGGCTAGGGCATGGCTAAACTATTCTCCAGTGTATAGAGGAAAAGAAAATTTGTCGTAACTAACGACACAAAAATGTCTTTCAAAAGACAAAATTTGTACATTAAGAAAAAAGTGAAGGGAATGTGTTCTGAATGTGGGAATTTTTGTCTTTAGTTAAGACATTTTTAAAGACATTTTTGTCATTAGTTAAGACTTTTTTTGTAGTTCCATACGACAATTTCAGTCAGAACAAATGACATATTTCCAATCACAACCGACACTTTCTGAAAATATTAATGATCCCAACAACACTGTAATCTGAAAAGTCGTTACAAATGACAAAAGCTATCTCGCTACTTCTTTGAACATATGTCCCATAATGCTGATGTTCCCCATGCTGCTCCACAGTTCCACATTGACATACATTGTCCCCTTACACAGCAACATCTCAAGAAATGATTCCTGACAGCTCCACATCGACATATATTGTCCCCTTACAGTAACATCTCAACAAATGCAGATTGCAAACAGCTAACCCTTTGAGTTGCAGAGGGGTACTCAACGCATTAACCAGGAAGGTGATCAGCTCCTTCCACATGTACTCCTTACACAGGTGATTTGGTTTTTGTCATTGAGCGCTTGTGTAGAAGGATACAAACACTCATTGACAAAAAAGTTGCTTAAGAGGCTCATTCACTCAAGAGCAGAGACCCACTATTATGAATGAGCCATCTCCTTTGCATATATAGGTGTCGGATCACACATTAATTCATAGGATCCCTTACTCAAACAGTTAATTCATAAAAATCGATTTAGCACCATGGACAGTGATGTTGTCCATGGTGCTAAAAGTCTCTTCTCCACTCTCTCTGACTTTAGGATTGTGGTAGAGTTGGTGATGTGTGATGTATGCTAATGAGTACCTTCACCTCCCCTTCCCTCACATCCCTAAATTTTAGTGATTACATCGATATGTTTGTAAAAATCGAGATATCAAAGTGCTTCGTACACAACGACAAAATCATATCGCCATAGCATCGACCTTTAGTGAGTCTAGACCCATGTTTGGCTCTTTATTTGTTTAATAGCAAAATTTACTTAAGCCTGGATTTCATCGCAGTAACTTTGTTACTGGTTGTATCTACAAATTTCCTCATAGCCTTCAAAATGAATCTGTGAGATAAAACCAGTGAAATAATTTATGATCTGCAATGGGATAATTTTTTAATTAGAAGCCATTTATTAATCAAAATATATATTCATTTATATATATATATATATATATATATATATATATATATATATATATATATATATATTGGGTTGTATCTGAAGTTATCTGCTTTTGCTGGTCTTGATTTAAAGGGATAGTAATGTTTCATAATAAAAGCAGCTCTAATTAATCATCATAGTATTTGGACTTTGGAGAGTGTTATTTCAGTTCTGTCAGTAGTTCAGGAGTAATTCAATGACAAAGTGTCCCCCTCCCGCCCCTTTTACTGATGTAACACTCCTAAGCCAGAGCAGAAGGGAGATGCCCACGTAGATTGCAGAGAGGGACAATCTTCAATTAAGATAAGGGAAAAACCTGAAAAGCTTGTCAAGGGGGGCAGGGCTTTCATTGTTTTCATATAAAGAAGATTGTCCCCTGCTGTTATCTGTCGGTTCTATGGACTGCATTCCACATCTGAGAAGAGATGGCTTACACTAGGAAAAAGGGGCAGGAGGGGGAAACTTTGCTTGTGAATATCTCTTAAACCATAAAGGTTTGAGAGGCAAGACTTATATCATTCTTCATGTTTTTTAATGCCTACAAAATAAATAAGTTAAAATGAAGTATTAATATCCCTTTAAGTCTGCCTTCAGTTCAACGTTCCTGTTCTGCTTTAAGAAGATGCCACAGTCTAGCTGTAATTCCGGCATTTAAAGTAGTCATTGGTTTATCTATGATGTAGAAATACCTGAAGCTATCAACTACTGTTATTCTGGTCCACTAATAGGTGTCATTAGCTACAAAGTATTCATGTAATGAATTATACATATGGTAGGTTTCTCTCTAAAAACATGAACAATTTACAGTTCTCAAACATAAAGATTTAGTGAATTGCGTGAACAAGAACACAAAGTAACCTACTGACCTTCTTTGAAATTACTACAGATATCACAAGTCACATATTAAATGAATGTTTCTTTTTGTATAAAAGTTAGTATATAGCTTACAGGGAGGAAAGGATCAGCCATTAAATCTATAACATCTCAACAAAAATACATTTACATGTAAATCACTAGATTTCAATCACACGTCTGTTTAATAATTCACAGTAAGTAAAAAACAAAAGTAGTTGCAATAGATGCATTTAGTAAACTGGAAATATATTTGAGGGCTGAATATATTTAATTTAGGTTAGCTGTGTTAGTCCAGTGGTGTAGTGGCCAAATGAATGTGTATTACACAATGTAATAATGCCTTTTTATTGGACTAACATTCAATTATAAATGGTGTCTTTATAATTGAAGCTTGGGTTTATAATTGAATGTTAGTCCAATAAAAATGTAGTATTAAATACTGCAATACACATTTATTTTGTGCGTCTTAGAAAGAAGTAAATTTTACTAAGTATCAACGTTTCAATGTGCAATTCACATTTTCGTCAGGACAATGTAAATCGCACATTGAAACATTGATACTCATCTTTTTGTTGTTTGTATCTACTCCTACTAAGTACAGCACCCGGTCAGTCATTGGATTTTGGTAAGAGTGCTTCCATATGGACTGTATATATATATATATATATATATATATATATATATATATTCATCGTGAGTCCTACAGTAAATATCAATATTTCCATCCTTGAGTGTAATGTACACTTGCTTAATTTCTCAGTTTATTGACACATTATTCATTGGCCATAGCAGTGGTTCTTATCCTTTGCATCCCTCCTCCTCATCCTCTGTGCTGCTGTTAATAATACATGTGTCTGGGTTTTCCATGTCATGTGTGGGTTTTGTCCACTTCTGGTACCTGATATTCAGATGGTATTAAATGTTGGTTCATTTTTAGAACTGTTAGTCTCCCAACTAGGGATGGACAAAAAGTGGGAAATATTTTCCGCATGACTTTTCGCGAAAACTTTTTTCGCTTTTTTCACAATAGTTTTCTCCTTTTCTCCTATGAAAAATGTTCCTCCTTTTCACCTATTGTAACCAATTTTTCACCCTTTATTTCCTACATATGCCTTGAAAAATGTATTAGCATGCAGAGTGCATTTGTCCTTTGCCCATAACACTAACTTCCTTCTTAAGTGACACTGGAGCATATTCATGATGATGTCAAGAGATTTAAAAAAAAAACTTCCTACAATGTGGCAGATGTGTATTGTTGTGGTGGTGGTGGGGGACTGGCTGGTATGGTGTGATTTGTGTATATATATAGTTTTTATCATTGTCATGTTTGCATCAAATTCCTATCCTCCTTCCCCGATTATTGACACACTTTGCTTGTCACTCATAGCAGTGGTCCCAAGTGAGGTAGATGGTAGCAACCCTTTGTCACATCCCTCCTCCACCTCCTTATCTTTGCTGCTGTTAATATATTTGTCCTGGCTTTGTCTGTCATGTGTGGTTTCTGCTACCTGATACTCAGATGGTTTGAGATGTTGGTTCATTTTAAAGAATGGCAGTCTCCCAACATTGAGGCTTGATAGCCATGTCCTGTGGTCAATGACAATGTAATGTGTCAGTCAGCAAGCCATACTCAGGGAGAAAGTCCCAAAGAGATGTGCTGCCACCACCACCACCACCACCACCATCACCACCAATGTTGGGTTTTTGCCACCCCTGCTAAGACCCATGAATTGGCCTGTGTTCCGAATGGGATATTCTGGTTGATGATGTAGCTGCTTCTGCTGGTGGAAATATTTATTGCCTTCCTTTTCACTGTACCATCTAGATGTTTTTTCTGCCCTCACTTTTTCCCTCTCATCCTCTACAATGCAACCCTCCACTCGATCAATAAGCATGTCTTGATATTCCTTGACATAATCCGATTCCTCAGAGAGTTGCTGCTGATTGTCGTGATGACTCCTTTATGTAACAAACTGCTGATGGCCCTTTGGTAGAAATTCAGAAATTTTGTGTTTGACGCAGGGGTCCAGCAAAGTGGCAAGAATGTATTCCTCATTGCTTTTAATGGACACTATGCAAGGATCTTGTTCAAAGCACTCTAACATGTCCTTTACCCGCTGGTGCATGTCTGTGTTGTCATTCTGGTAAGAATCCTCAACCATGCTCCTCATTTTTTTCTGCAATAAAAATATCAGTGGTAGAATTTCACTAATTCCTGGCTCAGTGTGACTCACCAGTATGGTTGCCTCCTCAAAGGGTTTCAGTTGCTCACATACATCGCACATTAGTTACCATTGGTCAGGTGACAAAGAAGTACCCTCCAAAGCCTTCCAGTTTTGAATGGTATACTCACTAATGGACTTATTCTGCTTGTACAAATGCTTTAGCATGTACATTGTGGAATCCCACCTGGTAGGGACCTCCATTTTCAGCTGGTGAGTGGGCAGGTTGTTACACTCTTGTATGGAATTTAGAGCATTGTGTGCACTGTAGGAGCAATTAAAATGGGCACAGATTTTGCTGGCAATAGTAAGCATCTCTTTGAGGGTTTCAGAATCTGCCAGGAATCTGGTCACAACTAAATTTGCACATGGTCAAAGCAAGGCACATGCACCATACCACCTATTCTCAAAGCAGCGATTATGTTGGAACCGTTATCAGAAGACACAAAACCAGCTTTTAAGGAGCTGGGTACGAGCCATTCCTCTATCACCTGCTCAAGCGTACTTAAAACATTTATAGCTTTGTGGGACTGTCTCTCAAAACTCTGCATGCACAAGGTGGAGTGATGATTGTATGCGCTGTTTATCTGCCACTGATGCTGCTGCTGCCACCTTTTAATCACACTGTCACAACCAGAAGCACAATTACTGGATGTCACCTGATGCTGTAAGCTAGTGTTGTCCACTGTTTGTGCTGGGAGGGAAACCTAGTGAGCACTCACAGTCATATAGTCTGTGCTCACCACACTAACCACCTGCTTGTACAATTCAGGAACAGCCGTCCTGTAAAAATAACTGCAACTTGGGATATTCCAGCGTGGAGCTACACATGACATCAGTTCTCTTAAAACCTCGGTTTTCTACAAAAGAATACGGCAGCATGTCCATTGTCAACATCTTGGCAACCTTGACATTATTCAGGCGTACAGGGTTGATTTTGTGAAGTTTTTGACTCCTTCCCAGGAACTCAGTCAGTGTGGGTTGGCAGGACATGGGAGAAGAAGCCTGAAACTTTATTGCTTTAACAACATAATTAGAGGAGGTGGTGGCTGTAGAGGCAGCATGTGTGAGCAGTCTATGACTCTTGCCATCTCCTACTACAACAAAGTCATCACACTTCTCTGCAGCAGGAGCCATACGTGTTTTTTGGACTGAACTAACTGTTGGCACTGGCAATAGCACACTCTCTGACATAAATAACTTCACTACTGCTTTTTTCTGCCCTAGAGCCCCGGGAACATTTTAGAGTGCTTCTGCTGCTACTAGTTGCAGCACCTTTGGCCTGTTGATAGTGTGTCTCCCAGTCAGATCTGTGATTGTGTTTCAGGTGGGATCTCATAGAGGGGGTGTCAAGGTGTGCGCCTGCTTTTTCCCTGCTCACGTGCTTTTTGTACAGACAACAGATAGCAACATGCCTAGCTTGAGGATCCTGAGTGCAGTATCTCTGTACTGTGGATTTCATTGACTGAGGGGTTCCTGAGGCACTGCTGCTACTACTGGGGCTAGATGTTGATGCAATTCTACTGCACTACTACTGGGTGTCAAAGGTGCAGCACTTACAACAGCAGCAGCTGAAACACTCATTATATCTAACTCTGTGGATGTTAATAACTTGTGTTGCTGTTGTTGCTGCTGGGTATTCAAAACAGGTGTGTGGCTGAGTGGGACTTGGACTTTGAATAGGGGATGATGCTGATGATGACTGATAGGGTGACTGTGTACTTTTTGACATCTGTGCTTGTCCAGGGTCAGTCTTTCCAATGATTTTCTCAAACAGTTTATAGACAGGCACAGTGATCCTTTTCAGTGGTGGAAGATTCAGCCACTGAATTGTTGCTAACCTTATAGCCATGTCATCTTCTTCACTCTCAACTTCATCTGTAAGTGAACAAGAAAAATATGATGAAAGGAAAGATTCTAGATCTGCATGATCATGAGTAATCATTAGGTCATCCTCAGCAGCATCAGCATCACCTGACAATTCTTACCCACCACCTTTATATTCCTCTAAGCTTTTAGAGGTCTCAAATAATTTCTTTTTACTTTTACTGTAACAAAGTTCGCTACTACTTTGAGGACAGGTGTTTTGGTGCTTGTTTGTCTCACTATCTGATGTAGCAGGAGGTTCAGCTGCTACACCTTCCTCTATTATGGTATTGCCAACATCATCAACACTTGAATGCGACTTGTCATCTTCAGTGTTCTTCTTATATAGTTCTTTATTTCTACTGCCACTGGTGGCGCTGGAAGTTTTGCTGGGAGTCAGACCTTGACAAACTGCATCCTCCCTTGGAGTAGGTTATTGATTGTACATGCTGCAGCAACCATTGCTGCAGTTAGTTTTTGAACTACTACTTTATTCTCACATCCCTGCAATGCTCCACCTTTCCTCGCCTTATTCTGCTCGTACAAATGCTCTAGCATGTACAAAGTGGAATTCCACCCTGTAGGGACCTCCATTTTCAGCTAGTAATGGGGCAGGTTGTTATGTTCTTTTATGGAATATAATGCATTGCATGTACTGTAGGAACGGCTAAACAGGCACAGACATTGTGGGCGAGATTCTGCATCTCTCTGAGGGTTTCTGATTCTGCCAAGAATCTGGTCACAACTGAATTGGGGGTATGGGCAAAGCAGACTACAGGCACCATATCACCTATTCTCAATGCAGCTATTATGTTGGAGACATTATCAGCAGACACAAAACCAGCTTTCAAAGAGCGGTGTACAAGAAATGCCTCTATGACCTATTCTAGTTTACTTGATACATCTATGACTTTGTGGGGCTGTCTCTCAAAACTATGTATGCACAAGGTGGTGTACTGATGCTATAGGCTATCATACTGCTGTCTTTTAATCATCCTACCAGAATCAGAGGCAAGATTACTGGCTGTCACCTGATGCTGTACGCTAGTGTTGCTCACTGGTGGTGGCAGGGAACCCCAGTGAGCACTGCAGTCAAAGTCATATAGTCTGTGCTCTACCCAATTGTCCACATATCTATATTGGATTTTCTTGCCATATGAGCTTTCCAGACCTTTGCCCATCACACTAACCACCTGCTTGTACAATTCTGGCACAGATGTCCTGGAAAAATAACTGCTGCTTAGGATATGCCAGTGAGGAGCTACATATGACATAAGTTCTCTAAATCCTTGTTTTTCAACAAAAGAATAAGGTAGTATGTCCACTGCCAACATATTGGCAACCTTGGCATCCCAGAGCTGCACTTTGGGATTATTTTTATGAAATTTTTGACTTCTTCCCGAGAACTCATTAAGCATGGGTTGGTAGTACATAGCAGAAGAATCCTGTAACTTGATTGCTTTAACAACATGATTAGAGGAGGTGGTGGAGGTGGAGGTAGCGTGTGTGGGCAGTCTGACTCTTGTTATCTCCTACAGCAAACTCAGAGTCATACTCCTCTGCAGCAGGAGCCATAGGTAGTATTTTGAATTAACAAACTATCTCTGACACATCAACATCACTGCCTCTATTATGTGCCCTATGTTTTAGGAGTGCTGCTGTTAGTTGTAGCTCCTCTGACATGTTGATGGTGTGTCTCCCAGTCAGGCCAAAGCCTTAAAGCAATATGCTCCATACAAATTGTCCAAATGTGCACCCTGTATAGAGTATATATCATATTACTGTTTTAATAAATTTAAGGCTTTAATGCTTTAGTGTTTTTATATGTTTTTCTCTAGATATAGGCTCAACGCGTTCACAAAAAATCTTCAGAAACAATTTTATAAATAAAATTGTAAAAAATACAAAAATAAAAAAGTAAAGGATAGGTACCCGACTGAATTTGGGGTACCGTGAGGGGTGGGTGAGCTTAAACATATTTTGCCAAAATGTGCACTAAAGCCTCAAATTTATTAACACATTAATATGATATAGGTTCTATACAGGGTGCACATTTGGATAATTTGTATGGAACAGTGCAGGTTTCCTTTTTTGTTTTAGTCCATTGCCTTAAAGGCTTGGCCTTACACTTGGTGATTTGGATGACCCCCTTTATTCCTAGCTGCTATCTGTGCATTATTCACTTGGGTTCTTATGTTACATTTGCAAAGTATGTTTTATGGTGAGTTGGCGCTGTGAGTTTATCTTTTTCTTCTTGTTTCTACATGTCTCCTAGTCAGACCTGTGGTTTTGCTTCAGGTTGGAGCTCATTGAAGAAGTGCTTAGGTGGGAGCCTGCTTTCCCCCTGCTCATAGGCTTTTTGCACAGATAACATTTAGCAACATGCTTAGCTTTTGGATCATGAGTGAAGTATGTCCATACTGGAGACTTCATAAACTGCGATTTTCTTAGGGGCCTCTGTTACTACTGGGGCTAGATGTTGTGTCAGTTTACTACTACTAGGTGTCACAGCAGCTGCACTTCCAACAGCAGAAGGGGAACTCATTATCGCTAAGTTTGTGAATGTTGATAACCTGTTTTGTTGCTGGTTACTCAACACTAGTAGTGTGTGTGGATGAGTGGGACTTGGAAGTGGTGACCATGCTGATGAAGACAGACAGGATGACTGTGTATATTTTGTCATCTTTGCTTGTCCAGTGTCAGATGTTCCAACCATTTTCCAACAGTTTATAGACATGCACAATGCTCTTTTTCAGTAATGGAAAAATTAACCTTTGCCTTTCAGATAACTTTCTGGCTATGTCATCATCTCTCTCTTACTCTCAACTTCATCTGTAGCTGAAGAATAGGAGGATGCTGGAGGGATATTTTCCAGATCATCATCATCATCAGTATTTATAAGGTCATCCTCAGCATCTGTAGTCGCTTCTTCCCCACTACTATTATATTCCTCTAGGCTTTCAGAACTCTCAAATAATTTCTTTTTACTTTTCCCCTTTGAGGTATTTTCTAGACTTGGGCACGGGCAAAATTTTCGGTAAAATTTGAATTCGGACGAATTTTTTTTTTTTCTAATTCAGATGATCCTAATTTCGGACCGGGCCTATTCGATTCGGACGAAATTCTGATCCATTCCGAATTATTCGGCCGAATTTAACATGGGTTAAATTATAGCAGTGTGCCTCCGTGCACGCTGCTATCATTCTTTGCAGACAGGGTGTGCATTTAGAAAAAGATCCATCCCAAAAACTGACATTGTTGTACATTGCCAGTCTGTGCATGTCACCTCTACTCCACCATGGGATGCCAGTCACAATGCAAACGTCGAACATCGAGAACCCATGCCTGTCATTCAATTTAGCATGTTCGAACATCAAAACCCCATGCCTGTCCTTCAATATAGCATATTTTCGAACATCGAAACCCCATGCCTGTCCTTCAATATAGCATATGCTCGAACATCGAAAACCCATGCCTGTCACATCCTACTCAACATAAGTGGTCGACTCGAACATGGACAAACTACATGTCACATTCTATGTTAGTACATGGGTAAAGATTAAGGTTTCATTTTCTGGTACCAGCCTCCTACCCTACTGTCCCTCTTTAGTACCCAAATTCCTCTCTCTCGTTTTCCTATCCTGATTTCCCCTCATATCAGATAACTCTATGTGTATATACATTGTAGTGTTTCATACTACATCAAGAATAAACATCAATGATTGTAATGTGATAGATGTAATGTGTTAAAAAGAAAAATTGAGACATTCTGTTGTGAACAAACTGCAACACAGGAGAGAAATAAAACAAAATGCTTGACATCTATTCTGAAGAGGGGTCCACAGCATTGTCTTAGTATAGCAATATCACCGTTTTCCGTGAGTGTGCAATACAGGGCTCTACGGTAATTGCTGGGCATTTCCCAACGTCATAATCAGGGGATGATGGGAGTTGTATTCTAACTACTGTTAGGAAACACATAAGTGATGCACATTCATCTCCCACCTAGAAATTATTTACACACGAGGCAACTCCCCCAAGTAATACTAGCCCCTTTCCAAGTGAAAGGACTTCCAGAAAGTCTTCAGATCTCTTAGTGACTCACCTGTTATTGCCAGTCAGCGGGACCCGGAGAGTAGGAGGGGGTGATGCTATGGCTGCAGATTAAGTCTGGCACGGTGCTCTTAGTTGGTCACTCGTCACAATGTTGAAGCTCAGCCCGGACAGCACCTTCTGGGTGGAGACACCTCACAGCAATCCTGTTCAGGACACATCATGCACTGTTGTGCACTCATACTAGGGATCCCAAATGTTTAGACTCATTTCGTACAGGGGGCACCCTCCTGTATTTGTAAAACCTCTCTAGCAAATCTGGGACGGTAGACCTATTTACTCAAGTCTTGACTTTAGGTGGGCGATAAACAATACAAAATAGGCATAATGTTTCACTATCACATAATTCACATCACTGAAGCAGCCAACAGGCATCGCCACTGAGTGAGCATAGGGCTGCCCGGCTGCTGACAGTCACACTGATGGGACACTCTGCAACACAGAACTGGCGGAAGAGCACAAAATAAACATGCTATGGGATGGCAAATTGCCGCCCCTGTCAAAGTGCCGCCTGGGTCCATGGACCCACTGGGACCCGTGTAAGGGCCGGCCCTGTATTCGAACAAATACCTAATATTTTTTTATATTTTGCACAGGAACAAATATTACTTGCTCTTGCAGTGGCAATAACTGGAACTAATGCTGGCTGCCTACCTATGCCTAGCCTAATGCTACCTGCCTACCTACACAACAACTGTACACTCTCTAATCTCTTCTCTCTCTGAGCTCCAACAATGCAATGAGGAAATGCAGGCTGTCTGTCTGTGTGACTGTGTCATTAGTCCAACCCCCATCATGAAACGAAGAAGGCTATTCGAATACAGACAAAAGAGGGAAGTAGTGCATGAAATGGAGAATGGAATTGGACTAGAGACATGGAGGGAAAATTATGGAGGGAAAGTAATTGAGCGCGCACAGGAAGTACAAAAAAGTCCTGGTCAAAAGTAGTCAAAACTTTTTGAAATGTGTCGATTGCCGAAACTTCCGAAAGTTTCGACGAATTTCGGACCTGGGCTGTTCGGAGTCAGATCATTTTTTCCGAATGACCCTTGAGTTTCGGATTGGCCGAATGTCTCTGAATGACCCCATTTTCGACGAAATCCGAATGTCTACGAATGAATTCGCACATGTCTAGTATTTTCACAACGTTCACTACTACTTTCACAATAGGTGTTTTTGTGCTTGTTTGTCTCACTGTCAGTTGCATCAGTTGGTTGAGCTGCTACACCTTTCTTGCACTATGCCATCAACACTGATATGTGACTCACTGTCATCTTCAGTGTTTTTAGATGAATTATTAATAGTACTGGTGATGGTGGAACTTTTGTTGGAACTTTGACAAACTGCATCCTCACACATCCCTGTACTGCTCCTAATCATTTTACCCTACTCCTACACCTTGTGCACTTGCTGCACATAACTAATTTACTGTTTACTGTAAAGTACACAGTACAACTGATTGTGTGTGTTGTCTTTCCTTGGCCCATTACAACATACTCTATCTCATTTAGTATCAGTCTGCCTCAGTCACATCTTATGTCAGAGTCCCAGTCTGTGTGTGAATGTAATTTTACAAACATCTGAAATGTCCAAAATGGTATCAGAAACTAAAAAGTGGAATTACTGGTCCCCCTGATTTCCAAAGATGCAGTTATGAATTCCAACAGGGCATTAGGGAAGTTATAATAGCATGATCCCTTTAACATTTCTTTATGGACCAACTAGCTTTAGAAAAGCTAATTTTTAAACTGCTACAAACATCAGTATAGTCCATTAACCTGGAGGGCATCTTAACTAGAACAAAAACAAGTAAGAATAAGTGCTAGTGTGGAACAAATATAAGAAGAACAAAACAAGGCAAAAGTGAATTCACATAAATAAATAAAGAACCTGGCATTTAAATTTAGGTTAGAAGAGAAAGAGGCATTCTTTTAAAACTAAACACATCTGCAAAAAGAACAAGCAAAATATACAGGTGTTGGACTAACAGAATAAATTCATAAAGGCTGCATAAAATCAGGAAAAGAAAAAGCTCAAAACAGCACCATTTAGTGTGAGCTGAACCACTGAGGCCAAAGGAAGAGCCTAGAGTTTGGGCTACTGAAGTGTATAAGACATGTATATAAAATGTACAAGGTAGATGTACAAAATGTACAAGGCTGATGTATAGAGAGTGTATAAGGCAGATAAACAAAGTGTATAAGGCACATATACTTAGTGTAGAAGGCATAATTATTCAGTGTACAAGGCAGATGTATTCAAAGTGTAAAAGCTGATGTACCAAGCTGATGTATAGAAAGTGTTTAGGGCAGATATACAAAGTGTACAAGGCAGATCTACAAAATGTACAAAATAGATGTGTACAAGGTGTATAAGATGGATGTATGTGTACACGCTGATGTACAAAGTGTACACGACCCATGTATAACAAGTGTACAAGGCAGATGTATAGACAGTGTACAAGGAAGATGTATAGAGAGAGTACAAAGCAGATGTATAGAAAGTGTACAAAGCAGATGTATAGAGAGTGTACAAGGCAGATGTATAGAGAGAGTACAATGCAAATCTACAAAGTGTACAAAACAGATGTATAAAAAAAGTGTACAAGACCGATGTATAACAGGTGTACAAGACATCCATCATATTGTAATGCATTGCCAATGAATGTTTTAGAGGCTGATATCTGTCAGTATTTTGGGCTCTTGGACTCCACAGTTTGATATTGGCAGTAGATAGACTATATATAAATTACAGCACTAACGTTCTGGTTTCGTGCTTTCATATTTAAAAAAATGAACATATGGGTATTCATGCAGGACTGGCAGCTATTAATAATGTCCTACTTTCCACTTGTGAAAATGCACTTGCATACAGTGCATGACAGGGGTGCACAACTTCAGTTCTCGAGATGTACCAGCATTGCAATGTTTTCAGAATATTTCTGCTACAGCACATATGGATCAATTAAAGTCTCTGAGGGAATGATTGAACACTTTTGAAGAATGCAATGCAGTAATCATTGCATTCCTGCAGAGTGCATTTTTTGTGTTCAGGGATAGTAATAATTAATATTAAAAAAATATATATTGTAGTGTTCATCCCCCTAAGTAAAAAAAAGGGTACTCTCACTGCTGAAAGGTGTTTTGTTCAAAAGTTATTACAGCTCAAAGTTTAATTTTTTAAGTGCAATATCACAGTGGCCTGAAATTGTACTGTGGCATTGTTGTTACACCATCCTATGGACAGCTCTGGTCTGTAGACCATAAATCTCCGTAGGATGGTGTAGCAACAGCACCACTGTACAATTTCAGGCCACTGTGAAATTGTACCTAAAAAAAATCAACTTTGAGCTGTAATAACTTTTGAACAAAACATCTTCCAGCAGTGGGAGCTCCCTTGTTTTACTCACGGGGGTTAACTCTACAACATATTTTTAATTTTAAGTATTACCATCCCTTTAAAAGAGATGAGGTTGCAACCTTAGTGTCCATGCCTGGTATATACGTATGTATAAGATCTCTCTTGTTTTACGCAGGGTACACTAACAGTAACACACCATATGAAAAAAGTGTATCTCCATATGGTATCCTTGCGCTAACATTTTAATAAATGATAGAGTGCAAGACCATTGATATAGATATATATCCGTAGGATGTTTGCTCAATATACAACTCAATTTCAGTGGAAGTAGGGTTTCCATGGTAACCCTAAATAAAGCTCAAATGCAGGGAGAAATTTCACTATAACTGAGACATTTTACCAAATCCGGGACACTAACCACAACAAATGTAGGCCTAGATTACATTGCAGTTGATATCTGTTTTTATCTAACAGATTGCTTTTGAAGTCTATGTTTTTTACCTTTGAAAAAGCTTTCAAGTGCAATGTGCAATGTAGCCATGTCCTTAGTGCCCTGAATGCAGTGAAACAGTTTAGATTGAGATAAATTTCTCCTTCCATCTGAGTTCTGTCTAGAGTTGCAGTGACAACCGTAGGTCCATCACATATGTACTGTTAATCAACCATGTCAGCTACATGTTAATGAAGTTAAAGGGATGAAATAATAATAACATTCCAAAGTTTTAGAGTGAGTGACTTACATCAGTCAGTTTCTAAAACATTGTACTATCATTTAAAATACATTTAATCATTATTATACACTTAATAAAAATATTTCTTGCATTAATTATTAATTGATTACCTTTTGCAGATTGCATCCTGTAAGAAGATTGCTATTCATTTTCATCAAATCAGCAAAGACTTTTTTGGCATTGAGGAAAAACAGTGGTGTACCAACAGAAATGATTTTCACATTCTGGATTGACTTCTGTTACAAAAAAAATAAAACAAATATTTGTAATTACTGTAAATGAATGCTCATTGTCTGAAATGCTGTATAAAAGGGGAGAAAATCAAATTAACCTAGCAACAATTCAGGTAATAAAAAATGATGTAATGCCCCATGATGGCCTCATGTAAAACCAGATAAAAAATATACCACATCATTGATGTGGCTGGACCTGGCTGAAAATCAGCCCTCATGTGCCTGGTTGCTGTGTCAATGTCAGACATACCCAAGGGCAGCAGTAAGGATAATCAATGCAAACACTCCTGTCCCATTGATGTCTTCCTTAAAAAAAAACTCAATTATTTCAGTAGAACTGGACTGCCACTGTCTTGTGAACATTAATTCACACCCACACACAGACACCTGCTCCACAATCAGATGCCCTCAGTAGAAGTGGAATAGCCCAGGGTCCTGGTCCTTTGCATTGCTTTTCAGTACCATCTGCTGTCCATATAGAGATATTTTTCAGGTCCCTCAATCTGCTGAGATTTCCACACAATGCTGCTATGTCTACACTGAGCACCCTTAGTAAGAGTGCCCATCTGAACACTATGATACTTCCTGCAGCCTATTTCCTACTGTCTTTCTGCTGGAAGTACCACGGTTTTCAGTTAACACTGTAACATAAACTCTCTGTTCAGTACAGACAGAGCAGCAGAGAACAGATCAGCAGCACGAAGGAGAATTTAAAAATAGATGGAGGATATTATATAGATTCATGGAGACAGGAGGACATGTCAACATGTCTATCAATACGATGGAGCACTAGGATCTTAGGTGATCTTGCTTTTTTGTTAACCTTATCTCCCTAGGTGTGTATATTGAGGAGGTTTCTGCTTGTTTTGGCACTGAAAAAGAAACAAAGCCCCCACTCCCTCTTCATCAGTCTTTTATATATTGTTTTTAAGCAAATGTGTTAATTTTTAGGATTAGAAGTATGAAGTAACAATTAAATATTAAGAAATTGCATTTACAGTATCACTCCATCAACAAATAGGTTAATAATAAACAGTGGATATGTGCTGTAACTTCTTCCAGTTAAAGGAACACTAACATCAAACAACGAAATAGACTGATATACGTTTATTAAACACTTTGTGTATAATAATAACTCCAGTTTATTTTAAAGTGTTAGTGTAACATTAATAATAATGGCAATGTTTCTTATTTTTACTTAGTTAAAGGACCATAAAAGCCAAATTAAACATGATGGTACTCCCCCAGGAGTCATTCATTCTATTGCAAAAATACAGAGGAGAAATTTACATATGCTCATCAGTCCAGCCCCATAATGTCAGAAAAATCTGCTCTGTACCAGAAAAACAGCAACGCTCAGGTAAACACTTTAGCCTAGTATGAACCTCATCAGTGAGATGCTTATCACCATACCGCGTATGAGGAAGTTACCAGGAGAAAATAGATACTCTCCAAAATGCAACTTTCAGAATCAGAAAAACTGAAAGATACAGAAAATGCACATCAATGTTTTAAAGACTAAAATACTGACATATATTAAAGTACTTCAAGTACTGATTTTGCTTTTTAATTGCTGTCTAATAAACAGTTTGTTTACACTGTAAACAGCAAAATTGGGACATGAATTTACATAAACTAATTTTGGTCATGTAAGGCCATACAATTGTTGTCTACATTACCTTTCTCAAGTTCTATAATCTTTTAGTGTTGATGCATTAGCTAAAACAACCAAAAAGCAAATATTGTTATCATTGCTGATAATGTTCGTATTGTAAATGGTATAAAAAATGTATCTACTTCTCCCATACAATCTAATCAACACTACAGACGTAGCAGGCATTACTGCGCTTTTTTATTTGCTCCAAAATGGGAACAAGAACAAGATACCATATCACCTAACTAGTCATGTTTCACATTATGCTTTTATGCCAAAGCATAATGTGCACCTACATGGGCTTCCTGCTCTGTACCCATGTCCACACACAATGAATGCACGAACTGACGCACTCGAGAAACACACAAATTAATGCACCTGTGCTCAGGGAGATCTTTAACCCTCAGAGTGCCAGAGAGGTCCACAAGGCATTGCAGAGCAATGCGTTGCATACCCCTCTGGCACTCAATGGGTTAAAAGCTACTCTGTTAGGACTACATGAATGCAATAATGCTTATTTTTAGATGTTTGCTTCAGTTAGCCATATCTTGATGTCATCCCTGCTTTCGTACACCTGCTGACTCATATATTGCATTGTTTAAAATACATTGAATATTTAACCCCTTCAATAATTTACAACATGTAGAAGGCACCTCTAGAAACCAGCAGGTTAAACACTTTACATAAACTGGAAATTCCTTAGTAGGTTTAATGGAATGTTTTCTTAACAGTTCATAGAAAGCATAAACGGGTAATTGAACAGTTTTACAATGGCATTCCAGGAAAACTTGTAAATCATGCTTACAAATACATGACTCAGATATGCATACATTGATACAATCTCTTCGTTTTTAAGCAGTTAAAGTGACAGTCCCTGCTTAGACAAAATTTAGATGACTACACTAGCACGACAAGGAGGAGAAATACATTTCATCCTTGTATTTATTTTTTATCTTCACATCTCTCATTTACATAATTGGCATGATCTACTCATGATGGATAACCTTGGCATTATGCAAACTGTGGCCATCAGACTTAATTTTATGGCAAGGCATGGAGGCTCCTATTTATGCATTTAAACTGTATCTTTACTACTCCAGCAGCAAAAAATAAACAGTTACAGAAAGAAAAATTGTATACAACAGAATAACCCCACCCCTTACATAATGCTTATCCAATCACATCACAATAAGCTATATAACTGTAGGGTCCAATAATCCCACTTCCTCTTCTTTGCTGCTCCTGGCACAAAACAAGTACTCTGTGGTTTTGTTTAATAAACTTGATAAAATATTTGCTTTGTTTATAATTGATAAAATGTGTACTATATTTTATCTGGTGTGTAAGTGAATTTTGTTTAATTTATATTGTCTATTTAATTTGTTTATACTTTCATTATTAGTTTTTCTTGGTTCCCTGAGGCTATTGATTTGCCTCTTATTTCCTTGTGAGGAGTGCCCTTTGTTTTGTATCCCTGGTATATTTATTTCCCTTCTCTAATGTTTTCTTTTCCCATCAGCTTGTCAGCTTGTCTTTACCTCTGTTCCCTTTAGCTTTCTGAGCATACACCCTACTTCAGAACATGCCTCTGCGTTCTTTTTACTTTTATTCTTTCTACTTTTGTTTTTAAAGTTTTCTTCATATCAGTTATACTCCCCTCTTCTTCCCCTTTCAAATGATATATAGCATGTCAGGTATTTCTCTTTGTTAAGTGCCCGTTTTCTGTTGTATATCCCTACTTGTGGTGGCCATCTTGGATTTGGGTATCTTGCCTTTTCTGCTTTTCTGAGCATGTGCAAACCTTTCTTCACAGTATACACCATTTTGTCACATTTCATATCACTTCAGATGTCTTTTGTTAGACAACAGACCTTTCCTGACTTGGTTATATATTATTGGCATTGTTTTTATACTTTTCTGGCATATATTTCTCTTTTTAGATATACTTTTTTTTGCTGTCCTTTTGGAATTTACTTTTACAATACAATTCTGCTGGTTTAAAGTGATAGATTGTTTTTCTTGTATATTTCATCACAGTTTTGTCTTCAGAGTTTTATTCCCTTGGACATTAAAAATGTCTCACAAAAATTAACCCTTTGAGTGCCAGAGTGGTACGCAACGCATTGCATTTTATGTTGGAGGATAATGTTTCCAATTCTGATTCGCGATAGGCAATTGGCATGTCATCAAGGCCTGATACTGAACAGAATATTCAAGCCTTGATGGATCAATCTGCCAATAAATCTGTATCTAATGCCACTTCTTCTTGCAAGAATCAGATAACAAAAACTTTAGCAATTGCTGATGTCCTTAATCAAACTAATTTGAATAATCCTCCTCAAACTTTATTAAAATCTCAATTAATTGGTAATAAAAAATTTCTGACACCTCACCTGAGAGACAGAAACTCAGGAAAATCTCAAAGGCTAAATGAAGTTTAAAATTAAACATTGCTCCTCACAGAAAAGAGAACATTCTTGTTCTCGCCATGGAAAAGCTAGAACATCTAGCATGGAAAATTGTGGTTCAAACCCACACAAACAAACCTCAGCTCAGGAGGATGATTTGCCAAGAAACAGAAATAGGAATCGGTCTAAACCAGATTCCTTTTGTCTGGACTGTTCTACTGAGGAGTCCGATTATGAGTCAGAGGAACATATGGGTCAATTTTCTGATGAAATATCAGAGGATGAAAATTTTATTGAAAATAATATAGACAGTACTACACAAGTATACATAATTCGTGATGAACAGGGTCAACCACTTTTCAATCCAGAGGGTATTAAATACCCCAGATAAGCTGAATGTATCCAATAGAATTTTGGATCAGGAAAGCTCTGGACTCAAAATCCAGAAACAAAGTCTGAATGCCTGAGGTCATTTATTAGTAAGATTTGAGAAACCCCATTTATGGACCCTCAGATGGCTCAAAACATATATCAAAATCTGGTAGAGACCCTAGAAAGGGAGTTGAAGTATCTCTGAAGCAATGTCAGGACAAACTTTTAGATATTGTTGGCCCACTAGCAAGATCTTTGACTGACTAAGGAAGCGGTATCTAACAATACCCCAGTGGAATTAAATATTCCTAGAGGATGGATACAAAGAACCTTTTGTCTGTTGAGTAATGGCAATACGGCTCTCTCAACAGATAGACGCAGGGTAATTTTACTTGGAATAGACCCTAAGTTGTCTGACATGGCTTCCACAGAAGCAGAACAATAAGCTAATGGTTTTCTTTTTGGTGAAACCTTCATAAAAATTTAGGTAAATTTATGACTACATTCACAGCTTTGGATAAAGCCCAAACTTCAATAAAGAAGGTTTTCAAAAGTAAGGTTTTCATTAGGGTTGGGAAAAGCAGGGGCCATTTCCCGGCCGGTCAGTCAGTTTCTTTAGAGGACAAAGAGGAACTACCAAGACCCTTCTTATTTTGGTAGAGGAAATTTCTCCCAGGACACCAGAGCACCCCTTCCTTTCTTCCCTCTATGCGGCAGAGTCTAGAGAGCCAAGAGTTTGAGATAATTCCTCATTCATGACCCTTTTCAGGTAAGTGTTTCCCCCCCCCTTATCATTTTCTCCAGAAAAAATGGGTGTCAGACTCACTCATTTTTTCTAAGCCTGGTGGTCAGATAACAACAAATCTATGGGTATTACAGACAATACAAGATTATCAGATAGAATTTTGTTGTACTCCTCATCAGACCCTAATACCAAATTCTTTACTGTACTCCAGAGAGAAAGCTCTGTTAATAGACAAAGAAATTCAGAGTTTACAGAGGAAAGGAGCAAATATTCCAGCCCGAATTTCAGAACCAGGTTGCATAAGCAATATTTTCTTTGTACACAAAAAAGACTCGGCTGTACAACCAGTCATAAATCTGAAAGAACTGTATCTGTTTGTCCTTTACAGGCACTTCAAGTTGGAAGGCATTCATTGCCTCAGATCTTTTGATGCTGTCAGATTGGATGGTAAAGCTAGACCTCAAGGATGCCTATTTAACTATTCCCATGGCTCAAGATCAACAAAATCTCCTTCAATTCCTACAGTTCACGTATCTCCCTTTTGGCCTATCATCGGCCCCTTGGTGTTTCACAAAAATCATGAAACTTGTAATCTGTTTTTTGAGAAGCAGAGGGGCCTGCATGATAATTTATGTGGGTGACATGTTAATCATGTCTCAGGACATAGAGATACTTAAGGAACATCTCCATGTGACTAATCTTGGATTTATCATAAACTGGAAAAAAATTGCTCATTCTACCTATCTAAAGCATAGAATTTCTAGAGGCTTGGAATGGGAAAGTGATTTTTGGAATGTCACCAGACATCGACTCTGATGCTAGCAATTTGGGTTAGGGATCTTGTTGCGGAAACCTTACTACAGGAGGGAAATGGTCTCTTTCAGAAAACTCTGCACATCACTTGCTTAGAGTTATTGGCAGAATTGTTCTCTGTCAAAAGTACAAAAGACAAGTCAAATTGCTGCATTCAGTTGAAGATAAACAATGTATCCGCTGTGAAATACATCAACCATCAGGAGGGCACTAAATCCAAAACACTGACAATTATGGCCAAAGAATGTTGGCATTTTTGCTTAGAGAAGAACATTTCAGTCGAGAATATCTACCTGGACTATCCAATACCATTGTGGTCTGGAATTCCAGGCACCTAGCAGATTCCAACTATTGGACGCTTCACTTTACGTTTTTCTCAAAAATAGATGCTATTTGGGGTCCTCTACATTTAGACCTTTTTGTGTCAAGACTGAACACTCTTCTTCCTCAATTTTTCAGTTGGAGACCGGACCCGGAAGCTCTGGCTTTAAACGTCTTCCTTCAAGACTGGCCTCTACTCGGCCATTATGTGTTTCCTCCTTTTGCCATGATTCCCAGAGTCATTCTCCAGATCAGGAAACAGTAAGTCACCACAATCATAATCACACCCTTTTGGACAGCTCAACCGTGATTCCCTCCACTTCTCGATGTCCATAGACTTACCTTGCTATCTAACTCCACTTCACGAGTTGCTTCTGGATCCGTCAGAACCTGTTGCTTCAAGATCAATTAAACCTTATGGCTTGGCGAATTTCAGGACTCAATGGCTTATCGATGGACTTTCGGAATCAGCTCAGCTTCTCATCTCAGAGACTTGGTCACCCGGTACTAGAGCATGTTACAAATCATGCTGGAATGTCTGGGCACGTTGGTGCCTGGAATGGAACCTGGATCCTGTTTCTTCCATCTTAACTGCCAACGTTAACTTTTTGTCTTCTTGCTTTCAACAAGGGAAAGCTTACAGAACTGTAAATTGCTATAGATCATCTATTTCAGCTGGTCATAATCATATTGAAGGTTTTCCTTTCAGATCAACATCCTTTAGTATGTAAATTGATGAAAGGTATTAAGTTGTCTAGACCACCTTCTACTTAGTATTCTGATCTTTGGGACGTTAATATTGTCCTTCATTTCTAAGAATCCTGGCCTCCTAACGAGATATTTTCTTTTAAACAGCTTTTGGCCAAACTCACCATGATGCTTTTTCTAATTTCATTCAGACGAGCGTCTGATGTTCATGCTTTGGAAATTTCTAACAGATTTCTTGAACTTGACGGTGTAAGATTTTTGATTTCTAGACGTACTAAATCTTTGTCTAGGGAAATCTTTTGTCCAAGCTTTCCTCATGATCCTCAAATCTGTGTTGTTCTTTGTCTGAAGGCATATGAATCTGTTATGAAACCTTACCTTCCAGTTTCAACAGCTACTTTGGCAAGATGGATTCACTGGATCATGTAGTCATCTGGTATTGATTAAAAATACACTCCTCTAGAGAAGCAGTGGCTTCTAAATAGCTTCTTGCAGGTGGCAGACTTTAGCACATTCTCAAAGTGGCTGATTGGTCCAGAGAATCCACCTTTAAGACCTTTTATTTCAAACCTAGTACTCATGTAACTGCTAATGTTATACAACAGCTTTGAACTTGCATAATAGGAGCCTCTGTGCCTTGCCATAAAACTAGAGGATTTTCCTAACTTCGTGAACGAAAGTCAGGATTTTATTAAAGACACGGAGGCGAGTATTAGCCCTTCCTTTTTTACTTTTATGTTTTTCTCCTTTAGGATACATGACTTCTGTATTTAGGGAATCATTAAGGAGTTCCAGACATTTATGTTCCAGAATCCTGTTTATAGAAGCTGCTACAGTTGATGTTTTTCGCGGCATCAAAAAAGAGGAAGTGGAATTATTGGACCCTACAGTTATACAGCTTATTGTAATGTGATTGGATAAGCATTATCTAAGGGGCGGGGTTATAATTCTGTTGTATACACTTTTTTCTTTCTGTAACTATTTATTTTTTGCTGCTGGACTAGTAAAGAGTTTAAATGCATAAAACTCGCGTCTGTGTCTTTAATAAAATCCTGACTTTCCTTCACAAAGTTAGGAAAATCCTCAAATTATCAGCCAGGTTATGCCAGATCAGCGACCCTGTACATTTTGTTGGTGACCCAGTAACTTTTATTAGGAACTAGCAGTGTGTGACCGTGTTGCCTGACTTTTTTATCTATCCTTGCATTTAGTTATGGAAAGTGTAATTTTATTGTGTTATTAGACTGTAAACTGAAGATGCAATTGTGGATCAAATCCTCTGTGCCTCAGAGGACATTAAAAAAAAGTCCCCAAATTCCTAATGAGCAAAACTGTTTTCTTAACCCTTTGATTGCAAAGCAATGTGTTGCACACCCCTCTGGCACCCAAAAGATTAACCTATTGAATAACACGTATTCCACGCATCCTGTCAATGAAAAAGAGGTATCGAATGCAATATGCTGCTGGCAGGCGCCAGGATACTATGGCATATCCTGCCGCTCAGCATTAACCCTTTGAGTGCCAGAGGGGTACGCAACACATTGAAAAAGCAATGCATTGTGTACCTCTCTGGCACTCAAAGGCTAAGCAAGGAACGGGAAGGCTGTCACAGAGAGGGCCTGCGGCAACACAGACCTCTCCTTCAAAATATCGTGGGATGGTGAGGTGAGATCCTCTGATCTCCCCCACCAGTCCATGATCTAGCGGCCCACCAGGGGATGCCCGATTCCCCGATAGGACAATCCGCACATGGAGGTGACATTGTACATTTCCTTATAGAAAATCACCCCTTGTGGACATCACTCATTTCCTTTCCCATTACTCATCTCTGACCTTTCTTTCCTTCATTATTAGTGTTGTTTATTCTGTAAAATAGCTGTATGTTTCTAAATGATATAAAAAGAAGAAAAAAACAATAATTATTAAACCAAGAAACTGAAAAAAAAATATTGAATGTTACTTACAGAATAATCTTCAATCATTTTGTTGCTTTCTTCATCCATTTGTTTCAAATGCAGTGTCCGTGTCCTGCATTAAAAGGGAGAACACAGTGGATAACCATCTTATTTTCAGTTAAAGGAGAGGGTACCATGTTAGTTGTACATATGCAAGGAGGTATATTTATGGTAATAAAAGATGACAGAAAGGGAATATTGGACCATTTAATTAAGAGGAGAGTGCAAGCTTTCAAGACAATTTCAATGTTTTTCTGAAATACATTGAGGCTGATGTGCATAGATGAACTGGAGTCATTCTGCACCAGCTACACCATGGAGGGTAACTAAAGTTCCCATTTATTTAAACAGGTATTTTAACCCCAGTGACAGTGTTAGAGGTGCATTCCCCTAGTGATGATTCTTTCTATAGGTTGTGTACTAGTATGAAAACAACATCTGATGTTTGTAATTCTTCGGATACATTTCACAGTTTTTTATAAGGCTATTGGCCTTGGTATTTCTGTTGTAGAGTGGCAGAATACTTGTCCATTGTCCTGTCTGGGAGGATCTGTCAAGCTGACTCACTGACCACAACTCCTTGAACTCAAGTCATGGTAAGTGCTTTTCAATTATACCTGCTGTGTTCTTCTATACTGTGGATTATTACCCATACCATCAGTCCTTGGAGCCTTTCCATGCCTCTCACCTTTAACTGTCTTTCATCTACTCCCATCCCAATAAACTCCCTCTGTCCCTGCAATCCTCCCATGTCTCTTTCTCCTATCCTCCCCTACTTTTGCATCATATTACTTTACATCCCACACCCTCTTTCTCATTTCCACCAATTACAACCCACCAATGTCAACACTCTGCATATAGATGTTTACAGTTTAGAAACTGTGATACAATACTTCAAAATTGGGCCTTCTAATTCTACAGATATGATACAAAAATATATAATGTGAAGTTGCTGAAATCATTCTGGGATAGTTTTCTGTAGTTGCTTATAAAGAATGCCACATATTATCTGTACAATTGTGACAACTCTTAGCACATATTGTCATCATAGTTTTCTAACAATGTATCCTCATATACCATAGTGCATCTTCCAGTCAGAACCACCTCTTAGTTTTTTTAAATAACTGTGCCATTAAGCATTTAATTAGCCATTTTAGTCTTCACATATTGGTAGGTGGCATATCCCTAAACCCAACATCCATGATTAACTCCTGATATTAAAAAAGAGTTAAAACATCTTAATAACTCATCATATACCTTACTATGGCCATAAAATCCTAATGGCCCTATGGATTTTGCCCTTGTGCCTTTGTTCAAGAGATAACATCTTCATTCAGCCCTAGACATCATGCCTATATAGGAAGTCATGACAGCTGCCAGTAGGACCACAAGATCTCAAACTCTGCCCGCTGAATCCATGATGTGCCAGTCACAGCTGTCCGGGTGTTATGGATTGGTGACGTTCCTGGCACATCATGAAACTTTGAGATCACAGATCACTTCTATGAACATAAAAAGGTGCCTTAGTCCTCCAGAGTGCCACACCCCATCTGGTTAAGGATCAGAGGGGTGTGGAATTAATTTATATTCAGTGCACTGCACACCCCCCAGGTCTGTAAAGTTTTAAGCAGGTTCATACTTTCTGCCTTCATCAGTCTGAAAAAACTACCTGCTACTTTTATGTCTTCCTCCATGGACATAACATCTTTAGTCAGTCTTGGATGTCCTCTCTTGAACAAAGTCACAATTTAAAGTGCCTTTAGGATTGTCTGGCCATAGTAAGGTAAGTATTATAAGTAGTATGATTCTGATTAACTGTTGTGGATAAAGTTAATCTTATAACATAGTGATACATATAATTTCCAAATGACATGAATTACTCTAAATATACACAAGCTATGTTTTCTTAATAATAATTTTTGGAAATCTCCCATTGCTCTATGCCATGGGTAGGCGATCTTTAGCTCTCCAGCTTTTTTAGGCTACAACCTCCACCACCTCTAACCTATAACTGCTTTGGGATTATGGGAGTAGTGATCCCCAACAGCTAAAGAAACAAAGATTGCCTGTACAGATGTAAACATTATAGAATACGGAATTCTTATTTTTCCCTGATTCTCATTTTTCTTTAATTTTAATGTAAACATTTGCATACATTTTGGGACCATAGAAATAAAATGAAATGCATGCATACAGAAATATAAAATGACACCTTACCTGGTTAATCGAAGCACACCCAGTCCTATACTGAAGACAACTCCAAATAACAGTCCAATATTTGCTGCAAAGCATATAGTAAACACATAGGTACAAACCCATATTATCTGTTAGGAAATGAAAAGAAAACCCATCATAAGTTACACTGAATTGTACAGCTCAACTTTACATGGTAGTCTTTCTAAAATAGTCTTTTGTTACTGTAAAAGTGTTGTGTAGTGCATTTATGTAGTGGAATGTATAAAGGCTGCAGCAGGCAAAACTACTTTAAGTGGAAATTTATTTCAATAATTTTATTAAAACATTTTAAATATTGAAATCATAAAAGTTGCTTAAAATATTGTAGTAAGGAACTGGAAAGGAAACATATACAGAAGAGCCGGCATAAGATGATTGTGTTTGGGCTCGAACATAATCTAATAGCAAGAGCAATTTTTAAAATCCCCCATGTATGATTAATATACCAGTTCCACAACTCCACTGCTGCTTAGAATGCTTACCAGATAGGTAAGATTATATATGACTACACTATCCAATCTCATTCACATATGACTCTTAGGTCTAATCTCCTTCTTATCCTTTGATTTCTGCACTCCTTTTCCTTTCTGTGAAAAATGCACCTCTCCTTTCTGTGTGCCATGTCCCTCGCATGACTGAACTCTGGTAGACCTCTTAATGCTATTCATTTTGGGACCTCAAAGGAAGTGATCCAGAGTGGTCTACCAGAGGGAAATAGAGGGCAAAATTTACCACCTCGCAGTTCCAGGTTTGTCTGTCTGCATTACAGCTCCATAACCCTCAATTCAAAGTCATATTTCCTGTGACAGGTCTCTTGGGAAAGTGAAGACACCAGAGGAGCCCATTTGCTGTACTTATTAATAACCTTAAACATCTTGCAGCTTTACCAAGTTCCAGATTTTTATTTTGCCCTGGTCCTTTCCTGATAATTGTAACTTGAATCCCTCCTCTTCCAGGTTGTTTGACGAGCTTCCATATTGTAGTTTTTCTAGTCTGCGTGCTTCTTGTTTGCTGTTGTTTCAAGTTGTTTCCAGCCTTGCTTTGTCAAGTTTTTTTGATCCTTCTGAGGTCTGCTGAGCTTCACGAAATTGTTCAGATTCACCTTGATGTTTGTCCACAGTCTCTGCTGTTAAGAATTTCATCAGCTTGCTTCACCTTCATTATTGCTTTGCTGCTTCTGGTCCAGGTTTTTTTGTACCGTAATTTCTCTGTGTCCTGATGTGTCAAACATTTCTCCAGTTATTGTCTGCACTTCTACTCAGTGTCTTAAAACTTGGTCCATTTACCTGTGAAGTTCATTCTTTCTGGAGGATTATTGCTTAACCAGTTCTGCTCTTGTCAAACCTCATATAAGCGACTATATTTTGTTACTATATATTTTGCAGTGTTTCACTTAATTTATTTTGTGCGGATTGGCATAGCTGCACTTCTTTTATTATCTAGTGTATTTTTTTCCTTTTCAGCACAATTATTGGCAATCAGCATCTACAGTGATGTTCTGTTAGTTTACTTACGTGATCTTGTTCTTTGTTTGCTTTACTTCCATGTTTTTCTGTACCTTCTATATCTTGCTCCTCCCTTAGGGCACTGCTGCTGTGTGTTACTCTCCAACTTTTCCTTCTCTTATGCCCCTAGACCTGTCATCCTGACCCTTCACTAGCTCAACCAGGGAGGGGTTATCTGAAATTGTGTTCAACACCTGTAGGCCAGCTTAGGCAGCAGAAAGGCTGGGCTTGGGGCATCGGTGCACTCTAGTAACAAACCCTAGCACCACTCTTCAGCTAAAGGGAATGTGATGTTGGTTAGAGTGACAGAATATTCCTCCTTTGCTCTTCTACTCATATATCCTTGATAAACCTATATTTATGTATGAATGCCATAGTGCATACCAGTGCACAAAACTCCAGTTTTTGGTCATTTGCATAAAAGAAAAGTGGAATAATTCTGGGGCAAACCAACTACATCATATGGACAAAACTCCCATTGACTTACATGTGTCTTTTAAGCCACTTGAATGATAGAGATGCCTCTACTCACTGCAAATCAATGAATCAATGGGTATTTGGGGATTGTTCATTACCTCCCCTATGTTGCATTTGATTGGATCCAGAATTGTTACTCTTTCATTTGGACATGAGCAAACCTCAATGCCATCCCATAGCCTGCACAGGAAATGGGAAGAATTGTAATCTTATCTCCTCTGTGCCTTATTAGTTCATGGTACAGAGGAAAACCCCTAAATGTTCATTCACTTCCACTCTGCTTTTTCCAACCTGGGTAAAGAGGAAGCTTTTCAGCATAACTTGCTATGCAAATAAGCTTCATCCTGGCACATCACAAAAAAATCCATCCCTGCTACTATATAGGGCAGAAGAACATTTGTACATTAACCCCACTGCCTTTGAGGACTTCTTCCACAGACCGTCATTTGTAGATCAATTGTGTGGTATGCCCCATGGAAGCAAAGGCAGCAAATTCTCTGCAAACTGTCATGGCAACTTGGCCATTGAAACCAAATTATCAAGTGTAAATGGCCAAAGAATATACCTTTATATCCTTCTTGGAATCTAAATATTGCACTGATGTCACTTATTTGAGATCCCTTTGAGTCATTCCCTCTCTCTCTCTCTTTTTCTCAAAACTCTCTCTTGTTATAAGCCCTGACTTCAGAAAGAAGATGTCGGGGAATGTCAAACTCCATAAAAGAACCCTATCTGGTCTTCAAGCAAGATTCAATGACTGAAGCTACCACCAGAATTTGTACTCAGAGTCTATTCCTCCTTTCACAGGAGTCAAGAAATATGTAGCTACATGAACCACAAAATGCAAAAGAAGTGAAACTGCACAGATTGGACATGAATAAATGTTTAACATGCAATCAAGACAGAACAAATATCTTCAGGAACTTCATTAGTTTCTTTGGTCAAGATCATCTATTTCAGAAGCCTGTATGTTTCAGAAGAAAGATTATACAAAGAAGGTAAACACCCATTCTACTGGATGGAAAAGTCAAAGGCATCCTTGGAATAGACATGTAGAGTATGAAGCTATTTTTGCAGAAAGTGTTGCACATTGACCATATTGACTATGTTTTATTCCCTCCTTTGATCTCTAGTATCTCTAAGGTGTGCTACTGGGAGACCTGAAGGAAAGACAACATTTTCGTACATTTCAATTCTTTCATGGCTTGTAAAAGGTAGCACATAGACTTACCTTGTTAGAGATATATATATATAGATACTGTTTGTTAAACGTCAAATAAGTTCTAATTTAGCTCTTTCCAAATATTGGGGATGGCTGGCTGAGAGGTCTTTTTTAATAACACTTTTATGTACTACTTGGGAGGCTGGGATCTCTGGGGTGAGCTACCTTTGGAAACCATAAAAGAAAAAGAATTGACAGGTAAGAAAATTCTGTCTGTGCCCTCTATTGCAATTGGAGTGGCCAAGAATTACATATTAGCCACAGTGTCCCATTTTGCAAGTCCTTTCTTTTAAATCTTTGCCCTGATATTTCAAAGATATCCTTAGCTGCCCCCTTAAATGTAGTTTACTTCATAGGAGTCAAGTATACCTATATCCAGTAAGAGTTGTATCTATAAAAACATTTAAAATGTATCATTGCCATTAGAGTAGAGAATAAATAAAAAACAGATAAGTAATTGCTGCAAAAATATTTTTATACTAATATGAGGTTTGAAAACTACAGATTTGATTGATACAGTAACCAAAAACATTTCTTAATTAAATACCAAGAAAACAGGTAAACATTAAGAAAAAAACATGATAAATAAGGGGTCAACATCCAGATAATTAAAAATATTAATTATGTATATTATTTTAGCATATAATTTCCCATACCATCTTAATGCTAATGAAGGTAATTGACAGTTTAGGTACGGGGTAAAACTTGTGAATGGAGTAATGATGAAACTGCTCACAAAAAGTGAACTTGTAATATAGAACACAACCAAGTGAGGTTGGTGCTGCCAAATAATTAAAAGAACAAACATTTCTGCATATCTGAAATACTATTCACGAAAAATAAATAAAATTAAATGAAGAATGCACTATATGTGAAGAATATACAGGTGGACTGCATTTCCAGAAACCGCTGTTCTATTAACTGTACTGTCAAAACCACCCCACGCAAAAATGTCCAATGGGTCCAAATTTTGAGCCCATTGGACACCACATAAAACTAGTTGCATTTGTGATTCTATTACACTGGATGGCTTCAACTCACTTTACAGAATGCATGTATTAAAGCTAATAAACTGCGCCATGAAATGGAGGAGCAGAGTCCCTACCATGATGTGAAAAACCACTGGTGTGTGTTCGAAAACTGGTTTCCAGCACACACTTATGAGTGCCAGTGGGGTATGCAACACACTCCACAGTACTACATACCTCACTGGCACTCACAGGGTTAATCTCAAAACAGTTAACACATTCCCTGTAAAATAATAACTGTCCTTTGATCAGCGTCCAATAGGGTCTTCAGCACCCTGGTCAGCTACTGTCCATCTTCATCTTGAATCTTCTCTCTTCTTGTTCCCCTCTTCTTTCTTCATAAAAGTCTGTTTAAAAAAAAATAATCCAAACAGTTCATTTTAAAATATAATAATGCTCCCCAGAGATGCCACAGTTAACCCTTTGAGAGGCAGAGAGGTACCCCTCCAGTGAGCAAAGAGTTAACTGAAGTGTGGCATAGCTCTCCATATGTTGTCAGTCCATTTATAAAGAAAATAAGTAAATTTTTTTGTTATAAATACAAATGCTTCCAAAGTATGAAGAAATTTCCACTGCCGCTGCTGCTGGCTCCGCTGGCAGCAACAGACATGCATATGGTTACAGATCCCTCCCTCTCTATGTACCGGGTCATTGCCTGAACCCTAGTGAGAGAATTTTGAAGAGAGAGTGGCTTTTTATATGGCCAGTCTCTGTTCAAATTGAATGCCAGCCTCCAGTTGGCTGGAATGTGTGCTTAAGCACCTTCCAGCCAATCAGCTTCTAGAGGGTCTCGTCATCCTCCTGCTAGAAGCTGATTGGCTGGGAGGTACGCAAGCACACATCCCAGCTAATTGGAGGCTGTCATTCATTTTGAAAAGAGACTGGCCATATAAAAAGCAAGACTTTGTTCAAAATCCCCTCATTGGGATTCGGGCAACGACCTGGTACATATAGATGGGGGGACTCTGACCATATGCATGCCTGCCGCCACCAGCGAAGCCATTTCTCCATACTTTGTAAAACAGGTACAAGAAGAAGGCGCCCAATAGTGTAGTATATCAATTATTTCTTGGAAGCCGCTTTTTTGCTGTACCGGATCATTGAGGATCTTCTAGAGTTACCCGAGTGGAGATGGGATATATTCTCCATCTGTGTTTTTGTCAGCATTATTTATAGCTGACCATCTGGCTTGTGAGTATCAGTTTGGCATTCATTTATACTGAATATTGTTTTGATATACTACACTACTAGGCGCTGCCTTCTTGGTGTCATGTTTTGGAGAGAACGTTCTAAGAGGTCCAGCCTGAAGTGTAGCTTCGAAGATAGCTGATATTGAGGGCAGCTTAGAATTTCCCTCAATTGTCCTATTGCTGTCCTGCACATAAGTGTATTGACGGCCTATCTGTTTGTGAGTATAACTCACTGAGGGTGCTTTTGGTGATGGTTCAAGCATCTGTGATTCAACACAGGGGGCACCTTTTTTCTGTCCTTTCTATATCTTTCCATACTTTGTAAACATTCTTATTAGGAACAAAAAAATAATTATATTTTTTTACAAATGGACTGACAACATATGACTTTGAAGAGTTATGCCATACTTCATTTAACCCTCTGAGCGCTAGAGGGGTATACCTCCGGCACTCAAAGGGTTAACTGCGGCATGTATTGGGAGCATTATTTTATTTTAAAATTAACTTGCATTGGATTATTTTTTTAAACAGATTTTAATGAAGAAAGAAGAAGGAAACAAGAAGACTCAAGACAAAGATGGACAGTGGAAGACAGGTAAGTGTTACATTTCTGGGTGTTAGGATACTGTTAGGGGTAGTATTGTTTAAGTGTCATGTTAGGGATAGTGTAGGATTAGTGTTTGGGAGGTGGGGGAGGGTGGCTGTTTTGAGCTCACTCTCATTGTTTGACACTGTGTCCGACAGTTGGCTTTTTTCCTTTGATGTTCCCACATGTCACGCTATTTAGCGTGAGTTGTGGGAACTAAAAACTACAAAGAGTCTTTTGGCCACAACGTGGGTTTTGTCCACCAGTGCTTGTTGGTCCATAGAATAGAATAGCTGTGATACACAAGTAGGTTTCTCGCTCTGTGTTTTTTTTCCCTTACCGGCTGTTTTACCAGAGGGAATAGAATCAAGCCCTCAATGTATAAAGATCATTTACAATGTCTTGATTGATAAATAGTAATTAATTTGGGGTTCTACCAACTATATATGTTTTTTCCTAAAGTTTTTAAGAAGACAGAAAACTTTACTTACCCAATCAATTTTACAAACATTCCAATATTTTTTTAAGTCTCGAAACTGAATGAGCATTCCTTTCAATGCCACAACAATGATGCTTGCCAAGACACACTTCAATTGAAAGAGGACATATATTAGATTAAATATTTTATTTCATTTGCTGATGTACTAATAAGTATGGTACTTTGAACTTCTAAATAATTCTTACCATTGGCAGCCAGTATAAGACTGGTCCAATAAAATAAATCACCAGTAATATCATAAGACATGATATTAGGCAGGCTACCTAAGAAAGGAAATAAAAACACAATATTAGTTAATGATATCCATTCTTATATTGTAATGATTTTATTTTACTTTTAGAAAAATGATTAGCTATTTGACTTTATAGATTGATATTTTATAGTATCTCTTAATGCTTAAGCTTCCTAGAATTAGATAAACTATTGCAGATTTAAGCAGTGTTGGAAGCTAGAGAATTCAATCCTAACACATGCAGCAGTATATTTACAAACAAATGTTGTTCCTGAAAGTCAAAGCTGACTTTCCGAGAGACCTAGAGCTGGCAGGGAAAAGCAAACTTGATGCTGATTGGAAGACTTCTAATAAATCAAGATTCATGGACTATGAATATAATTTATTCAGGGTAATTCCTTGAATTTTAGATCTTTGTACAAAAGTTGATTTGGTGAAAAATAATAATGATTTGGTGGAAATAATCTGGACATAAACTAAAATTATGTAAGCATCTGGTCCTATTGAAACAGTATGGACAAGCTTATTCCAAAGAGTTCAAGAAGTATTATGCCAGTACTAGATTTAAAACATTTATAATAATTTCTGGTTGTTCTGTGTTTCCAAAATAAATCCTCTCAGCAAGCAAGTCTAAAGTCTACCACTTCTCAGCAAACATAACATGTATTCAGCATTTACAGTCATCGCCATCAGTTCCTAGCACTCAGTTTTGAGAACTCCCAAAGTGTCTTAGTCAGAAAATGTGTATTGTCACCTATTACTATAAGGATGTCACCATCTGTGTCGCATCCCGTCCCTGCCCGGCCTCCTCTCTCACTCATGGCGGATTGGTTGTTACATGTTCTGACTCGGTGCTCGTTCGTGCATGCGCAGGATGCTGCTGCCTTCTTCCTTGGTGTCTGCACATGCGCCCCGTCCAGTTCCCCATTGGTCAAGCTGCCTCCTATCCTGCATGGCTTCCAGGTAAGCCCCCCTCCTGTCCTCTTCTCATTGGGCCTCTTTCGCTATTTAAACAGGCTACCCCAAGCTTGGGGTGCCCATTCCACAAGCTATACTGTGTGTATTCTGAGACTCTATCTCTGTTATGACCTTTGGCTTGATCCTGACTCTGGCTTGTCTCCAGTTCCTGTCTCTGACCTTTGGCTTGTTCCTGACTCCGGCTTGTCTCCAGTCCCTGTCTCTGACCTTTGGCTTGCTCCTGAATCCGGATTGTCTCTGGTCCCTGGCTTTGACCTTTGGCTTGCACCTGACTATGGCTTGTCTCCAGTCCCTGGCTCTGACCGTCGGCTTGCTCCTTACTCCATCCTGTCTTCTGTCCCTGGGTCTGACCTTTGGCTATGTTCCTGGCTACGACTCGTCTCCAGTCCCTGGCGCCGGACCTTTAGCTAGTCCGTCCACATTTGGTCCTTGCCCTTTCCGCTCAGTTTCCAGCTTGTCTCATCTGCCTGGTGTTCAAAGGTTCCCAGGGCACTCCCATCCTGGTTGCACCCCGGCTCAACTGGGGTGGCACAATCTGGTTTCATGACCAGCACCTTTAGTCAGCTTCGGCTGCAGCTAGGGAGTACCTGGCATGCCGTCAACGATCTCCTCGCTCCCAAGTTATGATCACTAGCACTTGAACCAGTGCAGTCACCACACGGGTCCTTACCCTCCGCGTGGTGACAAATGATGAGATAATGGTCAATATAGATTTATATTCTTTCTAGGAGCACATGATGAAACTGCTGATAGCATTGCATTTGCATTGTACATCATTAAACATGTTACTGAAGAGATTAAATTCAACATCCATGTAAAATTGTAAAAAAATGTTGTTCTACTTCACTGTTGCCAGATTCTAACAATCCTAGCCAAAGCACAAAAGTTATAAATAGTGTAAAATACATTGTTCAGATTAAATAGAAGTAGTCTTCTAAGGAAGTTTGTATCTAATGGAAATTCAAGCAAACTATATTAAAAATTGGAAAGCTGCATCAATAATATTAATTTGTTTCTTATGTCCAAAATCAACCTTGTTTGTAGCTAAGAACCAGTACAGGCACCGGAAAAAACTTCAGACTACTAACTCTGGGGACACTGGCATTTGACTACAAATGTAATGTCTTTGGTTAAAAACAGCTTTTTCTACAGAAGAGCTTTAGACAAAAAAAATGGTAAGTTCAAAAATAATTCTGCAGTTAAATGCCTCAGAAAGTCATCTGGAAGGGCCTTCTGGCTTTCAAATAAGAAAAAAATGGGGGAAGAGCAGAACACTTAAGCAAACAGAAATGCATTATAAAACACATTAATTTGCATTTTAAAAGTGGAAGATTGCTATTGACTTCAAAATCTGGTCCAAAAAAATAATATGAAATCCAAGATACATGTGTGTGATGTGTGTCCACCTCCTTTCCTGTTTTTATGCCACTGTCATGCTTACTGTATCTCTCATTCTTGGTTTACCTACCTGTCTCACTCTCTTTCACACATACAATCACACACACATACACACATTTACTCTGTCTCTGTCTGTGACTGGCTCAGTTTGAGGATTATGAGAATTAACAGCTGGAGAGCCACTGGTTTCTGTATAATTTTATGCAAATCTCAACTGCATGTGTTCTACTGACAGTCTGAAAAAGCTGCCAATTTGAATATTTTGTTACATTGTAATGATAAATAGTCAGGTAGTAGACTACTAGTCATTATCTCAGTTGTGCTTGAATTTTTAGTCTTTAGTGTAGCATGTGCTAGGAAATAGAAGTATGACCTAGTAAACCAGCACTAAAAATCCCAGACTGATTTACTCTGCTCCACTGCTGCCCCTGGTTGTGTTCTTCATATAACTTCTATTTTATTGATATAAATACTTAAATGTGATCTGCTGACCTGGGACTTTGCTCCATTGTTATATAACTGGAATGAACGAGCTGGCGCTCCTGCATTTGGTATGCAAAATAAAAATGATGGGATGACATTGCTCAAACCATGAGCAAACAGCTCCTAGAAAATACAATAATAATACAGAAATTAAATGTCAACATATTATCCTTTTATATCTTTTTTAAAGGACCACACTCCTCCCCTAGACGCATCTAAGCAATATATCATATTAATGCTTTAATGCTATGTATTGCTTGTTCCTGTAAGTTAAATACATTTTAAAAATACTATTTACTATATTGAACCATGTCATAGTTAAAATTAACTCGTTAGCTCCACTTCAGGAAATTTCTTGTCTCGTACAATCACAAATCCCTTATATCTCCCTCCTCTCTTGGCTATCTAACAGAACGTGAGAATCAATGACTTCTTCCTTCTAAACACACATCAAACAAGAAAGGAGAGGACAGAACAGAAAGCAGATGAGTCACACTCAGGTACAACTGACTTACTAAGGTTAGATCCTAAGACTCATGTACAAGTAGACTCGTTCAGTGCTTTTGAAAGTTTAGAGGTACAGAAACTTTTTTGAATCAAACAAACTTTTATTCATTTTGATTAAAAGTAGTATCAAAATAACTTCCATTGATAACGTCTTTTTTCACAGACCATTATAAATCAATCGTAGGTAAAAAGTGACAAGGAGTCCTAGATCCTGTACATAATTCTACTTGGAATCACTGAAACGTTGGAATCATATGCACAGTTAAGGGCTCAGAGGGTTAAATCATTAGTTATGGCCGGTACACAATCAAGGTGACTTTGGTGACTTGTGTGTGAGGATAATTTAGTTCACACAACTCGTATTGCCAACCTAGCAAAGGCTATTCTGTACATCTCTTCTAAATTATTTGTAGTAACAAGCGACACTTTCAGATAGTATGGCTCTTATAGCCCAGGTTACCCTGTTATCATTGTTACAACGTCAGGCTTACAACAGGAAACATTATATGGAGACATGGATTGGTGCGTCTATATAGTGTGTTTAAGGTATCTAGTATTAACCATTAGTCACCATGTTCTGCACACTGCACCTAACAACTTATATTAGTTCAAACTGTCATGAATTGATGAAGTTGCTTCTATTACATTCTATGGAAACCTGTAGCCAGGGGCTCACCTCTCCCATAGAATATAATAGAATAACTATCTGGACCAGTAATTATCAGCTCCACTGCTCAGTAAACAGCAACAGGTCAGGTGTTTAATCCTTTGAGTGCCAGAGGGGTACTGAATGCATTCCATACCCCCCCCCCCGGCACTCAAAGGGTTAAGGCTATCCTTAAACCTTTGAGTGCCAGAGAGGTGTGCAAAGCATTGCTCTCCAATATGCTGAACACCCATTTGGCACTGAAAGGGTTAAACACACTTATATACTATCCATTGGAAATACCACCAGGGGGTTGTTGTATATACAAGGGAATTGTATTATGAAGCAGAACTCTGATTTTACCTGATTTTCATCAACGGAGTATTTAAATTTTTTTGCTGAATTGTAAGCTAGAAATATTGAAACAGTATATCCAACCAATGCCACCCCAAAACCTTCAGAGACAACTTCAGATAGAACATCCATTGGTGGAGCTTGAGGAAGTGGTATACTGAAATGACAATGCAATATGGACACATGGAAGGGTTCACAGTAAATGAATCAGTAGGGAACAGAATAGCGATTTTTGCATTCAGAAAAACATTCCCAGTAAATGTAAAATGCACATTATACTTGTGTGTCCTATGGTCCAAATGGCTGAATGTAAAAAGCAAAACTGTAGCAAGTATGGAGGAAACCAGTTCCACCATAGGGAAGAAATAAAAATTCCCATTAATTTAAATGGGGCTTATAACCACTTGAAAGGTAGAGCGGTCTCTAGGTTCTAGATATCGCTAGCATTCAAGAGGTTAAAAGCCCCATTTAACTTAATGAGTATTTGGGGGATTTGTATTTGTCCCATATGACGTAGTTGGTTTGCTCCACAATTATTCCTCTTGTATTTTTGCATACAGCCTAAAAAGTAATACCAGGACGTATAGTAAAATCTGTGACAATGCAGTTGTCATTTATTAACAGGCCTCTAAGGACCAGAGGGGTGTGTAATGCTTTGCTGGTCCTTAAAAGGTTTTAGTACATCAAGAGATGTGATTACTTAATTCCAGCACCATAGCAAGAGTACCTTTTACAAGAGTAATACTTTGTGTCAAAGTTATTACAGTTATTACAGTTCAAAATATTGGTGGGGATGCACTAAGAGGTGATTATGTGTAGATGACTTCTCTAGTGATATCACTGCTCCAGTTTATGTTATTCTATGGAGCCTATGTACTAAGATTTCTCAAGTGTGATATATCTTATTGTATAGGCTCAATAGAATAACATAGAAACTGGAGAAGTGAAATCACTGGAGAAGTCATCTCTGCTTTATCCTGTCTTTATCTCTCCTTAAAGGGATGGTAATACTTCGTTTTACCTTTATTTTATTTTGTAGGCATTAAAAAAACATGAACGATATAAGTCTTATCTCTCAAATCTTTATGGTTTGAGAGATATTCACAAGCAAAGTTTACCCTCCCACCCCTTTTACCTAGTGTAAGCCATCTCTTCTCAGATGTGAATCTGGTTGTAAGACCAGACAGATAACAGCAGGGGACAATCTTCTTTGTATGAAAACAATGAAAGCCCTTCCCCCCTTGACAAGTTTTTCAGCTTTTTCACTTATCTTAATTGAAGATTGTCCCTCTCTGCAGTCTACCTGGGCACCTCCCTTCTGATCTGGCTGAACAGGGGGGGGGATACTTTGCTTGTGAATATCTCTTAAACCATAAAGGTTTGAGAGATAAGACTTATATTGTTCTTCATGTTTTTTTAATGCCTACAAAATAAAATGAAGTTAAAACGAAGTATTACTATCCCTTTAATATATCTCCCCCATTGTTTATTTGCGTTTTTATAACAGTGCCACCTGGTGTCAAGGGAGTTTGCCTTCCAGGTCACCTAGTGTCCAGATAATTGATTTTAAAGGGATAGTAATGATTCAAAATAAAAGCAGTTCTAAGTAATCTTCGTAGTATTTGGGCCATGAAGAATATTATTTCAATATTATTAGAGCTGTAGTTCAAGAGTAATTGAATGATAAAGTATCCCCCTTCCACCCCTTTTACTTATGTAACACTGCTCACCTGAGAGCAGCAAGACTTTCCGGGTGGATCAGAGAGAGGGACAATCTTCAGTGAACATAAAGAAAAACCTGTCAAGGGGGGGCAGGGCTTTCCTTATGCTCCCAGTAAGAAGATTGTCCCTTGCTGCAACCTGACCAGTCAAGTGACCAGAGTCACATCTGAGGGGAGGCGGCAAACACTAGGTAAAAACGGTGGGAGGGGGTACTTTATCATTCTTGAACTAAAACTCTGACAGTATTGAAATAATACTCTCCAAGGCCCAAATACTATGAAGATTAATTGGAGCTGCTTTTATTTTGAAACATTACTATCCCTTTAATCCTCAGGTCACATCAACAGTTCACGTTTTCAGATTATCAGAGGGTGATCACATGCAGGTAGTCAGTGGCTCAGACATTTTGACTGATTTCCTTGTTCTTAATTAATGTATATGACGCATTGTGTTCTATATAAGATATGCTACAGGTACAGTAGGGTTTGGGGATCAGATGTTCTACTACATCTATTTAAACTGCATCACTGTTATTTTAGTATACAATTACATGGGGCCTGCAAGTAGCATGGCAGGGAAGCATATATTTATTTATCATGATAGGATCATAGAACTTTTTTTTTCCATAATGGAATATTATTATTCCTTTAACCTCTTGAAGATGTCCCCAGTGCTTGTGAAGCTGGAGACCTCTTTAGTATCTATGCTTGACATACAGCAACAATAAACAATGACAACATAAAGGATGTAAAATCAGTACACTTTGGATGTTATGCAGATCAGCAACAGGCAACTAACACACAAACATTTAAATTAATAGAAGTAATAAATGTTAGAAGTAAAGAGACAAGAACATTTCTTAAATCTCTGAAGGCTTACTCTTGGTCTATAGCAATGGTTCTCAAATGTTTTTCAGTTCCTACAGATTCTCTGTGGGACCCTAACACCTTTAACCACTTGAACACTGCAGATGTCTCCTTGACTACAAAACATTGATTTGCAGTGCTCTGGAGATCTCTCTATCATCAAAGTATCAATATCAAATATATCAGTATGCTACATTGTAGTAGTAACAACCCTTTTAGTGTCCAACACATTGCAAAGCAAATTCCTATAAAGTGGGGATTTTAATCTATCAAATGCTAGAGATGTCTCCAGCACATTATGAAGGAAAAACTAACAATAAAACTAAGAATTATTTTTTACTGGTTTAATAGCTCCACCTAGACCTTGCCCAACAGTGCCCTTCCAGCTACTCAGTGCTTTAACAAACTAGATGACACTCACACTCATTGTTCATCCAAGGCAATTATAATTTATGGTACGTATCTTGCATTTATATATGCATATTCGTTTATTAAACAGGACGGGTGATTTGTAGGTTTTTAGGTTGTTGTTGGTAAATATTATTTTTTATATGTTTTTGAAAATGTCATGAATTATTTTGTAATATATTACAAATTTAAAATAGTTGGTGATTTTATATATATTTTAAATTATCTACTTAAAGTCAAAGTGTGTGCTTATCCGCTGTTGTTACCTTTGTATTATCCACAGGCTTGTATGGCTCCTCTGGTTATTGTATGCCATCTACAATTTATTGTGGCAGATGATGTCTAATAACAACAATATTATGAAGTGCGCTACAAAAAATAATAGATCTTCATAGAAGATTGTAACAAAATGCCATCAGATTTATCTAATGAATAGAAGCATGATTTCAAAACACCAAATACACACTCAGTCCTGCTACTGGAGCCTTGTTGGATTTCATCAAACCTATGCCCAGAAGATGAGTGTGGATGTAGCAAAGACATAAATAGCCAAGAGGGATATTCACATATAAAACCCTATTTAAACTATATAACTAAAGATGCAATTTACATTTTGAGCTGTAGCAAATATATTGCAATATGTCTAGGAATTTGGGGAGAGAGAGAGAATAAGAGAACATCTGAAAAACGTCAATCATAATGATACTGACTCTACTGTGGCTCAACACTTTAATCAATACCATTATGCCAAAATAGAAACTTAATGTATGCAGGGCACTGGAAAGATGATGATTAATATATGGGAGGAGATCTTGCCAGGAAAATGGCACAAAGAGACCTATATTTAATTTTTATGGGCACTTAAAGATTAAACAAAGAGTATGATGTTTCATACTTTGCTTGCTATGAAATATACTTGCTTAAATTGCGTATGTATATGTGAAAATGTGTCTATATGCTCATTGTGCTTGCATACATATATAATTTTAACTTATTTTCCACATTTCTCAGTTTCTATGATCCCCTGGAATAAGAGTGATTTTATGTAATATGATAATTATAATCTTAATTTCATGATGAGATATGTATTTATGCTTGTTCCTGTTGTTTATGCATGATCTGAAGGCAGCTACATAAGCTGGTTTTAGCAGAGCATTATTTCTGACCAAACTGTGAATGGTGGAAGGCATGTGTATCTTAATATTATTGTGACTGGTGGTTGTTTAGTGATTATGACCACATGGTATCTTTAGCATGGAGCATATTTATTCACCATAGCTTTCTGCAGTCTATATTTGGACGGTGTGCTCAGTACATGATGGACAAAATCCTGTGTTTCTCCCTGTTTGCCCAAAGCCTACAATTGTTGTTTTCCTTGTTTATACAGAAGAAAATAATTTATTAAAGGTTTCATCCATTGCATTATCCTCAATAATTAATTCACTTATCTCAGTTTTAAGGGGACCAATCTCAAGCTTAATCTTTTTCCCATTTATATACTTGTAGAAACATTTAGGATTTTCTTGCTGTCTTTTGAAATATGTTTCTAATTTTCAGTTTTAGCTAGCCTAATTACTTGTTTGCAGATTATATTGCATTCTTTATATTTAACTTTGTTTGTCAGTTTATACATATTAGGTAATATTTCCTGGTCAGAAGTGGCAGTTGGGAGGGAGAGTGGAATATTACCGCAGGACACACCAGGCTGTGCAAGCAAGTACTGCATAATTTGAACAAACTGATAAATAAATAAAGCTAAATACACCTTAAACCAGTTTTAAATAAAGAATTGCTAGCCTAAATATAGGGGATTTTTAGACTCTTTCAAAACCCATTGTGAGAATCACTATAGTTGACTACTGACAAATACTGAAAAGCTTTTATCAATTATTATGACCATCAGAAGTATCCAATATGCTGTTTTCTCAGTTGACTAATCAATTTACCCCCAGGAATCAGTATATAAGAGAATATCTACTGTGGACCAAAGGAAAGCTTTTAGAGAAACACCTTTGATCTAGAAAAATATAACACACCTGACTCTTGGCATCCAGAGTTTCTGTTTTGTTAGTGTTGTCTTTATTGCACCTTTTATTGATTTCCCCTGTTATTTAAAATGCTTCTGTTTTACTCACCCATTGGGAGACAGCTCAAGATCCAAAGTGTATGAATTTTTATTAAATGACTTCAAAATAATAGTAATTACCCTGTAGGAATATGTCCAACAACATCAATGTTATACTCATATTCCATATTCGCAAGATAACACGCAAGTGATGTTGCAATTATCTGTACAAAAAATGTAAAGCAGTTAGTAATAACAAATGAAGGGGAGAAATATTGTCACAAGAAACATTTCAATTGACTTCATCACAACTGCCACATTTTAATTTACCATTATAATTTACTAGCTTCATTATTTACTGCTTTATTACATGGGAAATGCCTGCTACTGTAAAAACTAATATGTTTCTTAATGAGTACAGCAAAAGGACAATGGGGGAGATGCACTCAGTTGTGATAAAGAGGTGATAAAGTGGAGAGGACTTCTCTAGTGATACCACTTCTCCAATTCCTATGTTATTCTCTGGAGCCTATGCACTAACATTTCTCAAGTTGTAGAAATCTTAGTGCATAGGTTCTATAGAATAACATATAACCTGGAGAACTGATATCACTGGAGAAGTCATCTCCACTTTATCACCTCTTTATCATACCTTAGTGTGCAACTCCACTTGTCTTTGACAAACTCAAGTGGCTCCACATACCACACATGAGCAGTTAGTTCATGATCTTTTCTGTCTCCGAATTTCTATAGATTTGATAAATTCAGCTGCTCTGCACCTCTGACTGTCCCCTTCTTCACTAAACTCCCCTCTGATGAAATTAGAGCCAAGCCCACAGGAAGATATTTAAAGTAGCAGCATAAGATGAGAGGGCTGGGTGGGATTTCAGCAGCTGACATTACCACAGAAGGAAGGACTGCAAGCAAAGACTACAATGTTGTCATAGCAATAATATATATTGGCTTAATAAGTTTTTAACATTTGTATGTGAATAAAAGACTTGAGAACAGAAATACAATCATGTATCTCTGCTATTTCCTTCTCTTGATCTGCTATTATAATTATCTCAGTTTTGTCCTAAGAAGCGCTTTCCCTTTAACAGAGCATACAGCATGCAAGGAGTTAAGCCCCCTTTAAATCAGTGGAAATTTGGGGAGAATTTATTTGTCCCCCTAAGGTGCCAGCAGTGGTAGTGATTAAAAAAAGTCACAATGCAAAAAAGATAGCAGTGAAGATAAAAGATAGTAATAAAAAGTGTACTGTAGCCAATTTGACTTTGCACTAAGGTTACCGTCACACTAAACTCCATAAATGATCCTCTGCTATGAAAACATTTCAGATAATCCCTCTCCCCAAAACTCATCAGTGCAGCAAACCTTCACTATTTTCTTCTTATTACACAGATTTATATACGGTGTAGAATTGTTCTATATTCATTAATAATAATCTTTATAACATGGAGAAGAAGAATTGCTAAGAAAATATTTTTTGAAGCAATTCTAAGTAATGTGGTAAAAATTGTGTAACATCATTTACTCAATTGTTTGGATCAAAAATAATGAGAACAGAGATTAAAAATAATAATGAGAAGGGAGAGTGAATATAAACACCGCTATTTCTTTATTGTTTTGCTATTAAATTACTCTTCATGTAACACATCACACCCTAGTAAAGCAGCTGAGCCACTGCATTATCACATGATGCGATAGAGCAAATATGAGACAAACCAACTGTTCTAAAAAGAACAATAACATATCTTAAATTCCCATTGATTGAATTGGTGATTTTAACCCTTTGAATACTAGAGATCTCTTTTGTGCATTGCTTTTAAATGATCCAGAGACGTCTCTTGTGCCAGGACAGTACACCATACAGTTTGGAAAAAATGTTTTGCAAAGCCCATACAAAGTACTGTTTCACAATTTCTTTGAACACCTATCAGACTGTCACTTGCTTCCTTCCGTTCCCCCTCAACCCGGAGTTCCACTTTCATCATTTCAGATAGCATAGATGATGCCATTGGTTTCCCGGTCCTCCCACTCAAGCAGACACTTTGGGTAATACCAGCTTGAGTAAAGGAGTGGGGAGAAGGAGAGCAAGTGCCTTCCTCTTGCCATTATTGATCATTTACATGATTGTGCAAGTAATTAGTGCAAGTGGGGGTATCAAGGAGCCAGTATGCCCACCAATTAGGTCTGAAACATGTGTGTACCATAGGGGTGTCTAACATATTGTTCTGCAATGCTTTGGACACCCCTCTGATACACATACATATATTGCCTGCTTCCCCAGACTGTTTCCATTCACCACTGGTACTCACAGATCTCCATATCCCCTGTCTGCACCCCCCCAGCCTGGTTCCACAGCCCACTAGTAGTTGTAGATTCCCACATATACTGTCTGACTACCCAATCTGGCTACACTGCACACTGATTGTAACAGAGCCCCACATACCGTATCTGACACCAAGCCTTGTTCCACTGTCACATTGGTAGTCACAGAACCTCACATATACGTTTTCAAACTCATACCTTGTTCTACTGTTAACCACAGAACCATACCTTACACTGCCTGACAGTCACCCCAGCCTTGTTCAATTGGTACCCAAAGAATCACACATACACTGTCTGCTTCACCAGCCTTGTTCCCCTAATAATCATGTTTGTGACATCCGCTACAGTATATTAGACCATACTACTGTGATGCAATTTTTCTCAGGATGACATTAATGACTAAATACATTAGGACATTTTGTGGTGTTTAAAGATTTTAGTACTGGTAAGTCATGTCTGAAAAATGTATGAAAGATGATTTTGGTTGGAATTGTTTTGTGGCCTCCCATACAGTATGTCAAGTCATAACAATGTGGTGCAAGTTTTCTTGGAAAGCAGTAGATAGCAATTATAGTAGGCAATTCCATGATTTCAAAGCTGTATATATCTTTGGAGGGGTAGAAATGTAAATTTGCTTTATTTTTTCCTGTAGCTTTCTGGATTTATTTATGTACACCATCCTAGAGGTATAAAGACAAGTGGCCCCTTATTTGATATGGGAAAAAGTCTACTTTCCAAAATACCTTCTTTACTTTTTCTTAAAATCTGTAATTATTATGACCATTTTAGTGCAAGCAGGTAATTTCAAAAAAGAAACACTGCAGATATAGGTTACGGCTCCTGACACACCATAAGATATGTTAGTCAGTATAAATCGGGTAACATTTTTCTTGGGCTGCTAGCAGGTACTGACTACAGTAGGAAATGCTATGATTTTCAAAGATTTCAATATCTTTGAAGTGGTGGAAATTAAATATATATATCCACTTTACAGAAATATTCATGCACACGCACACCAGCCAAGATAATAGAAAGGCATACTCCCTTCATTTGAGGTGACTGAATGGCTTTCATACCTTTCCTTCTTTAATAGATATGCCCATTGTAGTGTAGGCAGCTAAGTTAAAAAAAAGAAACCAGGTAGGTGTACAGTGTGCAATATATAATGAATAAAGTGGGAAATATCCTGGTTTTCAAAAATGTCAGTACATTTGAAGAGAAGAGATGTAAAAATGGTCTATTCTTTCCTTTTTTGCCACATTCTGAAAATGTTTGTGCACACCAGCTAGGGATAGAAATGCAACTGACCCCACATCTGATGCATTGGATTATCTTCATTGCAAATGGTATGATTTTTCTACCTTTTCTTAAATTCTGTAGCTGTAACAACCATTTAAGTGCAGGCAAGTCACATTTGAAAAAAGGTAAGAAAAATTAGAGATCGTACTTGGTACTTCTTGTGCTTCTGGGCCGTGGCACCACCCCTGAAAGTATATCAACATACCAACATAGTACCAGTTTACCATAGTACCAGTTTATCTAAAGAGAAATAGCTAATGAATTCAGTAGGAAATTCCATAGTTTTCAAATATTTCACTACATTTAAAGGGATGGAAATTTAAAAAAAAATACATATTTTTTGCTTAAGTACCACCTGCAGTTGTTACAACCATTTTAGTTCAGACAAGTTTCATCTGAAAAAATGTAAGACAAATGAGAGATTATGCTTCTGACAACCTCTGCAGTATGTCAACTCATAGCAATGGGGTGACATTTTCTCAGGAGATGAGTAGCTAATGAATAAAGAGGGAAATTATATAGTTTTCAAAAATTTCCATAGGTAACACTTGTCATCATCAAGCAGTCCTACTCCAATAGGTTAACAAGAGGCTGGTGGCCATGAACGTTCTGGTGGATCTGTTGGGACTAGCTGGATGGACCCTGATGCTGCTGCTGCTGAGGTGGAAGGGGAATTCAGCAAAACCAGTGGTTAAGGGAGTCCACATACCCCTGATCCAATGATTCCCATTCCCCCAGCATTGCCCCTCTGGGAAATTATGAGCTAGCAGCATGAGCATCAGCAGCATGAGCAGCAGCACATGTCAGCTGCCTGAGCCTGATACTACTGCTGCCAGTATGACTTCTTCATCTGAGGAGATGGCAAGTGTGACAAAAGGGGACCCTCTGTCACACATGGTAAACAATCACACTCAGAGCAGTAAGAAACTGGTGGTGGTGATGATGATGCTATTGAGGGTGATGGTATAGCAGCTAATATGAGCATTAGCATGAGGGCAATTTTGCCAGAAAGTGAAAAGGAATGGGAGAAAGAGATGCAAATGAGGATGGGCATCACCACCACCAGTGACATTATGGAGTTTGCTGCAGCTTTATTTTTTGCTGCTTAGTCAGTGATTCACAAAAATGTGAATATTTGTCTTTTAAATGTTGTTATGCACAATATGTTTATTTTTAGTACTATGTTTGTGAGATCTAATAATATATGTATATTTATGAATTGTACCCTTAACTATGCCCTTGATAAATTACATTAAGCATGTTAGGGGTGCCCCAAAAGTTCCAGACTGCAGATTAGGGGTGCCTTGAGCAAAAAAATGTTGAGAACCACTGTGCTAAGTTATCAGATCAAGAGGTTCACCTGTGACAGAAGGCTCAGGATGATGAGCAGCATAGGGTGCCGCAGACCATCATGGCCTCCACCATGGGACAAGGATCAGAAATTAGTGATATGGGACAAGGACAGGTTCCACTTGCCACCAATACTCCTGGTCCTAATTTTTGTACTGATATTGAGGCAGCTGTATTACCTGCCCCAGCCAGTTAAGATGATTCTGGAGAACAAGAAGAAGAAGGCCATTTTCTTCACCTTGCCCCTCACGGACATCATGGATGTGGGAATATTCTTCCCTTGGGGCAGGCAAATAGTAGTCACCAGTGACAGTACTGTGCAATATGTCTGACAAGATGGTGAAAAGGGGAAAGGAGGGGACACACCTTGACACAACAGTCATCATAAAATACATTCAAGATAAACACTCTGATATTTATGTTATGCATGCGAAACAAACCCCCAAAAGATAAATTGAGAGCCACTGTCATTGTACTCCCTGTCTTTCCCCAAAGGCACAAAGAATGTGGGTCAAAATCCAAGAGGAAGACAAGAGAAACCCAGTCACATCATGGAAGTTCAATGACGAGCATAACATCTACATATCTATCATCTTTTGTGCTAGTGTCTTGGCTTGGGAAGACTTACCCCCTTTCCCCACCCCAGCACCTTCAGGGTCCTCTATCCCCTCCTATGGTGTACCACCTTTATCTCTGTTACCTCCCCCACCAGCTGATAGTGAGTCAGTAGATGCGAGGATCTGACAGTTCATATCCACCCAAAGTGCATTGTGTGGTGCACTGACCATACATGGCAATGTGGCAGAGAATAACTGAATGCAGGGTATCAGGTAGCACCTGGGGACATGCCATCCCGCTGAATACGCTAAGCTGGTAGCAGTGAAGATTCATTATTTTTAATAAGTTTTCCCATCATCCCCTGTCCTTAGCGGAGCAGATAAAGGCCATAGTTACAGCAGTACTTGTTTTCTTGGGGGATGGTTTTAACATTGATGATCTAAGCTTCAAGGTGCTTGGCTGCAGTTGTGTGAATTTCTTAACACGAGAGCTGATGTGTTATATATTGTGATACTTCCAAGTCCTTCCTCTATTTTCCAAGGTTTCCTTACACTCACTGCACACGTTGAATTTTCTGATGAAAGGCGCAGTTCCTTCCTGCTCCCAAGGGAAAAAATATTATTCCTCCACACCCATAATTTTAGAGCAGGTGCAGGAGGCAAAGCATAATTGATCAACCTCTTCTCTCTAGATAGACCTGAAATTGTGTGTAGGCTTGCTGTGCTGTTGCTGCTATCTAAGCAACACTAGAGCTAGTGGCAAGTAAAATCATCATTGTATCACTGCCTGTATTGAATCAGTGCTGATGATCCTAGTCCCATGGAAAACTCTGCAGCAGCAGTTACAGCAAGTGGCATTTGCCAAAACGCTATCATGCAATGCTGGCACTAGATCAGTTGGGCATAACTTATTTTCTCATGGCTTGTCTTGGAAAGTTTATGGCCTGCAAACCAATGTTTCTCAGGGATTTTGTTTTGATAGTTTGAATCCTGCACACTCAAATGTTTCTCGGGATTTTCACTGTACAAGCCTTCTGCTCTGCTGGCTAATCGTTATTTTAAAAGAAGTTCATTAAAATTAAAAATTCTCAGATTATTGACACACATTAATCAGTAATCAAAGTAGTGATCCCAACAGTGGTAGATGGTAGCAAACCTTCAAATACCTCCTCCTCATCCTCTATGCTGCAGTTAATAGTACATGTGTTGTGGCTTTCCCTGTCATGTGTGATTTGGCCCACTTCAGCTACCTGATATTCAGATGGTATTAAATGTTGGTTCATTTCTAGGAATGTTAGTCTCCTAACACTGCTACTTAATAGCCATGTCCTACTGTAATTTACAATATATACCGGCATGTTTGGCATCTTTGTTTGTCAAGGGTAAGACTTGCATTTTTTTCTCAAACAGTTTATATACAGTTTATAAACAGTTTCCTTGCTGGAAAGGAGATATTTTCCCCTTCCCAACAGGGGTACCCCAAGAATATGAGCCCCATGTTAGCCCCACTAACTATTCTCCTTCGTCTATAACATTGTCACACATGGGTGTGTTGATATCAGTAGGTTATGTGGAATCTTCTGGTAAAGTTGAAAAGATTCTCCACCATAGACCAATTAAGTCTTAAAATGTGTCATCCCCCACCCACCCCTCCGGTGCCTTTTTCTGCTGCGAACATCATGGGAGAGGTCAGTAGCAGTTTTGGAGGGTATGTTATGGATGCCTCAAAACTTACTTAGCAGCTAAGAGGTTAAATTAGAGGTAATTGTGGGAATTTTCAGTTTATTTGTTCCAGAATTGCATCTCTTAGCTTATTGAATACAGTCCATGCAAAGTATGAAAAATGGTATCAATCCATCTCATCAAACACTGCTACCATGTAAACAGCCATACAGTAAACTGTAAACAGACAAGGAAAAATAATTAGTTTAGTACTCACCAAAATTATATCTATTGGAATAACAAACCGTATCTTATTTTTAAATTTCTCATTCATCTCTTTTACCAGGACTAGCACCGCAAGTGAAAGAATGGATAAAAGCAATGATCCTACTGTCACTGTTGTAATGTTTTTCAATATATAGATATAAATCTGTGGTAGAAAAGAGATGCATTATCAGTAAAACAAGGAACTAGGTTAATTGAAACTATGTTAAATGTATATATAATGCATATTCAATAATGCAGTGGTTCTCACACTTTTTGCAGAGGTGAAATCCTTTGAGTTCACATGAAATCCCTGTGGGACCCCAATAACTAAACCTTTTAGTTCTAGAGAGGTATCCAAAGCATTTCAACACAATTGGGGAGGTGCACTAAAAAGTGATAAAGAGGTAATAAAGTGGAGATGACTTCTCCAGTGATGTCACTTCTCCAAGTCCTTTGTTATTCTATGTAGCCAATGCACTAAGATTTCTCCATCATGGGAGATCTAAGTACATAAGCATAGAATAATATAAGAACTGGAGAAGTCATCTCTGCTTTATCACCTCTTTATCATGTCGAAGTGCATAATCCCATTAGTTGGATAACTCTCTTAACCCCTTAAGGACCCATGATGGTCCTGGACCGTCCTGGGTTGTTATACCCATAAGGATCCATGACGGTCCTGGACCATCATGGAATTCCGGGCTCCACACACGGCCGTACGCTGTTCAGGGAGTCCGGAATCGGATTAACAAAAAAAAAATGGTCCCTTCTCCTTAACTGACCACCGCGTGCGTGCGCGGCCGGTCCTTAAGGGGTTAAAGTAGCTCTGTCATCTATAAGTATTAGTATTTGAAACCTTCATTCAATACTGCCCATGTATTAGGTTAACTAAATGACCTGCAGAAGTATAGTTTAGTACAATGGTTTTCAACCAGGGTGCCGTGGCACTTTGGTGTGTCCTTGACATCAGTTTAGGGTGCCCCTGTTTTTCTACGAACACTTTAGCACATATGTGAATGTGGAGGTTACAATACATATTTGTGGAAATTATTAGACACAATATGATCATTTTGTCATTCTCATTGTGAGACCTAAGGATTGCTATATATTTGTACATTAGTTCTCTTCATTAGGTCTTTGAAAAAGGTCCATGGAAAAGCTAGAGTGCCCTGTTAAAATGTCATATTCTGTGTTAGGAGTGCCCTGAGCAAAAAGATTGAGAATCACTTGTTTAGGCGATACTGATTTCTGAAAACATGAAAGTTTCTCTCAATGCAGGTTCATAGGCTAGTCCTGCACCGACTGCATCATTAGCATAAATTAGCATACATTGTCATACTCCGGGTGCTCACCATACAGTACATCTACACTAACTACTGCTGTTCGGTTATAACATTAAATACTAGTGTAAAAGCCCATGTACACGGGCCAAGGTCCGGGTGATGTTAACCCTTTGAGTGCCAGAGGGGTACGCAATGCATTGCTTTGCAATGCGTTGCATACCCCTGGCACTGAAAGGGTTAAGAGGCCGGTCCTGCTCTGCGTCCTGCCACCGACACAGTCATGCACTGTAGAGACTGGCCCAAAGCACAGAATGCTCCCAGCGCAGAACTCCCAGCATTCAATGCTCCCACCATTCTGTGAGTTCGGGCAGTCTCTACTGCGCATGACAGCTTCTGACAAACATCATAGTGAATTATTATATAGGATAGGGAGTTCACAATGGCATTTTCAAATAGGCAAACTTGAACTCAAGATGTCATGTCCCCTTTAACCCTCTGATTGCCAGGGAGGTCTCCATTTCATTTATTTGTACTGTGCTGGAGACCTCTCTAGCATGCACTGATAATTTAACTCTTTCAGTGTCAGAGGGGTACGCAACGCATTACTCTTGCAATGCGTTGTGTACCCCTCTGGCACTGAAAGGGTTAAGATTAAGAATTCTGGGGCAAACCATCAGCACCATAGGGAGCAAATAAACATTCCCCATATTCCCACTGATTTAGATGGGGCTTTTAACCCCCAAATGCTAAAGTGCTCTCTAACACATTGCTATAGAATCTGTTGGAGATCTCTCTAACATCCAAATGTTTTAAACCCTCATTTAATTCAGTACAAATTTTCATGTGTTCCCCTATGGTGCAGATGTTTTTCCCCACGATTGCTTGTGCATCATGTTGTCCACTACCCTGCACTCCAACCTTGTTTGCCTGTCCGCTATTACTAAATTTCTTCAGTGGGACCCATAGAACACTGCAGTTATGCATGGCATTTATCATATGAGAGTCCTAGAGGTCTAATCTTGTCAAGTCGTGATAAAAAGCTCATGTCACAAGTACAAAGTCGCAAGTTCAAGTAAAATCAATACAGTCTAATTATCAAGTTAGACTTCAATGAATTCTGATCTCTTACACACAATGTCAAAGCAAAAGGGGATTTCAACATGCCCAGAAACCCCATCTCTTGTACTCTTTTGCCTAGTCAGATAGAAGAGAAACAAAGATTTTCATATTTTTATTGAAAATTAAAAGCAAGGCATTTATATATATTTTTTTCATAAAGGCCTTTGGTGTCTTACTCTGGTTACAGCATGCCTAGCACTGGCTACCTGGGGAGAGCACTTACTGTAGCTATTAAGGGTACTCTGCTGTCAACAGGGGAAAGGGATTTAGGAGTAATTATTTCTAATGACTTAAAGGTAGGCAGGCAATGTAATAAAGCAGTAGGAAATGCAAGCAGGGAGCTGGGTTGCATAGCTAAGGGCATTAGTAGCAGAAAAAAGGAAGTGGTCATGCCACTCTACAGATCTCTAGTTAGACCTCACCTAGAGTATTGTGTACAGTACAAGAGACCCCATCTCCAGAAGGATATAGATACTCTAGGGAGAATTCAGAGAAGGGCTACTAAAATGGTGACTGGTTTACAGGAAAAGAGATATCAGGATAGACTAAAGGATCTGAACATGTATAGCTTGGAGAAGAGAGAGAGGGGATATGATATAAACATTCAAATATATGAAGGGATTCAATGAGGTGCAGGAGGGAAGTAAATTTCAAAGGAGTAAAAATGTTAGGACAAGAGGCCATAGTCTAAAACTAGAGGGACACAGGTTTAGATGTAGAGTAAGAAAGTTTTACTTCACTGAGAGGGCAGTAGATAAGTGGAATAGCCTACCAGCAGATGTGGTAGAAGTTAATACAGTCACAGAATATAAGCATGCATGGGGTAGGCATAAGGCTGTTTCGAACATAAGACAAGACCAAGGACCAAATTGAAGTTTTTACAGTATGACAATTGGCAGACTAGATGGGCTGAATGGTTCTTATCTGCAGTCAAATTCTATGCTTCTATTCTATGTCTCTATGTTTTAGGTCACCATGGGACATAACACGTTTTTAAAAACATTTGAGGTGAACACTCCACTTTAAAACTTTGTGTGCTAGAGGGGTCTGTAACACATTGCAATGCATTACACACACACCCCTGGCACTCAAATGGATAAAACTGTGAGAGCAGAAAAATAAAACTAAACATCCAAACAGCAGTCAATGCTATATTCACAGTTATTGACTAACTAAGTGGCTCTATGATGTAAAATTTCAATCCAGCTTAGGCCTCTTCTTCAGACATATTTAGTATTAGTGTAAGAGTCTGTGTACACGGGCCCAGGTCCGGGTGATGTTAACCCTTTGATTGCCAGAGGTTGCTTTGCAATGTGTTGTGTACCCCTCGGTCACTCAAAGGGTTAAGAGGCCAGTCCTGCTCTGCGTCCTGTCACAGACGCAGTCATGTAGAGACTGCCCGAAAGCACAGGATGTTCCCAGCACAGAACTCCCAGCATTCCATACTTCCAGCATTCTGTGTATTCGGGCAGTCTCTACTGTGCATGACGGCTTCTGACAAACATCCTAGCAAATTATTATATAGGATGTTGTCAGGAAGATCTAACTGTCCAGTTGTTCTGGTTTCTTCAGTAGGTTCTTCATCATTTGTGTGCAGTACATTGTGGTATCTTCCATTGGCTAGTCTTGAACGCTTGCATCCTAGAGCTACTTAGTTAGTCAGTAAATGTGTCACTTTTACTATACCAGCGTTCTAGTATTTTTCTATGGCTATTACTTTTTACCTATATTACAATGGAAGATTCCACAATGTACCACGCATGAATGAAGCTGAAAAACCTAAAGAAACTTGAACTACTGGATAGTGACATCCTCCTCCAGACAACTTGCCAAATATGCCTGAAGAAGAGACCTAATCTGAGTTGAAAGCTTACATCCTAGAGCCATTTAGTTATCCAATAAAGGTATCACTTTTAGTCTACCAGTCTCCTGCTTTTTCTACAGCTAACATGGTGCCACCTTTTACCTATATTACAATGCAAGATACCACAATGAACCACAACAAATGAAGCTGAAAACTCTCCTAAAAAAGCTTGAACAACTGGACTGTTACATCTTCATCCAACATGCAAAATATGTATGAAGAAGACACCTAAGCTGAGTTGAAAGCTTGCATCCTAGAGCCACTTAGTTAATACAGGTATAGCTTTTACTCCTCCAGTCTCCTGCTTTTTCTTTAGCAATGTGATACCACCTTGTACTTATATTCACAGTTGTAATTGCAAATATAAATGAAAGTACATTGATCACATCTTATAAAATATATTATAGCATTCATTAAACTTACATTGAACATTCCCAGTGGTCCGGATATATAAGGCACTTTCATTCCTAAAAGATACTTTACTTGTGAGGTCACCACGTGCGTGGCTGCACCGGTTGTCATTGAGCTGACTACAGGCTCCGACAAGAGGAATGTGGCACTTCCCAATTGGAACAAAAACAAGGAGATCTAAAAGAGAGATATCGGATAGGTTTTATACACAGCAGGATTGTGTCATTTCTTGCAGGTTTTCACCATTACATAGGTGTGAGCAACAGAGACCCTCTAGCTGTTGCTGGACTACAACTTACATCACCTTTTGAAATCTCATTAGTACAGTGCAAGAACTATCAAAGCTTGGGTTTTGCTATAAGTTAAATTAGGAATACAGTTTAGATAAAACACAATTATAATTTGAGAATCATTTGAGATGCATGCCTAGTATATGATATAAAGTTAGTGGTGGGAAAACTCAGAAGCTATATATGTAAGTACAACTTTATGGGAAGGTTGACAGACTCATGGAACAATCTCCCAGCAAAGGGGGAGAGGATTACTAACACTGTGAGGGAATTTAAAAATAACTATGATAAACAAGTCCATTCCAAGAACTATATAAGATTGTGCATAGTAATCAGATAAGAAAATGGGCAGACTGGACGGGCCAGTTGATTCTTATTTGCTGTCAAAATCTGTTTCTGTATAATACACTCACATCTCATGGCATGAAGGAAGAAATTAATCTGAGAGCAAATCTAGTTCAGAAATACTGAGCTTATGACGTCAGCTTGACCAGTATATTTTGAGGGACCCTCTTTTTTCATCTACATATATATATATATATATATATATATATATATATATATATATATATATATAAACATGACCAACACACTTCACATTCTTATGTCTAGAGTTAGGGTCAATAAGACTGCACTATAGATATGTATTAATAGCAAAGCGTTGAGATATGTAGGCTGGCCGGCACTTTAAAGGGATAGTAATGTTCCACAAAAAAAGCAGCTCTGACTAAGCGTTATAGTATTTTGGGCCGTGGAGAGTGTTATTTCAATACTGTCAGAGTTGTAGTTACTGATGTAACACTGCTCACCTCAGAGCAGCTAGACTGTCTGGATGGTTTGCAGCGAGGGACATTCTTCAGTGAGCATTAGTGAGGATAAAGCTATGGCTGACAGCCTAAATACATTCTTTGCTTCACTATATACAAAGGCAGCAGCAATCACAAGCTATGGGCAAACAGACAAAACCACAGAATTTCCTTCAACATCTACATGGCTTACTGAGGACAAGGTCCAAAAGAGACTGGAATGGGTTATAGTGTATAAAGCACCTGGACCGGATGGTATACACTCAAGGGTACTTATGGAACTTAGTTCAGTAATAGCAAAACCATTATACTTAATATTTATTGATTCACTTTCATCAGGTATAGTGCCCTGTGACTGGAGGAAAGCTGATGTAGTTCCATTGTTTAAAAAGGGAGCAAGATCCAAACCAGGAAATTATAGACCTGTGAGCTTGACTTCCATAGTGGGTAATATATTAGAAGGGTTATTAACTGACATTATTCAGAACTATGTGAAGACAAACAATATCATTAGTAGGAATCAGCATGGTTTCATGAAGAACAGATCATGTCAAACTAATTTACTTGCATTTTATGAAAGAGTGAGTAGTAATTTGGACAGGGGAATTGCTGTTGATGTAGTATACTTGGATTTTGCAAAAGCCTTTGATACAGTGCCTCACAACAGGTTACTGCATAAATTAAAAGGCTTCGGTTTGGGCGGTGTTATCTGTACATGGATTGAGACCTGGTTAAATGATAGATGGCAGAGAGTTGTTGTAAATGGAACTTTTTCAAATTGGTCTAAGGTTATAAGTGGGGTGCCGCAGGGTTCAGTCCTGGGACCAATGCTTTTTAATTTGTTTATTAATGATCTAGAAGTGGGAATTGAAAGTAGCATCTCAATCTTTGCTGATGACACTAAGATATGTAAGGAAATACATACAGAGCTGGATGTTTTTTCCCTACAGAACGATTTAGATAAACTAAGAGAATGGGCAGAAAAGTGTCAGATGTCATTTAATGTAGATAAATGTAAGGTTATGCATTTGGGCTGTAGAATCAAACTTGCTACACTTACTCTAAATGGGAAACAACTTGGGAAATCCTCATTAGAGAAAGATTTAGGAGTACTGATAGATAATAGACTTCACAGCAGTGTGCAGAGTCACTCAGCTGCTGCAAGAGCAAACAGAGTACTAGCCTGCATAAAAAGAGGTGTAGAAGCAAGGGATGCTAATATTATCCTACCTCTATATAAATCCTTGGTTAGGCCTCATCTAGAATATGGAGTATAATTTTGGGCGCCTGTTCTAAAAAAAGACATTACTGAACTGGAAAAGGTGCAGAGATATGTAACAAAACTGATAAAGGGATTGGATGATCTGAGTTATAAAGAGAGACTAGCCAAACTGAGTTTGTTTACATCAGAGAAGAGACGTCTAAGGGGTGATATGATTACCATTTACAAATACATTCAAGGTCAATACAAAGAACTATCCAATTAATTATTTATGCAAAGAGCTGAGCTAAGAACAAGAGGTCATCCATTAAGACTAGAGGAAAGGCGCTTTCGACTAAAACAAAGGCAGGGATTCTTTACAGTAAGGGTGGTAAGGCTATGGAAATCTTTGTCTCGGGATGTTGTGCTTGCAGATAATGCAACTGCATTCAAAAAAGCAATGGATGCCTATCTAGCACAGAACAATATTGACAATTATGACAGATGGCTTCAAAGCAGATAGGATATTGATCCGGGGAACTATTTGACTACCAATTGGAGTCAGGAAGGAATAATTCCCCCCACACACACTTGGGACTAGATTGGAAATGGCTCCAGATGGCTTTTTTTTTTTTGCCTTCCTCTTGATCAACAGGGGTGTTTTTGGCATGGGCTGGACTTGATGGATGCATGTCTTTTTTCAGCATTATCTACTATGGTACTATGTTACTATGTTAAAACCTAAAAAAACTGCCAGGGGGGCAGGGTTTTCCTTATGTCCACAGTAAGAAGATTGTCCCTTTCTGTGATCTGTCCGGTCAGGAAACCAGATTCCACATCTGAAGGGCAGGAGGGGATACTTTATCATTCAATTGCTCTTGAACTACAACTCTGACAGTATTGAAATAACACTCTCCATGGCCCAAATACTATGAAGATTAATCTGAGCTGCTTTTTTGTGAAATATTACTATCACTTTAACACTGATTATATGACTTTTTCTGTTGATCTAATTTGTTCCTCTTTCTATGTATCCTTTTTTTTATTCTATCCCCCTAGAAGTTATCTGATCAAGTTTTTTTTAACATATGTTATTTTTTGGACAGTGACAGTCTCTGTACTCTTCTTTGATTGGACAGACCTTGGTCACCTCAGTATAGCACCGTTATCTATATCCAACACTATGAGAGAATATATTTTGCTTCTTTTGTTCCAACATGTTATGTATATTTAGTTCACATATGAGCCGCTATTTATGTCTCTTTGTCTTTGAATTTTTATTTTTTGGGGCACTTTCGTTTCTCTTTCATTCACAAAATTTGTGAAGTAATTATTTAAAATGTGATTTTTTTTTCACAATGGTTTCTAGTCCAGGACATACTAGAAAACGAGAGAAATCTCAATGTATTCTTCCTGGTAAAACATTTTCTAAATAAATAAATAAATATTTTCCATGTTTACATTTTTTTCTACTTCCCCTTGCCCTATGACATCATTTGCACAATTTTTTGCTTTTTCTGTGGGTATTCAAGGGCTCTCTTTACACATTTACTGCAACTACCTTGACAAATCCTTAAGTTAGGGCTGAAACATTGATTCAATGTAGTGAATACTTTCTTTATCATTTGGAAGTCCTGTGAGTGTGTTTCTCGAACTACAAATTGTATATATATATATATATATATATATATATATATATATGGCCAGATATTAATGAATACATTTTTTAATGAGCAATAGTTTCTTGTTCTAGGATATTTTTTTTATGTGCGTGTCTATACCTCAGCTGATTGGTGGCTTGTATGCAGTGAGGTCAGATGCACCCCTCCAATGGAACCAAAGGGATCCAGTTACACAGAAGCCCCAATGGTCTCTGTTACACCTTCAGATTATGGAGAGACAGTGTTATAGCAAACCATGGGGAATGGTTTATACTGCTGTGAATATGGGAAGCCTGTGGAACATTCCCAGCCATTGTTGGACTACAGCAATAGCATAAAGATCAAAGGTTGCCACACTACTTTCCTATATACAGGTAGCTGGAAGGAAGAAGTATACAAATAGCGTATTAACCAGTCACTGTAGGTCCCTTAAAATATTTTTATGGGCCACCTAACATAAAAATATTCTGCTTAGTTGAATAACTAGAACCGATTGGACCCTTGGGATAATGAGTTCCGTTGGACATAGGGCCCCCATCACAACTGCACCCTCTGTACCCCCTCAGTTATATCCCTGTACGCAAAACACATACTAGGTATTTGTTTTTTGCATGCAAGTTTTGTTTTTTGGGAACCACTCACTGGAAATCTTAGGGTTTTTGCCAGGATTGTTTTCTCTATACTTTGTGAGAAAACACCTCACTATATTAATGAGATCATGGCTGGTCTATAATTTTTGCTGAAGTAAAGGGCTGCCCCACCAAATGGGCAGAGCTTTTGGCACAATAAACTGCATCCTGATCAGCAGCTTCTCACACCTCTACTGCCAAAGCTCTAAGTGAAATATTATTCTAATTAGAATGCAAACAAATTCCTATTCATTACCTGAACCTTTCCTTTATAACTAAATATTTGCATGGTGAATTTGCCTTTGACGTAGCTATGATAGGCATGTTTTAATTCCTTCTGGAAGAACAAGTAGCCACAATTTATTTAAAGTCTATATTCTGCTAATGTCCACATGAGGGGATTATGCACTAAAATGTGATAAAGGAGAGATAAACTGGCCTTGAACATAAACTCTCCAATTCATATGTTATTCTGTGAAACATTTGCATACCTGGGAACTTTCAAAATGAAAATACCCTGAGATCTTTGAAATCTTAACCATTAAAGTTCCTTAGAACATAGATTTCATGCGATATATCCATGCTTGTTTTGAGGGGTTGATCTTAACAGCCCTCAAGGAGCCCTTAACATGCTGTAACTTAGCATTTTACTGCCTGAACATACAGAAGAGAAGCAGGACATTTCCCACTGTCTTTCTAATAGAAATGACAGCAATTTAGGGAATAAATAAGCAGTTAATTGGGGCAGAAGTGGTAGTAGGTAATACTGGCACTAGAGAACTAACATTTGATGCTGCTGAGTGGTAACCAGCCTCAGAGCAGGCCATTATCTTGTTTGTTCGTCCTCAGAACTACTCACAATTTTGTGTGGGTGTATGGGAATTTGGACCTTTACCCTGAGACCCCAAGATCTGGGCCAAAACACATACAAAATTGTGAGGACGAACAAACAACATCATGGCTTTTTCTATGGCTGGTCACCGCTCAACAGCATCACGTATTAGTTCTCTAGTGCTATTACAGAGGAGAATTTCCACATACATGTTAGACTAATCCTGCCTAAAAGGGTGGTCCAGTTCCAAATTCATGGGCAAGACCCTTCTGCACGGGAACACAAGTTGACCTCAGATGTACTTTTTGGCCTAGATGGGCCTAGTCAGTGAGGTGCAGCTGGATTCCCTAGGCACTGAGAGCAAAGAGGCCAACTTCTGGATAACCTTTCACTCCTAGGTATTAGTCTAATATGTAAATGGAAATTTCTCCTCTGTGATGGCACTAAAACATGATGCTGCTGAGAGGTGACTAACAGTAGAACAAGCCATTGTGCTTTGTGCTCAGAGCCTCACACATTTTTGTCTGTATTTTGAATACTCCTAAGTGGTCTCCCTAAGGGTGAAGGGTAATCCAGATGTGGACCTCTTGCTCTCAGTGCCTAGGGTATCCAGCTGCATCTCACTGACAAGGACCAACAAAGCTAAAACGAAAGTCTGGGGTTACTGGTGTTCCCGAGCAGAGGGACTTGTGACATTTTGGAAATGGACCTCCCTTTTGGGCAGGATTAGTCTAATATGCATGTGGAAATTTCTCCTCTGTAATGGCAATAGCTAAAACATAATCCTGCTGAGCAGTGACTAGCCGTAGAGCAAGCCATTGTGCTTTATGTTTGTCCTCAGAGCCTCTCACATTTTTTGTCTGTAATTTAGGTCAAAACCCTGAGTTTTAGTGAAAATTCCAAGATATGAAGCATTTGCAGTATGATCTCTCCAGTTTTATTCAAGCTAGAGAGACAGTGGCGTAACTAGAAGCCACCGGGCCCTGGTGCAGAAATTGCCGCCGGGCCCAGGCTCCCCCCAATCTTCACTTTGCCCCATTCACATCTCTTACCTCCATCTCCCGCGCGGTTCTCAGTTATGCAGAGCGCTAGGAGATGATGTCACCTCCCAGCGCTCTGCATTACTAGAGCACCGGGAGATTAGCTGATCTGCTGCAGGCAGGGCTGTGGGCGAGTGGCGATGGTTTCGCAGGGGGCGGTCGGGCCCCTTGGAGTGACAGGCCCGGTCGCAGGTGTGACCCCTGCGATCCCTATTGTTACGCCACTGTAGAGAGATACAGTTGTGGACTAAATCAACTGAACTACAGTGAGATATCCCTATTTATCAAGCTAGAGGTGGATTTCTGGAGTAAACTAATTGAACCACAGGGGGAATTTAAACTTAATGTTGATTAAAAAGGGCGTTAAAGGGATAATAATGTTTCACAAAACAGCAGCTCCAATTAATCTTCATAGTATTTGAGCCATAGAGAGTGTTATTTCAATACTATGAGAGTTGTAGTAGACGAGTAATTGAATGATAATGTTTCCCCTTCCCTCCCCTTTTACCTAGTGTAAGCCTTCTCCCCTCAGATGTGGAATCTGTCTTGGGACCAGAAAGCTCACAACAAGAGACAACCTTCTTACTGAGAACATAAGGAAAACCCTGCCCCCCTTGACAGGTTTTTCCCTTATGCTCACTGAAGATGTCCCTCTCTGCAATCCATCCGGACAGTCTTGCTACTCTGAGGTGAGCAGTGTTATATCAATAAAAGGGGCAGGAAGGGGATACTTTATCATTCAATTACTCTTGAACTACAACTCTGACAGTATTGAAATAACATTCTCCATGTCCCAAATACTATGAAGATTAATTGGAGCTGCTTTTTTGTGAAACATTACTATCCCTTGTATGACAGAATATTCTCCAGCACATTGTGAAGCGGTGTGTTGGAGATCTTTCTAGCATTTATTGGGTCAAAATTTAATTTGCCTCAATGGGAATTTGTGAAACCCACCCCCCATGGAGCAGTACATTTGCTCCAGAATTGCACCTCTTTATCATGCTGAATAAGGCCATAAAGACCGTCAGCACAAATTCAAAGTAGTGCAATTCTGAATCAAACCAGCTCCACCATAGGGGACAAATAACACTCCCCATTGATTTATATAGGGCATTTAACCCCTTGAGTAATAGAGAGCTCTTCAATACGTTGAAAAGTAATGCACTGAACACCTCTCTAGCAACCTAGCAGTTAAACACCCTTTTCCTCCAATAGGAATTTTCAGAAATATTTAATCATCCCCCATGGTGCAGTTGGTTTGCCCCAGAATTGATACTCTGTTCTTTTGTGCATAAGTCCCTTAGCATAAAAGCAAATTGGACTTATTCCGGAGTAAACCATCTGCACCATAGGGGACAAATACAAAGTCCTAAATTACTATACACTTGAATAGAGCTTTTTAACCCATTGAATGGTAGAGAGGTATTCAGTGCATTGCAAAGCAATGCATTAGAGACCTCACTAGCTTTCAAAGTGTTAAAAGCCCAAATTAATTGAACAGGAATTTTTATTTGCCCCCTGTGGTGCAGCTGGTTAGTAGACAATAACTCCAGTTTACTTTTATTAATTTGGCCTTAGTTTCTCCAGTTTGACAGATCTTAGTACATATGGCCCATTGAATAACACAGGAAATGGAGAGTTTATAATATTGCACAGTTTAGTTCACCTGTATCTCACTATAGTGCATCTCCCCGCTGGATTAACATACTGCCTATGGATAGCTTTAACGGGGCTGATAGGGAAATCTGGACACAAGCTTTTTTTGCTAACTTACCTTTTATTGTAAAAATTCCCTAAATTCCCATTGATTCAAAATTCCCATTGATTCAAATACACCATAGTGAAGATATGAAAAATCGCTAAATTCCTAATGATTTAAAACGGAGCTTTTTAATCTGAATTTCAGGAGGAGATGCTCTAAAGGTGACAAATTCTCCAGTGAGATAAATTGTCCATGGAATAACATAGGAATGTCAGTGTTAAACTTATTGGAGAGTTTATGTCACCTTGGTGCATAACCCTCCAGAATTGCTGAATGTTGTTCCCAATGAAGTAACTGGCAATTGTCAAACAGGATTTTTAAAGCCGTATCACTTTAGATAGTGTACAGATTTAAAAAAAATAAAATTAATCTCTGTATAGGAAGTATTTTGTTAATTTATGTTCTTTTTTTTCTGATTTATTTTAAAACGTTTGTCTAATAAAATCTATGTTAGATCCCCAGTACGTTTCTGCACATATATATATGCTAGTTCTGAGGGGTTCATCTTTCATTGAAGTTGTTCCAAAATGAACTGATTTTCTCATTGTATTTCAGCTTAAACACTAATATGTTTATGTTGTACTTTGATATCTAAAGAATCTAGAAAGTGTTATGGTTTAATGATCTTGCATGTACTGCAATACAAGACACCCAAATGTAGATGCATTTCAGTTCTTACATAACAATGACACATTCCAACATTAAATATGCAGTACAGAATAATTACAATGAATTGTTGAAGTGAACATCATATTACAAAGCAATGTAAAAAAAATGATTACATAATATATGGGGCATCTGGCAACTCATGACTGAGTTCAGATTATTGAGATTACTAACTGATTTAAAAGCAGTTCATATTTAAAGGACCAAACTTATTTATGATATAAATATAGTAAAGTGCAAACATTTTAGGCAGGTATGAAAAAAGCTGTAAAGTAAGAATGCTTTAAAAAATAGACATGTTAATAGTTTATATTTATCAATTATCAAAATGCATAATGAGTGAACAGAAGAAAAATCTAAAGCAGATCAATATTTGGTGTAACCACTCTTTGCCTTAAAAACGGCATCAATTCTTCTAGTTACACTTGGACAAAGTCAAGGCTTTTGTAGGCATAAAGTCAGGTGTATGATTAAACAATTATACCAAACAGGTGCTAATGGTCATCATTTTAATATGTAGGTTGAAACACAATCATTAACTGAAACAGAAACAGATGCGTAGGAGGAATAAAACTGGGTGAGGAACAGCCAAACTTACTAACAAGGTGAGGCTACTAAAGACATGTCAAAAGTCATACACCATGGCGAGACTGAGTTCAGCAAGAAGACACACAGTATTCATACTGCATCAGCGAATTCTCTCCCAGGCAGAAATTTCAAGGCAGCCAGGGGTTTTCAGATGTGCTGTCAAAGTGCTTTTGAATAAGCATAAAGAAACAGCCAATGTTGAGGATCGTAGATAAGGTAGTCAGCCAAGGAAACAGTGTAGCAGATGAAAGACACATCACGCTTACGTCCCTTCGCAATTGGAAGATGTCCAGCAGTGCCATCAGCTCAGAATTGGTGGAAAACAGTGGGACCCTGGTATATCCATCTACTGTCTGGAGAAGTCTGATCAGAATGGTCTTCATGGAAGACTTGCAGCAAAAAAGTCATACCTCTGACGTGGAAACAAGGCCAAGCGACTCAACTATGCACAAAAGCACAGGAACTGGGGTGCAGAAAAAAGGCAGCAGATGCTATGGACTGATTTGAAATATTTGGTAGTAGCAAAAGGCAGTTTGTTTGATGAAGAGCTGAAGACAGGTACAAGAATGAGTGTCTGCAGGCAACAGTGAACCATGATGGATGTTCCTTGCAAGTCTGGGGCTGCATTTCTGCAAATGGAGTTGGGGATTTGGTCAGAATAATGGTATCCTCAATGCTGAGATGTACAGACAGATACTTATCCATCATGCAGTACCATCAGGGAGGCATCTGATTGGCCCCAAATTTATTCTGCAGCATGACGACCCCAAACATACAGCCAAAGTAATTAAGAACTATCTTCAATGTAAAGATGAATAAGGAGTCCTGGAAGTGATGGTATGGCCCCCACAAAGCCCTGATCTCAACATCATCGAGTCTGTCTGGGATTACCTGAAGAGAGAGAGAAGCAACTGAGGCTGCCTAAATCTACAAAAGAACTGTTGTTAGTTCTCCAAGATGTTTGGAACAACCTACCTGCCAAGTTCCTTAAAAAACTGTGTGCAAGTGTACCTAGAAGAATTGATGCTGTATTGAAGGCAAAGAGTGTTCACACCAAATATTGATTTGCTTTAGATTTCTCTTCTGTTCACTCACTATGCATTTTGTTAATTGATAAATATAAACTATTAACATGTCTGTTTTGAAAGCATTCTTACTTTACAGCATTTTTTTACTCCTGCATAAAACTTTTGTACATTACTGTGTATAATGAAGGGTTTTCTTTCGCCAGGTATAGTAAGGGTATTCCCAGTGTTGGGAGATGATTTATTCTAAAGTTATCATTACATTTTTTTCATTACAGTGCCCTCTGGCCTCCAGACCATTCAGCTTGTGTCCAGACATTCCCCCATAGCTATTGCATTCTATGGGAGAAGCAAGTAATTGACTGCAGTTCTCCATAGAATGTGATTAGTAACAGCTTTTGCATTTTTGTGCAACAACTGCCAGGAGAAGAAGTATCCTTTGGTTACTCAGCAGGAAAAGTCTTAAAACATACAGTTTTTTCATATAAAAAGTAGACATGTCCTTTAATAGCTTTATCAATGGAAACAATATAGCGTGTTCAGTTTATGAATTATAAGGTTTTTCAAAATTTTAAATTAATGTTTAGAAGGACAGTAATAGAACAAATTCTATTGGGACAAGACATCATTCTTTAAATAAAATAAATGTAATTATTGTAACAAGGGCAGAGATGTTTTGACAGCAGGGAAAAGTGAGGAAACTGCCCAAGGCTGAGGGGTGGAAGGGTTCCTCAATATGGGAAACCAACTCTTAGAATACTGTTTGGAACCCATTTGATCTCCATGTTCCTGATGATCTGGGGAACACAGTCAAATCAACGTGAGAAAAATCAGCATTCTGTGAAGATGGGTCTGGAAACTCAGTATTTTGTCAAGCTGCTGTATGTGTAAGTGCTTGGCATTTTGTCAAGCATTGTGTGCACTGACAACATCTATGAAGTTGCTTTTACGTAAGTTAAAACTACTATTATATGCTTGAGTACTGGGGGAAAAATAGAATTACTATGTAATCCCCGTACTAGAGAGGGCTAAAATGTGTTTAGAAGAAAGGCTTTGTGTGCATATGACTGTCATGGACAAAGAAAAGAACAAGGCTGTGGTGTTTGACAGTGTATTCTCTGTGACTACCAATGGACAGTGAAACGAGTCTGGAGTATCAGACACTGTATGTGTAGTTCTGTGGCTACAAGTGAAACAAGATTCGGTGTTTGACAAATTCAATGTATGTGTGAGTCTGTGGCTACTACTGGACAATAGAATATCTTTTCTCCCTCCCCAAACTCTTCTTGCACTGGTAATGCCTAAACTTCTATTAGATTAATGGGTCCATTGTAAAACAGAACAGAAGATACTTGGGGGAGGTGCCAGCCTGTAGGTCTGTCCTGTTTTCAACAGGCCCTGTTTTTTTCCATTGCTCTTCTGAAAAATAGATGAAGAAAAAAGGATCAAGCCCTGTTATTTTCCACTGCTCTCCTGAGAAAGGATCAAGTAAAAGAGATTAAGAAAAATGTCATATTTGTCAAAGCAGATTAATAAACCATGTTTACAGATCTAATCTAGTGTTATAATCCCTTTATTTTCCACAGACACAGAGACTTTAACCCCTTGAGGATCAGAGAGATATGCAATGCATTGCTTCTCAATGTGCGCACATCTTCTGGTCCTCAAGAGGTTAATAGTGACAGACCTGCCTGAACTTTACTCAGATTCTGATAACTACTGATTTTCTAATTAATTTTATTTTTCCGTAGAAGCTCTGATCACTTCCCTCTGTCCCACACAACACGTCAATCAGCACCATCAGCACCGGAATCAACAGGCCACATGGAGAAAGAGAGTGGAGCAATTCTGTAACAAGCCCACTGCATCATAAGTAACAAATAACAATTCTCATTGATTTAACCCCTTGACTGACAACGAGGTATCCAACCAGAGGCATAGGAACCCCCACAAATCTGGGGGGGGGATAGCCCCCTGTGTGTCTGTTTACCTCCCAGCCCCCCTGTGTGTCACTTTGCCCCCCTCAGCCCCTCTGTACCTTCTTTGCAGCATGGCCGAGCGGACCACAGTAGAGGAGCTTCTGATCCTCTATCCGGACTGACAGGAAGCTGCTTGTTGCTCTTGGTGAGCAGCTTCCTGTCAGACCAGAGTAGAGGATACAGAAGCTCCTCTACCTGTGGTCCGCTCTGCTCAGAAACGCTATAAGAAGGTGACCGGCAGGAAGAAGCTGTGTGCAGTGCGCTCCCCTTCTGCTGTTCACCCAGAGCCTGTGCCCCCCAAATCAGTGCACTTAGCTCCTGGAGGGGATTTCTACATTATCTGTCCCCCACATGATTTCCTGGGGAGATGCGCCCCCCCCCCCCAGTTCCTACACCCCTGTATTCCAAGCATTGCAGCACAATGTGTTGGATACCTCTCTGGCACTCAAAGGGTTAAACTGAAGTCCTTATATTCCCATTGATGTAAACAGGGTTTAACCCATTGAATGCTAGAGAGAACTCCAACTCCAACACCCAAGAACAAGCTGGGGTTATACACACATAAATACATTGTACTCCAGTCTATCTTCTGTAAAATTTCTCAATCTGTTTTCTGAGGCCTAAAATTTAGTCTGATATATGTTTTCTGGAGGCACCCACTCCTGCCCTGTTCATGACTCCAAGGCTTCCAATACAACAGCAATATTGATAGGTGCCTCAGAAAGGATAGTGTTTTATTGTTAGTTAATGGCCAGACATATGATATCTACCTTTCTGAATAGAAGAGAGGTGGGTACTAATTAGGGTTGCCACCTTTTCTTCAAAAAAATACCAGCCAAGGCATTCCCTCCATAGACTTAACATTGGAAAGAAGCCAATACCGGCTGGGTGGCAACCCTAGAACTAATCTCAGTGCAGTAACATCATTAGCTATGCACAAACAGTTAACCAAATTGTGTATATATATATATATATATATATATATATATATATATATATATATATATATATATATATTACAAAAAAAAACAGTAATGAGAGGAGAGCGCTAGTGAAATAATTAAAGACAATTTAATACATAAAGCCTAGGATACAAAATATCTAAATAACATTCACTTTCATAAAATTAACAATCCTAGTAAAACTACTTTAAATTAGTGAATTCACTAGTAACAATAAAAGTAGTAATAAAAGAACAAAAAAAAAAAAAAAAATTAAAAAAGTATTAACCCCTTGATGTGCAATGTTCAAAACTTGGTCTCATGTATAAAAAACGGTACCGTAAATAAGCTAATATCCGGCGGGCAGGTGCCTTATAGATGATATTCACACTTGATATACTGAATCTCTCCCGTCTTCACGGCTGTATCATTAGGGATCCATTTCCCAAGTATAAGGATCTTACTTATTCAGCAGCAGACAGAGGTGTACGTTTTTCAAGCACATATGTCAGTGCTCCCTGGCTGTGAGTCCAAATGTCTGAATCCCAGCAGAAGTCTGTCTCACAGGCAGTGGACAGCAGCTGATGCTGCCAGTTGAGCACAATCAGGCTGGTCTGTAAACCACAATCCACAGCACCTCCCGGCTATAGGAGTATAAAATTCCAAGTATTCATGAGACTGTATAAAAGTTGTAATGAAATAAAAACTGTATAGAAGCACAATGGGGTCAACAAGGTCTGACGCGTTTCGTATCTGTAGATACTTCTACAGTCTCATGAATACTTGGAATTTTATACTCCTATAGCCGGGAAGTGCTGTGGATTGTGGTTTACAGACCAGCCTGATTGTGCTCACCTGGCAGCATCAGCTGCTGTCCACTGCCTTTGAGACAGACTCCTGCTGGGATTCAGACATTTGGACTCACAGCCAGGGAGCACTGACATATGCGCTTGAAAAACGTACACCTCTGTCCGCTGCTGAATAAGTAAGATCCTTATACTTGGGAAATGGATCCCTAATGATACAGCCATGAAGACGGGAGAGATTCAGTATATCAAGTGTGAATATCACCTATAAGGCACCTGCCCGCCGGATATTAGCTTATTTACGGTACCGTTTTTTATACATGAGACCAAGTTTTGAACATTGCACATCAAGGGGTTAACCCCTTCGTGACAATAGACGTACATGTACGTCCTCTGTGGGTGTCACTTAGTGACAGAGGACGTACATGTACGTCCAGGAAATCCGGATCCCCGCGCGGCTGCACGCCGTTCGGGGACTCCGGATTCTGTTTAAAAAAAAAAAAAAATGTTAGACGGGCGTTAAGTGACGGCCGCGTCTGCACGCGGCCGTCACTAAGGGGTTAATGCTTTTTTAATTTTTTTTTTTTTTTTTGGTTCTTTTATTACTACTTTTATTGTTACTAGTGAATTCACTAATTTAAAGTAGTTTTACTAGGATTGTTTATTTTATGAAAGTAAATGTTATTTAGATATTTTGTATCCTAGGCTTTATGCATTAAATTGTCTTTAATTACTTCACTAGCCCTCTCCTCTCATTACTGTTTTTTTGTAGTTAATTATTCTGTCCACCTCCAGAACGAGGATTGCAGCGACAGTGTTTTATTTATTTTTTATTTTTTCATAAGGGTTTCAGCGTATCTGGATAGGCGCCATTACTTATACTTATTGTTTGTTTGATATATATATATATATATATATATATATATATATATACGTGCATTAAGAATGCAAGTTTAGGACTAGGTTTTAGGAATCTAACATAAAATAACTAAATTTTACAGATGCTACCTGGAAGTACACAAAAAGGAAAATCATATACCCAATTTCATTTTTTTGCTGTTCCTTTAGGGCGGTTAAAATTGTATTCAGAACAAGGCGAGGGGTGTATACAAAAAGAAGTTCACACTAACAAAAGAGCAAGGGGATGATTTTATACACTGCACCTAGAAGAATCCTGTTTAGTAAGTGTTTTATGTGAAAAGATGACTGCTTGTTTCAGATTTTTGTGAGCGAGTGTCACAATAGTGCATTTAAAATGTCACTTGCATCAAAATGTAGCTTCTAAAATGTTGCATTTTAAAATGTCGCAAAAATTAACCCAAACCAAAAAGCCTCCCCCCCCCAAACCATAACAACTGTGACCCCAAACCTAACCTATCCTAAAACTAAACCTAACCTGATAAGGCAACATTTTAAATGCGTCATTTTGATGCAAGCAACATTTTAAATACGCCTCAACATTTACTAGTTGCCAGTGTCATAAGATAGCCTTTCTATAAGGGGAGGCTGGTATGGGCATGTGCTGTTCCTCTACTCCACGTTATTGTAGAACTCACAGGAAATAACAATAACATTCTTTCGTTTTCTTATGCCAATGATGGGGGTGCAGTAAAGTGTACAAGTCAGTCCGAGAGCAGTCTGTATTTATTACAGCTTCAGACTTGACACTTCAGCGAGACAGAGTCAACCTACTGGAAAAACCAGATTGCTCTTTAAACAACTCCAGCATTAATAAAAGGTGAGTTTTCAAAAAAGAGAATGCCATGCCATTTCCACCAATAACCTTCATATCTACTTTAAAGGGATAGTAATGTTTCACAAAAACAGCAGCTCCAATTAATCTTCATAGTATTTGGGCCATGGAGAATGTTATTTCAACTCCGTCACAGTTGTAGTTCAAGAGTAATTGAATGATAAAGTATCCCCCTCCCGCCCCTTTTACTGATGTAACACTGCTCATCTCAGATGTGGAATCTGGTTGCTAGACTAGACAGATAACAGCAGGGGACAATCTTCTTCCTATGAGAACAATGAAAGCCCTGCCCCCCTTGACAAGTTTTTCAGGTTTTTCCCTTATCTTAATTGAAGATTGTCCCTCTCTGCAATCTACCTGGGCACCTCCCTTCTGATCTGGCTGAACAGTGTTACATCATTAAAAGGGGCGGGAGGGGGATACTTTGCCATTGAATTACTCTTGAACTACAATTCTGACAGAATTGAAATAACACTCTCCAAAGCCCAAATACTATGATGATTAATTAGAGCTTCTTTTATTATGAAACATTACTATCCCTTTAAAAAGTGGTTCTCTTGATTGATAATTAATGATATATTCCCCTTATTTGCCTTAGTGGGAAGGAATTCTTCACCTTCCAACAAATTAGCTTTGGATCTAAAATATAATTGAATAAGAGGTGGCGGATATGTAGATGATCGGCGACTCCCCACGATCCTCCCTCTCCTTCATAGCTTCCATTTATGGTCTGTTCACTCTCTCTTTACACTTCTTCCCCTGCTCTTGACATTCTTTGTTTCGACCTAACTCTTTAAATATTTACTCATGTGTTTCCAGTATCGAACTGTTATATAATTAGCTTCATGTGATGGTTTGGTTTTGTTTATTCTGCTATACATAGCCTTCTTGCTCTGTATCCCTAATTGTTCAAATAAGCTTTTAAAAACATAAAAAATACGTAACTAAATGGTTAGTTTTCATATGAAAATACAGGTGATTTCTTAAAAAAAATTACTGTGGCTTTTAACCTGCTCTGCCACTCCTTCACCACTTTTTCCATAGTCATATCTACGGCTCCTTCTGCGGCTCACATTAGAGCTCTGACCTCACATTAACCTTTGTTTCTAATCTAATCACACTTACAGATTATATAAACATGCACTTGCCTAAACCCTGTGGAAATGTATGAATTTCCCAGTGTAGACCCACTGGCGTTATCTTCTAATGCCAGCGGTTGTACTTCGTAGTATGTGCTAGAGCATATGACTGCTGTAATGCATACCATCAAACAGTTGCTGCCGTCATTTGAACTTTAATGCCTGAAATCCCTGCAAATCCAGCCTCAGAGCATAAAGGTGATGAAATCTGGCATTTGTATCTTATTAAACTGCAATTAGGCAGGGGTAGGGACTGTATGCTTATTCCAGCACCTGTTATTGTGAGGAATCAGAGTGGAACATTCATAATACTTCATACCTCTAAACTGTCCCGAAAACTGCTTTTATAAACATAATATGCAGGTGTCCCGAACTGCTTTTATAAATGTAATGTGCAGGGTGGTACCATGTTGCCTGTGGACAGAGCAGGAGACGTAGTGAATGGGATCCCTCTATTGGCTTACTGAGTAGCTACAGAGTGCAAGCTGTCAAAACAACCTAGGAAGGGGCATAACTTCAAGGGGTACAGTGGGTGCAGTTGTGCTTGGGCCCAGCATCAAAGTGGCCCCATCTGCCCACGGTCCAATAGGTTCTAGTTATTTATCTGTGAAAATATTTTTATTAGGGGGCCCAAAACATGTTGGCTCCTAGTCCCTCCAATGACTATTTACCAGGATGGATTTCCTATTAGGCAAAGGTGGCAACTGCACACAGCAAAAAAATCTGAGAGGGGGCCTCAGTTGTGCTAGCCAACATTGTTCTAAGGTCTCTAATGCAGGGCTCAAAATTCAGCCCTGACAAGTAGAAATTCAGGTCTGGCTAGTAGCAAATGACTTCAACTTTTAAGCCCTGCTCTAATGCATTACAAACCAATGTGTTGGAAATCTCTCTAGCAGCCCAGGGATTGAAGCTTTTTTTTTGGCCTTGCCTGTTATAGGACACACTTATTTTCTATGTCATGTAACAGTGGATGGGACATAGAATGGGGGTGATGTGAGGATTGGTGGAATGGCTATGGGTAAAGCTATGGGCACCTGGGAGGTAAATCCGGCAATGTTAGTTACACCACTGCCCTTAGGCCTCTGTGTCAAGCAAGCTATTCTGCTTATAAATGTACTCAATTACAGTCATTTTTTTCTGATTTTTATTTCTATTTGTGTGGCAGACACTTGATTTATATTTCTTACATCAGTCCTATGGCTAACACTGATAATGCTGTTTACACACCTCTAAACGTATCAGTGTAAATCCTAATTCCCCAAACATTGCTGTTCACACTGGAGACTGGCACCTGAATGCAGCCTACTGCAGCTTGAATTATTTGCAGTGTTAACCCTCTGAGTTCCAGAGGGGTACGCAACAAATTGCAAATATGCGTTGCATACCCATCTGGGACTCAAAGGATCAAATTGTTAAATGCTGTGCACACATGTGGAGCTATATAAATAAACATATTCATTCATTCATGGCTGATCTGCACAGTGAGTGGCCTATGAGTTAAAACTTTGAGTGCCAGAGGGATGTGCAATGCATTGCAGAGCAACATACTGGACAAGACTCTGTTGCTGAAAAGGTTAAGCTCACCAGGTTCCTAACTATTATTGTGGAGAGCTATGATTTAAAGGAATAGTAATATTTCAAAATAAAAGCAGCTCCAATTAATCTTCATAGTATTTGGGCCATGGAGAGTGTTATTTCAATACTGTCAGAGTTGTAGTTCAAGAGTAATTGAATGATAAAGTATCCCCCTCCTGCCCCTTTTAGCTAGTGTAAGCCACCTCCCCACAGATGTGGAATCTGGTCCACAGACCAGACAGCTCACAGCAAGGGACAGACTTCTTACTGTGAGAACAGTGAAAATCTTGCTCCCCTTGACAGGTTTTTCCCTTATGCTAACTGAAGATTGTCCCTCTCTGCAAGCCATCTGTAGCAGAGTTACATCAGTAAAAGGGGCAGGAGGAGGATACTTTATCATTCAATTACTCTTGAACTACAACTCTGGCAGTATTGAAATAACACTCTCCATTGCCCAAATACTATGAAGATTAATTGGAGCTGCTTTTATTTTGAAACATTACTATCCCTTTAAAGAGGACGTAGCACCTCCTAAAAATAACCGCCACAACCTAATAGCCCATAAAATGGGATTAATACAACTTTTAGGTGATTATGAAAGCACTTTCACAATCAACAAAGTAGTTGTTAGGTGATGTCCGTGTGAATGGAATTGATTCCTTGTCTTTTTTACACAGGAAACAAACATATAGATGCTCCTGCTATAGGTCTTCTGACCGTGTTCACAACTGACATATCTCCTGCATTACCCCAATTATCACTTCACAGTGTGGGGTGGGGTGGTTTAGTTGACAGCGGGTCCACAAGTATTACCATACCTCCCAACATTTCATATGGCCAAAGAGGGACACTTTTAGTGGGTGGGGGCATGTCTGGTGGGCGGGGCATTACAGAGAATGATTAGGTTATTTAATGACCTACTGACAACTCTTTGTGCAACTGAATAAATTATTTAGAGCAAGACCAACATATTTTCTTTACACATACTGATTTATATACACATAAACTAATGTTTAAACAAACATTAATGTCAGTTTTATTGCTGTGGAGCAGTGTGATACATGTATATACACACCACACAGTCTGATCTCCTAAAAAGAGGGACACCAGGGTGGGAAAGAGGGACAGAGGGATTTGGGTCTCAAAGAGGGACTGTCCCTCCTAAAGAGGGACACTTGGTGGGTATGGTATTACTGATGATACTCATGTATATCAACCATTCATTGGAGGTTCAGATGAGCATCGCAACTTCTAACATTGCTTTAATGAAAGATTGTTGGAGTCTTCTCTAGGCCGTCATGCATATCTTACCTGCTACAGCTTTACTATGTTCCTGTAGGAGCGCAGTAATGATTCAGCTTTCTGGAATATGGCACATTCATATAAAGTGATAATCACCTGTGTGAAAGGCACTATAGCACAGCAGCTTATCTTTTACCATGGTGACATAACCAATGCGCCATTGTGGCACTGGAGTTGCCCATGTGATTAGGACCGTACAGCTGATGAAGAACCCATGTAAATGAAGTTATGTTAACACTTTAAGGACCGGAGAGGTGTGCAAAGAATTGTTTCACTATGATTTTGCTTATTCCTCATGTCATTAAAGGGTTAAAAAAAAGACTTACTTGAATGATGCCACCAAGAAATGTAACAGCGGCAGCAACTCCTATTCTTTGCATTTCAAAATCAGATAAACCCAGAGCACCCAATGAACAGTTGGTGACATTGTCATTGTTTGAAGAAACAAGTCTTTCAACCGCTCCAGCAGATATCAGAGATGTGATAGCAAATGTTCCTGCAGTGCAAACACAGAGAAACAATTAGCGCAGTTTATTCATGTGGAATGAAATTACTTGTAACATAAATTATGGTCTAACACAGACCAAAGATCCAGCACGTCTTACAATTTACCAATATATAAGCACAAGACATAAGGCCCAAGCTGTAATATTAATAAAGGGAAATGTGATCTTGAAGACAACACAAGGACATGTACTGTACAATGTGAACAGGTGCTATCTCCTTTGAAAAGAAGGCTGGTATACTAAGAAAATGGAGTAATTCTGAAACAAACCAGCTGCCCTATAAAGGACAAACATATTCCCAAATTCGTATTGAATTAAATGGGGCTTTTAACTCCTCATGTAACCCACTGAAAGCTACAGAGGTCTCCAATACATTAAAAGCCCATTTGAAATGAATGAGCTGTTTTATTGTGTCCTATTGTTCAGTTGTTTGCTCCAGAATAAGTCCAGAGGGGTAATGCACCAATGTGTGATAAAGAGGTGATAAAGAGGAAATCACTTCTCCAGAGTGAAAAACTGTCCAGTTCCTATTTTACTCCATGGAGCCTATGCACTAAGATCTCTAAAGCTGGATAAATCTTAGTGAATTGACTCCATAGAGTAACATAGGAAATGGAGAGTTTACCAAAATAGAGAAGTCTCCTCTTTTTCACACCTTAAAGGGATAGTACTACTTCATTTTATCTTTATTTTATTTTGTAGGCATTAAAAAAACATGAAGAACGATATAAATCTTATCTCTCAAACCTTTATGGTTTGAGAGATATTCGCAAGCAAAGTTTCCCCTCCCGCCCCTTTTACCTAGTGTAAGACATCTCTTCTCAGATGTGGAATGCAGTCCATAGACCAGACAGATAACAGAAGGGGACAATCTTTTTCCTATGAGGACAATGAAAGCCCTGCCCCCCTTGACAAGTTTTTCAGCTTTTTCCCTTATCTTAATTGAAGATTGTCCCTCTCTGCAGTCTACCTGGGCACCTCCCTTCTGGTCTGGCTGAGCAGTGTTACATCAGTAAAAGGGGCGGGAGGGGGATACTTTGTCATTGAATTACTCTTGAACTACTGACAGAATTGAAATAACACTCTCCAAAGTCCAAATACTATGATGATTAATTAGAGCTGTTTTTATTATGAACCATTACTATCCCTTTAACCCTTTGAGTGCCAGAGAGGTACGCAAAGCAATGTGTTGCATACCTCTTTGGCACTCAATGGGTTAAGAGCATCAGGCTAAAGTATGATTATTGCATTAATTGTGTGGGAAAAGTGCAGCAAAGGGAATCATACATTGCATCCTTGCCCCAAGGAGCTTACTATCTAATGCACTGCACTGGATGCTTGGCATTTAAATGTTAATGAAGCCGTAAAGCTTTCTTATGGAAAATATATGTCATGTTACAGGGCATTTCCTGCTGAATTAAACTTGTGTACACCTACAGCTTTAAAAGTTATAACAACTCAAATAGGGATGTGGCTAGGTTCCCAAAAGACCCAGGGCTAGGGCCAACCTAGGGCCTAGATTTAAAGGCAGCCGTTAAACCATCCGCTAAGTAAAAAAGGCACGTCGGCCGCAAAGAACACATGGTTTACGGCAGATTCAAAGGTAAGCGTTCAAGAATAGCTATCGGGCGTAGGCACTACAAAAACACGTTAAACAAAAACCAGCGTTGCACCTGATTTTGCATCACCGTGCATCCCAAACACCCGTTAAAACACAACTTAACTCAAAATGTTACATTACGGCTGCCGTTGTCTAGCAACCCTGATAGATGCACAAACAAAATTCAAACCTACAGCCAATCCCAAGGCCCCAAAGTATCAAAAATGTTCAAATACACCTATATATACCTCAAAATAACGGTTACACCCTGTCTGTGTTTCGAGTTTCAGCAAGCTAGAGCACAGGACCCAGGAGTGGAGGATAGCATTTAGAGAGAGAGAGAGAGATAGAGAGAGAAGCATACAGAGGAGTAAGGTAGAAGGATTTTGGAGAGGAGAGAGTTACATTTAAATAGACACATAGCACACTTTTGCACATAGCACATACATCCATACAAACACATACACATACATACACATAGTCTTTTTTTTTTCATCACACCTTATACATTTTAAACTTTATTTTTACAGTGTGAATCCGTGAGTGAAAGTGTGTGACAGAGAGTGAGTGGGATCGAGTGTGTCTGTGAGGGCGTGTGAGAGTGCCTGGGTGTGACTGGGTGAATGATGGCCAGGAGAGGAGGACAGGAGAGAGGGATGGGGAGACTAGTGGAGGAGGAGGAGGAGGAAGGTCAGGAGGGGATCCCTCAGCAGAGCAGGGGTGGGAGAGGGAGATACACAGGGCGGAGGGGGACCAGGCCCACAAGAACAGGCACACAAAGAAGAAGAGGGACAGATCCTGCAGTGGGACGAGGGGTAGTGCCTGGGGACCACCACACACAGGCAGGGGCAGAGCAGGCAGGACACTCCGGGTCTGACTCCTCGCATGCCGGAGCTGAGGGGGACAGGCTCAGGGATCCCCGATATACCGAGGAAGAAAACACGGCCCTCGTGGAGGCTGTGCTGGAGAGGGAGAGTGTCCTCTTCCCGGGGGACAGACTCCCTGGCCTGTCTGCGAGGAGGAGAGCTGCCTGGAGTCAAATCTGCAGCAGAGTTAATGCGGTGGCCACCTGCAGACGGGATGTGGACTCAATAAAGAAGAGATGGGGTGACTGCAAAAGGCAGGTGAAGAGGAAGATGGGGGATGCCGCCCTGCACGCCAGAGCCACCGGAGGTGGGCCACCTGTCCCCATCACCTTCAGCGCATGGGAGGAGAGGCTGCGGCAGACACTGTCGTCTACCCTCATTGAGGGGGTCCCTGGAGGATCAGACACTGGGGAGGAGAGGAGCCTCCACACCACCGGTAAGTGCATCACCCCAAAACCACACACCACCCCAAACCACACACCCATCACAAACAAGCACTCACATCCCAACATCTGCTCTTCATTCAACCACACAATTGCACCAACACAGCACCCTGAGGGTTTAAACAGGGATCAAGACAAGGACAAATGTCAATGTTCAACAAGGCCAAAACCTGTCCAACTCCCTGGTTAACCCTCATGTTGCTGTGCTCATCACACACAATACACACAAACCATGCTCAGTAAAGTGTTGTATGTCAAACATCACAATTGTTGTCACACAGTGTTACCCATGTTCACACAGGGAATCCAGCACATAACCCCATGAGTGCGAGAGGGATCATCAATGCATCGATCAACAATGCTTTGGCAACCCCTCTGGTACTCAAAGGGTTAACCATACAACAAACACATGTCGATAGGTTAACAATTACATGACACATAGGGGACATTCACTAAGCGGTGAAAAAGAGCTGATGTAGTGAATTTGACACTTGCATACCCTCACTTTACCAATTACAATGTTAGTCTATGGAGAACATCCAATAACAGTATTCAAGCTGCACAGGCCCCATTGTGTGGACTCCATAGAAAACATTGCAGATGGTGAAATGAGGTCAGCGGAGAAGTCAGCATCATAATCAGTTCATCAGGTCCACTTAACCGCTTACTGAATCACCAACAGGATGGATCAGGTCACAAATCACAGTGCCACTGAGAATAAATGCTTGTATGTGCAACACACAGGCCAAAAACAATCACACATAAGTAAAGGTGAAAAAGTTGGCCTTGGTGTTGTGTATGCAATCATTTACTCTAACTTCAATTTACATAGCTCACATTTGATTCACATATAGATCCTCAGGAGTGCTGATGCCATGGATGGATGGTACACCAGACACTATTTGCAGGATACATATGGGAACCAAATATGAACCATTGAGGTTTGGTCAATAACAGGCCAGGGATTATGGATATCTATGATCGGGTCTGGCTGCCTCACACAGAAGGATGGATGGGCTGATCCAGTAAAAAAAAGGCCTCAATCAATGATATCCTTCAATACTGGCTTGATTGTTGCCCCTCAGGATTCAACTTGAACAGACCTCATGGACAGAATCCTGTAATGTACATCAATCCCTGATTGCCACGGTGGTATCCCATGCATCACAATGCTATGCATAGGATACCATCATGACAACCAGAGAGGGACATGTCTAATCTGACAAAATCCAGCACTGTACGGGATGAACTGATAACATAGGGATGAATACTACTTGAATCACACTGCAGATCTATTCAAAAAAGATATGTACAGAAAGAAAAACAACCAGATTTGTATGTGGATATGTCCCTTTCAAATGGGTACAAATAGGTCCCAACAAGATGTAAACCCAGAGTTCGGTTCAGTATGTGTGATTGTCCAACTGCCCATATATGTGCACCCTCAACAAAATAACTCATATTAATATCATCATCAGAGTACATATACCCAGTATATTACACCTACTTTGATGGGTATCACTTGTATCTATGAAAGTTCATTTGTGATGGCTGTACATATATAGGCAGTTAGACAATCACATGTTCTGAACAGATCTCTGGGTTCATATCTATCAAGGATATGTTTGTACCCGTATGAAAGGTACATATACACACATATCAGACCATATTCCTCACTGTGTACCTTGGCATGGCAATGGTTAATTTCACTTGATGTAACCTTGCAGGCATCATAAAGAGATGTTTAGAAAGATGTTACTGTATGTGACAGCTGGAGATGTCAGTCATATGACCACACGGAGGCTCTTCAGCAGACCCAAAATTGAAACAATTGGAGATGGATCCATCATTGACATGGTCCACAGAGCGTGCTTACAAACCAGGAACACTTAGTAGACAATGGCAAAGATGTAGTTATCTCCAAATGGGTCAATGTGGAGTCTGCTGAAGAGCCTCCGTGTGGTCAAATGACTGACATCTCCAGCTGTCACATACAGCAACATCTTTCTAAACATCTCTCTATGATGCCTGCAATGTTACATCAAGGTGAAATTAACCATTGCTATCCCGTTAAAGAGATAGTAATACCTAAAATGTGAAAGGAAAAATACATGTCATAGGATTGATCCACCGGGTAATGCAAGGGTATCCCCACTACTGAAAGGTGTTTCATCACAAGAGTATAACAGATCAAAGTTGAATATTCCAGGGACAATATCACTGTGGCCTGAAAATGTACTATGCCAATGTTGCCAGACCATCCTCTGGCTAGCTTTGGTCCAGGGAACAGATATCCACAAAGGATGATGTGGCAACAGCGCAAATGTACAATTTCAGGCCACTGGGATGTGGCACCAAAGGAATTCAACTCTGAGCTGCAATACATGTAGAATACAACACCCATCACCAGTAGGAGTACCGTTGTTTCACACAGGGGGATACACCATACAACATATATGTTCCTTTACACATTTCAAGTATTAATATCAATTTGACACCATCATGGCTAAGTTTACTGATCACACAATCTCAATCCTCCACACAGGTTATGTGTCTCCAGCACATCAGGAGCCCATGGAGGAGGCCACCTCACCAACCAGTGAGGAGTATTTGGAGGAGGGGACCAGCCAGTGGGCACCGTACCCAACGACATCCACACCTCTTGGCCAGCTGGATGCACCAACCCTGCCTGCACCAACTCTGCCTGCACCAACTCTGCCTGCACCAACTCTGCCTGCACCAACCCTGCCTGCATCAACTCTGCCTGCACCAACTCTGCCTGCACCAACTCTGCCTGCACCAACTCTGCCTGCACCGACTTATTACAGTGACTGGATGCCCCCCACCACCTCCAGGAGCTATTATCCCCCAGCAGCAGCAGCAGCACCACCACCACCAGGGAGGCAATGGCTGCCCGGTGATGTGGCCACCACCCAATACGGGCCATACCCACAGATTGACCTACCCTCCTGGATGGCTCCCCAGCATGGCCCCAGGTATGATCCTAGGTGGGGGCCAAGCACATACCAGTGGCCAAGGTTTGACCCTTGGCCACTCGACTACCAACACCTGGGCCTGCTTGGGGAGCCCCAACAGCCTATGCGAAGGGACGTGTTTACCCCACCACCTCCACCAGCACAGACATCGGTGGGCAGCAGTGGGTCAATTGATGTGGTGGGCACATACCCATCTGCAGCACAACCAGCACCAGCAGAGGAGGACACAGCAGCAGCAGAGGAGGACACAGCACCAGCAGAGGAGGACACAGCACCAGCAGAGGAGGATACAGCACCAGCAGAGGAGGATACAGCACCAGCAGAGGAGGACACAGCAGCAGCTGATTCACCAGGCACAAGCATCACCAGCAGTGAACGGCCCACGGGGATGGAAGCTGAGTGTATGGCTCTGCAAAGGAGACTACTCAGGTCAAGCCTCCGCACCAATGACAACATCACCAGGAGCCGTAGGGAATCCCGTATAAACACTAACAGGATAGAGGCAAGGATCCATGCCCTGGAGTCGGAGGTCATAAGGATCAACACTCAACTCCATCAGCTACACACGGGGGTGATGGACCTGCTTGCACAGCTACTGGTGGAGTTGAGAGAGCTGAACCGCAGGGAGGACTTACGTTTGGAGAGGGAAAACCTGCGCTCCACAGAGGGATCCACTACCCCCACCACCCCCTCTAATGTGACCCCCGAAGCCACACCTAGGGGGCAAAGGGTGACCAGGAGATCATCCAGGTTATCCACTTCTGCCACACAGTCTAAGCCCCCCCCCCAAGAAAAAAAAATAAAATGCCCAACATGTTAAATTTCCCCTGAATAAAGGAACATTGTGCTTTTGAATCCTGTCTGATCTGCTTTGAATTTGGTCATAGATTTGGGTGGCAGAGTTGTCTCCAATGCATTGCCAAACAATTCAGTGAATACAACTCCTGCCTAGGTAAGATGTTTGTGGGATGTTACAACATGGGTTCACACACACACCGTTGTACAAATTCAACTGTAAAAACATCCCTGTTGCCATATTACACAACTGTGTTATATGGCAATGTTGTGTGTTGATTTTGCATAACAAAACATTCCCCTTAGCCCAACATTTGGTACAACATTGAACATTCATCTACATCATATGTTGTGTTTAACCCTTTGATAGCCAGAGTGGTAGGCAACGCATTGCAAAGAAATGCGTTGGGTACCACTCTGGCACTCAGAGGGTTAAGGGGATAACCAAACAAACGGCTTAGCGGTGAGATAACAAGCAGGACAGATAAATGGGACATGTATCCATATTGTCTTGGATTCACACACTCATTGTGCAACAGACTGACTGGGGAAGCCAATGTTTTCAACCTAGGATTTCAATGTGTAGCACACACATTGATATCCTGGGGTGAGCATTGGGGCCTCCAGTAAGTTGACTTGTTGTTTTTTCTAAGGGTATAAAAGACTTCCCCAGTGAAAACACTTGTCCACTTGGTCATGTACTGTGATATGTCCCAGTGGAGCAATATCACTGAACATTGATTATACTAAGCAACACATTAACTGTGGACAGGAATTCACTGTGGAAGTATGTCCCCTTTATCACCTCTTTATCACTCCCACAACACATTAGTGTATCACTGCCACCATCTGTTAGCGTGAATACATCACTGAGTCCACTCACTTGCAAACAAGTGGTGGAGTCCTGTGATATGGGTGATGCCTTTCCATGTATGGGGATACTCTACCCTGGGTGTGGTAACGCATTGACAACTGTGTTCTCAAATATATCCTCCTACAGACACAGATAGAATGGTGATGGTTCATCTTTATTGTGTCTCAAAGTACATTAGGATGTACATGTGTTTTTTGTGTATTGCCTATATGCATTGAACACCTGTATGAGAACACTAAATGTACTTTGAAACCAAAAAATAGTACTTTAGTAACACTGCTGCCCAGCTCATGTGTTGTCCACAAGGTTTGACAACTCTGTAGCTGAGCATCCTAACTGTACAGGTTATAAAACTCAGGAATTAGTGTTTTCTGTGTCTATATGAAAATGATCCAGTAGAGGTTTGTGTGAACCTCAGGTCAAACTTTGCATCACCAACAACATCAACATAAACAGCAAGGGGTGATCTCCATGAAGGTGATGTCAAGACATCAATCCAGTCACATAGAAGAACTTCAGTTCAAGGATGGATCATGTTACGGATGCCTGTGGAAGAAGAGGACAGGATTTGGAGCAGTTGACTTGAACTGATCATCAAGCAACAACAATTTAGTCTTTTTGATCCCCTCAATTTTCACAGTTACAGGTGAGTACACAAACCATTGCTTGACAATGTGTTGTGTACTCATCTGTAACCAATTATGTGGAGAACTAAGGACATGTGCCCCAGCCCTATGGATATGTGCCCCTGACATGGATACACACATCAACAAGTGTTCTGAGAGCTCCATGGAAGTAATGAATTTGGGCTGCCACTGTTAATGTGACAGTGGCAGCCCAATGTCATTTGTTCCATGGAACTGTTAGGACACATTTGTTGATGTGTGTATTCATGTCGGGGGCACATATGTCTGCACACTCACAGGTCAGCATGGTGTCCCTGGTAATCTGATCTACGTCTCATGACCTCTACATTGTGTGCCCATACCACTGTACATCCACCCCTGTGCTGCTCTTCTCAGCTGTAGGACAGTACAGGTCCCATATTGAGTCCAATGGCCCTTTAACCCCTGATGTGACGGAGTATTATCCAATGCATAGCATTGGATAACACTCTTTCGCTACAAGGCTAGCATGGTTGCTCTGGCTATGCTCATGGCAAATCAAGTTAGCTGCTGTCAATCAAGCCCTGTAAGGCGATGAACATGGGTTATGTGTTGTACCTTGTTTCTCCTGAGGGTGTGCGTGATATCCTTGGGGTCTGTATGTCAACGTGGAGAGTGGAATGGAGGATGGTTTTTGAGTCCACACACACAATTTGCCACGTCCGCTGCCAGTGCAGTGCTGTGTCACTGTTCCTGTGGGGTGAGACAGAACAAAATGTGCAGTGTGGTTAGTGTCACAGGACTGATGGGGGACTTGCATGGATTGTTTGCATGCCTGTGTTATACTCACATGTAAAGTGTTCCGTGATGAGCCTGTCTCTGATCTGTGTCCCTCTCAGGGTCTCCTCAACGTGTCCGATGTCCATGGGCACTTCCTGTATGGGGGGGGGCCTGGATGTGCTCCAGCAGCCTGGTGTCCACTGCGATGTTGTGCAGTATTGCGCACGCCACAATGATGTCGCACACCTTTCCAGGTGCATACTGCAGTGCTCCCCCCGAGTGGTCCAGACATCGGAATCTTGACTTGAGGAGGCCAAAGGTCCGCTCAATGGCATTCCTCGTTCTGCCATGAGCCTGGTTGTAGCTTTCCTGGGCATGTGTTCGAGGATTGGCCAGTGGGGTCAGTAGCCAGGACTTGCATCCATAGCCAGCATCACCTGTGTAATGTGAGTGACATGGTGAGACAGGGAGCACATGTTGTGTGAATGATGTTTTGTGTGGTAGATGTAGTAGCTGTGGGTCAGGAGCATGCTAAGCAGCGTTGTGTGTACGCCTGTGTATGTGATGTGATTTTGTATTGTGAATTCACCCAAAAGCCATCCCCCTGTAAAAGTTCCATTCTCGAAATCTCTGTGGACTGAGGAGTTTTGGAGAATGTATGAATCATGTGAGCTGCCAGGATACTTTGCACAGACATTCATTATCCTCATATGGCTGTCACACACCATCTGCACGTTGATGGAGTGAAAGTTCTTCCTGTTGATGAATATCTGTGCGTCACGTGCTGGGGCCTTAATTCGGACATGGGTGCAATCTATAGCACCCATGACCCTGGGCATGCCTCCCCTGGCGTAAAAGGCCTGCTTGACTTGTATCCAGTCCATGTCGGTGGTGGGGAAATGTATATAGGTACTGGCCTTGCTTTTGAGGGCTGGCAGGACCTGGGCCAGCACCCTGGAGAATGTGGCCTGTGACATGCCAGATGCGTAACCCTCTGTGGACTGGAAGGCCCCGCTTGCCATGAAGTGCATGGCACAGAGTAGTTTCTGCAGGCCAGTTAGGGCATGGTTGTAGATGTAGATGGGATCCACCTGCTCCTTGATGACCTCATACAAGGCAATGATGCTGTCAGGCCTCAACCTGTAGCGATCAATTACCTCATCATCGGTCATTCCAAAGAGGGTGACCCTTGGGCGGTATACCCTGGGCCTTGGTGGTCGTCTATACATCCTGTGCCCTCCAGGTGGGGATGGGCTCCTGTGTGGCTGCTGAGCCAGAGCCTCCTCACTTGCAACAGGTGGTGGCTGTTGATCAGGCATGCTTGGAGGTTGCTGATGTTCCCTAGCTCTCTCCCTTGCACGCCTTCTCTTCAGTCTTCGCAACAATATGTAACCCAACATACTGTTTGCTCTCTCTATCTGTCTCTGTCTCTCTCTCTCTCTCTCTCTCTCCCTCCCTGAGTGGAAAACAAGCCACAAGTGAGTGTGTTGAGTTGTCCCTTTAAGTACTTGCTAGGGCGTTGTGTGGGTGTGGTGATGAGGTGAGTGCTGACCAATGGTGAGTTGTTTTTGTCCAGGTAAGTGTTTGCAGGTGTGTGTGTGTGTTATAAGATGTGGTGTGTTGTGCTTGTTCTGTGTGTGCCATTTGCGGACATGCAGTTGTGGGGTGCAGGTGGCGTGTTGATGTTGCCCAGGTGAGCTTGTATTTGCAGGTGTCCGCTTTGTGTGATGACCCCCATTGTTCCGTGCCATGTTGTGTTGTTGTTTTTTTGTGTGTCGTTGTCCCTGTGGTGTTGGTTGTTGTTGTGTGTATAGTGATTTGTGTTGTGTGTACATGTTTTTGTGTTGTTTTGGCATTGCACGGGTTAATTTTCCCATTTACATGGTTGTGCGGTAAGCCTTTTGTGTATTTTCCTATGTAACGGGTGTTTTGTTTTGGCCGTTAAGTGTCTAACGGCTAAAAAAAGTGGGTCTTAACTTTTAGCCGTTAGGTGTGTCTTTTTTTCAGCCGTTATCAGTACCGCAAGCCTTTGAATAGCTCTGGGGTATGTTTTTCCATGCGTCTGAATGCACGTAAGTGTATCGGCCGTAAGGATTGTACAACTGCCGTTAGCTGTTCTTTAGACGGATCTTTGAATTGCAACATGTCACTTAACGCACCCGTTAGTGATTTTTTTTGCTAACGGCTGCCTTTAAATCTACCCCCTAATGCATTATTAGTGCAATTTACAGCCCAATTGCACCATTACTAAGAGGAAGAATAGTATACCATTATATGCCCAAGCTGACAATAAGACCCTGGGCTTTATACATTTTCTTTAAAATGACTCTTCATTATAAGTGATAGGATCAGCTCCATCTGCTGACCACAATAGAAAATTGCAGTTTATTGTGTAAAATAACTTTTGAGGTAATATTTCTTTTGCAACAGTTCACTGCTCTATTAAGTTATTTACCAGCAGTTTACTGTTTCTTGTTTATTAAAATATTAAAAAGTACTCCAATAACATTTATCCTACATTAATAATAAATATCATCCTCATTTAATATGTATAGATATGGAAATTTAAGTGATGTTCTAACACCCACACAGACCTTCAGAGTGCCATTGAGGTGTTACTCATCTGTCACTCAAAGGAATAAACACCCTGGGTCTTATTCATTAAGCTAAAGAGGAGTGATGCTGGATCAAACCAACTGCACCACAAGGGATCAACAACAAGAAACCTGCTCTCAAAAGACAAGACAGAGGAAACAAAAAAAATCTAAGTATAGAGATTTATTTAAAAAGTGTGCATAAACGTACCTAAGCCAAATGACAACTCACATAACAGCAAAAAGTAAAGAGTCTCTCGAGGTTTCGTACCCCTGTATCAATCTTGAGCTGTGTCATCCTGTTCCACCCTTATTAGTCCAAATCGCTCTTGCATGCAGGAAAAAAGACCTGTCAGATGTTATTTCAGTGATGAAACTCTCAGATACAGGATAGGGGAGGAAACTCATGGGGGTGGGACAGCTTAAGGTCAATTCGGACTAAAAACTAGTGGAGAAGGAGCATGTGGCTCGAGATTGATAGAGGGGTACAGGACACAGAGAGAAGCTTTTTACCTCTTGGTATTATGTGAGTTGCCATTTGGCTTGTGTTTATTTATGCAGACTTAATAAAAATCTAAGTAGTGATTTATTTATTCCTTGTGTTTGTTTCCTCTGGCTTGTCTTTTGAGAACCGGTCTCTTGTTGTTGATTCCATATTGGTCTACAAGGTCTTTGACATCCAGCGGCACGAGACACATAGGAGAATCGCATCAAAGAAACAGTTACATCTATCATCCCATCTTCATCATCTCATGTTCATTTTCACCCTCACCTTACTCAATGATATCTTTCACTGACAAAGGACCACTAACACCAATTTCTATTAAGGCACATTCTGGTCATTTTCAATGTCATTTTTTTTTTCATTTCAGCATAAGTCTCACATTTTATTGTCATTGTTCATTACGACAGTTATTTTTATTCACTGTTTATTTCTCTTCTAGTTATATTATTCCAAGTCCTCTTAAAGTGGCGTAACTACCGCGGTCACAGTGGTCACAACCGCGACCGGGCCAGTCACTGCAGGGGGCCCAGCTGCCCAGTCAACCCCAGCAATGCAGCCTGACTGAGCCTAATAATAAATATGCTTGGCTACCTGTTTTTAAAACGATCCGTTGATTATTCTGCTTGCCAGGATCTTAAGACAGTATCTTCCTGAGATATTGGGGCAGACAAGTCTAATGACTGATAAGGGTCAGCAAAATATTATTGAGTGACCTGGCACTCAAAGGGTTATCGGAGCCCTGTTTAGCGTTCATCGTATTGTCTGCTCTGTGGGCCTCCTGCCAGAGGGGGCACTGTGATGAATGGATGCACCAACAAGGCAGTGTGCATAGGGAGTGAATACATCCTATAGGAGACATGGCTCTGATAACCCTTTGAGTGCCAGGTCACTCAGTAATATTTTGCTTACCCCTTTCAATTATTTAAGATATGTCTGCCCCAATATCTGCTGAAGATCCTAGGCTAGCTGAAGACCCTGACAAGCAGAATAATCACCAGATCATTTACCAAAGAGGTAGCCAAGCATATTTATTATGTGAGAGGGCATGGGGGCAGTAGGGTGACCACATTTCCCTTCTGCCATTCCGGGACGTGGTCACCCTAGTTGCCCCATCATACCTTAAGTCCCTGGTCCCTGAAGCTCCCGCGCGCTGTACTCAGTAATCCAGAGCGCTGGGAGATGATGTAATCTCCCAGCGCTCTGTATTACTAGAGCGCTTGCCTCCAGGTAAGCTGCATTGCCGCCCTGGATGTCAGCCTGCAAGCGGTGTGTCATATCATGGACGCCGCGAGCGGCGTCCATGATGTGACACACCGCTTGCAGGCTGACATCCAGGGCGGCTTGCCTTCATTCCGGGACACTTCATTGTCCCGGTTGAAGGGGACCCGGGACGCGGGACATAGCCCTAAAATAAGGGACAGTCCCGGACGTTCCGGGACCCGTGGTCACCCTAGGGGGCAGTGATGTATGGGAGAGGGTTTGGGGGGGCAATAATGTATACAGGAGGGGGCAGTGATATACAGGAGAGGGCATGGGGGCAGAGATATGTACATGAGAGGGCATGGGGGCAGAGATATGTACAGGAGAGGGCATGGGGGCAGTAATATACAGATTGGGGCAATGGTCTACAGGAGAGGGCGTGAGGTTGGGGGGGCCATGGCAATTTTTGCACCAGAGCCCGGTGATTTCTGGTTACACCTCTGTAATCTATAGCATATAGAAGTGGGTAGTGCAAAGACTGTATTATTTACTCTACACCATAGGGGAAAACTGAATATTCCCACTGATTTCACTGGGGCACTTTAACCCATTGAATGATAAAGAGGTTGCCAAAGCATGAATTCACAATGTGTTGGAGAGCACTTTCACATTCAGTTGGTTAAAATGAAAACATTGAAATAAATGGGTGCTTTTGGAATGTTAATTCAACCCTGTGTTTCAGATGGTTAACACCAGAATTTTAACTCTTCAGCTTGATGAAAAAGGCCCCTTAACTCTAAGTGCCAGAGGGGTTCATAATGAATTGCTTTGCAATGCACTGCATACCCCTCTGGCACTCAAAGGGTTAACCTCTTCAAGGCAGGTATCCAAGGCATTGCAATGCCTTGAAAACCTCTCTAGCACTCAAGGGGTTAATCCTGAAAGGTTTTTAAAACATACCTGTACAAACATGGCGGCCCATTCCAAATATGGCATAAATTAATGGAGGGAACAGGGAACCATATAATCCAAATACTGGGTGGACTGATGACATCACAGCAAATGCCAGACCTGCAAGCACAGTACAAAATATATATATATAACAAGCAGTAACCAATATGCACAAAGACAAACAGGAGCAATTTTAGGACAAACTGCACCAAAGGGGACAAATAAAATTCCTATAGATTTTTTCATGAAAAAAATAGATGTTATAGGGCTGCTGGAAGAATATTCATTCAAAAGCTATTAGAGATAAAGTTTTTTTAGCAAATTGTTGGCAATAGTGCCAATTGATGCTGGCATCACAGTTTTATATGAACCATACCTCCTGGTGGCCACAATAGAAAACTGCACTTGAATTACCTTCCTGGCACTCAAAATGTTAAGTGTGAAATAATAAAATATTTACCTACCATGTATGCATGCATGTATGGAGAGGTAATGTTTCTCTCTACCTGATATTTCACTTGCTGTCTCCCTGTTTCATCTAGTCTTTTCCACCATGGGTATGTAGGTAGGAACTCGGGGCTATATGTACAATGAGGAAGTGGAGACAGGCCAACTGTGCAAATAGAAATGACCATTGAATTTAAAATCCTTTTTTTTTTTAAATCCCTTGAATGCTATGGGAGTCTCCAGCACAATGCAAGGAAGCACAAGTGCTAGGGGCTAATGCATGGAGGAATGGGAGAATGCCTGGGACAGATATACATATATTTTGAAGATTATGTAAGACTGAGATTTTTATTAGATAGAGAAATTGGCAGACACGATAATACAGTTGGTTCTTTACCATACCTCCCAACATTTCAAATTGCCAAAGAGGGACACTTGTGTTTTAGGGGGTGTTTCTGGGGGGCGTGACTGATGGGCGGGGCATTATCAAGAACTTTTAGGCTATTTCTTGACCTACTGACACCTCCTTGTGTAACCTAATAAATTACTTATAACAAGACCAAAGTATTTTATTTACACAGACTAATCTATAAACACATATACTGACCTTTAAACAAACAATAATGTGAGTTTTATTGCTGTGGAGTAATGGGATACACTTATATACACACCACACTGTCTGAGCTCCTAAAAAGAGGGACACCAGGGTGGGAAAGAGGGACAGAGGCATTTGGGTCTAAAAGAGGGACTGTCCCTCCTAAAGAGGGACACTTGGTAGGCATGCTTTACTGCTGTTAAAATCTATGTTTCTCTGTAAAATCCCTAATTTGGGACCCCATGCCATTGTAGGCTATAATTGTTATCACTAGTGTTCTCTCACATTCTTTTTGAAATCTGCAGGGGGAATATGTAGATCAAACCAGTGGTAAATTATTAGCTGAGATGGAATCCAGCCCTTGGTAAGGCAGAGGCAGGCAACTCAGGGCTTTCCATCTGTTAGTGATTGATTGGCTGGTTGGGGATAATGGGAGCAGTAGTCACCAACAGCTGAAGAGTCAAAGGTGGTCAGTTATTCTGTCTCCTTGACTGATGTAATACTTAATTCTTTTTGTTATCCCCACATCCTGTGCTATTTAGCTGGTCCCCCAAGGATGCTGACATTGGCCTGATTTTCTACCTGTCCTGACCCCAGCAAAGTCTCCTGGATTTTGAGCCTTTGCTGCCTGCACAGACCTTAGCTAGTCTTCTCGATCTTGATCCTCTTCTGCCTGCCCAGAACACAGCCTGTTTCACAGACTACAAGTTATTTTATCCTAACCTGTCCCTGGTTCCTCCACTACTACCCAGGAGCCCTGTATCATACTGAGGCCTGCTAGGTCAGTAGTGTTTTTAAAAGTAGTGTGCACCTCTCCTCATCCAAGTATACCAGCTGCCAATTAGTAGGTGCGGTCATCCGGCTCAACCAGTTCTGGCTATCCAGCCTTGCGGCCAGCACCTTTAACACTGCTGGAAACCACAGCAAAGCAACACCTGTTATTGTGGTTGCCTGTCACATTAGAAATGGTAAGGCTAAAATGTTTCGTATAGACACATGCCTATATTCTATGACGTAAATACGTCTGAGCATTTTAACTAGATAGAACTAGATAGGTCTGGGAGCTCCCTGTGCTGCCCAGACTGTCCCTTTCCTCATTCCCAAAGTTAATACTGAGGACGTGTAATTTAGAGATGTGTGTTAGGAAGGTACTGGGAAAGGATGTATGTGCACATGAGGTGACAGGATGCTGGCACAGTGCTTAGCTACAGAAGGCAAGTTTAATGAAAGGGTCATATCCTGGGTGATTGAGTCCTAATTTAACTACTTGGATGCTGGACACTTCTCACAGTGACAGTGCATCGGAGAGCTCTCTGACACCCAACTGGAAGTTCTGCAGACTGTATTCGTAATTACAATGTAATTTATAGATATATTTATATATAGGCTGCAAAGTAAACTTATCACTCCACCTTGGATGTGTAACCTTAATGTATAAGTGGGGGTGGAGTTGTTGCATGGTGGGGTCGAGGGGCCCCATGGCAATTTACGCACCAGGGCCCGGTGGTTTCTAGTTATGCATCTGGTGGTGGGGATGATGATGTGGGTGATGGTAGATGAGCTGGGATGGAAGAAACATTAATGACCTTTTCAGCCCAAACCAAGAAGGAATGGGAGATTGAGATACAAATGTGGATGGTCAATCAACATCACCACCACTAGCAGCAGTGATGACATTGTGGCTCTTGCTGCTGCTGTTGCAAAGTTGCAAGAGCAGACGGATGATGAGGAGTAGGCTAGTGTGCAACAGACCACCGTGGACACAGTGGGAATGGGGTCCAGCAGTAGTAATATGGGAGTAGGACAGGTTCCACTACCAACAGCAATACTTCTTGTCCTAGTTGTAGTGCTGATTCTAAGGCAGCAGCAGCAACATCATCCTCTGCCCCAGCCAATGAAGGTGAACGTGGAGGAGAAGAAGAAAGAGTCCATTCTTCTCCACCTTTTACCTCCCCCCAAGGTCCTGAATGTGGGACTATTTTTCTCTTGGGTCAGGCACAGCGCAGCCATCAGCGACAGCACTGTGCACAATGTGTGATAAATCAGTGAAAAGGGGAAATGAGGGAACACACCTTGGCACAATTGCCTTCAAACCACATATGGAATACATTTATGTGCATTATGTTAACGCCAAACCCCCTCCACAGAAATCAAGCACCGCTGTTGCTGTACCCCATGTCACTCCCCACAGGCAACAAGAATAGAGGTGTAAATCAAAGAGGAGGAAGAAAAGAGAAATCAAGCCAGATCCTGAAAGTTCTATGGTGAGTGAAGCACCTGGCACCCACCCCAGTCACAGCTTACGTCAGGGGGGTCCTTGTCTCTATCATGTTACATACCAATTTTATAATTTTATTTATTTATTTTTTTTATTAACTGTTCCAATCAACAACCCCCCAAAAAATCTCCTGTTCAAGTGATTCTTTCCCCAGCCTCCCCCAACACAGGCACCTTCAGTTCCCTTTATACCATGCCTGTGGGATATAAAATAACATGTTGTATGTGAATTCAGTGTTCCTATTGATTTCAATGCAATGAGCTAGGTGGAAAAAACTGCACTCTTGGCAAGAAATTATTCTCCAGGCAGAAAGTGACATTTTTCGCTGATTTTGGTTTGAGGTGAAAATTTTTGCCCATCCCTACTAGAGAGTAGGCAAGCTGGACAGCTACAAAAGGATTCTTGAATGGAATGTGAGTCAGTGTGGTTAGATCTATTATTTAATAAGCCAAGACTTATAGGCAAGTGGGAGATTAGCAGAAACTTGTTACAATGATTGAACACTTCTAAACACAATATAGTCATAAATATACACAGTGATACAGTGTAGTGGTAAAAGTATCAGTAGTCCCTCTGATGTAAACTCACCACCACCGTCTTTGCTTCATACTCACGGATGATGTTCTATGACCAACAACATCCAATCTCCTCACTTTTTAATGGTTATTTTGCCTGAGGACAGAAGAAGTTTTCTTCTGAAACATGTTGGACTATGCCATATTTAACAGTTATCCATGATTGTATATGAGCAAGTTCTATTTATCCCTTCCATCCACTAAGAGACTGTGTGCCCTGCGGACATCCAGATATTGCAAACATAAAGCATTGTGAGGTGAGGAGATCGGTTGTTTTTAGCCACATATCATCAATGAGTACAAGCAAAAAATGGCTGTGGTGAGTTTACATCAGTGAGACTATTGACATTTTTACCACTACACTATATCACTGTATATATTCATGACTATATCGTGTCTGGAAGTGTTCAGTCAGTTTCAGCTAATCTCCACTTGCCTATAAGTCTTGGCTTGCGCAGACCAGATTTATACATATTTATTCACTTTTATAAATTATTCTGTTTAAATAAAATACTATGGTTTTATTATAAATAATTTATTCAGTTACATAAAAAGCTGTCAGTTGTTCATGAAGTAACCTAAAATATCTTGGCACTCAAAAGGTTAAAACAATGGGAATTTGGGGACACTTGTATTTGTTTTAAATCAGGTGTGGTTAGGGACGATGAGAGACGTAATTCTCAACAGCTGGAGGTCCAGATATTGACTTACCCCTAGTCCATATTTTTATTGCTTTTCGTTTACCAGGCTGCTATGCACGACAGAGGGAGCAGATGCACTAAGGTGTGATAAACATAGCATGATCACGTGTCCCTGATTGCCTGGGACAGTCACGATTTTAAGTATGTGTCCCTTGCCCAGGGCAGCCCCTTTCTGGGACAATACAAACTCCCTGAATGAGGACTCCACATCACAGAGCTCTATATACTAGAAGGAAAACTGCCCATTACCTACTGTGACAGGAAGAGATGCCTCTGCTGGGCTACAAGTAAATGGCTTCCAGACAGCGCTCAAAACACACGAGAGAGAATGGAGTCTTGATTCAGGCATCAATCAGGAGCTGCAGTGTAATTCTGTTGTAGTGTGATGTTAGATTAAGGCTTTGGGTATGATGTACATTTTCTTGTAGCCTACCACATATCACTTTCTAACACAGCAATTAATGGCCAGCTCTCCCTCTAGTGTTTAGAACTCTGTGGTGTGATCTTCTCTCCGCAGTGTCCCTGAAAGGCAGAATTTACATGTGGTCACCCTAGATAAACAGGAGATAAAGTGGAGATGACTTCTCCAGTGTACTAAACTCCCTATGCTATTCTATGGAACCAATGTACTCAGATTTCTCCAGCTTCAGAGATTTAGAGTATTGGCTCCATAGAAAAACATAGGACTTGGAGAATTCATAACACTGCAGAAATGATCCACTACAATCACATCTTTATCACCTCTTTATCACACATTAGTGCATAACACCCCAGCCGCTCTTCATTGTTGTCCAGAGGGAGGGTCGGCAAGGGGGGAACTCCCCCACACACACTTGCCCCCTCCATATAAACATAGGGGCTGGGGGGGTGGCCTGGGGGGTCATATTATGTCCAAGCTTACCCAGCTGTGACTCTTTTAACCTGCTGTTGATACATGACGTCCCTTCCCTGGAAGGGAAGCAACAAAGCCTACACATTATAGTAAATAGAATTGTTAGCCTATGAAATGTCACCGCCCACTATTACTTGACCCTTTGAGTGCCATAGACATATGCAACACATTGCAAAGCAATGCATCACATATCCCCTGGCACTGAAGGGGTTAAACAAACTTCAGCAGTGATTCTCAATGTTAGTCCTGAGGGTATAACAACAGGTCAGGTATTCAAAATGTCCATATATTAGCACCAATGGGTAATAATTTGTGGTTCAGTCATTGTGATTGACCTACCTGTGCTTAAAGTGACAGTCAACATTCTCTGCAAGTAGATGATGTGTAAAATGGTCTAAACGTTTTATTTCTTTTTTCATCTTCACCTATTTTTTCACACTTGCCTGTCAGTGATAGAGAGCTCACTGAATTTCAGTTTCCAGACAGTATTCTGTTAGAACTGTGAACTAGTAGATAACCTCACTGCTGCAGGCATAGTGTTACATTGTATTAAGGACACAGAAATTCAGTGGCCCTGCCAAGGATATAAAAGGATATGGAAAAATAGGTAAAAAATAGGTGAAGATGAAAAAATAATAATAATAAACACTGTGTATATAAAAAATATGGTCCCATCCCAAGCAAACATTGGTTAATCAGGGGTCAATGTGTTTCTTAGTCATGGAAAAATAAGGGGTTAATGTGTTTCTTACAAGCCTTCTGTGCATATGTGTTTATTATAAGCTTTCTGTGCATGGCCTTCATTATGTCACAGCTTCAAGGACATGTAGAGCAATAAGTGCTGACCAAGCAGTAGCAGAACACGAGGTTTGGTACGCTCTAGGCATGTAGTTGTGACACAGGTGTTTACATTAACCCTCGCAGCTGCAGAGTACGAGCTGGGCATGTAGTTGTGACATCGTTTGCTGACACTAAAATTGAAAACTGATAGGTAAAAGCATCCTGGTCAGGATGTGATAGAGTGTAGATATATAGCTGGTAGGGTTGCCACCTTTTCTTCCAAAAAATACCGGCCATGGTATTCCCTCCATAGACTTAACATTGGACAGAAGCCAATTTTTTACCGGCCTGCCAGTAAAATACTGGCTGAGTGGCAACCCTAATAGCTGGGTGTTGTGGGAGCTTTATAAGAGCTTGTCTGGAACGCTGCCTGCCTTGTCCAGCTGTGTGTGTGCGCTCTCAAGGGAATTGTATGGGCAGTGGTCTGAATCATCAGGGGCTCTCCCCTGTTCTTTCTAATAAATTGTGATTTATTATTCATATATTGTGATTAGCTATAATACAGTGTGTGCCTCTGTTTATTTACTTTGGAATCTAAAAGAATCCTCAAAACACACTGTCACTTTAAGTAGGGGTCTCCTGAAAACCTGGCCTGTCAGTGGTCCCTGGGGATTGCAGCTGAACTAGAGATAAACCCAGACTAGCATGTTTATTGTGTCAGTGCATGAAACCTTCTCTCTCCAACTGAAAGGGAAACTCTGCTTTGACAACCATCGCAACATTCTATACAATTACAACTGTTTTGTTATTATTTTCATTTTTTCTTATTTTGCTGCTTTGTGTATTGTATTTGCGGGTAAGACAGGGTGGATTTGACAGCTGATTTCCATTTCCTCATCTGTCATATAATAATTTACTAAAGTGATAGTAAAGTTGTATTATGAAAACAAATAGTGGAAAAACTTAGAAAGACCAATAACACTACAACTGTTGTAGAACTGGAACAATTCTGTAGTAAACCAGCAGCACTATATTTACAAAATAAAAATCTCAAAACCCTCACAACTAAGTCTTGTAATAAGTGAAATGCGTTGATCAGTCAGCTCACACCTGCTCATGAAGAAATATCATGGCCTGTAAACTTTCGTTATATCTGGATACTTTTAAACTCAGTGTTGCATATAGGTTGGCTACAATTATGAAATTGTTGTTTTTACCTAAATATTTGGTGTCTTTGTGTTTTGGTGCAGCTACAGTATTGTTTGTTTAACCCCTTAAAGACCAACCGATCGACACGTTGAGGTCACTTAAGGACCACGGAGCATTTTTTATTTTTTTTTTGCTGTTTCCGGTTCCAGACTCCCTGAACAGCGTGTAGCTGCGGGGGGGGGCAAAATTCCATGACGGTCATAGTACGTCATGGGCCGTTAACTCGGATCGACCCATGACGTACTATGACCGTCAAGGGTCGTTAAGGGGTTAAAATAAAAAATCTCCACTTAATTAAATGGGTCTTTTAACCCCTTCTTGCTGCGCTCATTGTATCAGCCTGAGAGACTGTGTGGAATTGGCAACCTGTTTCCATTTCCTCATCTGTCATATAAAAATAATAATGTGATAATAAAGGTGATTTATGTAACTAAATACCGCAGGGCATTTCCTGCTGAGTCAAACAGCACATTCCTACTGCAGAGATCCACTTCACCCAACAGTTGTTACTGCTCAACAAAATGCATGTTTTCTTTCCTGTCTTTAACCCTTTAAGGACTCAAGGGAGGAGATGCACTAAAGCATGATAAAGATTTGACTTCTCCAGTGATATCACTTCTCCAATTCCTATGTTATTCTATAGAGCCAGTTCACTAAGATCTCCAAAGTTGGAGACATCTTAGTGCATTGGCTCCATAGAACATCATAGGAATTGGACAAGTGATATCACTGGAGAAGTCATCTCTACTTTATCACTTATTTATCACGCCTTAGTGAATAATCCCCTATGTGTGTGCAAATCATTTCTTTCATTGCATTGCACACCCTCTGGTCCTTAACTCTTTGAGTGGTGAGGATTAAACAGGGCTGGATTTACATCTCATTCGCCCTTAGACAAAGCATTCTAGGTGCCCTTAGCTCCACCCACTGCCACACCACTGTCCCTCACATTGCCCCACCTCCAGACCCATGCACTATTTCCTGGCACAAAAAATACCCTTGGCCTAATAACAAGGAAGGCAAAAAAAATACTTTAACCCCTTGGTTGCTAGGGAGATCTCCAATACTTTGCTTTGCATCCAAGGGGTTAAAAATCAGCTTGTAAATGGGTATAAAACTGGTGCAGGGACACTGAGATTGCTCTGGCCACATCCACAATTCAGAATGTGGGTGTGGCCACCTCTGAGGCACTGCCTCTAAAAATCTGGAGCTCTAGGCAGCTGCCTACTCTGCCTATTGGAAATCTGGCCCTGGGGTTAAAAGGTCAAACAACTTATATCCCTAACAGAAGTTCCTTATGAAAAGTATAGCAGGAGCTGGAAAAAAAACATTATATGGTTCTTAAACTACGTTACTATCATCTTCCTGAATAGGGAAAGTGAGTTAGTGCCTTTCACTGATGTACTAAACAATTCTGTGAGAAACCAACAGCACAATAGGGGAGATACTAACCATTTGAATAGTAGAGAAGTCCCCAATGCATTACAATGTCCTATTTAACACAATGGGGATCTCAAGGATTATAATAATAATTGTATTTCTCCTAATGATGTACTCCATTTGCTCCAGTTCTTCTTAGTACATCAGCATGTTAGACTCCCAAAATATATCTAAAATGTAATGAGGCTGGTGTACCAAGAAGTACTGCATTCATTTTGGGGCAAACCAACTGCACCACAGGGGATATATAAATATTAAATAGGACTTTTCACACCTTGAATGCTAGAAAGGGGTCTAACACACTGCTTTGCAATGCATTGGATACCTTTCTAGCATTCAGGGGGGCTAAAAAAAACATTTAAATCAACAGAGGTTAGGGAAGTCTTATTTGTCCCCTATAGCGCAGATGGTTTACTCCAAGAAGAGATTCACTAAGCAGGTGAGGTGATAAAGTAAAGATGACTTCTCCAGTTTATCACTTCTCCAGTTCATATGTTATTCTATGGAGCCAATGCACTAAGATCTCCAAAGCTGAAGAAATATTAGTGCATTGACTCCATAGACTAACATAGGAACTGGAGAAGAGATAAAATAGAGAAGTAATCTGCACTTTATCACCACTTAGTGAATCTCCCCCAAATTCTCCTTGATACTGCCATTAGAGAAAGAATAAAGAATCTGCTGGCTGTATGCCACTCCCTTAATGCTGCTCTGCAAAATATGCCAAATATTTATATGTGTATGAAAGCAATACCCCACCAGGACACATTATTTAACTATGATGCTAGAGCTATTGCCAATGGAATATGTAGCATTGCAACTATTTGTTGTCTAGTCAATTACCGGGCCTCCAACAATTAATAGATTGCTATAGTTTTATTTTTTATTTTTTGCATCATGTATTCTATATTTTTTTTCTGTATTGCTACTACTACTAATATATGCGTATGAGATTAACCTTTTGGGTTCCAGAGGTGTGTGCAATACATTGTAGAGTAGCAGATTGTTTACTTTTCTAGCCCTAAAAGGGTTAAAATATTGTTCAATGGTTTATGCAAAAATAATTGATATTACACAAGTTATACATTTTTTCTCAGTTGTCAGTCTCAGACACTATGCTTAGTTGTCAGTGTCTTATATCAGCCTCAGTTGTAGCAGAAATTAGTCTCCATTTCCAGTATCAGACATGTCTCAGTTGTTAGTATCAGACACCCACCTCAGTTTTCATATCAGACTCCACTTTCAGCTCTTCATATTAGACATCAGACTCAGATGTCCATATCAAACATCAGTCTCAGTTGTTCATATCAGACATCAGTCTCAGTTATCAGTATCAGCCATGTGTCCCAGTTGTTAGTATCAGACACCCACCTCAGTTTTCATACCAGACTCCGCTTTCAGCTGTTCATATCAGACATCAGACTCAGTTGTACATATCAAACATCAGTCTCAGAATCAGACATCAGCATCAGAATTTCAGTAACATCTATGGCTGGTTATTAGTTACCTACTACATACCTCCCAACATTTTAAATTGCCAAAGAGGGACACTTGTGTTTTAGGGGGTGTTGCTGGGGGCGTGGCTGGTGGGAGGGGCATTATCAGGAATTTTTAGGCTATTTCATGACCTATTTATACAAACGTGCGTAACCTAATAAATTACTTTTAACCCTTTGAGTGCCAGAGGGGTACGGAACACATTGCAAAGTAATGTGTTCCGTAACCCTCTGGCACTCAAAGGGTTAACATGACCAAAGTATTTTATTTACACAGACTAATTTGTAAACACATAAACTGACATTTAAACAAACAATAATGTGAGTTTTATTGCTGAAGAGCAATGTAATACATTTATATATATACCCAACAATTTGATCTCCTAAAAAGAGGGACATCAGGGTGGGAAAGAGGGACAGAGGGATTTGGGTCTAAAAGAGGGACTGTCCCTCCTAAAGAGGGACACTTGGGAGGTATGCTACTATACTGACAGTATGTTTTACTGAACTCCTCCATTATACTGAAGCTGTTTTTAAATCCTTCTAATTCTTCAGCAATACTGTATCATGTGCCAGACTAGATCAGCCTGTTATTTGCACAGGCTGCAGCAAAGTAGCATGTTTGCATACAGTTACTAGATTCTTTCTATTAATTATATCACTAAGGGCAGGGCTTCCCAAATTCCAGGCCAGATCACCATGGAGCATAAGATTTGCATTCTGGAACCCAGGTGAACCCACTGACAAATTTACATTAAGACTCAAGCACTGGGCCTTCTGGTGCCAGATGTGTCTGCATTTCCCCCAGAGCCCTATTAACATTGTACACAAGCATGGAGCTGGTGTGGTGTTACTTCATCACGCACAGTCAGGCAGAGCAGTTCTGAATCCTGTGCTGCCTTTTTGTAAACAGATGTGATACCACACAGGCAAGCTGCTACAGTCAGCAACGTTTATAGGGCTCTGGGAGAAATGCAGCTGCATCAAGCCCCCAGATAAGTCACTGACTATAGACTGTGGGGCTGCGTAAGCTTGCAGTTCCCCAGCACTAGAACAAAATCACTTCTCTGTTTTTCCATCTCTTTAACTTGATGAATAAAGCCCTTAGCCCTATGAATGTGTATCCCCATTTCCACAAACTGTCCTATAGCCGCCTTAACCTGTTGAATGCTTGGTGGGTTTACCACTTCTGACACTCAAAGGCCTCTTTCCCACAGGAAACTGAACTGTACCAGCGGCCCCCTGCAGTAGTTATGACCCCCATGTTCTTACATTCACATGAGCTCCAACAAGGGGCTGCCAAACACTGGAAGTATGCTAATGTCAACAGCACCATGGGCGGCCAAGCAGGTATTCCTTACTGCTAAATTACTGTGTTCCTATGTAAGCATGCTGGACTGGGTGATAGAGATAGTCAACCACGTGAAAGTCACCATAGTCTACATTTTACCACGGCGTAGCCAACACAGCATTCCTGCATTGGTGTCGCCAGTGTGAGGGTCACGTAATTAAAACCTGCTGCAGTTTTCCCCTCAACAGTGAGACAACAGAGCTACAAATCTGTAGCATACCAGCCAACTGTCCTGATTTATGCGGGACAGTCCTGATTTTAGGGTCCAAACCTGCTGTCCCACCCGTATAAGCTGTATGTCCCGATTTTTCCTGGCCTGTTCAGTTTTGCCCACAGTGCAGCCTAAGATGCACAGCACGCTGATCATGTGACCATCACAGTGTCATCATCACGCATTCAAACACTGTGCGCATGCATGCCAAAAAGTTATATTATGCTCACACATGCAATCGCGCAAGTCCGCCTGCCACCCTGAGAAGTGAGTCGAGTGTGAGGCTGAGAGAAAGACCCGCCAGAGCCTGACAAAATTGAAGAACAGTGTTCAGCTTGCTTAGTCCATCGACCATCTACTGTCGCCTTACTAGGTATAATAATATTAATGACTTGTGCAACTGCTAAATTTTCTGATCAGTGAGATGTCTATCCAATCACGGTGGCTCAGCTGTGTGCGGGGGGAGGGGGTTCGGGCTGGGCACACGCTGTCTCTGAGTCTTGATTGCTGGCTTTGTTCACGGCGGGTTAATCACCGCGAAGAGTGCAGTCACCAGGCGACACATGCTGTGAGAGGCTATTTTGGCTGTCTTGATGATGGCCATGTTGGCGGTGCTTGAATCGCCGAGGCCAGAGTGGGACACAATGAGCACTGTACTGCTATGCTCATGCTGCCTCACTCAGTCAGTGCTGCCTTCTTTGCCTGGCCTCCATGACACAAATCAGGATGAGGACAGGCGGTAGCTAACCTTAGCCTGGCTGCCGTTATCTTCAATCGACTCATCACTCAGCATTGTGGGGGGGGGGGGGTCACACTTTGGCAATTTCAAATGTTGGGAGGTATGCTGTAGATTTCAATAGAATCACATTGAATTTGCACAACTATCACAGGCAGCTGTGTTTTTCCTGTGATTTTATCACTACTTTGTATATTAAGAGAATGTGATGCTGGGAAAACCTTGCTACACAGTAGTATTAACCTTTTTGAGTGCCAGAGGGGTACACAACGCATTGCTCTGCAATCCATTGCGTATCCCTCTGGCAGTCAAAGTGTTAAGAGCGCACTAGCCTTTCCAGCAGCTACAAAACTGAACTACAAAGTCACTGATATGAACAATACCTTAGTAATATATTAGATACATTTGTTTCATGTAATATTGAGTGTTTGGGTAACACTTAAATAGTTAAACCACAGAGTCTTTACACTGCAAAATTGGATTTACAAGATAAACAAGGGTTAGTGGATTTATGATACATATTATGTTGCACAAGACAGTCTACACCTGGAGAATGATGCCTTGTAATAGTACAGATTGACTGAAATTGACAGCGGATAAGAACCAGTTGCTCAATGCTTATCTACATAAAAGACAAGAGATACAATTATAGAGCACACTGACTACACCATAGAGTGCTAAAACTTCCCATTGGGTTTAGTGGTGACCTCTCTTGCATTCTAGGGTTTAAAAGTCCCATTTAGAAAAATAGGAGTTTAGGGAATTGTTCTATCTCCCCTCTATCTCCCCTGTGGTGCAACGGTTTTTCTCCAGAACTGTGGTCAAATTGATTTAATCATAATGATAACCTTATATCTATATATGACATTTAATGTTTCCTCCCCTACCACCTCCACTGGCAGGCTATTCCATGCCCCTTCCTTTCTTTCTGTAAACAGAATCCTTGCATATTACCTCTGAGTCTTCCACCCTCTAACTTCAGATCATAATTACAATTATATGTCCTAACGAGAAACAATTCCAGTCCAAACCAACTGCACCGTAGGGGACAATTAAAGTAATTATACAAGTATTAAGGACAGTTTAGGAGGACATAAAGCCATGTCGTATGTAATTTTTAAAAGTGGAGTAAGGAAGTTGTGACAATTTAGAGACAGAATTTTCACCAAATATTTAATGCCATGTCTGACCTGTTCTTATTCTTCTTTACGGACACCACATTTGTAACTGTAACTAGAATACATTATAGATACCAACACTCATAATAAGGAATAAAGACATTTTAACCCTTTAAGGACCCATGATGTGCCATGGCCATCATGGGTAAACTTGCGTTAAGGAGCCTTGACAGTCCTGTCATGGAATTCACAGGTCCCCACGTGGCCGCACGCCTCTCGCGAATAGGGTGACCACGGGTCCCGGAACGTCCGGGACTGTCCCTTATTTCAGGGCTATGTCCCGCGTCCCGGGTCCCCTTCAACCGGGACAATGAAGTGTCCCGGAATGAAGCCAAGCCGCCCTGGATGTCAGCCTGCAAGCGGTGTGTCACATCATGGACGCCGCTCGCGGCGTCCATGATATGACACACCGCTTGCAGGCTGACATCCGGGGCGGCAATGGAGCTTACCTGGAGGCAAGCGCTCTGCATTACTGAGCACAGCGCGCGGGAGCTTCAGCTCTGTGCCGGAGGAGGCACAGAGCACTTTCCACGCCGCTAGACCACCAGGGACTTAAGGTATGACGGCTAGGGTGACCATGTCCCGGAATGGCAGAAGGGAAATGTGGTCACCCTACTCGCGAACCCCTAAATTAATTGCAAAAAAAAAAAAAAAAAGCTCTGTGGTCCTTAACTGCCGGTCCCACGGCCAGTCATTAAGGGTTCAGAATTTGTCTAGTTCTTATTATGGCCAAGATCCCATAACAACCAAATTTTACTGCCAAGCAATTATTGCCACTTTAAGAGGAAAACTATAAATATGTCCAATTAAATTCAGGGGCATAAATATAGAGGGTTCTTTGGCCCAGCCCCTCTTGGATGTTGGGCCCAGGCAGATGCATTTCTAGATTCCAAAAAGATCTGGGGCTGGAGCCCACAGCAAAATTCAGCAGAGTGGCTGCAACCCACAGTAGTGATGATAAGGCTGTAGTGAGGAATGGGTTATCCTTACACAAAGTAAATGTTTATTTACTAATCTAATTATAATGCAATGCAAAGTAAGCCATTGTGTGTTCAGCTCTCACTACTGTTTTTTTGTTTTTTTTGTTCTAACTGAAGTTATTGTGGAGTAAACCAACTGTACCACAGGGAACAAATCAAAATTCCCTACACAAAAACAAACAAGAACACTTTATATAAATCTCCCCGATGACCCATATTTAAAAAGCAAACTGGAGTTATCCTATATAATAATTCGCTAGGATGTTTGTCAGAAGCCCCCATGCGCATTAGAGACTGAGTGCGTTCAGGCAGTCTCTACTTCGCATGAAGAGGCCGCTTAACATTACCCGGACCTTGGCCCGTGTACACAGGCTTTTACAGTAGTTCTGTAATAAACCAACTGCACCATAGGAGACAAATAACAATTGCTAAATTCCCAAGCACTTGGCTAGAGCTTTTTAACCCCTGAATGCTAGAGAGGAATTCTTATCTGTCCCCTGTGGTGCAGTTGGCTTACTCCAAGATAACATATTTAGAAATATGGGCCTATGTGTCATCTCTTTAAATACACTGTGTCTGTGTGTGTGTGTGTGTGTGTGTGTGTGTGTGTGTGTGTGTGTGTGTGTGTGTGTGTGTGTGTGTGTGTGTGTGTGAGAGATGCACTGCAGAGCAATGCACCACACACACTACTGATCCTTAAAGGGTTAACTCCTGTTCTTAAAAATAAGATCAATGTATGACTGAATAATACCCACCCTAAAGTAAACCATCCTTATCACACTAACAAAAAGAGGAAAGAGTGTAATTCAGAGCTGATTGCAACAGTTACCTTGAGTCACTTGATCGACCGTCAGCATCATCCCAGATACAGTATCTGGGAGAAGGTTGTCCTTTACGCTGTACTTGGGTGCCCACTCTAATATGGGTATCCTCTTTAGGCACCACGTTCCTACTTCTGTGAATCCAATGGTAGAAATCCGCTCCCAAGAAGAAGAAAACCATTTTTTCTTCTTTATCCTTTGCATATTTTATATAAACAATGATATAAGTCTATGCAAACTGTAAACAGCCTTTAAAAGACTTCAAGATTATCCACAACTCTGCTTTCCGCTGCAAGGCTGTTCAGAATTCAGACCAGCAGAGAGTTATGTTACATTTCCTGATCTGCACTGGCAAATCGCCTTATACGACTGCAGCACATGTATTGAATTACTCTCAGTTATATACTAGAAGAGCTGTTGCCAAAGTGGGATGGGCCAATGACGTCAAAAGATTTTACCAGTCTAGTAACATAACTTACATCTCTTCATTCCTGTTAGGATTCAGTTATGCACAGCAGTGTTTTGTGCAACTCTGCTTTATAGTGAAGCTATTGAGGCAAGATTACTAAGAACTTGAAGACCTTAAAGGGATAGTAACATATCCATATATATATATATATATATATATATATATATAGTAGGGGTAAAACAAGGGTACTTCCACTGTCGAGAGATGTTTTATTCATAAGTTATTACAGCTCAAACTTGAATTTTTTAGGTGAAGTATCTCAGTGACCTGAAATTTACAGTGGCACTGTTGCTACGCCATCCTATGGAGGTTTATAGTCAACTGACCAGAGCTGTCCATAGGATCGTGTAGCAAAAGTGCCACTGTACAATATCAGGCCATTGAGATATTGCACCTAAAAAAATTAACATTTGAGCTTTAACAAATTTTGAATAAAACACCTCTCAGCAGTGGGAGTACCCTTGCTTTACTCAGGGGGATAAATACTACTATGTATTTATTTACATAATAAGTGTTACTATCCCTTTAAGCAAACAAACTGCACCACACTGGACAAATAAAACTCCCCATTGGTTGATAGAGATTTAATTGCAATGAAATGCACTGGAGACTCCTTTAGCATTCAATGGGTTAAAATACGATTTTAACCCCTTTGCAATTCATTGCTCATCACTCTGGTCCACAAGGGGGAGGGTTAACCCATTGCATGCCAGAGAGGTATCCAGCACATTGCGTTTTAATGCAATGGATACCTCTCTGGCACTCAATGGGTTAAATTTATTTTATTTAAAAAAAGAAAAAGTCAGCAGTAACCTATAGACCTCCATTATCAAGTATACCACATGCACATCCCAGGGGGAGAAGGGGCTGTAAGCTAGGAGGGGGCACACAAACTAGATGTGGCAACCCTTATTATCAGCTGCACTGATGCCTGCTCACTTCCATAGAATACCCAGTATCAGTCTCACAGCCATAATGATTATCCAGTGCAGACCTCAGGAATAGGGATGGCCAGGAACCTCATACATAAGATATGAAGCAACCAACAACCCTGTCTTGATTCAGAGTACTTGAAAATAGAAACATAGAATTTGACGGCAGATAAGAACCATTCGGCCCATCTAGTCTGCCCAATTTCCTACTGTGTAAAAAAAAAAAAAAAAACACACAACCTCAAACCTTTTTTGGTCCTTGGTCTTTTCTTATGTTAAGGACCGCCTTATGCCTATCCCATGCATGCTTAAATTCTGTCACTGTATTGACATCTACCACTTCTGCTGGTAGACTATTCCACTTGTCTACTACCCTCTCAGTGAAGTAAAACTTTCTTACATTACATCTAAACCTGTGTCCCTCTAGTTTTAGACTATGGCCTCTTGTCCTAACGTTTTTACTCTTTTGAAATATACTTCCATCCTGTACTTTGTTGAATCCCTTCATGTATTTGAATGTTTCTATCATATCCCCTCTCTCTCTTCTCTCCTCCAAGCTATACATATTCAGATCCTTTAGTCTATCCTGATATTTCTTTTCCTGTAGACCAGTCACCATTTTAGTAGCCCTTCTTTGAATTTTCTCTAGAGTATCAATATCCTTCTGGAGATGGGGTCTCCAGTACTGTACACAATATTCTAGGTGAGGTCTAACTAGAGATCTGTACAGTGGCATGACTACTTCCCTTTTTCTGCTACTAATGCCCCTAGCTATACAACCCAGTGCCCTGCTTGCATTCCCCATCGCTTTATTACATTGCCTGCTTACCTTTAAGTCATTAGAAATAATTACTCCCAAATCCCTTTCCTCTGTTGTCTCTGACAGCACAGTACCCTTAATGGTATATTTTTCCTTTGGATTTTTATGTCCCAAGTGCATTATTTTACATTTATCAAAGTTAAAGTGCATCTGCCACACTCTTGACCATTCTTCTAATGTACCTAAATCATTCGCCATTTGGCTTTTTCCCCCTGGAATGTCTACCCTATTGCAGATCTTTGCATCATCTGCAAAAAGGCATACCTTTCCTTGAAGACCTTGAAAATATACTCCAAATTGGTAATTTACCGCATCCAGGTAAGTGCAACTACTCCAAGAGTAGATCTGAGGTGCAATTCAGTAAATTGAAGAGGTGATACTCTGGAGCAAACCAGCTTCAGCATAGGGGAAAAATGAAAATTAAGATTGGCTAAAATAGGGCTTTTAACCCATCCAATGCATTGTTTTGGGATTAGCTGGTATTCCTGTGCAGAGGGGACTTGCTTGTCATTTTAGAACTTCTCTTTTGGGCAGGATCAGTATGATGTAGACACAAACATTTCTTACCTGTAATATTAATAGGGAGGTAAAATGTGATGTTGCTAAAGATCTAAAATGTGATGTTACTAGAGAGCTAAAATGTGATGTTTTACTAGAGAGCTATAATTGGATGTTAGTAAAGAGCTAAAATGTGATATGTTACTAGAGAGGTAAAATGTGATGTTACTAAAGAGCTAAAATGTGATGTATTATCTAAAGAGGTAAAATGTGATGTTACTAAAGAGCTAAAATATGATGTGTTATTAGAGAGCTAAAATGTGCTGCTTCAGCAAAGTGACTAAACATAGCTTGAGATTCAAGTTGTTAAATGTGTGATGTGTTACTAGCGAGCTAAAATGTGATGTATTACTAGCGAGCTAAAATGGGATGTTACTAAAGAGCTAAAATGTGATGTGTTACTAAAGATTTCAAATGTGATGTGTTACTAGAGAGGTAAAATGTGATATTACTAAAGAGTTAAAATGTGATATTACTAAAGAGTTAAAATGTGATGTTACTAGTGAGCTAAGTGTGATGTGTTACTAGAGAGCTAAAACTGGATGTTACTAAAGAGCTAAAATGTGATGTTACTAGAGAGGTAAAATGTGATGTGTTACTAGAGAGCTAAAATGGGATGTTACTAAAGACCTAAAATATGATGTTACTAAAGACCTAAAATGTGATGTGTTACTAGAGAGCTAAAATGGGATGTTAGTAAAGAGCTAAAATGTGATGTGTTACTAGAGAGCTAAAATGTGATGCATCAGCAAAGTGACTAAACATAGAGCAAGTGATATCCACTTTTATTTGTTCTCTGCTAATCTCTCTCATCTGTAAGCTTGAGATTCAAGTTGTTAAATGTGTGATGTGTTACTAGAGAGGTAAAATGTGATGTTACTAAAGAGTTAAAATGTGATGTTACTAGAGAGCTAAATGTGATGTGTTACTAGAGACCTAAAATGGGATGTTACTAAAGAGCTAAAATGTGATGTTACTAGAGAGGTATATGATGAGTTACTAGAGAGCTAAAATGGGATGTTACTGAAGACCTAAAGTGTGATGTTACTTCAGCAAAGTGACTAAACATAGAGCAAGTGATATCTGCTTTTATTTGTTGTCTGCTAATCTCTCACATCTGTAAGCTTGAGATTCAAGTTGTTAAATGTGTGATGTGTTACTAGTGAGCTAAAATGTAATGTTACTAAAGAGCTAAATGTGATGTGTTACTAGAGAGCTAAAATGGGATGTTACTAAAGAGCTGAAATGCGATGCGTTACTAGAGAGGTAAAATGTGATGTTGCTAAAGAGCTAAAATATGATGTGTTACTAGAGAGGTAAAATGTGATGTTGCTAAAGAGCTAAAATATGATGTGTTACTAAATAGCTAAAATGTGATGTATTATTAGAGAGCTAAAACGTGATGCTTCAGAACAGTGACTAAACATAGGGCAAGTGATATCTGCTTTTATTTGTTCTCTGCGAACCTCTCACATCTGTAAGCTTGAGATTCAATTTCTTAAAAGCCTTTTTTAAATCATTTGGAATTTATGGAATTTTTGCTTGTACCACATGGTACAGTTGGATTGCTCCACAAATTGCACCTCTGTAGCTTATTGAATTGCCCCTTTGGTTCATAGTTGAATTTTCATTTGTCCCCTATGGTACTTTTGGTTTGCTCCAGAATTTGTCCAGTTCTCATTATGACCAAGATCCCATTGTAACGGTTTGTTTGACTCACAGACACAGTGGTTTAGGATAAAAACACAGTTTTATTGAATTCACAATACAGTAAGAACCTTCACAGGTCCTGTAATATACAGACAGTATAATACAGACACACAACAGGTTAATTATACAATGCTCACACAGTTCCAGTATAAAATGAAGGTACAGACAGTATATACTGACACAGGTCAGGCAAGAGGAGTAAGTTTCCCAGGACTCTGGTAATGCAGGAGTTAAAGTTCATCAATGATTGTACACAGTCCCCAGTGTGAAGGTACTGAGATAGCACTTATACCGAGCTTCAGGTCGCCCAAGTGCTAGCAGAATAATGTGAACTGCCAAAGCTCAACAGATGTAGTAATGAGCACTGCCGGAGCAATAACGGAGGCAGACACTTGCAACTGGTGTAGCAGTAACGGAGGACTAGGCCAAGGCTAACTGCCGGAGCAGTAACGGAGGCAGACACTGGCAACCTGCCGGAGAAGTAACGGAGGACAAGCCAATGGCGACTACCGGAGCAATAACGGAGGCAGACACTTGCAACCGGTATGATCAGTAACGGAGGACTAGGCCAAGGCACACTGCCGGAGCAGTAACGGAGGCACACACTAGCAACCTGCAGGAGCAGTAGCGGAGGACAAGCCAATTGCGACTACCAGAGCAATCACGGAGGCACACACTTGCAGCCGGTATGATCAGAAATGGAGGACTAGGCCAAAGGCACACTGCGGGAGCAATAATGGAGGCACACACTAGCAACCTGCAGGAGCAGTAGCGGACGACAAGCCAATGGCGACTACCAGAGCAATCACGGAGGCACACACTTGCAACCGGTATAGCAGTAACGGAGGACTAGGCCAAAGGCACACTGCTGGAGCAGTAACGGAGGCACACACTAGCAACCTGCAGGAGCCATAGCGAAGGACAAGCCAATGGTGACTACCGGAGCAATCACGGAGGCACACACTTGCAACCGGTATGACATTAATGGAGGACTAGGCCAAAGGCGCACTGCTGGAGCAGTAACGGAGACAACACTGGCAACCTGCAGGAGCAATAATGGAACAGGCTCAAGTGCTAGTAAGCCAGGCAACCGGATTGTCTGCTGAATAAGAATGTCACCGAGGGGACAATATCTGAAGAAGCAGGAACGTCAATCAAGCCGGATCGGTACACAGGGACAGGAACGTCAGCCAGGCCGGGTCAGAACACAGGAGCAGGAACGTCAGCCGGTCCGGGTCGGTACACTGGAGCAGGAAAATCAGCCGGTCGGGGTCGGTACACTGGAGCAGGAACGTCAGCCAGGCCAGGTCGATACACAGGAGCAGACACTGAAGAGAAGTCAGGCAATCCGGGTCGGTACACAGGAGCTGGAAACTGAAGAGTAGTTAGGCAGGCCAAGTCGGTATACTGGGAAACACTGAGCAGTAAGCTAGCACTGGTACAGGAACACCACGAAAGGGCACTGTGTGGGTGCAGAAGCCCAGTATATAAAGGCCATACTGGGCGGGATCAATACAGAACAGCCAATGAGAGCATTACACAGGATAACTGACAGGAAAAGAAAAACAAGGGAGCACGGGCACCGTGATACCCATAACAACCAAATTTTACTAACAAGCAATTTTTGCCACTTTAAGAGGAAAACTATAAATCTGTCCAATTAAATTCAGGGGACTATAAATACAGGGGGTTCTTTGGCCCAGTCCCCCTTGGATGTTGGGCCCAGGGGTCCATCAGCTTCAGTTCCCAATAGGTTCCTGTTACACCACTGAGTGAATATTTTCATATCAGGGGTCTTCCAATGACTAGTTGTCACATAACTCGTTAAATCTGTGAATGTGAGCTTATTGGAACTTACACTGAGAAGAGATGGATTCACAGAGTTATAGCAGAATGCTTCTTTATTCTGAAAATGGTGTACAGATAATGAAACCCAATGGCAGGGTACAAATCCAGAAAGATAGCTGAATAGGCAGTAGTAGTGGATACTGAGTAAGACTGAGCAACAGGTGATGGCAGGAAGCAGGTACACCAGGTATATAGCTTACACATGTTTAAGGCTTTTACAGGGTTAAGCTGAACAGACTGCTGAAGGCAGGATACAGAGGCACACAGGTGAATAGCTTGTACAGGGTTAAGTTGAACAGTCTGCTGAAGGTAGCAGGCAGAGGTGCACATGTGTATGGCTTGTACAGGGTTAAAGCTGAATAGTCTACTGAAGGCAGTAGACAGAAGTAAACAGGTGTATAGCTTGTCCAAGGTTAAAGCTGAACAGTCTGCTGAAGGCAGACCATATTCCTTGGATTAAATGTTATGGTTATGAAGTTTGATCTGTTTTTTATGTACATGTCTAAATATTCACATTTAGGAAGAAACACGATTGATTACCCACGAAACCGCTCCTTTGTCTGTGGCTGTAGGGGTTCTCCATCAGGAAACCTTACAGTTCCAGGTGATCCGCTTTCCTCACTATCCTGTGATTCTGGGTTATCCATGGTTGTGCAAACACAATCCCACAGTTGATTGGGTACAGGCTGAAGTCATGGCATGGTCACCCAACTGTTCCAAGACATGCCTAGTAAAAGTGGGGAGGGTGCTAACCACATCCTCGGTTTCTTTGCAGCCTGAAGAATACCAAGAGTTCTGTGATGTATTCGATAAGGTCCGGGTGGGTGAGCTCCCGCCTCACCGTCCATACGATTGTACCACTGACCTACAACCGGGTGCCATACCTCCCAAGGTCGAGTCTACCCTCTTTCTGTCGTGGAGAATAAGGCCATGGAGGAGTATGTTGCGAATGCACTGTCCCGGGGGTTCATCCACAAGTCCTCCTCTCCTGCTTGGGCTGGATTCTTCTTTGTGAAGAAAAAGAGTGGTGAACTGAGACCCTGTATTGACTACAGGGGGCTGAATCATGTCATGGTTAAGAACGCATACCCTATTCCACTGGTTACTGAGCTATTCGATCAATTGAAAAGGTCTGATGTATTCACTAAGCTCGACCTGCAAGGGGCGTATAATTTGGTATAGATAAAGGAGGGCCATGAATGGAAATCCACATTTAACACCAGGAGAGGGCATTACGAATATCTCGTAATTCCCTTTGGTCTCTGCAATTTTCCTGTGGTTTTCCAAGAATTCTTGAATGATGTCCTCCGGGACATGCTCCAGTGCTGCATGGTGGTATACTTAGATGACATTCTGATCCATTCCTCCTCCATGGAAAGCCTCCACGCAGATGTAAACCGAGTCCTGCAAATATTAAGAGAAAATGACCTATTTTACAAATTAGAGAGGTGTGAGTTCCACCGCAAACAGGTCACCTTCTTGGGGTACGTAATTTCAGAGGTCGGTTTCGCCCTGAAAAACTCTTGGCTGTTCTCGAGTGGCCGCAACCCATAGGTCTCCGCTCCCTTCAACGTTTCCACGGGTTTGCGAACTACTATAGGAAATTTATCCGCAATTTTTCCTCTATTGTAAAACCCCTTACCGACATGACCATAAAAGACGGTAACTCCACTCACTGGTCCCCGGAAGCCATCAGGGCATTTCAGTCACTAAAAGCTGCTTTTGCCACAGCACCTATCCATTCATACTTGAGGTTGATGCGTCTGAGACAGGAGTAGGCACCCTCCTATCTCAACAGCCTACTCCTGAGAGCCAGTTGCACCGGTGTGGGTATTTCTCGAAGAAGCTAAGTCCTGCAGAGTGCAATTATCAGATTGGCGATTGAGAGCTTCTGGCGATAATACTGGCTCTCAAAGAATGGAGGCATTTGCTCGAGGGTACTTCCATGCCAGTCCTAATCCTCAAAGATCATAAAAACCTTACCTGCTTGTCTGAAGCTAAGCGCTTGTTTCCAAGACAGGCCAGATGGGCCTTATTTTTGTCTCATTTTAATTATGTGGTCTCGTACCTGCCAGGTACTAAAAATGTCCGGGTTGATGCCTTATTCAGTCATTTCTTGGGCGCTAAAGAGGAGAGTCCTCCTTGTCCTGTTATTCCTGAGGACATAGTACTAGCCATCATACGTACCAGCATAAAATCTCCCCTTGGGGAGAAAATACAGTCCGCCCAAGTAGATGCACCTGCTGAGACTCCCTCTGGGCGCTGTTTTGTAACTATTGACCTCCGTACCAAAGTGCTTGCAACCTACCATAAGACTAAATCAGCAGGTCATCCTGGAAAGAACCAGCTCCTCTGGTCTGTTTTCCATCTCTTCTGGTGGCCAGAACTCAGCAAAGATGTTGCTGCCTTTGTCGCTGCCTGTCCAGTCTGTGCGCATACCAAATCACCCAGTCACCTTCCAGTGGGCCTTCTTCTACCCATACTCAATGGGGAGAAGCCATGGTCACACCTTGCCATGGACTTCATGGTCGACCTTCCTTTGTCTAATGATCACACTGTCATCCTCATGATTGTTGACTGATTTTCTAAGATGATTCATTGCATACCATTCAAAAAACTTCCATCCTCTATAGAGTTGGCTACGGTCTTTGTCAAAGAGGTCTATCGGCTAGACGGGGTTCCCAAAGTCATAGTTTCCAACCAGGGTAGCCAGTTTGTCTTGAGATTCTGGAGGACCTTCTGTGTGCAACTAGGTATCCAACTTTCCTTCTCCTCGGCCTATCACCCACAATCGAATGGGGCAGCGTAAAGGGCTAATCAGGCCTTGGAGCAATTCCTGCAGTGTTACATCTCAGACCATCAGAACAATTGGTCGAAATTGCTATCTTGGACAGAGTGCTGTCTCGGCTTCTACCCGGCTCTCCACTTTCATTGTGAATTATGGGTATCAACCTTCCATGATTCTAGATTCGTTCACTCCCCAGGGGATCCCAGCATTGGAGGATCATCTCCAGCGAATCCATTCCACATGGGTTCAGGTCCAAGAGTCATTGCGACGCTCACAACAGTCCCAGGAGCTCCAGTCTAATCATAAACACCTACCCGCACCCTCCTACCAGGTCAGGGAAAGGGTCTGGTTGTCCTCCAGAGGTCTTCACCTCCGAGTGCCCTCTCAGAAACTGGCTTCCTGTTTTGTGGGTCCTTTCTGTATCCTCCGATGTTTGAACCCTGTGGCCTATGCCCTAGACCTACCTCCCAATATGCGGATACACAATGTGTTCCATGTCTCGCTGTTGAAACCTCTGGTATGCAATTGTTTCACTACTGTCACTCCTCGACTTAATTTGGTGCCCATAGATGGCCATGAGGAGTACGAGGTCCGATCCATAGTTGACTCTCATAGATTCTGAGGGAGTCTTCAATATTTGGTGCATTGGAAGGGTTACGGTCCAGAAGAGCGCTCATGGGTTCCAACTGCAGACGTGCAGGCCCCTGCCCTCCTCCATGCTTTCCATGCACACTTTCCCCATAAACCTGGTTCTTCCCCGCAGGGGGAGGGGTGGACGCATGGGGGGTACTGTCAAGGTTTTGCTGAGCTGCTCCCATTCTGCCTATTGATTCTGCTGTCTGAGCTAATCTAGTGCTCTACTATCCACTGCTGCTGTCTTCTGAGTTTCTGGCTCAGGCTGTCAGCTGACCTCTCTGATTACTCACCTGACTGTTATCAGCCAAAGCTCTCAGGGTATTTATAGCAACTTGGCTCACTTCCCCATTGTCCTTGTGTTTGTTTGTTAACCTGTTGCTGCTGTGGATTTTCCTGCGTTCCTGTTTGCTGTGTTCCAGACCACTTGGCTTGTTCCAGACTTCGCTGACTTCTGTTCTTCTGACCCTCGGCTTGTTCCTGACATCGCAGACTTCTGGTTTCCTGACTCCAGCTCGGCTGAATACCTTTCTTGGTTCCTGACCCTGGCATGTCTTTTGGTTTATGCTCTTGGATCATGCTTCTGTTTTTGTGATATTAATAAAGATGTATTGCATTTTACCTTTTTGTGTCTTGCCTGGTTCTTGGTCCCTAACACATACCAGCCAATTGTCCCTGATTTCCAGAAACTGTTTCTGGCTCTTTGGGCCATATTAATTAATCTAAAGGGGTGCAATTACAGAGCAAATGAACTGCTTCAAATGAACATGCCTAAAATATCCAATGATTTAAATGGGGATTTTAACCCCTTGATTGCTAAAAGGTCTCCAACACATGAATAGAATTCAAGCAGATTAACCCTTTAAGTGCTAGAGGGGTACGTGTTGCACACCCCTCTGGCACACAAAGGGTTAAAGCCCTATTTAAATTAATGGAAATTTTCATTTTCCCCTATTTTGAAGTTGATTTATCTTTAAAGGAGCAGTAAACTTTTCTTATGAAAACACATATTTTATAGTTCTTTTTCCTGCTGAATAAAACAAGTTCACTCCCACTGTTGTCAGATGTTTTATTCAAAGTTTATAATAGCTCAAATAATCAGGAAGTGAATTTACTGTGTTTACTTCCTGATAGTTCTAACTGACAGGAAGTGACAGGCAGTTTCTATCACATTCTATGGAGACCCGTATACCACTGACTTTCTTGACTTTCCTCTCCATTAAAATGTAACAGGGAAAACTAATTAGAATTTGACCACTAGTGGGCACTGCTAATATAAAAAAACATGGGTTTAAACTGTAATAACTCTAAAAATATTAACCTTTTGGCAGTGGGAGTAGCCTTATTTTACTCAGTAGGAAAATCCCTACAACATATCATTTTTCATAAACAAAAGTTTACTGCGCCTTTAAGTTTAGAATATGGACCTTTATTCCTTGTTGTTGTCACTGGTTTTAAAATTGCATTTCAACCCAGACTGGATTTCCCAGTAAGCAGAGAAGACTATTACCTAGCGTTCCAAAAACTAAGAAGCGCCTCAGCTGTGCTGACTAAACCCACATTCTGAATTGTGGGTGTGGCCAGAGGTATCTCTTCTGCAGAGCAATCACAATCTCCCTGCACCAGTTTTATACCCCTTTTATTTAACCCCTTGGATACTAGAGAACTTTTCAGTGTATTGTGGAGGAAATTGTTATAGATACATTTGGCAACCAAGGGGTTAAAGCTTGTTTTTTGTTCTTGCTTTTTATTGGCAAAAGTATAGAACTGAATGACTAGGACTAGGAAAGGGGACATGTGAAAAGAGAGGGAGTGGCCATGGGCGGGGCGAAAGTGCCTTGATTCTGGATGTAAACGCAGCTCTGTTTCAACCACATATGTGATGGCTTTTCATTGAAAAGTTAATAGGATGTGAATATCTCCACGTGACTTGCTTATATAAGATATTATGTGGTATTTAGGCATAAGTAATGTTTACTCTGCTTTAAAAGTGCAGCTTTAAGTCTGTTGTACAAGATTTTCTATTTACTTTGTGCTAAGCATTATTAGCTTAGCTGTCCTATGCACTTCTGTCATTTGACAGAATTATTGTATGTTCCACTGCAGTGGCGTAACTAGAAGCCACTGGGCCCTGGTGCAGAAATTGCCGCCGGGGGGCCCCCCCTCCCCAATCTTCACGTTGCCCCATTCACATCTCTTACCTCCATCTCTCGCGCGGTTCTCAGTTATGCAGAGCGCTGGGAGATGATGTAATCTCCCAGCGCTCTGCACTACTAGAGCGCCGGGAGATTAGCTGAGCTGCTGCAGGCAGGGCTGATGGCGAGTGGCGATGGGTTCGCAGGGGGCGACCTGGCCCCTTGGAGTGACGGGCCCGGTCGCAGGTGCGACCCCTATTGTTACGCCACTGTTCCTCTGCTGCCTAGTAGTCACAGATTCTACATTAGTGATGACTCAGAGCTTACAACTGAAACAAAGCTACAATTGTCATACCACAAACCTTACACTTGAAATGTGCCACACTATTTATATCACAGAGTTTATAACTAGGGATGGGTGAACATTTTTGCCTCAAACTGAAATCGGAGAATAATGGCATTTCCCGCTTGGCAAATAATTTCCCGCAAAAAGTGCAGTTTTTCCGCTTTTTTTGCCTAGCTTATTCCATTGAAATCAATGGGACCAATGAATTTACATACAACACATAGCAAATATTATTTTATTTCCCAAAGGCATAGTATAAAAGGGACAAGAGGGTGCCTGTGTTAGTGGGGTGTGAGGAAAGAATCAGTTGAACAGGGAATTATTTTTGGAGGGGTTGTTTACTGGGATTGGGGGCAGTTAATAAAACAATAAATCCTAAATGCAATATAGTATAAAAGGGGTCTGAGGAGGGTGCCTGTGCTGGTGGGTGTAGTCTGGGGAATGAATCAGTTGAACAGGGAATTTTGTATGTAAAGTGATAGAGACAAGAACCCCCTGCCATAAGCTGCCATTGGGGTAGACTGATACTTGACATGATAGAGTATTTTGTAGAGAATGATTTGTTAGATTTGTTGTTAGAGGCCCAAACCTGAGGACACATTGATTTGTAGGACTTAGATTTGTTTGGCACAGCCCTAAGGAAGCATTGATTGAGGACTTAGGCTTTTTAGAAACAAACCCTAAAAAAATTGTTTTTTCTTTTGTAGGACTATGGGGTTTTTTATTATTATTATTATTATTATTATTATTATTTATTTTGTTTTTTTTTAAAGCACAAGCCCTGAGGAAAAAAATGTGCCCATCAAGCAGCACAGGGTGACTTAGAACCACAAGGGGACTGGGACACTGGGAAAGCCACTTCCCCATGCATAGAGTCCATAGTCCGTAGGAAGGGGGCTGGCCCCCAGGCCCCCCCAAGAGCCAAGGACCCGGTGGTTCCCATGACAGGTGTATTGTTACTAGAATAGACATTTTTCCCTTGAGAGCAGGAACTGTGCATCAGCAACTGCAATGGGCACAGTGTGTGTGTTAAATAACACCTGGCACAACTCTATCCAAACACCATGACACCAGAAACCAAGTACTGCTGCTGTCACTATACCCCTTGTCCACATCCTGCTAAGGATACATGACAACTTGCTGACAGTTTAATAGTAATGATGAACCCTCTCTGCCACCATCTTAGCATATTCATCTGCATGGAATCTCCTCAGATGCCGCTTGATGCCCTGTTTGTGATTCTCCTCCACCATGCTGCCATGTGTGGTTAGTGCACCACACAATGTGCAATGGGTGGACACAAACGGCCATATCCTAACATCTATCATCCTAACACCTATCATCTGGCAGGGGAGGTAATGATGAATGAGGTGGGTTTGCATGTAGTTACCCTAGAGGAAAAAGTGATGGTGAGCTAGTTGTTTTGCTCATCATTGAACTACCACCCTATGTCTGGGTTTCTCTATTCCTCCTCCTCTTTGATCTTCGCCTCAACTCTTGTTGCCTTTCTGGAGAGTCAGGGGGTACAGCAACACTGGTGCTCGATTTCTGTGGGGGGTGTTTGGATTTAACATGTTTGACATAAATGTCATAGTGTCTGTGTTTCTTGTGTGTTATCAGGGAGGTTGTGCCAAAGTGTGTTCCCTTCTTTCCCCTTCTCACTGACTTGTCACAAGTTGTACACAGTACCGTTCGTAATGACTGCACTGTGCCTACCCCAAGAGAAAAATAGTCCCACACCCATGACTTCAGGGGATATGGAACAGGTGGATAAGAATGGCCTCTTCTTCTCCTCCACATTTCCCTTCACTGGCTGGGGCAGAGGATGATGTTGCTGCTGTTGCTGCTACTGCCTCAGAATCAGCACTGAAACTAGGGCCAGGAGTATTGCTGCTTTCAAGTCCCACATCACTGGACCCCATTCCCATTGTGCCCATGGTGGTCTGTGCCACACTAGCCTACTCCTCAGCATCCTGCTGCCCTTGCAACTCAGCAGCAGCAGGAATTAGAGCAGCTGCAAACTCTGCAAATTCCAAAAGCTCACTGCTGCTGGTGGTGGTGATGCCCATCCTCATCACTGTCTACTATTCCTTCTCAGTATGGGCTAAAAAGGCCATCAATGTATCTTGCACCCCAGCTTCTCCTCCATCACCACCACTACTAGTTCCTAAGTGCTGCTGCTGCTCTATTACAGACATCTCAATACTGGTTGGAGTAGGTGATGAGAGATGTGTCAGAGGGTCCCCTAATGTCACACTTGCCATTTCTTGGTAATGTGAAGAAGGCAGACTGGCAGCACTAGCAGAAGGCACAGGCAGCTGATCTGTGCTTGTGGTGGTGATGGTGGTATTATGCTGCCACCACTCCTGGCTTCTTCAGGGTCATGTTCCACCTGAACAATGCCGTGAAAGGAAGGGTACTTCCAGGGCCAGGGGAATGGAGTGGGCTCCCTTAACCACTAGTCTGGATGCTCTCAATTGCTTCCCCTACCACTCCCCTAACACTGGTCTCTCCGGTTGCTTCATCATTACTGTTACTCCTACTAACACCAACCACATCAAGTTTAACCCCTGAGTGTTCCTCCTCACAGTCACTATTAATATGATGATTTCCCCTCCTTTACTCTTAACACTAAAAGGTGCTGGACTTTCTTAGTAGTAGTACTAGCACTGGTAGGACCGCTTGGGGATGGCAAGTGTGACTTAGAGTCCCTTGCTGTCACACTTGGCATCATCTTCTCCTCTGCCCCCTGAGTATTACAAGACACACTGGCAGCAGGTTAAGCACTGGTGGAACCAGGTTCAGCACTGGCAGCATTCACAGCACTGGTGGCAGCAGGGGCAGCACTGGCAGCAGGCACAGTACTGGTGGCAGCACTGGCAGCATGCCTAACAGCAGACACAGCAATGGTAGTAGCAGTAGCAGGTGCAGCACATCTGACAGACTAGTGCCAGAAGGGGCAGAACGTCTGGCAGTAGGTATAGCAATGGTTGCAGCAGGTGCAGCATGTCTGACAGCAGGCACAGCCCTGGTGGAAGTAGGGGCAGCATGTCTGACAACAGGTACAGCACTAGTGGCAGCAGGCACAGCACTAGTGGCAGCAGGGTAAGCACATCTGGCAGCAGGTACAGAAATGGTGGCAGCAGGGGCAGCACATCTGGCAGCAGGCACAGGCAGCTCCCCTGTCACTAGTACTACCCTTTTCTTCCTCCGTTTACATTAATTTCTCCAAGATTCCTAGGGGTGATTTAGGGGACTGGTCAGCATTGGTTCTGTAGTGTTCACTTCCTCCTCCTCAAACTCAGTGGACACATAAGGTTCCTTCCAGTTCCTCCTTTGATTATTTTTAAACCTGCTTATAGTGTATGCAGTCACTATGAGCCTCTCCTGCCTCAATTTTGCAAAAAGATCAGAGCAGAACAGCGCAGCATGCCTACCTTGCACTGTAGCTGCTTCTATTGTGTTTTGCTTCAGCGAATACGTCAGGTTTTTACAGGGAATAGATGAAAAAATGTAAATCAATAGGCGGAAACTTTCTAGCCATTGAAAAAATGGCAACGAATTTTTGCCAATGGGTGAAAAATGCAAAGATTTTAATTGCTTAAAGTCGGGAACATGGTGGGACTTTTCACCCATCCCTACTTATAATTGAAATGGAGCTATGTTAGTTATACCACAGACCTCACATTTAAAATAGAGATACACTAGTGATTATCATAGACCTTATAATTGAAACAGTGCTTACCTAGTTAAACCAAATAGTTTACAATTGATCTATAGCTATACTACTAATACCACAGAGCTTACACTAGAAATGGTCTACGGTACTGATACACAGATATTACAAGTGATGTATAAACATACATATATTCATACACACATTCACACACAGATTCATAGGAATGCACACACATACTCAGATTCATACATATACATTTACACACATTTATATATATATATATATATATATATATATATATATATATATATATATATATACATAAACACATATACACACACACACACAAATTTAGTCAGGTTCATATACATACATATACTTTCACACTTAGATTCACATATATATACATATATTCATACATTTACAATTATAATCACATACACACAATCATTCACACACATCTAGATATACATACACTGAAAATCAGATACACACATACAGGTGCCACTAAGAATATAACCCCTGCAGCTCATTCTACACTACCACCTTTGGATCTACATGAGCTGGCACTTTTTATTGGTGGCTTTTGGCATAAAAATGCTCCAAATAAGATAGGACAGGACATTCTGCCAAATGGGGCCCAGTTGTGTTGCAGAAGTCCCACTCATCCTGCTTTTCTTGCCTAATTTATTCCCAGCTCCATATGTTAACTTGCACTGGTGAGTGTGTGCAAATTTAACCAACTGGTGGAAAATGAATAGACCAGAACCATAAATTGGTTTTAGAGTGGTTTAAACAAAAGAAACAGAAAACTCACAGCGCTGAATCACATTAGCACATATTTTTTTACAGATGTAAATTGAGAACCCAAGTGTATAAATATAGATAGCAGCAAGAAATGTGGGAGTTCTCCAGGCTCCCCGAAATCAGGCCAAAGCCTAAACAAAAACCTAAAGACAAAACAAATCTGCGCTCCCCAATACAGACTATCCAAATGTGAACCCTGTGTAAAGCATATATTATACCGCTTTAGTAATTTTGGGGTCTTTGTTGCATAGCTTGGCCAAAATAGAGCGGTTGAATAGGGCAAGGGAGAGGAAGAAAAGAGAAATGCTCTCCATTTCTTTACTCACAAATTAGTGTAAAGATTACAAATAGGGACCACAGGAAACAGCCAGGGGCCTCCGGTACAACACTGACAGGAAGTGATGCTGTTTTTTTTCTCACTCTAGATACAGTTCAGTGAACTAAAAATGTGCAATTCTGGAGCAAACCAACTGCATCATAAGGGAGGAATTGCCCCACCCCCAATTTAAATAGAGCTCTGAGCCCATTGAATGCTAGAGGGGTCTCCAAAGCATTGCTTTAAAGTAGGCTTGAGATCTTTGTAGCATTCAAGGGGTTGTCTCCCTATGTTGCATTTAGTTCACTTCAAAATTGCACCTCTTTAACTTATTGAATTACACCTTCTGGAGCAAACTAACTACACAATAGGGAGACAAGTACATATCCCCAAATTCATATTCATTTAAATGGTGTTTTTAACCCCTAGAATGTTAGCGATGTCTCATTGGAGCGCTCTCTAGCATTTAAAGCGGAACTACCACTGCACAACATCTTTAGCTTAATTAAGTTCCCATCTGGCGACTAGCTGCTTAGTAGCGCCAGTTGCCAGAATTATTACCTTATTTAATAGATTTATGTTTTCTTCCATAGCTGACAGTAGCACAGAGCGCAGACATCTTGCCATCGTGAAGTCCACGCACCTGCGTTGTCAGTCCCTTTTGGAACTGACCGGCTCCTAGTAACGCCTCCTAGAGCCGGCTGGGACTGACAGCGCAGGCGCAAGGACGTCACTATGGCAAGATGTCTGCGCACCGTCCTGCCTGTCACCCATGGAAGAAAGCTTAAATCTATTAAATAAGGTAATAATTCTGGCGACTGGCGCTACTAAGCAGCTAGTCGCCAGATGGAGACTTAATTAAACTAAAGATGTTGTGCGGTGGTAGTTCCACTTTAAGGAGTTAAAAACCACAGGTAAATAAATAGGAATTTGAGTTTTCATTTCAATTAGTTTGCTCCAGAACTGTTCCTCTATTCTTTTGTGGATAAGGTTCTTTATATGCACTGCTTATTCTGAATGTACTGCTGATAATATGTCTAAAGCAGCAGATATCGTATCACTAATAAGTCACTGACTGTTTGGACAAGAATTGCCAACTCTGTTTCTTCTGTTGCTTGCTACTCTTATGTTATGCTTAGAGCCATGAAGAAAAGATAAGGAGAAAGGAGACAGATAGCTCTCCACTCCAGAGAAAAAGATAGGAACAGCACCATCTGGTGACTTTAATAGAACATTGCAGTGTTCCATAAAGGCAGGTAGAGTTAAAATGATAGTTTTGTTGAGGTGGCTCAGATTTCAAGACAACTTGGGTCTCTTCTTCAGGCAAGAATTACAATATATTTGTGTGTATTGATAAAGAGATAGATAGATAGTTAGATAGATAGATATGTTTTTATTCCACATAAAAAATGTACTACTATTTGACATTTTAAGGACTGGTAAATTTCCAGATTCTTTTTATGGAGATTGTGTACTAAGAAGGAGTGTATCAAGTCTGGGTGTATTATAGGTACATTGATCTGCCTGTTCTGTGCATCATGGCATATCCAAATCTTTAAACTACTACATAAGTGGATTACCTGGTCAAGGCTGTATATGCCTCCATGTTGGAGGTGCAGACAGACCATATTCCTGCTCCTTTGCCCCTGGATAAGCAACTTCATCATTATCCCAGAGAGGGCTCATGTGACCAGGCGTGTGACAAGGCATATATCAATGATGTGATTTGCTTTATAAAGGGGGTGGTGAGTAATTGGGTCGGCTAGGTTTACCATCATTGTGCAGTGGAAGTGAGATGGAAGTGGTTGGAACATGGTGGGAAAGAGGAGAAGTGGACCCTATAATTAACACTAAAAAAACAGGCAAATCTGAAAAGTTCCCAGGTATGTGAATAGGACAGTGGTAACCTGAAGGGCTTTACAGTGACCCCCTTCCCAAAACATCCTCTTCCCACATAAAAGTCCAATTTATTAACTACTCCATCACCAGAGTTGGTTGGAATGCATCTCACATCAATGCGCTCCAATTGTACCAGCAAAAACAGGGTTCAGTAATGCTAAAAATACTACATTAGCCCCTTGCCACTCCTTCCATTCTAACCTGACTACAAATTAACCCCTTGGCTGCCAGACTCCCTTGTATTAGCCAAACTGGCAATGTAGTTGTAAATGGTAAAAAAATAGATTGTATTTTAAAAAAATGTAGTAAGATCAGGATGGAGACTGTGATACAAATAAAATGAGGGTGTTGGGTCCCCGTATTTTGATTTTCGTTAAAGGTAGTGCACTATCATTCTCTCATTAACAAATTAAATTAAACAAAATTAAATTTATGGCATATTTTTAAGCAGTATAAAAAATTAATATTTAGGCCAAGACCATCCATAACAAGATTAATATTGATTTACCAAATGACCAAAGAAGGAGTCTAGGACTCCCTACTCTAATAGAAAGTATGAACTAAAGATTAATATGAAGTATGATGCGCCATATTAATCTAACTGTATGGCCCAAGAAGGGGTCTGGGACCTTAACCTCTACCATCCCCAAGGGTAGAGGAAGTGAAAAAAATGAATATGGGGTGTGCCCATATTAAATAAATAATAAGACCTAAATTCCCAGCATCACTGTCCATATTGCTACAAATAAAAAGGTAACTACCCCCCCAAACAAGTCTTGCCTTGGCCATTGACCACTCCCAAGTTCCCACTTCATACTGGGAGGTTTATTTATGGCAGACAACAGAAGATGCCTTATATTTTATCGCGGGCTACAAAAGATGCCTCTACTGAAGTCTAAAGAGCAGTTTAGAGAGACTGATGATAATATTCTCACCTTCTGTGGAATCCAGTGTGATCAAGAACTTGTATTTCCCCACTGTCATGAATGTGTGATGATTATCTGCTGTATAATCTATGTTATGTTTATGTATATCTAACTAAGGTATTCAGCTTTCATTCTATGACGTACCTGACAAAGAGACCAAGTGAACTTGAAAACTTGAACTCTGAAGCTAGTCAGTTAACCAGTAAAGTTATCACTTTTACTATTTTTTTAACACACTCTCCATCCTGACGTTAAAGGGATAGTAATGTCAGAAAAAAAGTATTAACTATATGGCAGATACAATTAAAATAGAGTACTTGCACTTATTCATATCTCTAAAACCGTTATGGATTGAGAGATATAGGAAAATAAAGTTCTCTGGTCCCTCCCCTTTCTGTTTGACGAGCTGTAAAGGTGTCAGAAGCAGATTCTGGCCACTTGACCAGATGCGGCTCTTCAGCAGCTCCGATATAACGATATCTAAAGATAAATACTTCATCGGAATGGTTTACAACATGTGCTTGCAAATGAGGCACATGTTGTTGACCATTCCGATGAAGTATCTATTTTTAGGTATCATTATATCGGCACTGCTGAAGAGCCGCCATCTGATCCAGGAACCAGAATCTGCTTCTGACAGCTTTACAGCTCGTCAAGCAGAAAGGGGAGGGAGCAGAGAACTTTATTTTCCTATATCTCTCAAACGATAACGGTTTGAGAGATACGAATAAGTGCAAGTACTCTCTTTTAACTGTATCTACCATACAGTTAATACTTATTTTCTGACATTACTATCCCTTTAAAGGGATAGTAATGCTTTTTAAAAAATGCAGCTTCGATTGATCCTCCTATAAAGCGGGCAATGTATATCTGTGTTTCAATATTTTTAATTTAGTAGTTCAACAGTAATTCAATGCTAAATTATGCCCCCCCCCCCCCCCTTTACCTCCTGTACGCAACTCCCCTCAGATGTGGAATCCAGTCCTGGGAGCAGACAATGAGCAGCGAGGAACAGTCTTCATCCAGTAAGTATAAGGAAAACTCTGCCCCCTTTGACAAAGGAGGGCAGGATTTTCTTTATGGTCAGTGAAGATTGTCCCTGGCTGCACTCCATACAGCCAGCTGAGAGAGGCAGCATGAAGTCGGTGAAAGGGGAGGGAGGGGTATCCTTTGGAATTGAATTACTGTTGAACTACTAAATGGAAAATATTGAAAAACAGAGTTACATGGCTTTCTGTCTAGGAGGATCAATTGGATCTGTATTTGTTTAAAGGTATTACAATTCTTTTATATAAAAAGCAGTGTTTATTTTTTAATCATTAATCCCTCACTTGACAGTTGTTCTAATGAGCTGATCTGGCAACAGAGGGTTTAATTTGAGGTTAAGTTAGAGTAGGGTGTTGGCAGAGGGTAGTTTATTAGGGATGGGTTAGTTTAATGTAATGTAATTTACATTAACCCAGTCTGTTGCCAGCAAGTCTCCAATGCACTGCACACTTACATGCAATGGAGAGTGTTAACCCTTTGAATGCCAGAGGGTACGCAACGCATTGCAAAGCAGTATGTTGCGTAACCCGCTGGCACTCAAAGGGTTAAGAAGGGTGTTTGTTTTTGGCAAAATGTGTTTTGGGCATTAGAGAACACGGGGCTCAGGCAGGGCAATGGGAGGGGCACTGTGTCTGTCTGTCTGAACTAATTGTAGATAAACAGGCGTATAGACTGCCTGATTTCTCTGCACCAATGCACCATCACCTGAGGTGTTGATGTCAGCATACTTTAGCAATCCCATCTGTCTGCTTGAGGTGCAGACATGTAAGAGTGCAGAGACACCATTTCCAGTGGATCATCTATGTACATAGGTAAAGAGCAGGTGCACACTGCTTTGCTCTTAGGTGCAGGCCAATTCAGTGGAAAGTAACTTAGAACCCGTTCCTGTATTAAGTTGTACCAGTTTATTGATTTGTGTCCTCATGCAAATATGCCAAAAATTCAGGATTCTACCCTTAACAGTTTGTGTGCAATTAGAGAAGCTGTAGTAAAATATCCCTAAATAATCTGGGCTAGCTCTATTGTTTACAGAAACATCCAGCATCTGTCAGTTTTCTGTGTATTTTGACAGAGAAAGGGTTAATTCACAAGTTGCATGTTACGGTTTTAATATATATTATTTTTCTCTATTTTTACACTTTATTTTTATGAGTAGGGGTAAAGCGTACCCCCTCATCCTGAGGCATACACTGATTAATGTGCCTTTATTGTACCTTGTGTCTGCTTTACAAGGTATACATTTAGGTCAGCACATTGGCAAATTCTAGCAGTTAAGATCCATAAATAGTTCTCAATAGAAAGATGGGACCCCAGCCTGTCTCGGATAGCCTGGGATCCCTTACTCAAGTGTAAATGGTGAGAATGAAAGCATGCAACACTAATGATATACCGAAAAGAGGCTCTCATTTTGTTTAACACAATGTCAGGTATACCCATATATGTTTTTTTGGGATTTGTTTGCATTTAAAGGGACAATAACTCCAAAAGATAACTGAATTCAAGAAAATAAGAATCAGGCATAGTTTTCTTGGGGGGCTTTCTGTGCACCTGGGACTGGCCACGGCTCTTCAACAGTGTCGAGATCACAATCTTTAAAAATAAATTATTTTTTTGGAATAGTCTACAAAGTGTGCTTGCAAGCCAGAAAGATCGTGATCTCAGCACTGCTAAAGCGCTGCCGGCTGATCTGTAGACCGGATTCCAAATCTGTCCACTAGATGGCAGACTTGGCTAAAACAGCCAGGAAAAGGGAAATTTACTTTACTTGCAATTATCTCCCAAACCTTTAGACTTATATCATTTTTAATTTTTTTTAAGGTCTACAGTATAAAATAAAATAATATCCCTTTAAGAAGACTAAAGTAAGCACTTTTATGTTAAGACATTTCAATGATACTTAACAGTTCACTTGTGTTTGCTTTCTGGCTGCACAAGAGACTCTTGTTATTCAAGGTTCTGAACAGTAAGGCTTTGTGCGTAAATTGGTTGTTTTTTTCAATAGTACACTAGAGGAGGCCAATACCTGCAGGAATGAATCCAGCTTTTCACATGTAAACTATTGCATTCCTTTCTATGTATTCAAATGGGTGATATTTAACCCTTTGAGTGCCAAAGGGGTATGAAAAGCATTGCAAAGCAATGCATTGTCTACCCCTCAAGCACAGAAAGGGTTTTAAGTAACATTCAAAATAACCAAATTTATGTAAGTGATTTTACTACAAACAATAGATGACACATTTAGCTTTGTTTGTCAGTTTATACAACTGAACTAATACGGCTGACAGGAAGTGACAGTTGGTAATGCCGAGCAGTGCGGAATGTAAGTTATTTGCTAGACATGCCTGCTAGACTTGGAGTAACTGACAAATAAATAAGTTATATATCTTACTAATTATTGTTTTAACCCTTTGGTGCCAGAGGGGGTATCCAACATATTGCTTCTCAACGAGATGGATAACCCTCTGTTACTCAAATAAAAAATGGCTAACAGAAACATATGTTCTTTTAAATTCTCTTTCAAAATTGCCTGTTGCTATAAGGTGACAGATGATTATGCAACAGATTGCAAAGTACTCAAAGGGCTAAACATATTACAACATTTAATACTACAGCATTCCTCTAAAGAATTTAGATAAAATGTTATTTATTATAGTGGATAGTGAACAGGGCTGTCATAAGAGCCTCTCCTCCCCCACCCCTCGTCTGGGATCACATGGACACTAATACTGAATGGTATAGAGAAAACAGGGATAGTCATGGATGCCTGATCCACCCTTCCCCCACTCAGCGCTGCAGATTACAGCCAGCTTGAGTGTTTTATGGTTAACAGCTATGCATTGGGAATGTATACAGGGGGGCTTCTAGGTGGAAATTGTCCGCTTCCCCTCCCCCTTTAGTAACCTTTGTTTGATGTCAATGTAGTGACTGCCCCTTTTTCTGCTGTGTTGTTTGGAAATAAAGCAGTTTGTGCTTTACCAAAAAGGAGCTTGTGTGTCTCTCCTTGAAGTATCCAGGTATATTGCTGTTTGTCATCCCCTATAGAGCAGTTACTCATAGAGAAGTGCCAGGGGAACAGATAGAAAGAATATCCTATACAAACCGGATCTATCAGTGCAGTATATCCTGCATTGCCGGTGGATACACGACTCAAAGTACCGGGTCTTAGTGCTTAGTATAGAGGTTAGCTGTGCAGGTTAGTGAAACCCACAGGCATTAACGGGCCTGAAATGCTATACTTCCTGTGGCAGAGATGCCAGGGCCGTATCGTCACATGAACCTTTCAGCAAAGATCTTTAAATAAATGAACTGGGGTTATAAGTAAAAGAACAAGGACATGTTTTTTTTATGGCCATTTTCCATAACATAGGTCACCCTAAGAGTGAAAGGTAATCCATATTTGGACCTCTTGCTCCTAGTGCCTAGGAAAACCAGCTGCACCTCACTCATAAGGTCCAACAAGGCTGGAACGTGCATCTGGGGTTAGCTGGTGTTCCCGTGCAGAGGGGACTTGAACATCATTTTGGATATGGACTGCCCTTTTAGGCAGTATTAGTGTAATATATATACTTGGGGATTTCTCCACTGTAATAGCACTGGAGAGCTAAAAATGTGATGTTTCTGAGTGGTGACTAGCTGTGGGCGAATGGGCCCGTCATGTTTCCGCAATTAAAATCTTCGCCGTTTTATGACAATTGGCAAAAATTCTTTGCTATTTTTTCAATGGCTACAAAGTTTTCACCCCTTTAATCACTTGTTTTATGCCTTTTCGTTATAAAAATGTGTCATTTTCCAGGAAGTGAAACACAATACAAGCAGCTACAGAGCGAGAGAGAGGTTCTAGGCTGTTGTGTTGTGAATTAATAGCAAAATAAAAGTAGGAGAGGCTCATAGTGACTGCTATCACTATGAGCAAGTTTAATAACAATAAAAGGAGGAGCTGAAAGGACCGTTATGTGTCCATTGAGTCTGAGGAGGAGGAATTGACCACTACCACCAATGCAAAAGTGTCTGGATGCCCTGGTTCCCCAGACCCAATACATAACCCTTAGGGATCTTGGGGATATTTTTATCAAGGGCAGAGGGAAAAGAGGGTAGTAGAGTGAGCAGGACAGATCAGCTAAATGTGCCTGCTGCCAGTGCTGAACCTGCTGCCAGTGTGTCTTGTAATTCTTAGGAGGAGGGAGGAGTTGATGCCAGGTGTTACAGCAGGGGGTCCTAAGTAACACTTACCATCCCCAAGCAGTCCTGCCTCTAGTACAACTAATAAGGTGCAAGAGTTTGTACAGTGTGTTCGGAGTGAAGGAGGGGGGTGATCATCATATTACTAGAGAGGAGGAAGACTGAAACTGATGTGGTCGGTGTTAGTAGTAGTAACAGTAATGGTGCAGCAGCTGGTGGGACTAGCTTCAGGGGAATGGTAGGGCAAGTATTTCAGAACATCCAGGCTAGTGATATTCCAGGTGTTGTAAGTCAAGACAACAGTCTCTCTACACAGTAGTGTGTCCACAGGGGTTAACTGTGTTTGACGTGGGATAATAGTTAACAGTGGGCAGCGTGAAGCACTACCAGCTTAGGATGGTAACCTCTTGGCGAGGTGCATCTGAAACGCAGGGGAAACTCGCAGCAGGAGTGGAAGAGACCCGGTAATCTTAGGCAATAACCCTGAGTGAGTTTCCCCCGCCCCTGTCAGGCCCTCACTCTGGCCCTTTGGAATTTTGGACGCATCTCGCCACGAGGTTACCATCCAAACCTGGTAGTGCTTCACACTGCCCACTGTTAACTATTATCTCACGTTAAGAACAGTTAACCCCTGTGGACACACTACTGTGTAGAGAGACTGTTGTCTTGACTTACAACATCTGGAATATCATGTTCTATTGCCAACTAAAACAGTCAGCAGGAACCAGGACGCAGTTCTTTGGCTATTACGGGAGAGAGACCCACTTGATGTGCATAAAGCCCAAGAAGGGCTATTGTGAGTGCAATTTATTACTTTGTTTTTAACTTTGCATTATTAAAACTATTACACTTAGATTATCATTCTTCTCCTTTTATCATGTGCGCTGTATTCTAAGTGTTTCCAGACCCAGCTTTGCGACTAGTGGACAAGGCCACTATACACTGACTTCTGCGGCATTGACTAGAGAATCATCAATTTCATCAATTCCATCTCATCATCCATCAAATCCATATACCCAGTGATTGGTCATTCCATTCATTTTCATTCCATCCTCATTTCTTTCTCATTGTGGGTAAAATTGACTACTGATTTGGATTATAATTGATTTAAACAGCAATCTTAATGTATTATGTTTTTGTTCAGCTTTATGTTATACTATATGTAGCTTTTCTGTGGTACTATTGTTACACGGAATAGCAGTTCTACTATTTCTGTTTGTAGGAACTGGAGATTATTATCGAGAACTTCCTGAGAAGGTCTCTTTTTTTCTTCTTCTTTTTTCTATTATGGCCCGGACTGTGTTGCTTCGAGAGCGCTCCACCTTTGGGATAATTAGTAGTTTTTATTTACTAGACCAGTAGGGCTTTTTTTTTTCTCAGGACTTTAAAAAAAAAAAAAAATAATAATAAAAATAATAATAAAATAAATAAATAAAAAACATAGGCCTACAAAAAAAATTAAACAAGCAAGCGTAAGTCCTACAAATCAATGTTTCCTCAAGACTAGGGCCTAACACAAATCTCATTTCCTACAACTAATCAATGTTTCCTCAGGGCTTTTTTCGTTGGTAATAAGCCTAAGTCCTACAAATCAATGTTTCCTCATGGTCTGGGCCTAACAAAAGTCTATGTGCTACAAATCGTCCGCTACAAAATACTCTATCTCAAGTCTACCCCAGTCGCAGCTTAAGTCAGCAGATCCCTACCAATTGATTATTTTATTTTTTAATTAACTGTCCCCCCAATGCCAGTAAACAACCCCCCCCAAAAAAATTCCCTGATCAACTGATTCTTTACCCACAGTCCACTAACACAGGCACCCTCATACCCCTTTTAACATTTGCTATGTGTCATGTGTAAATTCAATGTTCCCATTGATTTCTATGGAATGAGCTATGCGAAAAAAAGTGGGAAAGATGCACATTTCGCAGGAAATTATTCACCAAGCAGGAAGTTCCATTATTCGCCAGTTTTGGTTAGAGGGAAATTTTTCACCCATCCCTAGTGGTGACTAGCCATAGAACAAGTCATTGTGCTCTCTATTCTTGCTCAGTGCCTCTTACATTGGTATTTACATTTGATGAAACACTCAATAAAAAGTGTGCATTAACAAATAGAATGAGAGTGGTGGATGGAGGGAGGCGGCTGCAATACAGGAAAGGAAGGCCATAAGCACCCAGTTATGACCAGATTCACCTGTTAACATGACATGCATGTGTGGGACGGCAGAAATACATATATGACATGAAACTACAATTCCACAGAGGTATATAATATTTTTTTTTATACCTCGCAACTCTCCAGATCTGCCCTAGAATTTTAGAGTTAATTACCAGGCCTCCAGGGACAGAGGCTAATTCTCCGGGTCTCTTGAGTTTCCTGGGTAACTCTGACTATTATGACATTTTGCCTTCTTCCCACCCTGTTCTGCCACTTCCCTTCCCAATCCTGGTTAACCTCATACTCTGAATTAAGCAACACCCACTTTTAATGACACAACTCGCGTCATTTACATCTGCCCAGTAGTAGCCCATGAACTCTCTCCAGGGTCTCTACAGAAGAAAGTTCCCAGGTATCTATATTTTATTGTATCGAAGTCATAAAGTTAGCAACTGTTGCTGTAATTAGAGTAGGGCACACATTTCCCTTTCTCTTCCTATCACTTTGTCCGTATATTTTGGTCACAGGTCTTAGGCCAGTTCTAAGGTGGAGCATAGAAACTATTAAAGGATAAGTAAAGTTTAATTATGAAGAAAAAAATATTACGTGGCTTTTCCTAATGGGTACAACAAAAGCACTTGTCCCACAACTGGCAGGTGCTATATTCACAATGCATTGCACATTTATCTGGTCCGTAACAAAGGGTTAATAAAATAACAGCAGTATCAGATATATTTGGCTCAAACTATCTCCCAGCAGCGGGGGTAGCCTCGTTTTACTTTGAAGGAAAATCCTTACAAGAGTGTGCTGCTCCTTAAAGGGACAACAATACCTAAACATATGTGGAGGATTTTTAGTTTAATACAGCTGCCTACACTGCATCATTTAGAGTTCATTTTTCCATTTACATTAGGCGCTCATCATAAGGGATATTATTTTTCTGTAAGTGACTCATATTTAAATCAGTACTAACACTTTATAATGATGGGTGATTTTGATTACAAAATTATTTATGTTTAGCCATTCTTTGTTTAAAACTATAGTTTATGAGCTATTTAGATTTGTCTGTTTCTGTAGATTATCAGGTACTTCCTGGAAGGAAGTGGCAGTTGGAAGGAAAAGAACTGACAAATACATAATGCTAAGTATCCCTGTCTGGGAGCAGTCATTTAACTCACGACGTGCCAGGACCGTCATAATAGTTCTGGCATGTCCATGGACGTTAAAGGGCTAAAGACACAAAATGCAAATATTATGCATGTTCTTTCTTTTCTATACCCTGAGCAGCAAAGAATAAAAATATTGTTTTCAACATTAAAAACCAGGTATTTAAACTTGCTAGTCCCTGCAAATTCTCTTGACCAATCAGCTCTCCTCTCTTCCTATAAACTGGTTTGCACTGCGACCAAATCATCATTAATGGAATAAATTAAACGTCCATAACATCCAACTAGAAGATTTCTTCAGCTAGGAACTCTGATGTGTGTTGATAGTAAACTTGTATTAATCTACTCTGTGAAGACAATATAAGTTATTATAGGGTGGGTAGTGGGTAATACAGGAAGGGATAATATTCACATTTGTGTCTTTAATAAAATTCTGACTACCCTTCACTTTAGTTAGGGAAATCTATGGATTTTATGTAAGAACGGAGGCTCATATATGCACGTTTAAAGCGGATTAATAACTTTCACTGACACAGACTTAATATCGACAGGGTCACTTTAAGAAGGGTGGAGTTTTAAACAGTACCTGTGATGACTTTATACACTAAGCTTGATAAAAGCTTGTGTGTACATGAAATTGATATCAGCTTGATAACGGGACTTTTCTCCTATAAAGCAATACAAACATTTGGTCACTTGAGTGTGCTAATGATGATAAGATGCCTTCAGAATACAGAGTATGTTATAAATATTATCACTGAGTTTTTTTTCAAAGATTTGTGTTGAAGCCTATGAAGAAATTTAGACATAACCAGTGGTAAACACTATTAACAAAGAAAGCTGTAGCCCAGTTTACATCAGCAAGATGAGTTACATTCACTCAGCCATATATTGCACACATATGGTTATCGTTTAACTGATTTTAGTATATGCACTATATCGCAATATTACTATGGTCCAAAACGGAAGTTGGTTGCCAAACATAGGCCTTGATTCAATTGTGTGCAATAAAACAGCCATTAGGGCTAAATTGTCTACAGACCAACAGAAAAAAATGTCAGTATTCAATTGACCTACCAGCTGAAAGGACAATGGGCGTTAGGTCACAGAAAAAGACTTTTGGCCAAACGTCCATTTTGTGCGTTAAGTTCCCAAAACTCATGCTTAAGTAGCATGAATAATGGGATTAAAGGAAAAAAAGCTAACAATTGGTGCCTGAGATCGTTAGCTCAAATCCAGTCACCCTCCCACACCCTAACCCTCTTCTACCCCCAACAGCAAAGTGCCACAATACTACCCTTAACACTAGCATCACTCCCAGATTTGTGTTACACTTACCTGTCATCCACTGTCAGTCTTTTTCTATCTTCCTTTTATTTATTTTTTTTTTATTATTTTAAATGTGTGCCCCAAACATAACTCTGACATATGTGCACAGTTTAACCCCTTGAGTGCCAGAGGGGTACGCAACACATTGCAGAGCAATATGTTGTGTATCTGTCTGTCACTCAGAGGGTTAAGCAATGCATAGATGTCTAAGTTAAAAATGTAGAGAATGCCAAAGAATAAAACCATTGCCCCATACATCCGCTGAGAAGTAATATTGTTAAAACACGTATGGCCTGGCACTCAAGTAATTGCTGGAACAACCACTGTACACAAGAATCAGAGATAACAGAGGACAAGACAATTCTTAATAATAAAAACATGTCCATGTCCCTATAAATCTCAAAGGGTAAACAATACAAAAGATAAGTGCTTCCATCACTATATAGAGAGATATATCTGTTATACCTCCCCCAACTTGAGAGAGCTGATACCACCTATATCTCCCAATTCAAATAAAATGTGCTGGGATCAACTTCTAAAGCACCAAAGACATACACAACACTAAGATGCCACAGATATGTCCCTTTTTAATAGTTATCAACAATGTCGCCAATACGTAGAATTGATTCACTATCAGTAAGCATTGTATCAATATATACAGTTAGCATAAAAAACAACGCAATATGAAAAACCCATCAATCCTGTCTCCTGCACTGTAAACCCCTTAAAAATGAATATTCTGTCCCCTATCTATAGATACCGGTACACCAGATAGTTGAAAGCACTCGCAGGAATCTTTTTTTAGCAGGTATATATGAAAAAAAGGAGTGTAGAAAAATTCTTTCTTAATATATATGAACCAGAGTAGAGTGTTTCTTATTGTATCAAATGTGTTATGAATCCAAAGCCATATGTCTGTCTCCACCAGCCCACAATTGTCTTAAAGGCAATGTTGCAATGTATATAAATGGTGTTCTGTATTAATTCCACTTTTCAAATATACATCATTCTACCAATAGAAGTTCTGCCACAGATGCAAATTACACCATATGTAGTTGTGTGAAAAAGAAAGTATGCCCTCTTAGAATTCTATGGTTTTACATATCAGGACATAATGTTGCTGCCCATCAATCTGGGAATAGTTATAAGGTTATTTCCAAACAATTTATAGTCCATAATTCTATAGTGAGAACGATTATTCAGAAGTGGAAAACATTAAAGACAGTTGCCATGTTAAATGTTAAAGTTCATGACAGTTTTATTAGAAAAAGAACATGGCAGCACGACTTAAGTAATGCACAGCTCCACTTTTGGTGAAAACAAAAACAAAGCATATCAGCTCATACCAGCTGTCAATCACTGTGATGGAGGGGTGATGATTTGGTCTTGTTTTGCAGCCACAGGACCTGGGAACCTTGCAGTCATTGAGTCGACCATGAACTCCTCTGTATACCAAAGTATTCTAGAGTCAAATGTAAGGCCATCTGTCCGACAGCTAATGCTTGGTTGAAATTGGGTCATGTTACAGGACAATAAGCCCAAGCACACCAGCAAATCTACAACAGAATGGCTGAAAAAGAAAAGAATCAAGGTGTTGCAATGGCCCAGTCAAAGTCCAGATCTCAACCCGATTGAAATGCTGTGGTGGAACCTTAAAGGAGCAGTAAACTTTTTTCTATGGAAAGACATTTTTTATAGAGCATTTCCTGCTGAAAAAAACAAGGTCACTCCCATCGCTGTCAGATGTTTTAATCAAAATGTATAGCAGTTTAAATGATCAGGAAGTGAATTTACTGTGTTTACTTCCTGATAGTTCTAACTGACAGGAAGTGACAGGCAGTTTCTGTCACTTTCTATGGAGAACTGTATGTCTCTGACTTTCCTCTCCATTAGAATCTAACAGGACATCTAATTAGTATTTGACCACTAGAGGGCGCTGCTAATGTAAAAAAACATGGGTTTAAACTGTAATAACTCTGGAAATATAAATCTTTCTGCAGTGGGAGTAACTTTAGTTTACTCAATAGGAAAATCCCTACAATATATATTTTTTCATAAAAAAAGTTTACTGCTCCTTTAAGAGAGCTGTGCATAAACAAATGCCCACAAAACTCAATAAAGTGAAGCAACTTTGCAAAGAAGAGTGGGCCAAAATTCCTCCACAATGTAAGAGACTGATAAAGTCATACAGAAAACGATTACTTAAAATTATTGCTGCTAAAGGTGGTTCTACAAGCTATTAAATCACAAGGTGTACTTTTTCATACATGGCTTCTCCATTTTGGCTTTATTTTTGATACATAAATCATTACACTGTGTAATATGTCATGTGTTGTTGTTCATCTGAGGTTGTATTTACCCAGTTTTTAGATGGCTTGCTTTTAAATGGTCATACGCAAAAGAGCGTGCGACCATTTACAGGGGAGGGCTGGCAACTTATGGCCCAGGAGGCAAATACATTCAAGTGGCCCATTTCTATATCGTTCAAGCCCACTGTTATAGAGCTTACAAGGGAAATGGTTTCTGCTACTAGTTTAGCTCCATTTGGATTGTTTCTCTGTGTTGTGATTTGTGTAGCTCCATTTCAATTGTAAGCTTTCTGGTATCAATAGTGTAGCTCCATTTACAGCAGCAATTGGGAGATTTAGTGAGGAGCAGTGGCCCACCAGCCCAGACATATGACCGGCCCAGGGGGCAACTGTCCCCCTGCCCCCCAGGCCAGCCCTCCCCTGACCATTTAACTCTTTCACAATGTCGCCTGCATTAATATAGCGATGTGACAATCTTGCAGTGCATGACAGCGCTAGATTGTCACGTCACCTAGTCAATAGGTGCGCTTAATAGACCCACAAATACTAACTTGAGGAAAAATATACAGTGTGTTTAGAGCAACGCAGAACTTTCGATCATTTCATGATGATCTGGCACTGTTAATGTTATAACCGAGTAAATCAGTATGTGAGCCGATCCTGCCTCTCCTCTTCTCTGTGTGTGCTCCGCTTCTCCCTGTCCCTGTCATTCTGCACACAAAGAAGAGGAGAGGCAGGATCGGCTCACATACTGAGTGATTTACTCTATTATAACATTAACTCTCATACTTATGAGTGAATCAGCATTGAGATGGACTCAGTGTATGCAAGCAGTTATAACTTCAACAACAGTGCCAGAAGATCATCATTAAATGATCTAAAGTTCTGAGTTGTTCTAAACACACTGTATATTTTTCATCATGTTAGCACTTGAGGGTCTAGTAAACCCGCCCATTGACAATCTCGCACTGTCATGCACAGCAAGATTGTCACGTCGCTATTTTTATGCAGGAGACATGGTGAAAGGATACTTTTTAGACCTGCTAAGGAACAGATGATTGTTATTATGTCCTGATAAGTAAAACCATAAAATTCAAAGAAGGTGTACTTTTTCACACAACTGTAGACCTGGTCTTAAGACAGGTATATTGTCTGTATATGCAGATACGCTGAAGACCACTTTTCTTAAAGGCAAAACATATATGGATCTCAGGGATCACTCTTTGTTGTTGCTAAATTGGTGTCAACGATACAGTGTAACAATATACCACATAAAGTGACTATTAGTGAATGCAAAATAATCGTTCATTCCTTTACATCAACCGTCCATTTATCTTATGCCTTCCGTGTTCGATCTGTTTCTCAGCTGGTCTGCCTCTTGTTTATGGTGCCCAGCTTTCTCAAACTCGCATCAAATGTTTGCATTCAGCATTGCAGATAACACCTGCATATTCTCCCCTTGATCCATGACACTCGTGCAATCTGTGAAGAAATTTTCTTACATCCACGATAGACAGAAAATTTCTCCACAGATAGCATGAGTGACTTGGAACAAGAGGACTGTGATGGAACCCCGCTACCTCGACTGGGTAGCTCTGCCAACCTGTGCTCCCTTAACTTGGGACTGCACCCACCGATCTCTCCAGCCACCCAAACCACTAGTTACAATGTAATGTAGGGTGAAAATAAGAACTTTTTATTGAAGAACACACAGGGTTTATATACAAACATAAACGGGTTATCAACACATAGTAGAATACAATAGCATCCAAGCTACTGCACACGACATATGGGAATACAATGGGATGCCAGAGTGAGCATAATTGAGTTTACACATAACTCAATCAAAGGTCAGAATACAATGCATTTCACTCCCCCTTTGCCTTACCCCCCAGCAATACGATCCAAGTTACTTTACACAGAACAACAAGGTGAAATTTCCTGAACAAATACACTGCCCTAGCTGGATAATCTGTAGAGGCCTGGACTGGGCAGACCAGGCTGGGTTTCCTGGTCACCCTTTGCCCCCGGTAAGCACGGGGTGACTTAGACCCAAGATGGAACTTGGAAGCTATGGAAGGAGGTTCCCCATGAATGGAGTCCATAGTCTGTGGGCAGGAGGCTGGCCCTCAGCCCCCCCCCCAGGAGCCCCAGCGATGGAGTGTTCTGTCACAAGGATAGCATGCAGGTGTTATCCAAAATGATGAATGCAAACTTTTGAGGCGAGTTTGAGAACACCGGCCACCATAAACAAGAGGCAAACCAGCTGAGATACGGAACTAACATGGAAGGCACAAGATAAGTGGAGGGTTTACGTAAAGGAACAAGCGATTACTTTGTATTTACTAAGTCACTTTATGTGGTATATTGTTACATTATTTTGTTGAAACCAACTCCGTAACAACAAAGAGTGCTTCGTGAGATCCATTTATGTTTTGCCTTTAAGAAAAGAGCCTATCTGCATATACAGACAACATACCTCACTTAAGATCAACTCTATATGGTGTAATTTGCATCTGTGGCAGAACTTGTATTGGTGGAATGATGTATATTTGAAAAGTGTAATTAATACAGAACACCATTTATATACATTGCAACATTGCCTTTAAGACAATTGTGGGCTGGTGGATACAGCCATATGGTGTGGGATTCAAAAAACATTTGATACATTAAGAGACTCTCTACTCTGGTTCATATATATTAAGAAATAATTTTTCTACACTTTTTTTCAGATTTATAGGGACATGGACGCATGTCCTGATATTACATTAAAGTGTTTTTATTATTAAGAATTGTTTTATCCTCTGTTATCTCTGATGCTTGGGTACAGTGATTGTTCCAGCAATTACTCGAGTGCCAGGCCATATGTGTTTTCATTTTCTTGTTTTTTGAACTTGTGGAGTAAAGGTTCAGGTTGGGCAGTTGAGAATTGTTATATCTTCTCCTTCTCCTGTACAGCTCCACCTAAGTTGTAGAATATTAAGTAATATATTTATTTCAAAACAAAACTGAACTTTAGTGCCAAAAACTCATGTAAATAATCATGCCCCCTATGTGTTCTCCAATGCTGTCGGAGGCAGAGAAAGTAATAGTAGGCAGACCCCCACCCCCTTAGTATTCTCATGGGCCACTGCCTGTTCTAGTGTGAGGGAATATTGAACAGAGACTGCATTTTTATATGGGCAGTCTCAGTTCAAAATGACTCACAGCCATTGGCTAGAATGTGTGCTTAGCACCTCCCAGCCAATCAGTTTCAAGCAGGTTCATTCAATCCCCCACTCAAAACTGACTGGCTGGGAGGTGCATAAGCACACATCCCAGCCAGTTGCTGTGAGTCATTTTGAACAGGGACTGCCCATATTATAAGGCAGTCTCTGTTCAAAATTCCCTCACACCAGCACTGCCTACTTTTCCTTTCTCTGCCACCACCGTTGTCAGCAGAGAAGACAAAGGGGGCATGATTATTTCCATGAGTTTTTGGCACTAAAGTTCACTTTTGTTTTGAACTAAATATATTACTTCTCAGCAGATTCATGGCGCAATGATTTTATTCTTTTGGCATTCTCTACATTTTAATTCTGACATATGTGCAATGCTTAACCCTTTGAGTGACAGAGAGGTATGCAAAACATTGCTCTGTAATGTGCTGCGTACCCCTCTGGCACTCAAGGGGTTAAACTATGCACAGATGGCAGAGTTATGCTTGGTGCACACATTTAAAGGGACAGTAATACTTCGTTTTATCTTTATTTTATTTTGTAGGCATTAAAAAAACATGAAGAATGACATAAGTCTGATCTCTCAAACATTTATGGTTTGAGAGATATTCACAAGCAAAGTTTCTCCTCCTGCCCCTTTTACCTAGTGTAAGCCATCTCTTCTCAGATGTGGAATCCAGTCCATAGACCAGACAGATAAAAGAAGGGGACAATCTTCTTACTATGAAAACAATGAAAACCCTGCTCCCCTTGACAAGTTTTTCAGGTTTTTCCCCTTATCTTAATTGAAGATTGTCCCTCTCTGCAGTCTACCCGGGCACTTCCCTTCTGCTGTGGCTGAACAGTGTTACATCAGTAAAAGGGGCGGGAGGGGATACTTTGTCATTGAATTACTCTTGAACTATAACTCTGACAGACTTGAAATAACACTCTCCAAAGTCCAAATACTATGATGATTAATTAGAGCTGCTTTTATTATGAAACATTACTATCCCTTTAAAATGTTTTTTCTTGATTTTACAGGATTGATGGAAGGAACAGAAGACGACAGAACAGAAGAAGACTGAGAGGAATAAGATAAATGAAGAAGATGGACAGCAGCTGACCAGGGTGCTGAAGACTCCACTGGACATCAGATTTCAATGGCTGTTTTATACCTTAGTTGGATTAACCCTTTGAGTGCTAGAGGGGTACAGATCACACTGCTTTGCAATACGCTCCATACTCCTCTGGCACTCAAAGGGTTAAGCCTGTGAGTGCCAGTGTGGACATATTTTTTCAGTGTTTTGGATGTATGGATATGGGACTTAACTGATGCTTCGGCTGTTTTTTGCGCCCAAAAAAACTGGATGCAGATTTTCCCACGATAAATTGGGTCCCTTAATGGATCTTAATGGCTAACACAGTCAATTAACTTGTATCTCTGCATCTGTATTTTTTGTTTTTTCAGTGGGTGAAAATGCAGCTACATTTATCGCCCGGCAGGTTTTTTTCCGGTATTTTTTCATAGCACAGGTAATTGAATAGCATACCGTGTTTGAAAAAATACCATCGCCTGTTTTTTTTTTTTTCTGGCATCGGACCCAATTGATCGAGGCCATAATCTGTGCATAGCAATAGAGGGTGGTTCTAGAAGATAATCAGGAATCTTAGATAAAAGAAGCTTATCTGGATGATCTACGACAACCTCTGGTTTAAAACTCTCTGTAACCAACGCATGACAATACATATTTAACAATCAAGACTATACTGAATTACAGGCATGGTGCTCTGCGATTGGAGGAAAGCAGACAATTCAAAAAGGGGCAAGATCTAAACCAGGAGATTACAGACCCATGAGCTTGACTTTTGTAGGGAGTAAGATATTAGGGGCTGGATTCTATTGCAGGAAATAAATGTTACCTCCCATTTTAGCAAACGTTTTCCTATTGAAGTCTATGGGGAAACTTAGAGATAAAAGCAGTGATATAATTAGCACCTGCAATAGAATCCAGCCCTAGAAGGGATACCAACAGATAGTATTCAGGACTGTGTGACGACCAATAACATTATTAGTAGAAGTAAGCATGGTTTTAAGAAAAATAGATCTTGCCAAACAAATTAACGTGCATTTTACAAAAGGGCAAATGGTAATTTGGACAATGTGCTACTAATGCAGTATATTTGGATTTTGCAAAAGCCTTTGATATGGTGCCTAACAGCAGGTTACTGTATACACTGAAATCCTATGGTTTGGGAGGTGAGATCTGTGCGTGGATAGAGAATTGGTTAAATTATAGATGTTGTAAATGGAACCTTTTAACCCCTTAACGACCCTTGACGGTCATAGTACGTCAAGGGTCGATTTGACTTAACGACCGTGTCACGGTTTATTATGACTCTCAGACACAAGTTTTAGGTAAAAAAAATCAATTTTATTGAAATAATAAATGATAACTTAGGATGGCAATAACATACATATATATATATACAGAATATAGCACAGACAGAAGGCAGACTCTACCGGTCCTGTCAATATACCGGACAGGACAGTCTTTAGGCTCTACCGGCCTTGCCAATACCGGGTAAGGCAACCTGCAGATGGAATAGCATAACGGTTTTACCGGCCTTACCAAATGACCGGGCAAGGCAGCCTCAATAGATACACAATGTAGGCTCTACCGGCCCTGCCAATACCGGGTAAGGCAACCTCAGATGGAATGTGGCAAAAGGTTCTACCGGCCTTACCAATACCGGGCAGGGCAGCCCAGAGATAATAGCAGCAGTCAGATGGAACTGGCAAATTAGCAGAATCGTTAAGCAGCAAGGCTTTGGAGCAAACCAGCGTCCGCACGCTGGAAACAACACTGAATAGTATAGCCGTTAGGCTTAGCGAGCAAACCAGTGACCGCACACTGGAGTAACAAGCGAGTAGTAAAGCCGCAAGGCTTAGGAGCAAACCAGCGTCCGCACGCTGGGACCAACACAGATTAGTATAGCTGAAAGGCTTTGGAGCAAACCAGTGACCGCACACTGGTGTAACAAGTGAGTTTGTATAGCCGCAAGGCTTAGGAGCAAACCAGCATCCGCACGCTGGGACCAACACAGAATTGTATAGCTGATAGGCTTTGGAGCAAACCAGTGACCGCACACTGGTGTAACAAGCGAGTTTGTATAGCCGCAAGGCTTAGGAGCAAACCAGCGTCCGCACGCTGGGACCAACACAGATTAGTATAGCTGAAAGGCTTTGGAGCAAACCAGTGACCGCACACTGGTGTAACAAGTGAGTTTCTATAGCCGCAAGGCTTAGGAGCAAACCAGCGTCCGCACGCTGGGACCAACACAGATTAGTATAGCTGAAAGGCTTTGGAGCAAACCAGTGACCGCACACTGGTGTAACAAGCGAGTTTGTATAGCCGCAAGGCTTAGGAGCAAACCAGCGTCCGCACGCTGGGACCAACACAGATTTGTATAGCTGATAGGCTTTGGAGCAAACCAGTGACCGCACACTGGTGTAACAAGCGAGTTTGTATAGCCGCAAGGCTTGGGAGCAAACCAGCGTCCGCACGCTGGGACCAACACGGAATTGTATCAATGTCACCAACGCGACCAGGCAGAAGGTCGCCAGGATACTGAAGACAGGTGATGAGATGACAGGAACCAGCAACGATCAGTCAGGTCAGAAAACAGCAGAGAAGTTCAGCAGGAACTGCAACACCAGAGACTAGGCCGGAACCAGGACTGGAAGTACTTCAGCATGCAGGAAACACTGGAACAGTAGAGATCAGGAACTCAGGAACACATGAGATCAGGAACTCAGGAACACTGGAACAGAGGCCCAGCTATCACTAGCATAGTGATAGCAAGAAGGTCAGAAACAACACGAAAGGGCACTCAAAGGGTGCCCAATCCAGGTTTAAATAGTCAATAAGAGGCGGGCTATCTGCAGACAGCCAATAGAAGCCCCCTACTGGTGACAGACAAGTAACTGCAGCAAATCACGGGCACCGTGATAGACCGATGACGTACTATGACCGTCATCGAGTTCCGGGTTCCCCCCGCGGCTGCACGCCGTTCGGGGAGTCCGGAACGCAATGGAGCAAAAAAAAAATTTTGCTCCGTGGTCGTTGAGTCGCGTCTGCGGCCGGATTCCCCGGTCGTTAAGGGGTTAAAGTTGGTCTAAAGTTGTACGTGGGGTGCCACAGGGTTTAGTACTGGGCCCAATGCATTTTTATCTGTTTATTGATCTAGAAGTGGATATTGAAAGTAGTGTCTCAATCTTTGCTGGTGACACTAAGTTGTGTAAAGAAATACATACAGAGCAGGGTGATTTTTCTCTGCAGAAAGATTTGGATAAACTGAGTGAATGGAAGTAAAAAGTGTCAGTTGAGGTTTAATATAAATAAATGTAAGATTATGTATCTAGGCTGCAGAAACAAAAATGCTACATACTACTTTGGGAATCCTCCTTAGAAAAATATTTAGGAGTACTAATAGACAATAGACTTCACAGCAGTGTGCCATTCAGCTGCTACTAGAGCCAATAGGGAACTATCCTATATAAAAAGGGATATAGATGCACTGGTTGGTATATAATTCTACCTCCATATAAATCCTTGATAAGATCACGTCCAGAATACAGAGTACAGTTATGGGCACTAGTTCTTAAAACAAAGACATTATTGATCTGGAAAAAGTGCAGGCATGCAACAAAACTGATAACCGAATTGAAGGATCTGAGTTATAAAGAGAGTCTAGCCAAACTGGATTTGTTTATAGTAAAGAAAAGATATCTAACAGGTGATATGATTATCATTTACAAATACATTCAAGGTCATCTATGTTACTGTGTAAACTGAGTTCAACCAGGAATACCCATACAATGCCTTCTACATAACTATGAATCATATGTCAGACTGGAATGCACTATTTACATACTTCTGATCTACCTACTTAATATATCTGATGCCTTGAAAACCTGTATCTGAAACGCACAATGTTTATTTATCATATCTGTGTTACTGTATAAAAATTATGTAAAAAAAATAAACAGCGATAACGCTATCATCTGCGATGGAATCCATCCCTAGATTAGGTGCACTAAGTGGTTATAACATAGAATAATGTAGAGAATGTAACCACTTTAAAGGTATAGTAATGTTTCAAAATAAAAGCAGCTCCAATTAATCTTCATAGTATTTGGGCCATGGAGAGCGTTATTTCAATACTGTCAGAGTTGTAGTTTAACCCCTTAAGGACCGGGAAAATCTGAGGTCATTTTCCCTTAAGGACCGGAGGAATTCTGACCTTTTTGACTATGTCTTTGTTCAACAGTGTTTTCCTCTTAGGCTTTTATTCCACCCCCATACATTATATACTGTTTTTCTACGCACAAATAGGGCTTTCTTTTGATACCCCACTTATATAGATAACCCACCATTTACTTTATGAAAATTAAAAAAAAAAGTAAAAAAAACCCCACCATTTTTGATTTTTCTCTTGGGCTCAATTGGCCACAAAGGGTTACATTTTTATGGAGACTGCATGAAAAGTATGACCGGTCAGTCATACCTACAAAATGCGCAGTTTAAAGTGGCCACTGTCCCCCATGGGTGAAAATCCCCATGTCCCTTTTTCCCACCCTATTTTGACACTTTTTTATCCCTGGCATTTGGTGGTGTATATAAGTGTATTACATGGCTCCACAACAATCACACTTGCAATATTGTTTAATTATATATATATATATTTTTTTTTTTATAATTTTTTTTTTTTTTGTAAAAAAAGTGTGTTGTGTTTTTTTTAAAAAGTGTATAATTGCAGGTCAAAAATTGGCCTGCATTTAGCCAGCCTCCTGCACCAGTACTGAAGGGGTTAATACCCCCAGCTGCTATATTTTTTTTTACCACTAGGTCTACTTCTACGTCTACTTCTGTCTCCCCTACTTTGATAGCAAGGCAGACGAGACAGGCACAGACAGCATGCTGTCTCTGTCTGCCACTATGCCTTTACATGTGATCGCTGCTACGGCGATCACATGAACTGGCACAAGCAGGAAGGGCTGAGACTGAACGCCCCGGTCTCGGAGTGCTCAGTCTCAGCCTGGAATTAATGATAGCAGCGTGCACGGAGACACGCTGCTATCATTTAAGCCATGACGGTCCTAAGGACCGTCATGGGTCGTTAAGGGTATAACAACCCATGACGGTGCAGGACAGTCATGGGTCCTTAAGGGGTTAAGAGTAATTGAGTCATAAAGTATCCCCCTCCTACCCCTTTTACTGATGTAACACTGCTTACCTCTGAACAGAAAGGTGGTGTCCAGATGACTTGCAGAGAGGGACAATCTTCAATTAGCATAAGGGAAAAACCTGTCAAAGGGGGCAGGGTTTTCATTGTTCTGCGAGCAGTCTGGTCTTAATACCAGATTCCACATCTGAGGGGAGGTGGCTTACACTTGGTAAAAGGGGTGGGAGGGGGATACTTTATAATTCAATTACTCTTGAACTACAACTCTGACAGTATTGAAAGAACACTCTCCATGGCCCAAATACTATGAAGATTAATTGGAGCTGCTTTTATTTTGAAACATTACTATCCCTTTAAAGAAAGGGTAAAAAACCTCTATGAAGAAGAGAATTGTTAGAGGAAATATGTCCAAAAAATATTAATGGTCCATGTGCTTAGAATGGAATCTTATCCCATAATTTACCATATAGCTGTATACATTTATAACCTCCTGGGAAGCTAGAGACATCTCCAGCTCATTACTTCACAATGTGTTGGAGATATCTCTAGAAACCAAGATTTAAACTGAACTGATTGAATGGAGGTACTTATAATATCTTAAGCATGTCAGGCTGGAAACCTTATGATTTAACCCTTTAAGGACCAGGAAAAACTGAGGTCGTTTTCCCATAAGGACTGGAGCAATTCTGACCTTTTTGACTATGTCTTTGTTCAACAGTGTTTTTCCTCTTAGGCTTTTATTCCACCCCCATAAATTATATACTGTTTTTTAAGCACAAATAGGGCTTTCGTTTGATACCCCACTCATATGGATAACCCACCATTTACTTTATTAAAATTAAAAAAAGGTAAAAGAAAATGTAAAAAAAAACACACCATTTTTGCTTTTTCCTCTTGGGATCAATTGGGCACAAAGGGTTACATTTTTATGGAAACTGCATGAAAGGTATGATCGGTCAGTCATACCTACAAAATGCACAGTTTAAAGTGCATTTAAAGTTTATTTTGACACATTTTTTATCACTGACATTTGGCGGTGTGTATAAGTGTATTACATGGCTCCACAACAATCACACTTCCAAAATTGTTAAATGAGATTTTTTTTTTTAGATAAAATATTTTTTTGTAAAAAAAAAAAAAAAAAGTGTGTTGTGTTTTAAAAAGAAAAAAAAATGTATTTTCATTTACCACTAGGTGTCTCCTCTCTACTTCTGTCTCCCTTACTTTGATAGCAAGGGAGACAGAGGCAGAGGAGACACACATTGACAGCATGGTTTTTGTACTGCCTCTGTCTCTCAGAATGCCGGTACATGTGATCGCTGCTACGGCGATCACATGAACCAGCACAAGCAAGAAGGGCTGAGACTGAACGCCCCAGTCTCGGAGCGCTCAGTCTCAGCCTGGAATTAATGATAGCAGCGTGCACGGAGGCACTCTGTTATCATTTAAGCCATGACGGTTCTGGACCGTCATGGGTCCTTAAGGGGACAACAACCCATGACGGTCCAGGACCATCATGGGTCCTTAAGGGGTTAAAGTCAGGCAAATGATGCAGCAAAGCAGGATATTAGCTTGTATGGGAGGAGGCTTTGGCAGCAGAAAAAGAGTTTCTAATGCCGTGGATCACTAGTTATATCTCATCTAGGATATGGTGTACATACTGGAGGCCAAAATCTCTAAAATGACATCAATAAAGAAAAGTATGCAGAACATAACAAGGATACTTACACTGATGGCAGTTGCTTTATTAAACGTTAGAACCATTCAACCTCTCACAAAGTGATAAAGCTGCTACTACTACATTCTATGGAGAACTCTTAAACAAGGGTAGCATTAAATATATTAACCCTTTGAGTGCCAGAGGAGTATCCAACGCATTGCGTTATGGCAGGATTATCACCCAACATGAACAAAAACATTGAGTGTGACAGATGTAGGTTGGAGGGTTTCTTAAAGAGTCTTCACATTTGGGTGCCCTTTCATGAGAGAGGGGGAGACTCCCCTTTAACATTCAAGTGTACTCTTTAAACTTTGAGTGCCAAGGGTTCAGCAAAGTATTGCTTCACAAGTGATCAACCAGCATTCTATAATTCTTTAATCCCTTAATGACCCTTGACGGTCCTAGTACGTCATGGGTCGATCTGAGGTAATGACCCATGACGCACTATGACCGTCATGGAATTCCGGGGTCCCCTCGCGGCTGCACGCCGTTCGGGGAGTATGGAATCGAAAAAAAAAAAGCTCTGTGGTCCTTTAGTGACCACAGCGTGCCTGCGCATTCGGTCGTTAAGGGATTAATAAACAGATGTGTTTAGATGTAAACCCAGATCCCACGCATGCATGCACATACACATACATACTTGCACACACACAATATTTATAAATATACTTGTGACTGGTATAATTTTTCTCAGGCTGGTGGTACATACTAAGTACAGTAGGAAATTCCATGGTTTCAAAGATATTGATAAGTTTGAATTAGGGAAATGTATTAAAATGTGACCTGTTTTTTCCTATAATGCCAAATCCTGGAAACATTTGTGTTCAACGGCCTAGGGAAAGAAAGTCATGTGACTCCTCATTTGATGTAGTTGGTTCTCTTCTTTCTAAAACGGTATGTCTTGTTTACCTTTTAATAATATTTTAATTATTACAGCCATTTTAGTACCGGCAGATTAATTTTGAAGAATGTAAGTAAAATGGCAGGTTTTGACAAGGGTAGTTTTGTGTCTTTGCCACCTCCTGTGGCATATCAGCTCTTACCAATTGGGTGACATTTCTCTCAGGAGAGGATCTGCAAATCAATCCATCAGAAAATTCCATAGTTTTGAAAGAGTTCAGTAATTTCTTTGCATCTTTTCCTGAGTTTGTCTTAAAGCTGTTGCTCAGCATACACATACTCTAAGGAATCCATGTATAAAGTGGAATCTGAGACAAAAAGGTGATTCCTTGTTAAACTTATTTGCCTATGCCTACCCAGAATCCCTTGCAGTAGTAACAACACTGCAAATGTGAGATTTCTGTGGGAAAAGCATGTCTTATGGCTTGACTGGTGTGTCAAATTTTTGTTTAACATTGTATCTACCACACAGTAACTTTAAAGGCGCAGAAGTTAAAAAATATATATATTTTTTTATTTTAGAGCCATCTTCTGGAAACATTTGAGCACACAGGGTTAGGAGTAGAAAGGCAAGTGACCCGAATTTAATAGAGTAGGTTAATTTCAAAACTGTACCCCTTGCCTTCCTTTTCTTTTTGTCTGCAGTTACAACCATTTAAGTGTGGGGATGTTATATTATCCCCTTAAGGAGCACGGACCCTTTTTTTTTTTTCGAGCATCCATTCTAGGATTTCCCGAACAGTGTGCAGCTGGGCGGAGAGCCCTGAATTCCATGACGGTCCTGGCACGTCATGGGTCCTTAAGGGGTTTTAAGGGGGAAAAAAAAAGGCTGGCTGGAGATGATGGAATTTGTAGTCCCAAACCGGTGGTGGTCTGACAATTTACTACCCCTGCCTTGGAGAATAACTGATTGTTCTCTGGAACATAGATGTCCACTACTTGCTTACTTTCTATTTAACCCCATGAGAACCAGAGGGCTGTGCAAACTGTTAATATAGTTTTGTTTCATGTTTTGTTTTCTTATCTCTGAATTGCTATAAACAAAATGCACATAATTTCCTCTTTGCCAACATTGCCCAAAGCATATAACAAAACATTTAAGGAATGTGCACACGTGCTATCAAAGGATCCATAAAGTTTTATTATGGCGTTTTCATTTCACAGTAAAACATTGGTACCCCACTGCCAGCAACTGATTTTTTTCAAGAGTTCTAATAGTTCAACCCTTTGAGTGCCAGAGGGGTATGCAACGCATCGCTCTGCAATGCACTGCGTGCCCCTCTGTCACTCAAAGGGTTAAACTGTTACAGCCTGTGGAGTTGTTACTATCACTTACTATGTCAAAATTTAACCAGCGGCTCATCTCTTCCACTGAATGCCATAGAATAAATGTTTAGACACCGGGGGGGAGATGCACTAAAATGAGACAAGGGGCCAGGCTGGCGTTATGATGACAAAGTGGTGTCAATGACATATAGACAGTATGCACTGTGTTTTAGCCATCATAACTCTGTGAGTCCTACAATCCTACACAATCCACCGACATCACCATGAATCTGCCATGCCTTCAACAGGTTTATGATTTTGCAACAATTGCTTATTTGCATAGGGAAATGCAGGTTAATGAGCCATTGTCATTTTCATATGGGTGTGTTTATATGCATTGTGGCACATCACCACCTGTACTACGCTCGATGTCTGAGTTCACAGTCCTAACATCACCAACCTCAGGCTGGCGATGTTGGGGTCTCCCTTTAGCTCTCTATGGAGCCAGATGACAGCTTGCTCTCTCTACTGGAGAGCAGAGACAGCAGCTTCTGTCATTTAACACTTTTAGTGCCATAGTGATGTTCACTGTACACCCTTGAGGCACTGAAAACATTAACAGCCATTTCCAATATTAACTTATCATTGAGAGAATGGCAGAAAAGCTAGGATATGTCATAGCTTATCTGCCATTCTCTCAATGATAACTTGATCCTGGAAATATCTGTTAAGAATGTAACCCCTTTAGTGCCACATTGGGGTGAAATGAACATCCCTATGACACTGAATGGGTTAAGGGAGCAATGCTGTTTGTGTTGCTTAAGTCTGAGTGAAACCTCTCCGATTTCTCAGTGGGCACTTGGGAGAGCAAAGAGGATGTGCTAACAATTCAGGTTTGTCCATCTGCTGGCAATGTGTAAGGGAAGGCATACCTTACACATCACCAGCATTCTGACAAACCCGCAAGCTAATGAGCACATTCTCCAACCTCCCCTTATGTACTTTACCCTTTGAGTGCCAGAGGGTTATGCAACGCATTGTAAAGCAATGTGTTGCTTACCCCTCTACATAGTAACATAGTAGATAAGGCTGAAAAAAGACATGCGTCCATCAAGTCCAGCCCATGCCAATAACACCCCTGTTGATCCAGAGGAAGGCAACAAAAGAGCCCTCTGGAGCAATTTCCAATGTAGGTGTGTAGGCGTGTGTTTGTGTGTGTTTGTGTGTGTTTGCATGTGTTTGCATGTGTTTGCGTGTGTTTGCGTGTGTTTGTGTGTCTCAAATAGTTCCCCGGGTCAATATCCTATTTGCTTTGAAGCCATCTGTCATAACTGTCAATATTGTTCTGTGCTAGATGGGCATCCATTGCTTTTTTGAAAGCAGTTACATTATCTGCAAGCACAACATCCCGAGGCAAAGAATTCCATAGCCTTACCGCCCTTACTGTAAAGAATCCCTGCCTGTGTTTTAGTCGAAAGCGCCTTTCCTCAAGTCTTAATGGATGACCTCTTCTTCTTAGCTCAACTCTTTGCAAAATAATTAATTGGAATTGACCTTGAATGTATTTGTAAATGGTAATCATATCACCCCTTAGACGTCTCTTCTCTAATGTAAACAAACTCAGTTTGGCTAGTCTCTCTTTATAACTCAGATCCTCCAATCCCTTTATCAGTTTTGTTGCATATCTCTGCACCTTTTCCAGTTCAGTAATGTCTTTTTTTAGAACAGGCGCCCAAAATTGTACTCCATATTCTAGATGAGGCCTAACCAAGGATTTATACAGAGGTAGGATAATATTAGCATCCCTTGCTTCTACACCTCTTTTTATGCAGGCTAGTACTCTATTTGCTCTTGCAGCAGCTGAGTGACTGCACACTGCTGTGAAGTCTATTGTCTATCTCTGTATGTATTTCCTTACATAGCTTAGTGTCATCAGCAAAGATTGAGATGCTACTTTCAATTCCCACTTCTAGATCATTAATAAACAAATTAAAAAGCATTGGGCCCAGGACTGAACCCTGCGGCACCCCACTTATAACCCTAGACCAATTTGAAAAAGTTCAATTTACAACAACTCTCTGCCATCTATCATTTAACCAGTTCTCAATCCATGTACAGATAACACCACCCAAACCGAAGCCTTTTAATTTATGCAGTAACCTGTTGTGAGGCACTGTGTCAAAGGCTTTTGCAAAATCCAAGTATACTACATCAACAGCAATTCCCCTGTCCAAATTACTACTCACTCTTTCATAAAATGCAAGTAAATTAGTCTGACATGATCTGTTCTTCATGAAACCATGCTGATTTCTACTAATGATATTGTTTGTCTTCACATAGTTCTGAATACTGTCAGTTAATAACTCTTCTAGTATCTTACCCACTATGGAAGTCAAGCTCACAGGTCTATAATTTCCTGGTTTGGATCTTGCTCCCTTTTTAAACAATGGAACTACATCAGTTTTCCTCCAATCACAGGGCACTATGTCTGATGAAAGCGAATCAATAAATATTAAGTATAATGGTTTTGCTATTACTGAACTAAGTTCCTTAAGTACCCTTGGGTGTATACCGTCCGGACCAGGCGCTTTATTCACTATAACCTTTTCCAGTCTCTTTAGGACCTTGTCCTCAGTAAGCCATGTAGATGTTGGGGGAAATTCCATGGTTTTGTCTGTTTGCCCACAGCATGTCATTTCTGCTTCCTTTGTATATACTGAAGCAAAGAACGTATTTAGGGTGTCAGCCATAGCTTTATCCTCACTAATCAATTCACCTGTTTCAGTCCTAAGAGGACCAATATCAACCTTAACTTTTTTGTTGTTAATATACTTGTAGAATTGTTTAGGGTTTTTCTTGCTCTCATTTGCAATGTTTCGCTCATTTTCTATTTTACTAGCTTAATTGCTTGTTTGCAGATTTTATTACATTCTTTATATTTTTTAAATGATGCATCTGACCCGTTTGACTTAAATACCTTAAAAGCCTGCTTTTTATTTCTCATTTCCCTGCTAACCACATTATTAATCCACATTGGTTTTGCTTTACTTCTCTTGTGCTTATTCCTCAATGGTATATATTGACGTGTATATTTGCCCAAGAGCATTTTAAATACATTCCATGATTCTTATGCATTTTTATCTTTGAAAATTACATCCCACTGGATATCCTTTAAAGCTTCTTTTAACTTTGTAAAATTAGCCTTTTTGAAATTGAATGTTTTGGTTAAACTCTTGCTATTGGGTTTCTCATAACAAACTTCAAAGGATACAATATTGTGGTCACTGCTGCCCAAATGTTCCCTTACCTGCACATTGTTTACAATGTCAGAATCGTTTGAGAGCACTAGGTCAAGCAAGGCCTCTTTTCTAGTTGGCTCCTCTACTAGTTGGGACATAAAATTATCATTTAACATACTTAGAAAAATATTTCCCTTTGTTGTGCCTGAAGTCATATTGCTGGCACTCAGAGGGTTAATTCTCAGTGCATATGGACACATGTGTCTTCACTGCCAGTTCAATGTGCTCGCCACACATCGCCATAGCGTTGTTGCTTAGTGCATCTCCTCTGGTGAACAGTCTGGACACCAGATGGCACTGTTATGGTAAAATAACCATTTAACCTGTAATATTTTTGGAACTAAGCATCTAACAGCAGTAGGAATATCCCTATCTCTGTTTTTTTTTAATGAAGGTTTTACTGCTTCTTACATATATATCTTAATTATGCCCTTGAAATGCTTATTACATGCCCATAATGGACACATTATTATACCAAGCATGTGGACTGCACATATCTCCCATACTATGTTTATAATGTCATATTATATCCAAGAGACACAATATCTACCATACTAGTCTGCTCTGGAAATGCCATTAATGGTACATGGGTAGAACAGTTCTATATGTAACAGTTCTCACTGTACGATTTTCTTTCCTATTCTTCCCTACTTGTCAGCAAGAATGAGGCCTCCAACTACTTAAAAGAAATCATTTTCTACCCAGCTTATTAACCAGTTCCTGTTCTAGTACACTCCATGATTTAACCCTTTGAGTGCCAGAGAGGTATGGGTAGGATACAGATCTGGCACTCAAAGGGTTAATGTTCTTTCTACTTTTTCTTTCTTCCTTTTTTCTTTTCTAAGTTCTAAGGGGGGTCCATTACTTCTCCATCACCACGCTCCCCAACTGCCCCAATTACAGACAGTCCTTCCCATGTTTCAGACTAAAGACTGCAGTCCTGGGCAACCGCTCACATCTCTTCTTACACCAAAAGTAATGCATAGAGAGCAGCGTGCCCACAGAAAGATACCACTTTGGTACATCCACTTAGGGTGCCCCTTATTTTCTATAAAGATGTGTGTTGCGTTTCAAATAATTATTTATGGACATGTTTAACCCTTTAACTGCCAAAGAGGTATCCGATACATTGCAAAGCAATGCACTGGATACCTTTCTGGCACTCAAAGGGTTAATGCACAACATGTTCATTTTGGTTATTCTTATTGTGAAACCTAAGAGTGTATATGTATTATTTATTTGTACTCTTAATAACATCCTTTAACAAATGCCAAATAAACTGTTAGAGGCCTCCTAAAAAACCTAGATTGAGTGTTAGGGGTGCCCTGTACAAAGAAAGTAAAAGAAAACATTAAGAAGCACTTCTACAGATCTTTTTTCCTAGTATTTTACCAGGAAAAATACATTGAGATTGCCTCTTATTTTGAAGAATGTCCTGGGTACTCATTTTATCCACCTCAAAAGGGTGAAAGACTGAGTTGACCTTTCCGAGACTAGAACCTGCGTCCTTGAGGTTTGAAGAGATTCTACAGCTGGTGCATTGACCAACTGAGTCATCTCACCTACATTCTTTCTTACCAAAATGTCACTCTCACTCTATATTATCTGTGAACACAGCAAAAGCTTTTCCTGGAACATCTGCCAAATTCACACTCCATCCTACAATCTCTTTCATTGTTATTTACACTCTCATCACCTCCAACTACATGCAACATTTATAGCATCATTTATCATATTTAAGTGATGCAATTCTGGAGCATATCAACTGCACCATGGAGCTGAAATGACAATTCCTAAATCTCCCATTGATTTAAATGGGCAATTTAAACCTTTGATTGTTAGAGAGATTTCCATTGCTTTGGAATGCTTTGGAGCATTCAAAGAGTTAAAACCACAATTTAACCCCTTAACGACCAGCCGATTGTCGCTGCGACACGACTTAAGGACCGCTGAGCGTTTTTTTTTTCTTTTGCCAGTTCCGGACTCCACGAACAGCATGCAGCCACAGGGGGAGCCCGGAACTCCATGATGGTCATAGTACATCATGGGTGGTTCAGTCAGATCGACCCTTGACGCACTATGACCGTACAGTTGATTTTCTCCAAAATGAAGATCTTTAGCTTGATAAATAAGGCCCTTACTCTCCAAATCTTCCCAATGTGTACCACCTCCATCTCATTCAATACACTCTTGCTCAGAGGCGTAACTAGAATACCCCAGGCCCTGATGCAAAAATTGGCATGCCCCCCCCCCCCCCCCGACCACAATGCCCACATTGGGTATCTCCACATTGCCCCCAGTGTCCACCTCTCCACATTGCACCCAATGTCCAACTCTCCACATTGCCTCCAACTCTCCACATTGCCCCCAATGTCCAACTCTCCACATTGCCCACATTGGGTATCTCCACATTGCCTCCAATGTCCACCTCTCCACATAGCCACAAATGTCCAGCTCTCCACATTACCCCCAACTCTCCACACTGCCCCCAATGTCCAACTCTCCACATGGCCTCCAACACTCCACATTGCCCCCAGTCAGGGCTGGTGCACGGAGTTTTGTCACCCTAGGCAAAACCTCATTTTGCCGCACCTTTGGTTCCACCCCTTGTGCATGCCCATTTATACCCTGCCCACTTAAAACTCACCTCCTTTAATGATTGTTACCTTTTTAATGATGTCATCTCCCTGCGCTCTGCATTACAAGAGTGCCAACAAGGGAGCTCAGCTGATAGAGATCCATGGTGCGTAGTGGGGAGATCGCAGGGGGCGGCTGGGCTCCTGGAGTGATGGGCCCGGTTGAAGGTGCGACCCCTGCTTTCGCTAATATCACGATCAATTATGATCCTTGTAATAATAATAATTTGAAGATTTTGAGTTTGTTCTTTATGAATATTTTACCAGGGAGAAATGGGTAGTCTGAGAAAATTTTCTAAGATAATCTGTCATCCCTCTACATCAAATATACGTAACTAGTTGAAGAGCCCATGTACATGGGCCACAGTGCCAGGCAGCAATGGCCGAGGTTCAGTCATGCACAGTAGAGACTGCCCGCGATGCGGCTGATAACGGAGTGGGGCGCTCAGAATTCAGACTGTAGTCCTCTCTGCGCACCTTCGGTTATCAGTTCTGTTATCAGCCGCAGAGCGGGCAGTCTGTACTACACATGACGGCTTCTGACAAACATACATTAGCGAATTATTACATAGGATGTCAGTGTAGGCTTGTGTCACTGATATAAACAATAATAAATCCTTATCAGCCTATAGGCTTGCAGATAGTAAAGTGATATTTACCAGCATTAATATTAAACAGACTGACATGAGAGGTATATTTTTAATTATAAAGGAAAACTGCAAAATACAAGAAATCTATATCTAAATAAATGTTTTGGGCCATATGCACATAACGAAAGAGTAATTATTCTGGAGCAAACTAACTATACCATAAGAGGAAAAATTAAAACATCATACTGATTTAAATGGAGATTTTAGCAATTCTAGACGTCTCCACTGTATTTCTCTACAATGAGTTGAAGACATCTCTAGCATTCAAACAGCTAAAAGCTCCATGCAAATGAATGAGAATTCTGGTAACTTGTATTTGGTGCAGTTGGTTTGCTCTAGAACTGCTCCCCTTTTCTGTTGTGAATAAGACCCTTGGGGTTATTTGTAATAAAATAAAGAGCAGCAGTTCTGGAGGACATCAACTGATCCATAGGGGTAAAAAAACATTCCCAAATTCCTATACATTTAAATAGGGGTTGTAATGTGTTGGAGAAAACATAGTAACATAGTAAAGCAAAACCTCCTTTAACCATAAGGAATTTGTCTCTCTCTCCAATGGTGCGATTGGTTGACTCAAAGTAAGAGTGGTAGAGTAAAAATGATACCTTTATTGGCATTATGGCTCTAGAATGCAAGCTTTTAAGACACTAGGGCCTCGATTCAATTGAGGTCATTAAAGTGATAGTAATGTCTAAAAAAAACTTTTTTGCATTTAGAAGAGCTTAAAAAGCTGATCTATATGCAAAAAAAAGTATCTCTCAAACCGCTATAGTTTAAGAGATACAGGTGTTTAAAGTTTGATTTCTCCTACTGACAGCTGTAAAGCTGTCAGCAGAAGATCCGTGTCGGTCGACACGGAGGCTCTTGAGAAGTGCCGAGATCTCGTTACTTACACGGAATCCCTTCATTGGAATGGTCTAAAATGTGTGCCTGAACACTAGGCACACGTTTTAGACCATTCCAGTGAAGGGATTCTGTGTAAGTAACAAGATTGTGGCACTTCTCATGCGCCACCGTGTTGACAGACACGGATCTCCTGCTGACAGCTTTACAGCTGTCAGTAGGAGAAATCAAACTTTAAACGCCCGTATCGCTTAAACCATAGCGGTTTGAGAGATACGGTTTTTTGCATTTAGATCAGCTTTTTAAGCTCTTCTAAATGCAAAAAAGGTTTTTTTAGACATTACTAACACTTTCAAACACCCTATAGGGTAAAATTGGCTAAGAGCCCTATAGCAAAACATGCTAACAGAGACATTCAATTGCCCTACCAACTGAAACCACAATGTACGTTGGGCCAAAGAATCTGACTTATGGTCAAATGTCCGTCATGTGTTTTTAGTTCTCAAAACTCATGCTAAATAGCGTGAGTAATAGGAACAACAAAGGAAAAAAGTTAATGATCGGTATTTGACATACTTTCAAGCACCGAGCATGAGCTCAAACACACACAGTCACCTTCCCAAACATTAACCCTACACTACTCCTAACAGTGAAATGCAATAATACTACCCCTAACACTAGCCTAACACCCACAGCTGTATAACACTTACCTGTCATCCACTGTCCATCTTTTCTGTCATCTTCAGTCTTTTTTGCTCTCCATCGGTCTTCTCCTCTTCTGTTTTTTTTTCAAATAGTTACCTGTAAAGAAAAAAATAAACATGAAAAATGGTCGACAAACTTAACTTGGAAATATATGCATTGTTTAACCATTTCAGAGGAATGTGCTGCATTCCTCTCTGACACTCAAAGGATTAAAGTAATGCATCCATCCCAAGTTGCAACATAATATTCCCCCCAATCGAAAAATCAAGTGTCCCAATCCATTTTGTAAAAACAAGTTTTTTTTTCCAAATAGAAATATAAAGGCTATTGTGAAAATATTGGTGCATTGGAATGAATAACAAGTTGTAGGCTCTGCCGCTGTTGCCGGCAGTGGCAGAAGGAACTGAGACTGACAAACTCTCCCCCTTGGTACCTTTTGGGCCGATGCCCCAGCCAGTGTGTGGGAAATTTCAACAGAGACTGGCTTTTATATGGTCAGTCTCTGTTCAAAATGTCTCCCAAGCGTCCTCTGGCTTTTTTATGGCCAGTCTTCGTTCACAATGTCTCCCAGGCGTCCTCTGGCGTTTATATGGCCAGTCTCCATTCACAATGTCTCCCAGGCGTCCACGGGCTTTTATATGGCCAGTTTCCATTCAAAATGTTTCCCAGGCATCCCCATTCCTCATCCCCCCACTAGGAGCTGATTGGCTGGGATATGCATAAGACATTTTGAGACATTATGACAGATACTGGCCATATAAAAGCCAGTCTCTGTTCAAATTTCCCACACACTGGCACGGGCATCAGCCCAAAAGGTACCAAGGGGGAGATTTTGTCAGACACACTTTCTGCTGCCACCACTGCTGACAGCGGCAGAACTCACAACTTGTTATTTATTCCAATGCACGAATATTTTCGCATAAGCCTTTATACTTCTATTTGGTACGAAAAATAATTGTTTGCTAAATGGATTGGGACACTGAGTTTTTCGACTGGGAGAATATTGTGTTGCAACTTGGAATGGATGCATTACTTTAACCCTTTGAGTGCGTTGTGTACCCTTCTAGCAGTCAAAGGGTTAAACAATGCACATATTTCCAAGTTATGGTTGTCGGCCATTTTTCGTGTTTATTTTTTTGTTCTTTACAGCAAAAGGAGACTGGTTTAATGGGTTTCAATGGGCACAAACTATAGCGCCCAACGTGTTTTTTTTTTTTTAGCCAGTAGTGCTTGAAAAAAATGCCGGTGGGGTTTTTTTCTTGGCGTCGGACCTAACTGAATCGAGGCCTAGGTCCCTTCTTCAGGGATAATAACAATGAAGGCTGAATACACAATGCATGACAGGTTAAATACTCATCCAGATTATAGGATGTGCTTCTGCTTCATTTGTTTGTGTGGTACATTGTATCTTCCATTGAAATAGGTAAAGGGTGATGCCATAGAAAAAAGCAGGAGACTGGTGGAGCAAAAGGTACAAATTATTGTGTGGTTTTAAAATGTATTCATTGTTGTGTTGACGCTATTACAACATGTGATCCCCTGAAGAAGTGCTATTTTTAGTACGAAATGCGTAGGGCGTATATATGATCGTCACTCTTTAATTTATGTTGTTACTCCAATAAATATCCTTAAATTTTGGATTGTGAGCTTTAGAATATCGTTGGTCTGGATATAAAGAGCTTTACAATAGTGCTGTTTTGTAAATTAAAAGTCTGAATAAGGATGAAAGACTGAGGACCACAAAAAAAACGAGGAGCATTTTATTCATCATTATCTGGTGAGCCTTTCTTATGGAGGGCCTTTAATAAGTATATATTTACAGATATTCTCTCAGAAGGGTCTGCGCCCTTTTCTTTGTGTTTTCCCCTGGAGCAAAAATTATACCATTATTGGTTAACTGAGCGACTCTACGATGCAAGACTTCGGTATCCATTTAAATGGTCGTACGCGAAAGAGCGTGCGACCATTTGACACATTTAACATGTTGCGTGAATAAAAATGTCGGCATGACAATCTCACGCTGCATGACAGTGTGAGATTGTTATGTAGTGTATTGAAAGGACGCAGTAGAAATCCCTAGCCTTAACATCCTACCTGGATGGGGGTTATCTTTTAAACTGCAAGCTGTGTGTGTTGAGTTGGATGAAGCCTCTCTGGAGGAAGGCCTGGGCCAAGTGTAGTGCTCCCTCCTCTGTGACCATGTTGTACTGCTGCTGTTGTCCATCTTGCATAAATAGTTTAGCCACTGCTGAAATCGGGACAGTGTAGGAAGAGTATTGACAGGAAAGATATTGGCCATGTTCAGTGCCTTTTGCCTGTCACGGAGGAGGAAGCAGGTCAGTGACCTACAAAACAGCACATTCCAAATATCGCTTTCTGCACTTCGTTCTGCACTCCAATCCGCACTGTAGTAACCGTTTGAGTGCCAGAGGGGTATGCAACGCGTGCAGAACAATGCGTTGCATAACTCTCTGGTACTCAAAGGGTTAAGCAAACTGAAAGATTAACACTGAGAGGGGAATTGGAAGGGTGGTGTTCCATCCTGCTGGTTAACAAATGCACACAATTGAAGTTTACAGTCCACCAACCTGTGCTCCAAATGGCTCTGTAACCCAGCCTTCCTGGGACCAGCGGAGTGATTCCACCACACGGCACACAATTCATCTCCCTGCTAGGCCGCTCCTGGTAGCTGAAGCACATCATATCCACCAGGTAGGTCAGCATGGTGAGCAGGGTGGAGATTCAACACAGAATGGGCCAAATGCCAACCCATGTATGACTCATGACTCCTGGCAGTTGCTCCCATCACGTCCAGTGGGCAGAACAGACACCCGCTACCCCTGCTCCCTGTGACCCACTTAAAAGAATACCGTCACGGAGAAGGGAGTACTAGACTTGGTCCGGGCCTTCCTTGGGAGATGCTTCATCCAGCTCCAGGCATTTCTACTGCATCCTTTCAATATGCGGCATGACAATCTCAAGCTGTCATGCAGTGCAAGATTGTCATGCCGACATTTTTATTCACGCGACATGTTAAATGGGTCAAATGGTTGCACGCTCTTTCACCTGCAACCATTTAAAAGTAAACCCAAGTTTTCATCCTAGAGACACTCACTTAGTCAATAAAGGTATCATTTTTACTCCACCAGTCTCCTGCTTTTCAATGGCTAACAAAAATGCAACCCCTTACTTAAATAAGAGTCTCTTTTTTATCATATCACTCACAATGTGTAAAGGGATCTGGTAATTTGTAGTCAGTCTGAGAGTGACTGCAGTGTTAAAATCCATTTGAGCCAGAGGGATATCCAACACATTGCAAAATATTTTATGGTAGTGAAGTAAAATAGTAGTGTTTATCGTTTTGGCTCATGGCATTGCAACTCCAAAAATGCCACTTTGTTTTTGATTAAAGCATTTGTACGAGCATAATAAAACTCTGACTGGTAACAGCTGTAAATTGCTGGAGGTCTTCATTTTCTATAAAAAGAAAATAGAGAAAATGAAAAAAAAATTGAAGTTATCAGTTCATAATTTGTCAAGAATTCATTAAAAGTTTCTGAACATATTTAACACCTTGGATGACAGAGATGACTCCAATGAATTACAATCTCTATCGCCCAAAGGATAAAATGGCAGTATCACAAAACAGCAGATTTATAAACAGCTTTCAAAACTGCCTATATATGTCATTTTTGATTTAAAACAATATTTTATGAGATATTTAGCTATAAGAAGGTCTGCTTTTGGACCGAAAACATTTGGTGATGTGAAGCGTTGCAACATTAAACACTTCCTGTTTCATCAATGCTGTGTGCTGTCTCGTTCTGGCTGAGTACCTTTGTTAACCCTTTGTTAATATTTTATGGGATGTGCACCTTGTATTTTCTGCATTTACATTTTGAGTGACACTGCCAATATTTTGCCTTGCATATATTTAAGTAGCACTGGCCAGCACAACTGGATGTCAGATGCTAATATTCCTTACTCCTCTCTCCCCTCATTCTCTTTCTTCCTCTTGCTCCCTAGGACATTTTTATTAACCCTTTCAGTGCCAGAGGGGTACGAAACGCATTGCAAAGCAATACGTTCCGTACCCCTCTGTCACTGAAAGGGTTAATTTGAGTGAGAGAGGTCCAAAGATTCTTCACTCCAATCAGAAAACAAATAACCCTTTCAACCTTAGACATTCCTCTAGCACTCAAACACTTATTGCTAATTTTAGTCTATGCGAAAGGCTTTCCCCATTGTCTTTTAAAATGAAGAATATGTGATACTGACCTCTCTTTTTGTCAGAATATAAGATATAAATTGCTCACTTTTAGTTAGTTAGAACAGCACAGAACAGGGTTTATGCAACCTTTGACTCTACTGCAGCTGGGAACTACAACTCCCATCATCCGAAACCAGCTATTGATGGGATGATGGGCGTTGTATTTCCCAACAGCTGGAGAACCAGAGGCTGCCTATCTCTGGCATAAAACACATCAATTTCAGTGCTGAAGCATACGTCATGGTTTGATATACTATAGGGCTTTTCCTGTCAAGTAAAACGATGTTATTCCCACTGCTGGGAGGATCGGGATATGAAGACTCACGTCCAGAAGATCCAGTGAGAACAGGTACTCTCCTGGGCACATCACTTCAATGACAGAATGCAAGGATTCCATCTTGAAGCACGTAGCATCCATGTACTGTTTGAGACATTTAAGGTTCAGAATAGGACAGCAGGCACTGTACTTTTTTGGCACCACAAAAAGGTTGAAATAAAAACTGGTAAAACGCTCTTGTACTGGGACTAGCAGCAGGACCTGTTTGTCCAGCAAAGTGGCAGCAGCTTTGTGAAACAGTTTCACTTTTTCTGGGTCCCTTAGAACCTTTGATGAGAAGAATAGTTATGGAGGAAGGGATCTGAAATCTATGCAGTACCCTTCTGATACCACCCGCAAAACCCATTGGTCCGTCACTGAATATAAACAGGTATCTCTAAAAATGTAAAGATGGCCCCTTATAGGCAACAACAGTACAGAATTCCCCAAGTCATGTGGAGGTGGATTTGTCAGACTTTGGCTCTGTAGCTGATTGCTTAGGATGCCTGCAAAGGAATTTTTGGTGGAAAGTTAAAGGGATAGTACATTTTACTATCCACCATCTTGTAGCCCTTAAAAAACTGAATTAAATGAGCCCAGCGGCATCTCTCAAACCGTTCTAGCTGACAGCAGGATAATCTGGTCCCTGAGCAAGCGGAGGCTCTTCAGCAGAGCAGAGATCGCGTTATGGAAGAAGAAATCCTTCACTGAAATGGTCTTCTACGTGTGCTTGTATTGTAAGCACATGTAGAAGACCATTTCAGTGAAGGATTTCTTCTTCCATAACGTGAACTCGGCTTTGCTGAAGAGCCTCCGTTGGTCCCGGGACCAGATTCCCTTGCTGTCAGCTAGAAAGTGAACGTCATGGGAGAGGGAAAAAGCAAAACTTTGAAACTGGATATCTCTCAAACCATAAAGGTTTGAGAGATGCCGCTGGGCTCGTTTAATTCAGTTTTTTAAGGGTTCCAAGATAGTAAAATTTAAGTAATACTATCCCTTTAAGGTAACAATGTGTTCTTGCCACCAATAGCGTCACTATTTATCTGTTTCAGGTCCATCTCAAAAAGGGCTTTGTCCTGAAAATGCAAAGACACCAGTGACTTATTAGAAGATGGGTCCGCAGACCAAATCTTGTGCCACAAGGTGAAGCATGCAGAAATCAAAAAAGCTGAGGATTTGGCAGAAAACCTAGCCGCATCAAACAATGCCTCAGTAATGTAGGCATTAGCTTCCATGATGTTGGCTACCAAATCAATGTCTGCCTTAAGCATGTCAACACGCATAGCTTCTAACAGATATTCATAGCCCTATTGACCCAGACGGATGGAAAAATAGGCCCCATCGCTGCCCCAGTGGCTGCAAAATTGGCCTTAAGTAAGAAGCCAGGCCTCTTATCAACCTGGTTCTCGAGCCCCGCCAGGGAAAGGACAGTGCTTTTCACCAAGCATGAGATAAAGTGACAATGGCAGGGGAGAATCCCACTGCGCCAGAGCCTCAGCCGTTTAAGGGTATAGTTTAGAGAATTGCTTATTAAGAAAAAGTCTCTTATCAGGAGTTTCCACTCATCCACAAGGAATTGATCAATAGTGTTATTTGCAGGAAACAGGGGAATTCTTCCTGTGCCTCTGGAAAATGTCAGAAGAGGGATATCACATATCTGCTGAGAGACCTGAAAGGTCTCCAATACTGCCTTAATGAGCCCCTCAACAGTGGGGCCAGATCATCCTCATAAGAATCACCATAAGAATAAGAGAATTCATACTCTCATACTTATCATCCTCTGAGTTCTGTTCTTCCTCAGAGCATGCCCTAAAAACCTGAGTGCTCCCCTTGAAGAGAGAGTCAACTTGTTTGAAGGTGGGCAGAGGTTTCCAAGAACAGAGAACCCCTAAACTGAAGAAGAGATTTGTGCCACTGATAAGAGTAGAGTTTTAACCTATACAAGCTCTTGTTAAGTGCTGGAGGGGCCCAGAGGAGTGGTAGGGGCCACAGCACAAGAAAGGCATAGAGAACAGGAGTAGTCCCTTGGAATCCCAGTACGGCATAAGGAACAGTGGGTATGGGGTTTAGGGAAGCCTGAATCCTTAGCCTTGGATTTCGCCATATGCCCATTAGTGTCAGATATACCCCTTAGAGTGTCTACATCTAGTAAAACTAGATAGAATGTCCCCAGAATAAAGCTAGAACTGAGAAATACCAAAAAATGCACTTTTCTGGTATGCAAATGGTTAAACTGAAGGAGAGCAAAGAGAGACAGCCACTGCATAACATAAGCAAGAGAGAAGTAAGATGGCCACCATCAAGAGTGTCAGCCAATTGCAAGAAAGCCCAGGGGCATTATAGGAATTGTAGTTTTCTCCCTTGCTTGCTGCCTAGCAATGCCTGTAAGTCTGGCCACAGGCCACATATTGCTCCCTGTACACTGGGAAAGTGGACTAGATGACAGAGGGACAAGACCAGAATATAGAGCTTGCTCTGACTGTTGTAGCACAAACTGTTGTAGAGATATGTTGAAAAGAAGTTTCTCCCATAGTAGTCAATGTAGCACAGATGGCAATGGGCAGGCTCTTGTTCTTAAAAGAGCTGCTACACTAAAATTGATCTCATGTAAAAAATTATTGAAAATTGCCAAAATCCCTAGGGAATGCCTGAGGGGAGTGAACAAGTCCTAGTAGTGGGGGAGAAGAAATAAGACCCCAAAATACCCAACACACTCCTATAGCTAAAACAGCAGTGAAAGAGCTAACAGAAAAATACAGCAGCCATCTGTATTTCAAGTACACTTAAGAGAGAATAGAATCATATCATAGGTACACAAAGTGTAAGTTATAGCTCTGAATGAGACATACAGTGGACCAAGGCACTTAAAAGGATTACAAAGCTTCTTTCTTCAGGCTACTATCATAGGAGAGGGCAGAATCTCTGAGACACTCAGCCATAAGAAACAGACCTGTCATGAAGTCAACCTCCACAGGGCAGTAAAGGTCTACAAAGCACCTGTGAACTGGGTAATCTGACTACAGGGAAACCCAGTGATGGTAGCCTGCCGAATGGAAGAATATACAGTCCCATATCTATAAAAAAAAAAAAAAAAAAATTATATATATATATATATATATATATATATATATATATATATATATATATAAACCTAAGAAAAAGTAACAGCATGGACACTGTTCCTCCAACTGCTTCAACATGAATTCTGGGAAATGGGCAGGGGGTTGAGCTGGAGGAAGAAAAGGGAGTCTCCACCCCATACGACTGTCTTTTTGTGATGTGCCATGTGGTACCTGTGTTCCATACTGAACTTAAGAGAAAATAAAATAATTCCGGAGCAAACCAACTGTACCATAGAGGAACAAAAAAATTCCAAAAATTAACATTAAATTTAAATGGGGCTTTTAATGACTGAATACTAGACAGTTTGCAATGAGTTGGAGATCTCTCTAGCACTAACGTGTTTAAAAGCCACATCAATGGACTTTTTAAAAATGTTCCTCCAATGTTGCTGTTGGTTTAATCCAGAAATATTCCACTTTTATTTTGAAAGTAAAGGCCCACTATCACGGTTCCCGTGATTTTCTGTCATTCTCTGCTGTGGTGTGTTCCTATTGGTGGAGCTTGGTTAAATCCGCCCAGTGTGGCCTTCTTATACCGGGCCTCTGGCACCTGTCAGGTGCCCTTTCGTGGTGTTCTAGTACCAGTGCTTCCGTTGCTGTGTTCCTGCGTTCCTGTGTACCGATTTGGCCTGTCTGACTATTCTACTGGTTCCTGCTCCGTGTATGACCCGGCCTGGCTGACGTTCCTGCTCCATGATTGATCCGGCTTGTCTGATGCTCCTGCTCTGTGATTGATCCGGATTGTCTGACGTTCCTGCTCCGTGAATGACCCAGCCTGGCTGACGTTCCTGCTTCGTGACCTGTGTCCTGTGATCCTGTTCCAGCGAGATCTCGTCTATGTCGCCTGGCGACATTGTGAACTGTGTATTTTGAGCAGTATATGTTGACCTCCCACTTCACCCTTGCAGTGCTAGTTGCTTACGATCCTGAGCCCATCCGTTACACTTGCTGAGCTTGTTGCCTCCGTTACCGAGCCTGTCCGTTAACACTTGCAGTGCTTGTTGCCTCAGATACTGGGCGTATCCGTTAACACTTGCTGAGCTTGTTGCCTCCAATACCGAGCCTCTCTGTTAACACTTGCTGAGCTTGTTGCCTCCAATACCGAGCCTCTCCATTAACACTTTCTGTGCTGGTTGCCTTCATTACCGAGCCTGTCCGCTATACTTGCAGAGCAGTTGTGGCTTCCATTAACTGTGATACCGATAGCTCTTGCACTAATACTCGCTCCATTTACGCACCGGAAGGGTGCTACTGGCTCTGGTCCTACTCAGCTCTGGCAGTGTTTGGGTATCCGTTAATGCACCAAGGGGTGCTACTGGCTCTGGTCCCATTCAGCTCTTGAAGTGTTATTAACCCGTTTAGCACCGGAAGGGTGCCGTTGGCTCTGGTCCCATTCAGCTCACGCAGTGTTGTTAATCCCGTTACGCACATCAGAGTGCTCTAGCTCTAGCACAAGTGGTTGGTCTTACATATCGCCAGTCCTTTGAGGACTCCTGCTTGGACTCACTACTAAGGTGCGCTCCACCTCGCACCTCAGTCTCTGGCTGCTCTTGTCATCTACTGGGCGTTGTCTTAACACACCACAACAGAGACTGATTACTTGCATTGGACCTGTTATACTCTGTTCCCTTTGCATTATACAGTATTGCTCCTTATCCATACTGTGTCTGCTATACATCCATATTTGCCTTCAGTTACGTGTCATTACCAATTTCTGCCCTTAGGGGGCTGTGTTCCTCATTTGTTCTCAATAAAACTGTGTTTTATTTTTTACCTCTGGTCTGAGTGTCTGATAAAACCGTTACACCCATAAGGTGAAAAGCACCAGGGATCAATACTGAAAGCAAAGAATATAAAAGTGAACTCTGATGATCCGTATTACCTGGCAACGTCTGAAATAAGCTGACCCGGAGTTCTTAGAAATATTAACCCTTAATGTTCCCATAATATAGATTCACTGTGATATGTCCCTACTTTCTCTGAGAGGTGCGTCAATCAGTCCTCAAGGAACTACTAATGTACAACAACTTAAATATATCACTGTATGAACACACTTGACAAGGAGGACTTCTCCATCTGCCTTCTTGGTACAACTGGCACCAATTTAGATTCTAAAGAAGCAATTAACTGGAACAGATTAGATAATAGCACTGGACTGTCTCACCCTGAAAATTTGGCCCTGTACCCTGAAATATGAGAGATCCTAGCTATGCATATTAGTGTGTATGTTTAAAGAATTATTATACCTGATGTTTAATAAACAAGAAGTCATCTGAAAAATGTTAATTCGTCAAATGTTTGTTTTGAGTAGCATCATTTGGCTGACGTACAGCAGTTCTGGAGCAATCCAGCATCTTTACAAAGGACAAATAAGAATTCATACTGATTTAAATGAGACTTTTACTGTATTGAAACAAGTTGGTGACCTCTATAGCATTCAAGTGGTTAAAAGATTCATTTGTATCAATAGCAATTTTGGGGAGATTTAGGGGTAGATTTAAAGGTTTGCATTAAAACAACCACTAAGTAAAAAAGGCACATCGGCCGCAACTAATACATGATTTACAGCAGATTCGAAAAGTAGTTTACAAGAATAGCTAAGGAGCATAGGCACAACAAAAACACGTTACACAAAAACCTGCATTGCACCTGTATTTCACATCACCGTGCTTCACAATCACCCGTTAAAATACGACTTAAGTCAAATTGTACCATAACAGCCGACGTTGTCTAGTAACCCTGATAGATGCACAAACAAATTCAAACCTACAGCCAATCCCAAGACCCTTGTCTGTGTTTCAAGTATTTAGAGCGAGGAAGAGAGAGAGAAGCATACAGAGGAGTAAGCTAGAAGGATTTTGGAGAGGAGAGAGATACGACTTGGCACATTAATATTATCTTTTTAATACCTTCAATATTAGGGTTAGTTAATGTTAGACATTACTAACCCTTTAAAGCCTTTGATACTGTGCCTCACAACAGGTTACTGAATAAACTGAAAGGTTTTGGTTTGGGAGGTGATATACGTGCATGGATAGAGGAACTGATTAAATGGCAAACTGCAGAAAGTTATAAATAGATCCTTTTAAAGTTGGTCTAAAGTTGTAAGTGGAATCCACAGGTTTCAGCCCTGGGACAATACTTTTTCATTTGTTTATTAATTGTTTGTTTATTAATGATCTAGAAATGGGTATTAAAAGTATGGAGTACAGTTTTGGGCACTAGTTCTTTAAAAAAATAATTGAACTGGGAAAAAAGCAAAGACATGCAACAAAACTGATAAAGGGATTGGAAGACCTGTTATAACGAGAAACTTGTTTACATTACAGAAAGACATCTAAGGGGTGAAATCAACATTTACAAATATATTCAAGATCAATACAAAGAACTCTCCATGAAACTATTTAGGCAAAGATATGAGAAAAAACATGAAGTAATCCATTAAGACTAGACAAAAGGTGATTTTGACTAAAACAAAAGCAGGGTTTTATTACAGTTAGGGCAGTAACGTTGTGGAATTATATGTCTTGGGATGCTGTGTTTGCAGATACTCTAGTTGCTTTCATATAGTCCTAGCTCAGAATAATATTGAGAATGACAGTTGGTTTCAAAGCAAATAGGATGTTGATCCAGGTAAATATCCAACTACCTTTTCGAGTTAGGAAATCATTTTTATCCACTTGAGGCTTAATTGAAAATGGCTTCAATATGGGTTTTACTTGTCTTTAACTTGATCCACAATCATACATGATGTTATTGTGTTAGACAGGTGTCCTTCACACTGCGATCATGTAATTTAAATTGTTTCTTTTTGTGTGTTTGATATCTGCTGTTGACTTATTCTAATTGTTTAAGTTTGCAATCTGATAGAGACAATGGGCCCATGTGAATTATTCAGGGCTACTGAAGTCCATTGTTTTTTGTGAGATGTAAACTGAAGGCAAACTTCAACAGAGACCATTATATGTAGGCAGCTGTGGAAACAATGCAAAACAATATCTAGATATATCTGAATGCTGTATGAAGGAGGCCTACTTAGGTAAATCCATCTGTTAAACAAATTAAGAGACATATAATTCCCCTTTAAGATCATTATATGAACTCAAAAGAGTGTATACCTTTTTAATATCAACAAACGTCACACACTCCAGCCACATGTCTAGAAACCATCTCCCACAAAGGGCACAGACATTTCTACTTGAAAGGATCTTTCTTGCTTCTGGATGTTGTTTGATTTGTTGTTGTAACAATGAGTCTTGACATTGTATGTGGCGTAAAATAAGTCTTGCAGTAATTTCCTAGGACGTATAACAAATCAGACTTGAAACACAATGCAAACCGTTAAACAATATCTAACACTGCAACTACCCATTTACCTTACTAGGGGCAAAAAAATCCTAATGGCCCTATGTAAGTATGTATATTGTTATTTGTACTCAGGGTTTCCAGAGTATGAACCACATAATGATAACCCATGTGGCCCCCCCCCGGGTACTCTGTCCCTGAAGGTAGACTAGACGTGGTGAGCCTGATTAGAGGGCCTACCTTTGTGAACTGTTGAAATAAAGGGATGGGAAAGTGTACCTGATGGAGGGGCATTGACGTGGTGAGCCCCAGTGGGAGAGGCTGCTGCCTTCTTATATTGGCCTACAGCCCCTCCCACAAATTCAGGCCAAGCCTTCCACTTATATAGCGCCAACAGGCGTACGTAGCACTTTACCGTTTATATTTTGTATAGAGGGGTACAATAAGTGCAGTAATTAAGTGGTTATAGAGACAATCATAAGGGGAACACCAGGTGAGCGTACATTGGGATAGGAGAGGTTACAATCTAAGCTATACATTTGCCCTTGTGTCTTTGTTCAGGTTAACATGTTCAGTGCACCCTGGACGTCATGTTCATGAAGGTGGGCATGACACTGGTAGGATATTTAAACCGAAGCAGGAAGAGTGCATCAGTATTAACTCTCTGAGTGCCAGAGGTGTGCGCAGCACATTGCTTTGCAATGCGTTGCACACCCCTCTGGCACTCAAAGGGTTAAGGAAAAGGGGGGGTTGTCATGCATTGTGAAGGTAAATGGTGAGTTATTATTAGGAGACGCTAATCCCGCTTTATTATTATTATTATTATTATTACTGATGTAAAAACCTGTGTACACGGGCCAAGGTCCAGGTGATGTTAACCCCTTTGAGTGCCAGAGGAGTATGCAATGCATTGCTTTGAAATGCATTGTGTACCCCTCTGGCACTCAAAGGGTTAAGAGACCGGCCCTGCTCTGCGTCCTGCCACCACCTCACTGGTGGTGAACACGATGCAGTCATGCACTGTAGCAACTTCCCGAACACACAGAAAGCTCCCAGCATTCCTACACCTCCCAGAATTCTGTGCGTTTGGGCAGTCTCTACTGCGCATGATTGCATCGGACAAACATTCTAGGGCTTTATTATATAGGATAATTATTATATAGTTACAAGGCACTAACATATTCCAGAGCGCTATACAATGGGAAAAAAACAACCTTTTTCAAGTTGATGTACTAATCAGAAATTCCTGGATCAAACAAACTGCACCGCTGGGAAAAAATAAAAAAATACCCCAAATTCCCTTTCATTTAAATAGGTATATTAACCCTTGAATGTCCAATCTGACGACAGAATTTCAAATGTGTTGGAGTCCTCTCCATTCAAGGGGTTAAAAGCCTCATTTAAAGGGGAAACTTCATTAGGAAACATGAACTGTAAAAAAAACACTCTGTAATACAGGTAATCAATCTAGTCAGGTTATTTTGTCAGTTTTGTTACTATCTCCTCTCTCTTTCTATTCAGTTTTATTTATACAGTTTATCTCACCCCTTTTTCCCTTCCTCTTTGCACTGCTTAAAAGCCTAATGCAGGAGGTGTCATTTTCTGGTAAACTACACAGTGATGTGGGATTAACATGTAGGGATAGCCTGAAAGGATAGTGAGTGGCAGGCAAGGGAAGCAGTGTTAAACCATCCCCCAAGAAATCAAGTACTGTGTCTTCACTGAACAGATATTAGAATTTAAAGCGAGCTGATTAGAGTCACCCCACAGATCATAGGATCTTACAAAAAACTTCAAGACAGAAAAAAATACCAACGATGGTATCATTATTTCAGCATGTTTGGTGAAAACTTCCCTTTAAATCCCTGGAGATGTTTATTTGTTCCCTGTAGTGTTAATTTGCATCATAATTGTCCCAGTTCTTCTTAATACATCAGCATCACTGGGTCTCAGATGAATGTGAAACATTTTGCTTCACAATGCACTGACATACCGTCTGGCATTCATAAGGATAAACAAGGGGTATCGATAAACCAAGTATAAAATATATACACAGGAGGGGTGAGTCTGACGTCTGTCCCAAATGGGAGACAGTCAGTATTATTGGCTGGCCCCATGTGGATCAGGCATTCGTTGGAGCTTGTGAGCTAGCGTGAATGGTCTGCTGGTGGCCTAGAAGGTCACAGTGCAGACCTTCCTTACTGCATTTTAATGTAGTTTGTGTGAGAACACAGTAAAGATGCAGATGCAGTATGCTGAACATTGTTGTGTTCACAACCCAATAGTCAGCCTAGTATAGCACCTTTCACAAAGGGTAACATCATCAATGCAGTCACCCACTTGAAAGGAGCAATAAGCAAACAGTACGTATGTGGAACTGAAACTTTTCTGTAAATACAGCTTTTATCAGAAATAAGATTTAACATAACTCATTATGATTGTAAGTATTATCTTCCAGTTAACTGAACTGGGAATAATAGAAGTGAGTGACACAGTGACTTACCTTCAAGGACAATGTTTCCTCTTGTTGAATTGCAGACACAGGGTTCTTCTGAAGCAATGGATTTTCCTCACAGTAAAGTTCTGTCAGAGGAACCGTGTGCATCTGTGAAAGGAAAACAAATTAGACTGATGTGGTGTGATTCTGGAGCAAACAAGCAGCACCAATTTGATTTAAAGTGGGCTTTTAATCCCTTACACTGGATAATTCTCTAGCACTCAAAGGGATTAAAACCCTATTTAACATAGAAGTAAAATTTTTTTATGAAAAATATGTTACAAGGCTTTTCCTACTAAAACAAGGGTATTTAAATTTTCTGAGAGTTTTTCTTATTCAAAAGTACAAACACTTTGTTAAACAGTTCTCCATATTTAGTGTCCATTGTGGTTACCAAGTTTTTGATGACAAATCTTCCAGTTGTCTGTGTCATTGTCTTATTCAGCAGGAAAATATCACTATAACATATATTTTATCATAAAAAAGCTTTACTGCCCCTTTAAATTAGGAAGTACCCAACCCTGGTCATCAGGCGTTACCAACAGTGCATGTTTTCAGGGTATCACTGCTTCAGAACAGGTGGATCAATCAAAGAGACAGGCCAACTGATTGATTCACCTGTTGTCAGACAGAAATACCCTGAACACATACATTGTTGGTATGGGTTGGCTACCCCTGCTTTATCCCTTTGTGTGCTGGAGTCTATCCAACACATACCTCTCTGGCAATCAAAGGATTAAATAAATGGGAATTTGGGGAATTTGTATCACATCGTGCGGTTAGCTCAGATTTTTAACCACTTTTCCTGAACCGTCTGAGTGCCAGGGAGGTATCTAACACATTGCACTCAAAAGGTTAATACATTAGTCTCACTGTACTTAGAAACAGTGTAAGCAAAGATATTTGAGGCCATACAGACAGAAATGTCAACTTGCAAAGGCATAGACCAGTGAGGCTGTAATATTTACAGTAAAAAAAATTATAAATCAATGGAAAACTATTGGCAGGATGCAGGAAACATGCACAATTTCTATTTCCGGTGTGAAAAACGATGGCAAATAGGTTTGTGCATGATTTTGTTGAACTGCACATGAAAAATCAAGATTAGCAAACAGCTGCGCATATTTATTTGTGGGCGTGGTCAGGATTAACTAATCTGTCTGAATGGAATAGCGAATGTATCTAATGAAGGAAGTGATATTGTGATCAAATTTATATGTCTGTGTAGTGTTGTCATAACAAATGTTTTGATGCGCGATTCAAGAAATGTTCAGTATTCGGCTTCCAGGATTAGAACATGCACAATGTCTATCTGTGCACGACAAACGCCTTTAGTGCATGTGCACATTTCTTGCATACCGCCATATATTCCTGTGAGTTGGACAACAAATAAAAGGGAAAGTACCCTAGGTTACTGCAGGGAAGTGGGTAGGACATGGGCCTTGAGTATAAATATGCACTTAAGATCATTTGTAGGCGATATGCAGGTAGCATTTAAGTACAAAGCTATTTGCATGACTGTGGGCAGAGTGCAATTGTATGGGTTTCCTGGGCACCCTGTTCCTTTACACTCTTTTGCAATGAAGCTACAAACTGAGGCGGATGTACTATGTAGACTGAAGCAATTCTGGGGGAAATCAACTGCCCCATCGGGTCCAAATAAAAAATGCCACAACTTTAACCCTTTGAGTGCCAGAGGAGTACAGAACACATTGCAATGTAGATTTTTGCAACTCACAACTGTATGACACCCCTGCATTAAAGTCTTAACAATGGTGCAGTGCTCACTGGTATGTATGAAATCAATCTACTGCTCTAATACATACCCCAGAGTTCAGCCATTTTATTTGTATGCCAACAACCATGCTCAGAAAATGAAATCTGCTGGTGGATTTTTATATTCTTTCACTTGTTTCACACATCCCTCTTACAGAGTCTGCTTGTAACAAAGCAGCTGGACATGCATCAGTTTTGTTACTATTCCCCCAACTCCTCCATATACTATTCTTACAAGTACCACACACAAGTGTCCAACCTATTTCTTAAACACGTATCCTAAAATGGTTTTGCTGTGTGAGCAGTAAAATTGCATCTCATGACAAATTATTTTCTTTCATGTCCTTTTTATAATAATTTACCTATATCAGCATATTTGGAATAGCAGTCACCAGTAATTGTAAGTGCTGTAAAGGCCCAATTCCTGCTATACAGAAAACTATAATTTCTAACAAAAGGTACCAAGTGAAGACTGAGACAGAAGGGATAATGTATGGATCTGCTAGCACAGCTCACTTTCGCTGCTGGAAAGTTGGCATATAAACTTTGCAACTAAATTTCAGGTACACACAAGTGCATACAATCTATTTGGCATATATAGGAGCACACACTCTGCCATCATTAAGACTTTAATGTAAGAAGGACCCAAACTCCACCCTATATCATGCTCAGAAAAACTGAGTAATTTAACAGCAGTTAGTCTGTTCCTTGTTAGTACATAATGCTGAACACGATGCAGAGGAAAAGAACATTCCAAAATGCCTAGACTCTCCCTGAGTGTCCCCTCAGAGCAAGCAGTGTAAATGGGAGAATTTCTAGAGCAGAATTGCATTAGTACATCCCACCAAGTACCTGCAGATTTCTTATTACTAAAACACAACACAAATGTGAAGGCAAAATATATAGAAACCGGGGGGTGCTGTAACAGTACATAAGACAGTATAGAAAAAGAGTATATTATGAAGAAATATGATGTCCTAGTTATACTAACAATCCTTTCAGCCAGTCTCTGAACAACAGCAGACTCTCACACTTGCATGGGATTCCACCCGGTCTGCTCTGCGAAGTCAATAGATGTGTAGTTAACAAAAATGTACATATTTGCAGCTGAGGGGGGAAGGGAGGCTCCACCCCCTGCATACATTTAGAGAAATGTTCCTGGCTACTTAAAGGGGCGGATTGCCTCCCAGAGTTACCAGTAACCTGTATTGGATGACAGAGAAAATGTATATATTTCATATAAACATTAGCATAACTCTTACAATAAAACAAACACTTTTCATGGCTGAGACACCATTTCATCATGAGGAAACACAGCCAATTAGATGCCACAAAATCCAAAATAGACAATAGTAAGTCTAACAAATATGGCAGTAGACCACTGGAACAAACATCTATGGGAGCAGACAAGAGAGGGCAAAGAATGACATAAACTACAAGCTGCCAATATGTTCTACCTACTGCCAGTCAGCTGATCACGTAAACATAAAGGTGTCAAAGTGTAAATACAACCCAGGCATCTAAAATACACTGAAAGAAGCAGGCGGGTGATCGCCCCACTAACAGCTGTTATCCTGGTGGAGGAAGCAACCTGTCAAATGCAGGACAAAGTTTAACGAGGAACTTTCATCCGATATAAAGTCGCCCTGCAGTAATTAAGCAGGTAGGGACTAGTCTTATAATATATATATTAACTCTCAAATGTAGCCAATCATAAAGAAATCCTTTATTTTAGGAGACTGATAGGTTAGTGCAGTCTACGCACCTGCACTGCCAGTCCCTTCCGGTTACCACGTGGCACACTACAATGCTTATCAATGGAGACCAGGACTGACAGCGCGGGTGCACAAGATGTCTGCACTGATGCCAGGCTTCCGGTCTCCTAAAATAAAGGATTTATTTATAATCGGCTACATTTGAGAGGTAATATATATATATTATAAAGCTAGTCGCTACCTGCTTAATTATTGCAGGGCAACTTTATATCAGCTGAAATTTCCATTTTAAAACGTACATGCTTCAGTGTTAAACACCAGCAAAATAAATACAATAGTGAAATATAAAAAACCAGATGCTAGCTATAGAGGAGTAAATTCATGGATTGTTTATATTGTCTGCTTATCTCTAAATAAATGCGTCAAGGGCAATATTATATAAACAAGCAAAGATTTCTGTAAATAATACGCACTTACTGCAGAAGGAAAAGCACAAATTTGATTTCCAGCCACATCAAGAATTTTGAGATTCACCAATCTGCAAAGACCCTAGTTAGGGAAAAACATATGATAAGCACATGATATGAATGACTTCCCACTGAAGTGTACTATCAATAGAAAATATAACCCAGCAATAAACAGATGCATTCACTCTCCAGTGAGAGAAACGTCTATGTTATTCTATCATGCCTAAGCGTTAAAGGGATAGTAATTTTTCACAAAAACAGCAGCTCCAATTAATCTTCAAAGTATCTGGGCCATGGAGAGTGTTATTTCGATAATGTCAGAGTTGTAGTTCAAGGGTAATTGAATTATACCTTTTCTCTAGTGTAAGCCACCTCCCCTCAGATGTGGAATGTGGTCCACAGACCAGACAGCTCACAGCAAGGGAGAATCTTCTTACTGTGACCATAAGGAAAACCCTACCCCCCGTTACAGGTTTTTCCTTATGCTCACTGAAGATTGTCCCTCTCTGTGATCCATACGGGCAGTCTTGCTGCTCTTAGCGGAGCAGTGTTACATCAGAAAAAGGATCGTGACAGGGATGCTTTAGCATTCAATTACTCTTGAACTACAACTCTGACAGTATTGAAATAACACTCTCCATGGCCCAAATAATATGAAGATTAACTGGAGCTGCTTTTTTTTGTAAAACATTACTATCCCTTTAAAGTCCATAGTCAATAAGAGAAAATAAAATTCCCAAGGACTTAAATGGGGCTTTTAACCCCAGTTAACACTAGCAATGTCTCCAACCCCTCTATTGCTTTGCAATGCATTGGAGACATCTTTAGAATTCAAGAGGTTAAAACCCAATTTAAATGAAGTGGAAATTTGAGAGTGTTTACAGCTGGTTTGCAATGTGTTGAGTACAACTCTGGCAATCAAAGGGTTAATGAATCTGGCCCTAAGATCTCTTAAAGAGATAGGAATGTTTCATTATAAGGTAAGGTTTGATCATTCCTTATGGTTTGGCAACGGTGGAGAGGGTTAGTACAATGTTCATATCAGTCTAGTATCTGTGTAATTATATTATAAAGTCCCCCCCCCCTCCTTTTACTTGTCAGACTTTTGCCTTCAGAGCAGAAAACCGTTCTGGATGGATAGCGATGAGGGACAATCTTGTATCTCATAAGCAAAAACCTGCCCTCCTTCATCATGGGGGCAGGGCTTTCCTTATACTGATGGAAGTTTGTCCCTGGTTGCGATCTGTCCGGTCATGCGACCAGATTTCAGATAAGGAAGGCTGTTTGTCATATGGAAAAGAGTGGGAGGAGGAACTTTGTAATATAATAACATAGGAACTAAACCTATATAAACATTGGCAATGGTGGAGAGTGTTAGTACAACTATAAGGAATGATCGTACCATACCTTATAAAACATTACCATCTCTTTAAACTCAAAGAAGGATGCTGAACACTGGAATTGCAGGGATCTCTCTCACTGGAGTGATTTCTCTCTGTATACTGCATGTCCCTCCTGGGTGGTGATGCACTAAGGGGAGAGACACCCCACTAAGAGACACCGCCTACTTTTCTATTATTCTATTCTTGCTATGCACTAGGCCATGGGTGGGCAAACTATGGCCCTCCAGCTGTTGAGGACTACAAATCAAATAACCTCCCCACCCAGCCAGTGGAGGGGAGAGGAGAGTGATGCAAACTGTAGTTCTCAACAACTGGAGAACCTCAGGTTGCCCATCCTTCCCTATAATCTAATTTCAAAAGAAGGCTCAACAGATTAAAGAGCACTAACACCTAAAAATTAACATGGTTCCTACACTCAAATCTTCCTGCTGAAGTCTTCCCAGGAATACTACGGGGGGGGGGGAATCTGACTTCTAACACCATGTTACTTACGGTCATTGTACACAGCTGAAATTCCCACTCTATGCAACTGAATAGTAACATGAAGAAGTCTGAAAATGGACAGATTTGCAGACCTCTCATCCTATCAAGTCACTGATGAAGCAGGAGGAAACCTTCACCCGATCCAGCAGGAACTGGCGTGGGATTGGTTGAGTGACTCAGTAAATATTAAACCCTGAGCTCCATATAAGGGTAATGGTGGACAGGGACACATGGCCACTTGTTTCAGCTAGTTTAGAAATAGCTGAATGACAGAGGCTTTCTGTAGTAAGCTGGAGTGGTCTCATTGGCCAGAGAGCGCTCCAGCTAACATACAGAAAGCCTCCGTCATCGGAGGAGCCTGGATAGAGGGAGGAGAGCAGAGGCAGAGTGACAGACTGTGGTACAGAGCAGGTAACCGCTGTCTGTCCGGAAGTAGGGAGCAGAGCAATATTTATTTGTTTAATTTCAGCAAAATAGTGCTTATTAAAAAAATTAAAACGTTATAACATCTAGTTGCTACATAAACTAGTTAGACCAGCATGTACTGGGGTGATAGGTCCCCTTTAAATCCCCCTATTAACCCTTTGGGTGTCATAGGGGTACGCAACTATTTGCGAAGCAATGCGTTGCATACCCCTCTGGCACTCAAAGGGTTAAATCAATGCTAATTTGGGGGGTATGTTATTTCTCCCCTGTGATGCAGTGGTTATTTCTAGTTTAGTTTACTGAATGACAACAACAGAAACAATGAATTTCACAACAGAAAGGAATCAATGGCCCAACTAGTCTTTCCATTTTCCTACCATTTAGAAAGCGCAAGCTTGTTTAATTTTTAGAGTAGCCATGTACCTATACCAAGAGGTTTTAAAGCAGAAATTTCACCTTGATTTTGAATGCTCTTTCAGAAATACTTATATTACTGTTAGCCATTTTTATGTAAAATAATAGGTTTTTGAGATGTTTAGCTTTATTTTTCATTTTATGCAGTCAGACAGATACAAACATTCCACTGAGACAGGATGCACAGTTTACCTCTGGAAGGTCCGTTAGCTGGTTTCTCGAAATGCGTAGCTCCTTCAGACTATTCAGGAAACGCAGCTCCTCTGGTAAAGTCTCTAGCACGTTGTTTGCTAGGTGCAATTCTCGTAGGTTTTGCAGGAGACATAGTTCCTTTGGAATATCTTTCAAGTGATTATGGTTTATACTAAGTGTTTCAAGATGTGCTAACCTGAATAAATAAAATAGTATTCAGAATTCTAGATACACTATGGGACATATGTAAATAGAAAGTTAGGGCAAAAACAAAAATTGCAACTATCATGGATATTTATAAGGGCACAAAAATGGCCGCATGTCTCTTAGTGACTAACAGTCAATGTCTACAGAATTCTCACCTCATTCTTTGCAGTTACAATTATGAAAATATACCTAACATTACTGAAATACAACTCCCATAATAAAAGCTACTTACTTGATAATTTCACAAGGAAGGTGTTCCAGCATGTTGTTGTTCAAATTCAGAAATTTGAGATTTTCTAAGCCATCTTGAAAAAAGAAAAATATTTAGTTATTAAATACTAGTTGAAAAGCCTGTGTACACGGGCCACAGTGCCACCCAGCAAACTCAGCTGGTGGCCAGATCCTCTCTTCTCACTGGCTGCGCTGCATTCATGTGCAGTACTGACTGCCTAAACGCGCCGTGACTGATATGGAGTGGGGCAGTCCGAATTCAGACCATAGTCCTCTCTGCGCACCTTCCTGGGACCACTTGGTCTCAGGAAGTTGCGCAGAATGGACTCCGGTCTTAATTCAGAGTGTATCAGCTATGGTGCATTCGGGCAGTCAGTACTGCGCATGACTGCAGACCGGGCAGTCTTTACTGCACATGACTACTCTGTGCGTAGCCGTCTCTACTGCGCATGACGGCTTCTGACCAACATCCTAGCGAATTATTATATAGGATTGTCTATCTTGTTTCATGTTTTGAAAGGCATCCTGGACACGAGATACAATCATTTTTATTAGAAGACCTACATGTAAAACCACAATTTTGGTATTTTGGAAAAGTGAGAAGGTGCCAAATGTAAAGTTGTATGCATTTGGCAGAAGAGTGTAGAAAAAGTCCACGCAGTTTGTCATTCACTTGATTAGAATTCCATTTAAAAATATGGGGGGGCAGGGTTATAGGTCGTTTTTCTCTGCTATGATATGTGGTACTAATGAACCATTGGCATCTTCTAAAAATACAGGTTCTGCTGCAAAAACTGTATGAAATGTGTGACTTTTACACAAAAATGTCACTAATTGATGTTTGACTATAAAGAGTAACAACAGAGTGAAAACACTTGTAAAACTAGGAGGTTTCATTATGGAGCAGTGAAGGGGTTAAACATGGTTGTTATGGTAAAGTATTAGATGTGGATAACTAGTAGTGGCCTGTTATATCTAGATCACACAGCCACCTTTTGGATACACAGTAACATTATTGATTTAATCCTGCTGAATGTGAGATACAAATGAATCACTGTTCCTTTTCCAAACAATTCCTGTAGTGTTTTGTAAAAAAAACACTTGTCATATTTTATTAAATGGAAAGTAACCCTTGTTTTTATCTTTATTTTTTGCTATAGATTTTGAGAAATGCTGGCTGTAGAGAAACCACAGTGAACATTAGGTGACAAACTCCTGTTTATGGAAACTAGAACTGAGAGCAACACTCTATAGCAATATGACAGGCAGAAAAAAAATACTCCTAGTGCCACATATGTGACCATCAAGTCCATAAAAGGGCCACATGCAATCGTTAGAAATTGTAAATAGTGGTAGAAAAAGTTAGGGTAACCTCTTAATCTTGTAAAGCACTGGAGGGGCCCCTAGCACCCCTAATATTAAGATGGAACAGTTTAAGGAATAGGTAAAGAGAGGCATGCTTTGACAAAAAGAGAGAGCATACCTGCTTTTTGATGTGAATCTAAGATGTGTGTGCAGTGGGCCAGAGAGGAATCCTTTCTTCTTCCTACTGTTCCAGAGAACAGACTGGGGATAGCAGGAGAAGCGTCTGAGAGACATAGGAGGCCCCAGTGCCCACCACCTCTGTGGCCTCTTCTGAACTCCCTATACTACCTGGAATGCAGATGTTCCCAGCCCCACTTCATTACAGGTTTTCAAGAGAAATCCTGCACTGGGAGAAATTTATTAAGCCCCATGAATAGTTTTGCTGCTCTCCACAATTAAATGGCAGCAAATACATACCTTAACCCCTTGAGAATGAGAAGGGTATACTGTATTGCTTTGGGGATAATATAGTACTACTTATGGGTGATCATGTCACATTAATACTCCCAGGAGTACATTCATTTGAAAGAGACATGCTCCCTTCCTCCAAGTGAGATTACAATCCAATTATTTTAATCCATGGAGGGGAACAAATGGGCACTTTTAGTGCCACCTTCATAAAAACAAATATGATTTAGTTTTTATTTTAATATTGCCAGTTAATTGAGAGATAACCTGGCACAAGTACCTTAAAGTGGCCATTTTGATGTGTGTTACCTCTGCTTACCTAATTTTGTAAAAATTATTTTTTGTATGCAAAGAGCTTGAGTCATCACTTGGCATACAACATAGTTTCAGCACCGGCATTAGAAAGGGGAGAATATCCTGCTGGTACTGAGGTCCTTATGGGAGCTAAGGGGCAGAGATATAAGCAGCCCCCCCAACTTTTTTGTTTGTTCTCATTCATGAAACCTCACTTGAAGGACAGCATTGAAAGGGAGAGAACCTCCCCTTTACCACACTGCCTCACTTTTGCAGATAGGAACAAAGGATGCTGACGTCTAGCCCTTGCTTGGTCCTTTCCTTCACTCCTAGCTCCTGTCTGCATATTTCCTTGGAGGTGTAGTGGACTGGTGTACATGTGATGTCACTATAAATCCATAGTGATGCCACCCGACTGAAAAGGATGCTCCAGAGTGGCATATGGAGGACATGTAGTGGCATTATAGCCAGGACTGTCTAATTTGCATAAGCTGAAAAATAAATAGAATTAAATATCTCAAACTATTGTTCAAATAAAAAAAAAATGGCTAAAATCACAAATATGTGATTTTTAAATATATTTCAACATATCCTAAGTTGCTAAAGGGTGCTACTTCCTCTTTAAATCAAGGGCATGCAAGGTTAGATCATCTGGTTTTTCTAATACTGGCGATTAGTGAACATCTGATATTGACTAATGGGACCTAAGAGTAAATATATTTAATGCACTGGTGATAAAGTTCAAAGAAGCGATATCAACTCTGATTTGTAAAACAAATAAGTTAACACAATATTTGTCAATGTATATGTGTTAAACTTTGTTTTTACCAGCAAATAGAAAAAAAGCCAATCTATACATTTTTATTACAGCAAACTAATGCATTTTTAAAAACAATTTCATAGATTATATCATATTTACCATTTTAAAATGCTTCTTCACTTTTTTCCTGTTACTAACATATAAGATCTTAAAATGGGGGAAAATGTATTAATAGTTTCGATTGAATGAAATGTTATCTTCATTCTTTTTTCTCTAAGTCTTACTAGAGACATTTTTTCATTTCTAGGATGTCTACCTTTCCATCCAGCTGGAGGCCTGTCAAATCTAAACTAAGTGAAGTGACCTCAGATTGGATTGTCATTTTTCTCTCTTTCTACCTGACTAAAAGCATACCTGGGAACTTTCAAAATGAGCTGATCCTGAGATCTTTGGAATATTAAACCTTAAAGCTTCCCGTACTGTAGATTGTATGCAATATATACCTGCTTGCTCTAACCCAGTGGTGCTCTAATCTGTCCACAATGAACCTTTAACATGCTACAAGTCAGAGATCTCACTGCCTAAACACAATCAAGACAAGTAGGACATCTCTCCTTGTCTTTCTGGTACAAATGGCACCAATTTAGAGATTAAATAAATATTTAATGGGGGCAAATCATATACTAAGTAACACTTAAATCTCTAACTCTAAGAATTTGACCCTTCACACCGAGACCCTGAAATTTGGGTTAAAACCTGAGAGTTCCCAAGTATGCTAAGAAGTATGTGGTACATCCATTTTTCTTCTAAGAGCTCTGCTTCTGTTCCGTACGTATAAAAAATAACTGCCTAAGTGCTGCACGTTCAAGTATGTGCTAATTACTAAGGAAAACAATATTGGTTGTTGTAGAAATTTCAAAGCTGAGTAAAACTTCAACCCAAAGTAAGACTTCAACCCAAAGTTATGACAGCAAAAACTGTTTATTGCTAATCGGGTGCATACAGATAGATGGCAATCTGCTACCTCAGCAAACAAAGAATATAAGACCAATACCACTGTACTCTCTTTAGTGTATGTATTAGAATTTACTACCAGAAAGGCATCAGGCCTTTCTCAAGCACACTATGAAGCTGTGCTTCAACGTGAGACTGAGAAAGGGTTGAGAATCACAACGAAAAGAAACACTCACAGGACTTATAGGGACACTAATAACCATATATATATATATATATATATATATATATATATATATATATATATATATATATATATATATATAATATGTGTGTGTGTGTCCATATTACAACTATACAAGGAGGGAAGCATCAGACAGCCTCTTAAAGTTTTCTGAAGGGGGAGGACTCCAAGCTCCAGATGGTACTCCCCACTGGAACCCTGCTGAAGCCCAAAGGACAGTCATCTCCCTTGATTGATTGGCTCTCTGTCCATATGATGACATATCTTGTCTCTGCATGATCTGTATGTTTCTATGGCCATGCTCTCAGACATCGCAGTACATCTGGGAGCATGACACTTTTTTCCTAGGAAAGCGGTTCCAGCAGGGAGCTCCATCAGGTGCACAGAGGCCCCCAGAAAACTTTACCAGGCTGCATGATGCTTCTCTTCTTGTATTTATAGAATAGGGATACCATTGAATAAGGACACCATTGTATAGGTGTTGGTGTCATATTAACCAAACAATGGTTGACTGTAGCGTAAAGAATGGGATCTCTAAAAACAAAAAAAACAAAAAAAAAAAAACCTGTTATAAATTGACAGTTCCATTTTAAACTATAATTCTAGTAGACTTACTGTATAAGGCAGGCATCCCATTGATTACTTAGAAGTATGTGATCGGTAGTGCACATAATACTCTTTAAGACTTTAAAGCGCACAGGGTGGCATGTATAGAGGGTGGGAGGGACAGCTCAGGAGAGTGAATGGGGACAGAGGCATATGGCTAGATAAAGAGAGAGTGTGATAGTCATGTCATAATGTTATTGTTGAGAGGTGTGGTGAAGCAATAACAGTGAATGAATGAGGGAGCAGTGGTGATGAGGGGAAATGCAAATATGTATTATGGAGATGGTCAATCGAAAAAAGTGCAAAAGGACGATTCCATCAGGTGGAAAACCTAAATCCAGGAGAGAGAGGATGAATGGGAAAAAAGGAACCCTAGTGTTTATAAATGTGATGGTTGTTTTTTGCTATTGGGATTGTGTACTGGGTCATGTTGTGTGTTAGCAAAAATACTTTAACTTCTTGTCTCCTGGTTCAATGAGTAGACAAGATGGAGAAGTGGTAAGCAGGGATCTTCTTTATTGAGAATAAAGGAGAACAGGTATATAGGTTTAAAAAAATAAAACTGCTCCCATTGATCTTTCTACAACATTCTTGTTGTCTCAACTGTTACTAAATAGTCTTCAGCTAACCCATGGAGGTGTTTGATTGTTTCCTGCAATTCACGACCTTCACACTATGCTACAATACAGATATTTGATATACTAACTAGTATTTTATATAGAGCCTTTCTCCCAGTGGGACTCAAAGCATTTTCAGAGCATACTCTTGGAATTAACCAAATCCGCAGCTGATTAATAGATATTATTACTACCCAATCAATGGTACTCATTTATCGACCTCAGAAGGATGAAGGACTGAGTTGACCCTGCAACCTTGAGGTCTGAGCAGGCTCTGCAGTCAGGGCATTTACTACTGAGCTATCTCACCAGCCTGATACTAGTGAGCTTCCTGGATGGGCTCCATGCACTTCTGTGTCATTACGTTACAATGTGTTATATATTTTGTATTAATATGCCATGTCTACCACTTTCTTTGATTCTGTATTTCTTTAAGAAAATACATTTAAAATAAATAAATAAATAAAATGAAACTGCTCTACCCCAATGGCAGAACATCACAACTTATATATTGGTATTAATTCCTAAAAACATAAAGCATTATGGGGAAAAGCTTGGTATGACACCCTAAAAACAAAAAGTATCATGGGAAAAACATGAAGCATTATGGGTTGAAATATCATGCCAGAGGTAGCATTTACATTTTGTAGTCCAGTAGCAGTATGAAGCTTTTTTTTCCACTTACTGTAAGACTTCTCACCCAGCAGCAAGCCCTCTCCCTTACACCTCCCTTGTCCCTTTGCACAATCTTGGTATCCCAAGGTTTGTTTTGCAAAAGTGGTTAATACAACCTTGCTATTGGCAGTGAGACTGTAACAAAGGCGTAGGAGAGAGGGATTTTGCAAGGACAGCTTGCAAGATAAAGGTAGCTTTACACAGTTAACCCCTTCTGGTATCTACCAATAGTTAACCCCTTGTTGGCACTGTCAATAGTTAACCCTCTTCTTGTCTCTATCACTATCACGTGAATTGGTTTTAGGTTTGAAGCGGGCATGTTATTCATAGTGTTTTAGTTATTGATAGTAATTTTTTTGGATGGGGGCTGCTTCAGTCAATGACTTTGTTTTTATTTGCATTTCTATGTGGATGTAGGTGTCCCGGTCAGTGTTTGTTACTGCTGGGAAATTCTGTGTAGTAAATAACGCTTAAAGGGATAGTAATACTTAAAATGTAAAAAAAAATATGTTGTAGGGTTTATCCCCCTGAGTAAAACAAGAGTACTCCCACTGCTGAAAGATGTTTCATTCAAAAGTTATTAATTTTCAAAGCTGAATTTTTTAGGTGCAATATCACAGTGGCCAGAAATTGTACAGTGGCGCTGTTGCTACACCATCCTATGGAGATTTATGGTCCAGGGACCAGAGCTGTCCATAGGATTGTGTAGCAACAGCGCCACTGTACAATTTCAACTTTTGAATGAAACACCTTTCAGCAGTGGGAGTACTTTTGTTTTCTCAGGGGGATAAACCCTACAACATATTTGTTTTTACATTTGAAAATGTGAAAAATGACTATACAAGTGACTTGCAGCTGAACATCAGTATACTATTTTTTTATATTCTGCATATGAGTGGTGCACTTCTGGAGAAACATACGTGGTATTTGTTGTGTCAATTAAGTTGTGCCGTGACTCACGGGGTTGAACATACAAGAAACATGTGTCACCTGTACGGAAAAGTCCTACACTACTATCACGGCACAGGGGTAGGTGTTTGTAAATGCAGCCATAGTGAGGAGACTGAGAAGTCAGACTTTTTTTTTGTGAGGAGGAGAAAGTGAGGGTGGGCAAACTCCTTGCAGAGATTTTGTCAAGAATGCCCCCCAGCCTCTCCTGATAAAATGTTGCCCCCCGATTTAGCAAATCTCCTCCTTACTGCTGCCTTGAGGTGTATCTGGAACAAACACATAATTCTCTGTCACTGGAGAGCTTATATATATATATATATATATATATATATATATATATATATATACACACACATACACACACACACACACACACACACACACACATATATATATAATCAAACAGTGGCAGTCTCTGCATAATTGTATGTGCATGAGCATTAACACCTTGAGGACCGGAGTGGTGTGCAATGCATAGAGGAGCACTGCAAAGCACACCGGCGTGGTGTTCAAAGTGTTAAAGGACAATAACACCTAAAAATTAACTGTGGTTTATATACACTTTGATACTCTGTACTTAATGCTAAAAAATCTCTATTTGTTTCTGAGTCCTAAACCTAGTCTTATATATACTCAGAAGGAACAGCCGTTACTGTCATTTTCAGGCATCCAAGTGCCACAGCAACCCTGAGATGATTGTCCAGCATTATGTGTACATGGACTGAGATAACAACCTGTGTACTACAGTAACAGGCACTGTGTGCAATAAATTAACTGACTTTAGCTCTAATCACATTTTAACCCTTTGAGTGCAATGCGTTGCTTACCCGTCTGGCACTCAAATGGTTAAGCAGCACAAACAAATATAAATACCCTCTGAAGGACAGTTTCACTTGCTAAAAAGCACATTTAGGATTACATTTAGGGATGTAATCTTTGAAAAATATTTACATATACTAGCTATAAGTACATTAAAGGGATAGTAATACTTCATTATTACTATCTTACTATCCCTCATGTTGTAGCCCTTAAAATTCTGAATTCAGTAATACCAGCAGCATCTCTCAAACCTTTATGGTTTGAGAGATATCCTCTTTCAAAGTTCCCTGACGTCAGCGTTCTAGCTGAGAGCAGGGGAATCCAGTCAGTGAGCAAGCGGCGGCTCTTCAGGAGTCCTGAGATCGCATTATAGAAACAGAAATCCTTCACTAAAATGGTCTTCTACATGTACTTGGTTTGCAAGCACACGTAGAAGACTGTTTTAGTGAAGGATTTCTGTTTCTATAACGAGATCTCAGCACTGCTGCAGAGCCGCCGCCAGTCCCGGGGCTGGATTCCCCTGCTGTCAGATAGAATGCTGACGTCAGGGTAGAGGGAACTTTGAAAGTGGATATCTCTCAAACCATAAAGGTTTGAGAGATGCCGCTGGTATCGTTGAATTCAGAATTTTATGAGCTACAACATGGGGGATAGTAATAATGAAGTATTACTATCCCTTTAAATGTAAAGTTCTATCAGCCTATAGATGTTCATGTTCCTTTAAAACATCAGAATGTCAGTTAAAGCAAGGCCGCAGCTGTGATAAAGGCAAGTGACGCGTACAGAACTGAAATGCACAAATTACCACTTTGACAGATGATATCTTGAACTAATTTATGTATCAAGATTTGCAATTCAGCTCAGATGTTAATTACATTATAAGTAGTAGGCAACACTTTACATTTTTCGTAATAAGAGCACGTTTAGTGCAACTTTTTTTTCTTTTACTGCAATGCTGGTATTACTTTTAAAGGACCAACATTTCCCATATTATATTAAATCTATAAGGTGGGCCATACATTGCTGAGCAATATATTTTGCTTGCAGTCCTCCAGAGGTTAAACTATAAATAAGGAATTGCATTTACCGCAAAGGCAAGAGATGGGCCAGTACACTGCAGCAATCTAAGGACCAGTGAAGGTCCTGCACATCATGGAATTCAAGGCTCCCCACACGGCTGCACGGGAAGCCCGGAATCGAAAAAAAAAATGCCTTGTGGTCCTAAATTGCTGGTCGCACACACTCGCGCCAGTCCTTAAGAAACGTAGGTGCATAGCTGGGAACTCTCCAGATTTGCCCTGGAGACTCCGGTTTTAGCTTCTAATTACTGGGTCTCCGGGGCAGAGGCTGATTCTCCAGATGTGGGGACATTCTAATGAAACTATGCCCACATCCACTCCTCCCATTGTGTTCCTCCCACTCCACTGCCTCTTGTCCTCCTTCCTACCTTATTCTGTACACTGTTTTTTTATTTTTCAAGTTCCGTCCCCACTCGCAATTAAGCCCTGCCCCTTTTTGACGCAAATTGCGTCATTTTTGTCTCCCATAAGCACCAAAGGGCTCCCCTCTCTGGGAGTCCTCAACAGAATGTTCTCAGGTTTGAAGGTGTATACTCACAATGAACTTGGTTGGAAAATAGCATATGCAAATTCCAGCAAATGAGCATCTGGGAAAATAATTGCTCCCGGCAGCAGGACCCAAGTCTCAGTGTAAAACGGTGTTTGGCTGCTCTCTCAATAAACTCGCTCTCCCAAGTGGCAGGAACATATGGAAACAACAAAAAGAAAGAGAGGGCACCCAACAGTGTAATAATATAAACACCAATATTGTGGCAAATACAAGAAAATGGGGTAACTCACATAATATCTTGGTCAGACTAATGTTATCACTATATCTGACAGTCAACCAGATGGAGATCCAAACCCTATCTCCGTTCATGTACTTAATAAGTGTACTTAAAAAGTGGATTAAAAGCTGTATTTAAATCAATAGGGAATTTTGGGCTTTTTATCTTCTCCCTGTGGTGCAGTTGGCTTGTTGTAGAAATGTACCATTTTTTTTTAGAGATGCACCGATACCGATTTTTTAAGACCGAGTACGAGTACCGATACTTTTTTCAAGTACTCACCGATACCAATTACCGATACCTTTTTTTTACAGTCATTTGCCAGTTTTCTAAGTACCTATATGCTTTAGGTACTTGGAAAACTGGCAAATGACCGCAAAAAAAAGTATTGGTAATTGGTATTGGTGAGTACTTGAAATATATATGCAGACACACATACATACATACACACACCACCTCTTGAGTCTCCCCTTTTGACTCTCTCTCTCTTGATTCCCACCTTTTGCTTCATTCTACCCCTCTTGATTCCCACCTCTTGCTTCATTCTACCCCTCTTGAGCCCCCTTCTTTTGCCTTGGCTTTTTCTCTCCCTTTTGATCCCCCTTTCTCCCCTCCTTCTCCTTGACTCACCCTTTTGCCTCTCTCTCCCTCCTGATCCCCCTCCTTTTGCCTATTCTTGGCCCCCCTACTTTTGCCTCTTTTTCTCCCTCTTGGCCCCCCTCTTTCACCACCCGCTGCCCTATCTTGCCTCCCTTACTCTCCTCTGCCGGGTGCTCATTGTTCTCTTGTGAGCCCCGGCAGAGTTCAGCGTCGGAGCGTTGCCATGGTAACCCGCGGCAACGATCCGACGCTACAGGAGTGAGAGAGGTGCAGCACCGACCCTGACACAGGGTATCGGTGCTGGCATCGGCCACATTTGCGCGAGTACAAGTACTCGCGCAAATGCTGGTATTGGCACCGATACCGATATCGGTATCGGTGCAACCCTATTTTTTTTTAATACATCAGCCTCAGACAGTATAAAATTTGGTTTATCAGCAACAAGTATACAAAGCAGAGACATAATCAGATCTGACAATTTAAATCAGTGGGCATTTCCATCTATCTCCAATAGAGCAGCTGTGCACAAAACCCTGTGGGAAGGGTTGGACTTTTCATAGAGTTATGTTCAAGGCAGGTAATTGCCTAGAGCTCCAGATTTTGAGGGATGCCTCAGCCATGCTGGTCATGCCCACATTCTAAATTGTAGGTGTGGCCTATACAATATCATTGTCCCTGCAAAGTTTATATGCCCTTTTCCCAGCAATTATTGAATTTCCTGAATGCTAGAGAGGTCTCCAACACATTGTATTGCAATGAATTGGGGATCTCGCTAGAAACCAAGGGGTTAAAAGCTTTTTTGTGCTTGTACAGTACAAAGAACAGTGGATGGATTGGGGGCAAGGTCATGTGAGGACTGGGGGTGTGGCAATGGTCAGAGCTAAGGATGCATTGCCTAGGGGTGTCTGGGTTGTAAATCCAGCCCTGTCTATGGGGCATACGTGTAAAGACGAAAAATCTCATTTAACAAATTCAAGTATATAATGGTTAGTTTATCAATTAGAGAATTTTAAATATTATAGAAAATTATTTTATTATCTAGCTTGTTTTCAGTTGTTAGTAAATGGTCAAAATGGCACCATATGAGACAAATACCAAATCCTCATTTAATTTAACCCCTTAATGACCACCCGATCCAGGTGTGGATGGCTGTTAAGGACCACAGCTCATTTTTTTTTTTTTCAATGAATTCTGGAAGGTCAGAACCACGTGCAACCACGTTGCCATCCCAGTATTCCATGATATGCCAGGGCCATCACCGGTCCTTAACACACATCCACAGATGACAGTCCAGGCATATAACTGTTTGCCAACAGGTTATAGGGCAAATATCATGAGGACATCACCGTATTGTGAGGTCTGCTCCTCAGCGATGAAGCTTGCGTTGCATTGTCAGCCACATTAGGCAACTGAGGGAGCAGGATGGTGAAAAGAATCTCCCTTTGCTCTCTCTTTGGTTCTGCATGAAAGACAGAACTGCAAGATTCCAGTCACTGTGTGAGATTCCAGTCACTGCGTGTGAGATTCTATTCACTGTGCGAGATTCCGGTCACTGTTTGCAAGAGTGCAGGCTCTGTGTGAGATGGAAGTCGACGTGTGTAAAATTCTGAGCTCTGTATGAGTGGTTGTCTGTGAGTCACAAACTTTCTTTTTGCACTCCAGCTGGCTTCAAGCTCCCTCCTACCCAAAATGGCTGACAGGAGCTACTTTGGGGCTGCACAGCACAGGCCAAGCATTTTTGCGAAGTCTACTCCCATAGGAGCAGACATAGAAAATTGTGGCAAATGTCAGCAGGCGTAGAGGAATAGTAACCAAGGACTCAAATGGAGGGCTCTAAAGGACGCCCAAAACCAAGTTAAGATCCCACTGAGGAGCAGGATTTTTAAACACAGGACGAGTATGAGCAATGCCCTGTAAAAAAAAACTTAACATCAGGAAGAACAGCGAGGCGTCTCTGAAAGAAGACAGAGACAGCAGAAGTCTGAACCTTAAGGGAACTCAAACTGAGGTCCTTATCCACTCTGTCCTGCAGAAAGGACAGGACCGTTGGGAGATCAAATTCCTGGGAAAGGTCCTTATCGGCACACCAAGAGAGAAAACTAGACCAGACTCGATGGTAGGCCTTAGAGGAAACAGGCTTGCGAACACTAAGCACAGTAGCCACCACACCAGAAGATAAACCATTCTGCTTCAGTATTGAGGATTCAATTTCCATGGCATCAAACCCAGACAATGGACATCCTCCTTCCACAGGTATCCCTGTAGAAGAAGATCTGGACCGCAGGGAAGCCAAAAGGGCTCCGCCACAGAGAGATCCAGAAGCTCCGGAAACCAAGAGTGCCAAGGCCAGTATGGAGCGATCAGGATTACTGGACAATGCTCCAGTCGCAGTTTCCGCAGCAGCCTGTGTAACGTGGGAATGGGAGGAAAAATGTACGCTAGAGGAAAGTGCCACGGTGTTGACATGGCATCCACTGCTAGGACTAGAGGATCCCTCCAGCAAGAGAAGAACATTGGGACCTTCCGGTGTCTTGTCACCATCAGGTCGATGCAACGGAGTCCCCACCTCTGTACAACGAGGTCGAACACCTCTTGATGCAGTTCCCATTCTCCGCTGTCCACTGTGTGTCAACTGAGGAAATCCGCTAGAACGTTGTCTATGCCGGGAATATGAACTGCAGATATGGTAGGAACATGTTCTTCTGGCCAGGACAAAATATCTTTGACCTCTAACCAAGCAGCGAGACTTCTTGTTCCACCTTGCTTGTTGATATAATCCACTGTCATGGTGTTGTCGGACTGGACTCTGACGGGCAACCCACCAGCTGGCGCATCCAGTGGCAAAGGGTATGAAATATCGCATGAAGCTCCAACACACTGAAGGGAAGGAGAGATTCCTCTGGAGATCACCGTCCCTGAGCATTCATGTGGCCCAGACCCGCTCCCCAACAGGACAGGCTGGCATCCATCGTCACTGTCGTCCACAAGGACACCAGGAATGACTTGCCCTTCAGCAGACTGGAGAGGTTGAGCCACCATGTCAGACTCAGTTCCACATGAAGAGGGAGACACACCGACATCTTCAGGAGGTCCAGTTGTCCTCTGCACACCTGGATGACAAAGCTCTGGAGTTCCCTGGTGTGAGCCATGGCAAACAGGACTGCTTCTATGGCGGAGATAAACTTCCCCAATAGAGAGGTCAACTTCTTGGCCGGAACTGGATTGTGAACCAGAACAGCAGACACCTTGTGGGCGATCTGGTGAGCTACTTCGTCCATGAGAAACACCATGCCCTGCTGGGCGTCAAAGAGAAGTCCCAGTGAAAGGATATATCCATTTGTTGGTTCAGGCTGGTAGGCCCTGGGTAATGTGACATGAAGGGGTTAATGCTTTAGCTTGGCTAATAAACTTAAAATACAGAAAAATAACATAAATTCATGATAGAATGATTGCTACATTTGCTATTTCAATATAACCGCCAGTAAATGTTGTTCTAACAGGATGTTACTGTCTCAGACATGGATGTACACATCAGGGACAGTTAGACAGGTGGTTAGACAAAGGTTGGGTTCCTCATTTCTGTGGTAAATTGTTCCTTTTGTGGACTACATGCTTGGGACAGGTGGCCAAGTAGCTAGAAGGTCAAGGCTTACTGGAAATTGGTCATTTGGACTTGACCCATGCTCCAGTCATAGAGTGCCCCCTAGGGTATTTATGATTCTATTACTAATAATGTTATGCATAGGTTGTAACGATATGTAATGATATGCACATGTTGTAATTGCAAGTTGTGACCCATGTCCTGGAGGTGTGACCCACCCATATATCTATCCCAATAAAAGCTTGTGCACGACTGCAATAAAGTTGGAATGAGACTTTAGCACCTACACTTGTTGTGCGTCTATTATTTCAGTCCCCAGGCGCCTAAGACTGGGAGATCTGCTGGAACTGGTGTACTGTCTAGGGGTCCCCCTGGGGTAATAGATGAAGCATTTTGGTGTGACCAGGAGAGGAGACAGAGATTATTTCTTTCACCCAGGAATACCAGCCTCTGAGATGGTACAAGATCCGACTTGTCCATGTTGAGGATCCACCCATGAATGGGTGAGTGCGTGAATGCAGTCCTTGCCCTGCTGATGAAGAAGGTCCAGAGAGGGTGTCTTCAGAAGCAAGTGGTCCATATACAGAGTGACTCTGATGCCATCTCGATGGAGGACAGACACTAAAGCCCCCAGGACTTGATTGAAAACATGGGGAGCTGTAGTCAGACCAAAGGCAAGAGCAGAGAACTGAAAATGCCCTTGGTCGCAGGCAAACCTGAAGTTTTGCCAGCTCTCTGGATGAATGGCAATATGCAGGTATGCGTCCTGAAGACCCAGAGAAGCGAGGAATTCCCCAGGAGACATAGTCACGATCACCGACCATAGAGACTTCTGGTGATAGTGAGTCTTGACCACAAAGGAATTGAGATCCTTTAGGTCCAAAATTGGACAACAGCCTCCGTCCTTCTTGGAAACCACAAATAGGTCTGAGTAAAATTCCAAACTCATGTCCAGTACTGGGACCGGTTCCAGAACCTCCTTATCCAAAAGGGTCTGTATGGTGCCGTTGAACAGATGGAGTTTTTCTACACCCTTAGGAGTGTGAGAAGGAAAGAACCTGAAAGGAGGAAGAGAGGTGAAAGGGATCCTGCCCCCCTCTGGCACCACCTGCAAAACCCACGTATTCACCACTGTGCCTGTCCAGATGCTGAGGAAGTGGCTCAAACGACCACCCACTGGAGCGTGGGGACCGGTGAGTCATGCCGAAGAATGCTTGGAAGCCTTGGGCTTAGCAGAGGACTTGGGCCTTCATTGCTGTTTGCTGTGAAGGAGAGTCCAAGCTCTGCATAAGATACACATGAAGGGAAAGCACAAAATGGCTGCTGTGACAGGAGCCAATCAGAAACAAGCGCGCGAAGCAATTTCTCATGGAAAATGTAGTTTTCCCTGTATAAGTACCCCAAGAGTGCCCGAAGCCCCCCAAACACACAAAACGTTGACCAGACAGTAGAGCCAGGGCGGACAAACAAATTGAGCCGTTTCTGAAATCGCTACTCTGAGCGGATGAAGAGATATGTCCCAAATTGTAAAGTCCCATAAAGGTGAATGGAGCATGGCATCTATGCGGTAAAGCGCGTCTTAACCCCTTACCGCCCGAGGACATACATGTACGTCCCAAGAGGACATCCCCTGTGGACAGAGGACGTACATGTACGTTTTCAGATTCCTGGTCCCAGCGCGGCTTCAATCCTTTCTGGGACTCCGGACGGTCACTAAGGGGTTAAAGAAGCTGAACTCAAAATTTGCAAAGTTTTATCATGAAGTATAATACATCTTAAGAATACTAGTACATGTCACCAGACTCAATAAACACTGACCCCAGTAGGTAAAAGTGCCAACAACCCCCCCAAAAGATGCTAATTAGCAACCAAAGGGTTAAGGGATATGTGGACCTCAGCACTCAAAAGGTTGCTCACCTTTTCAGCAGGTCTTCTGTCTTCAGATTACCATATATCAAGAAGAAGCCTCAGTGGGCAATTCCTGAGGAAAGAACTTGTAAACCAAGATTTTCCCCCTAGGGCTCAAGGTCCACCAAAGCACCTGGAAACTGAGCTATCCACTAGGGAATTGTCAGTAATAGTAATTCACCTAATGGTGGTATTCCATATCTAACAGAAAACAAAAAAGTAGCTAAACTATAGCAGAACTGTTCTCTTGCCTGTAACTTCACCAAGGAACAAATCTTACTGGAGGGGATTGGCTAGCTGCAGCTAAGGAGAGGAGGTAGGCTCCACCCAGCATTCACTTCTAAAGGGGGGATCGCCTACCCAAAGTTACCAGTAACCTATATTGGATGACAGAGAAATGAGCCTTTTAAACCCTGTATTGCTAGAGAGGCCTCCAAAACTCTTTGATTAATGAGTACTGTGCTTTATTTTCCTCCAGAATTTCATGGGAAAAGGGTATGCAGAATCAAGTATTCTTCTAAGAAGAAATCATATGTGTAAATAACATCTTGTACTCTTCTATCCCAGTATCACAATAAGTAGAAATTTAAAGAGCAATAAGCCATTCAGTTACATCTTGGAGTTCTACATAAACAGAAATAAACAGTGCTACTGAATCAAATTTGGAAGTTCCCCATGAACTAAAGTAACTGTCACAAACTGAAGTAGAACTGAAAATAAAAAAGTAAGCGGGACCTAACACATGTTGGGCCAGAGTTGTTCACCTGCCCACTGATAAGTGTTTTATACTGTTCAACACCAATAAAACACAATATTTATTTAAACTTCAGTTTATGTCTTTATAAATTAGTATGTGTAAATAAAATACTTTGGTCTTGTTCTAAATGATGTATTACATTATATAAAAATCTTTCAAAAGGTCATGAAGTGACCTATAATTACTCAGTTATACCCTGACCACAAGTTGCACCCCCAGCAAAACCACCTAAAACAAAAGTGTCCACATGCTGGGTGGTATGAATTGAGTGACCCCACCAGCCTTGATACCCTGCCCACTGGTAGCTGCAGATCCCAACATACCCTGTCTGGTCCCCCAACCTTGCTCCCATGCCCACTGTTAGCCTTGCTCCATTGTAGACAAAGACTCACAGACACACACTCTGCTCCACCCACCTTGTTCCATGCGTAACCATGCTCCTGGCATCCACTATGGTATGTCAACCCATACCAATGTGGTACAATTCTCTTAGACTGACTCTATATCAGTGGTTCTCAGCCCGTGCCCTCAGTGGCCACTAACAGACCTTGATTTGAGGATTTCTGTGTTAGAACACAGGTTAGTTAATCAATGTGAATGAGCCTCTGATCACCACACCTGTGCTCTAGCAGAGAAATCCCTAAGTCCTGGCCTGTTGAGAATCGTTGCTCTATATACTGCATTTTCTAGGAAATTCCATGGTGATGAAAGATTTTAGTATATTTAAAATGACTGAAGCGAAGTGTGGTTTTTTATAGCACCATTTTCTGGAAATAGCTTTTAAAGGGGAACTTTCACCTCAAAGCAACTTGCTACCATATAAATGACAAGGTAAAAGTGACTTTGACTTTATTTTTTTTTTTTTTCAAAAACACTATATTTTTTAAGAAATACTCTTTTAAACTTTCACTGTTGAGGTTGCCTGCGGCACAAGCTGTGCCGCAGGCAAAGTAATTGTAAGACTGGCCATCCCCTCTGTACTAGAATCCCCGTCCAGCACCTTCCCATTTTTGAGTGGGTGCGCACTCCCTGACCAGAAACATTAAGTGTGCAGCCTCTAAGCTATGGCTGTCCCATTACATGATTGTGATATTGAGCCTTATACCACTGTAGTGTAGGTAGGTTCCTGCTTCTTGACCATGGTGTCTTTTGCCCGCAGTGAGTACTCCCACAGCGGGTGAATTTTGAGTCAGATGTAGGAGAAACACATGTGTTAGTGCTAGGTGACGGACTGTAATATGGAGCTTGTTAACCTCAAACAACGGGCTCTCACAACAAAACTGCAAGGCTCGAAACAAAGTTAATCAACACTGAACCCTTTGAGTGCCAGAGGGGTACGCAACGCATTGCAAACCCCTCCGGGACTCAAAGGGATAATATACAGGCTCTACCTTGATGCAGACGGAACAGCAGCAGCCAGCACTCGCAGACGTGTTTCTCCTACATTTGACTCAGGATACACCCACTGCAGTAGGACACATCGCTGGTAAATTGCTCCATGGCCAAGAAGTGGGTACAAGGAGCTCAGGTAACAGGCCATCCATAGCTTATACGCTCCTAATAAATTTCAGTTTTATATATTTCTTCATGCCTTCTTTAGGAGTGAGTCTTTATTGCCTTCAGGCAAGACAGCCCAAAAGCTCCATTAACTCATTGAATACCAGATGGGGCCGCATTGCATTGTGCAAGCATTTGAGCTATCTTGGCTGAAAGCAATAGACTTTGCCATGGCCACAGAGGTGTTCAGAAACATGTGCGCTTCACTAGAGAAGGGGCAGGGATTAGGGTGGGGGAGAGCTGTCCATCATGTAATATGTATCCAAGATGGCTGCACTCTCCCTAGTCTGAGCTTAAAAGTTAAGCGTGTTTTTTTTCATACAGTAAAGTTTTATATGAATGAAGACTAGCCATTCTGCATTAATAGACATATTTGTAAATTATTTGTGAGGGGTTTATAGTTGGTGATATTTCCGCTTTAATACTAGGAGTAAAGAGGAAAGTGACCCCTCATTAGTTGCAGCTGAATGTCTACTTTACAAAATGGTATACCTTACTTTTCCTTCATAACTTTAATAGTTATGTGCATTTTAGTGCATGCAGGTAATTTCAATAAAAGTGACGTGTGTAGGTTAGTGCTCCTGGCCAGGGGCGGATTGTAGGGGAATACCAGCCCGGGCTCCCCCGCCCCCACTCTGGTGTGCACTGAAAGAACTGCAAGACAACTAACGCTGCCCGTCTCTCTCCCCCTCCGATCCACTTTGTCTTGAGTACAGAATCTCTCTCTCTCCCCCTCCGGTGCGCACTGAAGGAATTGCAAATAAATTACAAGTGCTGTACAGCGCTGGCCATCTCTCTTCTCCACTAACTTCCTTTCATTTTGCACTCAAGACAAAGTGAAGCGGAGGGGGAGAGGGATGGCCAGCGCTGTACAGCACTTGTAATTTATTTGCAATTCCTTCAGTGCGCAGCGGAGGGGGAGAGAGAGAGTCTGCACTCAAAACAAAGTGGCTCGCGACTTAAAAGTAAGCTGATATAGCAGCCCACCGGGGGATGCCCGATCCCCCGATAAGACAATCCGCCCATGCTCCTGCCACCTAAACAGTATGTAAACCCATACAAACAGGGTACCATTTTTCAAAGGCTGGTAGCAGTTACTGAATACAGTAGGAAATTCCATGGTTTTCAAACATTTTTGTACCTCTGAAGTGGTAGAAATGTAAAAAAAAAAAAAATTTCCTGTAACGCCACCTTTTGAAAATATTTGTCATACCAGCCTATGTGTAGAAAGACACACAACCCCTCATTTGAAGCAGATAAAGGTTTACTTTCCAAAATGTAACATCTAGCATACCTTACTTCATATCTCTAATAGTTATGACCATTTCAGTGCATGCTGGCTATTTCAAATAAGAAAATAGGTGGGTTTAGTTTTGTCTAGACAGTTATGAGTCACTTGAGTCATAAGACTCTATGGTAATCAATGTGTACAGTAAAACCACTAGTGTGACAAAAGGAAGTTCCGATTTCCTATATATGAGTGTGGCTTGTTTACTTCTCAGTCTTTTACAAAAAATGAAAAACTATATATACATTATATTAAAAAAACGGGAAAAAATTGACATTTGTATAAAAAGACTGGATGGCCTGGAAATATGAAAAAAACAGTACTGTCCCTTTTATAACGGTATGTATGGTCAGCCTACTTAGTATAGGAATGGGAGGAAAAACACATTAGAGGAAAAGCCCATTTGATCTTTAATGCATCCTGTGCTATGGCTTTCTTAGCATCCATCGGGAGCTAAAGACCTGACATTTTGTTCTCCAATGAGGCCTTAAGATCCACATCGGGGACTCCCAATTACCTGGTTATTTGGTTGAATACATGAGTTTTCAGAAACCATTCTCCTTGGTCTATCCTCTTTCTTCTTAGGAAATCTGCCTGTTTGTTGATGCGACCTGAAATATTTGTTGCTGATAATGCCAACAGATTATTTACTGCCCACCACAGAATCTTGGCTACCTGTTGGTTTAATTTGTATTGCAGGTTCCTTCCTAGTTGAGCATCTCTGACTTTTGATATACCTGTTGGTTTAAGGACAAACCACTTGTACCTCCCTGGTTGAAGATGTACATCACTGTTGCTGTGTTGTCTGATCTTATCTTAAACTGCTGTTACCTGGAGCTTGGGGCTAAGATGCTTTATCACATTCCATAATGAACTCAACGTTGAAATGTTGATGTGAAGGTTCCTAGATACATAACAAATGGGAAATAACAACAAAAAGGCAAGTTGTGTAACAAACCCAAGACATAAGCCTAATAAAGAAGAGGCACACAAAAAGATTACCAAAATATAAACAAAACTGACAAAAAAAATGAATGGAAAAAGCACTAAAAACAATTAAAAGAATGCCAAGCTAGCCATAGCTGTGAAATAATGATGCTCAGAAACTACCTTATATGTCCCTGTCATACTAAGCATAGAAAATCTATATATACCCTAAATAGTACATGCTAAATCAATACATAGAAAAAAATAATTGTAAAGTAAACACAAATACAAGTTAATAATTCACACAAAGTGAAACAAAGTGCAAAGTGCTTATGATACAAAAGTGATTGATAAGAGTAAAAAGTATCAACATGAAAAGAAAATACTCATCTATCCATAATGTGATAGTAACATACATGAAATAATCAAACAGCCTGGCAAACTGCCCAACTCAAGACCCAACACGTGTCACTTCCTCTCTTGATTTGACCATTGACCTTGGATTATTCTGTCTCTCCACAAACCTCCCTTACCTGTGAGACTGGCATCTGCCCACAATATTTCCCAGGAGGGCTCTTTTAAGTTCCTGCCGTTGGATATGTTGGCCTTGTTCAACCACCACTTTAGTTCCCTCCTTGTTGAATCCAAAAGAGGGATATTCTGAGAGAAGTTGAACAAACACTTCTTCCAACAAGAAAATTGTCTTGAATGTTCCGCATATGAACTTTTGCCCATGGGACAATCTGGGTTGTGGACAACAGGTTCCCCAGTAATCTTGAAAAATCCTCAGCAGTATGGACCGTCTTCTTGAGAAATACATATACCATTTATGATATACTGGTTCTTCTGTCTTGCGACAGGAAAACCTTCCCTGCTTAAGTTTTCAACCATGCTCCCAGAAAGATATATTTCTGAGATGGTATCAGCTTGCTTTTGTGAAGATTTACTGGTCATCACATAATTGCTTTCTGAGCCGATTAAATTCTTCTCTTCTGTCTCTTCAACTATGAGTATATCATAGAGGCAGAGAAATATTCTGATTCCTTCTTGTCTCACAACCGTCTTTGAAGTGGCCAACACCTTTGTGAAGACCCTGGGAGCGAATGCCAAACAAAAGGGAAGCACTGTGCTTGTTCTGTAAGGAACCTCAAGAACTTCTGATGACTATTCCTGATCAGGATCTGATGGTACAGGTCCTGCAGATCTACATTGGTCAGGAATGCTGCGGGAAAGACTGACTTGATCACTGAAGGAATAGCCTCCATCTTGAACTTCCTTTGCCTGATGTAGTGGTTCAACTGCTCAAGTAGAGGATCAGTCTTACTTCACCCAAAGACTTTGGTACGGCAAACAGAACAGAGTAAACCCCCAAATATTCAGTGGTACTGACTCTATGACTTTGTTGGTTATCATGTCTTGAACAGACCATAGGCTCCTCTTGGCTTTGTAATTGTCTCATGTGTCTGTCTGATGGTTTCTTTGGGGACATTGTTGAAGTCCAGTGTGTACCCCATCTCCAAATCTTCAGAACCAATTTGTCTGCTTTGCTGCTTGACAGTGCTCCAGTCTTCCCTCCCACTGGATCTGTGGACCACTGTTCTTCATTGGATGTCTCTCCTAAACGGTGCTTTCCTAGGAAAGTCTTTCATAGGGTTTCTTCTTGCGCCTTAGGAAGATTCTCTTCTCTGCTGCTCCAACTGCCTTCCTGGAAGGATTACCTCCTAATTTGAAATGTTGTTTATCTCTTCTAGTTGTTCCCCAAATAGTATACTACCAGCAAAAGGGAGATACACAAGCCTATTCTTAGAAGGGACATCTGCCTCCCATGCTTTTATCCAGAGTGCTAGTCTGATTATGACAGAAAGAACCGATAATTTGGCCAGCAACTTGATGTTCTCTGTTGAGGCATTACAGAAAACATTTACTGCATGATTAATGGAAGCAATCTCTATCAGAAGCCTAGATCTTGAGACTGATGAGTCCACTTTTTTATTAATACAGTCAACCAAATCAGCATTGTGTGAAAAATACAGGCCAGTGATGTAGCTGTGTTCAGGTTATGGCCTATAATAGAGAACTGCATTTTTAAAGAGGAGTCTGCCTTCCTCTCCATAGGATCTCGAAGGGATGTATCATCCTCTAGGAGAATAGTAGTCCTTCTTGAGATCTGTGCCACAGCAGCATCTACCTTAGGTGGTACGATCCATGACTCAACCTTCTCTTCCTGAAATAGATACATTTTCCATTCCTTGCCACTTTCCTCTACCCTGTGAAGGCAGTATGCAGGATATTTCTGTCCTTGTGGGTCTCTGTTAAACCTAAGGTCTTTCACATGAACATTATCAAAGGTTCCAGCTTAACCAAGCTGAAAGTGACCAAATCCTCAATTAGCTCTCCTTCTTCACAGATGATAAAGTTGATAAAGCTATGTCCATCAGACTACCTTCTTCATAGGGCTTTCAAGATGTACCTTCATCTGGATCCATGGGTCTGGGTCTTTTCCTAGCTAACCCCCACAGAATATTAAATATTTCTTGCATGTAGGCTTTCATTCATCCCAAGAACTGGAAAGAAATATCTACTCCTGCTGATTTTTTTGCTACAGCCTGGGCATAGCTTAACAGAGTCTGAGGCATTTGTCTTAGCCTGCATGATTTGTATTTAGAACCTGCTTTTTCCTGCTTAGCATTGGTACTGTCTGTGGGTTTTGGCAATATCCTTTTCAATGGTCGCACGCAGAAGAGCATGCAACCATTTAACTGTTCCACCATGTCGCCTTGTTAAAAATAGTGACGTGATAATCTCGCAGTGCATGACAGCACGAGATTGTCAAGTCACCTAGTCAGTGGGTGCGTTTAATACTTATCCGTTTCAGCTTCATAAAGCACTGAAAACATTTCCAGTATTCAAGGGGTTACTATAATGTGTAACATCGGTGGCAGCACTAGTGGCTATATGGTGCAGTGTATGAGCTCTGTAATTTTGCATTACACCACCAGTATGTGAGCCGATCCAGCCTCTCCCCCTCCCTGTGTACTCCACTTCTCCCTTTCATTCTGCACGCGGAGAAGGGGAGAGGCTGGATCGGCTCACATTCTGATGGTGTAATGCAAAATTACACAGATCATACACTGCACCATATATCCACTAGTGCTGCCACCGGTGTTGCACATTATGGTAACCCCTTGAATGCTGGAAATGTTTTCAGTGCCTTATGAAGCTGAAACGGAAGGTGACTGATCGGCTGTATAAGTATTAAACGCGCCCACTTACTAGGCGACGTGACAATCTCGCAGTCATGCACTGCAAGATTGTCAAGTTGCTATTTTTAACCAGGCGACATGGTGAAACAGTTAAATGGTTGCACGCTCTTCTGCGTGCGACCATTCAAAAGTGAACCGGTTATGGCTTATCAGACTGGGAAAGCTTGGAAGCAAGGAGTCTGGATAGGATAGCATTTTGAAATATCAAAAAATCTCAGTACATCTACCACAATCAAAAAATACATTATTATAGGGTTGTTACCTGCTTCTGCCTGGATGCTTAAACAAACAAGCGTCTAGTAACCCCTTCCTCATGCATGCATTCCAGCCATGGAATACACGCAGCCCTTACTTCCATAACGCCATACTGAGGCAACATGATGCGGTTCACTGCAGGAGTGAGGCAGTCAATATTAAAAGCACAGTGCCGAGTTAAAAAAGTAAATTTGCTAATCCAAACTGCCCAAGCCGTGTATTTACTTGCCCCATGTGACCCTTGTTTGTGAAAAGGTTTGCAGACTGCACTAGTATGCCTAGTGTTATACCTCACAACTGAAATATAAAAATAAAACCTGCTTGGTAAGGAGGTACCACAACCTCCATTCTCCAGCTGTGTAGGACCAAAATTAACTGAAGCCATATTGTAGGGGGAGTCCTTTATAGTTTGGGTTTGGTCCTATTAGCTGGAAGGCAGAGTCAAGACTCATAATTATGATGTCGAGGGGACACAGAAAAAATCCTGTTATGTGCTATTACTACTTTGGAGTCCAGGAGGAAAAACATATATTTGTACACCTATACATATTGAGATGTTCTACAGTAATTATTGACTTTAGAGTAAATTCTGAAACTTTAATGAAAAAAACTATTTTTATATTATTGAGCTGTTTTGGGGTAGCTGTACCATGTAACCAACGTAGTTCCTAAAATTGCAAATATACAGGAGATGCATATAGGTAAAACTATACATATTTGGTATTTTTCTACTCAGGGATTTCAGGGCTTTTAAAAATAACTGAAATTTTCACAATCAACAAATATTTTTGATATATAGTGCATGATATTAGCAAAATTATGTAATTTTTTTACGTTTTTGTACTTTTGACCTAATAGCTTGACGCACAATGTAAAGGCACCATGAAAAAGCAGAATCTGCTGTGAAAAAAAATATAGTTTTCCTTATATAACTAGAGAGCAAATTCTGTGTCACTCTAAGTTCCCCCAGCCCCCTGTGTCACTTTTAGGCCCCCCTCCCTCCCAGTCACCTGTGTCACTCTTAGTCCCCCCGTCCCCCTGTGTCAGTCTTAGCCCCCCAGCCACCATGTCACTTTTGTCCCTCCTCCTAACCCCCTGTATCACTCTTATTATTATGCCTAAAATAGGATTACTTGCTACTGAAAATAGCACCTTTGTTATCATGTTAGCCTCATAAATAAACTCACAGTTGAATTGTTGTTCCTGGGTGAACTGATCAACAAACCTTGCTTTCTTTGCAGTTAGGCGCCATTTGGAGGTCAACTCTTGGGATATCTTGGGGCATATTGTGGAACATAGTGTTAATCCAAAGTACACCGGGTATGTAGGTGTGGATACGGTTGATGATCTGGCCTCTGCAGTCTATTGCTTACTATCCATAACTGGGATCACGTCTCTTAAAAAAGCAGTAAACCCTACAACTGTTCTGCCTTGGTGCTGCTCCTTTCACTTATTATGTAGAGCAGTAGTCTATGACTCAAGCTCTTTCATAGAAAGTATTGTAAAAAAAAAACAAAAAAAAACTTGCCATTCAGACACCGGCTTGCTCTGTTGCTAATAGTTTGCTTGACAAATAAGTTTGATCTGCAATACTCTTTGAATGGAAAAATCTCCAAGAAGCTAGAATACCCCTGCTTTACTAAACAGAGAAGCACTATAGAATATGTTTCATAAAAAAATCCTGCTCCTTTAAACAACTGTGGAATACTAAATTGTCTTGAGGATGGGGTGGCTTCATAAAGGGGAAGTGGGTCAATAAGTGGGAAGGACCAGACAAATGATGGTAGTGGTTAGGTCGGTGGATATATGACCAGTTTTGTTTCCAATTTTATCCCCACTATATTAATCATATCCACTGGTTCACAAAATCTAGAGCAGAATGCTTCACTGTAAAGCTCTCTGCCTTTCAGATTCTTTAAACTCTTTGAGTGCCAGAGGGGTATGTAACCCATTGCTCTGCAATGCGATCTGTCCCCCTCTGGAATGCAAAGGGTTAACCGCCTTTGAGCTCCTACTAACAGTTGCTGAAGTAGTTATACTGGGACATCAGATATTAAGGACACTGGTGATTTGCTCACAGCTGCAGTTTGCATAATATATAATCATCAATGTACTTATCTGTCCTTTTCTGTGTCTCCTCAATGAGTATCTTGTGGGAGAAGGGTTTTTGATGCAGCCCGCGCTAGCTATATGATTACGTTGCATGTGGCTGGTTGGCCTTACATCACCCTGCATCCAACTGTTGTACGGCCTCAGCAGAGAGCAGCTGAGGTGTCGGATGAGCAGAGCTCTGCACACTTAGCTGGAAGAGGAAGCATCTTTTGAGAGTGAGAACTAAGCTGACACTTCTCACTTTTGGGGGCCTCTTCTGGTAGGAAGCACATTTCTTGGCCGGGCCGGTGGGCCCACCCAAGTTGTCGGGCCTGAGGCAGGCGCCTAGGTCGCCTTGCCCATAATCCTGCTCTGGGGATAGTAACAAGTCGCCTACCGATTGGTCACCAGTATCACATGTAAACTCAAAGCTGAATGGTTAAAGCCCGTATAACATGTATTCACTCTCTTGACAATCCAGTTGACTTGGAAGCTAAGCTGTGGTTCCCATAGCGACAAAAGGAACGTCATGGCGGATTTCCTGGCTGAGAGTAAAATGCTGATAATTATTAGACTTCTGGTGATGATTAGGGAGAAGGAGCCTCCACTGAGTTTGTGCAAAACTGCCTCTGCTAGAGACGGCTGCGCCGGTCCTTCAAATCTCGCGGCCGCGGTCCTGTCACTTTGTGGCCACTGATTGCATTTTAAAGCAGCCCCAGGGAAGCCCAGTGCTGGTGGCATACCGTGAATTTTCCCGGTATCCCGGTAGGCCGGTCCGGCCCTGCAAAATCGTCAGCACTCAAAGTGTTATAGGACTAGGAAACGCTTTTATGAAAAATGTTTTTCCTGTTGAATAAAACACAGGAAATCCCACTGCTGGAAGATGTTTACTTCTGAGGTTATTATACTATAAACTTTTATTTTTTCTTTTTGTTTATATTAACAGTACCTTCTGGTGTCTAGACAGTTCACCTAGTGTTCAGACAATAAATTCTGTTGCATTCTAGTGGTGGGCCATTGACTACAGTTCTTCATAGAACATGATAGTAATAACTTCATCAGCCTCATGACAGTTGAAAGTGATAGTAATTTTAGAACAAATTCAGCTTTAATTGTCCCTCACAGTTTTTGTACCATGTAGAGCGTTATTACAATAGTGTATGATGTGTAGTTCATAAGTAATTATGTTATAAAGTGTCCCCCTCCCACCCCTTTTACACTCATAATGCTGCTTTCCTCAAAGCAGCAAGCCGGTCCGGATGCATCGTGACGAGGGACAATCTTCTGTGAGCATAAGGAAAAACCTGCCCTCCTTTGTCAAGTGAGGCAGGGTTTTCCTCATGCTCACATCCAGAAGATTGTGCCTTGCTGCGATCTGTCTGGTCCGATGACTGGATTCCAGATCTGAGGAGAGGTGGCTTCCAATATGAAAAAGGGGCAGGAGGGAGACACTTTATAACATAATTACTCATGAACTACACATCATACACAACTGTAATAATGCTCTACATGGTACAAAACCTATGAGGAATAATCAGAGCTGAATTTACGTTCAAATATTACTATCCCTTTAAAGCTATTTTTTTATTTGAAAAGCTTAATCATCCTTTAAGTTAGGGATAGGCAGCCTTTTTCTCTACAGCTTTTCAAAACTACAACTTCCAACCATCCAGTGGTTGCCTACCACAGACCCATGTAAACCTAACACAAGGCTGGACATCTCAATATTTGATGTTAGCATTCCAAGTGCTCTCTGTTCAAATTATAGCTGTTTGGAAATGCTGATCAAAGTGTAAAGCAAATTTTAGTGTTACTTTTATTTAAATGTAATATTCAAAGCATAACATCAGAAAAATGTCATGGTATTATCACAGTTCTGTGAGGAAAGATGGAAAGAAATATGTAATATTGGTCTTTATCCCTTTGAGTGCCAGAGCTTAAATATATATCTATCACTTTGAAAATTGTCATTTTAAACAAAAAACATATTTGAACATTAATAACGATACTTAAAGATTATTTTTTGTTTAGAATGTAGGACTCCCAAGTATCCCATACTCTGGTGTTATTAACCCTTTAAGTGCCAGAGGGGTTTCCAATGTATTGCAAAATAATGAGTAGGATACCCTTCTGGCACTCAAAAGGGTTAAGTAGTGCTATTATATAATTAAGCTGTTTTTTCTATCATCTGTATTTCCTTGATTCTACGGCGTGCTTCACTGATCAACAACAAGTGTGTTAAGAAAAGGATCTGGAGTGATACTTGATAGATGAGAGTGGAAATATGAAGGTGGTGAGATCAATGCTACACTGTGACAGTAAGGGTGATGAGCCAAGTGGAACTGACACTATTCTCTGAGCAAACCAACTGCACAACAGAGGAAAAATTAAAATTCCCGGTTGATTTAAATGGGGCTTTTTAACCCCTTGAGTGTCAGAGAGGTATCCAATGCATTGCAATGACACTCAAAGGGCTGAGACCTTGAATGAGAGTTCTATAGTGAATTGCTTCTCAAGGTGATGAAAGGATCTATAACATTCAAGGGGTGAAAGGAACATCAATGATTCTAATAGCTATCCCCCACTTACAGTAATCTGTACAAAAATCCTACTGACCATTATGAATCAGTTTTTTGTGGACTATGTCTCCAAAATTAATCTTTAATTAGCACTGTATATCATGTCCGCAGTGGCGGACAGGATTCTTTTTGCAGGATGCCGGGACTCCAAACTCCTCCCTGAATTCTTCTTAAAAGTAATCAGTGGGAGGAGTTTGGAGTCCAAGAGTACTGCAACACAGTATAATTGTCACTTTAAAGCTCAATTTAAATCAATGGGGATTTGCCACATAATAGCAGGAGTCCTTTTTAGTAGACCAGCCTCTTTATCTACATATACTAAAGTAAGGCTGTGTTCATCTGGGTGACATCAGTGCAGTGAAAATGTCTGCACCTGTGCAGAATGAAGCACCAGTCAGGATGTCCACACTAATGGCTACCATTGTGTATGAATGCAGCCAGGTGCATACCTCCCAAGTGTCCTTCTTTAGGAGGGACAGACCTTCTTCAAGAACCAAATCTCTCTGTCCCTCTTTCCCACCATGGAGTGCCTCTTTTTAGGAGATCAGACTGTGTGGTGTGTGTGTGTGTGTGTGTGTGTGTGTGTGTGTGTGTGTGTGTGTGTGTGTGTGTGTGTGTGTGTGTGTGTGTGTGTGTGTGTGTGTGTGTGTGTGTGTGTGTGTGTGTGTGTGTGTGTGTGTGTGTGTGTGTGTATAAGTGTACCACATTGCTACACAGAAATAAAACTCACAAAAATATTTCTTTAAACTTCAGTATATGTGCTTATACATTAGTCAGTGTAAATAAAATACTTTGGTCTTGCTCTAAATCATTTATTCCATTTCACAAAGAGGTGTCAATAGGTAATGAAATAACCTAAAAATCATCTGTAGCGCCAATACCACCAGCCATGCCCCCAGCAACACCATCTAAAACAAAACTGTCCCACTTTGGCCATTTGAAATGTTGGAAGGTTTGCTGATGCAGGAGACTGTCTATAAATCATTCATATATGCAAAAAAGTAAGTTGTGATGTTCACCACAGTCTTCAATAACTGGATGACCTATGTGTATGTCAGCCCATACTTTATGGCAAACACTGATCTAAGAGGCCATCAGTCACATCCCCCCAGCACTGGGTTTGTTGGGGGAAACAAAGGAAAATGTGACTGCAGCTTTGAACTGAGCTATTTCTCAGCTTCTTGGAAGACTCCTGTGTGAACAAGATTCAGCTACTTTATATACAATTACTCCACCACATAGAGCGGACCGGTCACCTTAGTTAATAGTTCAGAGAATTAAAAACTGGAGAGTTTGGCAAAAACGTACTTTTCTCTTTGTCAAAGGGACACTAATGTAAAAAAAAAATAAATAGATTTATGTTGTTTTGTAGATTAAAAAAAAAATTATGTGGCAAAAATCCCAACTCTCAAACCTTTCTGTTTGAGCTGCCTCGTGTCGGCCACACAGATCTCCTTCTATCAGCTTTACAGCTAACATGGGGGGGGGGGACTTTAGATGCGAATATCTCTCAAGCCATAAAGGTTTGAGAGATAGGATTTGCATCAAATAATTTCTTTTTTTTTTAAATCTACAAAACAAAAAAACATTTTTATTGGACATTACTGTTCCTTTAATAGCAGTGTGGAACTTTACGTTAATTAATGTATATGCTTGGCCAATATTACCAGTCACTTGGCTATGCACAAAAGAAAAGAGGTGCAATCTTGAAGCAAACCAACTGCTCCATGGGGAAAAATAAAATTACTAATGAAATAAACTGGGGGCTTTAATCCATTGATTGTTAGAGAGGTCTCCAATGCATTGATTCTTAATGTGCTGGAGACCTCACTAGAGTTCAGTGGGTTAAAATTAGTGGCGTTTTGGGAATTTGTATTTTCCCCTATGGAGCAGTTTACTCTAGAGTTACTCCTCTTTTATTTTGTGCATATGGCCAACTGTGATATGAATGGATCTAGGAAGAGCCCACACACTGCGGCATTGCACAGAGAGCAAGAAGTTTGGCCTCAATCATAACAAACTGGCATATTGGATAAGACATTAGCACAAAGTGCTCCACTGTGCCACCAAAACATACTGTATATATGAATTTCTAAAAAACTATTTTACAGTCCAAGTGGTTAGTACAACATAAAGGCAGATTTAATTATTTGGAAATAAGCAATACTTGCTTTATTGTGACAGGTCCACTTTAAAGGCAATGGTTCTCAAACAGGATGTTGTGTCACTTTGGTAAGCTGTGGACACTAAAAGGGGAACTTTCACCCCAACAAAAGTTAGTCCATGTGGAATCCTCACAGTGCTGTATGCGAAAAACCTGTATTTCTTTTGTTTTTTTATTATCTCAAGCTATCCAAAGTAAATCACTTTTTTCTTGACCGAAGCTTCTTAGTTCCTTCTCTCTTTCTCACTGACAAACAGCACACAGAAAAGAGGAAGAAAAAGTGGGCAGTATCTTCAACGCCCATGTACATGGACACCTATGTATAATCTCAGATATAAATTATACCCAAGATTTTAGAGGAAAAAATAATTGTGTGAGTATAATACGCAACCTTGATTCCCCCCCTCCACATACCAAAATATGCTCCAAACTCCTCCACACTGACCCCCCTCCAGAGGGCATTTAACCCAATGAATGCTAGAGAGGTCTCGAGGTAGCTGGGATGGCAGCAGTGCATGCTGGCATCTCTAAGAACATGTCTAACTATAGCAAATTTAATGAGTGGGCAATGTGATCTTATAGGGATAGTAATGTTTAAAAAAAACAGCAGCAGCTCCAATTAATCTTCATAGTATTTGAGCCATGGCGAGTGTTATTTTAATACTGTCAGAGTTGTAGTTCAAGAGTAATTGAATGATAACGTATCCCCCCTGCCCCTCAACACTGCTCACCACAGATGTGGAATCTGGTTGCTTAACCAGACAGATAACAGCAAAGGACAGTCTTCTTACTGTGAGAACAATGAAAACCCTGCCCCCCTGATAGGTTTTTCAGCTTTTTCCCTTATCTTAATTGAAGATGGTCCTTCTCTGCAATCTACCTGTACACCACTCTGCTGCTCTGGCTGAGCAGTGTTACATCAGTACAAGAGGTGGGAGGGGGATACTTTATCATTCAATTACTCTTGAACTACAACTCTGACAGAATTGAAATAACACTCTCCAAGGCCCAAATGCTATGATGATTAATTAGAGCTGCTTTTATTAAACATTACTATCCCTTTAATGTAAACACAGCAGAGGCCAATTCCATCAATCTTCAGTAGATGGCACTCTACAATAACATTAACTACTTTTAGTAACATGATCTTTACTCAACATTTGCAAAAAATTAATGTATGGTGATACATTTTCATTTATTAAATAAAAAAAAAAATCGCAGTACTCATCAGGGCCCTTCCCCTTGCAAAATCTATAGGGTAGTTTGGGCTGCAAGTCTGACTAACATTTGCAGTAGTGCCAAATGGGAAAAATATATTTTTAAGCAGTTTGGTGCTCGGAAACTACCCAAATATATTTTATGAAACTTGCAGGGTTTGATGGGACTGCCAGTCAGACTTGGGAGCAGCCAATTTATCTTCTGAAATCAAAGGTTATGGCTAACATAAAAATGTCAAATAACACATGACCTTTGTTCAAACTTACAGTAAATAGCATTGCTGTGGTTATCTGTAGCTGTAATTATGCCCATGCCAACAGAACTATAAAATGTTAAAGGTTCCTGGAGAATTACAGACTGTAAGGGCGATGCACTAAGAAACTGAATAAAAACATAAAATCTTCTGTTGATCTAAATATGGCAATATGACTGCTTCCCCATGAACTGGAAACCTTTCTATTAATCAAGGAGTTAAAAACTCAATTTAAATCAAGGGGAATTTGTGGACTTTTCATCCTTCCCCAGCACACACACATGGTAAAGATGGTTTGCTCCATTACTTTACCTCTACATTGATGCCTAAGTCCCATTATTTCACCTAAAGAGCAGATCTGGTGGTTAAAAAACTAGCTAAATAATAAACCAAATCACTTTATTAGTGTTCTACCAGGAAGAATACAATGAGATTTCTCTCATTTTCAAGTATGTTCTAGTGCCTAGGCAGCTTAAAGGGATAGTAATACTTTGTTTTAACTTTATTTTATTGGCATTAAAAAAACACGAAGAATGATATAAGTCTTATGTCTCAAACCTTTATGGTTTAAGAGATATTCACAAGCAAAGTATCCCCCCCTGTTCAGCCAGATAAGAAGGGAGGTGCCCAGGTAGATTGCAGAGAGGGACAATCTTCAATTAAGATAAGGGAAAAAGCTGAAAAACTTGTCAAGGGGGGGAAGGGCTTTCATTCTTTTCATACAAAGAAGATTGTCCACTTCTGTTATCTGTCCGGTCGTACAACCAGGTTGACATCTGAGAAGAGATGGCTTACAATGGAAAAAGGGGCGGGGAGGGGAACTTTGCTTGTGAATATCTCTTAAACCATTAAGGTTTGAGACATAAGACTTATATCATTCTTCATGTTTTTTTAATGCCTACAAAATAAAATTAAAATGAAGTATTACTATCCCTTTAAGACCTAGTTCTAAACTTCAGCTGCAGAGGATGCACACACAGACACACACTGACAGCAATGGGACCGTGGTGTCTATGAGAGAAGCTCTGAAACACATGACTTCAATCGTGCCTTTTGATTGTGAAGCCCAGATCCCATATTTGCCACAGGGATTAGTTTCTGATCACAATAAGATCTGATAACAAATCATTTGTGACTGCACAGCTTTGACCTGGGCTAGTTATTAAAGGTGGTCTAGTAAAGCCGCGAGTTCTATGTACTGAGATAAACTAGGGCAGTGAGTCCGATGTACTGACATGAGCTAGGGCAGTGAGTCCGATGTTCTGAGATAAACTAGGGCAGTGAGTCCGATGTACTGAGATAAACTAGGACTGTGAGTCTGATGTACTGAGATAAACTAGTGCTGTGAGTCTGATGTACTGGGATAAACTAGGACTGTGAGTCTGATGTACTGAGATAAACTATGGCCTTGAGTCCGATGTACTGGGATAAACTAGGGCCTTAAGTCCGATGTACTGACATGAACTAGGGTTGTGAGTCTGATGTACTGAGAGATACACTAGTGCTGTGAGTCTGATGTACTGAGATACACTACGGCAGTGAGTCTGATGTACTGAGAGATAAACTAGTGCTGTGAGTCTGATGTACTGAGAGATACACTAGTGCTGTGAGTCTGATGTACTGAAATAAACTAGGGCAGTGAGTCTGATGTACTGAGATAAACTAGGACTGTGAGTCTGATGTACTGAGATAAACTAGGACTGTGAGCCTGATGTAGTGAGATAAACTAGTGCTGTGAGTCCGATGTACTGAGATAAACTAGGGCTGTGAGTCCGATGTACTGAGATAAACTAGGGCTGTGAGTCTGATGTAGTGAGATAAACTAGGACTGTGAGTCCGATGTAGTGAGATAAACTAGTGCTGTGAGTCTGATGTACTGAGATAAACTAGTGCTGTGAGTCTGATGTACTGAGATAAACTAGTGCTGTGAGTCCGATGTACTGAGATAAACTAGGGCTGTGAGTCCGATGTACTGACATGAGCTAGGGCAGTGAGTCCGATGTACTGAGATAAACTAGGGCAGTGAGTCCGATGTACTGAGATAAACTAGGACTGTGAGTCTGATGTACTGGGATAAACTAGGACTGTGAGTCTGATGTACTGAGATAAACTATGGCCTTGAGTCCGATGTACTGGGATAAACTAGGGCCTTAAGTCCGATGTACTGACATGAACTAGGGTTGTGAGTCTGATGTACTGAGAGATAAACTAGTGCTGTGAGTCTGATGTACTGAGAGATACACTAGTGCAGTGAGTCTGATGTACTGAGATAAACTAGGGCAGTGAGTCTGATGTACTGAGATAAACTAGGACTGTGAGTCTGATGTACTAAGATAAACTAGGACTGTGAGCCTCATGTAGTGAGATAAACTAGTGCTGTGAGTCCGATGTACTGAGATAAACTAGGGCTGTGAGTCCGATGTACTGAGATAAACTAGGGCTGTGAGTCTGATGTACTGAGATAAACTAGGACTGTGAGCCTCATGTAGTGAGATAAACTAGTGCTGTGAGTCCGATGTACTGAGATAAACTAGGGCTGTGAGTCCGATGTACTGAGATAAACTAGGGCTGTGAGTCTGATGTACTGAGATAAACTAGGGCTGTGAGTCTGATGTAGTGAGATAAACTAGGACTGTGAGTCCGATGTAGTGAGATAAACTAGTGCTGTGAGTCTGATGTACTGAGATAAACTATTGCTGTGAGTCTGATGTACTGAGATAAACTAGTGCTGTGAGTCCGATGTACCGAGATAAACTAGGGCTGTGAGTCCGATGTACTGACATGAGCTAGGGCAGTGAGTCCGATGTACTGAGATAAACTAGGGCAGTGAGTCAGATGTACTGAGATAAACTAGGACTGTGAGTCTGATGTACTGAGATAAACTAGTGCTGTGAGTCTGATGTACTGGGATAAACTAGGACTGTGAGTCTGATGTACTGAGATAAACTATGGCCTTGAGTCCGATGTACTGGGATAAACTAGGGCCTTAAGTCCAATGTACTGACATGAACTAGGGTTGTGAGTCTGATGTACTGAGAGATAAACTAGTGCTGTGAGTCTGATGTACTGAGAGATACACTAGTGCTGTGAGTCTGGTGTACTGAGATAAACTAGGGCAGTGAGTCTGATGTACTGAGATAAACTAGGACTGTGAGTCTGATGTACTGAGATAAACTAGGACTGTGAGTCCGATGTAGTGAGATAAACTAGTGCTGTGAGTCTGATGTACTGAGATAAACTAGTGCTGTGAGTCTGATGTACTGACATGAGCTAGGGCAGTGAGTCCGATGTACTGAGATAAACTAGGGCAGTGAGTCCGATGTACTGAGATAAACTAGGACTGTGAGTCTGATGTACTGGGATAAACTAGGACTGTGAGTCTGATGTACTGAGATAAACTATGGCCTTGAGTCCGATGTACTGGGATAAACTAGGGCCTTAAGTCCGATGTACTGACATGAACTAGGGTTGTGAGTCTGATGTACTGAGAGATAAACTAGTGCTGTGAGTCTGATGTACTGAGAGATACACTAGTGCAGTGAGTCTGATGTACTGAGATAAACTAGGGCAGTGAGTCTGATGTACTGAGATAAACTAGGACTGTGAGTCTGATGTACTAAGATAAACTAGGACTGTGAGCCTCATGTAGTGAGAGATAAACTAGTGCTTTGAGTCCAATGTACTGAGATAAACTAGGGCTGTGAGTCCGATGTACTGAGATAAACTAGGGCTGTGAGTCTGATGTACTGAGATAAACTAGGGCTGTGAGTCTGATGTACTGAGATAAACTAGGACTGTGAGCCTCATGTAGTGAGATAAACTAGTGCTGTGAGTCTGATGTACTGAGATAAACTAGGGCTGTGAGTCCGATGTACTGAGATAAACTAGGGCTGTGAGTCTGATGTAGTGAGATAAACTAGGACTGTGAGTCCGATGTAGTGAGATAAACTAGTGCTGTGAGTCTGATGTACTGAGATAAACTATTGCTGTGAGTCTGATGTACTGAGATAAACTAGTGCTGTGAGTCCGATGTACCGAGATAAACTAGGGCTGTGAGTCCGATGTACTGACATGAGCTAGGGCAGTGAGTCCGATGTACTGAGATAAACTAGGGCAGTGAGTCAGATGTACTGAGATAAACTAGGACTGTGAGTCTGATGTACTGAGATAAACTAGTGCTGTGAGTCTGATGTACTGGGATAAACTAGGACTGTGAGTCTGATGTACTGAGATAAACTATGGCCTTGAGTCCGATGTACTGGGATAAACTAGGGCCTTAAGTCCAATGTACTGACATGAACTAGGGTTGTGAGCCTGATGTACTGAGAGATAAACTAGTGCTGTGAGTCTGATGTACTGAGAGATACACTAGTGCTGTGAGTCTGGTGTACTGGGATAAACTAGGGCCTTAAGTCCGATGTACTGACATGAACTAGGGTTGTGAGTCTGATGTACTGAGAGATAAACTAGTGCTGTGAGTCTGATGTACTGAGAGATAAACTAGTGCTGTGAGTCTGATGTACTGAGATAAACTAGGGCTGTGAGTCCGATGTACTGAGATAAACTAGGGCTGTGAGTCTGATGTACTGAGATAAACTAGGGCTGTGAGTCTGATGTAGTGAGATAAACTAGGACTGTGAGTCCGATGTAGTGAGATAAACTAGTGCTGTGAGTCTGATGTACTGAGATAAACTATTGCTGTGAGTCTGATGTACTGAGATAAACTAGTGCTGTGAGTCCGATGTACCGAGATAAACTAGGGCTGTGAGTCCGATGTACTGACATGAGCTAGGGCAGTGAGTCCGATGTACTGAGATAAACTAGGGCAGTGAGTCAGATGTACTGAGATAAACTAGGACTGTGAGTCTGATGTACTGAGATAAACTAGTGCTGTGAGTCTGATGTACTGGGATAAACTAGGACTGTGAGTCTGATGTACTGAGATAAACTATGGCCTTGAGTCCGATGTACTGGGATAAACTAGGGCCTTAAGTCCAATGTACTGACATGAACTAGGGTTGTGAGTCTGATGTACTGAGAGATAAACTAGTGCTGTGAGTCTGATGTACTGAGAGATACACTAGTGCTGTGAGTCTGGTGTACTGAGATAAACTAGGGCAGTGAGTCTGATGTACTGAGATAAACTAGGACTGTGAGTCTGATGTACTGAGATAAACTAGGACTGTGAGCCCGATGTAGTGAGATAAACTAGTGCTGTGAGTCCGATGTACTGAGATAAACTAGGGCTGTGAGTCTGATGTACTGAGATAAACTAGGGCTGTGAGTCTGATGTACTGAGATAAACTAGGACTGTGAGTCCGATGTAGTGAGATAAACTAGTGCTTTGAGTCCGATGTACTGAGATAAACTAGTGCTGTGAGTCCGATGTACTGAGATAAACTAGTGCTGTGAGTCCGATGTACTGAGATAAACTAGGGCTGTGAGTCTGATGTACTGAGATAAACTAGGACTGTGAGTCTGATGTACTGAGATAAACTAGGGCTGTGAGTCTGATGTACTGAGATAAACTAGTGCTGTGAGCCTGATGTACTGAGATAAACTAGTGCTGTGAGTCTGATGTACTGAGAGATAAACTAGGGCTGTGAGTCTGATGTACTGAGAGATAAACTAGGGCTGTGAGTCTGATGTACTGAGATAAACTAGGGCCTTAAGTCCGATATACTGAGAAACTAGGGCTGTGAGTCTGATGTACTGAGATAAACTAGGGCTGTGAGTCTGATGTACTGAGATAAACTAGGACTGTGAGTCTGATGTACTGAGATAAACTAGGGCCTTAAGTCCGATATACTGACATGAACTAGGGCTGTGAGTCTGATGTACTGAGAGATAAACTAGGGCTGTGAGTCTGATGTACTGAGAGATAAACTAGGGCTGTGAGTCTGATGTACTGAGAGATAAATTAGGGCTGTGAGTCTGATGTACTGAGATAAACTAGGGCAGCGAGTCTGATGTACTGAGATAAACTAGGGCAGCGAGTCCAATGTACTGAGATAAACTAGGGCAGCGAGTCCGATGTACTAAGATAAACTAGGGCCGTGAGTCCGATGTACTGAGTTAAACTAAGGCCGTGAGTCTGATGTACTGACATGAACTAGGGCCGTGAGTTTGATGTACTGACGTGAACTAGGGCCGTGAGTCTGATGTACTGACATGAACTAGGGCCGTGAGTCTGATGTACTGACGTGAACTAGGGCCGTGAGTCTGATGTACTGACATGAACTAGGGCAGTGAGTCCGATGTACTGACGTGAACTAGAGCAGTGAGTTCAATGTACTGACATGAAAAAGGCAGTGAGTCCGATGTACTGACATGAACTAGGGCCGTGAGTCTGATGTACTGACATGAACTAGGGCCGTGAGTCTGATGTACTGACGTGAACTAGGGCCGTGTGTCTGATGTACTGACATGAACTAGGGCCGTGAGTCTGATGTACTGACGTGAACTAGGGCCGTGAGTCTGATGTACTGACATGAACTAGGGCAGTGAGTCCGATGTACTGACGTGAACTAGAGCAGTGAGTTCAATGTACTGACATGAAAAAGGCAGTGAGTCCGATGTACTGACATGAACTAGGGCCGTGAGTCTGATGTACTGACATGAACTAGGGCAGTGAGTCTGATGTACTGACATGAACTAGGGCCGTGAGTCTGATGTACTGACATGAACTAGGGCAGTGAATCCGATGTACTGAAATGAACTAGGGCCGTGAGTCTGATGTACTGACATGAACTAGGGCAGTGAGTCCGATGTACTGACATGAACTAGGGCCGTGAGTCTGATGTACTGACATGAACTAGGGCAGTGAGTCCGATGTACTGACATGAACTAGGGCAGTGAGTCCGATGTACTGACATGAACTAGAGCAGTGAGTCCGATGTACTGACATGAAAAAGGCAGTGAGTCCGATGTACTGACATGAACTAGGGCCGTGAGTCCGATGTACTGACATGAACTAGGGCAGTGAGTCCGATGTACTGACATGAACTAGGGCAGTGAGTCCGATGTACTGACATGAACTAGAGCAGTGAGTCCGATGTACTGACATGAAAAAGGCAGTGAGTCCGATGTACTGAGATGAACTAGGGCTGTGAGTCTGATGTACTGAGATGAACTAGGGCCGTGAGTCCGATGTACTGACATGAACTAGGGCAGTGAGTCCGATGTACTGACATGAACTAGGGCAGTGAGTCCGATGTACTGAGATAAACTAGGGCCGTGAGTCTGATGTACTGACATGAACTAGGGCAGTGAGTCTGATGTACTGACATGAGCTAGGGCAGTGAGTCCGATGTACTGAGATAAACTAGGGCCGTGAGTCTGATGTACTGACATGAACTAGGGCCGTGAGTCTGATGTACTGACATGAACTAGGGCCGTGAGTCCGATGTACTGACATGAACTAGGGCAGTGAGTCCGATGTACTGGCATGAACTAGGGCAGTGAGTCCGATGTACTGGCATGAACTAGGGCAGTGAGTCCGATGTACTGGCATGAACTAGGGCCGTGAGTCTGATGTACTGGCATGAACTAGGGCCGTGAGTCTGATGTACTGGCATGAACTAGGGCAGTGAGTCCGATGTACTGACGTGAACTAGAGCAGTGAGTTCAATGTACTGACATGAACTAGGGCCTTAAGTCTGATGCACTAGGGACACAAGTCCAATGTACCATATGGGACAAATAAAAATGTCCCCAATTCCAACTGATTCAAATGGAGCTTTTAACCACTTGGATTCCAGAGAGGTTTCTAACACATTGTGAAGATGCACTGGAGGCCTCTCAAGTATTCAGGAGGTTAAAAGCCCCATTTAAATCAGTGGAAATATTTATTTGCCCCCTATGGTGCAGCTAGTTTGCCCCTGAATTGCTCCAGTTCTTCACAGTTCAGTCTCATTGAGATGCATGGACAAAGCAGAACTGGAGCTATTCTGGTGCACACCAATTGCATTATGGTGAAAATAAAAAGTCCCACTGATTTAAAGCAAGAGAGCTTGAGTTTGATCACTGCTGCTTTATACTGTAGACCTATGGAGCAGTGAAGGAGTTAAATATAACACTTCAATCAATGGGAATTTGGGACTTTGTATACATTCCCCATGGTGCAGTTGGTTTGCTCAAGAACTATTCTACTTAATAAATCAGCCTTGCTGTGTCTACTTTACACAAACTTACCAAATACAGATGAACGTATTCCTGTAATCCTGTTTCCAAACAAGTGAAGTATTTGCAAAGATTTTAGATACTTGATTTGTTCTGGGATGTTTTCAAAGCAGTTGTTTCCCAAATTTAAGACTGTCAGCTATAATACAAAAATAATCTAATTTTAGGCATTGTTTATTATTGATAACTCTGGTTTTCAGTGAAAATCAGTTTTTGATATCTCTGGTTTTCAGTTAAAATCTACAATAAATAACACATCAACATGTTGTCATTTTGCATGAGAGAGAGAAAGAGAGAGAAGATTAGCACCTCCAAGTGAGCCCAACTAATTGCCTTAATTTATCATATTAGATGGATGGGCAGACAGATCAACATCACCATGTGAGCCTGCCTATTTGCCTTCATAGCAGAAAATGTTGTGTTATCTATTGTTACCAAAACAGATTAACATTTTATATTGTAAAGCTACTGATGAACAAATCAGTAAAAGCAGGACAGCATTAAACATTTCTGCAAATTCTTACCAAAGTACATCCAACTTAAAGGACGCAGGGACTATAAAGACACATCTTATTGCTTTGCTTACACTGGGTGATGAGAGTGATACAATGTATTGTCTTGCATGTTGCTTACAACTGGGTCACAGAGCTGTAACGTGCACAGGTGGAAGTGTAAAATAGGAGTACAGTGCTATTTTCTCTCTTATTGAGGTAACTGACAACAGGAATTTGTGGAGTACTACTAGTCTAGGGGTGTGTATGTGTGTCTGTATAAAAATGTGTGGGGGGTAAGTTTATACAGAATGACAACTTATAAAAAGATGTTTCTTAAAACAGAGCTACAGTATATAGGTTTTAACTGCCTATGACCCCTTTACTGTCTCATTTTGTTATTTCCTTTTGAGGAAACAATGTTCAATAGGGCATGGATATTGAAACTAATATACTAAGAATAACTGGCACAGTTCAAAGCATGTGTGTTATAGGGCAAACCAACTGGAGAAATAAAAATCCCAATTAAGTTAAACAGGACTTTTAACCCCTTGAATGCTAGATTAGCCTTCAATGAAACAAAAAAAATTTACTTAAATAATTTACATTTTTATTTCCCAGAATTGCACCCTTTCTTGGTAAGTACATCTACTTCACTGGGTTTTATTTACAAAAACTAGAGAAATTCTGGAGCAAACAACTTGTACCATAAGGGCCAAAGAAAAATTCAAATTTAGCTAAATATAACGTTTAAGCCTTTCAGTGCTAGATGGGTATCCCTCTGGCACTGAAAGAGTTAAACCCTTGAAGCTAAAAAGGTCTCAGATAACTCCCTAGGATTGAGAATCTTATAAAGCTCAATTAAAAGGAACATCAACATCTAAAAATGAACTGGGGTATATACACGATAATGTCATGTAAAACTGCACAAGTCCTCTATTTGTTCTCCAATGCCTATAATCCAGTCTTACATATGCTTTGAGGGAGCAAGCCGACCTTCATGCCATTTACGATTTATTGTCTAGGATTATCTGTGAATGGCATAAGATAAGATACAAGTGCAATGGTTGCTTATCACAATCATTTAATTGACATTAGCTCTTGCCTCTCAATACACGGGACAAGATTAAATACGTGCATTCAAAAGAATGTGTATGAATAATTAATTTTAAATGTGCTAGTTGGAAATAAATGAAATACAAAATTAGATCAGTTTATTTCATTGTTGGCATTAGCAGTTCTTTGACCCCAAGAACCCAGTCGGGCAACCAACGCATTACACTGCGTAGCCCTCTGGTTCTAATGACTTAAATCAAGGGGGATTTCAATAATATTTATTTGTCTCCATAATTGCAACTGGTTTGCCCCAGAAGTGATATACTTTTCCTGCTATACATAAGGCCAAATGTGTATACCACGACCATTATATAATGTGTTAGTACATGAATACCACTTAATAAAAACCCACGTTGCGGAGCGCTGACACCTCCTCAGGGAGCTGGCTTAGAAGGTTGTTCTTCAACTGCAACACACTCAAGCCTGTAAGGCTGCCCACCGCTCCGGAGATCCGCTGAAGCTTCTTTCCATTCAGGTTTAGTGTCCTGGCTTTACCCCGGAGAGCTCTGAGCAACAGATTATCAGCCATGATGAGCACCTACCCGTGCACAAACAACCACAAGAGTCTACACACAAAAGGACGCCATCTGAGTGTTACCATAGCGACAACGCCAAATACGGCATTGTGGTCAAGATGACGCCATCTTGGTTCTGGGCAAAAAAAAAGTGTAGAGAAAGAGAGACGCTGGCCTGGCGCTTATCATGCTTCTTTGCTAAATGCACTTCCTCCTGTCTCGATCTCATATAGCAGTATAAGAATGTCAGTAAGCGTCCATTTATAATAGCTCTCACCAAGCTCCAATAGTTGTAGTAGTTTAGTTCCTATACATGTATCGGTATTTAAATGACTTAGGGTAGTATTTCGTTGTAGGCAATGCATAGTCATCTGTAGAAGTGCAGTTTATCAAACGCAGACGTATCGATCAAGAGGTTGAAGTCTGTTGTACACGATTTTCTGTAGGATGAACTTTCTACATGTTACTATTGCTTACTGAGATATTAATTAGATGTGGGTAGTGAGTATTCTGTTGTAGGAGTGCAATAAGTAGGAATATCTCACAAGCATTGCGAACCAATACATTTTAATGCTCTAGCATTCAACGATTGAACGTCAGACTTAAAACAGTGGGGATTATTATTTGTTCCCTGTGGTTTGCCCCAGTCTGAAATGGGAAAAGCTGCAGAGGAGCAATGAGTTTCTCATTTACAGGCTTGGATAACATGAGGCTCTCCAGCTGCTCAGGACTACAATTCCGATTACGGGCTTCCACTTGCTCACTAGTATACCATACCTCCCAAGTGTCCCTCTTTAGGACCCAAATCCCTCTGTCCCTCTTTCCCACCCTGATGTCCCTCTTTTTAGGAGATTCGGTTGCATGGTGTGTATATAAGTGTATCATATTCATACCTGGATACTTTCGAGACAGGGCTACCCGGAGGGTAACCCTGTCAGTGCCAACCTGGGGGAAAATGACGTGATTCGCATCATAAAGGGGGCGGGGCTTAGTCGCGGAGGGGGGGCGGGACAAAAAATAAACACGCAAAATGTATCTAAGAGGGCGGGGAGTGGGAGGAACCAGGCGGGACTGAGCACAAGTGGGCAGAGGTTCTATTTAAACTCTGCCCACCCGGTAATCGACATATTGCCCCGGAGACCCGGTAATTCAGTCTGAAATCTGGAGTCTCCGGGGCAAAACCGGAGAGTTCCCAGGTATGATCATATTGCTCTACAGCAATAAAATTCACATTATTGTTTGTTTAAATGTTAGTATATGTGTTTATAAATTATTCTTTGTAAATAAAATACTTAGATCTTGTTATAAGTCATTTATTTGGTTACACAAGGAGGTATCAATAGGTCATGAAATAGCCTAAAAATTCTCGGTAATGCCCTGCCCACCAGCCACACCCCCTAAAACACTAGTGTCCCTCTTTGGCAATTTGAAATGTTGGGAGGTATGGTATACTAGAGTGACCACTTTCCATTCTGACATTTAGGGACAGTCAGGGCTGGTGCAAGGATTTTAGCCACCCTAGGCAAAACCTAATTTTGCCGCCCCCTTGTCTCCACCCCTTGTCTCCTCCCCTTTACACCCCACCCATTTATTCCCCACCTCTTTTAATGATTGTTACCTTAGCCCCTTTTATGCGCTAATTAACAGATGTTTTGGTCACAAATTTAGAGGACAACTTGTCATTGTCACAGTAACCCATATGTTTTTGCATGCAACACTTTACTAGACTAGCCAATTTTGGATATTTTACAGTTGCCCCCCCCCCCCCCCATTAAGAGGGTCATTAGGGAGGTATGGCCCCCTTATATCTCCTAAAGAGTGACACATGGGAGGTACAAATTCATAATATCTCCTAAAAAGGTACATGTGGGAGGTGTGTGAACCCTTAATATCTCCTAATGAGGCGCACTTGGGAGGTACGTACCCCTAATATCTCCTAAAGAGGAACACTTGGGAGGTGTGGCCCCTAATATCTCCTAAAGAGGGTTACTTGGGAGGTACGTACCCCTAATGTCTCCTAAAGAGGGACACTTGGGAGGTACGGCTCCCTAATATCTCCTAAAGAGGGTCATTTGGGAGGTACGTACCCCTAATGTCTCCTAAAGAGGAACACTTGGGAGGTGTGGCCCATAATATCTCCTAAAGAGGGTCACTTGGGAGGTACGTACCCCTAATGTCTCCTAAAGAGGGACACTTGGGAGGTACGGCTCCCTAATATCTCCTAAAGAGGGTCACTTGGGAGGTACGTACCCCTAATATCTCCTAAAGAGGAACACTTGGGAGGTGTGGCCCATAATATCTCCTAAAGAGGGTCACTTGGGAGGTACGTACCCCTAATATCTCCTAAAGAGGAACACTTGGGAGGTGTGGCCCATAATATCTCCTAAAGAGGGTCACTGGGGAGGTACGTACCCCTAATGTCTCCTAAAGAGGGACTCTTGAGAGGTACGGATCCCTAATATCTCCTAAAAAGAGACACTTGCTAAAGAGAGATTCCTGGGAGGTATGGATCCCAAATATCTCCTAAAGGGGGACATTTGGAAAATATGGACCCCTAATATTTCCTAATGAGGGACAACTGGGAGGTATGTACACATCTCCTAAAGAGGGACAGCTCAGAGATATGGCAACGTACAGAACAAATTAAAATTCTCATTGATTTGAATTGGACGAAGCAATGTGTTGTTGACCTCTCTAGAAATAAACTGATTAAAAAGTCCCATTTAAAACAGTGGACATTTGGATCAATTTATTTGGTCCCTATGGTGCAATTTGGTTACTCCACAACGGATCATTTTCTGTGTACATGCAGCCTTAACCCTTTGAATGCCAGAGGGGTATGCAACACATTGTGAAGCAATGCATTGTGTTTCCCTCTGGTACTCAAAGGATTAAAACTAAGGTCGACTAGTCACTCCCATTAAAGCAGAACAAAAGCCTGATTACAATAAATTAAAGAGGAAAGTAACACAGCTGACTGACATCACTGTCATTCATACTACTGGGTCTTTCTTGCTGCCCTCTTAGATAAATTGTGTCAGTGTCAGGCATCTAAGAGAGAGCCTTATATTCAGGATAAGGGGGCAGGGTGTCCCATCACAGTGGAAAACTTTATAGTTTGTCTATCTTCCCTTCCGGATGGCTTTCTATCCTCCAGCCAACCTCTCTTCTAACTCTCCTTCCCCCACCAGCAACAAAAATATATACTTCTTCCTCCCACCAGGCCTCTTACGCCCTCAACAAGTTAACCCTATGAGTGCCAGAGAAGTATCTAATGCATTAGCTACCTTTCTGGCACTCAAAGTGTTAAACCCCAGCTGGCACACACGTGACCCTCCTCCAACAGATTTCTCACATCTGCATCCTACACACACACCAGCTAGCCTAACCATACATACACTGATATACACACCCTTCTGTTTAAAACTCCTCTCCCTCCCCACCGACAATGTTTAATCTCTACTGCTGCCACCTTGCACTGCATCAAGAGAGGAGATCACTGGAGCGACACATTGCTTGGTGCAGAAGGCAGGTTCAGCAGGCTCTCTTTCCCATCTATAGAAACAGGACAGAGATACAGAGTGCTTGCGCCCGCCCAGCCAGTAAAGTATTGTTTAATGTGATTTGCAGAAGATCTCACAGCAATAATAAATGTGCTTTGACAGTGGGACTAAACAAAATACTGTGACACAATTTACAAGGCAGAAAACTAGCACCACTTTCACTTCTGGTTATGTGCCCCCAGTAGATGTGCATCCTGGGCCGGCGCCTACCTCGCCTATAGGTGGCGCCAGCCCTGGGGACACTATGGAGAAAAGAGCAGCAGAGTACTTGCCTTTAGATTGTAAACTTTAGAGCAGGGACCCATTTTTATGGTTTCATTTTCCTAAGCACCACCATCAGTCTAGGTCTGCTTGAGTCCCAAATCCCATAAGGATGAAATGGGCTGTTCTCCTGGATTTTAGAGACAGCAGGCCTCTCCACCAAGGGCATTCCTGAATAGCAGTGTGAATGGTAGGGCACACTTTTACAGGGACAGACCACACCCATGCACACACCATGTATGCTATGGTGCTATTAGGGCACACATTTCATGCACAAATGTGCAGGTAGATGATTTTGGTGAAGCTAAAAGATGGATAGCTAAAAACAAACTGTTCTTAAATACTGACAAAACTATTAAAATGATATGTGGTATGAAGCACAAACTACTTAAATTCCATTGTAATTTAGGTAAAGTGTGGTACCATGTTAGCCATAAAAAAACAGGAGACTAGTAGAGTCAAATTACTCATTTTTGGCTGAGTGGCTCTAGGATGAAAGTTTTCAAGAAAACGAGTGGTCATGAAAGCTTGCATCCTAGAGGCACTCAGCCAATAAAGGTACCATTTTTACTCTACTAGTCTCCTACTTAAACTCTGCAATACACATTTAGCCATCATAACAAAGTCTAATTGTAACCTGGCTCTGTTAGACTCCTACAAATATCTTTGCATGTGGCTTGTCCCATACCTCATTTTTGGGCTTCTTATTGACAAACTAACATCCATACTTTATCCTAAAATAAGCACTCTATTTAGAAACTAATCCCAAATCCACTGGCAAGAAAACATATTGTTCAACAGATGCTAATGCCAGTCATAGACTATGAGGATGCAGTGTATGCTTCTGTGCCACAAATTTGTCTTGGAAAACTCAATACTCTGTATAATTAAATATGTATCTTTTCATATGTAATTACACTACCCGTCATTGTGATGGTTAAAGAACTACTAAAGTGACTAACATTCAACTCTAGACGTGCCCGTCACCTTTCTTTCTGAGTTTATAACCACTTCTCTGGAAAGCTACAAGACTACCTAAGCAGTATGCTTACTACAGCTTTCCATACTAACTATAACCATACCTGGGAACTCTCCGGTTTTGCCCCGGAAACTCCAGATTTCAGACTGAATTACCGGTCTCCGGGGCAATGTGTGGATCGCCGGGTGGGCAGAGTTTAAATAGAAACTCTGCCCACTTGTGCTCTGTGCTGCCCGGTTCCTCCCACTCCCCGCCCTCTTAGATACATTTTTCAGGTTTTTTTTGTTTTTTTCTTTTGTTCGGCCCCCCCTCCGCGGCTAATCCCCACCCCTTTTATGACGCGAATCGCGTCATTTTCCTCCCACGTCGGCACTGACAGGGTTACCCTCCAGGTAACCCTGTTTTAAAAGTTCCCAGGTATGACTATAACTTGTGCTCCATTGCTAACAACTCACTGAGTACACCACACTACAAGAAAGAAGCTGGTCGATATGTCTTCTCCTTCAGAGTTCCAAAAAACCTACCTGGAAAAAAATAGATCTTCTCACTGTTTAAAGTCCTGAAAAATAACTAATTTCTCTCATTTTCAAGTATGTCCTAGAGCGCTTTTACAGTAAGAACTTACATATTTACACAAAATAGAGAAACACTAACAATATGTAACTATATATTTTTGCATGTGTTTATATAGTTAGTGTTTCTTTGTTTTGTGTAAATATGCAAGTTCTTACTGTGAAAACGCTCTAGGATATACCTGAAAATGAGAGAAATCAATATATTCTTCTTGGTAAAACATTTTATAAATAAAAGCATTGTTATACAATCTCAGGGTGAATGTGTTAGAAATGACAGTAGTCCAATTAATCTGGTTAGTGAATATATAAATAAAATGATGGCTAATTAATACTGTGCCCAATCCAACAGTCCCATGAAAAAGTAATAAATCACGAATAAATGATGAATATGGAGCAATGAATGGGTAAATGTGTTACAGAGTAACAGTAGTCCATTGAATGGTTAATGAATGAAATGGTGAATGACTGAAACCGATCCAACAGTCCCATGGAAAAATATTAAATCATAAAAAAATAATTCTGGTAAATCCAATTTAATCAGTGTAAAGAGACTTGTGAAGAAAACTCTATACAGTCCCGTAAATACATTGGTCCATGCATAGGTCATACGGTTTGGACCCATTATTGGATGAAGCCACCTGCACCTACAAGGTGAATCCCATCAGTTCTGGTATATAGTCACCATTCAAAATGCCAGCATAGAGCAATATGGTAACTCTGGGATTTAAGTATAAACATATAGCCTTTTGTACGTGGCTTAAACGGGCCAGGAATACCGTCTTGAAGAGACAAGTATTATGTAGAAATAAATATTCTTACCAGCTTATCTTCTATAATGATGAATCATGTCAAATAACACTTACTACCTGTACCAGAAAAATGTATCTTTTCGGTCATTGATATTCACTGGCAAAAAGAATGATGAGTGCTTAGAAGCATTTAGTGATACTTCAATGTGCCTTGAGGTAGATGGCAATATGGTAGTCCAGGATATACTGCACGTACATATTTATACTAAGAATTGTATATTTTGAAATTGTTCAAGTTTTTGAGAAACTTCATCAGTTGCAATGGAGAAGAGAGCTTTCAGCAATGGTTTAGACAGAATTCTGGATAATTCATTTTTTTGTTGAAACCAATGCAACAGACCAGCACTTGGAAGTATAAAAACGACTGCGAATTAGAACTATATACAAAGTCAAAATAATGTTTGGCATTATTCAAAAGTCATACTCTTGATGCTGGGAGGAAGAAACAGTGTTCTGAAATAGATGAATGAATTACATCTATCAACAACTTGTGGTGGTGCTACCAAACCAGTCATGGAGATACTGACATTGCCCGAGAGGTGGCAGTATGTTCTTTTACATATTTCAGATATTTTACGTATTACTGATCACCATGAATGTAATCATAAACAGTTATACCACTGTTGTGTCCACCGAGAACTATCACCCCATGAATGTAGCCTTTGTTCACGGATACCAGAAAATAGTTTTGCATATCAAGTATTGGAAGACGTTGTTATGGCACCTCAACTAACCAAAAATTTAGAACAGCTGTCACATTTTCCCCACACTGGTGAAATAAACATATGCCACAGCTTCATGCTGAAGTACCATTCCAAAAGATGGTATAGAAGACAGAACAAAACTTACTGTAATGGCACACAAAGCAAATATTCACAGGCAGCATGTCTGGGTATACTGCACATGAAAGGCACATATGCTATAGGTACAAGAGGCAAACTGTTTATCAAAACCCAGAAGAGGGTACTGCAAAGACACTGAACAAGCCTGTAAGTGAATATGTATTTCCCATGATAGCAGACCTCATACTGTTGTTTGATGGTCAATTTAGCCCCAATTAGCATTCTAGAAGTGCATCTCTGCCACCAAATATTCCATTGTATTGTAATGTGCTTTAGTAACTTACTAGTTGAAGAGCCCGCTACACGAGCCACAGTGCCACTGCCAGCCGGTTGTGGGTCAGTCATGCGCAGTAGAGACTGCCCACGCCGTGGCTGATACAGAGATGGACACTCAGCCACGGCGTGGGCAGTCTCTAATGCGCATGACTGCAGCACGCGCAGCAGTCTCTACTGAGCATGACTGGTCGTTACACACATTTTAGCAAATTATTATAGAGGATTTTTGTAGTAGTTGGCAGTGTGGTGCAGCTCTACAACCAAACATTCTATTGCACTGTAATGTGCTTTAGTAACCCTTGTTCTTGTAGTAGTTGATGGCGTTGTTATAAAGACTATTTCTAACAGATTGTTCAAATTAATACTTATTTGAACTTTTATAATGCACACAACTATAAACAGATAAATGAGTGTTGTCCCTGTGAATGACTGTAGTTGCACCGCAAAAGTAAATGAAGAGGGAGTAAACCATTGTACCTGTTTCTACAGAACAACAAATTGTTGAGCTATATAAATGTACTAGAACAATGGTTTACAGTTCTCTGTAACAGCTGTGCTCAAATCAAAGTTCAAAACACATAAATACATGCTATGCAAATAAACAATGAAAAAGGTTTTATCGAAACCTAAAATCCACTTTAAGTAAAAAGAAACAGAAAAGTGCAAATATAAAAATGTGCAATAACATTAAACCGATAATGTCTGTTGAGATACAAAGGCCCTCCTGAAACCTTTATACGTGTCTTCAGGGTCTGGGTACTGCATTCACAATGCACGCCAACATAGGATCTCTTTTTGCATCCTAAGTACCTGTAAGCATTCATACAATCAAAGTAATTGTTGTTGGACTACAACTTCCATCATCTTTTGACAGTGATTAGATAGACCAAGACTTAGAAAGATCTGGGGGGAGATGCACTAAGGCGTGATAAAGAGGTGATAAAGTGGAGATAACTTCTCAGGTGATATCACTTCTCCAGTTCCTGCTTTATTCTATGGAGCCAATGCATTAAAATTTTTCCAGAGTTGGAGATTTTAGTGCATAGGGTCTATAGAATAACATAGGAACTGGAGAAGTTATCTCAGTGTTATCACCTCTTTATCATACCTTCGTTCATAACCCCCAAGAGGGAGAAAGCAAAAAAGGGGACTAGAGACAGCACCAGTTGAGAGGTTTGGACAGGAAAAAATGTGGTATCTTATTTACTAATAGAGTAGATGGGATTCAAAATAAATTTTGTAATAAAGAATTCACAAGAGTGGAAATCTTTTAATGGCTAACTGAGAACGTAGAAAGTGCAAGCTTTAAAGGGGATGTTTATCCCCTCCACAACTTTGCCTAAATCATTTCATTATCAATAATAAATATTGGAAATTGTATTTTTTTTTTTTTTTTTTTTTTAAATCCACCCGTTTGCAGAAATTCTAAGATTAAATGTACCTCTGTACCTACTTCCGGCAGACAGTGCTGACCAGATCTGTACCATAGTCTCAGCTTCTATCCAGCCTCCTCCAATGACAGAGGCTGTCTGTCTCTAAGCTGGAGCACTCTCATTGACCAGAAATCGATCTCTGTCAATGATAGTGCTCCAGCTTAGAGACAGACAGCCTCTGTCATTGGAGGAGGCAGGATAGAAGCTGAGACTATGGTACAGATCCGGTCAGCACTGTCTGCCGGAAGTAGTTACAGAGGTACATTTAATTTTAGAATTTCTGCAAACAGGCGGATTTTTTTTTTTTTTTAAATAATATGATTTCCATTATTTATTATTGATAATGAAACGATTTAGCCAAAGTTGTGAAGGGGGTAAACATCCCCTTTAAAGAACTGTGCCTGAAGGGACTTAATGTCCTGAAAGCTTGCACTTTAATTTTAACGGCTGAGAAAAAAAGAATCTTTATTACAAAAGTACTTTGAATCCCAGAGACTTAGACAGAGAGCCAATAAAACCCACACTGTGTCGTATCCAGCTGTAATAGTGAAAAAACAAAGCAATGTTAATATCTACTTAGGGGGATACTGAAGGATTATAGAAGTTATTTGAAAGCGGCCATTTCAGAAAGATGTGAAGTCTCTGGTGTGGATAAATATAAAGATGGGACACCTTGCTCTCCAGAGTGTTCCTGGGCTTAGTTTGAACTCCTGGCTTTTCAAGCCAGAAGTTCATCTACATGAATATATGCATACCTGGGAACTTTTGAAACAGGGCTACCCGGAGGGTAACCCTGTCCGTGCCCAGGGGGAGGAAAATGACGCAAATCGCGTCATAAAAGGGGCGGGGCTTAGCCACGGGGGGGGGGGCAGGACAAAAAACACAACCCCCCCCCTGCAAAATGGATGTAAGAGGGCGGGGAGTGGTAGGAACCGGGCAGGATGGAGCACAAGTGGGCAGAGTTTCTACTTAAACTCTGCCCACCCGGTGATTCACACATTGCCCCGGAGACCCGGTAATTCACTTTGAAATCCGGAGTCTCCTGGGCAAAACCGGAGAGTTCCCAGGTATGAATATATGATGGGAGAGGGTACCTTGAAGAGAAAGCAGCATTTTAAATGACTACATTGGTAATGGAGGATAGCATTGCAATCAGGTTCAAACAGGGGTCTCTCACTCGCTGACCTCCTCCCCTAGAACAATAGCTTGTGTGCAGATGATAACAGCAAGGACATATTAGGTAAGGGAGTTACTCTCTTTGTTTGGTAAAAATGCCTTTAATTAAGGGATGGTCAGCATGTAACTCTTCAGCTGTTGTTGGACTAAGACTCTAATGCAGTGGTTCTCAACCTGTGACGAATGACGATTTGCCAGGGGTCGCCTAAAACCATCAGATATTTATATTTCGATTCATATCAGTAGCAAAATTACAGCGATGAAGGAGCAACAAAAATAATTTTACTGTTAGGGGTCTCCACAACTTGGGAAATTTTATTGAAGGGTTGTGGCACTAGAGAGGTTGAGAACCACTGCTCTAATGAACTATATTTTGTTCAACTGCAGTTACTATCATCCTCAGATAATGGGAGTTGTATTTCAGCAACAGCTAGAGAGCCACATTTTGACCTCCTGACTAATTCATGCAATCTTGTATCGGAAATTCACTGTATTCTTTTGGTTGTTAAAGATTTTTTCCAACTCATTGCTTTACAAAGCAATTTAGCCTTCTTTAGCATCCTAGGGGTTAAAGTGATCTGTCCTTATCTTTTGCTAGTTTTAGAACACGTCAGCAGGTCTACTAAGCCTAAGTCACAGGACACAATCTATGTAGAGATAAAGTTGTACATTATCTTTCTTTGGCTTAATACAATTACAAATGTACATTTAATAATATAAGCAAAGCATAAATAGGGTGACGTACTTCAAAGAAATGTTTCTGCTTGGATAATATAAGGTTACCATATCTTTACTTTCAACATAGAGTATACCTGGGTATCACCCACATTTAACCCTTTGGATACTGAAGGAGTGAGCAATGCATTTCAAATTGATTGTCTATGGGTGTTAAAGGGATAGTAATGTTTCATAATAAAAGCAGCTCTAATTAATCTTCATAGTATTTGGACTTTGGAGAGTTATTTCAATTCTCAGAGTTGTAGTTCAAGAGTAATTCAATGACAAAGTCTCCCCCTCCCGCCCCTTTTACTGATGTAACACTGTTCAGCCAGAGCAGAAGGGAGGTGCCCAGGTAGACTGCAGAGAGGGACAATCTTCAATTAAGATAAGGGAAAAACCTGAAAAGCTTGTCAAGGGGGGCAGGGCTTTCATTGTTTTCATAGGAAGAAGAATGTCCCCTGTTGTTATCTGTCTGGTCTATAGACTGCATTCCACATCTGAGAAGAGATGGCTTACGCTAGGTAAAGGGGCAGGGAGGGGAAACTTTGCTTGTGAATATCTCTTAAACCATCATTCTTCATGTTTTTTAATGCCTACAAAATAAAATAAAGTTAAAACGAAGTATTACTATCCCTTTAAGACAAGCCAACTGCACCGCTAGGGACAAATTAAAATCACAACTGATTTAAATTGGATTTTTATCCCTTAGAGCTCTAGATGCATTCAAGAAGAGTGTACCTACAGGGGCTGCAGTTGGAATAGGGCCCAGCCTCCAGAAGGTAACTGCCTCTGAACTATCCTGCACCCCCTTACAATTCACTTTCCCATGGCTGGTACCTGCTGCAATCATCACTCATGGCAACTGCCAGCCAGTTAGACAATAGTGCAAGTGGGCCTCTTTGCTTCATTACCTCTTTTGAGCACGAGGGAGATGCAAAACAGTGCACTGTACAGACCTCTGCCACTAAAAGGGGTTATCGGTTATCATTTGGGTTATTAATAGTGGGGCAGCCGCTCCCTAGAACTGCAAAGTAATAGTTTTTCACTCTGTTCCCATCGCGTAAAGACCGTTTGGTGGAAAACTGCCCCTTGGGTCTGTGTCATGCATGCTTCAGACAGGTTTTGCCACAGAGCCTAGTAGGTTCTTTTTAAGCCTCTGGCATTCTGGGCAATTTCAACAATAAGGCAATGTAGGTAACTATCCAGAGACCACCAAAGTAAAGGGCATGGGGTCACAGTCAAGGAAAAGCTATATTATATAACACTTGGAACCCAAGGCTCTTGATACGTCTTAGCATTCAAGAGGCTAAAGTGAATGTGTCACCTCAATATAAAGTAGCATAAATAGTTCGGCTATACAGCGAAAACGGTCTTAATTTTTTTTTTTTTAGCTTTATTTATTGTAAATTTAAGTTATAAAGTCATTCCTGCAGCCACTTCCACATAGACTGCAGTCTGTCACTCTGCCTCTGCTCCCCTCCCTCTATCCAGCCTCCTCCGAAGACGGAGGCTTCTGTCTGTAAGCAGGAGTGTTATCATTGGCTAGATATCGATCTCTGCCAATGAGACCACTCCAGCTTACAGACTAAAGCCTCCATCGTTGTAGGAGCCTGGATAGAGGGAGGAGAGCAGAGGCCGAGGGACAGACTGGAGGTACAGAGGAGGTAAGCACAGTCTATGCGAAAATAGCCGCAGGACCGACTTTATAACTTAAATTTACAACAAATAAAGCTAAAAAAAATTAAGGCAGTTTTAGTAATATTAGCTATATAGCCTAACTATTTATGCTACGTTATATTGAGATGACGCATCCACTTTAAATGCACTAATGCAATATGAAACAATGCATTAGAGACCTCTCTTGCATTCAAGGAGTTAAAAGTCACATTTAAATGGGATGTATCACCTCCCAGCGGTGGCAAAAATGGACTTCAGGGAGGCCTCGACTCTCTTGTCAGTCCAGTCTTTAAGAGCTGAAGCATCAGCAACTGGCAAGGCAGTGGACTTAGAAAGCCTAGAAACAGGTGTATCCACCTTGGGGGAATGAACCCACTGAGCAAGCACCGCATCACAAAAGGGGTAAAGCTTGGCAAATTGCTTGGAGACAGAAGGTTTTCTGTCTGGAAACTTCCAGTCATCAGACACTAAACGGTCAAGAGTGGGGTTAGGTGGAAAACAAGTATGGGGCATCTTAGACTCCAGAAATACATCAGAGGGGCCGAAGGCCCTCAGCTTAGGGATCAGGATCAGCCTCAAAAGGGTCCCCAAAGAACTGAGGGGAGCCCACTGCAGAACATTCCTCATCGTCAGAATCCACAAACAGTTCCTCTTCAGAGGAATCTGATATGTCAGGTACTCCCTGCAGTTTCGGCAGGGAAGATCTGACAGAAGTAGGGGTCTGCCAAGAGTGGAAGACCCCCTGTAACTGGGATGGAAAGAGTTGTAATATAGACCTGAGGTCTCTAGTAGCAGCCTTAAACTCTTGCACTCAAACTGGCTCTGATGCATGGCTGGAGGTCCCTGGGGGAGACTCAGGGACAGCAGAACATGCTGGGCATAAATGACCTGAGAATTCTCTAGGTAACCCTGATTGACAAGAGGAGCAATGCGCAATGGGGGACACAGAGACCCCAGCATCCTTAGTCTTAGGTTTAGCCCCAAACTCCAGCGGATTAGATATTCTCACAGTGTCAAAATGTTCAAAGTATAAGGTATCACCCAAATACAGTGTGTAGGATTAAAAGTTCACACCAGAAATCTCTAAAACACACTTATCTGGCAGGCGAAGGGTTAATCTGCAGAGGAGAGGAGGCGAGTCCAAGCCCTGCGTAGGATACTTGTTCAGGGAAAGCACAAAATGGCTGAAAAAGTACCCCAACAGTGCCCGAAGCCCCCTGAGCCCCCCAACACACACACCAAACTTCTCTAAAGTCGATATGATGAGAAGTTGCAGAGATGTCCCAAACTGTACAGTCCCATAGAAGTGAATGGAGCAATGGCGTCTATGCGGTAAAAGCGCGCCTTAAAGGTGCGGAACACAAATTTTGCAAAGTTGTAACTAAGAAGTAAAAATGCACCAAACATTACTAAAACATGTCACTAGACCCCATAAACACTGAACCCAGTAGGGAAAGTGCCAACAACCCCCCAAAAGATGCCAACCAGCAGGGTTACATTACCACAGAAACTTGCTCCAAAACACCCAACAGACATACAGATAAACCCAATAAGTGGAGGAGTGTGCAATACGAACTCCAAAGGAAAAACCCCTGTGCGGAGGGGCACTGTGGGATATGTGGACCTCAGCACTCAAAGGGTTGTTCACCTTTCCTGCAGATCTTCTGTCTTCAAATTACCATGTATTAAGAAGAAGCCTCAGTGGGAAACTCCCGAGGAAAGGACTTGTAACCAAGATTTTCCCCCCAGGGTTTAAAGTCCACCAAAGCACCTGGATACTAAGCTATCCACATCTAAGGGCATTGTCACTGATGGTAAACCGCCTAATGGTGGTATTCTATATCTAACAAAAAAATAAAAAAATTAGCTAAAACTATAGCAGAACTGTTCTCTTGCCTCTATCTTCATGCAAGGAACAAATGTTACTGGAGCTGACTGCCTAGCTGCAGCCAAGGAGGGAAGGTAGGCTCCACTCCTGCATTCACTTCTAGAACTATTCCTGCCTACTTAAAGGGGCATATCACCTACTCAAAGTTACCAGTAACCTATATTGGACGACAGAGAAATAATGCCTATTCTAGTGCAGCAGAGTTGTGCCAAAAAATCAGTGTGTCCCCATTATACTTACCGCCACTGCTTTTCTGCACATCCTATTTCTCCTTCCACCTCCCTCCCAGCTGCCCCAGGGAGCGTGTTCACGCTTCCCTTCGGTGTGCTGTGAAAGGCTAAAGATCTGTGCTGTGCACATAATGTGGAAGTGAGTAATCTGGTGAGTAATAGGTGTTCTGTGGTAAGTATCCGGTGAGTATTCCATACACACTACGTGTATGGAATACTCACTAGATACTTACCACAGAACACCTATTACTCACCAGACACTCACCACAGAGCACCTGTTACTCATCAGATACTGACCACAGAGCACCTATTACTTACCAGATACTTACCACAGAGCAACTATTACTCACCAGACACTCACCACAGAGCACGTTACTCATCAGCTGCTGAGCACAGAGCACCTATTACTCACCAGTCACCACAGAGCACCTATTACTCACCAGATACTGACCACAGAGCACCTATTACTCACCAGACACTCACCACAGAGCACCTATTACTCACCAGATACCTACCACAGAGCATGTTACTCATCAGCTGCTGAGCACAGAGCACCTATTATTCACCAGACACTCACCACATAGCACCTATTACTCACCAGATACTGACCACAGAGCACCTATTACTCACCAGATACTTACCACAGAGCACCTATTACTCACCAGACACTCACCACAGAGCACGTTATTCATCAGATACTGAGCACCTATTACTCACCAGACACTCACCACAATACTCAGATACTCACCAAAGAACACCTATTACTCATCAGATTCTCACCACAGAGCACCTATTACTCACCAAACACTCAACACAGAGCACCTCTTACTCACCAGACACTCAACACAGAACACCTATTACTCACCAGATACCACAGGGCATGTAATGGAGATATGGGAAATAATGTTCTCCTGCTCAAGACAATCCTTGACCATTACAGCATACTTTAACATTTCAGAAAGACAGATACACCTTCAAAAAGGACAAGTCTTGGAAAATCTGGATATTTGGCAACCCTAGATTAGAATACGTGTGCCTAATGTTAAATGTGGACTATCACATCTCCCAAAATTTAAATAAATTAAACGAAAACAGAAAAAAAAAAATCCAGGGACACTTTACCCTTGGGCAGTCACAATGTACAGCACCACAAATGGCTATGGTACAGTCTGGTGTAACACCAGCAGGAAACATAGTACAACAAACTTAGATCTGTACTTGAAATAACCACACCTAACTATTACATAAAATCCTATTAACATGTAAATAACAATTACAAAGAATGTGGGGTTGAATTCATTTTCTTTTTTAAACCAGGGACAACAATCAGGTACAGCAGGAACCAAAGAATAGCAGCCAAAATCAAGGATCAGCACTAGGTATGTAATATGGGTCATTCTACTTCACCACAGAGAAAAAATAAAGTCATTGATTTAAATGAGGCTTTTACCTCCGTGGAGATCTCATTAGCGTTCAAGGGGTTAAAAAAATCCCAGTTAGATCGCTGGGAATGGTTATTTGCTCCAGGTGTGTTGTAGTTTGTTTTCTGTAGTTTCTTTGTGGGTCTCACAATCATTTTGACAAAACTAGAATATAGTGCATAACATTTCCATAAATATACTTTCTAATCACCACATTCAGGGTTATGCCACAGTCTTCATAACTTTGGAAATTAGAACTTGTTTATTAAACTAGATCAGTGATTCTCAGCTCCAGTCCTTGGAACATACACCAACAGGTCCGCTTTTATGGATATCCCTAATTAAGCACAGGCAGAACAATTCATTTTACTGAATCATTACTTGCCTGTGACCAAAATTATGCTGAAAACCAAATGCATCATACGGGACAAATAACAAAATCTCTAAAGTTCCATTGGTTTATATGAAGTTTTTTTTTTTAACCCTTTGAAGCCTAGATATGTCTTTGCTTCATGTCTCTAAAATTTAAAGAACTTTTCCAAAGACTTTTTAAATTTGCATATTTAGCAGTCACCTAAAATAGTTAAGTATATGGCAACAAGTTTCAGAATAGTTATATTACATCTCAGAAGTGCCAGATTCTAAGTTATCCTTAATCTTCGGAGACTGACGGCCAGGTTAGTGCTGTCTGTGCCATCAGTCCCTTATGGGTACCTTGTGGCACACTGCAATGCTTCTTAGAAGAGACCGGGACTGACAGCGCAGGCTTCTGAGGTGTAAGATAACTATTCTGAAGCTGGTCGCCATATACCAACCCAAAGCCAACCAAAAACCCACCAAAACCAACCCAAAACCCAATGCAAATCCAACCAAAAACCCACCACATTGCACCCAATTTACGTCATTATTGCACCCATATTGCACCAATATTGCACCCATATTGCATCATTATTGCACCCATATTGAACCCAATTTGCGTCCTTATTGCACCCATATTGCATCCAATTTGCGTCATTATCGCACTCATATTGCACCCAATTTGCGTAATTATTGCACCCATATTGCGTCAACATTGCACCCAATTTGCGTCATTATTGCACCAATATTGAACCCATATTGCACCAAATCTGCGTCATTATTGCATCCATATTGCACCCAATTTGCGTCATTATTGCACCAATATTGAACCCATATTGCACCCATATTTCACCAATATTGCACCCATATTGCATCCTTAATGCACTCCTATTGCACCCATAATGCTTCCCTAATGCGTCATTATTGCACCCATATTGCATACTTAATGCACCAATATTGCACCCATATTGCGTTAATATTGCACCCATATTATGTCATTATTGCACCCATATTGCGACACGTTAACGCACAAAATGATGAACGCGCCATTCGGAGCAATGCGAAATGTAAAATGTGCGTCACTTTATGACTCAAAACTTTAAATGCAACAATTCAAATGACACAGCAAAACATATGCATCATTTCATGACGCAAAACTTCACACACAACACTTCAAATGGATACCGTATGTGCCTGCTATAAAAGATCTCTCCCGTCAGTCTGAATAAGGATATTGTTACCTCTTCTCCAGTCTGGTGTCCTCACATCAGGCCACAGTGGGCTAAATCCTAAATGCTGTTCTGTATGGACGGCCATGATGGGCTGCATTCCAATTACCAGCGGATCACTGTGGACAGACGTGAGGACACCAGACGTGAAAAGAGGTAACAATATTATTCAGATTGACTGGAGAGATCTATTATAGCAGTCACATACGGACATATCTACAGCTTTGGCCGGACAACTTTTCATATACTGCAGGCAATTTTTTTTGCAGGATGCTGCATTTTTAACTTGATATTTTAGGTTATGCATTGTTTTAACCCATTGAGTGCAATGCATTGTGTACCCCTCTGGCATTCAAACAGTTAAAAGGCCAGCAAAGCTTTTCATTAGAAGAATACAGGATGCTGCATTTCTAGCTTGATATTTTAGGTTATACAATATTGTGTGTTTTATGGGTAGTTTGTATTCGGACCACTGTGGGCCGATGTGAGTATATCTGGATGAGCAGCTTTGCGCCACCTCTTCTGCATGTCCCCAATACAGGAATCACAGAGGAGGAGCTTAGGGAGGAGGACTGGAACGCTTTAGAGGGAAAGTGCTGCCAATCATTCTACGCATCATCAAGATGTTGGCACTCTCCCTCTTGGTTTGGAAGAGAACACATGTTCAGCCAATGTTAGGGGAATCTATAATTAACATTATATGTGAGTTTTTAAGATTGTTTTGGGGGCGTACCTCAATTGAGGTTATTGAGCTGCAACGTGATAGTTCCACTTTAAGTTGAAGGCTGGCAGAAGAAAAGGGATTAACCACTAACAAGCAGTATTCTTATCAGGACTTTGTAACTGGACTAGTGTAACATACACTATCTATAGGTAAGGTACTTAGGGTAGGTGGCCACTTGGAGATCATCAGTATAAAATGTATTTTTAAAAGTATAACAACATATACAAGGACCATGCCTATATTGACAGATCACATACAGTAAACACCCTATGCATTTCGTTGCACTATGCTACTTTGTCAGGGGAATCCCTACTACGAAGCGTGTAGGATGTATACTGTACGTTTTGACAATATAGGCAATGTCCTCCCCCCTCAGAGTGAGTATACTGGACACTGGAACACCTGGACAATTTGAAGGAGGTAAAGTATTCTCTTACTTGGGAGGTGGAACAATCAACGGCTGGTGAGGAGTCTGGAGGTTGACTGTGACTGGAGGTCAGATCCAGTCGAGGCTATCCATCCTAGAGGCAGGCCAGGCCTCTTGTAAATGTGAGTTCCCTGTAAGGAGGGCTTTTTTTCATTTGTTAATGTGTGCCTGATTCCTGGAGAAACTACACTTAGAGGAGATTGCGCTATTTCTGTTTCGTATGTATGTCAAGAACTGCTTGGAAACTAACTGCAGACCTGAAGACAGTATACAGGATCAGCGAGGAATCTGGAAATTGATGGATTTTCAGTATATGTGGCAACCTTGATAAGATATTTTCCGATTGTTTTATATATTTTTTTTTTTTATAGGTTTGTAACATTATATATTTAGATTTATGCTATCGTTCGCATACTGAGGCTGTATTTGCAAGATACACAGGTGAGTGCAGGAGTTATAGAGAGAGTGTTTTTTAAACCACATTGGATAACAGATTGACAGGTTAGATTACCTGCTTAAAGGGACATCAGTGCTTATAACCAAGTTGTACTTACACGCATTAAAGAGCGCCTATTTAGAATAAAAGATTTGTACATTTTTGTCTGCTTCAGTCTCCCTTTGCAAGCTGATGGAAGCAACAGGTATCACAGGAAACCCAGATACCATTCTTGTTCTCTGATTAGTGCTTTGCCTTCATGACCCCACAATGAATCTCACCCAGGGACTAATGAGAGCACAGCAGTTCCCCAAGATGGTCAATAATTCCAATAATATTGTATGGAAAATAAATAAGATTATCAAAGAATAAAAGCAGCATGTGAAATTTTAATGTAGTAATGCCAGTTTTTAACAAGCTAAATCCGATCAATGGAAAAATGTCCATATGAGCAAATTTCCCTAGGTGATAACAGTATCAGTAACCCAGCTTGTTCTTGTTCAAAGATAAGTATTATATTTTCCAAGCATGACCGACGATTAACTGTTATCTTCAGATGTGACCTTTAGTTGTTCCACAGAATTATAATGTTCTCCCAATCCATAAGCATGCCTCATGTAACTAAAAAAATGAAAAGAGAAATCTTTTACAAGGCTGGTTCCAAAGGGGTAAAACACAAAACACATGTTAGCGACAATATAAAGTATGCGGTCCATGGCTTTGCTTGTCAAACCTGTACTGAGGGACCTCTAACAGTCCAGGATTTGAGGTTTTTAGTGCCCAAGCACAGGTGAGTGAATCAAAATGACAGAGCCTGCGATTAACTCACCTTTGTCCAAGAGGAATCCTCTCTGACACACAAAGTATTTTTAACATTTATATACAATCAATGTTACATTTGTGCATTGAAATATATCTTAACACTGAAGAATTATTTAAGAGGACAAGTCCACTTTAGGGGAAAAATATTTTAAACATCCACAACATATGTACACTTCAAGCTTTGTTACCTCTCAAATTCGTGGATTTTCCTAACTATTGTGATGGAAAGTCAGAATTTTATTAAAGACACGGAGGCTTCATATTATGCATTATCCTTCCTCACTGCCCCCTCAGCAGCAAAGGAAACTTTATTAAAATAACAGTTTAACAGAAGAAAAACTTGCTTGTATGACACTCCTCCCTCCCAACCAATCACCAGTCCTTAATTCTGTAAAACTGTGATACAGCCTTGACTTTCCCTCTTTCCTGCGACCAAAGAAAACTCTCAAATTCATCCATCACAACAGTCGGAACTATAATCCTTGTGCTGGAAATTTCTCCATCCAATAACTGAAACCTTGAGTTCAACATAACAGAGTCTTCAGTCCCATATCCTCAACCCATGGAACAATAGCTGTGCAGAATACGTAAGCTTAATTAATTAACCATTGGTTGATAGTTAACCAGTAAAACAAAGAGAAACGTGATAGGGTAGGGAAACAAAGGGAGGGATAATATTCGCCTCCGTGTCTTTAATAAAATTCTGACTTTCCATCACAATAGTTAGGAAAATCCACAAATTTTATGGCAGCACGGAGGCTTCATATTATGCAAGTTTAAAGCTTATCCACAAATTATCTACAACTTGATTAGAAACAATCAATTGGTTTACACTAAAAACCTTTAAACACGGACTCCCTAGACCAATTTGCAGGCCTAAGTATATCCTCCAACCTACCAGCAACTTGCAAAGCCATTGATGCCACAGCACCTCTAGAAGAATGTGCTCCAAATAAGTAGATATCAATACCTGCAACATACATAATCCATCAAACCCAGTGGGCCAAGGTAGCTGCAGAAACCAGTAAAAGTGGCTTGCGAAAGGAAATTAGCAACCGTTTAAATACAGTACTCCTCAAATTTACCGTCCGAACCTCATAAGATGGGTAAGAAACCACGCGCGCTCTCATCTAGTATGTAGAAAGATCTGGAAAAGAACACCTTCAGGGGTAAAAGACCTAGTACTGAACACCTTGATGTCAGATACCCTCTTAAAGGAGCCACAAACATCAAAGCAAACAGACCGAACAGCACAGACAAATAGTCTGAAAAGTGTAACAAGGAGAAAAAAAAAAAAAACGGAGGATACATCCAAAACACCAAGAAAAATGAAAACGCAGTGCAGGCCTTCCCAAAGAAAGAAAAGAAAAATACCAAGGATGAAGACGCCGGAAAACCGAGAGATACCGAGGATTCACCTTAGAGGCATACCACAGCCAAACGAGAGAACAGAAAGCACGATGGGAACAGAAGTGCAGCATGCACCAAAGTTGCCAGACTGAACCCGCAATATGCAAGGGTATTCACAAAGTGTAGCAACTGCAGACACCATGCGGGACCAACACAGAAAACAAACAGCTGGAAACGGGAAAAAACCTCTATCCGGCAAAGATGCCAAGACACCCAACCAAGAATGCCAGTCAACTGGCGTAGGGTCTCCCAGACGAGACTGACAATTGGAAACAAGACAGAAAATGAAGAGACATTCAAGAAACGAAGAAACATTCATGCCAGTAGTAACACCCATGGAACTGAAAGAAACAAGAACAGCAGAGGGAGAAGTGGGAGAGTCTGCCCCCCGCTTTCCCGAGGTAAGAAAGGAAACCCCAAAACCACTATCACCACCAGAGGATGGCCCCAAACCTCAACGTCACTGGCCGCACTTAAAGTGGAAAAAGAAAAAATCAGGTTGCACTCGTGAGGGCGTTCCACCACAGATATCTGCCACTAGAGAAAAAAGATGCAGAAAGGAATGAAGCTGCACCATCCAAAGCCGCCCATAAGTGGCGGAGTCAAGAAGGACTCAACATGCCTCAACAAAACTGGCTGACATAGTCAAGAAAACCGACGGGTTCAAAACGTGTGGTCACAAGCCCGCAAAAAGATCTTCCTCTTAAGGAGAGGTACTCATGTGGGGTCAAAGCCGCACAAATCAAAGCTGCTCAGAAGTGGCACAGTCAAGGAATCGGGAACATGCAGAGACCGGGCTCAACCCGCTGGATCTCATTTCCTCAAATACCCCCCACTTGAGGTGAGTGTCTCGTGTGGGAACTAAGCCGCACAATTAAAGCTGCCCATACTCAGCATAGACAAGATTAGACTCAACATAGTCAAGGAATCGGGAACATGCAGAGACCGGGCTCAACCCACTGGATCTCATTTTCTCAGATATCCTCCACTTGAGGTGAGTGTCTCGTGTGGGAACTAAGCCGCACAATTAAAGCTGCCCATACTCGGCATAGGCAAAATTAGACTCAACATTCTAGATCTCATTTCCTCAATAAATCTTCCTCTTGAGGAGAGGATCACTGGTGTGGGAACTAAGCCGCACAAAATCAAAGCTGGCCATTGCAGGTAAATGCTACAGGGAGGCATTCCCAAAAGTACTGGTAATACAGTAGGAGTCAGGTTTAGCCCTGAATGCTTCATTCTCCTCAGATATACTTCCTCCTGAGGTGAGGTTCTGGGTAGTGGGAGAGAGCCGCACCAGTCATGACCGCCATCAGTTTGCGGTGTCAAAGCAGGGTACAGCCTGCGCCAGCATAATTTGCCTTTCCGAAGTAAATTCATCCGAGTCAGTGACAGTATGTCTGCGTGTAGTAGAAAGGTCTCCTCCAGGATAGACAGAAGCAGCCGTCCAAGGGACGGCCTGTGCAGACATGATGGGGGCATCATGTGCAGTACTTCCCACTGCCGGGTCGTGTGAAACAGAGCCGCAGACATGACTCAAAGGAAGGCAAACATATATAAACATGCACAGCATGGACTGCTCCATGAAGTTGATGAACTGCACAGTCTGTGTCCCAAAAGCAGACGGAAGTCCCAGACCGGGTCACTGGAAACCCCCTCAGCCCTGCCAGGCAGAAAGCCAGCGTCAAGAAGGTGTATGATAGGCAAAGAACTCCTGCATCACTGGAGGAAAGTACAGTAGATATAGGCAGATCCAAAGTAACAAGATGAGTACTGTCAGTGGAACATAAAATACACATATAAACATACACATGTGGCCAGATACGAAACTACTAAGGTTAATATTTACACACGCATATTTATATACACATATATATATATATATATATATATATATATATATATACACACACACATATACATATATATATATATATACATATATATATATATATATATATATATATATATATATATATATATATATATATATATATATATATATATATACACACACACACACACACACACATACATATTCAGATAGGTCTTAGTAGGGTGTAAGAAATATGCAAGCATATCTATGCCCGGATAAGAATTACTAGAGTTAAAAACATGCAAGTAGATACATGCCTAGATAGGAATCACTAAGGTAAAATATAGATATGCCAGTAGATATATTCCCAGATAGGAATTACCAGGTTAAAGATATATGCAATTAGATCCATGCCTAGACAGGAGTTACTAGGGTTAAAAGGATATTCAAGTAGATCCATGCCTAGACAGGAATTTCTAGGATTAAATATATAGGACAGTAGATATAAATGCCCAGATAGGTATTACTAGGGTTAAATATATAAGCCAATAGATTTATGCCCAGGTAGGAAATGCTAGCGTTAAAGATATATGCCAGTAGATCCATGTCCAAATAGGAAATAATAGGGTTAAATATATATGCCAGTGTACTAAGGTAAAATATATATACAAGTATATCCATGCCTAGATAGGAATTACTAGGGTTAAATATATATGCCAATAGATCCATGCCTTGCCAATAGATCCATGCCTAGATAGGAAATTACTAGGGTTAAATATATATACCAGTAGATCTATTCCTAGAAAGGAATTACTAGTGTTAAAGCTATATGCCAGTAAATCTATGCCTAGATAGTAATTACTAGGGTTAAGATATTTGCCAGTAGATCTATGCCTAGATAGGAATACTAGGGTTAAAGATATATACCAGTAGATCTATGCCTAGATAGGAATTACTAGGGTTAAAGATATATGCCAATAGATCCATGCCTAGATAGGAATTACTAGGGTTAAAGATACATGCCAGTAGATCTATGCCTAGATAGGAATTACTAGGATTACAGATATATACCAGTAGATCTATGCCTAAATAGGAATTACTAGGTTCAAGATATATGCCAGATTACTAGGGTTAAAGATAAAACCTATAATATAAATACAAAATACAGGCGGAAACCCTGGGCAACCAGAGGCTGGAAATAAGTACATATGTGTATAGGAAGAATAGACTCAATAAATATATAGTGGACATATAGTTAATAACAAAATATTAATGTCAAGAGACACAATGGATAGACAAAACAATACTCAGGAACAGGCTGCCTAGGAGAAGCCTGAAAGGCTATGAGTAGCCCAATAAATAAGCGACAAAGCTATTAATGCGGCAGCAAAAAACGATATTTAAAAGAAAATAAACTTCTTAAAAGCAATAGGAACAGATGGTTCAGATGTAAACTAGCTCAGGAACCCGCGAGGTGAGCGATCCTATGTCAGAGACAGTAGAAGGTTGTCTGTGCATTGAAATGACCAGGCCGAACAGAGACGCAAAGATGAGCCGAAAAGGTTGGCGTGAGGGGAAAAAGCAGGTCACACAAGGCCAGGGAGAAAGTAACATTGCAAATTGAATGAAAGGAGGCCGGCGCCAAAGCGCAGAACAGCAATTCCACATAAAGCCCATACCAGGTTAATTAAACAAAGGCAAAATATACAAGGTCAGTTCAATATATGGGCAATGACTGACTGGAGCACAAAGGGTGGAGCAAACCCCAGCAGGCCTGTCAGTCAGAGGCCAAACAAACCAAGACATACAACTGTATACAAGTACAGTATAAATATATATATATTTAGGCAATGACTGACTGGAGCACAAAGGGTGGAGCACATCCCAGCAGTCCTGTCAGTCAGAGGCCGAACAAACTAAGACAATTGTATACAAGTACAGTATAAAAATATATATAGACAATTACTGACTGGAGCACAAAGGGTGGAGCAAACCCCAGCAGGCCTGTCAGTCAGAGGCCAAACAAACTAAGACATACAACTGTATACAAGTACAGCATAAAAATATATATATAGGTAATGACTGACTGGAGCACAAAGGGTGGAGTAAACCCCAGCAGTCCTGTCAGTCAGACACCAAACAAACTAAGACATACAACTGTATACAAGTACAGTATAAATACATATAGGCAATGACTGACTGGAACACAAAGGGTGGAGCACACCCCAGCAGGCCAGTCAGTCAAAGGCCAAACAATCTAAGATACACAAGTAAACAAGAGTACTAGTAAAGGTGCACTTATCTCTGAGGGGAGCAGCAAAGGAAAGGGGAAAGTCAAGGCTGTATCCCAGTTTTACAGGATTAAGGACTGGTGATTGGTTGGGAGGGAGGAGTGTCATACAAGCAAGTTTTTCTTCTGTTAAACTGTTATTTTAATAAAGTTTCCTTTGCTGCTGAGGGGGCAGTGAGGAAGGATAATGCATAATATGAAGCCTCCGTGCTGCCATAAAATTATAGTTAAAGACATACAGCATAAGAAATGCAGACATTTTACTTGTATTAGTTTAAGACTGAGTAATTTAGGAGTGCAACTCCCAGCACTCAAAGGAGCCTTTGAAACTGGTCCACGTTAGACACGATTACTTACACAAGTGTTATTGGTTTGCTTGAATATTCTTCACCAATGACAACTGGAGAGGACTCTGCCTGGATCACTTCAATAGGAGTTTGCAATATATGTGACAGAGCTCGAAGCTTTAGAAGAAAAAAAACAAAAACAACAAAAAACTGTAATGTCTATAAACAATCTTACAATATATAATTATTTGAATGCAAGAAATGTATACAGAAGCTTGTTTACAGTACATCACATAGAAACACAGAATACTGTACTGGTTCATCGAGTCTGCCTGTTTACCCATCTAGTTAAAAAGCTCAGATGTATTTTACTTTTACTCATTATATTCATATATCCAGCCCTAGAGCTCTTAAATTAATTTACGGTTTTAGCCTCAAACACTTCTGATAGTAGAGTATTCTGTGCATCTATCAAGCTGTCAAAAAATTCACTTTTTTCTTAGCCGATTTATTATTTTAGTGGCTCTTCTTTTAATTTTTTTCTAATTTATTAATGTCCTTACGGATATGTGTATGGTAAAGCATACTTTACTTGAGGTTGACCTGAAAAACAAAGAACAAACATGGGGCACCCCCTGTGTGTTTTTTATTTTTTGGGTCTACCGTGTCCTTCGAGAGTGGAGGTGGATGGTGAGCGACCACACATCCTTCACGAAGATAGCTGTATAAGGGACAGCTCAAAATATCCCTGGGTTACATTGCTGGTCAACACATAAGTGTATCACCAGCATATGATTTTGTGAGTACTATTCTTCATGGTGGTGGTGGTGAGGTGTCCATTTAAGACAAAAGATATTGTACCAGGAAACACCTCTTTTTTCTTTTGTTACAGTCTACATGAGGTTGATTGAACTAGTGATATGTAAAGTGGCATCGGGACATTTCTTTTTCTACTGCTTGTGTTGTCAGCAGAGAACCATGAAGCCTTTATTCTGTTTGTTTTTTGTGTCTTACATACATTATTTTGTATTTTGTGGCATTAAATTTTAAATCCTATATTTTTTTTCCTTTCATCTAACTTTATATACACTTCTCTGGCAACATCAACCTGGTTACAGATCTGTTAACTGCAAAAAGAATTAGCTTCTCCTGACGTCCACCAGCAATATCAATTATAACCCCTTCCTGACAATGGACGTACATGTACGTCCCGCAGAAACTGTCACTTAGTGACAGAGGACGTACATGTACATCCCGGAAGTCCGGTTCCCTGCACGGATTACAAAAAATTCCTAGCCGGGCGTTAAGTGACGGCCACGTGTGCACGTGGCTGGTCACTAAGGGGTTAAAGATATTAAACACAGCAGATGCTAGATCTTCTTCCAGAGGTACTGCACTAGAAACCCATCCTTCCTCTGAGAGTATTCCACTGACTATGGCCCTCTGTCTCTGATCCTTAAGCCAATACCGTATCCAGCCAGCTCACAACTGTAGCCAATTGGCAGTTTAACGCAGGATTAAAATTCCCATCATCCCTACAGTCAGAAGAGTGCTGGGGATTATGGAACATGCATTGTGACAACAGCTAGAGAAATTCAGGATTCCATTCCCCGGTCTAACTAGTATTATTGGTCTGTATGGGCATCTAGCTTGTTAAATCAATATCTGCTGTAGCTTATGGATTAAAGGGTTAGTAATGTAAAGCTATAAATGAAGATCAGATTATTCCTTTAACTTTTTAATAATGCTCCGTATCATTGGCAATGTTTATATTAGTACAGTTTTTTGTAATTATATTTTAAAGTTTTCCCCTCTTACTGACATCACTATTCTTCCTTGAGATCTGAAATTTGGTCACTTGACCAGACAGATCGCAAAAAGGGACAAAATTGTCTGTGTCTGTATAAGGAAAACCCTGTCCCCTTGCTGAACGAAAGCAGGTTTTACCTTATGCTCACACAATAATGTCCCTCATTGCAATACGTCCGGACTGGTTTTCTCATCTGAATGAAGAGTAGGGATGTCAGGAAAAGGGGTGGGAGGGGGAAACTTTAAAATATAATTTAATAAAAATTATACCGATATAAAAGTTGCCAAAGATACAGAGCATTCTTAAAAAGTGTAAGAAATACTCCGATCTTCATTTATAGCTTGACATTAATGATCTAGTTAACGTGAAGAATATAGTAAACAAATTACTTATGCTCTTATTCTCAAAGACCACGGTCTGTATCTATACATTTTTGGAAGCATATTTGAAGCACTGGGGAATGAAAATGATAACCTCTCCTTATTTGTATACAAGATGTTTCATTAGAAATTCCCATAAGAGGCATAAGAGGCAACATCACATACTCAATTAACTACTTATTGCCATTTAAAAAAAAAAAAATTACAGTGAGCAAATTCCTCCACCTCACAAAAGTACAGTACCTATGAACCTAGGAACATTTACACGTCTAAAGCAGATCAGAAATCCTGTTTCCATCAAAGAAACAGGCAAATGGAAACACACAATGCAGTCAGTGTTTTTAGATTTTAAACTATGAATTTTAGCATATTCTTGCCATTATCACAATTTATACAACAAAGCACGGTTTGGAAATGCATGAACCAATCAACCTACCCACTGACAGCTGTTCCAGCCTACTGGGTCTCTTAAAGGAGCAGTAAACTTTTTTAATGACAGGGTTTTTTTTTTTTCTCCATTATAGCGAATGACTTCCTGGACTTACCAGGTAAGTCATCTGTCACTAAGGGGTTAATGAAAAAATATATATTGTAGGGATTTTCCTATTAAGTAAAATAAGGGTACTCCCACTGCCGAGAGATTTATATTTCCAGAGTTATTTACAGTTTAAACCCATGTTTTTTTACATTAGCAGTGCCCTCTAGTGGTCAAATTCTAATTAGATGTCCTGTTAGATTTTAATGGAGAGGAAAGTCAGGAAAGTAAGAGACATACAGTTCTCCATAGAATGCGATAGAAACTGCCTGTCACTTCCTGTCAGAACTATCAGGAAGTAAACACAGTAAATTAAAGGGATAGTAATACCGGAAAATAAGTTTATTTTATATTGTAACCCTTAAAAAAACATGAAAAATGATATAAGTCTTATCTCCCAAACCTTTATGGTTTGGGAGATATTCAGAAGTAAAGATTCCCCTGGAGTGATGTCATTGCTCCACCCTTCAGATTTGGAATCCGGTCGCCCGACCAGCAGTGCCTCTCCAGAAGTGCTGAGATCATGATCTTTAAAAAGAATTTCTTAATTGGAATGGTCTACAAAGTGTGCTTTCAAGCCAGGCACACTTTGTACACAGCTCCAATGAAGTAATTATTTTCAAAGATCGTGATCTCGGCACTGCTAAAGAGCTACCGGTTGCTATGTGGACCGAATTCCAAATCTGTCCACTAGATGGCAGACTTGGCTGAAACAGCAAGGAAAAGTGAACTATACTATATATTACATATGAATATCTCCCAAACCATAAAGGTTTGGGAGATAAGACTTATATCATCTTTCATGGTTTTTTAAGGGCTACAATATAAAATAAACTTATTTTCAGGTATTACTATCCCTTTAACTTCCTGATTATTTGAACTGATATAAATTTTGAATAAAACACCTGACAGCGATGGGAGTGACCTTGTTTTATTCACCAGGAAATGCTCTGTAAAATATGTGTTTTCATTTAAAAAGTTTGCTTGCCTTTAAGTGTGGTGCTAGATGACTGGCATGCTACTAAATTTGGTTAAAACAATCAAACAAAAAAAAGGGGGGGTTGGCATAATGCCTTTTAATGAATTTACTGGAATGAGTCTGCCAACTAGATACACAGTGATAAGACCCATATCTGTTGGTAAGCGGACTGGCTCATAATATCCAACCCATGTTTTGTTATGTGACCTGTGAAGCGGTGTTCTTTCATTTGCCTACTATAGCATGGAATTATCATAATGCAATGAAAACACTAAGCTTTCAATTCTTTGCTGGATCCCAGTTTTCTGTACTATTTCAGACATGTAACTGTACCCACACTTGTATTATATATTTTTTGTCATTTTAAATAAACTACTGCTTAGTTCCCTTCTTAAAAGTACAAAGAGATAACTGGATGACATTCCTACCAAATCTGAAGTCCAAAGCAACACCCCCCCAAAAAAAATAAATAAATAATAATAATAAAAATATGCCACTTAAAAACGGACTGTCAAAAAACATATCCAACATCATTTAGTATGAAAGAGCATGCAGCTTACTATTATGCTTGCCTGACAGATAACTGTTACCTAATTTATAGTTAAACTAGATAAGAGGTGGTTCAGTCCTCAGCCCTAGAGAGAGAGGAAGGATGCAGCCTCCGCACTGTGCAGTTGGCCCAAGTTATTCTAAGCAAGTCAGTCTCATTGTTTGAAAATTTGGATTTCTCATTATTACGCAGGTTCATATAGAGATAAATATAAAAAATAAATTACCACACTCAATTCAAGCATTTTAGCAATCTTAATATAAAACTAAGTGCTGTATTCTTACCTCTAACTGACCTCCCCATGCTGGTGTAGTCACTATTTCAGCGCAGTATTTTACAAACTCTTCTGTGTAAGACAAAGATAGATCTGTTATACTACAGTGCAGAAGACACCAAGTGCCTCACAAACGTACATTTCAACCCCCTTGGATGCTACAGAAGTCTACACTGCATGGTTTTACAATGCACTGGAGCTCTGCAGTGAACAAACTTAAAAACGTGACAGATCTGTAAATTGTAATGCACAGTTACTATTTATTTGCTGAATTTAACATAACCATAAAGGTTTGAGAGATAAGACTTATATCGTTCTTAATGTTTTTTTAATGGCTACAATAATAAATAAAGCTAAAATGAAGTATTACTATCACTTTAACATTTCTTAATGACGTTTTGTAATGTGTTGTGCACGCTGAGAGGTCAGAAGAGTCAGGGAATTTATTAAGCTCTGGTATTGTCATCACCGATCTTAGATTAAGGTCTAACAAGTCAACTAAGCTCTTAGACCTTAAAAAAAACAAACAAAAAAAAAAAACAAACAAAAAAAAAAAAAACACTAGTGGATAGACTGGATGGGTGCCCAAAATTTTCCACGTTACATTTTCAGTTTTATTTTTTTTTTTCAATCTGCTAAATTCAGCAAATAAATAGTAATTGTGCATTACAATTTGCAGGAATATGTCAAGTTTAAGTTTGCTGCAGAGGTTGTGTTAACTTCTTTTCACTTAGAAAATCAATACAGAGGTTATTTGGCCAGGTCTGCCAACTGTGGTACTATCATCTGAGAACTCATTCACCCTGTCTGGAAAAAAATAAGTTCCACTGGGTAAAGGCTGAGTCCAGGAGTTCTGCTAGCAGGAGCTATATCCACATCTATGGACATGGCATCCAAACCAATTGGTTCCGGAGGAACAAAGTGCAAGGTTAAGAAACGTATAGTGAGCGTCTAGTCTTGTTATAATTTGGCCAATCTGCCACTACTTCGTACCATACGAAGGCTCCATCTACACAGCGCTCAGTGCCGTTACTTGTGACAGGGCACACCAGCTTGCCTTGTTGGGAAACCCAGCTACCTGGGACACTTGAATAGCTCTTGAGTACAGAGTACTGTTCTGAAATATTAACAAACGCCAGAGTAGCTTATAAATTCCCACTAATTTAATGTGTACCCCTTGCATGCTAGAGATACCTTTAATGTATTGCAAAGCAATGCATGAGACACATATCTAGCATTCAAGAAGTTAAACGCCACATTTAAATCAACTGGAACGTTTGTGTGCCCCACACTGTGCACTTGGTTAACCTCTAATTGGTGCCTCTTTAGATTCTAGAATACAGAAAGTGATGCACAAAATGAAAATATCAGCAATTCTAAACCAATCACTTGTACCACCCTATTATGTAAAAGGCCAGTTGTGTTTGTCCCGATGCAGTCATGCGCAGTAGAGACTGCCCGCGTTCGGGCAGTCTCTGATGCGCATGATTGCATTGATTGAGTGAAGCAACCCATGACTGCATCGCGTGGAGCAGTGAGGTAGCGGCCTCTTAACCATCTGGCACTCAAAGGGTTAACATTACCTGGACCTTGGCCCGTGTACACGGGCTTTTACACTAGTAGGGTATAATTAACAATGTACAGAGAATTAAATGGCGCTTTTAACCCATTAAATGCTAGAAGTTGCAAATGCAAAGCAAAATAGTGTTTGAGACCTCAATTGCATCCAAGAAAAAAAGCCTAACTAACCCTTTGAGTGCCAGAGCGATATGCAACGCATTGCAAAGCAATGCATTGCATTCCTCTCTGGCACTCAAGGGGTTAAATAAATGGACATTTAGCAAATGTTTCTTATCTGTCCCCTATGGTGCAGTTATCGTGCCTCAGAATCATTCTTCTTTTTGTTTGTGCATAAGGTCCACAGAACCCCCAACTAGCACCACCTAATAACCCCCAACTTACATTTCTATGGCCAGAAAATCCTAAAGACCCCTATGAATTTTGCTTTTGTGCCATTGTTCAAGACATTAAATTCAATCAGTCCCGGATGTCATGTACACAGAGGCAGAACTACAAACTCTGCTCACTGAATATGGTAATTGTAACCCTTTAAAAGACTACACGGGTGTGCAATGCTTCTTTGAAATACAGTGTACAGCTTTCTGATCTTTAAAGGCTTAAGTGGGCTCGTGCACTCTGCGGCTTCAGTTTAATGAAAAAAAAAAACTGCCAGGAACTGTCATGAGAGAGAGAGAGACAACAGCTCAAACAAAACCATTACATTTCCCGGACTGACCATCCACTTTGGAGGCAAAGTAAAATGAACGGCCAGTAAATGTGTGCGCTAATGTAAGCTTATCATGCATTCTCTCCTTCTTCCTTTGAACTGTATGTGCACTTGAAGCAGACTTCTTGAATCCAGCATCCAAATAGATTAATACATATAAACATCCTAATGTACCCTCTCTTATCCCAGGAAGTATAAATAACTAATTGCACACTCCCACTTGTATTCAAAAGAAGTTATCTTTGATCTCGTCCTGAAACAACAAAACTTCATAAATGCAGTGATACACCAAGTTGTTAATCAGTGATACTTTAGTGACCTCTATAGGCTGCATGGACAAATTGCAGCTCTTTGGGCTTAAAAAAAAAAGGAACATCAAGCAGTAAGTTATTCATATCTATGTTTTTAGCTTTATTTTATCTCCCGTATAGTATACCACAGGGATAGGAAACCACTGGCTCTCAAGCTGTAGAGAACTGCAACACCCATCATCCCCCACCAGTCTATGGATGATGGGAATTGTAGTCTTTAACAGCTGGAGAGCCCAAGGTTGCCTACCCCTAGTTTACTGTAAATGGTTTCATCTTACAACAGATAAAGATTAATGTATCTTGTGAACCATTTAGATCTATTGAAGCTCCTAAAAACATTTAGTGGTAATTAGTTACTCACAATTGTATATGCTTTGATCATAATACCTTCTAAAGAATTATAAGTTACATTTTACCTTGTGTATACATTTCTCCAGTGGTGGAATTTGTTAAGAATGGGAGGAAATCGTCTATATGATTTTGCATATAGTCTGCTGTTTGGCTTCTGAGATTTGCAAGAGTCATCCCGTTATCTCTCTCCTTCAGCTGATGTTCTATAGCTCTGTACATGCAGTGACCGTCTGAAGGGATCTGTTTAATCTGTAACTCCCTCTCCGCCAAGATACGAGTGAGTTTTTGACTTTCAAGGTGCCTGGCTCCAGATAAATTTTCTATTTCCGCCTCGGCTATGCGCTCATCTCTTTCCTTCTCCAGTGCGGCCTTTTTCTCCTAAAGGGATTCGAAAATAAGTTCAATGGTAAGATATCTACAATGCCAAAGCAACTAATGTATAGAACTCTTAAAATGAGCAAAATTATTGTAAGGACCTTATGTTAAAAAAAGGGAAGTCAATCTGGGGCAAAACTATTGGTACCATAGCGGATAACTAAAAATTCCCCTTGAATTGAATGGTGCTTTTAACCCATTGAATGAGCTAGAGAGCACTCAAATGCATTGCTTTAAGAGCTCTCTAGCATTCCAGGGTTAAGACCCATTTAAATCAAAGGGAATATGGGATTATTCTTATTTATTTCTCCAATGGTTTGCCCCAAATGAGTCCACTTTTCTTTTGAAGGCGCTAAGACTGTGAATAAACCACTGCCAATATTGGCCTTGAAAAGGAGTAGTCAACCCCCTCCCCTGGGAAGGTGTGATAAAGATAATAAACAGGCGGTAAAGTGGAGATAACTTTCCAGTGTTATAAACTCTCCAAGTCCTATGCTATTCTTAGGAGCCATTTCACTAAGATTTCTCCAACTTCAGAGATCTCAGTGCATTGGCTCCATAGAATAACATAGGAACTGGAGAAGTGATATCACAGAAGAAGTAGTAATCTCCACATTATTACAGCTTAGCATATAATCCTCTTGTATTGGTAAGTGCATCTCCCATCATTCCCAAAACAGCCAACAGCAGATCAATGATGATTGGCATTTTAGTCTTCAAAACTTGCAAAGCCAAAGACTGCCTACCCCAGGTCTTGGGGTCTCATTGCTGGATGCAATCATGGCTCCCTTTTATTATGAAGTTTCACAGAAGCACTGAAATTTTGGGTTCTTTCCAAGTACAATAAAAACCAGATAGTAGAAACAGAACCATGGTACTTCATCAGTAGTAGCAGTACATAGTATTGCTTTATTATGAAGATGCTATCGGTGAATAACAGCAAATAATGTGAGAAAAAGAAAGTAAAATCTTACTGTAGTTGACAGCGATTTAAAAAACTAAGAACCTAATAGACAGAAGAGAGGATTCCACAGAGGACAAATATTCCCCAAATTTCCATTCATTCATTTAAATGGAGTGTTGAAGTCCTTGAACACATATACCCACTGTTGGCAAACCTCCTCCCGTACAATAAACAGACTAGCATGTACACTAGGGGTTAGTTGCACTAAGGGCACAAAAAGTTGTCAATTTTTTCATTATGTCGGATCATGAGTAGGTGGTAAAAGGACAATATGTTTTAGAAGTAAATCTGTCACATTTGAAAATGTGTAGTAAAGAATTAAAAGGAATTGTAAGAAGATATTTACCATTGCCCTTAAAAATTCTGATGTTAAAAATGACTTTTTGTCTTTGAAATGAAAATTTCAATTTTTTTTTTTTTTCAAAACTTTTTTTTTTTTTTTTTACCAGTTAACACCATACTACTGCTACTCACTCCTGTTAATGTACTTAAAATTTGTCTTCTCCAAATTTAGACCATTTTTATTGAATGCTTATCTGTACTCCCCTATCCACGCAGTTTGTATTTCAAGATTTTCATTTTCAATTTACAGATTTTCACTTTGGGTTGATGCCCCCTCCATGGATATTCTCATGTCAGCCATGGCATCTCATCTTCACTTTCAAGGGATTTCTCTGACTCCCTATCTGGATGACCTTTTACTAAAGGCTCCTTCAGAGGAGATCTTGAAAACTCTGATTCTGTCTTTCATTACAGAGCAACATGGTTGGGTTCTCAATATCAAGAAATCATGCCTGGATCTGTCCCAGGTCTTTCAGTCTCTTGGTAGGAGTTTCAACACTCTTCCAGGGGCAGGTCTTTCTACCAGATGACAAGATTCTTTCATTGCCCCTTCAAGTGACTCAGGCAGCATTCAGGCCATCTGCAACTGTGCAGGAGCACATGAAGGTGCTAAGCTACCTAGTTTCTGCTCTGGAAGCAGTTCCGTTTGCTCCATTTCATATGTGGGAACTGCAGCTAGGAATTCAAAGGAATTGATCATGACATCAGTGTCGCCTTTCCATTGTCAGGTCCCCTAAATGACAAATGCCGACCACCTTTGGTGGCTTCAGAGGTCTCATCGGTCCTTGGGACAGCCATTGGTTATCCCAAATTGGGTCATAATTATGATGGACATTGGCCTGACAGGCTAGGGCACCACTCTGGATCCTCAGAGTCTTTGGACCAGGACGGAGAACTCGCCTCATAAAGGTTCTGGAGTGTTGGGCAATTCACCCAGCTCTGCCACATTGGTCTCAGTTCCTCCTGGTATCTCCTGTGCAGATCTAAATAGACAATCCAACAGCAGTGGGTTACATCAACACCAAGAGTGTGGTGGTGTGGGCCGAGGTTCTGCTGATTCTCAGGTGTCAGTTCTATCTGCCGTTCAGATTTCAGGAGTTTACAAAGTTGTGGGAGACCTCAGTTGCCAGCAGACAATTGTGAGCTCAGTTAGAGTATAATCAACTCAATAGTTCGTCAGTGGACCGAACGGCATCTCAGCTGAGCTGCAAGGTTCCACCACTCTGTTCCAGGTCCCAGGATCCTCTAGCTCTCAGGGCATACATATTCCCTTTGGTTCCACCGATTCCCAAGGTGTTGAGAAAAATCAGGATGGAGAGGGTTCATGACATTCTGATTGCCCCATTCTGGCCCTGTTCAGACTGGTTTCCTGATCTTCTCAATCTATCTTTGGCAGAGCCATTTCTGTTTTGTCTGTGCCTGGACCTTTTGACTCTAGGTCCACTGTGACAAGTGGAGAAACTGGCTTTGAGGGCTTAGCTCTAGAGGCCAGCATCTGACTGTCATTGTTTCCATGCGACAGGCTCAAAAGTGAGTCTCTTCCAAGGCATATATGGTCTCTGGTTTGAGGAGCTGGGGTAATGGCTGCAACCTTTTCAAACTTCAGGTTCTCTTCAGGATGATCTTCAGAAAGGGCTTGGTCTTACTTATATTTCACCTCTTTCTGTAGTTTCTGTAGAACAGTAGTTTGCTTACTACCCAATGTGAAAACTTTTACCGAGGGATGGCTCATGCCTACCCTGTATTTTGGGATCCCTCTCCTCAGTAGGATTTGAACCTGGTGCTATGAGTGCTTCAAATGGCTTCTTTTCAGCCTTTGTCTTTGGTTTCCCTGTGTTTCTTGATGCTCAAGCCTGACTTTCTCTTGACTATCGTGTCAGTTCAGTGAGTGGCTGAACTTCATGCCGATTCTGAAGGCTCCCATAAGGTTCCCCCCTAAGGTTATTCCTGAGTTTCACATTAACTAGGAAATTGTTCTTCCTTCTTTGTCCAACTCCATCTAATAGACAGAAGCAGGAGCTTCATCTCTTGGATGATGTGAGGAGCTTGAAGTACTTGTTCATCATATGCAGTATTTTCAGAAATCCAATTTTAGTTTTGTCATCCCTGAGGGCACTTGCCAGGCTGCATCTAAGGTAGCACTGCCTTCTTGGATTAAGTACACCATTCCCCAGGCATGTGTCCTCAGGAAGAAGTCAGTGCCCTTTTGGTTTATGGAGCAATTCACCAGGTTGATGGGTGCATCTTGGGTCTAATAATCAGGCCTCTGCTAAGAAGCTGTATAAGCTGGAGACATGGTTGTCCCTCCACACATCTGTCATATGCTACCAGCCAAAGGTGGCTTCAGCTGAATCAAACACAGAAGGTTCTACAGACCATTGTTCCTGTGTAGGAGTCCTGCCCAATCTTCTTTAAGCCAGTAATATGTTGTGTCCTGTTCTTTGGTTTGTAGTATTGGTGTCCATTGACACCTGAGGCTCATGTTGTACCAGCTCATTTCTTTTAGAAGTGGTCTGTGTTTGTAGGGGTTTTTCTCCTTCCCACCCTGGTATCTTGATGTATGCTTTGATATATCCTCATGATTCCTGTGTTCCACATAGGACGTAAGAAAAAAGGGACTTTTTGTGTACTTTCTAATAAATTATTTGCTCTTAGTCCATGTGGAACACAGGACTTCCCTACCGGAGAAAAACACCAGTGGTTTGTCCCCTAGCAAGGGGCTCCTCTTTTGTTCGCCCCTTAGTGAATCTCCCAAGTCTTAAACAGCTTTCAAAGAGGGCTGAGACAGTGCAGGCATTTGTTAAATCCCTGATATTGATTAAGTACCAGTCTTTAATTAGAAAATATTTTACCACAATGCCTGTCAGAAATTAGAGATTATCCCCAAAAATCTGTACTGTGTAGGCACTTTAAGAGTGAATCCTGATACAGTTTTCTGTGCTGTAGTAGAAACATAATGCTGTCATGCATTGTTACCATCAATTAATTCATAGAATTGTGGCCACTGGAACCTGAAAGGAGAGGCAGACCAAAGTTGAACACTGTAAAGGAGACCTGACTCAGTTTCTGCTACATGGGAGTATCACCACACTGGGGTGTGCTCCTGGCTAGGATTACTGAACAACGAGGCTGGTGCTAGCCTCTTTATAATGTATGTACATTTTGTGAAGGGTATTTGGTGAAGGATTCAAGAACATTAAAGAGAAAATATTTCAGAATGTGGAAAATATATATATTACAGGGTTTATCCTGCGGAATAAAACAATGGTACATCTGTGACTAAGAAAGGTTGTATTACAGCTCAAAATTGCATTTTCTTGGATGCAGGAGGTCCATGGCCTGAAATTTTAATCCTATGGACTGACATTGTTACATTATTATAATGTATATTATACATTAGCAACTCAACTTTAAAGATATAGTAATATATGAAAATAAACTGAGCTCTGATTCATCAGTATAATTTTTTCACCATGTAGAGCGGAATGTCAATCATATCCGACTTGTAGTTCAAGAGTTAAGTTATAAAGGATCCACCTACCGCCCCTTTATTTAGGAAAAGCTGCTTCTCACGCAGGTCCAGATGGAACAATCTTCACCGAGGATAAGGAAAATCCTCCCTCCTTCATCAAGGGGGGGGGCAGGGTTTTCCTTAGGCTCACTGAATGAAGATTGTCCCTCACTGTGAGCTGTCCGATCAAGCAAACAGATTCCGCATCAGAGGGGAGGCAGCGTACTATAAGTAAAAGAGTAGGGAGGGGGACGATTTATAACTTAACTCTTGAACTACAAGTTGGATACGATTGAGCTCAGTTTATTTTCATATATTACTATCCCTTTAACATTTGGTCAAAATGTTCAAGGTAAAAGTAGGGCACCCTGAGCTGGTGCCCACGTCACACCAAAGTAACAGCTCCCTGGCTGAGAACCAATGGACTAAAAGCAGTGAACCTACTAATGCACTGAGTAGTAGGTCAGCATTTTTATTAGGATCTTGCTTTTTTGTGTTGGGATAATAGAAGGAAAGACAATATCATATTTTGTCAACAAAGAACCTGATATAAGGTAATCTCTGCTGTCTGGAGTGTATGAAATGCATTATCATGGCAATACACTCCATTAGCATCAAAGAGATTGAAACTTGAAAGCATTTCTTATGCAACAAGCATGTTTTATTGTCTCTGCTAAATCAGGAGGACTGTAATTTGAGTTTCTTTCAAATGACTACTGCCCAGTTTATCATGTAGGTGCTTGCATTATGTATTATTTAAAATAGCTATTTTAGACAGCTGTGCATGGAATTAAGAAACTGCACATCCCCCCCCCCCACACACACACATCAATGATGCCCAACCTTCTTTAACCCCTTAAGGACCAGCGATCCTTTAAGGATCACATAGGAAACTTTGACGTGCCATCCCACGTGACTGATCACGTGAGGTGGCACACCGAACGGGGGACTGAAAGAGATCGCTCCTGTCTTGGAGTGATCAACTTCCGTCCCCGGTATTACTCACCGCGCTCCTGCAGAAGCGCGGTGAGTAAAAGTACGTGACGTGCCAGGACTGTCACTGGTCCTTAAGTGCCGGACCAGCATGACGGTCATCCCACATCAATGGTCCTTAAGGGGTTAAACTTTGACATATACTTCAAACATGGAAACTTCTGGAGCATGTGTGCTATAACTTTATGCAAGTATTTTGAAAAGTGTGATGCCACAACACACATGCACCCAGAACTACATCAAAATACAAATAGTAAGTACTCTCCTCTACTCTCTTACATTTCCACTCTAATCTCCCGTTATACCCCATCCTGCCACTTACGTTCAGCCAATGACTATCTTCTCTCAGCTCCTTTTTGTGTCTACAGCCCTGTCACGTATCAAACCTTTTTCTCTCATTGCCCCGTATCTATGGAATGCTCTACCATCCAACCTGCGCCACTGTACCTATCTGATAACCTTCAAATCTCACTTGAAAATGCACCTCATGGATAAAATCTCAACATGCTAGAAGGCACTATTGTTGTACAATGAACGCTCTTATAAATTATTTACTTTACTGATGTCCTCTACCATTAACAGAACTAGCACTGTATTCAGCACTTGACCCTTATGTACTCTGTATGTCTCCCATTACCACTTTAGATTGGTAGGGCAGGGACCTTGCACCCAATATTTCACTCTACAAAGCACCTGTAACCCTGTATTGTATAAACCCTGAAACTGTAAAGCGCTGCATACACTTGTGGTGCTATATAAATAAACATATTCATTCATACTCAGAAAGGTGGGGAAAGGCCGCATCTTAATTTAGATTTATAGATACTTCTAATTATTTTCAGTTATGGCAGCATGTTACAGGGCTTTTCCTGATGCTAGATTTTTTTGTTAACCAAAAATGTGATCTAAGACTCCAACTCTCCCATAGAGTGCACTATAAAAATGCCTTTTGAACACCAGTTGGAGATGCTGCTAAGATTTTGATCTGTAATAACTTTTAAATGAATAATCTACCAGCAGTGTGTGTACCCTTTTTAACTCAGCTGGGTAAACTTAAAATACCTATTAAAAAAAATGTACATCACAGACCTTAGCTTGGTTGTTTGGGGATGATGGGAGTTGTCTTTGAGGTCCAAAGATTGACTATTACGGACCTAAACTTACCAATTTAAAAATACGCTGTCCTTTACACTTAGCCAGTCAGAAGCTTATTTCATAACCAAGTCATACAACATTAAATCATATTCCTTCCAAAAGGGGTTACAAAAAGGCATAAAATACAAAACAATGTAGGCCATATGCTCAAAGTCGTAGTGTGATTCTGGAGCAAACCAACTGCACTGGAGAGAGAGATACGAATAAGTGCAAGTACTCTTTTTAATTGTATCTACCATATAGTTAATACTTTTTTTTCCTGACATTACTATCCCTTTATACAGGATTTTTTCTCTTGTCCCATGTTGTGCAGTTGGTTTACTCCAGAATAACTCCAGTTTGCTTTTGTATATATGGGCCAATGAGCCTTAGTGTAAAGGCAAAGTGAAGCAATTCTGTGTCACTCCCATTTGCACCACAGGAGACAACTAAAAGTTCCAAACATTCAGGATTATTTAACTGGAGCTTTTTAATCCATTGAATTCTAGAGAAGTCGCCAACACATTGGTCTCTTTAGCATTCAAGGGGTTAAACGCCCAGGTTAATTCAATGGGAAGTTTTACTTTGTCCCAGTTGATCTGCCCCATAATCTATTCACTCTGTGGTTATACGTATGGGCCGCTGCAGTCTTACCCTTCTTTTCTGTGCCTTGGTTAGACGAGGCTGCTGTAAGGACCCCTCGCTTCCCAGATTCACACTTGTAACACCGTTAGCAATGTCAGCCACCTGGAAAGAAATCATAATACAGTGGTTCTCAATCTTTTTTCTTTCCCCAAGACACCTCTAACATACTGGAATTTTCAGGGCACACCTAACATTTTATACGTCATTTGTCCCAGAAGTCTTTTACTTGAAAATACAGTGGCACATCATTCACCATGAGTGATGCACCAGCAATCATCTCCGTGCCAGAAGGATTATTTCAGTGCCAGGGAGGCATGTGTTTGTTGGTGTTTAGTGTGGTATCTGTGTGTGTTGGCTGGTAGCCACACTGGTTGCGATAAGCATCACAACCGCCCACACAGCTTGTGTTTGAGGTCTGCAGGCGGCCATGTAGGATTGCATACAGACTTTCCTTCCTGCAGCGCTACTGCATTCCTGAGGGAGTACAGTACAGCTGCTGCATGCTGGACTTTGCTTCAACCATACAAGGTGATAGTCACCCATGCACTATATTCCAGCATGTTAGCATCCACCTCGGATGACATAACCAGTACAGCATTGCTGTTCTGGGGTTGTCCTTATGAAAGTGGCATATGGCTGATCATAACTAAACCTAACCATTTTAGTACTGGGGGGGGGTTGGGGAATTTTTCCTCCTGAAGGCAATGTGCTTTTTCAACATTTTGCTTTCTCTAGCATCATTGAGGGATGCAGGGACCATGGGGTTAAGCAGCATGCATATAGGAGGCAGGACACTCTAAATAAAAACCCCTCCCACTCTCCTAGCTGCTAACCCCTCTCCTGCCCAACTGTCTTCAAAGAGTGCCCCTCAAGGAGGTCCAAGGCTACGTTTCTCCTAAGACAATTTACTTAGACTTTTTAGTATTTTATCTTTCTCCTTTGAAGCTTCTGAGGGCCCACATTTTGTGAGCAGAGTCCTCATATTTAACTCTATAATTCTTAAATTATGCTAATCATGCTAATAACATTGCCCCCCTGGTATATTTCTAAGCTAAGCTAGAGATATGCAAAGTCTTACTGTGCTTAAGCTCAATAAGTCCGCGTTTTTGCCAAAAAAACACGTGTTCGGCATGAACCAGCGGACAGGCGCTGTTGGTCCCGTTCACTGCCAGCACTGATGGTGACTTCAGTTGGTTAACTTAAGGTAAAGGAAGCCCCTGACCACACAGGCACACAGAGCTTCTCTTGTAAGCTCTGTGAAGCCAGATGCCTGCAAATGAGGTGGATTTTCAACAATAACGAACCTATTGACCTTAAGGACAAGAAGGCTTTGCATATCACTAGGTTAGAAATATATTGGGCAATGGGGGGGGGGGGAATGTTCTTAACATGATAGTTCCACTTTAACTTCCATTGGAATAGCTTAATTTCAGAATTATAGAGCCCAAGCTCAGCCTTTGGCTGAGAGGGAGAGAAGCTTTAATGGTTAGTAGGTAATGCTTTGTGGGATATACACATTTTAATTTAAATTGTTTCATTATTCAATTACTTATTTAAATTTTATTTAATTTCATGTTATTTTAATAATTTGTTCACTTCTACATATCTCTTTCCAGACAGAGCACTATACAGTTCTGCTCTGCTGCCAATTTTATTTATTTAGAAAATGTTTTACCAGGAAGAATACATTGAGATTTCTCTCGTTTTCAATTATGTCCTGGATAGTTTTCAGTAAAGGGTTACATATTTACACAAATTGAGAAACATTATATATTATACTAGTTGAAGAGCCCGTTACACGGGCCATGGTGCCACTGCTAGCCGGTCGCAGTGCAGCCATGCGCAGTAGAGACTGCCTGCGATGTGGCTGATACAGAGCTGGGCACTTCTTCGGAGTGTCCCGCTCTGTATCAGCCTCATCACTGGCAGTGTCTACTGCGCATGACTGCAGCAATCTCTACTAAGCATGACTACGTCGTTACACGCGTTTTAGCAAATTATTATATATGATGATGATGATGTTATTATATATACATACACATGAATTTACATACATATGGAATATTAAAATTATATACAGTTACACTCTGTTTTTAGATATAAAGAAGCATTAACTTTTAAGGATTTTAGACTGGGAGCAGATCTGATTATTTCATGCAGATTGTTCCAGGCCTTTGGAGCTCTGAAGGAGAAAGCAGATCTACCTGCTTCTTTCTTGTATTGTGGTATACGCAGTGAGTTGTTAGCAGTGGAGTGGAGGTTATAGTTAGTATGGAGAGCAGGAGTGAGCATACTGCTCAGGTAGTCTGGTAGTTTTCCAGAGAAGTGGTTGTGCACAAAGCAAGAAAGGTGAAGGGCACATCTAGATTTGAGTGTTAACCAATTTAGTTCTTTTAGCATATCACAGCGATGAGTAGTGTAATTACATTGGAGGCTAAAGTGGCATATTGAATTATACAGGGTGTCACTTTTACTATGATGGATTTCTGGTGCTGGAGCATATACTACATCACCATAGTCTATGACTGGCAGCAACATCTGTTGCACAATGTTTTCTAACCAGGGTACTTAAACATGATTTGTGTCTAAAAAGAGTACTGATTTTGGGATAAAGCTTGGAGGTTAATTTGTCAGTATGATGACCAAAAGTGAGGTTGGGGTCAAGCCAAAAACCAAGATATTTGTAGGAGTCTACTGGGAGCAATTTTCCATTAGACTCTGTTGCAATGGATAGGTGGGTATTGCAGAGATTAAGCAGTTTGTGCTTTGCACCAAATAACATTGTGACCATTTTGTCTGTGTTTAAGAACAGTTTGTTCCTTGCTATCTATCTTTCAACCTCGCAGAAATGATGTTGAATATGGCTTCAAGGTGTGATATGTTTGAGTTTTTAGCAAAGATTATGGTGTCATCTGCATACATGTGTACACACACACACATTTTTCTCCTCACAAACGGCTGCCATTGTTCTTTACTGCATTTCTTCTTTCCACTCTGGTCCAGGTTTCTGTAGCTCTGTAGGAGAAGGCACACTAAACTTAAACTGGAGGTTCATTCTTGGGAGCCGCATTTATTGTTCTGACTCCGCTGGAACAGTGTCTATATTACATCTATACCTTTAACTCTTTCTTTACTAGCTCCGTTGGAGCAGAGATGTCACATTTGGCACAGTTAAAACATTAGTGGGGAAGTTGTTGTGCTTATTTTTATAATATATATATTGCTGTTATTTAACCCATTGGGACATTAATTTATTAATTTTAAGTTGGCTGTTGAACTACAATTGCCAAATTTTCTTGTAATTATTCTTGATATCTCCGTAGGGACACTTGCACGCCTTATTATATAGTTCCTTTGGGACATTTCTCAGATATTTCTCTTTACCTTCTTTACTGCCATTATGTCAGAACCTAAAGAGGAGAAGAAAACTAAGAGAAACAAAGGTCTCTCTCTCTCTCTCATGCAAATCTTGCAGTGCTAAAGTCACAAACAATATGTCTGAATGTTCTAAATGCTTGGACTTACAGGCTAACAGGGCTACCACATCTGCAGAACTACCACCAACTATTGAACCAGAATGGGCTAAAGTTTTACCTGGTTCCAAATTGGAGAGGGTTTTGGATAGATGGTTACCAGAAGCATGTTGGGCACCGGTCAAAGACCATGGCCTAAAAAACACTTAAAAATGTACTTTGTTCATCCTCAGATTCATCAGATGTTGAAATTTAATTGTTCAATGAAAACAGTGAATGCCCCCTTGTCCATTGCAGAGAGTTCCATTCTAGAGGACTCAGATTCAGAATCCATTGTTTCCCTAATAAAAGCTATTTTAGAGGTCCTTGAACTCTCATGTGATCAAGCCTCTAAGTCCTCAGCCAAATCTTTTTTCAAACGTTAAAAAAAAAAAAAAATCTGTTGTAATTTTCCTGACTATGAAGGGCATGACCAGATAGGCACAGATGAGTGGGAAACCCCAGACAACTCTATGGTTATTCCCAAAAATTTTTTACAGGTTTAAGTCTTTTTCTAAAAACAAGGCAGACCTTTGGTCTAAACCTCTGGCAGTCTCCAGATTTTATAAAGATACCACTATACCTATTCAAATTACAGCAGCTCTTAAACAGCCTGCTGAAAAAAAGGTTAAAAGTTTAAACCAACAGACTAATGTTTTCCGCACTGGAAGCTATCGTTTGAGCTTCTTTTGCTGCAACCTGGGCATCCAGAGCTGCTGAGGCTTGGCAAGCTCAAATTATTCCAAGCCGTGCAAGACATTGTGCTAAATGAGGTTATCTTCCCTCTCATAGGCTACCTCTAGGAGACCACCTCCTGTTGGAGAGGCTGTCTTAGAGGTAGCAAAGTTATCATCTAAATTTTCCACTAGGGGGAAGACTCCAACACTTCATTCAACAGCCACGGAACCAGAGGAATTTCAGGCCAAGAACTGGAAATATCTCAGGTTTGCATACCAAGACCAATATTTCAATCTGTGGCCTTGTGGTCTAGCCACAGTACCACAAGTTTTTACCAAGGCGATTGCTTACCTCAGATACATGGGCGTAAAACAGACTCCATATCTGGACAATCTGTTACTAAAGGCTCCATCCCAGAAACTAATTCAATAATATCTTCATCTTACATTGTTAACAATGAAGACTCATGGTTGGATCATCAGCCTAAGCAAGTCTCAACTGGTGTTGTCTCAGCAAATCCTATTCCTAGAACTGATATTCAATACCAAAATGCAGGTGGTTATATTACCTCAAGAGAAAATGTTGAATCTCAGCACAGAGTACAATCCTTTCTCACCTCCCCAGAAATTTCAATCAGGCACTGCATGAAGATTGTGGGAAAAATGGTAGCCACAATATAAGCAGTCCCCCTTGCTCAGTTTCACTTGAGACCACTACAACTGGAACTACTCTGCAACTGGTCCACAAACCCAAACCATTTTCATCACATGATGAATATTCCTCAGTACACAAGACAGTCCCTACAGTGATAGCTCATAAGTTCATACCTCTTCATGGGGAAAATTTTCTCCATAACATTGTGAGAAATAGTCACAACAGATGGCAGTCTGTTAGGATTGGGAGCAGCACACAAACATTACTCCATTCAAGGACAATGGACTCCATCGGAATCTCATCTCCACATAAACATTCTGAAGTTATGTGCGATTTACAATGCACTATTGGCATGGACTTCAAGAATTTTCCTATTCAGATTCAGTCAAACAATGCCACAGCAGTGGCCTACATAAATCATCAAAGAGGAACAAAGAGCAAAGATGCTTGGATGGAAGTAGAAAAAGATCCTTCTCTTGGCAGAAAATCATGTTCCAGCATTGGAAACCAGACATGATGACTTCAAGAAGAAACAGAAAACTACCAATGTTCTCTTCAGGATCAAGGGATCCACAAGAAATAGCAGTGGATGCCCTAATGATTCCATGGAATTTCAGACTAATGTCAATCTTCCCTCCACTAGCTATGATTCCCAGAATACTCCACAAAATAAAGGAAGAGAAGGTGCACACCATTCTCAAAGGTTCATTGTGGCATAGGAGATCTTGGTTTCACCACCTCAAATACATGGCATTGACAGAGCCATGGCATCTAACTCAGCTTCCAGACCACATCTCACAAGGACCAATTCTCCACTACAACCTCGCTTTGACGTCATGGAACTTGAGACTCAAATATTGAAGAACAAAGGATTCAGTTCTCCAATAATTCAAACTATGGTCAGGGCTCACAAACCGGTGAGGGACAAAATATATCAACTTGTTTGGAGAATCCATGTTTTCTTTCTATGCTAGGAAAGATCTAGATCTTTCTACTTCCCATCTACTATCTCTTCTAGAGTTCCTGCAAACAGGTCTAGATAAAGGTATAAGGGTTATGTCATTGAAAGTTCAAGTTTCAGCTCTATCAGTTCTCTTCCAGAGAAAAATTGCTTCTCCTTCCTGAAATACAAACATTTCTTCAATGGGTCAGCTGGATAGTTCCCATATATAGAGATCCCATTCCACCATGGAACTTAAGACAACTATTAAACCCCATGTGGCTTGTGTGAGTGAGTGGACAGGTATTATAAAGGGGACTGATGAATCTCCAGTCTTCTTGGCCTGCTGCTCACTCTCTGCAAGTCACTAAAGGTGAGTCCTAACATGAAGTTGTTAAAAATTGTTTTTAAATGTGTTAAATGTTTTTAAAATATGTCCAATGTGTTATGTACAAGAAATCTCAGCCTACCAAATTTTGTGGCACAGGTGTTTTTAATCTAGACAGGATGACTGCATGAATAGTTAGGTACTTACATTGGGGTACCTTGCAGGTGGGCTTAAACATATTTTGACCAAACTATGAAACAAAGACCCCAAATTTATCAAAGTGGTATAATATATGCTTTACACAGGGTTCACATTTGGATAGTCTTTATGGAGGAGCGCAGATTTGTTTTGTTTTGGGATTCTGTTTAGGAATCAGCCTAATTTTGGGGAGCTTGGAGAACTCCCTCATTTCTTGCTGCTATCTATATTTATTCACTTGGGTTCTCAATTTTTATCTGCATATTAAATGTATAAATTAATGTGAGTTTTGTTTCTTCTGTATTTAGCGCTAGAGCCTCTTCAATCTTCTCCATTAGGCTCTATCAGGGGTCTCACGTTCAAAACATCCTCAAAAGAATTGTATCTGCAAAAAGAGTTTCAGAACTCAGTGCACTATCTTGTACTTCTCTGTATCTTATCTTTCATCAAGATAAAGTTGTTTTAAGGACTGTTCCAGAGTTCCAATCCAAAGTGGATTCTGCTTTCCACATAAACCAAGACGTGGTTCTCCCTTCACGCTGTTCTAATCCATCTAACTCTAAAGAGAAAACACTTTGTGCTTTAGATGTAGTGAGATGTTTAAGAAAATATATCCAAGTTACACGATCCTTTAGGGCATCAGACACCTTGTTTTTGATTCCAGAAGGCCCTAAGAAGGTTAGACCAGCATTCAAATCAACTATTGCTTCATGGCTCAAACAGACTATCAGAAAAGCATGCAGACTAAAGTCTGTTCCAGCATCGTTCAGAATCACAGTTCATTCTACTGTGTCCATTAGTACTTCATGGGCTTTAAAGAACCAAGTTACTGTTGACCAGTTGTGCAAATCAGCTACATGGTCATATTACAAAGTTAACAAAGGGTATGTTCAACTTCAGAAATTAAAAAAAAATAAATAAAAAAAATCACATTACCCTAAAAAAGCTAAAGAACAGCATATATTTCCAGAATGACTTACAAATCAGAAAATCTCTGAAGTTTCTTCCAACACAAAATTATGAAGCAAGAAAACTCTGTTAAAAAAGGGGGTTTCAAAACGGTTTCAGAAATTTAAATTAAAGTCACAATTTACTATACAAGCAAATAAGTATGAAATATGAACTACACATATCAGATACACAAATACACACTATGTATAGGTGCTGCATTGGGGCCCCAAACTTAAAACAGCACATAATTTATATTAAAGGGATAGTAATGTTTCATAATAAAAGCAGCTGTAATTAATCATCATAGTATTTGGGCCTTGGAGAGTGTTATTTCAATTCTGTCAGAGTTGTAGTTCAAGAGTAATTGAATGATAAAGTATCCCCCTCCTGCCCCTTCTACTGATGTAACACTGCTCTGCTTAGAGCAGCATGGAGTGTCCAGGTAGATTGCAGAGAGGGACAATCTTCAATTAAGATAAGAGAAAAAGCCGAAAAACCTGGCAAGGGGGGCAGGGCTTTCATTGTTCTCACAGTAGAATATTGACCCTTGATGTGAGCTGTCTGGTCTATGGACTGGATTCCACATCTGAGGTGAGCAGTGTTACACTAGGTAAAAGGGGTGGGAGGGAGATACTTTATCATTCAGTTACTCTTGAACTACAACTCTGACAATATTGAAATAACACTCTCTATGGCTCAAATACTATGAAGATTAATTGGAGCTGCTGTTTTTGTGAAACATTACTATCACTTTAAAGGGTTAGTAACACTTGATTTTAAGAAAGTGTAACATGTATATATTAAAAAAAATGAACAAGGCAAGTCCAGTCGCTCAAACTTGTATAGTTTAAGAGTTATAAGCTTCTAAAATTCCCCCCCCCGCCCCTTTTACACACGTCAGAGCTCTAACTGACAGACTGAGATCCTGGTCCTGGGACCGGACATTTCCTCTGCAGAGCCAAAATAAATACTTCATTAGAATGGTCTACAAAGTGTGCCTGGTTTGAGGCAGGCACACTTTGTAGACCGTTCTAATGAAGTATTTCAGGACACTAAAGAGGAGTAATTCAGGAAGCTGTTCATGAAGCTAAAAAAAGGCATAATTCATAAAGCTACAGAGGAGTAATTCAGGAAGCTATTCAGAAAACCAAAGAGGAGTTAGTCAGAAAACTAAATAAGTAATTCAAGATGATAAGGAGGCATAATTCTGGAGCAACCCAACCGTACCTTAAGAGATAAATATATATTTCACAAATTTCAGTTGATATAACAGAAAGGTCTGCAGTGCAATGCTTCACAATGCAATGGACACCCCTCTGGCATTCAAAAGTTTGATAGCTGTATTTAAATCATTGGGAATGCTCATTGCTCGTCTATTTTACTGCAGGTGCTAATTTTATCTCTGCTTTTATCTCCAGGATTCCCCATAGACTTCAATAGGAAAATTTTTGATAAAACAGGAGGTAACATTTATCACCTGCAATAGAATCTAGCTCCTAGAGTGCAGTTATTCTGCTCGAGAACTGCACCTCTTTAGCTTATTGAATACTGCCAAAGGTCTGTGTTTGTAAATCTTACAGAACTGCTGCTATAGATAAGGAAGTGAAATGCTCTCATACCTCTGTTTGTGCAGACTGTTTCAATGCGTCTAGTTCTTGTTTGTGTCTTTCATCAATTTCAGATTCCAACTGAGCAATTTCTTCAGTCAGCTGCTTTCTTCTCTTTTTGTCATTTTTTGGCACAGAGTTTTTCATACTCTGAATTTTGGCTATGAAAAGAAAAAAATTAACACCATAGTAAGTAAAATATGTGAAATTCTTGGTGCAGGATATAGGATTTATTAAAAAGAGTACATTAATAGGGAAACATGGCTGCAGTGCCGTAATGGAGTAAAGGTAAGTAGAGACACTTGGTGGTAGGACCTTGTATCAGACAGTAGTCCAATCTCCATCGTAAATAATGTACTCTAGTCTATGGAGAGGATGTCTTGCAACCTTGACTCCCTCCAGGGGTCTGAGAGCCCCAGTAAGTAACCCAAGGTAATAAATTATCATACAATGGAGTCGGTGTTGACACACATCTCTCCAGTAAGAATGACCCTTAAATGGCAAGAGGAGAAGATATTCATCAATGTGTCTATACAAATCAAACACCAAATAATCAAATATCCAATATAAAGTAAAAAATATTTTATACTTCGGAAAAAAAGTAAAATAATTGTTCTTTATTATGAAAGACATATATAAATATAAACAAACGCTATAAATAACCATAATCATTTAAAAGAAAAAAAACCTTGCTTCATCCACCCCAGTAACTCCTGAAACTGAGAAGGTATATCTGTACCTGCAATTTTTTTTCAAGCAATTTATACATAATTTGGCAGAATCATCAGAGAATAACTTCGAATCACAGCCTGAACAAGTCTTAGACTTGGGAGCAGGCTTATCTTCTTTGGGAGGTACTGTATCAGAGGCAGACTTTGCCTTTTCTGCTATGGAAGACTTAGCAGCAGACAATAAGACATCACAGAATGCATCAAAAAGGTATAAATATTCGGTCACTCATATTTGGAGAGGTTCAAGTCAGTATGCTGCATGTCTTTTAAGCACTGGAGTGCAGGAATTGCTGCCCACCAGCTATGGTTTTCACCTGAGGAACGCATAGAGCCAAACTTCTGGTTTGAGATGATAAGAGGATGCTTGACTTCCTGATGCGTCATCTGCTCACCGGAAGACATGGATGGATGCTGAAAATGCTGGTAATCTTTCGTATTACTGCAGAAATTGAATATTTTGGCCCCATGCAACATCCTGAGAGGATTTTGGACTACAGTGCTCCCAGTTATGTACTGAGCATTAGCTGGATGGGTACATGAGAATAAAACAAAAAATAAATCTTGAAAATAAGCAGGAGACCTCAAGGCCTCCGTCCACCAGCTTAGTAGGACCAAAACAAATTGAATTTTCTCTCCCTTTTAAGAGTTTGTTTGATCGGTCCTACCAGCTGGAAGATGGTGCTAACCCCCTTGTTTTATACCGTGGTAAGGACAGAGGAAATATAGGCACATCTATATATACACACCCTTTGTTCCAATAAGAGTAAAGGGAAAGCTGCAAACAAACAGAAACCCTAATATATGATATAAATATATCAGAAGTATATTATAGGTTAAACAATATGTTAAAAAAAAATCATAAAAACTTACATAAGAGAATCTTATCTCTGTTTCTAGGAGAACAACGTGGAACTCCCGGCCAAGAAAGGACACCTCAAACTGCAATGCATTTCACACTAAAAGTTTGCTTTATCAAGCAGAAAATGAACACCTTGTACACCAGGAACGAAGAGATACTTAATTGGTAGTACATGCTAGTCAATTGGTTAATTGCCGGCAATTTAAATATAGGATCCTAGCGGTATCAGATTTAAACTGTCACAGCAGAGACCAAAAGTAAGCTATGGTAACAAAGATGGTTCAAAAACCTCAAAATTTCAAAATTTAGCTACACAAAACGTAGTGATCAGATGGTTACAAATAAACAAACAAACAGCAACAGACAAATACAAATAAGCGTGACATCGCTGCAACTTTTTGTTTTAGTTTTTCTAGTTTTATGAATGATGGCAATTAACCCATTAAGGACTAGTAGTTAAGTACTACGGAGCATTTTTTACTCTATCAGATTCAGGGCTCCCCGAAAGGTGTGCAGGGAGCACTGAATTCCATGATGTGCCAGGAACGTTATGGGTCCTTAAGGGGTTAAAATTATATTTATAGAAAGGATGCCAATTTGATGTTTTCATTGAGACTGCAAAGGACTTAAAGTCTACAATGCAAATATCCAAAAAGCCTCACTTCTATTGAGGGCTTTATCATAGTCAACCCTACGAAAATTTGGTTGCAGAGAGGGACAATCATCAATTAGCATAAGGGAAAAACCTGTCAAGGGGGCAGGTTTTCATTGTTCTCACAGTAAGAAGATTGTCCCTTGCTGTGAGTTGTCTGGTCTGTGGGCCAGATTCCACATCTGAGGGGAGATGGCTTACACTAGGTAAAAGGGGCAGGAGGGGGAAACTTTATCATTCAATTACTTTTGAACTACAGCTCTGACAGTATTCAAATAACACACTCTACGGCTCAAATACTATGAAGATTAATTGGAGCTGCTGTTTTTGTGAAACATTACTATCCCTTTAACTAAAATGTCCTTGTCCTTTAAATTCTGGACTCTTCTGTAGCAAAACATAGGTTTGGCCTTAATCACTGCTGGTAATTGCTGATCTGTTGAAATGGTTGCCCAGTGGTTGTATACACTTGACCTAATCTGATCAGTCCTGGTATTGTATGTAATCTGCAGTGTTAAATGGTTGTCTTTCAATTTAGGTTTTTGATTAAAATGCTGTTCTCATGTAATGCTTAAAATATCCTGCTTTTGCTGATTAGGGTAAGGCTTTGCCTGATTTTGTGGGAGGGGCAGCAAGCCCTTAAATTGGGCAGCAGCCTCCCCCCACCGGGACTCAGGTCATCTTGGGTCCTTTGATGTCGGTATGTTATATCAACGCATCACCAGCAGATCACTTCCGGTTTCTCACAGAAACTTCAGTACTATACAATCAAGTCTCTCTAAACAACAAATTGTACTAACAACTTACCGATTACCCTATTTACCCCGTTAGTAAACCCGTTTCTCTGTTCTGATATGGTCACCACAACAGTTCACCAGCCTCTGCACGACCAGGTACATACTCAAGGGCCTCTGCGCTCTTAGGGCTTCAGCTACATTCTCATTACCCAGCAGCCTCTCCACTTTTCTTCTCGCACCCTACAAACCAAAGTCCAATCTTCAAGCAGTTAATCACTCCCGGTAGGCCAGGACATCTCATAGTTTACCTTATAGCCCTCTCTGCTGGCACTAAACCATATCGCTCCTTAGGCTGAGTTTATTATTCCTAGAATACCGGCAAAGCATATATCGCTCTACTATATGTATTTCTACATCTATTTTCAATTATTTATACCTACATTCTTTCCCTATCAGCCTTTTCTCACTTAGTTACAATATAAACGCCAGAATCCGTCCTCTCCAGGGCCATCTACTCTGTGTGGCTACTTTACCTCAGTCTGCAATCTCCTCTCTCACTGCTTGTAGGTACCAGCAACCCTATTTTTCATCACCCCTTCACCTTATCCTAACCTTTCACCAATTATGATTTATCTCTTCTTTTCCTCCCATTCATTTCTTCATAGTCAACGGCTATGTCTGAGCAAGCAACGTACATCTTCAGCGTTAATCGCCAGAATCCGGGCCCCATCCCTTTTTTTTTTTTTTTGCACTTTCATCACCGTCTAGTTCCTTTAACTGCACCACCTACTCACACCCTCCCCCCACCAAAAAAAAAAAAAGAGAGAGAAAAAAAACAAAACAAAAAAACCCTCTACCTCTCCTAGATCCAGACAAGTAAACACAGACCAAGAAGAATCCAAACCTGCGACTTAAAACCCAACCCGAGAAGATGGAGTAGTGAGGCTCAAGCCTCGGTATCCAAAAATCACCACTGATGGATAAAATCTATCAACAAGAAGAAGACGACTGGAGTCCTAGATCCAGACCCCACACTACCCCTCCCCCATAGAGGCCCCACTCTGTACCACTTCATCACCTCTCCATAAAGTCCAAAGTTCACGCCCCAAACCTTACCTCTACGCAGAGGACGAAGGTTCACACCCCACCGTGACCACTACTCAGAAGCCTAAATTTACCATTCCAATCCTTACCTCTTCACAGTGGGCAAAGGATCATACTCTAACCGTTATATCTTCGCAGAGGTCAAAGGATCACACACCCCATCACACACACCGCAATCCTTACCTCTTCTCAGAGGCTGAAGGATTACACACCCCAATCCTTACCTCTTCACAGGCCATTAGTTTATACTTCAACCTTGCTTCTTTGTAGAAGCATCACAGAGGTCAGGACCTCACCCCTACGGCTTACCTCTCCACAGGGATCAAGACCAGAGTTGCCCAAATTACCCCTTAACTTTACAAACCTTACTTCTGCAAGTCATACGATACTCCCTACCTCCACATAAAGACTAAGTTTATAATAAACAGCATAGATTATCCAAAAGATGAAGAAGATGGCAATCAGCATATTTTACACAGTATATCCATTACCTCACAGAAGAAACTAAATCCGCACTAACGTCTCTAGCCCAATAACTGCCTTTCATAACAGAATGGAAATCACATTCCATACATATTTTCTTCTGACCATCCAATAAATATAATAAACAAGATTTATCCTTACCTTGGCTCATTTCCTTTTTGGCCTCTCATCTGGCCTACCTCGTCGACTCTTCCCTGGGAATATCGTAGACTCCCAGGGGTGGCATACCTAGGGCTCAATTCAGGCTTCTCCACTATAGAAGACTGGAAGCCCCGACCACAAGTAAAGACTTAGCCTGATTTTGTGGGAGGGTCTGCAAGTCCTTAACCCCTTAAGGAACTGGCTGTGCGTGCTTCTGGCCGGCACTTAAGGACCACTGAGCATTTTTACTGCATCCAGCTCAGGGCTCTCCGAATAGTGTGCAGGTGCGTGGGAAGCCCTGAATTCCATGAGGCGACAGGACAGTCATGGGTCCTTAAGGGGTTAAATTGGGCTGCAGCCCCCCCCCCCCCCACAGGGACTCAAGTTGTCTTGCCCCCCCCCCTTACTTTCTACAGTTTACATAGGCAGGCACTCTCATCAGGTCTACCTCATCGAATCTTCCCTGGGAATATCGTAAACTCCCAGACGTGGCACACATAAGGTTAAATTCAAATTAGTTTTTTGTCGTAGCCTCTCTGCAGAAATGTGTTACCCATTTCCTCCTTAAATGTAACTTCATTACTGACAATTCTACTTACCCACAACATCTGTGATTTGGGCAGACTGTTTTTTAGAAGTGCAGGATGATGGCTGCCGGCATGGAGCAGATTGTTTCTGATCTGTAGGCTTAGTGTAAAGAATGGTATGTAATTCCCCATTGCTCAGTTGAACCAGAACATCCAAAAAGACTACCTCAGTCGCACTACATGTCAGTGTCAGCTGGATGTGTGGATGATTATGGTTCATATCCTCCTCTAGTGTCTAACTCACAAGATGAACATCTTATCAATGTAGCTGGTGTACAATACCTGTGCTGTTGATTATATATAAACCTATATTTATATGTCCAGTGATATTGCATATCCTTTTTTGTGTTCTTTAATATATAAATTGTTTACTTGTTACTGGATATTTGATTATTTGGTATTTGATTTGTAAAGATACATATACTAGTTTATATATTCTTCTCTTGTCATTTAAGGGTCATCCTTACTGGAGAGATGTGCGTCAGCGCCAACTCAATTGTATGACAATATATTGCCATAATTAAGTTACATCTCACATTGTAAGTTACATGGTTTTTAAAATGTTTGTAACTTTTGCCAGTCCCTGTAAACATTACATAGTTCATATAAATCCATTTAGATGTTGTACAGAAGGGATTTTTTGTTTTGTTTTGTTTTCCCATTCTAAATAAATTTGCCATCAGACCCATAGCAGACTCTTATAAATGTACCAGCACCACATTTCACACATAGGGGATTGATTCCACTCCATGACACACTTATATCACTGATTTTAGCTGCAAATTTCCTTGTAGACTTCAGTAGAGAACTGTTATCATCTGAAATGCAATCATCCCATAGATAAATCCTCTGGGACTCTGACTGCTTTCATTTAAAGGGATAGTAATGTTTCATAATAAAAGCAGCTCTAATTAATCATCATAGTATTTGGACTTTGGAGAGTGTTATTTCAATTCTGTCAGAGTTGTAGTTCAAAGTATCCTCCTCCCGCCCATTTTACTAATGTAACACTGTTCAGCCAGATTAGAAGGGAGGTGCCCAGGTAGATTGCAGAGAGGGACAATCTTCAATTAAGATAAGGGAAAAACCTGAAAAAACTTGTCAAGGGGGGCAGGGGTTTCATTGTTCTCATAGGAAGAAGATTGTCCCCTGCTGTTATCTGTCTGGTCTATGGACTGCATTCCACATCTGAGAAGAGATGGCTTACACTAGGAAAAAGGGGCGGGAGGGGAAACTTTGCTTGTGAATATCTCTCAAACCATAAAGGTTTGAGAGATAAGACTTATATCATTCTTCATGTTTTTTAATGCCTACAAAATAAAATAAAGATAAACCAAAGTATTACTATCCCTTTGAACTGAAACATTACTCCCATTCCTGAGATCTTAATTCAGAAGCAAAACCAGAGCTATCTTTAGCATGTGCAGCTCATACTCAGATACACACACATCATGTATCACTGAACTTACAGTGCATGGCTTTAGAAGGCAAAACAGCTCTCAGACACTTGTATCACATTAAAAATAGTGTAAAATGATCTTTAGGATATAAGAAGTGTGGTTCATGTTTTCATCAATTGGACATACATTAATTTTGACCTTGGATAAAACACTGTATGTATTAGCACAAGAGCTTACTATATCTTCCCCAGTGGTAGCTTTGCAATTGATCAAGGCCTCTAGGTCATCAAATGTTTCATCGATCTTTGTCAATGGGGCCCCATATTAACACCTGTCCCCTTCATTATATTATAAGCTTTCCTGCTAACCAAGTTGTCCAACTCTTATTAGCTCCACTGGACAATTTCAGTGGTCATTTTTCGTCTTCCCTTTTGTAGCTCACGCTCAACAGAATATGCAAGTGCAATGCGCTCCTGGTAAATTTTAATTTGTGTGGGCACGAACACATCATTCCACAAGCAGATGTCTTGCAAGAGCGAACGCCCCCCTCCACACATACTCCACCATTCTCTGCAATGCATCTAAACATATTTATGCGTGTGAATGCTGTAGAAAGACAACAAAGGACAGAGCAACTTTGTTTAGAAAATGTTTTACATAAAGAATACATTGATATTTCTCTTGCTTTCCATTAAGTCCCCGAGAGCTTTTACAGTAAGAAGTTACAATTATTGGGCTTTCTATCCAAGTGTAGAAGAGGCAATATACATTTTTAAAAAATGTGTACCATCATAGAGAATACATACATAAATAATATAAAATATTAAGTTAAAAATCGTAATGATTGTAATACTAGTTAAATACTTAAAATCCTAATATAAAAATATAAAAACCCAAAAGGCAATGGTATCCAGGTATTAATATGTCCCCTCCCTTTAAAATACATGGGTAAAGATTTTTATTATGCCATTGTTACCCCTTTCACTTCCAAATGATCTATATTTAATATGCATTTGGATGGCGAGTGTGCTGACAAGTAACACTGCATAAACCAGTAAACAAATATAATGAATCGGTTACATATTAACTGTATTGTGCTACGTGCTTACATAAATTAGAGGGGAAATAGAGTACATCAAATAGCCGGCCCATAAAAATATTTGAGCTGTAATATGTTAAGTGTTCTCAGTATGCATTTACAACAAATGAAAATTTTATTTAGCCAATCAGGAAGCCGGCATATTAGATGACTGCAGGCATCCACTTCACATATTATAGCTGTTCATTCAATTATTGGTTTGTTCCCATGGCCCCTATAGGTTATCTGCTTACTTCAAGTATCTTTTGGCCTTTAGACCGGGAGAGGACCAAAAAGACTGAAATAAGTTGTGGGAGAAATACACCAGCAGCAGCCGGCTTCGGCCTGAAAGTTATTAATAACACACAAAATAATAATAATACTATATAATAATTCGCTAGGATGTTTGTCACGATCCAGTCATGCTCAGTAGAGACTGCTCGCGTTCGGGCAGTCCCTACTGCACATGACTGCATCTCCTGAGTGAGACGACACAAGACTGCATCGCGTGGAGCAGTGAGGTAGAGGCCTCTTAACCCTTTGAGTGCCTTCTGGCACTCAAAGGATTAACATTACCCGGACCTTGGCCAGTGTTTACGGGCTTTAACACTAGTAATAAATAAAGCATAGAAGCCTTCATATATATTGTCTTATAACGTTTTTACTACAAGATTAAAGTATTTTATACCCTCTGGAAGAACCTGCCGTGTTTTCATTGGAGCTTTGAATCGTCCTTCACCCAAGTGGAGATGGGTTTATTCTCTTCACAGGCTCCAACATCAGATCTTCTGGTACCAGTTGTCTGTTACAGCTCCACGGCAGCACAAGAAAATTACATTGTGACATTATTACAGCTCCGGTGAGTGCGAAGTAACACTTGGGGATCCCAGTGGTGCGGAGAACAAACTGCACTAGGCAGTATCTAAAAATGCCAGACAGCAGATACACGCAAGTTTTATGCTGTACCTAGGTCCACTTGGCTTCTTTGATGCACTGAGCTGAAATGACATGGTCTTTCAGGAAGGGGGGGGGACAATAATGACACGAGATATGGAGGAAAGCGAGCATAACTCATGACTACAGCTCAGATCTTTTGTCCCTCCATGAGATCCATCCGCTCATATGACCTAATTTCAGATCTGTATGAGTTTTGGGTGATGTTGCAAATAGGGGCAGGAGAGGTAAGATTTAAGAGTCGATTGTAGGGAAAGAAAACTGTTGCTAGGAATTGGAGTAGGCGGTATCTAAAGCCATCTTTACAATTTAAAATAATTAGGTATGTGAAAATGAAGTATTATTATCCCATTACAAGGCAAAATTTTAGTCCCTAATCAAATTAACAAATGCTGGGAAATACAGGGTTATGTTTCCAGTAATATTAACTCCACCCAGTGTCGTACAGAGTCTTTCAATACAAAAGCTAAGGTTCCTAAAACCAGTCCTTGTGCATGCCTTAATAATTTACATGAATCTGATTCATCAAAACATTGTCTCGACTGTTCAAGGAAGGTGGCAGGGTAGGATATGCCCTCTCAAGATTTTTTGGCCTGTATGAAGTCTACTATGCAGCAGAGTTTTTCAGCAATGCAGGAGGCAACTGTTGGAAGACCTAGATGAGGGGGGCTTCATCCTATACAGTGGAGGATCAGGAAGACATTTATAGCCTCCAGGATTTAGATTCCTATAATCTACTGAAGAAGAAGGGGAGATAGTGGAAGAAGCAGAGATCATTCAACCAGGATAAAGCAGACCCATTCCTCGAGAGTATGAGAGTCTTTTACCAAATTGACTACTGTACTGAGGAATTTGACCAAAGCATAAAAGGCACATGTTCGGCCTGCTATTCCACTCATAAAAACAAAATATCAATGTTAAATCCAAGTATGATTCAATTCTTCAGACTGCAGTCCAATTGTACCACTATAAATAGGTAGACACTTTCAAAATGCCAAATACAAGGCAAAATGCTTGCACATTTGGTCAAGACTGCCAGGGGTCCTATGGGTATTTCATCCCTATCACAGACTACTCTCAGCTCTCCACAGATACCCTTGACTTTATTAAAGCCTTTGTCAAATTTTATCAAGCCCTATACAATTAAAGATAATGACGACAATGAACAAGGGATGTCTTTCTTCAAAGAGGCTAAGCTACCAGAGCTTTACAACTATACAGCGACTCTCTCAACAGTCCAATAACCATTAGGTAGGTGGAACAAGTCATATCCCATTCTAAAAACTTAGAAGTCTCCGGGACCAGATGGTCTCCCCACAGAATTCTATAAATTCTTTAAAGACCAAACATTCCAACATCTGACATTTCTTTTCAAACACACCATAATGCCTGATAATTTCAATCTTGCTAGTGCCAGTATCATAGTCCTACCCAAGCAATGCAAAATTCCAAATTTAGTATCATCTTACATCATTACTTAAAGAGGATTTTTTTTTTTTTTTAAATTTAAGTACTTTAAAAGATATTTAATGTTCTGTGCTGTGCACAACACAACTCTTCTCCTCCCACCTCCCTCTAAACATCCCCAGAGAGCGTGTTCACTCTTCCCTTCTGTGTTCTGTGAACGGATTTTATTGTTACATCAAGCTGCGATTAGCATTATACTGAGGTTGCAACCTCTGTATAATGCTAACCAGAGCTTGATGTAAAGATAGAAGCCGTTCACAGCACACCGAAGGGAAGCGTGATCGCGCTCCCTGGAGCAGCTGTCAGGAGATCAGAGAGTCAAGAAGAACTTTGCCAAAAAATCAACATGGTTCATTATAGTGATCGGCAAAGTTTCAACAAGCAATATCTTTTAAAGCAGTGGTTCTTAATTCCTGTCCTCAGGACCCACTAACAGGCCAGGATTTGATGATTTCCTTGTTAGAACAAGGGTGAGTTAATCAATGTGAATGAGCCTCTGATCACCACACCTGTGCTCTAGCAGAGAAATCCCCAAGTCCTGGCCTGTTAGTGGGTCCTGAGGACAGGAGTTGAGAAACACTATTTTAAAGTACTTATGTTATAATAAGAAAAACAAAACCAAAAAAAAACCAAAAAAAAACCCAAAAGCATTTCTATTACTACGTTATTAACAACAAAAGCTATGGCTAAAAAAAATGTTATATGGTGATACATCCCCTTTAACACAGACTTCAAATTCATGAGTAAAATCATGGACAATAGACTCATAACCTTAAAGGGATAGTAATACTTCGTTTTAACTTTATTTTATATTGTAGGCATTAAAAAAACATGAAGAATGATATAAGTCTTATCTCTCAAACCTTTATGGTTTATGAGATATTCACAAGCAAAGTTTCCCCCTCCCGCCTATTTTACCTTTTGTAAGCAATCTCTTCTCAGATGTGGAATGCAGTCTATAGACCAGACAGATAACAGAAGGGGACACTCTTATTCCTATGAGAACAGTGAAATCCCTGCCCCCCTTGACAAGCTTTTCAGGTTTTTCCCTTATCTTAATTGAAGATTGTCCCTCTCTGCAGTCTACCTGGGCACCTCCCTTCTGCTTTGGCTGAACAGTGTGACATCAGTAAAAGGGGCGGGAGGGGTACACTTTGTCACTGAATTACTCTGGAACTACAACTCTGACAGAATTGAAGTAACACTCTCCAAAGTCCAAATACTATGATGATTAATTAGAGCTGCTTTTATTATGAAACATTACTATCCCTTTAAGGGTCAAGGTCTTCACTGATGACTTAAACTTAATAATCTTTTTAGCATCAAAATGCACTAATATACCAACCACCATATGGACCAGAATTTTGTACCCCAACTGAGTCTTGCTTATCTTTAAGACACTCCTTGATTCAAACTTCCTTCATATTCTCAATCTAATTCTTTAATGAACACTATAACAAGCTGGAAATCAGTAAGACAGAGTTGTTATAAATCAAACCAAACATCTGTCTTTCTCCCTTTTTTGAATAATCTAGCATTACAGCAGGTCCAACAAGATAGTACATTTTGTCTCTTGTCCGAAAGGGTTTGGTTATCTTTGAGCATCTCATCCATCCCAAGACAATGAAAATACTCGCCTTAACAGAGGTTCAAGCAAAATATAACGTCCCTTCCAATCATTTTTACCTACCTACAGGCCAAAACACTATGTGCAATCCCTTCTACCAGACTTACTGCAACAGTTATTCCATAACCTATTAGATCGCTTAATCAAACAAGCCAAGACCATCCACTTTAACACTGCTACTGTATATAAGCATCTTTTAAACATCACTCAAATAGAATGACCATCAAGTGGGCCTACAAAATGGCTCACAGATCTACCATCCTCCACATTAAGTTTTATATTTTCCTGTTTCATGAGAAGGATGAAGAGTTTCATTAATTGATATACTGCGTACTGCACAAGTCATACCTTCCTCTATCTTTGGCTAGGGTGACCTTAACCGATTATTGCCTTAAACCCTTAGGGACCCTTGACGTACCAGGACCGTCAAGGGTAAATTTGCTTGAAAGTCCCTTGACGGTCCTGGTACGTCACGTACTTTTTACTTACAGCGCTCTACCGGGAGCGCTGTAAGTAAAAATAGGGCATGAAATAGACCGCTCCAAGATCGGAGCGATCTGTTTCAAGCCCCATAGTGACGCGCCGATACACGTGACAGGTCACGTGTACCGGCGCCTCAAAGTGCCCCTATGCGGTCGTTATGGGACGGAAATGTCCCATAACGTCCGGTCCTTAAGGGGTTAAAGGGATAGTAATACTTGAAAATAAGTTTATTTTATATTGTAGCCCTTAAAAAAACATGAAAAACGATATAAGTCTTATCTCCCAAATCTTTATGGTTTGGAAGATATTCACATGTAAAATATAGTAAAATTCTCTTTTCATTGCTGTTTCAGCCATGTCTGCCATCTAGTGGACAGATTTGGAATTTGGTCCACAGAGCAACAGGCAGCTCTTTAGCAGTGCCGAGATCACAATCTTTGAAAATAACTACTTAACTAGAACTATCTACAAAGTGTGCCTGGCTTGAAAGCACACTTTGTAGACCATTCCAATTAAGAAATTCTTTTTAAAGATGGTGATCTGAGCACTTCTGGAGAGGCACAACTGTCCGGGAACCGGATTCCAAATCTGAAGGGTGGAGCAATGACGTCACTCCAGGGGAAACTTTACTTCTGAATATCTCCCAAACCATAAAGGTTTGAGAGATAATACTTATATCATTTTTCCTGTTTTTTTAAGGGCTACAATATAAAATAAACTTATTTTCAAGTATTACTATCCCTTTAAGTGCGAACCCCTAAATGCTACACTATTACACGCGCTTTACATTTCTGGCAAGAGTCACTGCAGTTCATCCGCAATCAACTATACATCCCAATGAGTATGTCTGACGCATCATTTATCTTGGGTCTCTATGACTTCACTGAACACACTACTAAATTACACATTTACCTTTTGGACACAACTATGCCGGCCCTTAAGTGCATCCTGTCTGAATGGACTTCTCCTTCCCCTCCCACCCTAAACAAGCTGAAAGAAAGAATACATGAGCTGAATGGCAGCTAGAAAGCTAAGAACACATACTGTCTCCCTCCACACATGGTAAAGAATACACATAAGAATCTGTTTGTTCCGACTTACTGATTTTGTTTTTCCTTTACGTTTATTATATTGTTAATTTCCATTTGCTGGTCTAAGGCATTTGTTAAGTATTCGTGCAGCTTTTTGTTTATTACTCTAACTTTACTTTAACATCATATTGAGACCTTTTGTCCCCACAGTGAGGCACATTTATCTTGTACTTTAGATATGCTGGGAACCTTCCATCCTTGCTTTATATGTATGAACATATTCCTGTATGATTGTTTGTGACCTGCAAGATTTGTTTTTCAATAAATATAAAAGAAGGGTTAATCCAACTTAAGTTGTTAGGCTTATTATTTAAACTGACAATACCTTGTACTTTTTGTTTTTCATTCAGTGTAATATTTCTTTTGGGGAGTGGGGGGGATAGAATCTCTTTTGGTTCTATATATATATATATATATATATATATATATATATATATATATATATATATATCTCAGATATATATATATATATATATATATATATATATATATATATATATATATATATAGACCGTATACAGAAATATGCCCAATAAAAGAGTTAAAATATTTTTTCATGAGTCTGCCTAAGATTGCACACAGTTAATAAAGTTGTTATTGAATGGTCCTAATTAAATTCCGCTAGCTCTGCAGTTTGCAAAAACACCCTGTGTGCATTGCTGTTCAGAGTAGTATTAAAAATAGCTGAAAAGACAGGGTAACATTTATTATTAACAAATAATTTTTAAAAAGTTTAAAAAAAAAAAAAAAAATGAAGCTTTTTGTGTTTTATTTTTAAACAGATAATGGGCTGTATTGTCTGCCCCCGAATCTCGGGCATGAACTTAAGCATGTACCTGTACCTTTAAATGTGCAGTTTGTGACATCAGGTCACAGACTACATAGAGAGGTCTCCCAGTGAGATCTCTCTACTGAGAACTGAATGAATCATTTCACAGGCAATAAACGGGGACCATGCTGTCACTTTCAGCACTATCCCCTTGCAGATCCAATGCACAGGAGCACTCTGTCATAGCTAACAGTGCTCTCATGCTGTTAGCCCATTGTGATCCGCTGGATAGCAATGTATTAACATTAACCCTTCACATGCCAGAGGGGAGCGCAATGTATTGCTTCACAATGTGTTGCATACCCCTCTGGCATTCAAAGAGTTAAAAAAAATTACAAAGAGCTGTTTGACTGCTCTCTGCACTTATAGCAGACCCTGACTCCAGTCTCCTGCAGACAGGCTGGGGAAGACTGCATTCAGTGCTGCATATAAATGGCACAATGGGTAAATGCCAATCCATTTGTACTATTTATACACAAGGATCCTTAAAGCGGAACTTTCAGTACATACTTAGTCACCATGCATTCATTAAACACACGGCGACTAGCTTTGAAATAGATGTTTTACCTTGACAAAATAGCCCAGTATAAAGGAATCCTTCCCGTCTGGGAACTGACTGGAAGGTTAGTGCGGTCCACGTGCCTGCGCCATCAGTCCCTTCCGGTAACCATATGGTGCACTGCCATACTACTCAATGGAGACCAGGACTGACAGCGCGGACAAGATGTCTGTGCTGTAGCCTGGGTTCCGGTCTCCAAACGGGAAGGATTCCTTTACACTGGGCTATTTTTTCAAGGTAAAACATCTATTTCAAAGCTAGTCGCCATGCGTTTAATGAATGCATGGCGACTTAGTATGAAATGAAAGTTCCGCTTTAAGGTGTTAATCTAGGCAGAGCCCACGCACTGGAAGCATTTCCATTTGCATAGCAAGGGGTTATTTGGCCTAAAACACAACAAGTTAGCATACTGTGCAGGGAATTACAATACAGTGCTACTCAGTGCCGTCAAATATAAACCTTATCCCTTTGAGAGCCAGAGGGGGTACGCAACGCATTGCAAAGCAATGCGTTGCGTACCCCTCTGGCCCTCAAAGGGTTAATTTCTCTAAATATATTTTACAAACAATGGATGGTTCAATATAGGAAGATTTTATTTATCTGTAAAATGAAGCTCATTTTATGGTACCTGGTCCACTTTAATGCTCTGAGTGCTAGAGGGTTTCATAACACGTTGCTTTGCAATGTGTTATATAAACTCTGGCACTCAAAAGTTAAAATCACCCTCTTCCCCCAGGCTCTGAGTCACTTAAAAGGCACTCGATCCCCAGGATCTCTACACATTCAGACAGTCAACACGATGTGGGATTTAGTCGCCTGGAAAAGGCATAATATACTTGAGAACTGCATGGTTTTGTAGGCATTAGGTTGTAGCAAGTATTAACCTCTCATAATTAGAATGTACTACAAACACCTTACTCCTTTCACCCAACAGGTGACAGGGGCTAGAAAAAGTCTCACTGGGGATTAGAGGGGGTGATGTCACAAAATACCTATTAAAAAAAGAAATGTAAGAAGACGTTCTGTCTCAGTCGTGTGCACCTAAGAAGGATGAATGAGGCCAATAGTCTCAATGTTGTTCGAAATCCATAAAAATACAAAAACATTAACCCTATGAGTGCCAGGGGGGTACACAACGCATTGCTTTGCAATGCGTTGTGTACCTCTTTGGCACTCAAAGGGTTAACATGTGTTTAAATACCAAAATACATGCAACCCAAAAATGACATCTGGATCAATGCAGGTGAATTTTAAATGCTGACCAATAATTCGAGGGTAATCTGAGTGAGGTTGATTGAGCAATACTAGACTATTATATTTATGTTGTGTACTCAGTATCTACTTAACAACAGAATCAGGTCCCTAATAGGTAGCCTCTTGAACATTACATCAATATTTAATAATTTGTGACTGATCTTTATACCAATACACTTATGCTTTTGAGTGCCAGACGGGTATGCAATGCACTGCAAAGCAATGCACTGCGTACCCCTCTGGCACTCAAAGGGTTAATATATTTAATAGAAATACCACCAATCACATCCTCTTTTGCACAGCTATACTGAAGTGTGATTACTATCAGACAAAGTGTATTTGTTCCAACAGGCTATGTATAGAGGTTCATTGTAATTATGTTACAGTATTTCACCACTAAATATTATGTGCAAAAACATGCTCATGAAGTATCACTCGGTAATTAACTAACTAAATGGGTAGGAACATAATTCTACTTGTGACTGTACCCAGGAACTTCCTACCAAATGCTGCTGGCTCCTAGTCTTTGTCTGTCCTGGATTTGCCTCTTCTCAGTTGCCTAGAATTCAGCTATTCACTGACAAGCCTGGTAAAGCCAGTGACTAAGTTAAAGAACCCAGGGAGAAATTCCCTGGAGCAGCTCACAAGTAGACCAGCAAGGCAAGTGAAATAGATTCCTAAGGGGGTGAATGTACTATTGGTGGCAGTCATGTGGGCAATATTAATATTGTTAGAACAATAATTACATGCTCAGACTCTGCTTATTTGAATGCGGACAACTGTTACTACGAGTCTTTATCTTGTGTGACTACATTAATGTATTATTTATATCTAATTCACCTGTATGAGCAAAAAGCTGATTGATTTGAACAATAATGTGATCTGCTATAAACGTATATGAGAAGGAATTTACTTTGATCACACCATGCTTCAGTAGTTTGAACCCCTGACTAGGGAATCATACAACTCACAACAAGCCAATGTAGATCTGAAGGGGCAATTCCTACTCAAAAAAGCTATTCTAGACACACTCTAGACTTAATCTGGTTGGCCCAATTGTAGATAGTGTGCAAGACACTCATGCTTTCTACTGTCTGTAAAATAATTACTATACACAAGCAAGAGGTAATAGAACACATACTCCATACATAATCCATATGAGAGGAGGTGTTTTTAAAGGAATTCAACAAACCTGTGGTAAAGATCAACACCCAATGTACAGACATTAGATGTACCACACACATAAAGTATATTGCGTTTAATACCAGAGTGTGTTGAAACGCATCAATTAGTTTACACCTCGTTAATATAGGCACAACACATTACTGCTTTGATATGCACACCACCAATTTATACAGACAGTGACTGTGTGATTTCGAAAATTATTTATCACCAAACCGGACTCTAATTTATCTACAGAAAAAAGACCTGTGTGGCTCAGTCTGTCATCCTTAGTGTATCGATTGCAGATAACGGTTCTTTCACTTAGAAGAAAATTAAGTCAGATTAAATATTTTGGTCTGCTCTATTGACTGTTTTATTAAGAGTTCTTGCACATCCATATAATCATGCTGCGCCCATCATAGCCATATTCACAATTAATTCCTCTTTACCAGCTCACCCTGAAGTTCCTTCTTCTCCTTACGGTGCTTTCTGGCCAGAATGGCTTCCTCGGTGTTCTCCTCTTCCCCGTCCATGCTCTGTACCCACATACAGTCACATACCATACATCACTGCACTGGCAAAACCGGGCACCAAACCTTCTCCGAACATAAGGACGTCAACAGACAGTGACCAATCATTTTAGAGTATTTTAAGGGCTAGTCAGCCTGCGCTATTCCCATTGGCTGTTTGCAGCCCAGTCAGCGTCTTATTGGTTTATTATTCACCTCTGAACTGTCATACCTAAAAGGTCCTGTCAGAGTGCTGATGGGTAAGGATGAATACAGACAGAGTTGAAGCGCTAGCGGACATGTTTGATGCTGGTACAAAGCTCACATAACTACGCATTTATTGAGGCTTTAAGTTCTTATCGAGTTTGCCTAAGTTCTCAGGGAGGTTAATTTTTTGGGTTCATCGCACTTTTTTGGACTAGAACTCCCTGTGAAAGAATTGTATGCTTCATGTGAAGTGAAATTTAGTCAACCTCTGTAGTTAAAGAATGGGACTGGATAATCTCGATGTTCGTTATTTTTTCCCGTTAGATTTACACTGTCACGTTTATAACCTTCAGCTGCATCTTTGCAGCAGACACATTGCCTCTTTTATGTTTGTACTAAATGAAACCGCATGAGTGTTTTGTACCCTGTATTTTAAAACGAAACTCACAGTGATTTCAAAAGCACCTGTATTTGTTAAACCCCTATTTTTATTTAATTCAATAGGTTGAGACATTCAGCTTTTTTGTCAGTTAAATGTATATTAAACCTTGATTCTGAAAAAAAAATATTGTAGGGCATAGGAGAGGCCCAAATCCTTCTGTCACTCTTTCCTTCCCAGGTGTCCCCTTTTTTTTCTTCAGACTGTATGGATTGTATCACATTGCTCAACAGCAATACAGCTCACATTGATGTCCATTTAAATTTCAGTATATGTATTTATAAATTAGTCTGTATAAGATACTTTAGTCTTGCTGTAAATAATTTATTCAGTTACACAAAGATGTCAGTAGGTTATGTAAGTAGCCTAAAATTGCTCAGTTATACCCTGCCCATCAGATGTGCTCCAGTAAAGCCACCTAAAACAAGTCTCCCTCTTGGGTTGTTTGTAACGTTAGTGGGTAAGGCTTCTTGCGCAGAGTAAAACTGTACACCCTCTGCTGGTCGTCTTTTTTTTTTTTCTTTTCTTTCTTTACATTGATAGTGCCCTGACTTCATCCATTTGTAATCACTTTTTAACAGGTTATAGCTTTTGAATAAAACTGTCCTTGTTTTGTTCAGTGGGAAATGATATAGAATCTGTTTATTATTTTTATTATATTATAGAGGTTTAATACTCCTCTAATGAAAACCGGACAGGCATATCTGCCAAATACTAACAATTCACACTCAGGGCCGGATTTGCAATAAGGCAGAGTAGGCATCTGCCTACAGGCGCAACCCACAGAGGGGCGCCTGTCACTGAAATCAATTTTATTTATTATTTTTTTTATTACAGCGCTCGCGCTGCGCACAGTGGCAGAGGTAACAACTATCTGCATAGTAAGGTCTGTGCCTCCTTTGGCACAGATCTGTTATGCTGTTGCTCCCTCCTCGGCTCTTTAGTAATGCAGAGCGCTGGGAGATGACATCATCTCCCAGCGCTCTGCATTATTGAAGAGAAGACCGTGGAAGCAACAGCATACAGATCTGTGCCAAAGGAGGCACAGACTTTTCCTACCGCTGGACCACCAGGGAGGTAGGAAACAGATATAGGGGGCAATGTGGAGCTTATGGGGGCAATGTGAGGGCAAGTTAGAAGCTGATGCGGGCAATGTGAGAGCAAGTTGGAGCTGATGGGGCAAGTTGGAGTTGGTGAGGCAATATGGAGCTGATGGGGGGCAACGTGAGGGCATTATGGTTATGAGGGGGGTAATTTGGAGCATTGTGTACAGGTGTCCAGTGAAGATGGCCAATGTGGGGGGGAGGATTTCAGATTTTTGTGCCTACAGGCTCCTGAGATGTAAATCCGGTCCTGTTCACACTGTTCCCCATCCAGACTGCTGTTCCTGCTAGCCTGTACAATTTGATTTGCTCAAAAATAATTAAAGCTAAATCTCTCATAAACTAATCTTTGAATTTAATATGAATATCATAAATGTAGGTAAATTGGACAGCTTTTCAAATAATCTACATGCATTTGTTAGCTGCACTTCAAAGTTTCAGGCACTCTACATAGTTAAAGTGGAACTAACATCTTATAACTACTTAGGTGATTTTGTAAGGACATTCTAAATCATCCATATGTTATGAATATGATAGTCATTTATATTTAAAACATGTTTTTATTTATTTGTCAGGTTCAGCACATTAGACAATGCTGGCTGGCACAGCCCTGTGCTAGATTGTCTGAACATTGTGGAAAGTTAGCGTCACAGGGCTCCCCACCTGGGCATCTCTGAGAGCCACTTTGAATATGTAAATTACCTTTGGGCTTGCTCAGCCTAAGGGTAGTAGGAGAATACGGATGTGGGCCTCTTTATGAGGAGTGACTAGAGAGATCCACTGCATCTCCCTGACAAGGCCCAAGAAGCCCAAACCATATGTCTGGGGCTAGATGGACTGTCAGTATGATATGTTTTAGGATATTTCTTCTCTGTGTACAGCATCCTTGATGTAAAAGAGCTTGCATCCTGTGTATGATATCAGCCATACCCAGGTGAGCATCTTTGACTCCACTTTGAACAGGCAGGGCCGACGCCACCTATAGGTGAGGTAGGCGCCAGCCTAGGGCGCACATCTACTGAGGGCACAGAGCAGAGCCACGCGCATCTCAGGCACTTCCTCGCTCACAGCACAACCACCAGATGCACAGTGATGAATTACCGTAATAGCGGAGATGTGCATTGTGCATAAATGGGAACTCTCCGGATTTGCCCCGGAGACTCCGGTTTTGACACTGGTTTACCAGGTCTCTGGGGTAGTGGCTGATTCCTCTGGATGTGGGGAGTTTCTATTGAAACTCTCTCTACATCTGCTGTTTCCCCCGTTGTAACGCCTTCCCCAACCTTCATTTGAGCTCTGTCTCACCCCTTTAAGCCCCCCCACTCACATCAAGCCCCACCCCATTTTTACGGGTTTTGCGTCATTATTATCACCCCCTGCTGCACCAGATGACTCCCCTCCAGGTGGACATCAATGGAAAGTTCCCAGGTATGGCATTGTGGATGAGTTAAGGTATTACAGGCATGGGCACTAGTCTGGAGTCAGCACATGCGCAGTCCGCACACGGTGAGTGGTGTGGGACTGATGTGTGGTTTCTGATTGTTAGGGGACTGCTGGGAGGGAGTGGAGCCAGTCCAGACTGAGCCCCAGGGAGGAGCAGGATGTCTGGGGATCTCTGGGCTCAGATGAGAGGCTCACCGTAGGTGTGATCTCATGGTCTGCTTGGGCTTCCTGGTGTACAGGCACATGCACAGCACAATGTCCCTATGGATAGAGACAAAGGTTGATGTACTGGGGACAACTGGATTAACCCCTTGTGTGCCAGAGCACTACTTAGGATTGTGTTGCCTACCCCTTTGGCACTCGAAGGGTTAAACCAACTGCACCACAGCGGGTAAATACAAATCCCCAATGATTACAATGCAGTTTTTTTTTCTGTTTAAAGAAGCTTTATTGGGATGAGTAAACTTACATCAGCATCAATGAAGATAAAAAGAAATAAAAAATAAGAATACATATCACATAAGTGCAGATATGCAATAATGGTGATTCGTTACAAAATAACAATAATGAGTATCTATTGTAGTAAGAACAAAGAATATTGAGGGATCTCAACAGATGACAATGAGAGGGCTCACTCGATCCCATCTCCATGCAAACTGTACATTGGCAGTTAGGAATGTATGCAAAACAAATAATCAGAGAACAGTAATTCCGAGAGGATCAAGGTCTATTGAACGCCTTCTGAAAGTGTTCGAGTGAGAACAGCTCCAGAATGGAAAGACACAGAGAGTGTAGAAAGGGAAAAAAAAACCAATAGAGGGGAAGGAGATAAGAGGTGGGTAGGGAAGGTAATCCCAGGACTCTGTGGGTCAGCAATTTCATTATCCAGATGAGTGGTACACCTAGAATAATATCTCAATCAGATCAATAGGGGGATACGCTGAACGCCGAAGGACCCATAGGACGGATCCACCAACTAACTCCATGCTTCCGTGAAAGCTGCAAGGGAGTCATTTGACATAGCATGTTGTCTTTCCAGCAGATGAAATTGATGTACCTTAGCAGTCCATTTTGGGAGAGTTGGTGCTTCACTGGATTTCCATGCTTTAGGGATCAAGGCCTTGGCTAAATTAAATAAGGGAGGATGTTTATGCCATAGGACCGAATGGATTTTGTCCGGAAGGTGATTTTGGCAGGCGAATAAGCAAACAAGTAGACCGTTAGGAATGAATATAGCAAATCAGTCTAGAAGGAAATTGATCACCGCGTCCCAAAATGGGATTATGTTGGGACACAGCCACCAAATATGGGCCATGGAACCAACGGGAGCCTCGCACCTCCAACATCAATTCTGGACGTTGGGAAACATGAGAGACAATTTCAGAGGGGTCATGTACCACCTGGAGAATATCTTACAGTTGAGTTCACGTTTGAGAGAATCTCGAGCATATTTGAAGTTGTTCCAAAAGATTACTGACCACCGCTCTGGTCCTATCGAAAGATTAAGATCAGATTCCCAGGTGGATACGAAAAAAGGAGTCAGGGGAGAGTCTCTGTCACAGATCAGGGCATAACAAAATGACAAAGGTCGAAATTTGGGGGGGGGGGCTTGAGATAAAAAGTTCCAGTTTCGTCAAAGATCTATGTAACAAACCTCATGAGGTAAGATCCTGAATCCAATGTCTAATTTGTAGTAAAGCCCACCAAGGCGTGCAATCACAGCCCACTTGGTTACGAAGTGTTTCAAAAGGGTGGAGAGTACCATTGGGGATCAGGGAATGTAAAGTATCCATGTGTCTAACTTTCCAAGTTGAAAAGATAGGATTAACAAGTCCCGGGGGGAAATCAGGATTCCCAGATAATGAGATGAGTGGGGAAGGCCACGGAGCGAGTTGTAGAGAGGAGGTCAGATACCTCCAGGTTTTTACCAGGTGGCCCAGAAGTATGTGAGATTTAACATCTTTGGGAATGAGGTGCACTGGTAACCATATAAGTTGAAGCGGGGAAATTGCCCCAAGTTGGGCTGAAAGTGTAGAGGTCCAATGTCTCTGTTTAGTGGGAAGGAAATCAAAAATCCGTGCCAGTGTCACTGCCTTATAGTAACTCCGGACATTGGGAAAATTCAGCCCCCCTCTATGGAGATCTCTGGAGAGTATCGCGTATGTAATCCTAGCTTCTTTGTGGGCCCAGATGAACTGAGAAAAGGTCCTATGTAGCGGATCTAAATAGTGTGTCAGAATATGTATGGGTAAGGCGTTAAATACGTAAAGAACCTTAGGAAGGATGATCATTTTCATTAAGTTTGCCCGACCTAACCAAGATAGGTAGGGAGCCTTCCATTTAGTCATGGTTTCCTTGATATCGGTGAGCAGAGAGGACATATTAATGTCTGCCAGTGTATGAAGGGAGGTCGATATATGAATTCCTAAATATAATATGGACGAGGTCGCTCATTTAAATGGGTACTCCTGTTGGATGGTTTGACATGTAGTTGAATCCAAATATTAAGGATCTCCGATTTTGGTAAGGTTAATTTTCACTTGGGACAAAGTTTCATATTCCTTTAGGAGAGAGAGAAAGTGGGGAATTGAAGTCAAAGGGTTAGAAATGTAAAACAATGCATCATCTGCGAAGGCGCAGAGATTTTAAATTCTCTAGATCCCGAAGTTAGACCAGAAATGTTGGGATTTAGGCGAACCATATTAAGAAAAGGTTCTAGGGAGAGTATGAAAAGAACTGGGGAGAGTGGGCAACCCTGTTGTGTCCCATTTCTTATGGGGAATAAGTCAGAGGGCATGCCATTTGCTACTACTCTTGCTGAAGGGTTTTTGTATAGGCTTATTATTGCATCAAGGAACTTCGGTCCTAACCCTACTTGTATCAAAACATCTCTAAGGTAGACCCAGTCGACTCGGTTGAAGGCCTTTTCGGTATCAGTGGAGATCAAAAGTGAGGGGATGCAAGAGCGAAGTGCTAGAGATGTGAGGGATAGCGCCGCGGAAGTATTGTGATGGGATTCTCTGCCCGGCACAAAGCCGCATTGATCCGGGTGAAGCAGACCGTGCAGATGAGTGCAAAGGCGGGTAGCTAAAATCTTGGAGAATATTTTCAAATCAAGGTTGAGGAGACATATAGGTCGGTAGTTCCCACATAAAATTGGGTCTTTATTTGGCTTTGGTATGATAGCGATATGCGCTTCCAGAGATTGTGAAGGAAATGAACCACCCATCAGGGTCAAATTGAAGGCTTTTAACATATGGAGGGATAGAACAGATCCAAAAGTTTGATAATACTTAAGGGATAGACCGTCTGGGCCTGGGCTTTTGCCTGCGGGCATGGTGGATAATGCAGTTGTCATCTCTTCAACTGTAATTTCGGATTCCAACTGTAGAGCATACTCGTGATAAAGATGCAAGTCTAGCCTTCGCTAGAAAAGAACGAATCTCTGCTTTCCTAGCTTAAGGATCTGTCGTTGTATCAGGTTTTAGACTGTAGAGGTTCTCATAAAATGTTTTAAAAGCTTCAGAAATAGCTGGATATGATGCTGTCATCTTTCCTTCCGAAGTCCGAATTTTTGCTATTGCTGACATACGTCTGCGAGTTTGGATGAATTTAGCCAGCGTTTTCCCGCATTTATTCCCTGACAAGTATTGGCGGTATTTGATCTACATGAATGATTTAGAGGTTTGGTCTTGAAGGAAAGTGTTCAAATCTTTTCTAGTGTTGAGGAGGTCGTCTCTAACCTCTGGCATGAGGGAGATCTTGTGATCCCCCTCCAATTTCCGAATTCTGTCAAGTACAGAAAGCATATGCTGTCGTCTCATACGACATTTGTATGCGCCCAGCTTCATAAGGTGTCCTCTAATAACTGATTTGTGTGCCTCCCATACAACAGTATTTGCTGTGTCACCCGTAGCATTCAGTTGAAAGTAGTCTTGTAAGTGTGCCCGCAAAGCCTCCACATCTGTTTGATTTGTCAGAAGCGATTCATTCAATCGCCATGGTTTAAATGAATCAGACTCACCTGGTCGAGCGATAGAGGTAGAGACCGGGGTATGATCCATGCAGGAGACTGACTCAATTTGTGAGTCGATCAAAGAGTGGAGAAGGAGCTGTAGCATGAATATATAGTCTATGCGACTATATGAAGAGTGCGGAGAGGAGAAGAACATGTAATCCTTTGTGGTAGGGAGCAATGATCGCAATGCCTGAAGAGGTATCTTGTACAGGGTCCAGAGCCCCGTTAAAGTCCCCACTGATTATCAGTCTACCTTCTAAATGCGTGTCCAGGAGGGCCAGCATCTTGGAGAGAAACGAAATTTGGTTCGTGTTGGGACCATAAAGATTGAGAAGTGTGAAAGGCGAATTGAATATGAGACCTTTCACCAGAATATATCTACCGTTGTCATCTCTGATAACCTCTTTTTCGATCCACGGTAGTGACTTTTTAAGAGAATGCCCACCCCCCTGTTTTTCTCCGAGGCTGAGGCAAAGTAAGTAGTAGGATATTTCTGGTTGGAAAACCTAGGGGGGGGAGGAGTTGAGAAAGTGGGTCTCCTGCACTAGTATTACATCTGCAGCAAATCTATTGAAATCTCTGAGGGCTATGGAGCGCTTTTCGGGGGAATTGAGGCCTTTGGCGTTCAGCGTCATGATTTTAAGGTGTTGCATGTTGTTTAAAAAGGGCTATGGCTGGCAAATAAGAGGCTGCACAGAGTCCTGGGATACGAGAGGAGCGAGCAGGGGAGGAGAAGAAAGAAAGAAAGAAGAAAAAAAAGAGAGCAGAAGAAGAAGTCTTCCTGAAGCAGGTAGGCTCAGAAGCAGGTAGGCTCATATCAAGGTCTCAGAATGCTGTGTCAACAGCACTAGATTGGAAGGAACTGTGATACCATGACAGAATCAGTAGGTTAACAAAGGACCAAATAATTAAACACAGTAGGTGTCGAGGGACCTGGGGGATTGTCCAGGAGAACCCAACAGAGTGATTAAACATGTTATGAATGTCGTAAGGGAGAAAGATCAGTGAGACCCATGTAGATGGGGATTTCGGAATAGAACTGCCCTTAGAACAATGGGGATGAGGACGTTAAGGTACCAATCAGGCCTGAGGTGTTGCATCCTTATGAAGCCCTGAGGTGTCTAGAGTGGTGGAGCAAATGGGAGTGTAGGGGTGTATTACCAAGATTCATGGGACAGTTAAAGTGTGGGGAATCTCCTACATGAGGTAATGGGATGGCGAGTACCAATCGGTGTATTACAGTATTCGAAGTCTGTTGTGAGAGAAATGTATGGGTTTCCCAAGTCAGGGATTAATAAAGCACAGTCTCGTGGCGATGAGTTAGTCATCCAGTGAGAGCTATGGAGTCAAATGGCAATATAGTTCAGTCGAGTGGAGGTAGTACTAGTGACTAGGCCTGTTGGAAGGTGTCATCCTTAAGGGAAATTCTAAAATCCAGTGAGGTGCATCATCAAATTAAGTCCATGGTGTATGGAACTAAGCTAGTCTAACTTATGAACTCATGATCTTGTATACGTCCATTGGATCCGGAGTGAACTGAGGGCGTAGCAAGGGTGGGGGATCAAGAGTAACAAACTATGCGGATGAAGTGTATATCAGTACAGAGCAGTTTATTCCATTTGAATTAAGAAGTGGGGGGGGGCTCCTCGGAGACAGGGTGTGGTGATGTATAGGAAGAAAAGAAAAAAAAAAGGGGGGGGGGGGTGCCTAAAAACCCAAATTGACATCTGACCAAGGAGCAGATTTTTAGCCCAGTGAATGTCCCGAAAGCTCTGGTGGTTGATCTGCGAGAAAGTTCCCCATTGTAGCCTAGTGTTTAAGGCTATGTCTCTGGATAGGTCACCCTTCCATGTCACACAACATAAACACTTATTCAGAGGTATAATGGGCACAGGAGGTCGAGTGGTCTGATCAGTCTGTAAGTCCTAGAGTCTTACAGAGTATCCACAATAAAACTTCGGAGCGAAATAGGGACACAGGCCGATTAGACCACTCGAGTCCAGTGCTTCATCCAGCATGCCAAAGTAAAAGTTATACAAATCAACCGTTCTTTCAACCAGGTAACAAACATATACCTCAATAAATGGTTGTACCAGAGGTAGTTTCTCCGTTGGGGAGAAAGCCGCTAGTCCCCTAACATCTCTCCGAAGGGATGGTGTGCTTTAGTGAAACATAGGGCTTGTAGTCATAGCAGGGTGCCCCTCCGCTGATGAACCAAGGGGGATCCGTCTGGGACCACAAATGAGCCGATATAACAAGCATTTGCATGTCCTCGGAGGGTAGCTGAATCACCACTCGCCCAGAGACTACCATAAGCCTAACCTGTATCCTCTACCCAAGTCCCGTGTGGAGGGGTAAATTCTCAATCAGCATACTAAGAAGTATTCACATAAACATTATATCATGGCATGTGCATTGCCATATAACAAACAAATAAAAAAAAAAAAAACAGTATAGTCTGTTAGCTATCCTGAGAACAGGTAAATGGCACAACTTATCTGGCTACAGCTGATGCGTGAGTAGTGTGCACCAAAATCTTGAGAGACCGTTAATTGAGGTGAAACTGGTAAATTAACCCAGGGGGTTCAAGGGAGTGAAAGCTCCAGTAATTGAAACCCGACAAATTAGAAGTAAGTTCAGGTCTAGGCAGAGGCCTGATCCAGAGTGTCCGGTGGCAGCATTTCTAGTCTCCTCTGCTTCTTTTTCTTTTCTGGGGAATCCGATGACCATTCAGGTCGCGTCTGAGATTCCTGGGCTTGAAGATGGGGTGGCTGCAGTCAGTCCGGTACTGAAATCCCCAACATGGAGCAAAAAGCAGGACCTTGGGAGGAGGAGTACAGCACAGCTGATTTACCATTGAGGGTGGTGTGCAAGGCGAATTGGAATCCCCATCTATATCGGATCTGTAGAGATCGTAGGTGATCCGTGAGAAGTTTGACTGAACGTCAGAGAAATAGTGTGTGCGGTGTTAGGTCGTGGAAGAGTTGGACTTCGCTGCCAGCATGAATTATGCTCTCCAGCTCTCGACTCCTTCTCATAATTAACTCCTTAATTTCATGGCGATGAACACATACCACCACATCACACGGAATCCCAGATGTGTCTTTGGGCTTCAGCTCTCTAAGAATCAGTAAGATTCTATCCGAGAAGCTGGGGCCCAGGATGGAGAGGAAAAGTGTCTCGACACTAGCCCCTAGATCTTGCTGCTGAGTACTTTTTGGCAGGTTTTTTATGCGGATGTTGTTCCGCCGACCCCGGTTGTCGAGGTTGTCTACTCTCCAGGTCAACTGATGGATCGCGTCCGCTTGTTCAGCCACTGTTTGCTCCAGGACAGTGACTTGCTCCGTCGCAGCTTTGTTTCCTCTTCTAGGAAAGCTACTCGCTGTCCCAGTTGAGTGATGGAATCCTTAATAGCCGTTAGGTCTTATCTGAAAGATTGTTTGATATCTTCGGCGTAAGACTTAATGTCCTCTTTAGTGACCAACCCTGCCAGCATGGTTACCAAAGGTTCGGTCATCTCTCCAGTCACCGAAGTTTGTAAGGCAGTCAGATCGTTTGAAACTGCCTCGCTGCTTCTTGAGATATCCCGCGCAGGTAAAGCAGGGTCTGATGGCGTCTGTGAAATAGATGGTGGAGTGTGTGTTGTAGGCCCCGGCGGAAGATACTTCGTAATCTTACACACAGCATCCCCAGTTTTAGCCCTGCGTCCTCTCATTAGAATGCCCTCAGGATAGAGGGATTAGGAACATGTGAAGGGTCAGTCAGTTTTGAAGGTTTAAGGCATCCCAATCCACATGGGCTCAGAGCTGCTCTAACATGCGACTGTCTCCATGGACGGTTAAGCTACGCCCCCTTACAATGCAGTTTTAACCCCTTGGATGCTACAGGGGACTCACAATCCATTACAAACCTTTCTAGCTCTATAGGGGTTAAAAACACCATTTAACCCTTTAGGTGCCAGAGAGGTATCCAATACATCGTGTTGCAATTTGTTGGATACCTCTTTGGCACTTATGAATTCTGTTTTTTTTTTTTTTTAATAGAGAATACAGATATCCCTGCAGTATCCGCACTCAATTCTGTACCAATATTCTTTTCCCATTTTAACTGTTTGAGTGCCAGAGGGTACCTTCTGCCTTTTAATGGAAGGATTTTTTTATGTATTTTACAAGTGTGCGCATCTGCATATTGAAATAAAATAATAATCACTTTTGAGAATGCAAAATTGGAGTGATGTATTACTCAACGTTTCGGTCAGAAATCGGATGTTCTGCAGACACTGATACACATAGAGATAAGCACACACATTAACACTCTGAGTGCCAGAGGGGTACGCAACACATTGCTTTGCAATGCATTGCATACCCCTCTGGCACTCAAATGGTTAATACACATAAATACAAGCATACAAATTGACACACTTATACACATATAGAGAACACACACTCTGTCACACTGATACACATATAGATAAGCACACACACTGATACATATATATATACATGCATACAAATTGACACACTGATACGCAGATAGAGAACACACACTGTCACACTGATATACATATAGAGAAGGACGCGCGCATACACACACACATATACCTACCAACGTTTCAATGGCCGAAGAGGGACACTTTTGTTTTAGGTGGTGTTGCTAGGGGCATAGCTGGTAGGTAAGCTGAACCGAGAAATTTTAGGTTATTTCATGACCTACTGACACTTCTTTGTGTACATGATTTAAAGCAAGACCAAAGTACTTTACTTACACAGACTAATTTATAAACACATATACTGAAGTTTACACAAACATTAATGTGAGTTTTATTGCTGCTGAGCAATGTGATACACTTATATACACACCACACAGTCTGATCCAAACACAGGGACACCAGGGTGATACACATATATACACACCACACAGTCTGATCTCCTAAACACAGGGACAACGGGGTGATACACTTTTATACACACCACACAGTCTGATCTCCTAAACACAGGGACATCAGGGTGGGAAAGATGGACAAAGGCATTTGGGTTTCAAAGAGGGACTGTCCCTCCTAAAGAGGGACACTTGGGAGGTAAGCGCACACACTGATACCCCTACAGAGTGTCATACACATTGACACACTTATACACATATAAGGAATGCATGCAATGACACACTGATACACATACAGAGGAACACACACACTTATACACATATAGGGAAAACACAAACACACTGACACTTTACATTCAGGGGTGGGGCACAAGGGGCGGCAAAATGAGGTTTTGCCTAGGGTGGCAAAAATCCTTGCACCAGCCCTGTGCCAGCCATTAACATAGTTGATAGAAGCATGTCTTTTTTTCAGCCTCATCAAGTCCGGTCCATGCCAAAACACCCCTGTTGATCAAGAGGAAGGCAAAAAAAAAAAAAAAAAAAAAACTGGAAGCCATTTACACTTGAGCCCCAAGTGAGTAAAAAAATTGGATCCAAATGGCAGTCAAATAGTTCCCTGGTTCTATTGTCAAATTTGATTTAACTGACCAATAACTATAGGTATCTATCTCATAAACTATTGTTTCAAATAAAATTTACTTACAACTCAAAGATCAATAAATAACTGCCAGATCCAAAGGAAATAACTACAACTTAAAACATGGGCATCCTGAGATATTTAACCAAAACATTTTTAAAGGGGATCTCTCACCCCTATAAAAGTTATGCTTATTAGATATAGTATATAGCTATAATCATGAAAATGTTCATTAGTTTTTTTTAAAAATACACTATGTGGGCTAAAACTATTGATTAGTGTCCTGCACCCTACTTCTGCATACACTTGTCTTGCCACAGATTGCCGCACTGCCTCTGCTCCCAGCCTCCTCCGATGACGGAGGCCGTCTGTCTGTAAGCTGGAGCGATCTCATGGCAAAGATTGATATCTAGCCAATGAGATCGCTCCAGCTTACAGGCAGACAGCCTCCATCATCGGAGGAGGCTGGGTAGTGGGAAGGGAGCAGAGGCAGAGCAGCAAGACCAGTGTATGCGGAAGTAGGGCGCAGGGCACTATGTAATCAATAGTTTTAACCCACATAGCCAATTTTTTAAAAAACAAATTAACGTTTTCATCATTATATCTATATACTGTATCTAATAAGCCTGACTTTTATAGGGGTGAGAGATCCCCTTTAAGTAATTAGCTAGCTAACATATGAACTAATAGGGTTTAACCACCAGCTCATTGATACAATTAGATACAGGATACCTTATGCTGGGAAATATTCTTTCTGTTAAATACCAATAACCTTATTGACTGGATCAATGACTAGAACTAACCCTATAACTGTAAGTCTATAACTTTTATACAGATGAGACTCTCTATACTGCTTTGATACTGCCAAAAAATGAAACGGCTAACATGATTAAGTAACTGTTTTATTTATAACAAAATAAGTGCAGCTTTAATATACTCGTGTTGCCCATGATTTAAAGGGATAGTAATACTTAAAATGCAAAGAAAAATATGTTGTAGGGTTTATCCCCCTGAGTAAAACAAAGGTACTCCCACTGCTGAAAGCTGCTTTATTGAAAAGTTATTACAGCTCAAACTTGAATTTTTAGGTGCAGTCTCACAGTGGCCTGAAATTGTGCAGTGGAGCTGTTGCTATACCAGCCTATGGAGATTTATGGTCAACTGACAGAGCTGTCCATAGACTGCTGTAGCTACAGTGCCACTGTACAATTTTAGGCCATTGTAATAACTTTTGAATAAAACCTTTTTTAGCAGTGGGAGTACCCTTGTTTTACTCGGAAGGATAAAAACTACAATATATATTTTTTACATGTTAAGTATTACTATCCTTTTAAAAACGTAGATGCCCCTGACCTAAAGCCTACAAGAAGGCAAGAATAGTAAAGCTATAGCACCACTAAAACTGTACCAATGGGTGAATAAAGCATAGACATTTATTGGCTATTAAAATAAACATCGAACCTTCACACCCCATGCTCTCACCTTCTACACCTTCTTCTCACCTTCTTCTGGCAAGCTGGATTGAGAGCAATTTAATCATGTATGAAGCTATCTGGCCTGCCAGAGAGACCGGTCTAGTGTCTAAAATCTCTCCCAAGTTGGCTGAAAATGAATTTGATCACCATGAGCTGTTAAGAGGGTCACTTGTTTTCTGTGCAGCACTGTGTTATTGGAATGTATGGAAAGGATTGAAGAGTAGGTAAGTGCAGCTTTGGAGATGGTTTAATACTTATTTATCTAGTCAATAGTTAGTGTCTCAAATCTTTCTGGAGCTGGTTGGCTAGCTGCAGCCAAGGAGGGAAGGTAGGCTCCACCCCCTGCATACAATTCTAGAATTGTTCCTGCCTACAATTAAAGGGGTGGATCGCCTACCTGAAGTTACCAGTAACCTGTATGGACTAAGAGAAAAGGATTTAACAGGTAAGACTAAAATCCTCTTATTTTTATACCTTGTATCAGCAGATCCCAGCTCCAACTGTCACAGAACCATATGCAATTATTCTATTCAACCACATTGTCTTAGCCTTATGTTCTACACACCTCTCTGACATTGTACATGCCCAGTAGGATGTACCTCTAGACTTTCGACCACCCTTTGTGTCCTGTTGTTTTCAACAATAAGTTCTTCAGATGGGGCATTTATACTCCTATTGCAGGCTACCCTGGAATGCATAAACCGATTGATTCATTTGAATGTCAGTTTTGGTGCCCATCTCAGAAAAAAGGACATGAGGGAGTTTGTTCTTTCCTTTAGGAAGGAGATTTTCCTCACCTGTCAAGTCTGTGTCAGGAATATAACTCCATATCTCTGGCTGATCTACTCCATCCTCTTCTCCTTCCTTCACGACATTAGGTGGCTATGGATTTTATTGTTGATCCTTCTTCCATCTCAAATTCCCTGTGACCGAGGTTTACAGTTCATTTTGCAATTTTGGAGATATTTGTGCCCTCCAATCAGATCATGTACTGCAATCATTTCTAGTTTCCCCCATCTTACCAGCCAGACTGCGAGCATTTGCATGCATACATTTTATTTTCTTGCCATTCCTAAAGATTTCGTTCTTTTTCAAATGTATTTGTCTTTTATCAGGCCGTAACAATGACAACTCGCTATTAGATGAACTAGCCCATTCCCCCTCTCCACCCCCATGCCCCTTCTCTAATCCCATTTCCTCAATTATACTACCTTCCCCAACCTGTGTTGCAGTCCCCCCCCCCCTTTCTAGTTTAAAGTCTCCTCCAGCCCTCTAACCATTCTATCGCCCAGCACCGTTTTCCCAGGGTTAGCATATTTTGTGTGATAAATGGCACTTTCCCTACTGGGTTCAGTGTTTATTGGGTCTGATGACATGTTCTAGTGATGTCTGATGTAATTTTAATTCATAGTTGCAACTTTTCAAAATTTAAAGGCACGCTTTTACCGCATAGATGCCATTGCTCCATTCACTTCTATGGGACTTTACACTTTGGGACATATCTCTGCAACCGCTCAATGTAATGACTTCAGAGATGGCTCATTTTGTTTGTCTGCCCTTGCTCTACTATCCAGTGTGTGTTGGGGTCTCAGGGGGCTTTGGGCACTGTTGGGGTACTTTTTCTGGGAAAACTACATTTCCCATGAGCACTTGCATCATGTGCTCGTCCCGTTGTGGCAGCCATTTTGTGCTTTCCCTGAACGAGTATCCTACACAGGGCTTGGACTCTCCTTCTCTCCTCACTAGATTAAACCTTTACCTGCCAGATAAGTGTATTTTAGCGATTTCTGGGGTGAAATTTTAATCATACATACTCTGTTTGGGTTATTCCTTATACTTTGAGCATTTTGACACTGGGAGAATGTTTGTTCCATTGGAGCTTGGGGCTAGACCTAACACTATGGATTCTGGGGTGCCTGTGTCCCCCATTGTGCTTTGCTGCTCATGTCAAACAGGGTTGCCTAGAGAATTCTCAGGTTATTTATGCCCAGCATGTTCTGCTGTCCCTGAGTCTCCCCCAGGGACCTCCAGTTTGGGTGCAAGAGTTTAAGGCTTTTACTAGAGACCTCAGGTCTATATTACAACTCTTCCCATCCCAATTACAGGGGGTCTTCCACTCCTGGCAGACCCCTACTTTTGTCAGGTCTTCCCTACCAAAACTGCAGGGAGTACCTGATGTGTCAGATTTCTCTGAAGAAGAACTGTTTGTGGATTCTGACGATGAGGAATGTTCTGCGGTGGTCTCCTCACAGTTTTTTGGGGACCCCTTCGAGGCTGATCCTGATCCCACTGAGGGCCTGATCAGAGCCGTGTTAAACACCCTAAACATTCCCTTGGTTCAAAAGGTATCTTCGGACCCCTCTGATGTGTTTCCGGAGCCTAAGCAGCCCCATACTTGTTTTCTACCTAACCCCACTCTTGACCGTTTAGCGTCTGATGAGTGGAAAGCTCCGGACAGGAAACCTGTCTTCAAAAAATTTGGTAAGATTTACCCCTTCTCTGATGCTGAGCTAGCTCAGTGGGTTCATCCTCCCAAGGTGGATGCCCCTGTTTCTAAGTCCACTGCCTTACCAGTAGCTGACGCTTCTGCTCTCAAAGACTGAACTGACAAAAAGCTTGAGACCTCCCTCAAATCTATTTTTGCCACCACTGGTACTTCCCTACGCCCAACGTTCACTGCGGCCTGGGTAAATAGAGTCATCAAGGTTTGGACTGAACAGCTTTCACTCGCTGTTCATCAGGGAGGTCCTACTCCTGAAATGTTGCGGCCAACATTTCTGAAGCCCATCACTATGTATCTGCTGTCTTCTTTGGTGCCATCCATTTGTTAGCCAGGGTTTCCACCATGTCTGTGGTTGCCAGACGGGCCCTTTGGCTGAAGATCTGGTCTGCTGATGCTGCTTCTAAGAAAGCATTGCTCTCTTTGCCTTTTCAGGGCACTTCTTTGTTTGGGCCAGACCTTAAGGATCTGATTAGGGAGGTCACAGGTGTTCCCTCCTGCCTATGGTCCCCAGGAAGAAGACACCTACCAAGCATGATCAACTTTTTTGTTCCTTTCAGAATGAGACACGCCCGGCGAACCATGCAGTTCCCCAGGCTCCGCGTTCCTCCTCCAAGCCCAAACAACAATGGAAGCCTAAGTCCTCCACCAAGCCCAAGGCTTCCAAACTTTCTTCGGCATGACTCGCCGAACTCAGGTCCCCATGCCGCTGTGGGTGGCCTTCTGTGCCACTACTGCAGCTTCTGGGAGGACTCCGTGGTGGACCCGTGGGTTTTGCAGGTGGTGGTGGAGGGGTACAGGATCCTTTTCACCTCTCTTCCTCCCTTCCAGTTTTATCCTTCTCACACTCCTCAGCATGTAGAGAAATGCCATCTGTTCAACGGTGCCATCCAAGCCCTTCTGGACAAGGAGGTTCTGGAACCGGTTCCCGTTCAGGACAGGGGTTTGGGTTTTTACTCAAACCTGTTTGTGGTTTCCAAAAAGGACGGCAGCTGTCGTCCAATTTTGGACCTGAAGGACCTCAGTTCCTTTGTGGTCAAGACTCATTATCATCAGGAGTCCCTAAGGATGGTGATTTCTGCCTTGTCCCCTGGGGAATTCCTTGCTTCTCTGGATCTTCGGGACGCGTATCTGCACATCACCATTCATCCAGTGAGACGGCAGTATCTCAGATTTGCATGTGACAAAGGGCATTTTCAGTTTTCTGCTCTTCCCTTTGGTCTGACTACAGCTCCTCAAGTCGTCAATCGTGTTCTGGGAGCCTTAGTGTCCGTCCTTCCGCTGTTCTGGCCCATGATCCAGTTCCAGCCCAGAAATTGTCCTCTCTGGTGGGGAAGTTCAATTCCACCATAGAAGTAGTCCCGTTTGCCATGGCTCACACCAGGGAACTCCAGAGGTTTGTGATCTGGGTGTGCAGGGGTCAGCCGGACCTTCTGAAGATATCAGGATCCCTCCCTCTTCATGTGGAACCGGGTCTGTTGTGGTGGCTCGACCTCTTCAGTCTGCTGAAGGGAAGTCCCTCTTGGTGTCCTCCTGGACCACTGGGACGACTGATGCCAGCCTGTCCGGCTGGGGAGAGGTTCTGAGTCACCTGAATGCTCAGGGACAGTGGTCTCCAGAGGAATCTCTCCTTCCCATCAGCGTGTTGGAGCTTCAGGCAATATTATATGCCCTTCTCCACTGGACATGCCAGCTGGAGGACTGTCTGGTCAGGGTCCAGTCCGAGAATGCCACGGCAGTCGCTTACATCAACAAGCAAGGCGGAGGAAGAACTCTCATAGCTTGATTGGAGGTCAAGGCTATTTTGTCCTGGGCAGAGGAACATGTTCCTGCCATATCCACAGTTCATATTCCCGGCGTAGACAAAGTCCTGGCAGACTTCCTCAGTCGGCACACCGTGGACAGTGGAGAGTGGGAACTGCATCAAGAGGTCTTCAACCTCATTGTTCAGAGGTGGGGTCTTCTGTGCATTGACCTGATGGAGACAAGACGCAACCGGAAGGTTCCGACGTTCTGCTTTTGCTGGAGAGACCCTCTGGATCTAGCAGTGGATGCCATGTCCATTCCTTGGCAATTTCCTCTGGCTTACATCTTTCTTCCCATCCCCATGTTGCACAGGGTGCTATGGAAACTGTGACTGGAGCGCTGGCCGGTCATTCTGATTGCACCGTACTGGCCTCGGCAGGCTTGGTTTCCAGAGCTTTTGGATCTGTCCGTGGTGGAGCCCTTCTGGCACCCTTGCCATCCGGATCTTCTTCTACAGGGTTACCTGTGAAGGAGGATGTCCATCTTCTGGCGTTGACGGCTTGGAAATTGAATCCTCAATACTGAAGAAGAAGGGTTTCTCCTCTGGTGTGGTGGCTACTATGCTTAGTGCACACAAACCTGTTTCTTCTACGGCCTACCATAGAGTCTGGTCTTCCTTTCTGTCTTGGTGTGCTGACAAGGACCTATCCCAGGATTTTGATCTTCCTACGGTCCTGGCCTTTGTACAGGATGGTGTGGATAAGGGTCTCAGTTTGAGTTCCCCATAAGGTTCAGACATCTGCTCTCTCCGTTTTCTTTCAGCGGCACATTGCTAACCTTCCTAATGCCAAGGTTTTCTTCCAGGGCATTGATCATACTCATCCTGTCTTTAACCCTTTGAGTGCCAGAGGGCTACACAATGTATTGCATTGCAATGCATTCTGTACCCTTCTGGCACTCAAAGGGTTACAACACCCGCTCCTCAGTGGGATCTTAACTTGGTTTTGGGCGCTCCCTTTGAGTCCTTGGCTACTATTCCTCTACTCCTGCTGACTTGGAAAATAGCTTTTCTCCTGGCGCTGCAAGAAAACACAAAAATGGAGGCGCTCCTAGTGTAGTATATCAAGATGTCTTATGAATGGAAGTCACAATTGTTGTATACTCACAAAAGTGGTGCTTGGGGTAACACTTATATGTTCCCCAAGTATATATTCAGTAGGGATCTCAGGACCGTCCCAAAGGTCAACAGCAATGTTAGACAACTAACAAGGGCCGCACCTCACCATCATCTCAAAGAAGTACATAGAACGAAAAAAGAAGAAAAATAGGGCGCCCAATAGTGCCTGTAATCGTATAATACCACTCTGATATAAGATGTTAAGTGAAAATATACTCACAAAACTGTTGGCTGATAATTGAATTAAATCAAAATCAGCTAGAATCGCTTTAGGGGAATATAAACCTGTCCCCACTCAGGTACCTCCAAATGTTCCTGAATCAATATTCAGTTAGGGAAATCCAATAAAAAAGTGACGGCTGCTGAAGAACTTCCAAAATATAATTTTAATAATTAAAAATATATAAAATATATATATTAAAAGGACCAATTGCATAAACAATAGAGTAACGTTTCGCGGCCTAGACCGCTTTATCAAACCAACTGGTCAAAGACAAAGCAAAAGAAGCAAACACAGCAGCCATAACACTATTTAAACTTCCCTCCCCATCATTTGATTGGACATTAACAGGGTCAAAGAGCAAAGGTAAGGTCATACACAATAATGAATATACATATACGTATACAATCATCAAATTATAACCAAAATTACATAAACGTATATACATTATAAAAAATTTGTTTATAAAAAATGTGTCTTAAGTCCACCAACGATTAAAACTCATGTATCTAAAAGAAGTCTCCTGCTTCCAAAAAAAATCCCTCAAATTATACAATCCAAACACCATGCCAATCAATATAGATTCAAGGAACAAAATAAAATCTATATAGATCAATAGGTGAAATAGAGTAAAACAAGAAACCCCCCAAAAGGTAACCACAAAAATCATTAAACTCGATGTTCCACAGGAGCTGGAAAGCCACCTTTTCAAAAGTAAAGCTACAAAAATCTCGCTAAAGAAAATGGCATGTGTAATCCAATCATTCAAGATAAACAATCAATTACTGTAAATCAAATGACATAATACATAATAAAAATGAAACAATCAAGAAATAATTGTTTAGTTATTATTAAATTATCTAAATGAAATGTATTGTCGTAATACCGTGACTTAGAAACATTAGGCATCCTGTGAAAACGTGAATCTTAAATAAACTTTAAACATGTTAAGACGAATATAATTAAATAATAAATTGCCATTCATATTTGACAAAATAAGTGTGTTATAATACCTTGATTCATTCTGATCGTGACCAAGGGAAAAAGTATAGTAAAAATATAACAAAGTCCCGTACAACCAATCAAGGGTCTACAGAACTGGTGGTGGAGCCCTTCCGGCACCCTTGCCATCCGGATCTTCTTCTACAGGGTTACCTGTGAAGGAGGATGTCCATCTTCTGGTTTTGACGGCTTGGAAATTGAATCCTCAATACTGAAGAAGAAGGGTTTCTCCTCTGGTGTGGTGGCTACTATGCTTAGTGCACACAAACCTGTTTCTTCTACGGCCTACCATAGAGTCTGGTCTTCCTTTCTGTCTTGGTGTGCTGACAAGGACCTATCCCAGGATTTTGATCTTCCTACGGTCCTGGCCTTTGTACAGGATGGTGTGGATAAGGGTCTCAGTTTGAGTTCCCCATAAGGTTCAGACATCTGCTCTCTCCGTTTTCTTTCAGCGGCACATTGCTAACCTTCCTAATGCCAAGGTTTTCTTCCAGGGCATTGATCATACTCATCCTGTTTTTAACCCTTTGAGTACCAGAGGGGTACACAATGTATTGCATTGCAATGCATTCTGTACCCTTCTGGCACTCAAAGGGTTACAACACCCGCTCCTCAGTGGGATCTTAACTTGGTTTTGGGCGCTCCCTTTGGGTCCTTGGCTACTATTCCTCTACTCCTGCTGACTTGGAAAATAGCTTTTCTCCTGGCGATCGTGTCTGTTCTCCGTATCGTGGAGTTGCATGCTCTGTCTTGTAAACCACCCTTCTTGGTGCTTCTCACTTCGCAGGAGATTCTCGCGAAGGTGGTTTCTGAGTTCCACATTAATCAAGAGATTGTGGTGCCTTCTTTCTGCCCTGACCCTACCTCTGACAAGGAACGGGATCTCCACTTGTTAGATGTGGTGCACTGTCTCAAGTTCTGTGTGCACCACATTGAGTTTATTCGCCAGTCTGACTCTCTTTTGTAGTTCTTGAGGGTCCCAGGGCAGGGAGACCTGCGTCCAAAGTGACCATTGCGTCTTGGGTTAAGTCCACTATTCATAAGGCTTACGAAGTAAGTAAGAAGCCTGTTCCCTTTTGGGTCACAGCTCATTCTACAAGATCCATTGGGGCATCTTGGGCTTACAAGAATCAAGCCTCGGCGGATCAGTTGTGCAAGGCTGCCACTTGGTCATCAGTGCACACCTTTTCAAAACACTACTGTGTTGATGTGCTGGCATTGGCCGATGCCAGTTTTGGGAGGAAGATCCTGGAGGCAGTCTTCCTGTCTAGGATGTCCTTCATCTCTTCCGTACTCTTTCACTTTTGAGCCCTGTTAGCTCTAGTTCAGTGTGCTGTGTAACAGTTTCTGGGGTGTTTTTACCCTGTTTAGTGTCCGTTCACACTTCGTTTGTTATTGTTGGGCTATCTCTGATCTGATGGTTCATATATGCTCTGGTGAATTTGGGGGCCTGCGCCTGGTCCTTGCCTTACTTCCCGCCTCTGGGAAACTCAATGGTTGGACATCCCAAAGTTACCAGTAACCTATATTGGACAACAGAGAAAAGAGGATTTTAGTCTTACCTGTAAATCCTTTTCTCTTAGTCCATGTAGGTTACTGGTCTCCCACCCTGTCAAGGGACCATGCTTGGCTCTCCTGTAGCAGAACGTGGGGGTCCTTTCATGCTCACAGGAGTCTTCTTTCCCTTTTTACTACCTAGTCAATAGTTAGTGTCTCAAATTTTACTGGAAGTGATTGGCTAGTTGCAGCCAAGGAGGAAAGGTAGGCTCCATCCAGCATTCACTTCTAGAATTGTTCCTGCCTACATAAAGGGGCGGATTGCCTACCCAAAGTTACCAGTAACCTATATGGACTAAGAGAAAAGGATTTAACAGGTAAGACTAAAATCCTCTTATATTTACCACCAGGTTGATTTTCCTTTGACAGCAGGTTGTTTACATCCTCTGCCCAGCATCTGCAATTGTCCTGCATTCCATATGAAGTTGAGATCTGTTGGAGCACATTTGTTTTACTTCTGTCTGGACAATCAGCAGATAAGTGGTTTGTCTCTGTTGTATCAATCTTGCAGCTATACTGTATTCTTGCCAGTCTTATTACTGTTGGCATAATTGTGCTGTTTGTTTATCCTGCTCATTTCCCTCAGTGGTGCGAATGTTGATAACTAGCATTGTGCTTATGTATTTTGCTGTTCAGTGTAGCTTCCTTTCTTTTGGGTTCTTATAATTCTGATTCCTCCTGGTGCAGTTCTTCATATTCACAATGTTATATTTAATGATCATGATCTTATCTCAGTGTTTGGAATTTATCATGAAGTTAGTTTTTAATACTAGAATATTAGGGGTCACTGATATAGGATATTCCTTGTGCAAGTTATCACGTTAGTATTATTGTAGCTTATTTAGGTTTTGTTCCTCTTGCATTCTGCTTCTCTGTGATACTCTCCAGCATCACCTCTCTTTGCTTCCCAGGTCCAGTCATCCTGACCTCTCACTGGCTCAGCAGGTCAGGTGAGGTATATTACTTTGCAGTCAGCACCTTTAATGTGCCTTAGGCCACAGCAGTGCTGGACTTGGGGGGTCTGTGCTTCCCAGGAACAAACTGTAGTGCTGGTTTTTGCAAAACAAAGAGAAAAAACAGATAGCCCTGTCAAAACAAGCACTCAAATACAAATGCAACATATGGTTCCTGCACAGAAAGTGGAGAATAGATAAGGATAAAAGAACTATTAAATGAAAGCCAATTAAAGTGAAACAATATGACATACCTATTAACAGATGAAATTGCCAAGTCCTGCCACAAATACACCATTAATAACTAACATAAACAAATGACATCCATTGGTTAATTACCATATATTAAAGGGATAGTAATACTTAAAATGTAAAAAAATTTGTTGTAGGGTTTATCCCCCTGAGTAAAACAAGAGTACTCCCACTGCTGAAAGGTGTTTCATTCAAAAGTTATTAATTTTCAAAGTTAATTTTTTTAGGTGCAATATCACAGTGGCCTGAAATTGTACAGTGGTGCTGTTGCTACACGATCCTATGGAGATTTATGGTCCCGGGACCAGAGCTGTCCATAGGATCGTGTAGCAACAGCGCCACTGTACAATTTCAGGCCACTGTGATATTGCACCTAAAAAATTCAACTTTGAAAATTAATAACTTTTGAATGAAACACCTTTCAGCAGTGGGAGTACTCTTGTTTTACTCAGGGGGATAAACCCTACAACATATTTTTTTTTTACATTTTAAGTATTACTATCCCTTTAAATATACATATTCCAGGGTAAAAAAAAATTACAACGGACAATTGAACATGATTTGGGCTTAAAGGGATAGTAATACTTTGTTTTATCTTTATTGTATTTTGTAGGTTTTAAGAAAACATGAAGAACTATATACGTCTTATCTCATAACCTTTTATGGTTTGAGAGATATTCAAAAGCAAAGTTTCCCCTCCCATCCCTTTTACCTAGTGTACGCCATCTCTTCTCAGATGTGGAATCCAGTCCATAGACCAGACAGATAACAGAAGGGGACAGTCTTCTTCCTATGAGAACAATGAAAGCCCTGCCCCCCTTGACAAGTTTTTCACGTTTTTCCCTTATCTTAACTGAAGATTGTCCCTCTCTGCAGTCTACCTGGGCATCTCCCTTCTGCTGTGGCTGAACAGTGTTACATCAGTAAAAGGGGCGGGAGGTGATACTTTGTCATTGAATTACTCTTTAACTACAACTCTGACAGAATTGAAATAACACTCTCCAAAGTCCAAATACTATGATGATTAATTAGAGCTACTTTTATTATGAAACATTACTATCCCTTTAAAGCAGTCAGATATTTTTTTGGAAAGAGGCGAACTTTGGAACAAACATCAGTTCAAAGTTGGAAGCAGCCCTGTACCCACTTTTTGTCTATATGCAAAGCCGTTTTGCACCAAAATGGCTATTTTGCTCTGCATGCCCCAAGTTGTGGGCCATGTGGAAATAGGCTTTCTGGTGCAGTCTATATATGACATGGAGCTGTGGAGCTCTTTATACATCCTGTAGGCCTTCTCCAGGGGTAGAGTAACTGGGATGCACCACATGGGACGATCATGTGCCTGTATGTATTAAAGTGGACCTGTCTCCAGCCTAAGGTAAATTTAGTTTATTTTAGAGAGAACTAAAATCTGTCTCTATGTTATACTAGACATTTTCCTGTAAAATAAAAAGTTTCTGAGAAATTAACCTTCATATTTTTGTTGCACAGAATAGCACTTTATGCTAATATCCTACATAATCATGCTAATTAGTTATGTTAGATGCCAAACTCCAATTCACTGACATACCTAGATATACATATATACTCTGTACTAACACCAGTTTTTCAGTAAACTTTATTAGGCATATCTGCACTGTGGGTTTTCAAGATATCCCTGCTTGTTAACAGGTGAGTAATTAATGGCTCAGTCATTGTGATTTGGTCTACCTGTGCTCAAACCTTTGAATGCCAAAGGGGTACGCAATGCATTGTGAATGAGTTGTGCACCCCTCTGGCACTCAAAGAGTTAATCAGGGATGGTCTTAAAACTTGATATGTTGGTGTGCCATGAGGGCCAGAGCTGAGAATCATTGGTCCAGATTAATTACTAACAAAGTTGCGTTGCAATATTGGCACAGAACGGAAATGAAAGAGAAGGTAGTGTCCATAAATAAATGTACATGCTATTGTTCAATATGCTTGTTTATAATGAAAAGTATGTTCCGCAATGCACACCATCATATTCGCTTTGAAATCCAATTAAGTTTCCCTCTTCCCTCCTCTTTTGAGCACATCATGCTGACTCTTCTCAGATCTGAAAGTCTGCTTGACTGGATGGATTGCAATGAGGGACAATATTTTGTGAGTCAGTATAATGAAAACCCCGCCTCTTGATGAAGGAGGGCAGGTTTTTCCTTATGCTGACACAATATTGTTCCTTGTCGCTATATGTCTGTACGGGCTTTCTGCTCTGAGGTAAGTCAGAGTGTTTTGCCGAAAAGGGGCAGGAGGGGGAACTTTCCATTGGATTTTCAAGGCGAATATGAAGGTAAGGGAGTTGCGGAACATACTATTCATTATTGAACAATCACAAATACATTTATTTTTGGACATTACTACCCCTTTAATTAGCATAAAGTGCCACTAACAAATAGCTATCAACATATAACAAGTTTTTTAAAATTCTCTTTAAAATTAACTAAGTTTGTTTTAGCTGTCACTACCCTTTAGTACATCTGCCTCTGTCTGTGCATTGTTTTTATCCTTCCAAAATGTACTAAACTGGATTGAAAACTTTGATTTAAATGTTAGTCCTTTTTACATTCAATATGTTGCAAACAAATCATATTGACACTTTGTTTTTTTGTTTTTATTTAAAATAATTCTTTGCATATAAAGAGGGATATCCTTGTACCAATTTCATAAGTATAAGTGGGCAGATAGCTAGAGCGTCGCACAGGCCAATGTACTAAAAAGAGCCGGGGCAATTCCAGAGCAAAGCAGCTGCAGCACAGAGCACATATAAAAATTCCTCTTGATATAAAAGGTCTTTTATAACCACTTGAATGCTAGTGAAGTCTCCAGCTTATTGCTATTTAGATAGAAGTGACAGTGTTTTATTGTCTGTAAATGGGCAGATATAATATAGTAGACTTTAGATGATAATCTCAATACATTAAAGGGGATCTATCACCCCTATACAAGTTTGTCTAAAATGGAAGTTTATATGGCGACTAGCTGGTATACAATTGTAGTGTTTTTTTTGTTTGTTTTTTTTAATTCTTTGTTTAGCCAAAATTAAGCGTGTAAAGGCGATCCCGTGTCTTCCTTCCGGACAGACTACGGTTACATCTCTGTACCACAGTCTGTCACGCTTCCTCTCCTCCCCTCCCTCTATCCAGCCTCCTCTGATGACGGAGGATTTGGCCAGAGAGCGCTCCAGCTTACATACAGAAATCCTCCATCATCACAAGAGGCTGGATAGAGGGAGGGGAGGAGAGGAAGAGTGACAGACTGTGGTACAGAGCTGTAACCGTAGTCTGTCCGGAAGGAAGACACGGGATCGTCTTTACACTCTTAATTTCGGCTAAACACAGAATACAAAAATTTTAAAATTACAATTGTATACCAGCTAGTCTCTATATAAACTTCAATTTTAAACAAACTTGTATAGGGGTGATAGATCCCCTTTAACACTTTGACTGTCAGAAAGGTATCCAAATCAATGCGTTGAATAGCTCTCTGGCACTTGGAGAGTTAAAGGGATAGTAATGTTTTAAATTAAGTATATTGCTGAGTCTTCTTTATTATAAATGTACAGTCTGCACTATATTTAGTACCTTACGTTTACGTACTTCTCAAGTTATTCAATAGAAGGACCCCCTCCCACCCCTTCTGGCCGCCTGCCACTGAATCTTCATTCTGGTCCCTGGACCAGACGGATGCAGCGAGGGACAAATCTCAGCATAAGGGAAATCCTGCACCCCTTGATGAAGGAGGACAGGATTTTCCTTTGCTTACTGAAGTTTGTCCCTCACTGTGTCCATCCGGACCAGACAGAGCTGCAGCAGTGACATGTCCAGAAGGGGCGGGAGGTAGATCCTTCTATAGTGAATAACTTGCGTAAAAGTAAACTACTAAATATAGTGCAAACTGTTAAATTTATAATAAAGAAGACTCAGCAATATACTTAATTTAAAACATTATTATCTCTTTAATAGCACTAGCTCTGCACAAACGTTTAACCCCTTGAGTTCATTGCAATGTGTTGGTGACCTCTCAGGCACTCAGAGGTTAGCTCAGCTGTGTCTGTCTAGAACAAGATACAAGTTCAAGTTAAGGATTAGATTTTAGTGATCAGACCTTACAGGGGATAGCTGGAATTATCTGATACTGAAGATTTTTACTTCTTAGGGCTGTACGCACAAAAGAAAAGTGGAGGAGTTCTGGGGCAAACTATTTGCACTATAGGGGGAGAACTAAACATTTCCCAAATTCCCATTGATTTAAATAGGGATTTTTAACCCCTTGAATGCTACAGAAGTCTCCAAAGCATTGATTCGTAATGCATTGGAGACCTCCCTAGAATTCAAGGGGGTTAAACTTCCCATTTAAATCAGTGGGAATTTTCAGTTCTCTCCTATAGTGCAAATGGTTTGCCCCAGAACGCCTTCACTTTTCTTTTGAACATACAGCCCTTAGTGTTACTTTTAAATTGGTTAACTCTCTGAATAATAGTGACATCTCCAACACATTGCTTTACAGTGAGTTGGAGACCGCTAGCATTTAAAGGGTTAATCCTTTGAGAGCCAGAGAGGCGTTGCCATGTGTTGGATTCCTCTCTGGAACTAAAAGGGTTAAAAGCCCCATTTAACTCTTTGAATAAGAGCAGGATATGCAATACGATGTGTTACATACCCCACTTGCACTCAGAGGGTTGTCAGTGAGAATATTTTTTTTCTTCCCTATACAGAATTGCTCCAGTTCTATTTTATACATATGGCCCATTGACTCCCTACTCTGTTGTAATCAAATCCATGTGATTCTAGTGTCCTTCTGCCTCATGTGTATGGTACAGAGGAATGAGATGGGGCTGTATCTTGTTGTGATGTCTCCTCCTCCTTTCTTGTGATTCCCAGCCCTGTGACACACACACAATTCAGTGAGAGGCTTCCCTTCCCCTCTGGCTGGGCTTGGTGCTGCAGTCATGGCTGCTGATGGAATAGATGAGCGCTCTCCTCTAATTTCACCAAATTCTGGCAATGTGACACCTACCGCACCCCCATACATCCATGAGAGTAACTTGCGAGGTAAGCAAATAGGTTCCTAGCATTGTCCAGCCAAACAATGACTCAGTCTTTTCTCTGCATGTGTCCTCTAATTCAAACTCACTGGAAGGAGGAGGTATAGCCTTGCAGTGTGTGAATCACACAGCACTGTATTAGACTGCAGAGGTTTGGGCTATTGCAGCGTTTTCTGCTTTGTTTGCCTACGACATGAGGGGATTATTTATTAACCCATTGGATGCTAGAGACCTCTACAGTCCATTGCTTTGCAATGCATTGAAAATGACTTGCATCTAAGGGGATAGTTTTCTTTGTGCAAAATCAAAGTAAAAATATTTTCAAAAAGTAATTACATTGAAACCAGTTATATTTCACTTTTAATAAATGTTACCATTCATTTACAGTAGTTTATCCCCCAGGGAAAAATAGCCTCCTCAAAGCAAAATATATACAATCACCTGGTGTATATAGCTTGTAAAACTGTATTGTCTTACAGCATAACACTTCTAGTTTTGCAGACTAAATAAACAAACACAGTTGTATTAGACATGGTATTTAAAGGAGAATTATACCCTAGTCATAAGTGTTTCTAAAGACTTAATTAGCTAAGTGTCCTTCAAACAGTAGTCTGCTATACCTACGTATTATTTATGTTTGCATTTGATGTGCTGTAGTACAGTGCTATTTCTCAGTTTACAGTGTGATAATGACAATTGGCCCTCATGAGTCATTCAGGTTTATTGAAGTCCATTGTTTGGTGTGAGGGGTGTGTGATCTGGAAGACTACATACAAGCAATGCAGATGTCATGCAAACAATAGAGAGATAAACCTGATTCCTGTCTGAAGGGCACCTATCTAGGTATTATTCTTTTAAATTTAGAAACACTCATTCTTAAGCTATAATTATCCTTTAATTAGAAAAAGTGCAGTGGACCTATTCCTTAACCCTTTGAGTGCCAGAGTACCCTTCTGGCACTCAAACGATTAACATAAATAGTGGACATCTTGCCATAGTGACGTCCGCGCGACTGCGCTGTCAGTCCCTTCTGGAGCCGAACGGCTTCTAGCCACACCTCCTAGAGCCGGCTGGGACTGACCGAGCGGATGTCACTATATCAATATGTCCACGATCCGTCCTGCCTGTCAGCCGTGGAAGAAAAGGTAAATCTATTGAATAAGGTAATAATTATGGCGACTAGCGCTACTAAGCAGCTAGTCGCCAGATGGGGAGTTATTTAAGATAAACTTGTTATGCGGTGGTAGTTCCGCTTTAAGATTATGAACTGTCTTGCATTTACCCCTTTGGGTGCCAGTGTGCTGGCCAACGCATCACAATCCTTTTGCTGGCCACATTTTTTGGCACTAGAGGGGTTAACCCTTTGAGTGCTAGAGGGTACAATGTGTTGCGTGCCTCTGACACTCAAAGGGTGTTAAGCAGCTGTTGAATCAAAAGTAATAAATACATGGTCTAGCATCTTAGGAGAGTTACTTGTATATGACTTTATCTGGCTATGCTACAGAGTCTTCACATAGAAGAGGGTAATTAACTTCTCTAGCAGCCACGACCGGGGCGTAACCAAAGGGGGTGCAGTTGGGTTGGGGACCAGCATCCAAGTGGCCCATCCCCAGGGTCCAACAGGTTCTAGTTACTAGTCTGTGAAAATATTTTGTGTTGGGGCCCAAATAAATGTTTGCACTGGGGCCCTCCAATGACTAGTTACACCAATGAACTGCTGAGGTACACCAGAAGCAGATTCAGTTTAAAACTTTATTTCATTGTTTTTATTCTAAACATATATTCTAATATGAATTATTTTTCTAGTGAAAATATTTTAGGGATGTATTCAATAGGCTAAAGAGGTGCCATTCTGGGGCGCACCAACTGCACCATAGGGGGCAAGTGAAAATCCCCCTTGATTTAAATGTGGGTTTTAATAAAATCAGATTATTTTACCAGGAAGAATACATTGAGATTATCTCTTGTTTTCTAATGTCCCAGGGTATAGATGTTATTATTACCCAATTTAAAGTGGCACTACCACCTTTAAACAACTTTAGCTTCAATAACTCCCCATCTGGAGACTAGCTGCTTATTAGCTCTAGTCGCCAGACTGATTACCTTGTGTAATAGATTTATCAATTCTTCCGGGGCTGACAGGCAGGACGGATCACTGACATCTTTACATAGTGACGTCCGCGCGCCTGCTTTGTCATTTTCAGCCGGCTCTAGAAGGAGTTGCTAGGAGTCGTTTGGCTCCGGAAGGGACTGACAGAGCAGGCGCGTGGACGTCATTATGGCAAGATGTCTGTGATCCGTCCTGCCCGTCAGCCCCGGAAGAATTGATAAATACATTAAACAAGGTAATCATTCTGGCGACTAGAGCTAATAAGCAGCTAGTCACCAGATGCGGAGTTATTGAAGCTAAAGTTGTTTAACCCCTTAAGGACCATTGACGTGGCAGGACCGTCACGCTGGTCCAGCACTTAAGGACCAGTGACGGTCCTGGCACATCACCTACTTTTACTCACCACCATCCTGTAGGAGCGCGGTGAGTAATACCAGGGACTGAAGTTGATCCATCCAAGACCGGAGCGATCTCTTTCAGTCCCCTGTTCGGCACGTCAAAGTTTCCTATCTGATCCTTAAAGGACCGCACACCCCGGGACCGCTGATCCTTAAGGGGTTAAAGGTGGTAGTTCCGCTTTAATGGTACTCCTACTCTCTACCTCGGACGGATGAGTTGACTATAGCATTTGAGAGGTTTTAACACTTAGAGTTCCAGGGAGGTATCCAATTCATTGGTAACCTCTCTTGCATGCAAAAGGTTAAAGCCCTGATTAACTCAGTTTTCGGCCCTATTCCTATTCAGCTTACTAACATGAAAGTCACGTTTTCGCTCTCTTTGTTATCCGCTGTAGACTAATGAGGTTTATCACAGTAGCACACAAGGATTCCCATTAGAAAGGTTTATAATGGCTCTGGGAATGTGGGGTATTTTAAAGTGGACCTGTCACCCTAAGATAAGTTTAGTTAATTTGATATATAGTTAAAAACACGCAATATGTTACACTAATCATTTGTTTGTAATATAGTTTCTGAGAAGTTAACCCTTTGAGTTCCAGAGGGGTATGCAACGCATTGCTCTGCAATGCGTTGCCTACCCACTGACATTCAAATGGTTAACCTTTATTGGTTGGTGGCTGCTAACTAGTTTTTGTGCTGGGTCAGGGTTTCCACACACTGTGCTGTGAATGAATCTAGGCAGAGCCCACAACTGGGGACATTTCTCATAGTGCAGTAAGTCTAGTCTCAAACAGAGCTAATTAGCATACTAAGCAGGGAATTATCATAGAGTGCCATGCTGTTCCACAAAACAGTGATGCTCTCAAATCTACTTATTGAATAGAAGGATGGCTAGTACAGCATATAGATATATTTTAATTCTCTAGGTTGACAGATCCACTTAAAAGCTGAGTTTGTTCTTGTTTATGTATTGTCTTTTAAAGGGATAGTAATGTTTAATTTTTCAAGTAAAATAGAGTATTCTCCATTCTTTTTTTATAATGATGTGTAGCAAGAAAACATTATTAAACGCTGTTGTTTTTCATTTACAGTCTAATAAAGTTTCCCCCTCCCGCCCCTTCCACTTACTTCAGCAGCCTCAGCAAGCCAGCCTGGACAGAATGCGACGAGTGACAATCTTCTTCCAGCATAAAGAAAAACCTGCCCTCCTTCATCAATGGGGCAGGCTTTCCTTTATACTGAAAGAGGAAAGATTGTCCCTTGATGCAGCACGTCCGGTCCGCGGACCAGATTCCAAATCTGAGGGGAGGCTGCTGAAGTAAGTGGAAGGGGCGGGAGGGGGAAACTTTATTACACTGTAATTTAAAAACGGCAGCGTTTAATAACGTTTTCTTGCTACACATCGTTATAAAAAAGAATAGAGAATACTAGATTTTACTTGAAAAATTAAACATTACTATCCCTTTAAGGAAAAGTGTACAGGCATTTCTAGGTGCTGAACAAAGGTCTAGTGTTTATGGAAATTGACTCTTCTGATGTGCATTAATGCACTACTAAGCAGCTCTAACCATTCAAAAGTGTTGGCAGTTGTCACACGATGAAGTGTAACCCCTTAAGGATAGCACAGTCCAGGGGCGAGGGATGCTCTAGAGGACCACTGCACTTTTTTTGTTACAGAAACGTGATCTGTGATCACAAACATCCGTAGCGTGCCACGACCGTCCACCATTCCTTAAAAGGATAATAATGTTTCACAATAAAAGCCGCTCCAAATAATCTTCATAGTGTTTAGGCCATGGAGAGTGTTATTTCAATACTGTCAGAGTTGTAGTTCAAGAACTGTCCAATGCACTCCTTCTTTAAATTCTCTTTTTTTTTTTTTTTTTTGCTATTTACCTAATTTCCTTTTTACAATCTTTGTTGCACTACTTGTATTTCAAGAAACAGTTTTTTGATCCCTCAGACATGAAGGAGCAGTAAACTTTTCTTATGAAAACACATACTTTACAGAGCATTTCCTGGTGAATAAAACAAGGTCACTCCCACCACTGTCAGATGTTTTATTCAAAATTTATAGCAGTTCAAATAATCAGGAAGTGAATTTACTGTGTTTACTTCCTGATAGTTCTGACAGGAAGTGACAGGCAGTTTCTATCACATTCTGTGGAGAACTGTATGTCTCTGACTTTCTTCTCCATTAGAATCTAACAGGAAATCTAATTAGAATTTGACCACTAAAGGGCACTGTTAATGTAAAAAAACATGGGTTTAAACTGTAATAACTCTGGAAATATAAATCTCTCTGCAGTGGGAGTACCCTTATTTTACTCAATAAGAAAATCCCTACAATATATATTTTTTCATTAAAAAAAAGTTTACTGCTCCTTTAAATAGTTTAAATGCCCTTTTTACCTTGGCATTTCCTTCTTTACATTTGCATTTAACCACATTGGTTATGATCTACTTCTCTTGCATTTGTTCCCCAAGGGTATATAATGTTGAATAAGTTTATGTAACCTAAATTTTAAATTCTGACCATTTTCCCTCAGGATTTTTTCCCAGTTTATGCCAGTCTGTGTTACATCACTGTTCATCTACCTTAATGTTGGATACCATGTTTAGGATATTTGTTATCATAAGGTCCAATACATTGTGTCTTATCGGTACTTCCACCATTTCTGACAGGTAGCTATCTCTAAGCACGCTAACAAACCTGGTCTCATTTCTGCTGTTTTAAATTTGGATAGTTAAAATCTCTCAGAATTATAGTGTGCCCAAAATGTGCAAAATAGTTGGGCCTCAACATTCTCATCAGCATTTGGTGGTTTCTAGCATATACCCACCAACAATTTTTTTTTTTTTTTTTTTTAATAAACACCACAGTTCGCTTCAATTTCTACCCACAAGGACTCCACATTATCTCCAGTTGCCTCACAGATATCTTCCCTGAAAGGGATAGTAATGTTTTACAAAAAGCAGCAGCTCCAATTAATCTTCATAGTATTTAAGCCATAGAGAATATTATTTCAATACCGTCAGAGTTGTAGTTCACGAGTAATTGAATGATAAAGTATCCCCCTCCTGCCCCTTTTACCTAGTGTAAGCCACCTCCCCTCATATGTGGAATCTGGTCCACAGACCAGACAGCTCACAGCATGGGACACTCTTCTTACTGTGAGAACACTGAAAGCCCTGTCCCCATTGACAGGGTTTTCCCTTATGTTAATTGAAGATTGCCTCTCTCTGCAGTCTACTTGGACACCACCATGCTGCTCTGAGCTGAGTAGTGTTAAATCAGTAAAAGGGACAGGAGGGGGATATTTTATCATTCAGTTACTCTTGAACTACAACTCTGACAGTATTGAAATAACACTCTCCATGGCCCCAATACTATGAATATTAATTGGAGTGGCTTTTATTATGAAACATTACTATCCCTTGAAACTTGGATTCATATCTTGTTTCAGATATAGGCACACACCTCCCCCTCATCTGTTAATTCTGTCTCTCCTAAACAGAGAATAGCCCTCAATATTTACAGTCCAGTCGTGTATCATCCCACCATGTTTCGGTTATACCAATTGTAATGTGACGCCTTGTATCATAAGCTGGCTACCTCCTTTATAGCTCCTTTCTCCCTCAGAATAACACTCCAATAGTAAACAGAACCTCCTGTTCCCAAACATCAGCTGATACTTGATGAAGGGAAGAACTCTCTTTTATTGACTCAAACACACAGCTTATATACACTACAGAGACTCTTATCAAGATCAGCATGCAAACGAATACTTGGGACAGTGTTTCTATGCTTGACCAATCAGTCACCAGCACCCTTATCAAGATAAGAATGCAGATTAAGACTTGAAATTATACATTCTTAACTGGCTCATCAATAACCTCCTCTGATTGGTCAAGGAAGCACAGCAGGAATCAATTAACATTCCATAGCACAGACCTGGAGTATAGTGGAAGCAAAGCCCAACTCCCACTATCTCTGCACTCTAGCAATGTATTGGAAGCAACTATGGCTAAGCTCAGTCTATGGTTGTTAGTCTTTTGGGTAGAAATAGTCTGAAGACATGAGATCCCATATCTCTAACACACCAATATCTCCCATAGTCGCCACAGTTCCGTCACATCAATTATGTCCAAATACTCATTAACCACCAACAATTCCACCTCTCCCATTTTGCTTACCATACTTCTTTCCTATCCTGGAGGTCTTGAGCTTGCACCCTAAATACCTGAAATAATTTTTAGGGACCCCTACCTTCCTCCAACTTTGTCATTGGTACCAATATGTACCAAGACAGCTGGATCTTTTCCTGCCTTGTCGACAATATGCCGAACTCGAGCACCCAGGAGACAGCATACTGTTTGGTATTCACGTTCCTGGCAACAGATTACCCTATCTACCCTCCTAATAGTAGATGACAGCACCTGCCTTGGTTTCTGCCTACTCTGTCTTCCATCTAAACTGGAAGAAGGAAAGTTCTCCTGGCAGCTAGAGGAATCGTCCCTCTTCAGTAATGCCAATTCTGAGCTATCCTCCTCAACATCTTCACACAATCTTGCAAATCTGTTGGATTGAATCAGCTCAGAGCTGGCTTTCCTCTTCCTCTGCCCACTGCCTCCTCTTCTTTCTGTTACCCAGCTGCCTACCTGATGTTTCTCATCTACACCTCCTCCACTAATCCTACATACTAACTGCTCAGTGATCTCCAGGCTCATTTCCAGGTTTCCAATATCACAAAGTGTTGCAATATTTCCTTCCAGATCCAATATCTTAGTTTCTAAAGAGATAATTTGCTCACACTTGCTATAGAGGTATGCTCCTGGGAACCACTGCTCCAAGGTCTAAAGAGACTGCATCTTAGAAGAGGGAAAACTGAACTTCAAGAGTTCAGTCTCTTCCTTTGGGACCAAGATGGTGTGAAAAAGGGTCTCTTTTCAAACCCTTGTGTTGCTCCCCAATTTGTCCAATGGGATAGATTCATAGGCAGGTCTGCTCCCAGGAAATCATACATTATCCAACTGATTGTTGCACTTAAATATGAAATGTAGAACTAGTACGTTCCACTCCGTGGAAGGGCTATTCATTCCGTTTATATATTTTCACTCTTATTTACTCTTCATTATTCCCCAGAAATCAATTTAAAAAAAAAAAATGTAAAAGTAGAATTGAGCAGTTAGAATTGCTTGATTTATTTTAATAGCAATTTGATATCAGAGATGAAATAGGGAAGCAAGAAATAAATGTAGAATAATCACTCTTTTGATGCAGTCTTGTGATTTTTACTGTTTTATTTTTATATAATCTCTATTGCGGTCTTGGAATCCTGCACAACTAATAAATGGGGATATTCATATTGTTGCCAAGTTTCTCAATTACTTGGTCTGAGCAGGAGTTTTCAGTTCATGGCCTACATATGGTTTCAAAGTGAAGATCTCTTGGTTTTGCAATCAATCTTTGATTATATCCATGCAAAATATATGCCTTATTTGACCTGTTTAAAGGAGAGCTAAAGCTTCTTAATGATAACCACCCTTTGACCTTATCCAGAAAATGTCAATATCCCCTATGAATTATTCCCTTGTGCCTTTGTTCAAAAGATAACCTCTTCAATCAGTTGTGGATGATGTTATATCTATGGAGGAGGACATGACTGTTGCTAGCAGATCACAGAACCTCAGTTTCTGCTCACTGCACATAGTATGGTAATAGTTCTCCAAAGTACTGAAACTCTCTAGGTGTGGGTGGGTCATTTGAGGGTGGAGCTTTGGGCTGGTAGGTTTATTTGCAGGTGGAGCTTTGTTTGGATGTGCTCAGCAGAATCTTAGTCAGAGGAATAGAGAAGTGAACGTGCAGGTTGAAAATTTGGAAGACGGAAGCTCAGTCCATTAAAGGAACATAATTGTTTTATTTGAAAAACAATCTTAACATTCATAGTTTTCCTGCTCTGTAATGTAAGGATACACCTTTACTTCAAAATTAATTACAGATCAAATTGTCAGAACTAGATATTTGTTACTTTCACATTCTATGAAGAGAAGTAGCATAAGGGTTGGCACTCCCATATCATGCAATAGAAATGTCTGTTTTTTGGATGTTTGGGTTCAGCAGTTGACTACGTCAACAGAGCTGAGCCCTTAGACTTGTGTGGCACAGCCTGCATAATTACTTACCTGCCCTGAAATCGCCTCTCACATACACCCCAAGTGTCCCTCTTTGGGACCCAAATCCCTCTGTCCCTCTTTCCAACCCTGTTGTCCCTTTTTTGGGAGATCAGCCTGTGTCGTGTGTATATAAGTGCATCACACTGCTTCACAGCCATAAAACCCACATGAAAGTTTGTTTAAATGTCATTATATATGTGTTTATAAATTAGTCTGTGTAAATAAAATACTTTGGTGTTGCTGTAGACCATTTATTCAGTTACATAAAGATTTGCTAGTAGGTCATAAAATCACCTAAAAATTCTTGGTAATGCCCTGCCCACCAGCCACTCCCCGTGTAAAACCACCTGAAACAAAAGTGCCCCTCTTTGGACACTTGAAATGTTGGGAGGTATGTGCTCCTTCGGCGGCTTCCTGAACATTTTATTATTTATTTATTCTACTGCTTTTATGGAATATAACAGGGAATAAATAATCATTCAGATACTGACAAACTGGATGCTTTCACTGTAGGGATGATTTTGAAATGTAACGTATAGTCTTTAACTTGGTATCCTGTTTGAATTGCCTTCTATTGCCCATCCAAAGGTTTAAATCCCAGCAATTTTGCGTTTAATTAGTTGCTCTCAGTTGTTTGTCAGGAAGGAGGTGGTCCGTTTTTTTGGCTAGGTCCCTTTCCAAACTGTGTTGTTTCACATTGACTGTTTTGGTGGGGTGGGGGTCCACTTGTGGGCTCTGGGCAGATGCCCCCTCGAAACATTTAACAAAATGGTCCTGAAACGACTCACTGACAGTGTTCATGAACATTTGATTTTTATACTCTGAACCCTTTAAGTGCCAAAGGGGTATGCAACACATTGCTTTGGTTCCCCTCTGGCACTCAAAGGGTTAACTCCTTAGATGATAGAACGCTCAGATGACCTGTAGAACATGCAAGGGGTTAATGGGTTTATTGTTAAGGTTCCACATAGATTTACTTTAAAGCTAAGGGGCCCCACCACAATAAAAAGTATGAGAATATCTGAGCTAAGGTAATTCTGTAAAAATAAGATTTGATTTTATTAAATCTTTGGTGTAAAAGGCCCTAAAAAGAGTTTGCTTTTTTTAGATATGACGGCAGATAAAGGCAGAATTGCACGAAGAGCAGCATATCTGATATACTGCGTTTCATTGACATCATTCACCAGTACTTTTGATTTATTATTAATAAATAATTACCCTGCCTTGCATAGGCAAGTCTGGAAATGTGATAAAAATATAGTGTAAATGCAGCCATTTTGCAATACATATCCAGACAGTGTATGTGTTTGAATGTGTTTGCCACATAGATTTCTATGGGACACAACACACTGAACTGGGTGAATGGGATTGGCAGATCCTCTTTGTACTTGCTCATCGAAAGATAAGGGCCTGATGTGATTCAGCCATTAGCTGTTTAATAAACAGATCCCACAATCCTTTTTTTTTATTTCTACAATGGAGAAAGCACAGTAGTTGTCATTTTAACAGTAATTCATGAATTGGTTTTATAGATATTATATAATAAAATATTTCAACCTGCACTTGACCTGTTCAGTTCTGATGAGAATCCACCTAGTCCCTGTATTATGTGCAAAGACACACATCCAGTGCCTCACCAAACCTGAAACAATAGTGTCATTTGACTGCAGAACTATAATTATCGGTAATAATACTAAATATAATACAATGCTCTTGCCTGAAAGATATAAAATTTCATGAAGGAAATGATGAACTGCAAAACCTAAACCCACAATTAATTAAACTTAGATTTTGGATACAAACACTACAAACATGTGTCAAGCAACACATCATAGGCATACCTGGGAACTTCATTCCCTTGAGCTGCCGAAGAGGACATGTGCTGTTGATCAGGGGGATGTAAATGATGCTATTTGCACCATAAGGAGGACACTGCTTCATTGGGTGGGCTGGGCTTACTCTTCTTGTCTCAGTGTGGGTGGGAAATGGGTAGAATAGGGTGGAAGGAGGAGGAGAAGTGCACGGGAAGTAGGAGGAACAGAGTGGGAAGGAGGAGACGTTGGCAGAGTTTCAAGACAATGCCACCAACAACACCAGAAAACCATCCTCTGTCTCCGGAGATCCAGTAATTAATTGTAAAAACCTGAGTCTCTGGGCAGATCTGGAATGATGACAGGCATTAGGGACACCCACCTAGGTGAAAACTTATATTAAAGAAGACATTAAGAGCCACTTATTCATATAGTTATAATTTCCCTTTAAGCTGTGACTTGCTCTCTAAAATACAATAATCTTCCAATCAATTTGCTTTTCTCTTGGATTTATATGGCAGTCAATGTTTTTTACTATATTAATGACAAAAAGTTCTAAACATTGTACTTTGAAACTGCATATATTATCAGCACTTTTATCACAATATATGAATAAACATACCTCCCGAGGATAATGATCAGTCCTTTTTTATTTATTTCTTTTTCTCTCCCCACACTGAGGAGTTACTGTTGCACAGTGTCCTCGGAACAAAGACCGCAGATATGGTCACAGAGTATCCCATTTTATGTCACCACTCTGCACAGTAGTACTAGAATCTTGTACATTATAGTGAAACACATGGGCTGGTGGTTTACTAATTGACTAAATGCCCCTTTCCACTTGATTTAGGAGTGAGTGACAAATGTTTACTTTCCTACTTTGCATTATTTACTAATTGTATTACATATATAGGAAAAAGCATTACATAGTAATTTTATTTTGGAAATCGTCTAGGTCTGTAATCCCATTGTAGTTAATGGAATATTGTTAATGCAATCAATTCCACTTTCTGTGTATATCATCCCCCATTAAATCCTTTTTACATATTGAAATGTGTATTAATCTGTATACTTTACTTGGTTAATACAATTATTCTATATATTTATTCTGCAGGGACAGGAACATCTAAGGGCCCTGGCACCTATAAAATAAGAAAGATGTATAGAGATAGTTATGACACACTATAAATCAATCTCAGATTATTCTTTATACTTTTTAATAATGCTCTGTACCTTCCACACTATCAATATCCATGTAGATTTATAGTACTTATATTTTAAAGTTCCCCCTCCCGCCCTTTTTCCCATACATCACTCTTCTTCCCTCAAATCTGAAATCTGGTCACTTGACAGGATAAATCGCAATAAGGGACAATATTGTCTGTGTCTGTATAAGGAAAACCCTGAACCCCTTGATGAAAGGGAGCAGGGTTTTCCTAATGCTCATGTCACTTATTGTGATCCGTCCAGAGCAGCTTTCACATCTGAAGGAAGAAGAATGTAGTCGGGATGGGGGAGCATTAAAATACAATTACAATAAAAACTACACATATATGGACAAGTGTGGAAGGTACAGATGATTATTAAAATGTATAATAGAGTTAGAAGTCCCATTTAAATCTATGGGAATTTTTACTTGAGCCCTGTGGTGCAGCTTATTAATTACTTTTTAGCTTCACGAATAACACGCAAAGTATTTTTTTTTGGTTTTTTTTGTAGAGCATACCACATCTACAATGACTTCTTGCCATGTAACAGTTATATAATGTCATTCTCTAAGCTCCTCTTTAACCTTAAAGGTGGCACTATATGGATTATATCCTATTACACACACAGTACCAAGTGATATAATTTTTAACCTATAGGCTGCAATTTAATCAGCAGAAAAAAATAGCGGCGTGTCTGTTTTTCAGCTTTGTGTGATGAGAAAATATTATAAATACTAAAAAGTAAATAACATTTTCGCTGCTCATGTTGTTACAGGGGGTGTATGTGTAATGCATGGCACTGTGTTGAGTAAAACATGAGTTCACCCACTGCTCAGGAATGCTTCATTCAAAGGTGTCAAGGTTTGGCTGAGCTGCTTTGATTCTGCTGTCTGAGCTAATCTTGAGCTCTGCTATCCATTGCTTACTGCCTTCCCTGCTCTGGGTCAGGCTGAATCAGCTGACCTCTGTGTGATTACTCACCTGACTGTTATCAGCCAACCCTTCCAGGGTATTTAAAGCAGTTTGGCTCACTTCCTGATTGCCCTTGTGTCTGATTCTGGCTGCAAGCGCATTCTCCTGAGTTGCTAATTATCTGTGCGTGACCTGGCTTCCTCTGACGTCCCTTCTGGCTCCTGACTTGTTCCTGACATCATTGATCTCCGTATTCCTGACCCCAGCCTGGCTGAGTACCTGTCTTGGATCCTGACCCAGGTTTTCTTTTGGTTTACGCTTCTGGATCACAATTTTGCTTTGTTTGCTTTTGTTATGTTAAAAGGTGTTTTGCATTTTACATTTTTGTGTCTGTCTGGTTCCTGGTCCCTAACAAAAGTTACTATACCCGTCATTTTTCATTGTGGGATTGTTGCTCTTTTTGTCTAAGACTTAAAGTGATAGTAATGTTTCATAAAAACAGCAGCTCCAATTAATCTTCATAGTATTTGAGCCATAGAGACTGTTATTTCATTACTGTGAGCGTTGTAGTTCAAGAGTAATTGAATGATAAAGTATCCCCCTCCCATGCCTTTTATCTAGTGTAAGCCCCCACTTCTCAGATGTGGAATCCAGTCCATAGACCAGATGGCTCACATCAAGTGTCAATATTCTTACTGTGAGAATAATGAAAACCCTGCCCCCACTTGACAGGTTTTTCAGCTTTTTCCCGTAATTGAAGATTGTCCCTCTCTGCAATCTACCTGGACACTCCCTGCTGCTCTAAGCTGAGCAGTGTTACATCAGTAGAAGGGGCAGGAGGGGGATACTTTATCATTCAATTACTCTTTAACTACAACTCTGACAGAATTGAAATAACACTCTCCATGGCCCAAATACTATGAAGATTAATTAGAGCTGCTTTTATTATGAAACATTACTATCCCTTTAAAACTTTCTAAACAGTGCAATAGGGACAGGCAATTTTCCATCTAGTTATCAGTAGAAAATGTTGGTAATGATTAAAAGGGGACCTGTTATCTGCACAGCTTTAAACTGCCTATGTCTGCTTTTTATTTTACAAACAGACTAATAGTTTTATATATTTATGATTTAGTAGTTTGGGAATCATCTCATCAGAGCTTTGTTCAGTCTTTGCCCTTCAATTGTTTCAAAATATATCCTGACTGTTGGCAATGGTGCTGGAGTATATGAAGGTACTAGGTTACATGGTCTCTTCTCTGGAGACAGTTCAGTTTGCTGTGTTCCATATTCATGAAATGCAACAAGACGTTCTCAGGAACTGGTTCACTTGTCATGTCTCTGTACCTTCGGAGAAAGGAGGACCTTCACTAGTGGCTTCAGTGGTCTCATCCGTCTCTGGGACATCAGTCTGCAATTGCCGTGTGGGTCATAGTCATCATGAATGCCAGCCTGCTGTATTGGGGTGATACTCTGTGCCCCAGGAGGTCCACAAATGAGAACCTTTTAGCTATCAACGTCCTGGATCTGCTGCCGATTTGCTTCGTGCTGCAACATTGGTCCCAACCCCTTCAGGGGTCACAAGTTCAGATTGTCTAGTAATGCAAGGACTGTAGCCTACATTAGCCTCCACAGATGGACCAGAATGGCAACAACTTGGAACAAGGTCAGGCAGATTTTCTTATGTGTCAAGGCCCATGTGTCCACACTCTCCATGACTCACATTCCAGGGGTAGAGAATATTGTGGCAGACTTTCTCAAATGCCAGTGCCTGGATCCCAGGAATTGGGAGCTCAGACAGCGTGTAATCGATCATCTACCATCGTGGGTTCTCAACTGTGGGCCTCATGGCCTCTAGTCTTTTCAGCAAGCTTCCTCAGTTCTGCACCAAAGTCATGGATCCTTTTGGCTCTTTCATCAGATGCAATGGTCATTCCATGGACCTGTCCTCTGGTGTATGTGTTCCCTCCAATTCCCCTGATTCCCATGGTACTAAGAAAAGTCACAATGGAGCAGGCTCATGTCACCCTGAGTGCTCTGTTCTGCCCCTGTCAGGCTTGGTTTTGGAATCTTCTCAGTCTATCTGAGGCAAAGTGTTTTCATCTTCCCTTGTATACAGACCTTTTAACTCGGGGCCTGTTGTTCCACCTTTGGGTGGAGAAACTAGCTTTGACTACTTGGCCCTTGAGGTCAGCATCTTGAGAAAAACGGGGTTTTCAGACTTTTCTACTATGCTTCAGGCTAGAAAGCCAGCCCTTTTACACAAGATGTGCTGCCCGGGGCTCATGGCAGTGAACCTTTTTGGCTACCATGTAATTTTGACCTTTCTTCAGGATGGGCTTAGCCTTAGTTCCATCAAAGAGATTTCAGCTCTGTTCTTTTCCAGTTGTATGTCAATTTGCTCCCTTAAGTGCAAATTTTTTTGTCCAAGGGGAGGCTCATGCCTACCTTGTCTTTTCAAATCCCACTCCTCCTGTGTGATTTGACCATGGTGTTGGGAGTAGTTCAGAAGCCACCTTATGAAATATCTCTTAGATTTCTCTGCATTTCTTGATGCTTAAGAAGGCTTTCTTCTGGCTGTTGCATCTTCTGCAGTAGTCAAACTTCAGGCTTTGTACTCTAAACCTCCTCTTCTGTTTTTCACTGGACCAGGTGGTTTTGTGAACACATAAGATATGTTTTTTTTTGCCCAAGCTTGTTTTGGATTTTTACATCTACTAGGAAATTGTTCTTCCTTCCTTCTCTCAGGCTTCATCTAATAGACACATTCAGGAATTTGATCTGTTGGATGTGGTCAGGTGCTTGATGTGCTATTTTCCTCACATTCAGCCTTTCAGAAATCTGATTCCCATTTTGTTATTCCTTAGGGCCCATGTGAGGGCCAGTCTAAGGTTACTGTAACTTTAATGGATTAAAGTGAACATTCACCATATGTATATGTACTTAGGAAGAAACCTGTACCCTTTTGGGTTACAGCACATTCCACCAGGTCGGTGGGCATCTCTTGGGCCTACAAGATTTGGATAGCTGCTGAGCAGTTGTGCGTGGCAGTGACATGGTTGTTTCTGCACAACTTTGTCAAACACCACACACTACTGTGTTAAGGGGGATCTGTCACCCCTATACAGGTTAGTCTTATTAGTTAGATTATTTAGCAAATATGTTTAAAACTGCATTCATTTTGTTTTTTAAAAATGCTGTTTGGGCGAAAATGTTTAAAGAGTGTCTTGCACCCTACTTCTGGACAGACTGCGGTTACCTGCTCTGTACTGCAGTCTGTCACTCTGCCTCTGCTCCCCTCCCTCTATCCAGCCTACTCCGATGATGGAGGCTTTCTGCATGTAAGCTGGAGTGGTCTCATTGGTAGAGTTCGTTATCTAGCCAATGAGATTGCTCCAGCTTACAGGCAGAAAGCCTCCATCATCTGAGTAGGCTGGATTGAGGGAGGGGAGCAGAGGCAGAGTGACAGACTGGTGTACAGAGCAGGTAACTGCAGTCTGTACGGAAGTAGGATGCAGGGCACTCTTTAAACATTACTTTTCACCCAAATAGAGTGGCCAGAAGGTGTTACAGGTTGTGAACAGATCCTTCTTGGTTTTCTGTTTGTTTTCAAGTTTGTGACCATTGACTCCTGAAGTTCATATCATACCAGTTTTATCCTCTGGATACTGGTCTATGATGGAGCGATTTTTGGATAGGTTGGTGGAATTAGAGGTGTCTAAGGGGTATGTGATAGGGCCTTTTAATCCCCCCCCTTTTCTCACTGTAGAATAAATCCTATTATAGTGGCTCATAGTAAGTTCCCTAATAAAATTCGCTTGATATATGACTTGTCAGCGCCTCATTCCATCTCCACCCCTAGTCTAAATTCTCTTATCCCTTCGGAGGAGTTTTCACTAAAATATACTGCGGTTGATGATGCTATTCAGTTAATTGTGCATACAGGGAATGGGTCTTGGCTAAGCAAGGCAGACATAGTGTACACTATTAAGTTATTACCTCTACATCCATCCCTATGGTATTTGCACGGTATTAAATGGTGGGAGCGTTACTATTTTTCTTCACGTCTCATGTTTGGGGAAAAAAGTAGCCCCAAATTGTTTGACATTTTTGCCGACACACTTTCCTGGATGCGCTCGAACATACATAGTTGTCATCAGATAATCCATTATTTAGATGACTTTTTGATTATAGAATCTCCTCAACTTACACCAGTAGGTCTAGGGAAGATTAAGCAGCTTTTCTCTGAACTTAATGTTCCGCTAGCACTTGATAAATCTATAGGTCCTGTGACCAGGCTTTGTTTCTTAGGTATACAGCTAGACTCTGTGAGTATGGAGGCTAGTTTGCCTCCCGAGAAACTGGCTCATATTCAGGGGTTGGTTACTGAGTTCGCCACGAGGGATTCATGTCGGAGAGTGGAGTTGCAGTCGCTTTTGGGCACTCTGAACTTCTCCACAAGGATCATTCCTCAGGGTTGTTCGTTTACCTCACATCTGCTGACTCTGCTGTCTGAGGATCCTGATGCAGGGAGCATGGTGCCCTTCATGCCTCTACCAAGGCAGACCTGGACATGTGGGCTCGTTTTCTTAGACCATGGAATGGTCGCTCCATGTTTATACCTAGGGCTTCCTTGTCATCGCCTATGGTCACCACGGATGCGGCAGCTTCTGGGGGCTTTGCAGCCATTTATGGTGACCATTGGATGGCAGAGGCATGGCCCACCGAGGTTCTTAGGCTACCAAAGTTCAAGCTCACGTCAGCCCTTTTCGAATTGACTCCCATTGTGGCAGCGGCCATCATATGGGGACTTTTGTGGACAGAGAAGACAGTCAGGTTTAGAACAGATAATGAGGCCACTTAAGTCATCATGAACAGAGGTAGATCTTCATCAGCTATCATTATGCCATTTATAAGGAAGCTTACTTGGGTATCATAATATCATAAATTCTTTTTTGTATGTGTTTATCTGCCAGGCAGGAGCAATAATCAAGCTGATGCATTATCCCATTTAAATTTCCAGGCCTTTCATCATCTTCATCGTACAGCAGACCCTCTTCCTACACAGGCGCCAGACATCCAGTCTATGATGATGGATTAGGTCATGATCTCCGGGGGGCTCAAGCAATCATGCACCAGGCCTTAACAGTAAACACTCGGAGGTGTTATGACAGAGTCTGGAAGTTATTCCAGAGGTTTATCAATACTTACAGGCCTTGTCAACCATTCTCTGTTAGCACTTTTTGTTAGCTTTTATTTCTTTTTGTCACTTTTCCTTACACCTGGCTTACAGCATGATTAAGATGTATGTATTGGGTATTCAACATTTCTGCCTCATTGATGATTGCAACCTTAGGTCCTTATTGTCATGTCACCCTGTAAAATTAGCATTAAGGGGCATCATGAAATCGGCACAGCATAAGAATAGTACCTGGTTACCTATAGATGGTAAATGATTGTTGGCAATCATTTTTTTGGCCTTCTATGGTTTCATGAGACCAGGGGAAGTAACGGCATCCAGAGTCACAGGAAGTTACTTACGTATTAAGGACCTTAAACATTCTATGGATTATTATGTTCTTTCCCTGCGTAAATCCAAAACCAATCAGGTGGGTCCACCAATGGAGGTATATTTCCTACACTAATAGGGAAACCACAAGATAGCCCCCTATTTCCTTACTACGATAAACCACTCACCACTTCTATTTTCATACAATACATTAGGAACATCATTACTAGATTAGGCTTGGATCCCCGCGGGTTTTCTGGCAGCTCTTTTAGGATAGGGGAGGCCACCTCAGCCTCCCGTAATGGGATCCCGGTGCATATCATTAAGAGTCTAAGGAGCTGAAAATCGTCCAGTTATATGTTGTATGTACCGCATCCCATACCAGAAGTTAGGCATCTGCTGGCTTTGTAACATGTATATGTGATGGCTATTTCTCCAGACAATCAAGATGTGGACTTGCTCTCTGTGTGATAGATTTGGTTATTCTTGTGCCCTCTCTTTAGGTCTTCTGTATGTCGGACTGAGCACTTATACTGCCAATTGTTATCATGCTTAGATACGATTAGGTCTGACCACAAATGAAAGGCTGTTGGTTAGCCTGGCTTTGTGGGAGGACCGAGTTCTGCTTCTTATGCCCAGATCCTAGCAGCAATAGGTAGCAGGTTTCCGTTGCGTATCTGGTTACTCAACCCAATTTTCCCCCCTTAACTTCTAGACTTCATTATTTACTATTCACTTCTCAGGTAGGCCCTCTCTTTAGGCCTTCTGTACGTCGGACTGAACACTTATACTGCCGACTGTTATCATGCTTAGATACGATTTAGGTCTGACCACAAATCGGTAAGTACACAAAAATTCTCATGATGATTTATAAAAATATGGATTTTGCCATGTAAAGGATATCAAATGATGCAAACCTGATAACCAGTAGACTTTGCAGGAGAACTGGAACCCTTCAACCCTCAGTTGTGAGATACTTCAAATGTGTATAAAATGGTTGCATAGAATAGAATCTGCAGCCTGGAATTAAAATGATAAAGAGTATATTAAGAAAAGAAATATTTATTCAAAAATGACTCCATTTGATTCAATTATTGTATTTAATTTGGAGGTAGGGCAACTATTGTAGCCATGCCAAAAAGTGTGTTTTGCCCATAATCTGCATTGTAATTATGCAAAGCAGATTGAAGGTTCTAAGACCCACAGCGTAATCTTCGTAGCAAACTGCCAACCATAGGAAATACGAGACAGTTGTCTCCGTCAACACGTATATTTCGTATTAAAGGGCCTTTTCCAAAACAACCAGAAGAAAAACTATACATTATATATCTAAAATGTCACTACTTTTTTTGAAGAAAAAAAAAATGTTCAGGGTGGTATATGCAAAATAGTGTATGCTCTTTGTAATGAAAGTAGGGCATGTAGGATGATGAAGAGGTTTGAGTTCCCACTGCACCAAAGAACAGTTGGTCACAAGACTATCATTCCAGGGGGTTGTCATGCCCCCCTTTCCCTGGTCCTCCTGTGCCCCCCACTGATCTAAGATTTGCTTTTTGGTTTAGTGGCTATTTTGTCATATTTGTGCTTAAAATGGCTCCTTTTTCAGAAAGTGAATTGTATGATAGTGATCAGCTGTCCACTATGATAACAAATCACAAAAGATAGACAATGCAAATAATATCTATTGAATGTATTGTTCATTATTGTGTAGGAAAAATTTGATTCATAATTACATGACAACGTTTGTTATGAAAAATGTATATTCTAGTGCATTTCCTGTTGAGTAGAACATGAGTTCTTCCTCTGCTCGGGAATGATTCATTCAAAAGTTACTATAGGTAACTTTTCATTGTGAGATTGTTGCTCTTTTTGTCTAAGACTTAAAACTTAAAAAAGAGAGCACTAGGGACAAGCAATTTTCCATCTAGTTATCAGTAGAAAATGTTGGTATGGTTAAAAAGGCACCTGTAACCAGCACAGCTTTGAACTGCCTATAACATCAGCTTTTTTGTTTTGTAAACATACTAATAGTTTTTTAAATTTTTGATTTAGTAGTTTGGGAGTCATCACAACAGAGCTTTGTTCTCTGACTTGGTGAGATAAAACCTGCATAATTATCTACTTACATGTCTAGAGAACCACCTCTCTCCACCTTTTAGTCTGCTAGAACCTGTGTGTTTCCACCGGGGATGCGGGGTTGTAATAATTATGCAGATCCTTTAACGGTCTTGTATTACCCCGCAGGAAAAACACTACAATATGTATTTTTCAAAATGAAGTGTTACTGCTCTTTTTAAATTGCATGATATGTTATAGTTATATAATTATATTGGAAAAAAATGTACAGTGTTGCCCATAACAGTAAGGTACAGTATGTACACACATTCACTCACAGTAACATACATACACACTCAGTCTCGTGTAAGCACATGCAGTCTCACACATACATGCAGTCCTATACACTCATACTGACACACACACACACACACACACACACAGAGTTACCTGTCCCTCTGCAGTCAGTGATGAATCCCATGAGGAGCAGAAGCTTGTGAAATTGTATGGTGGGGTGTGCCGGACCTCCTCATTGTAAAAGCAGTTTGCTGTATCAGTAACATGACCTCTGTGAAGGAAGAAACTTTCCTATACATTGTCATCTCTCTGTTTCGACAGTGTCAGTGCTGGGCGGAGAGACTGAACAGCTACTTGTCTTTGAAACACTAAGTTGCAGGGATTGCTGTCAGGCACATTCAAATAGTTTCTCTGCCCAGCACTGACTTTGTATCACTAGTGGGATAGCTGACCGTACACAAAAAAGTCTGTCCCTTCATAGAGGCTATGTTACTGCCGGTTCAAATTGCTTGTATACCGATTTGGGCAGATGTAGATGGAACTGTGTTCAGATGTAGGAGGGCCCTGAGCAAACTATGTCGAGTAAGTATGAACTGTCTGTGTTGGTAGCAAAAAGAGGAGGAGGCAAAAAGGCTAGCTGGCATTCTGGGATATATGAGGTGATGAAAAGGAGAGAGATGATGAATACGTTTATGTATATCTTTATTTATATGGCTCTAAACAGTATATGCAGTGCCTTACGACAGTAGTATGTTACAATAAATAAAAGGGAATAAAACAAGTGTCACAGTCATAGAAACAATAGGAGAGATGTCCTTGCCCCAAGGTGCTTACCGTCTAAATGGGTAATAGGAGATAGACAACAAGGTATGAGGGTGTTAAGTGCTGTGAGTTCAAGTGCTGAGTTTGTCAAAAGGTTGTTCATGTTACTATGCTCCAGAAGATAGGATTTCAGGGTTGACTTAGACAGATGGGGAATGTTCAAGACGTAGGGAGAGATATGGAGTTCCATAGGTAGGGAGCGGAAAGTGAAAAAGGTTTGAGAGAGCAGAAGATGTGGATGGTGTAACAAGAAGAGCATTGTGCGCTGACTGAAGGAGTTTGTCTGGGAACATAAGAGGAGATTAAGGAAGAGATGTAAGAGGGTGGTTTGGAGAGCATTAAAGGTAAGAAGAAGGACTTTGTAAGTGCTATTTTGCCAAATAAGGAGCCATGTCAGATGTTCCATGAACTGTAATGGTGAAGCTGGGTGTTGGACAAGATCTTAGAGGGAAAATGAGAAGTTTGATTTTGGACTTTTATCTTCAGATGATAATGAACCATCCAGGAGGATATGGCTAAGAGGCAGTCCGAAATTTGTAACTGAATTTGAGATTAAATATCAGGAGTGGATGTATACATTTGGGTATTGTCAGCATAGAGATGATACTTGAAGCTAAATGAATTAAAAAATTCACCCAATGAAAGGGTGTACTGGGAGAAAAGTAGTGAGCCTTGAAGCACCCCCCCAGACAGGAACTGTAGAGGAGATGTTATTGAAATAAGAACCAAAAAAGGAATGTTATGAAAGATAGGAGGAGAGCCATGAAGAAGCTTGATTGCGGAAACAAAGATTGTGAAGAATCTGAGCAAGAAAAGAATGGTTAACTGTATCAAAGGCAGAGGATAAGTCGAGTAGTTTAAGGATAGGTAACTGGACTTTGGATTTTGCAGTCTGGAGATCATTAGCCACTCTATAGAGAGCTGTCTCAGTTGAGTGACCACAAAAGACAGCAGACAAGGCGTTCTAAAAGTTTTGAAGTAAGCGGTAGAAGGGAGACAGGTTGATAGAGAGACAGGAGGAGTCGAGGTTAGCCTTCTTGAGTAGGGATTTGATTTGTGCCTGTTTAAATGAAGAAGAGAAGGTGCCTTTGGAGATAGAGGTGTTGAAAATGTGTGTTAATATAGGTGTAAGGACTGCTGTAAGTGGGAGGGCATGGGGTCCAAGGAGCAGGTGGTGAACTGGGTGGATAGGAGAAGTTGAGAAACTTCTGCCTCTTACTGAAGTAAAATGGTCAGAATATGATGAAACTGGTTTGGGGAGAGAGAGTTCGGGGAAATTATCGAATAATAGAAATCTCTTTTTGAATAGATTCCACTTTGTATTTGAAGTATCGGCAAAAGCTTGTGGAGAATGTATGGAGTGAGAGGTAGATGTGGAACGATGGAATCAGAGACTGCAAAAAGATGGGGAGGGTTAGATTTGTTGCTGTCGATTTGTGTGGTTTAGTATTCCTGTTTAGCCTTTGATAAGGCAGAAAGTGGATGAAATCTGCATGTGAGCGAGGTTGTGAAACAGTGCAGTCATATGTAGGGTTCTGTGAAATAGGAGAGGCCAGGCCCAGTCAAAATAAACACCCCTATAAAACTCACTGCCATGGCTGGAAGTAGCTGCCTGCAAATCAGTAACTCTTAGAGCATATAAATGTTTTTTCTAAAATATGTAATTGATTCATGCATTAGGGGTATCCAAGTAATTATTAAGGCAGTTAGTGCCCAATAATAATGAGTTTAAAGTGTTGTATACTGAGCCAGACCACTTATATATGTGCCTTTGTCTTCAGTCTTCTAGTAAAACATGCAATGCAGTTAAATGCGTGACTTCTCACAACGGCTTGTACTGGAGTTTGTGTCTAAAGATCTGATGATTGCAACTTCATGCACAAACAATAATAAAAAATAATCTTCTAGCACTGTAAATACATTTGCCAGCATTAGAGTATATAAAGTTGAAATTAACCCTTTGAGTGCCAGATAGGTACCCAGCGCATTTTATTGCAATCCGTTGGGTACCTCTCTGGCATTCAGTCGGTTAAAGCCTGGATTGCATTGCAGTTAATAATTTTATCAAGGGTTTTATTTACAAATTCTTCCTTAGATTTTAATTGGAATGTTAAACAAAACTATAAAACTCTTGACATCTGCAGTATAATCTAGGACTTAATTAGTATATAATCATTTGTATATTATAAAAGAAACTGGCCACATTAAACCAACAGATGGTCTTTGCAGGGGCATTGGCATTGTGCTAGCCATACCCACAACTCTGCTTGGTGGGCATGGCCAGCACATTAAGGAAATTCCCAAAAATTGGTGTTCTAAATGGTTGGCTTCTCTGCCTAGTGGGAAATTCAACCTTTTAGATAGGATAAAACAGTTCTACCACACTTAAAGGGATAGTAATGTTTCATAATAAAAGCAGCTCTAATTAATCATCATAGTATTTGGACTTTGGAGAGTGTTATTTCAATTCTATCAGAGTTGTAGTTCAAGAGTAATTCAATGATAAAGTGTTCCCTTCCCGCCCCTTTTACTGATGTAACACTGCTCAGCCAGATCAGAAGGGAGGTGCCCAGGTAGATTGCAGAGATGGACAATCTTCAATTAAGATAAGGGAAAGACCTGAAAAACTTGTCAAGGGGGGCAGGGCTTTCATTGTTCTCATAGGAAGAAGATTGTCCCCTGCTGTTATCTGTCTGGTCTATGAACTGGATTCCACATCTGAGAAGAGATGGCTTACACTAGGTAAAGGGGCGGGAGGGGGAAACTTTGCTTGTGAATATCTCTCAAACCATAAAGGTTTGAGACATAAGACTTATATCGTTCTTTGTGTTTTTTTAATGCCTACAAAATAAAATAAAGATAAAATGAAGTATTACTATCCCTTTAAAGAGAGAGTAATGTTTCACAAAAACAGCAGCTCCAATTAATCTTCATAGTATTTGGGCCATGGAGAGTGTTATTTCAGTACTGTCAAGAGTTGTAGTTCAAGAGTAACTGAATGATAAAGTATCCTCCTTTCACCCCTTTTACCTAGTGTAAGCCACCTCCCGTCAGATGTGGAATCTGGTCCTGGGACCAGACAGTTCACAGCAAGGGACAATCTTCTTACTTTGCGCATAAGGAAAACCCCTCCTTCTTGACAGGTTTTTCCTTATGCTTACTGAAAATTGTCCCTCTCTACGATCCGTATGGGAGTCTGGACAGTCTTGCTGCTCTGGAGTGAGCAGAGTTACATCAGTAAAATGGGTGGAAGAGGGATATTTTATCATTCAATTACTCTTTAACTACAAGTCTGACAGTATTGAAATAACACTCTCCATGACCCAAATACTATGACGATTAATTTTAGTGGCTTTTATTGTGAAAATTACTATCCATTTAACTTTTCTGGGTTATAGAAACCTCTGTTCAAAGAACAACTTCTGTACTTTGTTCACAAGTGTGAAGAATTCTGTTGGGACATTTACTGGCAGCCAGGAAACATTTGTTAAGATTGAGTTGGCAAGAAAATGGCATAAATGTGTCTTGTCTTGTGATTACTTAAACAAGGTTTCTTCGGTTTATTGTTTAGAGCATGCAGACTATATATTTTTTTCCCCTCTGGATTGAATGTTTCCTTCTGTGCCATATATAAATATATACCCCTCCTATTTTATATAGATAATACAAATATATGAAAAAACAAATGTTTTCATAATTTTGCCACTGATTGTTGGCATGTAATTTGTGTAATTACTGTAAAATGCCCCAAAATACATTTTTACTAGTGCTACAAAAACACCCTTCATGTGTATGTTTTGTTACAATTTAGTAGGTCATGAACAGGGACCATGCCCCAGGATGTTTAAATGTCAACCCTGTGAACTTCATAGGATTCCCATTAGGTAATTTCTAACTGCTGATACTCTTGTCCCAGCACTAAGAAGGTAAAGCCAGACTGTCTCTGACAGCCTGAACACAGGAGCATGCTGCTGACACAGACAGCACACCCTGTGTTGCCATTGCAATCCAATGTATCAAAATTGGTCATTATTTAAAGTACAATGCTAGTAGCTGATTGGATACAACTGATTGGATACAAAAGCCAGACAGAGTTTCCTGATGCTTGAAATGGAGCTCTGTCATGACTGACAGTGCTCCCTGTCATTTATAGATGGGACCACATATATGATAATACAGGCTTTGGGGTGATATACAAGTTTAAAAGCCCGTGTGTGTGTGTGTAATATAAATAAAGTAAGGATGCATTGCTGTCTAGCCACAAACCATATGGGGTGAGAGAGAAGGGGGACATAGCTGTTGGTCGTGGGGATTTGATAGGAGGGTCTTACTTTACATAATAGGGAAACCTTTAAAAAGTATGGTATGCTAGGGAGATGCTAACAAAGCAATGTAGCGTTTCATGAGGTAGGAGCAGCTCTAGTAGATGGGAGCAGCAAGTAGTAATTATAGAGAAGAAGCATAAACTGTGCCAGAGTGGGATCTCTAATTAGGGATTTATCTAGAGACAAGGATACATCAAAAAGTCTACTGTCAGGATGTTCCCCATTAACCACTGGATGTTAGATTTCTCCAGTCTTTTGCTTTGCAATCCATTTGAGATTTCTTTAACATGGAAGGAGTTAACAATTCGTTTATATGTGTGAAAATCAAAATGCCCATTGCCTGCCAAAAGGCTCTCACAAGTAATCCTTTTCACCAGAAGATTAGAACCATATTCCCAGCTTCCAAAGAGTTAAACTTTTTACTGAATTTTTTTTCTTTCTTTTGAACAAGGCTTTCGTGCTCCTTGCTTTGATGCCTGTGTCACAAAATGCCATAATAATTTCACTAGTCTGTTGCTCAAGTCCGTGTTTTCTACCTTCCACCCGCAGTTATGATAATGTCATGTGAGTTGGTGTCAATTCAATGGACACTGAACCATGTGAATTTAGTCACTAACATTTTAGTGAGAGAATGCTCACAAGAAATGAATGCTAAAATACAACTTGTATGAATATATCAAGGATTAGGTCTCTTATGATCAGCAGAATAGATTATAAATTCTAGGGCAAGCCAACTGCACCAAAGAGGAGAAATAAACACATTGATTTGAAATGGGTTTTTAACTCGAGTGTTACAGATGTCTGCAATCCATCGCTATCCTCTCTAGCATTCAGATGGTTAAAGTGGACCTGTCACCTTCAGTTCAAGTTCACAAAAGGAGCAGTGTGCAATACGTTGTGCACCTGTCTTAACCTAAAAGGGTTAACCCTTTGAGTGCCAGAGAGGTATGAAACTCAAAGGGTTAAAGGGATAGTAAAATATCTTTTAAATAAAATGTAATATTGTAGATATTACAAATATAAACTAACTGATCCAATGTCACGAATACTCAAAAATAAACCAGAAGTCAGTATGGTATGTAGTAAAATCACCTTTATTAAGCAGTATAGGAAATACACGGAACAATAAGGATGGCAGGAGCAGAGGGTAATCAGAGAAGCCAGAACCACTGTCAGAAATCAGGAACGGCCTCCAAGTAGACCTCACTGCTAGAGACTAAGCCCAAGGCCACTGGTAGTCTCAGGGAGAACGAGAGAAGACACAGAGCTGCAGTATCTAGAGATCTCCCATAGAATAAGTAACCAGGAGACTCTTACCTGACTCACGCCTGCAGTCAGTACTAGATGGACCTAGATCTCCCGCTAGGGAAGGCCTCCACTGACCCACGCCTGCAGTCAGTATAAGCGGTCTTGATAAGGATCCTCTGAGTTAGGCCAGCCAGGATGACCGAGCCCAAGGTAACGGCAAACGTGTAGTCAGACAAGCCAGGGGTCAATACCACTAGCCAGGGAGGCAACATAGCGAGGGTAGTCAGACAGAGCCACAGGTCAGCACCAGATTGGATGGTCAGACAAGCCGAGGTCATACACGAACACCAAAGAAGAACTAGGAAAACTGCAGCAACACGAACGTAAGGGTGACTGGACTGACTGTCCATTGCTCTTTTAAATCCACCCAGGAAGTAGCAAAGAGGAGGCTCAGGTGACCCCAGGTATAAGGAGCACTAGCGTCAATCAAACTGACACGCGCCTGCATATGACGCAGCGGAACGATGCTGTGTGTTGCGACCAGCATCCTCACGAACAGTCGCACCGCTTGGGAAAAGGACACGGCCAGCAGCGGGAAGCACCAGGCGTGGCCCGGCAAGATGCGGGTAGTGCCGGAACGCCACTCTCGGACCTATTTCCCCAGTAGCGCCCAGCCAGAAGACGCTGTGACTAAGGTAGGAACTGTGACATCCAGGTCACATCTCTCAGACCTCTTTAGTTTGAGAGATATACAATGTTAAATTTCCCCCCTCCCTCTCCTTTCACAGACCTCAGCTGTAAAGCTGATAGGAGATTCGAGTTGTGCGACTTGATGGCGGCTCTTCAGCAGACCTGAAATACCACAAATACTTCACTGGAAAAAGAAATGTCATTGGAACGGTCTACAAAGTGTGCTTGCAAACCGGGCAAACTTTGTAGACCGTTCCAATGACATTTCTTTTTAGATAGTGGTATTTCGGCTCTGCTGAAGAGCCGCTGGCCGGTCCCGGAACCAGGATCTCATGATGTCAGCTGTAGGCTGACATCTGTGAAAGGGGAGGGAGGGGGGAAGTTTAGCATCGTATATCTCTCAAACTATAAATGTTTGAGTGACGGGACTTGTATTAGTTAGTTTATTTTTGTAATATCTAAAATATTACATTTTATTTAAAAGAGACATTACTAACCCTTTAAAGACTGTCTATGTATCATGTAATACAAAGGACCAACAGATATATCAACAGATATATCCGGTATTCTTTATTGTATTTCTGTATGTGAGCTCTGAGTGCAGTACTGTATTCTTATACAAGTAATGACACTATCCGTGTAGCACAAGGCTTGCCGTATTTGCTTGAATACAAGGCAAGGTTTTTTTTCATGCATTTTTAGCTCAAACTATTGTTTTAAACATGTTATAGGAGCTTTTTCAAAATCACCTATATGTTAGTGACTGTTCCACTTTAATGGTAATGGTGAAACATTGATAATAAGATCATATGGAGGACTGCAACTATTCAAACATTTTTTTCTGTAAGATTCCTGCTTTAATAAGCCATATAAAGATTGCAACTGGAGGACTGCAACTATTCAAACATTTTTTTTCTGTAAGATTCCTACTTTAATAAGCCCTATAAAGATTGTAACTGCACTAAGGAAGTGAAAAATAATGATCACATACATTACCTGGCAAATGTCTCCTGATACAAGTGGGACACATAATTCAGACTTGATTTACCTGTACTGTCTAGCACAGTGGTTCTCAACCCCTGCCCTCAGTGGCTATTAACAGGTCAGGATTTGAGAATTTCCTTTTAAGAACACAGGTGAGTTAATCAATATGACTGAGCCTCTGATCAACACACTTGTGTTCTAGCAGGGACATTCCTAAGTCCTGGCCTATTAGTGGCCACTGAGGGCACGGGTATCGATATATTTTATATTGTTAACCAATTGGACTGGTAGAGTGACCTTCAGCACATTGCAGAGCAATGCTTCAGGCACCTCAGGTTTTGTGGGGATTTTATTTGGAAAAAATAAAGTGGCTCCTCCTAGCTGGACATAGTATGGATTTCAAGGCTAATTTCCAATATGTGTTTTTCTTTTTTTTTTTTTTTGTAATATAATGTATTGTTCGATTGAGCGTGCTTCACGGGCACTATCAACCTGCTACCCCATCTTTTGTTCAGTCAGTGCACATCACTTGCATTTTTATTTACTGATCTTTTTATTATAGAAATGGTTTGTTCAGTCGCTCTCTGCAAGTACTGTAGCACACTATTTTTGTAATGTTTTATTAGAGTCACTTTTTTATCATCTAATCTTTTGATTGAGCACAATTTCCATGCAAAATCAACCCTATTTTTTTTTTTATTATTATTCGATAGAGCTAGCTTCAGGCTAAACTAAGTCTCCAAATGTAGAAAAGGCAATAAGTTATATATTTTTTTGGCAAAAATGTATCTGAATTTTAAAACTTGATAATTTCCTAGCCCAATATCTCAGGAACTGGACCACTGACCAACAATACAGTGAATGAATTTCATCTTATAATGGGAGAAGTACTGTACCTTTTTTTTTTTTTTTTTGGACGGATTTTCATTTTGTTTTCTACCAAACCAATTTAGAACAAATTTTGGTTGTAGGGACTGGCACCAACTTCTACATTTCTGCTTTACTCATCAAACATTATATACATATAAAATAAAATACTCATTTCAACTATAACTGTTATTATAGCCGTGCAAACTATTAATTTAGGTATTTGAGCTGTTTGTCTTTTACATCTCACTGCTTTTCCACTTATCTCCCTGTCATATTTCATAAAGCAAGGACAGTTGCATAAATGCAATTACATGTTAGCAGAGGAGTGAAAATAATCAACAATACCTTCCCTGTCATGTATAAAATGCCTTTTAATTTTCCAAAATTATTTTAACTTGTTAGAGCTTTGTATTACAATATATGTTCCAGAAAGGGATGAACCACCCACTGGTTCTAGTGTTCAGTCTAAACCAAGGGTGAGCAGTCTGCAGCTATCCAACTATGCTGGACTACAATTTCTATAATTGGCTAGCTGGGGATGATGGGAGTTGTTGTACAACAACAACTGTAGTGATTCAGGTTGCCCTCTCTTGTTCTGAAAGAAAAACAGGTAAAGGGGCATCCTTCTAATAAATGTTCTCTAATGAAAAATATAATTTATAGCCAACAGGATCCCTACATGAAAGGGTGCTGACCAGTAACCCAATGGAAATGTTATATCATGAAAATAAACACAGTTGTACATAGGATCAAGTGCCCCAGTGCAAGCACATGCACACATAGACACCAAGGGGATCTTGAGCACCTGCCCTTTTTGTCCAAAGTGCCCTCGTGCCCTTTTAACCAAAAAAAAACAAAAAAACTTACGTGCCGCCTGGTCTTTTCCTCTTGCGTGTCGGATCCTCTCCACTTACACCTTCCGCACTGCGGAGATGCTGCCATTGGATGTGACAGGGCTGGTGAAGTGCCCTTTTTTTCATTTGTGCCCCTGCCCCCAAAATGTCTGTGCACATCCCTGCCCCAGTGGCCTGGACAATCGGCAGTGATCTCTAGTGGCAGTGTAAACATCAGCCTTTCCCACCTAAGGCTTATGCTCATGGGCAAGGAGAGACTACCTCTTCATAAGAAACGAGCATAATGCCAGTATATGAATAATACGAATATATAATATATAACCTATTTAAAAAAACAATGAAATATAAACTATTGATACATAGTAACATTCTGAACATATTTCTTGGCTGACAAGCCATTTCTTCAGGACCAAACTTACAGAAACAAACAAACATATATTTGGCTTTTTTCTCCTATAAATAACCCTCCCCTAATAGTCGCATATTCATATGGACAATTACTATTCGATCTTGACATAATGACCAAAATACATAAAATACAATACCTAAACAGAACAAGACAACCAAGGTTTTAAATAAAAATTGATCCAAAATAACAAATTATAAAGAATAAAATATCACAGTATAAAGTGAAAACAAATAATGTGATGATGTGTAAATGTTGATACAATAAAGTAGACCAATATGAGGAGGATTCATAGTCCAACCTAAACCCAAAAAATAAAATAAAGGAATGTGATCAGACCTTTTCTCATGAAGAAGTGTTCTCTCCACACCCACAAGTTTATACTGTCATTAGGTATTACCAATGATTGTCCAGACCACCAGGGTACTCCAGTCAACTAAGCAATTACTCGATCCAATTCACCACTGAACGTCTATTCATGATATTCCATTTCCTTACTGGTCAGCAAACTTTCTTTGTATTTTCCCCATATAGTTGATTGAGATCATACTTCTATATCAAGAGGTGTGATAGCAGGATTTCAAGGTACAGCGACCAATGGGTGTTCGAGTTGAGACCTACATGATCTGTGTCTGGCAGGATAATCCTTCTTCAGTTAATTTGGGCGATAACTCTCATTGTGTGTATCCATTTGGGTTTATCTATTTATTGAATGTTTTGTCTTGATGTTATAACCCTATGAGGCATACCCTTTGTGTTTTTTCCCTTCTTGTTTTTTAATCACTTTTATTGTAGTTCATATTGGCCAATTTCTTGGAGATGGTGAAGCTTAATTTCACACCTCTGACAACCCCCTTATCTTTACTGGTTTCTCTTCAGAAGGTGGCCCTGCCCCTGCATGACATCACACACCTCACTCATACTGAGCAACTGTGCAGGAGAAACAGCCATTCTTATATCTTTTGTAAGTAGTGTGAGGTCAGGGAAGCTTAATGTCAGAATACATTAGAATGGCTGATTTCATCTGCACCGAGGCACTCTCAGTATCATCTAGGAGACAGGGCAGAGACAAATTACCCTGGTCCCATTTTGTCCATTTCCAAGCCAAATATTTTGTGATTCTATGGGCATACTTTTTAATTGTATCCTGTGAGTAGACACCTTGAAGGGTGGCTTTTTTGTCTTTTAGATTATATTTTATATTGAATTGGGTTCATCTGTTTTCTGCTCTCCTCTTCTCGTCTGTTCTTCAGCTATATGCAAGGAAGCACTACTTGCACATTGGATTGAGCAGCGGGGAACCAATTAGAGTATATTGGATGGATAAAAGAAAAATCTTTTTGTGACAAATGTATGACTTGGTCTACTATAGGAGCATACTAAAGGCAATCCCTCATAACACACTGTTGCATCAAAAGGGATAATTAAAAAAATCCTATTGATATAAATGGGGCTTTTAACCTTCTGAATAGTAGAAAGGTATCCATGCATTGATTCTCAATGCATTTGATACCTCTCTAGCATTCAGGTGGTTAATGGCCACAATTTAAATACTCAAAATTTCCATTAATTTAATTGTTTCATATGGTGCAGATTGGTTTGCCCCAGAATTCTTTTGTTTCACAGAATTTATAGGTCACATACTACTTTGGTTCAGTTTTATTCTATACAGACAATGTAAGTTTACATATGCGTTATGCAACTTGTTTGAATTTGATGGAGAGGGACCATTTTCATGTTCTGTAAAGGTACTAGATCATGTTAGGATGACTATGAAAAAAAGAAGATCCCATATCACTAAAGTCTGGGCAGCCCTGTTCTATGGCTTCCAAAATTACCCTTTTTGTGAGCTAGTTCAATTTTTGGTAGTACTGCATTTGATTTTATACTGCCGAGCATGACATTTTGCCAAAGTCAGTTCAGAAAGCCCCTGGCTTATCTGCTGTACACTGCTCCCTAAGCACAAAAGCTACTAATGATTCTTGTGATGAGCAGTAAATGAACAGGCCATGATTAGATTTAGACTGTAAGAATAGGAACAAATGGAATGAATGTCTTGTGGTTAATATCATTATGTCCTGTCAATGTTGTGTTTTTCTATTTTTGCTGCCTTCTGCTCATGTTTATAGCAAATGTTGACTGACTGTTTACAAGAAATATTGTCTCTGTGCAGCTGAATTGCCGCCTCCATATACAGCTATTGCCAGCCCAGATGCCAGTGGAGTTCCTGTTATAAACTGCCGTGTGTGCCAGTCTCTTATTAATTTGGATGGCAAGCTTCATCAGCATGTAGTGAAATGCACAGTCTGCAATGAAGCAACGGTAAAAATAAATTCTTATTAAAACTTTAGACATGGAAAACACTGGCTGTTCTTGGTTTTCTGGTATAGGGAAGTTACAGCACATATAGGATTATGTGGCCATTGTTAGTATAGATCTCTATCTGAAAAGAGATTATTTTCTGGACGTGAACAATTATGCAAACTATTAGATGGGTCATAGAACAAAGCACTGCCGAGATTAGATTCTCAAACAACGAAAACACATTTCTTAAACTATTAAACTTATTGAATAAAACAAAAAAACACAAGGTATGAACAGATTAGATACGTTTAATGAAAGTAAAAGCTGTGTTCACTTTAAAGTGATAGTAATGTTTCAAAATAAAAACAGCTCCAATTAATGTTCATAGTATTTGGGCCATGGAGAGTGTTATTTCAATACTGTCAGAGTTGTAGTTCAAGAGTAATTGAATGATAAAGTATCACCCTCCTGCCCCTTTTAGTGATGTAACACTGCTCAGCTAATAGCAGCAGGGTGTGTCCAGGTAGATTGCAGAGAGGGACAATCTTCAATTAGCACTAGGGAAAAAATCTGAAAAACCTGTTAAGGGGGCAGGATTTTAATTGTTCTCACAGTAAGAAGATTGTCCCCTGCTGTGAGCTGTCTGGTCTTAAGACCAGATTCCACATCTGAGGGGAGGTGGCTCACACTAAGTAAAAGGGGAGGGAGGGGGATACTTTATCATTCAATTACTCTTGTACTACAACTCTGACAGTATCGAAATAACACTTTCCATGGCTCAAATAATATGAAGATTAATTGGAGCTGCTTTTGTTTTGAAACATTACTATCCCTTTAAATATCATGTTCTACATGATAACATCTACAAACATTCCCTGTTTTCTGATGCCTAAAATATAATATATGCTGTATGGGGGCACTCATACTTGCCTTTTGCAGGCCTCCCTGACCACTTTATCACAGCAGAGTTGAGAGTGTGTTTTTGTAGAGTGAAAGCATTATTGTATGTGCATAGCATGAGATAAGGTAAAAGCCTTTCTGAATATAATAGCAGTTGGTAGAAATTTCAATAAATGAACTGTTTTAATGCTTGTCTTTCATTACAAAGCACACAAACAAAATTATCTCAATGTTCTCTGTATAGGACAGCCTACCGACACATGCTTTAAAATAGTAGATATTTAGGATTCTGTTTTAGAGATCTAACATAAAATAATCTTTACAAATGCTAGCTGTAAATAGCAGGGCCGGCGCCACCTATAGGTGGTAGGCGCCGGCCTAGGGCGCACATTCTCTGGAGGTGTAGCGTAGCCCGGGTTCCCCCCCCCCCCAAGTCAGTGGCATAGTGGGGGGAGCCCAGAAAATGTTAGGTTGCCGACTTTGACAGCAGCCATTACCACGTGACACGCAGTTAGGCAGACAAGATGCATACTTGGTGTTTCTTCATCGGTCTGGATGCCACTTTTAAACCTGCACTGTCCTCAGAACAAGTTTGATAGTAGGGCCCAGAGAGATGAAGAAACCCCCAGCATGCACCAAGTCTGCATCGCCGCATATCACATGGTCCCGGCTTCTCTCAATGTGGGCACTGGGGGAAAAGAGACATCATGGAGGAGTCAAGAGGTAAGAGGAGGAAAATGAGGAAAGGGGGGCGTCAAGAGGGCGGAAAGAGGCAAAAGATGGTCTGTCAAGACTAGAGGGGGATAAAGTCAAAAGGGGGAGAGAGTCAAAATGGGGGGTCAAGAGGGGATAAAGAGTCAAACGGGGGAAGAAAGAGCCAAAGGGGGGATCAACAGTCAAGGGTGGATCAAGAGTTTCATGGGGGGAGAGAGTCAAAGGGGGAATCAACAGTCAAGAGGGGGATCAAGAGTCAGACTGGGGAGAGAGAGTGTCAAAGGGGGGATCAACAGTCAAGACGGGGAGAAAGAGTCAAAGGGTTGAGAGTCAAACACACTAACACACTGATACACAAAGATAAGCAGACAAACTGATACACATACAGACCAGCATACACATTGGCACACTTATACACATATAGAGAACATACACTCTGACACAATTATACACATATAGAGAAGCACACACACACACATACTTACACACTGATATCCTTACAGAGACTCACACACACTGACACACATATACATACAGGGAACACGTACTGACACACACATACACATATAGAGAACACACACACAAATTGATACTTATACACATATAGGGAAAACACAAACACACTGTCACTTAAACACATACAGGGGCGGGGCATAAAGCGGTAGGACACAAGAGGTGGAGCCAAGAGGTGGCAAAATTAGCTTTTGCCTAGGGTGGCAAAAAATCTTGCACCAGCCCTGGTAAATAGATAGGTTTTGTCAATTTTATTTTTATTGTTTATGTTCTTATCTTAAGTCAATGCAAGTTACTTATTATTCCATTGTAACTGGACTAGTCCGTTAGCAAATGCTCCAAATACTGTCAGTAATCTCATTTTATTTGGACCCTGGCAGCATATACTGTCAAGCAAACTGTTTTTTAATAACGTATTTCTTTTTTTTTGTTTGTTTTTATGCCAAAACAGAGAGCCTTCTAGAAAAAGCAAAAGATGAGCAGTTCAGGAACAATCTAACTGCACTATGCTGGATAAATAAAACATTTCCATACTTTCTATTTATTTAAATGGGGCTTTCAATCCACGTCTATTCTAGAGATACCTCTAACACATTGCTTTGCAATTCATTGGATTCTCTATAGTATTCAAGGGAGATAAATTACCATTTATATCAACTGGAATAATAATTGCTGCATGTGGCACAACTGGTATACTGCAAAACTGCTTCTCTTTTGCTGCATAAGACCCTGAATCTCCTAAAGAAAACAAATCATACCAACACAGCAATGATATATCCCATAATAAATACAATGTATATTCGCACAAAGCATATAACCTATTTCTAAAAATATTATCTCTATATTTAACAGAAAAGGGTATACTGAGAAACAAATCAAATGGGTAGACATGCTTACCAGTAGAGAGATTTCCTTGATGATTTGGATAAAACTATTATAAAGAGGAATGTGGTATTTAACCCTTTTGAGTGACAGGAGGGCATACCCCTCTGGAATTCAAAGGGGGTAAACACAAACAGAATTGCTTAAGTACCTCATGAGGTCTTAAACCTCCTGTGGTGGCCTCTATCATACTGGTGACATCTGTAGTTTTAAATCAGCTTGAAATCCTCCTAGTTTGTTAGTAAGCATCCTGCCTGAGCACATAACAAATATTTAAAGGGATAGTAATACTTCGTTTTAACTTTATTTTATTTTGTAGGCATTAAAAAAACATGAAGAATGATATAAGTCTTATCTCCCAAACCTTTATGGTTTAAAGGGATAGTAATACTTCATTTTAACTTTATTTTATTTTGTAGGCATTAAAAAAACATGAAGAATGATATAAGTCTTATCTCTCAAACCTTTATGGTTTATGAGATATTCACAAGCAAAGTTCCCCTCCCCGCCCCTTTTTCCTAGTGTAAGCAATCTCTTCTCAGATGTGAGTCTGGTTGTATGACAGTACAGATAACAGAAGGGGACAATTTTCTTTGTATGAAAACAATGAAAGCCCTTCCCCCCTTGACAAGTTTTTCAGCTTTTTCCATTATCTTAATTGAAGATTGTCCCTCTGCAGTCTACCTGGGCATCTCCCTTCTGATCTGGTTGAACAGGGGGGGGATACTTTGTTTGTGAATATCTCTTAAACCATAAAGGTTTCAGAGATAAGACTTATATCATTCTTCATGTTTTTTTAATGCCTACAAAATAAAATAAAGTTAAAATGAAGTATTACTATCCCTTTAAGAGATATTCACAAGCAAAGTGTCCCCCTCCCGCCCCTTTTACTGATGTAACACTTTTCAGCCAGGGCAGAAGGGAGCTGCCCAGGTAGACTGCAGAGAGGGACAATCTTCAATTAAGATAACGTAAAAACCTGAAAAGCTTGTCAAGGGGGGCAGGGATTTCATTGTTTTCAAAGGAATAAGAGTGTCCCCTTCTGTTATCTGTCCAGTCTATGGACTGCATTCCACATCTGAGAAGAGATTGTTTACAGTAGGTAAAAGGGGCGGGAGGGGGAAACTTTGCTTGTGAATATCTCATAAACCATAAAGGTTTGAGAGATAAGACTTATATCATTCTTCATGTTTTTTTAATGCCTACAAAATAAAATAAAGTTAAAACGAAGTATTACTATCCCTTTAATTAGACACACTTTTAAGCAGGCAATAACATTGTTATGGACAGTTAAAGTGTTAGTAATATCCCATTATAAATAGCTTGCATGTTGTAGAGCTTCAAACGTTGAATTGAATGCAAAAAAAGTATCTCGCAAACCGTTATGATTTGAGAGATACATGCATTCAAACTTTGATGTGTCCTGCTTTCAGCTGTAAAGCTGTCAGCAGGAGATCCTTGTCGGCTGACACAGAGGCCACAATTGCGTTACTGACAACGAATAATGTCATTGGAATGGTCTAAAAAGCGTGCTTGCAAACCAGGCACACTTTTTAGACCATTCCAAGGAATTCATTAGTTTTAAATAACGTGATTGTGGATTTCCTGCTGACAGCTTTACTGCTGAAAGCAGGACACATCCAAGTTTGAATGCATGTATCTCTCAAACCATAACGGTTTGAGAGATACGGCTTTTTGCATTCAGTTCAACTTTTGAAGCTCTACAAATTGCAAGCTATTTATAATGGGACATTACTAACACTTTAAGTAGGCAAGCCTGTGTTCACACTGTGTGGGATGCAGACCACCCAGGCCCAAATATGGCTATGACCTTGGACCGTAGTCTAAGTGACCTTTCATTATAATAACTGGTTTTAGTGCAGAAATAAAGTGCAGTACAATTTGTTACATCTGTAAGTGTAACTAAGACCCCTTACACCAACATTTTAGATGGTACAGATTGTAAATTATCGTGTAAAGTGAAATACCTTTTATTTTGTTTACATTGGTGGAATTTTTTTCTTCGGATTATAGCCAAGCCTTATTTTTATATAGAGTAATCCTAATGAAGGCTTTTTAATGGGGCAATAAAACTGTATTTTAAGTGTAACCAAATGCATGTTGTAACTCTTTCATCACTTAGAAAATCTTGCTTGGGCTCTACTTAAAAATAAGAAGTGGTTAAAAAAATAACCACATCATCATCACTGGTTCTATGTTTTCTGCATTACACATCTGATCAGAGTTACGTGGCTAACTCTTGAATAAACCTTTTTATTTGAACCTTGAGCTCTGCAGTTCAGCTGTGTTTGTAGTTCTTTAATTATAATATTGTATTGAAATAACCTCCTCGTTTTCTTTTCTTAACGAGGAATCTCAGCATGCTGGATTGCAATAAAATCTATGAATTGTACGTTAGATAAGTAATTGAATTTAGTACTTTGAGCCCCTAAAGGGTGACCAACTTGAACACTAATCTGGCACTCAGGGTTAAAACCAGTGTTTCATATTTTGTTATCTAGAATGCTAAATAATTTTGATTTAACATTTATATTTGTGCACTGACTGAAATTATTGTCCATTGAATACCAAAGAAGATATCCCTCTGGCACCTGAGTGGTTAAAAGAACAGTAATGATTTCTATGGAAAAATACACTGTAAAGTATTTTCTTGCTGCCTTGCTGAGTAAAACAATGTATTTCCACTACTAGAAGCTACTTCATTCAAACTTTACTACATCTCAAACCAGAGCTCTGTTTTTCTGTTGCTGACTTGGTGAGATTTCTGCTCTTCAACTGAAGTTCTCCATATACAGCAATAGCAAAAGTGCCACCTTCCACTTTGTAATAACATTTGATAAAATGATAATACAGACACCTTTGAACTGTAATATTGAATGACACATATCCTAGAGGAAAATCATCTTTTATTGTACTCGGTAGGTAAAGCACTAAAACAAAATACAAAATAAAAAAATATATAAATATATATTTTTTTCCATAATAAAACATTACTGTTCCTTTAAAGAAATAAACAGACATTACATGTAGACAGTGTAATTAACTTCTGGCATTCTTATTCGTGTCATACTGTACTATTATACAGATTGCTATTTTCTTCTAATGTTTTACTTTTTCTTCATTTTTTTTCCTTAATTGTTTTAATATTCAAGCCTATCAAAACACCTCCTTCAGGGAAGAAATATGTCCGGTGCCCTTGTAACTGTCTTCTTATATGTAAAGATACATCACGGAGAATAGGATGTCCAAGACCTAACTGGTAGGTACTTAAATATGAATTAATGAACTTACCTTCAATTACTTGTCTGCTAAGGAAAACATAAAGAATATTTTGTGGTCAAACATAATTGTTAAAAGGAGCATTAAACTCTTAATATGAAAAAAAAATATATATATATGTAAAAGTTTCCCTAATATTTTCTGTGTTCTGTCACTGGCCAAGCAGGATGAATGGAGTGCAAGGTAAAATTACTCCCTCTGCTTATTGGAAACCTAAAACTGCATAAATCTTAAAGGACAAGTAAACTCTTCTAATTAAAGAAATAAACCGTATTGAGCTTCTCCTTTTAAGTAAAACAAAGGTATTCCTACAGCTGGGAAATGTGTTATTACAGTTTAATCTGCTGGATTTTGTACTTGAACAGCTATCTTCTGTCCAAAACGTTCACATCCGGTTCACCTGATATTCCAACAGTTATTCTAGTGAATTCTATAGAGTATACCTGGGAAACTTGATGTCCACAGCTCCCAGAGTAGCAAATGAAGCTAGGGGTGGAAGTGTCCAAATAACACAGTTCATGTCATAAAGTGTGCATGGCTTAACAGCAGTGGGTGGGATTGGACTGAGAAAAGGCAGAGTTTGTCCTGAAAAGAGAAGGGACAGATCTAGTGGTAGAGTGGACGGGGTTTTTAAGGAACTTGCTTACCTGGGAAATCACCCCTATGTCTAACATCCAGTAATTAACTCAGAAAAAACTATTCTCCAAGTTAGATCCAAAGAGTTCCCAAGTATGTATGGAAAAGGTAAGTCAGAAAGCAGTTCCCCATATAATGTGATAGTAACTGTTTTATCACTTAGTGACATTTTAAATGGTTATAACCGTTTTAACTTTGATGTTAGCAGTAAGAGTAGCCTTGTAGAAAATGACATATAGGTTTCATAATTAGTTCTGTACAGATAATAGGAACAAGTACATCTAGATCTGTGAATGTTACAAAATGACCTTTCATATGAGCAATGCATTTGTAGCAGTTACTGTCCCTTGAACTCACTGGATGCTAGACACTTCTCCAAAGCATGGCTTTGCAACTTGTTAGATGCATCTCTCACATCCATATGCTTAAAGGGCAACTAAAACAATTTGAGTTCAGTCTATTTCTAGATAATCTCTGCTAATAGGAGTTGGAACATTATAAACTTATAGCACTTGCTATACAGGTTCCATCAATGGCTTGTTGTCCCACCACCAGCAAGAACTGATGCACCTGTACACTGTGGGCTTTTACATTTATATTGCTGCTACTGTCAGATGTGCGAGTAGCAATTGCTAACTATTAAAAAAAACCTGAGCTGTAGTCTGTTTATTTTTTAATGTTAGCTGCCCTTTAAGATTTAAACACAATTGGCAAAAAACATTCTAGAGCTCAAGAGTTAAGGGGTAGCCACCATTGATTTCCACTGTGTTTTATAATTTTGTATTACAAGTATATTAAAATGTGTTACAGCTAATCCTAGAAGGCATTTTTGATAACGTTGACACAGATTTAAGCATTTGTTCAACAAGAGCTTTCTGGGCAAATGAATGGGCTTAAGCATCAAGATAAATCATTAAGTATGTTTAAAGAAAGACCAATTATAGCGAGGTGATAATTTTTTTAAAGAGATAGTAATACTTAAAATGTAAAAAATATAATATTTTGTAGGGTTTATCCCCCTGAGTAAAACAAGGGTACTCCCACTGCTGAGAGATATTTTATTCAAAAATTATAACCGCTCAAACTTGAATTTTTTAGGTGCAATATCACAGTGGCCTGAAAATTTACAGTGGTGCTGTTGGTACACCATTCTATGGACTGCTCTGGTCTGTATACCATAAATCTCCATAGGCTGGTGTAGCAACAGCGCCACTGTACATTTTCAGGCCACTGTGATATTGCACCTAAAAAAAATTCAAGTTTGATCGGTTATAATTTTTAAAAAAAATATATCTCAGCGGTGGGAATACCCTTGTTTTATTCAGGGACATAAACCCTACAGCATATATTTTTTTCTATCCCTTTAAGTGTACATCTGTTTTTTGTTTTTTTTTTGTTTTTTTTTTCCCCAAATGATTTTGAGTAGTTATTTAAGAAATATATTAGAACATCTGTTAATACCCCTCCCCCCCCACACACACAAACTCTGATTTAAGGTAATAACGATGATTCTGAGACTGCCATTAGATTATATTTTCTTTTCTTTTTTTAAGGCAATGCAGTGTGGCTATAGTCTCCTCCCTTCACCTGGAGTAGGACCAGTTAGGAAAATGTTCTTAAGGATCTTCCTTTCAACCCTCTACTAGTCATCTTTTGTAAAAGCAAAAATAGAATATAAATGTAATTAAGGGTAGTGTTTGCCATGGAGGGACACAGAAGAAAAGGAAATTATAGGTAAGTAAATTTCACCCATTCTTCTGTATCCCTAACCACAGCAGTGCAATGTGGGATATACAAAAGCAGTTCCACCACGGGAAGGAAAGCAATGGAATATATACATTTATAGATAACATTGAAAGGAAGAAATAACGTCCATGATAAGAACAGGTTAAAGAGTAAGACTGAATAATAAAAGGAACATTCTTACCAGTCAAGTATAAACCACTTCTTGCCAAATCTGGCCTCTGTCAAGGCTTGGACATCAAACTAGTGCCAAATAAACGTGGATAATGAAGACCACGTAGCCACTTTGCAAATAACTTCTGCTGAGACTATAGCCTTAGAAGCCCATGAGGTAGATATCGATCCTGTTGAATGTGTATAAATAGATTCTTCATACCCACCTCCAAATACGATAACCATATGCATTCAGTGATCCTCCTAGCAATCAAAGGATTCACGGATGAGGATCCTTTATATCTCTCTTGAAAATGTAAGAACAGGTAATCATATTTCTGGAATTCCTCTGTTCTCTTCAAATAGAGATGCATCTGACCAAGTCAAGGTTATGGAATCATTTCTTTTTTTTTTCTCCTTTTGGACAGAATGCCCTGATTCAAATGGAAAGATGACATCACTTTAGATCTAAAAATTTATCTTCATTCTAAGTAACACTTTATCATCACCAACTAAGAGGATTTGGAAGAAAGATTCTGCAACTCATTTACCCTCTTGGCAGATGTAACGGTCATCAGAAAAACTGTTTTCAATGTAATGGCATTAACCCCCCTTAACGCCCGAGGACTTACATGTATGTCATCCATTTCCAGGTCCCCGTGTGGCTGCACACTGTTCGGGGACTCTAGAATCGTTAAAAAAAAAAAAAAAAAATACACTGCGGGCGTTAAGTGCCAGCCACGTGTGTGCATGGCCGGTTACTAAAGGGTTAAAGGTGATGCCATCTAGTGGTTCAAACTGTGAGTAAGATGGCGGATTTAATACAATGTTTAAATCCCACTGAGGAACCACTTCTCTGATACATGGTCTTGTCTCCATAGTGGCTCATGTATTTTAATTTTAATTTAAGGCTGTCCTCCTGAAAGCATTCTTTTTGGGAATGAGGTTGAGCTCTAGCAGAAACCCTGCTCCCAAGTTTTGAAAACCCCAATGTGTGGATTGGTCTTTTTCCTCCAAACCTAACAGAATTGTACCAGGTGACCTCCCACTGGAACTAGAGGCAGGGCCGCTTCTCTTCAAAGCAATTGAGGATTATTCTAGCTTTGTGACCAAATAATCTGAATTTTATTAAAGACAGGAGGCGAGTATTTGCATTACATCCTGATCCTCACAGCAGCAGGAAGAAACATAGGAAAAAAATGAACAACCAATCACAAGCAACTATCATAGCTATATAAGTGCAGTCCTGTATAACAACTTCCTCTTCCTTGTAACAAACGAATGCAGGAACAGACAGAAACCGGAACCATAACGAGGCCTGGAAACTTCAGAACAGAAACCAATGCAACATCAGCAGTAGCAGGACCGCAACTCGTCTTGTAGATATAGATCCAGATGGGATAGCAACTAAATCACGCTGGAAGAAAAGAAAAAGAGAAACCATAACAGGAACCTGAAGAGAAAGGAGTGTTGCAGAATATAACATGGAAAATATAATAAGTAGCACAAATACAAGATGTGAATAATATGCAAACATAATAAATATGCAAACAGAGACACAAGCAGAAACACAAGATAAAAGAAATAGACTGGACCCCAAAATAAAACTAGAAGGGCAGGGCAAAACGGGTGGGAAAATACTCGCCTCCTGTCTTTAATAAAATTCAGATTATTTGGTCACAAAGCTAGAATAATCCTCAATTTTCTGGCAAGACAGGAGGCTCATATTTGCAGTTGTAACGCTGCGGCACCAAAGATTCGGCTGCACGAGCTAGCAGGTGACAATAAAAGCGGTGAAAAGTAGATTCCCGGGACCAATCAGCCGACTGCATGATGTCCTGAAGAGAGCCACCAGCGCGAAATGCCTGAGAAGCTGCGGCACCCCAACAAAGTGAGCACCGAAAGAAGAATCCACACCCGCCAAAGACAAAACCCAGCGGACCCAACGGACAAGAGTGGGGGGAAACCGGGTGAAAGGGAGCGGAGTAAGAAAGGAGCAACTGAGAAGAGGAGCGGTGAGAAGCAATACGAGCAAGATAGGTTCGAAGGCAACGAACAACGCACAAAAGCGGTTCCGAAGGGAAAAAAGGGTAAGAAACTGAAGACGAAAAAGGTTGTCCGTCGGAGGATACAAAGAGAGTTAGAATCGAGAGCGTGAATGTCAGAAACGCGTCGAAAAGATACCAAACATAATAGTGTGGTAAGTTTGGTAAGGTGACTGAGAGAAAGATCTGAATTGTCAGACCAGGACTTAAAAAGGTTGAGAACCAAGGAGACATCCCAAAAATGGGAATACCGAGGAGTAGGAAGCCTGGAAAGATGCATGCCGCTCAACAAATGACATATCAACGGATCTCTGCCAGTGGGAAAACCCGCCGACGGAACATGGGCCGCCGAAATAGCAGAACGGAAGACATTAACTGTGCGGTAAGACTTGCCCTCCGAGAAAAGAGAAGAGAGAAAATTGACAATGTCTGTTACAGGGGCTGTAAAGGGATCACCTTGTCGAGCCAGACACCAGCGGCACCAGGTGTTCCTGGTGAAATAGGCATGCCGAGTGCCTGGGGCCCAAGAGTCGCTGAGGAGGTCTGAAGCCGACTGTGAAAGTGCAGACACATCCCAGGAACCCCTGAAATCGGCCACGCGACTAAATCGAGGCGATGATCGAGTACAGGGGGATGAGGAGAACCTCCCGGGTCCTGAAGTAGAAGGGGACTCCAGGGGAGAAGCAGAGGGAGGTCGCAAGACATTTCCAGGGGAGCTGGAAACCAAGGTTGAGCCGGCCACAACGGCGAAATGAGGAGAAGGGACGATGGGTGGTGACGAAGTTGATGGATCACGCGAGAGATCATCAAAAAGGGGGGAAAAGCATAAGCTCCCGTCAGAGGCCAAGGTTGGGAGAATGCGTCCTTCGCCCTCGAGTCCGGATCCAGAAGCCAACTGAAGAACGTCGGACATGGTGGTTCCAGCGGGAGGCAAAGCGATCCACCGAGAAGGGACCCCGGAGAGTCGAGATCGAGCTTGTTGATATAGCGCACTGCCGAGACATTGTCCATCCGCAGTAAAATAGAACAGTGGGAAAGTTCCTTGACAAAACTGCGGACAGTGAAGGAACCAGAGATGAGTTCCAAGCAGTTGATGTGAAGTGACTGCTCGTCGCATGACCAACGACCTCCGGTAGCGGATCCAGCACAAGAGGCTCCCCAGCCCCAGAGACTGGCGTCCGAATCCAAGGTGAAGTCAGGAGTGGCGCCGAAAATGGCCGTGCTGTTCCACATGGACATGTGGAGAAGCCACCACTTGAGTTCAGACCGGATATCCTACATCAGAGGAACCAGCTGATCGTAAGAAAGATGAGTCCGCAGATACTTGGCTTTCAGGCCTGAATTGAAGAGGAAAGGAGGCCCACAATCCGGGTGAGGAGACGCAGAGAGACTAACTCTAGACTCAAGAATTTCCTGATCTCCCGTTTGATATTCTTGATCTTGGAAAGCGGGAGTTTGAGAAGGGAGGAGACCGAATCGATCTCGAAACCCAAGAATTGGACAGACTGCGCTGGGACCGTCATAGACTTCTGGTGATTGGCGATGAAACTCAAGCGGTGAAGCCAAAGAATGACCCAGTCCTTCTGAGCTCGGAGAGTGGACGGGTCCGCATGAAACAACAGAATGTCATCTAGATAGATAATAGAACAAACACCCTGAGATAAAAAAAAACGCCATCATGGGTTTCATCAGTTTGGAGAAACACCATGGAGAGGAACGGAGGCCAAAGGGTAGGCAAGTCAATTGCCAAATTTCGGGGTTCCACCGGAACTGAAGGAACCGTCTGGAGTCCGGATGAATGGGAACGGTGGGGTAGGCATCCTGAAGGTCCAGGCGTGTGAACCAATCCCCATCGCGCAGTAAGTCCCGAAGGAGATGAATACCCTCCATTTTGAAGTGGCGGTAAACCACATACTCGTTGAGAGTGCAAAGATTGATGACAGGGCGGAGACCCCCAGATTTATTTCGGACAAGAAATATGTTGCTGATGAACCCGAAAGGAGGAGGGGCAGGTTGAATGGAGCCTTTTGCCCTCAGAAGAGAAATCTCGAGGTCGATGAGACGACTAGACTCTCGATTGACCAACGGGGGGAGGAGGGCGAGTTTGGATTGGAGGGGAAATTAACTCTATGACAACCTTCCACGGTTGTAACACCCGCCTGTCGGAGGTGATAAGGCTCCAGGACTGGGAAAAAACGGCGAGACGTGCCGCAGGGGGCAGGGGAGTGGGTGAAGAAAGTAGGTGAAGGGAACTTACCTGGAGAGGAGTTGGATTGTCCACGTCCGCTCCTGCCACGACTCCGTGGGAAGGCTCTGGAGGCCGGGAATGGGGTCCGGAAGGTGGGGTTGTAAGAAGTCGAGGGACTGGGGTGAAGCTAGAGTCTGGAGCCAGAGAAGTAGCCACGGCTGGCGGCACGGCCCCGCTGTCTGCCAGCCCGGTGAAAAACACCTTGTTGTTGAAACACCTTTTTGAGCGAAGTCTCTACCTTATTGATGGCTGTATAGTTCCCCACATGCTTGCGGAGCTCGGAAATGAAAGGGTCACCAAAGAGTTTACCATCTGCTTTGGGACCCAGCTCTTTATCGGCCATATCGGCAAGACGGGAATCGATTCTAAGGAGCGCCGACTTGCGACGTTCGGCTGAGACTGCCGCATTGGCATTGCCCAAGAGGCATATAGCCCGCTGAGTCCAACCTTTTACGAGAGAGGGATCAAGGGTGGAGTGTTGAATAGTAGCCTCATCCGTCAGGACAAAGATTTGTGTAAGAGGGCCAGAGACATTGAGTAATTTGTCCTGAGCAGACTTCAGACCTTTCTCCAGGCCCTCACGGGGGTCCCTACCCTTCTTGGTCATGTAAGTGACCATGAAGGGATCAAATTCTGGAGTAGTGGTAACTTTCCCCGGGATAGAGAGGCAAGGGCATTCAGCCCGAAGGCGGTTACACACCTCTTTGTCTAGAGCTTTCCGCATCATAACGTGCAATGTGATCAGGTGGAGACCATTCAGCAGATCTGGGATGCCGAATAAAGCGGGGGTCAAAGAGAACCTCGCCCTGAGGGTTATAGACAAGGTCGGCTTCGGAGGGGTCAGAGCATTGAAGAAGGGGTTCAGAGCTGGAACGGTGAACACCCGCTCCAGATTCTAAGATATCATGGGAATCAGACTCATCAGCTGAAGAGCAGTCAGGGGCATCTCCCGAAAGAAGTGCAGTCGGTACAGGGGCAGTCCCCGAAGGGATTGCTGAGGCAGTACGGCCAAAGGGTGAGTGGGTAGAAACCTTAGCGGGACCTTTGCCCTTGTGAGCGGAGGAACTTGACCCTTTCCAGGGTCTTTTAGCAAGAGGAGAACCTGCAAAACCCTCTGAATCGGAGCCAGATAGGGGGGTAATAGGGACCTGAGGGTTGGGAGGTCCTGGGGGAAAAGGAGGAAGAGAGGCCAGACCCTCCCTAACAGCCTTCTGAATCCAAGCTTTGATATCACGAGAGGGAACAGAATAAGGAGCTTGGTCAGCCATAGAAGAAGAAAAAAAAAAAAGGGGGGGGCAAAGGTTCACCCAAAGAAATATAAAAAAAAAAAAAAAAAAAAAAATATATATATATATATATATATATATATATATATATATATATATATATATATATATATATATATAGGCAGTGGGGCTCACCCACAAGATAGTTGTAAGGAGAATAAGTTGGCCAATATCAGGATATCAGGGCTCACCCACTAGACCAAGGAGAATAATAATAGGGAATGGACAGTGGGGCTCACCCACCAAAATGCAAATAAGGTAATGATAGTAAGCGAGTGGGGCTCACCCACCAGTGAATTTATAGCCCCAAAAAACAGATGGAGTGTAAAGTGGGGCAGTATGGGGCAGAATGGACCCAGGCAGTAAGAGACTCAAAGTGGGGCTCACCCACCAAGAAACCGACAAGAGCAGAGCTCACTTGTTAATGGAGAAAAACCACAAGGTGAGACTCAAGGTAGAGACGTCGCTAGGTGTAAGAAGAACAACGTGGAGGCAGGGGGAACGGATCGCCAGCCCAGGGCCCACTATCTTAGACAGGGTTTACTGGGGAAGCGATCCGGACCGAGAGGGAAGGAAAACAAAATGGCCACCCAAATCTCGCGAGATTCGGGGAACCAACACGAGATCCAAGATGGCCACCAGAATCTCGTGAGATCACGGCCAAACTAAAGCAAAGGGCAAAAACTGAAGCCCGAATGGCTCAGTAAGGGTAAGTAACTAAGGGGTAAGAAATAAAAAGAGGGAGCATGTCCCAGAAAGCGCATTAGAATACGAAGAAACAAAGGGAACCCTGGAAGTCAGTTAAAGAACTGCAACTCGGGTAGGAAAAAATACATAGAAATACAATAAAGCAGAAAATGTGAGTATATGCAAACCAGAGGGTGACTGACCTGCGTGAGGAGCAGCAAGGAAGAGGAAGTTGTAATACAGGACTGCACTTATATAGCTATGATAGTTGCTTGTGATTGGTTGTTCAGTTTTTTCCTATGTTTCTTCCTGCTGCTGTGAGGATCAGTAAAGGATGTAATGCAAATACTCGTCTCCTGTCTTGCCATAAAATTATTTTTTAAACTGTGTCTTGCACATGAAGTCCTTCCTGAACCCCCACCCGAAAGACAAATGATCTCCTGGACTGACATTGTCTGTTGTCTCCAATGGACTGTCTCTGACTTTTTTAAAGGAAGAAGGTGAATGGTCTGATGGAGAAAGCCTTGGGGCAAGAAGGAGCTCTTCCCACCTGTCATCTTCTTAATGATCTCCTCAAACTGTTCACCAAACAGCATTGATTCTGAAAAGTATAGTAAGGGTAGTGTACTGTTTGATGAGGCATCTGCTTCCCAAAACTTTAACCACAATGCTCTGCTTGCAGTAACTGATAAATATGAGGATCTTTCTGTTGGCTTAATCATACTAATGAAGCATTACAGGAAAATACCACCACTAGCAAACTTTCTCATGAGTCTGAACTTGGAAACAGAAGATTTAATTTTTCCTCAAGCTCTTTAGCCATATACACAATAGCCGTAGCAGCCTCCAAATTCTGGATACACATGCCATAGCCATAGTAGCCTTCAAATTCTGACTAAGAAAAGAAAATTGCTTCTGTAGTGTTCTCTGTCCTCCTTTCCATTGTGTATTTCCGTGATGATCCATCCTTTATAGGACTTGTTGCTCTCCTTGCTAACTGGGCTATGGTCGTGTCAATCTTAGATGAAGATATCCAATATATAATTTCCTCTTGGAACCTTTTGGTGACAGTTGCTCTATTTCCCTTGCTTCAATCTGACTGAATGATGTATAGCAAAGATTGGGTCAGTTTTCTTATTTCCTACAAAGGCTGGGTTCAATACCGCAAGCTCATTCTGAACCTCTATTAGACCAAGGTTCTTGCACTTATGTTTCAGGAAGGGTTCCATCTTGCCAAGATTAAGATTAAAGGAGCCTAGACCTTGGTTATTTTGCCCTTGTCTTCTGAAGAGTATTCAGAAAGCAGATCCTGAATACTCCCCTGATCTGCCCCTTCTTCCACCCTAACTGAAATGACTTCCTCTGGGTCATCCAAGCATGACTTTTTCCTAATATTAGAGACTTGTTGCATTGAAGCAAAAGTATCTTGCATCCACATCATAAATTCTTGAAACTGAGAAGGCATTTCTTGTCCTGCTGTCTTTTTAAGACAGGACATAATTTAGCAGATTCAGAGACTGGTAATTTGGCATCACATCCTAAACATCACTAGAGCTACCTCTCAACTCCTCCAAACTCCATCTACCTCCGGTAGGAGTGATCTCCATCGGGCTAACCTTGTTATCGTCATCGGTGAACATGTCACTGATGACGTTAGGAGGCTTCCTCCGGTCCCGCCCACTCCTACCCGGAAGTTTGGGTAGGAGAGAGGGGAAAGGAGAAGCTCTGCTTCTCCTTTGCACATATTGATCCCCCAGCGTGATCGGCTGGGAGATCAATACCTGGGGGGGCATAAGGAGTGATCCTCATGCCCCCCATGAGTGCCAGGCTAATTTTCCTCTAAAATGTGGCCACTGCAAGCCGGTTATACCGGCTTATGCAGTGACCACATTTTAGATGTACAACGTACGAGCGTGGCACAGCAGGTACAGCCGTGTCCACTCGTACGTTGTACCCACCTGGCACTCTAGGGGTTAATGTACATATTTTGTGTAGTGTGCATACATTAATATACATTACATACACAGTCATGTGTGTACAGCGTGTGTATATCATATGCATTATATATATAGTCCTGTGTCAATGAGGCTCACATTAACCCTTTGAGTGGCACAGGGGTACTCATTGCATTGTAATATGTTGTGTACCTCTCTGCCACTGAAGGGGTTCAGCATTGCTTGAAAAAGGAACAAACAGATGGGCAACACCGTCCCAGACGCTAATATGTGTATGTGTGTCAATATGTGTGAGTCTCTTTAGGGGTATCTGCGTGAGTGTGCGTCTCTATTTGTGTATCGGTGTGTATGCTCGTCTTGATCTCCGCTGCTTGTTTTTGCTTTTAACCCTTTGAGTGCCAGAGGGGTACATAATGCATTGCAGAGCAATGCTTTACGGACCCCTCTGGCACTCAAAGGGTTAACAGAGCTCAACATTGACCTGCTGTACCCGGAATGCACCACTGTGCAGTGCAGGGAGCCAGTAGGGGACATCTTCTGCCTAATTCGCCTTTACTACTTTCGTAGTCGGTCTGTGGTCACTGCACATCCCCATCCCTGGATTAAACTATTCCTCACAGCTCTGGAATGTGTACAAAAATAAATCTGTGTCACGCAGAGAAGGGAAGAGAGAGAGGCTGGCACAGCACTCCCATTACTCTCTGTCAGTGTACAGGCGGCTGAGGATCATGGGAATTTTGGTCCAAGGTTGGATTTAATGGTTTACAGGGAAGTTAGGAAAGCTTAGAATAGAAATGATAGTCTTACAAATGTTGCAAAGCGAATGAGAAATACAGTGAGTATAGAAAAGCCTAATGGTGAATACATGGGTTAAGCAGTACTAAATCATATTGGCAAGTGCTTGTAGGAATCGAACAACCGGTGAAAGGCAAATCTGTTATTTCTTACTCTGTGATGGTCTGTAGCACTCTGTAGGGAACAGGCAGTGCAGTAAGGCAAGCAGAATGGGGTGGTGACTTAAATTTTAGACACCAAGAGGTGAGAGCCATATTTTTGGCTTTTGCTGAACAGATAGTGAGGGGTGTGGAAAATTAAGTGGCTGTGTGTATGTTGTACTGAGGCAGTGTGTAGGAGATATGCAAATCTCCTCCTAGCTGGGCCCTGGGGTGTGTATGTTGGGCTTAGGCAATGTGGACATATGTCATCTTTGCTGCCAGCCCTGGGGAGTGTGGATTATAATTGAGTGTGTGATACTGGGCTCGGGCAGTGTAGAGGAGATCTGCAAATCTCCTCCTAGATGCCTCCCTGGGTTGTGTGAGACACAGACATAGAAACTGTGGTCACCTGACCACTTCTTCTTTTATAGTATAGATAAAACCTATGCGCTAAGATCCCCAAATTTTGAGAAATCTTAGTGCGTAGGCTTCATAGAATAAGATGGGAACTGGTGAATTTATATCACTGGAGACGTTGTCTCTGCATTATCAGCTCTTTATTACTTCTTAGTGCATAACCCCCATGGTGTTTTAAGAGTTGGTTAGGGTTCCATAGAGCTTTCGTTTGAAATTAAATCTTCAACCATACCAGAGATTTTGAGAACCACGGTAGTATATATTTTATAATCCCATTTAGGAGAAAATAAAAAAAATGTGTTTATTTGTATTTATGTAAAAAAACATCCCTTTGTCTCAAGCTTTATGTTTTTGTTGCTAGTAGCACTGCTATAAATGATCAGCTGAAATGAGCCTTGGGTATCTGTTGGAGTCATAGAAGCTGATGCACTAAGACAGGCATGTAAAACTCAAATACAGTCAAGGGCCACATATTAGACATTTCCCTCCAAGGAGGGCAGCAACATCAGATTCTGTATATTATATTATATAGAGAGTGCAAGAAATTGTAGACTCTGCATTCTCAGAACCTTTGCAAGTTTCAATCGATTGCTGTGTATTTAGAAAAGGTCAGTGTTTAGTCCCTCACTGAGATCTTTATCAAGACAATCTCGTAGTGCACACCACCCCCTTATATAACTCCGTATATAAGGAAAAACATGGCAAAAAGTATTAATAGAAAGGGAAAAGAAATCAATGTAGCATTACCACTGTATATAAATCCTTATTTAAGTGCTTAAAACAAGAGAAAAAAATCACCATATTCAAAGTCTACACTCTGTTTACATATGTTCAACAGGACATTGATGAAACACCCCAACAGTGTACGTATGCAAATGTAGGTTGTTCATTGCATAATTGTAGGTGTTACATTTGCATACATATACTGGTGGACACCTCTCTGGCATTCAGAGTGTTCAAGTGAAAGAAAATCTGATTGACCTAAATGGGTCTTGTACACTAAAGTTTTTTTCTTTATGGAGGCTCTGACACTGCAGCCCACAGGCAGTCTGGTTGACATGCTTGTAGTAAGAAAAAGAGTTGCACTAAGGTTTGATAAGGATCGTGTTTCAAGATATAGTGGCAAATTTGACTCACATCCATATTATTGTATGCATTAAGCTGCCCTCATTATATCCTTATGATTATACTTCAAGCATACCTACATTGCTGTACCTTCATCTTATTTGAGTCATCTTCCCTAATGGCTTATTTGCATATTGATATTTTACTTAAGGTCGTTTCGTATTCCCAACTACATGGTTTTATGTTAATGTGGCTATTCACCATGAGCATGAAGTTTAGTTAGCTGTCAATAGTGTCAGAGCTCATAGACAAATATTTGTGTCCCTGAGTTTTGCTTAATTTATATTTTGCCATAGCGGTCAACCTAGTACTTAGATTACACTTATCCAAATATACCTCATATGTAACTTTTTTTGCATATTGGAGTAATCAGACTATTTCACAATTCTCCATGGATGTGTTTCAAAGTTCTCCATTACAGAATATTTCAGGTTTAGCCATAGTACAAAGTTTTCATATTTATCCATTTGAGTGCCAGAAGGGTACAGAATGCATCGTACCCCTCTGGCATGCAAAGGGTTAAGTGTATTTCAAACACCTCTATGTCTGTCTAATCACTGAAGACTAGAATGGGGAAACTCAACATTTGTCTGCTGAGAAGTTTGAAATACACGCTACTGAGTAGTATGACATCAGCCAATCTAATACAACACATCCATGAGCTTTCTAGAAACATTTTTTGCTAATGACCAATGCTCGCCCTCTCCTTGCATATCTATTTCTTAAGTGCATATGAGTACGTGTTTTATATTCACTAATGCAAAGTGCTCCCACCACACTGCCAAAAAAATCCACTGTTATAGTGAACCTCACTGCATCTCCCCTCTGGAATAATGCTGGGGAAAACAGACTGCATCATAGGGGACAAATAACATTGACCTAAATGTGATTTTTTTACTCCGAAGAATGCTAAAAAGGTCTCCAACATTCAAGGTGTTAAAAATCTCCATTTAAGGGTACAAATTTTAGGTTTTTATATGTTTCCTACAGTGTAGTTGGTTTGGTCCTGAATTAAACAGGTTCTTCTTAGTACGGCAACCTCAATAAGTCTCTGAGTATTCACTCGATTATAAATACTACTATATTCTAGATAAGCCTAATGGCTACACTGATGATCATGTTCTATTTCTGCAATTTCCTAGAGGGTCTTTGGATTTATTTTTTTTTTGTAATTGTATTTCATGGATTTAACAAATAGTGGTATAATCACACCTTATTAATAGATGATTCTTTTTGAATTGCAATAATTTTTTATCATTCTAATTGCTAATATAGGTGGAATCCTTAACCTTTTAACCACTTGAGTGTCGGCTTTGCAATGCATTCCGTACCCCTCTGGCACTCAAAGGGTTAAGCTACTGAGGCGTGTCCAACACATTGCAAAGCACTCCCCTGGTGCTAAAAGGGTAAAAGGTACATTTTGCCACCCTCTGGTTACAAATAAATAATGGAATTTAACTTTTAAGGCATGATTTACCAAAACAAATATAAAGGTTGTATGCTACTGCTTAAATCGTAATTGCATGTAGTACATCTGTTAAAGCGGAACTACCACCGCAAAACAACTTTAGCTTAAATAACTCCCCATCTGGCGACTAGCTGCTTAGTAGTGCTAGTCGCCAGAATTATTACCTTATTCAATAGATTTATCCTTTCTTTCATGGCTGACAGGCAGGACAGATTGCGGACATCATGCCATAGTGACGTCCGCGCGCCTGCTCTGTCAGTCCCTTCCGGAGCTGAACGGCTCCTAGCAACGCCTCCTACAGCTGGCTGGGACTGACAGAGCAGGCGCGTGGATGTCACTATGGCAAGATGTCCACGATCCGTCCTACCTGTCAGCCGTGAAAGAAAGGATAAATCTATTGAATAAGGTAATAATTCTGGCGTTAGTGCTACTAAGCAGCTAGTTGCCAGATGGGGAGTTATTTAAGCTAAAGTTGTTTTGCAGTGGTAGTTCCCCTTTAAACACATTTAGGGGTTTAGGCAGAAAACTGAAGAGGAGCAGTTCTGGAATTAACCATCTGACCCACTGGGTAGGAATAAGAATTCACATGAGGATTATATCACCTTGAATACTACAGAGTTCTCACACATATTGCAAATCAATGCCTTGGAAACATCCTAAAGCAATTAAAGGGTTAACCCCTTAATGACCTATGATGTGCCATGACCGTCGTGCCTGTCCGGTCGTTAAGGACTGGTGATGTCCTAGCATGTCACGGAAGTTTGTAATCGCATCAAGGCTTCATGCCACAATGTGATCACAGAATACTGCTATGCAAAAAGAAAAATAAAATGTGCCATGGTCCTTTAAGAGCTCCTCACCTCCTGGATCACACTGTCCTTAAAGGCTTAATAGCCCAGTTTGAATTTATGGAAGTTTTTATTTTTCCCCTATGGTACACTTGGTATACTCCAAAATTGTAGATCCATTGCAGAGGTCACCAACGTTTTCTTTTATGGGCGCTACTTTTAATCAATGTAAAATATATATACTGAAAATATATGAATTTATAACTATACATGTGAATCCACTCCAAAGCTGCTCCTGCCAACTCTTTGTTCCTTCCCACACCTTCCATTTGTAAAGTGCTGCACAGGAAACAAATGACTTCTTCATTTTTAACAGAAGAAATCCGCATTCACTATAGCAGACAAAACGTTGCACACATCCAGTTCATTCATGTATTTTTTTTAAGAACCTGTAACTAAAACTGCACTCCATATTCTAGATGAGCCCTTACCACGGATTTATATAGAGTTAGAATTATATTCACATCCCATGCATCTATACCGCTTTTTATACAGGACTAGATGAAGAGCCCGTGTACTTGGGCCACAGTGCCACCCAACAATGGCCGTGGTGCAGTCCTGCACAGTAGAGACTGCACAGCTCCGTATCAGCCACGGCGCAGGCAGTCTCTACTGTGCATGACTGCAGCACGCTCCGCCGTCTCTACTGCGCATGACGGCTTCTGACAAACACATTTAGCAAAGTATTATATAGTATAGTAAGCTAATTGCTATTGAAGCAGCTGACTGACACTGCACACTGCTGTGAAGACAATTGTTTATCAGAACTCCTAAATCTTTATCCAATGAGGATTTCCCAGTAGTTCCCAATTTAATGTATATGTAGTGTTTTTGTTTCTGCAGCCTACATGCAAAACCATACTTTTATCTGCATTAACTACATCTTCCACTTTGCCATCCATTCACTTAGCTTATCCAGGTATTTTTGCAGAGATAAGACCTCTTTCTCTGTATGCAGGGCCAGACTGGCCATCGGGCATACCGGGCATTTGCCCAGTGGGCCGGTCCGGGCAGTGCCGGCCCTTACTTGCCCTCCGCATTAATATTTAACTTTCTGGGACTCCCCGCCAAAATGCCGTGCTCCCCACTTGCAGCCGAAGTCAGTGGCATAGCGGGGGAGCAGTGAGCACAGAAATGTATTGGCCAGCCCTGCAGCCCAAGACTTTGACAGCAGTCAGAACCATGTCATGTGACACGCAGCTACGCAGACATGACGCATGCTGGGGTTTTGTTTCATCTGTCTGGATGCCACTTTTAAACTTGCACTGTCCTCAGAACAAGTTTGAAAAGTGGCACCCAGAAAGATGAAGAAACACCAAGCATACACTACGTCTGTGTCTCGCGTGTCACATGGCTCCGGCTGCTGTCAATGTGGACTCAAGAGGACTTCACAAGTGACCAGCTCCCTTCCTCCTCCCATAAAGAAGTAAGGGGAGGGGAAATGAGGCACTGGGGGGGGGAAGGCAAAAGAGGAGTCAAGACTATAAGGGGAGAGAAAGAAAAGGGGAGAGACTATGTGATAAAGGGGAGAGACTGTGAAAAAAGGAGAGAGACTATGTGAAAAAAGGGGGAGAGACTGTGTGATAAAGGGGAGAGACTGTGTGAAAAGGGGAGAGAAAGAAAAGGGGAGAAGCCTGAGTGAAAAGGGGGAAGAAACTGAGTGAAATGGGGAGAAAGTCTAAAGGGGGGACAAGACCAGGGACGGACTGTGGTCAGATACTTTTTTGTGCAAGAGAGCTACATAAGGGGCATTTCAAAAAGCCAGAGAGTAAACCACCTGCTTTATAGGTGACAAATCAGAATTTCTAAATGATTTAACCCTTTGCATGCCTTGCAAAGGGTTAAATGGGGCTTTTAAGATATAAATATATAACATATGGATGTGGGCGTGTTTTGGTGGGCATGGTCTTGGTGGCGGGGGGACAGCATTTAATCCATGGACCCAGGCAGCACAATGTCTTGGGCCGAGGCCGGTCCGGGCGTTTAAAAAACAATAACGAACGCCCCCCCCCCATGGGCTGCTCAAAAAATAAAAATGGGCTGCTCAGCCTTAAATGCCCTGGCTTATTTTTATGTCCCAGTCCGGGCCTGTCTGTATGAATCTCCTTACACAGCTTAGTTTTATCAACAAAGAGTAAGCCCACCACTTTAAATACCCCACTTTTACATCATTAATGAATAATTAAAAAAAGCATAAGGCCTAGGTATTAACCCTGTACCACACCATTTACAACTTTAGACCAACTTGAAAAGGTTGCATTTCCAAAAATGTTCTGCCCTCTGTCATTTAACCAGTTCTCTATCGATGCACAGTTATCACCTCCCAAACTGAAGCCTTTTAAATTATACAGTAACCTGTTATAAGGCACATTATCAAAGGCTTTTGCAAAATACTAGTACACTACATCAACACCCTTGTCCAAATTACTATTTACCCTTTCAAATTATAACTAATCAAACCGCATGGGAAGTAGTCTGCACACAATAGGAAAAAGAGTGGAAAAAAATCTTGTTTTGATAATCAAACCAACATTTCAGTTCCCAGCGGGACCTTGATCAAGGACAAACGTATAAGGTATATTATAGTCATTCAAAACAATGTATTTAATCATATGAGTACTTGGTAATGATGTCATCCAATACACGTCTATGGGAGTCACCCATTACAATACATACAGTGGATATAAAAAGTCTACACACCCCTGTTAAAATGCCAGGTTCTTGTGATGTTAAAGAATGAGACAAAGATAAATTGCTATACCTATAACGTGAACAATTCAATTGCAAAACAAACTGAAATCGTTGAGGGGGAAAAATAAAAAACTCACAATAACCTGGTTGCATAGGTGTGCACACCCTTTTATAACTGGGGATGTGGCTGTGTTCAGAATTAACCAATCACATTCAATCTCATGTTAAATAGACGTCATTACACACCTGCGATCATTTAAAGTGACTCCTATTAATCACAAATAAAGTTAAGCCGTTCTAGTAGGATTTTCCTGACATTTACTTAGTTGCATCTCAGAGCAAAAGCCATGGTCCGCAGAGAGCTTCCAAAGCGAGGGATCTTATTGTTGAAAGATATCAGTCAGGAGAAGGGTACAAAAGAATTTACAAAGCATTAGATATACCATGGAACACAGTGAAGACAGTCCTCAAGTGGAGAAAATTTGGCACAACAGAGACATTACCAAGAACTAGACGTCCCTGCAAAATTGATGAGGAGACGAGAAGAAAACTGGTCAGGGAGGCTTCCAAGAGGCCAACTGCAACATTAAAGGAACTGCAGGAATTTATGGCAAGTACTGGCTGTGTGCTACATGTGACAACAATCTTCCATATTCTTCATATGAATGGGCTATGGGGTAGGGTGGCAAGATGGAAGCCTTTTCTTACAAAGAAAAACATCCAAGCCTGGCTGAAGTTTGCAATAACAAACATTAAGTCCCCCAAAAGCACGTGGTAAAATGTGGTATGGTCTGATGAAACCAAGGTTGAACTTTTTGGCCATAATTCCAAAAGGTATGTTTGGCGCAAAAACAACACTGCACATCACCCAAACAACACCATACCCACAGTGAAGCATGATGGAGGCTGTTTTTCCTCAGCTGGAACCGGGGCCTTAGGGTGGAGGGAATTATGAACAGTTCCAAATACCAGGCAATTTTGGCACAAAACCTTCAGGCGTCCGTTAGAAAGCTGAAGATAAAGTTCACCTTTCAGCATGACAACAACCCAAAGCACACATCCAAATCCACAAAAGCATGGCTTCACCAGGAGAAGATTAACATTTTGGAATGGCCCAGCCAGAGCCCAGACCTGAATCCAATTGAACATCTGTGGGGTGATCTGAAGAGGGCTGTGCACAGATGATGTCCTCACAATCTGACAGATTTGGAAAGAAGAGTGGGCAAATATTGCCACGTCAAGACATGCCATGCTAATAAACTCCTACCCAAAAAGACTGCTGTAATAAAATCAAAAGGTGCTTCAACAAAGTATTAGTTTTAGGGTGTGCACACCTACGCAACCAGGTTATTGTGAGTTTTTTATTTTGTATTTTTCCCCCGCAACGATTTCAGTTTGTTTTGCAAATGAATTGTTCACGTTATAGGTCACATTAAAGGTGGAAAAAGTTCTGACATGACTTATCTGTATCTCATTCTTTAACATCACAAGAACCTGGCATTTTAACAGGGGTGTGTAGACTTTTTATATCCACTGTACAATATACATACCGTGCAGTTCACAAGTATTTGCACAGTGACAAACACTCTATTGTTTTGACTTTACTCCAGCATGTTGGATTTGAAATTAAACAATAAGAGGATAAAGTTCAAATGGTCAGCTTTAATTTTAGGGTATTTACAGCCATAAATCATGAACTGTGTCTTTTTTTATACACAGAGCCTCCATTTTAGGGTACCAAAGGTAATTGGACAAATAAAATAATCTTAAACAAAATCATCATATTTAGTACTTTGTTTCAAATCCTTTGCATTGAATGACTGCCTGAAGTCTGCAACCCAGAGACATCACCTGATGCCGGATATCTTTCCTGGTGATGCTCTGACAGGCCTGTATTGCAGCCATCTTCAGTTCCTGTTTGTTTTGAGGCATTTCTTCCATTAGTCTTGTCTTTGGCAAATGAAACGCATGCTTAGTTGGATTCAGGATAGATGATTGCTTGGCCAGTCAAGAACATTACACTTTTTGGTCCTGAAACTCTTTGGTTGCTTTAGCAGTATGTTTGGGGGTCATTGTCCTGCTTCGGGAGGAAGTGCCTTCCAGTGAGTTTTGAGGCATTTGGTTGGATCTGAGCAGATAAGATGTTTCTTTACACTTCAAAATGTTTCTGCTGCCATGAGCAGTCACATAATTAATAAAAATAAGTGAGCTAGATCCTGTGGCAACTGTACATGCCCAATCCATAACACTACTTCCACCTTGTTTCAGAGCTAATGTATTATGCATTGGATCATGTGCAGTTCCTTTCTTTCCTTTTTCCATTATTCTGTTCCAGGTTAAAATTTTTCTCATATGTCCATAAGACTCTGTTCCAGAATGTGCCAGGTTTTTGTAATTTCTGTTTACCAGTGGTATGCACCTTGTGATAAACCCTCTGGTTATGCTGTTGTAGTCTTCTCTTTGATACTTCTATGCCTACATCCTGGAGAGTGTCCTTGATCTGTGTGTCAGTTGAAAAGGGGTTTTTATTCACAATTGCAAGCATGCTTCTGTCATCCTCTACAGTGGTCTTCCGTTGTTTGCTATTGCTGAGCTTACCTGTGCATTCTTGCTTGTTAACAGTGTACCACACAGTTGACTTTGATGAATGTAATGTTTTGGCTATGTCTCTGATCAGCTTATTCCTATTTTTCAGCCTCATGATGGCATGCTTTAGTTGCATTGACTTTGCACCTCATGTAGATAGACTACATCGACTTGGAGTAAATGCCACACCTTTTGTTAGCTCTCTTATGCATGAACAAATAATGCAACAATACACACCTTATCAAGAAATGGCTGAGAAGCCAGTTGCCTAATTACTTTTGGTCCACTAAAATGGAGGGTTGTAATTCCTAAACTGTTCACAGTTTATTTAAATACCCTCAAATTAAAGCTGGCAATTTGCAATTAATCCTCTTACTCATTGTTTCATTTCAATTCCAATGTGCTGGAATGCAAAGACAAAATAACAAAACTTGTGTCAGTGTCAAATATTTATGGACGGCTCTGTATATTTGCCACTAGGTGTGACAGAACATTACTGCATATCAAAACAATATTTATCTTGTGTCGAGTGGAAGACACGAGACCCTTTGAATTGTTTCCTACAACAGGAGACAGGGCACTTGAGTAAACTTTAAACTAAGAACTAAACTCCTCCCACTTCCTTGTCTACTTTATCCCTGAGGTTTTTAAGTGCCAATAATGAGGCAATAATGCTTGTTTACCTCCTATTGGCAACAGTTTATTGAAAGTAATTTTATATTATTGTCTTTACACTTATTATTTAAGCAAACCAGAGAGTACATGGTTACTTTCTAGTTGCCCTGCACTAGCTATAGAATACACTTACTTGCATACCTCATAGTTAAATGGAAGAGAAGAAAGGACTTGAACTGTTAGTGTAACCTAGACTAAATGAAACCTCTATCTAAGGAAAATATCCTGGAAAGATGGATACTGGCACCAGAGGGGGTTGCATATATACATGTACACTATTTCTAATACATGATACTATTATGTTATGTACATGTCCTAGAGGTATCATATTCTCACACATCGCAGTGATATTATACACAGGTGGTACAATAATGTTGTGGATGTCACGTGTCCTATAAAAACCATCACTGTAATATATAAATATTCAGTGGGAACCAGACGCAAAGCAGGCTGTTTGGACATTTAGAAGATCCTAACTTTGACAGGGAGGAATGTTAACTTCCCACAAATAGAATGCTGGGAATCCAGCTACCTCAGCATGATGGTGCTCGAACCAGGAGAGTGAGAGCTAAAACAAGCTGTCTATGAAGTACAAGTGCAAAATGGGAACTCCCAGGAATATATCTGATGGCATCCTGACACAATACGTAACTAATAGGCTTCTATACCGGAACAAGAGACGTAAGGGCAGTGGTGGTAGGTGCCATGAAAATCCCTTAGGCGTACAACTTTGCAAATCTGTTGGCCATGATTTCTGTTGAGAAAAGCCAGAAGCACCTCCCTCCTTCTTGTACTGAGATTGTGTTGGTTCCACTCTTCTATTTCAACCCTCAAAAAGACCTTGGGGTTATACTCTAAGGCATGATAAGAGGTGATAAAGTGATAGCACTTCTCCAGTTCCTATTTTTTTTTCTATAGAGCCTATGCACTAAGATCTCCAAAGCTGGAACTAGTGAAGTAATTTCCACTTTAACGCCTCATTATCACACCTTAATGCATAATGCCCCTTGTATCAGTGGTGTTAACCTTACCTTGCTCTTCCACTGGTTACGCTGGTTGTCAGCAATGAAATACCACATTTTGCCACCACAACTTTAAGGTTAATTTGTCAAAAACAATCTCACAGAAAAATGGCTACTGCAACATACAGACAGATCTAAATTATTTCTCATTATAACAGGTCCACTTTAATGCTGTCTAATATAATGGCTACTCGGATACATTTGCTATATTCATGCAGAGATGGTCCCCCCTCCCCAAAGCAGTTTTTTTATGAAAACCTTGGTTATAGGGCTTTTCCTTCTGAGTAAAACAAGGGTACTTTTGCCACTGTTGGTTGTTTTAGTAAAATGTTATAGCAGTTCAAATTGACAGGAAGTGAATTACAGTGTGATTACTTCCTGAAAGCTCTAACTGACAAGATGACTCAGCAGTTTCTACCACATTCTATGGAGAACCCCCTTCTCCCAGGCACTAAAGCACCACAGAGTATTTTTTTTTTTTTTTTGTGCAACTGATTTAGGGCTCCCCAAACTGTGGTGAAATCCATGACAAGCCCGGACTGTCATGGGTCCTTATTGCGCGTTGGACCCATGATGGTCCTGGCACGTCATGGGTGCTTAAGGGATTAATTGGAATGTAACCCACTAGAGGTCCATGTTAATGTAAGAAGAAAATATATATGTATATATACACACACACACACACACACACACACCAAAATAGTAAAGGGAAACACTCTCACTTAAATCAGTCTCTCTGGGTGCTGTGGTTGAAAAGAACAGGATCCATGTGTACAACAAGAAGTTGAAACAACCAACACTCCCAGCAAAATGTAGTGAATAAGTGATTTCATTGAATAGTGTCAACATTTCAATGCATCTTAGAGCATTTTCATCAGGCCTAATAAAAATGCTCTAAGATGAATTGAAACGTTGACTCTATTCAATTAAATCACTTATTCACTACATTTTGCTTTGTGTGTTGGTTGTTTCAACTTTTTTGTTTGTATACATAATATGTGTGTGTGTGTATATATATATATATATATATATATATGTGTATATATATATATATATATATATATATATATATATATATGTGTGTGTGTATATATATATATATGTTTGTGTGTGTGTGTATATATATATATATATATATATATATATATATATATAAATAAATAGAGAGAGAGATGTGCATTTTAATTATATAATTGATCATTCTTCTGTTATACAAGTTGAAACGTATTACTATTGTTATATAGTTCCACGGTACTGCCAATGTAGGGCTCAGTACAATTGTTGGTGATAAGTCTTAGCACTGGTTTTGATTCGCAGATTCATATTGAAGTCTGGGGAAATACAGAGATCAAGCCATTGATAAACCTAGCAACTGTAATGTATCCCAGGCCCTAGTTAGCTACTGTATGAAGCCTCTTCACCATGTCAGAGGATTCTTTTATCACATAGATTGGATTCTCAGACCTCCCTGTACCCAGTATCTGAACTAGCAAGAGAACATTGAGTAGAAATGCTTTTAAATCTGTTTCAATGAAAATCTTATGTATTAAAACGAGTAGTAAAAGTTTCTTCCCCTCCACAGCAGACGTATCATTAATCTTGGTCCAGTGCTGCTGATTCCTGAAGAGCAGCCAGCCCAGCCTGCACTCCCCGTTCAGCCAGAAGGAACCAGAGTAGTGTGTGGTCACTGTGGGAATACATTTCTAGTAAGTGATGTCCTTTAGATTCAGCTTACAGTTCAACTATACAGTAGCAAGAGAGTATCAAAGGAAAAAAGTGTTATGCACTATATTTCATGGCCCTCTAATAAAATACATGGGGGTACAGAGAGATGTATACAAACATTTTTGGGGTTGCTGAAGCATTGTAGCTCACAACTCCAAGTAAGTGGTCACAATGATATTTCAAATGTATAAATGATTAAAGGCATCTTTATGAGTTTGATTGATGCTGACTCTCCTCTTAACACCTGCTTTGCTTTAAAGGAAGTTTGGACTAGGTGAAGATTTTCTCGGAAATTCTGTTTTTTAAATTGTCACTATTACACTTTTATAAATTGGCTGCACCAGAATTTTCTCCTGGTCCTATTCCACAAAAACACAACTTCATGATGTTATTAGATAGTGAGTTGGCATTACTTTTTCATATATAGCAAACATTTGTACTGCAATGTTATTAGCACTGTTTTGTCAGTATAGTGATGCTTATACACCCCTCCTTGGTACCTTGTGTTCAAAAGAAATGTGGAATGATTCTGGGGCAAACAACCACACCATAGGGGAGACATTCCCAAAATGACCATTGATTTAAATGGTGTTTTTAACCCCCTGAATGCTCGAGAGGCTCCAGTGCATTCCTTCACAATGTGTTGGAGACATCCCTGGCATTTGAAGGTTTAAAAGCCCCATTTAATCAAGAGGAATATTTTCCATTGCCATTGCGGAACAATACATTGCAAACATCTCTAGCATCCAAAAGATCGATAAATCTAGGTTGTGGTTAACCACACTGTTGGATTATCCAGACTGTAAAATTTCAACATTAGATTCCATTGTTGGTCTCTAGAATTATAGGAAGATTAATGGGATAGGTTTACTTAAAAACATAAAGGATTCAACTCCATTTAAAACTCATACTCCTAGACAGCAATTATAAAAACAAAGTCTTTGGTATAAGAGTTTTAAGAATCTGTCATATATATGAATGTGTAGTTTAGCTAGAGGATAGATTTATTATTAAAATTATTATTATTATTGTTAAAATGGTTAAAACAGAGAATTGCTTTGAGATTATTGCGCTTCCCTTTTTCTGTTTTCAGTTTATATCCTACTTGCAAAATTAGCACTTGTTGCTTTGTTCCATTGTGCACTTGTTGACAGAGTCACATATACTGTCTGAGACCCCAGCCTTGTTCTGCTGTCCCACTATTAGTCACAGAGCGACACGTACCGTCTGAGACCCCATCCTTGTTCTACTATCCCACTATTAGTCATAGAGCCACACATACCATCTGAGACCCCAGCCTTTGTTCTACTGTCCCACTATTGGTCACAGAGCAACACGTACCGTCTGAGACCCCAGCCTTTGTTCTACTGTCCCACTATTAGTCACAGAGCAACACGTACCGTCTGAGACCCCATCCTTGTTCTACTATCCCACTATTAGTCACAGAGCCACACATACTGTTTGAGACCCCAACCTTGTTCTACTATACCACTATTAGTCACAGAGCCACAAATACCATGTGAGATCCCAGCCTTGTTCTACTATCCCACTATTGGTCACAGAGCCACTCATACTGTCTGAAACCCCAGCCTTGTTCTACTATCCCACTATTAGTCACAGAGCCACAGATACCGCCTGAGACCCCAGACTTGTTCTATTGTGCCACTATTAGTCACAGCGCCACAGATATTGTCTGAGACACCAGCCTTGTTTTACTGTCCCACTATTAGTCACAGAGCCATGCATATAATGTCTGTCACTCCAGCCGTGTTCCACTGCCCACTGCTAGTTACAGAACCACAAATAAATTTTCGGACACCCCAGCCTTGTTCCATTGACTGCCACCCCAGCCGTGTTCCATTGTCACTCTGGTAGTTACAAGGCCACACATACACTGAGTGAAACCACAGGCTTGTTTTATTGTCAGTCACCCTAACCTTGTTTGGTGGTGTCCCATCCTATCTTAAGCACATTGATCATTAACCCACAATGTTCCAGGACTGCCAATGGTCCTCAATCATCTGAATTGTGCAACAGTCCTGGCATGTCAGTAGTCCTTAAGGGGTTAATGCCTATATATTGAATTGCCATCTGACTGCAGTAGTTTGTGGAAAATTAACCTTTATTTCTTGGTAGCATTTTGGTTTCTGTGCTGGGCCAGTATTATCACACACAGTGCTATTAACTAATCTGGGCAGAGCTCACACACTGCAGCATTTCTGCGGCATAGAACTTAACTAATGCACAGGGAATTAGCATAAGTTACCACAATGTGCTATCAAAAACTATTTATTGTACAGAAATGGCTAATACAACATATAAGCAGATTTTAAGCCTCTGTAAAATAAACTAAACTTGTTTTAAGGTGACAGTCAGGTCAATTTTCAACCTCTGGGTGCCAGAGAGGTGTGCAAAGCAAAGTAATTTGTTGCACACTCCTCTGGTACACAAAGGGTTCAACGTGGCCCAATAAGCAGAGATGCATTTTGAAATTTTTAGCTCTGTAGATTTATCTGGGGACATGAAGCAGGATTTATTATTCTTTGCTAAGCACTGAGCACTGAGGGATTGCCATGTATCTTAAACACGCTTGTCTTACGTCAGCTAGTGACAAACGTCGTGTAACGAAAGCCTGGGAAATTCTTCCACTTGGGAATCCCAATCAACTTGGGTGTATTCGTTTTCCTGACATAAACAGACATTGTACTTTCAGCAGTGAGGGAAAGAACTGTACGGCACCAAAATGTTTGTTTTTATTTTGTGATCTCCATGTGACGTAGAGGTTGAACAGAATAACATCGGATCCTAAATCTGTGTTTTCTTTTCTCTTCCAGTGGATGGAGTTGAGGTTTAATACTTTGGCAAAGTGCCCACACTGCAAAAAAATGTAAGTAAATATTCAGATATGACTTCCCTACAGAGGAGGGGAATTTGTTTCCTAGTGTTAATCTCATATTATATCAAGAATTGTTATTCCACATTCTAACCCTGGACATCTCCATCACGTTGAGGCAGAATGCGTTGGAGTCTTCTCTAGCATCCAAGCAGTTAACCTGAGTACCGGGGGGGAATGTAATGCTTCATACTGCATTTCACACCCCTCTGTCACTCAGAGGGTTAAAGGGGGGTAAAGAGCTACAATATGTTCTTTTAACATGGTCTTCTTTCAAGCTTCATTGCTAGTATTCTTAAACTAAACGTAAAATTAAGATGACGATAATACTTTCAATAAATATCCCCACATTACGTATTCCTTTTCATCTTGTAGAACAGAGGCTATGAACTGCTTCGCCTCCAGCTGTTGGGAGTCTAAGATGTGGCAAGTGGGAGAGATCTTCATGCATTGGCTCTGTAGAATAGCATAGAAATTGGAGAAGTGATCTCGCTGGAGAAGTCCTCTCCAAAGCATTTTCCCATACGACTCCCATAATCCCCAACCAGCCGTTGGCTAATGAGGATGATGGGAGTTGGACTCCTCAGCAGATGACTTTCCAGCAATTGGCTACCCCTGTTGTAAAACAGATTGCATTTTTGGTCACTTTTCCCAGCATGACATAGGGTTGCAAATGATAATTACATTAGCGATATGCACACACACTTAGTTTTATTTTCAAGTATAATTGCTGCATTAAGGAAAAATATAACCTCTTGTGCAGGCAGGGAGGAACAGCACAGATATTTTGCAGAGAAGGCACTGGTGCGTCTGCGCTGTCCGTCCCCTTCAACTCCACAATTGGTGAGTTGAATTCCTTTGTGCCAAAAGGCACCGGAAAGGTCTGACAGCACAGGCACACAGAGCGCCTACTATAAGATCCCAGCCAGTGCCTGCCTGCATAAAAGGTTATATATTTCTTTAATGCAGCAATTATACTTGAAAATAAAACAATGTGTGTGCATATCGCTAATGTAATTATCATTTGCCGCAATATGTCATGCACGTGAAAGTTCCACATTAAACTAGTGGAGCAGTAAACCTTTTTAGGAAAAAAACACACATACTGCACAGCTTTCCCCATGAAGTAAAACAAGTATACTACCACTGCTGTGAGCTACTTCATTCAAAAGTCAGTACAGTTCGAACCATTGTTTTTATGTTAAACTTTTGGTAACAGTACCACCTGATGGCCAGACAGTTCACTTGGTGACCAGATATTTACTTTGATCTATGGGAGAAGTGATCCACTGCCTTATGTTCACCATAGAATGTGATTGTAACAGCACCACCACTTTGTGGCAGTTTGAACTTCAAAAATTTTTGAATGAAGCAACTACCAGCAGTGGAATACCCCTTGTTTTATACTAAGCAGAAAAAGTCCGACAATATGGAATTTTTTCCCAATAGAATTTTGCTGGTGATTGAAAATATTCTTCTACTGTCTCTGCTTGCCATTTTTTGATGGAGCTAACATTCTGATTTTTGAGACATAAAGTGGTAATTGTGGTTGGTGTTTTCTCTGTTTGCCCCTCTAAGACAGCAGTTTGAAAACCGTGGCTCTGAATCTGTTGTTGGACTACAGCTGCCATCATCCTTAGCAAGCCCTTGGCCAGCTGATGGTGAATTGTAGCCCAACAACAGATGAACACATAGGTTGTCCATCCATGCTCTAAGATGACCTGTGGGAATCTCTTGGTTGAAACATAAACAGGTACTAAACACCTGACTAGTGGTCACAACAGGGACAGTTTAGTGCTAGGTTGATAGAAAAATATAAAGTGGTTGTGAGATGTGGTCCTGTCTATTTGTTACGTTACAAAAAATTAACATACCTTAGGAACTGCCGAGTTCACAGAAGTCAAGGGAAGCACGGATCAATGCCTGGGAAAATCCTCTTCAGGTATGTTTAGCTATGAGAATGGTTGCTCAAGAAGTAGTTGTACCAAAAAGTCCCAATACTTGCCAAGTAAAAAGACTGATTCAGATGTGCAATGTTGGTAATATACCATTGTTTTTCTAATTTGATATTCACACGGGCAAAGATGGGAGGCTTTTTGATAGACATTCACTATATTTAAAAACTCCTCACTTTTTTAAGCATCTTGCACTGATCCATATCTCAAACACACCTGTATCTTTTACCTCATCCTTTGGCACCAGCACTTCCTCTCGTAACTCTTTGGGGACCAGAGGGGATGTGCCCACCCCCTGGCTCTCAAACAGGTAAGCATGCAATTGTCACTCATTTTCCAGTAGTCTCCCCCAGAAACCACATCTTCGTCATGCCTCCTTCCTGCATTTTACCACTGGAAGAGTAGCATTGAGTCCCCATATGTTTAAAAGGACACTCCTCCGGGTCTATAGCATGTACCATGGCAGTTGGAGAAGGGGGAAGGCGTGCAGCGTATCAAAGTTTTGGGGAGGTTGAAAAATTCAACTTCCATCCTCCAGAATGCTCCTAAACATGCTATTAACACTTTGAGTTGGAACCCCGAAAATTAATGAGATAGGTAAAGAGGGCTTGGAATTGAGGAAAAAAGGGATTTTAAAGTAAATCTAGTGTAGTAGCTATGGATCCTGCACTAAAAATCTAATACAATTTTGTCCTAATGTTCCCTGGTGCTCTCCCCATGCTGAGAGGAAAGAAAAAAAAATTCCCCCTGACCCCAGTGACTTGTAGCTGGGCTGGGCTTTGCATGAAGTGATGCACATTGTTTTTTGTATTTACTCCCAGTCCTGCACTCCAGTTTTGAGTAATGCCAAACAAAGGATGCATATATGCCGTGAAGACGAGAACGTGCTTGAACAAGGGATTTTTAAAGATGGCCATTCATATTCCCATTAGTTTTTAAACAGTAAAAACTATATTTATCCTTTAAAAAAGTTAAAGAAAAATAGTACATTACTTTTGGCTTTTTATTCCGAATCGTATACATGTTTTAGAAGATGTCCCATTACTATCACTTTAAAAGGTTAATACTGATAGTGTCTAGAAAGTTAATGTTTGTGTGTGAGTGACTGAGTGTTAGGTTGATACTGGGGTGGAATGCATTGCAGTTTCCGTGGAATTTGAGAAGTCCCTCTCCACTGGTGGTCCAGATGATAAGAATATCATCTATGTAGCGGAGATAGACCAGGGGTCTTATCTGGCAGGTGGACAGGAAGACCTCTTCTAATTTTGCCATAAACAGGTTGGCATATTGTGGTGCCATTAGGGTACTCATTGCAATCCCCATTTTCTGAAAGTAGAAGTCCTGTCCAAACCTGAAGTAATTACAGGTGAGTATAAATTGTATGAGTTGTGTTAATGGTTCTGTGGCCATGTTGTTTTGTTCCAGATATTCTTGGCATGCTGCTATGACATCTGCGTGTTTAATATTCGTGTAAAAGGATTCTTCATCCATAATGGCCAGGATGTTGCTCTCTGAAATGCGGCTCAAGTCGGCTAGTTTGTTTAAGAAATCTGTGGTGTCTTGAAGGAAACTAGGTGTTAGTTTTATGAGAGGTTTCAGGGTATTTTATACTCAGTCATAGATATTCTCTGTGAGTGTGGCAATTCCTGAAATTGTGTGTCTTCCTGGGTTTCCTTCTTTATGTAATTTTGGTAGCATGTAGAAGGAGCCTACTTTTGGATCTGCAGGTATCAGGGGCCTTACCTGTTCTGTAATGTTGGAGGGCAATTCTTTTATGATCCTATTAAAGGGGGATAACAAAACAAATTAAAGGGGAACTCTCAACTCATTTAAAGTCCTCTTTATTTGATTGTGGTTTCCAAATAAATGTTAAATCTTTTTTTTTCTGTGTTTTTTTTTTTTTAATCGCTCTTTTCACAGACAAATTAGCCTTTAAAATGTTCCCTCCTGACGGCAAGGCAGGCTGCAGTAAAGCTCTGTACTGCAGCCTGTCAATCTACACCTCTTCCCCTCCCCAGCTGTTCCCCGTTACCACCTTCTTCTCTGACGGAGGAATCCAGTACAATGCTGGATTTACCATAAGGCAGAGTAGGAATCTGCCTACAGGCGCACCCCATAGAGGGATGCCTGTCATTGGGACCCTTTTAAAAAAAATAAAAAAGTAGCCTCACTGCCCGCACTAACACCCCACCGCCTGGAGAAGTCTGTGCCTCCTTTGGCACAGGCCTGTAGCTGCTGCACTTCCATAACGGCTCTTTAGTAATACAGAGCGCTGGGAGATGACATAATCTCCCAGCGCTCTGCATTACTGAACAGAAGACCACGCGGGAGCTCCAGCAGCTACAGGTCTGTGCCAAAGGAGGCACAGACAGACCTCTCCTGCCGCTGAACCACCAGGGAAGTGGTAGGAAATGGACACTGGGAGGGCAATGTAGAAATATGGGGTAATATGGAGCCGATGGGGGCAATACGGAGATGATGGCAAACTGGCAATGTGGAGATGATGGGGGCAATGTGAGGGTAATATGGAGCTGATGGGAGGCAATATGGAGCTGATGGGGGCAATGTGAGGGTAAGTTGGAGCTGATGGGGGGCAATATGGAGATGATGGGGGGCAATATGGAGATGATGGCAATGTGGAGATGATGGGTGTAATGTGAGAGTAAGTTGGAGCTGATGGGGGGGCAATATGGAGATGTTGGGGCTGATGGGGGGCAAGTTGGAGCTGATGGGAGGCAATGTGAGGGCAATATGGAGATGATGGGGGCAATGTGAGGACAAGATGGAGCTGATGGGGACAAGTTGGAGCTGATCGGGGCAATGTGAGGGCAAGTTGGAGCTGATGGGGGCAATATGGAGCTGATGGGGGGCAATGTGGAGGTTAGGATCATTGTGGAGGTGTCCAGTGGAGATGGTCAATGGGGGGGGGCGCTTCAGATTTCTGTGCCTACAGGCTCATGAAATGTAAATCCGGCCCTGATTCATTATGTGACCTGGCGCACTCTATTGCCAATGTGAGTGCTCCAGCTTAAATAGAGGATTCCTCCATCAGAGGAGGAGGTGGTAACGGGGAACAACTAGGGAGGGGAAGTGGCGAAGTTTAACAGGCTGCGGTACAGAGCTATACCGCAGCCGGCCCTGAAGTGACGTCAGGAGGGAACATTTTAAAGTCTAGTTTCTCTGTGAAAAGAGTGATTAAAAAAAAAAATAATAAAAAAATGGATTTACCATTTATTGGGAAGCCACAACCAAATAAGGACTTTAAAGGTGAGAGTTGTTTTGTATATTTTTTGGGGGATCATCCTGTAATTTCAGTGTCTTTCATCAAAGTTACCTATTTGCATCTTGTATGTAGTCTGCAGTGTTCATAATAACAACAGCGCCCACCCTTAACGACCCATGACGTGCCAGGACCATCATGGGTAGATTTGTCTTAAGGACCCATGACGGTCCTGGCACGTCATGGGTTAAATGATAGCAGTGCGCCTCCGTGCGCTCTACTATCATTAATTCCAGGCTGAGACTGAGCGCTCCAATACCGGAGCGTTCAGTCTCAGCCACTTTCATTAGTGCTGGGTCATGTGATTGGTGTAGCAGCGATCACATGTACCAGCATTGTGAATGAAAGAGGCAGTACTGCCTCTGTCTCTCCTCAGCCTGTCTGTCCCTTTACGATCAAAGTAAGGGACAATGAAGCAGAGAGGAGACACCTAGTGGGAAGAAAAAATTCAGCAGCTGAGGGTATTAACCCTTTCACTGCTGTGTTGGAGGCTGGCTAAATGCAGGTCCATTTTGTGACATGCTAAAATCAACTTTTCTTTGTTTTTGTTTTTAAAAGACACAACGCTTTTTTTTTTTTACATTTTATTTAAAAACAAAAAAAAACCACGTCCATTACAAAAATTGAGAGTGTGATTGTTATGGATCCATGTAATACATTTATACACACCACCAAATGTAATAAATAAAAAGGTGGGAAAATAGGGTGGGGAAAAAGGGACATGGGGTTTTTCACCCAGGGTGACAATGCCCACTTAAAACTGCCTATTTTGTAGGTATGACTGACCGGTCATACCTTTCATACAGTCTCCATAAAAATTTAACCCATTGTGCCCAAATGATCCCAAGAGGAAAAAAAATGGTGTTTTTTTTTTTTTACATTTTTTTTTTACCGTTTTCTTTAATTTTACTAAAATAAATGGTGGGCTATCCATATAAATGTGGTACCAAAAGAAAGCCCTATTTGTGCATAAAAAAATGGTATATAACTTTCATGGGTAAAATAAAGTACTTAGAGGGAAAACACTGTTGAACAAAGACATAGTCAAAAAGGTCAGAATTGCTCCGGTCCTTAAGTGAAATCCACCTCAGATTTTCCCAGTCCTTAAGGGGTTAAAGGGACAGTAATAGCCCATAAAAAAACACTTAGAGCTTTGTAGAGGTTAAAAAAATAAATGATATGACACAAATCCTATCTCTCAAACCGCTATGGTTTGAGAGATATCCTCCGTTAAAGTTTCCCTCTCCCTCTTCTTCTCCTGACGTCAGCTGTAAGCTGACAGAAGGAGTTCCTGGTCTGGGGACAGACAAGTGGCTCTTCAGCAAAGCTGCAATAGCGCAATTTAAAAAGAAATACTTCTTTGGAATGGTCTACAAAGTGTGCCTGGTTTGCAAGCACACTTTTTAGACGTTCCAAAGACGTATTTCGTTTTAAATTGCAGTATTGCGGCTCTGCTGAAAATCCTCCTTGTGTCGGCCAACACGGATCATCTTCTGTCAGCTTTACAGCTGATATTAGGAGAAGAGGAACTTTAGCGGAGGATCTCTCTCAAACCATAGCGGTTTGAGAGATAGGATTTGTGTCATATCATTTATTTTTTTAACCTCTACAAAACTGTAAACATTTTTTATAGGACATTACTGTCCCTTTAACATGCCTGAAGCAGAGACCTAAGAGGTCTTGAAAGCTTGTATCCTAAGCCTGTTTAGTAATCCAATAAAAGTATCAACTTGACTGTAAAAACAGTCCTGCAAAAATCATTTTATTTTTTTTTAATTGATTAAACATTCTGGCTGGCAGGAGGCAATAAAAAAAGCTTACTTAAATCTATTTGTTGGAGCACATTCCACTGAAGAAAAGTCTAGTCACACGGATGTCATGTGAGAGTTTCCATCACTAATTCTGATCATATAGCCACTAGTCATGAGGGATAGGGGGTTGTGTTTTAATAAATCTCCAGTTCTGTTACATTTTGTGTATGCAAACACTTTATGAATATATTCACCATGCAAAATATTGCTGCAAACCAAATTAACCCTTGGAGTGCCAGTGGGTTATGCAATTGCATTGCAACCCACTGGCAATTAGGCGGATTACCATAACTGACAATGTCCTTAGATGTGGCTAGCTCATTATCCAGGTGCTTGTGTGGATGTTAAGCCCTGGGGGAAAATCTTGGTTCAATTTCTTTCCCCAGGAATTGTCCACTGAGGCTTCTTCTTAATACATGGTGATCTGAAGAAAGGAGGTATGCAGGAAAGGAGAGCAACCCCTTGAGTGCTGCAGGTCCACATGTCCCACAGTGCCCCTCCGCACAGGGGTTTTCCTTTGGAGTTCCTATTGCACACTCCTGCACTCATTGGGTTTATCTGTCTGTCCATTGAGTGTTTTGGAGCAAGTTTCTGTGGTAACTTAACCCTTTTGTTGTTGGTTTAGCATCTTTTGGGGGGTTGTTGGCACTTTCCCTACTGGGTTCAGTGTTTATTGGGTCTAGTGACATGTTTTAGTAATGTTTGGTGCACATTTATTTCTCAGTTGTAACTTTGCAATACGCGCTTTTACCACATAGATGTCATTGCTCCATTCACTTCTATGGGACTGTACAGTTTGGGAAATATCTCTGCAACCGCTTATCGTAGCAACTTCAGAGATGGCTCATTTTGTTTGTCTGCCCTTGCTCTGTTACCTGGTTAACGTTTTATGTGTGTTGGGGGGCTTCAGGCACTGTTGGGGTACTTTTTCTTGGTGGATTTGGACATTGAGGAATGTTCTGCTGTGGGTTCCTCTCAATTTTTTGGGGACCCCTTTGAGACTGATCCTGATACCTCGGCTGACGGCTTGACCAGAGCAGTCTTAACTACCCTAAACATTCCCTTAGTTCAGGAGGTTTCTTCGGATCCCTCTGATGTATTTCAGGAGCCTAAAAAGCCCTACTTATTTTCCACCTAACCCCACTCTTGACCACCTTGTCTCTGATGAGTGGAAGTCTCTGGAAAGGAAACCTTCTGTTTCCAAGAAATTTGCCAAGCTTTACCCCTTCTCTGAGGTGGCACTTGCTTAGTGGGTTCATCCCCCCAAAGTGGATGCTCCTGTCTCCAGGCTTTCTAAGTCCCCTGCCTTGCCAGTAGCTGATGTGTCCGCTCTGAAACACTGGACTGACAAGAAACTTGAGGTCTCCCTCAAGTCCATTTTTGCCACTGCTGGTACTGCCATGCACCCAGTGTTCGCTGCGACATGGGTGAACCGGGCCATTGCTGTCTGGACTGAACAGCTCACCCTGGCTGTCCGTCAGGGTGCTCCTACTTTGGATATGTTGCAGCTTCTTGCCAATATTTCTGAGGCCCAGCACTGTTTCTGCAGCCTTATTTGATGCCATCCGTTTGGTGGCAAGGGTTTCCACCATGTCTGTGGTTGCCAGACAAGCTCTTTGTCTCAAGATCTGGTCTGCTGACACTGCTTCCAAGAAAGCTTTGCTCTCATTGCCTTTTCAAGGCACCTCTTTGTTTGGGCCAGATGTTAAAGATCTCATTATTGAGGCCACAGGGGGCAAGAGTACCCTTCTGCCTATGGTCCCCAGGAAGAAGACGCCTGTCAAGCGTAATTGGCTTTTTCGTTCCTTCCAGATTGAGACACGTCCGGTAAACCAGGCGGTTCCCTCAGCTCCGCGTTCCTCCTCCAAGCCCAAACAACAATGGAAGCCCAAGGTCTCTTCCAAGCCCCCTTCAGCATGACTCACCGATCCTAGGTCCCCACTCTGCTGTGGGTGGCTGTGTGCATCACTACCACAGCATCTGGGAGGATTCAATGGGGGACCCGTGGGTTTTACAGGTGGTGGCGGAAGGGTACAGGATCCCTTTTGTGTCTCTTCCTCCCTTTCAGTTTTTCCCCTCTCATATGCCCCAGGGCATAGAGAAACGTCGTCTGTTCAGTGGCGCTATCCAGGCTTTTCTGGACAAGGATGTTCTGGAACCTGTTCCAGTTCGGGACAGAGGTATGAGTTTTTACTCAAACCTCTTTGTGGTCTCCAAGAAGGACTGCGGCTGTCGTGCCATTTTGGATTTGAAGGATCTCAGTTCCTTTGTGATCAAGACTCATTATCACCAGGAGTACCTAAGGACAGTGATTGCTGCTATGTCCCCATGGGAATTTCTTGCCTCTCTGGATCTTCAAGACGCGTATCTATACATCGCCATTCATCCAGAGAGTCAGCAGTATCTCAGCTTTGCCTGCGACCAAGGACACTTTGTTTTTAGCTCTTCCCTTTGGTCTGACTACAGCTCCTCAAGTGTTCAAAAGCGTCCTGGGAGCCTTAGTATCCGTCCTCCATTGGGACGACATCAGAGTTACACCATACATGGACAACCTGCTTCTGAAAGCCCCTTCTGTGGAACTCCTTGATCAGCAGGTTCAGGATTAAATTCATGCTCTCACCCATCACGGGTGGATCATCAACCTGGACAAGTCAGATCTTGCCCCATCCCAGTGTCTTGTCATCCTGGACATTCTCTTCGACACTCAGCAGAGCATGGTGTTTCTCACGGATGAGTTGGCTCACTAGATCGCCCACAGGGTTTCTGCTGTTCTAGCTCACGATCCAGTTCCAGCCAAGAAGATGTCCTCACTAGTGGGGAAATTCATCTCCACCATAGAAGAGGTCCCATTTGCCATGGCTCACACCAGGGAACTCCAGAGGTTTGTGATCCAGGTGTGCAGGGGTCAGCTGCACCTTCTGAAGATGTCAGTGTCCCTCCCTCTTCTTGTGGAACTAAGTTTGTTGTGGTGGCTTGATCTCTCCAATCTGCTGAAGGGTAAGTCCTTCCTGGTGTCCTTCTGGACCATGGTGATGACTGATGCCAGCCTCTCCGGCTGGGGAGCGGTCCTGGGTCGCCTGAATGCCCAAGGTCGGTGATCCCCGGAGGAGTCTCTCCTTCCCATCAACGTGTTGGAGCTTCGGGCGATATTTCATGCCCTTCGCCATTGGACAGCCCAGCTGGAAGAATGCCCAGTCTGGGTCCAGTCCGACAACGCCACGGCCGTGGCTTACATCAACAAGCAAGGCAGAACAAGAAGTCTCGCCACTTGGTTAGAGGTCAAGGTCCTGGGCAGAAGAACATGTTCCTGCCATATCCGCAGTGCACATTCCTGGCATAGACGACATCATGGCAGACCTCCTCAGTCAACACGCGGTGGACAGCGGACAGAGGGAACTGCACCCAGAGTTGTTCACCCTCAGTGTTCAGAAGAGGGGTCTTCCTTGCATCGACCTGATGGCGACAAGACACAGCCGGAAGGTTTCCGATGTTCTGCTCTCGATGGAGGGATCCTCTAGCTCTAGCAGTGGATGCCCTGTCCATTCCTCGGTTATTTCCTCTGGCTTACATCTTTCCTCCCCTCCCCATGTTGCACAGGGTGTTATGGAACTTGAGACTGTAGCGCTGTCCAGTCATTCTGATTGCTCCGTACTGGCATCGACTGGCTTGGTTTCCGGAGCTTCTGGATCTGTCAGTGGCTAAGCCATTCCGGCTCCCTTGCCGTCTGGATCTTCTCCTACAGGGTTACCTGTGGAAGGAAGATGTTCATAATCTAGCTTTGACAGCTTGGAAATTGAATCCTCAATACTGAAGAAGAAAGGGTTTTCTTCTGGTGTGGTGGCTACTATGCTTAGTACCTGCAAACCTGTTTCTTCTAAGGCCTACCATCATGTCTGGTTGACCTTTCTCTCTTGGTGTGCTGATAGAGACCTTTCTCAGGAATTTGTTCTGCCTATAGTCCTAGCCTTTATGCAGGACGGTGTGGATAAGGGCCTCAGTTTGAGTTCCCTTAAGGTTCAGACTTCTGCTCTCTGTTTTCTTTCAGAGGCGCATTGCTATTCTTCCAGGTTTTCTTCCAGGGCGTCTCATACTCGTCCTGTTTTCAAGACTCCTCAGTGGGATCTTAGCTTGGTTTTGGGCGTCCTTCAGCACCCTCCCTTTTGAGTCCTTGGCTACTATTCCTCTACACCTGCTGATGTGGAACATAGCCTTTCTCCTGGCGATCGTGTCTGTTCGCCGTGTCGCATGCTCTGTCTTGTAGACCACCCTTTTTGGTGGTTCACAAAGACAAGGCAGTGCTTCGCACTTCTCAGGCGTTTCCCCCGAAGGTGTTCTCTGAGTTCCATATTAATAAAGAGATTGTGACCCTACCTCTGACAAGGAGAGGGATCTCCACTTGTTAGTTGTGGTGCGTTGTCTCAAGTTTTATATACATCGCACAGAGTCCAATAGACGGTCTGCCATGAGCTGTTTGTCATTCCTGAGGGCCCCAGGGCAGGGAGACCTGCATCCCAAATGACTATTGCGTCTTGGATTAAGTACACTATTCGTAAGGCTTACGAGCTAAGGAAGAAGCCTGTTTCCTTTCGGGTCATGGCTCATTCTACTTAATCTATTGGGGCTTGTTGGGCTTACAAGATTCAAGCCTCCGCTGATCAGTTGTGCAAGGCTGCCACTTGTTCATCTGTGTACACCTTTTCAAAGCACTACCGTGTTAATGTGCTGGCATCGGCTGACGCCAGGTTTGGGAGGCAGTCTTGCCTGTCTAGGATTTCTTCGGTTCTTTGGTGCTTCCTTCACTTTTGTGCCCTGTTGGCTCTAGTTCAGTGTGCTGTGTAACAGTTCCTGGGTTGTTGTTACCCCTGTTCAGTGTCCGTTGACACTTCATTTGTTTTGTTGGGCTATCTCTGATCTGATGGTCCATATCTGCTCTGCTGACTTTGGGGGCCTTGCATCTGGTCCTTGCCTTACTTCCCGCCTCTGGGGAAACTTAATGGTTGGACATCCCAAAGTTACCAGTAACCTGTAGTGGACGACAGAGAAAAGAGGATTTTAGTCTTACTTGTTAAATCCTTTTCTCTTAGTCCATACAGGTTACTGGTCTCCCACCCTGTCAAGAGACCATGCTTGGCTCTCCTGTGGTAGACCATGGGGGTCCTTCAGGGTCATGCTCACAGGAGTCTTCTTTCCCTTCTACTATCTAGTCAATAGTTGGTAAGCTGATTGGCTAGCTACAGCCAAGGAGGGAAGGTAGGTGGCACCCTCCATTCACTTCTAGAATTGTTCCTGCCTACTTAAAGGGGCGGATCGCCTACCCAAAGTTAACACTAACCTGTATGGACTAAGAGAAAAGGATTTAACAGGTAAGACTAAAAGCCTCTTTTTAAACAGCACTACCATTCTCTATATTACTATGCTTCTATAAAGATACACGTCAACCGTTTTCTCTACCCTAGCTGTGATATAAGCCTGTTTTCCTCTCACTCCAACCTACAATACTTTTCTAGGGCTGTTCCAACCAATGAAATTCTCTGCCTCCCTCCCTCCAACTCTTTCCTTAGAATCTAGATTTTTTTTTAAAGGTCCCTCAAACCCACCTCTTCAGGGTAGCATATCTGATAATGTAGCATCGCCCTCGTAACCTATACCACAGCTAACAGCTTCCACAGCAATGCTTACCTGTAACATTGTCCCCCTTCTTACTCCATACTTCTTCATGGCTGGTTCTCATTGCACCTTTTACATTACTCTGACGTGTGACAAACCATTTTACTTTTCCTTACTACAACCCAATTCGTTTACACTCACACCTCAGAATTCCTCCTTAATACTATTAGCTGAGTGTTCAGCGCCACTGTTCCTAATGGCAAATGACACTGTACTTTCCCTATTGTGTGAATCTGTGGCTGGACCATGTAGCAACTCCAAAAACATAGTCCTGTATGAGTCCTTCACTTCCTATAGATTAAAAGCTCTAGAGAGCAGGCCTTTTAATGGTGATTGAAAATATCCTTATATTTTTTTACCCCATTGTACATTGTTCTGTTTTCTCGTATAACTACTATACAGTGATGTGGGCTCTGTCTTTTTATAAATAAGTGGTAATAATTTGATAAAGTGATGTGGAAGAATCCCAGATGTGATGCAATTTTGAGGACAACTACTTGTGGCAAAAATCTGAAGAAAAGTAATAAGGCCTATATCACAAGCTTCGCACGTTCTACCCAACATATTTACTTGATCAAGAGTTCCAAGATTGTCAGTGCAGAGTAGTGGTTTTCAACCAGGATGCCATGCACTTTGGTACCAGCTTAGGGTGTCATTTTTTTCTGTGAAGACTTGGGAAAAGTTTAAATGATGAAGGCTGCCCATGGGCAATGGAAAAGCTGATGAATAAACTTTGATTTTACTTCATTTTGAAGACCTCTGTGTGCTTATGTTCCTTCACATCCATACTACATATATGTGCCCCTTCTTTATTTCCTTGACAAATGTAATGCTGTCTCTAATCATGTGTTGGCCAGACTAAGTGACTGAGCTTCTAATGAACTTACCTGTGCTCAACTAGGGATAACTGTAGAGTGCAACTAACATGACAACCTCCCCAATAAATAATTATTTAATGCTCAGTATTTATTATTTTTGTTAATCAATTACTTTAACCATTGGGAGTAACAGCACTGTAAACTTTTAGCACGAATTGTACAGGTCTTACCCAACCTTCTTGCTCCACCTCCTGGAAGAGATTAATCTGCCTGTGGCATTGTCATTCCTATTTTGGCTGTGATGACACAGCACCCAACAGGAACCACTGCCTGTCTATCTGGAATCCTCAGCGCCAGTTCTGGGGCAGAGAAGCCTGAGTGTGGTACACTGATGGCTTTAAGTTTATAGTGTTCATACTAACAGAGTTGGGAGTAGTAGTGATTAAGTCATAAAACACTGAGCTTTAATAAATAGTGTACTTATATTTTTAGTTGCCCTTCAAGTCCTGTCTTCTTTTGTCATTGTGGACCACTAAGTTTGGCCTCCAAGTTCACTTCAACAGAAGTGATATGAAGAAATTTCAGTAACGTGTTCAACAGCGGACAAAACCTGTTGCTTGTAATTTCCACAGATGTAAACTTTATTAATCTTATGTTCAATCTAGAACACAGGTACCACAGGGTTGAGTCCCTCCTCTTAAAGGGCAGGGCACATCACTTGACATTGTCTTTGGGGTGGAGACTCCCTCCTCCAACTCAACCCCCCGCATACAATCTCTCAGAATTTGTGTCCTTCAAGGGAATTGGAGGTGCAGTGGCCATCTTGTTATTAGGTTTTTTTTTTTTTTTTGCTTTAGATATGGGTCTGTGTAGTCCCCCATTAGGTGGGCTTATTTATATAGCAACATACAAGAAAGGGTTAAAAGCAGCATGCTAAAGTGCAATCATTTAATTATCAGCAGAGGAAGAAGTTCAGCAAAGGGAATCGCACATTGGAAACGGCTTAAAATCTAACTATTATTCTTTTCAGATCCTCAGTTGGAAGTGCGCTCCCACGTAGACGCTGCTGTGCCTATATTACCATGGGAATAATATGCATTTTTATTGGTGTTGGCCTAACGGTAAGTAGAGACAATAGAATTAATTTAGGATTTGTATGCAATTTATGAGAGGGGTATATGTTTGGCTTATCATAGACATGCATTTTCTAGAATTCAGTTATATCCACCTGGCATATTTAGGACTAAATTTAGGCCTTAGGTGCCAGATAAAGCATTTTTACAGATGCTAGCTTGGAGTACAGGAGATTTAAGTGTACAAAACTCAGCTTCAATAATGTGTGTTGATCCTTTAATTTTCACCAAAGATTCAGTTTTACCCCTTGGATGTTACAGAATTCACCAACTCATAGCTTCACAATGTGTTGCAGTGATCTCTAGCATCAAAAGGCTTTAACCCTTTGAGTGCCAGAGGGGTAGGCAACGCATTGCTTTGCAGTGTATTGTGTACCCCTCTGGCGCTCAAAGGGTTAAAAGCAAGTAATGCTTCAATGGTGCTTTTGTTACATGTATTAACGAGTGTAACATTACCTTCTGCAATATAATATATTAAATATCCCACTCCCCTTTTTCTAACTTCAGTTGCTACTCCAGTGAAGGGGCTTACTCTTCTGGTCAGCTGGTGTTGCTTGCTTGGCACCTCACACACATAGACATGACTCTTCAATATATTTTTAGCATAGTCACTGCTCGGGACTCATTGAAAGCCTTACCCAGAGACAATGTATCTTGCTAATTAACAACTATGGACAGGTAGCGTGCAGCCCCTACAATGGAGAAGCTAATGTGAGGGAGTGAGATAGCAAGTCGATTATATATTTTAAATTAGTGCATATTAAAGAGTGAGACTGAAATAAATTATTCAGTAATACTCAAAGAAATAAAATTAAAGCGGAACTTTAATTTGCAGTATAAGTAAGAGAGAACATTTCAGTAGACAGGCACCGGCTGGGATCTTGCTGTAGGTGCTCTCTGCGCCTGTGCTGTCAGTACCGTCTGGTGCCTTTCAGCACAAAGGCATTCAATTCGTCAATGGTGGAGTTGAAGGGGACAGACAGCGCAGAGGCAGAGATGCCGTCTCTGCAAGATATCTGCAATGTATCCGCTGCCTGACGAAAACATTCTCTCTCCTACTTATGCTGGACTTATACTGCAAATGACAAGTATTTCTGTGTATAACGCTAACATATTAAGGATTTGGGACTAAATGTAATGTTAATGAAAGTTCCGTTTTAAAAAATTACTATTGCTTTAAACTGTTTTAGTATCCTGGCTAAACATGGATCTAAAACATCAGTGATTATAGAAATTAAATTGGTTTAGGAATGTAGCTAATATGAATCAATTTTGTGTTTCTAGGTTGGCACCCAAGATTTTGCACGCCGCTTCCATGCCACATATGTATCTTGGGCAATCACCTATCTTTTAGGCTTAGTTTGTCTTATTCGGGCCTGTTACTGGGGAGCCATAAAAGTCAGTTATCCTGAGCACAGCTTTGCATAGACATGGATATCCTGGAATGAGATAAGGCCTAGTGAATATTGATGGCCCTACATTGTTGGATTTACCACAGAACAGTGCATTGTGGGTCTCTCCAGCCCCTGAAGAGCTTCAACATCTTTCCTTATAGATTCTCATCTATTTCTAGTAGTTTTAAGGTTGGAAAAGAAAGAACAAACGACAATATGCACAAAGTTTGTGGAGCAATTCTGGATTAAACCTACAGCACCACAGGGTACAAACAAAAATGGGGCTTTTAACGCCTTGAATGGTAGCCAAATCTCTGATGTATTGCTTCACATTTCATTGGAGACTTCTAAATCATTTATGGACTTTAAAGTTCTATTTTAATTGACATCAGTTTTTATTTATCCCCTATGGCACTGCTGCTTTTCCCCAAAACTGCTCCTCTCTTTATTTGTGTATTTGGTCCAGCGTTTGATGGAAATAGTCAAACACGAGCAAATACCCGTTGCACTACATTGTATGCAAATAGTTTTGTTTTGCTGCTAGCTTCCAAGTTCTGAATATCTAGGCTATGTTTACATGTTCAGACAACTGGTTAATGTATCGTTAAATAATTCCACTGTTGTGTTTTAAATTTCCTTTTTTTCTATTTTATCTTCCATCTGTGCCATTTTGTGTTTTGAAGTGTAACTGTTCAAAACTAGTATGCATATTTCTATATGTTTCTACAGTGGCTTTACATTTATATTTAAATTTTACTTCAAATATTGTAGTGACTTACATCAAAGGTGCATTAGAATTTACTTAACATCTTTCACAACTTTCCCGATCTTCTACTGAAGAGAAGAACTAAATGCTGTTATTGTAGTTTATTAAAAGGGAATACCTGGCTTTTTCTTTGACAGAATAAATTACCTAGATGTGTCTCCTTCATATAGTAATCAGATATAGCCAAGTACTTTCTTTCCAATCTATAGCTGGATCTTGGCATTTAAAGGAATGCTAACAATCTTAATAAATGCCACCTTATTATGAATTGACTATGTTAAAGTCCACTATGAATTTTGCCCTTGGTTCAGTAGATCAGTTTCTTACAGTGGTCCTCAAGTATCTGTAACGTTGTAAGGGTTTCCTTGCCTTAACACAGGATGAAAGATCCACATTATACACCTGTAGTCAGGCAGGGAACTCCTTAAAGTGGATTTATCAACCCTTTACAACTTTCCCTAAATTGTTTTGTTATACATCGTATATAAAGGAAAGTGTATAAATTTAAAAAAAAAAAAAACTTGTTTGCCGAAATGAAAAAAATAAATACAGCTATGTACCTACTTCTGGACAGACTGCGGTTAACTGATCTGTATCACAGTCTACTGCTCTGCCTCTGCTCACCTCCCTCTATCCAGCCTCCAGAGGCTTCCTATCTGTAAGTTTGCACGCTCTCATTGGCAGAGATTTATTTCTGGCCAATGAGAGTGCTCCAGCTTACAGACAGACAGCCTCTGTCATCGGAGGAGGATGGATAGAGAGGGGCAGACTGCAGCACAGATCAGCTATCCGCAGTCTGCCTGGAAGTAGCTACAGGGCTGTATTTATTCTTTTAATTTCGGCAAACAAGTTTTTATTTATTTATTTTTTTAATTTATACACTTTTCATTATATACAATATATATAACAAAACGATTTAGGCAATGTGGTAAAGGGGTGATAGATCCCCTTTAAAGGAATAGTAATACTTTAATTTTACTAATCCCCATTTTATACAACTTAAAAAAAGATTGTTAATGCCCCAAATCACATCTCTCAAAGTCCTCCCCCCCCCCCCCACCGCCCCTTTCCCCGATATAAGCGTCTTGCTGACTGCCCGGGAATACGATCCTGGGGCCATCTGGCGGCTCTGCAGCAGAGCCGAGACCTCATTAATGAAGAAAAAATCTTTCACTTCAACAGTCTTCTACGTGTGCTCGGAAACTTCATTAACGAGATCTCGGCTTTGCTGCAGAGCCCCAGCTGGTTGCACGACAGAACACTGCTGGAGTCATCTAGAACTCTGATTTTGGGGAAAGGGGAGGGAGGGGGAAAACTTTGAATATCTCTCAAACCATAAAGGTTTGAGAGATATGATTTGGGGCATTAACAATCTTTTTTTAAGTTGTATAAGATGGGGATTAGTAAAATTAAAGTATTACTATCCCTTTAAAACTTTCAATGTTCAGGATGGATACCCCACTGGCACTTAGAGGGTAAAGGGTACTTGAGGACTGTTGTTGAGAAACTATACAACAGATAACATCTTTTCTCCTGGGTTCACAGGTGTGGACACAACTCCTAGACTCCAAACTCCACCTGTTTAAGTAATAAAATATTCAAAATTCACACACTATCTGCTTCAGTTTGGGGTGTAGGGGGATGAGAGGAAGTTCCAGTGATTGGAGTTGTGTCAGGAAGAGTCATGTCCACTTCTGGAGACTTGATATTCTGTACTGGCTGAAGATGTTATGTCTTGAACCAAGGCACAGGGAAAAATGTATTCTGTATTTAAATATATACATATTATAGGAGTTATGTATGAATGAATCCCACCTAAGAAAGCCTTTTGATTAAAGGGAAATTAATGAAACAGAAAATGTTTATTTTAGGGTTTATCATACTGAGTAAAATTAGGGTACTTGCATTTTGGGTGCATTATTTCTATGGCCTGCAGTGTCATGGCTACAGCAACCGATGGAAAGCTATTGTCATTGATATTAACCCTTCATAGGCTGCTGTTAAAAACTAACATTTCAGGTCATGGAGGTACTACAAAAAAGCATGTTTGATCGCTTATAATTGTTTATTAACCCTTTAAGGACCGGCGTGCACGCGAGCAGCTGGCACTTAAGGACGACGGAGCATTTAAAATTTTTTAATCTGATTCATGGCTCCCAGAACAGCGTGCATCCATATGGGGAGCCCTGAAATCGCTGACTTACATGTGCATCATGGGTCCTTTAGGGACATCCACCCATGACTTACATGTACGTCCTGCGTCGTTAAGGTGTTAAACCTCTCAGCAGGATAAACTCTGGAATACTTATTTTCCCTTATTACACATCACTTTTCATTGAAACAAATTAAGAGCCCTTATCCCCTGTCTCAGTGTTTCTCCTTTAAGTGTATTTATGTGGACTACAATTGTAATTCCAATTTTTAGGTGAGACTCCTATTGAGGCATGTTGGGATTTCCCCTCTTCGTGCTAAAAGAAAATCTCCAATACACTGTTTTGCAGTGTGTTGGAATTTATGCTAATATCCAAGGAATTAAAAGCTTTCTTAAAGGGACTTTATTGCCGCAAATCAATAGGGTTCATACCCTTTTAAATATCCTAGCCAGCATTTGTAAAAGTGATTTCTTAGGCGCATAAAATATATTGTAAACATGCTTCTCCAATTCAGCTGGAGGCAACTGTTCGTGACGATTTGATCCAATCTTGTTTAGACAAATATGATTTCAGTGAACTGTGTGGGCTCTCATCTCAAAACAATTATGTCAGTTCATGGTCATATCAGTATTTTTTTACAGGCATTATAAAAAGTTGCCACTTGTACCTTGTATTTTAAATATTTTTGAACTTTTGCGCCAAAGCCAGTTTTACAAAAATGCTTTCTAGAAGTACATAATATTTTTAAAGGTATAGTAATGTTTGTTATAAATTAGTTTGCAGAGTCTTCTTTATATTAAAAGTAACACCATGCTCTATGTGTAGCAGCTTACTTGTATGTAGCTCAAATGTTAATATGTGGAAAAAGATTCCCCCCCTTTTTTGGCCACGTTATGCTGAATCTTCAGTCTGGTCTGGATGGATGCAGAGAGGGACAAATTTCAGTAAGCAAAGGGAAATCCTGCCCTCCCTCGTCAAAGGGGGCAGGGCTTTCCTTATACTTACTCACTGAAGTTTGTTCCTCACTGCATCCATCTGGTCCCACGACTGGATTCCACATTCAATGGGATGGCCAGTAGGGTGGGCGGGGGATCTTTCGCCACTTAATAACTTTTGAACTACACACATGTAAGCTGCTACACATAGCACAATGTGTTACTTTTAATATAAAGAAGACTCTGCTAACTACTTTATAACAAACATTACAATCCCTTTAATGGATTTGAGCCCTTTTCATATTTTGGTGATAATGTTCCTTGAACAACTTCTTCAGTGAAACTTAAGATGGCGCAGGCCAGGCACCCAGTTTTAATAAGCATGTCAATTCTGGAAAAGCAACAGCATTTAGCCGGACCCATTTAGCACCAAAGTCATCTGGTGCCTAACAGCCTTATGTTCAGAAGAAAAGCTGCGTGATTCTGGGGCAAACTAACTGCACCACAGGGGAGAAATTACATTTATTAGACTACCCCTTGGACTTTTACTCTGTTAAAGGGATAGTAATGTTTCAAAATAAAAGTAGCTCCAATTAATCTTCATAGTATTTGTGCCATGGAGAGTGGTATTTCAGTCCTGTCAGAGTTGTAGTTCAAGAGTAATTGAATGATAAAGTATCCCCCTCCCACCCCTTTTACCTAGTGTAAGCCACCTCCCCTCAGATATGGAATCTGATCACTTGACCAGACAGCTCACAGCAAGGGACAATCTTCTTACTGTGAGCATTAGGAAAACCCTGCCCCTCTTGACAGGTTTTTCCCTTATGCTAATTTAAGATTCTCCCTCTCTGCAAGCCATATAGACACCACCTTTCTGCTCTGAGGTGAGCAGTGTTACATCAGTAAAAGGGGAGGGAGGGGGATGCTTTGTCAGTTTCTCTTGAACTACAACCCTGACCGTTTTGAAATGACACTCTCCACTACCCAATTACCATGAAGATTAATTGGAGCTGATTTTATTCTGAAACATTACTATAACTTTAAACACTACTGAGCTTTCAAATGCATTGCAAAACAAAACACTGAATACATATCTAAAGATGATGAAACACAATTTCAATCAATGAGAATTTTTATTCTTCCATTATTGTTGGCTTGCCCCTGAATTACTCATTTTTCTTTTGCAAGGCCCTAAAAGGTAAAATACTGAGATTGTAATTTATGGATATGTATCAAAACTGCAAGTAAATTGAAGTGCACCTTTAAAGGAAAAGGAAAAAAGCAATAAATATTTGCTTGACATAGGTCTTTCTTACCCAAGAAAAAAAATACTTTTTTCCACTGTACTTAATTAAAGGGATATTATTGTCTAAAATGGAAAAAGCGTCATATCTAGCCTTTGTTAAATAAATACATCCAGTGATGCGATAAATATAAATTTCCTATGCATGACCTTTTTGTGTAATGTATGTCTTAACTGAGGTAAATAAGCTAACACATGGGAGATGAGTTATTGTGAACTGAAAAAGGTAGGGCTCTAATCTCAAAACGGTTATCTCTGTTTTAGGTTTTATCAGCGTTTGAAGGAGCTTGAAAACAAATATACTCTAGCCTCCTTTCACATTCATTTATGATATTTTAGTACCAAAGAATAATTATTTTAAAATGCTTCATCGGAATACATGATATATAATCCTTTGAGTGCCAGAGGGGTGGATCCTCTGGCACTCAAAGGGTTAAGAGATATGAATCCTTTTAATTTTTAAACAGTAATGTCCCTTTTATTATGGAGACACACTTCTGAAGGAAAGCTTTCTATACAATAATATTTCAGGTAATATGTCAGTATTTCACTTTGAGCAGGATAAGGAGGAAACTCAGTGTTGAGCTTCAGCAGATGAAATGTTAGGGCCATTTCACGTATATGATTATCCAACGCTGTTCTAATTTTTCTGTAATGAAACATATTGCTGTCTATTTACATGTGTGACTGTAGCCGCATGAGATTACAACCAAATGCAGCATCTTTACAGTGTTTAACACAGATGCAGCTGTGAAGATATGCACGGAGGCCTATGGGGTCACCATGCATACAGCTGATTAAATCATTGTGATGCTCTTCTCAATGATTGAAACAATGGAGGCCTACATGGCTGTCAATCAGCCAAGTTTGGATGATGCCTACGTAAGCTGGCCATCATGTCACCACACGCTCATGACCCACCTCAACAACAGGATCTCTAGAGGACAGCGCAAGTAAGAAAACATGGCAGAATCACTATCACATTTCAATCAACTTTATTAAAGGGGCCTTAGGTTAGCAAGATCACACTAGTAAGCAGTTTCTCATTTTCACCTTTCAAGTGCCAGAAGGCTGTGCAACACATTGAATTGCTCATGCCTCTGTCCCTGAAAATGGTTACGGTAAATGCACATTTCAACAGGGATCTGATTAGCCTGACAACTCAATACTTACTCAAGGATCTTAACTTTTTTGTACCAATAATAAAAGCCATTTGCTCTCAATCTCTCTGTGTTTGGAGTGTACCAATCACAATTTGTATGATTTCCCAATGAGGGTTTGTGGGTTCTGTGTCCTTTTTCGGTACTGGCTTTAGGCATTGTGATGAGAAACGAGGTTGATAGGAGTTTGTTTTTATGATTATTTAACTAAAATGGGAGGAAAAAACATTACATCATTTTGTCCAAAATCAGTCAAACTTATATTAACATCTGTTATTTCATAGTCAACAGGAGACCAGTGTTACACAGGCACAAATAGAAGTAGTACATTATATAGTACATATGTACTGAATTTCTTGTCGAGTTGAATTATAAAAACGAATGCAAATGTTACATGTGCAAGTAATTTACCTGTGTGCATAGTCCTGTGTGTTTGATTGTTAGACAAATTAACCCAACTTGAGAATTATCCTGAAGGCAAAATAAAATGGACATAAATTAGGAAATTTATAGGGTTTTTTAATTGCAAGGCTTCTAAATGCCATAGCACAATAATTGTATTTCATTAGTTACATTCACTGTTTGTATGATAAATGTACATTATTACTACTATTAGGTTGTTCAGGATTCTACTGGATCTTTTAAAAAATACTAATAAAGATTATTATACAAATGCAAACAATGCTAGTTATATTTACTTTTTTTTTTTTTAACAACATTAACTCTGAGTGCCAGAGAGGTATCCTATGCAGTGCTTTGCAATGCATTGGATACCTCTCTGCCACTCAAAGCATTAAAGGGGATGTATCACCTTAGAAAAAGATTTTACCACATGTTTTGTTACTAAAGTATTATTAGGAAAGCTGTTTGTTTTTTTTAATGTAAGTACTTCTACATATATTCTATATTCTGTGCTATGTGCACAGCACAGCTGCCTAATTCTCTTCCTAACTCCCTCCCAGCTGCCCCAGGGAGTGCGTTCACGCTTCCCTTCGGTGTGCTGTGAACGGCTTCTATTGTTGTATCAAGCTCCGGTTAGCTATATACTGATATTGTTGGGAGGGAGGAGAATTAGGCAGTCAAGAAGAGCTGTGCAGGAGAATCAGAGTGCTGCATTATGCTGACCAGCACAGTTTGAAAATAGAATATCTGTAAAAGTACTTACATTAAAAAAAACAGCTTTCCTAATAATACTTTAGCAACAAAAGCTATGGTAAAAATTTTCTATTAGGTGATACATCCCCTTTAAAGTGGACCTGTCACCTTAAGATATGTTTAGTTGATTTTATATAGAAATAAAAACCAATCTATTTTGTACTATATAACATTTTTGAGAAATGTAATCCTTATTAGTTGGTAGCACTTTATGCTAATTTGTTTGTCCTGGGCCAGTGTTATGAATGAATTTAGACGGAGTCCACACACATGGGGAATTTCTAATAGCACAGTGAGTGATGTTAGGCTTCAAACATAACTGCTAATTCTCTGAACAGTTTGCTGGTTAAAGTTTCACATTCTGCTTCTAAAACATGAATGTTATTTTTTTCAAAAACTATTTGTTTTACGGAAAAATGGCTAGTAAAACAGACTAAACTGGCTTAGAGTGACCTCTATTTTAACATTTTATAATAGTATAAGACTGACTTATTGATATGTTGTAGTTTCTGGGTAGCATTTTCAGTTAGGCCTTCTAGAGCAGAGGTTCTCAACCCATGCCTTCAGTGGCCACTAACAGGCCAGGACTTAGGAATGTCCATGCTAGAACACAAGTGTGTTGATCAGAGGCTCAGTCATCTATGTTCTTAAAAGGAAATTCTCAAATCCTGGCCTGTTAGTAGCCACTGAGGGCATGGGTTGAGAACCACTGTTCTAGAGAGTCAATAGCCAATTACGACTACTTCCAGGAACGTAGCAGAGTTTTCAGTTTGAGGAGGATTCCACCATCTAACAAAATGTTATTGAGAAGCAAGGAGGTAGATAGAAAGGTTAGGGAGAGCCAAGCCATTCCTTTCAACAGGATTTTGTAATGTAGCTAATTAAAAATTTGTGGTCTTGTAACCATCTATAATAGAGGATGCTAAGGATTAACTTGCTGATGGTTTTAGGAATGCAAACAGGAGAATTACATAGTAACATAGCAGATAAGGCTGAAAAAGACATGCATCCATCAAATCCAGCCCATGCCAATAACACCCCTGTTGATCCAGAGGAAGGCAAAAAAGCCCTCTAGAGCCATTTCCAATCTAGTCCCAAGTGTGTGTGTGTGTGTGTGTGTGTGTGTGTATGGGGGATAATTATTCCTTCCTGACTCAATTGGAGTCAAAAGAATTGCAGGTTAAATAGAGAAATATAGGCTAGAATTTCATTTTAATTACATTTAATTTCTTCATTATACACAACAGGGGTCTCCACCCATTCCTTTAATGGTGGCTACTTTTAATCAGTGAAACATATTAAAATATATGAACTTATGACTGTACTAATTAAACCATATCCAAAGCTGTTCTTACATACTTCTCATTCCGTTCCAATAACAAAGTGCTGCAATGAAAACAAGTTAAAGATGATAGAAGTAATCCATATTCAATATAGAAAACAAAACCTGTGGCTCACCAGATTTTTTTGATTGATAGTGCCTTCCCATCCTTAACAACATTGTACCATATAACTGTGCATGTTTACAATTATTAGAGTGATTTTTGCTGCAGTGGTTGAGTGAACATGAAGTCACACTGTGACTCTTACCCATATTTCCTGCAGCACTTACTACATAAGTAATCTTTACAAAACATGCAGAATAATCTAAGCAGCTACTACGGCAGTGGGGCAGGAAAACCATGAAAATGCTATGAGGCCCTCGATCTGCATTACTATCAGCGCTCTTATTGACCATTACTGGATACCATAGATGAAATATGTTACCAGATTAGCTGCAGCCTCCTGGTGAGCAGATTTCAACCGCTGTACCTGTCTCTGTCAGGCCAGATAGATGGATACCGTAAAATCTCAGGTATAATACGCACCTGTGCATAATACCCAGGTGTAAATTATACCCAAGATTTTAGGTGAAAACAAATGCATCCTTGTTTTCCATACCTCTAGCCAACCAAAAATTGTTTTATTGTCTGCTTCCTTCCCTCTACCCACCTTTAATATGCTCCTAACCTTCCCCTCTCTACTCACCCCCACCGGAGTCATCTGGGATATCTGCGCAGCAGGTGCCATGCTTGCATCTCCTGCTTCCCGCATCCCACTGTCAGGACTTGTATTAATTCAATATAATGGTAGTGCCCTTTGACAACCTTCAGGTCCTCAAAGGGCACTACTGTAGTTTCAGTGTGCAGAGTTCTATTCTTTGGATCTATAGTAGTGCTCTGCGCCCACTTCCTGCATCCCCCTGTGAGGACATGTGTTAATTCAAGAATCCTAGTGCCCTTTGAGGACCTGAAGGTCCGTGTAGGGTACTACCATAGATCCAAAGCAGAGAAGTCTGCGTACTGAAACCACAGTAGTGCCCTGCAAGTACATTCAGGTCCTCGCAGTGCACTGACATTATTTTGAATTAGTACAGGTCCTCACAGGGGGAAGCGGGAGTTGCAAGTATACCACCTGCTGTGCAGATATCCCAGATGCCTCCAGAGGGGGTGAGTGGAGGCAAGTGAAGGTTGGAGCATATTGAGGGGGAGGTTGGGAGGAGGAGAGTGGACATGAAGCTATATATATTTTTTGTCTTGTGTATAATACGCACCCCACTTCATGTATGGTGAAAAAGGGCAAAATTGTGAGCCATTATACCTGAGATTTTACAGTATATGATTGGACTGAAGAGCGCTACTCAGTGGTAGCTAAAGCACTACCAGTAGCTCACAAGCTACTTGTTGGAGATCCTCATATATAAGGACACAAAGTTTTACAGATTTAGCATTTTTTTAAATAAATACTATGCATTTGTAAGCATATTCCTTTATTTGTGTAGACAGGTTTACATCGTATATGCTTTTCAAAGAATTGGGGCATACTAATAACATTATATCCCTTTGAGTGCCGGACAGATCTGGATACCCCTGTGGCACTCAAAGGGTTAAAGAAAGAAAAAAAAAAAGCCTTGAAAAGTAGTCACATGTGAGGTAGATGACCTGAGGTAGTGTTGCCCAACACTATCCACAGGGGCATCTAACAGACCATGGGTTATGCACTAAGGTATGATAAAAAGGAGTGAACTTCTCTACTGCTATCACTTCTCCAATCCCTATATTAATGTATGGAGCCTATGCACCAAATCTCCCCCTCTTGTAAAATCTTACTGCATTAGCTCCATAAGATACCAAAGGAGCTGGAGAATTGATATGACTGGAGACATCATTTGCCCTTTATCACCTCTTTATAGCACTTTAGTGCAGCTCTTCCATGTGTTTAGGATTTCCAAGCTTGTGTACAGGTGAATTACTTAACAACTGAGCCACTCATTAACTCCGCTACACTCAAACAGGGAAATACTAAATACATGGTCTGTTAGACTCCCCTGAGGGAAAGGGTTCAGTTCCACTGCACTAAAGTGCAATAAAGGTAAGAAAACCTCCAGAGAGTACAGTTTCTGTGTTATTCTAAGGAGCCAATACACTGAAAAACAGCATTTACCTCATTGGAGGGTTTATCCCACATTTCTCTCTCCCTTCATGATCCTCTGTGTGGTTGTCTCTCTCTCTCTCTCTCTGTGTCTTCTTTCCTTTGCCCCCAATAATCCTTTGTTTGTCCATTTCTGCCTTCTCCTACCCATGATCCTGTGTTTTTGCCTGTGTGTCTTCTTCTATCCACCAACCCCTTCATGATCTTGTTACGTCTTCTCTGCATTCTCCACTGTTGCCCCTTTCTGCCTTCTTTCACTATCACCTGCCCTGGACATGGTTAAAGGGGAACTACCACCCCACAATAACTTTACATGTATTCCGTCTTCATCTGGCGACTAGCTGCTTAGTAGCTCTAGTCGCCAGAAATATTACCTGGTTCCAAAGATTTTGCAGTTTTTCCGAGGCTCACAGTAGCAGGAAGCACGGACGTCTCGTCACAGTGACGTCCATGCGCCTGCACTGTCAATCCTTTTTGGGGCCAACTGCTACTAAGCAGCTAGTCGCCAGATGAAGACTGAATACATGTAAAGTTATTGAGGGGTGGTAGTTCCCCTTTAAGTATTTCTCAAGTCATCTGCAACTGCATGTTTGTTTCACTTTGGATGTCTGTCACCAATACTGAGTCATACAGACGGGTAAGCCTTCACAAACTGTGTCACACACTGACAGGAGCTCTTGTTGCATGGTTATCCAAAGCAGTTGAACAGAACTTTATTAGCAGAGTGGGTCAGCAGCAGTTTTGGCTTGTATTTTTGGCATGCCACAAGCAGATCACGTATGTGATCTTGGATATAGTCTGGTCCTTACAGCATCAAGCATGCTTACCCACTGACAGAACTGTGTGAGAAAAAAAAAACCAAGACAAAAAGCAGAAGGCTAGCAAAACCTCCAATATAAACTTCAGTGTTAAAACAATGAATATAATGCGTACTAACATTTGTAGTCAATAACTGGCTAATAATAAGCAACAATTTCGGAGGGTATTGAAATCTGAACTGCTACACAGATATACCTCCCATAATATGAAAGAATCTTGATCCACTGAAGTTTAAAAGTATACACCCTACTTTATTAAAATACAATAACAAACCGTGCATAAAGCTTTACACTGAATGCTTACCATCTAGTCTCGAGACCCTCTTATAGACACCAACTGCCTTGTTCAAGTGTCTAGAAGAAAACGGATGCCAACACATGCATGTAGATGTGACGAGCAAAAAAGCATGTTATTTCAACTTTGAAAGCAAGCGTGAACGTCATCAAGACTACACAAGAGTTCAAATGCTACCTAACACCGGCTCACTGCAAAACGATAGAAAGGATGTGTTACCAAAAGGGGCTCAAATCAAGGATTGAAGCTTACATGCAATAAAGATAATTAGCATAAAAAGAAAAATACAAAGCTGATCAGAAGGGATTGATTCAATAAAAAATACACAATATAACAATACATTTTAATAACACTACAAATGTACAAAAATAAAACATATGAATATTATAATAAATAAAGAAGATAAAATGTATAATTACTATTAATTAAATAAAATAAAAATAATGATGTAAATAAAAATGAAACCAATAAAAATTAAATAAAATGATTGTTATGAAGTAATACTTGTGGAACAAATATATGTAAGAAATGACAGTGATGAAAAAATGATAGATATATTGAGAATAATAATAAAGTATAGTGAAAAAAGGAAAGGTATATGTATGAAATAAAGTGAGAATATAAGAATTGATGAATAGAAAGGTGATAATTAAAAAAGTAACACAAATTTGAAGGAAAGGGATGAAATAAAAAATAAGGTAATAATAAAAAATACTAAAGTAATATAAAGAAAGATGAAATAATGAATAGTGTAAGGTGGATTAAATGGAAATGAAATAAATAATGTAAAATATATATATTAATTGAGATATAAAAAAAATAAAAGAAAATAAACGACAAAAAAAGCAGAGGACTTAGAGGAGAATCTGGCCGCATCAAACAAGGCCTCTGTGATATAAGCACTGGATTCCAAGATATTGGTGAAAAGTTGGCCTTGAGTAGGGAGTCAAGTCTCTTGTCCACCTGATCCTTAAGCCCTGAGTGTCCACCAGAGGAAGGACAATATTCTTCACCAAGTGCAAGATAGGGGAGTCAACGGCAGTGGAGGAAACCTACTGTTCAACAGCCTCAGCCGTAAAAGGGTATAGCTTAGCAGAGCGTTTGTTAAGGAAAAAGTCTCTAGTCTGGAGTTTTCCACTCATCCATAAGGATTTAGTCAAATATTATTGGGTGGAAATGCAGATAAAGTATTTTTACGACTCTGGGACATGTCTGGAGATGGAGATCCCCCATCAGCAGTGTCCGAGACCCGAAGAATCTCTAGCACTGCCTAGACAAGCCTACAGCTGTGGAGAGTGGATCAGCCTCATGGGAATCCCCATAAAAATACAAAAAATCCATATCCTCATAGTCTTCATCATCTTCTGAGGTCAATTCCTCCCCAGTGGATACCACTATAATTTGATTGTGTGCCTTGAATACAGGTTCAACCTGTTTAAAGGTGGGCATACATTTCCAAAAATACATGGCCCCCTCAACTGAGCAAGGGATTTGTGCCAATAAAGAAAGTAGTGTTTTAACCCATGCAGGCTCTTCAGTGCTAGAGGGCCCCAGTGTTGTATTAGGGGCCACAGCACATGACGAGAACAGATACCCAATGGGTAGTCCTGTATGGCTTATGTAATAGTGAGGGGGGGGGGAAGTCCCATAATATGTTGCCTTGGATTTCCCATTATGCCCCTTAGTGTCCGGTGTGTCTCTGAAAAAATGTCCAGTAAAAACTAGATAAATATCATCAGAATAGATATATTTACCCAGAAATACACTTAATCTGGAGAAGGAGAGCGAGGAGTCAGCCTCTGCACAGGATAAGCAAGACAGAAGCTGGCCACCAGAAAAGTGACAGCCAACTGAAAGAAAGCCCAGGAAACTGGCAGTTTAGATACTCTAGGAGTCTCTGCTGCTTGTTGCCTATCAACACCTACAACTCCAGCCACAGGCATTAGCGTGGAGAAGATAGAGCCCTCTCTGAAGGCTGAAACAAAAAAAGCCCACACCATCATAAATACATGTAGTGTATAAATAAAAAAGTGTTAACTAACTGACATCTAGATAGCAGCAAGGAATGAGGGGGTTCTCCAATCCCCCCAAAAAACATTAGGCTAAAACCCAAAGTGCACATACAAAAAGAACAAACCTGCGCTCCTCCATACCTATGTTTAAATGTGTGCCCTGACTTAGGCATATATAATAAAAATGTGTATATATGTGTCCTGACCTAGGTATATATACTAAACTATTAAAAACTGAGACTTTAGTCCATCATTTGGCCAAAGAATATAAGCTTGCCAACCCAGTCAAGGTATCTCAAGTTCTGGCAAGTACCTACTCTATTGCACCTTTAATTCCTATCTAACATTAAAATAAATTAAAATTCTGGGTTTGATAAAGCAGCTGAAGATGAATGGAGAACCCCCTCATTCCTTGCTGCTATCTAGATGCCAGCTGTCTAACACTTTTTTATTTATACATAATTCCCAAGTGTCCCTCTTTAGGAGGGACAGGCCCTCTTTTGGACCCAAATCCCTCTGTCCCACTCTGATGTCCCTCTTTTTAGGAGATCAGATTGCATGGTGTGTATATAAGTGTATCACATTGCTCTGCAGCAATAAAATTCACATTATTGTTTGTTTAAATGTTAGTGTATTGGTTTATACATTAGTCTGTGTAAATAAAATACTTAGATCTTGTTATAAATCATTTTTCACTGTCGTCCAATACAGGTCACTGGTACTCTGGGAGGCGATCCGCCCCTTTAATAGGCAGGAACAATTATGCAAATGATTGCAGGGGGCGGAGCCTCCCCTCCTACTTAAGCTGCCTTCAGGCCAGAGCCAACAGATTGATTTGTTCCTGTGTGCTGTGCACACCAGGTGGAGAACATCTATGCATTCAACTTAGTATTTTGTTATTTTTATTCAAATATGGAATACCACCATTAGGAGGGTGACCATGGCTGTGAATTGCCCTCTTTAAAGTGGCTAGTGCAGCTTCCAGGGATTTTCTGTGGACCTTATGCCCTGAAGAGGGAACAGCTTGAGTCAAGCAGCTTCCCTGCTGAGGAATTTACCTCTGGTCTATTCCCACTTCATCATGGTCACCTGAACACAGAAGTCCTGCAGAAAGGTGAGCCACCCCTTGAGTGCTGAAGGTCCACTTGTCCCCACAGTGTCCCTTTGATGGGCTTGTATTTGGGAGTTGCATTGCACTCCAGCACTCATAGGGTGTTTTTATTTGCATTTATCATGTTTATGCAATTTCTGTGGTATTCTCTAGGTTCTGGAGCTTTGGGTATAATTTTATTTATGTTTCTCATGTATTGGGTTACTGTTTAGCACTTTTTAAAGTTTAGTGGGACTTTATTAAAATTTAGTGTTCCTCACCTTTAAGCGCGCCTTTTCCCGCTTAGACGCCATTGCTCCTTTACTCTCTATGGGATTTCACAGTGTGGGACATATCTCTGGAACCGCTTGTCACAGCAACTTCAGAGATGGCTCATTTTACTTCTATGCTCCTGCTCTATCATCCGGTGTATGTTTACAGGGTGTGGGGAGTTCAGGGGGGCTTCGGGCACTGTTTGGGGTACTTCTGAGAGAAAACTACATTTCCCATGAGCGCCCGGTTCGTGCTCGTTTCTGATTGGCTGACCTGACGGCCGCCATTTTGTGGTGTTATTTCTCAGCGAGTATACTACGCAGGGACCGAGCCTTCTCTCCTCTCAGCAGATTAACCCTTCGCTGGCCAGATAAGTCCGTTTTTAGGCATTTCTGGGGTGAAACTTTAATCGTTCACACTTTTACTGGGTGATATTGTTAAGTGGTGTATATTGACGCTGTGAGCATGTCTACTCCACTGGAGCCAGGGGCTAGACCCAAGACTAAAGAGGCTGGGGTGTCTGTCCCCCACATTGCGCTTTGCTCCTCTTCTCACTCTGGGCTGCCTAGAGATTGTTCTGGTGATTTATGCCCTAAATGCACTGATTGTCGTGATAGCAACCCTGGGCTTCCCAGCCATGCTATTGAGCCAACTTGGGTGAAAGAGTTTAAAGCTGCCACTAGGGATCTCAGATCCACACTCCAACTCTTTCCCTCTCAGGTACAGGGGGCTCTCCAGGTTTGGCAGACCCCCTCTACAATCAGGACTTCCCTGCCTAAGCCACAGGGAGCTCCTGATGTGTCTGATTCTTCTGAAGAAGAACTATTGCAGGATTCTGATGCTGAGGAAGGCACTGTTATTGAGTCTAACAGGTCCATTGGGGACCCTTATGAATGTGACCCTGAGGTTTCTGCTGAGGGTTTGATTAGAGCTGTGTTAACTACGCTCAACCTTCCTCTGACTCAGGAATCTACTCATGATCCAACTGACGTTTTCCAAAAACCATCTAAGGCGGTTGTATGTTTTCCAACTAACCCTACCCTTGCCCGTCTAGTCTCTGAGGCGTGGAGGAATCCTGACAAATCCTCCTCAGTGTCCAAAAAGTTTGCTAAACTTTACCCTTTTCCTGAGACTGAAATGGCAAAATGGGTTCATCCTCCCAAGGTGGATGCTCCTGTTTCCAGGCTATCCAAATCTACTGCTTTAGCTGTCTCTGATGCCTCTGCCCTGCAGGATTGGACGGACAAAAAGTTAGAACTTTCTCTTAAATCTATTTTTGCCTCCATTGGCACTGCCATGCGTCCAACCTTTGCAGTGGCGTGGGTTAATAGAGCTATTGCGGCCTGGACTGAACGACTGACTGAGGCAGTCCGCCAGGATGCACCGGTATCTGAGCAGTTGCAGCTCCTTGCTAACATTACTGAAGCACAAAATTATGTTGCTGATGCTGCCTTTGATGCTGTGCGCATGATGGCGAGGGCCTCCACTTCATCTGTGGTGGCCAGACGTGCCCTTTGGCTGAAAATTTGGTCTGCTGACAGCCTCTAAGAAAGCCTTGCTTTCCTTGCCCTTTCAGGGGAACTTGCTATTTGGTTCTGAACTCAAAGAAATGATCAGCGAGGCTACTGGCGGTAAAAGTACTCTTCTACCCTCAGTCTTCAAGAAGAAGTTTCCAGCCAAACACAATCGGTCCTTTCGTTCCTTTCAGACCGAGACACGCTCCACGTCCCAGACGGGTCCGTCCTCTGCGCGCTCCTCCTCCAAGCCCAAACAGTCCTGGAAGCCCAAAGTTGCCCCCAAGGCCAAGACCTCCAAGACTGCTTCGGCATGACTCACCGAATCCGGGTCCGCATCCGGCAGTAGGTGGACGTCTCCGCATCTTTCGCCGGACTTGGGAGGAGTCAGTGGCGGACACATGGGTCATTCAGGTAGTGTCAGAGGGATACAGGATCCCTTTCTCTTCCCTTCCTCCTTTTCGGTTCAATTTTACTCGTCCTTCTCAGGAACCTACAAAAAGACGTCTGTTCGACGACGCTATTCAGGATCTCTTGGACAAGGAGGTCCTGGAGTTGGGTCCTCCAGAGGACACAGGTTCAGGATTTTATTCCAACCTGTTCGTGGTGGCCAAAAAGGACGGAGGTGCTCGTCCCATTTTGGATCTCAAAGATCTCAATTCCTATGTTGTGAGTTCCCACTTCCGCCAGGAGTCCCTGCACTCTGTGATTGCAGCAATGTCTCCAGGGGAGTTCCTTGCCTCCCTGGACCTTCAGGATGCTTATCTTCACATCCCTATTCATCCAGAGAGCAGGCGGTATCTCAGGATTGCCTGCCACAGGGGACACTTTCAGTTTTCAGCTCTTCCCTTTGGGCTGACTTCGGCCCCTCAGGTCTTTCAGAGGGTGTTGGGTTCCTTGATAGCTGTACTTCATCAAGAAGGTGTCAGGGTGACCCCCTACATGGACGATCTCCTCCTGAAAGCCTCCTCAGCGGAGCTTCTCCACCAACAACTGCAGCTGTGTATTCACACTCTGAACCGTCACGGCTGGATACTGAATCTGGACAAGTCAGACTTGGTCCCATCTCAGAGGCTCATTTTCCTGGGTCTCCTGTTCGACACTCGCCAATGCATGGTGTTTCTACCAGAGGAAGTGGCTCATCAGATAGCCATCCGAGTAGCTGGGATCCTGGAGCTGGACAGAGATCCAGTACCGAAGTTGACGTCTCTGGTGGGGAAGTTCATTTCCACGATCGAAGCGGTACCATTTGCCATGGCCCACTCCAGGGAACTCCAGAGGTTTGTGATCCAGACGTGCAAGAATCATCCAGATCATCAGCATCTGTCAGTCTCTCTACCTCCTCATGTCGAATCAAGTCTGCACTGGTGGTTGGATCTCTCTCATCTCCTGAAAGGGAGATCCTTTCAAGTTCCCTATTGGACCACGCTTACAACGGATGCCAGCATCCGGGGATGGGGTGCTGTGCTGGGTCGTTTCAGTGCTCAGGGGAAATGGGGATTGGAGGAATCTCTTCTGTCCATCAATGTTCTGGAACTACGTGCCATCCGGCTTGCCCTGAGGCACTGGGAATCTCAACTGGAAGGTTGCCCAGTCAGAGTGGAGTCCGACAACGCCACCGCAGTGGCCTACATCAACAGGCAAGGCGGCACATGAAGTTGCACCGCCTGGTTGGAGGTCAAGGATATTTTATCTTGGGCAGAAGATCACGTGCCTGTCATTTCAGCAGTTCACATTCCAGGCGTAGACAACGTCATGGCAGACTTTCTCAGTCGTCACACAGTCGACAGCGGAGAATGGGTCTTCATCCAGAGGTGTTTCACCTAATCACCCAGAGGTGGGGGGTACCTGCAGTGGACCTGATGGCTACCAGACACAACAGGAAGGTGCCGGCGTTTTGCTCCCGGTGGAGGGACCCTCTTGCTCTAGCAGTGGATGCCTTGTCAATCCCTTGGGATTTTCCTCTGGCCTACATCTTCCCTCCTCTTCCTCTATTGATCAGAGTCATCCAGAAGTTGAAGCTGGAGCGCTGTCCTGTCATCTTGATCGCTCCAAACTGGCCTCGCCAGTCCTGGTATCCGGAGTTGATGGCCATGTCAGTGGCGGAACCGTTTCCTCTTCCTGCCCGTCCGGATCTACTTCTTCAAGGCTATCTGTGGAAGGAGGATGTTCAGCATCTCCATTTGATGGCATGGCGGTTGAATCCTCGATTCTAGAGAAGAAAGGATTTTCTCCTTCAGTGGTGTCGACGATGCTTAGCGCTCGTAAGCCTGTGTCCTCCAAGATCTATCATCGTATCTGGGCCACCTTTGTGGCTTGGTGTACTGATCGGAAGATGTCCCTTGATTTTCATCTTCCCACTGTCCTGGCCTTTTTGCAGGACGGTGTTGAGAAAGGGCTCAGTCTGAGTTCCCTCAAAGTCCAGACTTCTGCCTTGTCTGTGTTTTTCCAGGAAAGGATTGCTATCCTCCCTGATGTCAAAGTTTTCTTCCAAGGCGTGACTCATGTTCGGCCTGCTTTCAAGAGTCCTACTCCCCAGTGGGACCTCGATTTGGTGCTGGGAGTTCTCCAGCGACCCCCGTTTGAATCCTCGGCTTCCATTCCATTACGTCTCTTGACTTGGAAAATGGCCTTTCTCTTGGCTATTGTTTCAGTTCGCCGGGTAGCAGAGTTACAAGCTCTGTCTTGTAAACCTCCTTACCTGGTGTTCCACAAGGATACGGCTGTGCTTCGCACTACCAAGGAATTCTTACCCAAGGTTGTGTCTGAGTTTCACATCAATCAGGAGATTGTGGTTCCCTCTTTCTGCCCTAATCCTTCATCTGACAAGGAACGAGATCTCCATTTGTTGGATGTGGTGCGTTGCCTCAAGTTTTATGTTCATCTCACCGAGTCTATCAGGAAGTCTGACGCTCTATTCGTCATTCCTGAGGGGCCTAGGGCAGGGAGACCGGCTTCCAAAGTTACCATTGCCTCTTGGATTAAGGCTACTATTCGGGAAGCCTATAAGTTGCGGAATAAACATGTTCCCTTCCGGGTGACTGCCCATTCCACCAGATCTATTGGGGCCTCTTGGGCCTACAAGAATCAGGCATCTGCTGATCAACTGTGCAGAGCGGCCACTTGGTCCTCTGTGCACACATTTTCAAAGCACTACCGAGTTGATGTACTGGCCTCGGCTGATGCCAGTTTTGGGAGGAAGGTCCTGGAGGCAGTTTTGCCTGTCTAGGCCTTCTACTCTGTGGTTCTTAGTGCTTCTTTACTGTTGAGCCCGGTTGGCTCTGGTTCTGTGTGCTGTGTTAGTTCAGGGGTTGTTTTCCCCTGGTTGGTGTCCGTTGGCACTTACGTTTTGGGCTATGTAATTAACTGGTTCTTAGCAGTTCTAGTGACTTGGGCCTTGCGCCTGGTCCTTGCCTTACTTCCCGACTCTGGGTCAGCTCAATGTTTGTACATCCCAGAGTACCAGTGACCTGTATTGGCTATTTCACAAGCTATTGATACCTCCTTGTGTAACCAAATAATAGGATTTTAGTCTTACCTGTTAAATCCTTTTCACTTAGTCCATACAGGTCACTGGTCTCCCACCCTGTCAAGGGACCATGCTTGGCTCTCCTGTGGCATTTAGTGGGAGACCTTCGGGGCATGCTCACAAGAGTCTTCCTTCTTGCTTACCTATGGTCAGTTTTAGTGTCTCAAATCAATCTAGTGGCTCTGGCCTGAAGGCAGCTTAAGTAGGAGGGGAGGCTCCGCCCCCTGCAATCATTTGCATAATTGTTCCTGCCTATTAAAGGGGCGGATCGCCTCCCAGAGTACCAGTGACCTGTATGGACTAAGTGAAAAGGATTTAACAGGTAAGACTAAAATCCTATTATTTGGTTACACAAGGAGGTATCAATAGCTTGTGAAATAGCCTAAAAATTCTCGGTAAAGTCCCATCCACCAGCCACGCCCCCAGAAACACCCCCTAAAACACAAGTGTCCCTCTTTGGCAATTTGAAATGTTGGGAGGTATGTTTATACACTACATGTATTTATTATGGTGAGCTAGCGCTGTGGGCTTTTTTGTTTCTGCTTTTGTTTCTACAATTCTCCTTTGCCCATTCAAGCTGCTTTTCACCACTAATCCAGAGCGTCCAGCTCTGTATCAGCCGTGGCACTGGCAGTCTCCACTGCGCGTGACTGCCCCGCGACTGGGTTGCAGTGGCACTGTGGCCTGTGTAACGGGCTGTTCAACTAGTGCACATATAATGATATTTCAAAAATGTTTTTTTCTTAAAGGTCCTTAAAGGCATGTTATTTGGCCTGGTTTATATTTAAATACCTTGTCTGTCCAAAGTTGTTATTCCTTATTTGGCCTGTGGGGGTGGTAAACACTGGCTTATAAATGGGACTGAAGGACTCACAATCCTCTTTTACCAGTGTCCACATCCTGCAGGCCAAGGAAGTTTTATACTAGGCAAGTACTCTCTTACACTTTTTAAATTAGTAGTGTGTTCTTTTGTTTTTAATTGCATACACTGTGTTATACAATTAGGTACGCGTTTCCTTATAACATCTTCAGCTGCTTTATCAAACCCTGAATTTTAATGTTAGATAGGAATTAAAGGTGCAGTAGAGTAGGTATTCGTATCTCTCAAACCCTAGGGCAGGGAGACCTGCATCCAAAGTGACTATTGCATCTTGGATCAAGTCCACTATTCGTAAGGCCTACGAGCTAAGGAAGAAGCCTGTTCCCTTTCGGGTCACAGCTCATTCTACTACATCTATTGGGGCTTCTTGGGCTTACAAGAATCAGGCCTCCGCTGATCAGTTGTGCAAGGCTGCCACTTGGTGGTCTGTGCACACCTTTTCTAAGCACTACCATGTTGATGTGCTGGCATCAGCTGACGCCACTTTTGGGAGAAATATCCTGGACGCAGTCTTGCCTGTCTAGGATCTTCTTCAGTTCCTTGGTGCTTCCTTCACTTTTGAGCCCTGTTGGCTCTAGTTCAGTGTGCTGTGTAACAGTTCCTGGGGTGTTGTTACCCCTGTCCGTTGGCACTTCAGTTGTTTTTGTTGGGCTATCTCTGATCTGATGGTTTAAATCTACTCAGGTGACTTTGGGGGCCTTGCGCCTGGTCCTTGCCTTACTTCCTGCCTCTGGGAAACTCAGTGGTTGGACATCCCAAAGTTACCAGTAACCTGTATTGGACGACAGAGAAAAGAGGATTTTAGTTTTACCTGTTAAATCCTTTTCTCTTAGTCCATACAGGTTACTGGTCTCCCAGCCTGTCAGTGCACCATGCTTGGCTCTCCTGTGGCAGACAGTGGGGGTCCTTCGGGGTCATGCTCACAGAAGTCTTCTTTACCTTCTACTATCTAGTCAATAGTTTGTGTCTCAAATCTTACTGGAGCTGATTGGCTAGCTGCAGCCAAGGAGGGAAGGTAGGCTGCACCCCCTGCATTCACTTCTAGAATTGTTCCTGCCTAATTAAAGGGGTGGATCGCCTACCCAAAGTTACCAGTAACCTGTATGGACTAAGAGAAAAGGATTTAACAGGTAAGACTAAAATCCTCTTTTAGGTATCGGAACGGTCGAACGGGTTTTGTGTGCGTCCTCCAACGAGGACAAGTCACACGTAAGCTTCACCATTCTGCTCTTTTCTTTTTTTCAGCTACCGCCAGTGCAGTGCAGTGGCCCCTCATAACAGCCTTATGGGCTTCCCATATAATCGCCGGGGAGACATCAGGTTTCACATTTAACTCAAAATATTCAGATAATAAAGACTCCAGACGCTTCCGCACCACAGGATTGGAGAGTAAAAACTCATTTAGGTGCCAAGGACCTCTACCTTTATGACTATATTGTTCAAGTAACTATAATAGCACAGGAGCATGATTCGACCATTGTATCATGCCAATGTCGCATACTTTCACCTGCTGGAGAGTGGCCTTATCTAAGTAGAAGTAATCCAATCTGCAGTAGGACATGTGGACCTGAGAATAAAAGGAAAAATCCCTAGTACACTCATGAGTGACCCTCCACATGTCATAGAGATGGAACTCACCCATAGTTTGAGAGAGAATCTTACTCTGCGACAACAAAGATTTGAGATATCTACCCGAGGGTCGCTCGGATGTATCCAGCATAGGGTCCGAATGTGTATTAAGATCCCCGCACATTATCAAAGAGCCCTGTAACAAATGCTCCACCTTAGAGAATGTTTTCTTTATAAATTGAGCGGAATCAGAGTTTGGAGCATAAAGATTAACCAGAGAATAAAGAACATTATTGACAGAGACAACTAAAACCAGAAACCTGCCTTGAGCATCTTTCCAGACCTGGTGCACCTGCACCGCCAAGGTAGTATGGAACCATATAGACACCTCTGCCCGTTTGGTCTGAGCAGTAGAGTGAAAAGCTGTGCTATAGTGTCTAGTGAGAACCGAAGCCACTTTGCTAGCGGCAAAGTGAGTCTCCTAGGCACAGATAATTTAAGAGTCAAATTTGCGAGCCTCCTGAAAGAGAAGCCGTTACTTATGAGGGGTATTAAGCCCCTTAACATTCATGGAAAGTATCCTTAGGCCCATATTGAACGAATGGTGTGAAAGATAGGCAATAAAGAGAAAAAATAAAAGAGATACTTAAATCTGTGAGGAGACAGGAATACAATCACTTGCGCCAGGAATCTAGAGGTGACTCAGCTAAGGGAGATCTGCAGAGCTTGCATAAAGCAATACTAGATTATATCTAGAACACAAAAAATGGAAAAACAAATACTAAAAACATATATAGGAATGCCAACCAAATCACAAAAAAACACTCAAAAAAGCCAAGCTCTTACCATACAGGCAGAGCAAATGAGGTTAGAGCTGTCCTGGTCCTTAAGCGGAACTACCACCCCGCCTAGAGTTGCCCCCAAAGAATTACCCATCTGGTGACTAGCTGCTCAATAGTACTAGTTGCCATAAATTTTACCTTGTTATAGAGAATTCCTACTGCTCCCGGAACTGACAACCAGGAAACAGCGCAGACGTCTTTGCATAATGACGTCTGTGCATTTGCGCTGTCAGTCCCTTCCGATACCATATGGCTCCTAGCAACGCCTCCTAGAGCAGAATGGGACTGACAGAGCAGGTGCGCAGATGTCACTATGCAAAGACGTCTGCGCTGTTTCCTGGTTTTCAGTCCTGGGAGCAGTAGAAATTCACTACAACGAGGTAATAATTCTGGTGACTAGTACTATTGAGCAGCTATACTCCAGATGGTTAATTCTTTGAGGACAACTTTAGGCGGGGTGGTAGTTAGAACAGATGACTTCCGGTCTGTGGAAAGCATATCAAAAGCAAAATGGCTGCCATATCAGTATGTGTTCTAAAGATGGAGCTCATACCACAAAGGACCAGGAGCTCAGTGCTCAGCAGAAGCTGCCAGAAGAATGTCAAGGATATACGCAAGGAAAGGGTTAAAGGGATAGTAATACTTAAAATGTAAAAGAAAATATGTTGTAGGGTTTATCCCCCTGAGTAAAACAAGAGTACTCTCACTGCTGAAAGGTGTTTTATTCAAAAGTTATTAATTTTCAAAGTTGAATTTTTTATGTGCAATATCACAGTGGCCTGAAATTGTACAGTGGCGCTGTTGCTACACGATCCTATGGACAGCTCTGGTCAATTGAACATAAATCTCCATAGGATGGTGTAGCAACAGCGCCACTGTACAATTTCAGGCCACTGTGATATTGCACCTAAAAAATTCAACTTTGAAAATTAATAACTTTTGAATGAAACACCTTTCAGCAGTGGGAGTACTCTTGTTTTACTCAGGGGGATAAACCCTACAACATATTTTTTTTTACATTTGAAGTATTACTATCCCTTTAACAGGAGACTCAATATATGGATACATCACATAAATAAATAAAGATAGGTAGTTAAATTAATTTGAGATCTTTACACAAACTAGGTATTGACACGCTACTTCACAGTACAGAATTGATTAAAATAATCAATGAAGCATATTTGTGCAAAAAAAATATATATATATATAATTTATTTAAATAAAATATAATGGTAAACAGTAGGAAAGGAATATGTGAACACAAAATGACTCAAGGCTATATCTTCTAATATGACTTATCATATGCTAAGATATATCTAAGAAATTGACATACAGTAAATTAGTAACCAATATCACAGAGTAACATTACCCAGCATAAACAGGATTAATCCTTACATAGGTGTATCCAGAGGTATACTATAGCAATATTTGAACACAGCAGCATAGAAAGGGTTAATTTTTCCTTACAATTAATGATAATACAGTTGGTTGCAGTGTATATGAATACCTGCCCCAAAACTTGTATAAACTACGCTAATTAAGTCAGAAGGGATTTTGTTATGTGACTTGGGCCTAATTTAGCCACAGATCCCATAACAAGCTCTTGTACCACATACAAAATATTTCAAAATACAAAATGGATTACAAAATGTCCCAGATCAGATAAATAGAATTTAAATATTTATCTACTCTTTCAATATTACGTACCTTCTGGATAAAATATAATATTCTGTATATCTTATTGCCAATAACAGTTTATAAAACCACAATATAATCAAAATGAATCAAATAATATATATGTTTAGAAAGCAAAGATCATATTAATACATTGTCATTTTTATAGTATATGTTGCATGCAATGGCAATAGCCTGTTTGCTATACATATGGCACTGAAGGGTTAACCAGAGATTATGGGTCATAAAACAAAACTGTTACACCACCCAAGATGGCAGCATTTATTTGCCCCAGATAACTTTCTCAACAGAACAAAATTTAGGCCCACGATATCATGCAACAACAATCCTATGAAACACACACCAAGATAGAAACAAATGGAAAACCTTTCCAGATAGCAAAATAAGGGTTGGTACTAAAATTCACCAGAACAAATATAAGCCCAATGACCTTTTCAGAAACACAAAATATATGTGACTCTTAGGTGTTTATAATTATACTAGCAATGTGGGATGGCGCTGCCCGTCAGGATATATAGGGAATTAATGCGCACACACACGGATGCAAGACAAAGACACACAGAGACACACATGCAGATGCACACGCATGCACTGAGATGCATAAAGAGCGACACAGTCATACACACATATATGCAATGCACAACATGCAGACACATAGAGTGTGATACAGACATGCAACACACACACAGTGAGGAACACACAGAGACACACACACACAGAAGTGAGTCATAAGGGGGTGACTTATGTGTCATTGTAATGAGTTTGTGTTTGTTCTTGGATAGTGGTGGGTGGGCTGGAGGGGGCGGGCCAACTCCCTAAACATGCCCCCATTGAATCACCCAATGGGAGCAGTAAAGTCCCAATTGAATCACCCAATAGGAGTTGTGTCTCCTAATGAGACATAAATTATGTAATGAGGCATTCTGTTCAATGTGTGTTTGTTTTCTGAGGAGACATAAATTATGTTCTGTGTGTGAGGTACCATAAATTATGCAATGAGGCTTATTCTTTTATATATATATAGATAAAAATGAATTAATAACGCTATTTGATCTAAATTGCTATCAAGCTATCTCACCCAACTGGGTCTATGATTAGTACTGTGCAGCCTCTAGAATATTTTTACAGCCCAAATGGTTACTATGTAATAGTCTCCACTAGAAGGGCCAGGACTATTGGAGAGTATCAACAAAGGAGGCTATTCCAGAATGAACTAAAATATATTTATTCTACAAGCTTTACAGGAATTATACAAGAAAATGTGTATTTACTAGACAGATTAAGGCGTGGCTCTCTTAGGTTTCTTCAACTCTGGTTAAGATGGTTACTTCAAGGAAGAGAGAACAAAGAGCCTCTTGGATCCCAGGCCCCTATATTTATACTAGCAAAATTATTTATCAGAAAGGCACAACCCATCCTTCTCTGACAGGATGAGTTGTCAAATCATTAGGATATGATGTCAGACTAACTTTCTAGACTCTCTGATTGGCTAGTCAAAGATAACATTATTTGAAGTTGAAAACCTAGCAGCAATACTCTTTTGTTCCAGGAGAGGAGGTGGTGATCCAATTCCAGATTAAAAACTGCATATATGAATAGATAAACCAGGTGTGTTATGCTAAAACTGACCTGGTTGTGGCTATAGCCAATAAACTATACCAACATGTCAACTTAATCCCTCTTTTAGATACTTACATAAGATAAGGAAGCAGCTCCCAGACATTAATGCCTGCTCCAAAGATAATGGACAATGGGATGTCTGGAAGTGAGAGAAATTAAAATATCAATCTTCATAAAAGTCACTTAAATACTTCCTGCCCCAACTCAAGCAATGGGGCCATTGTCTCTTTTAACACACACAGTTTTAAAGGGTTAGTAATGCCCAAAATAAAGTGTATTCTATATGGTAGGTTTTACATAAAATAAAGTATTTGCAGAAAGTCCTATCTCTCAAACCTTTATGGTTTGAGAGATATCCTCTGCTAAAGTTCACCTTTTCCTGATGTCAGCTATAAAGCTGACAGAAGGAGATCAGTGTCGGCTGACACAAGGAGGCTCTTCAGAAGAGCAACAATAGCGATATTGGAAAATAATTACTTCATTGGAACAGTCTACAAAGTGTGCTTGCAAACCAGGCACACTTTGTATACTTTTCCAATGAAGTAATTATTTTCCAATAATACGATTTCGGCTCTGCTGCAGAGCCGCTGACTGGTCCCTGGACCAGGATCTCCCGCTGTCAGCAGAGTGCTGACGTCAGGAGAAGGGGAGGGAGAGGGGAACTTTAGAGGAAGATATCTCTAAAAATATTAAGGTTTGAGATATAGGACTTTCTGCAAATACTTTATTTTTGTAAAATCTACCATATAGAATACACTTTATTTTGGGCATTACCCTTTAAGAGATAATTTCAGCAGTCCAAATGGTTTCTCCAGAATATGTTAATCATTTTCTATCCAGTCCAGGTCAGACCCTCTGACAAGAAAACTATAGAGACCCACAGCAGGGGCCTCATTACAGGAATATTGAGAAGGGGTGGAGTATGGCCAGAAAAGAAAGGACTCCCTTCCCTTGGACTGCCAATGGCTCTAGCCAAGGGTCACAAGAGAAGCCCTGCTGGACCCCGGGCCGGCGCTACCATTAAGGCAGCACGGGCAGCTGCCTTAGGGCGCCGCAACGGAGGGGCTCCGAAAAGGGAGAAGCTGACAATTTTTTTTTTTTTTTTTAAATATATCTGCCGCGAGGGAGCACTCATTTACACTACCAAGCGCTCCCTCGCAGCATCCATGGGACGCTCACAACGCAGAGGACCCAGGCTCTGTAGTAATACAGAGCTCTGGGAGTTGACATCATCTCCCAGCGCTCTGCATTACTGAGAACAGTGCTGGGAGCTTCAGCTCTGTGCGAAGGAGGCACAGAGCTCTCTTATGGCTAGACCACCAGGGACTCAAGGTAGGGGATCAGGGGGCATTGTGGAGATGAAGGGGCATTATGGAAGGGGCAATGTGGAGATGAAGGGGCATAAAGGAAGGAGCAATGTGGAGATGAAGGGGCATTATGGACGGGGAAATGTGGAGATGAAGGGGCATTGTGGAGATAAAGGGGCATTATGGAAGGGGCAATGTGGAGATGAAGGGGCATAAAGGAAGGAGCAATGTGGAGATGAAGGGGCATTATGGAAGGAGCAATGTGGAGCAGTGGTGTCCGTAGACATTTTTCCAGGGGGAGGCAAAGCCATAATATGACCCCCAGGCCAGCCCATCTAGCCCCTTTATTTATATGGAGGAGGGTAATTGTAGGGGGGGGCAAGTGCCCCCCTTGACCCCCCCTCCGGACGCCCATGATGTGGAGATGAAGGGGCATTATGGAAGGGGCAATGTGGAGATGAAGGGGCATTATGGAAGGGCAATGTGGAGATGAAGGGGCATTATGGAAGGGGAAATGTGGAGATGAAGGGGCATTGTGGAGATGAAGGGAGCATTGTGCAAGGGGCAATGTTGAGATGAAGGGAACATTGTGGAAGGGGCAATGTTGAGATGAAGGGAACATTGTGGAAGGTGCAATGTGGAGATGAAGGGAGCATTGTGGAAGGGGCAATGTTGAGATGAAGGGAGCATTGTGGAAGGTGCAATGTGGAGATGAAGGGAGCATTGTGGAGGTGAATATGTGGGCGGGGCAGGGGACTGTGGCAAGGTCGGGGGGGGCAGGTGGATTGTGTCGAGGGGGCATCATAATGCACCTTCGCCTGTGTATACAAAAATCCTTGCACCGGCCCTGGCTGGAAAAAAAAAAAAGGAACAGTACCGACTGAACGGAGGACAGGTACACAACTGGAGGGATGGTCGGAAGAGGGGGAGTTAGTTACTTATAATTTCTCTTCTAGTGTATGTACCTGTCCTGATTGGGAGGCAGGGCTTTCTCTTGATGTACTACCAAGGAGACCTGAAGGAAAGACTAATGTAAAGTGCTGCTGACTTATAGGAGAAAGCAGCCAGTTACTATAAAAGAACAGTGCTCTTTCAAAAGGGGGTAGTGAAAGGGTTAATAAAATAAACGGTGGAGAAGTCAATAAAAGCATGTTATACACAGGATCTTTTTGTACTATAATGTTTGATGCATTTATGTTTAATAATTACTAGTCAGATACATCAAGGGATAAAGCCTTTGTTAACAGTTGTGTGCAAATCCCTGTGGCACTCAAATGCATTTGATTCATATGGTTCATTATATTTATAACCCTCTGAGTGTCAAATAAGTATGCAAAGAAAATTGCACACCTCTTTGGCAATCAATGTGTTAACTACACAGTGGTTGTTTGCAGAGACAATTTGTTAATAAGGAGGAGGGAAAGAGTGTTTCTGTAACAAAGACAGCAGGTGTCTCCCATGCTAAACAGCACTATGACAGCTTCCTTTCTCACAAATAAACAGGTATTTTTTTTTAATTTTCTCTTTGTATAATGGTGTATGGGTAGATATTTGGACTTTGTAAGCTGTTTTAAAATCGACTAACTAGTTTAAGGTGACATTTCCACTCAGCATACAGAGCTTGAAACTTTATTTAAAAATTGTACAAAATGCACATACCATGGTACAAATCCATACATATGTACTGTACCTGCTAAAAAACAAACAGTTGGGAGGCCAAATACTTTGTTTTGCTAAGTCTGTTAAATATAATGATGTCCACCCTGGAATTGTGTGCACAGCCTCAATAGATTCCTAATGTCATGCTTGGAAGCCCTTCTGTAGAGTTTATGGAAACTGCACGTGTGGCAAATAAAGCTGAACTGTGAGATTTTAGAGACTGGCTATTCAGGACCTGCCACTGGAGTTCTCAATGGAGCCCCTGGCTTAATTGTGAGTTCTGCTTCCAGGGAAGCGGACTTGCTGATAGGGCACAATCAATCTGCAGAATAGCAGAATCTGCCCCATATTGTAGGGTTGCCAGATCATCCATTTAACCCATTAAGGACTAGAAGGGTGTGTGACACATTGCAATGGATTGCACACATCTCTGGTCCTTAAAGGGTTAAAGGTAGACACATGCCAACTGCCTGCTGCATTGATACATAGGAAATATTGTAACCTAATAATTAACCACAGGAGCCCTGCAGCAGTCATTTTCCATACATATCCCATCTTAACACTTTGAGTGCCAGAGGGATGTCCAAGCATTACAAAGCATTCAAGGTGTTTATTTTCAATTGCATCTGGTTTGCTTTAGAACTCCTCTTTTATTTGTCCATATGACTAATAATTACAACTTAACCCTTTGAGTGACGGTTATCTAATGACCTGCAACACAAAGGGTTAATGCATACCCCCCCTGATCTCTGAATAGAATGCTGCAATTAATGCTAAATTGTACAAAACAAACTATGAGACTTGTTATTTCATACTTTTTTGTAACCACCAAATTCTGGGTTTGCCCATGAACATGACCTCATCACGGACCTCAGTCTGGTCTGTTTACCTTTTAGGAACGCAGCAGTGCAGGGGGGGGAGAGTAAACCACACAAACTAGTTTACTGCAAACATAGCACAATTACCAGATCCTGATAGGATGATGTAGTTCCTTCTCCTAATCCCGAGCACATACCTCCCAACATTTCAAATTGCCAAAGAGGGACACTTGTGTTAGGGGGTGTTGTTGGGGGTGCGGCTGGTGGGAGGGGCATTACAGATTAATTTTTAGGCTATTTCATGGCCTATTGACACCTCCTTGTGTAATCTAATAAATGACATAACAAGACCAAAGTATTTTATTTACACAGACTAATTTATAAACAACAGGTACTGACATTTAAACAAATATTAATGTGAGTTTTATTGCTATGGAGCAATGTGATACACTTATATACACACAACCTGATCTCCTAAAAAGAAGGACATCAGGGTGGGAAAGAGGGATTTGGGTCTAAAAGAGGGACACTTGGGAGGTATGCAAGCATGTGACATTCGGTACAACTACGTTTCCCCCTTTGGAAATTAGGGATGTCTCCAAAACGGGGAGATATAACCCCGATAATACGGGACTATATGTCAATATATAACTGATGATTCTTCCTCATCTTGGCTTCCCAAGCGGCAGGCCACACGAAGCAATGTGTTGTACACCATTTTGGTCCTGAAGGGGTTAAAACGTGGTCACAAGAAACAAACTCTCTACTATGACTTTTAGAATAACGGCAAGCAGTGGACACCGTATATAATATAACTGGCTCTTCAGTTCTTGCTAGATTACACATAACCTCATTCTCAGTGAGACTCTAGATGATGCAAGGCAAAAACATTCGGAAACCCACCACTTTTCTCTCCCATCAGACTCCACCTTCTGCATGGTTCGGTCCCCTACTGGAATTGGTGTAGGCACTCTACTAACGCCCCCTACTGGTATTGGGTAGTGCATGCTGGTGACGCCCCTTCTTCCTGTGCAGAGCTGCAAGAACCAGAGAGGAGTTCGCGTTGGCAGCTTGTAGAAGGTGAGGGTTGGTTTGGAGGAATTAATCCTAGTAGGAGGGACTTGGTGTCGACCCACTCAATCGCTAAAGCCTTAGCAATGTGTAATACCCACCGCATGGGATATTCAGAAAGAAACGCTACAGTCCTCTTGTCACTTTATCGGGAGAAGAGTGAGAATTTGCAATAATCTGTCCTGATAGTCCCGGGAGGGCACTGTGGGTAGCAGAGGGTGATCTGGCAAGTGAGACAAAGTTGCCATGAGTTGAGGAACCTTGAATAATAGAGATTGCTAGCAACGAATTGTTTTGGGGGACCAACACAATGCAATAAAAGCTAAAAATACAATTAGAATACATGCTATTTAACTTAACATATAGATGTACCTAGCTTTGGTATTTCTATGCATTGCGTTATTTCTCCAGTTTCTTATATAATAGTTATCTGTACCCAAACCTGCCTCTAGATCACACCAACCCAACAATGGGCTTCGGTATACTTGAATGGATATTAAGGGAAACAAGCTATCAGTCTTTCAGATTGTACACCGTAACATCTATCAGTGCACTGTAATATAGATCAGAATGATTGTGAATGGGCTGATGTAACAGTACAACTGATTTAACTACCGTGTGAATAATTCATTTTAACTTATTCTACCTGTGATTATGATATTTGTTATATCAACTTGATTCATTTTGGTGTTTAGGCTCTTTTTTCTTCCAAAGGTTCAATAAAGTTATATGAAGTGTGTGCTCATATTAAATGGCATCTTGTAACAATGTATTTCCTCTTTAAACAAGTGTGACTGTACTTAACTGTAAGAAGTTAACATTTTGAATAACATTTTCCCCATAATCTATTTTATACAGTATGACCAAGCATTTGACATGTATGCAGGGGTTGGATTGTATATGCCAGCAAAGCAATAGGTGCGTGACTCCTCATGATGCATCTTTTCTCGTGGTGTATACATGAGCTGTATACCTGAAACCTGAGCATGGTGTGTACTTAACCCTTGGAGTGACAGAGAGGTAGCCAACACATTGCTTTCTGTGGCACGCAAAGGGTTAAAACCCATATCTGGGAAAACTCAGAGGCGGCTATACTACAAAGACTGGGGCAAACCCATTAACCCTTTGAGTGCCAGAGGGGTACTTGCAATGCGTTGCGTACCCTTTGGGACTCAAAGGGTTAAAGCATAGAGGACACAAAGTCCATATGATTTTAAAGGGTCTTCTAACCTCTTGAATGCTAGAGAAGTCTTTGGAGTATTCTGTAGTTATTCAAGGGGTTAACCCTTTGAGTGCCAGAAGGGTAGGCAATGCGTTGCGTACCCTCTGGCACTCAAAGGGCTAAACATCCCAGTCAGATCAGTGGAAATTTGGGGAATTTTTATTTGTTCCCTTGCTGTTGGGTTGCTCCAGAATTTCTATTATTTATTTTACACCAGCCTCTCAAGGTTTGACCTAATTCTCATGGTGTGAATTCTCAGGGTTACAGTGTGACTTACTACATGCATTTGAAGTGATTGCCTTCTGCTGAGGCTTCAGGGTTTGTGCAAGTTCAGTAAAAAAGGTTGAGAAGAAAGTCCTACCTGTCTCGTGTGTTCAGGGAGAGACTAAAGAGAGTTATGCTTTACAAATGTTTTGTTGTGTTCTCCATTATTTGACGGGTGCACCGTCAACTCCATTCCCCTTTTTACACCACCCCATCCCAATTTCAGTACCCCTTCATACACCACACTAAGACACAGGATGCTTTTTAAAAGGCCACAGCATTTTATTTAACATAACTTAATCCAAACATTTATAACAACTCTTATTTACAACTCACAAACAATAACTTTCCTTAGTGCTTGCTATACATAAGTCACCCCCTCATTAACCCCTTAACGGTCCTTGATGGTCATAGTACGTCATGGGTAAATCTGAGTTAACGACCCATGACGTACTATGACCGTCATGGAATTCCGGGCTCCCCCCACGGCTGCACCCCATTCAGGGAGTCCGGAATCCAAATAAAAAAAATGCTCTGTGGTCCTTTATTGACTGCCGCGTGCCTGTGTGGCTGGTCCTTAAGGGGTTAAAACAATCCCAACACTTTTTCACTAACCCATGTTTCCAAGTATTGCTTGACTGAGGGCCATGCCACCATCCACCCTACCTCTGGATGTGGCAAGTATTAGCCCAGCAGCTGTACCCCATGACTTGTGAGACCAAGGCCACGAGTCATGATCCTGAACCAGAGTTCTGATGACCACTTCAACCAGCAAGCACCCCGCCACAGGTACAGCCACTTGACCCCCTCAAGCCAGCTGAGCCCTGCCAGACACAATCCTCATGGCCCTTTCAACTGCATCCTGTATCCCCGACAGAAAGTTGTCTAGCCAAATATCTGAAATGTGGATCCCATTAGCCAAAAACAACTGTGGATTATTCTCTAGCTCTTGGTGCCACAGCACCAACCCACCTGACTTTCTCACAAAACCTGATGTCATCTTGTTAAGCTTCTTTCTACACCTTTCCATAGCTGACTGGGACCTCGTCCCCCTCCAAAACAACCTTTGAATGATTTCTGACCAAATTAAAACTGTGTGGGGGAACAACACCCCCAAAAGCTCCCAATCCCGTTTCAAGATATGAACAAACTGCCTTTGAGAAACAAAAACTAGGTCGTTCCCACCATGCACCACTAGGATATCTGGTGCCAAACTCACCCTAGCCTGTTTAACCACCTGCAGTAACACTTGCTCCCAAACCATCCCCCCTATTCCCAACCACCTTATCAACCAGACCCTTTGGGAAAACCCAGCCTTAGACCATTGTGTCTGACTGCAACCCTCCTCCGAGCCCGGCTGAAGTACGAATGGCCGACCAGCCACACCAGCATCCACGGTGAACCTGAAATGAGACAACAAAAACTCAGCAACCAGGCTGTAAACCCGCCCTACAATTCTGGCCATACATAAGATTGAAAATGATTACCGTAAAATCTCGGGTATAATACGCACATTTTTACCCCATTTCAACTTATGTGAAGTGGGGGGTGCGTATTATACACGAGTAAAAAATAAACTAAAATATGAAGTCCAGCAACCCCCATCTGGAGGCAGCGGGCGGTATCCCTGCGCTCACCGCCCGCTTCCTCTGTGCAGAAATCTATATATATATAAAAGAAGACTTTGTGCCTGCCAAAACACACCAAGGGGAGGCATAAAGCAGGAGTTACTACTCCTATTGGGTGATTCAGTCATGCAGGGAGTTGGCCCGCCCCCACTCTGCAGCCCGCCCACCACTATCAAAGTCAGAAAAAAACAATATGGCCGCCACTTGCTCCTGCACCACAGACAAACACACATGCCCCACTCATACAGCACCAAACTCACACACATGCCCCACTCACACACACAGACCACCACACACACACACACATGTCCCACTCACACACACAGACCACCACACACACACACACACACACACACATGTCCCACTCACACAGCACCAAACACACATGCCCCCACTCACACAAAGCCAGAAATAAATATGGCTGACACACACACACAGTCACTCACCCTGACTCCCAGTGGCCTCAGCAGGACCTGTAGTGCAGCACCAGGGGAACAAAATGACACTCAAAGGGTTAAGGTAGGCCCTCTGCTGAATTATTTCTTCACTGTCATCATTTGCCATGCAAGACACAGGACAGACAACCATCAGGTACACACTTAACCCACTGACTGCCACAGGGTGGGGTATCAAGTTTAACCCCTCAGGGAGTATGTTCAAACCCCTCACACTGTAAACTTGCATTCCCCTCCCACTTCTCCTCCTTCCCCAGCCTATTACTAACACTTTTCCACATTTATGTTAAGCCCCGCCCCTACTCGCGATTAAGCCCTGCCGACTTTTAACCCAGATTGCCCCATTTGTCTCTCCACATCAGTCCCCTCTAGGGACTCCACAAATCAATGTTCCCAGGTATGAATACACTTCCCACTGCTATTTAACTCTCACATGCCTCTCTATACCTTAACAATTTGAGTGCCAGAGGGGTACACAACTCATGCACGCATGTGTTTCTGCTCATATATGTTGTGTGTGTGTGTGTGTGTGTGTGTACATCTCTGTTACATATGTGTGTCCATCTCCAGTGTGTCTGTGTGTGTGTGCGTGTCTTTTGCATGTCTCTGCCGCTCACTGTGTGTATGTGCATACCTCCCAACATTTCACATGGCCAAAGAGGGACACTTTACTTTTAGGTGATATTGTTGGGGGCGTGGCTGGGGGGCAGGGCATTAGTAAGAATTTTTAGGTTATTTCATGACCTATTACTGGCTATTTATGTAACTTAATAAATGATTTAGTGCAACACCAAAGTATTTTATTTGCATAGGCTGATGTATAAACACATATACTGAAGATTATTGCTTTATTGCTGTAGAGCAAAGTAATACACACCACACAGTCAGGGCTGGTGCAAGGATTTTTGCCACCCTATGCAAAACCTAATTTTGCTGCCCATTTCTCTCTGCCCCTTGTGTCCCACCCCTTTATACCCTGCCTACTTATACCCCACCTCTTTTCATGATTGTCCTCTCTCTGCCCCCTGGGCCAGTCTGCCCCTGGTCTGGAGATGCCCCCCACCAGCTCCAACTTTCCCCTTATCAGCTCCACTTTGGCCCTATCAACTCCAACTTGCCCCCATCAGCTCCACTTTGCCCCCCACCAGCTCCACTTTTTCCCCACCAGCTCCACTTTGCCCCCCATCTGCTCCAACTTGCCCCCACCGGCTCCACTTTGCCCCCCATCAGCTCCACTATGCCCCCAGCAGCTCCAACTTGCCCCCATCGGCTCCACTTTGCCCACCATCCGCTCCAACTTGCCCCCATCAGCTCCACTTTCTTCCCCATCCACTCTAACTTGCCCCCACCAGCTCCACTTTTGCCCCCCCTTCAGCTCCACTATGCCCCCTCAGCTCCAACTTGCCCCTATCAGCTCCAACTTACCCCCATCGGCTCCACTATGCCCCCAGCAGCTCCACTATGCCCCCAGCAGCTCCAGCTTGCCCTATCAGCTCCAACTTGCCACCAACAGCTCCATTTTGCCCCCCATCTGCTCCAACTTGCCCCTATCAGCTCCAACTTGCCATCAACAGCTCCACTTTGCCCCCCATCTGCTCCAACTTGCCCCCATCAGCTCCACTTTGCCTCCCATCTGCTCCAACTTGCCCCCATCAGCTCCACTTTGGCCCCCATCCGCTGCAACTTGCCCCCCATCCGCTCCAACTTGCCCCCACCAGCTCCACTTTGACCCCCATCTGCTCCAACTTGCCCCCACCAGCTCCACTTTGCCCCCCCTTCAGCTCCACTTTGACCCCCATCCGCTCCACTTTGACCTCCATCCGCTCCAACTTACCCCTATCAGCTCCAACTTGCCCCTATCATCTCCACTTTGGCCCTATCAGCTGCACTTTGCCCCCCCATCAACTCCAACTTGCCCCCATCAGCTCCACTTTGCCCCCCACCAGCTCCACTTTGCCCCCCACCAGCTCCAACTTGCCCCCACCGGCTCAACTTTGCCCCCCATCCGCTCCAACTTGCCCCCACCGGCTCCACTTTGCCCACCATCCGCTCCACTTTGCCCACCATCCGCTCCAACTTGCCCCCATCAGCTCCACTTTTGCCCCCCCTTCAGCTCCACTATGCCCCCTCAGCTCCAACTTGCCCCTATCAGCTCCAACTTACCCCCATCGGCTCCACTTTGCCCCCCAGCAGCTCCACTAGGCCCCTATCAGCTCCAACTTGCCACCAACAGCTCCAACTTGCCACCAACAGCTCCACTTTGCCCCCCATCCGCTCCAACTTGCCCCCATCAGCTCCACTTTGCCCCCCTTTCAGCTCCACTTTGACCCCCATCCGCTCAAACTTGCCCCCATCAGCTCCACTTTGACCTCCATCCGCTCCAACTTGCCCCCATCAGCTCCACTTTGACCTCCATCCGCTCCAACTTGCCCCCATCAGCTCCAACTTGCCCCCAGCAGCTCCACTAAGCCCCCTCAGCTCCAACTTGCCCCTATCATCTCCACTTTGCCCCCCATCCTCTCCAACTTGCCCCCAGCAGCTCCACTATGCCCCCTCAGCTCCAACTTGCCCCCCATCACATACCTGTAGCTCCCGCGCAGTCTTCTCTTCAGTAATGCAGAGCACGGCGGGAGATCATGACTCCCAGCGCGCTCTGCATTACTAAAGATCCGACACTACGGAGAGCAGTAGCGACACAGACCTGACTGTGTTGTGGTTCCTGGTGTGGTGGGTGCGGGCGCAGCTCTTCTCCGCTGCATGCCCGCGCCCCCAGTAACTTTGCGCCCTAGGCCGGTGCCTACCTCGCCTATAGGTGGAGCCGGCCCTGCACGCAGTCTGACCTCCTAAAAAGAGGGACAAAAGGGTGGGAAAGAGGGACAGAGGGATTTGGCCGTAAAAGAGGGACACTTGGGATGTATGGTATGTGTCTGCCTGTATGTTGCATATGTCTGTGTTTATCAGTGGGTCTGCATTCACACACATGCGCCCAATGGTCATGAGATGACGGGCAACGCCGTCCCACATTGATAGTAGTGCATAAAAAACATTAAATGCCCACTTTAATAACCAGGATTCCCCCTCTGTATCTATAGGCAACCGTCAAACAGGGACAGCGGGCGGCATTCTTGCACTAGCCGCCCGCTTCTTCCTCTCCCAGAACTCCTCTGAGCAACCTTGTCAGGACCTACCATACATTCAATGCTTGCACGCATGCGCATTGAATGTATGGTAGGTCCTGGCAGGGTTGCTCAGAGGAGTTCTGGGAGAGGAAGAAGCGGGCGGCTAGTGCAAGAATGCCGCCCGCTGTCCCTGTTTGACGGTTGCCTATAGATACAGAGGGGGAATCCTGGTTATTAAAGTGGGCATTTAATGTTTTTTATGCACTATTGCTGCACAGAGGAAGGGGGCGGTGAGTGCAGGGATGCCGTCCGCTGCCTCCAGATGGGGGTTTTGACCTAATTCTCATGGTGTAAATTCTCAGGGTTACAGTGTGACCTACTACATGCATCTGAATTGATTGCCTTCTGTTGAGGCTGTTGGTGAAAAGCAAGCACACGTAGAAGACCTTTTAAGTGAATGATTTTTTTTTTATTAACGTGAACTCAGCTCTGCTGCAAAGCCGCCGGATGATCGTAGGACAGGCTTCCCCTGCAGTGAGCTAGAACGCTGATGTCAGGGAAAGGGGAGGGAGGGGGGAACTTTGGGAGCGATTATCTCTCAAACCATAAAGGTTTGAGAGATGTCACTGGGGGCAATTAATTTCTTATTTTACTACTACAATATTGGGATTAGTAAATTTTAAGTATTACTATCCCTTTAAATAGGCTCATGCACTCTGCCTGCTTCAGTTTGAAAAATGCGAAGAAGGAAGAGCGCAAACCACCAAGCCAATATTCAATATTGATATAAATATGGACTCAATATTGTACTCACAATTTGAAGTTCAAATAGCTGGTACTCCAAAACCAGCTATAGCAAACGGGAAATTTAGACTGCCCCGTTCCAGTCAAACAATCTCAGCAAAAAAAACAAGCTCAGGATCCTCCAAAATATTGCGTATAGTTTATTTTAAAATCTATCAATAATATGCCATATTCTAAAAACTTTTTAAATCAGCCAAAAAAATTTGACATTTATATTGTAACGCGTTTCGGGGACTAGCCCCTTTATCAAACAATAATGGCAAAGGTATAATATAAAATAGTAAGCGGTCAATCACCCACCTGTGGCTCACATATCCTTTATATATACTAGCTCAATTGTCCCAGTCGGTCAAACCCCGCGAAACGGAGGAAGACGGAACGTCAAATCTCAAATCTCGCGAGATCATCAACATCTCACGAGACTAGACAGAGAAAGACAGAACATCAAATCTCAAATCTCACGAGATCTTAAGCATCTCATGAGACGAATACCCCACATAACTACAAGATCTTATAAGTAAACTCCCACAAAAGAGGAAGTCAATATGCGTTCCAAACTAGTGGAACGCATACAAGCTTTATTTATAAGTACAACATAAAAAGCCATATGAGCCAGAGACAGGAGACAAACCCTCTACATACAAATCAGAGATCCTGCAACATAAATAACACATTTATTTAAAAACAATATAACATAAAAATATGAAAAATTATAAAAAATGAAAAAAATACAATGAAAAAAATAATAATAATAAATGAAAAAAATATAATAAATAAAATATAATAAATAAAAAATATAAAATAAAAAAATGAAAAATGAATAAAAAAATAATAAATAAATAAATAAATGAATTTTGTCGATATATAGATGATATTATTATAATTTGGCGAGATGTTGGTAACAATCTGAATGAATTTATTGATTCTTTGAATGATAATTCAATGGGCATTAAATTCACACATACAGTGCACTCAAATATCATTGATTTTTTAGATGTTCAATTATTTATTGATGATAGAGGTCAAGTTGGATCCCGAACCTTTTTCAAGAAGGTGGATTGTAACAGTTATTTAGATTATAGAAGTGGCCACCATAGACCGTGGCTTAATAATGTCCCCTTCAGTCAGTTCAGGAGGATAAGGCGCAATTGTAGTGAACTATCTGAGTTTGATGAGCAGTCCCTTGTTCTTTCAAGGAGGTTCTCTGAGAAACATTATCCCCCTGGACTGATTGAGAGGGACTATTTACGAGCTCGGAATATGGTGAGGTCCACTACCCTTGTTAATAAGGAAGATAAAATACAGGATGGACAGGTTTCAAAAAGATTGAATTTTATCACAAGTTATAATGCTGAGTATAAAAGTATTGAGAGGGTTTTTAAGAAACATTGGAGTGTCCTTACTGCAGACCCAGCTTTGAGGGAGATTGTTAATAAGGTTCCTTCATTTACATATAGAAGAGCTAAAACTCTAAAGAACAAATTAGCGCCTAGTAAGATACCAGAAAATAAATGTAGGAAGGTTCAAGCGCCTCATTTTTTATCGTTAGTTGGTAGCTATAAATGTGGGAAACCTAGGTGCATCACTTGTTCTTATATTTCTCATAAAATTTTGGAGTTTAGATCATTTGTTTCTCGGGAATCCTTTCCAATAACTTCTTTTTTAAACTGTGGGTCCTCCAACATAGTCTATTTATTAGACTGTGTTTGCGGACTACAGTATGTGGGAAGGACTACAAGGACACTCCGTGAACGTTTTGGTGAACATCGTAGGAATGTAGAACGAGGGTTTTTGGATCATAGTGTGTCCCGACATTGTGCTTTAATGCATAATAAAGATCCTAAATGTCTAAAGGTTACTCCTATAGAATATGTTGATCCCCTTAAAGGTATATCAGTATTAAATCATCGAGAGTCATATTGGATGTTTATGTTAAGCTGTATGGTACCCAGTGGACTCAATGAGAATACAGAAAATATATATTAAGATTTATTTAATTTGGTTTCAAAATTTTCACAAATTTACGGTTATAGATAGGTGATTTGAAATTATTTAATTTTTTTATAATTAATATGATTACTTACATAAATAGATACATTATTAACGGGTTGTTGAAAATTTCATATATATATATATATATATGTATGTATATATGTATGTGTGTATATATGTGTGATAAATTATACATGTGTCACTGATGATCGATTAGGATTTCACTTTTATCACTACAATTATTCATTAATTATTGATGGGGGTATGGATGTTTATATGTGTGTATGTAATTCTCTTGAGTTCTCTGGATACCTTAATATATCATGTGGATCCATATATGTCCTGTGAGTGTATAGAGTTCCATGTTGATATGTTTTTATTGTATAATTCTTTATTGGTTACTCTTGATTATTATTTATTATATATTTATTATTTTTTTATTTTTTTATTTTTCATTTTTTATTTTTTATTTTTCATTCATTTATTTATTTATTTATTTATTATTTTTTTATTCATTTTTCATTTTTTTATTTTATATTTTTTATTTATTATATTTTATTTATTATATTTTTTTCATTTATTATTATTATTTTTTTCATTGTATTATTTTTTTCATTTTTTATAATTTTTCATATTTTTATGTTATATTGTTTTTAAATAAATGTGTTATTTATGTTGCAGGATCTCTGATTTGTATGTAGAGGGTTTGTCTCCTGTCTCTGGCTCATATGGCTTTTTATGTTGTACTTATAAATAAAGCTTGTATGCGTTCCACTAGTTTGGAACGCATATTGACTTCCTCTTTTGTGGGAGTTTACTTATAAGATCTTGTAGTTATGTGGGGTATTCGTCTCATGAGATGCTTAAGATCTCGTGAGATTTGAGATTTGATGTTCTGTCTTTCTCTGTCTAGTCTCGTGAGATGTTGATGATCTCGCGAGATTTGAGATTTGACGTTCCGTCTTCCTCCGTTTCGCGGGGTTTGACCGACTGGGACAATTGAGCTAGTATATATAAAGGATATGTGAGCCACAGGTGGGTGATTGACCGCTTACTATTTTATATTATACCTTTGCCATTATTGTTTGATAAAGGGGCTAGTCCCCGAAACGCGTTACAATATAAATGTCAAATTTTTTTGGCTGATTTAAAAAGTTTTTAGAATATGGCATACTATTGATAGATTTTAAAATAAACTATACGCAATATTTTGGAGGATCCTGAGCTTGTTTTTTTTGCTGAGATTGTTTGACTGGAACGGGGCAGTCTAAATTTCCCGTTTGCTATAGCTGGTTTTGGAGTACCAGCTATTTGAACTTCAAATTGTGAGTACAATATTGAGTCCATATTTATATCAATATTGAATATTGGCTTGGTGGTTTGCGCTCTTCCTTCTTCGCATGTTTCTGTATTTAAGGCTTTCCCATCCAATAGAGGAGTGCTTTTTGAAGATGCAGCATCTACTACTGCCAGTTGACTGAGTGGGGGCAGTTTGATTCCTCCATATACGAATGCTGATCACTACTAGTGATTTTATACATTGTGAGTACGGTGTATATTGGTGGTGGTCCTTTATTAGCAAGACTTATTGCACTAGGGAGCGCCCTTCTCTTCTTTTCTTGTTCAGTTTGAAAAACGCTGCCAGCAACTATCATGTCCACATCCATAGTTGTGATATACAGGCCTGATTGTAGATGTTCTCTTGAACAAAGGCCCACAGGCAAAATTCATAAAGGCCACTATGATTTTCTGGCCATAGTAAGGTAAGGAGGTGTTCCTCTTAGAATCTATGTTATGAGAAAATGTTAGATGCTAATAGATCAAAGATCTCAGGTTTGTTTATGTTGAAAGCCCAGGAATGGTCATATCAACGCTGTATTCCTTAAAAGGTAATTCATGTTTAGTGGTATTAATGTTTTTCATTTTTTAGAGTACAATTGAGTCTTCTGTATACTTTTCTATATCAATCTGTAGCATTATAACCATGTAAAATGTTAACCCTTTGAGTACCAGGTCGGTACACAGTGCATTGCATACCACTCTGGTACTCAAAGGGTTAAAGTTTCATTCTATTCTATAATAGTTTCCCCCCCCACCACCACCACCCCTTTTACTTGCCTTAGCAAGCCGGTCCGGACAGATCTCAGTGAGGGACAATCTCTTCTTTCACCATAAGGAAAAACCTGTCCTCTGCCAAGGGGGCAGAGTTTTCATTATACTGAAGGAGAGAAGATTGTCCAGTGCTGTGATCTGTCCTGTCCGATGACCGGATTCCAGATCTGAAGGGAGGCGACTTGAGGTAAGTAAAAGGGACGGAAGGGGGAAACTTTAGTTTAGAATAAAAGAAAAACATTAAACTTATACATGGTTATGATGCTAAAGATTGGTATAGAGAAGTATATAGAAGAGTCAATTTAACCCCTTAAGGACCGGCGCGCGCACGTGCGGCCGGCACTTGTGGACCACGGGGCATTTTTTTTTATTGGCGCTTCCGGTTCAGGACTTCCGGAGCGGCGTGCAGCCGCGACGGGAGCCCTGAACGCCATGCCGTGCCAGGACGTCATTGGTCCTTAAGTGCCGGTCAGCCGTGACGGTCCTGGCACGGCAATGGTCCTTAAGGGGTTAAAGCAAGTTTCTTCTATTACTTCATGAAGACTTTTGTTTGCCTGGCAAACACACCTAGGGGTGGCAGGAAGGAGGAGTTATTCAATTCTTTTCTATACTGCCTGTCCTGTTGGCCCAACCATGGAGGCGTGATTTTGCTGCAAGGAGCTGCAGGGGCTACAATGAACACGCACAACACAAACATAGTACAAAGTGTTATAAACACAACAGTGAAGACTCAGAAATAAACGTTATTATAGACATTACTGTCCCTTTAAATTGATAAATATGGCCCTAAGAGTCTATGAAAGCAACTTGTGCAACCCACAGATTTTGCCTGTATGCCACAAGCATCCCACCAGTTGTTGAACTACAACTCCCATCATCCTCAGATGTCTGTTGGCCACTTAGGGATGATGATTAATGTGGTCCAGAAATGGCCTGAGAACCACAAGTTTCCCAGCTCTGGTTTATACACAGGCTTTTTAATACAGAATTATAGATGATGCCTTCCATCATTCCCATCCAACCAATTCCAGCTGTTGGGAAGTTTTCTCCTAGGTTTTCAGGAATATCCAACATGTCTAGAAATTCTGGTATGACCCTAGCACCTAACAGGTTAAACAGTAGAGTTGAAGCATTTCAGCATGTCTTGAGAGGTAAGATACTGTGCCCCCCCACACTTTATGCACAGGTCTGTCATCCTCCCTGAATCACAGTGGTATGTTCTGCAATGCAGGAGGGGCAGAGCTTCCTGTGGTAGATTCAAACTGTCACTTTGTGTAGGAACTGCTCTCTACAGGTACAGTGTAATGGGTTTATATACTGACCCGTATATTCAAAAGATCAGAGACTTTGGGACAAACCAAATGCACCATAGGGGTATTCCCATTGAGACCTATTTAAAATAAGTCCTTTTGTAAATTTGTGTTCATTCTCTATGGCATATAATTTTTGACTTTCCCCAGAAATATTCTAGTTTTCTCCAGAACAAAATGTGTATAAATCAGTGTTACTGAGGGGAACATGTATGTGGGTGTATGTTTCTTACATGTTTAGGAGGAATGAGCATGTGTAAATATGTTTTGAGGTGAAAATACTGCATGAAAGCATACATGAACTGTGGATGTATTGGAAAGCACATAGCTTGTTAAAGGAGCAGTACACTTTTCTTATGAAAACACATATTTTATAGATCTTTTCCTGCTGAATACAACAAGGTCACACCCACTGTTATTAGATGTTTTATTCAATACTAGTTGAAGAGCCCGTTACACGGGCCACAGTGCCTATGCCAGCCAGTTGCGGGGCAGTCATGCGCAGTAGAGACTGCCTTCTCCGTGGCTGATACGCATGACTGCGTCATTGCACACGTTTTAGCGTTTATATAGGAGATTTATAGCCATTCAAATAATCAGGAAGTGAATTTACTGTGTGTTTACTTCCTGATTGTTCTAGCTGACAGGAAGTAACAGACAGTATCTATCACATTCTATGGGGGGCATCTGGACCACCAACAAGGTATGAATAAAAAATAATGAAAAAAACAAAGCATGTGTGTGTGCGCCACTGGGGGTCTGACGCATTGCAAAGCACTGCGTTGGACCCCCCCCCATGGCACAGAAAGGATTTGGTTGTTTTTTCCCGCCAATATTTTTGTGTACACTTCGTTAGGGGACATCAGAACACCACCTGATGCCCCACAATAAGGACTGAATAAAAAATGATGGGGGCAAAATAATCTTTGTGAGCCACAGGGTGTCAAGTGAATTGGTTAATTTTTAATTCATACCTTGTTGGGGGGCATCAGGACCACTCCTGATTCCCCCCGCCCCATCAAGGGTTGAATAAAAAATAAATGTGTGTGTGTGTGTGTGCCACAAACACTGCATTGGACCCCCCCAAACATGGTGCATCAGGGTTTTTTGGAGGTTATTACATTTTCTTTTTGTTTAGACCTAGGATGCCACCCCGGCGAGGTCTAAATAAAATAATCCTTTGTCTGCCACAGGGGTATCCAATGAATTGCAAAGGTTTTTTTGTTTTGTTTTTTTTTTATAATTATTACAGACCATATGGGCTCCAAAAGAATGCTCCCCCCAGTTATGGATATTCCAGCCGATTGTGCTGGGATATCAATATGGCGACACAGGAGAGCAAGAAGCTCCACTCTACTATCACCAGTAGGTAAAGCTTCCTAACGTCACAGGTGAGTTCGTGTAGGAGAGACGGAGTTTCATAAATATTGGGGGAGAGAGCCTGATGCCCTCCAAAAGTCCTTTCTTTAAGTGATACCACCTAATAATATTATTTTTATTATGTCCTGAAAAATCTAAGGGTCCTTATTAATTTTGGCCTTGTGCCTTTTGCTCAAGAGAGAAAATCTTCAAACAATCTTGGACGTCATGTCCATGTAGGTGTACATGACCGCTGCTAGCAAGACCAGGGGATTCACTAGGCGGTGATAAAGTGGAGATGACTTCTCCAGTACCTATGTTATTATATGGAGTCTATGCACTTAGATTTCTTTATCACCACTTAACGAATCTCCCCCCTTGACTTTAAGCTCTGCTTGCTGCATATGCTAATCTTAAGTAGGCTCATGCACTCTGCCTGCTTCAGTTTTGGAAAAAAAACTGCTATCAACTGTCATTCCCTCATTCTTAGACATGACATGGACTGATTGAAGATGTTATCTCATGAGCCAAGGAATTAGGTCAGAATTCATGAAGGCCATTAGGATTTTCTGGCCACAGTAAGGTAAGATGGAGTTGTGTGCCTGTCAGTCAAAGTCTTTAAAAACAAATCTGTTTAAAAGTTATAATTTCTGTCCCTCCTGCCCGAATCGGACCCCTTCTGTAGCGATGGAGCGGACTTGATTGATCAACCAACCAAAGGAGCGTGGCTGCCATGGCAACCTTCTATATAAATCTATTTCACAGTATCATGATCACTAACTGTTGTACAGATAACTGTAAGGATAGAGTCGAAAGGCAAGTGACCCCTCATTTGATGGGGCGGTTTATCTTTTTTCCAAAATTGTGTGCTTTGTCTGTTTTCTTCAGTGTTGTTGCTGTTATAACTGTTTTAGTACAGTCAAGTCATGTATGGAAAATGTGCAAAAAATCAAGGGTTGTAGTTTTAGGAAATATACAGTTTCATATGGTTATTCAGCTGTTTTACGGTTGTTTTACCATTTAATCACTGGGAAGTGCATTTTTAGTTTATTAGGGTATTTATTTACCACAAAAACACTAGAATTCACATATTTGTTCATAAAGTTGAAAATAACCTTATGATTATGCATATATGCGTGAGGGCAATGTCTCTGTTTTACGTGTGAAGCTAATCAATATGTGTTTATATGCTTGAGAGAAATATGTGTATAGGGGATATGTTTAACTTGTTGTGTGCTAGAGACATCTCTTGCACTCAGTGGGCCGAAAATACAAGAAATATATATGTGCGTTTCATACCTCCCAACATTTCAAATGGCCAAAGAGGGACACTTGTGTTTTAGGTGGGGTTGCTGGGGGCATGGCTGGTGGGCGGGGCATTACCAATCATTTTTAGGTTACATCATCACCTATTGACACCTCTTTATATAAATGAATACATGATTTAGAGCAAGACCAAAGTGTTTTATTTGCAAATACTAATTGATAAATACATATACTGACGTTTAAACAAAGTTTTAATGCTGTAGAGCATTTTGATACACTACACAGACTAGATAGACAGAAGGATTTATGTCCTAAAGAGGGACCCTTGGGAAGTATGCCTTAAAGACCAAAGTGGTGTACAATGAATTAATTTTCTATTAAGAGGTTGATGTTTTGCACCAGTATTGCGTCACTGCATACAAAGTATATTCGTGTGCAAATGCATTCATATGTTTAGGATAGTACATGCATACATCTATCTCTATTGCTGCATTATAGCGCAAGTGGCTTGTAAGGGAGTATAGAGGTGGCAGCCTGTTGCTGGATTACAGTTCACATCATCCTCAGTTTGCCAGGCTAGGTTGATGGAATTTGTATACAATGCAATATACAACACCTGGAGAGCTACAGGTACTCACAACTAAGCCAAAGACAAACAGCAGGTGGGCGACCTAGTGCCACGTCTGACAGTTCTACCTGATACCTCAGGCCAAGAAGAGGCTGTTGCCCCCACCGGGCCCACATTCCCTCCCCCTGACCAGCTTCACTCAGACACCGTCCTAGCAGTAGGGCGCACAGGGCCAAGAGCAGCGAGGCCAAAAGTAGCGCCGAGATCAGCGGCATCTTCACTACCGGTAGCCCGGAACCTAACAGCTTCACACAGCTCTGGGGGACCAAAGAGAAACCTCCTCCTCCAGGGGGAGGGAGCGGACGCTATCCCGGGAACAGGAAGTGTGTGAGTGCGGAGAACACATGGGGAGGACCCGCAATAGCATCATGTGAGCTGGAGGAGGGCAGAGGGGACATGGCAAGGCTGACTGGCAGGAGTTACACTGGTGGGTAGGCGAAGGGATAGAGTAGGGGTTCATAGGAAAGTGGGAAAAGGTTTGGGGTGAATTTGAGAGGCCAAACCAAGGGGGCTTTCTTTTTACACAGAAGACCCCTTTTGTACCTATCAGATTGGAGGGACCCGACCATACTACAGGAGGACCAGGACGCAGTGAATATGCCAGAAGTCACTCAGGCTGTAATCCGGTAGCCAGTGGGGATGGATAGTGTCTCAGCCAGCCTCACTCGCTACTGCAGCTCAGGCAGGCGGACTATGGCGCTGCTGCGTTCGTGCGCACATTTAACAAGTATGTGGCACGCACGCGCAGCAGAGTAAACGTTACGATGATATAACTTGACGCAGCACGTTGCGTGGCTTCTCACACACACAATATCAGAGCGTGCCATGCGTCCAAACTGCTGCTGGAGAGCCGGTCTGTGTGGGCATTAATTTTAAAAGGCCTGGTAAAACGGGACAGACAGTAATGCGGGCGGGACAGCGGGTTTGGGCCATAAATTCGGGACTCTCCCGCGTAAATCGGGACAGTTGGCTGGTATGGCGTTTGGATGTCTATGTTTGAGAGTAATCAGTATTTGTGTGAGAGGATTATGGGCCTGATGTAAGAAATATATGTGGCACAATATTGGCTCAAACCAATTACAACATTAGAGACATATAACATGTTCCCATTGGTTTTAAAGGGATAGTATTGCATAATATGGGAACATTTCATATTGCAGGGTTTATACTGCAGAGTAAAACAAGCGTACTTGCACTGCTGAGATATATTTTTTATTCAAAGGTTATTGCAGTTCATGCTTGCTTTTTGAGTGCAGCATTTCCATAAAAAAAATAAAGTATCTTGAGCAAGTCTCATCTCTCAAACCTTTATGGTTTGAGAGATATTTGCAGTTAAAGTTCCCCCCTCCCCTCCCCTTGCACTGATGTCAGCACTCTGCTGACAGCAGGTGATCCTGGTCCTGGGACCAGCCAGCGGCTTTTCAGCAGAGCTGAAATAGCGATATTTAAAAAAGAACTACTTCACTGGAACGGTCTACAAAGTGTGCTTGGTTTGAAGGCACTCTTTGTAGATCATTACAATTAAATCGTTCTTTTTAAATACCATAAAGGTTTGAGAGATGGGACTTGCTCAAGATACTTTATTTTTTTTAAATCTACAATATAGCAGCAACTTATAAAATGACATTACTATCCCTTTAATGTCACTACACTAGCTGTTCGTAGATTGGAGCAATAGCATCACCATAACATTTCAGCCCATGGAAATATTTCACCCAAAATAGTCTGAGCTGCTATAATTTTAGTATAAAATCTCTCTCAAGATTGGGAGTACACTTGTTTTGCTCAGCAGGATATGCTCTAATATAGATTTATATGACATCATCGTGCTGGCACATCACGTGACCTGCCTAATAGCCGACAGGTAAGAAGAGGAGAAGCGACACCAGAGGCATTAACCCCATCTGCAGTCCTGACCTACCACACAGAAAATCCAGACCTGCAACGCTGACACATACTATATAGATTGCGCTACCTGAACAATATGAGAGAGGATGTGAGAACACCACAGAAAAATCTGCAATAAGGATGAGGATCATGTAGTTCCCAGACACTTTAACAGGTGCCACACAGGCAGGATCCAAAACTTGAAGGTCAAAGGAATGGAAAGCATGCCTCAAGCAGACCCCAGTAGAAATAGCAACCTATGTAAAACGGAGGCTTATTGGTTCTTCTGATTAGATACGTTGGTACATATCAGTGAGGAAATAGGATCTTTTCTGATAGGCATTATTCTGAGTGAACTATATTGGTCCTGTCTATTTCTTTTCTCCCCCTCCCTTTTTGAGTTTCTTTCTTTTCCTGTTTTGGCCCCTTTTTATCTATCTTTTCTTTATTTCATTTTCTTTTTCTGTGTAGGGACCGACAAAGAATGTTTCATACCCATTTAATTTCCCTCTATGGTTGAGTTTGTATCAGTTCACAGCTCTGCCATTTGGCCTGGCATTTGTGCCTCGGGTGTTAACCAGAGTCATGGGGGCCTTAGCCGCTTTCATTCACACCAGGGGCATTTCCATGACACCCCATCTGGATGACCTTTTGCTAGCGGCTCCCTCAGAGGAGCTCTTTGTCCAGCACATCCAAGACTGTCCTCGCCTTCTGGTCCACCACAGGTGGATTCTGAACATGTTGAAGTCCTCTCAGGTACCTTCCCAGGTGTTCCTAGGTATTCCTATGAACTGGTGTTCGGGGGCTGAGGTTCGAAACCTGTCAGGGGTAAGTCTTCCTGCTGGAGGAGAAAATACTTCTGGTATTGTAGGAGCTGTTGAAGGCCCTGAAGTGGCCTTAGGCCACGAGGGCTCTGGCCAGGCTAGTGTTAACACTACAGGCTGTGCCTTATTATCAGGTACACATGAGGGAACTTCAACGACATGTCCTTCATAGTTGGTCAGGCAATCCGGCACACCTGGATCGCCAGATCTCCCTCTCTCCAGAGGCCAACTGGGACCTTCATTGGTGGCTGCACCAATGCCACCTGTAACAAGGGAAACACTTTGTGATAACAGAATGGAATCTGGTCACATGGGATGCCTGCTGAGCATCTGGGGTGCTGTTCTGGGTCACCTGGGGGTCCAGGGCAGGTGGACTGCAGAGGAATCCCTTCAGTCCATCAATATTCTGGAACTCAGGCCGATATGTCTGGCCCTTGTGTACTGGAACTCACTCTTGAAGGGGAAACCAGTGAGGGTGCAGTTGGACAACGCCATGGCCATGGCTTATATCAACTGTCAAGGGGGCACTTTTAGTGCTACCACCTGGTTTAAGGTGAGGTACATTCTAGGTTTGGCAGAAGCCCATATTCTGGCCATCTCCATCATGCACATTCCAGGGGTAGAAAACTTGCTGGCGGACTAAGTCACCAAGACTGGGATTCTGGAGAGTGGGAACAAAATCTGGAGGTGCTCTATCTGATTGTGCAATGGTGGAGAGTGCCAATGATAGGTATCATGACCACCAGGGAAAACGGGAAGGTTCCAACCTTCTGCTCCCGGAGAGGAGATTCTCTTGCCTACGCCACAAATGCAATGTTGATTTTGTGGAACTTCCACCTCATTTGTCATTCTTCTGACTCCTCTCATACTGTCACTGCGGGGGAGTAGGGACTCTCGTAGCCTGGGTTCTGGTAGTAGCTTGGGTTCGGCGCTAGGGAGCGATGCTTGGGTGTGTTGATGGCGTGCCAGGTACTCCCTTGCTGTAGCCAAAGCTGGGTAAAGGTGCTGGTCCCGAAACCAGATTGTTCCACCCCAGTTGAGCCGGGGTGCAACCAGGATGGGAGTAGCTGGGAACAGTGCGAACCAGAAGGTTATGGAGTGGTCAGACAAGCTGGGTCAGGATTCCATAGAGCAAGAAATGGTCCGACTAACCGGGTCAGGATACCAGAGAGCAAGGAGTGGTCAGACAAGCCGGGTCAGGATACCACAGAGCAAGGGATGGTCAGACAAGCCGGGTCAGGATACCAGAGAGCAATGAATGGTCAGGAACAAATGTAATATATAACAAGCTCATGGAACAGGCAAGGACTGAAGAGCACACTGGGAATATATAGTGACAATCCTCCAATGAGACAAGGGTGCAGACCTTAGCCCTACCAGGCTACCACTCAAGCCCAATAGGAACAGGATGACTGCCCAAACACCCAAATAGACTTATAAGATGTCCAATGGGTGTACAGAAAGGGTCCATCCTCTCTTATTGGGTTGCAGGTAGTACCCAATGAAAGAGAGGAGGACAGAGGAAGGGGACAAACTTGTCCGCAAGCAGCAGTCTACAGATTGGGCGTATGTGTGTCGGCTAGGAAGTTGGAAGAGCACGCGCGTGCGCATACCCTGGGTACTCAGGAAGACCAGGATGGATGGTGGTCCTATTGGACCTAGAGGGTATGATTTATGGACCTGGTCAGTCTTTCCATTCAGAATGCACTTCACCTTCCTCCCAGATGGGACCTCCTACTTCAGGTTTATCTGTTGCCCAAGGATAAAGAAAAGATTACTTTGATGGCATGGCTGTTGAAGCCCACATCTTGAGGAGAAAAGGGTTCACTACTGAGGTCATTTCCACTAGGATTCAGGCCTGCAAGCCTTTTTTTCCCAAGGCCTACCATAGGGTATATTTTTCATTTGTGCTTGGACATCTGTGTCCTTGCAGGAGTTTGACCGGCCTTTGGTGTTATCCTTTCTCCAGGATGGACTGAACAATGGGCTCAGCTTGAGCTCCTTAAAGGATCAAATTTCAGTCTCTTCCAGGGACTTATAACCACCATTCCATTTGTCAGGGTGTTCATTCAGGGGGTTGGCTTATGCTTTCCTGCCTTTAAGGCTCCCACTCTTCCTTGGGACCTTTATTTATTTCTGGGAGTTTTGCAGAGGCCTCCTTTTGAGCCGCTTTAAAGCAGAACTATCAGCTTATATCAAGTCCCCCCACAATCATTAGGCTTATTGCGATTAGCTTCTTAACAGTGATATTATCGGGCAGAAGAACCACAATCTGAAGTAATCCTCCGGCAGCCAGCTTGCACGCAAACATCTTGTCTTAGAGACGTCTGCACGCCTGTGTTGTCTGTCCCGGTCTCCTCTAGGAGGCATTGCACTGCACCTTAACGCAAACGAAGGGATTGACGGCACAGGTGCGCAGACAGCTCTAAAGGCAGAAGCCTTGTCGTTAGTCTGAGAAAAAGGATTACTTCAGATTGTGGTACATGCTCTGGATAATATTACTTTTAAGAAGCTAATCTCAATATGCCTAATTATTGTGGAGGGACTTGATATAGGGTTCCGCTTTAATCTATTCCTCTGCATCAACTGACGCTTAAGAATGTGTTTTTTTTTTTTTTTGTTTTTGTTTTTTTGGAAGTAGACTTAGTCCGTAGAGTTGCTGGGTTGCAGGCCTTGTCTTGCAAAGCCATCTTTCCTAGTCTTTCATAGGGACAAGGCAGTGCTTCAAACCTCTCAGGAGTTTCTTCCTAAGGAGATTGCTGTGCCTTAATTTTATCTTGACCCTAACTCTGACAAGGTGAAGGATCTCCATTTGTTGAATGTCGTGGTGCCTTAAATTTTATGTAAACTGCACTGAACCTTATCGTAAGGCCAACTCTCTGTCATTCCTGAGGGTCCCAGGGCAGGTCAAGTTGCATCCAAGGTCACTGGTGGCCTCTTGAATTAAGGCTACCATACGCTAGTATGAGCTGAGATAGAAACTTGTTCCCTTTAATGTCATAGTACATTCTACTAGGTCAGTGGGGGTGTCCTGGGCCTACAATAATCAGGCCTTGGCAGTTGTGCATGGCAGTGACCTGGTCCTCCTTGCACACCTTTGCTAAACACTACTGTATCGGCCAAAGCTTTGGCCGGAAGGTTCTGATCAAATGACCAGTGGACACCCCTTGAGATTAGAGGAAAGGAGGTTTAGACCAGTAGTTCTCAAGGTAAATTTTCTGGTGGCCGCCAATGCGGCCACAGCCATGTTATGGTGGCCACATTATGACATTACTTGCACAAATGGTATTAGGATGTTAAGACCAATAAAGTTGCATATAAATAAGTGCAACAACAATAAATTTACATCATATTACAATTTAAACATTCCAGAAAGAAATCATAGTATTAAAAAGTACCACATAAACACTGACCAGAAAAAAAGCTACATTCTCACACTATGGCTTTAATTAAATAAAACATAGCTAGCAAAGATATATATTAATATGAACGTTTTTAACCCATTTAGTGCCAGAGAGTTATCCAGTGCAATGTTGGATACCTTTCTGGCACTCAAATTATTAAAAACACCTCTTTATTACAAAGTGACAGTTCCACTGTAAACCAGTATAAAAATGCATTTTTAACCTTCTGAAAGCCAGAGGGCTTACACCTGGGTGCACCCCTGGAAATTATATTTTCAACTGTTTGACCAGGTAGAATAAACCTATTCAAATGAATCGACCCTTCTGATACATTTTCATTCTCTGTCAAGACCTATGACATTACTGGCAATATGCCACTGACACAGGTATTCCTGACAGACTCAGCTGGAAACCCAATAAGCAATCAGTCATCTTCCAGATTTATACCGATAACAATGAGCGTTTTCATTTCACTGGGACGGATGGAACTGTATATTTCGCCATTAACACCACCAACTTTTGCCTTTTTAAAGTTGGGTACCATTAAAGTACAACCATCAATTCTAATGAGATTTATATAATTCCATCAAAGCTTCTCTAGTACAAAATTAACCCCTTGGATGTTAGAGGCCTCACAGTAGTTTGGGTACCTTTGTGACAGTCAAGGAGTGAAAACAACACAACCCTGCACTCTGCATTTTGGAATCTAACATACATTTGAGATATCAGAATCCTACCATTCTTGTTCAGTGTTTTAACTGTTTGAGCACCAGAGGGGTGCACAACACATTGCACAACACAATGAACTGCACTCCCTTCTGATCCTCAAGGGGTTAACACAAGTAAGCAATTTTGCTTTGAACTGAAGGTCAATATAAATTACAAGACCAATGAATAACAATCCTGTTGTAAGGACCACTATTACACCACATGGAACAGAAACAAAATACAATGGATTCAGATGTGATTTTTAACCCCTTGGATGCATTGGGGACCTCTCCATCATCCAAATGGTTATTTTTTTAATTATTCTGCAATTATTTTGCCTTGCTTCACTCTTCTCCTTACACTTACACATATTTTCTGCTATGCATTATCCAGCAATCTGGTATGATTAATAAAAACCAGTATGTACTGGGTGTAGTCTGTGTGTGTCTCATTCAGGTTCAGCACTCACTCTCACTGATCCCAGGGTCATCTGAGTTTGAGGCTTGGGGGAGAGTCTACGACAGTGACTTACACTGCCCACCTCACATTGTCCCACACACTTGGCCCATCTCTTACTGCCCACTCACACTGTCCCACTTATATTGTCCCATTCACATTGTCCCACCACACAATAAGTAAGTTTTACACAATAAATTAGATTTAGGCATGTAAGTTTAGATCATTACTATATTTATGGAAAATGCAACGTGCATTTTATATCATGCATATTATATACAACTAGTTTAAAAGCCTGTGTACATGGGCCGCAGTGCCGCCCAGCAGCCACGGCTGGTGCCCGGAGCCTCTCTGCTCACTGCCTGCGCTTCAGTCATGCTCAGTACAGAGTATCAGAACGCACCGCGGCTGATACGGAGCAGGGGGCTCCGAATTCGGACAGTAGTCCTCTCTGCACACGTTTCTGGGACAGCGGTCCCAGGAAGGTGCGCAGAGAGGACTCCGGTCCGAATTCAGAGCTCCCTGCTCCGTATCAGCCGCGGTGCGTTCTGGTACTCTGTACTGAGCATGACTTAAGAGTGGCCAGTCTGTACTGCGCATGGCAGCTTCTGACAAACATACTAGCGAATTATTATATAGGATAGACAACTGCTATATATATTCAATAATTGTTATGTTACAAGGTATTGTTTTTGAAGGTCATTCCTTTTTCTCATTGTGATATTGTTTTAACATATGATCTGCATAAATATGGCATTGATATTGTTAACCAATAGACACTGTAATTCCATTAGTTAGAAAACACTTGCATTCACGTGTGTACTCTGTGGCCTAGACATTTCTGCCTTTATTTCTGTTAAGTGTGTATTGCTGTATTGGAATTTTCTTTGTGTGCTATCCCTTTTTAAATAGCAGTGTCGCATACTTTTTTTTCTCCCTCTCTCTTTTCCAATTTGCTGCCAGCTGGTCTCTGGATCATTCCATAAACTGAGCCAAAGTCCCAGCTGAAAATGGCGGAGTCTGCTGAGCTGTCACTTTTTGTATTTCTATTGCTTTGGGCCTGTTCAACTTTTCTGCCGCAATTTTAAATATTACGTGGGATCCTTAAATGAATGATCTGTCTATTAGGTGTGATTATGTTGCTGCTTTATTTTTTTATTTGACATTTTAGATATAAAAACCAATTTCTTGTGTTCTTTAAAATGTATAAACGTTAGCTGAAATACAACTTTCCTTACTTATGCACCCTCCGCTCTGATAATTTTATTTGTCAGAAAATGCTGGATACCCCTGCCTGTGACCATTTTGTATACAACGCCCCCGGTGGGACTATGTATAAAAATAAATTAAAGTATTTTTGGTGCAAACCAATTACACTGTAGCGGTTTAAAACAAAAAGAAAAAATCCCCAAATTCACATAGAATTTTAGGGTTTTTTTTTAACAGTTTGAATGCTTGTGAGGTCCACAGTGCTTTGGAATGCAAAGTTTTAGAGAAATATCTACCATTCTTGGGGTTAAAAAAAAATCCCCTTTATATCGGTAGGCATTTTTTGTCATTACAATTGGTTTGCTATTTTGTCTTTATACATAAGGCACACTCCACATAAGGAACTGGAGCTGGATGGCCACACTTACACGCCACTTGGTAGCAGGGAGGTTGGTGACAGGTGTAATAAAGAGAGTAAAGATACCAGAGCCAAGGGTCAGGGCACGAGGACCTTCAGTTGTCTTTGTTCCAGAGGCACAGGATCATAGGTCACAGGTAAACCAAGGTTTCAGGGTACAGGTGAAGTTAATACTTGTAATATACACCGCAACGCGACAGAGAGAGCTCTTTGCAAGATCCAGGTGTACTGGAAAACCAGCTGGAAAACTATGCCTGTAAACTGTAATGCTGTCTCAGATGTAGAAAGAAACCCTGAAACCTCATGCAAGATAACTGAAGATGCTAGAGAATGAGGTAATGCTATAGGATCCCTGACACAATCACTTTAACAGGGAGAGGCATGTGTGTTTAATGCAGTTGTCCATTAGTTAACTAGTGTAAAATCCTTGCATAGGTGGAAATATTCACTAGACTATGACTAGTAAAATCCAGCAGATGAGTAACAATTAATGATGTTCTTTGTTATCATGGGTCAGATGTCTAAATATGTTATAGTACCGTAAAACATGACAAACAGAAGCTATTAGAACTTAAGTTATAATTGGCTAATGCATATTTTATGTGTTTAGTAATTATTAATATATTTATGGCAATTGTCCCTAAATATTCTTAAACATGTTTATTGTTTAAAGGGGAACATTCACATAAAAAACAATTTGACCAGGGGTTTTACTCAATAAAACAAGACTAGCGCTGTTTTTTTTTGTTTGTTTTTTTTTTTTTTTTTACTTACCTATGAGTGGAGATACGAAGCCTTGAAATCGGGCACTTCCGCGTTCTGCAGCACCCTGTATGTGCCACACAGTGTCACAGGACTTCCCAGTTGCCCCAGGGAGTGCATTCACGCTTCCCTTTGTAGCTGTATTTCTGAGGGCTAACATTACAGCAAACTCAGTTTACAAACCTCAGTAGCATTGTAAACGGAGCCTGCTGTAAGGTTAGCCCACAAAAATACAGCTGCGAAGGCAAGCGTGTATGCGCTCCCTGGGGCAGCTGGGAGGGAAGTCCTGCGGCATCATGCGGCACATACAGAGTGCCGCAGAAGATGGAAGTGCCCGATTTGAAGGCTACATATCTCCACTCATAGGTAAGCTTAAAAAAAAAAAAAGTCCCCCTAATCTTGTTTTATTGATTAAAACCCATGGTTAAATTTCTTTTATGTGAATGTTCCCCTTTAAATAATTGTCCTCCCATTCTGTTACTAATTTACAGCTACATTCCATGTTTTTTACCTCGTGGTTTTTTTAGGGAAAATACCACAATTCGAAATATGAAATAGGAGCCATTTCCTTGGTTCATGGCATCCACTTAAGTTCATCTCTATTACTTTGTCAGCTTACCAGTTACATTCAGCACATGCACAAATTGTTATAGAATGTTTTGTTTTTGTTTGTTTTTTTTTAATGGGATTTTTTTTAGAATGTTTGTTTTTTTTGTTTTTTTCTTGTTTTTTTAAATGGGATTTTTCTTTTTATTGTTTAAGTGAGTCAACTTGTAATATGTAAATGTTAGTTTTAAAATAAGTACTCATTAAATTTGTTTGGATACTTTTATATGATTCTTTGAGGACCAAAGGGTTGATGCAACACATTGCAAAACAATTCATTCCATAGCCATCTGGTCTTTATAAGTATTAAGGATAAGAAAATACACAATCTTTATTTTAATAGAAGAAGGCAAAACAATTTGCCTGGAAAATGTACTAACTTTGCCAGTTTTCATAGATTTTTCTAGGTTTTAATATGTATTTATTTTATTTTCTTTCAAGACTATGACATCTAAATCAGTCAGTAATAAAATGGATGTCAAGAAACTAATAGGCAAATCTCTCCAGCCAGCACGCCCAAAACGTGCTGCATCTCAAAATGGTATGTTTTCATTCTGTTTTTATAGAGCCTGCTAAATGTTGAAATCTAGGTAATGACAACATGCAGATATGTGTGGAAACCAAGGAGGGGCGTATTGAGACTGTGGTATGCTGGTTTATGTTGATTCACTCCTCCTTATCAATTTGTGTTTCAATCCTGTCATTACATAGTACACACATCATTGGTTGCATGTGTTCCACCTACATTTATAGGCAGGGGAAGTTTTTTCAAAGCACATAGTAAGTTTTATATTGTAATATAAGCCTGTTTTTTGTTGTGATGGGGAATCTGTGAGATGAAGATAACCTAGAGAAATACACGTGGGAAGCAGGAAAAGTTCAGGATACATCTAGTCTTCCCCAATACACAGTCCATTTAACTATGGTCTCTAGTATAACTAAAAACTAATTCTATAACAGATTACATTTATAGCAGTATAACTGTATCATTTTACCTGGTCTGGCTAATTCATACTAGACTTTGAAGCCAGACTTGGAAGGCAGAAATAAAAATGTAACCATGAAATGCTATACATTGCTGCAAAATAATAATAATAAAAAAGAGAAGGATAATTTGTGTTTTTTACTCCAACACTGGATCTCCATGAAATCTCCAGAATATGGCAGAATTGCGCAAAAAATAAATAAATAAATAAATAAATATATATATCCTCCAAGGTTGGCACTCACAGCATCCAATAGAAAATGCCTGGGTGCTTAGCATACAATATTTAGTCACAAAGGGCGAGCACTCACAGGTCTTAAAAAACGTTATTACTTTTATTGCAATACTATATATATATATATATATGTAGGGTGATCCTGTTTTGCTGTCGGATACACCTTTGGACATCAGTAGGTGGAGTTATGAAATTCCTAGTACCATCTGCAGGGTTCAGCCTTTTTACCCAGTCATGTGTGAGTGCAGACATTGCTTGATGGGGATGACATGAGCTGGAGATAAGTGCAGGAACCTCTCCTCCAACACTTACCCTCTTCATACTGCTACCAGAAACAAGGACCCCTTGGGATTTCCCTTACAGCAGTGCTTTTCAGTGTGCAAACCTTTTGAGTGCCAAAGAGCTGTCAAGCACATTACTTGCAACATGTTGGACACCTCTTTAGCTCTCAGATGGTTAAAGGAACAATAACAGCAAACATGAAATAGATTGATATAACTTTAGATGTCCGGTACGTACTTTTAGGCATATATAAAAATTATTCCAATGGTACATCACTAAAATGTAATCCAAAACTTGCTTTTAATACATATGTAAATTGCCTTATTCAGAGTACATTTATTTATTGTTGTTTTATGCTGTTTGTATTGAGAGATAAGGACTCTCAGTTGCTTGCATTCAGTATGCACTTCTGTTTATAGAGGCTGTTATCTGAGTCCATTTAGATAATCCTGGACAATCAATGAGAGCCAAGTAACACTGGAAAAGGCTGGAATACCTGCTCTGTCAGAATATGTAAAACTAGATTTCAAGCTTCAAAAAACACCAGATGTGGATGGGAAGAGGCCCCTTCTTCACACTCGCCATCCTCAGACTCTTTAAATTAATCCTCCTCAGAGGAATCAAAGATCAGATACTTCTCCTGTTGGTATTGCGGATCAAAAGGGACATGGGATTAGACCTGGGGCTAATAATTCTGGGATGTCTTTGACCCCCATTGATTATTGTTCCTCATGCCAAAGAGAGTATTCAAGACATTTATTCTCCTCATGTGCTGTGGCTTCTGCCTCTTCGCCAGGGCCCTCCAGCATTGAACAAGAGCCACTTTGGGTCAAGGACTTAATGTCCTCTATGGCCCAGTTTCCTTTTTCACTTCAGGAGGTTCTCCAATCTTGTGAACCCACCACCTCGTTCAGATTTGTAGCCACTAAGGCCCCTGGCATTCCTGATCTTTGATTCCTCTGAGGAGGATTCATTTAAAGAGTCTGAGGATGGCGAGCATGCAGAAGGGACTTCTTCCCATACCTTTGATGAGCCCTTTGGTGCTGACCCTGAACCCTCTGCTGAGGGTCTCTGTAAGGCGGTTTTGACTACCCTACATATTCCTGTAGGGTAGACACAGTCTACTTCTGACGTCTTTCAAAGGCACAAGAAGTCCTGTGCTATGTTCCGCTTAATCCCACTCTGGATCAGATTATCCTGCACACAAGTAAGTGTCTTGCTCTCTCTAAGAGATTTTCTAAGATGTACCCCTTTTCTGATGCAGCCTTGGCTCAGTGGGCTACACCTCCTCAGGTTGATAACCCAATTTCCAGACTGTCTAAATCCACTGTTTTGTCCCTGGTGGATGCCACTGTGCTAAAGGATTTAACTGATAGGAAGCTTGAAGCTATCCCTAAGTCTATCTTTACTGCCATAGATGCCTCTTTGAGACCTGCCTTGGCCTCTGTATGGTTATCAGAGCCATTGCTGTTTGGACTAAACAGCCTACTGACAGTGTCCGCAAAGGTGCCCCTAAAGAGGACCTTTTGGCTATTCTAGCCAACATGTCTGAGGCTCAGAATTATGTGACTGATGCCCTATTTGATGCTGTTAGGCTTGAGGCTAAGTCCTCTGCTTTTTCGGTGGCTGCCAGAAGCACTCTGTGGCTTAAGATTTAGTCTGCTGACTTTTCTTCTAAAAAGTCACTAACTTCTCTACCTTTTCAGGATACGTCTCCTTTTGGGCCTGAACTGAAGAATATCATCAGTGAGGCCACTGGGGAAGAGCACTTTGTTGCCTCAGGTTCCTAATCACCCTAATCTGGCAAGGAAGCAGCGTCTTTTTCTTCTTCGGAAAAGCAAAGCACAAAGACCAAATCCAGGTGGGTCTCAGGTCAGCACCCTGCGCTCCATCCCCAAGCCCAGGCAAAAGTGGAGATCAAAGCACTCCTCCACTAAACCCAAATCCACCAAACCTCCTTCGGCATGACTCGCTGAACCCTGGTCCACATCTCCCTGTGCAGCATTTTTCAGACATTTGGGCAGGCTCTGTTGCAGATCAGTGGGTATTACAGGTGGTTTCAGGCTACAGGATTCCCTTCACATCCCTGCCTCCATTCAGATTCTTCCTTTCTCGTTTCCCTCTGGGTCAAAAAAAAGTTACATCTTTTCAATAGGACGGTGCATGCTCTCTTGGACAAGGGAGTCTTAACTCCGGTTCCTCCGCAAGAGAGAGGTTTAGGTTTCTATTCAAACTTCTTTGTGGTTCCCAAGAAGGATGGAGGCAGTCGCCCTATACTGGACCTCAACTCTTTTGTGTCCATACTCACTACAAGATGGAGTCTTTGCTCTCTGTCATCGCATCGATGTGTCCAGGGGAATTTTTGGCTTTTCTGGATCTGCAGATTGCTTGCCTGCATGTTCCAGTTCATCCAGACAGTCAGGTTTACTTGCACTCTGGGACACTTACAATTCACCACTCTCCCCTTCAGGCTCATCACTGCACCTCAGGTGTTTGCACGTGTCTTGGACGCCTTGATTGCCTTCCTGCACACCAAAGGGATCCAGGTGACTCAGTATATGGACAACCTTCCAGGGACCTCCTGGACCACCAGGTCCAGGAATGTGCCCAGATCCTCCTCCAGCATGGATGAATTCTGAACATGGACAAGTCTGCTCCAGTTCCTTCCCAGAATCTGGTTTTCCTGGGTCTCCAATTCAACATCTGTCAGGTCATGGTCTATCTGACAGAGGGTTCTGTTCAGCAGATCGTGAACAAGGTGTCTCGTGCTCTGGAGTGGACTTCAGACCCAGTATGCAAGTTCTCATCCCTTATGGGCAAGATGATCACTACCATGGAAGCGGTTCTGTACTCCATTGTGCATACCAGGGAGCTTCAGAGGTTCACTGTCCGGGCTTACCAGGGGAATCCGGAACTCTTGGATTGTCTAGTCTCTCTTCCCTAGGAAGTAAGACAGGACCTCCTCTGGTGGTTGGAAAGCTCCAACCTGAGGAAAAGGAAACCCTTTGTTGTCCAGTATTAGACTCTGGTGAAGACCAACGCCAGCTTTTATGGCTGGGGAGCTGTCGTGGGTCACCTGGGAGTTCTGGAGTAATGGAATGTGGAGGAGACCCTCCTACCCATCAACATACTGGTGCTCAGAGTGATTCACCATTCTCTGGTGTACTGGTCGTCTACACTGAGGGGCTGTCCAGTCCGCGTCCAGTCAGACAATGCTATGGCCTTAACTTACATCAACGAGCAAGGAGGCACAAGAAGCCCTTCCGCTTGGTTAGAGGTCAAGGCTATTTTGGCAGAAGAACCCGTTCCTGCCATCTCCTCCGTGCACATCCCAGGCATAGAAAATGTTCTGGTGGACTTCCTCAGTCATCAGACGGTGGACCCCTGGGAGTTGGAGCTCCCTCCGGAGGCCTCTGACCTGCTGGTCCACAAAGGGGGGCGTCCTTCAATAGACCTGATGGCTACCAGGGACAGCAGGGAGGTTCTGATGTTTTGCTCTGGCTGGGGGATCCTCTGGCATTTGCAGTGGACATCTTGTCCATTCCTTGGTGCTTTCATCTAACCTACATTTTTCCTCCTCTTCCTCTCATCCCCAGGGTGTTGAGAAAGATTCGGATGGACAGTGCATCAGTCATACTGATTGTTCTTTACTGGACCAGGCAACCTTGGTTTCCATAACTGTAGGCTAGATGAAAGAACCAAGGAATGGTTTCCTTGGTTTCCAGAACTGCAGGCTAGATGAAAGCAACAAGAAGAGCTCAGGATCCATTTCTTCTGCCACGCAGAATGGATCTCCTCCTCCAGGGAGACCTCTGGAGAGAGGACGTGGACAGTCTGGCTTTGTCGGCATGGCTGTTGAAGCTTCCATCCTAAGGAGGAAGGGCCTTTCTCCTGAGGTGGTCTCCACTATGATCCAAGCCAGGAAGCCTGTTTCCTCTAAGGCTTACCACAGGGTTTGGTATACCTTTCATTCTTGGTGTGTAGACAGGGATCTGTCCTCACAGGAGTTTGATCTTCTGTCCATCTTGTCCTTTTTGCAGGATGGTGTGAACCTAGCCTTAGTTCCTTGACGGTCCAGACCTCGGCTCTCTCTATCTTTTTCCAGAGGCGTATTGCCATTTTGCCAGATGTCAAAGTCTTCTTTCAGGGTGTCGCACATGCTTTCCCTGCCTATAATGCTCCCATGCCCCAGTGGGACCTTAACTTGGTCCTGGGAGTCCTGCAGCGGCCTCCCTTTGAGTATTTGGCTACCATTCCTCTATGTCTTTTGACATGGAAAATGGCTTTTCTTTTGGCTGTGGTCTATGCCGCAGAGTAGCTGAGCTGCAGTCTTTGTTCTGCAAACCGCGTTTCCTTGTGTTTCACAATGATAAGGCTGTTCTCTGTACCTCCCAGGAATTTCTTCCTAAGATGAAAGTGCCCTTTCTCATATACCAGATGGTTCCTATGTTCCACAAGGACTAAGAGAAAAGAATTAATTTGTAAGTACACAGAAATCCCCTTTATCTGTCTCCTGTGGTGCTGATGGTTTGCTTCAGAATTGCTCCAGTTTATTTTGATGCAAAAAGCCCTATTTGTCTTCAAAGTGATTGTATCTTGACACTTCAACCTTGTACCGTAAGCACAAGGCTTTTGATATAAGGTTTAATTCTATATTCAGATGCAGTGAATAAGGTTTAATGGTTTAATTTTTTTCTCTTGCAGGACCCATGTTGATGTTTGACTTCCGTGCTCATTTCACAGACTGCTTTCCAGAAGATATTGACTATCAGTTTGACTTGGTATGTGTTTGCTCCTTTTGTTTAGAACACCTTTGTTTCTCAGTATATATAGATTTGCATTAATGTTGAACTTCATAGCTAGGTGCAAATTAAGGGTCACCCATCTCTACCATTATGTTTTAATTTTTATGAAGTGTAAAGGGATAGTAATACTTTGAAACAAGTATGTTTGTTTATTCTATAGGTATTACAAAACTAAATTACTTGCACCAAGTCCTATCTCTCAAACTTCTGTGGTTTGAGAGATATAAGCTGTCAAAGTTCCCCTTTCCCTCCCCTTGCACGTTCGCCAGCTTTCCCAGTTAGAGAAGGAGATCCCGTTCAACAGACCGTCCTGCGCTCTTCAGCAGCGCCGTGATCACGCTAGTTAGGCAGAAATACTTCATTTGAACAGTCTACAACGTGTGCTTGCAAACACTAGCCCTTTTCAGAGGCTGCATTAGCGCAGTGGGCTTCTCCTACTGTGAATGCCCCTGTCTTCAGGCTAGCCAAATCTACTGCCCTGCCCTTGGCGGACACCGCAGGCCTGAAGGATATGGCTGATAAGATGATGGATTCTACTGTAAGGGCTAATTTTGCAGCCACTGGACCTGCGCTGAGGCCTACTTTCACCTCTGCCTGTGTCAACAGTGCTGTTGCCTTGTGGTGTGCGAACAACTGATGGAGGCTGTCCTTGCGGATGTACTTTTCTGAGACTTTTTTTTTTTTTTTTTTTTTTTTTTTTTTTTAAGGCAGTAAGGTTGTCTGCTAAAGCCTCAGCTTTTTTAGTTACTGCGTGATGCATTTTGTGGCTTAAGATTTGGTCTGCTGACCAATCCTGTTAGAAGTACTGTTTTCCTTACCCTTTCAGGATAAGTCCCTGTTTGCTACTTGTGATGCTGCTGGAGGCAAGAGCACTTTGTTGCCTCAAATGCCCTCTAAATGTAATGTGATGGCGAGGAAACTGCGTCTTTTTCGTCCCATTTATCAAACGGATGCACAAAAGCCGCAAACCTTGCAGGCTTACACTCACGCCCCCACCCCCGCCAAGCCCATACAGCAGTGGCAGCCCAAGAGAACCACTTCAAGGACCAAGTCTTTCAAGCCACCTTCCGCATAACTCACTGTATCCTGATCCACAGGTCTCTGTAGGGGGGGCATCTTCACCTCTTTTGAGATTCCTGGGAGTCCTCTGTTGCGAACCAGTGGGTTTTGCAGATAACCTCAGAAGGGTACAGAATAGACTTCAGTTTTCCTTCCTTCATTTCACTTTTTCTTGTCCAGGGTGCCAAAGGAGCCGGACAAGGCATGGCTGTTTTGGGAAGCAGTGAGCTCACTGGTGTAAATGAAGGTTTTGGTTCCAGTACCCCCAGGAGCAAGGTTCTGGTTTTTATTCCAATCTATTGATGGTTCCCAAGAAGGATGGAGGCTGTTGTCCCATTTTGGACCTCAAATGCCTCAACTAGTATATGGAGACTGCATGCTTCAAGATGGAATCCTTGCATTTGATCATCGTGGTGATGTGCCGAGGGAAGTATCTAGCGCGCCCTAGACCTTCATGATGTGTACTTGCACATTCCTATCTATCCAGACAGCCAACACTATCTGTGTTTTGCCTGCGGCTTAGAGCACAACCAGTTCATTGCTCTGCCATTTGGCCAGGCTTCTCCTCTTCGGGTCTTTACCAGAGTCATGGGGGCATAAGCAGCCTTCATTCACACCTGGGGCATTTCTATGACTCCCTATCTGGACGACCTTTTGATCACGGCTTCTTCCGAGGTGCTCTTGCTCTTGGCCTGGAACATCCAAGAATGTGCTCGACTCCTGGTCCACCACTGGTGGATCTTGAACATGCTGAAGTCCTCTCCAGTACCATCTCAGGAGCTGATGTTCCTAGGCATGAGGTTCGACACCCTCCTGGGGAAGTTTTCCTACTAGAGGACAAGATTCTGCAAGTTATGCAGAAGGTGTCTCAGGCCCTGCAGTGGCCCTCTGCCACAGTCAGGGAGTACATGAGAGTTCTGGACAGCCTAGTGTCAATATTAGAGGCGGTGCCTTACTCAGGTGCACACCAGGAAACTCCAGAGACTTGTCATCCAGAGTTTGCACAGGATTCCGGCACTTCTGGATCAACAGATCTCCCTCTATCTGTCACGGGACACCAGGATAATTGATCACACAACACAGGTACAGGTAAATTCAACCAGTTAAGAGAAATCATAAATGAGCAAAACACTTACCTAACCTTTCCCAGGGCAGGTGTGAGGACAGTACACAGTCCACTACCCAGGAGCCGACACTGAGCGACCACCTGTAACCACGGACCTCAATAGCAACAAGGCGGGTAGAACCAAGCTTATGGTTCTACAGAGAGGAGCTTGCGGAAACCTAGAGTGCAATTAATCCAAGTACTAGGAGCAAGACCGGGATCACAATGCAAGTAATCGCCAAAGAGGTATTTGCCAGTCGAGCATACACAGAGAGTGGACAGCCAGAGAGATACCTGGAATGAGACTAACCCTGAGGCTCACTGAGCAACAGGTAACAGCAACTACACCAGGTAGTGTGGATAGCTCATAGGCTGTAAGGAGCACAAGCAGTAAAGACGATGAGACAAGATGGAATGTCAGACAGTACCGGTATCAAGCACCGAGCGGGTAGTCAGACAAAGCCACATGTCAAAACTGGATCAGATAGTCAGCCAGAGCCACAGAAACACAGAGCGGGTAGTCTGACAAAATCTGGGTCAGATAAAAGCGGGTAGTCAGACAAGGCCAGGGTCATACACGGAGTGGTTAGTCAGACAGAGCCACTGGTCAAGACTGGAGCAGATAGTCCTAAAAAAGCCAAGGATCGAACACGGAGGATAATCAGAAGCCAAGCAAGGGTCAAACGAGAGCAAACTAGCAATGCACAGGTACACCATGAAAAGGCAACTAAGCCCAGTACTCCCGCTGTATATAAGGCCAAAGGAGAAGGCAGGACCCAATCGGCCAATAGTGCCGAAGGCTACAAGACAGTAAGTGCAACGTCCGTAACATGTACTTGCAACAGAGAGGCAGCAGGACAGGACAGGTACACACACCAGGCAAGCCATAAATCACGGGCACTGTGATAGTACCCACCCCTCAATGACCTCTCCCCCGCGGGAGAGGACCAGGCTTAGTAGGAAACTGAGAGTGGAACCTATGCAGTAAGGCTGGGGCATGAATATCGCCACTGGATACCCACCTCCATACTCCACGTGGTCCTCAACCAGTACAGGCCCAGGTTCGACCAGGGCAGAAGCGTAGCAATTGCAAATCAAAGGCTTGAGTAATGATACATGGAACACATTGTGAATATGCATACCAGCCGGGAGATCCAGAACGTATGTGACAGGGTTGACTCTACGAAGGACCCAGTATGGGTCTACGAAACGAGGTGTCAGTTTCCTACAAGGTACCTTGGAGGTTCAGATTACGAGAAGATAACCATACCCTCTCCCCCACCTGAAAAACCGGAGGCGGTAGTCGTCAACTGTTAGCATGTCTCTGATAGCACTGCGTGGATCTCTGAACCTGTACCCAAGTGGAGCGGAGTTGCCTAAAATGCTCATCTACAGCCGGAATGTCTTGTGCCTCAAAGGATTCGGGAAGCAGAGATGGTTGAATCTCATAGTTAATCAGAAACGGAGAATTCTGAGAGGAGAAGTTCATGGCACAATTCCTGGCAAACTCATTCGCCCGGTTATCGTGATGGTCCAAAATGAAGCAGAGTACAAACTGTTCCAGACCTTGGTTAGATCTTTCAGCAGCACCATTTGACTGAGGATGGTAGACAGAGGAAAAGGAGCATTGGATACCCATCTGACCACAGAAGGACCTCCAGAAATGGGACACTGACTCCCTTGATCTGAGACCAACACCTTGGGCACCCAATGGAGCCGAAACACCACCTTAGCAAAGACCTCGGCCAACTCCTTGAAAGAAGGAAGTCCCTTAAGTGGCACAAAGTAAGCCATCCTGGTAAACCAATCAGCGATCATAAGGATGATTGTGTAACCCTTAGAGGTAAGCAATTTGACCATAAAATCAATTTACAAGTGTGACTAGGGGCACTCACCATTAGGGACTGGTTGAAGTAGACCCACCGGGAGATGTCTAGGGGTCTTGTTACGAGCACACGTGGAACATGCTGCTACAAATGCAGAGCAGTTTGCTCTTAAACTGGGCCACCAAAAGAGCCTAGAGATTGACCATATCAATGGGTCACGACCAATATGTACAGCAGCCTTCGAAGAGTGATACATCTCCAGTAACCTAGTACGAAGGAGCTTGGGGACAAAATTTACCACTGGGTTTATTCACAGGTGCGGAAGCTTGAGAGGACAAAATTTCCTCACCCAAGGGTGAGGTGATGCTTGCGCGAGTGGTGGTCAGAAGAAATGATAGGCACGGGGAGGGCTCTCTGCCTCGGGATCAGACCCGAACTGTCGAGAATGTTCAAGCGGACGCTCTTTCTTTGTGCCAGGAAGATAAGAAACCACATAATTGAACCTGGAAAGAAACAGAGCCCATCTAGCCTACTGTGGAGACAGCCTCTTGGCCTCAGACAGATAGGTCAGATTCTTGTGATCAGTGAGAATCAAAATTGGGGAACTGGTTCTCTCCAGTAGGTAACGCCATTCTCGAAGCGTCAGTATAATGGCCAGAAGTTCACAATCCCCGATATCATACAGACTCTGAGTCCTAGACAATTTTTTGGAAAAAACCCACATGAAAGTAAGGTTTTTATCACAGTGCCTGTGATTCTCTTGTCACTCTCGCTTGTGGTTCACTCTGATTTGCTGAGCCGGTTGGCCCGCCCCTGGTGACCTTTTTATGCCTGGCCTGGGCACCTGTCAGATGCCCTTTCGTGGTGTTTCTGAGCCAGTATTGCTGTTGCTGTGTTCCGGATTCTTGTGTACCGACTTGGCTTGTCCTGACTACGCCCCAGTGTTCCTGATCGTGTTTGACCCGGCTTGTCTGCGAACCACCTCCGTTTCCTGACCTGGCTTGGCTGACGTTCCTGCTCATATGTGACCCGGCTTGTATGAGTACCTCCTTCGTGCTACGACCCGGCCTGGCTGACTTCCTGCTCCGTGACCGACTACCAGCCTGTTCCAGTGACCTGCCTGTTCCTGTTGTCGCCGCCGCAACATTCTTCCTCTGCTGTTGCCGTTTATCCAGCTTGCAGAGCTTCGATACCATACTGAGCCTTGTGTTTAAACGTGCATATTAACCCTTGCAGTGCTGCTTAACTCTTGCTACCTTTAGTCCCCGGTATAGAGCCTTACTCGCTGTGCTACGTCTGCCGAGTCGGCCTCTTTATGAACGGCGACTCACTCTATCTACTGCAGAGTAGTCACGTTAAGTTGGTCCAGTAGGGCGCCATTGGCTCTTGCTCTTACGTTAAGTTTACCGGTGGACATCATCTGTGGCTTCTGGGCCCATGTAGCAGAAAAGGGAAGGCTCAAGCTCTGGCAGGTTCTCATTGGATATGCCCGTGGGTCTCCGGTTATACGTCCGTGGGGGCTAATTGCCAGCTCTTGCATTTCAGGTCAGTTTCCGTTACGCCCGTGGGGGCTATCCACACTCGCACTCTCAGAATCAGTTTTCCCGTTGGGTATGCCCGCGGGGGCTATTTAGGATTACTGTTCTGCTTAATCCACATTTGGTCACAGTTTGGCTACGGCATTTATATTTCCAGAACACTGTGTTGGCTACTTCTACTCAGCACCTCCCATTACCACCTTGGGCGTGCCAAACCTCCACATCTGAGACTGACTGATTAATGCACTTAACCCTTTGGGGACTGAACACTGTTATCTGTGCTGAGATATTGTATGTCACCTATCCTGTGTATTGATCCTTTGTGTTATATCAGTCATTACCGTGTATTTATTTCTTGCTGCCTGTAGAGGGCGATCGTTTGCATTATTTTCTATTTCAATAAAATTGTGTTTAATTTTACCAACTGGTCTGAGTGTTCTAAAAAAACGTTACAGTTTTGCCAGGAGCCGAGCACTGGGACAGGAGGGTGCCTACTCCTGACTCAGACCCATCAATCTCCAAGGTAAAGGGCAGGGCGGGATTCCGTGGGATAAGATAGGAGCCTTGGCAAAGGCAAACTTCAAATTGTCAAACGCCTGATGAGCACTGGAAGATCAGTCAGATGGATTTGCCCCCTTGTGCGTCATGTCGGTGAGCGGTTTCACCACCATGGAAAAGTTCCTTATAAATTTCGCCTAATAATTTGTGAACCCCAAAAATCTTTGTAAAGCCTTTAACCCCACTGGATGGGGCCACTGCAGAACTGCCGTAAGCTTTTGCGGGTTCATAGCCAGCCCAGACGATGAGATCACATAGCCGTTGGCCGTCCGCTTGAAAGGACAGGACAGGTTCACACACCAGGCAAACCATAAATCACGGGCACAATGATACTATCCATTCCCAAGCAGGGACCATCAGTGGTGGTTGCAACGGTGCAACCTGGATCAGTTTAAATCCTTTGTGATTCCAGAGGGGATTCTGGACATGGAGGACGCCAGCCTGAGCAGCTGGGTTGTGGTTCTGGGAATCAAGGACAGGTGGATGGTGGATTAGTCTCTTCAGTCCATCAGTGTTCTGGAACTCAGAGCATTCTGTCTAGCTCTTGTGTACTGGGAGACTCAGTTGAGAGGATATCCAGTGCTATTCTTGCTGGACATTGCCACAGCTGTGGCTTACATCAACCGTCAGGGGGGGCACTTGAAGTGCCGCCTCCTGGTACGAGGTGAGATACATTCTTGGTTGGGCAGCAGCCCACATTCCAGCCATCTCTGCTGTTCATATTCCAGGGGTAGAAAACATGCTGGCGAACTTCCTAATTTGCGAAAATTTGGATTCGGGAGAGTGGGAGCTTAATCCGGAAGCATTCTACTTGATTGCAACAGTGAGGGTTGCCAACAATAGACCTAATGGCCACGAGGGAAAAAAGGAAGGGGGATCCTCTGGGTTTTGCCACGTACACGAAGTTGATTCCTTTAAACTTCCACCTAGCTTATGTCTTTCCTCCAATTCCCCTCATACTCAGGAAAATCAGGATGGATGGCACTAGAGTGATTCTAGTAGCTCCTTACTGGACCAGGAGGGTTTGTTTTGCGGACCTGGTCAGTCTTACGATTCAGGATCCACTCTGTCACGGACTCTCAGTAAAGAAACATGCCATGCCATGCCAGCCAGCGGCCATACAGAGGTAAAAGCACAGGCTCGCTTTAGGCCTCAAAGGGAGACTGTGATACACTCCCACTTCATCCCAGGCCAGACCTCCTTCTCCAGGGCTTCCTTTGGAAGGAGGATGAGGAAAATCTGGCTTTGATGGCATGGTTGTTGAAGCCAACATTTTGGGGAGGAAGGGATTCTCCACGGAGGCAATTTGCACTTTGATTCAGCCTTGTAAGCCTGTCTCCTCTAAGGCCTACCACAGGGTATGGTATATTTTTCATTCCTGGCGTGTGGACAGGTCTCTGTCCTCCCAGGACTTCGACCTTTCGATGGTGCTATCCTTTCTACAGGATGGTGTGAACAAAGAACTCGAGGAATCAAATTTCATCTCTTTCTGTATTTTTCCAGAGATGTATTGCCACTATTTCAGATGTCAGTGTGTTCCTTCAGGGGGTCACTTATGCTTTCCCTGCTTTCAAGGCTCCCCCTCCTCCATGGGAGGTTCTGGGAGTTCTGCAGAGGCCTCACTTTGATCCCCTTGCTACCATCTCTATGCGTCAGTTGACGTGTAAGATGACCCTTCTTCTGCCAGTAGTCTTGGTCCGCAGAGTGGCTGAATTTCAGGTTTTGTCTTGCAAGCTGCCGATCCTAATGTTTCACAAGGATAAGGCAGTGCTTGGAACCTCTTAGGAATTCCTTCCTAAGGTGGTCTCTGAGTTCCACATCAATCAGGACATTGTTGTGCCTTAGTTTTGTCCTGACCCCATGTCTGACAAGGAGAGGGATCTTCCCTTGTTGGATGTGGCGCTATGCCTTATGTTTACCATACGTCAAGTGTACGAGCTCAGAAAGAAATCATTTCCCTTCAAAGGCACAGTGCATTCCACTAGGTCTGTTGGGGCCTCCTAGGCCTACAAGAATCAGGCCTCGGCTAAGCAGTTGTGCAAGCTAGTGACTTGGTCCTCTGTGCACACCTTTGCAAAACACTATCGTGTTGATGTCCTGGCTTCTACTGAAGCCATCTTTGGGTGGAAAGTCCTTCAGGTAATTCTACCTGTCTGGGACCACATTTGTTCTTGAGCCTTCCTGTTGTTAGCTGTTTGAGCCCTGTTGGCTCTTGTTGTTTTGTGTGCTATGCAAGTTTAGCTGACGTTGACACTTGGTTCTGTTTGATCTCTTCCAGTTCTGGATAGTCCTAGGGAGCTTCAATTTCATGGGTAGAGGCGCAAGGTCCTTTCTCCTTCCCACTTCTGGGAGCTTAGTGTTGTGATGTCCCCATGGTACCTGTGTTCCATATTGGATGATAGAGAAAATAGGATTTTAGTGTTTTTACCCGTTAAATCCTTTTCTCTTAGTCAGTATGGAACACAGGTCTCCTACCCAGTGAAAGGGACCATGTTTGGTCTCCTTTCTGGACGTGGTTGTTGTCTAGAGTCTTATTCTCACTGGAGCTTCCTCCTTCTTCTCTTGGTTGCCTTGTTGGTGTGGTTTTGATCACCTCATAACTGGAGTATGCAGGGGGGGAAGGGTTGAGCTGGACAAATGGGTGGGAGGTTTCCCCCACAAGCCTGTCTTTTTGAGATGTGTCCTGCCCTCCAAAGAGGCACTCAACCCCAGGGTACCTGTGTACCAAATGGACTACGAGAAAAGTATTTAACAAGTAAGAGCACTAGCCTATTTTCCTATGTGTTTACTTCCTTAAAGTACTAAATGACAGAAAATTACTCAGCAGTTTCTATCACATTCTTTGGAGAACTGTATGTCACTGCCTTTCCTCTCCATTAGAATGTAACTGAATAACTAATTGGCATTTGACCACTAGAGGACTCTGCTAATGTAAAAAAAAACTGGTTTAAACTATAATAACTCTTGGAATATGCATCTCTCAACAGGAAAAGACCTATAATATAGATTTTTTTCATAAAAAAGTTTACTGCTCGTTTAAGAAATTAGATGTTGACGAAAGTGTGTTTATTGAGAAATAGCTCAGGAATGAAAACAAAAGCAAAACATAAAGGTTTTCATTGAAAAAGCTTATATTTGTCATTGTTGCTGTTTTTTTAAAGAATTTTCATCCCCAAAAAGAGATCTTTGGTGGCTCCTATGTGTAAGTCATTTTTGCATAAGTATATGCCTTAATTTTGGCAGCTTTTACCATCATATTAATTATAATATTCAATTTCTTTTGTTTGATTTAGTGGTGCTCAGTTAACAAACTGAATAAGATTTTGAAGGATCCTGAGGATTACAGTGGATTACAATTTACAAAACAGCTACAGCCTGAAAACAAAAAAGGTAACTGGAAGTCCTTGCCTGTACATTAAGTTTAAAAAAAGATGTGTTGTAAGTCCATCATGATTACCTCTTCACTACTTGTACCATTTGAGGATCCAAAGAGCTTCATCATGCATTGACATCCTTGTATTTAACCATTCACAACCACACTTGAGCAATAACTGCAGTCATAGACACAGAAGCATGTAAAGGGTTTCACAACAAAGCACATTACTGATTTGTCATAGTAGGACAGATTTCCATAGCAACTCCCAGATCTGAAATGTAATGCTGTAGCTATTGGGATTGTTTTGGGGCGTTTTTGTCTATCTCAGTGGTTATCTAGATATTACAAAGAAAGTTTCAGCAGAAATAGCCATATTCAGCATTGAATTTTGCAATGTGGAGAGCAGTGGAGATGGGTGAAAACTTTCAGCCAAAAAAAGAAAATTGTGGAAAACTGCATTTTTCACCTTCTGAGGGAATTCCTGTCAAAATGCTGTTTTTTCCTCAACATTACCTGCCCAGCTTTGCTCCACAGAAGCCGCATTTCTGTCACTGCGCCGGTATCCATAGAACCATATATATTAAAGGGAAGCTAATATCCCATAAAAAATTCTTCTTGTTTTGTAGAGGTTAAAAAAATAAATTATGTGGTTCAAATCCCATCTCTCAAACCTTTATGGTTTGAGAGATATTCGATTGTAAAGTTCCTCCCTCCCCTTCTCCTGATGTCAGCGCTGTGCTGACAGCAGGGAATCTCGGTCCGGGGACCAGCCGGCTGCTCTGCAGCAGAGCCGAAATTGCGTTATTTAAAAAGAATTACTTCATGGGAAAAGTCTAAAAAGTGTGTCTGGTTTGCAAGCACACTTTGTAGACTAACAGACAACAACGATCCGGCGCTTCTCTATGTATAAAATAAATATGTGCCCTGTGTCTAGCATATATAATAATATTTCTAAATAAATGAAATAAGTGAGATATTAGTTTTCACAAATTGGCCAAGTTGCGGGTAAGCTTGCCACGTCGCCAAGGTTTCTCACTGTACGGCAAGTCCTACTCTATACATCTGTAATGCCCTATCTAAAAATTAAAATAAAACGTGAAATTCCCTGAAGAGATGTTATTATAAACGCGTTGGAGAGCAAGGGACCCTTTAAATGTGCTCTTTTTATTGCTTCTGGGTCCCAGTGTGGTGCAATTAAAAACAGGAGACATACATTCTAATAAAAAGATGTACATAGTGGACTTACCTAATACAAAAAGACCCCAATGGATCTACATTGTGAGAATATGAGGGAGCTGTGGATCCAACAGCTCACTCTATAATCATGTGACCTTTATATCAGCCCCCACAGGTCATGTGAGGAATAGCTGATACCAAATTAAGAGCATTTAAGCTAGAGAAGGCCTAAGGCCTGCTCTTAAAGGCAAAGTGTGAAAAACAAAAATTAAAATACAGTGATACTAATTGTGCAAAAATAATTGTGCTATATATACACTTTGTAGACTGTTTCAATGAAATAGTTCTTTTTAAATAACTGCTGAAGGGAATCCTCGAGTCGGCCGACTTGAATCTCCTGCTGTCAGCTTTACAGCTGCCTCTATAGAAAGAAATGAGTAGGCACTGGAAAGATGAAACGCAATCTAATATTCACTACAGTAGTGTGATGCGCTCCTAGACCTAACAACAACTATCTCCAAAAAATGGAAGGATAATGACCAAAGGGAAAAAATAGAGAGAAATCCCTCTGGCCTCCTCCCAACAACAAAGGTCTCATAATGGAGGCACACAGGTAAGCAGATATGGTACAAAAATATATAAATGCTTTATCGATACAAAAAACAGATGACATCTAAAAACAATTAAAAACTTAAAAGGGGGATACTAAAATACCTCCAGCATAAATCAAATAATGCAAAAAATATATATTTAATATACCATAAGGTGCAAAAAAAATTATGACAAACACACTGATCTATAATAGATATTTAGTCATTGCCCCACATGATGAAAAAATATATATTCCTTATTCGATGAAAAATCTTTTCCTGTACAAAAAAAGTGAATAAAAGTGTCTGTACGAACATTCGGAGCTACACTTAATATGAAACATTACTATCCCTTTAAGGTACTTTTTTTTATAAAGACAGTGACAAAAATTTAAATGTTCAGTTTTAACCCTTTGTGTGCCAGAGGATGTGTCCTGTACCCCTCTGGCACTCAAAGGGTTAACTGCATATTTATGAAAGTGTATGCACAATAAACTCTCTTCTGTCATTCTGTTGTGAAATCTAACAATACCTATATGTTTATGCATTTGTCCCCTTCATTGCATCCATGACAAATGCCCTACAATGTGTTAGGTGTGCCTGAAAATTCCAAATTCCCTGTTAGATGTATCTTTAGCAAAAACATATTGCGTATCTCAGACCCTAACTTATCTTTCTCTGTCGTCCAATATAGTTTACTGGTAACTTTGGGAAGGCGACCACTCCTTTAAGTAGGCAGGAACAATTCTTGAAGAGAAATGCAGGGTGGAGCCTTCCTTCTCTCCTAGCTGGTCCCCAGCCAATCTCTATCCAGTAAGATTTGTTTCTTGATGAAGCAAGGCATGAGAACAGTTTTGCTATAGTTTCAGCTTTTTTATTTTTCTGTTCGATATGGAATACCAGCCATTAGGCAGATTACCATTACTGACATTCCCTAGTTGGATAGCTCAGTTTCCAGGTGCTGTTGTGGACCTGCCAGCCCTGAAGGGGAAAAGCTTGTGTAGCTTGTTTTTTCCCTGTGTGTTTAGGAAATGGTGATCTGAAGACCTGCTAAGAAGGTGAGCAACCCTGGACGTTTAGAAAATGGTGATCTGAAGACAGAAGACCTTCTAAAAAGGTGAGCAACCCTTTGAGTGCTGAGGTCCACATGTCCCACGCTTCCCCTCCGCACAGGGGTCTCCCTTGGAGTTCCTACTGCACACTCTTGCACTCATTGGGTTTATCTCTGTGTCTGTTGGGGTTTGGAGCAAAAGGGTTTCAGTGGTAAATTTACCCTTTAATTGCTGGTATGGGCACTTTTGAGGGGTTTACTGCACTTTCCCTACTGGGTCCAGTGCTTAGTCATTATTTTTTTGTGATTTTCTACTGTGTTTGCACTGTTCACACACTTTAAAATTTTTCATTTATTTGAGTTTCGCGCCTTTAAGGCACTATTTACCGCATAGATGCCATGTTCGAATCACCTCTATGGGATGTTACAGTTTGGGACATATCTCAGAGACAGCTCATTTTGTTTGTCTGCCCTTGTTACATCATCCGGTTAATGTTCTGAGTGTTTTGGGGGCTCAGGGGGGTGAAATATTAATCTTAAACACAGTATTTGGGTATACCTTATACTTTCAGACGTTAGTCACTGTGAGGATGTCAGCTCAGTTGGGACTTGGGGCTAGGCCTAAGACTAAGGATACTGAGGTGTCTGTGACCCCCACTGCGCATTGCTTCTCATGTCAATCATGGTTACCTAGAGAATACTCTGGTCATTTATGCCCTTCATACGCCCCCCAGGGACCTCCAGCCATGTACTACAGCCACTGTGGATGCAAGAGATTAAGGCCACTACTAGAGACCTAAGGTCTACCTTACAACTCCTTCCATCCCAATTACAGGGGGTCTTGCAGTTCTGGCAGCCCCCTACCGCTATCAGGTCTTCCCTGCCTAAGCCGCAGGGTGTACCTGATGTATCAGACTCCTCTGAGGAGGAACTGTTGGTGGACTCGGATGAGGGTGAATGTTCTGCGGTGGTATCCTCCTAATTCTTTGGGGACCCTTTTGAAGCTGACCCTGATCCCTCAGCTGAGGGTCTGATCAGGGCAGTACTCACTAAGCTGAACATTCCCCTGGTTTCTGAGACTCCTAAGGACTCTTCTGATGTGTTTCATGAACCTAAGAAGCAGTGTACCTTCTTTCCTCCTAATCCCACTCTTGACCAACTTGTGTTCGATAAGTGGAAGTCCCCTGATAAGAAATCTAGCGTGTCTAGAAAGTTTTTTATGCTGTATCCCTTCACAGTAGCGGCCCTAGCTCAGTGGGCTCATCCCCCTAAGGTGGATGCCCCAGTTTCTAGACTTTCTAAGTCCACTGATCTGCTGGTGGCAGATGCATCTGTCCTTAGGGACTGGACTGGCAGGAAACCTGAGGCCTTCCTTAAGGCCATCTTTACTACTGCTGGCACTTCCTTGCGTCCCTCATTCACTGCTGCTTGGGTGAACAGGGCCATTGCATTATGGACTGAATAACTGACTGTGGCTGTCCTTCAGGGTGCTCCCACTGCTGACCTGTTGGGCCTTCTGGCCAACATCTTAAGCTCAGCATTATGTTTCTGCTGCTATCTTTGATGCCATCAGGTTGGTGGCTAGGGTTTCTACCATGTCTGTAGTAGCCAGACAGGCTCTTTGGCTCAAGATCTGGTCTGCGGACACTACCTCTAAGAAAGCCTTACTCTCGTTGCCCTTTCAGGGAATATTTTTGTTTGGACCGGAGCTTAAGGACCTCATTGGTGAGGCCACGGGGCGTAAGAGTAATCTGCTGCATTTAGTCCCTAAGAAGAAGCCTCCGGCAAAACTGAATTGGCTTTTTCGTCCCTTTCAGGCCGAGGCGCATGCCACGAACTAGGCAGTTCCCCAGGCTCCATGTTCCTCCTCCAAGCCCAAACAGTGGAGGTCCAAGCAGTCCTCCACTAAGACGAAGACTTCCAAACCTCCTTCGGCATGACTTGCCGAACCCCGGTCTCCATGCTCCAGTGGGTAGCCATTTGCGCCACTTCCTCAGTGTCTGTACAGACACCGTGGTGGATCCGTGGGTTTTGCAGGTAGTCTCAGAGGGGTACAGGATCCCTTTCACTTCTCTTCCTCCATTCAGGTTCTTTCCTTCTCACGCTCCTCAGGGAGTGGAGAAGCGCCGTCTATTCAACGGCGCCATCCAGACCCTTTTAGAGAAGGAGGTTCTAGAACCAGTTACCGAACAGGATCAGGGTTTGGGTTTCTACTCCAACCTGTTTGTGGTTCCCAAGAAGGTTGGCGGCTGTAGTTCAGTTTTGGATCTAAACAATCTCAATTCCTTCGTGGTCAAAACTCATTACAACCAGGAATCCCTACAGACAGTAATCACGGCCATGTCTCCTGGGGAATTTCTCGCTTCTGTGGATCTTCAGGATACGTACCTGCATATTGCCATTCATCGAGAGAGCCGGCGGTCTGTCATCCACAGGGATGGCATCAGCGTCACTCCATACATGAACAACTTGCTCCTGAAGGCCCCCCTCTGGAACTCCTTCATCAACAGGTCAAGGATTGCCACCGCGGATGGATCCTCAACATGGACAAGTTGGATCTTGTACCATCACAGAGACTGGTCTTCCTGGGCCTTCTCTTTGACACCAAGCAGGGCATGGTGTTTCTCACGGGTGAGGTGGCTCACCAGGTCACCCAGAAGGTGCCTGCTGTTCTGGCTTCCAATCCAGTTCCGGCTGAGAAGTTGACCACTCTAGTGGGGAAGTCCATATCCACCATAGAAGCGGTTCCATTTGCCATGGCTCACACCAGGGAACTTCAGAAGTTTGTGATCCAGGTGTGCAAGGGCAATCCGGACCTGCTGAAAATGTTAGTGTCTTTTCCTCTTCATGTGGAGCTGAGTCTGTCGTGGTGGCTCAACCTCTCCAATCTGCTGAAGGGCAGACCTTTCATGGTTTCCTTCTGGACAGCGGCGACGACGGATGCCAGCCTCTCTGGCTGGGGAGCGGTCCTGGGTTACAATAACGCCCAGGGTTGGTGGTCTCTGGTCTCTCCTCCCCATCAGTGTACTGGAGCTGTGGGTGATATTTCATGCTCTCCGATACTGGACATTCCAGCTGGAGGGATTCCCAGTCAGAGTCCAGTCCGACAATGCCACTGCCGTGGTTTACATGAACAAGCAAGGCGGAACAAGAAGTCTTGCAGCTTGGTTGGAGGTCAAAGCTATTTTATCCTAGGCAGAAGAACATGTTCTTGCTATATCCGCAATTCATATTCCTGGCATAGACAACGTTCTAGCGGACTTCCAAAGTCAACACAGTGGACAGCGGAGAGTGGGAACTGCATCAAGGAGTGTTCAACCTCATTGTACAGAATTGGGGCCTTCCTTTCATCGACCTGATGGCGATAAGGCACAATCGGAAGGTCCGAGCTCTGGCAATGGATGCCATGTCAATCCCATGGCACTTTCCTCTAGTGTACATCTTTCCTCCCATTCCCATGCTACACAGGGTTTTGCGGAAGCTGAGTCTGGAGCGATCTCCAGTCATTTAGATTGCTCCGCATTGGCCTTGTCAGGCTTGGTTTCTGGAGCTTCTGGATCTCTCTGTGGCGGAGCCCTTTCAGCTTCCCGACATCCGGATCTTCTTCTACAGGGGTACCTGTGAAAGGAGGATGTACATCATCTGGGTTTGATAACATGGAAATTTAATCCTCAGTACTGAAGAAGAAGGGTTTATTTTCAGGTGTGGTGGCCACTATGCTTAGTGCCCGCAAGCCTGTTTCCTCTAAGGTGTACCATAGAGTTTGGTCCACTTTTCTCTCCTGGTGTGCTGATTGGGATCTTTCCCAGGACGTTGATCTTCCTACGGTCCTGTCCTTTCTGCAGGACAGGGTGGACAAGGGACCTTGAGTTCCCTTAAGGTTCAGACTTTGGCGCACTCTGTTTTCTTTCAGAGACGCATTGCTATCCTTCCAGATGTCAAGGTTTTCTTTCAGGGCTTGCTCATGCTAGTCCTGCCTTTAAGAACACTGCTTCTCAGTAGGATCTTAACTTTGTTTTGGGCATCCTTCAGCTCCCTCCATTTGAGTCCTTGGCTACTATTCCTCTACGTCTGCTGACTTGGAAGATGGCTTTTCTCCTGGTGATAGTGTCTGTGTGCTGAGTAGCTGAGTTGCATGCCTTGTCTTGTACACCACTCTTTTTGGTGTTTCACAAGGATAAGTCGGTTCTTCGCACTTCTCAGGAGTTTCTCCCGAAGGTGGTCTCTGAATTCCACATTAATCAGGAAATCTTGGTGCCCTCTTTCTGTCCTGACCCCACATCTGACAAGGAAAGGAATCGTAACTTGTTGTATGTGGTGTGACGCCTTAAGTTCTATGAGTCCATTCGCCAGTCTGACGCTCTTTTTATCATTCCTGAGGGTCCCAGGGCAGGTAGATCAGCATCCAAGGTGACCATCACTTCGTGGATTAAGTCTACTCTTCGTAAGGCTTACAAATTGAGGAAGAAGCCTGTTCCATTTCGCGTCATGGCTCATTCCATCAGATCTATTGGGGCATCTTGGGCTTACTAGAATCAGGCCTCAGCTGATCAGTTGTGCAAGGCGGCTACTTGGTTGTCGGTACACACCTTCTCTAAGGTGTGTACCGATGTTGATGTGCTGGCATCGATTGATGCTAGCTTTGTGAGGAAGATCCTGGAGGGAGTCTTGCCTGTCTAGGGTCTTCTTCATCTCTTCAGTACTCCTTAACTGCTGAGCCCGGTTGGCTCTAGTTCAGTGTGCTGTGTTTCAGTTCCTGGTGTGTTATAACCCAGTTTTGTGTCTGTTGACACTTTGTTGTTATTGTAGGGCTACTTTATGATTTGATGGTTCATATATGCTCTGGTGACTTTGGGGTCCTGCACCTGGTCCTTGCCTTACTTCCCACCTCTGGGAAACTCAATGTTTGGACATCCCAAAGTTACCTGTAGCCTATATTGGGTGACAGAGAAAAGATTTTAGTCTTATCTGTTAATTCATTTTCTCTTAGTCCATATAGGTTACTGGTCTCCCACGCTGTCAAGGGACCATGCTTGGTTCTCCTGTGACTGAACGTGGGAGTCCTTTCGGGTTCTTGCTCACAGGAGTCTTGTTTTCCCTTCTTACTACCTAGTCAATAGTGAGTTTTCAAATCTTACGGGATGGGGATTGGCTGGGGACCAGCTAAGGAGAGGAGGAAGGCTCCACCCTGAACTTCTCTTCAAGAATTGTTCCTGCCTGCTTAAAGGGGGATCCTCTTCCCAAAGATACCAGTAACCTATATGGTCTAATAAAAGGATTTAACAGGTAAGACTAAAATACTTTTTTTTAATTATTTATTAAACTGGTCTACTAATTGTCTTTTTGGCGCAGGTCGAATTACATATACTAGAGATTTCTTGATTCAGCTATCAAACTTGTCAGTGTGCAGACAGAAACCTGTTTATTTACCAAACCATCCAATTGTTCTGGAGAAGCCGGTAAGTGCTTTTCATAGAATGTCCCTTTCTGGCTACATGCACAGATTCAGTTGATCCTGTGCTTATTTTGATAATAATAGCAGCAGTTATTACATTCCACAGGAAACAGTGTGTCAGGTATCCACCAACTAGGTGTTCTATGTTTAATGTTCGAATCATCTACATTTCACAGCCATATTTTTACATGAACTCCATACATTTATAAATTGCATAATTGCTGTAATACAGCAGGTGTTTAGTGACTTCAGATCAATTTCACTTTCGCTGAATATGGAACACAGGAACCATGGGGTAAAGTATCATCCAGCCAGGAAGGCAGAGAAGATGCCTTAAAAGGCTCCCTGGAGGTGGAGACTCGCTTCACCACTTTAACCCCACCAGTCTAGCTTAGTTTTAAAAGTAACCATAGGGCAAATATTCTCAATTAGTTAGTCTTCTTTTTTGTTTTGTTTTTCTAAAAGATGGAGCTGTGTAATGTCCCATTTGGTGGGCTCCTATCTCTGGTCTTCTTATTGGGTTGAACTAGACTGCAGACTGTTACAGAACCTGGGTGTGCTAGGGGATGACTTTCATTATCTGTGCCTTTTCCTCTCATTTCCTCCTGGCGTGTCTGAGCAGGACATTCATGCAAAATATGTATATAATATTTATATGTGTATGTGTGTGTGTATATATAAATATATATATATATATAGGATCCTGAAGACTGGTGAGGACCACATACTCCAGTATTCAAAGTGCACAAGTCCTGCGAGTCATTCACACTTTCTGTTCCATTCCTCACCTTTTTGGATATGATTTCCTTCTACACGTTGCTAAATTTGACCTCATCTTAGTAAGCCTTCATTATGGGTCAGCAGCACCTTTTAAGAAATTGGCTCATGAGGTGGCCAGGTCGCATGGGGCACAGATAGTATTGTTTTGATTTTTGCTGTTACGGCTTGTTTCCGGTGGATAAACAAAACTTATTCTTTTACCCTTTTTTTCTACAATTAGGGGATGTACTTTGGGGACCCCCCCTCCCCAGTACTGCTGGGTGCCGATTGAATGCAACAGCTGGAGAGTCATTGCTCCAATTTCTATTTACAGGGAAGACAGAACTATATTTCCCGTAAGCACTGGTTCCCAGACTATAGGGAGTAGCTACCTTTCGTCTTCCTGCAGTGTCACTTGTGTTTGTTTTCTCCGTCCTGGCACTCTTTTTAACCCCTTCAGGTAAATAAGTGGTTTATATTGCATTTCTGTCCTGTATTCTTTGTGTGGATGTCTCCTGGCTACATATGAACACAAAGGAGATATGATCATGTCTTAGACTGCCTGAGTTTCAGAGGTTTACGTGTTAACCCTTTGTTCTTCATGTTAAATCTAAGGGACTTTGTTGCTCTTTTATGTCCCTCTTCTTCTGTGGCACTTATGCTACTCCTGGGCCTCTTCATTCCTGGGACTGGTATCTGAAGTAAGGGACACTGCTATTTGGGTGCTAATTATTCCCAGAAGATTTTCTCTTCTGCTGCCCTACTACAGTGGGCTTTCTCCCCCTCCCCCCTACAGTGGCCTGCCGGACTTCTCTTCTTTCCCACGAGCAAACAGCTCTGCCACTTGCAGATGCCATGGCATTTCAGGATCAGGCGGATTAGCACCTGGATTCTTTCCTTCAGGTGTGTTTCATGACTTCAAGTTGTCACTCTTTGTCCCGCTTTCATGGCTGCCTTCTGTGTTTTTGGCTGAGCAGTATCTGATGAAGTAGTCAGGAGACTACGAAACATTATACCATTATTTAGCAAGCCTTGTTTTTAAATTTCAATTTTTATGTATTACAATTTTATATTGTGATGTGAAATTGACATTATTTGGTATTAAACAAATTTTGGAGACTAATAGACAGCACTTTGTGGGATTTCCTGCTTCCACCAAAGAATACCTGAGTAGAGACACGTCAATATCTCTGCAGGCCTTTATTGTTGTTGGTGGTTAAATACCCTCCCACAAGCACCTCTTTTGCGAGTATGATTGATGTCCTGTAAATTAATTCGCCATTAAGATAATAGGCAGGCAATATTCCCTTTTGTTTATTACTTTCATGATTTTAACTTCCGGCAAGTTGAATTGAGGAGGTGACAGGTGACATCGATACTGTTGTGTGGATGGTCATAAGCATTGAGCTGAGCACTTATTTTGTGAGTATATTTCATAAAAAGAGGTGACGAGTTGGTGAGAACATCTGTACAAAACGTTTTTGCACCAGAAACGCCTTCTTTTTTGTTTTTCCTTTTCGTCTAGGGCTATGATTGTCTGAAGGAGTACAACCCTTAGAGGCCATCTGAGCCGTCTCCGCATGAAATAATGTTTTCTCTTATGTCCAATATGAAACACATGAATCACTGGGTTTAGCTCCCTCCTCCAGGAGGGTAGGGCAGTTCAAAGAGACAGGGCATTTGGGGCAGAGACTCCTCCTCCTCCAGCTCAATCCCCCTCCTTAATCCAGATTCATGTCTCTGTGAGGCAAAAAGGAGAGCAGCCTGCACATCTTCTCTTAGTTTTTAGGTTTATTTTTGTATTTTTTTTTTCTAAGATGAAGACTGGCTCCCATCATTGCCCTCCATGTAGTTGGATTGCCCAGTTCACAGGAGTTGCTATGGACCATTTCTCTGTGGGGGTTGACTTTATGATACGTCTGTTCCTCATAGCTAAATCTATCTGAGATTCTGCTTTATTTAGATGGGAGCCTTCAGACAGAAGATTGCTGAGTAACACTTTGTGTACAATGTTCCTATTTTATGTACCACTATGCCACTGCCACACTCTCTGTGGTGTTCAGGCACTCATCCTTCTTTATCTTTATCTCTCTCTTACATATCTGAGTAGCAGAGATGTCTGTATTACGCGTTCTTTTCCATATTAACCCTTCCAGCACCACGGAGTGCATTTATTACTGCTATGCTTATTATTTAGGCTTCTAGAATCACTATGATATTTATTATCATCCTTCCTCTGGTGCACAAATGATTTTTTTTTTTTTTTTTTTTTTTTTTTTTTCTTGTTTTATAAAAGTTTGATTTTTGTGGCATGGCCCCTTTAAGAATGGGAGCTCACGCCATGGCCATCTTTGCTGCAAATTTATATTAAAAGTCAGCGATGATCAACTAGGAACTAATCTGCAAAACATATTTGCAGGCTCTGTAGGAATGGTGTCCTACACAGGGTGCAATCTCTTTTAGCCCACTAGTGCCTTTGCAGAGAGGAAATATCCTAAAGCATATCATATTGGCCCTGCCATTACAGCAGTCCAACCACAAAATGCCAGGCAATTCCACTCTGAACAAGAGAAGCAGCCAAGCCCAGACATACGTTTCTGCCTTGTTGGGCCTCGTCAGTGAGGTGTAGCCGAACTCTATAAGCACTGTGAGCAAGGGGTCCAATGCTGGATTCCCCCTATTACCCTTGGGGTGACTAATCCCAATTACTATTTTATATCTCTTTATGTGTATTCCCTATTGTACAGAGATACGGAATAAGTCGGTGCTATATAAATAAAGAATAATAAGGATAATCATTTTAGCAAAATAAGTAATGTATTCTTTCTTTTTTTTGTATTTATGACATCATAGCTTGTTGCATGATGCAGAGTTTACTTCATGTGTGGCACCATGCAAAGGCCCAATTTGTTCTGGAAATAATGATATATATATATAGTTTTACATAAGTAACTAGAAAGTTACCTACTGGAACCACAGCTAAACAGATGGACAGCAAAAATGCTAAAAATGAGTCTGGCCTACAGGGTCTAAGAAATGGCCCAAGTCCCTGGCAGTCAGGGGGTTAAAAAATATTGAAGCAACACATGGATGACTCATAATTTCTTGATAAAGTGATATATTGTCACAAAACAAGTTGAGCTATTAAGCAACTATTGTAAGATGAGCGAATGAGCTTTTAAATGAAACTGCAATTAAGCATATGTTTTTAAATAAATATAGGATTTTAAGCCATACATTTTTTTTTTTTTGTGATACGTACACATAATAGGAATCCATCCAGTAACAGAGAAACCATCCGGCTGATCTAGGGATGTGGAGAGCAGTGTATCTGAAAGGTACCAGCACCACAGTGCACCATATTGTGAGCAGAGAAGGCACTGCAGGGAGTAGCACTGTTACAAGAACTGTGAGTGATATTAAGCTGGTATCACACATTTTTCTCTTGAATCTTGTAAGCATTTTGAGATAACTTGAGAGATCCCACCAAGGAGAGTTTCACATTTAAATAAGTCCTCCAAGAGAATCTATAAATGTAGGTAGAAAGCAAAATACAGAAAAGTCATACTCACTGTGCCTCAGTCAAATATTCGCTCCCAGGTCCTGAGGAAGGAGGAGTCCCAAAAGCCAGAGATAATCTGTTGCCTTGGTCTCCCTGCTCACCACGTCTCACAAGAACTGAAGGCAAACGGAGAGGATTCCATGGTCCTGGGAAGCACTCCACACCTGTTTAGGGCTCTCTTATGGATGTAAGAAATAAAAGTGAACATCCTTTCCCCTCAGTGTAATAGCCCTGTGCCCACTGAGGTCATTTAAAGGGCTAGATTTGAGATGAGCAGTGTTACACTATGTAAAAGGGGCGGGAGAGGGATACTTTATCATTCAATTACTCTTGACCTACAACTCAGACAGTATTGAAATAACACTCTCCATGGCCCAAATACTACGAAGATTAATTGGAGCTGTTTTTATTTTGAAACATTACTATCCCTTTAAAAACTGAGAAAGGGTGAGCCCTGCTAGAGGTGAAGTGGTGGAACAGACCTGGCTGAGAAAGACAAAGACTTTGAGAGGTGAAGAAAGTGACAATTATGTGTGGTGGAGGAAGAGACTTTTGAAGGGATGAAGATGTGACAAATATATGAGTGGAGGGACAGAACTAAGATTAGAAAAAGTCAGAAAGATACCTGACTTGGGATGGAGACAGAGAAATTTGGGAGACTGTCCTAGATGGGAAAGTTAGAGACCTGTGGGTGAAGGAATGGCGGCTTAGGCTTTCCTCTTTGTCGCCTGCTTGTGAGTAGGGAGATACCTGGTTGCAGGTGATAGACTGAGAGAGGGGAAACCAATGGAACAGTACTGGGGTGTCAGTGTATGTGTGGTTCTTTGACTTCTGGTGGGTAATGGGATAAGGCTTATGTATCAGACAGTGTATCATAGATCCCAACATTCACAGATTCACACACATATATATATACTAGTTGAACAGCCTGTTACACGGGCCACAGTGCCTCTGGTGGCCGGTCGCGGGGCAGTCACGCGCAGTAGAGACTGCCCGCGCAACTGCTGATACAGAGCTGGACGCTCCTTCGGAGCGCCCACCTCTGTATCAGCCGCGGCGCGGGCAGTCTGTACTGCGCATGACTGCTGCACGCGCAGCAGTGTCTACTGCGCATGTCGGGCGTTACACACAACTTAGCGAATTATTATATAGTATATATATATATATATATATATATATATATATATATATATATATATATATATATATATATATATATATATATATATATATACACATGTATAATATGGAAGTTGATTTTGTGGCCCTCAACTGTATTTGAGTTTGACATTCCTGATCTAAAGGCGTTTGCTTAAATTAGCTTCATGACTCATCAAATGTTACTTTTCCTCCAGCTACCAAACAGAGAAGGTAAGGTTATAGGCATGGACCACGGTTAGAGGTTCCAATGCCTCATGTTGCTTAGGACATTTAAAAAATAAATAAATAAATAAAAGAAGTAAAACCAAAGTAGAATCTGTTCACCTTTGCACTGGGGATATCCTCATCTTAGGTTTCACTAACTTCATACTTAAAATAATGCAGAAGGGCAACTTCATGGGCACTCATGAGTTTTAATCATCACCAGTATCATGTTTTGGTTAGTCCTTTAATTTAGCTCTCATCTGCTTGACACCTTTTTATGCAACGTAATAGTTAATTAAAATGTGCTTCCTTTATATTATACAGTTTGTAACAGGTGCTTCAAATTGTTTATCATAAATAGAAGATAGGAAAATTGTCAGTTTTGGATAGCAGTCTTCTATCAATCTTGTATGTATACACAGACAACACTAACCACCCAAGCCATTTGGCAAATGATGGCTAACTCCATAGCACTGTGGGACAAAATGATTACTTTTATCGTGTGGTAAAGGTACGTCTGTTTCTAATGTTTCTAAAAATCATGATCCTATAGCAGATTTCTAATTTTATGTAAGCATTATCCATGATGATCCAGCTTTGGAACTAAGCTGCTTCAAACACATATGCCTATAATATAGTTATAGTCACAAGCTCTCCAGAGCTTATCTTGAAAACCATAATTTTGTATCAAATTAAAGACATGCTTGATTAGAGGTTTCTAGCCTAGCTTTTCACATCCCAATTAGAGCTTGTTGTGGTTTCCTATATCAAGGGCAGTATTGTCTCTTTCACATACATGTTTTGGACATTATTTATCCAAGCTTCAATGGTTAAAGACACATGGAAGTAATCAGATTTTTATCAACAGTCAGAATGTGTTTTGTACTCCATCGCACATCACTGAGTGTCACAAAAAAAGAGCTATAGATAGGAATATAATTCTGACACTTTATAATTCATTGGTGGGGCCCTATCTATAATATGGAGTACTGTTTTGGGCACTAGTTATAAAGACCTTATTGAAGCAACTGGAAAGAGTACAGATACTTCCAGCAAAACTGATAAAGGGATATTTAAGACTTTAGTTATAAAAAGAAACTAGCCAACTTGGTTAATTTACATTAAAGAATATATATCTAATGGAGGATAGTATTACTATGTTACCAATCTATTTCAATAAAAAAAATTCTCTGGGGAGCAAAGTAAAGAAACAAGGGCTCATCCACTAAGACTAGGGCAAAGGTGGTTTTGACTAAAACAAAGATAGGGTTTTTTTTTTTTTACCATAAGAGCAGTAAGGTTGTATAATTATTTGCCTTTGGGAAGCCATTTTTGCAGATACAATCATATCTGGGAACTTTTTGAAATGAGCCCAACCTGAGATCTTTGAAATATTAACCTTTTATGCTCCTGAGTAAATAGATTCTAGGTGCTATGTCAGTTTGCTGTAACCCACAGAGGATCCAGTCAATCCTCAAGGAACCTTTAACACGAAACCATTCTGATATATCACTTCACAAACACTCACAAGACGAGCAGGATTTCTCACTCTGCTTTTCTGGTAGAAATGTCACTAATTTGGACATAATATAATTAGCAGATCTTAGTGTAGGAAACACTGGACTCTCAATTTGAGAATTTGTCTCTTTCCCCTGACACACTGAGATTTGATGCAAAACCCTGAGTTTCAGGGTCAGACCCTGATCCATCTGCCGTGGTCAGCATTCCCAGGGATGGATACAGAAGATACTTTAGAAAAAGCATTGTATACCTTTCTAGCTCAGTATTTGGAACTATGACAGTTGGTTTCAGTGCTAATAAGATGTTGATCCAACATCAGAATAGAATGTTAATACCCAATTAGTGGCTTAATTTCCTCTGGACCAACAAAGGCAATATGGCAAAGGCTGAACCTGATGCATGCATGTCTTTTAGTCTCATGAACTATTTCTACTGCAAAATATTGGGTATAATACGCACCTGTCTATAATACAAAGGTGTAAATTATACCCAGTATTTTGAGAAAAAGTAAGTACATATGTATAATAAGCACCCCCCCTTTCTGTCCAGTTCCACCCACAAAAAATTAAAATCCTTGTAGTCCCTTGATCCCCCTTTCCTCCTTCCACCACCACAAAAATGTATTTGGGCCCCACATTTTCCCACCCTCTATCCACGTCATTGCCTAAGAGGCAGCCGGTGGCTTCGTCCAGCAGACTTACTTTGCCGCCCACTTCCTCAGTTGCTGTTCTTTCCTTTCTGATCCTCTGCACATTGGAAAATGCTTTAGTGCAGTGTCAGAACTTTTAGGTCCTAACAGAGCACTACCATGCTTTCAGTACCTGTCAGGGCACTAATGCATTTTCCATTGGGCACAAACTTATTTCTTTCCATCTGCCCTGGTCCCAGGTTGGATGAGTCTTGTTACTGCACTTGAGAAATGTAATATATCCTATATAATAATTTGCTAGGATGTTTGTCAGGCGCAATCATGTGCAGTAGAGACTGCGCGTGCCTACAGTCATGTGCAGTAGAGACTGCCCGCGCTGCAGTCATTCGCAGTACAGACTGCCTGAACGCACCGCGGCTGATACGGAGCAGGGTGCTCCGAATTCGGACTGGAGTCCTATCTATGCACCTTCCTGGGAACGCTTGGTGAGCAGAGAGGCTTCGGGCACCAGCCGTGGCTGCTGGGTGGCACTATGGCCCGTGTACATGGGCTTTTAAACTAATATTATATATTTATATATATATATATAATGTATCAAAAGTCATACCTCTAAAAAGCACACGTGAGCACATGGTAACACTCATGTTCATGTGAACTTGCAAGAAGGGAAAGTAATTTGAATGCAGGTTATGTGTGAGAATTTCTATTACCTAATAATTTTTACCTCTCGCTCAGGTTTAGGCAACCTGAGGCTAGATAGGAATTGTGGAAACGTTAGTCCCAAACCTCTGGAGAGCCTCAGGTTGCCCAACCCTGCTGTATCAACTTATTTTGTAGTTTTGTTTTTTTTCTCAGTGAAGTGGTATGCATGCATATTGCTTGTCTTTGTTTTTTGTATATATACAAAAATGTGCATACTGTCCTCTTGACTTGTGTGTGCACCTATTTATTTTATTTTTGTTTATGATCTTATATTGAGGAACATCGTACCAGGTGTATCCAAACATTTTCTTCAGTGGCCACTCTGAGAGAAAAAACAAACAATGAATCAAGGGGCACATTCCAAACATGCACAAAGTAAGAGATTATATGGACATTTATATGCAGTCCATTGTTGGACTAATAAGCTTATGGGGGGTGCAATAATGGGAGGGACAAAGCAGAGTTGAATGGGTAGATAAGGCAGGGGAGAGTGAGAGTGGAGTGAGGAGTTGTCTAGCAGTCATTTCTATTAATGTGCCAAGTAGCTTTCCTATCTGCTGTGTAGCTCCCTACCTTGTTCTGATGAGTTCACCACACAGCATTCTGTTTGTTTCTTTCAGTTGATTGGTTAAAATAGCAAAAAAAAAAATCCCAAAACGAAGCATATTTTTCAAGCTGTATCTGTTGAAACAGCATGTTTCGTACAAATTCCAAACTTAGTATTTTCACTCATCCCAACTGTTTTTCGTTTCAAGAGTTAAAATGCCTGTTTATGGCACTGGGAGACGTTTGTTCCTATGGTGCTGAATGAGCTAATGGTAAAAGCTCCATTAACATAAGGAGCATTTGGAGCAATTGTATTTACCTGTGGTGAAGTTAGACTGTTCCAGAATTGCTGTCTAGATTCTTAATTATGGCCCATGTTTATAAAAGCAAATTGGAGTTATTCTGGAGTAAACCATACTGTGTCATTGGGAACAAAATAAAAATTCTCAAATTCATATACGCTTCAATATAGTTTTTTCAATCCCTTGAATGCATTGGATACCTCTCTAGCATTCAGGGGATTCAAAGCCCAATTTAATGTAACAGAAATGTTTATTTTTCCCCTGTGGTGCAGTTGGTTTGCTCCAGAATAACTCCAATTTTTATAATATAAATCCTGCTTTTATAATTAAGAGCCTATATTTCTAAAGTTTCCTTGCCTTTATGTTTCTTGTGCAGACGTGCTCTCTAAAGTGAACAGCAGATGGCACTAAATGCTCTAAGGTAGTGAAACATGCTTGCAATGGAAATAAAAGATATAGGATTTTTGTTTTAACCCTTTGAGTGCCAGAGGGTAGCAACACATTGCAAAGCAATGTGTTGCAAACCCCTCTGGCTCTCAAAGGGTTAAAACACGGGATAACACTGGCGGCGCTGCAGTCATGTGCAGTACTGACTTCCCACGCCACGGCTGATACGGAGCAGGGCAGTCCGAATTCAGATCGTATCAGCCACAGCGCAGGCAGTATGTACTGCGCATGACTGCAGAGCACGCAGCCGCCTCTACTGAGCATGACGGCTTCTGACAAACATCCTTAGTGAATTATAATATAGGATATTTGGCACAATATTGAAACCACTGCTTTGTTTATCCCATTGTAAGGAGAGGTAGATTTTTAGGTGTCTCCTTTGGTATTATCAGACTGAGAATAGACAAATCCTGGTATACGTCCCTGTCATAACAAGAAGAATGGGAAGCCGTCAGCATCATTGCCCAGCAAAATTTGAGTGTTTTATCCTTTTATCAAAAAAGAGAAAAGTAATGTTTTATACTCTTTACCAACTCCTCTTTGTGCAGTATTGAGAATCCACCCTTGATGGTCCTATGTATAGATACATAGGTTGCAAATATTCTACCTGTGTATAAATCGTTGTTGAGGCCTCCTCTAAAATATGGTGTTTTGGGTACCATTTCTTCGAAAAAGACACGATTGAACAGGAAAAAATGCAAACAAAACTGAAAAAGGTATTGGAGGATCTGAGTTGTAAAGAGAGAGTAGCCAAACTGAGACATCTGAGGGGTGATATGATTACCGTTTATAAATATATATAAGATACATACAAAGAACTTTCCAAGGAACTATTTACTTAAAGAGCTGAGCAAATAACTGGTCATCCATTAAGACGAGAGGAAAGGCACTTTTGACTAAAACAAAGTCACAGGTTTTTTATAGTAAGGGCAGTAAAGTTATGGAATTCTTTGCCTCTGAATGCTGTGCTTGCAGATGCTTTAAAAGATAAAAAGTAATGGATACCTATCTAGCACAGAACAATATTGAAAATTATAACAGTTGCCTTCAAAGCAGATAGGATGTTGATGTAGGGAAATATCTGTCATTTGGAGTGAGGAAGGATTTTTTTTTTACCCACTTGCGTCTTAATTGGAAATGGTTTCAATGCTTGTTTTTTGTTTGTTGTGTTTTGGCAGGGTGGGCTTCCTCTGGATAAACAGGGGTGATTTGACTTGAGCTGAACATGATGGGCATGTCTTTTTTTCAGCCTCATCAACTATGTTACTATGTATTTGATACGGCCCACAAAAGTTGCCTGGCTGCTGATCTTTAGTGAGCCATCCCTAACTGTTCATAGCACTTTCTTGATCCCTGAGAAATGACTGATTATAGTACTAACAATCGATACATTTATTTTCAGGATTTAATCATAGATCTCCTTAGTCTCACTATCTCTTCATTGGAGTCAAGGATGGTGCTGCTGGGACTGGGACTTTGATTAGGATTAAACCAAACCTCAATTGGTCTTTTTTCATAGCGCTCTTAAAGGAATAGTAATGTTTCACAAAAAAGCAGCTCTGATTAATCTTCATAGTATGTGGGCCATGGAGAGCGTTATTTCAATACTGACCGAGTTGTAGTTCAAGTGTAATTGAATAATAAAGTATCCCTCTCCCTCCTGCCCATTTTACTGATGTAACACTTCTCACCTCAGAGCAGCAAGACTGTCTGGATGGATCACAGCAAGGGACAATCTTCAGTGAGCATAAGGAAAACCCAGAAAAAACAGTCAAGGGGAGCAGGGTTTTCCTTATACTTACTTTTAAGAAGATTGTCCCTTGCTGCGACCTGTCTGGACAAGAGACCAAATTCCACATCTAAGGTGAGGTGGCTTACATTACGTATAATGGGCGGTAGGGGGATACTTTATCATTCAATTACTCTTGAACTACAACTCTGACAGTATTGAAATAACACTCTCCATGGCCCAAATACTTTGTAGATTAATCAGAGCTGCTTTTTTTGTGAAACCTTACTATCACTTTAAATTGCATTTACACCATGAAGTGACTCTGCACCAGTGTGCATGATCTACAGGGTAGTTTACAGTCATCTGGAATCCTTCGCTAATTCCCCAAAGGCTACAGACTTATAATTTAACTAATGCAAAAGGCCCAGCATGATGAACAGACATTGTAAACATTGGTGATCTGGGATCTAGCCTTTCTCTTTCCCCTTACACATCTGTTTACCCTCCTTTATTTTTCTTAATTATTTGCCTACCATAGCACTCTATTAGCTTATAGTTTTTTAAGCTTTAAGTATTTATTGCAAAGCACCTGTCACTTGTCATTCTCTGTGTAAAAGCAATATCTTGTAGAAAATGTATGTTAACAAAAAAAATCCAAACAATGAGAATCTTTATTTGCCACTTATAGTGGATTTAATTTGTCTCAGGAATAATTCCAATTTTATTTTGAACATATCACAAAAAAATTAAACAATTATTGTGAAAATTAATTTAACAATATGGGAGAAATACAAGCTCCCACGGAGTTAAACAGATTTAAAGCAGAACTACCACCCGACACAATCTTTAGCTTCACTAAGTCCCCATCAGGCGACTAACTGCTTAGTAGTTCTAGTCGCCAGAATAATTACCTTATTTAATAGGTTTCTGCTCTCTTCCCCGGCTGACAGGCAGGACGGAGTGCGGACATCTTGCCATTGGTATGTCTGCGCGCCTGCACTGTCAGTCCCTTTTGGAGCCGGCCGGCTCCTAGCACCTCCTTCTAGACCCGGCTGGGACTGACAGCGCAGGCGCACGGACGTCACTATGGCAAGATGTCTGTGCTCAGTACTGGTTGTCAGCCGGGGAAGAGAGCAGAAATCTATTAAATAAGGTAATTAGTAGCGCTAGTCGCCGGATGGGGACTTAGTGAAGCTAAAGATTGTGTCGGGTGGTAGTTCCGCTTTAACGCTTGAATTCCAGAGATGTCACTATTTCTCCCCTATAGTGCAGCTGGTTTGTCCCGTAATTGCCTTTGTTTTTACTTGCATAAGGCCATGAAAATACAGTAATTTTCCATCATGTTTTCAATTTGCTGATATATCCATGAGTAGTTGTATACTTCATGTCACTCATTTATCAGTCATCAAATATTAGGACACATCATTCAAATCCATAACAGGGCCTTCTGTTGTGAGCAGTGGCAAGTGTTAGTTTATGGAAAAACACACAATGTGCTTTTTTTTTAATGTAAGTTATGACTTTCTATGAGGAAAGTTTTACTTATGCTAATTTTATGGATACTCTGCTTAGAGCTTGGGCTTTTCCACTGAAATGTTTAGTCACTTTGTCAGTTTATGTGAAATACAGAAAACAGAATTAACTTACCTATGCCACAAAACTATAAGCCTGTAAAATATTAACATGTACATGGCTTTATATAGTTTGGATTTTTAACTGTTTCTCCTCTGTGCTACTTAACCTACCAAGTAGGGAGGTGTAATTTTATCCTAATATATCATGGCACTCTGCAGTGAAACTGAGGGCTCTGTGTACTTACCTAGCATACAGCTCTAGGTCATGTGCAAGGTGATGTCACAAAATTTCAGTGCCCATTAGCACCACCAGGTATGTTGTAAGTTGTGAAGGGGAACTACATGGGGAAGCAGATCTTGCCATTTCTGAGCTGGTATGAGGAGCATTCTCCTCTTTTCATTAATGCCCTCCAAATCAAAATTCATCAATTACTCTGAAGTAACACACAGAAAAACAGTCTTGGCCCCTGCTCCTTCTACAAATCCAAGAGTACTATAATTGGAAAGCAATTGTTTGTAAGTTTTATGGCTTAGTCTAGATGAATTACAGTTAAGCTCTTATTATAATTTTCTCTGGAGAAATCCTGTACATGCATGTGTTGTATTTTTCTCTGTCGTCCAAAACAGGTTACTGGTAACTTTGGGTAGGCGATCCACCCCTTTTAAGTAGGCAGGAACAATTCTAGAAGTGAATGCAGGGGATGGAGCCTACCTTCCCTCCTTGGCTGTAGCTAGCCAGTCAGCTCCAGTAAGATTTGTTCTTTGGTGAAGACACAGGCAAGAGAACAGTTCTGCTATAGTTTTAGCTATTTTTTAAATTTTCTGTTAGATAGGGAATACCACCATTAGGCGGATTACCATAACTGACAATGCCCTTAGATGTGGCTAGCTCAGTATCCAGGTGCTTTTTGTGGACCTTAAGCCCTGGGGGAAAAATCTTGTGTTCAAGTTCTTTCCTCAGGAGTTGCCCACTTCTTCTTAATACATGGTAATCTGAAGACAGAAGATCTGCAGGAAAGGTGAGCAACCCTTTGAGTGCTGTAGGTCCACATGTCCCACAGTGCCACTCAGTACAGGAGTTTTCCTTAGGAGTTCCTGTTGCATGCTCCTGCACTCATTAGGTTTATCTCTATGTCTTTTGGATATTTTGGAGCAAGTGTCTGTGGTAACTTAACCCTTTAGCTGCTGGTTTTGCATCTTTTGGGGGGTTATTGGCACTTTCCCTGTTGGGCTCAGTGTTTTTTGGGTCTGCTAACATGTTCTAGTGATGTTTCATGTAATTTTAATTTCAACTTTTTAAAATTTGTAAAGGTGCGCTTTACTGCATAGATGCCATTGCTCCTTCACTTCTATGGGACTGTACAGTTTGGGACATAGCTCTGCAACTGCTCAATGTAGCCACTTCAGAGATGGCTCATTTTAATTGTCTTCCCTTGCTCTGTCATCTGGTTAATGTTTTATGTGTGTTGGAGGGCTCAGGGGGCTTCGGGCACTGTTGGGGTACTTTTTCTGCAAATACCTGTGATGTTAAACACTATAGGTGCAGAAACCACAAGATCTGGCTACTACATCCAATATCACCCATCCAAAACAAAAGCCCCTCAAAAATTGAGGCACTACAACAATTAGCCAAAAAATAGAAAAATATATTTTATTAGACAAATATTGACAAAGAAGAGACAGCTTAAAAACAATTAAAATACAAATGGACCGGCTGTATCCTTGGTAAGTAATCCATAAAGTATGGTTCACCATGAGAATGATACAAAAAATGTCAGATGCCAGCCTCTCTGATGGGGAGCGGTCCTGGGTCGTCTGAGTACACAGGGTCGGTGGTCTCCGGTAGAATCTCTCCTTCCCTTCAAACGTGTTGGAACTTCGGGCAATATTTCATGCCCTTCGTCATTGGACATCTCAGCTGGAAGACTGTCCAATCAGGGTAGAGTCCGAGAACACCACAGTCATGGCTTACATCAACAAGCAGGGCTGAACAAGAAGTCTCGCTGCATGGTTAGAGGTCAAGGCTATTTTATCCTGGGCAGACGATCACGTTCCTGCCATATCTGCAGTGCATATTCCTGGCGTAGACAACGTCATGGCGGACTTCCTTAGTCAACACACAGTGGACAGCGGAGTGTGCTAACTGCAGCCAGAGGTGTTTATCCTCATTGTTCAGAAATGGGGGCTTCCTTACATCGACCTGATGGTGACAAGACACAACAGGAAGGTTCCGAGATTCTGCTTTCGATGGAGGGACCCTCTAGCTCTGGTGGTGGATGCAATGTCCATTTCCTGGTTATTCCCTCTGGCCTACATCTTTCCTCCCCTCCCCATGTTGCACAGGGTGTTACGGAAATTACAACTGGAGCGTTGTCCAATCATTGCGTTTGCTCCGTACTGGCCTTGTCGTGCTTGGTTTCTGGAGCTTCTGGATCTGTCAGTGGCGGAGCCATTCCGGTTCCCTTTCCGTCCGGATTTTCTACAGGGTTACCTGTGGAAGGAGGATGTTAATCGGCTAGCTTTGATGGATTGGAAATTGATTCCTCACTATTGAGAAAGAAAGGGTTTTCTTCTGGCGTGGTGGTTACTATGCTTAGTACCCGCAAACCTGTTTTTTCCAAGATCTACCATCGTGTCTGGTCGACCTTCCTATCTTGGTGTGCTGACAAGGACCTGTCTCAGGAATTTGATCTGCCTACGGTCCTGGCCTTTTTGCAGGATGGTGTGGATAAGGGCCTCAGTTTGAATTCCCTTAAAGTTCAGATGTCTGCTCTCTCTGTTTTTTTTCAGAGGCACATTGCCATGCTTTTTGATGTCAAGGTTTTCTTCCAGGGCGTTGCTCATACTCGTCCTGCCTTCAAGATTCCTGCACCTCCATGGGATCTTAACTTGGTTTTGGGCGTTCTTCAGTGCCCTCCATTTGAGTCTTTGGTTACTATTCCTCTACGCCTGATGACATGGAAAATGGCCTTTCTCCTTGCGATTGTGTGTTGTCCACCATGTTGCGGCATTCCATGCTCTGTCCTGTAAACCACCCTATTTGGTGTTTCACAAGAATAAGGATGTGCCTCGCACCTCTCGGGAGTTTCTCCCAAAGGTGGTTTCGGAGTTCCACATCAATCAGGAGATTGTGGTGCCCTCTTTCTGCTCTGACCTCCCCTCTGACAAGGAGAGGGATCTCCACTTATTAGAAGTGGTGCGTTGTCTCAAGTTTTATGTACGTGGCACTGAGTCTATCAGACAGTCAGACGCTTTGTTCGTCATTCCTGAGGGTCCTAGGGCAGGAAGACCTGCATCCAAAGTGACTATTGTTTCTTGGATCAAGTCCACTATTCGTAAGGCTTACGAGCTGAGGAAGAAGCCTGTCCCTTTCAGTGTCACTGATCATTCTACTTGATCTATTGGGGCCTCTTGGGCTTACAAGAATCAGGCCTCTGCTGATCAGTTGTGCAAGGCTGCCACTTGGTCGTCTGTGCACACCTTTTTGAAGCATTACTGTGTTGATGTGCTGGCACTGGCTGACGCCAGCTTTGGGAGGAAAGTCCTGGAGGCAGTTTTGTCTGTCTAGGATTTTCTCCGGTTCTTGGTGCTTCCTTCACTTTTGAGCCCCGTTGGCTCTAGTTCAGTGTGCTGTGTAACAGTTTTAGGGTGTTGTTACCCCTGTTCAGTGTCTGTTGATACTTCTTTGTTTGTTGGGCTGTCTCTGATCTGATGGTTCATATCTACTCAGGTGACTTTGGGGGCCTTGTGGCCGGTCCTTGCATTAATTCCCGCCTCTGGGAAACTCAATGGTTGAACATCCCAGAGTTACCAGTAACCTGTATTGGACGACAGAGAAAAGAGGATTTTAGTCTTACCTGTTAAATCCTTTTCTCTTAGTCCATACAGGTTACTTGTCTCCCACCCTGTCAAGGGACCATGCTTGGCTATCCTGCGGCAGACTGTGGGGGTCCTTTGGGGTCACTCAGACCAGCTGGTTAGAATAAAACACAGTTTTATTAAAAAAAAAAAATAAAGAGTAAAGAATGTCCTCTACAGGCAACACAAAATAATAGCGATAGGACGACAGAAATGCCTTCACAGGTCAAGTATACAGAAGCATAAATATTGCATATACTATCTCAGGAGAGGCACACAGTAGCGAGGATACTCAATGGTAAAATACAATACTCAGTCAATCTCTGTTGTGGTGTTTGGCACGCCCAGAGTGGTGATCAGGCAGCTATTGGTGTATATAATGCCACACCTCAAGTTCTTAAGGCTAGAATGCTGCAGGCAGTACTGGAATAGTGGTAGAGTCTGCAGAGAAGTTGCAGTGAATAGCCCCCATGGCCGTAGCAACGGAGACAACTAAATCTGCAAGTGCTTGAATCGATAGCCCCCACGGGCGTAACAACGGAGACTGCTACAATGCAAGAGCTTGCCAATAGCCCCCACGGGCATAATAACGGAGACCAACTGCACAGGATAAACTTGAGCCAATAGCCCCCATGGGCGTATACCGGAGACAACCTGCAAGAGCTTGAGCCAGTAGCCCCACGGGCGTAACAACGGAGACTGCTATAATGCAAGAGCTAGCCAATACCTCCCACGGGTGTAATAACGGAGACCACCCTGTGCTGCAAGTGTATGAGCCAATAGCCCCCACGGGCATATACCGGAGACCACCTTGTGCTACAAGTGTATGAGCCATTAGCCCCCACGGGCGTTTCCCGGAGACAACCTGCAAGAGCCAATAGCGCCTCTCGCGGGCGCAGTAATGTAGACAGACTACTCAGCTGATGGAAGGATGAGCTGCCGTCTAGACTAGGCTTGTAACGCGGCCGGCTCTGCAGATTTAGCGACTCGACAGCATATGCTCTGCAAGTGTACGTGAAGGCTCAAATAACGAAATGGCAGCACTGCAAGGGTTAAGCAGCTCAAGGATCGACGGCTCAGCAATCGTGGGTATTGCTCTGCAAGTGTCAGGGAAGGCTCAGCAACGGAAGTACAGCTCTGCAAGAGATAACGGAGACTCAGCACTGGAGACTCGGCTCTGCAAGTGTAAGTGGCAACACGACCAGCCGACACCAGTAGCAGGAAGCAGGAACTAAGCAGGTCTCTGTAACAAGCCGGTTCAGGTCACGGAGCAGGAAGTCAGCCAGGCCGGGTCGGGTCACGGAGGTGGTTCTCAGACAAGCCAAATCAGTCACAAGCAGGAACGTCAGCCAAGCCGGGTCAGATCACAGAGGTGGTTCTCAGACAAGCCAGATCAGTCACAAGCAGGAACGTCAGTCAAGCCGGGTCAGATCACGGAGCAGGAACACAGGAGCATAGTCAAAAATCGGTACACAGGAATCAGGAACGCAGGAACACAGCAACAGCAACACTGGTTCTGAAACACCACAAAAGGGCACCTGACAGGTGTCAATGGCCCGGCATAAAAAGGTCACCAGGGGCAGGCCAAACAGACTCAGCCAATCAGAGCGCACCACAAGCGAGAGTGACAGAGAGGGATCACGGCACCGTGATAAAATCCTCTTATATACACAGTCGTGTGAAAAAGAAAGTACACCCTCTTTGAATTCTATGGTTTTACATATCAGGACATAATAACAATCATATGTTCCTTAGCAGGTCTAAACATTAGTAAATACAACCTCAGATGAACATCAACACATGACATATGTCATGATTTATTTAACAAAAATAAAGGCAAAATGGAGAAGTCATGTGTGAAAAATGAAGCACACCCTTATTGCTTCCATAGGAATTAAGATGCTAAGTATCAGACAGGTGCTGCTAATCAAATGCCCTTGATTTAATTGATCATCAGCGAGTGTGACCACCTGTATAAAAGCCAGAGTTTTAGCAGTTTGCTGGTTTGGAGCATTCAGGGGTGTGTTAATACAATGCCAAGGAGGAAAGACATCAGCGTTGATCTTACAGAAGCAATTGCTGCTGCCCATCAATCTGGGAAGGGTTATAAGGCCATTTACAAAAAACAATTTGAAGTCCATCATTCTACAGTGAAAAAGATTATTCAAACATTGAAAACATTCAAGATAGTTGCCAGTCTTCCCAGGAGTAGACATCCCAGCAAATTCACCCCAAGGTCAGACCATGCAATGCTCAGAGAATCTGCAAAAAACCCCCAAGAGTTACATCTCAGACTCTACAGGCCTCAGCACGTTAAATGTTAAAGTTCATGACAATACAGTTAGAAAAAGAATGAACAAGTTTGGTTTGTTTGGAAGGGTTGCCAGGAGAAAACCTCTTCTCTCTAAGAAGAACATGGCAGCACGGCTTAAGTTTTGCAAAGATGCATTTGAACAAGCCACAAGACTTATGGAACAATGTTCTTTGGACAGAGGAGACCAAAGTGGAGATGTTTGGCCAAAATGCACAGCCCACGTTTGGCAGCAAATCGACACAAACCCCTCATACCAACTGTCAAGCATGATGGTGGACGGGTGATGATTTGGCCTTGTTTTGCAGCGACAGGACCTGGGAACTTTGTAGTCATTGAGTCGACCATGAACTCCTCTATACCAAAGTATTCTAGAGTCAAATTTGAGGCCATCTGTCCAACAGCTAAAGCTCAAATGAAATTGAGTCATGCAGCAGGACAGTGATCCCAAGCACACCAGCAAATCTACAACAGAATGGCTGAAAAAGAAAATAATCAAGTTGTTGCAATGGCCCAGTCAAAGTCCAGACTCAACCCAATTGAAATGCTGTGGCGGAATCTTAAGAGAGCTGTGCGTGAACAAATGCCTGCAAACCTCAATGAACTGAAGCAACTTTGTAAAGAAGAGTGGGCCAAAATTCCTTCACAATGTAAGAGACTGATAGTCGTACAGAAAACTATTACTTCAAGTTATTACTGCTAAAGGTGGTTCTACAAGCTATTTATTCATAAGGTGTACTTAGTTTTTCACACATGGCTTCTCCATTTTGGCTTTATATTTGTTAAATAAATCATGACACGGTGTAATATGTCATTTGGTGGTGTTCATCTGAGGTTGCATTTACCTAATTTTTAGACCTGCTAAAGACCATTATCAGGAGTGCAAAAATTGTGTTTTCAACTTTGAGCTAAAATGCACATTCTATTATGTTGGTTACATGATAAAACTACACTAAAATAGCTCAATAACTACATAAAAGCATATATATTTTTAAAGTAGATATTCCACATAATCAAGTGGGGGGGGGGGGTCACTTGCCTTTCTCCACTTAGCCTGGTTTGCACAAATATTTCCAGAATGTGGAGCTAAAGGAAAAAATAGACTTTTTTTACATTTCCAAATCTTTGAAAACTATTGAATTTCCTGCTGTAATTGTTATCTAGAAAAATTGTCACCACATTGATAAGAGTTGACTTACTGTAGGGGTGGGGGGAGTACCAGCAGCGCTCAACTACACTAACTAAAAGCTCTAATTTTTGCATTTTTTTTCAAACATGACTTGCCTGTACTAAAATGGTTGTCCCAACTAGAGAAATGAAGAAAAAGGAGACCTTTTGCAAAGACATCACCCAGAATAAAATGAGAGGTCATTTGTCTTTCTAACCTGATGTGCACAAATGTTTCAGAGGGTGGCACTACAGTGATATAGGATTTAAAAAAATACATATATTTCTTACATTTCCACCCTATCTTATGGACTAAAATCTACTACTCTAACAAAACGACACATATCTCTCTTCTTTTTTAAATAGGCTGCCAGCACTAAAAAAGCTGTAACTATTAGAGATATGAAGGAAAGGTATGCATGTCAGTACTGTAGTGGGAGGCAGAAGCATGGCTACCGGAGTAGGAGGTATATGTGCAATTCCGTGACTTCCAGTGGACCAAGGCTGGGGGGCATAAAAGTGTGTATGCAGGGGTTTTAACTAATAGTGGAGAGTGGAACCGGGATGGGGGGAGGTCAGACAGTGTATGTGGGTAAGTAGAAATTCTCCCATCTCAAATAATGAGTTTTTTTGCCTTTCTACCCCTAGGCTGGCCTGCACAATTATTTCCATAAAGTGGCAGATGAATGTTTTTGTAGACATTCACTTGTATCAAATGAGTCCGCTTGCCTTTTTACCCTTGACTGGTGTGCACAGCTCTTTCCAGATGTGGCACGATAGAAAAAAAAACAAAACATACTTATTTACACTGTCACTTCGAAACTGCCTAGGGCTAGCCCAAGAAATATGATTCCCCATTGGTATGAGTTGACATACTGTAGTGGGTGTCAGGAGCATGGCAGCTGGAGGAGCAGGCAGTATATGTGCAATTCCATGACTACCAATAGCACAAGGCTAGGGGGGGAATCATCAAAGTGTGCATGCAAGCTTTTGTGACTAATATTGGGCAGTGGAACCAGGCTGGGGGAGAAGGACAGACCGTGTATGTGGGAATCTGTGACTTCCAGTGGGCAATAGAACCATGCATGGGTGTCTGACAGTGTATGTGGGATCTATAGTGGGACCAGCCAGGGGGCCTGATAGGTGTATGAGAGGGGGGAGTGGACAGTAGATCAGAGGGCTGGGGGAGATGAGTTCCAGTGGGGTGTCCAACATATCGCAAAGAAATGTGTTGGACACCCCTCTGGCATAGTTTTTTGATGATTATTATTAATCTCTTTTTATTAATATTTTTACTGTATCATTAACCCTTTGAGTGCCAGATAGGAAGCCAATGCATTGGATACCTCTCTAGCATTCAAAGGGTTAAATTCAGGTATCATGGGGGACATCAAGACCCCTTCTGGTGTCCCCTCAGCTACTGATCTCCCAGTCAATTTGGCTGGGAGATCAATAGAAGTGACGCAGGGGAGTAATATGGCTCCCCTGCTTCCATTCTACCTAAACTAACAGGTAAGAGTTATGGGCGTCCGGAGCGGGGGGCAATGGGGGCACTTGCCCCCCCCTACAATTACCCCCCTCCATATAAATAAAGGGGCTAGATGGGCTGGCCTGGGGGTCATATTATGGCTTCCCCCCCCCCCCCCCCGGAAAAATGTCTACATACACCACTGGTAAGAGTGTAAAGAATAAGGGGAAGCCTTCCACATAATTGGTGACATGACTGTGAAGGCTTTCTCTCTGGTTCTGCTCGCTGCTACCCGGAAGTCCAGGTAGGATGGAATTAGGGGAACCATATTGCTCCCTTGAGTCATATTTATTGTTATTGCAGCCAAATCAGCTGTTCGATCAATAATTGGGTGGATATCAGGAGGTGTCCTGATGCTCCACATGTTTATATTGCTTTTGTTTTTTGAAACACGGCCGTGCATGTTGGTTATACCAGCTTATTCAGTGACTGCATTTTGCCAATACAATGCACTGGCTTAACACCACAGATGCAGCTGGAAAAGAGTGTACATTGTAAGGGCTCTTTCATGCTACAGATTAATATAAATTTCTTGGTGTTAATTTATGCCTGGACTCCTTTGCAGGGTTTTTTTCTAGAATTTTTTTTCGATAGAAATCTATGGATTGTTGTTAGATGATACCAGTGATTTCTTTTATTAATGTCAATGTAATCTTATTGTTTAGAATACCGTATGTGCGATTACATACAATTGTTTTTATTTATATATATATATATATATATATATATATATATATATATAATATATGTAGCATTTATCTCAAGAGAGTTTTTAGCTTGTGGTTTAAACCTTTGAGTGCCAGACGGGTACGGGATCCATTGCAAAGCAATGCATTCCATACCCCTCTGGCACTCAAAGGGTTAAAACTTTACTTTACCCAACTCTATATTCACCAATAAATAGATGAGTAAGTAAATAAAAATCTTATGATTTTACTCTAAAGTATTTCTTGATGCTTTGTTTCTAGCACTCTAATGGCAGTTTTGAAAATGAATCACCTGCGCCAATCAATTTTGAAAATGAATCACCTGCGCCAATCAATTTTGAAAATGAATCACCTGCGCCAATCAATTTAAAAAATGAATCCCCTGCGCCAATCAACATCAAAAATGAATCACCTGCGCCAATCAGTTTTGAAAGTGAATCGCCTGCGCCAATCAATGTCTCTTCATGGAAATTTTGAATAATTAAATTTAAGCCATAAGAAAAGGCCTGCACTTTCATATAAAAAAAAGCCTTTGTGGAGTCCTGTGATCTTGAAAACTTCATCCAAACTGTGAACATCGGGCTTCTAATATGCCATTTCTGGCAAACTTTTCTAATTAAAAAATGTGACATGTTTTGAAGTTACTTTTGTATATATGTGTTTATTTTGTATGCCTATGTATATACCTATAATTGTCTTTGGGACTGTTCTTCCCATCTTTAAAGTTAATATATATATATATATATATATATATCTGCAGGAAATAAATATGTTGCAGTTATGTAACATTTATTTTCTTTTGTACCTTATTTTGACTTGAGCTCTCGAACTCTCTAATTATTGAATCCTATATTCTAGTATGTCAGGTTGCTATTCTATTAACATGAAGAGGGATGCATACAGATACAATCTGTAGATTAACGTATCGGAATACTGCAGCAAACCCACATTGCTGAATAAAATGTTTTACAGAACTGTAGAATGTAATAATTTATTTGTTTTTGGTTGTTTCTTATTTTCAGTATGTAACTGAAAAAAAATCACAAACGCATCCAATTTAATAGATGGTTGTCTATATTACTGTTGCTGTTTCATTTATCAATGATTTTGTATTGTTCGTTTATCAGTGACTGAGTTGAAGGATACAACACACTGGAAATATGCTATTTCTGCATACTGGTTACAAAGCAATTAATTGACGACATCTCTAGTTGTCAGGAAATTAAATCAATGTGGAATGGGCATACATATACATCAAATTCATAGAAACATGCCTAAGAGGGGCTTTCTATGCAAAATGTCGCACTTAAGCTAATGCAGGGTTGGCTTAATAGGGAGATCTGCCAATGAGGCAACTATCTGATGAGAGTTGTTATGTAAGTGCAAACTATCATGGTATGCAATGTTTGAGCTGTGATCAATGTTAATAAAACACCTTTCAGCAGTGGATAGTACCCTTTTACTCAGGGGGATAAATCCTAATTATATATATATATATATATATATATATATATATATATATATATAAAATATATTTTTTTTACTGTCTCGTTAAAGAAATGAAACACTCTAAAAAAACAATCTCCACTTTAAATAAAATAATACTTTACAATGACAGTGGTCTACAGTGACCATAACAGAATTCCATGCTCTCTTATTAAACCATCTAGGAAGAAGATTGTCCCCTTCAGTTATCTGTCTGTCTTACAACCAGATTCCACATAGCCGTATCGTCAATCCACCTCGAGAGTATGCCTGCGTCTGTCGCAGTGTGGTTTCTGCATTCAGCACCTCCTCACAATAGGAGCACTCGTCCGGGTCAATACACAGAAGGGAGCCACTGCTTAATATTAAAACACACTTAATAAGTAGTCAAAGCCAACACGTATCACGGACAACACTTCCCACTTCCTCAGGGCTTACAGATGAATCCATTACACCATATTTTATACTCTATCCCTCTCATTCCCAGGGTGTCTCCTGTATCACACACACTGTTGCCCAGATTCTAGAGGTTTCCTCAGAGGAGTAATTGTCTGAATCTCACAGTACCTTGAGGCGGCTGGCCGAGCCGAGCGCATTGCGCATCCAGTGGCTCCAGCCGCATCCTTCCTTGGCACTCTGCCTCATGCTCTGAGTTGTGGCTTGGTCGTATCTAGTGCCCTGTTGGCTCAGCTGTCTCCTGGTCCCATGAGCGGCTCCTACTGTTTCTGCTGTCGGCAGAAGAGCACAACGGAGCAAGCGACAGCTACCAGAAACAGAAGCCTACTTCCATGTGATTCTCTTGAGATCGGTCCCACTGATGGGACAAGCAGTAGTCTGCAATGCCATAGGTTCACACCTGGGAGAAGCCAGACAAGAGGAACGCAACCAGGAGTAAGTCTGCCAGAGCCACAGGCCCACACCAGAAAGGATATCTAACTTCACGGAAGTTCCCACAAGAGGAGAGTCAGATAGAGCCACAGGGCAGCATCAGAATGAGTGGTCAGACAAGCCAGGGGTCATGCACGGAGCGGGTAGTCAGCCAGAGCCACAGGTTCGCACCAGAATGGTTGTCAAATGTGGTGCGACTCAACGACACAAGAAACAGGCTGACTGTAGGTGATTACCTGCACCTACCTTCCAAGTAGGGAGAGGGTATGGCTGTCTTCCCGTAATCTCAACCTCCAGGTCCCTTATAGAAGGCTGGCCCCTCGTTTTGTCGGCCCCTTTCGGGTCATTCGGAGAATCAACCCGGTGGCATACGCTCTGGAGATTCCTAGCACGATGAGAATCCACAATGTATTCCATGTGTCTCTGCTTAAACCATTGGTATGTAACAGCTATACTTCTACTATGGGTCACCCAGCCCCCATTCAGGTGGGAGATTATGACGAATATGAGGTACAGACTATTTTGGATTCCCAGAGAGTTAGGGGACGATTACAGTATTTGGTACACTGGAAGGGCGTATGGCCCTGAGGAACGCTCATGTGTTTCCTCTGAAGATCTACATGCTCCCATACCGATTCGAAAATTTCACTCCCGCTTTCCTGATAGACCATGCCCCGGTCCGCGAGGGGGGGTCTTTGGGGGGGGTACTATCATAGTACCTTGCGGTGGCTGGCCGAGCTAACCGCATTGCGCATCCAGCGGCTCCAGCCGCATCCATCCTTGGCACTCTGCCTCATGCTCTGATTCGTAGCTTGGTCGCGTCTAGTGCCCTGTCGGCTCAGCAGTCTCTTGGTCCCATGAGCGGCTCCTGCCGCTTCTGCTGTCGGCGGTCCGGCATGGCCGGTGACATCTATGGGTGCATGTCCAAAGGCATGGACATGCTCTCCATTTAAAGGGACAGCTACCTGAATGCTACTCCTCCTCTTCCTGTGATCTAACTACTTAAACTGCCTGGACACAGGGCTCGGTCGTCCTTTCGTTGGTGTCCAGTGCAGTTCTAGTTTTTGGTGTTCCATGCATTATCTGGCTTGTCGGACTACCCGATCTGGTGGTGACCTGTGGCTCTGTCCGACTATCCTCTCAGTGTATGACCCTTGGCTTAGTTTGACAACCATTCTGGTGCAGACCTGCAGCTCTCGCTGATTACCAGTTCCGTGTTTGACTCCTGGCTTGTCTGACTACCCATTCTGGTGTTGACCTGGGGCTCTGTCCACTGTGTATCCAGCATACAAACATTTCAGTGGATATCCTATCTGGTGCAAACCTGTGGCTCTGGCTGAGTATCCGCTCCGTGCATGACCCCTGCCTTGTCTGACCACCCATTCTGGTGCTGACCTGTGGCTCTATCTGACTATCCTCTTGTGGGGCCTTCCCTGAAGTTAGATATCCTTTCTGGTGCAGGCCTGTGGCTCTGGCAGACCTACTCCTGGTTGCCTTCCTCGTCTGGCTTCTCCCAGGCGCGAACCTGTGGCATTGCAGACTACTCCTTGTCCCATAACTGGGACCGATCTCAAGAGAATCACACGGTAGTTGTCGCTTGCTCCATTGTGCGCTTCTCTTCTATACCAATTGTTGTGATATTTCTGTTTCATTGTTGCTGCCTAATAAAGTTGGTGTTACCTAGTAGTACTTGTCCTGAGTTTTCTTACTGAACCGTGACACTGAAGGGGAGGATGATTAGGATGAATATGAAGATATGGACTCTTCCTACTCCTATGAGGACTCCTATGAAGTTGACCCCCTTTCCTCTGCTGAGGGACTCGTCAGAGCTGTTTTGGAGACCCTTCAGGCCGCTGACACCTATGCTGAGGGGTCTTCTCCTACAGATGTCTTCCAGAGGTATAATTAATCTGTGCTATGTTTTCCCCTTAATGGCACTTTTGACCAGATACTTCTGGATGAGTGGAAATCTCCAGACAAACGGTTCTCTAAAATTGTATCCTTTTTCTGAGGCAGCTTTAGCTCAGTGAACCTCTCTTCCAACTATTGACCCTCCTGTCTCCAGGTTGACAAAAACTACTGTTTTGCCCTTGTCAGATGCAGCTGGTCTTAAAGATCTTGCAGATAAGAAACTGGATTCTATTCTCAGGGCCAACTTTGCTCCCACTTGTGCAGTAATTAGACCCATCTTTGTGTCTGCCTGGGTTAATACGGCTGTTGCTCTTTGGGATGAACAGCTTATGGAAACTGTATGTGCTAAGATTTCCAAGGATGACTTGTTGGTCCTTTTGGCAAAGATTAAAGAGGCCAAAGGTTGTGTCCGATGTTCTTTTTGAAGCTGTCAGGCTGTCTGACAAAGTGTCTGTTGCTGTGCGATGCATTTTGTGGCTTAAGATGTAGTCCGTGGATCAATCCTCCAAAAAGGCACTGGTTTCTTTGCCTTTTTAGGGCAAGTCCCTATTTGGACCTGAACTAAAGCAGATCATTAATGATGCTACTGAGAGCAAGAGCACTGTGTTGCCTCAGATGTCGTCTAAATGTCCAACGATGGGGAGGAAACTGCCTCTTTTTCATCGCCGCCAAACAGAGGTCCAAAGGCTGCAAGCTTAACAACCAAATGTGCCTCTTTTCAAATGCCTGGGTATCCTTGGTAGTGGAACAGTGGGTTTTGCGGTTAATCTTAGAAGGGTGCCAAATAGATTTTGCATCCCTTCCAACAATTTATTTCTTTTTGTCTAGAGTGCCGAAAGAGCCAGAGAAGGTTCGGCTGTTTTGGGAAACAGTAGACTCACTGCTAGCCAAGCAGATTCTGATCCCAGTTCCTCCCACAGAGTGTGGTTCAGGTTTTTAACTCCAACCTCTTTGTAGTCCCAAAGGATAAAGGTGGCTGTCATCCCATCAAGCTGTTTCTGTGATTGTGATTAAACAGCCATGACAAAATTTGAATGTGAGTATATTTCTGATATTTATACTCCGGTTGTTGGTCATGATATCTACACTGTGAGACTCTCCGCTTTCTCTCTTGTGTTTTCTGGTCATCCCATCCTGCACCTGAAGTGTCTTAACCAATATTTGGTTACTACGCCTTTCAAGATGGAATTTTTATATTCATTCTGTTATCACAGCGATGTGCACTGTAGAGTATCTGGCATCTCTAAACCTTCAGGATGCATATCTTCACATCCTCATCCACCCAGACAGCCAGCACTCTTTGCTTTTTGCATATGTATTGGGACACTACCATTTCTGCCATTTGGCCTGGCTTCTGCAGCCCAAGTGTTTACCATGGATCATGAGGGCCTTAGAGGCCTTCATTCACAACAGGGGCATTTCCATAATGCCATATTTGGATAATCTCTTGATCAAAGCTCCCTCAGAGGAGCTTCTGGCCCTGCACATCCAAGATTGTGCCTGGCTTCTGGTCCACCACATATGGATTCTGGACAGACTGAAGTGCTCTCCAGTACCTTTAGAGGAACTGGTGTGCATGGGGATGAGGTTCAACACCAGACAAGGGAAAGTTTTCCTCTTAGAGCAGAAGATCTTCCTGCTGGAGGTGGTGTCTCTGGATCTGGAGTGGTCCTTTACCACATTCAAGGTGTATATGAGCATTTTGGGCAATTCAGTGTCAACACTAGAAGCAGTGTCCTACCCTCAGGCACAAATGAGGGAGCTTCAGTGGCATGTCCTGCAGAGCTGGCCGGGGATTCTGGACCACCTTGATCAGTAGATCACTTTCCCTGGAGGCCCTCAGGTGCCTCCAGTTGTGGATTTGTCGGCTCAACCTGGAACAGGGGAAACCATTATTGACAGACTCTAATCATGACAGATGCCAGCCTGAGAGGCTGGGGTGAGGTGCTGGACCACCTAGGGGTCAAGGGCAGGTGGTCTCTTCACTCCTTTAGTGTGCTAGAACTCAGGGTGATTCATCTGGCCATATTGTACAGGACCTCACAATTAAGTCAGACAATGCCACGGCCATGGCATACATAAACCGTTACTCGAAGTGCTGTAGCCTCATTCAAGGTATAGTATATTCTAGGCTGGGCAGAGGCCCACATTCCAGCCATCTCTGCTATGCACATTCTAGCAGTAGAAAATGTACTGGGGGACTTCCTAAGTCACCAATATGTGGATTATGGAGAGTGGGAACCTTATCCAGAAGGAAAGGTGATCAATGCAGGCTACAATTGCCAGCATTTTTAATAAAGCCCATATAACATATGTGTCACATGTTATATGGGCATTCTTCTTCTTTTTTTGGTTAAAGCGGAACTACCACCCCATAGCAACATGGCCCCACATAATTCCGCATCTTCCGACTAGCTGCTCAGTAGTGCTAGTCGCCATAATTATTACCACGTTAAAGAGAATTCGCCATTGTTCCGGGGCTGACAGGTAGGATGGAGCGCAGACCTCTTTCCATAGTGACGTCTGCCCGACTGCGCTGTCAGTCCCTTTTGGAGCCGAATGGCTCCTAGCAACACCTCCTAGAGCCAGCTGGGACTGACAGTGCAGACGTCACTATAGAAAGATGTCTGCCTCTCTGTCCTGCCCGTCAGCCCCGGATCTATGGTGAATTCTCTTTAACGTGGTAATAATTCTGGCAACTAGCGCTACTGAGCAGCTAGTCTCCAGATGGGGAATTATGTGGGGCCACGTTGCAATGGGGTGGTATTTCCGCTTTAAATGTATTACATGTATTGTTCAGATCTCGATGGGGGCACTAGGACCCCTCCTGACACCCCCTAACATGGATCACCAATCCAGGAGGATAGATATTCCATGTGACGACTTGTGGCAAATTAAAATGGTGAAGGAAAGCACTATAATTCGAATTTCAAAGAGAGGGGGTTATTATGTCAAAAGGGGGGACTATATGTCAGACTTCTATGCTGTATACTGTATTCAGCTTTTGTTTGTACAACGATGGTTTTGAAACAGTCATTGTGGCTTCTACACCTCAACTCTGAGATGCAGGATTACCGACAGAAAATGTAACCACAAAACAGGCGCTAATACTGAGCGTCAGTAATAGAATGTTACTTGGACATTGTTTTTAGTTGTTTCCTATTGGATTTTTTTTATACTGGCAGTGCGTATAATTACCGCTGATTTTGTATTCACAAGTCGGGTAATATGATACTAAAACCTGACTTAAAAAAAACACACAATGCCTTTTGGTTTTTTGGGGGGGGGGTTTAGCATTGGTAATAGAATCAAGCCCCAGATCTGATATATTTTCTTGAAGGTTGTCTTGTAGTTTCCAGCTGCTGGAATATTTCAGATGTCTGGAATTCCAGTCTGCTATTGTATTGGAAAGGCATGGAAGCTATTTTGCTTGGATGGAAATATTCCTGTCTAGACAGATTTGCCAGAATTCTTTGGCCAAATTGGTCAAGATGTTCTGGCGCCTCCTAGATCATTGATGTATCTGACTGCTGACTCACTGTCCATTTTGAGAAGAATGTAGCAGTTCTCAGTATCTTTCGTTAGACTTCTGATCACGAACGAGCCTGCTAACATTTCTAAACAACTGATGTGTAAAGCCCATGGTGAGATCTCCACAAGGACCTCCCCAGCCCATATTGCTGTCATCTGTTTCTATAATTATTTCTGGAGACATTCTGAAAATTGTTCTGCAATTTCAGGCTTTCATATGATTTAACCGCCATTCTAGTCCTTCCTTTGCTTCTACAGACAGAGGAATCATATTCATAGATCCCAGATCCCTTTGGCGGTGAAGGAATTTCAGCCTTTCGAGGGCTTTGTAACGCAAGGGGCCTGGAAAGATTGCTTGAATTAAAGCCTACAACAGTCCTACAATTCTCACTATTGATCTCGGCAAAATGAGAGCTTTTCTTTATAGTATTATAATACTTTTTAGTTTCTTTTTGGGTAAAAGAAGGGATTTGTTCTGTGAATCGATCACAACACCCAAAAGTTCTGTCCACTGTTGAAGGATAGATTTCTCCCAATTTATGATGAAACCTAACTGGGTGAGTAATTAAATCACCAAGTGTAAGTGTTATCAATATGGTCGATATCTCTTGTTTTATGATGAGTAAATCATCAAAATATATTATTATGCGTATTCCCCTGCTGTCACGGTTAGTACAAATGAGATCTTGACAGATACTGTTAAGTAACACAATTTTATTGAAAACAATGAAATGGTAATACTATATATATATATATATATATATATATATATATATATATATATATATACACACAGTATGAGCAACACAAAACCGTGCAAGCAACACTTTGCAGATAGGAGACTGCTTCAGTGTGGTGCTGTACGTAGACCCCAGATAGGGAATGGCAGGCCTGCGCAGGTCCACACCTGCACAGAGTAACAAAACATGGAGAGAGGTAGGCCACCGCATGTCACGGTTTTTTAGGACTCTCAGACCAAATAAGTGACAATAAAATACACTTTATTAAAGTGAATAGGGCACAAGTACGCCCTCTAGAGGCAGTAGGTAATACACAGATAAGTAAACTGAGATATTTACAATGGTAATAGCACAAAAGACATAAATGCAAAACAGTATGCACTAGGATGATATTGACCCCCAAGGGGTTAATGTCCATATAACAGTCTGTCTCAGATGTGGAGGTTTGACACGCCCTGGATGTTAAAAGGGCTGTGCTGTATAGATAGAGTTCATCAAGTGCCGAGGATAGAGCTGCCTTGCCAAGGTGTTGGATAGTAAGCAGAAAGGGAATCAACTTAGCCCCCACGGGCGTAGTTACAGGAACTGCTTTCGTTTGTGCAAGTGCCAATAGCCCCCACGAGCGTAACGGAAACCGGTCGGCGGTGCAAGAGCTAACAGCCTCCTTAAGTGTAATCGAATGCTGGAATAAGAGAGCAAGAGCCACTAGCCCCCTCGGGCGTAGCACCGGATAAGCCAACACTGAAGCCTTTCTGCCAACACTCTGTGTCAAATGATATCGTTGGTAGCCAATACCGGAGAGCCTTAATCGCCCAAACGGCCCAACTATGTGAGCACTCTGCAATGGTGGACTAGAGTTGCCGACGGAGAGTGGCCAACTCAGCAGCAGTATCACGGGTAACGAGGCTCGTACAGGAGATAGCGAGAGTGAATTCGAGGCAGCACTGCAAGAGTTAAAATGCACGTTTACTCGAGGCTTCAGCGTTACTGCAAGGCTCTGCACAGAGAGGAAGGCCCACAGCATACACACAACTCTGCACAAAGAACGAGGCACAGCACTAAATCGAGGGAGGCACCAGGCAAGGCAGTCACTCTGATGAGGGCAGCAGAGACTGGAAATGTCGCGGCGGCGACAACTGAAATGCAGGTCACTGGAACAAGCTGGAAGTCGATCTTCGGAGCAGGAAGTCAGCCGGGCCGGGTCGGAGCACGTAGGAGGCAGTCATACAAGCCGGGTCATACACGAGCAGGAACGTCAGTCTAGCTGGGTCAGGATCCAAGGGTGGTACGCAGACGAGCCGGGTCATACACAAGCAGGTACACTGGAGAATGGTCAGGACAAGCCGAATCGGTACACAGGAACTCAGAATACAGGAACACAGCAACAGCATTACTGGCTCAGGAACACCCCGAAAGGGCATCTGACAGATGTGATAGCCAGGTATAAAAAGGTCATCAGGAGGCGGGTCAAACTCAGTTAGCAAATCAGTGCCAGCCACAACTGAGAGTGACAGAAATCACAGGCACTGTGATAGTACCCCCCTCTCAAAGACCCCCTCTCCCAGCCTGAGGTCTGGGTTTCAAAGGATATTTAGAGTGAAAGCTGCGTACTAATCTCGGAGCATGGAGATCCCCCTGATCAACCCAAGAACGTTCCTCAGGGCCATAGCCCTTCCAATGAACCAAATATTGCAGCTTTCCTCTAAATCTCCTGGAATCAATAATACTCTGGACTTCATATTCTTCTTGGCCCTGGACGTCCACCGGCCCAGGAATCACTGGCGTAGTAGTATAACGATTGCACACCAAGGGTTTCAGGAGTGACACGTGGAACACATTATGAATGTGCATAGAGGGTGGAAGCTCCAGAGCATAAGAAACCGGATTAATCTTGCGGATAATCTTAAATGGACCAATGAACCGGGGAGCCAGTTTATTGGATGGCACTTGTAAATTGAGGTTTCTGGATGACAGCCATACCCTGTCTCCAACCTGAAATGAGACCGCTGGAAGGCGTCTGCGATTAGCGTGCCTTTGCTGCCGCCTGAAAGACTGACTGAGGGACCTCTGAACCTGTGCCCAAGTGGAACGAAATCGTGCCAAATGCTCGTCAAGAGCAGGAATCTGCTGCGCCTGAAAGGAGTCCGGGAGCAGACAAGGCTGGAAACCATAATTCACAAGAAACGGGGAGCTCCCGGACGATGAGTTAACCGCACAGTTTCTGGCAAACTCTGCCCATGGCAACAGGTCAGCCCAATTATCATGATGATCAGTGACAAAGCAGCGCAGGAACTGTTCCAGTCCCTGATTGGCACGCTCAGCGGCCCCATTCGTCTGGGGATGGTAGGCAGAGGAAAATGACAATTGGATGCCCATCTGACCACAAAATGCCCTCCAGAACCTAGACACGAACTGGCTCCCACGGTCGGAGACAATCACTCTGGGCACTCCGTGCAGACGGAACACCTCTCTGGCAAAAACTATAGCCAATTCCTGAGCCGATGGAAGGCCAGTCAGAGGCACAAAATGTGCCATCTTAGAGAATCTACCACCATAAGAATGAACGTGTAACCTCTAGATGCCGGTAGTTCTTCCAAGAAGTCAATGGATATATGAGACCACGGACGGTCTCCGTTAGGCACTGGTTGCAATAAGCCCACAGGGAGATGCCTAGGGGTCTTGGCACGGGCACAAGTGGTACAAGCTGCCGTAAAGGCGGCGCAGTCAGCTCTCAACGTAGGCCACCAAAATAACTGCGAGAGGGACCATACTAGTTGGTCCCTACCAATATGCCCAGCCGCTTTAGAGGCGTGATAAGTCTCCAACAGACGGACACGGAATGACTCATCTACGAAACACTTCCCCACTGGGGTTTCAGGAGGTGCCCGTGATTGTGATGCCAGTATCTCTTCCCCTAGTGGCGAGGTTATGGTGGTACGAATAGTAGCCAGGATCTGATCTGGCTGAATGATGGGTACCGGTACTTCCTCCCTCTCAGTGTCAGAGGCGAACTGACGTGACAACGCATCAGCCTTGATATTCTTTGAACCAGGAAGATAGGATACTAGGAAATTGAACCGGGACAAAAACAGCGCCCACCTGGCCTGTCTAGAAGACAGCCTTTTGGCCTCAGAGAGATAGGTTAAATTCTTATGGTCGGTAAGAATTAGTACTGGAGTCTGAGTGCCCTCCAAGAGGTGTCGCCATTCCTTAAGTGCAAGTATGATGGCCAACAGTTCTCTGTCGCCAATCTCGTAATGACTCTGGGCGCTGGACAATTTCTTAGAGAAGAACCCACAAGGCATTAAAGTGCCACCTCCCACAGGACGTTGGGAGAGCACCGCCCCAACCCCAACCTCTGAAGCATCAACCTCCAAAGTAAACGGCAGGGAGGGATTAGGGTGGGACAGTATAGGAGCAGATGCAAAGGCAGATTTCAGGGTAACAAATGCGTTTTCAGCTGCCTCAGACCACTGAGAGGGAGAAGCGCCCTTATGAGTCAACTCTGACAGTGGTTTTACAATCGTAGAAAAGTTCTTGATGAACTTCCTATAATAGTTCGCAAAACCTAGGAATCGTTGAATGGCCTTTAACCCCTTAGGCCGAGGCCAGTGCAGAACCGCTGCCAACTTTTCCTGATCCATGGCAATGCCACTTTTGGATATTACGAACCCCAGGAACGGTACTTGAGATGTATGGAGTTCGCATTTTTCTAGTTTACAGAATAACTTGTGCTTACGAAGTCGGAGCTGGACTTCAGAGACATCTTTAATATGTTGAGCAAGGTTAGCAGAGTGAATCAGTATATCGTCTAGATATACTACCACACAGGACTGGAGCAAGTCATGTAAAATATCGTTAATCAATTCCTGAAATACTGCAGGCGCATTGCATAAGCCGAATGGCATCACCAGATATTCATAATGCCCTGTTCTGGTATTAAACGCATTTTTCCACTCGTCACCCTCTTTAATTCTGACTAGATTATAGGCGGCTCGCAAATCAAGTTTAGTAAAGATCGAAGAGCCCTTTAATCTGTCGAATAATTCTGTAATAAGTGGAATGGGATAGGCGTTCTTGGGCATCAGCTTATTCAGCCCACGGTAGTCAATGCAAGGCCTGAGTTCCCCATTCTTCTTTTTGACAAAAAAAAATCCGGCACCAGCCGGAGATGTAGATTTACGAATGATTCCCCTTTCCAGGGCATCTGTGATGTACTCCTGCATCACCTTATTTTCCTCACATGACAGGGGGTAAGTACGTCCCCTGGGGGGCACAGCACCTGGAGGCAAATCAATGGCACAATCGTATGGCCTATGGTCAGGTAATGCGCTGGCCTCTCCTTTGCTAAACACGTCACTGAATTGCCCATATTCTGTTGGCACAGCTGGAGAGGTACACATAATCTTAACAGGAAGGGAGAGACAATTCTTGTTACAGTACTCAGACCAAGAGTTAACTTCACACCTTTGCCAGTCGAATTGGGGATTGTGTGTTTGTAACCATGGGAACCCCAAAATAACTGAATGATGCGGGGAACGAATGATCTGAAATTGTATCTGCTCCCTGTGACAAGCCCCCACAGTCATTGTCACTGGGATTGTCTCGAACGTAATGAAAGCAGGATCCAGGGGTCTGCCATCAATGGTCTCTATAGCCACAGGAGAGTCCTTTTTACATAACGGAATGCCCTGCAACTCAGCAAAGGACTGATCCATGAAGTATCCGGCTGCCCCGGAGTCCACCAATGCTAGGACTTCTATGACCTTATCAGCCCAAGCAAATGCCACCTGGATGGTGGGTTTAGTGGTGCCAGTATCTAGGGACTTTTAACACCACCTAGGGCCTGTCCCCCAAGGTACCCTAGGTGCGTTCGTTTCCCGGCCTTACAGGACAATTGCGTAATACATGACCCGGTTTGCCACAGTATAGGCATAAGCCTTGCCTTCTACGATACAGCTTCTCCTCCTTCGTGAGCTTAGTAAAACCTACTTGCATAGGTTCAGTGCTGTCAGCTGTTCGCTCAGGTAGAACGGGTGGTGTGGGTGGGTTAATGAACTGGTTCTGGCCATAACTCTTTGCTTTAGCCCTCTTAGCCAAGCGTCTCTCCCGGATGCGAGAGTCTATCAACATGACATAGTTAATGTACTCATCCAGCTCGCTGGGTACATCTCGAGCTGCTATCTCGTCCTTAATCTGTTCAGCAAGACCCTGAGTAAAGGCAGCAAGTAAGGCCTCATCGTTCCAGCCTACCACTGCTGCCAAGGTCCGGAATTCGATAGCATACTCGCCCAGAGTGCGTTCGCCCTGCTGAATCTCCATCAGCCTTTTGGCAGCAGAGGCAGACCTGCCAGGAACCTCAAACACACGTCTGAACTTCACCACGAAATCTCTAAAGTTCAGTGTGCAGGGTCTGGCATTCTCCCATAACGGATTTGCCCATGCCAAAGCTTTGCCCGTCAACAGAGATATCATAAAGCCGACCTTGCTACGGTCATTCGGAAATGCCTGGGGTGCCAACTCCAAAAATATCTCCAACTGGTTAATAAAACCTCTGCATAGGGAGGGTTCGCCATCATATCTTAGGGGTAACGGTACCGCTGCCGTTAACCCTCTAGTGTTAGCACTGGGAGATACAGAGGGATTCCCCGGTGTCACGACTGGGGGGACCACCGGATTAGGATCAGACTTGTCCAAATGTACTGTACGTTCAAGTAACGTTTGTAGAGCCAGTGCCAATTGGTCCAGGCGCTGCTCATAGACATCCATTCTCCAGTGGATGTTCTGAGTATTACTTTCACCCTTACCGTCTGAGGTCATGGCCCTTTCGTACTGTCACGGTTTTTTAGGACTCTCAGACCAAATAAGTGAAAATAAAATACACTTTATTAAAGTGAATAAGGCACAAGTACGCCCTCTAGAGGCGGTAGGTAATACACAGATAAGTAAACTGAGATATTTACAATGGTAATAGCACAAAAGACATAAATGCAAAACAGTATGCACTAGGATGATATTGACCCCCAAGGGGTTAATGTCCATATAACAGTCTGTCTCAGATGTGGAGGTTTGACACGCCCTGGATGTTAAAAGGGCTGTGCTGTATAGACAGAGTTCATCAAGTGCCGAGGATAGAGCTGCCTTGCCAAGGTGTTGGATAGTAAGCAGAAAGGGAATCAACTTAGCCCCCACGGGCGTAGTTACAGGAACTGCTTTCGTTTGTGCAAGTGCCAATAGCCTCTACGGGCGTAACGGAAACCGGCCGGCGGTGCAAGAGCTAACAGCCTCCTTAAGTGTAATCGAATGCTGGAATAAGAGAGCAAGAGCCACTAGCCCCCTCGGGCGTAGCACCGGATAAGCCAACACTGAAGCCTTTCTGCCAACACTCTGTGTCAAATGATATCGTTGGTAGCCAATACCGGAGAGCCTTAAGCGCCCAAACGGCCCAACTATGTGAGCACTCTGCAATGGTGGACTAGAGTTGCCGACGGAGAGTGGCCAACTCAGCAGCAGTATCACGGGTAACGAGGCTCGTACAGGAGATAGCGAGAGTGAATTCGAGGCAGCACTGCAAGAGTTAAAATGCACGTTTACTCGAGGCTTCATAGTAACATAGTAACATAGTAAATTAGGTTGAAAAAAGACACAAGTCCATCAAGTTCAACCTTCGCTTCATACCTCAGTAACTAAGAATTTTATAGCTTTCCTGCTACCAATTAAATTAGTCTTTATCAGACCTTCCTGATCTGCCTACTGATAAACAGTATAACTCTGTATGTTCCCTTTTGAAAGAAATGTATCTAATCTTCTCTTAAATGTGTCCATTGTATCTGCCATAACTACCTCCCTGGGCAATGAATTCCACAATTTGACAGACCTTACCGTAAAAAAACCCTTCCTCTGCTGAAGTTTAAACCTCCTTTCCTCTAATCTCAAGAGGTGTCCCCTGGTCACCTGAGCAGGCCTTGGAATAAATAGCTCACCGCAGAGATCCTTGTATTGACCTCTCATATACTTGTACAATGTGATAAGGTCTCCTCTTAGTCGTCTTTTCTCTAGAGTAAATAAACCAAGTTTGTTTAGTCGTTCCTCATATGTCAAGTCCTCCATTCCCTTAATTAATTTTGTTGCTCTCCGCTGTACCCTCTCTAGTTCTAGTATATCCTTTTTCAGAACCGGTGCCCAAAATTGCACTGCATACTCAAGGTGAGGTCTTACCAATGATTTGTATAATGGCAAAATAATGTTATCCACTCTTGCTTCAATACCTCTTTTTATGCAAGACAGGACTTTGTTTGCCTTTGCTACTGCTGTTTGACACTGGTCACTGTTTCCAAGTTTGTAGTTGACAAGGATACCCAGGTCTTTTTCTAGCAACGAGTCACCTAAAATTATTCCATTAAGTTTATAAGTAGCCTTGGGATTGTTTCCTCCCAAATGCATGACTTTACACTTCCCCACATTAAACTTCATATTCCACATGTTTGCCCAATTTGACATTCTATGTAAGTCCCTCTGTAAAGAGAATATATCCTGTTCTGAATTAATGACTTTGCATAATTTAGTATCATCTGCAAATATTGATATTTTACTTTCTATATCTATTTCCAGGTCATTTATAAACATGTTAAAAAGCAGCGGACCCAATACTGAACCCTGAGGTACTCCACTCTCCACTTTAACTATACTGGAGAATTTTCCATTTACAACCACACACTGTTCCCTATCCTTCAACCAGTTTTGTATCCAATTGCAAAGGTTATCTCCTAGCCCCAATTTCCTTATTTTATACACCAGCCTTCTGTGTGGTACTGTATCAAATGCCTTTGCAAAGTCTAGATATACTACATCTACTGCCTTGCCATTGTCAAGGTTGCTGCTTACCTCCTCATAGAAGCTGAAAAGATTAGTTTGGCATGACCTATTCTTCATAAAACCATGTTGATTTGTGCTAATGATCTTATTTTTTGTGTTGTAATCCTGAATATAGTCCCTTATTATGCCTTCTAATAGTTTTCCCACTACAGAGGTCAAACTCACTGGTCTATAATTCCCAGGTTCTGTTTTAGTTCCCTTCTTAAATAGAGGCACTATGTTAGCTCTTCGCCAATCCTGTGGCACTGAGCCTGTGGTAATAGAATCTTTAAAGAGTAAATATAGGGGTTTTGCTAACACTGCACTGAGTTCCTGAAGAACCCTTGGATGTATACCATCAGGACCCGGTGCTTTGTCGGTCTTAATTTTGTTCAGTCTTCCCATGACATCTCCTTGAGTTAACCCAATATCTATTAATTGTATTGTTTTATTTGATACTTGCGGAGGCTCTTCTACCATTCCTTGCTCCCTTGTATATACTGATGCAAAGAAAGTGTTTAAAACATCAGCCTTTTCCTTATCCTCACTAACCAACTCACCCATCTCATTTTTGAATGGTCCAATGCACTCCCTCTTAAGTTTTTTGCTATTTATATATTTAAAAAACTTTTTTGGATTAGTCTTGCTTTCCCTTGCAATTCGAGTTTCATTATCTATTTTTGCTACCCTAATTGCCTTTTTGCAATCTTTGTTGCTCTCCCTGTATTTTAAGAAAGATTGTTCAGTTCCTTCTGACTTAAATAATTTGAATGCTTTTTTTTTCCTTGCCATTTCCTTCTTTACATGTGCAGTTAACCACATTGGCTGTGACTTACTTCTTTTGCACTTGTTCCCCATTGGTATATACAGTTGGGTACATTTCTGCAACCTAAATTTGAATTCTGACCATTTTTCCTCAGTATTTTTGCCTTTAAATAACATATCCCAGTCTATGCATTGCATTGAGGCCCTTAACAATTTGAAGTTTGCTTTTTTAAAATTAAGAGTTTTGGTTGAACCTATACTTTTTTGCTTTGCCAGACAGATCTCAAATGTAACCATGTTGTGATCACTGTTTCCCAAATGTTCTCTTACCTTAATATTGGATACCATTTCTGTGTTATTAGTGATCACTAGGTCCAATACATTGTTATTTCTTGTCGGCGCTCCCACCATTTGTGACATGTAGCTTTCATGAAGCGTGTTCAAAAACCTGCTACCCTTAGCACTCTGACAGGTCTCATTTTTCCAGTTGATATCTGGATAATTAAAATCTCCCATAATTATAGTATGCCCAAACTGGGCAGCTTTCCTCATTTGCAATAGCAGTTGGGCCTCATCATTGTCATCGATATTTGGTGGTTTGTAGCATATGCCCACCAACAACTTTTTTTTACCTTTCACACCACATTTAGTCTCGATTTCTACCCACATGGACTCCACAGTTTGGCCAGTTTCCTCACTAATATCACCTCGCAAAACTGGATTTAGCTCTGTTTTCAAATATAAACACACACCTCCACCTTTTCTATTAATTCTGTCTCTTCTAAACAGGGAATAGCCCTCTATATTTACAGTCCAGTCATGTGCATCGTTCCACCATGTTTCTGTTATTCCAATTATGTCCAATTGCTCATTAACCGCCAGCAATTCTAGTTCTCCTATTTTATCTACCATACTTCTTGCATTTGCTAGCATACAATTGATTTTGAAGTCTTTACATATATTAATCCCTACATGCCTTTTTTCTTCACCTTCATTTACTAGGAGTTCCTCCCTACTGACTAAATTTCTCCCCACCCTTTCTCCACCCCCCTGGTCATTTACTTGGACCCAGTTCCTATCTGCTCTATCTACCCCATTTTTGCTATCTATACCCACCCCCCCCCTTTCCTAGTTTAAAAGCTCCTCCAAGCTTCCTAGCATTCTCTCCCCTAACACAGAGGCTCCTCTACCATTTAGGTGCAATCCATCTCTTCCATATAGATTGTACCCAAGAGCAAAGTCTGCCCAGTGTTCTAAAAACCCAAAACCCTCCTTCCTACACCATTGCTTGAGCCATGCATTAAGCTCCCTGAGCTCCCTCTGCCTACCTGCACTGGCGCATGGCACAGGTAGTATTTCAGAAAATACTACCTTAGAGGTCCTTGCCTTAAGCTTGCACCCTAAATCCCTGAAATCATTCTTTAGGGACCTCCATCTTCCTCCTATTTTGTCATTGGTTCCAATATGTACCAAGACAGCTGGATCACTTCCAGCCCCTCCCAATAATCTGTCAGCCCTGTCCGCAACATGCCGAACCCGAGCACCCGGGAGACAGCATACTGTTCGGCATTCACGTTCCTGGCGGCAGATTACCCTATCTACCCTCCTAATAATAGAGTCCCCTATTACCACCACCTGCCTTGGTTTCTGCCTGCTCTGCATCCCATCTAGCCTGGAAGGAGGACTGTTCCCCTGGCTGCTAGAGGAATCAGCCCTCTCCAGTGTTGCCAATTCTGAGCAATTCTCATCAACATCTTCACACAATCTTGCAAATCTGTTGGACTGAGTCAACTCAGAACTGGCCTTCCTCTTCCTCTGCCCACTACCTCCCCTCCTTACTGTTACCCAGCATCCTACCTGTCGCTCCTCATCTACAACTCCACCCTCTTCACCACTAACCCCACATACTACCTGCTCTGTGAGTTCTAAACTCCTTTCCAGGTTACCAATGTCTCGCAATGTTGCAATATTTCTCTCCAAATCCAATATCTTAGACTCTAAAGAGAAAATATGCTCACACTTGGCACAGCGGTATGACCCCTGGAACGATTGCTCCAAGTGTTCAAACATGTGACAAGATGTGCACTGCGTGAGATTGGCTAACCTGCTATCACTCATGCTTGGTTTTACAATTAAAATAGCTTTATATTATCCTCTAATGCTCACTATATGGTAAGTAACCAACCTTAAATGCAATAAATCCTTTGAAATGATAGTCACCAGATTCCTTCCAACTCTTCACCTGGAACCAGTCACTTTCAACAGCAGTCTCACAGAGCTAATGGACTGTATTTATAGTAACTAACAGCCAGGTGAAATCCCTTAGCAATCAGCCCTAATCACACAGGTCAGAGAAAAATCCAATAAACAATTTTTTTTTTTTTAACTCTTGCAATACCCACACAATTTTTTTTTTTTTTTTTTTTTTTTTTTTTAAACCTTAATAGAATACCAATAAAACACCAAACACACTTATGTACTTAACCAGATTCCTTCTAACTCTTCACATGGAACCAGTCCCTTGTAATAGCAGTCCCCTGTCTTTGAATTCCCCCTGTTTTAAATTCCAGCACTTACCACCCTTCTGCACTTGAATTCCCCCTGTTTTAAATTCCAGCACTTACCACCCTTCTGCACTTGAATTCCCCCTGTTTTAAATTCCAGCACTTACCACCCTTCTGCACTTACACACGGATGCAAGATTCACACGTTCAAGTATTCACTATGTATCTGCTATTTAATCCAGGGATCCACCAATTACAAACACAGCAATTAGTCACTCCCACCACACCAGACTTCAATTATTTGCTTCTCTCACAGTAAGGAGAGGGAAAACAAAACACAAAGATTTGTTTTTAACCTCTTCCTTACCACACTACACCACACACAATATACTTATTGTATTTTTGCAGCAGGTATCCAACTCAGTCTTCCAGGGCACAGGTCACTGATCAGCGTTACTGCAAGGCTCTGCACAGAGAGGAAGGCCCACAGCATACACACAACTCTGCACAAAGAACGAGGCTCAGCACTAAATCGAGGGAGGCACCAGGCAAGGCAGTCACTCTGATGAGGGCAGCAGAGACTGGAAATGTCGCGGCGGCGACAACTGAAACGCAGGTCACTGGAACAAGCTGGAAGTCGATCTTCGGAGCAGGAAGTCAGCCGGGCCGGGTCGGAGCACGTAGGAGGCAGTCATACAAGCCGGGTCATACACGAGCAGGAACGTCAGTCTAGCCGGGTCAGGATCCAAGGGTGGTACGCAGACGAGCCGGGTCATACACAAGCAGGTACACTGGAGAATGGTCAGGACAAGCCGAATCGGTACACAGGAACTCAGAATACAGGAACACAGCAACAGCACTACTGGCTCAGGAACACCCCGAAAGGGCATCTGACAGATGTGATAGCCAGGTATAAAAAGGTCATCAGGAGGCGGGTCAAACTCAGTTAGCAAATCAGTGCCAGCCACAACTGAGAGTGACAGGAATCACAGGCACTGTGATACCGCAGGTCCGCACCTGCACAGACTAACGAAACATGGAGCGAGATATCTGAGCCTCAGAACCACACCTGAAGGTACCCCAAAAGGTCGGAAGGCAACCAGCCACAGGCCTACACCTGAATGGATATCAGACTAATGGAAGAAATACAGAGAATAGTCAGATAGAGCCACAGGTTGGCACCAGAATGGATAGTCAAGCAAGCCAAGGGACAATACGCAACAGGTAGTCAGCCAGAGCCGCAGGTCCGCACCAGAATGGTTATCAGACTATGCCAAGGTCATACATGGAGTAGATAGACAGACAGAGCCACAGGTCAGTACCAGAAAGGGTAGTCAGACAGGCCAAGGGTCATACACGGAGCAGGTAGTCAGCCAGAGACACAGGTCTACACTAGAATGGTTATCAGACTATGCCAAGGTCATACACGGAGTGGATAGTCAGACAGAGCCACAAGTCAGCACCAGAATGGGTAGTCAGATAGGCCAAGGGTCATACACTGAGCAGGTAGTCAGCCAGAGACACTGGTCTGCACCAGAATGGTTATCAGACTATGCCAAGGTCATACACGGAGTGGATAGACAGAGCCACAGGTCAGCACCAGAATGGTTAGTCAGACAGGCCAAGGGTCATACACTAAGCAAGTAGTCAGACAAGCCAGGTAATACACAGGAACAAATGCTAGGAACTGCACTGGACACCAACAAAAGGACAAATGAGCCCTGTGTCCAGGCAGTATATAAATGCCTGCCCCCAGTAAGAGGAGGAGCCAGGAGTGGGTGACTGCCCCTTTAAAATGGAGTGCACGTCTGTCTTCCTGGATCTTCGCCTGTATGACGCTACCCAGCAACGGCCGGGCCATCTATAGGGAAGCGACTGGAGTCGCGAGACAGAATGTGGTTGAGTCGCCAAGAGGAAGGATGCGGCCGCATGAAATGAGGTTATGCCCTGTGGCGCTCGAGCGAGCCACCATCTCTAACACCTGCTTCTCAGGAAATAAATTGTTTCATCAACTTTGTGAAACACCATGGGGATGATAGGCTGAATAGTAGGCAAGTGAATTGCAAATGAATCTTACCTGAGAATGGTCTGGATCGTTGGTACTCTGGCTGTTATGGATCTTCAAACTCTTCCTTTTTGTGGAAAGAAAGGATTGAGAACCCTGTTCTCTAATGAGTTATTCCCTCTTCCATATAATGAGACATCTTAATTAAACTTGAATCCTTCTCTGAGAGGAGCTTGAAATGAACAACTGGGAAAAGGACCTCTGCTTTTCCCCTGCTTTCCAAGAAACATTTTGTGAGAATACTTTTTCATTGATGAAAATGTATCTGATTCTTTGATGAAAGAATCTCTAAATAGCATTCTTTCTGTTTCAGGGCCAGCTTCCAAGTATGCCATTTCCTTAAGTTTAGGATCTATCTTTAGCAAGATAGACATTAGTGTTGAGCGAGCGTGCTCGGCCGATGCTCGGATCGGCTCGAGCATCGCTCTGCTCGGCACATGGCGGTACTCGTCGAGTACCGCCATGTGCTCTCCCGCCATGTTCGGGTGGCGGGGATCTGTGCCGGAAGAGGCACAGATCTGAAGACGCTCCGCTGGACCACCAGGGACTGGAGGTACGGGGGCATTGCGGAGATGAAGGGGGCATTGCGGAGATGAAGGGGGACATTGTGGAAGAGGGGCATAGACTCTATGCCCCTCTTCCACAATGTCCCCCTTCATCTCCGCTATGCCCCTCTTCCACAATGTCCCCCTTCATCTCCGCTATGCCCCTCTTCCACAGTGTCCCCCTTCATCTCCTCTATGCCATAGAGGAGATGAAGGGGGACATTGTGGAAGAGGGGCATAGCGGAGATGAAGGGGGACATTGTGGAAGAGGGGCATAGCGGAGATGAAGGGGGACATTGCGGAGATGAAGGGGGACATTGCGGAGATGAAGGGGGCATTCAGAGATGAAGGGGGCATAGCGGAGATGAAGGGGGGCATTGACCAGGCACCCTCCCCTCATCAGAGCAGGGGGTGCCTGGTGTAATGCTCGTGTCGCCCCATTCATTTGAATGGGGCTCGGGTGCTCGGCCGAGCACTCGAGCCTCAGGGGGTGCTCGGTCAGAGCACCCGAGCATCGGGGTGCTCGCTCAACACTAATAGACATGCATTTCTCTCAGTAGACAGGGCAAAAGCATCTCTGGATCCACCATTTTGGAATATTAACATTGATAGGGGTCTTGTTAGTGACTCATTCTTCAGTCATTTCAAATATTTTTGTCAAGGGTCCATCCATGTCTAATAATTTATCTTGACAGATTCTTAGGAAACTGTCTCTTCCCTTTCTAGGATCTTTACCTGATTTTGTCATAAACTGAACAATATGGGGGATCAATAATAGGAGTATCACAAGATTTACTTATGCTGGGTCCAAGGTATTCTACCTGCAATTTATTTTTGGTAGTAGTCTCCAATGGTTTTCTAATCCATCAGTTCTATGAACTTTGCAACATAATCCTTTGGGATCCATTCAGAGGATCTTGGATGTTTAATTCCATCTGGGTCAAAACATAAGTTGGTCGAATTCATCTAATCATTATTTCAAATCATTATGGCTAGAAATAGTTTTTTGTAAGCACTTATCTTTAACTGGGCTTTCTATAAATTCAACCTTGGAGGTGTCAGATGGATTCAGCCTATTCCATGGATTTCTCCTCAGTGGAGTCTGATAAACAGAAGGAATCCGTTTTTTTTCACAAATCTTTCATGTCTTACTTGATATCACCACCTCCTGAGCAGAGGGTCTTTTTTATGGGTTATTTTTTTGCCACAATGATCATATCTAGAACCTCTAGATTGCTTATTATGAGATTATGTTTGATTTAAACTTCCATTTCTTGAACAGAACTATCAAATTGGTTATCAGAATTATCGTTGCGATCTCCCATGTGATAACATACTTTAGTTTGGTTGTGAGAGAGGTTGTTTTGGGGTTTGGAAGAAAAACCTTCCGCTAATGATTTTACAAGGGATGTTAACATGTTTTTATAATAACCTGTACGTATGTTAACCATTCCTTATGTCAAACTATAGTTTGATATCTGTAGCTTTATTTGTCAGTTTATGAAAACGAGCCAGTACTGCCTAATTTACATAAACTGACAAATCTAAATCTCTCGTAAGCAACTGTTTTAAATAAAAAGTCACTTACCTAAATATAAGTGATTTTGAAAGATCTTTCGAAATCACTCTTCACTATAAATTGTCAGTTCCACTTTAATATGTTAGTTTTGTTTATGAGTATTAGTTTGTCACATTTTTTGGACCCTTTGAGTGCCCGATGGGTGCGCAAGGCATTGCAAAGCAATGCACTGCGTACCTGTAACGTGACGCCTTGTATCATAAGCTGGATACCTCTTTTATAGTTCCTTTCTCCCTCAGAATAACACTCCAATAGTAAACTGACCCTCCTGTTCCCAAACATCAGCCGAGACTTGATGAAGGGAAGAACTCTCTTTTATTGACTCAAACACACAGGTTATATACACTACAGAGACTCTTATCTAGATCAGCATGCAAACGAATACTTGGGACAGTGTTTCTATGCTTGACCAATCAGTCACCAGCATCCTTATCAGGATAAGAATGCAGATTATGACTTGAAATTATACATTCTTAACTGGCTCATCAATAACCTCCTCTGATTGGTCAAGGAAGCACAGCAGGAATCAATTAACATTCCTTAGCACAGGCCTGGAGTAGTGTGGAATCAAAGCCCAACCCCCCACTATCTCTGTACTCCAGCAATGTACTGGAATCAACTATGGCTCAGCTCAGTCTATGGTTGTCTTTTGGGTAGAAATAGTCTGAAGACATGAGATCCCATATCCCTAACACACCAATATCTCCCATGGTCGCCACAGTTCCGTCACAGTACCCATTAGGTGCTTAGAGCGTTAATAGCTTGTTTCACCATTTTGTTCTGTTTTTTCCTTACCTTTCCCCTTTCAGGCTTCTGTGATAGGGTTTATTGGGCAAGTTGAGAAATCTTCAATTTCTGTTCATTTACAGAAGTCGTTAAAGCCTGAGATGCAGTGCAATCCAGAGCCTTCCTTCCATCTCCACCAGGTGTTATGTGCCCTTTGGAAAGTGCTCCTGTGCGGAGTGCTGCCAGGTCAGTATTCAGCCCCCCTTTTAACTCCTTATCCTCCTCTCTCCAGCCTGAATTTACCCTGGGGTCTTCAGCATGTATATGTCCCTACACTAGAGCTCCACTCCCCAGATCCATCCAAAGAGATGCGCTTCAGCCACTGAGGAAGAGGTGATAGCTACAAGGCACATGAACCCATCTCGCCAAACAAAAGCACAAGTCTTCGACCTGGACCCACTGTTAGGGCCTCAACCTTCTGGCCACAATTATAAAAGTCTTCACTGCCAGTAGAAAGCTAGGGCAGCAGAAAAAGTGTGAATAAGTCTGTTATGCCTCATGCTTAAGCTCCACTGGAGTGTTTGTGTACTATCTCACATGCTTTAGTGTGAGTATAAGCACCCCCCAGGTATGTATACTAAGGGGCTTGGGTTCATCCCAGGCTTCCCAAACCCACTGACCCCTGGCATCATAGCCAAACATAGCATGCCACACCACCCAGGCATCTATCTTTCAACTACATGAGCAGGTACTACATTTGATCTTAGCCAAAGTGTTTGTTAACAAAGACTGATCACAAATCATGAGTGAGACTAAGGCATGTCTTCAATTCATTTCTATATATTATACCAAGGATAGTTAAAATGTGTGTTATTTTAAATTATAATGGCCATCATCCCCAAGCTGACAGCTAGTTGGGTATGATGAGACTTCAATCTCCAACAACAGGATGTCCAAACTTTGACTACCTCTGTGTCTCTGTGTTATACTATATATTGTTTTCACTCAGAATGTTCCAATTTCACGTAGTTACTCTTGGATACTTCCTCCAAGCAAGACCAAGGCAGTATTGCCAATTTTGAAACTTTCCCATAAGTTTGGATCATCATACTATGTTTGGCAGATGTTTTAAAATGGAAAATAAATGTAAAATGTCCTTTGTAAATTTAGAGTTCACAACTCCTGTAATCTGACCTGCATGCATGCTTTCTTATCTATGTTATCTACAAAGCAGCCTGAAGTGCAAAACTCCACACCTCACACTGGCCTGCATCCTATAGAACAGGACAATGTGACCATCACCCACAGCTGACATCCCTGCAAAACTTAGATGCTATTTATCCCTATGAATGCTGAGTGAATGATCACCTATACTCACCTTCAGTTGTTAATTGGTTTTTGTATTTAATCATCTATTCAGAAATACTCAGATTTAATTTCTACACACTGTGAAAACTTACTGATGAAAAAAACAAAGAAACAAAAAGAAAAAAAAATCAACTATATATTTCACTGAAACATATTTGAAACACTGTAATCTGACCTACATGCATGCTTTCTTATCTGTTATCTACAAAGCATCCTGAAGTGCAAAATTCCACACCTCACACTTGCCTGCATCCTAAAGAACAGGACAATGTGATCATCCCCCACAGCTGACATCCCTGTAAACCTCAGAGGCTATTTTAACCACCTCACTGCTGAGGGAATGATCACCTATTCTGCCTCATATCTGTATTCCCTACAACCCCAAAAAGTGGTCTCTCCACTCAGCCCCTTGCAAGTGGTTACCTTAAAATCACTTGGCATCTTCAAAGGCACTCACAGGGGCTGCCGTGGTGGAAAATCAAAACTTAAAGTTCAGTCTCCTGACACTATCATAGCCACTCCACCACTTCTACCTGCAAACCCAATTGAAGTGATTCAATCCAGAAGCCACAAAAAGCGCACATTCAAATCAAGGAAACCTCTTTGTGTGATCCCCATAAGAAGACACATTGTTTCCAAAGTACAGAGCAAGAACTCAGAACACCAAGATTGTCCTATCAGATCAATCCTGTGCAATGCCAGATCAATAAAGAACAAAACAGCTATTATCGCCAACCTTATTGATACATGTGAATTAGCGTGCATCACAGAATCGTGGCTAGATGACAATGCGGGGCCTATCCTAGCAGCAGCTGTTCCAGGCAATTATACAGTGTTCCACCACTCGAGACAAGAGAGCAAGGGAGGTGAAGTAATGATCTGTGTCAAATCATCCTTAAACCCCAGGCCAATATCAGTCCACACACCCCAATCTTTTGAATGCGTAGCTGCTAGCATCTCAAGATATAGAGGATTTCAGATACTGTTTAGATACAGACCCCCCCAGGAGATGGGAAGAGATTTCTTCAAGAACTCTCAGACCTTTTGACTGGTTTAATCCTTGAACACCCTAGATGGATTATATTGGGAGACTTCAACACTTGGATTGATGACACACTATCCCAACTTGGGCAGGACCTCCTCAGCCTGATGAGTGCGCTTGGCTTCATACAAATAGTTGCCACTTCCACCCACAGAAAAGGTCATACACTCAATCTAGTGTTCCAGTGTGGACTAGAAGTGTCGCCAGTAACTGTAAATCCAGTTGTATGGTCAGACCACCACTCCATACACTTTTCCATTAGATCACATTCAGCCAGACCACAGCCTCAGAACCTGGTCAAACACCGCTCATTAAAAGGGTTGACCCCACTGGACGTAACATCAAATATGGATCTAAGTGAACTGATGGGCACTTGTGAAGACCCTGGCTCCTTAGTCCAACTCTACAACAAAACCATAAGGGACACCCTAGAAATCACTGCACCATCACACATATGCACTATTAAAACTCACAATAATGCACCATGGTTTGATAGCACCATCAGAGAATTGAAGAGAACAGGCCGTAAACTTGAGAGAAGGTAGCACAGGACACGTGACCCAGAGGACAAAGTTGCTCTTACCAATCACCTCAATGAATACCAATTTAAGATAAGTCAGAAAAAATGTCACGCAAAATCACACTTTCCCGCAACAGACCCAGGCAACTGTTTCGCACAGTAGAAAGGCTCTGCAAACCAGCATGAATGCATATACCCACCAACTTTTCTCAAGATAAGTGTGAAGAATTTGCGATCTTCTTCACAGACAAGATTTCCTCCATCCGAGCCTCCATCACAGCAGGCCAACCAGTTACCCACCTGAACCACTACAGTGGAAGACCAGATTCCCCCAGTTTATGGTCTACTTTTACAAATGTGGATATAGAGGAAGTTAAAAGAACCATGCAAAAGTTGCGCCCCACTACGTGTGACTTAGACCCTGCCCCAACTCGTCTTATATCTGCTTGTACTGAAACACTTGCCCCAGCCCTCACAAAAATAGTGGAGTGTTCACTAAAAACTAGAATCTTCCCGGATCCTCTAAAAGAAGCAGTGGTAAAACCCCTCCTAAAGAAACCCTCACTAGACCCAGACTGTATAGCAAATTACAGACCAGTATCCAACCTTCCATTTCTGGGGAAACTCATTGAAAAAGTAGTGGCAACTCAACTGGAGGCCCATCTATCAAGCTATAACATCTTTGATCCTTTCCAGTTAGGTTTCAGATGCCGCCACAGCACGGAAACAGCGCAAGTCCGAGTGCTAAATGATCTCCTTTTGGAGAGAGACAAAGGTGATTACTCCATCCTAATCCTTGACCATGGGATTTTAATAGCGCGCTTGCAGCACATCTGTGGTCTAGTAGGCATAGTTCTTAACTGGTTTAAATCTTTCCTCACTGGTAGATCACAGAGAGTAACATCAGGATCTTGCTCATCGGAACCAACAGAGTTAGCTTGCGGAGTTCCACAAGGTTCCATCTTGTCTCCTATGCTATTCTCAATTTACTTACTACCACTGGGAGACATCATCAGAAGCACGGCCTAAGATATCATTGTTACGCAGATGACACACAACTCTACTTCTCCTTTGCTCCAGATACTAAAGACCCAACATGTCTCATCAACAGTTGCTTAGCAGACCTCACAGAGTGGATGAATGCTAGTTGTCTTAAAGTGAACCCTGACAAAACAGAGTTACTCTTGGTCAGGGGACCCCGGGCAACAAGAATATCTCAGGATCACCCAACTGGCCTGGAACTTGGAGGTTCTGAACTCATTAGTTCAACAGAGGTACGGAGTCTCGGAGTGATGATTGACTCTGGACTGTCATTTAAACAGCAGATCTCCTCTGTAATAAAATCTGCCTTCTTTCATCTGAGAAATATATCCAGGATACAACACTTATTTCCACTGGATGATATGCCAACATTAGTCCATGCATTTGTGTCTTCTCGTCTAGATCACTGTAATGCACTTTACTTGGGTCTCCCAGAAAAAGAACTCCATTGCCTACAGACAGTACAGAATGCAGCAGCCAGACTACTGACCAATAAAACCCGCTCATGTCACATAACACCTGTTCTCCACTCACTGCATTGGCTTCCAATTAAATGGCGAACATATTTTAAAATTGGCCTGCTGACCTTCAAAGCCTTAAATAATCAAGGCCCACAGTACCTGAAAGAGCTCCTGACACCCTATATTCAATCCTGCTCACTGCGGTCAGCCAACAGATACCTCCTGTCAGTGCCCAGAATAAAGACAACCTCAGGTTCCTGGGCATTCAGCCACGCTGCCCCCACATTCTGGAACTCTTTACCGTCCTCAATCAGAGAGGCACCATCATTACAGACTTTTAAAAAAAAGCTAAAGACCCATCTCTTTTATCAGGCTTTCAGTCACCTCATGTGACCATAAGGAACCCTTAAATTTTATGTCTGTTTATAGATTTGTAAAGCACTTTGAGTCTCACAGGGAGAAAAGCGCTATAAAAATCACAAATTATTATATTATTATTATAAAATATGTTTATTGTTCAGGGCTAGTGTGTGAATATGTTCCTGCTAAGAAGAACTGTCAGCCATCTGCTCTTCAGCATAAATTTATACACACAGTATGTATGTATGCCAAGAGGAACAATTAACTGTTTGAGTGCCAGAGGGATACGTAACGCATTGCAAAGCAATGCATTGTGTACCCCTCTGGCACTCAAATGGTAAAACATTTAAGAGTTGTAGCATGCGTTAACCATTTTCATATTTTAAAAGGAATTAATCACTCAAACCACTGCAAATTTTTAAACAACTTTATAAACATAAACAAACTTTGATATGAACGAGTAATACATAAAATACTATGGATTTCTTTGATTACTTTTATTTTATATACGTTTTTCCTGTTTTTCTACTAGAAGACATTATTATTCCTACTAGGGTTTAAACAAACTGTCAAGTTGTGGCTTTTTTCACATCAGAAATAGACAATTCTTTCATATTACATTTTTCTTCTCCATGAAAATGTGTTTCATAGGTAGCAGGTGTTTTCATCCCATTTCACTTAAAAATGTCCACATTCATTATAGTGTTTGTAATATACTGAAATTGAAGTATTAAACAGCTGCACCACAGGGAACAATAAAAATGCACATTAATTTAAAGCAGGATTTTAATCCTTTCAATGCAAGATGTCTCTAGTGCATTGCAAAACATTGTATAAACAACATTCAAGGAGTTAAAAGCCCCATTTGTATCAATGATAAGTTGGGAATTATTTTATTTGCATCCACCCCTCAATTGTGGGGTTGATGTGTTCCAGAATTGCTCATTGTTTTTCTCTTTTGTTCAGTGTGGTACACAGGAACCATGGGGTAAAGTATCCTCCAGCCAGGAAGGAAGGGAACTTGCCTTAACCTCTCTCTGGAGGCAGATACTCCCTTTCTACTCCATTTTACCCCCACCAAACATGTTCAGTAGTAAAAGTGACCTCAAAGGAGGTGCATCATTCTCTTAGCCTTATTTTTGTCTGTAGCTTATATGTGACTGTGTAATCCTCCATTAGGAAAGATCCTATCTCTGGCCTCCTTGATGGATATTGAGTGCATACTGTTACAAGACCTGGGTATGCAATAGTAAGGCTCTCTCAGCCTTTTTCCTCTTGTATCTGCTTGTCTGTGTCTAAGCATAACATATCTGTATACTAGAGCCTGAAGAGGATTCCAGTTTTCAGAGTGCACAGGTCCTGTCAGTATGTCAGTGTTCCATAGAGGAGCTATCTGTCTAGGAGCAACATTAAAAAGGTCTGTAGTGAAATCCTCTAGTTCTGCACTCTGCTTTTCCTTCCTGTCAGCTCCATTCCCTTTCCTCTCTGGAATCAGCCTCATTCATGAGTTTGCTAAATATTAGCTCAATTTAGTAAACCTTTATTATGGGTCAGTGTTGCCTTTAAGAAACCATTGCTCATGGTGGTCATATTGGATGGAGCACTGACAGTAATGTTATGATCTCTGCCTTAGTAAAATGTGGCTCATTCTTCTACCCCTTCTTACTACAGTCAAGGGATGCCTTTGGGGACACCCCCATTCCCTCCCGCATACACAGACTGCGTGGCAGTAAACGAACATGACAGCAGGAGAGCCACCACACCATTTAATTTTCCATGGTTTCAGGGAGAAGGGGATGTTGTATCTTTACCAGCGTCCTCTTTTCTTGCAAAATGCTACACAAGGCTGGATTCCCTCCTTGCATTCTGCTTTAACCACTTCTGTCAAATAAGATGTTTCTATAAAATTTTTGCCCTGTAGTCTTTCTTTGGGGATTTCCAAACTATGTTGGAGTACAAGGAGATATGGGCAAGTCTTAGACCACCAGGGCAATAGGGGTTTTTCTATTAACCCTTTGTTCCTGGTATGAGACTGGTCTTTAAGGAATTTTGCTATTAAATCATGTCCCTCTTGTTTTATGGTTCCTACACAGAAACCAAGAGAGGATGTTGTTCTGGCTGTTTCTAACATCCTTAAGGCTAATGTGTATCTTATTGAAGTGACTTTTTGATTCTGCTACACTTATTGGGATGGGCTAAGCACTCTATGTTCCACAGCATCATGCAGTTTGGCTAAAACAATGGTTGGCACACCAGTCTGCCAAGAAGTCCTTGGTCTCGCTCCCTTTGCGGGCAAGCAGTTGTTTGTTGAGACAGAAAAGTTTATTAGTCATGCTGCTGATGGTAAGAGTGTCCTATTACCTCAGGTTACTACTACCCCCCCGCATCCTCTTTTCCACAGTAGAAGCATGCTTTTGGTTACCACCGCTAATATGGGTATATGCCTCCTACATCAGCCTAGACGTGACCTCCCCTGAATCCCAAACAGTCTTGGACAGGCAAGAAGCCTACCCAAAAGCCCCAGCTGACAAGTCTATTTCTACATGACTTGCAGGGGGGGTGTGGTCTTCCTCAGGCAATCGGAGTTCATCTGCATCTCTTCCACAATACATGGACTTTCTCTGTGGCAGGCCAGTGAGATTTTAGGGAGATAATGAAAGAGTATTGTATAGATTACAAATCCCTTTGTCCATGACGCTCCTTCATTTCCAGAGTTCCTCTATTTTTAAATGCGGTTTCTCTTCCAGTGAATATGCGGTACCTGTTCCTTCTTAAGAAAGATTAATTCTAACCTTTTCATAGTTCCCAAAATAGACTGCGGATGCCATGATGCCATTCCATACTGGACATGAAGCATTTGTACCGTTTTTTTCCTATGCCTCTGTTCAAGAGGGAGTCTGTGCTATGCGTCCTGGGGAGTTTTTAGTCTTTTAGACATAAAGAAGCATATTTGCATATTCTTATCCATGCAGATCATCCTTGTGAGCTGGCATGCCACCTTCAGATGGCACAAGGCCTCTGGCTCGAGACAGTTTCTGCTACAGGTCAGACGTTTCACTCTTCTGCATTAGTCTCAGTCTCTCCGGAGTTTGCCAGTGTGGATTCACCCCAAAAGTACAATGGCAGTGGCCTATATCAACCATCAAGTAAGGAGGAGGAGTGCACCTGCATGCTTAGGAGGTCTGTTGGCTCTTGTCTGGGAACAAGCTCCGTGCCTCTCTCTGCTGTTTCTCAGCCAATAGCAGCTAGATCCTGGGCTAACGTTTTCACCTCAAAAGCAAACAGGATAAAAATTGCACTTGCCTTTTTTGCCTACCTTATTGCATTGAAATTAAAAGAAAGACAGAACTTTTCCTTTCCACATGGCAAGTTTATCTTTTTTTCCCGCAGGCATATATTATGACAGATGACTTCAATGCAGATACATTGTTGATCCAGAGAACTATCTGACTGCCATTTGAAGTAAGGAAGGAATTGTTTTTACCCACTTGGGGCTTAACTGGAAATTGCTTCAATGGGGTTTATTTTTTGTCTTCTTCTGGATAAACAGGGGTGGTTTGACATGGGCTGGACTTGATGGACGCATGTCTTTTTTCAGCCTCATCAACCATGTTGCTATGTTATTATGTAAGCCATAGTCAGTTTGTGGGGTCTTGCGGCTGTATATCTAATGGCCCTTTAGTTGAATTTCAAGGTTCAACTTTTTGCTCCATATCCTGAGACCCTCTCTCTCTTGTGGAGAATGTGATGGTCATTAATCCATGGAGTATGTGTTTCTTCAATTCCCTCTTATTCTCAGGGTTTTGAGAAAAATCTGCTTAGAGTGGGCTTGTGATTTTGATCACACCATTTTGGGCTTGTTGGGCCTGGTTTTTGGTTGTTTTTTTATCTATCCTTAGCTGAGCAGTTTCAGCTTCTTCTTCTGGATCTCTTAATCCAGCATCCTCTGTATCTCTCATAGGTGGAGAATTTGGATTTGATGGCTTGACTCTTGTAGTCTGCCTCCTAAGGGATTCTGCTTCTGCTTGTGTTGATGGCTCATATGCCGATTATACAAGGTATACTGTAGAGTAGGGCTCAAAATTTCAGGTCCTGAGCTACTAGCCAGGTCTGAAAAGTTACACGCCACCAGTTTCCACGCCTAGCCCCACCCATATCCCCACCCATATCCCCGCCTCCACAATGTCAGTGTTTCAAAATGTCAACAGCTTCACCCCATCACTGCTCCTGTTACCTCCCAGCACATCAACAGCTGTAAGCCTCAGGCTGCCTACACCAGGGTAAAACCTCTGCTTACCTAGTAACGTGATTTGCTACTTCCAGTCTTGGAAAGCATCTAAGCCCACAACTTATCACTGGGTGGGCAGAGTGTGCTGCAGATAGGAGGCAGAGAAATGGCATCCCAAACCACCTCCTGCCTGGTGACTGCAGAGTACCCATACTCTTGTCACTTCCCTGCAGAACATCACTCCTATACACCTCCCAACAGCTCCCTACAGGGCATTGATCCACTAAACTTCCCAAGAGGTATTGGTTAACCATAGCCAGAAACTGCTAGAAACCAGCCCTGAAATGACCAGAAGTCTTGGACCAACTGAACCACACATATAAGATAAAATGTCTATTAACCCTTTGAGTGCCCGAGATGTATCCAACGCATTGCACTAATGCACTGGATACCTCTCTGGCAGTCAAAGGGTAGTCATTAACCTCACTCTGATATACTCTGTACTGGATCTGCCCCTTTTCTGTTACTTATCCCACACCTCCTGAGCTACACTGCCTGTTGGTATTCTATTTTATATGTATGTTTTCACCCTTTTAGTGCCAGAGAGGTATCCAATGCATTTCAGCAATGCATTGGATACTTCTATGGCACTTAAAGGGTTAATAGACATTCTGATATGTTGGGCCAAGACATCTGGCCATTTGAGAGCTGTTTTTTTCCAATTACTAAAAAAAGGGAGCCCCATTTAAATAGGCCATAGGTTGAACATTTGTTAAGTATAGTCTGTTACAAACTCTCTTACAAGCACCCTGTGTGGGTGGCTACAAGAATATGCAGGATGACAAGACTGGAGAATTATAGCAAAGAGGACCAATGATGAATGCAGGCAGTTGCAGGATTGTACCTGGGAGACCCAGCGTGGCAAATGAAGGTACAGAGATGTACCAAAGGGACACAGGGTGTGGATGTGAAGGGATGGGTTTCTGGAAGGGAAGGAAGGAGAGGGGGATGGGATGAATGGTAAGAAGCAGAGAGGAAAGAAACTAGAAAGAAATGGCATGGCATTAGGCTGGTGAGTAAGGCAGCGGGGATATAATCTATGGATTAAATTAGAAAGATGAGGAAAAAACCTCAGCTCACACCCTTACTTCCCAGTTTATTTGTAGTGTAGGTACAGCTCTGTCATTGCACCACGTTGCCTAGCTCACATAATTATAAGAATTTGCTTCCCCAAGACTTCAGTCCCATTAGTGACACACTGAGAAGCAGTACTGTAGTTGCTCACTGAAACATAAGTTGCAGAGCTTAACCTGTTAAATGTCCCATCTAGGTCATAACTTAAATCAGTGCACACAAAGGAACCTTGTATTTAAATCATGATCCGTGTTTAATCAGAAGTGCTCAAGATTTAATGACGGAGCTCTTACGTGTGTACTGACAAATGATGACTTAGTCCTGCATGATCGGGCAGTAGTTAACACATTAATCTCTGCAGTTTAGGATTTGGTTAACCCCTAGTGTAGCTGTTAACTGAATCCCAAAATGCAGCGATTAATGTGTTAACAGCTGCCCAATCATGAAGAACTAAGTCATAATTTATTTCAGTATGCACATAAGAGCTCTGTCATTAAATCTTGTGCACTTCCGAGCAGACAATGAACACAATTTAAAGACGCAGTTCTTATGTGTGAACTGCTGCTTCAAGTTTCAGAACAGGAATTGGAGACATGGAGAGACAAAGTACATAAACTGGGAACAAAAGTTCTGCAGGTATGCCATGTGAGAGTACGGCAAAATCATGCAATGGTCTTTTCTTCTCATGTTGCATCCAAGGCAGAGTAAGCTAGCCGCCAATTACAGGAGAAGGCCTGCCACAATTTCCTGAGGATCTCAGAATGTAATGTGAGGCTGCCAACCAATCCCCTGTGCAGAGTAAAAGATAGACGATGCAAAAGGCTTCTTAAAGTGCCAGCCGCCACAGTTTCCATTCGGGGCTGGTCGCAGACACACTACGGATATTTCAAATGCGTTACTTTAAAAGGATACCCCGGCCCTGCATACAAAGCTTCAATTTTGAGCCCTGCTGTAGAGTATGGTTCTTGTTTTAGTCGTGTGAAGACCAGGGGTCGTGGCTTTGTCTTTTTTGTAACACAGTAACTTAGGATGAAAAAGACACACGTCCATCAAGTTTAACCTTTGACTCATAACTCATAAACATGAGTATTATATAGCTTTCCTGCTGCCTAATAAGTTAGTCTTTATCAGTCCTTCCTACTAATAAACAGTATAACCCTATATGTTCCCTTTTGAAAGAAATGTATATAATATTCTCTTAAAAGTATCTTTTGTATCTGCCATAACCACATCCTTGGGAAAGGAATTCCATAATTTATCAGACCTTACTGTAAAAAACCCTTTGCTCTGCTGAAGTTGAAACCTCCTTCCCTCTAATCTCAAGGGGTGGTCCCTGGTTATTTGATCAGGTCTTGGAATGAATAGCTCACCAGAGAGATCATTGAATTGACCTCTCATAAGCTTGTACATTGTGATATGATCCCTCTTTTGTCATCTTTTCTCTAGAGTAAATAAACCAAGTTTGTTTAGTCTTTCCTCATACGTCAAGTCCCCCATTCCCTTAATGTTGTTGGTCTTTGATGTATTATCTCCAGGTCTAGAATATCCCTTTTCAAAACTGGTGTCTTTCAATATTCTTTGCTTTTCTTCAGGATGGGCTTCAGCAAGGACTTGGTCTTTTCAGAGGCATATTGACTTATTACTAGATGTGCACCCTTTGTGCAGGGAGTGGGTCATGCTGACCCAGTCTTTCAGGATCCCACTCTTCCATGGGACTTGAACTAGACATTGGGAGTGCCTCAAAATGCTCCTTTTTGGGCCTCTGTCTTTCCCTTCAGTCCTTGACTCTTAAGACAGCTGTCCTTTTTGATACTGTGTCTATTTGGCACATGGCATAACTACAGGCTTTGTCCAGTAGACCTCCCTTTCTGATTTTTCATTCTTATAGGGTGGTTTTGATAACCCCTGTAGGGTTTCCATCTTAGGTTGTTTCCGAGTTTCTCACTAACCAAGAATTTCCTACTCTATTTGTGACTCCATCTAACATTTTTTGGGCATAGTTAGATACTTGAAGTGCTAGCTTCATTTGATGAACATTTCTGCAAATTGGATTCACTTCTTATCATTCCTGAGGGCCCTTTTGCGGGCCAAGTTGCTTCTCAGGTGACAGTAGTTTTCTGGGTTAAGATTATCATTCACCAGGCCTACTTCGTCAGGAACCATGTCTGTTCCCTTCAGGGTTACACCTTATTTTGCCAAATTATTGGGTGCTTCCCAGCCTAAAAGACCAAGGCCTCTGTGATGCAGTTGTGCAAGGTGGCAATGTGGCTGTACCTTCACATGTTTGTTAAACACTACTGTATCAGTGTTCTGGCTTCAGCTGAAACCAGTTTTGGGCAGAAGATCCTACAGGCTTTTGGGTCTGTGTGGGTATGCTTCTTTTCTTTACCACCATTAAATTGTGTGTTTCTTATTCCTTAGTTTTGTGTGTCCATTGATACCCGAGGCTGTATCTGTTCCATTTCTCTATTAGAACTAGTCTGTGTTTTGTGGGGGGTTTTCTCCCCCTCCTTGGAATCTTTGTGGATAGCTTTGGGACATCCTCATGGTTCTTGTGCTCCACATTGGATGAAAGTGAAAAAGGCATTTTTGTGTACTGACAGATAAAGCTTTTTCACTTTGTCCATGTGGAGCACAAGACTTCCCTCCCACCAAAAAGCAAGTCGTTTGCGTTCCGTGCATGGGAGTCCAGGTGGCCCCCCTTCTGCCTAACTTTTGTTTTCAGACCTTGTTATTTTTTTAAAACTAAATATGTCTGGTGGGGATACGTGGTGTATGGAGGGTGTTTCCACCTCAGAGAGCTTTTTAAAGCAAGTGTGCAGCCCTCATTTAGGAGGATACTTTGCTCCCCTGGTTTCTGTGTTCCACATAGATTATATTCTCTTAGCCTATCAGTTAGTACTCAAAATCCCCCTTTTCTGCATAAAACTCTGTGCACCTAAATGGTCAGAATTGTGCTAATGCACAGGAGTAATTTATGCAAACAATTTGGAGAACAATCAGTGGTGTAACTAGTCATTTGAGGGCCACTGTGCAAACGTTTCTTTGGGCCTCCTAACAAAATATGTTCTCAGATGCAAAACTAAACAAGTTAATAGGATCACAGTATATAATGGACCCAAGATTAAGTGCATATTTTTTCTTCATGTAGACTCCGGGACTGGATTTCACATTAGGCAAAGTAGGCAGCCAACTATAATGCCACATTTTGAGGGGTACCTCAGTTGTTCTGGCCTCTCCTACATTCTGAGTATGTATGGCCAATGAATCCAGTGCTTTCTACACCAGATATCTGCTTCTGGATATAATTTAACCATTATGTGCTAGAGAGGCCTTCAACTGATTATGAAGCAATGTTTTGGAGACCAGGGAACTTTTTTGTGCTACTCTGTTATAGGTTAGGGATATTTTCTCTGCAATCTGGTAGAGGATGTGGAACCCAGTCATGTTAGGGGTATGGCTAGGACCATGAGAAGTGCTATGGTCTTCTAGAGTGTCTTGGCATAGGGTGCCTGAGATGTAAATCCTACTCTGGTAGGATCATAGAAAACAATTCACTTTTTTATAGATTCTAAATGTTCCATAAATTGCAGAACTTGAATAATTTAGAAAGAAGGGACAATAAGGTTTGCTAAATTTGTATACAGAGAACATAAGGAATGAAACCTGCAATCTGTTAGGGCATCAAACTTTAAAGGGTCACAGGCTTATGCTTTATTAAGTGTGAGATGCTAACTGAATTGTGTTCCCATAGCTTAAAAGTATGCCATGATCTTTTCTTCATGATCTGCAGGGCTGGGTGAAATCAGCTCTCTCTTCACTTTTGGGAATTCTGTCCTCTCCACTGAAACCCACTGTAGTGAATTTGTTTATATGGGGCTTCAATGGAGAGGATAGCACTGTTGCATCCTCTCCCAGAGGCCACATGTGAAGCAATGACATTAACCAGCCTTGCAGATAATGGAGATCTTCAGGGTAAATGGAGAGAGATTGGCACAATTTTAAGTTATGAGAAATCAGTTGTCATAGCTGTGTTCATCCATAGCGAATTCCCCTGAGTTTTCACTGATCCAGTAATATACCTTGTGTCCAAAACTGCTTCTGCAGACAATTGCGTTCAATATACAATTTGAAATGAAAGATCTACAAATACTTGGACTAGATATAGAAATACCATACACTAATAAAAGTGAATTAATGCAGAAAAACAAAGTATTAACCTCTTGGATGCTACAGATGAAATAATGCTTTAGAGACTTCTCTAGTACCCATGGAGTTAAACGAAGTTTAACGGGGAAAGTTTTTTGTTACTCTACATTACCCTAGTAAAGCAGTACATCTCATACAAACATTATACAAAATGAGCAAACTGGTGACTTCAGATAAGAGATAAAATACAGCTAATGACTATTATTGGAAGAAACATTTGTTAGATTTGGTTTCCCTTTTTTTGGCATTTTTCTTGTATTTATTGAAAAAGTTCTTTACACAGAGCATAATAATTATGGTAAATATGAAAAGCATCTATTGAGTGTTCCTATATTGCTACATTAACCCTTTGAGTACCAGAGGGGTGCAAAGCAATGTGTTGCATACCCCTCTGGCACTCAAAGGGTTAAGATAGCTGTGGTCCACCAACACCTTGATGATAAAAGCTTAGTTCAAAACTGCCAAAAGACCAGCAGATAGTTTAGGATATTTTATTTCAGAAAAGTGACATTCTCTCAGTACAATTTCATATGCTAATTAATCTATTTGGTATACTGATATAGCTTACCGTAATTAGTATACAATACCACACTCAGAGATTTACCATAGAGAAATAAATGATTATATCCTAAACTGTTTATCTGCTGGTCTTTTGACTAATATAATTTGTTTTTAAAGGGATAGTAATACTTCTATTAACCCCTTAAAGACAAGAGATCCTGGTGGTTGGTTGTTCTTTAAGGAACACGTTGATGATGTTCGTCACGCCGGCTCACGTGACTGATCGTGTTTACCGGTGAGTTGAAAGGGAATCTGACAGAGACCACTCTGGTCTTTAAGCTGTCAATTTCAGACCCTGCTAGGAGCACTGTAAGCACAAGATACATGATTTGCCAGGGCCAACTCAGGTCCTTTAGGCAAGGAAACCATAGACTGTCTTGACACGTCACTGGTCCATAAGGGGTTAAAGTGCAGCTCCAAGTCTTCTTTATTTATTTATTTTTTAACACATAGTGCTATATTTCATTACTTATAGTTTTGTATTTTGAGCACTATTCAAGCCAAAAGGATCCCCTTCCCTCCCCTTCTGGCCACCTCCCATCAGATCTGGGATCCAGTTGTGGGACCGGACATATGCAGCGAGGGACAATCTTTACTCAGTAAGTATAAGGGAAATCCTGTCCCCCTTGACATACGAGGGCAGGATTTTCCTTTTGCTTACTGAATATTGTCCCTCGCCGCTCTCCATCCACATCAGACTGAGAGGCAGCATGATGCAGGGAAAGGGGCTGAAGGGGGATCCTTTTGGCTTGAAGAGCGCTTGAACTACAAAACTGTAAGTAATTAAAGGGATAGTAATACTTTGCTTTGTCTTTATTTTATTTTGTAGGCATTAAAAAAACATGAAGAACGATATAAGTCTTATCTCTCAAACCTTTATGGTTTATGAGATATTCACAAGCAAAGTTTCCCCTCCCGCCCCTTTTACCTAGTGTAAGCCATCTCTTCTCAGATGTGGAATCTGGTTGTAAGAGCAGACAGATAACAGCAGGGGACAATCTTCTTCCTATGAGAACAATGAAATCCCTGCCCCCCTTGACAAGTTTTTCAGGTTTTTCCCTTATCTTAATTGAAGATTATCCCTCTCTGTAGTCTACTTGGGCACCTCCCTTCTGCTCTGGCTGAGCAGTGTTACATCAGTTAAAGGGGCGGGAGGGGGATACTTTGTCATTGAATTACTCTAGAACTACAGCTCTGACAGAATTGAAATAACACTCTCCAAAGTCCAAATACTATGATGATTAATTAGAGCTGCTTCTATTATGAAACATTACTATCCCTTTAAATATAGCGCTACATGTTTACAAAAAAAAAAATAAAGAAGACTCAGAGCTGCACTTTAATAGAAGTATTACTATCCCTTTAATGAATTGTTCAAATATGCTAACTTGAATTCAAGGAGACCGGAGGGGTGGGCAACACATTGCTTTACTATGCATTTCCCACCCCTCTGGTTCTCAAGGGGTTAAAAACTGCTGGAAAAACTAATGAAGGCAAAATATATGTGCATAATTCAGCAAATAAATCAGATGTGTTTGGTGGGATTCATTCCCTGAAATGCTGGCTTGTATTCTGCAATTAACCCTCTGAGTGACAGAGGAATGATCAGTGCAATGCATTGCACACCTCTGTGGTACTCAGATGGTTAAAGGAACATTACATCTTAATGATGTGCCCACCAGACAATCCTAATGTTCACTATGGGCTTCATGCAGAAAAAAAAACCAGGGGCACCTCTGGAAGAAACCAAATGAGCCATAAGGGAGAAATACAAATTCCTGAATCCCCCATTTATTTAAATGGGGCTTTTATTTTAACCCCTTCAATGCTAACTAGGTCTCTAACACAATGGTTTGCTATGCATCGGAGGCCTCTCTAGTATTCAAGGAATTAACCCTTTGAGTGCCAGAGGGGTGAGCAAAGCATTGCTCCGCAATCCATTGCACACCCCTCTGGCACTCAAAGGGTTAATTCCTTGAATACTAGAGAGGCCTCCGATACATAGCAAACCATTGTGTTAGAGACCTAGTTAGCATTGAAGGGGTTAAAATAAAAGCCACAATATGCTTTTTTTAATTACTCCCCCATGGTGGTATTGGTTTGTTCCAGAATGCCTCTTCTTTATTTGTACATAAAGCCCTATGAAATAATTCTGAGTGGATTGGTCCTCCAGAATGAATCTTTAATTAGTACAGAGATACACATGCAGGATTCTAAACTCTTTCCACTGAAGGCTTCATAGAAGGAAAGGATACCTTCTGTGGGAGGGGTTTGGGGTTCTTGCATTTTGCAACAAAGGATCATGTCTGCCTCCATGGACATGGTATCCATTACTAATTAAGGATTTCATTTGCAGAACCAATCAACACAGAATTAGTTCAGGGTACCCCCAGACTGTTCAGTGGGGGTAATTGGGTTGTATTAGGGTTCCTGTAATGAATAAGGGTCTTTGTTTTTTTACACAAATTACTCAAATTACTTTACCACAATCACTGGATGATGTACGAAATTACACCTGGTAAGCATGTCATACAGATATTATTAGTACTACAGTGTGCAAGCCATAATGTATGTCTGACTGGTACACATATCTTCATCCAGTAGTACAGCTTTGCCTATGTATATTTAGTTTTAAATGTGTACTTTTATTATCACTGTAGATCTCTTAGTTGTTGTTGAGTACCCACCATGAAGCTGAAAGAGAAGAACAAAAATAACGAATGAAACAGTGCAATTTGATTACAAGGTATACTTTAAAGTGTAGTAGATATTGAATACCCTTAAAGCAGCAAAGCTTTTCTCTCTCAGTAAAACATGGATACAGCTAGCATTGGCAGTTTTATTCAAATGTTATAACAACACAAATTGTCAGGATGCAACAGCATTATTACTTCCTGAAAGTTCAAAATGCTAGGAAGTGCCTCAGCAGATACGATCACATTTTATGGAGACCTATTATCAGTGACTCACCCCTCCCATAGAATACAACAGAAACATGAAAAGAAATCTGGCCACTAGAGAGAAATGTTAATTGACACAAAAAAATTAAACTGTAATAACTAACCATGGAGAGAAGCATCTCCCAGCAGTGAGAATACCATTATTTTAATCAACAGAAAAAGCTCTGCAATATGTGCATTTTCATAATAAAGTGTACTGCTCCTTTAGCTATTTGGCTGCTAATGATATTATGGGCAATATCCTTAACAGAACTGCAAAACAGGTGGCTTGAGGGCACACAAAAACACTTTCCTGCAGTGTTGCCTTCAGGGGATTATAAGCAATACCCGTACATTTGGCCAGGCCGGGGACCTGTGATCCAATCAGACACGGAGGCCTCTGCAGCTACCACCATGTAATGGTGGTGGGGGCTGTGTGAAAAGGGAACCATAGATAAACAGATTGACCCATGGGGATCTGAACGATCTGGTGGGTTCCCTTTTTAAGTATATTCTGTAGGTAGAATAACAGAGTAGTGTAGCACCTCTGCTGCTTTGTCCTCAATTTCATATCATCCTGAATTGTGGAGCAGTTCTACTGGCTCCGTCTTTACATGAATTTCTGGAGTGGGGTGGGGGGTCTGGCTTTATGTTTGTTCTAGACCCCAAGATTTCTGATGGGGGTCCTGTTTTCCAAGTCCTCAAACTGATGTTATCCCTGGCATATGTGATGATATCAGAAATGGTTCTTTCACACACTAGATTTACCAGAGCAGTACAGGTCAGTGATGGAGGCAGAAGGTATCTGTACTGGAGCTCATTTCTCCACCCTCCTGCATAGGGGTACCATTGTTAGAAAAAGGAGTGTCTCCTCTTTCCAAAAAGGGCACTCCCAGATTTTTAAGGATGATATGACGGGGCTAATGCTATGTGATCATGTGTTTGCCTGGCATTATTTGAAAAATAAAAAACATTTTTGAATAAGGGCTGGAGGGAGGGGGGCCCATGCTACGTCAGCCCTCCCATCACCTATCAACCTATATATATGTATACTTGTTGTAAATGAGAGCGACTTTCCAACAAAGTATTTCATGAATTGGGGTAATACAGGTGATCATGTGATCAACTGTCATATTCATATACATAAATGTGTAGTTCATTATGCAAATGTAGGAGTAACACAGCATGTTAGGTTATAACTGCCTGACTGTCTTGAACATATGATTGATTTATGTGTAACATAGTAACATAGTAAATTAGGTTGAATAAAGACACAAGTCCATCAAGTTCAACCTTCTCCTCATACCCCAGTAACAGACCTTACTGTAAAAAAACCCCTTCCCCTGGTCACCTGATCAGGCCTTGTGTGTCTGCATAGTGTCTATCTTTCAGTCTCATTAGAGTCACAGGCTCGGACTGCCAGCTGAGATACAAAGAATCACTTCACCTGCTTATCTATGTCACTTATCAGTCAAACTTTTTAAATGTTTCTCTCTCGTCACAATCCAGAGAACAACTGGTAATGGCTACTACCAACACTCCTACCAAGAAACTCCAGCTCCCTCTCTTTGTCTGTCTGCCTATGCTATATAGCATAAAAAAATACAGTTGCTTTTCATCTCCCTAGCACAGACTGACAATATGAAGTAAAGTGACACCCATCTTTATATGTTAGCACAGGAGGACTACATGGGGAAATATTCTATTATCACTGATTTCAATGCAGTGAAAAAAGGGGCACGTTTCCTGAAAATTACAGTGAAAGGCAGGAAGTACTGTTTTTTTTCTTCTTTTTTTTTGCATGTTTTGCTTTTGAGGTGAGATGTTTCCCCAACCCCTAGTCTACTACCAGGACCCCTTCCTGGATTTTTTTATAATTAACATGGGGGCTCCAGAAGCCATATTAATCTACTTCTTTTCAGGTTCTTGGAATTTAAAAATAATTTGGAGTGACTGGACCGCATATTAATTTTCTTTAACACTCTCCATCCTGATCTCATGGAGAGTTGGGGGGGATAGTGTTATCCCCCACTTCATTATAAGGGCAATTTTTTAACATTGATTAACATCTCAATTTCCAGTGTGGCTAATGTTAACCAGCAATAGACATGTTAATCTAATTTAATCTATTTTTTTTTTTGGAGGGCTATCCCTCCATTGTTTGATTCTAACTGAATCCAACTGTAAAATGAGACAAAAACATTTGAAAGGCTAGAATAAGGAACTGGAGCAGTCTTTTACAATATCTAAATAAATTATAATTTTGTGTATGGATATGTTCATTGAGGTCCTTATTACCTCTTGGGATATAAAAATTTTGTGTGCTGAATAAAATGTCACTGATGAATCAGCATTGTAAAATAGAAAGATGTCTAATATATTGCACGTTGAACAATAAGCAATTTTTATCTAGGGAAATGTAATTAATGGTTAACTTCAATTAATAATAATAAATAATGAACCAGAAGAAGAAAATAGACTTCAACTATTAACTTTGACAGTTGAAAAGATAAAACTTTTCATTCAGTAATGTTGTGTAATTTGAACTAAATAAACTGACAACGCGTTGTTATCTGTTTCTCCATAAACAGCACAAGTCCGGAAAACAAAACAATTCTAAGGGGTAACCTATATAATAATTCTCTAGGATGTTTGTCATGATGCAGTCATGCTCAGTAGAGACTGCCCGTGTTTGGGCAGTCTCTACTGCGCATGATTGCATCGTGTGAGTGAGGCGACGCAAGACTGCATTGCGTGGAGCAGTGAAGTAGCGGCCTCTTAACATTACCCAGACCTTGGCCCATGTACACGGGCTTTTACACTCGTAATAGATAAAAGGTGGATTTGCTATGAGAAATGCAGAGCCACAGTAGATTTTCTAAATCTGAAATGACTATCAACTAATCTACCCTAGTTTTCTTTAGATGATGCATGGGAGTTTTTCTTCCTAAAAGTGCAAACATCCATGTACAATGAATAGATAGATTAGATGACAGTTAGATGGATGTATAGATAGACAGACAGACATTTGGATGTGGAAAGCAAAAGTCCATATATCTATATCTGTGTGCTACTATGGCACAGTTTGTGATGTAAAGTTGTAAACCCTGAACAATATATATTTGTTATTACAGAAATGTTATATGAATAAGCAATAATGATACCAACCTGGTACTAGCATAGTTGTAATGATCTCTGGTGTTTCCAAGAAGTCAACGTTATTTCTCTGGAAGGTCTTGCTGTAATTAGTTTGAAGGTGACTGTGTAAATGTTGAAAAAATTTCAAGTTACTGTATGTACTGTTCAATCACTGAATCCAAAAAACAGACGTACAGAAGATAGAAAAGAGAGGTCAGTAACTAAAGTCCACTCCAGATGTCACAGATCATTTTGCTAAAGACATCTGAATGATAGTAAACCAACAAAAAGAGACTAGTTCACTACTGTGTATCCAGAGGTTATAGAAATATTAAATCTCAACTTTTACTGGGTATACCATAAAATGACTCAGAGGTCACATGTAACTAAACATGCACTAAAACACAGTGAATTCCACTGTCCGTGGGTGACATTTTATTTTCTCAATGGAGGTGTATGAAAAAAAAAACGTAACACAATAAAGTAAAATATAATCAATTCATTAGCATATACTAGTATCTACATGTGGGGTCGTCTATTAACCACTCCCATATATAAGTATATTAATGGTGATTATATGTAAACCAGATAACTGCAGGTGGCCTGCGTATCACTAGACACAGACGTCTCCCAATTAACTGAATCGCCAAATACATATAAAAGACTATATTAAAGTCTTCTATTTGACAATGAGGTATTAAGTCATGGTAACCCGACTAAATACCCCGTTCCAGTGTTACATTTAGCGGTTCTCAAGGTAGTATGTGCGCAACCGGCTAAGCAATAATTCGGTGTGAGCATTCAATCATTAGTTACTCACCACTGGCAACCACTGAAAGGATTGCTCAGTAACAGGGACACAGGGAAATTATCAGCACCTACTTCTGTTTTTTGACTATATATTTAAGACTAGCGGTACAAATCATTATCAAATACGCACTAGCATTGTGTTTATACAATCACAAGACAAAGTACATCCATAACATTTTTTATCAATAATTAGCAAGAAGCACTCCTCATTGATATATATGTAACACATTAAAGACCAATGTGACATTCCCTGACAGTGGTGGAAGTTTAAAGCTTCCCAGTGGTTTGGAATAATAGGAAATTATACACTGATTTGTAATGCAAATGTTTGTGATTCATGCAACTTGAAAAAAAGTGACAGAATAAAATAGTAACAGCTCAACCACTTTGTGACAGTTTGAACTGTAATAACTTATGAATAATTAATCTGCTTGCAGTGTGAGTGCCCTTCTACGAAAACAACAAAATGTGTTTTTTTTTCCCATTAGTAAGAAAATTACTAAAGCTTTAATCTCTCTGTTAGGGTGAATCTCAAAATAGTATTTTAACCCCTTAAGGACCGGCGGTCATTGAAGGACCACGGAGCATTTTTTTTATTGAGTTCGAATCCGGACTCCCCAAACGGCGTGCAGTCGCACGGGGAGCCCAGATTCCATGACGGTCCTGGTACGTCATTGGTCCTTAAAGCAAATCCAGCCATGATATATCAGGCCCGTCAAGGGTCCTTAAGGGGTTAAGGTCACTTTTGTTTTTCTCACATGTATTATAGCCGCACATATGTTTTCAACTCCTGTCCTTACATTCATTGTCTTGTTCAATCAGATTCAACAATTGCTACAAAATCGTTTTTGTATTAATGGCAGTAAAACAAGTGTACTCCAGCTGATTGGAAATTCAAAAGCTATTACAATGCAAGCGTACATACTTCTAGTGTTTTTATTTCATATCTTTTCTGTCCTGATGATACAGCTGCTATTATTCTGTATGTGGAGCTAAGTACTTGTAGTAGAAAATCATCTGTGCTTCAACTTAGGGTTCCCAGGCTAAGTATACATATAAATAAAATATATATATTTTATAACTTTTGTTAACTGAGCGTTTTACAGGTAACCTATTTAATATGGGATTCCTTTTCCCAAATTTATCGCTATTGCTCCAGTTTATCATTTCACATAACCATCAATACTGAAGAATATATACTCATACTCAATACTGAAGAATATGCTACTGAAGAGTATACCCATCAGCACAAGAATGACACAGAAATGTATGTACTAATATACACAGAGCAATTCCTGGGTTAAACCAGCTACAGGATAAATATCGCCATTGATTTGAATAGTCATTTTAACCCTTTGAGTGCCAGAAGGATATCCAGTGCAATGCAGTGCAATGGCACTCATAGGGTTAAAGGGATAGTAATGTCTTAATGTTATAAAAAGTAATATTGTAGTGCAGAAAATAAGAAACCCATCGGTGTTATTCCTATCTCTCAGATCTTTATGGTTTGAGAGATAGAGAGTTCTAAAGTCCCCCTCCCCGATGTCAGCTGTAAAGCTGATAGAAGGAGATTTGTGATGGGCGACTTGAGGAGGCTCTTCAGCAGAGCCAAAACAGCGTGAATGAAAAAGAAATATTTCTTTGGGATGGTCTAAAAAGTGTGCTTGCAAACCAAACAAACTTTGTAGACCGTTCCAATTAAGTATTTATTTTTAATTTGTGCTATTTCGGCTCTGCTTAAGGGCCGCCTGTCGGTCCCCAGACCAGGATCTCCTGCTGTCAGCTTACGTCAGGAGAAGGGGAGGGAGGAACTTCAGAATGCTCTATCTCTCAAACCATAAAGGTCTGAGAGATAAGAATAGCACCAATGGATTTCTTATTTTCTGCATTACAATATTACTTTTTATAACATTAACACTTTACTAACACTTTAACACCTTGAATGCTCTCTATCATTTATGGTGTTAAAATCTCCATTTAAATCAATGGGAACTGTGGACGTTTTTATTTGTTCTCTATGACGCAGGTGGTCTGCTTCAGACTTGCTCACACACACACACACATCCTCTTAGTGCGCCAACCTCACGTCTTCAGTTCTTATTTACTTACTTCTTCCAAATGTTACTGTTTTCCCAAAACTCATAAACTATGAAGCGAGACTCACTGGAAAGTTTCTGAACAGCAACACTGCAAGAAACAGAGGGAAAAAAGCTGATGAGCAACACAAAGTCTACAGAAAATCTTCAGCTAAATCTTTTGTTTGTGATCTTTTATTTTAACCCTTTGAATGCTAAAGAGGTCTCTAAACGTGAGCACTGTATTCTGTTGTATGTGACACTTAGGGCATTAGGCACAATGCCACAAATGGTCACCATAGGGCAGGGCTCAAAATTTCCACTCGCCACTAGCCAATGGCGAGTGAAAATTTAGGCCTGGTGAGTAGAAATTCAGCCCTGGTGGGTATGTTATGGTTTGCAGTGGCAAGTAACTTTTCAGGACTGGCTAGTAGCAAAGGACTTAAAATTATAAGCCCAATCATAGGGTATAAATCAACAGTCTCCCCCAGCCCAAACTACCAGTAATTTTAATGGGGCTTTTAACTTGCTATACATGTCCCCAGTGGACTGCAAAATGGACCTGCCACCTTAACCCATTGAGTGCCAGAGTGGTACGCAATGCATTGCTCTGCAATGTGTTGCATACTCCTCTGGTACTCAAAAGGTTAAGATTAGTTATTTTAAAGGGAAGTAAGAATGCCCTATATATTGCACTTGGTTTTTATTTGTAATATAGTTTATGAAAAATTAACCTTTGTTGGGGGTACACAGTGACTCTTTATGGTAATTTGTTTCGGTGTTGAGCTATTTTCATCACACATTGCACTATGAATGGATTTAGACAGAGCACAGACTGGAGCATTTCTAATAACACAGTCAGAGATAGTTTGGCATTAAACAGATCTAATTAGCATACTGTACAGGAAATTAGCATGAAGTGCCACACTGTTAGAAAGAATTTATATTACAGAAGAACGATTAGTACAACACAAAAGCAAATTTTAATGCTCTTTAAACCATTAAGGACCAGCCGCCGGCACTTAAGGACCACGGACCTTTTTTTTTTTTATTTGAGCAACTGATTCAGGGATCCCCGAGCGGCGTGCAGCCGGGTGGAGACGCCTGAATTCCAGGACATACATGTACGTCATGGGTCCTTTACGCAGGTTCTACCCATGATGTACATGTACGTCCTTAGTCCTTAAGCGATTAAACAAACTGGTTTTAGGCGACAAGTCCACTTTAAAGGAGCAGTAAACTATTTTAAATGAGTAAAAAAAAGTGTTCAGTTGTCAATTAACTTATTATAGCTCAAATATTTGTTTTTTTAACATTAACCATTACATTTCTATTGTGGTCACCAGGGTGAAGATGAACTAAGGGGTGATGTGTGTCTGGTGATGGGCAACTGGCAATGCAGGATGAGCACATCACCTTGGTGATATAGACTCACGCTGTCACATACACTAAGAATTAGGGATGCAAGGTACGATTTCTTCATTAGCATATCATTCTGTTGTACTGCTGGTGATGTGGAAGGGATGTCTTCTCTTGGACATCACCAGCAATTTGACAACACTTGCCCACTGGAGGAACGGAGAGGATGCACTCAGGTGTCAGTACCACAAACAGCATTGCTCCCTAGCCCTTTCAGTGCATTGCCCACCTCTGGGCCGCAGTGGTCATCAATCTGTGTGGTTTAATATAAAGACAGAGGCGGAGTTGCACCACAATAAAACAAAGGTTCTAGACTTTAGAAAGGCTGAATTTTCTAAAATGGAAACATATTTATGTCAGTCTTTAAAGGGATAGTAATACCTGAAAATAAGTTTATTTTATATTGTAGCCCTTAAAAAACATGAAAAATGATATAAGTCTTATCTCCCAAACCTTTATGGTTTGGGAGATATTCAGAAGTAAAGTTTCCCCTGGAGTGATGTCATTGCTCCACCCTTCAGATTTGGAATCCGGTCGCCCGACCAGCAGTGCCTCTCCAGAAGTGCTGAGATCATGATCTTTAAAAAGAATTTCTTAATTGGAATTGTCTACAAAGTGTGCTTTCAAGGCAGGCACACTTTGTACACAGTTCCAAAGAAGTAGTTCTTTTCAAAGATCGTGATCTGGGCACTGCTAAAGAGCTGCCGGTTGCTATGTGGACCGAATTCCAAATCTGTCCACTAGATGGCAGACTTGGCTGAAACAGCAAGGAAAAGTGAACTATACTATATTTTACATATGAATATCTCCCAAACCATAAAGGTTTGGGAGATAAGACTTATATCATCTTTCATGGTTTTTTAAGGGCTACAATATAAAATAAACTTATTTTCAGGTATTACTATCCCTTTAACAGTTTATCCAGGAGAAATGGGTTTATCTGAAATGTGTTTTACTCAACGTATCAAATCATTACATTAGACATGCCAGCAAGGATAAAAGAAAACGAAAAATACTGGGGTACTCTGTAGAAGTGGCAAATATAGTAAAGGGGAAAAAAGGAGCATTTAGGAAATACAAGCAAACGCAGAAGGAAGAAGGTAGGTATTGGTACAAGACTAGGCTGAAAAAGTCCAAATGCATTATTAGGTGTGCTAAAAAATTGCCCAGTCAATAAAAAAGGGGCATAAAACATTTTAGATATATAAATGAAAGAAGGAAAATTAAACAAGGAATAGTTAGACTGAAAACAAAAAATGGAAACTATGTAAATGAGAGTAAAGGGCTAGTTGACTGTCTCAATTAATATTTCTGTTCAGTGTTTGCAGAGGAAGATGATGTTAGAAAAAAGTAATAGCAAGACATGGGAAACATGCATGTTTACAGAGGAAGAAGTACTTCAAATCTCTAAGGTAAAAACAGGTAAATCGATGGGACCAGATGGGATACACCCAAAGTTATTAAAAGAACTTAAGAATGTTCTGGCAAAACGTTTAACAGAATTATTCAGTCAGTCACTATCGACAGGAGTAGTTCCAGAAGATTAGAAGATAGCAAATGTAGTACCACTTCACAAAAAAGGGCAGCAGGGAAGAGTCTGGTAACTACAGATCAGTAAGTCTTATGTCAGTAGTGGGAAAAAGACTGGAAACTATGTTAAAGGAAAGAATTGTTAGATATCTAAATTTAAATGGCTTGCAAGATACCAAACAGCACAGGTTTAAAGCAAAGATATCTTGACAAACTAACCTCATAGATTTTTTTTACTGGGTAACTAAAATAATAGACCAAGGGGGAACAGTAGATATAGCTTATCTAGATTTTAGTAAAGCATTTGACACTGTCCCTCATAGAAGACTCATTAATAAATTGCAGTGTGGGTCTGAATGTAAACGTTAAATGGATAAGGCAATGGCTGAGTGACAGGAGAAGAGGGTGGTAGTCAATGGAGAATATTCAGAACAAAGGCGTGTTACTAGTGCGGTACCTCAGGGGTCTGTACCGGGGTCCATTCTTTTTAATATTTTTATTAGTGATATTGCAAAAAGTCTTCAAAGTAAGGTATGTCTTTTTACAGATCATACAAAGATCTGCAATAGGGTAGACATTATTGGAGGAATAAGCCAAATGGCAAATTATTTAGGTAAATTAGAAGAATGGACAAGAGTGTAGCAGCTGCAATTTAATGTTGATAATTGTAAAATAATGCACTTGGGACTTAAATATCCAAAGGAAAAATATATATTAAGGGTACTGTGCTGTCAGAGACAACAGAGGAAAGGGATTTGGGAGTAATTATTTCTAATGACTTAAAGGTAGGCAGGCAATGTAATAACACAGCTGGGAATGCAAGCAGGGTGCTGGGTTGTATAGCTAGGGGCATTAGTAGTAGAAAATGGGAAGAGGTCATGCCACTCTACAAGTCTCTGGTTAGACCTCAAGTAGAATATTGTGTACTGTACTGGAGACCCCATCTCCAGAAGGATATTGATACTCTAGAGAAAATTTAGAGAAGGGCTACTAAAACGGTGACTGGTTTACAGAAGAATAAATATCAGGATAGACTAAAGGATCTAAACATGTATAGCTTGCAGGAGAGAAGAGAGAGAGGGGATATGACAGAAACATTCAAATACATGAAGGGATTCAACAAGGAAGTACATTTCAAAGGAGTAAAAATGTTAGGACAAGAGGCCATAGTCTAAAACTAGAGCGACCCAGGTTTAGATGTAATGTAAGAAAGCTTTACTTCACTGAGAGGGTAGTAGATAAATGGAATAGCCTACTAGCAGTGGTAGACGTTAATACAGTGAGGGAATTTAAGCATGCGTGGGATAGGCATAAGGCTGTCCTGAATAGGGATGGGTGAATGTTGTCTCCGTGTTCCCGTGAGAAATCCTGCGAAAGCCAAGCTATTGTCCGCACTGAAAAATCCGCTTTTAAAAACAGCAAGTAAAATTTCCACGTTTTTCGCCCATTGGCCAAAATTCCCCACCACTTTTTAAGTGGCTAGAATGTTTGTTTTTGCTTTTTCACTATAAATTTGTGACGTATTCCAGGAAATTAAACACGATAGAAGCATCTACAGAGTGATGTAGACATGCTGTGCTGATCTGCTGTTATTTGTTTGTTAAATTGAAGCAGGAGAGGCTCATAGTGACTGCTATAACTATGAGCAGTAAAAAGGGGAACTGGGAGGGCCCTTATTATGTGTCCACTGAGTCTGAGGAGGAGAAAGTGAGCAGTACTGAACCAATGCTGTCCAGTCCCCCTAAATCAGGTCAGCTGGCTGTGCCTGCTGCAAGACGTGCTGCCCCTGCTGCCAGTGCCACCATTGCTGTACCTGCAGCCACCATTGCTGTATCTGCTGCCACCCATTGCTGCCACTAGTGTTGTACCTGCTGCCAAGTGTGCTGCCCATGCTGCCACTAGTGCTGTACCTGCTGCCAGAAGTGCTGCCCATGCTACTGCTACCACCATTGCTATGCCTGCGGTCAGATTTGCTGCTCCTACTGCCACCAGTGCTGTGTCTGCTGCCAGTGCTGAACCTGCTGCCACCAATACTTTGCCTGCTACTAGTGTGTCTTGTAATACTTGGGGGGGGGGAGAGATGATGCCAAGTGTGACAGCAAGGGACCCCATGTCACACTTCCCATTCCCAAGCAGTTCTGCCAGTGCTAGTACTACTACTTGTAAGGTTCAGCAGCTTGTTAATGTTAGGAGTGAAGGAGGGAGTAATCAACAACAATATCCTCATATTACTAGTGACTGTGAGACTGAGGAGGAAGACTCTGTGGCTGAACTTGATGTGATTGGTATTAGTAGTAGTAGCAGTAATGGTGAAGCAGCCAGAGTGGTAGGGTCAACATTTGAGAGCGTCCAGACTAGCAGTCAAGGGGGCCCACACCATTCCTCTGACCCTGGGACTTGGAGTCCTCCCCTTCCCTAAAGTGTCCAAGTGGAACATGATCCTGAAGACTAAGAGGCCAGAACTGTTGCTGGGGGGAGACCAGACACACAATTAATACCACCACCAGCAGGAGCACTGATCGGCTGCCTGTGCCTCTGCTACTGCCTTCTTCAGGTCAAAAGGAAATGACAAGTGTGACATTAGGGGACCCTCTGTCACATTACTCTTCACCTCCTCCAAACAGGAGTGAGATGTGTGTAATATAGCAGCAGCAGCAGCAGTACGTGGGGACTAGTGGGGGTGGTGATGATGATGCTGGAGAAGCTGGGATGGAAGAGACATTTAATGCCTTTTTAGCAGAAACTGAAAAGGAATGGGAGACAAGGATGAGGATGGGCGTCACCATCACCACTAGCAGCGACATTTTAGAATTTGAGGAATTTGCAGCTGCTCTAATTCCTGCTGCTGCTGAGATGCATGGGCAGCAGGATGCTGAGGAGAAAGCTAGTGTGTCACAGACCACCGTGAACACAGTGGGCATGGGGTCAACAAGTGATGCAGAACTAGGACAGGTTCCATTTGCCAGCAGCAGCAGCAATACTCCTGGTCCAAGTTGCAGTGCTGATTCTGAGGCAGTAGCAGCAATAGCAGCAGCATCATCCGCTGCCACAGACAGAGAAGGAGAATGCGGAGGACAAGCAGAAAGATGGCATTCTTCTCCACCTGTTCTCTATTCCCTGAAGTCATGGGTATGGGAGTATTTTTCTCTTGGGACAGGAACAGTGCAGTCATCAGCAACGGCTCTGTGCACAATTTGTGACAAGTCAGCAAGAAGAGGAAAAGAGGGAATACACCTTGGCACAAGTGCCGTGATATCACACATGAAACACAGACACTATGACATTTATGTCAAACATGTTAAAGTCAAACACCCACCACAGAAATCAAGCACTGCTGTTGTTGTACCCCCTGACTCTCCATAAAGGCAACAAGAGGCGAGGTGGAGATCAAAGAGCTGGTAGAGTAGGGAAACCCAGGCAGAGACTGGAAGTTCCATGAGGATTGAAACAACTAGCTTGCCGTCACCTTCTAGGGTAACTACATCTTCTGCCAATCCACCTCGTTCCTCGTTACCTCCCCTGCCAAATGATAGCCACTCTTTTGATTTTAGGATGTGACAGTTCATCTCTACCCTTTGCACACTGTGTGGTGCACTGACCTCACATGCCAGTATGGTGGAGGAGAATCACAAGCATTGCATCAAGCAGATTATGCTAATATGGTGACAGGGAGGGTTCATCATTACTATTAAACTGTCAGCAAGTTGTCATGTGTCCTTAGTGGGATTTAGACAAGGGGTATAGTGAGAGCGGCAGTACTTGGGTTCTGGTGTCATGGTGTTTGGATACAGTTATGCCCCCAGATGTTATTTACCACATACACTGTGCACATTGCAGTTGCTGATGAGAGCCACAGTTCCTGCTCTCAAGGGAAACATTTCTATTCTAATAACAACACACCCATGATTTTGGAGGAGGGGCAGGTGGAGAAGAATTATTGGCCAACTTCTTTTCTCCACATAGACTGGGGGCTACTTATTTTGCTGCTACTGCCTTAGAAGCATCACTGGAGATAGTCTTGGCAAGTGGAACCTTCATCATCCATCACCCATATTACTGCTATTGTTGATCCCATTCACTTTCAGCTGCCTAATCATCCTGCTGATTAAACATCTCAACAGCAGCAGAACAGTAGTTGCAAATTCAGCAATTATGGACTCAGACTCAGGACATTTGACAATGGCCAGTGGCAACTGGCCAACATGACCTGCTGGCACTAGGCCAGTAGGGCATTTTTTTTCAGGGCTTGTGCTTTGAAAAAAACAAAATAACCCCCCAAATATAGTGCTACAAAAAAATAAAACATTTTAGGGGTTTGTTTCTAACTAGCCTAAGTCCTACAAATCAATGTTTCTTCAGGGCTTGGGCCTCTAATAAGCCTAAGTCCTACAAAGGCCTCTAACAACAAATCTAACAAATCATTCTCTACAAAATACTCTGTCAAGTCAAGTATCAGTCCACCCCAGTGGCAGCTTATGTCAGGGGGTTCCTGTCTCTATCACTATACATACAAATGTCTTATTTTAATTTATTGAGTTATTTTATTAGATACCAGTCAAGAACCCCCCTCCCCAAAACAAATTCCCTGTTCAACTGATTAATTCATTCGCCAACACAGGCACCCTCCTCAGACCCCTTTTATATCATGTCTAGGAGTTTGTTAATTGTATTTAGGATTTATTTTGCATTAACTGCCCCCAATGCCAGTAAACAAACCCCCCAAAAAAGCATTCCCTGTTCGACTGATTCTTTCCCCACATCCCACCAACACAGGCACCCTCATACCCCTTTTATACTATGCCTTTGGGAAATAAAATAATATTTGCTATGTATTGTGTGTAATTTCAATGTTATCACTGATTTCAATGGAATGAACTAGGCAAAAAAAGCAGGAAAACAAAGAAAATCAGCACTTTTTGTGGGAAATTATTTGCCAAGCGGAAAGTGCCATTTTCGCCGATTTCAGTTTGAGGTTAAAATTTTCGCCCATCCATAGTCCTGAACTAGGACCGAGTAAGATTTGAAGTTTTTACAGTAGGTAAATGGGCAGACTAGATATGCAGAATGGTTCTTATCTGCCGTCAAATTCTATGTTTATATGCTCCTTTCAGTGTTTAGAATTCCCCATTTAAAGCCATGGGCATTTTTATTTGTCCCCTAGGGTGCAGTTGATTTGCCCCAGAATTGTTCCCCTTTATGCTAAGGGCCCTTAAAGAACAGTGGTCTCCTTTTCGTTTTGGGGAATACAGGAATATTTGGATTGCATTTTGTGTATTTTACTACATCCGAGGAAACACAAGGGGCACCGTTTCCACCAGTGAACATTTATATACAATTTAACAGGGAACAAATATCAAGTTTGTGCTGAGACCACACCATAACAATCCATACGGGACAGAAATGGTTCAGACATCTACTCCCCAATATATATAGTCAGAAAACATAAGACTTGCAGACCAAGTAGTGGTGTCAAGAAGAAGTGTTCCTGCTTTTCAAGAGCACAATGATTACAAGACATTAAGGCACATTACTTATCTCCCTCTCTCACCGTCTACATATTCATAATGCATTTGATACCTCTCTGACTCTCAAAAGGTTAAATGAACAGTTGTGTCCACATCTAGTACATGACCAGGCAAGGATTTAAAGTTGGTTTAGTCACATTAAAGGGATCTAGTTAAATGGTCTGTACCCTCTTTAGGATATTTGCTGGTTACAGTCGCATTTTAAACTTACTTCCCTACCCTCACTTCTCCTTCTGAGGCTGCCAAAACATAACAGCTTCCACTAAAGGGGTGGAATAAATAAACAGGTGGAATAATCACGCAAATCCTGTCAAAGATGGCAGCTTTCCCTAAGGTGTGAATTATAATAGATGACGGTTCCTCTTTCAGCATATCACTGATTGAACACAGGTGGGTAAGTCAATACAGATTAACTGACATGTGTCTAAACATGAATAATATTAAAGGAACACTAACACCTAAAAAATGATCTGTGTTTATACACAATTAAATACCCTGTGCTCCCTGCTAGCCTCTGTTTACTCTCTGAGGCCTAAAATGTAGTCTGCAGGGGTCCTGCATCCATTTTAGAAGTGCTAGTGTTTGCTGTCTGTAAATTGGCTGAAGATAAAAAGTGGGTACTAATATAACTATATTAACTGTATTATCTCTGTACAAAATAACCAAATTGTACCTGTATAGAATAGTCTACATGTGCATTAAAAATGCAAATTCAGTATTAGATTGTAGTGATCTAACATGAAATGACTACAGTTTACAGAAACTAGCTGGAAGTAAATGATATTTAAAATTAAATAACCCAATTCCATTTTTAGGATTTTGCGTACATTTAAATCCTAGAGTTCTGTGTAAGTTCGTCTGTGATTTTATTTTATTATATGGTTGTTGTTGATCCAGGAAGAATTCCAATTGCCATTCTGAAGTGAGGATTTTTTACTGGAAGCAAAACTGTAAATTACTTCAGTGAGTCTGCAAAGGTTGAGCTTGAAGGTCTCTTGCCTTTTTCAACTTCGTCATATATGTAAGTACAGTATGTAACATATTTTAATAATTCATTGATGACTCACTATATACATACAATTCCACGTAATACATTCACTTTCCTGAAGTAAAATAATATTAATTGGTTTTATTAACTATATTTTTACTTGAATGTGAATTTCCAATGACAACTATTTCTACACAAGATTGAACCACAACCCAAACACATTTATCTAACATACTGGTAGCAAAATAATTGCTCACAATACTTACTGTAAACATCCTGTTTGAGCAGAAACCGATTCCACATATTGTTTCAGAGCAAGACGAAATTCTTCAACCTCCTCCGTTAGCACAGATAATTGGCGCTGAACAATCATTATATGCTAAAGGAATAAAAAAAGATTGACACAATCTGACAGGGAAAGAAAGCCTTGTTAATGTATGCATAATTTATTAGAACAAAACTCAAATGGAGAACACAAAAATCCAAATAAAATGTCTATGCTTGTTGTTATATACAGAATGTGGCTAAGGAAGCTCTTTGGAATTTGTAAAATCAACAACATTCGCATATCTTTTTTAACCCTTTGAGTGCCAGTGGGTTGCACAACACGTTGCTTAGCAATGCACTGCTTACCCCTCTGGCATTCAAAGAATGAACACAGAAACATAGATTTTGGTGGGAGATAAACAATTGGCCCATTCAGTCTGGCATTTTATCATATTTGCCTCCCAATACATTAGTAATATAGCGATAAGCAAAGACATACTTGTATTACGTTTAATAAGTCGGCTTTATTGAAGTAAACCACCTTGTTCTGCAGGCATCTAGTGGACAACAGAGCAGACATCTTAGATCAAAGTTACCTCTGAGTCTGCGCTGTCTGTCCCATGCTCTGCCCGAGTTGGTGATGATTTCTGTTGGTTACCTTAAGGTAACGGAAGTGCAGGGGTACAGAGCTTCTCTTGTAAGCTCTGTGCCCTGGATGCCTGCAGAATAACATGGACTTATTAAACATAATACAAATATGCCTTTGCCTATCGCTATATTAGTAATGTATTGGGGTGCAATATTATGAAGATGATAATTCTGCTTTAAATTGCACAATTATACATAGTTCTCAGAAATAGACATGTCTATGCCAGGGCCTTTTTACATTTTCTTATCATATTAGCCCCTACCACGTCTGCTGTTGTATGAATACACCACCTTTTCTGTAAAGTAGAACTTATGCACATTACTTATGAATCTTCCACCCTCTAACTTTAGATCATGTCGTCTTGTATTAGTTTTCTTTATTCGTTGAAAAATACTTTTCTCCTTAACGATAATAAATTCCTTAAAATATTTAACGTATCTATCATATCATCACTCTCCCTACCCTCTTCCAAGCTATGTGTATTAGAGCCATGCTTGTGTACCCAGTCTGCGAGATGAGCAGTAAAGCACTGAGCAAAGCGGCAGAGTCAGAGCACATCTGGATAGACTGCAGAAGACTATGTGACTTTACTGATAGAGGACTACAGGCTATCCTGCATGAAATCCTAGAAAGATGTTCTATCCTGTCAAACAGATATTATGAGTGGATTTTAATCCTTACTACTATTCACTCTGATGGTCTTAATGAGCTTTGTGAGCAGGTAGAAATTTGTTCCAAGACTTTTTGTGGGGGATTCCCTGGCTCTGTTGCATTTGAAGTATTGGGAAATTGCCCTTGTTCCAGTAACATTGTTGACGAGCACTCCCTAGTACTAGTTTTGTCTGGAAATAACCAGTCTGGAGTGAAAGCCATTGCCTGCCATCATTTCAAGAGGCTGAATATAGCCTTTCTAGCATGTGAGTAGGATCACTGGGCAACTGGTATCAATGGCAGGTGTAACTAAATCACTACATTACATACTATGTTTAGGGTACAATTTTCATAATAAAAAGTAGTGATAAAAGACATTATTAACACCAGTATTTTACTTTGTCTTTAAAACTGCAAATTTCAAAGAGATACAAAGTTGACGTTGAACCACTACTCATCTAGAACTGAGAACCATGGAGTTAAAATTATGAAATTTGTTAGTACAATTAATATCAATTATAACAATTTACATATACTGAAACACCAGTCTGGCATCTTACACCTTATTTTTTCTGTATGACATAAGGCTTAATATAGATAAGAACATACTGCCGTGGCCATAGCTCCAAAGCCAAATGGCATGGGAGCACTCTCAGTATCAGCATCTTGTTCGAAGAATTAATCAGCTGTAACTTGGAGATAATTAAAACTGAAAAACTTTCCTTTTATGCATATGAATACAGTGTAGTCAAAAACAGAGGGAGCAGGACACTTTGACATATATACTGGATAGTTAGATGCGACTCATCTAATGTGTTTCGTGCTAAAAAGCACTTAATCATAGACATAATTTGGATCCAAACACCCGTTTAAAAACTTCATGATCAAACTTGATTGGGAGCTACAAATCAAAATCGTAACATAACCAGCCAATATAAAGTGAGAACCGAAACGACTCACAATCTTCAGTTCCCACTATCAGGTGCATGTATGGCCAACTAAGGTCAAAAATTTAACCCGTGCCAATATGAAAATGAAAAAATGGTACAGAGGAACAAAATTGAAGAGATAAAAGTTATAAATATTCTAAATGGAATAAATGATTGATAGAAAATAACATATCCTCTAAACCTGTGCCTTACTAATGTTCATGCACCCACTAAATCCACAGTAATCCCACCAGACCACCAGCCTAAACAAAACCAGGCAAACCAAAACAACAACTCTTCCCTCGTATTTCTGTCATAGTGTGGACAGAACATTAATCCAAATCCTTAACTATATATACACAAATGAATGTATCAATCAGTTATTAAAAGGGTATTACCTATATGAAATGTCCACTACACCATACTACAATGAAATAATCTCATAGGAGGAAATATCCTCTATTGGGCAAAACCAAATGTCCAATAGTGGGCATCCATACAATAATAAAAATATAAATAACATTGATAATAATATTGTAGATTGACTGTACCCCCTAAAAGAAATCCTATAATAGCCCACGTAAACACATTATTTGGGTATAGTCCGCCAAGCTGTGGACAGAAAAGTGCATTAATGGAAGACCCCCAGACAGAGAGAACGAACATATTGCATCAGAACAAGTGACTAATATCCCACTCAGCATTTAAACCGGTAGGAACCCTAGTATCCAATTGCAGAATCCAAAAGTCCTCCCGTTCATCTAAAAGTCTTATAATATCCCCTCCTCTCCAGGGTAACCTTACCCTCTCAACGATGTAACACTGCTCACCTCAGAGCAGCAAGACTGTCTGGATGTATTGCAAAGGGACAATTTTCAGTGAGCATAAGGAAAAATCTGAAAAAACTGTTAAGGGGGCATGGTTTTCCTTATATTCACAGTAAGAAGATTGTCCCTTGCTGCGATCTGTCTGGTAAAGGGACCAGATTCCACATCTGAGGGGAGTCGGCTTACACTAGTTAAAAGGGGCGGGAGTGGGATATTTTATCATTCAATTACTCTTGAACTACAATTCTGACAGTATTGAAATAACACTCTCCATGGCCCAAATACTATGAAGATTAATTGGAGCCGAAGCCACATTGATCTTAGTTTGCTCCTCTTGTACTTATTCCTCAATGGTAAATATTGATATGTATATTTATCTAAGATCATTTTAACCAAATTCCATGATTCTTGTGCATTTCTATCTTTAACCCCTTGAGTGCCAGAGAGGTACGCAGCGCATTGCAGAGCTATGTGTTGCGTACCACTCTGGCACTCAAAGTGTTGAACATTGCATCCCACTGAATATCCTTTAATACTGTTATTAGCATTGTAAAATTATCCTATTTAAACTTGAATGTTTAGGTTAAACCCTTGCTAATGGGTTTCTTATAACAAATTTCAAAGGATACATATTGTGGTCACAGCTGTCTAAATGTTCTCTTACTGTATACTGTTTATCATGTCAGAAGAGCACTAGGTCCAGCAAGGCCTATTCTCTAGTTGGCTCCTAGTCTGCTTCTGCTTGTTCTCACCTTTTCATTCACACTACAATTTTTATTTTTTATTTAATCAAATAACTTTGTATTAAAAACATCTGGGTCTGAGACTTGGTTGAGGTAAAAACATTGAGCGATCCATTTAAAGGGATAGTAACACTTAAAATGTAAAAAAAAATATGTTGTAGGGTTTATCCCCCTGAGTAAAACAAGAGTGCTCCCACTGCTGAGAGGTGTTTTATTCAAAAGTTATTAATTTTCAAAGTTGAATTTTTTAGGTGCAATATCACAGTGGCCTGAAATTGTACAGTGGCGCTGTTGCTACACGATCCTATGGACAACTCTGGTCAGTTGACCATAAATCTCCATAGGATGGTGTAGCAACAGTGCCACTGTACAATTTCAGGCCACTGTGATATTGCACCTAAAAAATTCAACTTTGAAAATTAATAACTTTTGAATAAAACACCTCTCAGCAGTGGGAATACTCTTTTTTTACTCAGGGGGATAAACCCTACAACATATTTTTTTTTACATTTTAAGTATTACTATCCCTTTAAGGTTGTTAAACTATACAGGTGGTTTTGTGGTGCTGCTGAATGATGTTTCATACAGGGCTGTGGAACTCTATGTTTTATCACAGATTTTAGTGTGCCGTACAATTATATGTTGTTACAGATGACTGTGGGTTGCTATGGAATGTTATATATTATTACAGAAGGTTGTGGGGTGCTGTGGGATGATCTGTTTTAAAACAAAACAGTGTAGGGTGCTGTGGAATCTGATTTATAACAGATGAATGTGGGATGTTGTTTTATTATATCTTTTACTAAAAAAAAAGCTGTGGACCATCATTAGTAAGCTTTTTTTGGCTGGGTTGCGTGGGATACTGTGTATTGATATGGGTCGTTACAAAAGGCTATTTCTAATTTTTATCTTTTTTTTGTGGTGGTTTATTAGTATTCACAGGTGGGATGTGGCTTGAAATATTTAGGCCTGTTTAAAGGTTGCAAAAATGGTCCTCCTTCAATAAAAAGTTGCAGATACCTGGTCTATCAAAACCTTTAAGAACATTAGGCAAAAGATGTGTCATATATGAATTTCCTTTATTACAAATAAATAAACAGTTGATTTTACCTGTTATTTACCACCTGGTGTAGTACATTTCCCAGTGGCCTGTGCATGGCTACTGTGTCTGTAGTTGTTTTGCTGAAAAATGTATCCACTTTTCGTGCATATGGCTTTTGGTTTACTCATCCTTTTATTAGTTTTATCATTTTTTAACTCTAAAGGGACCCTATCCCATAAAAATCTAACATCTTTCAATATCACCACTATGTTGTATTAGCCATTTTTTTTATTTAGAAAAACTAGTTTTGAGTTCTTTAAATTGATAGCATGCCATGCATGCACTTCCTCTCTTAGCCCTACACTTCCTTCCACGCTCACTGACACCTATTGCTTTCAAAACTTTCAGTGCTAGGGGAGGAGGGCAGGGCAATGCATTTATGTGCAGTATCAATCAATAGATGAGGTAATGCAGAGCAACGTATGGTAATATAAGACTGGAAGTGCCTGCACTGAATGGCATAATTAACATTATCTTTATATTTAAATGGGAAATGTACCCTGAGAATAAGTGGTTCTTAGTTTGTTTAGCTTATCTGGATAGGTGTCCTTCATTTATATGTATTAATTGTTCCTGTATATAACAACCTCTAATGAATGGGTCTAGGTTGCATCTCACAGCAAACAATAGGCTTCTGTAGACCCAAATGAGTCACAAGGGACTCAGTTTATCAGATAAAAAAAAATCAACTGCATTTGGACCATTTGAGATAGCAAAACAACTGAAAAAGTATATACTGTACGTATAACTGAGTATTCCATATAGGACATAGATACATTATTATTTTATTGATCTAAGATATAATTCCCCTTTAAATAACCCAGAAACTAGTTCCTTAGATGTTTGGGAGGTCAGTTTCCAATGCACTGTCTTCTAGCATACATTACACATACATATGCCATCTAGAATCTATCCCATAAGCAGGTTTGGTGCTAGGGACTGTCTGAGTTGACTAAATATTAAGGATTCATACTCAAAGCCCAGAGACTTGTCATTTGGGGCATGTAATGGTATAAATCTCGCAGCTAATAATGGTACAACTGAATTGAACAGGGGCACTAATAATGCATGAGGCTGGCTTAAATCCTGAACCTTCTGGGAACCTAGCAACTTCCCTGCCATTAACAATAGTTCTGTTTGCAGACCACAGATTCTGAATAACATTCCGAAGCTGGTGAAAGTCTACAGAGGTTGTGCAACAACAAATAACACAATACAAACATTAAGCAATTCCAGTCTTGCCATCAATATACATTACACACACATATCGCTGTGCCACTGAAACAAAATACTTTGACTTTTTTTTAAATAAATATTTCAATATTTCTAGCTAGGTACTCACATTCTAACTAGTGATGAGCGAGCACCCCAATGCTCGGATGTTCGGGTGCTCTGACCGAGCACCCCCTGAGGCTCGAGTGCTCGGCCGAGCATCCGAGCCCCATTGAAGTCAATGGGAGGACTCGAGCATTACACCAGGCACCCCCTGCTCTGATGAGGGGAGGGTGCCTGGTCCATAGGAAAAGGGCAGAAAAAGATGGAAACACTACAGAAATGGTTCAGGGACAGCATAGGGAGGATGTCTGGATGCACCTTGGACTCCAACATCGCTGCTGGGAACGATCTTTCGCCCGTAGTACGCCATTTTTACAGACTGACCATAAAACACACAAAAAGGAAAATAAAAACGACTTTAGGCGAAAAATTGTTACCAAACAATATTTGCTGTATATTTACTTGTATATCATCTGCAAATTATCCCAAAAATTTCCTTGGTTTTCGGAAGTGAGGCCATGATTAAGAGGGAAACGTGCGCAGAGGCAAATTATCCCAAAAATTTCCTTGATTTTCAGAACTGAGGCCATGATTAAGATGGAAACGTGCGCTGAGCTGACCATCTAAAACATTATGGGTGAGGGTCTGCTGCAGAGCTGACCATCCTAAACATTATATGCGAAGGCCCGCTAGTGAGCTGACGCTATAAAACATTATATGAGAAGGCCCGCTGGTGAGCTGACCTATATAAAAATTGGCAAACAGGGCCCGCTGGTGAGCTGGCCCTATATAAAAATTATATCACAGGGCCCGCTGGTGAGCTGGCCCTATATAAAAATTATAGCACAGGGCATATGGAAGAGGAGGAGGAGGATGAGAAGATTAAGAGTCAACCATATACCCGTTTTTTGGGTGGAAGGGGTGAATGGGAATACAGAGTATTCCCATCATTGTAAATAACATATATAAAGTGAGTTTATGTTCCCCCGGGGCTTTCCTCCAGTGGAGTGGAGAAGTCAGGGGAAATCCAGGCCTTGTTCATTTTTATAAGTGTCAACCTATCAGCATTGTCGGTGGAAAGGCGGATACGCTTATCTGTTATGATGCCACCAGCAGCACTAAATACCCGCTCAGACAGAACGCTGGCGGCAGGGCAGGCCAGCACCTCCAAGGCGTAGAGTGACAGTTCATACCACGTGTCCAGCTTGGACACCCAGTAGTTGTAAGGCACAGAGGGATCATTGAGGACGCTGACACGGTCTGCTACGTACTCCTTCACCATCTTCCAAAACTTTTCCCTCCTTGTGACACTAGGCTGCGCATCAGGGTGAGGGTGCTGGCGGGGTGTCATGAAGGTGTCCCACGCCTTGGAGAGTGTTGCCCTGCCTTTGTCGGAACTGCTGTGTGCTCCCCTTTTCTCCCCTTCTCGGTTGGCCAAGGTAGCACGTACTCTGCCGCCAGCGTTGTCAGATGGAAAATTTTGGAGCAATTTTTCAACAAGAACCTTCTGGTATTGCACCATTTTGCTTGTCCTCTCCACCGGAGGAATGAGAGATGAGAAATTCTCTTTGTAGCGGGGGTCCAGAAGGGTGAACACCCAGTAATCCGTGTTGTCTAAAATGCGTACAACGCGTGGGTCACGGGAAAGGCAGCCTAACATAAAGTCAGCCATGTGTGCCAGAGTACCAACAGTCAAGATTTCGCTGTCCTCACCAGGAGGCTGACTCTCAATATCCTCATCCTCTTCCTCCTCTTCTGCCCACCCACGCTGAAGAGATGGAACTAAAGTTCCATGGCTACCCTCTGTAGCGGAGGCAACCGTGTCTTCCTCCTCCTCCTCCTCCTCCTCCTCCTCCTCCGCCTCCTCCAATTGTCGCTGAGAAGACGAAGTGAGCGTGCTCTGGCTATCACCTTGTGTAAGCTCTTCCTCCCCCATTTCCACCTCTTCCACATGCAAAGCGTCGGTTTTAATTGTGAGCAGCGAGCGTTTCAGTAGACACAGAAGTGGGATGGTTACACTGATAATAGCGTTATCGCCGCTCACCATCTGTGTCGATTCCTCAAAATTGCGTAAAACCTCGCAGAGGTCTGACATCCATTCCCACTCCTCACTTCTGATTACAGGAAGTTGAATGGAGAGGCGACGACCGTGTAACAGCTGGTACTCCACTACTGCCCTCTGCTGCTCACAAAGCCGGGCCAACATGTGGAAGGTGGAGTTCCAGCGCGTGCTCACGTCACACAGCAGCCGGTGAGCTGGCAATTGTAAGCGCTGCTGCAGCTTCAACAGGCCGGCCGAAGCTGTAGATGACTTACGGAAATGTGCACACACGCGGCGCACCTTGGTCAAGAGATCATGCACATTGGGGTAGGTTTTTAGAAATCGCTGCACCACTAAATTAAATACATGCGCTAGGCATGGTACGTGTGTGAGCTTGCCGAGCTCCAAAGCCGCCACCAAGTTACGCCCATTATCACACACAACCATGCCTGGTTGCAGGTTGAGTGGCGAGAGCCACTGCTCGGTCTGGTGACTAATCCCCTGCAACAGCTCTGAGGCCGTGTGCTGTTTGTCCCCAAGGCAGATCAGCTTCAGCACGGCCTGTTGACGCTTCCCCACTGCAGTGCTACACTGCTTCCAGCTACTGGCTGATGGGGGAGTGGCGGTGTGTGTAGAGAATTCGGAGGTGGAAACGGAGGAGGAGGAGCCAATAACATAGGTGCTGGTGGAAACCCTGATGGAGGTAGGGCCCGCAATCCTCGGCGTGGGTAGCACCCGTGCCATCCCAGGGTCCGAGTCGCTCCCAGCCTCCACGACATTCACCCAGTGTGCCGTCAGGGAAATGTAGCGTCCCTGGCCACAAGCACTTGTCCATGTGTCAGTCGTTAAGTGGACCTTCCCAGTAACTGCGTTGGTCAGGGCACGGGTGATGTTACGGGACACATGGTGGTGTAATGCGGGGATGGCACACCGGGAAAAGTAGTGGCGGCTGGGGACCGCGTACCGAGGGACAGCTGCTGCCATCAGGCTGCGGAAGGACTCAGTGTCCACAAGCCTAAATGGCAGCATTTCGATGGCCAGTAATTTTGAAAGGTGTGAGGTTAGTGCTATGGCCTGTGGGTGGGTGGCTGGGTACTTTCTCTTGCGCTCAAATGCCTGGGGTAACGACATTTGGACGCTGTGCTGGGACAGGGAAGTGGATGTGGTCGCTGATGGTGCTTCAGATGCTACAGGTGCAGGGCGGGAGGTATGCGGGCCTGCGCCTTCGACAGGCGATTGGCCGGCACCGAAAACAGGGGAAGAGGAGGCAGTGGTGTGGCCTGCAGACACAGATGGGCGATCCAGGCGTTCCTCCCACTTACTACGGTGCTTGGATGCCATGTGTCGGATCATGCTGGTGGTGGTGAGGTTTCTAGTGTTCATGCCTCGGCTCATTCTGGTGTGGCACAGGTTGCAAACTACAATTCTTTTGTCGTCCGCACTTTCCTTAAAAAAACGCCATACCGCGGAACACCTACCCTTTGGCAAGGTAGATTTACGCAAGGGGGTGCTCCGTGGAACATTTGCGGGCCGGTTTGGTGCGGTCCGCCTTCTTTCTGTTGCCACACCACTGCCTCTTCCAGCCTGTTGCGGTGCTGCAGATGGCTCACCCTCAGGACTGCTGTCATCGCTCGGCTCTACACCTTCCCAGGTGGGGTCAGTCACCTCATCGTCCACCAAGTCCTCCTCCACTTCCTCACTCTGATCATCCTCCTCAAGTCTTGATCCCACCACATACTCAGTCATTGACAACTGTATAACATTCTCCTCAACAAGGTCTTGAGACGGAAATAGTGGTTGATTTAATGGCAACTGTGTCTCATCATCATCATCATCATCCACTACTTCCTTTGACCTTAAATGCCGTTCACATCTGTCATCTTCTTGTGATTGGGTAGCCTCTAGAGGTTGTGAATCAGGGCACAAGATGTCATGTTCCTCTGCAAGCGTGCTTGGAGAGAGGGTCAAATGAAGGATTGGTGATGAGACGAGCTCATCACTATATCCCAGTGTGGGATCACTTCTTTGACCAGACCGTGTATGGTGGGAGGAAGGATGATCAGAGTGAGGATTATGTTGACCAGACTCTTGGCTACTGAGAGTGGACTTGGTGGAAGACAGGGTGGTGCTTAACCGACTGGAAGCAGTATCAGCTGTCATCCAACCGACCACCTGTTCGCACTGGTCGGACCTCGAGAGTGATGTCCTGCGACGCCCTGTGAAATCAGACATGAAGCTAGGTATGGTGGATGTCTTTCTTTCTTGTGCTCTGGCACCAGGCACAGTTTCTCCGCGTCCTGACCCGCGCCCTGAACTTTCAGGATCACGTCCACTTCCCCGTCCCTTTTTACCCGCCTTCTTCATCTTACACGATATATATGACTTTAATATATATGAGTTTGAAAACTTAACAGTATTTCTTCCTATTCTGCAACTGTGCAGAGTACACAGAATAGGCTGTTAAACGGCGTTGAAACACACTGAATGGAATATGTGACTTTAATATTTGAGTTTGAAAACTTAACAGTATTTCTTACTATTCTGCAACTCTGCAGAGTACACAGAATAGGCTGTTAAACGGCGTTGAAACACACTGAATGGAATAAGTGACTTTAATATTTGAGTTTGAAAACTTAACAGTATTTCTTATAATTCTGGAACTGTACAGAGTACACAGAATAGGCTGTTAAACGGCGTTGAAACACACTGAATGGAATATGTGACTTTAATATTTGAGTTTGAAAACTTAACAGTATTTCTTACTATTCTGCAACTCTGCAGAGTACACAGAATAGGCTGTTAAACGGCGGTGAAAGACACTGAATGGAATATGTGACTTTAATATTTGAGTTTGAAAACTTAACAGTATTTCTTATAATTCTGGAACTGTACAGAGTACACAGAATAGGCTGTTAAACGGCGGTGAAAGACACTGAATGGAATATGTGACTTTAATATTTGAGTTTGAAAACTTAACAGTATTTCTTCCTATTCTGCAGCTGTGCAGAGTACACAGAATAGGCTGTTAAACGGCGTTGAAACACACTGAATGGAATATGTGACTTTAATATTTGAGTTTGAAAACTTAACAGTATTTCTTACTATTCTGCAACTCTGCAGAGTACACAGAATAGGCTGTTAAACGGCGGTGAAAGACACTGAATGGAATATGTGACTTTAATATTTGAGTTTGAAAACTTAACAGTATTTCTTATAATTCTGGAACTGTACAGAGTACACAGAATAGGCTGTTAAACGGCGGTGAAAGACACTGAATGGAATATGTGACTTTAATATTTGAGTTTGAAAACTTAACAGTATTTCTTCCTATTCTGCAACTGTGCAGAGTACACAGAATAGGCTGTTAAACGGCGTTGAAACACACTGAATGGAATAAGTGACTTTAATATTTGAGTTTGAAAACTTAACAGTATTTCTTATAATTCTGGAACTGTACAGAGTACACAGAATAGGCTGTTAAACGGCGTTGAAACACACTGAATGGAATATGTGACTTTGATATTTTAGTTTGAAGACTTAACAGTATTTCTTCCTATTCTGCAACTGTGCACAGTACACAGAATGTGCTGCTAAACTGCGGCGAAGCACACTGAATGGAATATGTGACTTTGATATTTTAGTTTGAAGACTTAACAGTATTTCTTCCTATTCTGCAACTGTGCACAGTACACAGAATGTGCTGCTACACTGCGGCGAAGCACACTGAATGGAATATGTGACTTTTAAATTTTAGTTTGAAGACTTAACAGTATTTCTTCCTATTCTGCAACTCTGCACAGTACACAGAATGTGCTGCTACACTGCGGCGAAGCACACTGAATGGAATATGTGACTTTTAAATTTTAGTTTTAAAAACTTAACAGTATTTCTTCCTATTCTGCAACTGTGCACAGTACACAGAATGTGCTGCTACACTGCGGCGAAGCACACTGAATGGAATATGTGACTTTGATATTTTAGTTTGAAGACTTAACAGTATTTCTTCCTATTCTGCAACTCTGCACAGTACACAGAATGTGCTGCTACACTGCGGCGAAGCACACTGAATGGAATATGTGACTTTGATATTTTAGTTTGAAGACTTAACAGTATTTCTTCCTATTCTGCAACTCTGCACAGTACACAGAATGTGCTGCTAAACTGCGGCGAAGCACACTGAATGGAATATGTGACTTTGATATTTTAGTTTGAAGACTTAACAGTATTTCTTCCTATTCTGCAACTCTGCACAGTACTCAGAATGTGCTGCTAAACTGCGGCGACGCACACTGAATGGAATACGTGACTTTGATATTTTAGTTTGAAGACTTAACAGAATGTGCTCTAATCTGCAACTTTGCACACTAAACAGAATGTGCTCTAATCTGCAACTTTGCACACTAAACAGAATGTGCTCTAATCTGCAACTTTGCACACTAAACAGAATGTGCTCTAATCTGCAACTGTGCACACTAAACAGAATGTGCTCTAATCTGCAACTTTGCACACTACACAGAATATATATATTTTTTTTTTTTTTTTTTGTTTTTTTCCCCCCACACCAAATAACCTGCTGCCCCCACACACAGTAGTCCTAAAAAGGACTTTTGGTTCTTTTTTTTTCACAATTTTTGTTTTTTTCCTCCCTACACTGCCTTTCCCTTCCTATCCTCAGCTCTCCCTGGCTCAGACTGAGCCGAACTCGATGGTCAGGTGCTATACAGCACCTGACCACGGGTTCTGGCCAGCCAATCAGTGTAATGCCAGCAGCCAACATGGCTGCTGGCATTACACCGATGTCAGAGCCTCCCTGCACGTTTATTGGCTGCGCAGCAGGCGCAAAACGTGCGGGGAGGAGACACGAACATGGCGGGCGAGCACATGCGGTACTCGTACGAGTACCGCCATGTGCCGAGCAGAGCGATGCTCGTGCCGATCCGAGCATCGGCCGAGCATGCTCGCTCAACACTAATTCTAACACTGCACTCCCTCCCACCTGCCACTCCCTCGCAGCCAGTATCAGTTAATTTGCAAAAGCTGACATTCATTCAGATTCTGTCAGGATGGATGCTCCAGCTGAGGTATGAAAGTGGGCAAGGAACAGCTCCACTTTAAGTCCGTGGTTAATGAAGGGTTGAGATGTGTGACATCTGCATATGCAGATATAATCATTAATAATGAGTGATCATTCATAAAATCGTGGGGAAATTGAAGAAATTTAGGGTTTATGTGAATGCAATAGCTGAGCAATTTTGGAGCAAACCAGCAATACTGTAGGAGACAAATGTTAGTTCCAAAAATTCCCATTGATTTAAATGGGGATTTTAACTCCTTGAATGCTAGATTATAAAAACATTATACTTTCAGCTACTAGCTCCAAATTGCAGATTATAGTTGTATATGGATTGTATGTTGAAAATCATCCGGGAGACACTTCTGAAAATGATCATGTCTAGTTGTGGTAATCATCAAAATGACCACTACACCATAAGTCTGAAGAACTACTCAATGGATGTGCAAACTGCCATTGGAAAGGTATTTTAATACTTTATTGTTTATTTGTATGATACTCAAAATATAGGTTATTATTGCAATGTTTTCACATGAGCATTTTGCATAAACATTTATATGGCCAATTAGTAGCTTGATGTGATTTTCTTAATACTGTATCTAACAATGTGAACTATAATTATAAGACTATTATATGACCTAATTCTTCTACTTTATGTAATGTTACTTGTATTTTATTTTTGCAGGATTCATGAATAAAAGTAGTTATGGCTAAACAACAGAAGTAAAATGTTTCAGGTGATGGAGGTCACCCTCAGTAAAGCAGTCATTATCTGGCCTAGATGCACTGTTTTTCAAAAAGATAACAAGCAGTCTCTCCTAACACCAACAGAGAGTGTTTTCCAGTCACTGATTGACAATCTGGTTGAGTATGAGGAGTAGGAGTGGCTTCCATAACATCAACCATTACACAGCCTCCACCAGAACCTTATTAACAATAAGGCTGAATATCACAAACCATGTACTACTCAATACAGCACCTAGAAGATTGATAGACTGAACAAAAAACACAAGTGGAAGAAGACAGACCAGTGGAGCAATCACCATTTAAAAACTCATATTGTGGATCCTCCCGAGCTAACAGCAATGAACAAAATACATGATCAGTAACTTTTAAAGCTGACATTAAATTGAAGTGCATCTTCTGTGAAGAGGGAGTACACAAGTAAAAACGATGCATGCGTAAAAACTTCTTATGTGACCAAATATTTAAGCAAACACAATGATGATTAACTGTCATTGAAGTTGTACTCTTCAAACCTTGGGGATTTACAGGTAAAATGCCACAAGTATTATTACATTAACTTTTTCACCGAAGTAAGAAGTGCGACCAAATGTGGAAAACAATTAATCTTTAACAGTTTTCAGCTAGCTAGGTACCCAGATTTAAGAAATGTGTCTATATATCCCCACAGCTCCTGTCATCCATCTATCTAACATTGTGAAGATTGTTCATCGTTGTCTCCAACAGTTAGGGTTTCCAGATGTTGACAGTAACTGAACATGTCTCTAAGAACAACTCATCACATTTATACCTGGTTAACTGAGTGTGAGGTTATACTTCCATTTAATGGGGATTCCACAATGTCATGCACAACACCTGAAAAAGTAATTCCATCAGGGATGGAATGTGTCTAGCCCATGCAGCAAATATGCTTCGTGAAGACATGTTTGTCAAATAGGTAATGTTTGAATGGCCTTCCAAAGGCTAATTTACTAGAGTTAATTGTTTTTAAAAAATCATTGCTGTTCTTCAGCATGCTTTTAGAGGTTGTGTCTACTGGGAACCCAATTACCACTGATGAAGTAATGAATAAAGACCAGTGTGCCTCACTTTAACAATGAGTATAGTCAAGATTGTTAGATTCAGTGGCCTAAAAAGAGTAAGAAAACTATCAGTACAGTTTATCACAAAATGAGAAACCCCCTTACTATTCTAAGTTACACTCACAATAGAGGAGGAAAATGATCAAATGTATCACCTTGGAATAATTATCAAATGAAAGTTTGAAGCAGGTAGCCCAAAAAGTCACTAGTTCTGTGTATGAACAATACAGTCAACTAGGATATACTGTTTGTCCACATACATGACTTAAGAATTTAAGATTGTTAGACTCTCTTATATTGTCAATATATTATGTCATTACCCCCATAGATACATGTCCCAATGTCAATGTCAATTTAAAACTAACTAACTTATAGAAATTCATGGCTCCTATTTTGCTCCACAGGATATCTTAAGTAGTATTTCATACAGCAGCCAGATCTATCTATCTATCTATCTATCTATCTATCTATCTATCTATCTATCTATCTATCTATCTATCATTGCTGGACTGTCATATCTGGACAGGTTCAGTAAGATGTGTTACAGGGTATTTATTCTCTGTGTATGACACTTGTGAACTAAAAGAGATTACACTGCAGGTAGGATAAGGTCCTACAGAGCAGAGTTTCTTGATCACTGATCCTCAATATCTCTATCTGTCAGATTTTTTTGATTTCCTTTCTTGGGCACAGGTGACCTATTCAGTATGATCCGTCCTCTAACAACACACCTGTGCTCTTGCAGGGGAAACCCGTAAAACCTGCACTGTTAGGAGTGCTTGTGGACCATGGTTAAGAAATGATGCTACAGAGCATACTACAGTAAATGGCAAGCTCATAACTAGCTTATATTTTTGTCCCTCATTTGCATATGCAAATAACCATTGAGCTTGTTCTACCTAAGGTAACTTTTATATGGGTGACATCAACACAGCTATGGCGCACAAGTAGCATTGCTGTGCCGAAAGGTATTCTGCTAGACTATGATGCCCTTTCACATGGACATCCATCACGTGGCATGAAAACACCAAAGTCCAGAAAGCTGTAGCCTTTCTGGATTCACACACACAGTAATAAAATAATGTTATAGCAGGGCAGATGAATTGTGGTATAAGGGGCCGCCAGCAGATCTTTCACAAATACTACTTTGGGGGTTGAGATGTTCATCACAACTTAGAACGAATGGCTGACCTACGCAGGTATCAGCCAATAATATTTGGCTGAACCTCATGTGAGCCAGCTGTCAGCCCCCCCCCCCCCCCAGATCAGGAAAAAGTAAGTAAATGAACATGGGTGAGTAAAATGTATGAGACTGCTACATTTCTATGAGAGAACCCTAATGGTTATAGGGGAATCCACATGTTGTACCTTGATCTCACAGGACTAGACAGAACAGATGAACCTCACAGGCCCAACAAAACCAAAATATGCATTTGGGGTTAGGTGCTTATCTTGTTAAGAGGATAATTGCATAGCATTTCATGGCTGGAGACTCATTTCTGGCCAGGGTCAGAATGATGTGCTACAGGATATTTCTTTTTTGTGTATGGCACCTGAAAGTTAAATATATTGCATCTTGGGTAGGATAAGGTAGCCTACTACAGTATTTAATAGACTGTCCCTAGTTGAGCATCTCTGACCCTTACTTACTCATGAATTGCCCGCAAGTCTTTTTCAGTAATGTGAGTTGCACACAGAACTAGATTGGCATTCAATAAATTATGTATACACATTTTTTATTATTAAGCAATCTTCTCACTTGGTTGTTTTATATATAAATGTGGCAGTCAAGTAATTTGTGGTGGCCCTGAACCAAGTTCACAAAATGCATACTGGAATTTATAGTCCTGCTTCACTAGGAGGTACACTACTTCCTAATAGAGCTCCTGCAATACAAGTTCCAGCACAACTGAAATATAATTTATTTCGCTTGGCATTATGCCTAAAACAACCAGTAGAAATCGCAATATTCAATTTGGCATATATCCCAGACTGTTAAATGGCACTTTCAGCTACACTCTACAAAAACTAAAGTACATAATTATACAAACAATTGTATCTAAATAATCTGCCATTATGCTCTGACTTTTTCATTATTTCTGCTATGTAGAAGTAAAATCTTTCTGTTCCATATCTTTACTACTGGCTTATCCACTGTCAGGTATCTTTCAGAGTCATCCTACAAGTAGTTCTTATAGCAAGTATGCTGATGTCAAGTCACAAATCAAAGTGGTCTTTCTCTGCATTATTCCAATATATATTACTCTGTTAGACTGGTTTTTTTTTGCACCGCATTAAAAACTTATTCTGTATTTTCATGAAAAATATGTTGACATTTGAAATTTAATACGTTTTGAAAACTGAACATCAAAGGTGAGGAGCAGTAAAACGGAAAGAACTCAAGTTTTGAAAAGGTCATGTAACCCTCTTTTGCTGTTCATTCTCCAGAGGGATTAGAATTCACGTTGTATCCCCCTGGCTATTCATACTGCTTAAAGGCCACAGCAGGAGAACCATATACTGTTTTGATGAAATATTTTCAAGATTTTCTTTTGTGGGCATTTGTTCCTATAGTTTAGACATACGAAACAAGAATATGCTTATCCCCATAGATGGAGAAAAAAGGCATTACCCATGAATTTCACTCCTAAAATACCCCAGCTGTGATCAAAACATGGAGAAAGTCGCTTTTTTTTAAAAAATTATATTTACTAGATACTAATTAAAAAATGGCATTTACGCAAACCTATTCTGTCTGTATAGTGCAGTGTAGGTGATTTTTCCCTTCTAGTATATGAAACAAAAATGGCAGCTTTTGTCAGAGCTTTAAACTGTACATATTTTATAAAAATAAGGAATCTTAGGTACTAAAAACAACTCTAGCAATTCTGGGGCAAACCAACTTCACCACAGGGGAAAAATGAAAAAGCTCAGTTACTTAAATGGGGGTTTTAACCATTTAAATACTGGAGAGGTATCCAGTGCATTGCAAAATAATACACTGGCAATCTTGACGGCATTCAAGTGGTTAAAATCCACAATATAAATCAATTGGAATTTATGGAATTGTTATTTATCCCCTATGGTATATTTTGGTTTGCCAGAATTGCTCCATTTCTTCCTAGCATCTCTTTAACCACTTATTTGCCAGACATTACTGCTCCCCGAGGGGTTAATTGTTTCTCATGGAAACTATTTGAAGAGATTGAAGCTATTGATACTTCTGAATGTTTCATCTACAGCCTAAACCGTTTTTTTTTTTTTTTTTATGAAGTACTAAAGTAAAATGTCATTATTGTTTTCTATGTACATATGAACACACTAGGGAAGAGATGTTCAAAAAGTCGTCATAATGAAAAACTTGTCGGATCATAAGCTGTTGGTAAAAGAAGGACAATATTTTCAGAAGTAAATCCATCATGTTTGAAAATTCATCTAAAGAATAAAAATGACGGTAAGAAGATCTCACTGAACATTGCCGATCTTAAAAATTGTCTTTGATTTTGTCTTTCAAAAGAAAATTTTCAAAGAAACAAAGACTTTTTTTTTGTCTTTGAAACGAAAAAAGTACTTTAATTTGTCTTCTCCAAGTTTAGACCATTTTTATTATGTCAGGATAAAATTATGTTAATCAGACAAAAAATGACATTCATACGAATATTTTTTTCTGAAAATACCTTACATTATGACGGAAGATTAAACCACACCCACTTTTAAGACAGCTTTTTCCCTTCGATGGAGATGGCGGAATTGGATGAAAAAAATGACGGAAACATATCTGAGAACTGACGGATTATGGTGTAAGAACTTTTTTATTCTGATTACAGACAATTTCAGTTACCACCACTTTCTGAACATCTCGCCCTAGGACTTTAGAAGGTCACTAAATAAATGTAGTTTACTATATAAACTGTTGCAAATTAGATTAGACTGTTGATTTTTACATTCTGTGAGGCTGATGTACTAAGAATTGGAGCAAGTCTGAACCAAACCAATTTACCGAATTACAAGACGATTAAAAATGTTTATAGAACATTTATAAACTATTGATGATAGCAATATTGACAATCTGTTATTTTTAAAAATAGATTTAACCCTTGCAGAGGGGTACACAACACATTGCAAACTTACCCAAAATGTGTTTGTTAAAACAAAAGTACTTAGCTTGTAAAATATTTGAACAGGGAAATGGCAAGTTTAGGCCATTGCTACTTAACATTTTGGGTATAAAAACTGATTTGTTACTTACAGAATGTGTGTTTCCCTCTAAGACTTCTTCTTCTGCAGGTTCCATCTTAAGTTCCTTTAAAATAAAACCACTGAATTTCAAAAAGAAACACTTCTACATTTTATTAAGAAAATCATATACTTATGATCATGACAGTAATATGAAGCAGCTCTAAATTTGAAACATTTAGCATTGCTATATAGGGTTTTAAGTGGGAAGGGTTGATAAAGCAATCCACAGTTTCTGACAGATCACTTTTTATACAGACTAGAAGGCTTTTACATAGGATTTACTAAGGTACACAAGGAGCTATACAAAAATGTCATGGTTCTTCATTATTTTCTATTTATGAGGCAGGGATTTTGTACAGTAAGAGTGGTAAAGCTATGGGATTCTTTGCTTGGGATGTTGTTCTTGCAGATACTGTAACTGCTTACAAAAAAGCAATGTATACCAATCTAGCACAGAATAATATTAAGAATTATACTATATGGCTTCAATGCAGATAGGTTTTTGATCCAGGGAACTATCTGACTACCATTTGGAGTCAGGAAGGATTTTTTTTTTTTTTTTATACCAAACTGGAGCTTAATAGGAAATGGCTTCAGTGTTTTTTTTTTGCCTTCCTCTGGATCAACAGGGGTGTTTTGAAATGGGTTGGCTTGAAGGATGCATGTCTTTTTTCAGCCCCATCAACTATATTACTATGTTACAATGTGGTACAAAGGAAAGGGAAATTTTCTATGCCCCCATGGCAGTAAACCACATGTTTTTTCTCCACGTGGGAGTCTGTGTGCCACATGGACTGAGAGAAAAGGTCATTACAATCCTGTTTTCTCTTACATCAAATGTGGAATACAGGAACCAGGGGGATATACCAAAGTATACAGCAAGATTCTTGGGAGGGAGAAAGTGAAAAAAAACCTCCACTGCAGGCAAATATTCCACAGGAGTAACTGATGCAATATAAACCTCAGGTGTCAACGGACACCGAATTTGTATACCAAACAATAAAACAAAAAAACAACCACCAGAATACTGTAGAAAAAAGGGAAGGCACAACCAACTGAAGGACCTTCCCGCCCTAAACTTTTTGTCGACTGAGGCAGGGACATTTACAATGTAATTTTTAGCAAAGGTGGCAGAAATAACTATGTCACTGCCTTGCACAGCCGCTCAGTAGTGGCCTGATTCTTTAGGCCCAAGAGATGCCCACTCATCTGGTAGAGTGTGCTGGGGCTCATAGAGGATCGGATTTCTTTCTGGGCATGGTCCTCATCTCTTGGGGTTTATACTAGTTTGAATTGGGTCCAGTCTCCCATTACATGGGGGGGGGGGGTTCAAGGGGTGTTGGGCTGGTCTCCCGCGCACTCGAGTGTGTCCCACTTTGTTCCTTTACTACATGGGTGGACTAGTTCAGAGGTTCTGGGCCTCGATGTATATGCTGCATTGCATGTTTACTATCCTTCTCTCCCCGACACCTGTTGGAGATGCCAACTTTCGCATGGGCATTTTTCACCATATCTGGTGTAAATGCCCATTAATTGTCCTGTAGTGTCAAGAAATTCTTACTCAGATATCCAAAATTTTGAACATCAAAGTGTCAACTGATCCATTGGTAATATGTTTAAACCTTCTTCCTGAAAATGTAACATCTCTTCGCCTTAAGGACTGCCTCTTCAGACACCTTTTAAATGCAGCAAACTTATGCATTCCTGCCAACTGGAAAACAACCTTACCCCCTAGTCTTTTGGATTGGGTAACTAGAATAAGTAAGATGATGTCCCTGTAAAGGAGACCAGATGTCCTTCAAGGAGATATGGGACCCATGGATCTCCTACATCATCCGAGCTAACTCACTTACCACTACCACCTAAACTAGGGTTCCCCTTAGTAATATTCTATGACATACCTGTTTGGCTGGATACACCATGCAGCCCATCCCCCCTCCTGTGGCCCCTTTCCAAAGATCTCCACTTTCCTATCTGTACGTCTTGTTCTCTCTACCATTTTCTTCTTCCTCTTCTTTCCATTACACCAACAGTTGGATAACTTTTCTTACCCATTAATTTGTCACTGCATGCAACTATTCTATTATACAAAAGATTTGCCTCATTATCGACCATATCTCAGAAAATCACTTAGTTCAGGCTGTCCACGGTCAGTCCTCAAGGGCCACCAAAAGGCCTGTATGTAAGGATTTCCCTGATTAAGCACAGGTTTGTTAATCAGTGGCTCATTCATTGTGACTGAGTCACCTGTGTTAATCAGGGAAATCCTTACATCCTGTACTGTTGGTGGGCCTTGAGGACTGAACTTAGAAGCCCTGACTTTTAGTGTAATGCTTAGTACAACTTGTATTAGGCTACTTCCCATGTATCAGCATGTTAATGTTGCCTCATTATGCTTATGCTTGTTTGTACTCTCTATGTTTTATACCTACTCTTCCTTCAGTAAAATAAAATTTAAAAAAATGTTCTGTTGAAGTGCATGGGAATTTTGGAATTTTTATCTGTCCCCTATAGTGCATTTAGTTTACTCCATAATTGCCTTTATAAATATAGGCCGATATGAGTTAGCATAATTATTTGAAGGGGAAAAAAACCACAGTAATAAAAGACAGATTGTAATACCTTCTTCTCCAGTCTGTCAATCAGTTTCTGAAGTCTGTTTATCTGGGCCATCCACTGGTTATCTTCCTCTAACAAGCCTTCCGGAATGATAAATAATAGAAAAGAAGATATTCTTGAAATGTGCTGCAATACGGGCAAAAGACTGTTGAAATGTTTTATCTTTCTGAGACAAATCTTTTAGCCCCTTAAAGGTGCAATTCTGTAAGTTAACCCCTTTGAGAGCCAGAGGGGTATGCAACACATTGTTTTGCATAGCCCTCTGTCACCAAAGAGTTAATGAGACAACTAAACGTTCTTAACCCCTTTCAGTGCCAAAGGGGTATGCAACGCATTGCAAAGCAATGCGTTGCGTACCCCTTTGCTGCTGAAAGAGTTAAAATTCCATTGGCAATCTCGCAAGCATTCAAGAGATTAAAAGCCTCATTAAAACCAATTGGAATTTTTAATTTGTCTCCTGTAATACGGTTGATTTCACGGAGTATTGCATCTCTTTAGCTTCCAGAATTGTTGCTTTTGAATGGTAGAAATATCTCCAGTGCATTGCAAAGCTATATATTGGAGGTATCTCTAGAATCCAAGGGGTTAACATTTATTATGGTATTTGCCAGAACCCAAGTCCAATATTTTACTTGACATACTGGAACACAGACGATTAGTAGCAAAGAGTATAGGAGTTTTCTCAGATTTGATCTTATATGTAAAACTATTTTGCCGTTTGCCAAATATTGATATATCAGAACACATAATGTGGGAATTACTATTTTACTCATCTTCATATCTCCAGTAAATATACTGTACATGACAATGATATAAATAAAGAGTATAGAATGACACAAAATGATACAGTAGTTCTGTAAGTGTTGTTGCTCAATGCACCCTGCATTACAATGAGGACCTCATGCAGAAAGCAAGAGCAGGTATTCTGGAGCATACCAATGCATGGGGGAAGGAAATTATAATTATTTTATATAGGAATTTAATCCTTTAAATGCAAGAGAAGTCTTCAATATATTGCTTTGGAGTGTGTTTAAAACCCCTTTAGCATTTAAAGGGTTAAAATCCCCATTTACCTCAACGGTAATGATGGAAATTTTTAGTCCCCGCACCACATTCTTGTGATGCAGTTGATATGCTCCAGAATTGCTACTCTTTGGCTTTCTGCATGCAAATTATTGTCTGCAATTTCCAGAGAACTCAGAAAAGAGGATTTTAGTCTTACCTGTTAAATCCTTTTCTCTTAGTCCATACAGGTTACTGGTAACTCTGGGTAGGCGATCGCCCCTTTAAGTAGGCAGGAACAATTCTAGAATTGTATGCAGGGGCGGAGCCTACCTTCCCTCCTTGGCTGCAGCTAGCCAATCAGCTACAGAAAGATTTGAGACACTAACTATTGACTTGATAGTGAAGGGAAAGAAGACTCCTGTGAGCATGACCATGAAGGACCCCCACAGTTTGCCACAGGAGAGCCAAGCATGGTCCCTTGACAGGGTGGGAGACCAGTAACCTGTATGGACTAAGAGAAAAGGATTTAACAGGTAAGACTAAAATACTCTTTTCTCTGTCGTCCAATAAAGGTTACTGGTAACTCTGGGATGTCCAACCATTGAGTTTCCCAGAGGCGGGAAGTAAGGCAAGGACCAGGTGCAAGGCCCCGAAAGTCACCAGTGCAGATATGAACCATCAGATCAGAGATAGATCAACAACAAAAAAAAAACAAAAAACAACTGAAGTGTCAACAGACACTGAACAGGGGTAACAACACCACAGGAACTGTTAAACAGCACTCCAACAGGGCTCAAAAGCAAAGGAAGCACCAAGAACCAAAGGAAATCCTAGACAGGCAAGACTGCCTCCAGGATTTTCCTCCCAAAGCCAGCATCAGCCGATGCCAGCACATCAACACGGTAGTGCTTTGAAAAGGTGTGCACAGACGACCAAGTGGCCACCTTGCGCAACTGATCAGCAGAGGCTTGATTCTTGTAAGACCAAGAGGCCCCAATAGATCGAGTAGAATGAGCTGTGACCTTGAAAGGGACAGGCTTCTTCCTCAGCTCATAAGCATTACGAATAGTGGACTTGATCCAAGAAGCAATAGTCACCTTGGATGCAGGTCTTCCTGCCCTGGGACCCTCAGGAATGATGAGCAGCATGTCTGATTGCCTAATAGACTCAGTACGATGTACATAAAACTTGAGACAATGCACCATGTCTAACAAGTGGAGATCCCTTTCCTTGTCAGAGGTGGGGTCCAGGCAGAAAGAGGGCACCACAATCTCCTGATTGATGTGGAACTCAGAGACCACCTTCGGGAGAAACTCCTGAGAAGTGCGAAGCACCACCTTGTCCTTGTGAAACACCAAATAGGGTGGTTTACAGGACAGAGCATGTAACTCCGCGACACTGCAGACAGACACAATCGCCAGGAGAAAGGCCATTTTCCACGTCAAGAGGCGTAGAGGAATAGTAGCCAAAGACTCAAATGGGGGGCACTGAAGAACACCCAAAACCAAGTTAAGATTCCACTGACAAGCAGAAATCTTAAAGGCAGGATGAGCATGAGCAACATCCTGGAAGAAAACCCTGACATCAGGAAGGATGGCAATGCACCTTTGAAAGAAAACAGAAAGAGCAGAAGTCTGAACCTTAAGGGAACTCAAACTGAGGCACTTATCCACACCATGCTGCAAGAAGGCCAGGACCGTAGGCAGATCAAAATCCTGAGACAGGTCCTTGTCAGCACACCAAGACAGAAAGGTCGACCAGAAACGATGGTAGATCTTGGAAGAAACAGGTTTGCAGGCACTGAGCATAGTAGCCACCACACCAGAAGAGAACCCTTTCTTCTTCAATATTGAGGATTCAATTTCCAAGCCGTCAAAGCTAGCCGATGAACATCCTCTTTCCACAGGTAACCCTGTAGAAGAAGATCCAGATGGTAAGGGAGCCGAAATGGCTCCGCCACAGACAGATCCAGAAGCTCCGGAAACCAAGACTGAAGAGGCCAGTACTGAGCAATCAGAATAACTGGACTACGCTCCTGTTGTTATTTCCGTAACACCCTGTGCAACATTGGTAGGGGAAGAAAGATGTAGACCAGAGGGAATATCCAAGGCATCTAACGCCAGAGCCAGAGGGTCTCTCCACAGAGACCAGAACCTCGGTACCTTCCTGTTGTGTCTTGTCGCCATCAGGTCGATGTAAGGAAGATCCCATTTCTGAACAATGAAGTTGAACACCTCTGGGTGTACTCCCACTCTCCTCTGTCCACTGTGTGTCGACTGAGGAAGTCCGCCATGACGTTGTCTACGCCTGCAATGTGCACTGCGTATATGGCAGGAATGTGTTCTTCTGCCCAGGAGAAAATAGTCTTGATCTGTAACCAAGCAGCGAGACTTCTTGCTCCGCCCTGCTTATTGATATAAGCCATGGCCATGGCGTTTTCGGACTCTACTCGGACCGGACAGTCTCCCAACTGAGATGTCCAATGTCGAAGGGCATGAAATACTGCCCGAAGCTCCAATATGTTATTTGGAAGGACGAATTCCTCCGTAGACCACCGACCCTAAACGCTCAAGCGACCCAGGACCGCTCCCCAGCCGGAGAGGCTGGCATCCGTCATTACAGTGGTCCAGAAGGATACCAGGAAGGACTTGCCCTTCAGCAGGTTGAAAAGGTCGATCCACCATGACAAACTCAATTCCACATGAAGAGGAAGAGAAAATGACGTCTTCAGAAGGTCCGGTTGACCCTTGCACACCTAGATCATGAACCTCTGGAGCTCCCTGGTGTGCGCCATGGCAAAAGAGACTGCTTCTATGTTGATGAATTTTCCCACTAGAGAGGATAGCTTCTTGACTGGAACTGGATCCTGAGCCAGAACCGCAGAAACTCTGTGGGCAATCTGGTGAGCCACCTCGTCCGTGAGGAACACCATGCTCTTCTGAGTGTTGAAGAGAAGGCCCAGGAAGACCAGGCGCTGAGATGGGATAAGATCTGACTTGTCCAGGTTGATGATCCAACCGTTATGGGTGAGAGCATGAATGCATTGCTGAACCTGCTGATGAAGAAGTTCCAAAGAAGGGGCTTTAAGAAACAAGTCGTCCATGTATGGAGTAACTCTGATGCCGTTCCAGTGGAGGACGGACACTAAGGCTCCCAGGACACGGTTGAAGACCTGAGGAGCTGTCGACAGACCAAATGGAAGAGCTGAGAACTGAAAATGTCCCCTGTCGCAGGTAAACCGGAGGTACTGCCTGCTCTCTGGATGAATGGCAATGTGTAAGTACGTGTCCTGAAGATCCAGAGAAGCATGGAATTCCCCCAGGGACATGGAAGCAATCACAGTCCATAGAGACTCCTAATGATAATGAGTCCGGGTCACAAAGGAATTGAGATCCTTCAAGTCCAAAATAGGACGACAACCGCCATCCTTCTTGGAGACCACAAAGAGGTTTGAGTAAAAACCCATACCCCTGTCCTGAACTGGCACCGGTTCTAGAACACCCTTGTCCAGAAGAGCCTGAACAGCACCGTCGAACAGACGGTGTTTCTCTGCACCCTGAGGCGTGTGAGAAGGACGAAAATGAAAGGGAGGAAGAGAGACGAAAGGGATCCTGTACCCTTCAGACGCCACTTGTAAAACCCATGGGTCCGCCACTGAACCCTCCCAAATTCTGTGATAGTGTTGCAGACACCCAACCACAGCACAGTGCGGACCCGAGTTTCGGTGAGTCATGCCGAAGAAGGCTTGGAAGCCTTGGGCTTGGAGGAGACCTTGGGCTTCCATTGCTGTTTGGGCTTGGAGGAGGTAAGCGGAGCTGAGGAAACCCACTGGTTCGCCGGACGTGTCTCATTCTGAAAGGAAAGAAAATACTGATTATGTTTAAGCGGCAATTTCTTCCTGGGAACCAAGGGTAGAAGAGTACTCTTACCCCCTGTGGCCTCACTGATCATATCCTTAAGATCTGGCTCAAACAAGGAGGTACCCTGAAAGGGTAGGGAGAGCAATGCTTTCTTAGAAGCAGTGTCAGCAGACCAGATCTTGAGCCAAAGAGCTCGTCTGGCCACCACAGACATGGTGGAAACCCTAGCCACCAAATGGATGGCATCAAATAAGGCAGCAGAAACATAGTGCTGTGCCTCAGAAATGTTGGCGAGAAGGTGCAACTTATCCGAGGTAGGCACATCCTGACGGACAGCCCAGGTGAGCTGTTCAGTCCAGACCACAATGGCCCGGTTTCACATGCAGCAGCGAATGTTGGACTCATGGCAGAACCAGCAGTGGCAAAAATGGACTTGAGGGAGACCTCAAATTTCTTGTCAGTCCAGTACTTCAGAGCAGAGGCTTCAGAGACTGGTAAAGCAGTAGACTTAGATAGCCTGGAAACAGGAGCATCCACTTTGGGAGGATGAACCCACTGAGTAAGCGCAGCTTCAGAAAAGGGATCAAGCTTGGCAAATGTCTTGGACACAGAGGGCTTCTTGTCTGGGGATTTCCACTCCTCAGACACTGAGGAGGAGGCCTGCCAAGAATGAAAGACCCCCTGTAACTGGGATGGAAAAAGTTGCAATGTGGACCTAAGGTCCCTAGTAGCAGCCTTGAACTCTTGCACCCAAGCTGGCTCTAATGCATGGCTGGAGGTCCCTGGAATGCTGTCAGGGACATCAGAACATGCTGGACATAAATTACCTGAGAATTCTCTAGGTAGCCCTGAGTGACAGGAAGAGCAATGCGCAATGGTGGATACAGAGACCCCAGCCTCCTTAGTCTTAGGTCCAGCAGTACAGACATTCTCACAGTGTCAAATAACCTTACTGTATAAGAAATCACCCAATTATAGTGTGTAGGATTAAAGTTTCACCCCAGTAATCACTAAAATAAACTAATCTGGCAGGTGAAGGGTAAATCAGCAGAGGAGAGAAGGAGAGTCCAAGCCCTGCGTAGGATACTCGTTCTGTAAAGCTCACAAAATGGCTGCAGCGGTGGGAGCCAATCAGAAATGAGCGCACAAAGCAAGCGCTCATGGGAAATGTACTTTTCCCAGAAAAGTACCCCAAACAGTGCCCGAAGCCCCCTGAGCCCTCCAACACACTAGAAGCATGAACCGTATGATAGAGCAAGGGCAGATGAAGTAGACTGTGGTGCTATGAAACACGTAGGGATTTTTACACACATTAAAGTGTTTTATTGTTATATATATATAAGATCTACACTTTGATTTTTTTACACCGTTTTGGCTGGGTCGGGCCTTGGGAGTACCGCACTACATGTGCATCTGGTGAGTGCGGTCTTATTAGACACTGTCCACACTTACTATTCAGCAGATAATTCCTTAGATGGAATTGTTTGTGTTTTTCTTGCAAGGTCTTTGATCGTGAGGATTATTACCATCACAGCCAGGTCGGGCTTGTTTCACGCACAGACCCAAGCAGTGATCCAATGAGTCTGGTCTTATCTGGAGACACAGATACATTACATCTAGAGATTCGCTCTTAGAGATTTCGTCTCTTCTCTCACACTGCTTAGGATTTGTGCACGCCAGACTGTGACTGCGATCTGCTGTTAGACCCAGATATTGAGACAACGGACCGGTATATGACTTCACTACATTCGATCTATAGACATTTGCTCCCTCTTTAAAGAACTTTTACTGTGATTGCCTACAGATTGTATTTTTACATTTAGATCACCTCCAGGAGTTGCACTTGTTCTTCTTTTTTGTATAAATTGTAGACCAGCTATTGAAAAAATGATTGCAGACTTTACCATCTGGAAAAACCTCTCCATATCTTTTACGGCTAGAATAAACTTAATTAAACTTATTACTTTAAGTAGAATAATATATATGTTACAAATGCTCCCCATTAGATGTATATCTAATACATACAAATTCCAATGCTATATTTAGAGCCACAAAACACCTAAAATCAGACTTAAAAAAATGAGAGCAGCATAAAACTAATGGAGGCTTTGGCCTCCCACACGTTGGACTCTACAACATTGCAGGGTTAATACGCATAGCCAAGGATTGTCTATCACAGACTTGTTTTTATACAGATTGGAAGAAGGACCAGCATTTTATACCACATGTTGACCTTTGCTACCTACTGCATGCTAAGACTTCCAAAATCTCTCCTCATTGCTTGGAAGTTCTGCTAGTTTTTAATAGAACAGGGGCATGGCAATATGCCAGATGATTACACTATCACAACAAACATATCAGAATTCCTCTCCCTAATTAAAAACTTAGATTTCCATGGAAGAGAGGATGATGATGCACGGTTTCTTTACTGAGAAAGTAGGGACATAGAGATGGTGGGACAGCTTATCAACCTAATGACTGCCATGATGTACACCTTCCTAGTCCTCCTGGAGAAATACCACAAAACCAGTTATTTAACTACCTACAAGTTAAGTCATATGTAATTAAAATAATCAGGCATCTTGCACCCCTACAGGAAATGAATACTTTTGACTCACTTAGAAGGCCAAAGTTACTACATCCAAAATCTACAAACTTCTCCCAACTGATCCTACCTTGGCGGCAGGGAAATTAGCTCCTGGATGACAAGTACTCATGCCATGGTTATGGACACACATCTGAGAAACTTTAACAGGAGATTGAAATGGACTCCAGCTTCATATTTCCAAGAACTCCAATGTAGGCTTTTTCATAAAATATACACTTCCCCCATTATTGCCCATAGATAGCGCTTGGACTTACTTCACAATGTCCCAAGTGCAGGAGGCCCCAGGCAGACATTATGCATCTTTTATGAAACTGTCCAGTCATACATACATTTTAATAAAAGGTCCTGCATTGCATCTGCAATATGTGAGAAATTAACCTACACCACGCTGACTCGACACTGCTAACTGGTATGTACAACACCTCTACAACACATAATTAACAAATCATAAAATTGATAGATATAACAGTTTGAATTGTGGTTAAATGCATTCTGACCAGCTGGACAGCAAGCACCCCACCATACCTAAAAAGGTGGATAGATAGGGTGGTTCAATTTATCAGAATCTTTTGGCTCCTAGCTGCACTACGCAAAGAAATAGAGGAGCAGAGATTTACGCAACCCTTTCCTAAAAACTCTATCTATGGAAATCCAAGCACAATACTACACCAGCTTTTGATGCACATCCTGGATGGCTTCCGATGTTTTGGGAAGTGGGGACTCAGAGACTGCCACCACAGCTCGAGCAAAGTTGAACCACTGTAACTCATATTCATACATACATCGCTGGCAGGGGGGTACCACTGTGGAAGGGGGGCTCAGGGTCCAACCCTTTGTTTTCTTGCATTCCATTCTAGACACAGTACTAGTTTAGCTTTACTCTGAGAATGTTGAGACCTACAAACCTTCCAATAAAATGAGGTAGTGGGTGGGGCAGCAGCATCTGGGCAATGGTGCACCCACCTCAGACTGTTTGCACTGACTGGGGACACTGCTGCACAATTTACTTAAACTCCAATCAGCATCTCCTGCATTAACAGTGGAAATATCCACTGACTGGCACACTGTCATTGTTGCTATAGATGGAATAATTATTCATTCTGCTTGGAAAAAAATTTACAAACCAATACAACATTTTATAATAATAATAATAATAAAAACACACCATTTTAATCATTGGGAATCTGGGGAATTTTCATGTGACCTCTTTGATGTAGTTTACTCCAGCGTTGCCCAGCTCCAGTGTTATACATTTGGCCCACTGTGTCTGGGTGCATATATGTCTTGACATTCATGGCTATCATGTGTTTACAAATTCACAATCACGCTCTGCCAGGAAGGGTCCTCAGATGAGTTGGCCTTTACCAAATGTATATGAAGGTAACTGGTAAAAAGGCACACTAAGTGGTGTCCAGAGAACACCAAATTGCCATGGCACCCTGGTCGAGAACCACCATAAATGATGAATCAAAGTTTCAAGTATATGAGTTTTACAGTATTGGATGTTGGTGATATTTCTAGAATACAAGGGAATACATTTTTGTTGTGGCAGAAACAAAGGAGGGGAGAGGTCATTATTTATACACAGATAAATGGCTTGAATATAACTTTAATACTGGCAACACTAAAGAAAAGATTCTGCACTGGATCTGTCACCCATCGTAAAATGTACAGTAAAGTTATAAATTGTAATGCACATCACAACCTCCGATGAATAGCCTTCTCATAAGGGCATTAGCTAGCAATGCTGGCTGGTTCTCAAGGCTGGCCAGAAGACTCTCCCCTCCTGCTTTCTGGACTGGAGGTGGAATGCAGAAGACAGGTGAATGAACTACACAGGCAACAGAAATATCACAGGAGATTGTGGTTCTGGAATCCATCTGGAAGAGCCCCAAAATATAAAGTTCTAGAGTTTCTTTAGCTTTTAAAAACCTACAATAAACAGGGGAAAGAGGGGTCCTTCACATTCATTTTCCAGGCTGCCAAGTGTCTGGCAAGGACACCTGTTGTTAAAGTGTAAGTAAAGTGTCAAGGGATTCTTTAACACTTTTTATTCTCAATACACATTTCTTGCGGTTTGTTTTTTTCATACATCTCCCTCTCCTATTAGCATATTGTTCAGTCAGGGGCTGCTTATAGGGTGGATCCATTACTATGACGACAGATTTGGACCACTTGGTGAAAACAAAGACAAACAGGGACAACCTCAGTTACATATGGACAGTAGTTTTTTGTAATCCAGGTGCATGACTCTGATATAACAGTTGGAAAGCACCGGTTAATATTTAAATGTGTATTTTATGAACTGATGAAAAGTTACAGAGTTTAATTTAATTTGTTATAGCTGTTCAGTGTAGAACATTATAGCATTAATGTACATGACAAAAATGTTCTGTATCCATTTTAAATTGTGTCTTAGATACTCATGATTTACTAACTGAAGTGGATAGGTGAGACACACAATCATCATTATCATTATGTGGGTTTAACTGGTTCTTTCACTGAGTAATTAAACTGCATTAGTATGGATAAAGACAGCCAAAGTCTTATTGGTGACATTTCTTTGAAGGGATTGAGGTCATTCATAACTAACAACCTTGTTAGCAGAGAATAATTCATCTTAATGTAATATATCCTATATAATAACTCTCTAAAACGTGTGTAACGACGCAGTCATGCGCAGTAGAGACTGCTGCACGTGCTACAGTCATGCGCAGTAGAGACTGCCCGCAGTGTGGCTGATACAGAGCAGAGCGTCCAGCTCTGTATCAGCTGTGGCGCGGGCAGTCTCTACTGCGCATGACTGCCCAGAGACCGGCTGGCAGTGGCACTGGGGCCCGTGTAACGGGCTCTTCAACTAGTTGGTTTATAAAAAACATCTTTTAGGTAAGGTGTACGACCCAATGTGGCCTCCATAAAGGTAAACATGTATGTGCAAATAACCTATGGAATCAGGTTATCTAGTAAACATAGAATCAGAATTTGGTAAGCACTGAATCATAATTTCAGGTCTTTCAGAGTAATTTTATTCCAAGTTGCATATTTATCCTATTTTCAATGTAGAGATTGCAAATGAATGTTTTTCCTGCAAGAAAAGTTATCTAAGCAGCTGCTTGATAAATATCCATCCATTGTCTTTTGAAGGAAAGTGATACCGACACTTCAGAGATGTTGCTAATCCTTCCATGAGGAAAACTGATGGTTACCAATTAATCACTTTTCATTTTCGGAACACAAGTCCCACCACTTCACTGTAACTTGATGAAGAGCAATTCATAAATAAGATAAGGTGTTGCCAGGGCATTTTTGGGGGGCATGAGTTTATCCAGTGTTCACTGTGGGCCTTGCCTTGGCTTCCCAGTTGTTTCAGTTTTTCTACAATTATGTGGTCATATGGTTGGGGCAGAGTTATGCTGTCCTTTGTGCACAAGATATAATTGTGTCCATTAACATATTAATATTATAAGACTTAAGGAAGTACACTATTCTGCTTAATCCGTTGGATGCTAGAGATGTCTTACCAAAACCAAGAAATGTTGTTAACATGACCCTAGTTGTTCTAAAGGTTAACAAGAAAATGACCCTGGTGAGATTGTGGATGGGTATATGGATAAATTGGTTCCTTCCTTTAAAACTGGGACTGTTGGAACCCAGTGTGATGATTATGTAGAAATGATGACTGTTTTTCCAAGTGGGAAATAGAACAATTATTTATTCAAATTGGAGGGTATAGTATAACACTAATTTAACCCTTTAAAAATCCTATATGTAAAAATAAAAGGTGCCACTTTATAATTTCTCTTTGTCCTCATCCAGAAGCACTCAGGTTCACATATAAAACTAGTCTGAAACCCCAGTGCAATAGGAGAGACTTCAATTTTAATCACAAGAGAAAAGTGCAGTCATAACATTTAACCCTTTGTTGTCCATGTGGGTGTAAAGTGTATTGTTTTGCAATGCTTTGTGCACCGTTCTGGTCCTCAAATTGCTAAGCTCTTAATCAGAAGGTAACAAAGTGCGTGCTTCAGAGGTCTCATGTCTGAGGTCAGGAAGAGTAAAACAAAATTCTCCAGCAGTGATAAGTTAGCTTCTTATCCAGTCCCTTGCAAGCTCCTTCAAAGTGTATGTGAAGGAGTCTTGATAAGTGAAACTCAGACTGTTATCTGTACCTGGAAATAGTGCAATAGAGCACAGATACAAAGACAAAACCAGACTGAAGCTGATAGGATGAGTGCCTTGTTGGTTAATCATTACTGAACATATTATACTAAGCACTTATAGCTATTTGGTGCTTATGATTAGATGTTTTCAGAGCTCCTTTTTTAAGGCAGCATAGCTAGGGATGTTTTTTTTGTTTTTAAAGGGATAGAAATACATCAATTTGACACATGTTCATCTTCTAGGTATTTAAAAAAGAAATTAAATGTCCCTGTCCCATCTCTCAAACCTTAATGGTTTGAGAGATATTCACTGTGAAAGTTCTCCGTCCCCTAACGTCAGAGCTCTAGCTGACTGCAGGGGAATCCTGTCCCAGGACCGGTGGTGACTTAGAAGACCGTTCCAGTGAAGGATTTCTTTTTCACTATCTCGATCTCGGCTCTGCTGCAGAGCCTCCGCTTGTCCAGGGACCAGATTCCCCTGCAGTCAGCTAGAGCACTGACGTCAGGTAAAGAGGATGGAGGGGGGGAACTTTCAGTACGATTATCTCTCAAACCATAAAAGTTTGAGGGATGGGACTGGGGGCATTTAATTTTTTTTAAATACCTACAAGATGAATATGTGTCAAATTGATGTATTACTATCCCTTTAAGTACAGCATTGTTGGGATCTTTTATGGAATTTTGGTTGGAAATCTGTGCGATTGTGTGATATTTTTATTAGTTAATGTACAATAAATATATTGGTGATGATTATTTATTCTGTTTTATTCTATTCTGAGAAATAAAGATACTCTAGTTTAAGTGCCACAAATAGGTGTAACACCCCATGATTAGTTTATTATAGTTTTGCTAGGATGTTAAGTCTATATAGGGTGCTCTAAATGTACCCATATTGTTAAGAACAGAGTGTGGTGAAAAGTGTGTGAGGCTGATGCACTAAGAAGAACTGGAGCAAACCAACTGCACCACTGGAGACACAAAATACTAAAATCTAGAATACAGTAATTGGGGCTTTATCCTCAAAATGCTTTCTTCTTATTATTACTTATCCTAACTATTAATTTTCATTATGTTGTCACTGCACATGGCATCATATTTTGGTTCATATCTTTTCTACTACTGTATTTAAATCACATTTACATTACTTGGACATCTTTTTTCTCATTGGATTGTTCTATCCTCATTTGCAACATCCAGGATATTAATAACCAGAATCTGCACCTGCTCCTACATGCCTTTCCTCATCATTATACTGAGGCATTATGCTGAGGCGATAGCAGACCACTTTATACATTTTCTATATTTTCACTGTATCTTCAGTAAAAATAAATATGAACTGTTTATGTGGTAGAAAGGTATCAAAACCATTGACATACCACTCTGGCACTGAATGGTTTAAAGGGATAGTAATACTTAGTTTTATCTTTATTTTATTTTGTAGGCACTAAAAAAACACGAAGAACGATATAAGTTTTATCTCTCAAACCTTTATGGTTTGAGAGGTATTCACAAGCAAAGTTTCCCCTCTCGCCCCTTTTACCTAGTGTAAGCCATCTCTTCTCAGATGTGGAATGCAGTCCATAGACCAGACAGATAACAGCAGGGGACAATCTTCTTCCTATGAGAACAATGAAAGCCCTGCCTCCCTTGACAAGTTTTTCAGGTTTTTCCCTTATCTTAATTGAAGACTGTCCCTCTCTGCAGTCTACCTGGGCACCTCCCTTCTGATCTGGCTGAGCAGTGTTACATCAGTAAAAGGGGAGGGAGGGGGATATTTTGTCATTGAATTACACTGAACAACAACCCTGACAGAATTGAAATAACACTCTCAAAAGTCCAGATGATTAATTGGAGCTGCTTTTATTATGAAACATTAATATCCCTTTAAAGGAGCTGGTCTCATTGGCTCCTTTCACTGGTTGGAGTCCAGACTGTCATTGCTGATGTTTAACCCTTTTGCGTGAAACTCAAAGGGTTAATGACGTACAGCTAGGAAATGTGGGATCAAATTTTCAGTGCAGGCCACACGCACAATTTTTTTTTTTTAATGAAAATCCTTTAAACATAGCACAGTGGGAAGACATCACGCACAGACAATGCTGAATAGAGTAGGTGCACATTACACTAAAACTGAATATAGTCTCTCACTTACACTGTCTGCTCTAAAAATTAATATTTAATTTAAAAGCAGCTCAGATCATTCAACATAATTAATAGCACTGATGCCTGATGCTGTTATACTTCAAAACAGTTTAGTTACAATGTAATTATATGCTCAAGTTGATTCCTCATGTCCCTTTTGCCGACATAAGCATTTCTGTCTGAGATCCAACAGTGGATTACAATGAGGGACAATATTCAGTTAGTATTAGGAAAAAACTGTCGTCCTTTTCCTTATACTACAGAGGGAAGATTGTCCCTCGTTGTGATCTGTCCATTCAAGTGACTTATCAGCAAAAGGGATCAACTTCAGCATCTAATTATATCTTAACAGTTTTGAAGAGTAATAACATCAGGCAGCAGTACTATTCATTATGATGAACAATCCCTACTACTCTCACACAGACTCACAAGCATAACTGCTAAGAAAAGCTCTCACTTGCACAGATGTTCATTCACTCAATTGCATAAGCTCACATTCATTCATTAGCTCACAGGATGGGCTTAAATACAGTTCTTCAGGTTTCTAGCAAGGAAGGTGTTAATCACTGATCTGCTCATCTCTAGCAGGGAAGGTTTCAAAGTGATCTGCAAGCCAGCGTGGCAGCAAAGGTGTTGAACTTTTACAGAACAAGAGTGAGTGAAAAAATGCTCTAGCTCATCAGAAACCTCAAAACAGTGATCTCTGGAGACATTAGCCTGTTGGTATTCATTATCCTCCAGCAACAATAACTTCCCACCTGGTGTCGATCACTAGATTGGCCGGAGACAGCAGCACAACCCATTTCGGGAAATGCAGCTGTTTAGCAAAATAGGCAAAATACACAGATGCAAAAAGCTATAAATAGGTAAAGAAAGCTCACAGAAGGTTCATTTGAACACTCACACAACATAGATTTGATTAAACGGTTTTGTTTTATGGTGATTTCTTTAAATGCTGGGCACATTAATGTGTTCTGTCAATTATTTTTAATTATTACTAAGAACAATGTATAGTGATATTCAATATTTCCACAGTGTGATGACAATAGATTATGGAGAATTAGTTATCTATTACCTTGAATTTTCTTTACAAACATTAAAAACTGCCTGTGTGTCATGATAACTAAAATTCCAGCAGATGTATAGTTTATGAGATATTCACACTTTTATTTCTGGGAAAGTGAAATTTCCTTGGTACTGCATCTTCAATAGAATATGAAAACTCTCTAAAAATCTTCACTAGCATACAGTATGACACATCACCGAAAATGCATTGTTAGCATAAGAAATGTCACTGAAAAGTTGAATTATCATAAGATACATCACTGGTGCCACACAGGTACCACATACATTAGCTTATAGGAACAAGTATGAAAGTAATATTTCATAATAAAAGAATCTCCAATTAATCTTCATGGTAACTGGACTATGGATAGTGTTATTTCAGTACTGTCTGAGTTGTAGTTCAAGAGTAATTGAATGATAAAGTATCCCACTCCTGCCCCTTTTACTGATGTAACACTGCTCAGCTCAGAGCAGCAGGGTGGTGTCCAAGTGGGTTGCAGAGAGGGACAATCTTCAATTAACATAAGGGAAAAACCTAAAAAACCTATCAATGGGGGCAGTGCTTTCATTGTTCTCATAGTAAGAAGATTGTCACTTGCTGTGAGCTGTCTGGTCTGTGGACCAGATTCCACATCTGAGGGGAGGTGACTTACACTAGGTAAAAGGGACGGGAGAGGGAAACTTTATCATTCAATTACTCTTGAACTACAACTCTGACAGTATTGAAATAAAAATCTCCATGGCCCAAATACAATGAAGATTAATTGGAGCTGTTGTTTTTGTGAAATATTACTATCCCTTTAACTATATGTTTGCTGGTCATTTGGCTAACATGAGAAGGTTTTAATGCTGTTTTCAGATATGCAAAATTGAATTAAGGGGAAGTTCCACTTTAAAACAAGTTACTGAGGATGTTGTTTAGTTTTTGACTGAAATGCAGAAAGAATAATACAGCATATTTACCTAGGTTAAACTGAGGGCTGTTTGGGGAAAAGCTGTTGTTCCTCTGAAGTCTTCGATTTGAACGTTTTCCTGACCATGGAATGGAAAGAACCTCGGGCTTTGCTGGACCTTGTCTGTAAAGAGAAAACAATTTTTATTCCCGTGTACAGGAGGGCTAATAGGGCCGTATGTTCAAAAGAAATGTGGAGGAATGCTGGGTAATCCCATTTGCACTTTAGGGGAGATCTAAAAATGTGAATTGATTTTTAAAAAAAAACCCATTTCATTCAAAGGAGAATTTTCATTTGTCTCCTGTAATGCAGTTGGTTTGACCTGGAATTGCACCACTTTACTTTAGGCCCTAAGAGCCATATTAAATAAGCTAAAAAAGGTGCAATTCAGGACCAAACCATCTACACTATAGGGGACAAAAACTCAGCTGAAAAAAATTATTAAAAAAAAATCCCCACACATTACAGCTCTACCTGAATAACAATGCATTACGTGCCACACCCCTCAAAAAAAAAACCTACAAATATTGAGGCAGTCCAAAACACTCTTGTAATGACTAAACCACCAAAAATCCCCAAAAAGTGTGCAAATGCACTAAAGGTTGAATGGTACTATCCCAATCTTAAAATCATCCAGTAAATGCCAACAGTCATAAAGTAAGAATGGATATATCTAATGTATCTGCATGTCTGCATAATCAATAAAACCCATGTGACTTTAGATGTTTAAAAATTCACATGACAAGGTACCCTACTAGATAATAATATACATAACAGTGACACTGGGTTGCAGCATATAGAGGTCTGGCTGTAATACACAAATGCATTGCTTTTAAAAGGGTTAAAAACCCAATTTAAATAAACTGGCATTTTTATTGTTCTACACCAACAAAGAAAATAATGGGTGGACCGTAAATATTACTATCCCAATCTTAATACTGCAAGATAATAATATATATAATTCATAACAGTGTCACTAGGTTGCAGTATATAGAGGTCTGGTTCTAATAAACACAATTCCCTTATGCCATACCTCAAATAGAACCCAGGCCCATACAAAGTACAATCCTATATTATAATTAGCTGTGGATGTTTGTCAGAAGCCATCATGCACAGCAGAGAGGGTTGTGCTTGCTGCAGTAATGCGCAGTACAGACTGCCCATGCTGTGGCTGATATGGAGCGGGGCTACGAATTCAGACAGGAGTCCTCTTCGTGCACCTTCCTGGGACCGCTTGGTTCTAAGAAGGTGCGCAGAGAGGACTATGGTTTGAATTTGGAGCTTTCTGCTCAGTATCGGCCGCGGCACGTTCAGGCAGTAAGTACTGTGCATGACTGCAGCGCAGCCATTGTTGGCCCATGTACACAGGCTTTAAAACTAGTATGCATATAGAGAAATAATCGAACACAGTAACAATAACAGATTAAATAATTAGCAGTGAAAAAATTTATGTCAATATAAGTTCATATTAAATAAGGATATATAAATTAATCAAAAGATCAAAAATTCATGAATATGGAATAAATCTTTATACTGTAAACAAATAATCTTCAAATATGATAAACTGCATGGCACAGTAACAGGGGGTGGCAGTAAGTTAGCAGCAGCTGGTTAACTTGAACCATATAGCAGCAATATTATTAGTAATTATGCTAAATGTATGGGTAAGAGCAATGAGCAAGATAGCTGGAGATTAACTGCAGGGTAATATAGCAGCAATTTGTAGCATGAGATTCATCCACACTTACTATTAACTAGGGCTCCAAGAATTACATCAGTGGTGCAGAAAAACAGAAGACTTATACTGGGAGGCACTCATAGGTTAAGAGTGTTTTGACATAATGCTCTTGAATATATAGGAGAAATATCTTACTCACATGTTTATGTGGCCACAAAAATAAATCTTTCAGTGGCAAAATAGTGCATGTGGGGAATATTATACTGCCCACCACACAGCTTTTGCTTGAAAAACTGCTTCCCAATAAATCCTCAAACAAAAAGGAAAAAACAGCCAATAAAAGAGAAGCAAGGGGCGCTATAGATGTACAAATATACTTCTCCCAAATCCTCTTAAATATTATATATATATATAATAAATATCGATACTCGCAGTTAATTGTATTCTGGCTAAGACAACAGAAGAATAGCTGACCCTGTACAGATGACTACGGGATCATCAATGCTACGTGTGTAAAATCAAGATCATCCAATATTAGAGATCCAACATAAATAAGGACACAATGCTTGAAAACAATAAAAAGAATAAGAAAAGACCACGGTGTAATTCTTGGAACCCTGGGAAATGGAGATTGTTGGTGAAACCCATGTTACAAATCTCTGCTATATTATCTTACTGCTATTCTCCAGCTGTCACCCTTACTAACTCTCCTGGTATGTTATTAAATTAACCATCTGCTAACATACTGCTGTTACTGTAACACATACTTTATCCTATTTGGAGATTCATTGTTTACAGTACATAGTATAAGGATTTATTTCATATTCATAAACTTCTTACTCTGCTAATTAATTTATCTATATGCATCTGATATGAACTGATATACCATGGATTTATCACTAGCTTCTGTTTAGTGTTATTGTGTTAGATATCTTCTCTATATACATTTTTCACTTGATTTTTGAGGTACTGTGTAAGGGAATTGTGTTTACATGTTAGAACCAGACCTCTATATACTGCAACCCAGTGTCACTATTAGAAATGATGTTTTATTATTTCCAGGTATTAAGAACAGGATAGTAACATTTTGCACAATGTACAGGTGCACACTTTGTTTTCTTTGGTGCTGTAGACAAACATAATTTCCTGTTGAGTTAAATGTATTTTTAATTCCTTATAAAGCAATGCATTGGCTTATAAGGAACTGCAGAATTTTTACTTGTCCCCTATAGCACAGTTGGATTTCTCTTAAACTGCACATTCTTAGTTTTATGGAAAGGTTAAAAAAAACCTATCTATCTTTCTTTCTATCTATTATCTATCCAGACAAGAAATATGTGCACTTTCCTGTTCCTTAGTGATAAATGGCCTGGGTGTCAGATCTCATGTGTTAAAGGGAATGATTCTAATCTCAGCTTGTTACCTGTAAAAAAAGACACCTGTCCACAGAAACAATCAATCAATCTGATTTCAAACTCTCCACCATGGCACAGACCAAAGAGCTGTCCAAGGATGTCAGGGACAAGACTGTAGACCTACACAAGGCTGGAATAGGCTACAAGACCATCGCCAAGCAGCTTGGTGAGAAGGTGACAACAGTTGGTGAGATTATTCACAAATGGAAGAAAAACAAAGTAACTGTCAATTTCCCTTGGTTTGGGGCTCCATGCAAGATCTCACCTTGTGGAGTTTCAGTGATCATGAGAACGGTGAGGAATCAGCCCAGAACTACACGGGAGGATCTTGTCAATTATCTCAAGGCAGCTGGGACCATAGTCACCAAGAAAACAATTGGTAACACACTACACCATGAAGGACTGAAATCCTGCAAGGTTCCCCTGCTCAAGAAAGCACATGTACAGGCCTGTCTGAAGTTTGCCAATGAACATCTGAATGATTCAGAGGAGAACTAGGTGAAAGTGTTGTGGTCAGATGAGACCAAAATCGAGCTCTCTGGCATCAACTTAACTCGCCGTGTTTGGAGGAGGGATACTGCCTATGACCCCAAGAACACCATCCCCACTGTCAAACACGGAGGTGGAAACATTATGCTTTGGGGGTGCTTTTCTGCTAAGGGGACAGGACAACTTCACCTCATCAAAGGGACGATGGATGGGGCCATGTACTGTCAAATCTTGGGTGAGAACCTCCTTCCCTCAGCCAGGGCATTGAAAATGGGTCGTGGAGTATTCCAGCATGACAATGACCCAAAACACACTGCCAAGGCTACAAAGGAGTGGCTTAAGAAGAAGCACATTAAGGTCCTGGAGTGGCCTAGCCAGTATCCAGACCTTAATCTCAGAAAATCTGTGGAGGGAGCTGAAGGTTCGAGTTGCCACACGTCAACCTCGAATCCTTAATGACTTGGAGAAGATCTGCAAAGAGGAGTGGGACAAAATCCCTCGTGAGATGTGTGCAAACCTGGTGGCCAACTACAAGTAATTTCTGACCTCTGTGATTGTCAACAAGGGTTTTGCCACCAAGTACTAAGTCATGTTTTGCAAAGGGTTCAAATACTTATTTCACTCTGTAAAATGCAAATCAACTTATAACTATTTTGACATGCTTTTTTAGGATTTTTTGTTGTTATTCTGTTCAAATAAACCTACCATTAAAATGATAGACTGATCATTTCTTTGTCAGTGGGCAAACTTTCAAAATCGGCAAGGGATCAAATAATTTTTTCCCTCACTGTAGGTTATATGCACTTTATTAAAAATGCTGGTATTGTCACCCGCATGGATCATCTATCCTACTGAATAGGTGATCCATGCTAGGGGGTATCAGGAGGGGTCCTGATTCCCCCTTGAAGTCTGAACTTTTTTTGTTAATAAAATGTAATATAACATTAAGTATCCGCATACCTTGCCTATTAACCCTTTGAGTACTAGAGGGGTAACAAACGCAAAGCAATGCGTTGCTACCTCTCTGGTATTCAAAGGGTTAAGTATGCAATACTTAACAGTGTATGTCGAATAAAGTTGGAGAAAGTTAGTATGTCGAATGGGAGTACTACATGTTGAATTACTAAGGAGGGGTTAATATGTCAAAGGGGGGCACTCTATGTCAGATTACTAACATGTTGTGCAGCATGGGGTACAACACCATTGTGTGTTAGCCCCATATACATTGCCTGACACCCCCACCCTTTTTTCGTTGTCCAGGCAGTGGCCATGGGGATTTGTGTCTAGCAGTGGGCAATGGGAAAGTCTGGAAAGGATCGGACAGTGTACATGGGGATCTGTGGTTACCAGTGGTCAAGGGAACACGTGTGGGGGCCAAGCAGTGTATACGGGTTCTATGGCTACCAGTGAGCAAGAGAACAAGACTGGGGAGGCAAGTGATAGCCACAAATTCCCATAGATGCTGCGTGGCTCCCAGTCTTGTTCCCCTGTGAGTGCACAACATGTATAATATATGATACATAGGTTATGGGATAATTGTGTAGTGCCTAGTGTGCTATTTTTCTTATTTGAACCCTTTGAGTGCCACAGGGGTGAGCAATGCACAAGTATTCTGTTCACTCCCCTACTGGCCAAGTAGGAAAGCAGAGAGAGAGAATACTGTTCAGCTGCAGAATTCACGTAGTTATGGTGATGTGAGAAGGGAGGGCATCCCTTCCACATCGACAGCACTTTGACAATCCTGTATGCTAATAGGATTGTCTCCAACCCTCCCCTTGTATCTGACAATTTTATTGATTATGTCGATGTGTGTGTACATCTAAATGTCAAAGTGTTTCAAACATATTGACAAGATCATATCTCCACAGCATTGCCCTTTAGTGAATCTAGGTCAATGACTTTTGAAAAGAAAAAGCATCTCTCAGCAGTGGGAGTGCCATTGTTTTGCTCAGGAGGATAACCACTACAATATATATTTTTTTACATAGTAAGTGTTACTATCCCTTTAAGGGCCAGAGAGGTATGGAAAACATCCGTTCATGATGTGCACACCTCTGATGCTTAAAAGGGTTAATCAGGCTCATGTACTCTGTACTCTGCCATGGACATGACATCCAGGATGGTATCTTTAGAACAAGGGCACAAGAGGAAAAAGCCTATGCCTCATTAGGTTTTTCTTTAACCCCTTCCCTGCTGCCTTATGACCCCTGCCATTCTGCATATATTTTCATTCCATTGTTGTTTATAATGAGACATCGAATTTTGTGACATTTTTCCATTAAGCAACATGTATTTATACATACATACATATATACATACATATATATATATACATACATATCTATATATATATATATATATATATATATATAATATATGTATTTATTTATTTTCAGCAGAACCTGGAGGGAGATTCACTAAGCAGTGATAAAGAGGAGATAGAGTGCAGATTTCCCCTGGACTTTTAGGAGATCTGAATGGGGTGTTAGTTTGTTTCTTATTTTAATAAAGTAATTGACAAATAACTGTGTGGAAGTAAAACTTCCAATAAAATTAGCAATTGAACAATAGAATGCAACATTTTTTTTTTACATTTTGCATCATTCTGCACTTCAGGATAAATTAAGTGATAAAGAAACACGTAGCATTGCAAAGCTAACACTTTTTAACACCAAATTCCAGATTCAGACTGGGGAAATGTGTGTTTCTATCTGAACTGCAAGGAGATTTCCATAAGATGGAGCCAAAGCAAAAAAAATTGATTTAGTTTTTAATATTGTCATATATGAATGGTGCTGCAGTATTTTAAAACTGTGGAATTTCATGTGAGGATTGGTAACTAGACTATTCCAGAGTAAACTGATACCCTGCTGGTGCAGGGTTGTGGAATTTATATCGCCCAAAGCCCGGGACATGCAGTTCCGGGCGCCGGGCAGGCACATTTTTCTAACATTTAGCACTGGTTCGGGCAAGCAGAGCCAGACCAACAGCCCCCGTCAGTGGTTCACTTTTGAAATTCACCACGTCACCATGGTCATTCAGATGCTGCACTGAAGATCTGCCTGCTTAGAGTCACAAAGATACACCCAAAAGGGTTAAGTGATCAGGGCCAGTGCCACATATGGGCGAGGTAGGCGCCGGCCTAGGGCGCATATGTATTGAGGGGGTAGGCAGAGCTGGCTGCTGAAGCCTGTACTGAGGAGAAAGGCAATGCTCCGCTGCCACATGTCATTCATTCCTGTTGAGTGTCGCCGTTGCCGTGTTGGACACTCCAGTAGTACTAGTAATTTCACTTCAAGGCAGCTTGCCGTCGGCATGTCACTGTCTGTTTGGAATGGAATTGAATGTATTCTCCCATTGAATGGCGCAACGATGTGGCACGGGGGGAGGGCTTAACAGTGCTATTGTGCTAGAGAGGTATTTAAAGCATGGAGTTATGGAGGATATTTTCATGTTATGAGTAGGTTACCCTTTGAGTGCTACTGTGCTAGAGAGGTATCCAAAGCGTTATGGAGGATATTTTCATGTTATGAGTAAGTTAACCCTTTGAGGTCTACTGTGCTAGAGGTATCCAAAATATTATGGAGTTATGGAGGATATTATTCATTTTATGGATATATCCATAGCATGAAAAATATCCTCCATAACGCTTTGGATACCTCTCTAACACAGCAGAACTCAAAGGGTTAACCTACTCATAACATGAAAATATCCCCCATAACTCCATATATGTGTACCAAATTGCTCTAAAGTAATAAAACACATTAAACCTTTAAGAACCAGATGGGTTGTGTAACATGTTGCTTCTCAATGAGTTGCATACCCATCTGGTTCTTACACTTCTGTATGTGTTTATAAGTTACCATGTGTAAATAAAATATTTTGGTAATGTTCTCAATTATTTATTCAGCTAAATAAAGAGCTGTTTTCAGTCATGAATTCTTAGTAATGCCCTGCCCACAAGTCACGCCCCCAGCGACACCACCTAAGACAAAAGTGTCTGTCTTTGGCCATTTCAAATGTTTGTACATATGTATTTAACTTCGACAATTTTCATTTGTTTCATATGGTGCAGTTGGTTTGCTCCAGATGGGGAATATGTGGAGGTAGACTATGTGGGTACTGTGAAGGTGGACAATGTGGGGCTGGACAGTGTGGGCAATGTGAGGGTGGACAGTGTGTGGGGGGCAGTGTGGAGGTGGGCAGTATGTGAAGGAGGACAGGGTGGACAGTTTGTGGAGGAGGATGGGGTGGGCAATGTGGGCAGTATGGAGATGGACAGTTAAGGGCAGACAGTGTGGAGGTGTGCAGGGTGGATAATGTGTGAGGGTGGACTGTGGGCAGTGTGTGGACAAGGTGTGAGGATGGACAGAGTGTGGACAGGGTGTGAGGATGGACAGAGTGTGGACAGGGTGTGATTGTGGACAGAGTGTGGACAGGGTGTGAGGATGGACAGTGTGTGGACAGGGTGTGATTGTGGACAGAGTGTGGCCAGTGTGTGGACAGGGTATGATTGTGGACAGAGTGTGGGCAGTGTGTGGATAGGGTGTGAGGATGTACAGAGTGTGGGCAGTGTGTGGACAGCACACATTGACACATACACATATAGGGAACACAGAAACACACTGACTCTTATACACATACATGGGCGGGGCGGAAAGGGGTGGGACACAAGGGGCAGAGCCAAGGGGCGGCAGGAGAGAGTGGAGGGAGATAGCAGGAAAGGTCCTGGCCACACTGTGATAAGGCATTAAAGGAACGCTACAAGCACCATAACCACTTCAAAACCTTGAAGTGTTATGGTGACTGAAGTCCGTGTGCGCCATCTCCCATTACTCTGTTAAGCCATTTTTGTATGGTTTAACAGGAATTCAGGATCCCAGGGCACCCACAGTAACACCTAATGACTGTATGGTGATGGCAAGAGTTCTCCACCTTATGCCACACATGGAATAGCAGGCATTGATTGGCTGAGAAAGTCAGCTGTGGCTCTCAGCTTATTACTGCCCGCAACCCCTGGTGTAGAATAAGGTGGAGTGGAACTCCTGAAGACCTTATTTAAATACTAGTTTGGTTGAAATTATTTTGTGTAGCAGGACAAGTAGATGGTCATGAGGGACAAGTAGATTGGGCTCCTGTTTTAGTCCTTTGGACAAGTATTTTTTTTTTTTTTTTTAATTTCCACACCCCTGTGGCATTGGTGGTCATACCATAGGGTGGGTGCTAATGATAGATTATACAGGTCTACCTAGTTGCACAAATTATTAGAAAAACTGTTGCAGGTCTCAAAAATTAACAGACCACAAACATTCATAGAATATGCAATCTATGTGGAGTGTTATTTAGGTTGTATAATACAACCTAAATAAATAACACTCCACACAGAATGCATATTCTATGAATGTTCTTGTCATAGGTGGGGGTGGAAGGAGCAAAAAGCTGCATCTACAACATTTCTATTTTCTTATATTGTTTGAAATAGGACATACATAAAAAATGTGAGAGGATCTGAGGAAGAGCCAAAGCAAAATAGCTTATTCTATGGATAGTCACTGATCGGAAGCATCACATTTTAGCTCTCTAGTGCCATTACAGAGGAGAAATTTCCACTTATATATTACACTAATCCTACCCAAAAGATTCCAAAATGATGGGCAAGTTCCCTCTGCATAGCAGCAAACCCTAGACACACTTTTTGGCCTTGTTGGGCCTTGTCAGTGAGGTGCATCTGGATTCCATAGGCACAGAGAGCAAGGGGTCCACATCTGGATTACTCCTCTCTCTTAGGGAGACCCTCTAAGAGTATTCAAAATACACACCAAAATGTGAGAGGCTCTGAGGATGAACAAAAGCACAATGGGTTGTTCTACGGCTAGTCACTGCTCAGAAGCTTCACATTTTAGTTCTCAAGTACTATTACAGAGCAGAAATTTCCATGTACATTTTAGACTATTTGTCCCCAAAAAGCCCGTCCAGTTCCAAAATGATTGACAAGTGCCCTCTGCATGGGAACACCAGCTAACCCCAGATGTACGTTTTGGCCTTATTGGGCCTTGTCGGTGAGGTGCAGGTGGATTCGTTTGAATTACCCTTCACTTTTAGAGAGACCCCTGAAGAGTATTCAAAATACATACCAAAATGTGAGAGGCTCTGAGGACAAACAAAAGTACAATGGCTTGTTCTATAGCTAATCACAGCTCAGAAGCATCACATTTTAGCTCTCTAGTGTATGTATTTTGAATACTCTTAGGGGAGTCTCATTAAGTGTGAAGGGTAATTCAGACATGGACCCCTTACTCTCAGTGTCTAAGGAATCCACCTGACCCTCCCTGACAAGGAAGAAATGTACATCTAGGTTTAGCTGGTGTTGCCTGTAATTTTGTAACTGGACTACCCTTTTGGGCGGGATTTACGTACTATGTATGTGAAAATTTCTCCTCTGTAATGGCACTAAAGAGCTAAAATTTGATGTTGCTGAGTGGTGACTAGCCGAACAAGTGATTGTACTTTCTGTTCATCCTCAGAGCCTCTCATGTTTTTATTATACATTTTTAAATAGGACATACTATTTTCCAGTGATGACAACAGGATACATCCTATGAGCGGTATCTTGTTTTTCTAGCCCTATGATGGGGCACACGTTTCCAGAATGTGATGCAAAAGGACATTTTATTATCTTTGTTATCTTTCAACTACTTCAAAGATGCTCTATTCAGTAGCTACTGTCCTTCCCAGAAACAAGGTGGGTTATGTACTAAGATGTAATAAAGAGGTGATAAAGAGGAGATAACTTCTCCAGTGACATCACTTCCCCAATTCCTATGCTATTCTATAGAGCCTATGCACTAAGATCTCCAAAGTTGGAGTAATCTTAGTGCAAATGCTCCATAAAATAACATAGGAACTGGAGAACTGATATCACTGGAGAACTCATCTCTACTTCATCACCTAGTTATCACGCCTTATTGCATAAACCCCATGATCTCCTATTGACATGAGTTAATTTACTGTAGGAGGTGCCAGAAGCACTATACTGCACTTATCTCACTTTTTCTATTTCTATGCATATTTGGAAATGGGACATGTCTGCATTACAAACAGATAAGCATCTGCATCATGAATGGTCAAGTAGACTTCTACCCAGAGGCTAGTATGCATAACATTTTCAGAAGGCTGTGTTATATAAAAGCATGCATTTCTACCAATTCAAAGACACAAAAACTTTGGAGACAATGGGATTTCATATTGTATTCAGTTGAAAAATTTTTATACGTTGGTATGGGCAGTCATATAACTAACTTTGGCTGCTTCAAATAAAGGTGCCACTTGTATTTCTAGCTCTAGGATAGTGTACCTAAACATTTTCAGACAGTGGTACTTTGTAAAATATATACATTTTTACATTTCCAGCATTTCAAAGACACTGATATATTTTAACCCCATACAATTCCCTACTTTATTCAGGAGCTACTTCACTCCTGTGAATAAAAGTATTCAATTGTATGGGCTGGCATACTGTAGAGGGTGCAAGGAACACAAAACCATTCAACAATATAGAGCTAGAATGAATTGTGTTTTTTTATATCACTTCTGCTTTGAAAGGGCCCAAAATGATATGATAGACCTGTGTATTCTAGTTTGAAAGAAGGGCAACTCTTTCAAATCAGGGTACTATTATCTATTTTAGGTCTGTGTGTGGCCCTTGCAGTCCCCTAAATCAGCAGCTAGTGCCCCATTAAAGTGCCTGACATCTTGGGAGGTATCAGCTGCACTCAGGCCCCAAAATAATAATAATAATAAATAGTATTTATATAGCGCCTTTCTCCCAGTTGGACTCAAAGCGCTTTCAGAGCACGCTCTCGGAACTAACCAAATCAGCAGCTGAAATAATAGATGTTATTATTACCCAATCAAAAGATATGATGTCCAGCATGCACAAAAATTAAACGTATCCTCAATTGAGGTAGCTTGGGTGAATTGGGACTGGTAGGGGAAAGAGAGAAGGGGTGGATAGAAGGTGCTATAAAGCACCCCTCTCTTCTCCATTTAGGTGGTGTTACGGTTGGCAAGCAAAACCAGGAGTCAGACGGTATAGTTAATAGAACCTTTATTATGAGAATAATGGCAATAATGCAACATATATATATATATATATATATATATATATATACACACACAGTGGGTGATAGAAATGGCGAGTACTGTATCAGGAATAGCAGTCTCCCAACCTCTGCACCACACTGTCCGAGACTAGGCCTCAGCCCACTGGAGTCTCATGGTAAGGTAACGCCCAAGAGATACTGACTCAGCCTGCAATCAGTCTAGGAGTGGAGTCTCAATCGTACATATCCAAGGAAGCTGCTGACCCAAGCCTGCAGTCAGTAGCTAGGAGTCTACTAGAGCCCCAGGTCAGTACTAGGAAGGATGTCTGAATAACGGAATCAACAAACTGAGCGAACAGACACAGACTACTAGTAAGCACCAGATAGGATAGTCAGACGAGCCAAAATCATACACAGAGCAGATAGTCAGCCAGAGCCACAGGTTTGCACCAGATAGGATATCCACTGAAGCAATGGAATGCTGGATGCTCAGTGGATAGAGCCCCAGGTCAACACCAGAGTAGGTAGTCAGACAAGCCTAGGTCATATACAGAGCAGGTAGTCAGCCAGAGCCACAGGTTTGCACCAGATAGGATATACACTGGAGTGTATGTATGCTGGATGCGCAGTGGATAGAGCCCCAGGTCAACACCAGAGTAGGTAGTCAGAGAAGCTTAGGTCATACACAGACTGGGTAAGTCAGCCAGAGCCACAGGTTTGCACCAGAAAGGATATCTGAGCCAAATTGGAACACACAAGGAGAATAGTCAGACAGAGCCACAGGTCAGCACCAGAATGGATGGGTAGACAAGCCAGACCATACGCATGAATCAGGAATACTAGAAAATGAACTGCTCAGAACAACAACGTAAGGGTGACCGAGTCAGTACTCAGTCTGCCCTTTAAACCCCTCCACAGGAAGTAGGTAGGAGGAGCAGCTTAGAGGGAGGAAGTAGGTAGGAGGAGACTACAGGAAACAAACACACATAAAACAGAGGCTTGCAGCATGCTTGAAGTCTCGCGCCTGCAGATGATGCATCTGACATTGATGCTTCCAACTGTGGAAATGATGCTGGAGCATCATAGTGAGCATCGCCAGAAGCGGCAGCGCTACAAGGTACTGTGACAGGTGGCTGTAGTTTATGTTAGTATTACTGGAGCATAAACAAGGTCATCCAAAATGCTTGATAAAGGAAAATCTTCTCTTTTTGCCAAGGGTACTCTTGTACCCCTGGGGGAATAGGCTCCCTACAAATATAAAAAAGATAAAATTTATTTTATACATGCTAGGTATCACATTATCACCTGGCAAGTATACATTTAAAATTAGTCTTGCCTGAAAAAAAAGAGACTTTCTTCTTTAGGTAATGTTTCTTTTATGTTCATGATGGAGTAAGGACAGAGGAGATATCAGGACCGTTTAAGAGCACATCCCCTCCCTTTTAACTCCTTTGTTCACATAGGAGCCATTAGGATTAATTAATATATAATTGATTCATAATTACTGCGCAGATTAAGGTTAGTATGCTTTTATTATTAAGCGGTGTTAATGTGCCTTTAAGTGTTCTGTCTTTATGATTATATGATGACCTGCTAGTTAGAGAATTACCTTCTGTGAATTTCTGGGGATGTGGTCATCTCTTTAGAACACAATAGAATCCATTAGACCTCTCTAACGCTCAATCTATTCCATTCTGCATTATTATCTATGCATAACTGAATAATTATTTTATCTCCATAGTGTATAAATCCAGAATAACACAGTCATGGTTCTAATTTTTTTTTTAATTTGAAACATAAGCAATTGTAATTTGTATAATTTTGTCTTTTCAATTTTATGTCTCTCTCTCTCTCTGGATTAATTCATTTGTATAATCCATCAACTGGCTTTAAATTTACTATGTGCTTTTGAAAGTAGGTTTTAAACAGACGGCAGAGCAAAAGAACTGCTGTCTGGTAGCACTTAAAAAGAATATAAAGAATGCTAAAAATATATCACATCTCATCTGAGCTACTTTGGCAAGCGAAATAACTTCCTCCTGACTTCTGTTTTCTCATCTCCCTGGGAACCATATTGCTGGTTGCGAATGCTATTCTTGCTTAGTGCTCTCTGTAGGTTGCCATACCTGCCAACAGTCCCAGATTTCTTGTGACATTCCTTGATTTTGGCTCCTTGTCCCTGGTTTTCAGACATAAATGCAACCCCATATTCTTTGTACTTGTCATAAAAAACAGCTCTGATTAATCTTCATAACATTTTGGCCATGGAAATTGTTATTTCAATACTGCCAGAGTTGTAGTTCAGGAGCAATTGAATAATAAAGTATCACCCCACCCCTTTTACCTAGTGTAAGCCTCCTCCCCTCAGATGGAAACTGGTCTCTTGACCAGACAGGTCACAGCAAGGGACAGTCTTCAACTGTGAGCACAAGGAAAACCCTGCCCCCCTTGCATGTTTTCTAGGTTTTTCCTTATGCTCACTGAAGATTGTCCCTCTCTGGAAACCATCTGGACAGTCTTGCTGCTCTGAGGTGAGCAGTGTTATATCAGTAAAAGGGGTGGGAGGGGGATACGTCAACATTCAATTACTTTTGAACTACAACTCTGACAGTATTGAAATAACACTCTGCATGGCACAAATACTATCAAGGTTAATCGGTGTGGCTTTCTTGTGAAACATTACTATCCATTTAATATTCTTATATATGATTTCTTATAGTATTTCAGTGTGGTTAATGTGTAATAGTAATTATGCACTGTGGATATCCACTTTAAGGTTTCCCTTTATGTCTGTAAAGGCTTTGTCGTAATTGTGAATGTTGAATTTTTTTTTTATTGGAAGTGTTATGCATACTAGTCTCTATTATTATGACTGTGAGATGTAAATATGTCTCTATATTTTGGTAACCTTCATTACAGCCTTGCCAAGTGCCTATTGTTAGATGTGCCCTGGAAATTTCAGGCCATGTGTTAAGGGTACCATGAGCAAAAACAAGAAGGAAAAAATTGAGAACCATTGTACAGTCACTTGTAAACCTATTTTCCCCACTCTTGATCCTTTTCAATTAACATTTTAATCCTTTGAATGCCAGAGGAGTACATAATGCAGAGGGTTAAGGACTTGAGAGCTGTGCATTGTATTGTTTTTTCGCAATATATTGCACACCTCTCTGTCTTATAGGGTTATGTCTATATCTAGTGTGTCATGTTCTGCTTCTCTATCATATGGTCCATTGAAAGTATATACAAAAACAGTAAACCAACAGTAAACCAACAAATTTCTAAATCCCACATTTTTTGTGTATATAATCAAAATATTTACATTCTTATATAGAGGGGCAATTCTGGATCATATATCATATGCATCACAGAGTCCAAATCAGCTTGAGGTCTCAGACTCAGCAAGAAGCAATACACTGAAGACCTTTCTAGCATTCAAGGAATTAAAAGCTAAATTCAAATCAATAAAAATTTGCATTACTCCTGTCATGATAGAATTAAATTGCTGCTGTGATCTGAAACACACTAAATATATGGAGGAATACCTATAAAAGAGATTTTATTTCAACATAATTAAATTAATGTGAAATTGTAGCACTGAATATGCTTATGCTAATCAAAACAGCTGGGCAGAGCAGCAAATGCAAGTGCAGCCACTGTAAGTGTAGAAGACGATATTCTGGAGGTGATCTGTGGTGATTAAAGGGATAATACCCCCCCCCAGAAAGCTTGAAGCCAAAAGCTAGTAATAAGCACTACATACCTAACTCCCTTGTTCCCATCTCTCAAACCATTATGGTTTGAGAGATGTAAGAAAAGAAGGACCTCCGCTCCCTCCCCCTTCTGCCTGACGAGCTGTAAAGCTGTCAGAGGCAGAATCCGGTCGACCGACTTACGTCGGCTCTTCAGGAGCATTGTCATCTCAAGGCACACGTTTTAGACCATACCGATGAAGTAATTATACCGAGATATCGAGACGACAGCGATCCTGAAGAGCCGCCATCTGGTCACGGAAGCAGAATCTCATGACGTCCGCTGTACAGCGGATGCATGAGAAGGGGGAGAGAGCGGAGGTCTTTCTTTTCTTAAATCTCTCAAACCATAACGGTTTGAGAGATGGGAATAAAGGAGTTAGGTATGTTGTGCTTATTACTAGGTTTTGGCTTCAAGATTTCTGGGGGGTTACTATCCCTTTAAGGCAGAAAACAGGTTCAAAATCTGAAGGTAGTTTACTCTTTGTCCCCGATTACATTAGTGCTGTGAACATGTCAGGCATGTTGCAGTGCAACGGATGTTTTGCTTTTATCCCCCGGGAAACCTTTTAGAGGTTCAGCAATTTTCTGTTTTACAGCAGGAGATTGATAATTTGAAGGCTGAGATCTACACATTGTCTATGATCTCCACATAGATGCTAAAGAAACAAGTGTCACTGCCTCAGAGACTTCCAAGAAATGGCAGATGGATTACAGCTGGTTCTGGAAAGGTAAGAGACCCACGGTCTGTGCCTCTTCATAATTCTTTTGGTGCACTTTCAGAACACTGCCTTAATACTGGAACAACTCCAGAAGCAAAGACTATTGGTTCACTAACTTCTAATCCACAGGAAATCAGACTGCAACCACTGACAAACTGACAAAGGTAAGAAGTGCAAACTACTCTGAGAGGAAGCAACTATTATTGGGGGATTCTATATTAAGAGGCGTTACTCTGGAGGATAGTCATGGTGGTGGCAAAAATGTCCGATGTCTTCCTAGTGCTACAGCTCACAGAGATAGAAGACACATTTTACAAGTTGTTAAGGAAGCAAAACAGAATGGAGAGTTGGATGTCATAACTACATTTATTCTCCCTAGCCATGAAATCTGTAATTTCCTCCATTTTCTTATACTCTCCTCCATCTCCCGATACAGACAGTTATAATTATTTCCACTAATTGTCTAGATTTCAAAATTTAATGCTAACCCCAAATGTTTAATTACTTTATTTGCCCAGTTAAAATCATAAATTCTTTCCAAATTAACTAATTTGTCCTATGATATATTTTTTGTAATAACTTGCATTTTTAATCTGTAATTCGAATATTTACTAAAAATTTTTATACACTCTAATAATATTGGAATTGATCTCTCTGGATTAACAACTGTAATAATAATATCATCCGCATATAATGTTATCTTTAAATTCATGTCCGCCATTGGAATTCCCTCTATTCCTATTTCTTGCCTAATATAGGCTGCCAACGGTTCGATTGAGAGAACATACAAAAGTGGGGCCAAGGGGCAACCCTGTCGCGTTCCATTTTTTATATCAAATTATTCTGAATTTACCCCACTTCCTACTACCCTTGCTATTGGGTCTGTATACATACTCATTATCCAATGAGAAAACATACCCCTAATCCCAAATGGATACCCCAATATCACAAAATTCCCATCCACTACATATTTACCCCCACCTCTATCCCCCGTAGTAACCCATTGTACCAATAGACATTTCATAGCCCCCACTTCCCCTTTTATCATAAGAAGCCTCCCAAATCTCAGTTTCGGTTTACATCCTAAATTCTCAACGTTGAAATGTCTGCCAATTGATCTTCAATTACTATTGTTTTCCCTTGATGAAAGACTAGTAACTTTATTGGAAAGCCCCATTTATATGGGATATTTTTGCTTTTTAAACAAGATGTTAACCCTTGGAATTTTTTCCTATTCATCCTTGTATCAAATTATGTCAGGAAATATTGAGACTTCTTTATATTTAGGATCCCTTGGTTGGCTAAACCTGGCTTTTTGCATTAATTTATCCTTCACGGAGCAGTTCAAAAACTGCACTATAACATCCCCAGGAGCATCATGATTTCTATTTGATGGTTTATGAGGCCTATGCCATCTCTTTAAAGGTGTCACTCCAACTTCTTGCTCTTCCAAAAACTGTAACAGAAATCCCTTTATGTAAGCTTGCAACTCCTCTTTATTCAGATTGTCCGGGACTCCTTTAAATCTTAAATTGTTCCTTCTGGATCTATCTTCTATTTCCGTTACTTTCATTTCCAAGTTTTTAAGACGATTCATGGTTATCACATCTTGAGTCTGTATCACTTTTAAAATCAAACTTTACATCTTCAATATTTTCTTCTTGCCTTACCAATTTATCTGTTAAAGTTCTTATATCATTCTTTAACTCATTAATATTCACCAGCAAATCCTGCTTGATCTTCTCATATAAATTATCCAGTGCCACCAACAGGCTTTCATATGAGACATTTTTCCCCTCCTGTACACTTATCTCCTCCATCTGAGTCGTTGAATGAGTTGTATCATAAGGACTCAAAGACAATGAGCTCCTTTGTGACTTAGAAGGGGAGTTGACACTGTTTCCTTTTAGGGAATAAAAGGAGCTAATAGCCTTTGTTTTCTCTTGTTTTTTCCCCCCTCATGTCCTTTATCTTTTTTTGGCGGCATTATAATCTTATTAATCCACCCACAAGACAGACTTTAGTACTGACAATTATAGCTTCAGACCGCTACTATTTCAATAAACTTACCTTCACGTTTCCCATAAGACTGGCTGTTATATTAAACTTGAGTACATACAACTTAAATCTTCAAATTGGACGTGAGGGACATATATAAAAGACAATCCTCATTTCTATATTCCATTCACTTGGGAGTACTTATGTCCCTGATAACTCTTTAGCTTCAAGTACCAATAAAATTAGGAATCCACAAGTTGATGCTATAAGACGCTTATAGTTTATTTTCCAGATCTTGTATCTCTTATTCTTCAGACCACAGCTTGTACCATAATAAAAATCATCTTTCCCTCCAACGATTTTAGGAGCCATAATCAAATACAGGAAGTCTAAGCCCTTTCAAGCCCATTTTGACCAAGTAAATTCAGTGACATCCAGTAACTCTTTGTGTGACTATTTATATTGTTAATCATACGTATAATAACATTTTTACTGATCTTCAACCTGTAGTTCTTCTGCACACACTTTAGCTGGAGTCAGATCACCTTCTGTCTAGCTCCGCTCCTCTGTGTTTCCTGGGAACTTTAAGCAGGGTCCCTTTAAGGCAGCTCAGCGTCCATAAGCACCTCATAACCACAATCCGTACAATCAGCCTCCAACCCAAAGCGGTACCTCCACTACTTCTGGGGATCTCTTCCAAGCCATGCAGGATCCTGTAGGCAATCTCATCCCTCCCAAACAGATCGCAAGTTGACCAGGCGCCCTTGTTGGAGGGCTCCATTACTCATTCAATGCCCACTGTTCTCTGTAACACCACGTCACCAGTGCAGCTCCCAATCCGAAATGACTCATACACCACCACCAGGTAACGATTCCAGGCTGTATGGGGTCTCATGAATTATCCCACGCCTCTTCAAACAGCTTTCAAGCCCTTCCAAGCACCTATGCTTGAAGGTGCCATTCCCAGCTTGCTTGATCAGCTCTCCTCCACAGTACAGCACAGCAACGTAACGCCCTTTGTGCCCTACATCACACGCATCCTTCTCCTGTTAAAGATGTTTTTAAGAAGCTATTAGTGATGAGCGAGCACCCCAATGCTCGGGTGTTCGGGTGCTCTGACCGAGCACACCCGGAGGCTCGAGTGCTCGGCCGAGCACCCGAGCCCCATTGAAGTCAATGGGAGGACTCGAGCATTACACCAGGCACCCCCTGCTCTGATGAGGGGAGGGTGCCTGGTCCATAGGAAAAGGGCAGAAAATGATGGAAACACCACAGAAATGGTTCAGGGACAGCATAGGGAGGATGTCTGGATGCATCTTGGACTCCAACATCGCTGCTGGGAACGATCTTTCGCCCGTAGTATGCCACTTTTACAGACTGACCGTAAACCACACAAAAAGGCAGATAAAAACGACTTTAGGCGAAAAATTGTTACCAAACAGTATTTGCTGTATATTTACTTGTATATCATCTGCAAATTCTCCCAAAAATGTCCTCGATTTTTCTGAACTGAGGCCATGATTAAGAGGGAAACGTGCGCAGAGGTAAATTCTCCCAAAAATTTCCTTGATTTTTCTGAACTGAGGCCATGATTAAGAGGGAAACGTACGCAAAGGCAAATTCTCCCAAAAATTTCCTCGATTTTTCTGAACTGAGGCCATGATTAAGAGGGAAACGTGCGCAAAGGCAAATTCTCCCAAAAATTTCCTCGATTTTTCTGAACTGGGGCCATGATTAAGAGGGAAACGTGCGCTGAGCCGACCATCTAAAACATTATGGGTGAGGGTCTGCTGCGGAGCTGACCATCCTAAACATTATATGCGAAGGCCCGCTAGTGAGCTGACGCTATAAAACATTATATGAGAGGGCCCGCTAGAGAGCTGACCCAATAAAACATTATATGAGAAGGCCCACTGGTGAGCTGACCTATACAAAAATTGTCAAACTGCGCCCGCTGGTGAGCTGGCCCTATATAAAAATTATATCACAGGGCCCGCTGGTGAGCTGGCCCTATATAAAAATTATATCACTGGGCCCGCTGGTGAGCTGGCCCTATATAAAAATTATATCCCAGGGTATATGGAAGAGAGTCAACCATATACCCATTTTTTGGGTGGAAGGGGTGAATGGGAATACAGAGTATTCCCATCATTGTAAATAACATATATAAAGTGAGTTTATGTTCCCCCGGGGCTTTCCTCCAGTGGAGTGGAGAAGTCAGGGGAAATCCAGGCCTTGTTCATTTTTATAAGTGTCAACCTATCAGCATTGTCGGTGGAAAGGCGGATACGCTTATCTGTTATGATGCCACCAGCAGCACTAAATACCCGCTCAGACAGAACGCTGGCGGCAGGGCAGGCCAGCACCTCCAAGGCGTAGAGTGCCAGTTCATACCACGTGTCCAGCTTGGACACCCAGTAGTTGTAAGGCACAGAGGGATCATTGAGGACGCTGACACGGTCTGCTACGTACTCCTTCACCATCTTCCAAAACTTTTCCCTCCTTGTGACACTAGGCTGCGCATCAGGGTGAGGGTGCTGGCGGGGTGTCATGAAGGTGTCCCACGCCTTGGAGAGTGTTGCCCTGCCTTTGTCGGAACTGCTGTGTGCTCCCCTTTTCTCCCCTTCTCGGTTGGCCAAGGTAGCACGTACTCTGCCGCCAGCGTTGTCAGATGGAAAATTTTGGAGCAATTTTTCAACGAGAACCTTCTGGTATTGCACCATTTTGCTTGTCCTCTCCACCGGAGGAATGAGAGATGAGAAATTCTCTTTGTAGCGGGGGTCCAGAAGGGTGAACACCCAGTAATCCGTGTTGTCTAAAATGCGTGTAACGCGTGGGTCACGGGAAAGGCAGCCTAACATAAAGTCAGCCATGTGTGCCAGAGTACCAACAGGCAAGATTTCGCTGTCCTCACCAGGAGGATGACTCTCAATCTCCTCATCCTCTTCCTCCTCTTCTGCCCACCCACGCTGAAGAGATGGAACTAAAGTTCCATGGCTACCCTCTGTAGCGGAGGCAACCGTGTCTTCCTCCTCCTCCTCCTCCTCCTCCGCCTCCTCCAATTGTCGCTGAGAAGACGAAGTGAGGGTGCTCTGGCTATCACCTTGTGTAAGCTCTTCCTCCCGCATTTCCACCTCTTCCACATGCAAAGCGTCAGTTTTAATTGTGAGCAGCGAGCGTTTCAGTAGACACAGAAGTGGGATGGTTACACTGATAATAGCGTTATCGCCGCTCACCATCTGTGTCGATTCCTCAAAATTGCGTAAAACCTCACAGAGGTCTGACATCCATTCCCACTCCTCACTTCTGATTACAGGAAGTTGAACGGAGAGGCGACGACCGTGTAACAGCTGGTACTCCACTACTGCCCTCTGCTGCTCACAAAGCCGGGCCAACATGTGGAAGGTGGAGTTCCAGCGCGTGCTCACGTCACACAGCAGCCGGTGAGCTGGCAATTGTAAGCGCTGCTGCAGCTTCAACAGGCCGGCTGAAGCTGTAGATGACTTACGGAAATGTGCACACACGCGGCGCACCTTGGTCAAGAGATCATGCAAATTGGGGTAGGTTTTTAGAAATCGCTGAACCACTAAATTAAATACATGCGCTAGGCATGGTACGTGTGTGAGCTTGCCGAGCTCCAAAGCCGCCACCAAGTTACGCCCATTATCACACACAACCATGCCTGGTTGCAGGTTGAGTGGCGAGAGCCACTGCTCGGTCTGGTGACTAATCCCCTGCAACAGCTCTGAGGCCGTGTGCTGTTTGTCCCCAAGGCAGATCAGCTTCAGCACGGCCTGTTGACGCTTCCCCACTGCAGTGCTACACTGCTTCCAGCTACCGGCTGATGGGTGAGTGGCGCTGCGCGCAGAGAATTCGGAGGTGGAAACGGAGGAGGAGGAGCCAATAACGTAGGTGCTGGCGGAAACCCTGATGGAGGTAGGGCCCGCAATTCTCAGCGTGGGTAGCACCCGTGCCATCCCAGGGTCCGAGTCGCTCCCAGCCTCCACGACATTCACCCAGTGTGCCGTCAGGGAAATGTAGCGTCCCTGGCCACAAGCACTTGTCCATGTGTCAGTCGTTAAGTGGACCTTCCCAGTAACTGCGTTGGTCAGGGCACGGGTGATGTTACGGGACACATGGTGGTGTAAGGCGGAGATGGCACACCGGGAAAAGTAGTGGCGGCTGGGGACCGCGTACCGAGGGACAGCTGCTGCCATCAGGCTGCGGAAGGACTCAGTCTCCACAAGCCTAAATGGCAGCATTTCGATGGCCAGTAATTTGGAAAGGTGTGAGGTTAGTGCTATGGCCTGTGGGTGGGTGGCTGGGTATTTTCGCTTGCGCTCAAATGCCTGGGGTAACGACATTTGGACGCTGCGCTGGGACAGGGAAGTGGATGTGGTCGCTGATGGTGCTTCAGATGGTACAGGTGCAGGGCGGGAGGTATGCGGGCCTGCGCCTTCGACAGGCGATTGGCCGGCACCGAAAACAGGGGAAGAGGAGGCAGTGGTGTGGCCTGCAGACACAGATGGGCGATCCAGGCGTTCCTCCCACTTATTACGGTGCTTGGATGCCATGTGTCGGATCATGCTGGTGGTGGTGAGGTTTCTAGTGTTCATGCCTCGGCTCATTCTGGTGTGACACAGGTTGCAAACTACAATTCTTTTGTCGTCCGCACTTTCCTTAAAAAAACGCCATACCGCGGAACACCTACCCCTTGGCAAGGGAGATTTACGCAAGGGGGTGCTCCGTGGAACATTTGCGGGCCGGTTTGGTGCGGTCCGCCTTCTTTCTGTAGCCACACCACTGCCTCTTCCAGCCTGTTGCGGTGCTGCAGATGGCTCACCCTCAGGACTGCTGTCATCGCTCGGCTCTACACCTTCCCAGGTGGGGTCAGTCACCTCATCGTCCACCAAGTCCTCCTCCACTTCCTCACTCTGATCATCCTCCTCATGTCTTGATCCCACCACATACTCAGTCATTGACAACTGTATATCATCCTCCTCATCAAGGTCTTGAGACAGTAATAGTGGTTGATTTAATGGCAACTGTGTCTCATCATCATCATCATCCACTTCCTTTGACCTTAAATGCCGTTCACCTCTGTCATCTTCTTGTGATTGGGTACCCTCTAGAGGTTGTGAATCAGGGCACAAGATGTCATGTTCCTCTGCAAGCGTGCTTGGAGAGAGGGTCAAATGAAGGATTGGTGATGAGACGAGCTCCTCACTATATCCCAGTGTGGGATCACTTCTTTGACCAGACCCTCTATGGTGGGAGGAAGGATGATCAGAGTGAGGATTATGTTGACCAGACTCTTGGCTACTGAGAGTGGACTTGGTGGAAGACAGGGTGGTGCTTAACCGACTGGAAGCAGTATCATCTGACATCCAACCGACCACCTGTTCGCAGTGGTCGGACCTCGAGAGTGATGTCCTGCGACGCCCTGTAAAATGAGACATGAAGCTAGGTATGGTGGATGTCTTTCTGTCTTGTGCTCTGGCACCAGGCGCAGTTTCTACGCGTCCTGACCCGCGCCCTGAACTATCAGGATCACGTCCACTTCCCCGTCCCTTTTTACCCGCCTTCTTCATATTACACGGAATATGTGCTGCAAATCTGCAACTTTGCACAGTACACAGAATTTGCTTCTTAACTGCGGCGACGCACAGTGAATGGAATATGTGACTTTGATATTTTACAGTTTGAAGACTTAACAGAATTTTTTCCTATTCTGAAACTGTGCACAGTCAACAGAATGTGCTGCTAAACTGCGGCGACGCACAGTGAATGGAATATGTGACTTTGATATTTTACAGTTTGAAGACTTGACAGAATTTTTTCCTATTCTGAAACTGTGCACAGTACACAGAATTTGCTGCTAAACTGCGGCGACGCACAGTGAATGGAATATGTGACTTTGATATTTTACAGTTTGAAGACTTAACAGAATTTTTTCCTATTCTGAAACTGTGCACAGTCAACAGAATGTGCTGCTAAACTGCGGCGACGCACAGTGAATGGAATATGTGACTTTGATATTTTACAGTTTGAAGACTTAGTATTTTTTCCTATTCTGAAACTGTGCACAGTACACAGAATTTGCTTCTTAACTGCGGCGACGCACAGTGAATGGAATATGTGACTTTGATATTTTACAGTTTGAAGACTTAACAGTATTTTTTCCTATTCTGAAACTGTGCACAGTACACAGAATTTGCTTCTTAACTGCGGCGACGCACAGTGAATGGAATATGTGACTTTGATATTTTACAGTTTGAAGACTTAACAGTATTTTTTCCTGTTCTGAAACTGTGCACAGTACACAGAATTTGCTTCTTAACTGCGGCGACGCACAGTGAATGGAATATGTGACTTTGATATTTTACAGTTTGAAGACTTAACAGTATTTTTTCCTATTCTGAAACTGTGCACAGTACACAGAATTTGCTTCTTAACTGCGGCGACGCACAGTGAATGGAATATGTGACGTTGATATTTTACAGTTTGAAGACTTAACAGTATTTTTTCCTATTCTGAAACTGTGCACAGTACACAGAATTTGCTTCTTAACTGCGGCGACGCACAGTGAATGGAATATGTGACTTTGATATTTTACAGTTTGAAGACTTAACAGTATTTTTTCCTATTCTGAAACTGTGCACAGTACACAGAATTTGCTTCTTAACTGCGGCGACGCACAGTGAATGGAATATGTGACTTTGATATTTTACAGTTTGAAGACTTAACAGAATTTTTTCCTATTCTGAAACTGTGCAAAGTACACAGAATTTGCTTCTTAACTGCGGCGACGCACAGTGAATGGAATATGTGACTTTGATATTTTACAGTTTGAAGACTTAACAGTATTTTTTCCTATTCTGAAACTGTGCACAGTACACAGAATTTGCTTCTTAACTGCGGCGACGCACAGTGAATGGAATATGTGACTTTGATATTTTACAGTTTGAAGACTTAACAGAATGTGCTCTAATCTGCAACTTTGCACACTAAACAGAATGTGCTCTAATCTGCAACTTTGCACACTAAACAGAATGTGCTCTAATCTGCAACTTTGCACACTAAAAAGAATGTGCTGCTAATCTGCAACTTTGCACACTGAACAGAATGTGCTCTAATCTGCAACTTTGCACACTAAACAGAATGTGCTCTAATCTGCAACTTTGCACACTAAACAGAATATATGAAGTTTTTTTTTTTTTTTGTTTTTTTCCCCCCCACACAAAATAAACTGCTGCCCCCACACACAGTAGTCCTAAAAAGGACTTTTGGGTCTTTTTTTTTACAAATTTGCTTTTCTTCTCCCTACACTGACTTTCCCTTCCTATCCTCATCTCTCCCTGGCTAAGACTGAGCCGAACTCGCTGGTCAGGTGCTATACAGCACCCGATCACGGGTTCTGGCCAGCCAATCAGTGTAATGTCAGCAGCCAACATGGCTGCTGGCATTACACTGATGTCAGAGCCTCCCTGCACGTTTATTGGCTGCGCAGCAGCCGCGAAACGTGCGGGGAGGAGACCCGAACATGGCGGGCGAGCACATGCGGTACTCGTACGAGTACCGCCATGTGCCGAGCAGAGCGATGCTCGAGCCGAACCGAGCTTCGGCCGAGCATGCTCGTTCAACACTAGAAGCTATGTAAAGAGCTGCAACAAGTTTCTTCCACTGTATCTGTTTCAGAGGTTCTGCCAGTGTATAAGGAAGATGATGGTAGGATGCAGAGAATTAGAGACTTTAATTCATGGCTAGGGAAATGGATTTGGTTTTGTTTCTCATACCAACCCTATTTGGTGTAACAAGCAATTGTACAAAAAGGATGGCTTGCATCTTTGTCAAAAGGGAACAGAGTTTCTCAGGAAGCGATTCAGAAGTTTTGTTAACAGGTATTTAAACTAGTAGAAGGGGGCAATGGAATGTTACAGGACAAATCCGATTGCCCCCCCAGAGCATTGCACAGATGAATTTGAACAAGGTATGTCTAACACATAGGTCAAAAAAACAGGAGACTTCGAGTCAGATGCCCACAGTTTAGGGAATAAGGTCCCTGAACTCATTGCAATAATAACTAGTGAAGATGTGGACTTAGTGGGGATTACCTTGTACAATGAAAAAAATGACTGGGATGTAGTAATACCAGGGTACTCTTTATTTAGAAAAGACAGGAAAGGCAGAATAGGAGAAGGGGTTACCATTTATGTCAAAAATAGCTTAAAGGTTATACTTTTACAAGGTATGGAGGAGAACACAGAGACTGGATAACTTTAGAATATGAGAATAAGATGGTCACTCATATAGGTGTGATCTATATACCCCCAGGACAAGCAGAGGAGATGGATCAACTGCTGATTAAGGAAGTAACTATGATGACAGTGAAAGGTGAGGTTATTATTATGGGGTACTTTTATCTTTCTGATGTGGACTGGAAAAACCAAGCAGCAGGCTCAGCCAGGAGTAGAGATAGCCTAAATACTTTACATGAATTAGCTCTTAGTCAATTATTAAAAGAGCCGACTAGGAAGGAAGCCACACTAGATTTATTATTTACTAATGGACACTTGGTATCAGATGTAACTGTAGCAGAGTGTTGGAGCTCCAGTGATCATCAATCTGTGTGGTTTAATATAAAGACAGCAGATGAGTTGCTCCACACCAAAACAAAGGTTCTAGATTTTAGAAATGCTGATTTTTCTACAATGAAAACATATTTATGTCAGCTTGGAGATCTATAGATGGAGCCCAGGAGAAATTAGATTATCTGAAATGTGTTTTACTAAACGCAACCGAGTATTGCATTAGACCTGTCTGCAAGGGAAAAAGAAAAAGAAAACCACTGGGGTACTCTGTAGAAGTGGAAAATATAGTAAAGGAGAAAAAATAAGCATTTAGGAAATATAAGCAGAGAGAGAAGGAAGAAGATAGGTATTGGTACAAGACTAAGCTGAAGGAGGCCAAATGCATTATTATATGTGCCAAAGCACACAAAGAGGAAAAAAATGCCCAGTCAATAAAAAGGGAAATAAGTTTTTTTTTTATAGATCTATAAGTGAAAGGAGGAAAATGAAACAAGGAATAATTAGACTGAAAGCAAAAATGGAAACTATGTAAATGAGAATAAAGGGCTAGCTGACTGTTTAACTGAATATTTCTGTTCAGTTTTTACAGAGGAAGATGACGGGAAGGGACTTCTATTAGAAAAAATAAATAGGAAGACATGGGAAGCATGCATGTTTACAGAGGAAGAAATTCTACTTGTAAAAACAAAATAAATTGATGGGACCAGATGGGATACATCCAAAGTTATTAAAATAAAGAGAAGGGGCGTGGCCTGACTGTTGACTTGGATAGACGCATAGGATCAGAGCTTCTGCACCCTAGGGAACTAACACGCTTTTAGTGGCTACATGCGCAGTGATTTCATGCTATATTTCTGCTACATAAGCCTTCTGACATGAAGAAGAACCATGGATCTTCTGCAGTTCACTCGTTTTTTACCAAAACTTTGAAATCCTCTTCAGACCAGGCTTCTCACAAAATGGCCGACCATTCTGAAGTACCTGCTGCTCATAGCCTCAGGGCTCACTCGGATGATGACTCGTGTAGCGACTCTGATGGGGGAACATCATGGGGTCATTCTGAGTCTCCTTCTACTAAGGGGGATATAAAGAACCTACTTGCTGACCTTAAATTCTTCCTCAGAGAAGAATTGGCTGAGGTGAAGAAAGAGGTCTCACACCTAAAGGGCTGGATGACGAACCTCGAAAGTGACAGGGAGAATTGGTTGACGTTCAAGGATCATAAGCTATAATGTTTGCTGTCTCTATACAAAACTCAAGTTGATACCCTGATGCGCATTGAAGGTGCGGAAAATAGGAACTGGAGAAATAATCTGCTTATCAGGGGTATATCTGAATCAGTGGATAATGATGCACTACCTGCCACGCTTAAAACAGTTCTTTATTTTCTGCTGAAAACATGTCGCGGTTCCCCAGAAATGATCAGGAGCCAGTACAGTATAGTAAAATGCAATTTATTAAACAACAATAAGGTAGCAAACAGAGGAAAATAGCAGGTACAGGCAAAGGGTCACAGCCAGCCAGTGCTACTACCAGAAATAGCAAACCGCCGCGGTGGACCACTCTACTAGAGACTATGCTGAAGCCAGGAGCTGGAACAGGAACGGAACAGGAACTAGAACTCGAAGTATTGATACGAAGTAGCGAGAAAATCTGACTCACACCTGCAGTCAGAATGGAGCGTATCTCTGACTCACGCCTGCAGTCAGTATAAGGAAGTGATACTTGACTCACGCCTGCAGTCAGTATCAAAGCTAGTCTGCCAGACCCCCAAGTCCGCACCAGATAGGGTGTCTGCCAGGTACAGGGGAAAATCAAAAGAATAGTCAGACAGAGCCACCGGTCAGTACCAGGGAGGGTAGTCAGACAAGCCAGGTTATACACAGTTCAGGTAGTCAGCCAGAGCCACCGGACTGCACCAGATTGGGTGTCCACTATAAGGATAAGACAAAGGAATAGTCAGACAAAGTCACAGGTCAGCACCAGATTGGATGAAAGACAAGCCAGGTCATACACAGAGACCAAGGTAATAGAACTGCTTTGAACAACAACGCAAGGGCAACTGAGTCAGGCTCAGACTGCCCTTTAAACCGCTCTCCAGGAAGTAGGTAGGAGGAGCAGGCTCAGAGGAAGAAATCAGGTAGGAGGAGACTACAGGAAGCATGGCAGAAAGAGGCCTGCTTCACTCTGAAGCCTCGCTCCTGAAGATGAAGCGTAGAATGACGCCGAGCGTTGCTGGAAGCAAGGTAAGCTGTGACAGTATGGGACATATATCTATGAAGTGGAACAAGCTCATCGTATTTCCAAAGCTAAGACTGCTCCAAAAGATGCACCTAGAGACGTAATTGTCAAACTTCGCCGTTTCGCAGACAAGGAGGCCATACTTTCAGCGGCGTGGAAAATGGAGCCTCTTACCTTTAATAACCAACCAATTTTGATAATTGGGGACTTCTCTACTCTCACTCTATGCTGGAGACAGGATCTACGTCCTATTACCTCGGCCCTTCAGGCACAAAACCTCTGTTACAAGTGGGGATTCCCCCTCATAATGCACACAACTAGAGAAGGTCGTACATTCACCCTGAAATATGGGAAGACCCCCAGGCTTTTGTTAATAGTTTGCAGCTGGTACTCCCAGCTGATGTCTCCATGCCTAGTGCACGTAACAACGATTTGGTTTGGAAGGATGATATGGACACATCGGCTCTGTGGAATCTGGTCCACAAAAGAAGACGAGTACCTGGAACTTCCCCAACACCGGACAATATGGCGAAGCAAGCCAGACAGTCCAGTGGATGAACTTTTTTTGCTCTGCTCTTCACCTGTTTATTCTTAGAAGACCTATACCCCGGATTCTCCCCAGTTTCTCGGATGAGTACCCTTAGTCTGCAAGGTGGGTGGGATGGGCGGTATTATATATAAAATGCACTGATTCTATGCTTTTTGGCTGCGATACGTGGTGAACTACTCCTTATTTACCGCTTATCCCCAAATTCTAGTTTTCAACAGATAAGAGTGTTCCTGTCTGTCGCAGCTGAAGATACTTTCCACAATTACTGACTTTTATGTGTTTAAGGGGCTTCTTGCTTACCCTGTTATTACATTGCTGCCATATGTGGGCTTCATATATATATAGTTGTTTGTTGACTTGAAAGTCTATACCCCAGCTACCACATAGTCCTAAATGTTCCTCAATTGCATAAGCAGGGTTCACTATTATTGCCATCCACTTCTATCTAAAACACCTTTAGTATCGCTTTGTCTGTTTTCTGAGATGGGGGTCTGGCATGGACGTTCCCCCTTGATGCGGGCAGCACGTCTATGTGATTCCTCCATACATACCTCCTTTTGAATCCTCGATCCATGAGATATTGGTTGATGCTATGGTATAATTTTGTACAGTCTCTGTTTTCTTGCAAATATCTACATTTTACCTGATCTGGGTTGTGTGATAACCCTGAGGAATCCATCAAGACTAAGTAAGCTACTGCTTCATTGGCTGGGGGGAGGGTTCTTAGTTCTGATATTGGGCCTTACTGTTTCAGGTCCTGGGGCAAGTGCCTACTTGATATGTATCCTAATTTCCTAGGGATTGAGGGGATTCTTATATTCATTATACCCGGATACTGTTTCATCTACGTTAATTTTTTGCAACTTCATTCATGTTTAATATTAATGTTCATATTGTCACTAGTGTCTAAGCACTGGAAGTGCATTCTTTAGGTCATTTTGTTCCAATTCTACCAATAAACGCAGTATGTTATGCCGTTATTATCATTATGTACTTTTACATTGTGTTCCTCTATGTGGTGCTGGAGATTGCTGCCTCCTGCAAGTTCTCTCCAAGGTTACCTCTTTTTTTTCATTCACACATTGCTAGACGTGCAATGGTTTCTTTTCTCCTGTACTCTCCTGGCACCAGAAGGGGGCCCCTTTTTTCTTTTCACCCTTGTGTATCTTTCTTGCAGTCTTTTTCTCTCTTATTCTCCTTCTCACTCCTTTGTCTCCCCCTCTCTGTTCTTCTCCCTCCCCAAATAGACCTGGACTGTCAAGATACGTCTCACCCCTTATAATTTGAACAGACAGGTTCAATGGTTTATTCCATTCTTTCACTACATATCATGATGTCAGTACCAAATGCTAATTATCTTAATGTGATCTCACAGAATGTCAAGGGACTTAGGGCTCGATCCAAATGTTGGTGTCAGCAGAAAAAACTGGCGACGGTGGTTTTGTACGTCAAGTATGCAATGCAAATGTTCCCACAAGTAAGAAATAACGGCAGTTCTGAAACGCACGACGCCCGTTGCCAAAACATCAAAATCTCGCCCACTGAGGACAATTTAGAAGCGAATCCCAGAGCCATTCAAATGTTGGAGTTAGGGCTAACACGAGTTAAACTGCAACATTTTCCAACAGAAATCTAACGCCCATTTGTTTTGGCAAATATCATACAACGCAGAAGAAAACCACAATTGAGGAAAATAAAACAGAGAAGCAGGTCATTCAAGGACATAACCCAAGCATACAGAGGTCAGATATTAACCCCTGCAATGCCTAGCAAAAACAACAACAAGGCCTACAACAGTGGTTCACAACCCCTCCACCTAAGACACCCCTAACATGCAATCTGGATGTTCCAGGGCACCCCTTGCAGTTGTTAGACAGGGCACAGTGAAAGGAACAATCAATGGATACATACCTATTAGTACAGTGGTTCTCAACTCCTGTCCTCAGGATCCACTAACAGGCCAAGATTTGATGATTTCCTTGTTAGAGCACAGGTGAGTTAATCAATGTGAATGAGCCTCTGATCACCACACTTGTACTCTAGCAGAGAAATCCCTAAATCCCTAAGTCCTGGCCTGTTAGTGGATCCTCAGGACAGGAGTTGAGAACCACTGTATTAGTAGGTCTAACAGTGGGGATGACGAGAAGGAGATAAATGAACAGAATGACCACTACAAACACACATCACTGAACACATGTCCACAAAACAGTTGTAACCTGTATGGGAATAGTCAGGCAACCTGAGCTTGCGCTCATAGCACACTAAAGAGCCACAGCACAAAGGCTGTGAAACACCAGCCTAAACCATACAAACAAGTCACAGACAAACAATAAGTCTCCAGCAACCCCACAGGGACAAGGGGAACACAAAGCAGCACAACATAAGCCATCCCAACACACAGGGGTTAACACACAACACAACATGCACACCTGTCACTCCAAGAACAAACCAAGCTCACCTATAAAACCTCAGCAGTCCATGGAGACAAAACACACACCTGACAGGTATATAACAATTACAAATAATCACACAGCTAACCACAGACACACTAGAAAACAATTACCTGGATAACATACACACCTTACCATTAGTCCATTATGACCACATGATACCGAAAAAAGGGAAGAAAGGAAGTGGGAAACCAACCGGAAGAGAACCACCAGACTGTGCCCCCCCTACCCCCCAAAAAAGAAACCTAATAAATGAGGCACTCTCAAAACATAGAAATAAGCTTCATTAGACAATACAACATCAATCAAGTGAATACATCAAATCAATTAAAAATCATCCAGCACAGGAATCCAAAGTCATAAAGATATTTCCCAATAGAATAATGCCTCCATAGACTGAGAGCAAGTATATGTAAAGCAAACATGCAATACCAAGTACCTACAAAAAAATCCAAAGTAGACTGTTACCAATGTGCAATTTTACCATACATATAAAATGCAAAGTCATAATAATAAACAAACTATAAATACATATATACTTATCTCTATGACTCCAGGAGTCACACAGTTTGATCTTTCCCTTGTGCTCTTGCTTATATTCATAGAGATATGTATATGTGTATTCATACTTTGTTTATGGGAGGAGATTTTAACCTCCCTATATCACCCACCCTGGATTGCTCTTCAGGCAAATCCTCTTACCCTCAGAAGATGCTTAGCAGATTTTTGAAGTCTTTAAATAAGATGTTATTGATAGATACATGGAGACTGCTACATCCCCAAGACAGGGACTACTCTTTTTATTCCAATCCTCACGCCGTCTATTCAAGAATTGACTATATATTTATGTCCCACTCGTCTCTTCCTCTTTTATAGGAAGCGTCAATTGGAAATGAATCTCTCCTTACCTACACCGACTCACGATACTTACTCACATTCTGGAACACTATATCTCCGAAAACTCCTTGGAGGGGATTTCTCCCTTCTCAGTATGGGAGGCACACAAATGTGTGATGCGACGGGTTCTTATTCAACTAGCGTCCATAAGGAAGAAACAACTGATTACTGACACTTTACGAGAGATTAACTCCTTAGAGGCATTACATAAAGCATCGGCGGTGTCAGCCTCTTTCTCTCGCCTGACGGCCCTAAGGTCGAAACTGTTGTCTTTACTGAAAGATAAGGTAGAACACTCTTTTCTCAAAGTTCGCCAAACGCGATTCGAACATAGAGATAAACCTAGCAAACTCCTGGCTCATCAATTAAAGGCTGGTTAATCTTCGACTTTTATTTTGTCTATATGCACCAATTCTGACACAATTTCGCACTCTTCCAAAATCATTGCGGGCACTTTCAGATCCTATTACTCCACTTTGTACAACCTTTGTCCCTCCTTATCTCCCCCCTCTACCACTCAACGTGACCAGGAACTAAATGATTATATGCATTTGGCTAATCTTCCACGGATCCCAGCTGAAATTATTCGATCCCTGGAGTTACCCATTTCGGAGCTGGAGGTGTCCAAAGTGATTAATACTCTCCCAGTGGGTAAGAGTCCAGGGCCAGAAGGTCTTCCACTCATTGTTGACCCCGCTCTTGACAAAATCTTTCTTATCCCTTCCGGAGGACATTAGATCTCACCCCCATATTTCATCAGCCCATATTACAGTTATACCGAAACAAGGTAAAGACCATCAGGGATATGCCAACTATTGCCCAATTTCCTTGCTGAATCTTGATATTAAAATATATGCAAAGGTCTTAGCCAATAGACTCCAACCCCTCCTTCCAAAACTAATTCACCCAGATCAAGAGAAACCAGGGACAATACTAGAAAACTTCTCAATATTATCCACATCAATCTCAATATACTTTCGGCAGTTTTTCGTACTATCGATGCGGAAAAGGCCTTTGATAGAATCTATTGGTCTTTTCATGTTCTCGGCCTTATGGGCCTATGGATTCAGGCCTCACTTTCTTAACTGTGGCTCCACTCTACATTCAAACCCTTCTGCTACAGTTAAAGTAAATGGATCCCTCTCTGACCCTTTCTCTATTTCTAATGGAACTCGCCAGGGTTGCCCATTATCCCCTCTTCTATTTTTACTCCTTATGGAAATATTTGCACAATGGGTCAGGGTGAACGTATCACGGTGCCCGTGATTGCTGCAGTTCCTTGTCTGTCACCAGTAGGGGGCTGCTATTGGCTGTCTGCAGATAGCCCGCCTTTCATTGCCTATTTAAACCTGGATTGGGCACCCTTTGGTTGCCCTTTCATGTTGTTTCTGACCTTCTTGCTATCACTATGCCAGTGATAGCTGGGCCTCTGTTCCAGTGTTCCTGAGTTCCTGATCTCATATGTTCCTGAGTTCCTGATCTCTACTGTTCCAGTGTTTCCTGCATGCTGAAGTACTTCCAGTCCTGGTTCCGGCCTAGTCTCTGGTGTTGCAGTTCCTGCTGAACTTCTTCTCTGCTGTTTCCTGACCTGACTGATCATTGCTGGTTCCTGTCACCGCATCGCCTGTCTCCTGTATCCTGGCGACCTCCTGCCTGGTCGCGTCGGCGACATTGCTCGTTACTCCAGTGTGCGGTCACTGGTTTGCTCCACAGCCTATCGGCTATACAATTCTGTGTTGGTCCCAGCGTGCGGACGCTGGTTTGTTCCTAAGCCTTGCGGCTAGGCAAACTCGCTTGTTACACCAGTGTGCGGTCACTGGTTTTCTCCAAAGCCTATCGGCTATACAATCCTGTGTTGGTCCCAGCGTGCGGACGCTGGTTTGCTCCAAAGCCTTGCGGCTAGACAAACTCGCTTGTTACACCAGTGTGCGGTCACTGGTTTGCTCCAAAGCCTATCGGCTATACAATCCTGTGTTAGTCCCAGCGTGCGGATGTTGGTTTGCTCCAAAGCCTTGCGGCTAGACAAACTCGCTTATTACACCAGTGTGCGGTCACTGGTTTGCTCCAAAGCCTATCGGCTGTACTATCCTGTGTTGGTCCCAGCGTGCGGACGCTGGTTTGCTCCAAAGCCTTGCGGCTATACAAACTCGCTTGTTACACCAGTGTGCGGTCACTGGTTTGCTCCAAAGCCTATCAGCTATACAATTCTGTGTTGGTCCCAGCGTGCGGACGCTGGTTTGCTCCAAAGCCTTGCGGCTATACAGACTCGCTTGTTACACCAGTGTGCGGTCACTGGTTTGCTCCAAAGCCTATCGGCTGTACTATCCTGTGTTGGTCCCAGCGTGCGGACGCTGGTTTGCTCCAAAGCCTTGCGGCTATACAAACTCGCTTGTTACACCAGTGTGCGGTCACTGGTTTGCTCCAAAGCCTATCAGCTATACAATTCTGTGTTGGTCCCAGCGTGCGGACGCTGGTTTGCTCCAAAGCCTTGCGCTATACAAACTCGCTTGTTACACCAGTGTGCGGTCACTGGTTTGCTCCAAAGCCTATCAGCTATACAATTCTGTGTTGGTCCCAGCGTGCGGACGCTGGTTTGCTCCAAAGCCTTGCGGCTATACAGACTCGCTTGTTACACCAGTGTGCGGTCACTGGTTTGCTCCACAGCCTATCGGCTATACAATTCTGTGTTGGTCCCAGCATGCGGACGCTGGTTTGCTCCTAAGCCTTGCGGCTAGGCAAACTCGCTTGTTACACCAGTGTGCGGTCACTGGTTTGCTCCAAAGCCTATCGGCTATACAATCCTGTGTTGGTCCCAGCGTGCGGACGCTGGTTTGCTCCAAAGCCTTGCGGCTAGACAAACTCGCTTGTTACACCAGTGTGCGGTCACTGGTTTGCTCCAAAGCCTATCGGCTATACAATCCTGTGTTAGTCCCAGCGTGCGGACGTTGGTTTGCTCCAAAGCCTTGCGGCTAGACAAACTCGCTTATTACACCAGTGTGCGGTCACTGATTTGCTCCAAAGCCTATCGGCTGTACTATCCTGTGTTGGTCCCAGCGTGCGGACGCTGGTTTGCTCCAAAGCCTTGCGGCTATACAAACTCGCTTGTTACACCAGTGTGCGGTCACTGGTTTGCTCCAAAGCCTATCAGCTATACAATTCTGTGTTGGTCCCAGCGTGCGGACGCTGGTTTGCTCCAAAGCCTTGCGGCTATACAGACTCGCTTGTTACACCAGTGTGCGGTCACTGGTTTGCTCCAAAGCCTATCAGCTATTCAATTCTGTGTTGGTCCCAGCGTGCGGACGCTGGTTTGCTCCAAAGCCTTGCGGCTATACAAACTCGCTTGTTACACCAGTGTGCGGTCACTGGTTTGCTCCAAAACCTATCAACTATACAATTTTGTGTTGGTCCCAGCGTGCGGATGCTGGTTTGCTCCTAAGCCTTACGGCTATACTAACTCGCTTGTTACACCAGTGTGCGGTTACTGGTTTGCTCCTAAGCCTATCGGCTATACAATTCAGTGTTGGTCCCAGCGTGCAGACGCTGGTTTGCTCCAAAGCCTTGCGGCTTTACGATTCCCCTGTTAGTCTCAGTGTGTGTACACTGGGTTGCTTACGATCCTGTCAATTTGCCATTACCATCTGACTGCTGCTACTATCTTTGGGCTGCCCTGCCCGGTATTGGTAAGGCCGGTAGAACCTTTTGCCACATTCCATCTGAGGTTGCCTTACCCGGTATTGGCAGGGCCGGTAGAGCCTACATTATGAATCTATTGAGGCTGCCTTGCCCGGTAATTTGGTAAGGCCGGTAGAACCGTTATGCGATTCCATCTGCAGGTTGCCTTACCCGGTATTGGCAAGGCCGGTAGAGCCTAACATTCTATTACTTCAGACTGTCCTGTCCGGTATATTGACAGGACCGGTAGAGTCTGCCTTCTGTCTTGTTATATTCTGAATATATCTGTATGTATGTGATTGCCATCCTACGTTATCAATTTATTATTTCAATAAAATTGATTTTTACCTAAAACTTGTGTCTGAGAGTCATAATAAACCGTGACAGAACGCTTCGATTCCAGGTATTCCTTTTAAAAACCGAGTCTGCAAGCTGTCATTATTTGCAGATGATGTTCTCCTATCTACAGGTGATCCCCTCTCCTCCATCCCTGCCTTATTTTCTGAGTTCGATCGTTGCGCTTATTTCTCAGATTTCAAGACCAACATTCACAAATCTGAGGCTCTATGCTTCAATTCACCACGGGACAAACTAACACCCTTATCTGCCTATCCCCTTAAATGGTCCAATAAAGCAATCTCCTATCTAGGAATCTCCCTTCCTAACACTTAGTTCTGTTTTCTCACTCAATTTTTCACCGCTCTTGAAGGCTGTCCAAGATGACCTCTCTCGATGGAATAAACTATATATTTCCTGGATGGATAGGATTCATGCATTTAAAATGATGATACTGCCGAAATTTTTGTACCTCTTCCAGAATCTCCCAATAGCCATCCCTCGCTCCTTCTTTCTCAAAGCATCACAGATACTATCAAAGTTCGTTTAGGGAAACAAACATCCCAGAATTAGCTGCTCTGTTTTGCATAGACATAAATTAAAAGGAGGCTTGGGCCTCCTGAACTTAGAGCAGTATTATAGGGTCACTATATTAACTAGCGTTCTTGACTGGAGACACAATGAGAAAGATAAGTTGTGGGTAGGCCTCGAAAGGTGCTCTTCACTCCTGGATCCTTTGCACTTAATTCTTACTATGCCAATTCCTAGGTCCTCCTTATCCTTATTTAACCCTATAGTACATAATGTTTTGATGACATGGACTTTGCTAAGCAAATCTAGACATCCTTTAATATATCCATCTCCTTTTACTAAAGACTACTTACCTATGGGATCCCCATATTCCCTGCCATTCAATGATTTCCCAACTGGGCTTCTATTCCTTCCTTGCATTTGGCAGACTTTTGGGATTCCAAAGGCTTCAGAGAATTTCCTTCCTTACAATCCCAGTTTACATTGCCAATGGTAGACTTCTGGTCCTACCTTGGGATAAAACACTTCCTCTCAGGCTCTGGTTGTAAGTCCACACGCCTTCGATCTTTGACTCCCTTTGAGAACATGCTGGATTTATCGATCACTCCACCTAGAAGATTTTTAGGCAAACTGTATAAACTAATATCGGAGACTGAATCCTACTTCAACCCTACATATGTTAAGGCATGGGAAAAAGAACCGGGAATAGAATTATTGAATATAGAGTGGAAGGGAATATGGAAAAATATACATAAATCTTCTATCTCCAACAGATGTGTTGAGATTAACTGCAAATTGCTTTTTAGAGGGTACTATACTCCTTCTAAACTACACTCCTTCAGTCAATCGATCTCTCGCAATTGTTGGAGATGCAAATCCGGTGAGGTTTCATTCTTACATATCTGGTGGACTTGTTCTCTGATCTCTCCTTTCTGGTCTGAATGCCTCACACTCATTGAAACTTTATCGGAGATTATTCTCTCTAGAGACCCTTGTCAGATCCTTTTATTTAGAGACCTTCCTTCTCCTGCACCTCACAAGAAATTGTTTTTATTTATGCTTCTTAATGCCGCAAAGGTTCTCATACCATTGAGCTGGAAGAGTTCCTCTACCCCGTCTATATTAGACTGGTGCGAGAAGGTGGAAGAATATTTGTTATTTGTCAGGATCTCATGGTGGAAATCTGGTAAGGACACCTCTAAACTTGGACCTTTACTGACTAGGTGGCATTCTCTGAGACCCACCAACCTGCCTTTATCCAGGTAGAACAATGTTCAGTCAACCCAGGTCTATATTCCATCCACCACCCCTCCGTCACTGCCTTCACCCTTTTTTTTTCCTCTGTTTGTTTTCCTCTGTTTGTCTCAGTTCTTCATTCTACTTTTTCTTTGTCCTCCTGCTTCTCTTCCCATTCTTGCGTTTTATCTTTCCCTATTCCCTTACTTTCTATAAAACAGAGATGACCCTATGACGGTCTTCTTTGTCACTTTACGGCCTAAGTTTGGTTGATTTATTCTGCTGTATTATGAATAAGTCTGTATGCTGTATCGGTGTACTCATTCTGATATATGCTGGTTATTCATTTCTCCAAAATTCTGTGTAAGTGTAAGGCTGGGGCCTGTATTTGTGGGAGGAGCTGAAGGACTATTTAAACCTCCAGCCTGTCCCACAAGGCCTCTGTTCCGGTGGGTCACTCAATGGAGTAGAGCCTGTGATCGCTGGACACGACTCTTATCAGGTAAATTTATTATCACCTGTCAGTCTCCATCCTACCGCCTTGTCCACCATAAGCCCGTTCAACCAATTAACTGCTTTACTGCTGGTCCGTCACCTCTTTCGATCCCTCATACAACTTTCGTCAGTCACCCAGAGGAAGTGACATCATAAGGTTCGCGACAAGTGACAGAGTACTCTGCGGTCCTCATCTGAGTTTCGGCACGCTGTCTTCAACAAACCTCATGGTAAAATTCATCAATTCCTATTAACATGGAAGCTGTCAATGATCTTTCCTTACTTAGTGCTTCCTAATTGAGTATGACTATCACAATAGTTCTTAGAACGGGCCATTTACCATTCTGGTTCAAGTTGTATGCTGTACATGTTTGTCTGTGATTCTTAATACAATTCATCATTCCATCCTAATATTGAAAGCGCATGTAACCCATGGTAAACTACAAGATTATTCTTTTTATGCATTTCCTCTTCAATCTCATGTTTATCCGTTTTTGTTTTCTAGTAATATCGAAGGCTCATTGCAGACCTCTGTATTTAATCTTAGTTTGAAGGTAGCAGAGTGCAGGCACTTCCTATATTGGTTCACGTACTAGTTGGCAATAACCAAGAACGTTAACTTCTTATACGCTCCTAACTTGTACTCCTATGACCCATCAATCATGACATATGACAGATGTTCTCTCTTCTGAATCAAATAATTAAAATTCTGCCTAGTCCATCATAATTTCATATTTTCATGTGCTGCCAAATTAGGCATTTGGCCATTAATTTTCCTACAACTATCCCTTGTGTCTATTGCTCTTCTTATATGCATATAGTTCTAATAGAGTTAACATGTTTTCATAGGATTCCAATTCATGTAACATCAAGTTTCATACTTATGCTCTACTCTCAGAAGATCAAAGTGTTGTCACTACCAGTATCAGGACGTCTGTTAAAGAACGATACTTCTTGATATAAGGTTAGAACTATGATCAACCACCCTTGCAATGTTCACACGTTACAATCAATTACTTACGTTGGTACCCAACTTTTTAGGACCAAGACAAGACTACTCAATTAAGGCACTTCTTTATTCACTTATAAATTATTGTAATCACCTTATTTATGTAACGCTCATACACCTATATATCTAGCAAGGCAGGATTTCTTCCAGAAGTTCTACCTACACCATAAGTAATTGCTGCATGTATTTTCCCACGACTGGTGTACTCTTGCTAATTAAGGTCACTTCCCAGTGTTATATCTTCAAGGGATTCTTAACCTCCTAGGTCAGCCTCACTACTTTTGCATTTCTATACTAAGAATTTTATTATATTAAATTCTTTTTCACCTCTATTATACTATAGATTTTTCCCTTCCCATGTTACCTTGCCTGTCAGAGCCAAGGTTATATATGGCTTCTCATTACTACTTCTATCTCCGCTCCATACTACTTCTCTCCATCAACTTAGGATCTTATTCTCAGGTTGGGTATGATATAAAATCAGGTGCACGGGTACACTAAAAAAAAAATAATATATATACATATTTAAATAATTTCACACATCTTCATAGAGACGGTTGTCACCACATGTTCAGTATATCACTCTTTTACCTCATCCTACGTTTATTTTATTTAACACATAAAGGCTAGCGTCTTCCATTAATAGACGTACAGGACCTTACCTCTTTGAAGAGGCCGAAGGCTCCATAGAATCAATATATCATCCATACTCACCAAACTAAGTATAATCTTCATCCGTACATACATGGTAAGTTTACTTCTCTTAGTGTGGGGTACAGATTTACTACTTCTCTTCCCCACCGCTAAACTAATCATGTTACCAAACATATGTTATTCACAATTAATTACACTTCATGTTGAAGTTCATCAGACCTTACCTCTTCGGAGAGGCCGAAGGCTCTATTGATATTCTCTCCTTCATCATGTAGAACTAAGAGCACCATCCTTCTTCTCCATAATCATTTTCCTTACCTCTTTGCAGAGGCATATGTCACTCTTGTTCCGCTATTTCAATTCCTTTCACAAACTACTTTGTATTTTACTTAGCACATACAGACCAATGCCAAATATTACTAGATGCACAGGACCTTACCTCTTCGAAGAGGCCGAAGGCTCCATAGAATCAATATATCATCCATACTCACCAAGCTAAGTATAATCTTCATCCGTACATACACGATAAGTTTCACTCCTCTTAGTGTGGGGTACAGATTTACTCTTCTCTTACCCACCGCTAAGCTAATTATGTTATCAAACATATGTTATTCTTCAATTAATTACACTTCATGATGAAGTTCAACAGACCTTACCTCTTCGGAGAGGCCGAAGGCTCCATAGATAATCTCTCCTTCATCATGTTGATCTAAGAGCTCCACCCTTCTTCTCCATTATAATTTTCCTTACCTCTTCGCAGAGGCATGTGTCATTCTGGTTCTGCTATTTCATTTCCTTACACAAACTACCTTGTATTTACTTAGTACATATAGTCCAACGTCATATACTACTAGATGCCAGGACCTTACCTCTTTGGAGAGGCCGAAGGCTCCATAGAATCAATCTCTAATCCTATATTTCAGCAAAGGTAAGTATAAACATCATTGGTTACCAAACGGTAAGTTACACATTACTAATCTCGTCATTTCAGCATCAGGAGTCACCCCAGTCTTACTACAGCAATTATTCAATCGCTATAACATTCGTCAAACACTTCAATTCTACAGTTAGCCGCACTGTAAGCTAGAACTACAAAAAAAAAAAATTTCCTTCATCTAACAATTTCTTTTAGGTATCAGTCAGTATGGAAAACGCAACAGCACAGGGACTCCGAAGCATCAGGAATCATTCCCCTATCAACTAGATCACATTCTACAACTAACACCGGTTAAGCACTTAGGTCATGGACTGTGGCCAAACTCATGATGGAGTTAACCTGTAGGGGTATTCCATACCCTGCCTCCGCCAGAAAAGCAGAACTATATCGGTTACTATGCTCCAACACCTCAGATACTTCTATTCCCCCTTCTCCAGGTCCTTCTGGAGCCACATCCCTGGTACTCTTTCCTGCTCCATCTCCAGCTCACTCACTCACAAATACAGAACATCAAAACCAGTTTGTTCATCTGCTCTCGGATATCTCATCTACACTGACCAATATACAGTCTAGACTGGAGGTTCTGGAGGCTACACACCCATCCTCTAATAATGAACAGACGATAACAGCTACTAGTCACCCACAAGGTAACAATAATTTTCCACCACATATCACACCAGCTCACATGGTGCCACAACACATCAGGAAAGACATACTAGAAGGTAAAGATGTGAACCTGGCGGCTTTGTTATTAGCATGCCAGGATATTACTAAACAAAAGGTGGTCAGTTGCGGTGAGGTTAGCATTACACTAAAAGCTACAGATACCAGATTAACATGTAAACTAACCATACCGTAATTCGTAGTAGCCTTTAGCATTTATAGAGACATAGTTTGCACTTCTTTCCCAGTGAGAAGACAAGAATTAGATCAGTATATGTATCTACTGGTAGAAATAGGCTATAGATATGGCGGCACCGCCTTCTACGAATATCATCAGTCATTTTCAGCAAAAGCAGCCACAGCTATGGCCCAGTTTAATTTTCAATTGGACTGGAGCTCCTTAGATAATGCATTATTTTACAGACACTTCGCAGGACTTAAGATACCTAACTGCCAATACTGCCATTCTCAAACTCACGTTTCTCACTTATGCCCTTCCGGCCCATCCACCGGGGTGTCAGTCAACCCTAATGATAGTCAGCCACCGGCCTAACCCAGTACTTCCTCCCATTCAAATTTTCTCACCGTAGATAAACTTGGTAGGACCATTCAATACATAGGGAATTTGGCCATTTGCAATAATTTTAATACTAAGGGCTGTTTTTATAGTGGTTGTAGACTGCTATATCAATGCATTTTATGCCACAAAATCCCACGCAAGAGTAATTTGCCCAAAGAATTTTTCGATTAAAAATAAAGGACTAAGCTCCATTAACCTATCATTGTTACAACAACTCCTTTCTTTTCACGCAGACAACCAACTTTCTTCATATCTGATTTCTGGTTTTCAATCAAGATTTCACACAGGTATTTTCCTTGCCCCGACACTTCATTAGAATGCCCTAACCTACTATCTGCCACATCACACCCTGATATAGTAGATTCACTCTTACAGGATGAAGTCCAGAAAGGATCTCTCATTGGCCCCTTCCCCTCACCACCCTTCCCTATTTGGAGAGTTAGCCCTTTGGGGATCGCGTCTAAAAAATTCGATCCATCAAAGAAAAAACTAATCATAGATTTCTCTGCACCACACAGTGCTATTTTTCATAGCATTAACTCCTTAATCCCAGCAGAAGAGATGGCCTTAGAGTACTGTAGGATAGATGATACTATTTTCTACATCCAACGGTTTGGACAGGGTTGGTGGCTGTCTAAAACAGACATTTCGGACGCTTTCAAACTGTTGCCTATCCATACTTCACTATGCACAGTGTCCACTGGAAACAGCTATAATATTTTGCTACCCATCTGACTTTTGGATGTAGGAGTAGACCAAAAATTTTCAATGAATTCACTGACACTCTATCATGGCTGCTGCTAAATTACTCTCACTGCCCCATGGTTATCCATTATTTAGATGGCTTTCTGCTAATTGAAACTAAGTATCAGAACCCATGTAGTCTCAATAAAATGCTTCACTTATTCTCATTACTTTGCATCCCCACGGCAGCTCACAAGACATCAGGTCCATCCACCACCATAGAATTTTTGGGTATCACCTTAGATTCCTCCTTAATGGAAGCTAGACTCCCAGAAATAAAATTAATCAGAATCAGACAAATGATACACGACTTCTGCCTCAAAGACACCTGTACCTTACTGGGATTACAAACAGTCCTGGGTCATCTCACATTTGCCACAAAAATACTTCCACAAGGAAGATCCTTCACATCTCATCTGTTGTCACTTCTCGGGAAACCCTGCAATATAAAATCATTCCAGTGGATCAGGAAGCTAAGTCTGATCTTCTCATGTGGGATCACTTTCTACTCAACTGGAATGGCCGGTCTATGTTTCCTCCTTCTGCGGGCCCCTATCCCCCTCAGGTGTTTACAAACACCTCTGCTGGGAAAGGCTTCGCAGCTATCTTTAAAACAGAATGGTTCTCGGAGGCATAGCCAGCTGAGGTGAAGGCTGATTCCGGAATTCATTTCTTCTTCATCTTTAGTAGTGGCAGCAGCGGCTCAGTGGGGTCACTTATGGACAGGGGAAATGGTTACCTTCTACTCAGATAACTTAGCACTCTGTAATATTATACAAAAAGGAAGGTCTAGAAACACAAAGACCTGATGTTTTTAAGGAAACTCACATTATTAGCACTCAAGTTCAATTTTCACATATTATGCAAGTTTATTGCAGGTGACCAAAACCAAGTGGCCGACTCACAATCACGTTTTAAATTTCAGAAATATTTTCACAATAACCCTAACTCAAATCCTCAACCATGTGTACCTCCTCCATTTCAGGAACTCATAATACCTTAAATCATTATATTTCAAACTCTGAAGCCTTCATCAGCCAAGCACTAGCAGCAAACACCAGAAGAAATTATTCTAGGGCATGGGATTCTTACCTCAAATTCAACTCATCCTTCCATCCTACTCAGCCTTATAGCATTGAAACCATACTGGCTTTTGCTTCCTACTGTACCACTACATTATATTTCTCAATTTCTTCAGTAAAAACATACCTAGCTGGGATTCAACATCACCTGAGTTTATTGCTACCTAACCATACCCCTATAGTTTCATCCTATAAAGTCAAACTATTCATGAAAGGAATGGAGAAATCACAGGTTAAATCACCCAAAACACGTCTTCCAATAGATGGCGAAGTTTTCAGGAAACTAGTCACACTACTCCACTCTCACCCTTTCCAGTTTCTAACCAATCACGTCATTCTATCTGCAGTTCACCTGGCCTTTTTCGGTTTCCTAAGACCAGGTGAATTCACGGTTTCAGGTTCAAAATCTTCCTTTCTTAATCTGAGCAACATCACTTTTAGTCACGACAGTTTCACTCTTTTGCTTCCCCAATCGAAAACAGACCAATTGGGCAAGGGCACCCTGATCACTTACTACGCCACCAACAATCAATGGTTTCCCGTTCAAACATTCCGTTCACTCATCACAATCTTAAAAAACAAACCTAAAAACTATCCCTTACTGCCCATGGCCGATTCACCACTCACGACTTCAGCTTTTGTCCACCATATTTGCTGGTTGCTATCCTGACTAGGTATGGACGCTATTAACTTTTCCGGCCACTCATTCCGTATTGGTGCAGCCACAGCTGCTTCAAAACAAAAAGTACCCCCGCATATAATACAAAGGTTGGGTAGCTGGAAATCAAACTGTTACTCACGTTATATCCACAACCCGACTGTCGAAATAAAATCAGCACAAAGTGCACTTACAGAATGACAACATGTTCTCCTTTCAGTCAATAGTAAATAAAGTGATTTTGAGTATTCTTTTGGCCTCATTTCAGGTTGACCTTCATCCTATACTCTCCGACTTCTCATAGCGGAGGTGTTGGCAAAAGGTTCCAAGGCCAGACATTACATTCACTATCACCGTAAGGTCCGACCATAAGTGTAAGGCTGGGGCCTGTATTTGTGGGAGGAGCTGGAGGACTATTTAAATCTCCAGCCTGTCCCATAAGGCCTCTGTTCTGGTGGGTCACTCCAAACCTCATTCCCCCCCCCCCTTTTTTCACCTTCGCTAATTTTTATTACAAGGTGAACCCTCATTTCAGGTTTGCCTTCATCCTATACTCTCTGACATCTCATAGCAGAGGTGTTAGCACAAGGTTACAAGATCAGACATTACATTCACTATCACTGTAAGGTCCGACCATAAATGTATATATACTCATTTCCACTTATTGTGTTATTCTATAAGATGATATTTATGCACTTTTATTTGGCCATCTCTCAATAAAAACTTATTAATAAAACAAAAAAACAAACAAACAAAAATAAATAGAGGTAAAATGATCCCATGAGACAGAACTACAAGGTTACATTTGTAAAATTATTTCTGCAGGGAGGTTATGATGTGATCAAGTAGGTCTCTTACTTCCAGGCTGTTTGTTGATGACAAATTCAATAAAATTGAACAATTAATATTTAGTTAGATGGACAAAATGGCTCTAACCTTAGGCCAGTTCTAATTACTGAACCATTTCACCTGGAAGAAGGACGGTTGTAGCACTAACTGGCTCTCCTTCAAGGTTTTTTTTTTCTTTTTAAATGTGGAAAAATTAAAGTCTACTAATTTTGGGAATACTGCTACAGGAATATGATATAACTAGTGTAAAAGCCAGTGTGCAAGGGCCAAGGTCCAGGTGATGTTAACCCTTTGAGTGCCTTTGCTTTGCACTGCGTTGTGTACCCCTCTGGCACTCAAAGGGTTAAGAGGCCGGTCCTGCTCTGTGTCCTGCCGCCGACGCAGTCATGCACTATAGAGACTGGCTGAAAGCACAGAATGCTCCCAGCACAGAACTCCCAGCATTCAGTGCTCCCAGCATTCCGTGCTCCCAACATTCTGTGCGTTCGGGCAGTCTCTACTGCACATGACAGCTTCTGACAAAGATCCTAGCGAATTATTATATAGAATATTAGGAGTTTCACAATTATTCCTCCAGGAATGTAAAATACTTAGGGCAGAATGCAGGAAACGTGCACAGTCGCTATTTGCATTGTACTTTTGATGGCAAAATGGTTAGCACAAAAATGTTACTGAACTGTGCAATTTTTTAAATTAGTGAACGTTTGCACATTTTTAACGAATGCATTTCAAAAAATGGGCATGTCTAAAAAAGGATTAGCAACTGCTCCTAATTAAGCAAAGCAATTAGCACACATTTTCATACATCTAGCTAAATTTACCATTAATCTAGGCACATGTGAACTGATAACTTATCTGTTAGTTTAGACACAAGTGTTATACACCATCACGGTATTAGTATGTTTCTTGCATCAAAATGTTGGCAGTCACAAGTAGCACATAAATTCGTGGCATTCAAAAAAATAGCGAATGCTCCACTTTCATGCCTTTCTCCCTATATTATCTACTGAGCATGTAATGCTCAATATGTAGATCATAGGAGCCAAAAGGTAAAGGGGAACTCTCACCTTTCTGAACCTTGACTTCCTGTTGTAGCTCAATGTAGATGAAGCACTGAACCATGCTTTTTTTCTTTTTACTGTTGTGCTTGTAGAGATATTAATAGTTTAAGCTGTGCTGACATGAAGTCACTTTTTCTCAGGCTGCGGGTACATCTCTGGCCCGCAGCCTGTCAGTCTTTCTCAATCCCCTCCCCATGTAGTGCATCCTCTCCTCCAATGATGGAGGAGGACTGTATATGACCTGGCGCGCTCTCAGGCACAATCGTATTCAGGTCACTGTTCATGCATAGACAGAGCGTGTTCATTCGCTCTGTTCTTTATAGTCAGTGCCAGTCCGCTTGCCTAACTAAAAACAGCCACAGAGGCAAGCGGACTGAGCGTGATTATTGTTGTGACTGGGCATATTTCTACAGTAAACATTTTTGCCAAGTATGTTAATAAAGGACAAAGTTCCCATATGCTAGGCACTGAAAGGGTTAAAATACTGCCTTTTCTTTATGAACATTGTCTCTCTTTCCTCTATAAGTATAATTGTGGAAGCTACAGGGAGCCAGAACAGTGAGGGGCACACAGAAAACCAGCAGAAGAACTGCTAGTGAAGTAAATGGCATCAGCATTCAGGACAGATTGGGCTGACTCTTTTCTTCTTTTCATGTAAATATCATGTATTCATCAAGACAAAGAAGTGCAGATCTGGGAACAATAACTGCATCCTATGAGACAAAAGAAAATTACCATTGATTGAAAGTGGGTTTTAACTCCCTTGAATGCTAAAGAGGTCTATGATGTAATGCTGTGCATTGGGGGATCTCTATAGCATTCAATGGGTTAAAGTTCTATTTTAATCAATGGGAATTTTCCTTTGTGTCTCTGACAGTGCAGATGGGTTGCTGTAGAATTGCACCTCTGAAGCCTCCCGAATACAGATCCTTATACAGATAGAGGTAAGCAGTTCTGGAGCAAACCAACTGCATTATCCGGAGGCAATACATCTTTCCATTGATTTAAATGGAGCATTTAAGATCTTGAATTCTAGAAATGCTAGCAATACACTGGTAATCTCTCCAGTAATCAAAGAGTTAAAACCCTCATTTAAATCATTTAGAATTCTGGGGTATTTAGCCCCCTATGGTGCTATTGGTTTGTCCCAGAATTTCTCCTGGTTTCTTATGCCCTTAAAGGGATAGTAATACTTCGTTTTAACTTTATTTTATTCTGTAGGCATTAAAAAAACATGAAGAATGATATAAGTCTTATCTCTCAAACCTTTATGGTTTATGAGATATTCACAAGCAAAGTTTCCCCTCCCGCCCCTTTTACCTAGTGTAAGCAATCTCTTCTCAGATGTGGAATGCAGTCTATAGACCAGACAGATAACAGCAGGGGACACTCTTATTCCTATGAAAACAATGAAATCCCTGCCCCCCTTGACAAGCTTTTCAGGTTTTTCCCTTATCTTAATTGAAGATTGTCCCTCTCTGCAGTCTACCTGGGCAGCTCCCTTCTGCCCTGGCTGAGAAGTGTTACATCAGTAAAAGGGGCGGGAGGGGGACACTTTGCTTGTGAATATCTCTTAAACCATAAAGGTTTGAGAGATAAGACTTATATCATTCTTCATGTTTTTTTAATGCCTACAAAATAAAATAAAGTTAAAACTAAGTATTACTATCCCTTTAAGGCATTTCATTTGCAGCACTTGTTTTCTTCTTGTTTTATGTGTAATATTTGAATTAGATATATTACATTCTTTAAATAACTATGCTTTCATTCAGCAGCTGGAAATTACAGATTTTCTACAATACCATCAAACAACCCAGGGTATTGTTAAAGCCTTTAATCGAGGTAACTGCACCAGCTGCAATCATACATTTTTGATTCTCCTCCTTGGGAATCTCTATGAACTTCAGTTCTATTGTAAGAGAACATGCTTGTGTGCAGTGTCTGCATAATACCATAACCTAGACCAGGGCTAGGCAATCTTGAACTCACCTGCTGTTGGAGACAACTATTATCATCACCAACCAACCAACCAATGGCTGGTTGGGATGATGGGAATTGTAGTCCCCAACAGATAGACAGCAAATATTTGATACCCCTGATCTAGACTTTAGCTAAACAGGATCTTTTAACAATACCAATTTAAGATAAAATAACTCATAAAAAGCTCAGACTAGACATTTCTCCATTGCTTTGCGATGAAATGCATTTAGAAATTTTGCTGGAATCCAAGATGATCAAGCTTGAGTATCTACAAATAAATGAAGTAATATGAATATTAAAAGCCTCTGTTTTTCTTAAGACTTTTAATCTAATTCTATTAGAAATTTCCAACAAGTCTAAAAAAAAAAAATTACTTTAATATGTTGGATCCGAAATGAGTTCTCCATCCCATTTCTACAATCTAAATGTACAATTTGATGGCACCACTGCTTACCACCACTGGGTGCTCATCCTGACATCAAGCAGGATCAGATTTACATCTCATGTGACCTCAGACAAGGCACAGAAGGGGTTTATGCTCCACCCAAGACCACACCCCCCACTTCTCAGATGACTCCACCCCAACCCCATACATTGTTGCTTATAAAATGCTATAACAGATAAGATAAAATGGTCTTAACCCAGTGGTAGGCAACAGGTGGCCCTTTGGCTACATGACACTTAAAAGCTTCTCCTTCAGCTCCAAGACAGTTCTTTGATGCTGGGAGAATTGGCAACAATTATTCTATTTTCAAAACCTCCTGCAAAGATAATGAAAAACCAGAAACATACATTTTGTTACTTTGTCCTCACCAAATGTCTTATAATGGCCTCCTTTAACCACTTGAGCACTAGAGAGGCCTTCAATATGTTGAGAAGCAATGTACTTAAGACAACTCTACAATCCAATGGGTTAAGCTGCCTTTTTCAAATTCTATATAGAATTTTAAATCATAATGTGCAGCACTTTGAGAGACTTAAGTATCCCTTGAGGTTCTTAAAGGAACCCTAACACATAAAAATGCTCTTGATAGGTGTCTGAGCAGAAACAGCCTTATTGTCTGTAATGTACCTGAGATCAGCCTTTCTGAATAGAATATGAGTGGACACTGATCTCAATACATTAATAACATTAGCTTTGCACAATTAACCATAATGTCTCTCTATGGGATAGCCTACACAGGCATTAAAATTAAGTTTTAAGATTAGATTACTACATATGTTAGCTGGAATCACATGATATTACATATCCCTGTTTAATTTTTTTTGTCTTAGCGTTCCATTAACCTGTTAGCTTCACAATGATTTGGAAACCTCTCTATCATCCAGGGGGTTAAATAATGGGCACTAATGTGGAATGGTATGTAAATTGGTAAATAAATCAGTCATTAACCAGAAGCTAATGTCTGGGTACAGGACCGGTAGGATTGCTCTAGTCACACCCACAACTCAGTGCAGTGGGTGTCGCCAGCACAAGTAAGATGCCACTAAGAACCACTTAACACCTTAACGACGAAGGATGTGCATGTACATCATGGGTGAATGTCCCTAAAGGACTCATGACATACATGTATGTCATGGATTTCAGGGCTCCCCACGTGGCTGCACAGCGTTTGGGGAGTCCTGAATCGGATTTCAGAAAAAAAATGCTTGGTGGTCCTTAAGTACCGGCATCATGCGTGCGGGCCAGTCCTTAAGGGTTTAATGGAAAATCTGGCCCTTACATCAAGGGTGTGTGTGTCCTCATCACTTAAGTTCCCACTAATGGAAGTCAAAAGAGCACAACTCCATTTCATCAAATTTAATGCAATAAAGGACATTGTATTAAAATCACAGCACACATTCTTCAGTACTAATGTTGTAGGATGCGACTGTCCTGTAAGTCACAATATATTTAAGATGTAGAAATGTTCTTTATATTGGCTTATCATTAAGATGGCACAGATGTTAAAAAAAAGGCTAAGCTCAAAGTTAGTCAGTGAAATGAATGTTAAGGAAGTAAAAGAGTGTTTGTGAACTAAATGGGTGTTACCTGTTCGGTGGTCTCCCCAGGGCACACAATCTAAAAGGAAAAAGAAAAAGGGCTTTGGTTTGTGTGCCACTGCATGGTGTTCCTTAAACAGAATCACATATAAATTTAATTACCGTATCTCAAAAACTAGTTTTCTACATAAAAAAATGGCAAATACAACATACAGGTGATTTTGAAAGCTCTTTCAAAAAAATACATTTTAAAAAAGTTGTTTTTAGGAGATAGTATCCCTTTGGAGGGAAACTACAGCAACAGAATAAATGGCTGTAAATTTAACTGAAGGGTTTACCTAGGTAGGTGTCCTTCATACAGCAAAACAGGTATAAATGGATACATTTTCCCCATGGTAACTTTGAACTACATTGCTCTGCAATGCGCTGTGTACCCCTCTGGCACTAAAAGGGTTAACCCATTCAGTGCCATTCACTTTGGCCAGTGTACACGGGCTTTTACACTAGTTTGTAAATAAAATCTTAAAGATATTGGGAAATTTTCAGGAATGTAAGTAGCAATTTGTTACGAAAAAGTCACTATTCAGTAACTGATTGCAAATAAGGCTGCTTTGGCTCTCTGGAATTTGTAAGTTTTCAATTTTCTGTGTTGTCTATTTTGTCTCTATTTCTGTCACTACATTGGTACTTATGTCCTCAAGGGTCACTACTGCATTTTCTGCGCGTTCACTTTTGATCTGTCTCATTGTTCATTTCTGTCACTATTCTGTTTAATATCTAGGCACAAGTCTGTCACAATGACATATGTAACCTATTTTAATTAGTGACATATATTTACATATACCCATAGTATACCCGGCCATGAGCATAGTAGATAGATTTTTTTCCTGTGCTCTCATATTGGGGGCAAATATTGTCATTGATACCTTCATTGGCTAAATAAGCAGATTTAGGATGCAAGCTTTCTCTTCCTCAGGCATGTTATACAGAGAAATATGGAAACATCTCTCTTATATACAAGTACCCATTACATTGTTTAGAATGGAAATCAGATAAGAAAGCTATGTCCAGACCCAGATTCTTTGATCAGTCAGTGGTAGAGGAGTGTGAGGTAAATTGCAGTCTTCCTCTGAGGAATTAGGGGTATTTACTATCCCAATGGGACTCTTAGAAAGGTTAATCCACAATGTGATAATGTGACAGGAATTCTCTGTCTCTATTCAAACCATGATGTAAAGCATTAAACTGCAACATTAATTTAATCTCCCATATTTTTCATATTGGGTTCAGTAGATAAACAAATAAGTGGTCAGATAATCATTGGTCCATTTTGAAATAAAGATACTGACAAACACCAACAAAAAGGCTGATGCACTGGGGCGAACCAGTTGTAACTTAGGGAGTAAATAACCCCCACTGAATTCAATGGGACTTTTCACCAAATGAATGCTAGAGAAGTCTCCAACATATTGTTTCACATTGTGTTGGAGACCTCTCTAGCATTCACTGAATGGGAATCTTGGGAATTTTAATTTGTTCTATACAGGGCAGTTGTATGGCCTGTAATTATTAGTCCAGCCACCTCACTGACCACTGCTTTACAACAAATGCAGAATGGATTTGTGCAGTAGGCTAGTGAAGGCAGATATTTGTATCAGCAGAGCAGGCATGACCTCATTTATATAAAATTTATATAAAATATTCTGTATGGTCAAACGAAATGTGGAGGAATTCTGGGGCAAACCATTCGCACTATAGGGGAGAGCTCTGAAATTCTCTTTGGTTTAAATGGGGATTTTAACCCCCGGAATGCATTGTGACAGCTCTCTAGCATACAAGGGGTTAAAATCCCCATTAAAATCAATTGGAATTTTTGGAATTTTTAAGTTATCCCCTATTTTGTCCTCAACTAAACTATTGACAGTACCTTTTACTGGTACTTTGTTAGAGATGTTGCCATTGCACTGTGAAGCAATGCACTGGACACACATCTAGTATCCCAGGGGTTAAAAAGTATACATATTTAACCCTTTGCGTGCCACTCAAAGGGTTAAACCCACATACGGAAAATCTGGATTATATGAATGGCCATTTTAGATGAAATAATGTTTGTACGTTATTGTTATTTTTTATCTATAAAGCACCAGCATATTTCTTACTGCTGTACAAAACACAAACAGACATGTACAGACACAAGTGGAAAGGTTGTGTTGCTCATAGAAACCTACAGTCCACTGTGTGGGGCATGCAGTCGGAGGAGGGGGGGGCAAAATGCTTTGTTCAGTACCAAATTTCCACTCTGCTATGCAACATAACAATATTGTTGAAAAGCAATCAGAATAGTAAGATTGGAAAAAATAGCTGCAGAAGGAGAAATCTGCCTTGATTGTGCTCATGATGATATGTCTATTTGGCAGGACACCTAATAAATCTATGTAGTGGTTTGTAGAAATGTCTGTGGCAAAGAAATTATGTGTAATGTACAGTTTTCTAAAAAAATATATTACAAAATATAAATACCATAAAATACTGGGTATAATACACTCCTGGGTATATTACGTGGGTATAAATTATACCCATGGTTTTAAGGAAAAAAAATAGGCACATGTGTAAAAGATGACCCTTTAACCACACAAAAGAAAATCAAACCATCAATACCTCTCACCCTCAACTGCCTCCACCCACCACAATAAATATTTTTAGTCCCAGTCTCTATAACATACTTTGAGCCCCCCTTCCATCCCTCCACCTCAATAACATATTTTGAGCCCCCTTCAATGCCTCCCAACCTTACTACTATATTTTGAGCCCCCCAATTTCCTGGACTCTACACACTCATACCTCGGCCCATAGGCAGTATGAGTCACTGAGGAGGCAGCTGGGAGCTCTGTCCAGCAGGCTGCATTTGCTGCCCACTTCCACGGCTGCTATTCATTCCTTTGAGGACCTCTTCCATTGTAGAAAAAGTACTGGTGCTCTTTCGGGACCTTTAGGTCCTGACATGCAGTACTAAAGTTTCAGTGCCCATTGGCCTGCCTATTGAAACTATGGTATCACCCTGTCAGGACCTAAAACTCTCACAAGAACACCAGTGTTTATTCCAGAATGACAGAGGTCCTCAAAGAACTGAAAAGCAGGAAAGGAAGCAGGGAACAAATTGAAGCATGCAACCCACTGCAAGGAACTCCCAGCTGCCTCCTAGGGGACTCCCAATATGTATGGGCAGAGATGGAGGGAATGTGAGGGGCTCAAAATGCATTGTTGAGGTGAGGAGAGATGGAAGGGGGCTCAACAGTATTGAGGTGGGGGGAGGGGACAAAGGGGAGAGGGATGGAGGTGAGACCAGGGGTAATTTTATTTCTGTTTGCTTATGCATAATATGCACCCCCTCCCACTTTATATAAGGTGAAATGGGCTAAAAGTATGTTTTATATCTGACATTTTATAAAATGCAAATTACTATTATAAGGTGTGTGAACAGGTCACCCTATTTAACATAACATAAAAGGGGGGGGTTATAAAGGTTTGGTTAAAAACAAAATGGTGACTTTATGGCAAATTGCTTGAGTATCACTGGTCTATAAGTAGCAGAGTAGCAAGTAAACATTTAGAAAAGGGAAGTGGCAGTGCTGGAAAGCAAAGTAAAAGAAAAGCTCCAGGGGGTGGGGGATACAGGAGGTTTGTCTCAAGGTAGGTATGGGCACTTAGAACAGTCTTTGATGAAGTAATATTAATGCTTTTGAACTTAGGCTTCTCCAAAGAAATTCATTTTTTTGAAAGCTGGGAAGATGTGAGAGTCAAACAGAGAAAGGCAGTGAGCTCCACAGACAAGGTAGAGGAGATGGGATTGAGAGGAAGTTATGAAGTAGGGGGGAGAAGAGCAGATCATTGGCAGAGCATAGAGGACAATTGTAGGTAGTAAAGAGAGATGATGCAGGATATGCAGGGGGGAAGATATGTGATGGGGCATGTATGCTAGTGTTAATACTTTATGTTTGAGCCTGAAGGATATGGGGAGCCGTTTTAGGAATTGACTGGCACATCTTCTGAAGTGTGCCTTCATAGGAATTTGAAAACAAATACTTCTGGAATAACTTATGAAGTAAAAATAATGAACTGTTAATGTATTTACATTCTGATACTATGATATTTTTATTGAAGCTCTGTAAAAAAAGATGACAGACACATGGCAGAATTATAGTCTCTGCGATAAATGAAAACAATTCTACCTTTCTTTCTAGACATTATCATCCTAAATTGCAGTGACACTTCACTTGCAAACATTTACCTTTCCTGACGTGTTTGCTCTTCAGTGGTTTCCATGGCACATTCTAACGAGTTCTGAAGTGATTGCAGTTGGTTCAGTGTTTCCTTCAGCAAAAACCTCGTCACAAATTGTTCCAATTTTGAGGCATTTTGATAACGCTGAAATTAAATAAATGTGGAACACTTAGAAAGAAAAAGTGTTTTGAATTCTGAATCAACTGACATAATACAAAAACAAAGGAAAGCAGACAGAGCTTTTAGAACATTGCAAATTATTTGTCAGGTGCTCTGATGCACCAGTCTATTGTCCAACCAAGCAACAACATACAATTATGAATACTTTGTTTGGCACACCTTGCATCAGACACACATTGCCCCCATGCCCCACCATAATCATAATTAATTATATAGTAAAATATACTATGTTATTATGTGGTGTTTATTAAGTGTTCATAGAAAAAGAAAATGATGAGCAATTCTGGAGCAACCCAACTGCACCATAGGAGACAAATTAAGATTCCCCAATTTTTCAGTTTGTTGAATTCACCTCTACTGTTCAAGGGGTTAAAAATCACAATTTAAATCAATAAGAATTATAATATAATCACCATTCCATGTTGGGTGTATGACCAAAATGAGAACATTTGTAGTACATATTTTGCATGTAAAAATTCAAAACAAGCAAACAAAACAAGTTATTAACTCTTTGAGTGCCAGAGGGGTACGCGACGCATTGCTTTGCAATGCATTGCGTACCCCTCTGGCACTCAAAGGGTTAAAACACACACACATATACACAATTAACTCTTTCTTCAACACTTTGAATGTAAGAAAAAATGTGTCGCTATGACCAGCTGCTAAGTAAGCCTTTCTGTTAACCCTTTGAATGCTAGAGATTTATCCAGTGCATTGTGAAGCAATGCATTGAATACCTCTCTGGCACTCAAAGGGGTAAAAAAGCACTAACACCACATAATATTAACCCTTCGAGTGCCACTCTGGCACTCAAAGGGTTAAACCCCCGCAACCTTAATTTTAGCAGAAAAACCCTAATGGCCATTAAGAATCAATTCTGTGTGGATTGTTTCCCTAAAATGTATCTGGATTAATACTGGATATTATTTTTAAGGAGGCAGACCTTTCTTTACTGGACTCCAGGAATAAAATATCTGAGGTCTTCTTATGAAGTTACCAGTAGGAGGAGTCTGGGATACTGAAGTGGGGAATTATTACAGTGTGTTGTTTTAAATAAATTAGGGAATACTTTTTCCTATAGTTTTTTACCCCTTTAACTCCTTGGATGCTAGAGAGGTCCCCAAAGCATTGATCTGCAATGTGTTGAAGATTTCTCCAGCATCGAAGGAGATAAAATGCAGACTCCTTAAATGATCAAACAGGCGTGCAGCCCATTGTGTCACTATATTTAGCCAAGCTTTTATTTTATGATTTCATTTTTGGGGGACTGGATATATTAATAAAGGTAACTATCAGTCATTATGAAAACAAACCTATAAATATATATATATATATATATATATATATATATATATATATATTGGACTGCTGTATGAAGGTATCTAGGTTCATTCAATTTGTTAAACTTGAGAAATGTATTCCTTTACATTTTGTTTTATGAAAGGGCGCAACTCAAAAATAGTTTTTTTCTCCACAGATCTTCTCTTCTGAGAGCCTGCCAACTAATGAAGGCAAAGCTGCATTATGGAAGCCAGCGGATAAACTGGAAAACTGATTGGTGTCAGAAAAATGACCGCCAATGGATGATCTTAGTGCATTGGCACCACGGAATAACATAGGGCTTGGAGAGTTTACAACATTGGAAAAAGCATCTCCACTTCATTACCTCTTTATCACCTTTTTATCACACCTTAGTGCATAACCCCCCAGTTCATTAAAACCTCTGTTTTCAAAAATTGGCAGCATGTCTACTGACAACATTTTGGCAAGTTTACTTTTGAATTAGTTTTGTGAAGATTGTTGACTTCTTTCTAAAAACTCAGTAAGAGTGGATTGTTAACACATAGAAGAACTTTAATGTTTTAACAAGATGACGAGTGTTGGTGGGCCTGGTAGTAGGAGTGGGGACTCTATGACTCTTGTCACATCCAACTAACTCAGCTGCAGGAGATGTTGTTGTTACTGAGGAAAATTATGTACCACTCCCTTTATGTACTTTTTGAAGTGGCTCTGCTGCAGCTAGTCATATTACATCCATGATGTGCTGCTGATGGGTCTCCCAATCAGACATGAAGTTGTGCTTCAGGTGGGATCTCAATGAGAATGTGCCTAGATGTGATCCTGCTTCCCTACTGCTCACATGTTTTTCCAGTCCACATCTTCCAGATGTGGACTGGAAAAACCAAGTAGCAGGTTCAGCCAGGAGTAGAGATATCCTAAATTCTTTACAAGGATTAGCTCTTAGTCAATTAGTAGAAGAGCCGACTAGGAAGGAAGCCACACTAGATTTATTATTTACTAATGGAGACTTGGTATCAGATGTAGCTGTAGGAGAGTGTTTGGGCTCCAGTGATCATCATTCTGTGTGGTTTAATATAAAAACAGAGGCTGAGTTGCACCACACAAAAACAAAGGTTCTAGACTTTAGAAAGGCTGATTTTTCTAAAATGGAAACATTTTTATGTCAGTCTTTAACAACTTGGAGATCTTTAGATGGAGTCCAGGAGAAATGGGATTATCTGAAATGTGTTTTACTAAACGCAACAGAACATTGCATTAAACATGTCAGCAAGGGTAAAAGAAAAAGAAAACCACTGTGGTACTCAGCAGAAGTGGCAAATATAGTAAAAGAGAAAAAAGAAGCATTTAAGAAATATAAGCAGACGCAGAAGGAAGAAGATAGGTTTCGGTACAAATCTAGGTTGAAGGAGGCCAAATGTATTATTAGATGTGCCAAAGCACGCACAGAGGAAAAAATTGCCCAGTCAATAAAAAAGGGGGATAAAACATTTTTTAGATATATAAGTGAAAGGAGGAAAACGAAACAAGGAATAGTTAGACTAAAAACAAAAGATGGAAACTATGTAAATGAGAATAAAGGGCTAGCTGACTGTCTCAATGAATATTTCTGTTCAGTTTTTACACAGGAAGATGAAGGGAAGGGACCTCTGTTAGAAAAAAGAAATGGCAAGACACGGGAAACATGCATGTTTACAGAAGAAGAAGTTCTAATTCAACTTTCTAAGGTAAAAACAGATAAATCAATGGGTCCAGATGGGATACACCCAAAGTTATTAAAAGAACTTAAGTGTGTTCTGGCAAAACCTTTAACAGAATTATTCAATCAGTCACTAGCAACAGGAATAGTTCCAGAAGATTGGAGGGTAGCAAATGTAGTACCGCTTCACAAAAAAGGTAGCAGGGAAGAGTCTGGTAACTACAGACCAGTAAGTCTTACATCAGTAGTGGGAAAATTAATGGAGACTATGTTAAAGGAAAGAATTGTTGAATATCTGAATATGAATAGCTTGCAAGATACCAAACAGCATGGGTTTACAGCAGGGAGATCTTGTCAAACTAACCTCATAGATTTTTTTGACTGGGTAACTAAAATAATAGATCAGGGGGGAGCAGTAGATATAGCTTATCTAGATTTCAGTAAAGCATTTGACACTGTCCCTCATAGAAGACTCATAAATAAATTGCAGTGTTTGGGTCTAGATGTAAAAATAGTGAAATGGATAAGGCAATGGCTGAGTGACAGGAGACAGAAAGTGGTAGTCAATGGAGAATATTCGGACGAAAGGAGTGTTACTAGTGGAGTACCTCAGGGATCTGTACTGGGGCCCATTCTTTTTAATATTTTTATTAGTGATATTGCAAAAGGTCTTCAAGGAAAGGTATGCCTTTTTGCAGATGATGCAAAGATCTGCAATAGGGTAGACATTCCAGGGGGAAAAAGCCAAATGGCGAATGATTTAGGTAAATTAGAAGAATGGTCAAGAGTGTGGCAGATGCACTTTAACGTTGATAAATGTAAAATAATGCACTTGGGACATAAAAATCCAAAGGAAAAGTATACCATTAAGGGTACTGTGCTGTCAGAGACAACAGAGGAAAGGGATTTGGGTAAGCAGGCAATGTAATAAAGCGATGGGGAATGCAAGCTGGGCACTGGGTTGTATAGCTAGGGGCATTAGTAGCAGAAAAAGGGAAGTAGTCATGCCACTGTACAGATCTCTAGTTAGACCTCACCTAGAATATTGTGTACAGTACTGGAGACCCCATCTCCAGAAGGATATTGATACTCTAGAGAAAATTCAAAGAAGGGCTACTAAAATGGTGACTGGTCTACAGGAAAAGAAATATCAGGATAGACTAAAGGATCTGAATATGTATAGCTTGGAGGAGAGAAGAGAGAGAGGGGATATGATAGAAACATTCAAATACATGAAGGGATTCAACAAAGTACAGGATGGAAGTATATTTCAAAAGAGTAAAAACGTTAGGACAAGAGGCCATAGTCTAAAACTAGAGGGACACAGGTTTAGATGTAATGTAAGAAAGTTTTACTTCACTGAGAGGGTAGTAGACAAGTGGAATAGCCTACCAGCAGAAGTGATAGATGTCAATACAGTGACAGAATTTAAGCATGCATGGGATAGGCATAAGGCGGTCCTTAACATAAGAAAAGACCAAGGACCAAAAAAGGTTTGAGGCTGTGTGTGGGTTTTTTTTTTTTTTACACAGTAGGAAATTGGGCAGACTAGATGGGCCGAATGGTTCTTATCTGCCGTCAAATTCTATGTTTCTATGTTTCTATGTTTCATGCTTTATATAGAGACAACAGCAACATGTTTAACAGTTGTATTATTAAATAAGTATCTCCATACTCTAGATTTCATAGACTGAGGGACTACTACTACAGGGGGCTAGATGTTGCAATGCTTCTAGTAGTAGGTGTCAGTGGTGCTGCATTTTAAACAGCAGTATAAGCACTCATAGCTATGGCTGTTGACTTTGACTTGTGTTGCTGTTTAATCAATAATAGTGAGTGTGACTAGGTAAGGTTTGGACTTGGAAGTGGTGACAATGATGACAGCGGAGATGATTTGTTAGACATAATAACTATAGTTTTTTTTCTGTAAAGTACACAACAGAATTGTTAGCATGTGGAGTGGTTTTATTTGGCTGAAAATAATGTATGATGTATGTCTCTGGCACTATTACTGTCAGTCTGCTCAGTGGTAGGAATAGGTTCCCCCCCTTCCTGTCACTGTCACCTATCAGACAATAGTATTTTTAAAAATGTGTTTTTAATTTGTCCTTATCATTGACAGCGTCACTGTTTACAAATCACATCCACACACTATACAATCATCTAGAGGACTGGATAGCACCAATTCTTAAAGCAAGAAACTCTAGCTCCACCCCCTCTCTACCTATCTGCCACGACATACTAGTAGTGATTGTAACATTTTCAGCATCTCTCCTCCTCTCCCAAGGAGTGTTAATCTTTGTAGTAGAATACAGTATAGACTTGTTAGCTACAGAATTAGTAGCTTGCAATAAAGGATAACGTGCACAGCAGCTGGTAAAGTATCCCCACACCTCAGTATATGCTTGTCTTTCTTGTTCTTGAGGATGTACACATTAATCTGTGTAAGTAACACAGTATGTCAACATGTACCAGCATGTTTGTCTGAATGCATGATGCATTTATGTCTGTCTTCACAGTATTCATTACTCAGTCTCATTAAAGTCTGAGACTCAGCCAGCCAGCCAAGGTAGAAAGGATCTCTTCACCTGCCTATCTGAATCAATCAAAAAGTTGTTTTTAATAAATGCACCTTTTAAATCACCTTTCTCCCTTCACCCATACCATAGAAGTGGCTACTTCAAATACTCCTGTTAAGCAACTCCAGCTCCTGCTCTTTTCCTACCTTCCTACACTAGCTAGCATCAAAATATAAACTGCTATTTCTTTCCGCTCTCAAAAGTACAAACTCAATGAGAAATTACATTGAGATTTCTCTCCTGGAGAGCATTTACATTAAAAATCTATACATTTTTACATACATAGAAACAATATAAAATAAAAAATAGACATTATCTTTCATATACAATTGCATGTTGTCTTTAAATACAAAGAAGCTGTTGTTTTTGGGATTTCAATCTGGCAAAAGATATGCTTTATACAAGTGGTTATTCCAGGACTTTGGAGCTCTGTAGGAAAATCTCAGCCTATCTCTTTCTTGTAATCTGAAATTGTCAGTTGGTTGCGGGCAAAGAAGAGAAATTATGGAGAGCTGGAGTGAGCATATTTTCAAGTGGTCTGGCAGAAAAGTGGCTAGGAAGGAAAGGTGAAGGGTATATCTGGATTCTAGTGTTAGACAATTTTAGTTCTTTAGATGTATCACAATGACGGGTAACATAACTAAACTGGTGAACAAAGTGGCATATTGAATTATACCGAGTGCAGAGTTTGCAAAGATGGATTTATGGAACAGAAGCATATACCACATCCCCATAGTGACTTACATTAATATCTGTTGCACAGTTGTTTTCTCGCAAGGTGACTTAGACTGAATTAGTTTATAATAAGGCAGCCTACGTTAGGATAAAGTATGGATGTTAATTTATCAATATTAAGATGAAAAGTGAGTGGGGTCTAGTCACATCCAATATATTCATAGGAGTTGACTGGGGCAAGTTATGTTGATTAGACTTTGTTACATTGGTTAAATGTGTATTGTGGAGTTTATGTAATTTACTCTTTGTATCAAATATTTTGACAGTTTTTGTGTCCCATCTTTCAATTACAGAGAAAGTTTTCTGTAATGTTGCATCAAGTTGTGATATGTTTGGATTTATAGTGTAGATTATGGTGTTCTCTCCAAACATGCACAGAAGATACAGGAATTGCAAAAAGGGAAAACTGCACAAAAAACAGAATATACAGCTAGACAAATAAGTATATAAAAATATATAAATCAAAAATACAAGTGTTATAGATAATAAAAATAATAATAAGAATAATGAGAGAGTCCCTCATCAAATCTTCTAAGTATTTATGTAAATTTAAAGTTCATAGAAAGTTTATGGTAATACCAATAATGTCTTAAATTAAAATTAAATGAATACCTCGAATATATAGGATAAACGATCCAAAGAGGGCAATGAAGAAGGTAATACACTTTATTGATGAAATCCCCAAATCCACATAAAGATGAGTGTCCTCCTTTCTGCAGCTCAGTTGAGTGTCCTTACACACTTAAGTACAATTCTAGTAGCAAAGATAAAAGTGCAAAGAGAAAGGCACATACCATCTAAGTGAAGTAACATTTATTTAAAGCAGAACAAAATAAAAATGCCAATATATATACTCCCATGGTGACCATCTTGGGCAAATGACATATCTAGGGTCCCAACGCCATAGTAGCCATCTAAATTGTGTCCCCCAAAACTTCTCCGCTATGAAGTCAGTATTTGCTTTCATGGGCCAATATCCAGTCAATCCTGTAAACTTGGTCCTTTTGATGATACTCCAAAAATGGAGGCCAGATGTTCACTTGGGCTAAGAATGCTATACTGGCAGTAGCCCAACCTTATAGTGAAGTAACTACTTCATCAGGGACACTCTTAACCCAATACTTGTCCCTCCAACAACCACGTGACAATCCACCTCTTTGTCCCCACAAGCAGTGGGAACTAGTAACACATGGACTATGTGTCCTGTTGTTTGAATATCTGGCCTCCATCTCTGGAGTATCATCGAAAGGACTAGATTTACAGGATTGACTGGATACTGGACCATAAAAGCAAGTACGGACAGTTTTGATAGCTATTATGAGGTTGGGACCCTAGAGATGCCTTTTGTCCAAAATGGGCATCATGTGAGTGCATATACTGGGATTTTTATTTTGTTCAGCTTTAAATAAATGCAACTACACTTAGGTGGTATGTGCCTTTCTTCTCTGCACTTTTATATTTGCAGCTAGGCGTGCACAGAAGATACTTTTCAAACTGTGTGCAGAAAATTTAAAATAGGGAAAATAGAAGGGGCTAAGAATGAAACCTTGGGGAACCCCCACTTGCTACTTTGAGTGGTAGGGAACAGAAATGCTCAGCTTGAGTGAAATCCTAAGAAAACATACATATAATACTTACAAGGGATAAGAAACATTCACAGGACTTACCAGTGCTTTGAACCAATTGCAGATTTTTTTGGCCAAGATTTGGTTCCCTTGAGGACCTGGTGTTGCGCATTGCTCTGGTTAACAAAAGGCATACTAACTAAACTTTTTCTTTTGTAATTGTCTGCAATAAATAACACTAAGATAGGGCCCTTGATAGCACTGAAATTATTTACTGACCTATTTAAATCATATTTGCAGTCATAGATATTGGGTGACTATAGAGCAGGATGCACTATTCATGTGTCACAATAGATTTAACTTTCACTTCAACCACATTATATGACCTGCTTACTGTAACCACTGTAAACCTGGCACATATCTGTCTGCTTCAATTCAATGCCTAAACACTTTGATACTCTCTGACACGTTGAAATCCATGTGGGATTTTTTTTTCAGCAGAAGAAAATTACAGTCCATTACTGTTACCATGTAAAAATCTGGGCAATATTTGTACAACTATTTTGTAGCATAAACTATAATTGCTTCATTTATTGGATTCTAGAGAAATCTCCAATGCATTCTGAGAAGTCTTTAGTATCCAAAGCAGTAAAATCAATAATATTTCTTGAATAAATTAAACCATGAAATAAGTGTAGAAGAGAGAGTCTCAGTAGTTAATATGAAACTAACACCTAAAAGTTAAAATCAGCAAATTACTTTTTCTATCTGATATGCCAATGCCCAGGGGTCCTGGATTTTTGAAAATAGGTTCTTAAGACAGCTGCATCTGTACTAATGCATGGAATAGTCATAAGGCTGTTCTGAACATAAGACAAGATCAATCACCAAATGTTGAGGTTTTTACAGTATGAAATTGGGCAGGCTAGATGGGCCGAATGGTTCTTATCTGCCGTCAAATTCTTTGGCTCAATGTAATGTACCTCTTTCCCATGTCCCTAATAATATGCATTCTTTCAATAATACTTGGTGAAATAGGCCCAGTTACTGACAAGAGACTCCTGATGGAGCCAATGGCGATGGCTAGTAATGTTTTAGCACAAAACGGTCTCTCTGAGAGTCCCCTGTATGATCACATAAATTGGATCAACTTGGGTAAACACAATAAGCTGTTATATATTCATAGGGGTATACCACACACATTTCGTGGGATCTGGGAGAGGTGGCTTTGTACATTCAGTGAAACCTTGTTTGGATCACTGGGGCAAACTTGAATATGTAAAAGTTAACGAGTACCATGGGGAGTGTGTGTGTGTGTGGGGGGGGGGGCTTGACATGTTGAGCACTTAGATAGTTAATTTGCAGATCTTTAACGTAGAGTTAGGAGGGAGAAGTTCCTTCTTGTGTTAGGTATACTTAAAAAAAAAAAAAAAATGCTGGTACTTTGCTTCAACTGATAACAGATACTACGTATGTATTCTATATATATTACCAGTGTTTGCTGAAATAACTAATGTAATGTATGACTCAGACTTATCGTTAATAAAATTAACTTCAAAAAAAGCACTGACACCTTATAATAATAATCCCTCACTTACAGTACTATGGGCAGAAAATCCTAATGCCCCCTATGAATTTTGCCTTTTTCCAGAAATACCATTTTCAATCAGATCTCAAAGTCATGTCCATAAGACATAAGAGTTGGTGGCAGGTTTTTTTTTGTTTTTTTTTTCTGAAGCTGGCACATTGCAGGAGCCTGCTCAACCCTCTAAACCTTTGACTGCCATAGGGGTATGGAATGCATTGCAAAAGCAAAGCATTCCGTTCCCCTCTGGCACTCAAAGGGTTATGGTCCGTGTGATGCACAATGAATTGTGAATCACTGTGTGTACACCTCTGTGGTCCTTAATGTGTTTACTATGTGCAGTTAGCAGAGATTGGGGTCCTGTAGTCCTGCTAGCCACTGTCTAGACTGAAGATGTTATCTTTTTAAACAAGAAGCATTGGAAGATGTTATAAGGGATGTTAGGGTTTTCTGACCATAGTAAGTTAAAGGGGTGTCTGTTAAAAAGAGGTGTTAGACCCCATTTAAGACCAGATAAAAGTGATCATATCATATTAGAAATCTTGGTCTCCTAGCAAGCATTTCCAAAAATAATTCCTTTCATAGGAGTCCTAAAATAAGTCATATATGATTATGTAGGGGCACTAGTGGTTACATTTTCTGATATATTAGCAATAAATTCTGTTAAAACAATTACTTTCTTTAAATTGTATCCATTTTCTATTTAGATTAGACTTCTTATGCTCCTTTCACATGAGCATCAGGACTCTTGTAGCCCACTGCAACAATTTTGTTGCTTATCTCTCTTCACTGTCCTCTCCCTGCTTTCCACCACCAATCAGAATGCAGGAAGGGTATGTCTCAAGGCCAGCCCATGTGAGTACCAGCGAGTTTTACTGGCTGACACCTAAGTGAGTTGCCCATTCATTGGAAGTTAAGATTACCATGTCAACCTTTCTTATTGCATACCCGTGCATACATTTCCCTGTTGTAAGACTTTTATGTAAGCAAGCCACAAAATCCTCCCTTCTAGGATGCACAGGAAAATGGACTGATGCCGCTTCACTCTGTCTTGTTTAATACATCATGTACAACAAGGCTGAGAGCAAAGAAGTGCCAATATACTTGTCCACTGACCTCCCCATGGAGTGAACTGCATTAAGCAAATAATTTTCAGCATAAGTAGCACAATACATTGGCTATAGATAGGTGTAAGCTTAGGGAGCGGAATCCAGCAGCTAATATAAAGTAATAGAGGTACTACTCCCCTACTGTCCCTTTAGCCCCTTGGATAATAGATATTTCACCAATGGCCTGCAGTGATATAATGGGAGTTATAGTCTAACTACAGCTGGAGGGCTATAGACTACCCACCCCTGCTCTAAGCTGTTGTAATGTCACTGACACACTGAGGATGATGTACAAAGAATGAGCAGTTCGGGGGTAAACCAACTGTACCATAGGGAGGAAATTGAAATTTCCACTAATTTAAACAGGGCATTTAACCCTTTCAGTGTCAGAGGGGTACACAGAGCATTTTGCAGTGTTAACTCTCTAAGCAGAGAAGTTATTCTTAAAATAAAAAAAAACTTTATATAGGAGCAAAGCCATTTCTTACCCAGAAATGGCAACAGCTATATGTCATTTTATACATCTTACCCATAGTATCCGCCCATAGTTTATATCTAAAGGATTTACAAGATAATGTTTGTCAGAAGCCGTCATGCTCAGTAGAGATTGCTGAACGCACTGAATGCTGGGAGTTCTGTGCTTTCGGCCAGTCGCTACGGTGCATGACTACGTCGGTGGCAGGACACAAAGCAGGACAGGCCTCTTAACCCTTTGAGTGCCAGAGGGGCACGCAACGCATTGCAAAGCAATGTGTTGTGTACCCCTCTGGTATTCAAAGGGTTAACATCACCCGGACCTTGGCCCGTGAACACGGGCTTTTACACTAGTGTGAAATAATCACTGTATTTGTGTTTAGTAGAGATGCAACTGGGAAAAAAATAAATCAAAACTCTCCTTGAATATGATTGTGCCATCCCGCAGCCACCTCAAGCACAAAACAAAGACAAACAAACAAAAAACCACAATACAAATCAGCTTCTGGAAACCTCCCAGAAAACCCTTCCCCAGCTTTCCAATACAGTTAAAGTGGATTCTGTAAGAATGGAGTATTGTATTTTAATGTCTCCTTAGGAAATGTAATGGATTTTTCTCTCTCTTCGTCAAGTTAACTGAAATTCTTTGTGTGTATGTGTGTATATATGTGTTTTCATTTTTCATAGTATTAACTTGATATTTTTAAGCGGTAATGACTTTATTAAAAGTTCAACTAAATAATTACAACAACATACTCTTAAAGGGGTGTTATCACTTTCACAGAGTTAATTTTTTTGTAGTTTTTATCTAACCAGGGTTCACTGTTATAGACAGCAAATTTGGGAGTCAGACTGTGTTGATTTGTCCCATGATAGACTTTGAGATGAGGAAACCTTATTTCAGGGAGGCTGAATATGCAGCCCCTATAAGCAGCAATGGGGATGTGCTCCTTTCTGTTTTTTTTTTGATATCCCTTAACCCGGGTGGGTGACGTGCCCGGACTGTCCCAGGAATCTGTCCATTAACACCTTAAGGACCAGTGACGTGATGTGCCAGGACCAGCATTAGTGGATCTGTGTTAAGGACCAGTGACGGTCCTGGCAAGTTATGGAATTCTGGGGTGGCAGCATGGTGGAGCCACATGACAAAAGCAATGCATGTAAACATTGCCTTTATCGGTGTTCTCTGCCTCATCCTCATTGTGATCATAAGGAAGAGATATTCAGAGAACACAGGTCCCAACAAGCTCAAATGACCACAGAAGGAGGCATTTTTATTTTAATTGGTGGTGCTCGAAACAGTTCTAGGGGTAGAGCAGGTTTGGTCACTTGATGACCTATTGTCATCTCTTTCCATTCCTGAATATATGATTTAAACCAAGACTAAAGCATTTAATTTCACAGTCTAATTTATAAACACATATATTGAAGTTTAAAAAACTTTAGTGTGAGTTGTATTTCTTCTGGGGAGTAATGTGACATACTTATATGCACACCAGACACTCTGGTCTCCTACAAGAGGGACACTACTGTGAGAAAGACGGACAAAGGGAGTTGCATCTCAAATGGTCAGTCCCCCTAAAAAGAGACACTTGGGAGGTTAGACATCATTTTCATACCTTTATCTGTCTCTGTTAAAAACAAACTAAACGGAGCAAAATGATCACAGGAAAACCTATAAAAATGTTGTGTTTTTTCATGTGTCATTTTTTTATATTAGCAAATTAAATGGTGGATTGTCCATAAAAATGTGATATCACAAGAAAGCTCTACTTATGCTTAAAATGGTATATAATTTTTGTGGGTATACTAAAAGAATTAGAGTAAAAATATGGTTGAAAAAAGGCATACTAAAAAGGGCAAAATTACTCATCCTCTAATGTAAAAAAAAAAACCCTCATCAAGGGGTTGACCTTTTGGGTGCTAAAGGGCTACATTTTGTAAAGCTCTGATTCAAAGGGTTCATTTAGTCACATTTCTTTATTAGTAGGGAGTGGCAAAAATGTTCTCCTGAAAAAGAAAGAGGTGAGAAAAATTGTACTTTTAGCCTTCTTCAGGAGTTTCAGCAAAAATATTTTTTTTTCTGCTTTTTGCACCTAGACTCCTAGCCTTGTCCGATGGAATCAGTAGCCATAGGAACATTTTATATTACATATATATATATATATACCCAACCTTGTTCCATGGAATTGGCAACCATAGGAACACAAACACCCCCCAGCCGTGTTCCATGGAATTGGGATCTTCAGAAACATACATACTGACCTGACCCCAACCTTATTCCAAAGTCCCATTTGAAGGGAATGATGGAAGTTGTAGTCTGACTTTATGTTGCCCACCATTGCTTTACTGACCCCCAGCTTTGTACCACAGTAGCCATAGAACAAAAAATACTGCAGTAACTGGCAAAATTCCCATGGGAAAATTCTTGGTGTTATCAAACAGGCAGAAATGATACATGTTTATTAGCACAGACATTTTTGTGGAAAATTTACAGTTTTCTGCATATATTCCCATGAGCAAAAAAATGGGACTTTTGCCATGTCTATTTTTAAGAAATAGGTGACTTTACAGCCTACCTTCTTACTGATCCTCTCCTGTTTACACCAGGTACAGCCATGTCAGATGCAACCCTGGTGGGCTCCCTGACGTACAGGGGTTCGAGGATATGAGTGAGAGACTCAGTTTGAGATGGTGTCCCCTTGGAGTCTGGGTACATGGGGTTTGAAATGTGGTTAGCTATCAATGTGGCCTTTCCTTGTAGCCCTTTCCCCTCTATTAGAAATTAAGGGTTGTTATGTTTACTTTATTTCATGTATGCGGATGCCTGGCAGTGGTTCCCACTATTATGGGGCCTGCTGGCCTATGTCATCCCCTCTCGCGAGGGCTATGTTTGAGTGCTCGTGAGATGGGATCCTTGGCGGGATACTGTGAATCTGAGGCCCATTGGTTTTATCCTCTTGGGCACTGCTGATGTTGTGTGTTGTGGACTGGGGGGCCTGTTTTCGGGATTTTTTGCCCGGGGTGGGCCTTGCTGTGCTCCCACCCTCCCTCTTGCCTCTGGGCATGATCTCCTGACCGGAATATGACTATATCTTTCAATGTGATCTTGTTTTGAGCATATATGCTCTGTGTTAGCCTCTCCCTCTTACCTTTTCCAATATTTCCCTTTCTACCCCTTTTGCGTGCCCTGCCTCGGTAGCTTTTATTTGTGTACTTCTATTCTATGGGTTTCTCCTTTCTCCACCTATGGGCAATGGCTGATATGTTTCTTTTATACTGCTATTGTTTTACTGCAGTTTGACATTCAGCCTTACATTCTGGAGAGTAATAATGTTTTATGTAATACGGTATTTGCCCTGGTCTGTGGTGACAGACCTTGTTCATGTTGTTTCCAATTAGTTATTGGTCCATCCCCCAGGCCTTTATGGCCATTTCCTGGATAGTCTGGTGAGCACCTGAGTCACTTATTGCCATAGGGCTCTCACCCATGATCGTGTCTGTTCTCTGTATCTTCTCTCTTTTTCTGTTATCGCCTTTTTCTTTCTTCCTTGTCATGTTTCCCCCTCTTTTCCTTCCATCCCCTTCTGGTTCCCCGACCCAATTTGGAGGACCACGTATGACAAAACTTTGCTCACTGCTATTTGGGACACAGGTTAATGCAAGTGCCCTTTCTGAAATCCTTATGACTCCTCTCAGTCAATGTCAAAAGACTAAACATACCAGAAAAAAAATCTCTAGTACTGATAGAATTTCACAGGTTATGCAAGGATATTGTCTTTGTGCAGCACACACATTTCCATCGCCTCCACTCCCCTTTCTTTTCGTATCCCCACTACTCTATGGTTTGGTTTTCTTCAGCTGAGGAGGAAAAGAGGGGTGTTGCAAGATACACAGAGATGTGCCATGGGTCTCGCAGGGATGCTTGTCTGACCCTAACGTATATGCACCTAACTCTGGTCAATCCCACTTTTTCTCCTCCTTTCTCACTTCTCTGGAGGACTTTTAATGTACCTCTGGAGCCTAGCCTGGACTCCTCTATGGGCTGCTCCAGCATGCAATTTTGGGTTGTAAATATGATCATGGACTACCTCCTCGATCAACATCTGGTGGGCACTTGGAGATATCTTTTCCCTACTGGCCGTCAATATTTATTTTTATCCACCTGCCACGCTAAATACTCCCCCATAGACTACCTATTCATGGATCAGTATAGGATACATACACTGCAGTCGGCAGATATAGAGTCCATCACATGGTCTGACCATGCCTCTGTTTGGGCACAATTTACCATTTTCTCCTACCCGGAAGGCCCCTGCTGCTGGAGGCTCAATGAGCTCTTATTGCAGGATAAAGCTGTTCAGGACAACATACAATCCTCTATTTGTGATTATTTCTCCTCTAATCAGACTCCTGATGTCCCATACTGTGGGAAGTGCGTAATACGTGGGTCTTTCATCAAGTGGGGAGTGAGACGGCGGAGGGACTATGTGCTTCATATTGATTCCCTTTTTGCTGTGATTAGAGACCTGGAGAGGAGACACCAAGCTTCTCTTGCAGAGGCAGATTTTTACCACTCTGAGCTGGCTCAGCTGTAACATTTCCGCACCTTTCGGTCCTTCCATTGGACAAAATACAAACATTACATTGCTGGCAATAAGTGCCGGAGATTACTGGCACGGGTTATTAAGAGCAAGTAAAGGAAAACTTTCATACACCAGATTAAAGACAACACCAATGCTGTTCAAAGACCCTTTCCATCGATGGCAGGTGTTTTCCTCTCCTATTATAGGTCCCTGTACAATCTGGTCAAGGCTAACCCTGAGCTTCGATTCCCATGCATTCCTTACCCCTCTGGCACTCAAAGGGTTAAATAATTCTCCTAGATTGAGTCTTTCCCATCTTTCCCTTCCCTTACCCAGGGGTGGTCTGGTCGTGCCTAATGTTTTATCTTTATATCTGACTGTGACCATCTGCAAGGTAGTGGAAAGCTATTATGACCCAAATAAGGAATGGGTGCCTTTGGAATTCTATAATATTAGATCTGTTGACCCAACAAATTTGCTCTGGTTATTGCCTCATTCGGTGCTCCAGGATTGTAAGATGCATCCCGTTCTAGGGCATCTGTTGCATGTTTGGAGGCATGCGGGCGGCTCATCCTTGCTGGCCCCTTACCCCTCTCTGTGTTAATTTACGGTCATCCAGACTTCCCACCGGGTGCAGTAAATTCCTCTTTTTTTGGATTTGAAAACTAAGGGGTATGCATAAATTGCAGATGTTACTGGAAGACAGCTCTATGATTCCCTTTGCCTCCCTCTGTTCAAAACTTCCCCATACACCCTCAAAACTGTTGTATTGGCATTCCAGACAAATTCACCACTTTCTCCTTATCTTCCTAGCTATAGGTTATTACTCAAAAGTCTTTCCCATTTCGAGTCTCAATTAACTGACGACATTTTTTGAAAACACGCTTCCTATAATATATGCAAACTCATGGTCTCCTCCCAACCTTCTTCAAAACCATGGTATGTCGAACAGCGGGAACAGGAGCTGGGAATACAATGAACTCTTCAAGAATGGTCGGCGATTTACTTGCTTTTGATGAACAGTGCACTGGATATAGTGCATAGGGAACTGAACTTTAAGAGCTTCACTAGGTGGCATTATACACCTCATCGTCTACATCAGTGTTTCTCAACTCCTGTCCTCAGGACCCACTAACAGGCCAGGACTTAGGGATTTCTCTGCTAGGGAACAGGTGTGGTGATCAGAGGCTCAGTCATATTGATTAACTCACCTGTGCTCTAACAAGGAAATCATCAGATCCTGGACTGTTAGGGGGTCCTCAGGACAGGAGTTGAGAAACAATGGTCTGTACAGTCTGTGTCTGATAGATGCTGGAGATGTAGCTTGAGATTGGGTAATATGCATCATATCTGGTGATCATGTCCTGCTCTCCAAAACTTTGGAAGGGAATCTCTGATGCCCTAGCTTGAGTAACCAGGGTCTGCCTCCCTTACAGCCCCGTTTGCTTCCTTTTTTCTAAACTAGACTCTGCTTCAACTCTTTCTAAGCCAATGAAATGTCTCCTTTTGTCCCTGCTCAACAGGGCTAGGTTCGTGGTCGCCATTTATTGGGAAACCTCTTCCCCCTAATTGTTAACTTAGTGGAAAGGACCTATGCACTCTCTTTTGGTAAGATGAACTGCTACTTGGAGGTTTGGGTCAATTGGATTGACTATGACAGGGACTGATATGGGGTTCCTCTTCTATCCTGCCTTTGCTATTGGAAGATAGTGCTTGCGTGCACATTTTTCCTTCTCCCCTCCCTTCCCCCTTCTCTCCTTATTATCCTCTAGTCCTTTCTACTAGTCTCTCATTTCTCCCTTTCTCTTCTTTTCCTCTTTCTTCCTTTTTCTGTGTTCTATGTTTGTTCTTTTTCTTTGTTCTCTAGTCTGGAACTTTGTGGGATCTCCCATGGTCTCACATTTCATCCAGTTACACGCTTTGATGTTTATGGTGACTTGTTACACTCTCATGAAAATTGTTACTCTTTTACGCTGTCATGTACAACTTTTGTTTTTACACAACAGCTATTTGATATTACACCACTTGTGGTGTTTGTTCTAAGATCACTGTTTACTAGATGTGCCTGTCGACTGATTGCTCATTATGTGTACATTTCTTTTATTGTTCAATAATGCTTTTGGAAAAAAAATTAGGAGGAAAAATCTCAAACAATATTGCAGTATTTATCAGTAATATTTTCTGTTCTTCTTAGGATAGATACATAACAATTCTTCTCCAAGCAGTTCTTACACATTTGTAATGAGTCACAGTTACAAATCCCCCTGGTTATGCAATCAAATAACAAATGCCATATTTTCCCCAGGATATCATTTAGTATTATTCTTCTGCTATACTGCATAACTAACCTTTTTCTGATCCCTCAGGAACTGGCATTTTCTGTAAATCAATTTCAATTTGCAGATTGTATAATTTGTATTCTGTATACAAGTTGCGTTTCTTGAGCAATCAGAGGGCATGTCATCGACTGAGGGAATTTTGAGCATCTGGCAAGTGGAATTGCTCTATACTTGAGCATATGGTAACAAGGTTATTGTAGGTCAGGGTGATAAATTGCATATCTCCTGCTGTTGTTGGACTACAACCTTCATCATCCTGAGCCAGTAATTGACTGACTGGGGATAATGTGAGCTTTAGTCCAATAGCAGCTGGACTGCCCCAGGTAGCCCATCTCTGATCTAGATGCTAAAATCAATGTCATTGTATGTGATTGTGGATGATTGATCCTGTGCATATAAACACAATAGATAGGATGATGTGCTAAGCAAATAGTGCAAATCTGTAGAAATTAAAGTGTACCATAGGGGAGAAATAAACACCACTGGTTTAACTAAGCTTTTAACCCAGTGAATGATAGAGAATGTGCTGGATACCTCTGTAACATTTAAGGTATTACCCCCTCTGGCAGTCAAAGGGTTATCTTACCCATTATGAAGCAATGCGTTAAGTACCCAGTGGCACTGAAAGAGTTAAATGCCCCATTTCAATCAAGAGGAATTCTGGGAATGTTAGTTTGTCCCCTACAATGCAGTTGTCTTAATCCAGGTCTGCCCCAGTCCATAAGCCTGTCAGTCAGTCCCTAGGAGTTCAAATTAAGTGTTATGAAGTTTTAAATGAGGTTTAACCCTTTGAGTGCCGGAGCGGTACACAATGCATTGTGTGCCCCTCTGGTACTCAAAGGGTTAACCCTTTCAGCACCAGAGGAGTGGGAGGTTATTTTAACTCTTCTGGCTGGAAACATATTCAGAACCAGTTCATGTTTTTTCATGGCGGCTCACGTGGAATAAATTGTGAATTGTGCAACAAACTATGATGTCATGAATGCAAAACAAATACACACACATATATGTCATAGAAATGGTATCCATAAACCATTTCTACAAAACCCACAAGTTCAAAGGCACTCAGTCCAGAAGATTAGCTAATGATGTCATTTGTGTGAACATATGATTAAAATGTAAGTGAAACAGGACAAAAGAGGAAATCACACAGATTTAGTGTTAACAAGGTATGAATAAATTCACCAGTGATATAACATTTCTGTAAAAACTAATACAGTATCAAATATATTAGGATCATTGTACTGCTGAGACACTTTCAGATTCAGGCAGAAAGATCTGGAAGAACAAGCTGATGATAAAGTTTGACAATCTTGACTGTACCATGAACCACAACTTATGTCACACTATTCCACTCAATGAACATTTTTTCTCACAAACTACGTATAGTATTCCTTACAACAGACATTTTACTTACAAACAGAAATTCTCAAACCACCTTATGAAGTATCTACCACCATTTAGCAATACTGTCTCTGTCACATTGTCACATTTCCTACTGTAGGTTGGATTTCATTTCAGGTTATAAAATTGGCCCCTGGATTTGCCTCATAGCTTAGGACAAGTTTGGTGATAGATTTTGGTCATAGCAATGTCAGCTCAATGTACTCCAAATTAATAAAGAATTTACATTTCCCAGTGTCACAAATGTGTACTAATTATGTAATTTATGTATTGTTCTTTTTTGTATTAGTTTTTTTTTAATTTCTCACTTGAATATATGCCCGATGAAGAGACCTAAGTAGTTTTAAAAGGTTACACTCTAACTCTACTCAGCCAATAATGGGAACATTTGTGCTTGACTTGTTTTATTTACAACACACATGATACGGTGTTTCCCCTACACATACCATATACACAATACTCTTTAAAGTGAAACTAATACTCTTTAAAGTGCAACTGTCACTTTGAAACTAGGTGAATCTGAAAGAGCTTTCAAAAGCAAACTCTATTTATTTAATTTTATTTAGAAAATGTTTTATCAGAAAGAATACATTGAGATTTCTCTTAATGTACTGGTTAGTTTTCAGTAAAGGGTTACATGTAAACAGAGAATCATTATATATACATAGACACATAAATATACATATGTACATACTAAAAATGTATATACAATAACATTTATGTTAGGCATTATTTATTTAAAATAATAGTTAATTTGATATTTAACTTTATTTATTTGTCAGTTACTGCAATCCTCTAGGCATGCAGAGAGGACTCCTGCATCTCATGCATTCCATATAAATCCGCATTACCAACTGTCATTTCCTTCCAAGAAAATCTAGCATAGCAGCATAAACTGACAACTAAATAGAGCTAAATATATTAGAAACTATTGTTCGTAATTAAAACATGGATGATTTTAGAAGCTCTTTTCACCTCATCACCTATTTGTAACAAAGCGGTAGTCCCACTTTAAATAAGGCATCACAGTTTTTCCATAATCATAGCTATTTTTTCCTGTATTGTAATACGGTTTACTTTTATACGTTTGTCTATGCAGTTTCCTTCTTAGTGTGTCTAAAAGTTGGTGCTACAGGGAACCTTCCCTTTTCAATAGACTTGTCTTAATTATTCTTTGTATACAGAGTTCACTTTCAGCGAGTCCTTCTTATCCATCTTAGTGGAACATGTTTCATCCAAGCGTATAAATCCTTCCAGTGGTCCCGCTGTTGTGTGCACATCATTTCCTCTCACACTAGGTGATAACTAAATTATACGGTGCTTACTGACAGAGTTGAGAAGTGAGGTACGGTAATGGTAATACAAAACTTAACCCTTGAGTGCACAAGCTGGATAAACATTTCTAAGGTTTGGTATCTCCCATCACAATAATCCCAGCCACATGTGAAAGTTCTATAATTCAAGACTGCATAGGAATTATTTCAGCTCTAGAGGAAGGGAAAACAAATGCTTATGACCGCTGCTGATCTATCCAGAAAATGTTCAAATTATTAATAATATACCTAGTCATAAATATAAAACCTAAGGAAGTCCAGAGTTTCTGCATCTAGATTTGTGACTTTGTTAGTAATTAATTCCTGTAGACTCAGGGGACTGTCTCGCTGTTATCTCTTCTCAGTTGTTCCGTTTCTACTAGAAAATTAATATGAATCTATTTTTTCACACATCCTAAATTTAATCTTTTTCCAAACTTTGCCTCCCTGTTATTAACAAATTAACACATTATTAATATCTACTTGCTGAATAGGAGACATCTTTCCTATTACACATATCCTAAATTTAAGGGAAATGAAACCTATTAAATACATTGCTCTTAATTTAACCCTTAAGGAATGTAGAGGTTCTTAACGGGCTAACAGAAGAACTTAGCTAAAAGAATACACAAAAAACACTTTTGCAAAACAGGCCTTTCAAATGAGCTAGTTTTAATATCATGCTTATCAGGTACATGCCCTGGTTTATAGTGAATAATCTATCAGTTAATATATATAGATTACTGTACATACTATTTGGTCATTTTATCAGTTTAGATAGCCCAGAATTGGCTTTCTTGTTTATGTCTGGGAATATTGAATAGGGATGTAGGTGAGATCATGGAATAATGGGGGTGTTACAAGGGCTGGGCTAAGGGCATCAATGATTCCTAGCCTAAAGATTACAGATGCATAATAAGACCATACATGCCAAGTATGATTTGAGTCCTGCCCCCTCTTTCATAATTGTTTCACACACTGTGTACATTGCAGTTGTTGATAACTGCACAGTTCCTCTCTACTCCAAAGGAAAAGTTTCCTACACCCATGACTTTAGAGAAGGTAGAGGAGGAGAAGTATTAAGGTGATGGAAAACTTCTTCCTAAATGTACCTGAAGTCAGGGCCGGCGCTACCATTAAGGCAGCACAGGCAGCTGCCTTAGGGTGCCGCAACTGAGGGGTGCCGAAAAGGGGAAAGCTGTTTTTTTTCTTTAAATCTATATCTCTGCCGCGAGGGAGCGCTGATTTACACTACCAAGTGCTCCCTCGCGGCGTCTATGTGACACAACGCAGAGAGACCCAGGCTCTGTAGTAATACAGAGCACTGGAAGATGACATCTCCCAGCGCTCTGCATTAGTGAGAGCAGTGCGCGGGAGCTTCAGCTCTGTGCCGAAGGAGGCACAGAGCTCTCTTATGGCACGCTGCTAGACTACCAGGGACTCAAGGTAGGGGATGAAGGGACAATGTGGAGATGAAGGGGCATTATGGAAGGGGCATTGTGGAGATGAAGGTGGCATTGTGGAAGGGGCATTGTTGAGATGAAGGGGCTGGCATTATGGAAGGGGCAATGTGGAGATGAAGGGGTCATTGTGGAAGGGGCATTGTGGAGATGAAGGGGCATTATGTGGGCGGGGCAGGGGTTTGTGCAAAGATCAGGGGATTGGGTCGGGGGGGCATCAAAATGCACCTTCGCCTGTGTATACAAAAATCCTTGCACTGGCCCTGCCTGAAGTGGTGATGGTTTATGGTGCTACTGCTGCCCCAGTGCTAGGACTAGTAGGAATCATTACCATCACCTGTCTCATACCCTATTGCTGCTGGTTCTACAACCAAAGTCTGTGGAGATGATGATCCCAGTCCCACTCTCTCTGCCATTACTACTACTACCACCCATGGGCATGGTGGATACAGTAGCCTAACCCTGTGACATCTGACAATTCAGTAGTAAGAATTAAATTAGCAAACACCATAATTTCACTGGTTGGTGGGTGAAATATAATGTTTCTGGACATATATTGTATGCTTTTCTGTCTTATGTGTTTTTTCCACTTCTGTTACTGGGTACTCAGATGGTATTAGATGTTGGTTAATTTTTAAAAATGTAAGTCCACCAACACTGCTATTAAATAAGTTATATAATCAGATGCACTAAAAACCTGCCCTGACTATTCACTTGCTGGTAGGAAACTAAGGGTTTTCATGTTCATGTTTATCAGTAACCAACACAAATTATGGGAGCAAGTACTGTAGAAGAGATGCGCCAGTGCCACCACCACAAATGCTAGAATGACAACCCTGAGACACATTAATTGTTTTCTGTGATGATGATGTGTACTGAAAAATGTCAGGATGTTGTTGTCATTGCTGATGCTTCTGAGGGTATAAACCCTTTGCTTACTTTCACTATCCATTCTATTGTATTTTTGTCATTTCCTTTCTCTCTCTCTCATTCTCCATAATGCAATCTACCACTCGACCTATAAGAATTTCTTTATATTCCATTCTTATAAAGAATCATATTCCTCAGAGTGCTGCTGCTCACTCCTTGGCAAAAATTTAGAAATTCTCTGTTTAAAGTGAGGTTTCACAATGTAAAAAAAATGTACTCCTTATTGCTTTTAATGGACACTAGGCTAGGATCCTGCTCAAAGTATTCTAACATGTTATTAACCAGCTGGTTTGTGTCAGTGTGTTTGTTGTATTGTTACTGGTAGAATCATTGGCCATGCTCTTCATTTTTTTTTCTGTAGTAAACATATTACTGGAAATATATCACTGATTACTACACCAGTGCCTCCTCAAAAGGCATTAAAAACAGATAATTTATCAAGAGACAAATAAGACCCTTCAAAGGACATTAGGTTATACATTGTATACTCTATTATGGCCTTGTTCTGCTCATATAAACGATTCAGCATATACAATGTGGAGTTTGACCTGGTAGGGACTTCCATTTTAAGCTGGTGATGGGGCAATCGCTTATGGTTTTGTATGGAATATAATGCATTGAGAGCATTTCTGCACAGATTTTGGGGGTGATAGCATTTCCCTGACAGTTTCCGATTCTGAAAATATTCAAGTAACAACTATGTATAAGATATGGGTGAAGCAGGGTACATGCACCATATCTCCTATATTCTGGATGGCTATTATATTTGAGTTGTCAGCGTACACATAGCCAGCTTTCAAGGAGCGGGGTATAAGCCATTAGTCTATTACCTGCTGCAGTTTTTTAACACACCTGCAGCTTTGTGAGTCTCTAACAGCTCTGCATGTTCAAAGTGACATACTAATGATATGGGCTACCCTGCTGCTGGAATTTACTACTGGTAGTGACCTCTTGCTGCTGTATGCTGCTTCCCACTATTCCACTAATGTAATATACCCAATGAGCAGAGATAATCATATAGTCTGTAGTCTGGCCACTTGTCTACATATCTGGCTGAATTTTGCTGCATACATTTTCTGCATGCCGTTTACTTTGCCTACCACATGAACTCCTACTTGTACAACTCTGGTCATCCATCCTTGAAAATAACTGAAACTTGGAATATACCAGCGGGGTGCAACATCCTATATAATAATTTGCTAAGTTGTGTGTAACGCCCGACATGCGCAGTAGGCACTGCTGCGCGTGCGGCAGTCATGCGCAGTAGAGACTGCCGGCGCCGCGGTATCAGCCGACCAGCTGCCAGAGGCACTGTGGCCCGTGTAACGGGCTGTTCGACTAGTATAACATAATTCAGTTCTTTAAAATCTCTGTTTTCAAAAAAGGAGCAGAAACATGTCAATCATACCATTTTGGCAACTTTGGCATTCCACAAGTGTACTTTTGTTTTATCTTTGTGCAGATTTTGGCTCCTTTCTAAGAATTCAGCAAAAGTGGCTGATGGCACATAGATGATTTATGTAACTTAATTGCTTTAACAACATGACTAGTGCCGGTGGAGGTGATGGTGGTGGCAGCAGGTGTGGGCACTACATGACTTGTTATTTATTCCGACTAACTCAAAGTCATACTCCTCTATATTTTGCATTTGTGTAACAGCAGCAAGAGTCGTGGGTGTTATTGTAACTGAAGAAAATATAAATACATCTAAAACACTACTGTTATATGCCCTTGGGTTCAGTGCACTTCTACTGCTACTATTTGTTGACATCCAATATGCTGCTACTTTGTCTCCCAATAAGACCTGCGGTTTATGATTCAGGTGGGATCTCAATGAGGATGTGTCTAGATGGGATCCTGCTTCCTTCCTGCTCACATGCTTTTTTTTTTTTTTTTACAGAGAACACATAGCAACATGTTTAGCTTTTGCATCGTAAGTGAAATATCTCCATATTATAGTTTTCTCAGACTGAGGGTCTACTACTACATGGGCTAGTCATTGCAATAGTACAAGTGTCAGTGGTGCTGCACTTTCAGTAGCAGCAGAAACCCTGAACGCAGCTAAGGTTGTCGAGGTTGATGATGACTTGTGTTTCTGCTTAGTCAACAACAGAGAGAGAGAGTATGTGTGTGTGTGTGTGTGTGTGTGTGTGTGTGTGTGTGTCTGATGGGGGTTCAACTTGGAAGAGGTGATTTTGAATATGAAGACCAAGATGATCAAATACATATATATAGATTTTCTTTTTTTACTTAAGATTCAAATGTATTTTATTTTTCAATGAATTTAAAGCAGTCATAGTGCCCATTTTCAGTGGTGAAAGATTTAGTATTTTCCTTTAAAATATGTTTTTGGAAATATTTTCATCTCCCTCACTCTCTACTTAATCTGCATCAGATGTGTATATGTATGTATGTATATGTATGTGTATGTGTAGATGTGTATATGTTGAAATCAACATCATCAATAAGTAGGTCATCATCAGCTTTACTCACTCCATTCACACTACTTTCACATTCTTCTTTGCTTTTTTGAAGTGTCAAATGGTTTCTTTTTACTTTTCTCCTTAGAGGAATTTATAGAACATTGGCCACTACAGTGGGATTTTACGGTTTCTAACTGATGCAGCTGTTAGTCTCACCATTAAATCATCCTCCACTGTAGCATCAACACAAGAATGTGATTCCTCTTCATCTTTACTGTTATTAAATGGCTTAGTACAACTACTAGTGGTGGAACTTTTCCTATCACTAATCAATATTTGGTGTGACCACCCTTTACCTTCAAAACAGCATAAATTCTTCGAGGATTTTGTAGGCATATAGTCAGGTGTATGATGAAACAATTATACCAAACAGCTGCTAATGATCATCAATTTTATATGTGGGTTAACACACAAGCATTAACTGGAACAGAAACAGCAGTGTAGGAGGAATAAAACTGGGTGAGGATAGCAAAACTCAGCTAATAAGGTGAGATTGCTGAAGACAGTTTAATATCAAAAGTCATACACCATGGCAAGACTGAGCACAGCAATAAGACACAAGCTAGTTATACTGCATCAGCAAGGTCTCTCCCAGGCAAAAAGTTCAAGGCAGACAGGGGTTTCCAGATGTGTGGTCCAAATAAACAGGCAATGTTGAGGACCACAGACAAAGTGGTTGTCCATTGAAACTTAGTGCAGCAGATGAAAGACACATCATGCTTACTTCCCTTCACAATCGGAAGACTTCCAGCAGTGCCATCAGCTCAGAATTGGCAGAATACAATGGGTCCCTGGTACACCCATCTACTGTCCGTAGAAGTCTGTTTAGAAGTGGTCTTCACAGAAAACTTGCGGCCAAAAAGATAATTGACTCAACTATGCACGAAAACACAGGAACTAGGGTGCTAAAAAATGGCAGCAGGTGCTCTGGACTGATGAGCCAAATTTTTAAATATTTGGCTGAAGCAGAAGGAAGTTTGTTCGCCGAAGGGCTGGAAAGTGGTAAATGAACAAGTATCACAGTGCCTGTGATTCTCTGTCACTCTTACTTGTGGTTCGCTCTGATTTCAGATGCCCTTTCGTGGTGTTTCTGAGCCAGTAGTGCTGTTGCTGTGTTCCTGTGTTCCGGATTCTTGTGTACCAACTTGGCTTGTCCTGACTACGCTCCAGTGTTCCTGATCATGTTTGACCCGGCTTGTCTGCGAACCACCTCTGTATCCTGACCCGGCCTGGCTGACGTTCCTGTTCGTGTATGGCCCGGCTTGTATGACTACCTCCTGCGTGCCCCGACCCGGCCCGGCTGACTTCCTGCTCCGAGATCGACTTCCAGCCTGTTCCAGTGACCTCTGTTCCCATTGTCGCCGCCGCAACATTTTTCACCCGCTGTTGCCAGCCATCGTGTGACCGCCTTGGCTGGTGTTGCCATTGATCAGTGCAGTGTACCGTTGTCTTGCAGAGCTGTGCGTGCCTCCGTGAGCCTCACTATACTTGCAGAGCCTCATTATCTTACATAGCCTTGTGTAAACGTGCATATTAACCCTTGCAGTGCTGTCTTGCTCTCGCTATCTCGATTCCCAGAATAGAGCCTCTTCCGTGGTGCTACGTCTGCTGAGTTGGCCGCTTACTGATGGCGACTCTATCTATCCTACTGCAGAGTAGTCACTTATTGTGGGCCGGTAGGGCGCCATTGGCTCTCACTTCTCGTTGTTTACTGGGCGATATCTACTGTGGTAGAGTGGCAGTAGAGGGAAGGCTCCAGCTCTGGCAGGCCCTGTTGTATACGCCCGTGGGGGCTATTGGCTCTAGCACTACTATTGCTGGCATCCGGTTAACGTCTGAGGAGGCTATAGTCAGCTCGTGCATTGCAGGCCGGATTCCATTACGCCCGTGGGGGCTACACACACTTGCACTCGCAGAAGCAGTTTTCCAGTAGGTACGCCCACGGGGGCTATATGGATCTCTGTTCTGCTTACTACTCGGTCACTTTGGCTAGGCATTTACGTTTCCAGTACACTATGGACTGTCTCTGTCAGCACCTCCTTTTAACACCCAGGGCGTGCCAAACCACCACATCTGAGACTGACTGATTTATGCTCTTAACCCTTTGGGGTAGAGAACACCATTCTCTGCATAGAGATCTTGTATGTCAACTATATTGTGCATTATCTCTTTGTAATATATCAGTCTTCACTGTGTGTCTATTTCAACCGCCACTAGAGGGCGATCGTTTGCACTATTGTTATTCTAGTAAAATTATGTTTTATTTCACATACTGGTCTGAGTGTCCTAAAAAACCATTACAACAAGTGACTGCAGGCAACAGTGAAGTACGGTGGAGGTTCCTTGCAAGTTTGGGGCTGCATTTCTGCAAATGGAGTTTAGTCAGAGTTAATAGTATCCTCAATGCTGAGAAGTACAGGCAGATGCATATCCATCATGCAGTATGATCAGGGAGGGATATGATTGGCCCCAAATTTATTCTGCGGTATGACAGTGACCACAAACATCCAGTCAAAGTAAAGAAGAACAAGGAGTGATGGTATGGTCCTCATAGAGCACTGATCTCAACATCATAGAGTCTGTCTGGGATTATATGAAGAGAGAAAAGCAACTGAGGCTGCCAAAGTCCACATAAGAACTGTGATTAGTTTTCCAAGATGTTTGGAACAAACTACCTGCCGAGTTCCTTAAAAAACTGTGTGTAAGTGTACCTAGATGAATTGATGCTGTTTTGAAGGCAATGGGTGGTCGCATTTTGTTAACTGATAAATATAAACTACTAGCGTGTGTTTGTATTATGTGTTGCATGTGTTGTGGTATGTGTGTTGTGTGTGTATCGAAGGTCCCTGCAATTCCTTACGGAAGTTATCACTGTTGTGGCAGAGGGTGGAAAGGGCCTGTTTGTTTTTTGGAAGAAGAGACAGTGTGGGCAGGCCAATTCCTTGCAGAGAAAATCAGGTCCTCTGTATGTCTTGGACAGGGAGTATAGAGGAGATTTGAATTTCTCCTACTTACTGCCACCCCTGGGTGTGTGGGTGCCAGGCATGCAGGTTTCTTCATTTCTATATATATTTAACTTAGTTAGCCATGTTAGTCCAGTGATATAGATGCAACATAAATAAGTATTGACATATGTGAGAATACCTTTTTATTGGGCTAACATTCAGTTTTCAGGATAAGCTTTCGAGAGATTCAACCTCCTTTTATCGAGCAATACACATAATCAAAATGGTGTCCAAGTCAGATAAAAGAGGCAATATATAGGTTAAGAAAACACAACCTGATACATTTCAAAGATAATTTCAAAGATACTAAAGAGAGAAACACATCTGAAATAAAGATGATCAGCTTTTCAGCACCAAAGACACTGGCCTAAATATGGACTTGGGATTCCTCTTATAATAACAAAACTTCATATAACATTTTCTTTATTTTCTTCTAGTTCATACTGACCTGTTATCTTCATGTTTTTTTTATGTATAATGGATTTATCTCTCTCCTCCCCTATTTGCTGTCATCCATCCTCCTTTTCAACATTCTTTCTTTTCAACATTCTTTTCACACGAACCATGGGAATTTATGATCCTTAAACTGGTTGATCAATTTGTGTTTTCTTAACCCATGTATTGCCTATCTCATCTGACTTGGATATTTATTTGATGATTAGTATTGCTTTTGACTTGATAAACAGAGGTTGTTTTTCCAACAAAAAAGGCATTAAGAGATAATGTGTGTATATATATATATATATATATATATATATATATATATATATATGTATATATGTATATATATATATATATATATAGAGAGAGAGAGAGAGAGAGAGAATATATCACTTGACTTCTTCAACGTCCACCAAGGTAATTGAAGGCCATTATTACTATTAATGGCAACAGGGATATAAATGATGCACCAGATTGTGTAGCTATGAAACAATCTCCTCCATAGACAAAAAAACTAGTTATTCATGCTGCTAAAAGCGATCAGATCATTTTTTGACTTGAAGAGTGTCTAATCTTCACTGCTTGAAAAGCCATAAGCAGTCATCTTCTGTGGTAAAGTAAAATGACTGAAATAGAAACTGTGGATACTAAACACAAATACTGAAATTATAAAGATTTAACTGAAGCAATTGTGAAAATAGCATTTAGGAATATAATCTAAAATTACTGTGTAAGAATTCAAGAGAGAGAGCTTTACTGATAGCAAATATATACATGTAGTATGATGGATAGATTTATTTATAGAGAAGATAATATAAAATACTTGTATAACAGCTTGAAGTAACTGGTGCATCTCATCATTCATATATGAGGAGAGGAACCAACATGGAACTTGCCTTCAGGAAATTAATTCTTGATTCATTATGTTAACCCTTTGAGTGCCAGAGGGGTACGGAATGCATTGCTTTGCACCCAGTGGCCTTGGCTGCTGCCGTGGAGCTGGGAGCAAAGACAGGCGGTGAGCCATTCGGAGCTCCCCGCTCCAGATCAGTGCGTTTGGCCAGTCTCTACTGCGTATGACCACATCTTTCCGACAGTCTCTACTGTGCATGTGTGGTTCTGAACACGGAGCTTTGCAGACTAGCAATTTATATTATACAGACGTATTTACTTTTTACCAGGGCCATTTGCACAAAGATAAGAGGAGTAATTCTGGGGCAAACCAGACACATAAAAATCCTTCAGATCTAAATGTGGCTTATATCCACTTTGAATATTAGATAGGTCTCCAGTTCATTGCTTCACAATGCATTTAACCTTTTGGGTGCCAGAAATGCATTGGATATCTTTCTGGCACTCAAATGGTTAGGAAGTTATAAGGCCCGTTGTAATCAATGGGAATTGTGGTCATTTTTATTTTTCCTTCCAATGTGTTTTTGCCTCATAATTGTTCCATTTTTGTGGCTATGGTCCACAGGGTGCAGTGATTTAATCCAATAATTTCTCTACATTAGCCTTCTCACACATGCCCCTTTGTCTTGCCAAAATGACCTTGGCTTAAGTACTATTGTAGTAAGCAGTCCTGGCTGAGCAGCATGGAAGACCTTGTGAATCCTACAGCTGGAGATGAAAACTGAAGCCCATTTCATGGAAAGCCATGAAGATACACAGCAGGGGTGGGTAACAGGAAGCCCTTTATCTGTTAGACTACAACTCTCAAATGCTGGCCTACTGAGGATAACTCAAGCTGTGTCCTAAAAAAACTGGAGAGCCACACTTAACCTGCCACAGTATTATCAATGCATTCTGTATTGTGTTTTTTTTCCTCTGTATCCGATCCACTGCATACTGTGGGAAATTGGCTCTGCCTCCCAGCTGGTAGGCCCAAACGAAAATTTTATAACGTGTGTGATCATTCTCCCCTCTGCAGTTATTTGGTCCTACCCAAGCTGGGGGGCGGAGGCATTGCCTCCTCTCTCTCTCGTGCTCCAAACAAGGTGCTTTTTTTTTCTTTTTGTTTCCCTATGGGGCCTGCCTCATCGAGGCTCACATACCTTTCCTCTGCCCCGCATCATTCCATGGCAAGACCAAGCGATCCGAAGACCATGCAGGGATCTAGAGCAGTTATGCACTGGCTCTATCCCTTCCTTATGTTGCCTTCAACCCATTTGCAACCGGAAGAATGCCAGAGGGAACAGGGAACCAGAAACCGGAAGTGAAGCGTGAAGTCCTCGATTGGTAAGCAAGAGGGTATATCAACCAAACAGGCAACTGAGTCTCCAGGAGTATCGTGAGTTACATACTTTATACTATATGTATTTATTTGGCTGCTTATTGCATAGATTTGTGTCTTCCTTGTCTCTGCTGTATTGTGTATATATATATATATATATATATATATATACTTAGTGACTTATACAGAAATATATCTATATTGTACAAGTATGTCTCAGTCTAAGGAGGCTAAAGGAGATAAGAAAAAGTCTGCAGAGCTCTCTAAAGAAGAAAAGGCTACTGCAAAAACAAAATCCTGTGCAGGCAGTGATCAGAGACTGCCCCTCTCTGACCCCACTAAGTTATGCCCTGACTACTTGAAGCGTGCAGCTGGCAGCGAAGTCCCTACCCAGTTCCAGGATTTTTTGAGCTGGATGAAGATCTCCATGCAGGAGACCTTATCATCAATGCGGGATGCCAGCAGAAAAAGACCCAGAGTTTCAGATCCAGATGAAGGGCCATCCCATCTACAAAAGTATGAGGAAGACAGTATTGTAGAGATGGGGTCTGCAGGTTCTTCTGCTGAAGAAGGTGAAATTATAGACGATACTGGAAGCTTTTCTATAGAGAAAGTAGACCCTCTAGTAAAGGCTATGTGAAAATATTTAGGCCTTACTGAAGTCCAGAAAGACCTCAATGTTATTGATGCTGCCTTTAATGGATATAAGAAGACCTGTGCATTAATTCCGGTACATAGTTATATACAAGAAACAGTACAGAGAGAGTGGAAACAGGGTGAAAAAGGATGTTCCACTTCAAAATGATTCCAACGGATGTACCCCTTTGCAGATGAGGATACAGTGAGCTGGACTACACCACCTAAGGTCGACGCGGCTATAGCACAGACAGCAAGAAGGACAACTTTACTTCTGGAAGACGGCACAACTCTGCGAGACGCCATGGATAAGAGGGCAGATGCAGCACTTCATAAACAGTTTACATCCATAGGTCAGAATTTGAAGACCACTACAGCCATGGTGTCAGTGTTCCACACCCTGCGCATCTGGCTATCCGAGATTGAAGAGAAATTGGAATCATCAGTCTCCAGATCACGGATCCTAAAAGAACTAGTCACAATTAAGGATGCAGTCGACTACTCCTGTGACACATCTTTAGACAACATCAGATTTCTCGCAAAATCTCCCGCTTTATCTGTAACAGCACGAAGAGCACTTTGGATCAGATCCTGGGACGCAGATCCGGCTTCTAAGAACAGACTGATCTCGTTACCTTTTGAAGGATCAAAGTTATTCGGTGACCAGCTGGAGGAAATTATTAAAAAATCCTCAGCAGGAAAAACTCCTTTTCTGCCACAAGACAGACGCGGCAGGGGATCTCCATCTAGAACCAATACATCAAGATGGTAGTCCTTTCGTGATGCCAAGAGATACAGACCTGGTAAACTCTACACCCAACGAAAGCGAGGGGGTGCTCAGCCTTCTACAGGATTTCCAGAGGAAGACTCAGTTCCTCCAATGAAGCCAGAGGTCTTCTTCCTTCACCTCCAGTTGGGGGCAGGCTGGAGCAGTTCCATTAGTCCTGGGTATCCATCCACCCCGAGTGTTGGACTATGGAAATAGTGAAGGAAGGGTATGCTCTAGAATTTCAAACTGCTCTTCTGGTTCCAAAATTCAGGACATCACAGATCAAGAACAGGGCCACGGTAAACCAGATGAGACAAGTTCTTCAGTCACTCATTCTGAACAAAGTAATAGAAGAGGTCCCGATGAGTCACAGATTTCGGGGCTTTTATTCAGTTCTTTTCTCTGTTACAAAGCCTATTGGGGAACTTCGTATTATCCTGGACCTAAAGGATCTCAACCAGTTCCTATGAATACGGCACTTCAAGATGGAGATGGTACTGTCAGCTTTAAAACTGATTAAGCCACAAGATTTTCTCTCCTGCATCAACCTAAAAGATGCCTTCTACCACATACTGATCAGACCCAGTCATTGCCAGTACCTAAGATTTCATGTCTTCAAGCAACATTATCAGTTCCGAACACTTCCATTCGGTCTAGCCATGGCACCCAGAGTATTCATCAAGCTTCTGGCTGTAGCCATGGCCGAGTTAAGAAGTACACATCAGATCAAAATCGTGCCCTATCTAGATGACATCTTGCTCATAGGGCCCTCATATCAGATAGCAAACAGCAACACAGTCACCTGCAGACACCTACTACAAAATCTGGGCTGACTAGTCAACGAAGAAAAAAAGCATACTTCATCCTTCTCAACAGATGCAGTTCCTGGGTGTTCTATTAAAAACTCGTCACAACAGTGCAACCCTGTCCTTGGAATGACAAACACGCATCAGGGAGCAGGTTACTTCATTTTTAACAAGGCAGTCTCACACGGTAAAATCCTTCTCCAGAGTCCTGGGTCATCTTTCCTCTGCACAGCATATTATTCCATGGGCCAGAACACATACCTGACAGACCCAGTACAACTGTCTCCAGTTTTACAAAAAGAACCCATCGAACCTGCACATGAGTTTTCCAGTATTGGCCTCCACCAGACGGGAGTTATCCTGGTAGACTCAGAAGAAGAATCTGGCACAAGGCCGCCAGATAATACAGCCATCTCGACAGGTACTCACCATGGATGCCAGTCGTCTTGGATGGGGAGGGATCTGGAACCAGAGGTCTGTACAGGGCACATGGTCTCATCAGGAATCCAAATTTCACATAAACATATTGGAGCTGTTAGCCACCTGGAAGACACTGCTACACTTCCAGCAAGACCTGGCCGGACAAGCAGTCCTCATATGGTCGGACAATGTCACAGCTGTACAATACCTCTTAAATCAAGGAGGAACTAGGAGTCTTCAACTCAACAGTCTTGCAATAAAGATCCTGCTCTGGGCGGAAAAACATCTGCTAGCTTTAACAGCCTCTTGCCTATCAGGCCACCTGAACATCCATGCAGACTTCCTCAGCCGGACAAAGCTAAATCCGGGAGAATGGAGTCTCAAAAGACAGGTGTTCCAATCCCTAACACAGACCCTAGGATCCCCGTCAATAGATCTCATGGCCACTGACCACAACAAACAGCGTCAACTATACCTATCCAGGTGGGCAGACAAACAGACGGCAGGATAAGACGCCCTAAGCATTCCTTGGATGTTCAAACTAGCTTACATCTTTCCACCCATTCCTCCCCTGGCAGAGGTCATAAGAAAAGTAAGACAAGGCAAGGCCAATATCATCCTCATAGCCACAAATTGGCCGAGAAAGTTATGGTACTAGGACCTACTGCAAATGTCCGTCTGTCCTCCAATCCCTCTTCCACACATTCCGCACTTACTGAATCAAGGGCCAAAATTACATCCCAATCCAGCCTTCTTACACAGGCAGGAACGGATACAACAGAGTGGTCAGGCAGTCCAGGTCAGTATACAGAGATTACACGAGAACTGGAACAAGGGCTGGTAACGGAAACACCATGAAAGGGCACCGGAGAAGTGACAAGGCGGGACAAATTAACTCCAGCCAATAAGCGTAAGCAAAGACTGACAGAATGTCGCCAGCATAGCACGGGCACCGTGATAGATCCTGGACTTCTTACAGTCAGGTTTCCAAAAAGGACTAAGGCCAGCATCATTAAAAGTTCAACTCTCATCAGTCCTCACCACCCCATTCGCTGATAATTTTCTAATAAACAAATACATGACAGCTATAACAAAGATAAAACCCACCATACGTGATACAGTTCCTTTCTGGGATCTTAACCTGGTTTTACAGCAGCTCACTTCTCACCTCTTCTTCGAACCATTGGATACTGTTTCCATGAAGCACCTCACTCTAAAGACAGTGCTTCTTACGGCAGTAACTTTGGCCCGCAGAGTTGGGGAACTTCAGGCTCTGATGGACACTGCCCCTTGTCTGATCTTTCATCGAGACAAAGTGGTGCTGCGTCCGAACCCTACATTCAGCTACAAGGTTATATCCCAGTTTCATTCAAACCGGGAAATTGTACTTCCTTCATTCTGGCCTAAGCCATCTGGGGAGCTGGAAAAGTGCCTCTATAACCTTGACCTTGTACGCTGTCTCCAGATTTGTCTCAGACGTACTCAACTTATTCATAAAACAGATTCCTTGTTTGTCAATCATTTTGGGAAATTTAGAGGATGTGCAGCATCAATGCCCTCTATTTCCCATTGGATACGTAGTTGTAGTATCCTTGCTTATGAATCTGCAGACAAGGAACCCCCCCCTTGGGGATTAAAGCCCACTCAACCAGGGCTATCTCTACATCTTGGCCACAGAAAGCAGCAGCTTCACCTGAAGAGATCTGTAAGGCTGCAAACTGGTCAACTGTATCAACCTTTGTGAAGCACTACAGATTGGATCTCCAAGCATCTGCAGATGCCAAATTTGGCAGAAAGGTGCTGGAGGCAGCCATATCCTTGCAATTTCTCTTCAGAAGCCCTCCCTATGTACACTGGGTACTGCTCTGGTAAGTCCCACAGTATGCCATGGATCGGACACAGAGGAAAAGGTGAAATTTACTCACTGATATTTGTTTTTCCTCTGTGTCCTTCCACGGCAACCACCCGGTTATGCTTGGTATTTGTATCGTACCGGATGGATACCTTTTAGCAAATACTATCCTTTTATATGTACTTGCTTATGGTCATGAATTTAAATCATCTAACCATCTTTTCTTCTCGCAGCATGGACAAAAGCATAACTGCAGAGGGGAGGATGATAACACACTTTTTAAAATTTTCAATTGGTCCTACCAGCTGGGAGGCTGAGCCAATTGCCCAAAGTATGCCGTGGAAGGACACAGAGGAAAAACAAATATCTGTGAGTAAATTTCACCTTTTTTCTGGAGTTGTGCTTTTCATTACATACCTTTTTCTAACTTGTTCACAGTTTATCAAAATAGATGTTTGCTTAACAGTTTGATTGTCAGTGGGGGTATCCAACACATTGCTTCACAATACATTGGATACCCCTCTGCCACTCAAAACGTTAAATGATGCTGCCATTGCCAAAGTGACTTGGAAGTAAAACTAGCAGATGATGTGCTAAGAAAACTGAATAAATTCTGGACCAAACAAACTGTAATTTCCAATTATTTAAATATGGTTTTTAACACTGTGCATGCTAGAGAGGTCTGCAATGCTTTTTTATTTTTCCCCTACAGTGCAGTTAGTTTGCTCAAGACTTCTTCCAGTTCTACTTAACCACTTAAAAACCAGAGGGGTGTGCAACATATTGCAAAGCAATGCGTTACATACCCTCTGGTCCTTCAGGGGTTAAGCTGTTAGACTCAGAAGCTCTGGCTTAAAGATTCTTTTAGTACAAAGTACTCAGCTGGTTTCTCTCCAGCAATTGGACTGTAGCTCCAAATACCCTCAGTCAGACAATGGAAGTTTGAGTGTTGTAGACCAGCAACAGCTGGAGAACCACATGTTTTCCGCACATGCATTAGCAGTACTAAGATATCATGGTTTAAAAGGAATCTGTAATTAATGTCCCTGTAACATACATCAGGGATAAAACTGGAAACCAAACAAAAGGAATAATCATTGATTCAGAAGATTTTTCAGAATGATTGGGTTCAGCAAAGGTTAATGATCAGGAATCCCTATGACCATTCACTGTGTGGAAATGTGAAACGGTTTAATTAGAATCTTGTTTTCATGTTATGAATATACATTAAGGATTATATGGATTAATTCTTTAGTCTTCAATATATACATTTGCATTTTTCCTGCTGGGAAAAAAAATCATAAGAAGTGAGTCATTGGAACCGAAGTATATAAGTAACAAAATATCAATATCGCTTTAGCTTACATGAAAAAGCAGTCAATGAGGCAGATGCACTAAAAATAAAAGGCTTAATTCTGGGCAAAGCCAACTGTAACATGGAAGCCAACTACATATTTCCTTTAACTGTAATGGAGCTTTTAATCCCTTGAGTAGTAGAAAGATCTCCATATTGCTCTTCAATGTATTGGAGACCTGTCTGCCATTAAATGAGGATAAACTCCTCCATTGAAATTAAAAGTAATCTGGGGCATATTTATTTGCCCCTACGATTCAGTTGCTTTTACCCAGAATTGCTTTAATTTTCCTTAGACTCATAGGGGAGATTCAGTAAGTGGTGTTAAAGAGGAGATAAAGTGGGGATGACTTCTCCTATTTATCACTTCACCAGTTCCTATGCTATTCTAGAGTCTATGTACTAAGATCTTCAAAGCAGAAGAGATCTTAGTTAATAGGTTCCATAGAATAACACAGGAACCGGAGAAGTGTTACCACTTGAAAAGTCATCTCCACTTTATCACCTTTTAATCTCCGCTTAGTGAATCTCCCTTTAATTATAATATTAATAGTTAATCTGTTCAAAAGTCTGCAATTATGATAATAATCCAAGATGCAATAAAGTACTTTGGCATTCTTGGAATATCTAGTAATCAGTAAAAACATGAATAGGTTACAAAAAAGCTTCAAGCAATTGTTCTTTGTGATGTTATGATGGTCCTACACTTTTTATGCCTTTTTAAAATGATTTCCTTGAAGTAGGGAGTCCATTTAGCAGCCATAGCTAATTGAAGCACAATATTGCCTTGGTCACCACTTGGAGGGACCCGTGTGGTGCTAGCACTTGTTCAGAAGCTAGAGAGCGAGGCTGGGGACCGGTGACAGCATGCCAGGTACTCCCTTGCTGCAGTTTAGGCTGTGTAAAGGTGCTGGTCATGAAACCAGATTGTTCCACCACAGTTGAGCCAGGGTGCAGCCAGAATAGGAATACGTTGGGAACCGTTGAAAACCAGGCCGATGGGACAAGCTGGAGGTGAGCGGAAAACAGGTCCAGAGGAAGAGGAATAGATACTTTACAAGACGTGGTCAAACCAGCTGAGTTTCAGAGCCGAGAGTATACGAGATTCCAGGGTCAGCTGGATAGCCAAAGATCAGGAGCCAGACACAGGAGACAAGCCATGGTCTGAGGATAGCCAGTGGTCAGGAGCCAGGTACAGGAGACAAGCTGTGGTCTGAGGATAGCCAGTGGTCAGAAACGAGTATCAGATCTGGGTAATGAGGCAGGCAAGAAGAGTGGTCAGGACAGGCCAAGGCCGTATATGAATCAAGACAATGCATCAGGCAATGGAATCATCAAACAGGCCAAGATCAGAATACAGGTAAATCAGCAGAGAGCACCAATGGAAAGAGACCAGGAGAGGGGCTCTCCTGGGAGCTGAGCCCGATAGATGAGAACCCGCTGAATAGGTAGGCAACGGAATGAGCCGCCAAGATAAACGGTGACAACCTGGTAAATTGCATGTGGTTATCTGAAGATCCAGAAAGCCAAAAACCCTTTGAGTGCCAGAGGGATATGCAATGCATTGCACACCCTTCTGGTACTCAAAGGATTAACTATTTTAGTGCAAGAAGTGGGTGCATATGTGGAACAGTTTAGTGATGATCTAAATGCTTGAAGTATTTGTGGCTGACTAGCTATGTGGTGTGGCTTCCTAGACCTGTCCATCTATATCTAGTCTTTTCTTACCTTCATCTGTCATTGTCCAGGACTCAATTTTAAAACCGGCCTTTTTCCTTGAGAAAGTACCTGTTTATCAACACTTTTAGTGTGCTGTTACCTTGCATATTTGTTCCTGTGTTTGATTCCAGCACATTGTTGATTACCCTTCTGTCTGCTCCCTGGTACTATTGTCTACCCAATGCAGCTTTACTGCTCAGCCTCACTGTTATATATTCTGACACAGTGTTCCATTTCTGCCATTACTTTGTCTACTCAACACAGAGTTACAGGTCAACCTCTTTGCAGTACATTCCAAAAGTTTTCCAGTTCTGCCACTACATCACCTACATGGCACAGCATTACTGCTCAGCCTCATCACAGTACATTCAGATATAATGTTCTGCCACTACATTTTCTACCCAGTATAACATTACCGCTTGGCCTCTTCACAGTTCATTCAGTCACAGTGTTACAGTTCTGCCACCATGGTTGTCTACCTAACACAGTGTTCCTGTTCAGTCCCTGTGGAGTATATTCAGGTCCATTTCTCCAGAACTACTCCTTTTAGCTTGTTTTTCTCAAGAATTCCAGTCCTGCCATCTTGCCGTTCACTCTCTACCCCACCAGTGCACCAGCTCTGCCTCAGCACTGGCTACTCAACACAGGATTCAGTACTAGTCTGAGAATTTGCTTGCACATTCCCATCTGGTCTGAACCGTAGATCCATTTAAATACTCCCTGTGGAAAGTCAGTTCCATTTGTTTGCAGTGTACTGATGTATTCATCCTGCTATCTGGCTTTGTGGCCAGCACATTTAGCCATGGCTTTGGCCGCAGCAAGAATACACGAATGGCTGCCCATGCACCCAAGCATTGTACCCTACTCCTCCAAGATCATATTAGCAGACTGACTTTTTTGTATACAGGATTATGGAGAAAAGTGCAGCCATCAATTTCACTGAATGATTTGGTTTATGCCTTGTCACAATCCTCAAAAACGTGAGCAAGCAGCCACACTAAATGAGAAGCCCATAACACTCCCAAGACCCACCCATATTCCTCAGGAAAGCTATGAAATACATGCACAGAACTGTTTTTGATCTCTAAATAGTCCTGTGTGTGCTTAACTCTTACGTACCAAGGTTATTGTGTGAAAAAAGTTATGCTTTGCACTGTTGATGCCAAATGGAGTTCAGTGTATGTGTGTGGTGGCCACTGCCCTGTGAAAATGTAAGGGCACAGAGGACAAAAGTTCAGCACTCTGGTGATGGCAGATATAATGGATACATTTAAAAGAGGCTATCTACTTTTCCAGCTGAAAAATGGTTATGCTATATGTTAGTAGATTGAATAGGAAGCTCTGGTAAACAGACAAACTCCAATCTTGCAGCTGCAAAGGATTATGAAGTTCTCAATTTATCAGTTTTGAGATAGGATTCAGTGTAGCAAAAAACTCACAAGAGTGATATATAACAGTGATACCTTTTAATGGTATGTTTAATGAGAAACTGTAGCAAAGGTTGAACCTCATGCACTTTTTTCAAACTAATTTACTATTTAACCACGTAACATTCATATATACGTACAGGGGCATGGAAATGTTTAGCAAGATTATACAGAGAAGCAGAATATCAGTTGCTGGCACAGTTGGATAAAATTATAAAGAAAACTTTGGAGCCAGAGATAGATCTTCAGAGCCATCTAGAAGATTTAGGAGCCAATTGAGTGGGACATAAACATAGAAGTATAAAACTACACTCAACATTTATAAGGCAGAAGTAAATTTTAGGAGAAAATGCATCAATACTCCTGGGATTTATCCACTCCTGCCTAAATTTATATATACTTTTAAACCATTTATGACCAAACGGGTGTGCAATGAATTGCTTAGTTATGTGCTGCACACCTCTCTGGTCCTTTAAGGGTTATATAAAGCAGATAATCCATTTAGGCCCCTTTCACAAGAGAGAACTCAACACAGTTCTGCTGTGTTTGTGATGTTGCCCATTATGAAAGATACTATGTATCACGGTGTCCGTGATTGCTGCAATTCAGTGTCTATCACCTGTAGGGGGCTCCCATTGGCTGTCTGCCTTCAGCCCGCCTCACATTGCCTTTTTAAACTCAGTCTGGGCACCCTCTGGTTGCCCTTTCGTGGTGTCTTTGACAGCATCCACTTCCTCCTTACTGCAGTAGCTGATTGGGCCTGTTGCTGAGTTCCTGAGTTCCTGAGTCAACCTGTTCCTGAGTTCCTGCCTACTTTGTCAGTTCCAGTCTGGTTCCGGTTGTTCTCATTAGTAGCTGATGCTCCTGTTGCCAGTCTGCTTGGCCGCGCTTGATCCGGTTGATCTTCTCTGCTGGTTCCTGTTGTTTCCTGCTTCCAGTTCCTGCATCCGTGGCGACATTATTTTTCATTCGCTTCGGCGACATTTCCTCCTGTTGGTTTCCAGCAGGCGGACGCTGGTTTGCTTCACCAAGCCTTGCGGCTCACATTCAGCCTGTTGGTTCCAGCGTGCGGATGCTGGTTTGCTCCATTAGCCTTGCAGCTCACATTACAGTCTGTTGGTTCCAGCGTGCGGACGCTGGTTTGCTCCATTAGCCTTGCGGCTCTCATTACAGTCTGTTGGTCCCAGCGTGCGGACGCTGGTTCGCTCCATTAGCATTGTGGCTCTCATTACAGTCTGTTGGTGCCAGCGTGCGGATGCTGGTTTGCTCCATTAGCCTTGCTGCTCCCATGACAGTCTGTTGGTTCCAGCGTGCGGACGCTGGTTTGCTCCATTAGCCTTGCGGCTCTCATTACAGTCTGTTGGTCCCAGCGTGCGGACGCTGGTTTGCTCCATTAGCCTTGCGGCTCCCATTACAGTCTGTTGGTTCCAGCGTGCGGACGCTGGTTTGCTCCATTAGCCTTGCGGCTCACATTACAGTCTGCTTGGTCCCAGCGTGCGGACGCTGGTTCGCTCCATTAGCCTTGCGGCTCACATTATAGTCTGTTGGTCCCAGCGTGCGGATGCTGGTTCGCTTCACTAAGCCTTGTGGCTCTCATTCTGCCTGTATGTTCCTAACGTAAGGCGCTGGTTTACTCCCTGACTTGCAGTCAGGTTCTTGATGGTTCCGAGTGCGCTGTCCAGTTCTAACAGCATTGATTCCTACAGTATATGGGCACGAGAGTTTCTGATTACTGTGAAACCACTTGACCTGGTAACCTCTATATTCCATCTTACTGTCATTATCATCTGACAGTCTTTAGGTTACTGTGGTTGTCACCTTCCTTTGGGCTGCCTTGCCCAGTATATTGGTAAGGCCGGTAGAACCTTTCACTTTTCCACCTTAAGGTTGCCTTACCCGGTATTGGCAAGGCCGGTAGAGCCTATTTATTGGTATTCCGTCAGGCTGCCTTGCCCGGTATATTGGTAAGGCCAGTAGAACCGCATACTATTCCATCTTAAGGTCGCCTTACCCGGTATTGGCAAGGCTGGTAGAGCCTACTACACTGGTATCCTGTTAGGCTGCCCAGCCCGGTATATTGGCTGGGCCGGTAGAGCCTCTTGTTCCAGACTCGCCTGGGTTGCTTTGCCCGGTATATTGGCAAGGCCGGTAGAACCTATTTGCTATTGTCATTATCTGCTATGTATTGTTTGTATGTGTATGAAAACCCTATGAGATTGCCTTTAACTTCGCAATAAAGTTATGTTTTTACCTAAACCTTACATCTGAGAGTCTTATCAAACCGTGACACTATGTTAGGCTACAGTGCCTTTGACATAGTCATTTATCATCTTGTAAACACTGCAAAGTGCAGCATACTGCATCTTTACTAAATTCACACAGGAACACAGTAAAATGCTGTTAGGAAGGTGTGCACCGAGGCCTATGGGGCTGGAGGCAATCTGTCACATTATCAATGCAAGAGATTGTAATGCACATTTCAACCTCCAATGAATGACCGATTCACAACAGTCTCAACTAATTAATAATATTGGCTAGTTCTCAACTTAGCCAGCAGTCAAACATCCCTATCTCGCACTGTGATTTTTGGTTGAACACAGTAGAAAGGTCAGTTTATAACATGGAGACAGAACTGTAATAGGGTACTAATACAATTCTATTGCATCTGGGAAAGAGAACTTACTGTGTAACGATCTGCCTGTTTCTGCTATACAGTGGAATTTGATTAACTACTTGGAAGCTAGAGATGTATCCAGTGCATTGCAAAACAATACACTGGAAACCTCTTTAGAATACAAGGAGTTCAAAAGCTGACATCGGCACAAATGGAAAGCAGATTGTGTGTCATAGAAGTTTTGATTTTATGCTGTACCACATAATAGTGGTACCATGCACACTGTTGCATATTTACATAGTTGACAAGGCTAAAAAAATGACATGCATCTATCAAGTCCAGCCCATGCCAAAACACCCCTGTTGATTCAGAAGGATAATAAAAAACCCACTGAAACCATTTCCAATTTAGCCCCAAATGGGTAGAAAAATTAATTCCTGACTCCATATGGCAGTCAATTAGTTCCCTAGATCAACAGCCTATCTGCATTGAAGTCATCTGTCATAATTCTCAATATTGTTCTGTGCTAGATAGGTATCCATTGCTTTTTTTTTTAAACATTTACAGTATATGCAAGCACATATATCACATATCCCTATACAAAGAATTCTATAGATTTACCACTCTTAATGTAAGGAATCCCTGCCTTTGATTTAGTTGAAAGCACCTTTTCTCCAGTCTTAATGGATGACCTATTGTTCTTAACTCAGAGCTTTGCGTAAATAATTCATTGGATAGTGCTTTGTATTGACCTTGAATATATTTTTAAATGGTAATCATATCATCCCTTAGATGTCTCTTCGTTAATGTAAACAAACCCAATTTGGCTATTTGTCTTTATAACTCAGATCCTCCAGTCTCTTTATCAGTTTTGCTACACTTCTCTACACTTTTTTCAGTTCAATAATGTATTTTTTAAGAACTGGTGCCCAAAATTGTACTTCATATTCTAGATGAGGCCTACCAAAGGATTTATACAGAGGAAGAATAATATTAGCACCCCGTGCATCTACACCTCTTTTTATGCAGGAAAGTACCATATTTGCTCTTGTAGCAGCTGAGTGACTCTGCACACTGCTGTGAAATCTATCATCTTGTAGTATGCCTTCATCTTTCTCTAATGAGGATTCACCAAGTAGTTTCCATTTAGAGTATATGTAGCATGTTTGTTTCTACAGTCCAAATTCATAACCTTACATTTATCTACATTAAATGTCATTTGCCACTTTTCTGCCCAGTCACTCAGTTTATCAAAATCCTTCTGCAGGGGAAAAAAATCCAGCCCTGTATGTATTTCCTTACATAGCTTAGTGTCATGAGTAAAGATTGACGCTACTTTCAATTCCCACTTCTATGTCATTAATAAAGAAATTAAAAAGAATTGGGCCCAGGACTGAACCCCGTGGCTCCCCACTTACAACTTTAGACCAACTAGAAAAGGTTCAGTTTACAGCAACTCTTTGCTCATCTATCATTTAACCAGTTCTCAATCCATGTACAGATATCACCGCCCAAACCAAAGCCTTTTAATTTATGAGGTAACCCGTTGTAGTATAAATAAAACTTGTTTTTAATTGCTTTACAGCCAAGTGCCAAAACTTTATAGCTTTTATGTGTTACTTCCCTGCTGATGAGTCCAGAATGGAAACTGTTTTTACTTTTTTGGGGAACAAAAACATATTCTATTTGTAGTATAATCCTTTACTTTATAATGCATTTTGTAACACAAAAGAACAGCAAACCCTTTCATTGGGCTCCTCTATGTTGTATTCTTTTCATAAGAAGCTAAACCGTTTGTGGCCATAAAACTGGACTTGATTCTTTCTTTCCATTTGTCTTAATTTGCCAGTTCTGTTACTATCGGTGCCACTTGCTGGTCTTTTTTTTTTGTTAAATCCAGGTTATCTGCTGGATTTTATTTTCTACAATTTCAGTACAGAACTGTGTTGATTCCTGTTGTGAATGCAGTCGCATACAATTTCAGATATCCAAAGGATAAGTGACCTTTTAAAGCTTAAAAAAATATTACTTAATCCACTGAGGACTAGAGGGCTGTGAAATGCACTGCGCTGTGTACCCACCTGAGCCCCAAGGGGTTAAAGTAGCACTGTTTGAAAACAAAATATGTCCCAGGGTTTTTAATAATACACAATGTGGGAGAGCTATAGCTATTGACTATGGCTCTCTATAGTATATGATAGAAATAGCACCACCTGGTGAACACAGTAGAAACTGCAGTTTAAATCAAAACTGAAGGCATAATTTAGGTTTATATTACACTGCAGTTCATAAAAGTCCATAATGTTTATGGATAATTTTGTAGATCAAACCCTGGATAAACTTCTAAACTGCAGTATAATCCAGGGTTTTTTTTTAAAGAAATTGAGAAAGCCACCTTCCAACTGTAAGTTAAATGCTCTGCTATTACTGAGTAAATCTATCAAGTTTAGATAACCTCTCTTTGTTGAACGAGTGGTATGTAATTGCAGAAGCCAGGAAAGATTATCTGAATAATTTCAGGCATTCTTATTGTTTCCAGCATCACCTGGTTATCTGTGGCCACATTTAGGCAGTAGAGGTTAAATAATGTACTGTAGGAACCAAAAGGGTAGGTCTGGATTTTTACAAGAAGTGGCAGATCATGAAAGGTGAATGAAAAAAAAGACCCCTAGATGTTTCCTAAAAGAGAGACACTGTGGTGGTGGTGGTGATGGGGGGGGGGGGTATACAATTCTGCCCATGCATCTTATTTCCTGTGCATATACATCAGAATAAAACTCACACTTCTCCACTTATGGGTTTGTACAAGACCATATGGTTGCTTTAGCTCATGCTAATGCAGAAACTTCACCAATGTTAATGAGCAACTTTCACTTGGATAATGCTTGGGCCAGAGCTGCATTGTGAGAAGAGGGATTTGAAAAAAAGGACTCCAGGTGCTCCCCATAGAAGGCACTGAATTGCACCGGGCAGTCTCCTGTTCTGCAGGATGAAGGTCCCCATAGACCAGAGGTGGGCACCAGGGCCCTAGGGTCACATGTGGTCATCAGCTCTTTATCTGTCTTTTTGTTTATTCCTATCACTACCATATTGCAGTTTTCTGACCCCCCCCCCCCCCCCGAACAGCTGAGCAGCCATTTTGTGGCTGTGCAATACAACGTTGTGCTTTTTACTAAGACTACTTGCCAAAAGCAGCAGACTTGGTAAAAAATGTAACATTTTAAAGTCTTTAATGCTAGTAGATAGCAAAAAACAAGCAGCATGGGAACAGTTTCACGAAACACCCATACACTCCCAAATTGCCCTCTCCTTGGTGCAATCAACGTAAAGCAGATCATTTTTAGTGATAATACATAGGTGTTAGGCAAGCACAACACACAAAGATTAGTTCCTGTGCCTAATTTAGAAGGACTGTATTTATATATTTCTCCTAATGTCTCAGATATCCACGTGATCGCTACAGATGCAAGAAGAGAGTTCAAGGTCTGTAATTAAGACTAACCATTAGAAATAAAGTGGCCTTTTTGTTTACATAGTTGCATGTATTTAACAGTTTTGTTTGATAAATACACCTCATTAAATGGCACAAATATATGCGTGAACACATTGGTAGAATATAAATCATGTCCATGACCCTATACAGAGGGGTATATTAATCACAGGGCTTTGGCTGTTGACATTGGTCTTCAGTTTTGATAACAGATGAGTTAACATTTCACAGCAGGAAGATATATGTTGAAAATTGTCTATTTCTATGGCCTCCATCTTTCCTTGGTGATGAGGCATGAACAAATGTGTGTACGTGCAGTTGAGTGTATACGTCTGTGTGCAAACGCATGCATGTTGACATGTCTGTGCATGTCAGAGGTTGAAGACCATTGAAATGAACTGACTTAACCTTACTGCAATGAAACATCCACATTTTCACATGCATTTCCTTCCTGTGGGAACTTCCACAGAATAAGAAATCTCCTGCTCGGGAGAAATGCCCCTGTTAAGGAAGCTAAACTTTTCTCCCATACCAGCATTTGAGATTCAGACAGGCTATACATTTGTTGGAAAATTCAGATCACGGGCTTGCTCACACAGGAGACTTTATCTCAATAAAACTATTGCTTCAATAATGTCCCAAAATAGAACAAATGCCATCCAGTCAAGCTGTTCTAATGATAGAACTGCCTCATGTGATCACATGTGGCAAATTCCCTGTGTTTAATGTATTATGCAGGCAAGTTTCAGCAGGAATACGCTATCACAATGACATTATGGCTGACCCATGTGGTTATCAATCACACCCCGAGATTCAAGTAGCCCATGAGTATATAGCCTACAATGTTAGGAAATAAACCCTATTCTAAATGTAACAAACATATTACACATGTCCATTATACTTAAGGTCGGATTTTTTTTATAGTGCCTGTAAGAGAGCAGTGCCTTCAACTTTTTTTAACCACTTCCCGACAATGGACATACATGTACGTCCCGCAGGAAAGGTTTCTTAGTGACAGACGACGTACATGTATGTCCTGGAAGTCGTTGTAAGTAATGGGGGGAAAAAGTTTGGAGGGTGTCAAGTGCCGGCCGCGTGCATGACCGGCAGGTAACTAAGGGGTTATTACTTTTATTTGAATGTCTTAAATTCAAAAATAGAATCATGTATCTGTTTTATTTTCTTATCAGAACTTATCTTAATTATGACCTAAGAGTTTCAGCCCCCTTAAAACCTGTTGCTGTTTTGACAGTGGAAAACATCACATATCATAATAATGATATTGTAATAAGTTGACCTGAAGAAGGAAGACTAGCAACACTAGAAGAAGGCACAGGCAGCTGATCTGTGCTCATGGTCATGGTGGTATTATTTCTGCTAGTCACCATTTCTGCTCTCTTTAGCATCATGTTCCATCTGGAAAATGCCGTGGGGGTAAGGGGACTCCCAGGGTCAGGGGAATGTTGTGGGCTCCCTTGACTGCTAGTCTGACCACTCTACATTATTTCCCCTACCACTTCAGCATCTACACGAGGATCTTTTGTAGTAATGCTAGTAACCCTAGCTGCTTAACCATCACTAATACTAACAACCCCATCAATTTCATTCTCTGTGCCTTTTTAAAGGGATAGTAATGTTTCATAATAAAAGCAGCTCTAATTAATAATTATAGTATTTGGACTTTGGAGAATGTTATTTCAATTCTGTCAGAGTTGTAGTTCAAAAGTAATTCAATGACAAAATATCCCCCTCCCGCCCCTTTTACTGATGTAACACTGTTCAGGTGCCCAGGTAGACTGCAGAGATGGACAATCTTCAATTAAGATAAGGAAAAAACCTGAAAAACTTGTCAAGGGGGACAGGGCCTTCATTGTTCTAATAGAAAAAAGATTGTCCCCTGCTGTTATCTGTCTAGTCTTACAACCAGATTCCACATCTGAGAAGAGTTGGCTTACACTAGGAAAAAGGGGCGGCAAGGGGAAACTTTGCTTGTGAATATCTCTTAAACCCTAAAGGTTTGAGAGATAAGACTTATATCGTTCTTCATGTTTTTTTAATGCCTACAAAATAAAATAAAGATAAAACAAAGTATTACTATCCCTTTAAAATGATTTCCTTGAAGTGGGGAGTACATTTAGCAGTCATAGCTAATTGAAGCGCAATATTGCCTGTGTCACCACTCGGAGGGTAGTGACCCAGGTGGTGCCAGCACTGGTTCAGAAGCTACTTTGTCTACTCAACACAGAGTTACTGGTCAGCCTCTTTGCAGAACATTCCAAAAGTTTTCCAGTTCTACCACTACATCACCTACACGACACAGCATTACTGCTCAGCCTCATCACAGTGCATTCAGATATAATGTTCCTGTTCTGCCACTACATTTTCTACCCAGTATAACATTACTGCTCAGCCTCTTCACAGTTCATTCAGTCACAGTGTTATAGTTCTGCCACCATGGCTGTCTACCTAATACAGTGTTCCTGTTCAGTCCATGTGGAGTATATTCCGGTCCAGTTCTCCAGAACTACTCCTTTTAGCTTGTTTTTCTCAAGAATTCCAGTCCTGCCATCTCTCTACCCCACCAGTGCACCAGCTCTGCCTCAACACTGGCTACTCAACACAGGATTCAGTACTATTCTGAGAAGTTGCTTGCACATTCCCATCTGGTATAAAGTCTGAACCATAGATCCATTTAAATACTACCTGTGGAAAGTCAGATCCATTTATTTGCAGTGTACTGGTGTATTCATCCTGCTATCTGCCTTTGTAGCCAGCACCTTTAGCCATGGCTTTGGCCGCAGCAAGAAAACACGAATGGCTGCCCATGCACCCAAGCATTGTACCCTACTCCTCCAAGTTGGTATTAGCAGACTGATTTTTTTTGTACAAAGGATTATGGAGAAAAGCGCAGCCACCAATTTCACTGAATAATTTGGTTATACCTTGTCACAATCCTCAAAAATGTGAGCAAGCACACACACTAAATGAGAAGCCCATAACACTCCCAAGACCCACCCATATTCCTCAGCAAAGCTATGAAATACATGCACAGAACTGTTTTTGATCTATAAATAGTCCTTGGTGTGTGATTAACTCTTACATACCAAGGTTATTGTGTGAAAAAGTTATATCTGGTGATGGCAGATACAGTGGATACATTCAACAGAGGCTATCTACTTTTCTAGCTGAAAAAGGGTTATGCTATATGTTAGTAGATTAAATATGAAACTCTGGTAAACAGACAAACACCAAGCTTAGAGTTGCAAAGGATTATGAAGTTCTTAATTTCTCAGTGTAGCAAAAAGAGATACACAAAGGTGATACCTTTTAATGGTATGTTTAATGAGATAAACTGTAGCAAAGTTTGAACTTCATGCACTTGTGTCTAATTTACTATATAAACATGTAACAGTCATATACAAGTACAGGTACATGTAAATGTTTAGCAAAATTATACAGAGACACAGGATATCAATTGTGCAGCCCAATCATATATTCCTCTCACTTAGCCCTAAAGGCACAGTTGGATAAAATTATAAAGAAAAATTTGGAGCTAGAAAGAGATTTTCAGAGCCGTCTAGGAGATTTAGGAGCCAACTGAGCAGGACATAAACATAGGAGCATAAAAATACACCCAACATTTCTGAGGAAGAAGTAAAATTTAGGAGGAAATGCATCCATACTCCTGGGATTTATCTGCTCCGGCCTAAATGTATATATACTTTTAAACTATTTACGACCAAAGGGGTGTGCAATGAACTTAAATGTTATATGCAGTAGATAATCTTTTTATGCCCCTTTCACAAAGGAGAACCCAACACAGTTCTGCTGTGTTTGTGATGTTGCCCATTGTGAAAGATACTATGTTAGGATACGGTGCCTTTAATAGAGTCATTTATCACCTTGTAAATATTGCAAAGCCCAGTATACTGCATCTTTACTACATTCACACAGGATGCTGTTAGGAAGGTGTGCACCGAGGCCTATAGGGCTGGTGGCAATCTTTCACATTAGCAGTGCAAGAGATTGTGATGCTTATTTCAGCCTCCAATGAATGACCGATTCACATGGGTATCAGCTAATAATATTCAGTAGTTCTCAAATGGGACAGCATTCAAACATCCCTATCCCATCCTATGATTTCTGGTTGAACACAGGAGAAAGGTCAGTTTATAACATGGGAGACAGAACTGTAATAGGATGCTAATACAATTCTATTGCTTCTGTGAAAGAGAACTTACTTTGTAACAATCTGTCTATATCTGCTATACAGTAGAATTTGAACACAGTTTTCTAATTGTGTTTAACTACTTGGAAACTAGAGATGTATCCATTGCACTGTAAAACAATACAGTAGAAATCACTTTAGAATACAAGGGGTTAAAAAGTTGACATCAGCATGAATGGAAAGCAGATTGAGTGTCATAGAAGTTTTGATTTTATACTGGACCACACAACAGTGGTACCATACACACTGTTACATAGTTACACAGTTGACAAGGCTGCAAAAGAAACATGCATCCTTCAAGTCCAGCCACTGCCAAAACACCACTGTTGATCCAGAGGAAGGCAAAAACAAACAAAAAAAAACAAACAAAAAAACAAAAAACAAAAAAAACACTGAAGCCATTTCCAATTTAGCCTCAAATGGGTAGAAAAATTCCTTCCTGAGTCCAAATGGCAGTCAAATAGCTCCCTGGATCAACAACCTATCTGCATTGAAGCCATCTGTCATAATTCTCAATATCGTTCTGTGAGAGATAGGTATCCATTGCTTTTTTGAAAGCAGTTACAGTATCTGCACGCACAACATCCCTAGGCAAAGAATTCCATGGCTTTACTGCCCTTATTGTAAATAATCCATGCCTTTGTTTTAATTGAAAACACCTTTCCTCCAGTCTTAATGGATGACCTCTTGTTCTTGGCTCAGCTCTTTGCGTAAATAATTCATTGGGTAGTTGTTTGTACTAACCTTCACTATATTTGTAAATGGTAATCATATCACTCCTTAGACTTAACTTCTCTAATGGAAACAAACCCAGTTTGGCTAGTTTGTCTTTATAACTCAGATCCCTCACTTCCTTTATTAGTTTTGTTGTACTTCTCTGCACTTTTTTCAGTTCAATGATGTAAACGTTTTTTAATAACTGGTGCCCAAAACTGTACTTCATATTCTAGATGAGGTCTAACCAAGGGTTTTTATAGAGGTAGAATAATATTAGCACCCCGTGCATCTACACCTCTTTTTATGCATGCTAGTACCCTATTTGCTCTTGCAGCAGCTGAGTGACTGCACACTGCTGTGAAGTCTATTATCTATCAGTATTCCTAAATCTTTCTCTAATGAGGATTTCCCAAGTTGTTTCCCATTTAGAGTAAGTGTAGCAAGTTTGTTTCTACAGCCCAAATGCATAACCTTACATTTATCTACATTAAATGTCATTTGCCACTTTTCTGCCCAATCATTTAGTTTATCAAAATTCTTCTGCAGAGGAAAAAAATCCAGCCCTGTATGTATTTCCTTACATAGCTTAGTATCATGAGTAAAGGTTGATGCTACTTTCAATTCCCATTTCTATGTCATTAATAACAAATTAAAAAGAATTGGGCCCAGGACTGAACCCCGTGGCTCCCCACTTACAACTTTAGACCAACTTGAAAAGGTTCAGTTTACAGCAACTCTCTGCCATCTATCATTTAACCAGTTCTCAATCCATGTACAGATATCACCGCCCAAACCAAAGACTTTTAATTTATGCAGTAACCTGTTGTAGTATAAATAAAACTTGTTTTTAATTGCTTTATAGCCAAGTGCCAAAACTTTATAGCTTTTATGTGTTACTTCCCTGCTGATGAGTCCAGAATGGAAACTGCTTTTTCTTTTTTTGGGGGGGGGAGCAAAAACATATTCTATTTGGGGCAATCTATAGAGTGGAGGATTGTTATCTGGGCAGCTGGAAAGAAAAGGTAAAGAGGTCTAATAGTTCTTTTTGTGACTTCAGGCAACACCTTTATATAAATATAGCCACCATTTCTGCCTTCTTCAGCATCATGTTCCATCTGGACAATGCCGTGGGGGGGGCTCCCTTGACTGCTAGTCTGGCCGCTCTGCATTTCCCCCCTACCACTTCAGTGTCAACAGGAGGATCTTTTGTGGTAATACTAGAAACACCAGCTGCTTAACCATCACTACTACTACTAATACCAACCCCATCAATTTAATTTCCTGTTTCTTCCTCACTACTAGTATGATCACTGCCTCCCTCACTCTGTAACTGCTGGATCTTCTTAGGAGTACTAGTAGTTGCTGGACTGCTTGGGGATGGCAATTGTGACTTAGGGTCCCCTGATGTCATACTTGGCCTAATCTTCTCCTTCCCCCTCCTGAGAATCACAACACACCCTGGCAGGTGCAGCACTGGCAGCAGCCACAAGTAGCTGACCTATTCGTACTACTGCCCTCTTCTTCCTCTGCCCATAAAACAAATTTCCCCAAAATCCGTAGGGGTGATGTAGGGGGACTGGCCATCACTGGGTCTGGTGAATCAGGGCATCCAGACCCTTTAATGTTGGTAGTGGTCATTTCCACTTCCTCAGACTCCCTGGACACATAATGGCACTTCCAGCTCCTCCTTGTATTAGTATTCCAGGTGCTCATTGTAATAGCACACACTATGACCCTCTGCTACCTCAATTTGTCACAATTTTAACACAGCACAGCCGACTAGCACACTCTCTCTCTCTCTGTAGATCCTTTTATTGTGTTTCTCTTCCTGGAAAACTTCATGTTTTTATAGTGAAAAGCTGAAAAACACGTAATTAAAGGGGCAAAAAGTTTGTAGCCACTGAGAAAAAAAAAATTGTGGACATTTTTTGGCAATGGGTGAAATCGTCAAATATTTTAATTGCTTTATTTAAAGCGGATTTTCCAGGGAAAAAGTGGATAACCAGGAGGTTTTTGTGGATTTTTTCACGGGAACACGACAGGACCTTTCACCTACACTTAACCCTTTAAATACTAGAGATGTTTCCAACACGCTGCACAGCAATGTGTTGGAAACATCTAAGCAGTCAAGTGGTTAAGCTTTGGAGTTTCAGAGAGGCACTCTCTGGTGCTCAAAGGATTAAATATAACAGAAAGTTATGATAAGTTTATTGCTTTTAAAAAATTGCTGAGACTGAGGAATTCTATTTTGTAAGTTCTGGTGATTCAGATTTCATCTTCTATCTGATCTATTTTCTGACTCTTGCTTTATATAAGTCAGCATGAGCATTCTTTTATTTCTGGGAGTACTTTGTCCATAACAGTTTAATACATTTCTATAGCACTTGTGAGGGATTGATTTTTTCCAAGACAAACCATTCTTTCTTCAGTACAATTTCTTTCAATATGCAACTGTCTTTATAAAATATTAAAAAAATCCATTTAAGCTATATTTTTGAAGAGTTCTTTTCTTCATCTATTCGTTAAAATACACCCCTGTTAAAGAAAAAGATGTCTTACTACTCCCCATAAAAAAACAAACTAACAAAAAAAATGGTATGCTGTAAGATTTCCTGCTGAGTAAAACATGAGTATTGCTGGAAGGTCCTTCATTCAGATCCCTGATGAAGTATCCTTAGAGATATAAAACGCGTTGGAAACTATACACAGAAGAGTCACACCACCTTATGCTCCGTATCTTCATCTATCTGTTTGATCAATTCATTATTGTTACATTGGATGGGAGGCTCTTTCCTCTGCCCGCTATTACTATTGGAGTGAACCTGGTATCAACTATATTGGGGGATGTCAGTCTAAAAACCAATATTGCTGGAGCAAGAGATTTGCAAGTGTACCAGTCCGTGGCACCAAATTCCCAGGGAATCCAACATCTACAGAGTATATTTACTTACAGACGGGAGAGGAGATAGACTGTATATTGAGGTTAACTTGCTCGCTACAGAGTGGAGAGTATCTGAGGACTTACACACGTGTACTACATTACATCTACTTCAGTGAACATAGATATGTGAGCTTTTTTAGATTCTCACAATATTTTATGATTGGCCACTTTTTACATCTGTGAATTCACTATATGAGGTGGACTCTCATGTTGCTATTTTATATTTATTTTATATTGTATTTACCGTAAACAATATATTGTTGCCTGTGTTATTTTGTACTAATATATCTAAATTGACAATACTGGCTCTCTCCTTGTGTTCTTTTCATTTTTGTATCCATATTTAACCTGTCCACTAACAGGTTATAGGATTGTAGCGGCTTATATTATCTTTTAATAACATACTCTTTGGTTCCAAGGTAAAATTGGCACCAGCCTTATCCAATTTTTCTTGTGTATATATCTATATCTATATATATAAGAAATTAACAAATTTGGCAGCAGTAAGGAGGAGTTATTAAAATCTCCTCCATACTGCCTCACAAGGAGCTACAGGGACGTGATTTTGACAAGAGCAGCCAGGGGTCTGAAGACCCCCTGCCCACTCCTGTCAAAATCTCTGCAAGGACATTCAATGGTTGCAGCCAACATGGAGGGCTATTTGACTGCCCCCAATTTTTGCTCTTCACAAAAAAAAACAAAACAAAACATGGTAGACTGCATTCACACACTAATGCACAATTGGATTAGTATTGCCAAATCAGCTCTGTGCTGCTTCTATAATGGAGCGCACACACCACTATTGTATTCTGTCCCCTCACTCCTCTTACCGTGTTACAAGCAGAGCCCAGTATGTCATCAGTATCTCCCCTACAACTGGCTCTCTGTTTCCCATCACCGGAACAGATGTGACCTCACTCGCTGGCTCATGATCTCCATGAATCATAGTAAATGCAGTTTGCTGTGTGTTAACCTTTTGAGTGTCAGAAAGGTACACATTGCATTTCTGTGCAGTACGTTGTGTAACCCTCTGGCACTCAAATGGCTAATTGCCCAGATGTGTGTGCATAAAACACGGAGACACACAGTGTTGCCTACACCTGTGTTACTATAGCGATGCAGCAGGATGTACCTACATAAACTAACATACACTACATCCTCACACATTCTCATGCCATTACACCAATATAGCTACGGTTCTTGACTCAGTACACCCCTCTTCAGCTGCATATGAAGAACCAACTTGTCATACCACTTCTAAGCTTAACCCTTTGAGCGCCAGAGGGGTACACAGCAAATTGCAAAACAATGCATTGCACTGAAAAGGTTAACATGGCACTTGGTCTTTTGCCCCTCTGACTTCTCTGTTGCCTACGTGCAGCCTCTCTTCATATCACTCACAGCTTTCTTCCTCCCCTCTTCACCTGCTCCCTATCATACACACATGCTCTCTGTGTCACCTTCACTGACATCACCTCACATTAATGTCAACAACATTACAACTCTCCCCCTCTATTAATACTGCCTTCCGCCTCTGTGTTGTCACCAGTTGCAGGACCTTCCCCACGGTGCTGCTGCTGTGTCCTGCACCCCAAATTACAACCATATGAAATACTTCAAAAATGACATATGATCAATGACACATTCCACCCTTCCTAACCCCTTGAGTGCCAGTGGGGTACACAACTCATAGCTCAGCAATTTGTTGTGTAACCCTCTGCCACTCAATGCCTTAACATAATACACATCACTGCCTGCTATACAACTCACTTTTGTAATAGGATGGGGCCTGGAGGGAACCAGGGGCCTCCAAATTGTCCTCTTAATACAAGTCCTTTCTCTGGAACTGGAAGTACCATCACCCTAGTGTCAGGCAATGAAATTGACATGGAAAAGCCCTAATGGTAATATAAATGAAACCGATTTGGAAACAATAAAAAAAATTTCACTGACTGCTCAGTCTTAAATCATTTTAATGTGACCATCGTTTTGTGAGAGCAAAAATCTAAACTGACTGCAAGAAAGAAAGAAAATAATCATTCAAAAAATGTTAAAGTCAACTTTAGCCAGCCACTGAAAAATCCTAAAAAATGTTGACATAGCAGTCTAATAGCTTTCTTGTGTTGCAAGACCTTCCAGGCATAAAACATTCCAAATGACAATGAAAAAGTTATTGAGACTATCAGACACTGCCAAAACTCCTGCACATACTGTTAAACAAGAAAAACCAACCTGAATATCAAAAGAAACAGTTGACAACAGACCAACCTAACTGAAAAACAATAGCTTCAACCCAAAACACACAAAGAACTCCATCATATACAGCCAGGCCATCAGTTATCCCCACATCTGTTCTGACATGACGGACTGTGACAAGCACCATCAGACTTTATAAGACACGATTACAGTGCAAGGATTATTGACAGTCAGATACAGAAGGCTACCCAAATACCAAGAAAAAATCTGTTGAGCTGCAAAGAACAACATAAGGGAAACCGGATGCCACTGGTGGTCAGATACTACCCCCAGATTGAAGTTCTACTCAAAATATCAAGAGAACGTCAAACAAAATTACATACGGATGAAAGACTTAAGAACATATTCCCATAGCCTCCCTTACTCTCCTTCAGACAGCCTCCCAATTTGAAACAACTGATGGTAAGGAGTGCCCTGAATAAAAATATAATAAATGGCACATCTCCCTACCTACAAAAGAGGTGTGAAACCTGTGCACACATTTACACCACGGACAAGATACCAATTCCAAACACCCAGTTACACTATAAGATCAATGGTACCTTCACCTGCAAATCATCCAATGTAATATACCTTATCATGTGTGCAAAATACCCAACAGCTCTTTATGTGGGTGAAACTGGACAGCCATTACATAAAAGGTTTAATTTCCACAGATCCAGTGTTAACAACAAAAAGACAGAGACACCAATGGCAGAACATTTTTGCCAAAATGGACACAGTGTCAGGGACATTAAGTTAACTGTATTGATGGGACTGTTCCGCACTCAGAGGTACAGAAAATAAGAGAGGTTAAGTTAATGTTAAAGTTTAATGCTATTCATAATGGTTTGAATAAAGACAGATAAATCTTGTCACATTATTACTTAGTGGATTAACCTTTACAACAGACTCACTGGCATTGTAAATACCTTTAAAGCCTCAGAGGAAGAGTGCAATTTACCATTGACTGATCAAAGTATCTGGATCTGGGATGAGTTATATTATCTGATTTCCATTCTAAACAATGCAATGTGTACTTGTATTTAAGAGAGATGTTTTCATATTTCTCTGTATAACATGCCTGAGGAAGAGATCTAAGGTCTTGAAAGCTTGCATTCTAAATCTGCTTAGTTAGCCAATAAATGACAACTATATTTGCCTCCTGTGACAGGAGAAAGCAGCATGTTTTTGAGCTAGAGAAGATAGACAAATAAAGGGGAATTGAAGCTTAGTATCACGGTGCCCGTGATTCCCTGTCAGTCACACTGATGATACCTGTGCATTGGTGCAGATGGTTTGGCCCGCCCAGGATGTTCCTTTTTATACTGGGCCTGTGACAGCTGTCTGATGCCCTTTCGTGGTGTTCCTGAAGTTGAGCCTCTTGCTCAGTTACTGTGTTCCTGTGTACCGATCCGGCTCGTCTGACCATTCTCTGTTCCTGCTCTCTGATTGGATTCCTGCGCTGTCTGACTTCCTGCTCCGTTATCGACCTGGCTGTGGCTGACGTTCCAGCTCCGTTATCGACCTGGCTGTGGCTGATGTTCCTGCTCCGTTACCGACCTGGCTGTGGCTGACGTTCCTGCTCCGTTACCGACCTGGCTGTGGCTGACGTTCCTGATCGAGGGATCCCTGGTTCCGGTCATCGCTGCCGGTTGCTCATCAGTTCCTGAGTTCCTGTGTTCCAGATCGCCCGACGGCGACATTCTGAACTGTAGTAGTGGGACTCCGTTCATTCACTCTCATTGGCGCTGCACCGTGGCCTTCGTTTACCGAGCTGTTGTATGCTAGCTGAGCTGCCCATCTGTGGCCGTACAGGCCCGATCCAGTTACTGTGTGTGTTGCCTACATTGCAGAGCCGAATACACTTGCCAAGCTTTATTATACGATCAGAGCCGCTTACACTGTCCGAGCTGCGCTTTGTACCTAGTCTGTCCGTGGCTTTAGCAGAGCAGTTTAGTTCCGGTACGTGGGTTACCGTGCATGCACCTCCCGGTGCAGTGGCCTCCGCTTGCTCTCGCTGTATGGTACTGATACGGCACCGGAAGGGTGTCCGGGCGCTAGTCATTGCTCGTGTGTATCTCATTCATCGCATTCCTGTGCATGGCTCGCGGTGGCTGGCATAGTGTTACTCCTGTTGGCACCTAGTGGGTGACCTGGCTCTGATCTCATTTGGCTCACAACAGTACTCCTGTACGTTCAAGGGCTTCACCGCTTCCGTTTACCAGTTCTGCTAGCACTCATCCATTCACTCCTCCTGGAGTTCTACTCAGCTCTGGTTGCTTATGCAGTCTCCTTGGGCGTCCTTTTGTACTGCTATATGAGAGTGATTTGAGCAAGCCTACTACTGATCGTGTATTCTTCCAGAGACTTATTGGTTCAGCTGGGCGTTGTCAGCCTACCATCATTGTTACTGATCAGTGGGTTATTCCTTAACCCTTGTCTATCCTGCTATACAGTATTATTCCATATTTCGTTTATTACTGCTTTATACCAGTCTGTATATGCCTGACCTGGCCCCCAGGCGGCGCTATTCCTGATTTTCAGTTCTAATAAACTGTGTTTTTACTTATACCTTGTCTGAGTGTCAGTAAACCGTAACAGTACAAAAGGGCCATGACCTCTGACGGTAAAGGTGACAGTAATACACAGAACCTCCACTGGAGGATGGATGTGCACGAGCAGCACTTGGACCAGTTGGCACTGGCCATGCAAACATTGCTAGAACGTACGGTACACCTTGAGAAACCTAACCAAAATCCGGTGGTCCCCCCAGTTGTGACACCAGATCACGTTGCTGGTCAAATGGTTGCTGTCTCCAGAAGTTTAACGGTGGCGGCGCCGTTACCATTGAGATACAATGGCGAACCCACCCTGTGTAGAGGGTTTATTAACCAACTTGAGATATTTCTAGAACTCACGCCTCACGCTTTTCTGAACGACCGTAGTAAGGTGGGATTCATGATATCTCTATTAACGGGTAAAGCCCTGGCATGGGCTAGCCCACTATGGGAGAAGGCCAAACCATGTACATCAGATTTTGACGAGTTTGTCAAGCAGTTTCGGAGAGTATTCGAGCTGCCTGGGAGAACCTCCTCTGCTGCCAAAAGATTAATGGAGATTCAGATGGGCGAACGCACCGCAGGCGAGTACGCCATAGAATTTCGGATACTGGCAGCAGAGGTAGGGTGGAATAATGAGGCTCTAGTTGCAGCTTTCTCCCAGGGACTATCAGATGTGATTAAAGATGAAATTGCGGCCAGAGAGGTACCTACCGATTTGGATGATTACATAGATTTCATATTGCTCATTGCGCATACGAGAAAGGCACTTGGCCAAAAGGGCTAGATCCAGAATCCATGGGCACGAAGGCCCTTTAAACCCACCCTCGCCTCCCAATCCTCCTGATCGAGTTACCGAACTGGGGGAACCTATGCAACTCGGGTTCACCAGGCTATCTAAGGAGGAGCGGGCACACCGCAGAAGGCAGGGCCTATGTTTATATTGTGGCAAGAATGGGCACATGCTACGTAATTGTCCGGTACGGCCGGGAAACGCACGCACCTAGGGTACCTTGGGGGACAGGCCCTAGGTGGTGTACAATCGTCCCCAGATCCCTGTTCCAAGAAACCCATCATTTCGGTGTGCTTCCCTGTAGGTGATCAAGCGGTTGAGGCACTAGCATTAATAGATTCTGGTGCTGCAGGCTATTTTATGGACAAGACATTTGCTGAGACGCACAGTATTCCGCTGTCCAAAAAAGATACGCCTTTATCCATTGAAGCCATTGATGGCAGACCGCTAGAACCCACATTCATCACCATGGAAAATACACCTATCTCTATGAATATTGGGGCTCTCCACCAGGAGAGGGTCTGTTTTCAGATTATACATTCACCCCATCATGCGGTCATATTGGGGTTCCCTTGGTTATTTTTACACAACCCCCAATTTGACTGGCAAGCATGTGAGGTCAAGTCGTGGTCTGATTACTGTTCTGGGCATTGTTTGTCGCATCCAATTAAGGTTCTATGTACCTCTCCCTCCGTGCCAACTGATTACAGCAAATTCAGTGACGTATTCAGTAAAGGAGAGGCTAGAGCATTGCCGCAGCATAGGCCGTATGATTACGCTATTGATTTGCCCCCAGGGGTGGTGCCACCGAGGGGCAGGACATACCCGTTGTCCTGTGAGGAGAATCTGGCCATGGAGGAATACATTGAGGATGCCCTCAAGCGAGGGATAATTCGTAAATCTTCATCTCCGGCAGGTGCAGGATTTTTTTTTGTAAAAAAGAAAAATGGCGAATTACGACCCTGTATTGATTATCGAGGACTTAACAAATTGATGCCTAAAAACGCATATCCTATCCCACTCATTACAGAACTGTTTGACAGGTTGAAGGGCTCATCTATATTTACGTGCGGCTTACAACCTGATACGGATAAGGGCCGGGGATGAGTGGAAAACGGCATTCAATACTAGTTCGGGTCATTATGAATATTTGGTCATGCCATTCGGCTTATATAATGCACCTGCCGTGTTTCAAGAACTCATCAATGATATCCTCCGTGACTTATTACAGTCCTGTGTTGTCGTGTACCTCGATGACATATTGATTCACTCTGCCAATTTAACCCAACACATTCTGGATGTGTCTGAAGTCCTGCTACGATTACGCAAGAACAAATTGTTCTATAAATTGGAGAAATGCGAATTTCATTGTTCCAAGGTACCCTTTCTAGGATTCGTCATTTCTAATGATGGCATTGCCATGGATGAGGGTAAATTGGCAGCAGTCCTACAGTGGCCACGACCTAAAGGGTTAAAAGCAATACAAAGGTTTTGGGGTTTTTCCAATTATTACAGGAAATTCATTCAGAATTTTTCCACTATTATCAAACCCCTCTCTGACCTTATGCATAAGGGAGCCAATCCCTCTCAATGGTCTGATGCTGCTGAAAAGGCTTTTGCTACTCTCAAATCTGCATTCACCTCCGCTCCTATCCTTTCCCACTCTAACCCCTCCCTGCCATTTACGTTGGAGGTCGATGCCTCTGAGGTTGGGGTAGGGGCAGTCCTCTCCCAACGTCCGAAAGAAGGGGGCAACCTGAGACCATGCGGGTTCTTTTCTAAAAAGCTATCCAGCGCCCAAAGCCATTACGAAATTGGGGACAGGGAGCTGTTGGCTATAATCTTGGCACTGAAAGAATGGCGACATTTATTGGAGGGCACAAGAACCCCAGTACTAATAGTTACTGACCACAAAAATTTGATTTACCTTTCAGAGGCTAAAAGGTTGTCATCTCGCCAGGCTAGGTGGGCACTGTTTCTGTCAAGGTTTAACTTTATAGTGTCCTACTTGCCTGGATCAAAAAACGTGAGAGCACAGACATTGAGAGGGATGAAACCCCGGTTCCTATTATTCAGCCTGACAGAATTCTGGCCACGATACGTACTAGTATCACTTCGCCATTGGGGGAACAAATATTGGCATCCCAGGCCAGGGCACCTCCGGAAACCCCAGTTGGCAAGTGTTTTGTGGACGAGCCTTTACGGGTACAATTACTTGAATACTATCACTCCTCGAAGGCAGCTGGGCACATTGGCCGAGATCAGCTAGTATGGTCTCTATCACAAATGTTTTGGTGGCCTTCTCTAAGAGCTGACTGTGCGGCATTTACGTCTGCTTGTGCCACATGTGCCCGTAATAAGTCTCCCAGACACCTCCCAGTGGGGTTGCTCCAACCAGTACCTAATGGCGAACGCCCATGGTCACACATCTCCATTGACTTTCTGGGAGAATTGCCATCATCCAAGGGCTATACTTTTATTCTAATGGTGGTGGACAGGTTCTCTAAGATGGCTCATTTCGTGCCCCTCTCTGGTCTCCCTTCGGCCCAGGAATTGGCAACATTCTTTGCCAAAGAGGTATTTCGCTTGCATGGGGTTCCCAGAGTAATAGTATCCGACCGAGGGAGTCAATTCGTCTTGAGATTCTGGAGGGCATTCTGTAGCCAAATGGGCATACAATTGTCCTTTTCCTCCGCCTACCATCCCCAGACCAACGGGGCCGCTGAGCATGCCAATCAGGGACTGGAGCAGTTTTTGCGTTGCTTTGTGACTGATCATCATGACAATTGGGCCGACCTGTTGCTGTGGGCAGAGTTCGCCAGGAACTGTGCGGTCAATTCATCGTCTGGGAGCTCCCCGTTTCTTGTCAACTACGGGTTCCAGCCTTGTTTGCTCCCAGACTCATTTCAGTCACAACAGATTCCGGCTCTGGATGAGCACATTGAGCAACTCCGCTCCACATGGGCACAGGTGCAAAGGTCCCTCAGCCAGTCCTTTCAGCGTCAACAGCGGCATGCTAATCGCAGACGGTTGCCAGCGGTCTCATTTCAGGTTGGGGATAGGGTATGGCTCTCCTCCAGGAATCTAAATTTGCAAGTACCATCCAACAAATTGGCTCCCCGGTTCATTGGTCCGTTTAAGATTATCCGTAAGGTTAACCCCGTGGCATACGCACTAGAACTTCCTGCATCTATGCGCATTCATAATGTGTTCCATGTATCACTACTGAAACCCTTGGTTTGCAACCGTTATACCACCACTCCGGTGGTTCCTGGGCCGGTGGATGTTCAAGGTCAAGAGGAATACGAAGTTCAGAGTATTATTGACTCCAGGAGATTTAGAGGTAAATTCCAATATTTGGTCCACTGGAGAGGCTACGGGCCTGAGGAACGTTCATGGGTGGACCAAAAAGACCTACATGCTCCACGTTTATTACGCAATTTTCACTCTAAATATCCGCACAAACCCAGACCAGCAGGCAGGAGAGGGGGTCTTTGAGAGGGGGGTACTATCACGGTGCCCGTGATTCCCTGTCAGTCACACTGATGATACCTGTGCATTGGTGCAGATGGTTTGGCCCGCCCAGGATGTTCCTTTTTATACTGGGCCTGTAACAGCTGTCTGATGCCCTTTCGTGGTGTTCCTGAAGTTGAGCCTCTTGCTGAGTTACTGTGTTCCTGTGTACCGATCCGGCTCGTCTGACCATTCTCTGTTCCTGCTCTCTGATTGGATTCCTGCGCTGTCTGACTTCCTGCTCCGTTATCGACCTGGCTGTGGCTGACGTTCCAGCTCCGTTATCGACCTGGCTGTGGCTGACGTTCCTGCTCTGTTACCGACCTGGCTGTGGCTGACGTTCCTGCTCCGTTACCGACCTGGCTGTGGCTGACGTTCCTGATCGAGGGATCCCTGGTTCCGGTCATCGCTGCCGGTTGCTCATCAGTTCCTGAGTTCCTGTGTTCCAGATCGCCCGACGGCGACATTCTGAACTGTAGTAGTGGGGCTCCGTTCATTCACTCTCATTGGCGCTGCACCGTGGCCTTCATTTACCGAGCTGTTGTATGCTAGCTGAGCTGCCCATCTGTGGCCGTACAGGCCCGATCCAGTTACTGTGTGTGTTGCCTACATTGCAGAGCCGAATACACTTGCCAAGCTTTATTATACGATCAGAGCCGCTTACACTGTCCGAGCTGCGCTTTGTACCTAGTCTGTCCGTGGCTTTAGCAGAGCAGTTTAGTTACGGTACGTGGGTTACCGTGCATGCACCTCCCGGTGCAGTGGCCTCCGCTTGCTCTCGCTATATGGTACTGATACGGCACCGGAAGGGTGTCCGGGCGCTAGTCATTGCTTGTGTGTATCTCATTCATCGTATTCCTGTGCATGGCTCGCGGTGGCTGGCATAGTGTTACTCCTGTTGGCACCTAGTGGGTGACCTGGCTCTGATCTCATTTGGCTCACAACAGTACTCCTGTACGTTCAAGGGCTTCACCGCTTCCGTTTACCAGTTCTGCTAGCACTCATCCATTCACTCCTCCTGGAGTTCTACTCAGCTCTGGTTGCTTATGCAGTCTCCTTGGGCGTCCTTTTGTACTGCTATATGAGAGTGATTTGAGCAAGCCTACTACTGATCGTGTATTCTCCCAGAGACTTATTGGTTCAGCTGGGCGTTGTCAGCCTACCATCATTGTGACTGATCAGTGGGTTATTCCTTAACCCTTGTCTATCCTGCTATACAGTATTATTCCATATTTCGTTTATTACTGCTTTATACCAGTCTGTATATGCCTGACCTGGCCCCCAGGGGCGCTATTCCTGATTTTCAGTTCTAATAAACTGTGTTTTTACTTATACCTTGTCTGAGTGTCAGTAAACCGTAACACTTAGTTTTAGGGAGTCATTTAGGTAGGACATTTGTTCTCTGTAGTAGGGGAGTCTGGGGGTACAATGGGAAGAAGAAGGGAGGAATGAGGTTGATCCAAAATCCCCCAAAATGTGGTGTGACTGACTGGCATGACATAGGCAGCTGATTTTACTTTTATTGTCTCTGTGCTGGGGAAGTCTGAGGAAAAAAGTTGTTGATTTTGATTTTTAGTTATATATTTTTTGGGGGGACTAAGGGCTCGATTCAAATGTTGGCGTTAAAACCAACGTGAAGAAAAAAACTGCCTTCGCTCGTTAAGCAAGACCAGGTAACGTGAGATTCAAATCTTCCTTACCTAGAAAGCCTAACGAGCGATAACCAACAAAATACACGTTAATCTTAAACCTGCGTCGCATAGAAAATCTTACCTAAAAACACACAATAAAAATGTTACCTAGCACCACAGCCAATCACAGCACTGCAAAGTATCAAGTTCAGTCAGAAAATCCAAAACCCACGTCTCCAGTTCTGAACAGCTTTCTCTGTGCTTCCCTACCCAGCCACTAGGGGAACACAGAGAAGGCTTTCAGCACCATGGACAGCTTTGAATGCCATAGGGATGTGCACTGCTCACCCCTGTGGCATTCAAAGGGTTAAAATCAATAAAACTAGTACACCAAGCACTACACAATGCCCCCTTCCACATCCCCCCCTTAGTATGTCACATATATTGCATATATGGGACATACTAACCCCATCCACATCCACCTCATGGACTTCCATGTAGTGGACAAATCTGCCTTTTATTCCACAATTAACCCTTTGAGTACCAGAGAGGTAGGAAAGCATTGCTTAGCATGTTTCCTACCCCTCTGGTACCCAAAGGGTTAATAGGCAACGTATGGACTACATACCTTGCCTATATATATATATATATGTGTGTTTGTGTGTGTTTTACATTTTTTTTTTAATTAAAATAGTATTATTAGACAGTTTAACTTACATCTCATTCATTGTTAACCCCCTACCTCCTGTGTCCCATTGCTTTTAGTACTTTTGCTCCACTCTCAGTTTGAAGAAGAGTGGAGCAAAAGTACTAATAGCAATGGGACACAGGAGGTAGGGGGTTAACAATGAATGAAATGTAAGTTAAACTGTCTAATAATACTATTTTAATTAAAAAAAAGTGTAAAACACACACACATATATATATATAGGCAAGGTATGTAGTCCATACGTTGCCTATTAACCCTTTGGGTACCAGAGGGGTAGGAAACATGCTAAGCAATGCTTTCCTACCTCTCTGGTACTCAAAGGGTTAATTGTGGAATAAAAGGCAGATTTGTCCACTACATGGAAGTCCATGAGGTGGATGTGGATGGGGTTAGTATGTCCCATATATGCAATATATGTGACATACTAAGGGGGGGATGTGGAAGGGGGCATTGTGTAGTGCTTGGTGTACTAGTTTTATTGATTTTAACCCTTTGAATGCCACAGGGGTGAGCAGTGCACATCCCTATGGCATTCAAAGCTGTCCATGGTGCTGAAAGCCTTCTCTGTGTTCCCCTAGTGGCTGGGTAGGGAAAAGCACAGAGAATGCTGTTCAGAACTGGAGACGTTGGTTTTCTACTCTTACTTGTGGGCTGTACTCCAAAAAAAATAGGCGTTAGATTTCTGGAGAGAAATGTTGCAATTTAACGCGAGTTAGCCCTAACTCCAACATTTGAATAGTTTTTGGCGTTGTTTGTACATTATCCTCTATGGGTGAGATCTTGCTGTTCTGGCGACGGGCGATGTCAGTTTCAGAACTGGTGTCGCTTGTTTCTAGTAGAACATTTGCATTGCTCAATTGACGTTAAAACCAGCGTCTCCAGTTTTTTCTGGCGACGCCAACATTTGGATCGAGCCCTAACTGTGATAAGATATGGCGGACAACTTAAAAAAAAATTAAATTAAATTAAACAAATAAATTTATTAGATGGCTGACTGGAAGCTCTGTGACTGAGGCAGACTTAATAGACAGCAGACGACATGGAGAATTTTGTTGAGGGCCAAGGCAAAACATTCCACTCCATCAGTTGTGTACTGTAGAGAGTGAAAACACACACAGTAGTTCAGTAATGTCTAGCAAATGCACAAGCGGGAGGGGGAAAGGAGTAAGAAGTGCAGGGGCGTGGGAATAAATGTGCTAGAATTAGAGAAACATTTTAGAATAGGAGAAAAATGTGTTGGAATAGGAGAAAAAGGTTTTAGAATAGGAGAATAATGTTTTAGAATAGGAGAAAATGTGTTGTAACAGGAGAAAAATGTGTTGTAATAGGAGAAAAATGTGTTGCTGGAATAGGTGAAAAGGAGGAAAAATTTTGCATTCAAGAAAAGGAGAATACTTTCGTGAAAAAAGAGAAAAATCTTTGGTTTTTCGGGGAAAGTCATGCGGGAAATTTTTTTCACTTTTCGCCCAACCCTACTATAATAATAATAATAATAACTAGTATTTATATAGCGCCTTTCTCCCAGTGGGACTCAAAGCGCTGTCAGCGCACGCTCTCGGAATTAACCAAATCGGCAGCTGAAATAATAGGTGTTATTATTACCCAATCAATGGTACTCATTTATCGACCTCGGAAGGATGAAGGGCTGAGTTGGCCCTGCCGGGATTCGAACCTGCAACCCTGAGGTTGAATAGGCTCCATAGTCAGGGAATTTACCACTGAGCTATCTCACCGGCCTACTTGGCTGAGTGCCTGAAACATGGAAAAAATCAGAAGTCATTCTACTGTACAAGGAGGATCTAAAAAAATTCCAACCAACAGGCTGATTTCCAATGGTCTGCAAGGTTTTCACAAAGTTACTATCAAGGAAAGGTTTCAGTACAATGGACCACATTCAGAAAGTGAAACAAGTTATAAAGTGACATAATGAATATAAACTTCCATTGCATTGACTACGAAAAGGCCTCAGTGAAAAAAGCAAGCAATAATTGATGCCCGATCAACAAAGGAATAGATAGTAGTGATGATCGAGCACCCCAATGCTCTGGTGTTCGGGTGCTCTGGCCGAGCACCCCCGGAGGCTCGAGTGCTCGGCCGAGCACCCGAGCCCCATTGAAGTCAATGGGAGGACTCGAGCATTACACCAGGCACCCCCTGCTCTGATGAGGGGAGGGTGCCTGGTCCATAGGAAAAGGGCAGAAAATGATGGAAACACCACAGAAATGGTTCAGGGACAGCATAGGGAGGATGTCTGGATGCACATTGCCCCTTCCTCAATGCCCCCTTCATCTCCACACTGCCCCTTCATCTCCACAATGCCCCCTTCATCTCCACAATGCCCCTTCCACACTGCCCCTTCCATCTCCACACTGCCCCTTCATCTCCACACTGCCCCTTCCACAATGCCACCTTCTCCACACTGCCCCTTCCATCTCCACACTGCCGCTTCCACACTGCCCCTTCCATCTCCACAATGCCCCCTTCATCTCCATCTCCACGATGCCCCTTCCACAATGCCCCTTCCACAATGCCCCCTTCATCTCCGCAATGCCCCTTCCACAATGCCCCCTTCATCTCCGCAATGCCCCCATCTCCACTTCACCTCCACATTGCACCTTCATCTTCACATTTCCCCTGGTGGTCTAGCGGTGTACTTGACAGATCTGTGCCTCCTTCGGCACAGATCTCTTTGACTGAAGCTCCCGGCGCCGCTGTAGTAATGCAGAGGCTGGGAGATGATGTCATCTCCCAGCGCTCTGTATTACTAGAGCGGCGAGATGAGTGAGAGATCAGGTAAGCTGCGGGCGTGGGGGTTGAATCTCCCGGCCAAATGAGGGGGGCCCGGAAAGCCTCATTCAAGTTGAATGAGGCTTTCCGGGCCCCCCTCATTTGGCCGGGCCCTAGGCAGGCGCCTTGTGCGGGGAGGAGACCTGAACATGGCGGGCGAGCACATGCGGTACTCGTACGAGTACCGCCATGTGCCGAGCAGAGCGATGCTCGAGCCGAACCGAGCTTCGGCCGAGCATGCTCGCTCATCACTAATAGATAGGTCTTACATCAATATCCTGCAATCAATAAATGAAAATGCAACTGCATCAATATTGGTAAACTATGATAAAGTGCAGATCAACATAGTAAAAGGGGTCCGACAAGGAGACATAATTTCCCCAAATCTATTTTCAGATTGTTTAGAAGAAATTTTCCAAAAACTAAATTGAGACAAAAAAAGACTTAAGATAAACAGAGAATACCTACATCACTTTAGTTTTGAGAAGCTATAATCCTGTTAGCTAGTAGTCCTGAATGCATTGAAGAACTATAACAGGAAAGCAAGAATTTTCGTCTGAAGATTAATATCAACAAAACGCAAGTCATGGTTAACAAATTTATCATACCAAGGAAAATCACAGTAGATGGACTAGAACTTCTAGAACTAGAAGAAGTGGACAAGTATGTTTATCTTGGACAGAAAATTTCAATAGATGGAAACACCATTATAGAAAATGAGAAATGAAAAAAACTGGGGGCAAGCATTTGGAAAACTTAGTAGTACTGTCTTTAACACGAGCAAAACATATGTGACCAGTGTGTCCTCCCAGTTCTTATGTATGGCTGTGAAACACGGACACTGAATGTCAAAGCCATAAAAAACTTAAGGTTACACAGACAAGTATGGAGTTGTGAATTCTAAGCATAACAAAGAGAGACCAAAAAACGTGTATGTGAATTTGTCTATGATGTAATTAAAAGAGTAAAGTTCCTGAAATGGAAATGGGCAGAGCACATATCAAGAAGATATGATGGTAGATGGACCAAACAAATTTTGAAATGGATTCCACTTGATACTAGGTGCCAGAGAAGAAGACCAAAGACAAGCAGTGGCGTCTCCAACATTCATATTTGGGGGGGGGGGCACATGGGGGGGCCAGGGACAAAAGTTGGGAGGCAATTATAAAAAATTATATATCATATATATATATATATATATATATATATATACACACATACACACACACACACGCACACACACCAGATTTCTCTCCTGTCACCCAATCTTCCCTGTTTTTCTGTCTACACACTCCTTCCACCCATGTCTCCCCCCAATCAGTTTCTTTTTCCTTGATCTCTCTCTCTTCCTCATCCAGGTCTCACCCTTCTTCCATCCAAAAGTCTGTCACTCCAACTCTTTCGATACTCTAAAATAGGAAGGCACTGGCATAGAGATAATAATGGACCAACAAAATACTTTAAATAGTGCAGTGCTCTCTAAGATTCCAAAAAAAGCTTTACTATAACCAGGAGGAGGCACAGACACCCCCCTAACCAAACAGATGGTGTTATAAATGAGGCACTCATAAGTAGGGGTGGGCGAAAAGTGTGAAAAATTTTCTGCATGACTTTTCGCAAAATATGGACATTTTTCACCTTTTTCGCGAAAGATTTCTCTTTTTCTCCAATGCTAAATTTTCCTCTGTTTCACCTATTCCAGCAAATATTTCTCCTATTCCAACACATTATTCTCCTATTCTAACATATTTTTCACCTATTCAACACATTTTTCTCCTACTCTAACACATATTTCTCCTATTATAACACATTTTAACACATTGTTTTCCTATTCTAACACATTTTGCTCCTATTCTAACATATTTCTCCTATTCCAACACATTTTTCCCTATGTTTAATATGGTGCAACATTTCCCAGCACAATATTACTTCTTCTGAGGGCTGTAGTGGAGAAATAAGTAGCTGGAAGTCAAAAGCTGTGAGTCCTACAGCAATATATACATTGAAAAATGTGTTAGCATGCAGAGTGCCTTTGTTCTTTGCCCACAACACTAACTTCCTGCATAAGTGGCACTTGTACATATTTATGATGCTGTAAAGTGATTAAAAAACAAATAAAGTACAACTTACAATGTGGCAAATGTATATGGTAGTGGTGGTGGTGGACTGGTGTGGCGTGATTGGTGGAACCTTGACAAACTGCATCCACCATGGAAGGAGAGGGATCATCATCATTTATTGTACATGCTGCATCAACGATTGCTGCAGTCAGTTTTTGTACCAACACTTTACTCCCACACCCCTGCAATTTCTCCACCTTTTCCCCACTCACTTGTGCATTTGCTAGACATTACTCAACTACTGTGTGTGTGTTTTTACTCAAAATTGATGGAGTGTGATGTCTTGCCTTGGCCCTCAACAAAATTCTCAATGTCATCTGCTGTCTATCAAGTCTGCTTCAGTTACAGAGTTCCCAGTCAGCTGTCTAATATATTTGTTTAATTATTTATGTTATTTATTTATTTTTAAGTTGTCCAACATATCTAATCACAGTTAGTCCCAAAAACAAAATCAACAACTTCTTTCTCCAGACTTCCTCAGCACAGAAACAATAAAAGTAAAATCAGAAAGCAATTTGGACCCCAGCTGCCTGTGTCTTGCCAGTAAGTCACACCACATTTTGGGGTATTTTGGGTCAACCTCCTTCCTCCCTTTTTATCCCCATTGTTTCCCCTAGACTCCACTACTACAGAAAAAAACATCCTATCTAAATGTTTCCCTAAAACTAAAAACTTAATTTCCCTTTTATTTTCCTATCTTCTTTAGCTCAAAAACATGCTACTCTCTCCTCTCACAAACACAGAATGGCTGCTGTGAGAGCCTGACAGCCTTTTATATGGATGTAGAAAACTTTCATGAGGGGAAGAATTTTTTTTCTACCTATTGATTTTGATGCAACGAGCTATGTGAAAAAAGCAGGAAAAAGCGGAAAAATGTCACTTTTCGCAGGAACGTTTTTGCAAAGAGGAAAGTGCCATTTTTCGCTGATTTCAGTTTGAGGCGAAATTTTTCACCCATCCCTACTCATAAGGTCACAAATATATATATATAAAGTTCTCAATATATTTTATTGGTATCAAAAATTTAGACAATTGTATTAAAATCAGTTAAAACAACAAAAGGGAGGTCTGTGGGTAAAGCCAGAGAATAACTACACATGAGGATAAATATATAATAGGTAATTCCAAAATACAGGCAAACATATAAAGTAACAGATAAGAAATCCTCTAGCTGGATGTATAATCTCCTATAAGCGCACCTGTATTCCATATAGGAAGACATCTGTTTATCAAGCAGTGAAAAAAACATAGAAATGTAAATAACACATAACCCTAATAAAGTGCAAAAAATAGTGAAAGATGATGTCCCATATGATAAAAAGATGTTTCTAATTGTAAGGAATAGATAACTAACAGAATAAATGGTGCAATAAGGTGAAAAGGCTTACACACAGGACCTCTCAGAATTGTCCTCCTAACGCCTATCGGCAACTCATGGCTTCATCAGGGGATACCAGCAGTCTGTATCCCCTGATGAAGCCATGAGATGGCGACACGCATTGAGAGGACAGTTCTGAGAGGTCCTGTTTGTAAGCCTTTTCCCCTTAATGCACCATTTATGCTGTTGGTTATCTATCAAGCCCAGTGTCCACCAGCTCTGACATCAGATGCTGGACTCCCATGGCAACCAGAACAGATATTAGCTTGGGGGGGGACAGGAGGACAGCACACCACTGAGGGAAGAGAAGAAAAAATAGGGAAAGGAAAAAAACCAAGCAAGATTCACAGTAAAAATGTTGAGACATCCCAGCACCAGATAAGTGACAGGTCATACACTGCCCAACAGTGTACTCCTTTGAGTGCAAAACATTGCTTACCCCTCTGCCACTCAAAGGTTTAACCACTTGAAAACTGGAGACATCTCAGTCAAGGTAGAAAGTTCCATTAAAACTAGGATTATCTGGTTCATTGTGGTGCAGTTGGTTTGCTCCAGTTCTTTGTACAGCAACCTCTGAGTTTCAGATATGCCAGGCCTGTCATCCTCCCCATCATGTGACCCTGGTATGTACTTTTCCTGCAGCAGTAAAAGGGGCTCTCCAGCAAGCAAAGAGAAAGATACTCTTGAGATATTATAGCACATCAAGGGTACCTCTAAAAACTAGTCTATTTAGGAGATAAATATAAGTTTGAAGCAGAAGCATGTAAACTAGTGACCTTATCTAGAGCATACCAACAGCAGCATAAGGAAGAAATCCCCTTCAGTGGTGTTGGCTCTCTAGCTGAGAGAACTGTACTTTTAAACTAGTGCAAGATTTAAAAAAAAAAAAAAAAAAAAAGTGGAAATAATAGTGTCGTGCATATCCTTTAACCCTTTGGGATGACAATGCATTAAGTTGCACATTTATTTTCCCTCTTAACCCCTTGAAGTAGTACTTTGCACACACACAAGTTCAGAGTTACTACACTCCACAAGCCTTTCCTCATCTGGTTATGCTATTCTGAAATATTTAAGGAATAGATCCCGGTTAGGGTCGAAATGTTGATTCAATATATCAGCACTTTTTTGCAACTTTCAAGAAGTCCTGCGAGTGCATTTCTTTTCCTATTCTATATATATATATAACTTCCCCAAGAGACCAGCATCCAAGTGGTTTATGCAGGGGTAGTCAGTTGCTGACCTCTAGTTATTAGGAACTACAGCTCCCAATATCCTCAAAGTCATACAGCATGAGCTATCATTTCACCTAAAATTGACTAGTTCTGACCCAGTACTGCCCGTTTAAAGGGATAGTAATGTTTCAAAATAAAAGCAGCTCCAATTAATCTTCATAGTATTTGGCCCATGGAGAGCATTATTTCAATACAGTCACAGTTGTAGTTCAAGAGTAATTGAATGATAACGTATCCCCCTCCTGCCCCTTTTACTTAGTGTAAGCCACCTCCCCTCAGGTGTGGAATCTGGTCTTGAGATCAGACAGCTCACAGCAAGAGACAATCTTCTTACTGTGAGAACAATGAAAATCCTACCCCCTTGACTGGTTTTTCCCTTATGCTGAAGATTGTCCCTCTCTGCAGGCCATCTGGACACCATCTTTCTGTTCTGAGGTGAGCAGTGTTACATCAGTAAAAGGGGCAGGAGGGGGATACTATATCATTCAATTACTCTTGAACTACAACTCTGATGGTATTGAAATAACACTCTCCATGGTCCATATACTGTGAAGATTAACTGGAGCTGCTTTTTTTTTTAAACATTACTATCCCTTTAACCTTTGTCTCCCAAAAGCGTAATGCATTGCAAAGCAATACGTTGCACACCCCTCTGGCATTCAAAGGATTAACTGAGTGTTAGTAAACTGAATGTGGACTGCAGTTTACTTCCTGAACACATTAAACTTTTGTATTGTATTATATTATAATATTATGAATATGAATCTCATATTTCATAAGTCGTTTTCAATTTAAGACAAGCAGATTTATTATTAAGAAATCTTATTATCTCACTTTCAGTCAGCAGGATACTTGCTGTATCAGGTTATCCGTTCTCTGTGGAGGCTCCTTCCCTGTAATTAACGTCTGAAATAACTCTGTACAACTGTATTCTACTTGCTGCTAGTAATTATAAGATGGCAACTCTTCTCAGACTTTTCCAAACACATGGCACTTTGGGAGATTTATTTTTAAGCTTGTGTCTGAAACTGAATATATTCAAATGACTCCAAGCACAAAACAAGATTTAAGCATTGAGAAATGATCCATAGTCATAACATTAACCCCTTCAGTGCCATAGAGGTCGACAATGCATTGGAGACTTCTCTGGCACTGAAAGGGTTAACTGCAATAAACACTATTGAGGCCTTATGCATGAAAGGAAAGAGGAATAATACTGGATCATGCCAGTTGCGCCATGGGAAAGACGTAAAAAGTACCATTAATTTTAATAGGGCTTTTAACCCAAAAAAGGAGAAGGAAGAACACCTAATAATAACCCACAACTTACCTTACTATGGGAAGGAAATCCTATTGGCCCCTATGAATGCTTCCCTTGTGCCGTTAATTGAAGAGATACCTTCACTCAGTCCTGGATGTCATGTCCATGCAGGTAGCCACAGGGGTGGAGATACATTCCAGGTGCCCCAAGTCAAGGCACTGTAGGTGCACTTAGCTCTACCCATGGCCACACACCCTCTTCTCACAGGACACAGCCCCCAGTCTTAGCCAGTATTTCCTGGCACAGAAAATACCCTTGGCTTATAACAAGCAAGGGCAAAGAAAAGCCTTAACCTCTTGGTTGCAAGAGAGATCTCAAATGCATTGCTTTGCAATCAAGAGGTTAACCCTTTGAGTGCCAGACGGGTATGGAACGAAATACAAAGCAATGTGTTCTGTACCCCTCTTGCACTAGGGTTAAATAATAACCTACAAAAGGGTTTTAAAAGGTGTAGGAACAATGAGGTTGGTATGGTCAAACCAACAATTCTGAATGTTGGTGTGGCCAGCACAGCTGAGGCTCCTCATATAATATGGAGCTCTAGGCGGTTACCTAACCTGCCCATTGGGAAATCCATCCCTTGGTAGCCATAACAGTTGCTGGAAGGTTTTTCAAACTGAAACAGGCATTATGAATGCATGAGTCTACTTAAAGGGATAGTAATACTTCGTTTTAACTTTATTTTATTTTGTAGGTATTAAAAAAACATAAAGAATGATATAAGTCTTATCTCTCAAACATTTATGGTTTAAGAGATATTCACAAGCACAGTTTCCCCCTCCCACCCCTTTTTCCTAGTGTAAGCCATCTCTTCTCAGATGTGAATCTGGTTGTAAGACCAGACAGATAACAGCAGGGCACAATCTTCTTTGTATGAAAACAATGAAAGCCCTTCCCCCCTTGACAAGCTTTTCAGCTTTTTCCCTTATCTTAATTGAAGATTGTCCCTCTCTGCAGTCTACCTGGGCACCTCCCTTCTGAGCTGGCTGAACGGGGTGGGGGGTACTTTGCTTGTGAATATCTCTTAAACCATAAAGGTTTGAGAGATAAGACTTATATTGTTCTTCATGTTTTTTTAATGCCTACAAAATAAAATAAAGATAAAACGAAGTATTACTATCCCTTTAAACCCAATTCATACTCCTCTGGTCCTTAACCCTTTGACTGAAAAGGAAGTATGGAATACATCTGCAAAAGTGTGTCCCCACAATGCCAAGGACATATTCTTTATGTTCTCAACATATACTTTCTTCCCCCTCCACAAAGCTTTAATAAAATTAGCCTCAGACCTTGTTGTGGGGAGGCATCAGAATCCTCCAGATGCCCCACCAGCAACTGAATGTCCAGTCAATGAAACTGGGAGATCAATTAAGGTGATCCTGCAGGGGAGAATGAACTTCTTGGTAGGAGTAAGAGGGATCTGCAAAATCCTCCCATGTCAACAATAACAAAACTGGTTTTACCAGTGATGCGGAAGACATTCTCTGATCACATCTTCTCCTACCTAGAAGTTTGTGTAGTGTGGAAGATGTGCTCTTCTACAATGCTGCCTTTTTTAATCGCTCAGCACATGACCAATTACTGGGCAAGGTTATCAATAGCTGGGGGATGGGGCATCTGAATTATGAAATAAGAAGCGAAATAAGTGTGTATGCCTTAGTTGTCCATTGTATTGCTTTGCAGTGTATTGGACACTCCTCTGGAAACAACACATGCAGAGTGCTTTCTCAGCTTTGTTCCATTGTCCCAGTGTACCTCACATCCACTGCTGTGATATCCCAGCCTTTCGCCACAGACCCATACCATTGAGATGAAGAAAAGTGAACTGTGACTTTATTTTATATTTCTGAAAATGTTCCTATTGCTAACATATTCTGGCATATTCTGATTTGAAGTCAGTCTACTTTCAGGAAATACATGTTTTTATATAGTTATTGAGCTGAGATAAAAGCATGTTTCAATACAAGAGCAGTCGGCACTAATCAAGATCAATTAATTATCTCTCAATGCGAACAGGACAAACCACATTAAAGAAATGCTTTCTAAAGAAGACAATTTACACATGCTTTAAAAAGCAAGTTAAGAGTTATAGTTTAGAGATGTAACATATGAATTATTTTCTTTGTGTGCTAGCTGTAAGTATGTGATATTTAAAGCTATATCAGTCTATTTGGTGTGTGTTCCTTTAAGGACAGGCAGCTTGGTTGTAATGACTGATGATGAACTAATTTTCTACCTGCACTTATGCAGTGATAACTTGAAAAACCTAACCTGTTGGTTTGTTCTGGAGAGTAGTGTTGAGAAACACTGCTTTAGTGGGGGATGTACAAAGAGTATGTCACACTACAAAAGGTGCAAAGAACTGTTTCAGTTCTGTGCCTACCTAACGGCTATGTATAAGAATTTTCGCTAGACACAATAGCTACTTTGTGCCACGTGAACTAAGGAGTGGGTAGTGTAGTAGTGTATGGGCATTTCAGGACATGCTGCTCTTTGGCACCCTAGTGCATGCGGTATATTAACTGGGTGCAGATGAAATCAGCACACAATTCTTCCTTTTCCTTACACAAGCAAACCAAAAAACGGTGTGTATAATACAATGTGGATTGATACCCTTTGCATTTTGTCTCTTTAATGCCTGAAGGACCAGAGGGGTGCGCAAAGCAATGTGAAGCAGTGTGCTGCATACCCATCTGATCATTTAGGGGTTAAAGTGGTTCTGTCATGACTATTAATATTCTGGTAAATCATTTTATATGTTCATCAGTTTCAACTTAATACAGCAGAAAGTTGTGTGAATTGTCACATTTACAGTATAAGATAGCATGTCTTTGTGCATACAGGTCTGGAAGAACGCTGACATCTTGCTAACATAAGACATGAACATCACTGTGTTAATCTGCCCACATGCACATTGTGAGCTCATCTATATTGATTATGTGTGCACACGTATCGGATATACTTTCTGTTCTGGTCAGTCTGCTTCATACTGGTTACAATGCTTTCAATACGAAGCGGACTGCCAGTTTTTATGTATTGCGAGTGTGTGAATGCTCTCTCACTGAAGCTCAAGGGAAATGTTGGAGAAGAGAATGAAGGGAGGAGGGATGAACTACAACTGCAGGGCAGTTCTGCATCGGACGTCACAGGTACAACTTCAAATACACATAACTCCTTGAAAATAATGAATTGTATCTAACAAATAACGCTATTCATCTTTATGTGTAAGTATAATTTATACGATCTTTCATTTCTCATTTCCAAATACACTCCCTCTCGCCATCTTCGCTCTGCACACGACCTTCTGCTCTCCACAATTCTTATCACATCCTCCCACTCCCACCTACAGGACTTCTCCTGTGCTGCACCTCAGCTCTGGAATTCACTCCCCCGCCCAGTCAGACTCTCCCCCAGCCTTCAGATCTTCAGGGAAGCCTATCAACTACCTCCATAAATATTATCACTAAGAATCACCCCTTGCCTGGACCACTGCACTCAACAGCACTTCTCACTCCCACCCACTGACTGGCAGTTCATGTGACAGGAGGCACTTAAACCCAATAGCACTTACTCCCTCTGTGTCAATCCTACCTTCCTCTAGACTGTAAGCTCTCACTAGCAGGGCCCTCTGATCCTTCTGTTCTCCACATTTGATTGTAATATTTATACCTCTTTATGTCTATTCCCTATTGTAAAGCGCTGCGAAATTTGTTGGTGCTATATAAATAAAGATTAATAATAATAATGGAAGTAACTTTAAATTAAATGATAGATCCCCTTTAAGAAAATTCTCTTTAATTTCTTCCTAAATTTTGAGAGTAAACTTCTCCCATCTAATTATTAAAAACACAAAAACCAAATAACACTGTGACTCTTTAGGGAATACTGTACATTCCTCAGTTCTCTGATGATTAAGGAACACTGTGCTGAGTCAATTCCATGATACTGTAAATGTTTCTCAATATAATATTTTTAACACTGACAGTTTTATGCAGCACGGTACACAGAATTGTTCAGGAACAGTGAGTTCTTTTCCTGCAGCTTTTACAGCCTACTTTTTGGTTCCTGAGGCACTGACAGATAAATCATACTGTCACTCATTCTTATATTATTAGTTATTAAAGCATCCAATTTACATTATGTTCTTAAGCTGGAAATGTTGAAAGAAAATTAATGTTAAATAGCTAGAATGTTATATAATTATGGTGTAACTTTTTTTTAACCCTTTGAGTGCCAGGGGGTATCCATCACATTGCAAAGTATTGTAATGTAAATTTTAATCCCATAAATCTTCAAATCATTAACCCTTTGAGTGCCAGAGGGGTGCACAATGCATTGCATTCTTTGAGTACCTCTCTGGCACTCAAAGGGTTAAGGATGTAGAGGTCTTTGCTTCGGGAGGCTGTGATTCATAGGTGAGCGGTGCTAAGTTGCAATGTTATAGGTTGATGAAGTGCAGTATTGGCACGGTAGTGTTTTGGTGGTGCCAGTGGTGAAATTATTTGTGATGTACAGAGACAGGGTAGAATTACATGAGACAGGGTGATGATTGAGAGGTACAAGAGACAGAGGTACGGCTGAGACGTACAAATGTTTTTCTGTACTACTAGTTGAGCATTACTTTGACTGTTTATAGGGGTGCTGTTTTGGTGCAATGTAAAGATGTATAGTGTTGCTATAGCAGTAGAAGAGAATTTTAGTGGAATGTTTATTGGTTTCAGAGCAATGACACTGCTCAAAGGATATCTGAAGTGTTGCAGTGTCACTGTATTACCTTTCTGTCCCACAGGGTTTAAATAGAAGCTACAATGTAACTTGTTAGGTTTAATACATCAAGGGGTATATTACCCGTTGTGAATCCGATTTTGCATTTCTGTATTGTTTGGCTTGAACTCCACCTCTTTGTCTTATAGTTCTTTTGCTTCTATCCCATCGATATTCCACTAGTGTACATCACATTATCTGTTGGGATTAAAGCTGTATCCTTTTAAGTAGAAAATCCCTTGTGTTATGTACGATAAAAATATTTATCATCTGATGTTTAATGTGTCATCATATAAAAGTTGTTTATTAAAGTTTTAAAATATTTTTTGGGGGGCTATTGGATAATGACGGCTTGGTCTGTTTGATGATTCCATTAGCCTAACTGTCCGTTATTTGATATAACTAATTTATTCTCGCAAAGAATTATACAGTTAAGTTGAAGACATCACCCTTAATTGGGTTGGTGTGAACCGACTTTGTTGTGGGTTATACGCAAATAGAAGTTGTGAGTACCAGGGAGGTTACATGGACTTGGATGTTTTGAATTACAAAGTAGCGGGTAGGCTGGGAAGAGTTCAAATAGCCGGAAGTCGATATTGTTTCAATCTGATGATCACGACTAAGCATCTCAGATGTGAAATACGTTGATTGGATTGATAAGAACACTGCTCTTAATTCAAGAAGTAAAGTTATTTCTATTGATTTTATTACACTGTTTGGATGACTGAGTTATTAGTGGTGTGGTAAGAAGGTTGATATTGAATCACCATGAGCACCCTGTACACTCAGGACATTAACTGGATAAAAGATTGTGAGACTACAAGAACATAGAGCCATCTCTGACATTCGTATGACAAACGGTTGCAGATATATGTCCCAAAGAAGTTGTACCATAGAAGTCAATGGAGCAAAGACGGTGGCGGCAGGTGGGCTCCCATTTTTAAAGAGGCTGTTACTACAAAATCAGTCATATTTACTAAGGTGACACAGAGACCCAAATACCCAAAAGGGAACATGTGAGGGGGATATAAAAATATGTGTGAAAGTGAAAACAAATCACACAATACCTCTGTACACACCAAACAGAGAAAGCAGCATAAAAAGGGTTAACCCTTATCAAACTGCAGCTCTCCTTAATCCAAAGCCCTATTGGATGAATATATAGTATATGAAATTACCCAACATGATTTCAAGAGCCTGCAAGTCTCAGAACGCCTCTGGATGGAGAGGCACAGGATTGGGACAAATGTGGACCAAGGCACTAAAAGGGTTAGTCACCAGTCTTCTGTCTTCAAGTTTCCATTGTAGCTGAAACCGAATAGAGCCCCATGAGACTCTGCTGGGAGTGAAAACCTGACAGCAAGATTCCCTCACAGGGCTGCAAGGGTCCACACAGCTCTCTGAAACAGAGCAGTTGTCATAGTAACATACATAGTAACATAGTTGATTAAGCTGAAAAAAAGACATGCTTCCATCAAGTCCACCCATGCCATATAACCCCTGTTGATCAAAAGGAAAGCAACCCCCCAAAAAAAAACATTGAAGCAATTTCAAATTAAGCCCCAAGTAGGTAAAATTTTCCTTCCTGACTCCAAATGGCAGTCAGATATTTCCCTGGATCAACAATCTATCTAATTTGAAGCCAAATGTAATAATTCTCAATATTGTTTTGTGCTAGATAGGTATCCATTACTTTTTTAAAGCATTTACAGTATCTGCAACCACAGCATCCTGAGGCAAATAATTCCATAACTTTACCACCCTTACGGTAAAAAAATCCCTGCTTTTGTTTTAGTTGAAAGCGCATTTCCTCTAGTCTTAATGGATGACCTCTTGTTTTTAGCTCAGCTCTTTCAGTAAATAAATAATTGAAGAATTATTTGTATTGACCTTCAATATATTTGTAAATGGTAATTTTTCCTCCATGTACTGCTGTAAAGAGGCCTGTCAGATCAGGGGCTTTTTAATGCATGGGCATAACCTGGGGGTTCCTGTTTTGGGGGCCTCACTTTGGGCTCCCAACAGTTCCAGTTTTGCTGGAAGGCACCAAATTAATTATGTGACCGATGGTCAAGAAGGAATGAGGCTGTTCTGGGTGCACATCTCATCAATGAGAAGGTAAAGAAGGAAGGTTATACTAATCTTAAGTGGATCCTAAATGTTACCCACTGTTTGGAGCTTTAGCTTACTATTTTGTCAGGGGGCCTCAATGGTTCTTAAAACTGTCCTGGGCCAGATTGCTTTAAGAATTTTTCTCAAGTGTGCATGCACATCTTCTTGCTACTGCCAAGTAGAGAAGAATGATTACTTCCCCATAGCTGATATTCAGGGGAGAATGGGATAGGCAGTTACAGAGTATACGCAGAGTCTTTATTTAGATCTGATGGACAAGAGACAGATTTATTCTATATGCTTCAGAGACTTGAATGTTTTGTAAGTAGTGTTTATACCCTGCATTTTTGTATTGTCGGTGAAATGTCCTTATATGCTCCAGCTACAGGTCAACATTCAAACTGTTGACATAATGGAATGGTTTTAATGAAATGCTAGTAATATGTAGGGTTAAAATTAGCTTTTGTTGCAAACAAGAGAGAAACAACAACTTTCCAAAGCATTTAAATAATAAATCAAGCAAAAAACAAATAAATAACTCAGGGCAGTTTTAAGAACCCCTGAGACTCTGGCAGAGCTGTGAATGGAGGACCCCCCCAAATATATATGTTAACTTTAGGATACTTAAAGGGATAGTACTGTTTCGAAATAAAAGCAGCTCCAACTGTCAGAGTTGTAATTCAGGAGTAATTGAATGATAAAGTATCCCCTCCCTCCCCTTTTACCTAGTGTAAGCCACCTCCCCTCAGATGTGGAATCTGTTCTTAAGACCAGACAGCTCACAGCAAGGGACAATCTTCTTACTGTGAGAACAATGGAAACCCTGCCTCCCTTTACAGGTTTTTCAGCTTTTTCCCTTATGCTGAAGATTGTCTCCCTCTGCAAGCCATCTGTACACCACCTTTCTGTTCTGAGGTGTCCAGTGTTACATCAGTAAAAGGGGCAGGAGGGGGATACTTTATCATTCAATTACTCTTGAACTGACAGTACTGAAATAGCACTCTCCATGGCCCAAATACTATGAAAATTAATTGGAGCTGCTTTTATTTTGAAACATTACTAGCCCTTTAAGTTTAGTTGTAGCCTTACTCTTCCTTTCTTCCTGTTTGTGGGAAAAGCTTCCAAAGTCACATGTTGTGCACCCAGAATTGCCTCACTCCTCACTGGCCATAGGTTACTTTCTATACAAATGGGACTGTTGGGAACCTAAGGAGAAGGCCTCTGAGACCTGGGAAACACCCAGGTACGCCCATGCATTAAAATATCCCTAAAATATCTCCAAAACACACACACTATATATATATATATATATATATATATATATATATATATATATATATATATATATATATATATATTACAATGTTCTTTCACAGATGTAATCTTCTGCAGAATGTTTAAATGACAGTGAAAGTCATGTTTTTCTAAGAGATACAAATGTGACCTGCAAGCTTATTGTAAGGGGAGCCTGAAAGTCTGAACAACGGGCCTTATTTTCCTGGAGGAGTAAATCTTAACATTAAGTTCTCATGTCAATTCTCATCAACATCAATGACAAAGTGGAACTGCCACTTTAAAAACTGTTTTGCTTATTAATTAAAACATAAAAGGTTACTCTACATTATGATTTCATTTTTCCCACAAACCACCACAAAGTGTTCTTTGGTCATATGAAATACTGAGAGGTAGGAAAACACTAATTATGGGCAATTTAAATAGATATGATGAATAAGACTAGAAGCGGTGTAGGACTAAAAGCTCTCTTCTTCTCGATTAGAACTCTTATTGCCAAGATGGTTTCCATTGCATTTCAGTGTAATGCTTTAATTACCTTTCTGTACCTTGTTGTGCTAAACAATGTGTGATCTTGGATGTCTACTCTAATAGTGTCTGATGCCGATGTACTAATAATTGAAACAATTTTGGAACAAATCAATTACATCATACATGACAAATTCATGACAGAGAGATCTCTGGAGATCTCTATAGTATTCAAGGGGTTTAAATCCCCATTTACATCAGTGAACATTTTGTGCACCCTATGATGAAATTGGTTTGAATTCTTTAGCCTCTTTGTTGTCCTTACATCATGCATTACATTAAAGAGAAGTAATAGCGTTCTATCCTTGTGCAAGAATAAAATAAAGCAACACAATAAACCAGTATTCAGCGCCACTGACTCAAAAATAAGACTCATGCCAAAGTGAGACGATAGCTGACATTAATTATGGCTTTCCTACTTTCTTTGTTTTGTCCATTGCCTTCAATATGGAGAGATTGAGGTCTTCCAGTGCTGCAAGGACACTTTCATATTCTCCCAAGTGCTGAGAAAAGTAGTCTAAAAAGAAAACAGTGTATCAATTATAGTCTGTTATCCCAGCAAACTAAATAAATACCTTCAGTACCTGAAATATAAATAAAATCAGTGAAACAGACAGAAAAAGGTATTAACCCCTTAAGCACTGGCATGTGCGTGGTCGGCACTTAAGGACCATGGAACATTATTTATTTATTTTTTTTTTTTCTGGATCCGATTCAGGGCTCCCCAAATGGCATGCAGCCGCGTAAGGAGCCCTGAATTCCATGATGTCCCAGGATCATCAATGATCTTTAAGTGCCAGACAGCCGTGATGGGGTTAAGACTATGGGATGTAGTTACATTTCTTAATTTTCAAAGATGTATACAGGGCTGGATTTCCCAGTAGGCAACTCTAAATTTTGAGGGGTGCCTCAGCTGTGTTGGCCACACCCACATTCCAAAATGTGGGTGTGGTCAAAGCAGTCACAGTGTCCCTGCACCAGTTTTATACCTCTTTACAGTCTATTATTTATCCCCATGGATGCTAGAGAGATTTCCAACATATTGTGAATCAGTTCACTGGAGAGTTCTATTTCAACCAATGGGTAAATACTTTTTGCCCTTCCTTGTTATATGTCAAGGGTATTTTCTGTGCCAGGAAATAGTGGATGAGACTGGGGGTGGAGCCATGTAAGGAATGGGGTGTGGCTGTGGGTGGAGTTAAGGACACCTTGGGGGGAGATTCACTAAGTGGTACTAAAGAGGTGATAAAGTGGAGATGACTTCTCCAGTGATATCACTTCTCCAATTCCTATACTATTCTATGGAGCCTATTCACTAAGATATCCAAAGTTGAAGAACTCTTAGTGCATAGGCTTCACAGGATAACATAAATCTATTTCTTCATTTAACCCATAATCACCCATAGTGCCCAATGTGTAGATCCAAAAGGCCTCACGCTTACAAAGCGTATTGAACCTATTGGGTCTATCACTTGGGATACTTTCTATTCCCATCACCTTAAACCCTGCTACTCCTCCATCTTTACATGTTGAGAAATGTAAAGGAACACCGTGATCTCTCCTCCCTCCCTCAATATGGCGTCTATGCTCTCCTATTCCTGTTCCTGTTCCTCTACATTTCTCAACATGTAAAGATGGAGGAGTAGCAGGGTTTAAGGTGATGGGAATAGAAAGTATCCCAAGTGATAGACCCAATAGGTTCAATACACATTGTAAGCGTGAGGCCTTTTGGATCTACACATTGGGCACTATGGGTGATTATGGGTTAAATGAAGAAATAGATTTATGTTTTATTACATCATCATAGTATATAGTGAGATCATATTCTATACACATTTGGTAATGGTAGCATGATAGGATTTTCATATAAATAAACACACATATATATAAATAATACACATATATTACACACTTAATAAATAAAATGTTACACATCCAAAGGGTAATGCGGTTTATAAAGAGATATGATTAAGGGAAGTTATTGTATTATGGGTTTGCTCTCTATTATTATCCTATTTGGGGGAGCACTATAGTGTAGGGTGCTTTAATAGACACATACTGAATAAGGATAAGGATTTAGATACTAAGTGAAGATAACATTATTTATATCATTGTATATGGTTATGAGTAACATCATTTTTGATCAGTGAGATATGACCCCCCTATGGTTTCCACTTAGCTTTGTGCATGGCGCATTATAGCGAATATATATTTGCCATGAGGAAGATTCCATGATTGATATAAGGGGTGTTGAAATAGAAGATAAAGTATGAGATATAACATGCACATAAGCGAAGGGGAAGTGATATGGTGGGCTATATGTGGGTAATAGTTTTTTGATGGAACGGTGCCCTCCGTGACTTCCTTCCATTTGTTCCCCAGCGCTGTATTGTTAAGATCCCTGTCTGCCGTGGGGCCGAAACGGATATGACAAATAACCGGAAGTGGCTTATGGGGCATGCGCAGGAGATGCGTTCCAAGAGTGGAACGCAGTACATGCTTGGTGGAGCGGGTGGAAGAGGAATCAATGAGTAGACGACTGGAAAAAAGCAATTTGGAATGGCGATTGTGAGAAGGTTTTTGTATAAATAAGAGTTACCTAATGGCAAGTATTTTCAATTTAGCAGCTCTTGAGAAAGTGGGTTAGTCCTACGAAACGCGTCGAGTCATTATTTCTGTTGAGTCATTATTTTGTTTTTATCACTTAATGAATGGAATTTTATAATTTATAAAAAATTTTTTTATATAATATTTATATTATATTAATATAATATGCTATAATTTTATATTGTACCTAATGGTCTAAAAGATCATACCCAGAAGATATTTCCCACCTAAGATAGGCATTTTATGTGAATAAGGAGAAGATTTCATGCCTAAAGAAGAAAGATAAAGGATCTATTGGTGGAGGATACCTGGGAGTCCAAGAGGTCATTACCTACCTGGGGTATATACCAGGAGTGCAAGATACACTGAGAGGCAGTATTATCCTCTCGAAAAAGTGAGTACCATCCATATGCACGTGGTGAAGGTGAAGGTTGAATATTGTGAAGATACTACACTTAGAGGAAATTTTTTTGCGCTGTTTTTTGTCTTTGTTTTTATTCTATTTTCTATGCCTGCTCTAGGGATCAGACATTGAAGCAGAATTAATGTCTAAAAGCAAAATAAGTTATATAATTTTGAATAACACATATTTGCTGTTAGCTGTTTGCTGTAAAAAAATATTTTATGTAAGATTTCTACAAATCTAATCCTACAATTGCAGTTTAATGCTTGTGTAGACTGTCAATTTCAGACATCACTTTGGTTAGTTTTTAATACCATTTGAACAAAAAGACAAGAATTAATGCATATTTAATAATATTAGTACCCACTGTAAATGTATTCAGAAAAGCTTTTACCTTATCTATGAAATTTACAAACAATACAGAACTATCATGTTTGAAAACCTATATAGATTGCTATTGCTATGTGCGTTTACAGAATCTGGCCTGAAATTGTGCAGTGGCACTGTTGCTACACCATCCAATGAAGATTTATGGTCAACTGACCATAACATGGTGTAGCAACAGCGCCACTTTACAATTTCAGGCCACTGAGATACTGTACCTAAAACAATCAAGTTTCAGCTGTAATAAGTTTTGAATAAAACACCTCTCAGCAGTGGGAGTTCACTAAAATATATATATATATATATATATATATATATATATTTACATATTAAGTATTACTATCCCTTTAATATGAAAAAAATATCAAACAGTTCTATTTAAATACCATATATTCTTGCATACACACGCAATAATCAATATACAGGCCACACTTCTCTCAAAACTAGTATTAGGGTCTATGTTCAATAAAATACAATTCTGGAGCAAACCAGGGGGACAAATAAAAATTATTAAAATTTTAATCAGAAGGAATTTTATTTCTTTCTTATGGTGCAGTTGGAATTACTTTATGAAATATACCCCTAGATTCCTTGAGTGTATAGGAAACATCATAAAATAGCTTGTTTCTAAGTATTTTGCCATTTACCAAAATAACAACCCAATGGACAGATGCACAAAACATGGTTGTAGTTCTTATTTATAACCAGTCTTGTGCTGCAACTTCACATTTTAAAGGATTTTGCTCCTTAGTATTTGCTTGGGCCTGATCACAGGTACAGAAGACACCCACACTCCCACATTTTCCATATTTCCTACTCCTTAGATGCAGAGTAACCCAAGAGCACAAATAGTAACAATCGTTTTGGCACAATAAGTCCCTTATATAGAGGTGCAAACCAAGAGCAGGCCTGCTTTATGCTTAGAATATGCCTACTATTACCTCTGAAAAGTCTGCACCAGTGTATTAATGTATACATCTCAATGGGTGTTTAGGTACTAGGCATTGAACAGATACCCAATTCATTCATTACCAGCAAGAGGTTCATTCAGTTATGCCCTAGAGAGTCCAAGTGGATTTGCCACCTAGGTGCCCTCTTGCCTGGTGGTATGAACAATGAATTAGATACCACCTATCAAAATAGTACATTGTGATTTTCTTGTAATTATTTTGAATGTTCATTTTTTTATTTCTTAATTTTTGTTGTATTTCCTATAATTAATTGTATATATGTAAACCTACATAGAAAATGGGCTTAAATACAGTAATATTTTATAAAGGGAATCTCCTCTTACTTGCCTCCCTTCACAGATTTGGACTCTATCTCCCACTGGATGTGATTTAGTAGATGAATGGGTTGATCTCCTCTTTGGTATATTTAATACTTTGAGTGCCAGAGGGATATGCCCCTCCTGGCACTCAAGGGGTTAAGTGCAGTGACACATCTGTATTACAAACCCTTATGATGTGACTAAAGTAGGCAGAGAAAAAAAATGTCCTAACGAACCTCATCTCCCTTCAGACAAGCCTCAAAACCTTACATGCACAGGACTCAGACAACCAGTCAATCTAACCTCCAGAGGCAAAGATCCAATGCATCCAATGTCAGAGCAAACAGTGAACTCAGGATGAAGGTCAGCAGAAAGGAGTAGAGAGGTGGATGAGGGTTATGTGAGGAACTGGAGGTAAGAAACTAAACAGTGTTGGGGTAGGCATATGCTGTTTTATCTCAGAGGTTGGATTAACTTCACCTGAGGTTGAGTGAAAAATCTTAATATCTTTAAAGGATCAGCACCTCCTGGTAGAATCCTATTTAGCATACTATGGCTGGAAAATCCTAGTGGTCAGTACGAATTTCAACTTCACTCCTTGGTTTAAGAGGTAACATCTTCAATTCATCCTGGATGGTTTGTTCATGAAGTTGACATGATTCTTGTTTGCAGGACTACTTGACATCAAACTCAGGCTTCAGTTCAAAGAAAAAAAAAACACCAGAATTTCAAATGGACAGATTTGAGGACCAGTCATAGATTCATAGAGATCATTATGATTTTCCAGACAGATGTTATTATTATGAGCTCTTAGAGTTCATTAAAGTAAACTTATAAGCTTTTAAATAAATAAAGCAAATGGTTGTGGCCTCTATCTTTTTCTTCTCTTGGTAAAGCAACATTTCAGTTAAACATCAATTAAGCCTTCATTGTGAGTTTTAAGGTGTTACAGGGTCAAACTGAGTAGATTTTAAGTAAATTAAATCAGGCTGAGAAGTAAAGGGTGGGTTTGATTAATATAGCCTAGAACAGTTCTTTCTGTATTGAACACAACATTATTAATTGCTAGTGTTCAATTAAGTGGCAAAAATAGATCTTTAGTACATGAAGATTAGCTTTTGCTTGCCAGATTGTTTAGGATGTATGAAACATCCGATCTGGGCTGCCAAATTCAGAACGCTATTGGCTGAATTTAAAATATAGCTCTGATTTCTATTTCCTTTCAGAGCAGGGGATAATCACATCTTTAAATGATTATGTTATTAGTAGTTATTTTTGTAGAAGGATGTCTGAAAGTCAATGTACTATAATTAAACTTGCCTTTAATTATAGTTTTATGCAATTTTTATTTAACAAATGCATTTATCAGAAAACAGAAAATGGATTTGAAAATATGTTTTAGTGTATCTTATCCGACTAATTTTGTCAGTTTGCCTTGAGAATATGGTCTTTGCACTTAACCTCTTGAAAGCTTGAGAGATATTCAATGCATTATGGTGTTCTTTTTTGTCAAAGGGATTAAAATAGAGATGAACCAATTGATTCTGTAATTTTTAATATTTGCTGATTTACAAGAACCAAAGCTCATGTCTGGAAACTGATTTCATATACTCTTACTTGCTTACTTCCTTTACAGTGCTTTAGAGACTTTTCTTGCACCCAAGGGGTTAAATATCCTAAAATTGTATGACTCCTCTTTTAATTCAATTTATAGAAGCTTCCCATAAGAACAAAATATGTTGTGCTCCCACCAATGTTCACACAGTAAAAAGATTTTATACCTACAGTAGATTTTTCTCACCCATCTTCACAAAATGCTAAGTGTACACTTCTGTATTGAGCAGACTGCGCCCCAGAACATCAGTGAGATGAGAGCCTGAGGCTTCCAAACTGTGCTGTATGACAACCAGAGTTTCTCTTTGATTGTAGTGGTCCCCTTTTCCATTGGACCCTGGACATGTGTCCATTTTGCCCTATTGTTAAAATGGCCTTGAAACCAGATGCTCAGATGCTGCTTGTCTGAACAAGATAGAGTTGGTTATTGCTACTAAGTCTGTGAACAGGGTAGGACTACTGGTGGTATATGTGTGAGGTGTGTTTGTGAGATATGTGTAAATGTATGAGATGTGTGTGTTTGTTTGTGAAGGTAAAATGCAGAAATTTGTATTAAAAATGATTTCAGACCAACCAAATAATAAAACCTACAATCTGTTCTAAAAAAATGTATCCTGCATTTTAAAAAGAGGTTTGATTTATTATTATTATCTTTCATTTATAGCATGCCAGCATGATCCGGTGCCCTGTATAAGGGTGAAAAAAACTATAAACTGTGTGGCATACATAAACAGACTGATACAGACCTTGAGAGGGGTCTCCTGAGCTCCTCCTGAGAAGAAGAAGATCAATACAACACAAAGTATCAGTATGTGGTAGTGCTTGGCAGTTGAAAAACAGATATTCAAGATGGTTTAAAGTGATTTTAATGTTAAGCCATTTACAAAGCTGATACCTGACTAGATGGGTAAGGCTAAGTGATTTGCAAAATAAACTTATGTAAAGATATTGTTGACATAAGTAAGTGTGGAAGAAAATGACCGAGTTTCATTCCACAAAAATTGATCTTTGGCCTGGAGTAGAGCCTTCATGTGACTTGAACCAACACATTCAACCCACTGTGCATCTCAAACTGCACAATTCATGATACACAGCAAGTTTGGAAAAAATATATAACATTCCCCCATCTCTCCCTCCTGATATGACCACACACACACACATATATTTATATATATATATATATTATATATTTTTTTTTTTTTTTTTTTTGGGATATGAACTAATTAAATGAGACTGGATCAGAGCCCACATATTAATTTAAACATGCACAAGGAAGGGGTATCAGGATCTCAGGATTCCAGGAAGGAAGGCTAATGTGCGCATTTGTGTGTGATGTCAAGGTTCACAGTGTCAGCAATGCCCTATCCTTAAGTCCTTAAAGTGAAAAACAAACCTAAAAAATACCTCCACCAGCACTGCCACCACTATATTAAAAAAAAAAAAGTGCCGTTCTACAGTTTTGGCCAAAAGTTTTGAGAATGACACAAGTATTAGTCTTCACAAAGTTTGCTGCTTCAACGTTCTTAGATATTATTGTCATATGTTACTATGATATACTGAAGTATAATTACAAGTGTTTCATAATTGTCAAAGGCTTTTGTTGACAATTACATTAAGTTGTTGACCCTTCTTTTCCAAGACCTCTGCAATCTGCCCTGGCATGCTGTCAGTTATCTTCTGGGCCACATCCTGAGTGATGGCAGCCCATTCTTGCATAATCAATGCTTGGAGTTTGTCAGAACTTGAGGGTTTTTGTTTGTCCACCCGCTTCTTGAGGATTGACCACAAGTTCTCAATGGGATTAAGGTCTGGGGAGTTTCCTGGCCACGGGCCCAAAATTTTGATATTTTGTTCCCCGAGACACTTAGTTATCATTTTTGCTTTATGGCAAGGTGCTCCATCATTCTGGAAAAGGCATTGATCGCCACCAAACTGTTCTTGGATGGTTGGGAGAAATTGCTCTTGAAGGATGTTGGTACCATTCTTTATTCATGGCTATGTTCTTAGGCAAAATTGTGAGTGAGCCCACTCACTTGGCGGAGGAGCAACCCCACACATGAATGGTCTCAGGATGCTTTACTGTTGGCATGACACAGGACTGATGGTAGTGCTTACCTTGTCTTCTCCAGATAATCTTTTTTCTGGATGCCCCAAACAATCGGAAAGGGGATTCATCAATGAAAATGACTTTACCCCAGTCCTCAGCAGTCCAATCCCTGTACCTTTTGCAGAATATCAGTCTGTCCCTGATGTTTTTCCTGGAGAGAAGAGGCTTGTTTGCTGCCCTTCTTGACACCAGGCCATCCTCCAAAAGTCTTCGCCTCACTGTGCGTGCAGATGCACTCACACCTGTCTGCTACCATTCCTGAGCAAGCTCTGCACTGGTGGCACCCCAATTCCACAGCTCAACTTTAGGAGACAGTCCTGGAGCTTGCTGGACTTCTTGGGTGCCCTGATGCATTCTTCACAACAATTGAACCTTTCTTGTTGATCCGATAAATGGTTGATTTAGGTGCAATCTTATTAGCAGCAATATTCTTGCTTGTGAAGCCCTTTTTGTGCAAAGTAATGATGACAGCACATATTTCCTTGCAGGTAACCATGGTTAACAGAGGAAAAACAATTATTTCAAGCAAACGCTTCTTTTAAAGCTTCCGGTCTGTTATTCTAACTCAATCAGCATAACAGAGTGATCTCCAGCCTTGTCCACATCAACACTATCGCCTGTGTTAAAGAGAGAATCACTGACATGATGTCCTTTTGGGGCAGGGCTGAAATGCAGTGGAAATGTTTTGTTGTGATTAAGTTCATTTTCATGGCAAAGAGGGACTTTGCAATTGATTGCAATTCATCTGATCACTCTTCATAACATTCTGGAGTATATGCAAATTGCCATAATCTAAACTGAGGCAGTAAACGTTGTGAAAATTAATATTTGTGTCAGTCTTAAAACTTTTGGTCAAGACTGTTCACTCTGACTGCCTGTGAAGAGGGGTTACACACATTGTACAGTAATATAATGGGGGGGGGGGGTTGCAAGGGGTATAGGGTTTTTGTTTTGTATATACAGAGCCGGATTAAGACTCCTTTGGGCCCTAGGCAGGCTACCAATTTGGGGCCCCCTTCCCTCAATTCCGCCCCCCCATTAAATGAGACTAGCAAACTATTCACTCATTACATGAGACCAGCAGAGCACATGACCCCATCACATGAGACTAGTAGACCATTATTCTACTTCATGAGAACAGCAGAGTATTAAAGAAGGGAAATAATGGTTGAGGGGAAGAAATTGAAGTGTATGTGGGAATGTTTCTGTGAGAGATAGTGTGCTAGTGTTTGTGAGACAGGGAAAGTGAAAGAGAGAGACTGTGTCACTAAGACTGGAGATTAAAAAAAATATAGTAAATGGAAGAGCAGCTCAAAAACTAAACTGACAGGTATATTTCCCACTAGGAAAGTCATCACACCATACAAGTTAAACACATTTCTGCTTATCCTCTACTCACAGATCTCTCTACATACAGGCCTTTAACTCTTCTTCAGCCAGATCAGCTGAAGCACAGTAGATGCAGTACTACGCCAATGGCAAGACTTGTACACTGTGAACAACCAGCATTCTGTATAGGAGGTATGTTGGGTGCATAACGTTCTCTTTCACATCTGGCAGACAACACACCAATGTGTATTACTTGCTGAAGACTCCCCTCACAGCAATGAACAATTGAACATGAAGGACTAGATCTTCTGGCAGCAAGTTACTAATGTGGCTGACACCAGCACTGCCTGTGCACTAGAGCCTGCTCTGGTAGCTCCACTGTTGGAGTTACTTAACTCTCTGAATGCCAGAGGTTTGTCCAAAGCATTATTCAACCACTGGCACCCTTCTAGTACTCAAAGAGTTAAATGTAATCTTTGGGGATTTATCCTCCCTGTCATCCCAAGTAGCCCCTGCTACAACTAATGCCCTTCATTCTCTTCTTGAGCCACCTTTTGAGTGCCAAAGAGGTGTTTAGTGCATTGGAGGGTAATGCTTTAGATATATCACTGGCATTCTAAAGGTTAATTGTGTGGCAGTACACTATCTTGCATCCTTTACTTCCCAGTCAGTTGAGGGCTATAGAATCGCAAGCTCTTGCATAGTCTCCTGCAAAAGCAGGAGTGCGCACAGATGGTAGGGCCAATGGGCCATCCTGCAGTAGCGGTAGTTGCTCCAGCGTCTACAATACGAGTGCTACTGTACTGTACTGTACTGTACTGTGAAATAGTTGCAAGTAAATATATAAGTGGAGGAAATACAAAAAAATAAATGTACTTATCCATAAAGTCGAAGATCTTCACCTATGAGTCACTCTACACACCAACCATCCCAATGCGTATCACCTGTAAAACAGGCTTCGTCAACTTTATGGATAAGTACATTTCGTTTTTTGCCTTTCCTCCACTTATATATTTATTTGCAACTTCTATTTAGTTACTATTGTTCTCCTCCGGTTCGCTTTACCATAGGAGATTCGGATTTGAACATCTTTATATCTTTAGTGGGGTTTGATATTTTACTCGTTGTATCCATCTACACTTCAGTAGTAGCTTTACACAACATTCTATTGTCAGCAGTGCTTTGTGCATATTTTAATAGGCATCTTTATTTTCTGACATTGAATGGTGATGTTTTATTTTGGCTATTCTACTGTGTATATTTTCAATATTTGTGATGAGTTTCACTCTCCATGTTTTTAACTGCAGGAGTTAAAGTTCATCACTGATGGTAAACAGTCCCATATGTGAAGGTACTGGAATGATACTTTAACAAGCCAAGGTCAGCAACCATATGTGAGCTATCAGTCCAACTAGGTAGAAAGAGCATTACTGGAGCAATCACGAAGGCACACTATTGCAACCGGTATGACAGTAACAGAGGACTGTGCCAGAGGCGCTCTGCCGGAGCAGTAACTGAGACACACTTGGCAATCTGCCGGAGCAGAGGAGTAGGACAAGCCAATGGCAACCTGATGTGAGAATGTCGCCAAGGTGACAAGGACAAGGGAAGCATTAACGTCGATCAAGCCGGGTCGGTGCACAGGAACATGAATGTCAGCCAGGCCGGGTCAGAACACAGGAGCAGGAACGTTAGCTGGTCCGGGTCGGTACACAGGAGCAGGAACGTCAGCCAGGCCGGGTCGATACACAGGAACAGATGTTGAAGAGAAGTTAGGCAATCCGGGTCGGTACACAGGAGCAGGAACTGGAGAGTAGTCAGTACCAAGTCGGTACACTGGGAACTCTGAGCAGTAGTTAGCACTGGTACAGGAACACCACAAAAGGGCACTGAGTGGGTGCAGGAGCCCAGTATATAAAGGCCATACTGGGCGGGCTCAACACAAGGCAACCAATAAGAGCATTACACAGGATAACTGACAGGAAAACATAAACAAGGGAGCATGGGCACCGTGATACAATCGTGGTGTATCGATAGTCTCAGTTTGGCTTATGTTGCTCCTTACGGTGCTAAGCACTGGGTCACGTTGTCCTTGCAGTCTCTGGTGAGCGTTCACTGTATCGTTGGCAGCCACCTTCCTATGGTGCCTTGTAGCCAGTTCTATTCTGGCTTCACCTGTTCCTTGTGATTCCGGTCGCTATTGTTACTCTCTGCGTAGAGAGCTACCTTGGGCCTTCCACTATTAGGGCCAACGACTGTCCTTGGCCTAATAAGTATCATTCTGTCATAATTACACTGTATGAGATTTACCTGACCTGTGTCAATACTGTATATTATATCTACATACTGGACCCGTGGGGGTTAATCATATAATTGTAACCTGTCCTGTGTCAGTTTACCATTTATCTGTATGCTGGACCCGCAAGGGTTACTGTTATTCCTTGTGTGCTAATAAAACTGTGTTTTACCAAAAAACTTCCGTTTCTGAGTGTACTAATCCCTAACAGTGAGGTGTTGACTGAAGCAAGTGTGAATGTGGAGGAGGATGCTTGGGGACACTAAGGATCAGGTAGTGGATCAGGAAGGCTATTATTCCCCCTGGTTTTCCCTGACTGATCCTGCTGATGGGAAGTGGTGGTTGTTGCCTTACTGAGTTTGCAGCTTCAAGGGCCTCACTGTTATAATTCTGAAATGTTTTCAGCTCTCCAAGATGATTCTAAAGCATAGTTTTTTAAAATGCAATATAAGATGGAGATCAGAATCTCACCCTCAGACAGAATGGGATTTTGGCCACAAATTAAGTTTTCTGTTGAGACAAACAGCTGACCTGTAGATTGTTGGCTAGCTGAATTGTATCTAGGCCCATATTAGAAGGTTGCCTACCTATAAGTCAAGATTTCAAGCAGACTTATTAAACTTGTGTTGGTGGAGTTTATGTAGATGAGGATGTACAGGCAATCTGCAAAGCTGAACTTCCATGTCTGTTATGATTTAGAAGCTCTTATCCCTGATGTTGTAGTAATATCTGTTAGGCTGAATCTTGATTTCTAAAATGGAGACAATTGGCGCTGCTTTGCTTGGGAGTACCCTCACTAGTTAATTTGTATGTTAGAGTCCTTGAAGATCTGGATGATCATGGAGGTTGTTCACTAAGGCGTGATAAAGTGGAGATGACTTCTCCAGTGATATCACTTATCCAGTCTCTGTTATTCTTTGGAGCCTATGCACTAAGATCTCCAAAACTTAAGACATGTTAGTACATTGGCTCCACAAAATAACATAGGAATTGGAGAAGTGATATCACCTAACATAATACAGGATTCAGTAGCTCTAACCCCCAGTTCACAGACCGTACTTCTTTAAATGCAATAACCAGTGCTAATCCACAAACTTCAATGTTGCAACACCGCTTGTCATTAAGTATCACAATGGAACAACAGCACGGGTGTGTAAAGATAAGCTTTCCCATTAGCTTAACAGGACATACTTGTATAACGTCAAAAAACCACACTTCCAGTTCCATGTCCACATGAATAAAAAACAACTTTATTCTTGATAGATATTAAAAACATAGAGTGTACCTCCAATATGTATATATATATCTCAATTTCTTCCACCACATGGAGAGACTCAAATCTGGGGGTTCTGCATCAGTAGATGTTACTATGTATCTTTTACATCGATCAATGTGCTTCGCGCGGTATGCGTTTACTCATGATGCAAGACACCGACAACAGCAAGAGCTCCAAACTTTATAACCCCATTAACCAATCACCGCAGTCAAGGACAAGAGGACACAAACGGAAGGGATGCGTATAAAGTAACAGTTAGGAAACTCCTATAATGTGAAATACCCATTGATTAACCAGTGACAGTGAGGTCCACCTCTAAATTAACCCTATAATAACCTTAAAAAGAAAATCCCTAAAGTATTCTAAAAATACTAATCCCTAAAATGTTATATAAAAAATGATAATAGCAGTTAAATAAGAGCTATTAAAAAAATCAAAACCTATTATACCAAGTGTGTGTGAATGAACCACCTAAAGATATATACAACCATAGAAGACTAAAACAACCCACAGCCACGCTTTCTAATATTAATAAAAAAAAATTATATTTTAAAGACTATGTGTGACTTGTGTATTAATTCAAAATTATCATAACCACTCCCCTATACATATGACATGATACTTAAAGTACCCAAGATAGAATAAAAAATTAAATATGCATCCAAGTTGCCCCAAACTACGGGATTATAACATTCATAAAACTGAACCACATGGGACAGCCAGTCTCTATGTTATTCTTTGGAGCCTATGCACTAAGATCTCCAAAACTTAAGAAATGTTAGTGCATTGGCTCCACAAAATAACATAGGAATTGGAGAAGTGATATCACCTCCACTTATCACCTCTTTATCACACCATAATGAATGACCACTGATGTGTTTTGTCTTGATGAAGACATCTTTATATACTTGAATATATATTTTAGGCTAATCTATACCGAGTCTATATTGTGCTACTTTATTCCATTATAATCAATCTACTTTTCCTACAAGTTTTTCCATCTACTGCTTTTTCTTATATATCAATTTGGTTTACTACAGCAATAACCTTCTTTAATCATATACGTATTCTTAAGCCCCACTACGTCAAGAAATTCCCAGTCAAAGAGGTCGGTATTAATATGCGTACACATGAATGATCTGGAGAAGCTGGTTATACTGAACTGGTTGGAAAGTTTGTTCATAAATTAAAGCTGGAATTGGCAGTCATATGCTTGCAGCGTGATGAGCTTTTGCTCACTCATTCAGTTAACTCAGGATGAAAGTCCTTTATTTTTCAATAACTAGTAGAAGAGCAGATGATGTTTCTGGCTTATCTAATTGCCAGAAGCTACCTCAAAACAGGTTATATAAAATGATATCATATGCTAAATAGAGTAACTGAAATCCCACGATGTGGGGCTTTCCTCATAGTGGGAGGATCAGGAAAAGTAGTAATGGTGTTTCCCTTTCTGTACCTAATTAAGTACTGGTAAAAAGATTTATGGAGCTTGGCAAATGAGACCTGCAGCGAACAGAAATATTGAACTGTTAGTGAGGGAAATTGAGCCGAAGGGGAGAGAAGACGTGGGCAGGTTTTGGTAGGATAATGAGGACAGGGGGTGCAGAAAAAGAGAGTCAAGGAGAGTGAACTAAATCTGAGTGAGAGAGAAAAGAAGAAAAAGTGAGCAAAAAAGACAAAGAGAATAAATATTGAGCCCAAGCAAAATAAAGGGGGGTAGAAAGAGAACGGGCCGTAGAAAAATAGATCAAGGGTGGAGACAGAGTAGAGAGATTAAAGAGCAGAGGATGAGGCATCAGTAAGGGATGGAAAGAGAAGGGAGAAGAGCAGTGGATGAGGCAAGAGAGCATAGTGAGAAGTGAAAATAAGGGAGATGAGGACAGAAGTGGGATGAAGAGAATAAATCAGTGGATTGATATGTTGAGATGGAAAGAAAGGGGTTACAAAGTCTTCCATAATGGGAGTCCTCATGGAGCTAGTGTGTTTTCCAGAGTCAAACGTTTTCAACAAAATGCACTAAAAGGCAAACTAGCTAGCATCATATTGGCAGATCTGCTCCCACTATAACCGGGGCTACATTGTGAGCCCAGATTGGCCAATGGGTAGGCACAGTGGAGGTCTGATAAGAGACCCTTAGTGCACATTCATTAGTCCAGAGAGAAGAGGTTGAACTTCAAAACTAAAGTCTTACATTTCAGTCTGTGTCTTGCGCCATTAGGGTTACCCATAGACCAACTGCATTGTGTTTAAACCTCTGAGTGCCAGAGGGGTACATAATGCATTGTATTATGTACCCTGCCCTGGTGCTCAAAGGGTTAAAGACCATAACAGATGGGCTATGAGGGCTGCTCATTCAACAAGCAAAGACTGTGGCTAAGAGCCACATAACTCTGGGTGGTGCTCCAGCAGAACAAATTTCTTATAGTAAACAGCTCCAAGACAACTTCTATGTTTGCTCCCATAGTTGGGCCGCAATATGGCACTTTTGCTTGTTACCTGCACAGTATCCTTATTAGTTATGCTCGGGGGACAGACGTACTGTTCTCGGTGTTATAGTATGTGTGTGTGTTCTGTCTAGATTCATTCATAGCACAGTGTGTAGTTATATTGTTTTAGCACAGAAACTAAAAAGCATAAAGAGATACACTGTGCTACCAACATAAACAGCTTAATTTATCAAAAACAATATATAGTCAGTTTTTAAGTTTCTTCAAAATTAACCAGACTTATATTAGGGTGGCAGGTTCATTTTACATTTATTTAGCCTCAATGCATTATCATATTCAGAACACTGCAGCATAGGGACAATGAACTTTTCATGTAAATTATATTTTATCCCTTGAATACTAAAGAGGTGTCCAATGCATTGCTTTTTGGTACACTGGAGACATCTATAGAATTAAAGCGATTAAAAGAAAACCTTATACCTCTGCCATACCAGCAGCCAATTTAGAGGAGAAGAGATCTTTGCACAGAAGTCCTCATTCCCACTATTGGATCTGACAGCTGTCATTTTTATTAAAACAAACCAAGAATATCTGCTTGATACTGGGTTTCATTTTTGTCACATTTATGCAATTAGTTGAATGTTAATTATTATTTAATTTCTCTTTAAATTTATATATTTATACAAATAGCAAAATGATCTTACCATAGAGTTCTTCTGTGTCCAGGTTGCTGAAAAAAAACAAAATAAAATCATAAAACTTACCAACATTAGCAAATTAAAATTGAACATTAATTTAAAAAGATAATTAAACCAATGCATGTCAATCCCTTTGAATGCCAGAAGGGTTAAACCAATCAATGTCAGAGATGTCACAAATTACCTACTGTAGCATAGACACACTCAACAGCAGCAAGCCATTCTCATTATAGGGGACTTTAAAGGAACAATACAGTTTTTTAATTAAACATATATTATAGGGCATCTCCTGAGATAATGCAATTTAAACATTTTTTTCCATTATCAGTGCCCTCTAATGGCCATATTTAACATAATTATTCTGTTCCATTCTATGGGACAGGTTATTATTATTACTATTCTTCATTTATATAGCGCCAAGTAATTCTGCAGCGCCGTACAATAGGGAATAGACATACAGAGGTACTAAATAGTACAATCAACTGTGGAGAACAGAAGAATCAGAGGGCCCTGCTCCTGACAGCATACAGTCTAGAGGAAGGTAGGTTTGACACAGAAGGAGTAAGTGCTATTGGGTGTAAGTGCCTCCTGCCACATGAACTGCCAGTCAGTGGGTGGGAGTGAGAAGTGCTGTTGAGGTGAGGTGAGTCACTGACAACAGGTGAGGTGAGTCACTGACAACAGTACTCCATATGATGTTGTGGCCAAAGGTTTATCACATCTTGTCAGATTGAACTCTCAGGAAGTACAGTAATAAAGCTATTGCTCCCTGGCAATTTGAATGGTTATAAGTTCTATATAAAACAACTGTCAGCATTGGGAGTATGCTTGTTTTACCTAGCATGCTAAGCCCTATAAAATATAAGTTCTATTAAAAAGTGTACTGCTCATTTAAAGCACTAAAACCTAAAATGGTATGGAGTTATACATACTTAAATACCTTATACACAATGCTAGCCTCTGTAACAAGCCTCTACTCATCTACTCATACATATGTTCTCCGGGGGATCCTATTTCTGCTTGTTCCAAGTCTCCAAGGCTTCCATTACCATAGCAATCTTGATTGGTTGTCTAAAAAGTGATTGCTATGGATTGTAATATTTAAAATAAAAAAAATAAATAAATAAAAAAAAAATAATTATATTTATATACATATAGATATGTTTAAAACAAGGGCACTCACAACACTGAAAGGTGTGTAAATTAAGAGTTACTACAGCGCAAATGTGAATTTTTAAGGTGCAGCATCACAGTGGCCTGAAATTGTACAGTGGCGCTGTTGCTACACCATCCTATAAAGATTTATGGTTAACGGACCAGAGCTGTACATAGGATTGTGTAGCAATAGGGTGACCTTACAATTTCAGGCCACTCTAATACTGCACCTAAAAATATCAAGTTTGAGCTGTAACAACTTTTGAATAAAACATATTTCAGCAGTGGATGTAGCATTGTTTTACTCAGGGGGATAAATCCTACAAAATATTATGTTATATATATTTACATTTTATGACATACTATCACTTTAAATGGCCTGAGATAAGCCAACAACCTTTCTGACTAGCAGAGCAGCAGGTGCTAAAATCAGTACATTAAGAGTATATCTCAGCACATTTAACAAAAATGTTTTTACAGGAACAACTACATTAAAAGGTTAGGGTTAGATTTAGGGATCTAACATAATAACCCTTTCAGTACCAGAGGGGTACGCAACTCATTTCTTTTCAATGTGTTGCGTACCCCTCTGGCACTGAAAGGGTTAACACATTTTATTGAAGCTAGCTGAAAGTAAATGATATTTAAAATTAAATAACCCAGTCATATATTCTTTACCATTCTCACCTATCAACCATAAAAATAACAATCAATACAGTGCCCCATAGCAATATCCCATAGCAATGGCTTCTTTGTTGGATGGGCCACCACCCTGATTACTCAAAACAAAGATAATTCTGAAATACAACCGTGCATGGAACAGTCTCTGTCACCTGCTACCTGGTCTAATGATGCTAATGAATTAATTTTCATGCTGAATATAACAAAGCAAATTATATGATCATCTCCTCAACCCAAAAATGAAATCGCAATCTCGCCCTGACCAACTACCAGCAATGTTATTGAAGCTCAGTGCCTTGGTCAAGGCCCAACCTATTGCATCTTTAATTATTGCCTCCTTGTCATCTGGATATGCCCAAAGCCTGGAAAGTGGCTAAAGTTGTGCCTATCCACAAATGTGGGGATAAAATGTAGTATCAAATTACAGACCAATATCCCTGCTCCCCACATTATCTATAATCCTAGAGAAATGTGTCCACGTGCAACTATTTATGTATTACTGACAGACCAGTTTTTTCACCCCCATTCAATCAGGCTTTCGTCCACATCACTCAACTGTCACTGCGCTCCTAAAAGTATGCAATTATATCTACACTGGCGTGGAAAATGGTGAACTCACTTGAGCAATTTTCCTAGATTTTGCAAAGGTCTTTGATACAGTAGACCATAATATTCTTATAAGCAAAATTCAAATCTCAGTATTGTGTAATAATTCTGTAAACTGGTTCTGATCCTATTTGTGAGACAGAATGCAGTATGTGTCAGTTGCTGACAATAACTCCCTTCCACTCAAAGTAACAAGTGGGGGTCCCCAAGGCTCCATTCTTGGCCCTGTATTATTTTTATAAATGATCTGCCCACAGTTTGCAAAGCATCTTCTGTGCACATGTATGCAGATGACACCATAATCTATACTAAAAACTCAAATTTATTACAACTTGAGGCCATAGTACAACATGATTTCTCCAAAGTTGAAAGATGGATAGTAAAGAACAAACTGTTCTTAAACACTGACAAAATGGTCACAATGGTATTTAGTACCAAGCACAAACTGCATAATTTCTATAATATCCACCTATCCACTGTAACAGAGTCTAATCATGACTTGGCCTCAGCGGACTCCTACAAATCTCTTGGTATGTGGCTTGACCCCAACCTCACTTTTAGTTTTCATATTGATAAATTAACATGCAATTTTTTTTCCTAAAATAAGCACTCTCTTTAGAAACAAATCTTGTTTAAGTCCACTGGTGAGAAAATGTATTGTACAACAGATGTTGCTTCCAGTCATAGACTATGGTGACATAGTATATGCTCCAGCACCACAAATCCATCTTAGTAAACTTGACACTCTGTATTATGCAGCTTTATCCTCCAAAGATATTACACTACCCATCACTGTGATATGCTTAAAGAACTAAATTGATTAACACTCAAATCTAGACACTCCCTTCACCTTTCTTGCTTAGTACACAACCAGTTCTATGGAAAACTACCAGACTACCTGAGCAGTACGCTCACTCCAGCTTTCCATACTAACAATAACCTCAGCTCCACTGCTAACAACTCACTGCGTATACAACACAGGAAAGAAGCCAGACGATCTGCCTTCTCCTTCAGCGCACCAAAGACCTGGAATAACCTGCCTGAAATAATCAGATATTCTCCCAGTCTAAAATTCTTAAAAATAAAAATTATTTTTTATATCTAAAAATAGCATGTAATGGTATATATTTCTTTAATATGTATGTATGTATATTTATATGTATATGCAGGGCTTAAAAGTTGAAGTCATTTGCTACTAGCCAGACCTGAAAAGTTACCCGCCACTGCAAGCCATAGCATACCCACCAGGGCTGAACTTCTACTCGCCAGGGCTAAATTTTCACTTTGGCGAGTGGAAATTTTGAGCCCTAGTATATGTATATATAATTATTCTCTATTTTTGTAAATATGTAGCCCGTTACTGAAAACTATCCAGGACATACTTGAAAACAAGAGAAATCTCAATGTATTCTTCCTGGTAAAACATTTTCTTAATAAATAAATAAATAAATAAATAAATAAATAAATAAATCATATTATAGGGGTTAGTGTACCTTTAAAGCTTTGTCTCTATAACATGATGAGGCAAATAAAACCAGATGAGGCTTCTGTGCGACTTGTAACCACCTCTTGGTTTGCCTTGACTGTGACATACTGTACAATTGTTCCAGTGTACCATAGACATGTAATTTAATAAAAAGACTGTTCACAATTGATACTTTCTTTTTAATATAAATTCTGCCTTTGAAAAATATAAGTAACCTGGCTTTATTTGTCCTGATTTAATATACCTTACTGAATGTTGGTGCAACTGAAATGAGTTCAAGCCCCAGCAGAATCTGATTGGCTGTGTTACAAATAGAGCTAGAACTCTATAAACCTGTCATCCTTTCATGTATAAGTCATGGACCAATGATCTGCCTTTTCTGGATCTCAGTTCATTTATACTGTATTGCATTGCTAATAATGATATGAACACTTGAATGCATTCCCTATTAATACAGAGTCTCAAACACAATATAGTTAGTTAAAGGGATAGTAATGTTTCACAAAAACAGCAGCTCCAATTAATCTTCATAGTATTTGAGCCATAGAGTGTGTTATTTCAATACTGTCAGAGTTGTAGTTCAAGAGTAATTGAATGATAAAGTATCCCTCTCCAGCCCCTTTTACCTTGTGTAACACTGCTCACCTCAGATGTGGAATCTGGTTGCTTGATCAGACGGATAACAGCATGGGACAATCTTCTTACTGTGAGAACAATGAAAACCCTGCCCCCCTTGACAAGTTTTCAGCTTTTTCCCTTATCTTAATTGAAAATTGTCCCTCTCTGCAATCTACCTGGACACTCCCTGCTGCTCTAAGCTGAGCAGTGTTACATCAGTAGAAGGGTCGGGAGTGGGATACTTTATCAATCAATTACTCTTGAACTACAACTCTGACAGAACTGAAATAACACTCTCCAAGGCCCAAATAATATGATGATTAATTAGAGCTGCTTTTTAGACTTGTGCACGGGCAAAATTTTCGGTAAAATTCGAATTCGGACAAATTTTTTTTTTTCTAATTCGGATGATCCTAATTTCGGACCGGGCCTATTCGATTCGGACGAAATTCTGATCCATTCCGAACTATTCGGCCGAATTTAACACGGGTTAAATTATAGCAGTGCGCCTCCGTGCACGCTGCTATCATTCTTTGCAGACAGGGTGTGCATTTAGAAAAAGATCCATCCCAAAAACGGACATTGTCGTACATTGCCAGTCTGTGCATGTCACCTCTACTCCAGCATGGGATGCCAGTCACAATGCAAACGTCGAACATCGAGAACCCATGCCTGTCATTCAATTTAGCATGTTCGAACATTGAAACCCCATGCCTGTCCTTCAATATAGCATATGTTCGAACATCGAAACCCCATGCCTGTCCTTCAATATAGCATATGCTCGAACATCGAAAACCTATGCCTGTCACATCCTACTCAACATAAGTGGTCGACTCGAACATGGACAAACTACATGTCACATTCTATGTTAGTACATGGGTAAAGATTAAGGTTTCATTTTCTGGTACCAGCCACCTACCCTACTGTCCCTCTTTAGTACCCAAATTCCTCTCTCTCGTTTTCCTATCCTGATTTCCCCTCATATCAGATAACTCTATGTGTATATACATTGTAGTGTTTCATACTACATCGAGAATAAACATCAGTGATTGTAATGTGATAGATGTAATGTGTTAAAAAGAAAAATTGAGACATTCTGTTGTGAACAAACTGCAACACAGGAGAGAAATAAAAAAAATGCTTGACATCTATTCTGAAGAGGGGTCCACAGCATTGTCTTAGTATAGCAATATCACCGTTTTCCGTGCGTGTGCAATACAGGGCTCTACGGTAATTGCTGGGCATTTCCCAACGTCATAATCAGGGGATGATGGGAGTTGTATTCTAACTACTGTTAGGAAACACATAAGTGATGCACATTCATCTCCCACCTAGAAATTATTTACACACGAGGCAACTCCCCCAAGTAATACCTAGCCCCATTCCAAGTGAAAGGACTTCCAGAAAGGCTTCAGATCTCTTAGTGACTCACCTATTATTGCCAGTCAGCGGGACCCGGAGAGTAGGAGGGGGTGATGCTATGGCTGCAGATTAAGTCTGGCATGGTGCTCTTAGTTGGTCACTCATCACAATGTTGAAGCTCAGCCCGGCCAGCACCTTCTGGGTGGAGACACCTCACAGCAATCCTGTTCAGGACACATCATGCACTGTTGTGCACTCATACTAGGGATCCCAAATGTTTAGACTCATTTCGTACAGGGGGCACCCTCCTGTATTTGTAAAACCTCTCTAGCAAATCTGGGACAGTAGACCTATTTACTCAAGCCTTGACTTTAGGTGGGCGATAAACAATACAAAATAGGCATAATGTTTCACTATCACATAATTCACGTCACTGAAGCAGCCAGCAGGCATCGCCACTGAGTGAGCATAGGGCTGCCCGGCTGCTGACAGTTACACTGATGGGACACCCTGCAACACAGAACTGGCGGAAGAGCACAAAATAAACATGCTATGGGACGGCAAATTGCCACCCCTGTCAAAGTGCCGCCTGGGTCCATGGACCCACTGGGACCCGTGTAAGGGCCGGCCCTGTATTCGAACAAGTACCTAATTTTTTTTATATTTTGCACAGGAACAAATATTACTTGCTCTTGCAGTGGCAATAACTGGAACTAATGCTGGCTGCCTACCTAAGCCTAGCCTAATGCTACCTGCCTGCCTACACAAAAACTGTACACTCTCTAATCTCTTCTCTGTCTGAGCTCCAACAACGCAATGAGGAAATGCAGGCTCTCTGTCTGTGTGACTGTGTCATTAGTCCAACCCCCATCATGAAACGAAGAAGGCTATTCGAATACAGACAAAAGAGGGAAGTAGTGCATGAAACGGAGAATGGAATTGGACTAGAGACATGGAGGGAAAATTATGGAGGGAAAGTAATTGAGCGCGCACAGGAAGTACAAAAAAGTCCTGGTCAAAAGTAGTCAAAACTTTTGGAAATGTGTCGATTGCCGAAACTTCCGAATGACCCCATTTTCGATGAAATACGAATGTCTCCGAATGAATTTGCACATGTCTACTGCTTTTATTATGAAACATTCCTATCCCTTTAACCTTGAAATCTAGATTGATCTCCAATGGATTGCTTAGCATTGAACACACAATGAGTTTTAGGGTGTTGATGGTAACTTTGCTGTGAACCTGGAATATTCAAGTGATTTAATTAATGTGGGCATGGTAGGTAGTGTAGGAATAGAATTCTATCCAAAAACAGGAGCTAGAATCGATTTTGTAGCTAATTTACTAAACTGCTTACACAGAAAATCCTTTCCTTAATGTGCATTTGTTCCTGTCTCTTTCCCTTACCTGGGAACTTTTTCTTATGGACTCCCCAGAGGGGAAGTCCTGTGGTGCTATTTGGTAGGATAAATTATGCAAATTAGATAAAAAGTGGGCATGGCTTAATCACAAGTGGGGGTGGGGCTTAAGAAACTAGAAAACATAGGTAGAATAAGCTGGGGAAGGAGAAGTGGGAGGGAAATAGGAACAGACAGAGAAGGAGCAGAAATAATCAGAGTTTCAATAGAAACTCCCCACATCCAGAGTATCAGCCTCTGCCCTGGAGACCTGGTAATGCAGAATGAAGACCAGAGTCTCTGGGAGAAATTCAGAGAGTTACCAGCTATGCCCTTTCATCTAGGCCTTTTTAACTCCATGTACTAAACAAGGTATTTAGGAAATGGTGTGACTTTATACCATTTTCCTTCGCACTCTATGGGGCAGGTGTACAAAACTTACTGGCATTAAAGTCTTTATAATAGCAGAGTGTGTGCATTTAAAAAATCTTAGTGCCCACATACCCTGTAGTGTTGGAGGCAAACACCAGTGGGGGTGTGCTGACAAATTCATACATTCAGCCCAACTTGATCAATGAAAAATGGAGAGAAATTAGGGTGATGAAGGATTTATCATGGTGTTAACAGTATAAGGATTGTAATAAATGTCAAAGAAATGCGTTTGTTTAACAAGATAAGAACAGCTGTATAAGGGCGACCAAAACCAGGAAAGAGCTGAGACAAGTCTTTTGGTGACTGACAATGTCCAAAGCATCAGAGAGGCTCAGCAGAGACATGAGGAAAAATGTTACAATTAGCATATAATTGGAAAATGTGTCAGGGCAGTTCTTCTAAATTTTAGTTTGAAAATCAAACTAAAAAAAGTCTATGAACTAATTGTACACAAGCTACTTGAGTAACTTTGAGGCACAGAAAAGAACTGAGCTAGGCTGGTAGACAGTGAAACACATGAAAAATTCCTAAAGTACGTTGGAGACCTCTCTAGCATTTGAGGATTTAAAAGCAAAATTGAAACTTAATTTTTATTCATTTTCTTGTATAACCGTATTAACACTGTAAAGAATCACAAGTATCACACAGGAAGAATACACACTTTGGATAACTAACAGCAATGGCATATTGACAAGCTTGATCTCATTGTGACATGATTACACTTGTGGGGAGACTGAGAGGGAAGATGATCAAGATGGAAAAGGAAGAGACAGAGGAGTTAAGGGGGGGAAGAGGAGAGAAGGGGGAGGGAAGATTAGGAAAGAATAGAAGGGAAGACCATGACAAAGGCATTTAAGGTAGAGGGAAAAGAACATAATTGAAAAAAGTAAACATAATAGCATAGTTTGTAAGTCATTAACCCCTTAACCACTGGTGATGTGCCAGGACTGTCACCATTTCCATTAAGGACCGGTGATGGTTCTGCCACTTTATGTACTTTGTGCTTACAGAACTCTTGCGGGAGCGCTGTAAGCACAAATGGTGTCTGAAACTGAATGCTCCAAGATTGGAGCGGTCTCTCTCAGACCCCAGTTCAGCGTGCCTGTACACATCACCCGTCATGTGTGCCGGCACACCGACATCTATCAAATCATTCCTAAACGGAAGGTCACTTATCAGGATCACTGGTCATTAAGGGGTTAAAAATGGCAATCATTCATAGGGAATTACTGTACTGAACAACGGGATTCAAGATTTTCATAGAGTCAAAGTGCGAAATGTTCAGAAAGTGGTGGTAAATGAAATTGTCTATAATCAGAATAAAGAAGGTCTTACACCATAATCTGTCAATTCTCAGCCATTTTTCCATTATTTTTTATATCCAATTCCGCCATCCCCATCAATAGGAAAAGGCCATCAGGAAACAGCCCTTCCAGTTATCAAGGTACTGCAAGGAACCATGTAAAATACAAGAGTCCAGAATAGCATCAATAATTAATTCTTCAGAATCATCCACAAAGACTGGTGGAGGAGGAGTTGAGGAGAAATGGGGCATGCACTGACACATAGGGCTTGGATACATGAAAGACCGGGTGTACTTTCAACATCAAGGGAAGAATCAAATGAAAAGAGACGGGTTTCGACCTTGAATGGTTCTAGATATCAAGGACTCCATTTGTCAAAGAGATGGCAAAGCTTAATATTTTGGCAGAAAGCCATACCAGATCTTCAGGAGAAAATCTAGGTGTGAAGGAACGATGCAATCGGCTGCTAATTTCTGCTGTTACGATGACAGAATGCAGAGGATGGCTTGCCAATGGACTGCCAGATTATGAGTATGCATATCAGCAGAGGGAACCTCAGACACAGAGGGAAAGTGCTGGAGGGTAGTACTGCAAACTGCAAAAAACACTTCAGGAGAAGGGAATTGTAAGAAAACTAGGCCAATGATAATAGTCTGGTCCAATCATCTTGCTGATAAGAGCAGTAGCAATGGAGGAGGTGCAAAAGCCCTCCAGAAGTGAGACACAAATTGAAAACCACGATCTGAGGTAATGTTTAGCGGTATGGTAGAAGAGCTGGCACAGGTAAGGGCTGTAGCATGCCCACAGGTCAAGATCTTAGTATCTTCATGCAGCACAGACTGGACAAGCAGATACAAAAGTGGATACATTAGACTTAAGTCTGGCCACAAAAAATACCTAGAGATGAGGTCCCGGGCATGAAGGACAGGATGAACAGCTGTTACAGAACAGTGACCCCAACAGAGAATATCCAGATGATACTTGTCAGGAACAAAATACACGTTGTGAGCTGAGCTATCTTAAGGCAGGTAAGAAGGTTCGTGGACAAGGAGGAAATAATCCAGGCAGAAGGAACTATAGGCTCAGAAGTGGCCTGAGAAAAAAACCCAGAGGATTAATGTTGCTGAGATAAGGAATCAGCCTTAATGTTCTTTGTCACCAGAATATAAGCAATAATAATTAAACCTGGAAAAGAACAAGGCCCAATGAGTCTGATGAGAGTTTAGATGCTTAGCAGATCTTAGTTGGTAAGAATTGTGACCACATGAGGTGACCCCTCTAACAGGTACCTCCATTCATCCAAGACTAACTTCACTGCTAACAATTCCCTGTTCCCAGTATCAGTTTCTCTACACAGATGGGAAACACTGGGAGAAAAATGAACAGGGATGGAGCACTCCGTAACCAGTGGATTGTTGAGTCATGCTCTGACCGCAGTCTCAGATGCATCCACTTTTACAGCAAACGGAGCATGAGGATGCAGATACTTAAAGGGATAGTAATACTTCATTTTAACTTTATTTTATTTTGTAGGCATTAAAAAAACATGAAGAATGATATAAGTCTTATCTCTGAAACCTTTATGGTTTAAGAGATATTCACAAACAAAGTATCCCCCCCCTGTTCAACCAAATCAGAAGGGAGATGCCCAGGTAGACTGCAGAGAGGGACAATCTTCAATTAAGATAATGGAAAAAGCTGAAAAACTTATCAAGGGGGGAAGGGCTTTCATTGTTTTCATACAAAGAAAATTGTCCCCTTCTGTTATCTGTACTGTCATACAACCAGACTCACATCTGAGAAGAGATTGCTTACACTAGGTAAAAGGGGCGGGGAGGGGAACTTTGCTTGTGAATATCTCATAAACCATAAAGGTTTGAGCGATAAGACTTATATCATTCTTCATGTTTTTTTAATGCCTACAAAATAAAATAAAGTTAAAACGAAGTGTTACTATCCCTTTAAGTATAGGAGCAGAGCAAAAGGCAGACTTCAAGGTCTCAACAGTTTGTAAGGCTTCAGGATTTCAATGATGTGGATCTGCCCCTTTACAAATCATATCTGTGATAGGATAGATGGTAGCAGAAAACCCTTTAATAAACTTGCGGTAGTAATTGGCAAAGCCAATAAACTGCTGGATGGTTTTTGTAAGCCAAGAGAGACGCCATTCAGTATCAGCTGATAATTTTCCCAGATCCATAGAGAGTTCTTGGGCAAATATGATGTAGCCCAAAAAGGCCAGTGAAGACTTCCTGAACTCGCACTTCTCTATTTTGCAATAAGGGTAATTCTCTCTGAGGAGAGTCAAGACCTGTTTAACGTGAAGGCAATGTTCCTCCAGAGTCAGGGAGAATACCAAAATGTCCAGATATATGATAAAAGACTAAGGAGATCTCTGAATACATTGTTGACCTGACATAGAAAGGCTGCTGGGGCATTACAAAGGCCAAAGGGCATGACCAGGTGTTCATAATGCCCAAACCTGGAATTAAAAGCAATCTTCCACTCATCTTCTTCCCTCATTGTGGCCAGGTTACAGGCAATTCTTCGGTCATGTTTGGTGAAGACTTGAGCTCCCCTGATCTATGCAACAACTCGAGAATAAGAGGCATTGGATAGCAATTTCTCTATATGAGATATACAGGAGGAAAGCTACATGAAGAGCCAGGACAATATAAAAGATAACACTCAGGAACAAGACAGGAAAAGATGGGTCAAGATCTGGAACACTTTGATCATGTCCCACATAAAATCACAGAGCCTCTATAAAGGCTCAGGGTAACCCAAAGACAAGGTGGGGATCCTGGATCCAGATAAGAAATGAAAACAAAAGGAAAACCAGACAAGGAATCAAAAAGCAAAGAAAAGGGGCAAAACATGACAATTTCAGTGGCTACCAGTGGAGAGTGGGACAAGGAGGTGAAATCAGATTTTGTATGCAGGGTTCTGAGCCTACCAGGGAACAGAGGAACATGGCTGGGGAAGCAGACAGTGCATGTGTGTTCTATGACTACCAGTGGACACTGGAACAAGGCTGGGGAAGCAGTGTATGTGTTATTCTGTGGCTACCAGTGAATAGTGGAACAAAGGTGAGGTGTCAGACAGTATTTGCGTGGGTCTGTGACAACAGTGAACAGTGGAACAATGCGTGTCTGTGATACTGATTCTGTGTGTTTCCGTGATAGTAGTGCAATTTTGCAGCAACCAAAGTGCTCCTTGGGGAACAAATAAACATTAGTATTTATCTAAAGAGGGCTTTTAACATAGTGAATGCTAGATAGTCACCTAACACATTGCAATACATTGAACACCTTTGTAACATTTAAATCTCCTCTATATGATGCATTTGCTCCAGAACTGCACTCCTTTTCTTAGTACATCAGGCTCACTCATGGGCATCTGGAGGGTCATGCACTTGCCCCAGTATACTTGCTCCCTCCAATTAAACATAGGGTTTGGGGCAGGCTGGCCAGTGGACATATTATGGCTTTATGTGCATGTGTCACATTGCATTTGTATGTGTGTTTGTATGAGTGTGTTTGTGTGCCTGATAAGTTAAGGTCAATGCTGTATCTTTTTTCTAATGTATACATGCATGTACATACGTTTCCTTTTTGTGATTGTGTGGTTCACATTGCATGCATTTCTGTGTGTATATGATGCAAGTTATAATTTATCTATCCCTATCTCTCTGTATTTGTACATATATATATATATATATATATACACACACACACACAGACTCACTATATAGAAATTATTGTGAAAGGATGGCTACAGACTAGTGTTTTGTGCCCTTTCCATTTTATGATGACACTGTAGATGGAACTGCAGGAGACTAGCAAATAGAACTGTTTATGTTGATATTTGCTCAGTGCCCATGCATACTGCAAGCCTTATTTGTCACACTAAAGATGTGCAACTGCAATGCATTATAGACCTTTCTAAGAGACGATGAGTTAAAAATGTGTATAATTCCCCATTCTCTTGGATTTGTATTCCGTTTGAACCACGTGTCATCTAAACCCCTGGAAATCTGTTATACAGGATCAATGGATTGGTAAATTGAAAAGGAAAAGATTTATACTTTTCTGATTCTAGTTAATCCTAATGCTCTTCAGCCCTTGAGGTATAAGAATTCAAATTAAAAATTCTGAAGAGCACTCAAATGTCTCATTAGAAATGTGATGCTCCATGGTGCCATTTTCATTTTCCTACACTGTTCAGTAAAAACAGTAGCGACGTTTAATTAGACACTAATGCCTAAAAGCAAATGTACATTACAAATTCCTTAGATATCTTAATGTCTACAGTATCATACTAATTGATCAAATTTATCCAGTATATAGGCCACTCATTTTTAAAACTGACAACTCCCTGTTGCCCTCCCCATCTCTCAACAGTTTAAGCTGTATTGTGCTGATCAGTAGGGGTGGGCTAAAAGTGAGAAAAACTTCCCGCGTAAACATGCCGATCTTTCGCTTTTACCACGAAAAATTTCGCCTTTTTGCCTATGCAAAAATGTCCTCCTTTTCGACTATTTTAACAAATTTTCCGCCCACGGTAACACATTTTCAGCCTATTTTAACATATTTATTGCCTATATTTCCTATAGGTACTACATTTCCCACTGTAATATTACTTCTTCTGAGGGCTGAAGTTTAGAAATAAATGGCTGAAAGTCAAAGTTGTGAGTCCTACAGCAAAATATGGCTTGAAAAATGTGTTAGCATGCAGAATGCATTTATCCTTTGTCCACAACACTAACTTCCTTCATAAATTACACTGGCACATTTTCAGGATGATATCAAGTAATAAAAAAAATAAAGTACAACCTACAATGTGTCATATATGTATTGTAGTGGTGGTGGTGGAGGACTGGCATGGTGTGATTCGTGTATGTATTTTTACCATTGTCATACACTATCCTCCTTCTCAGATTATTGACACATATTACTTATCGGTCATAGCAGTGGTCCCAAGTGGGGTAAGATGGTGACAACCCTTCTTCACATCCTTCCTCCACCTCCTCATCTGTGCTGCTGTTAATATATTTGTCCTGGCTTTGTCTGTCATGTGTGGTTTCTGCTACTACTACAACTACTGGAGCTGGATGTTGATGTAATTCTACTGCCACTACTACTAGGTGTCAAAGGTGCAGCAATTTTAGCAGCAGCACCAGAGGTACTCATTGTGTTGTGTTGCTGGGTACTCAAAACAGGTGTGTGTGGCTGAGTGGGACTTGGACTTTGAAGAGGCAATGATGCTGAGGATGACTGATAGGGTGACTGTGTGCCTTTTGACATCTGTACTTGTCCAGGGTCAGACTTTCCAGTGGCTTTCTCAAACAGTTTATAGACAGGCACAGTGCACCTGAAAATTGGCAGAAGATACAGCCTTTGACTTTCTGCTAACCTTGTAGTCCTGTCATCATCCTCAATCTCAACTTCATCTGAATCTGAACAAGAGAAGGATGCTTGAGGGATATATTCTAGATCTGCATCATCATTAGTCATCATTAGGTCATCCTCAGCAGCATTAGCATCACCTGACAGTTCTTGCCCACTACTACCCTTATACTCCTCTAAGCTTTTGGAGGTCTCAAACAATTTCTTTTTACTTTTACTATAACAAAATTCACTACTACTTTGAGGATAGGTGTCACGGAGTGACTAGGAAACACACTGCCAAGTACAAATGAACTTAATATAAAACTTTATTAAGTAATAGAAAAGGCAGGAGGTAAGGCAACAGGCAAATGGCAATAAATGATACACAGCAGTATGAAACTGATGTAAGTTGCAGTATATAGTGGCACGTCTTACAGATGACAAAAGTGGCAGTAGATAGTGGCACACGTTCACGAGACCAGAGAGGAACAGTGTAGGCACTTTCCTCACCCTTCACAGGACAGGTGGTAAGCAACGGAATGGCCCTTGGACTACACGGTATGGTGGGTATAGTGCAGAGCACTCTGTACCCTGATAAGATGGCACACCTTCACAAGACCAGAGAGGAACAGTGTAGGCACTTTCCTCTCCCTTCACAGGACAGGTGGTTAGCAACGGAATGGCCCTAGGACTACATGTAAGTGTGAGGGCAGTGCAGAGCACTCCCAAGCACAGAGTCGACAAATAAAAGGAGTAGACCAGTATCCCCACAAGGTGGTAGCCGGATGAAGATAGGCTAGGCAACACAGACTGGTACGGCCACAGGAGGTCAGACACACGGAGTGACTGACAAGCGCCGCTTCCAACAGAAGCGAGCGCAAAGCGGAAGACACAGGCCACGAAAACCAACCCATACAACGGGATGGTAACGGAGCGCACAGTAAGGGTAAACCAGGAGGCAGCCAAGGGTCACACCGGATTGGATAATCAGACGTCACCAATGGTTGTAACTGGAACGGGTAGTCAGTGAAGCCAGAAGTCAGAGCCGGAACGGGTTGTCAGACGAGCCAGGAGTCAGAACTGGAATGGGTAGTCAGACGAGTCAGGAATCAGAACCGGAACGGGTAGTCAGACGTAGCCAGGTAATACACAGGAATGGTAATGCACCAACACAGAAATAAGCTCAGGTACACCACAAAAGGGCAACGGGAGTGACACAGGTAGAGGTTTAAAAACCCTGATGAGTAGGTGGAGCAATGACCTCATCAGTGTGGTGCCCTATAAGAATAGCGACTCAGCAAGAGCGACAGTTAGATAGTAAATAATGTCGTTCCAGGGTAATGTCAGTCACAGGCAATCACGGGCACCGTGATAATAGGTGTTTTGGTGTCTCACTGTCTGATGCAGCAGGAGGTTCAGCTGCTGCTCCTTCCTCTATTATGCTGTTTCCAGCATCATCAACACTTGAATGTGACTTGTTGTCATCTTCAGTGTTCTTCTTATATGGTTCTATATTTCTACTGGCACTGGTGGTGCTGGACCTAGATTTGCTGGGACCTTGACAAACTGCATCCTCCCTTACAGTAAAGGGATCATCATCATTGATTGCACATGCTGCAACAACCATTGCTGCAGTATGTTTTTGGACTACTTTACTCTCACGTCCCTACACTGTTCCACCCCCCCTTCCCCTTGTGCGTTTGCTGGACATTCTACAACTACACTGTGTTTTTGTACTGTACAGAGCACAACACAACTGATGGAGCTGTATGATGCCTTGCCTAAGCCCAGTCGGCTGTCACTGTCATCTAAGAAATTTTGTTTTTATTATTTTTATTTTTTATTTTATTTATTTTATTTTTTTGAAGTTGTCCACCCTGTTGTCTTATCACAGTCTGTGCAAAAAAAGAATTATAACGGAAAAAGAAAATCAACAATGTCTTTCCCCAGACTTCCCCACCCAGCACAGGGACAATAACAGCAAGATCAGCAAGCAAATAGGTCAATAGCTGCATGTGTCTTGCCTGTCAGTCACATGGAATTTTGGAGTATTTGGGGGACAACCTCCTTCCTCCCTTCTTATCCCCTAGAGTGCCCCCAGACTCCCCTAATACAGAAAACAAATGTCCTACCTAAATGACTCCCTAAACTAAGCTTCAATTCCCCTTTATTTGCCTATCTCCTCTAGCTCAAAAGCATGCTGTTCTCTCCTCTTACAAACACAGAATGGCTGATGTGAGAGCCTGACAGCCTTTTATATGGCTGTAGAAAACTTTCCTGTGATGTAGAAATATTTTCTTCCCATTGATTTCAAAGGGCGGAAAAAAGCGAAAAAACTTCACTTTTCACGGCAAATTTTTCCCCCAAGCGGAAAGTGCCATTATTTGCCGATTTCAGTTTGAGGCGAAAATTTTCGCCCATCCCTACTGATCAGTCCTGGATCAAGACTTGCACAATACAACAGCATTCTAGATAGACAAAAAGAAAAATATACACACTCATGCACACTCACTCACCCAGTAACATAACCCAGGTCTATTGGTAATCACAGTCTGCTAACAGGGTGCTCCAGGGAAATAAACTTGAAACACAAAGAAAAAAAAAGAAAAAAGAAACCCTGCTATGCTAGCACACCAGCAAAAGCTAATCACTGTGTTATCATGGTCACATAGCGACTGGAAAAAAAGTCCTAACTTTCAATCCACTGGGATAATTACAATCACATTGCGATCAAGAAATAAAACCTAACTTTAATTCAATAAAGATTAAAATAATAAAAACTCAGATACTCGTCTTGTATCCCCAAAATCACCCGAACATGAATAGCAGGGAGTTAACTTGCCATGTCAGTTTTAATATTACAATGTTTGCTACCGGAACGTTATCCGGCTTATCGTATCAGTTATAATACTACAAACTGAGATCTATTGTATACACTGATTAACTCTAATAATGAAAATAAACCATCAGTTCATGTACTGCCGGGGGCATTATCCGACTTGCCATCTCAGCATATATGCTCCAAGTGTATATTATGATGTAAATGCATCTCAGTTTTAAAGATGTGATTCTCCGCAACCTAGTAGTTAGAGGTTAATATAACTAGAACATACACATTCATCCGTCTAATAACCTCTCATCACACTGCTTAATTAGAGATGCAATACAATAATTCCTGACAGCTGATCCATGAAGCTGGAGCACACACCGGCTTGCCACTAACCTCTTAGATAACTCGGCATGTAACTACTGCTCAATAAGATAATATATCTCGTATAGACAGGAAAAGTTATTCAGTACAAGATGCAAGAGCATATCTGGTTAGTCATTATCTATGAATCATTCATGTCTTATACAGAAATACCGGGGTACATTCCAGTTTGCCATAGAAACTAACTCATATAGATGTCTCAATATATGAGATCCAGCATTAAATTAAAAATCCTTCTCTGAAAAATACAAGGGCATGTCCGGCTTGCCACTACCTCTTGGTCATTTACCTATTCTATACAGATACCGGGGCATATTCCGGCTTGCCAGTTAACTGCCTCATGTAGATCGCTGATCAAACTACGGCTATCATTCACTAAATCCCTAATTACAAGTACCGGGGCATATCCGGTATGCCAAGAATCTAATCATCACCTCTGTGTTTCAACTGACTGAATACATGAAAACTGACTAAATTCATTCACATACTGCCGAGATATAATTTGGCTTGCCTAAAAAGATTCATCCCTGTAAGGGTGAATATCTAGAATGAAAAAGAGAGAGTGTGACGCTCATTTCGTTATACAACTTCTTCACAGCATAATGAGTCATCATTCTATATAGTACTACTCAAAGGAGGAAATGTATAAACCTGCAGTGACTCTCAGCACCAATTCTGAGGACACAACAACAAATTAGAGTTTAACCCTTTGGGTGCCAGAGAGGTACCAATGCATTTCAGTGCAATGCAATGGATACCTTTCTGGCACCCAAAGGGTTAAGGAGATCCCTAATTAAGCACGGGTAGTGCAATCAAAATGAAAGAGCCACTGACTACCCACTGGTGAACTAGAAGAGATATACTGGAAATGTGACCAGCTGATTGGACTAAGGTGGGGAATCACTGCACTAGAGGGTATGATCATTTTAGTACGTAATGGCACACACACTTCACTGTTGTTGTAAACAAGCTTCAAATACCTCCCCTTGAGATGTGGAAGGAAATGGAGTCAAGTTTCTGCATGTTGCTTATGGGAGAGATGCACTAAGGTGTGATAAAAATGTGATAATGCTCTACCATTTCTCCAGCTTGAGAGCAGAGGCTCCATAGAATTACATAGGTACTGGAAAAGTGATGTCACTGGAGAAATATCTCATTTTTAACACCTCTTTACCACAACTCATCACCACCACACACTGAATGTAGCATGTGTAAGGTGGATGGACTGATGTGATGTGTTTGATGTATGTATGTGTATATCCTATATAATAATTTGCTAGGATGTTTGTCACAATGCAGTCATGTGCAGTAGAGACTGCCCACATTTGGGCAGTCTCTACTGTGCATGATTGCGTCGCGTGAGTGAGGCGACGCAAGACTGCATGACGTGTAGTAGTGAGGTAGCGACCTCTTAACCCTTTGAGTGCCAGAGGGGTACGCAACGCATTGCAAAGCAATGCGTTACGTACCCCTCTGGAGCTCAAAGGGTTAACATTACCCGGACCTTGGCCTGTGTACACAGGCTTTTAAACTAGTATATATTACTAGTGTGTATCATCATGATTCATAGGGCTTGAAGCTAGACCAGTTATTTACATTATCAACTTTGAGCTTAATTTAACCCTTGAGTGTCAGTGAGGTATGCAACGCATTGCAGAGCATTATTCTTAGCTTGCATTAGTCTGACATTATTGTCAAATATTAATCAGTAGTTATAGCAGTGGTCTCAACAGTGGTAGATGGTAGCAATCCTCCTCATTGTCACTGCTGCTGTTAATAGTACTTGTGCTGTGGGTTTCCCTGTCATGTGTGGTTTTGTCCACTTCTGCTATCTAATACTCAGATGGTATTAGATGTTTGTTCATTTTAGAAATGTAAGTCTCCCAACTCTGCTGCTTGATAGCCATGTCCTACGGTCATTTACAATATAATCATCAGAACTGGAAAATCTTTCAAGCTTGTGTGATCAACTAAGGGTTTCCACAACAGTATGCATCAGTGCAGGTCACTCACACTGTTTTGTTTGCCAGCAGTCAATGGGGTCATTGGTTCTGCCTAGAATGTAGTTATCCTGCAAGTATGCTATAACCATCTCACATGCAGTGGGACCATTCCTATATTTTTGTGGCCAGTAGCTTTGATAAAGTAGAACCCAGACACAAAAAGTGCCAGTTGGGCTTAATTGTATTTTATATATTTATAATTTATTATTAAATATAATATAATAATTTATTTTTAACTAGCAAATCGAACATGGCATTGCCCATGTGTTTTGGTTAATGTGAATGAAGTATATTTAAGAAAATATATTGTGTGTGTTGCTTTTATTTAAAGGAGTTGTGAGAGTCTCAGTCAACTGCACTGGATGTTTGTGAAGTGATGAAAAAATGCCAAATTGTGAATGTATTCATGAAAAAAATGACTGCATTGTAGAGGGTGCTAAGGAAGTGACATAGTAATGGTATTTGAATGCAGTAGGCGTACAATAAAGATTAAGTAGTGGCCGGCGGTTAGTGGTGTTTAAATGTGTTGAAATAGATGCACACAGTTTGCATTAGTAAGGTGTTGTGATTTGTATAATTGTATGGTAGACTTGTAAAGTTGGTGACATTGGCGTGATGCATGTTATGTGGTGTTGTGAATGATCCTTGGCATTGTGAGATATGTGTTTGCTCCTATTGAAATGGTGGTTGGCGAGTGAAATCAGTGTGATCAGATACTCAAAGCAGTGGGTTGTGTGGTAGAGAGTAATAAATGTGACATGATGTGCAATTGAAGGAGGAGGAAGGTTATCAATTGTGGAAAGAGGAGGAGAGGCAAAGGTGAACTGTCGGTTGAAAGGGAGGAGAGGCAAAAGATGAGCTGCCAGTCAAAGGGGAGTAGATTGAAAGATGAGCTGCCAGTCCAAGGGGAGAAGATTGAAAGATAAACTGCCAGATGAAGTGGAGGAGATTCAAAGTTCAACTGGCAGTAGAAGGGGAGGAGATTCAAAGATGAACTTCAAGGAAAAAGGGAGGAGATTGAAAGATTAACTGCCAGTCAGAGGAAAGAAGATTGAAAGACGAACTGCCAGTCGAAGGAAAGTGGGTGGGATCCGGATTGCCCAGGAAAGACTGGAAGAAGGGATGACTCGGATAAAAAGTACAGTTCAAACTAACTTCAGTTATTTTTTAAGAACCAGCTACCTGGTGTCATTGACCACTTAAATAACAATGTAGCATATAAACACATGGAAAAAAAGCCTAAATATTTCACAGCTATGCTTACTTCTCAGTTCTAGAATCACACCATGAAAATTCTTAAGCCTTCACAGTTCAGGTGCACATTTCATGTTCTGTATTCACAAACCCACCCATTTGAGCAGTTTAGAGTGGTCTACCAGGGCTCCCTTGACTTTGGCCACTGCATATTTGCCTTGTGTTTGTAAACAACTAAACTTGCTATTTCTACAAGGGAAGGAGTAGCTAACAGCTACAACGTCTCTGACTTACTGGGGGGATCTTGAACCAAAGCAAAAGGGGAAATGTATGGTGGTCATTAGGCTTCTCTCGGCATGTGTGTGGGAGTATTAGGAAGTGTTAGTATTCCAATAAATGTCCCTGAAGTAGTAGCCTTGCTCACTACCACTGGGCCATGAAGATTACATTTACTCTACAAAAACACTAAGCTTTGGAAAGGTGAGGAGTGTGGCTGTAAGGGACACCTGATGAGCACAAAGGGACTATGAGGTGCATTTAACCCCTTTGGTGCTAGAGATATCTACAACAAATTGTGACGCATTTATATCATGATCCACTGGTACAGTACAGAAGATCAGGTTATAATTTATTTGTATACAATTATATTATTTATTTAAAAAATAGGTAACCTGGTTTTGCATTTCTTATATATATGCAACAGATAGGCCATATTATAAACTTCTTCAGTCTTCTATGGACTTCTTGGGTGAAGCATAGAAACATAAAAATGTACATGTGAACCACCCAGTCTGCCCATTTCCCCATCTAATAAAATGCACTGTTTTATATACTTTACAGAATAGACTAAGGTCTATCCCAGACATTTATGTATTCCCTGACAGTATTTGTCCCTACAACCTCTGCTAGTACTTATGACATTAGATTATAACCTCTAGTTCTCATAATCTTCTATTGTTTAAAAATTCTTCCTGCCTGAACTACCATAAAATCTCAGGCATAATACACACCCGTGTATAATATGTAGACAGGGCTCAACATTTCCACTCGCCACTAGCCAATGTCAAGTGAAAATTTAGCCCTGGCGAGTAGAAATTCAGTCCTGGTGGGTATGTTTTGGCTTGCAGTGGCGAGTAACGTTTCAGGTCTGGCTAGTAGCAAAGGACTTAAAATGATAAGCCCTGTGTAGGTATAAATTATATCTACAATTTTAGGGGAAAACAAAAGTGCCTATAAATAAAATGTACCTTTGTTTTACCTCCCTCTACCCTCCAAAAAAAATTTGTTTGTTTCCCTCACTCCACCCAACTCAATATGCTACCACACTCCCATCCCTCTACACCTCCCTCTGGAGGCATCTAAAACATCTGCGCAGTTAGGAGACATGCTTTTATTTGAAGTCCTCTTCCTGCATCCCCATGTGAGGGACCTGTGTTTATTCAAGATAATGGTAGTGCCCTTTGAGGTCCTGAAGGTCCTCGCAGGGCACTACTGTAGTTTCAGTACACAGAAGTCTATGCATTGTGTCTGCCATTATCTTGAATTAACACAGGTGTTCACAGGGGGATGTAGGAAGTGGGCAGCAAATGCAAGCATGCCACCCACTGCGCAGATGTCACAGATGCCTTGGTAGGTGGTGAGTGGAGGGAGGGAAAGGTGGGAGCATATTGAGGTTGAGGTAGAAGAGGAGCAGACATGATATATACATTTTTTCTCTTGTGTATAAAACACACCCACTCGCATCACATAAGGTAAAAAAAGGCAAAATTGCGAGTATTATACATGAGATTTTACAGTATATTAAATATCTTATTATATTTAAAGGTTTCCATAATTTCCCCACTCTTCCTTCTTTCTTACAAGCTGTACATATTAAATTATTTTAGTCTCTTCTGGTACCATGTGTGATGAAGACACAGCACCATTTTGGTTGTACTTCTTTAGATTGCCTCCAATCTATCAATGTCCTTCTGGAGATGTGGCCACCAGAACTGTACACAGTACTCTAGGTGAGGTTTACCAGCAAACTATTAAGTGGCATTAGTTCCTCTGTAATACTGACACTAATGTCCCTTCCTTAACAACCTAATTTGCTTTTCCCACTGCTTCACAGTATTGCTTGCCTAGCTTCAAGTCAACTGAAGTAATAACTCCCAAGTCCCTTTTCTTTGATGTTTTTGTCAGCACTGTACCATTAAGCCGGTATTCCACTTCTGTTTTTCTGTATCCTAATTGATTATCTTGTACTTTTTAGCATTACATTTTATATCCCATACTCTTGTCCTTTCCCCAGTTTTCCTAAATACTCATGCATTTTATTTATCCCTCCTGGAGAGTCAACCTTGTTGCAGATTTTTCTATCTGCAAAAAGGCACATCTTACCTAAAATATCAACAGTAATGTCACTAATGAATGTACTGAAGAGAATATGCCCTAGAACTGACCCCTGAAGACTTCATCCTTCCTCTGAATAAATTCTAAGGATAATTACATGCTTTTTACTGTCCTTCAACTAATTATTTATCTAATCAACTACCTCTGCGTTCATCACAAACTATGCATCTCAAGAATCAGTTTCTAAGGTAGTACAATGTAAAATGCTTTTCTAAACTCTAAACGGGTGAGTGCTCCACTGTTGTCTATCACTTTAGTAACATATTGGAAAAAGTCAACTAGATTTGTTGACATATGGCCTATGGTAACTGTCAGAGTCCTCACTAGTGCACTTTTTGTGTAGTGACAACACACAGGCAATTGTCCAGCCCTCCTGAATCACTTCTGTCAACAGAAATTGGTTAAAAAGCTCAGCAAAAGATGATGCAAGCTCAGGCCTGATATCTTAATATTTTGGGGAATCTCATCTGGACCAAATGATTTATCCAGTTTCAGTTTTGATAATATCAGAAACACATCACGCTCTATAAACAGACTACTGCCCTTTGGTTTAACTTTATCAGTTCTTCTTCTTAATGGGGGATCCCCTCATTCACAGACTTCTGCAAGGAATGAGCAGAAATAATTATTTAGACAGTTATCTATATCCTTAAATCCCTCCACATAGTTACCATTTTATTTAATCTTTAATCTTACTATATCGGTCATTTCATAATATGATCAGCCACCCTCTGTTTAACCTTATTTCTTCTTTGTCTTCTTCTGACTGAGTCTGACTGAGTCTGACTGTACTTCCTATATGCACATGTTTATTCTTTGAAGTACATGCCATTTCTATAGAGAACCAGATTGGTTTCCTTTAACCTTTGTTTATAAGCCTGATGCAAAATTCAGCTGCAAATAAAACTGAATGCTTTAGTTGTTCCCATTTTTCATGCACACCATGAAACAATCTGCTCTCTGCTAAGAAAAGCAGATATTTGTGTATTTACTGGTAAATCCTTTTCTTTTAGACTTGTAGAAAACAGGAACCATAGGTTAAGTTGCTACTTCCAAGAGGTAGGACACTTGCAAACTAAAGCTCTCTGAAGGTGAAGACCACCTCCTGACTCACCTTAACACCCACCCAGCACAGGCATCCTAGCAGTTTTCACATATAGTAAAGATGTAAGAAGAAGAGAAAGGGCATGAAGGTGATCCTCAGACCACAGAACCCAAAGGACACCCCACCTGTACTGAAAACCACATATTTTTCTAAGGAGAAAAAGATTGGATCTCATTCTCCCAATGATCTGGAACATATAATCCAGTCTGGTCAATATTTTAAGCCAGATGTAAAAACTCAGTACTGTGTGAAGATTGAAAGTATTTTGTCACGTTAACGTAGGTGTAAGAGCTTAGCATTGTGGGTATGTATATGTGAGTACACACACACACATTCTTTAAATTCCTTACACTTAATGTTGGCTCAAAACTATGTGAAGGCATAATGTGCAGTTATATATTATTTAATATATAAAAAGAGTCTATATATAAAGAGAGTCTCCACCATAATGTGTTGGAGATCTTTGTAGAACCCAAGAGGTTAAGGTGGCCCACTACTTTATATTTTTTCCCAGGGTCCACCAGTGGCTTAATCCTTCAATGCCAGACAACTCCTTGGGGGAGATTCACTAAACAGTGATAAAGTGGAGATGACTTCTCCAGTTCCAGTTCCTATGTTTTTCTATATAGCCTGTGTACTAGTCTAAGATCTCCAAAGTTGAAGAAACCTTAGTGCATAGGCTCCATAGAATAACAAAGGAATTGGAGAAGAGATAAACTGGAGAAGTCATCTCCACTTTATCACCTCTTTATCACTGCTTAGTGAATCTCCCCTAAGGAGTTGGATACCTCTGTGACATTCAAAGGGTTAAGCAGTCCTGGGTATAAACCTTTTTCGTTTTCATGATGATGTCCCTTTAAACCTGTCAATCAGCCATGTAGTAGATTTTTCTTTAATATAGAATATAAGGATATTTAAATATAAATGTAAAAATGCAGAGATTCTCCTGTGTGCATGAATTGTGAATGAGAGTAGCCTGCATGTCTAATGGCAAACACAAACTGAAAATGTTAAAATACTTTATTGACCCAGCTTCTGGGGAGGTTATATATAGAACATCTTGTCGTTTTCTGGTTTTGATGTTCACGATGCATTATGATGGCTCTAAAGCAAGATTTTAGCCTCAATGAGATATGTTGTTTATTATTTTATAACCGGTGGCAGCTGCATGGTATTACTCATATACCTTGTTCTCTGTTTGATTACATTGCTCATATCTGTTGTATTTTATTCTCTGTGGTGTAATACAGTCTGTTGTTAACCCCTTGGATGTTAGATAGGTCAGCAGTGCATCATGTTTTTTTCTGCTGAGCAAAACAAAGGCAAACCCACTGGGGATGCTACTTTCAAAGAGAGTTTGGGTTTAATATTGTTTGGTCTTTCCAATGAAAGTTGGTGCTTTTGTTACTGAAGTCAATGGCGAGCTTTGGTCAGTGAAAAAGCTCTCAGTGTATGGCAATAATTGCAGCATCATTAAAATCCACAACATTGTGTTAAATCAGTGAGGCTGGTTAGAAGACAAATTGTACAAGGAGACAAGCAAAAACTCTCATGGAGTTAAATGGGGACCTGGAGACCCTCCTAGCATTCTGAAGGTTAAGATACCCATGTATCCTAGTGCCAGAGGGGTGCCCAATGCATTGCAAAGGATTGGGTACCCCTTTGGCACTCAAAGGGGTAAATCAACTGAAGATGACTTGAGCCAATTGTTTCTAGTACATCAGCCTTAGTGAGTATTAATATTCTTGATCCTTCAAGCTAAGCTGGGCCAGTGACTAGAGAAAAAGAAAATATACTTGATTTAAGTGATTATTTGTTAATTTTAAAGTAAAGGACACATTATTTTTGACATTCTAAAGCAGTTGGGAGAAAGCTACAAGTTGCTCATCCATGCTCTCTGCTCGGACAGCTGTAATGACTTTTGGATGCAGAATTAGACAAAACAAATTCAGTGAGTTATTACTGCATATGTATTTTATCTGTTGGAAACCCCTCTTGAGAAATCTTGGGTTTGACACAGACAGTGGGTGTTATGTACAAAGAAAAGAGGAACAATTCAGGACTGTTATAAAGCGCAGGCGGAAGCCTGCAGGGAAGGGAGTGCTGGGGAGCGACGCTTGAGGATGGTGCTAGATATCGTAGGCTGCCGGTAGGTAGGTGGAGAGGGTACGTTCTGTCCTCCTACTGACAGTGCAAGCTCCCCTGCAGGGGAGAGTAAGGACTCGGGTGCGAAGAGTTGAGTGAGCTGCTTGAGAGCGTTGTCCAAGAGGTGGAAACTCTCCTGAAGAACTCTGAGAGGAATAACCATGTGGCAGTAAATGCCAAAGCCTCAAGCAAGAGGTTAGTCAGGATGGATGGTCAGTGGGATTGCTGAGGTAATACACAGGATCAACTGGTCAATCGGAATGGATGGCCAGAGGATCAGCCAAGGTCATACACAGGATCAAACTAGAGGATGGTCAGAGGATCAGCCAAGGTCATACACACGATAAAACTGGAGGATGGTCAGAGGATCAGCCAAGGTCATACACACGATCAATCTGGAGGGAGCACAAAGACACACAGGGGAATCTTAGATACAAAGATAGAGAGAGTAGGCAACTAACTGGGGACTAGACTTGAAGCGGCTCCAATGCCAATGACCAGGAATATTCCCCCACGGAACACTGTGACAGTGCACCGGAACACAGGATATATCGGAAGAAATACCCGCCAGACCATGATGTCACCCACGACAATGCACAAAACCCGGAAGCGGGATGCCAACGCAAACTAGCAAGTGAGTGTATGGCAAGGGGAGAGGCAAAGGCAAACAGGAACGGAAGCAGGGCCGCAAAAAGGAGATGGGGGTAAGGAAAACGGATGACAAGGACCAACCAACGGCACAGTTGGGGGTGAATTAAAAAAAAATCTAAATTCCTAAATGTATTGCTTCGCAATGCATTTGTCACCTCTCTAGCATTCAAGGGATTAAACTTTCACTCAGTATGAAGTCACCCTCCAATAATTAAGCATATGGCGACTGGCTTCATAATAGTTCTGTTAGCTCTCAGAAGTACCAGATTCTGAAATAATCCTTAATCTTCAGAGACTGACGGCCAGGTTAGTGCCGTCTGTGTGCCTATGCCGTCAGTACTTTCCAGTGCCTTTCGACACAGTGAAAAAGAAACAGTGAATTCACGACTCAGTGCAATGCCTCTTAGAGGAGACCGGGACTGACAGCACAGGCATGCAGACGTCTCTGTAATGTCTGCACTGATGCCTGGCTTCCGGTCTCTGAAGATTAAGGATTACTTCAGACCCGGGTACCTCTGAGAGCTAATAGAACTATTATGAAGCCAGTTGCCATATGCTTAATTATTGGAGTGCGACTTTATTGAAGTTGAAAGTTCTGCTTTAAGCCTTTTAGTGCAATGTGTTGCGTACCCCTCTGGCACTCAAAGGGTTAAAAGCCCAATTTCAGTGAATAGGAATTTGTACATCAATCTCAGTAGGTGGAAAGTGCATCAACTGGACATACAGCATTAGAATTAAGGGGCCACATTGCTCCTCCCTAATGCATCACTGAAACAGTCTGGGACAAGCAATGAGTACCATTCTGTTCCTGGGAGGAATGTCTCTTTAGCATTCAAGGGATAAAACGCACCATTTAAATTATGAGGTATTGTATTTGTCTCCTATTTTTTTCAATTGGTCCATATTACCCACATTTTCTTTTGTGTAAATATCCCTAAAGTGTAATGCTGTATTTTATTATGCAGAACTTCAGGAACCCTTTAAGGAACAGAGGGATGTACAATGCACTGTAGAGCAATGTGATAGTCCTTAAAAACATTTCAGTGAAGCAGCTGCAAGGTTTTCAGGAGCAGGATTTGTTTATGTATATTTACACAAAATTATTTAAAGGAGCAGTACAATTTTTTGTGAAAAAAAATATTGTAGTGCTTTTCCTGTTGAGTAAAATACGAGTACTCCCACTGCCGAAAGATGCATATTTCCAGAGATATTACAGTTCAAACCCATGTTTTTTTTTACATTAGCAGTGCCCCCTAGTGGTCAAATTCCAATTAGTTATACCGTTACATTCTAATGAAGAGGAAAGTCAGTGACATGCTATTCCCCATAGAATGTTATAGTCACTTCCTGTTGGTTTAAATTGTCAGGAAGTAAAAGTGCAGTAAAATTACTTCCTGATTATTTGAACGGTTATAACGTTTGAATAAAACAAATGACAGCAGTTCGTACACTCTCATTTTACTCAACAGGAAAAGCTCTATAACTTACAGGCTTATTTTTTTTTTTTTTTTTTTTTTAAAAGCTTACTGCTCCTTTAACCTTTTGAGTGCCACAGGGGTACGGAGTGCATTGCTTTGCTTTTCAATGCATTATGTACCCCTCTGGCACACAAAGGGTTAAATATTTATTTTGTCCCCTGTTGCACAAGGCAGTGCTTGTAGAATAATGCTCTTCTTTTTCTAAGGGCTTTATAAAAAGAGAAGAAAAAAAAAGTAGAGTAATTCTGGGGCAGACCAACTGCACCATTAGTATTATTCTTTATTAGTGCAAATAAAACTTCCCATTTATTTATCTGGGTCTTTGAAAGCAGAATTGCCTTCGAAATCTAAAAAATATACAGTTTGTTTCTGACATGTTCATAATTCTCTGAACTTCTCCCGGGCCATTAAATTCAGCATGTTTAATCTTTTCCTCTTAAACCTCCCACTGATGATCAGAATACAACACACAGAAGGAGATGTGATGGACCAGTATGAGCTGAGAGAAATCAGTGAGATTTGAGCAACTGACATCACCAGAGCAGGAAAAATCGAGAGTAAAGAATCTGCCCATTGCCATAGCAACAAAAGAGGTTTGTTGAATTACCTTTATAATATACTTACATGAATAAGCGATGTGAGGAAAGAGTAAAACACAGATTATTTTATCCCCTTATTAACATATTGTACTTCTCTGTTTTATACTAGGAGGCACTGTCCCCTTAACCCCTTGAATGTATTACAAATCAATGTGTTGCAGACCTTTATAGCATTCAAATGGTTAAAAGTCCCATTTCAATCAATAATAATTTTTTTTTTTCCTGTGGTACAGTCGGTTTCCTGGATTTCTGGAATAAACCAACTGTACCACAGGGGGGAACTGAAAAAGTCCTGTTAAATGAAATTGGGCTTTTAACCCCTTGAATGCTAGAGAGGCATCCAGTGCCTTGCTTTGATAAATATGATGCCTAGTTGTTTTGGAATCGTGCCCTCCATTGCTACATTCGGATTGAAGTGGCAATTGGTTGATGATATACTGTAACAAGTTCAAACTGGTGAACAGTACAGTCTGGAGTAGTGAGGTGTAATGTGAGGTTCTCTAGCTGCTGTCAGACTAAAGCTTCCACCATTCTCCTCCAGAATGACTGGGATTGTAGTGTGCAAGCAGCCGGGGGCCTCATATTGCCCATCCCTGCTTTGGAGTGTCTATTGAACCATATAAAATACTAAAACTTCCTGTTAAGAACACAGTGAATTAACAGGAATTTGAACTTCACATTGGATCATATTCATTGGGTTAGAACACAATGTGCATTATAATAACGTCTGACATCCTGAGTAGGCGATTTCTCTCTTAAGCACTAAAAGTTATTACTTTTGTATAGGCTGAGATACAATCATAATGACTCTCCAAACAAGTGGAATTATTAATAGTCCGATCTCACCAGAAAGGAAATGGATACTGGAAGCACAGGAGAGGAGCAGTCAATAATATAGTGTTCATTTTCATGGTTTCCATAATGTATATGTAATGTTTCAATGTGTCAGCACAGGGGGGTCTACTGATACTTATATTAGCTAGTAAGCAAATGATTTGGCCCTGTCTGCCTTGTACAATGCTGTTGCTTCTTGGTGGCAGTACAAATGGACCAAATAATATATTTATTTAGAAAATGTTTTACCAGGAAGAATACGCTAGAGCTTTAAAAAATTGCTTCCCTCCCTCCCTCCTATCTCAATATGCTGCCACCATCCCCTTCCTCTACTTACACCTTCCGGAGGCCACCGGTACACTATCGTTATCTTGAGTTAACATAGGTCCTCACAGGGCACTGCGTGAAGGGGGTTGCAAATGCAAGTATGCTGCCCTCTGGGCAAGTATCCGTGTGGCCTCTGGAGAGGGTGGATAGAGGGCGGGGGATAGTGGCAGCATATGGAGGTCGGTGGAAGGAGGAAAGCAGATCACTAATTTTTGGTTGACAGAGGGAGGGAAAACAAAGGTGCATATTATACAAAGGCATTTTTGTTTTCCCCTAAAATCTTTTTATAATTTACACCTGCATATTATATACAGGTGTATATTATACAGGAGAACTTATGATATCTTATATGATCTATCCTGCTGAGTAATAGAGTGGCCCACTGCTGGCCGCTACTTTATTCAACAGTAATAACCATTTAAAGGTATTGTAATACTTAAAATAAACAATATATTGTGGGATTTATGCTCCTGAGTTAAAGAAGGGTACTTCTACTGCTAAGAGAGGTATTATTTGAAATGTCATTGCAACTCACACTTGAGTTTTTAGGTGTAATATCTCAATGGCCTGAAATTGTACAGTGGCGCTGTTACTACACCATCCTATGGAGGTTTATTGTCAACTAACCAGAGCTCTCCATAGGATGCTGTAGAAACAGCGCCACTATACAATTTCAGGTCATTGAGATATTACAACTAAAAACTCAAGTTTGAACTCTAATAACTTTTGAATAAAACATCTCTTAGCAGTGGGGTTTTACTCAGAAGGGTAAACCCTACAATATAGATTTTTTGAATCTTAAGTGTTACTATCCCTTTAAAGTGTCATGAAGTGATGGAGCCGTTACTATCACATTCTATGGAGAGCTGTACAATGTGGTTAATCTCTCCCATAAACAAGTATTTAATAAGAAGTGGAGCAATTCTACAGAAAATCAACTGTACTTCAAGCACACGTAGTAGACCGTTTTAGTGAAAGATTTCTTTTTTATAAACGCGATCTTGTCGATGCTGCAGAGCCGCCTGATGCACATAAGACTGTCGTACAACAGCTTCCCCTGCAGCCAGCGTTCAGTCAGGGAAGGGGGAGGGAGGGGGGAACTTTGAGCGCTATCATCTCTCAAACCATAAGGGTTTGAGAAATGACACGGGGGGCAATACATTTCTTTTTAACAAAGCTATAATATGGGGATTAGTAATCTGTAGTGATGAGCGAGCATGCTCGGCCGAAGCTCGGTTCGGCTCGAGCATCGCTCTGCTCGGCACATGGCGGTACTCGTACGAGTACCGCATGTGCTCGCCCGCCATGTTTGGGTCTCCTCCCCGCACGTTTCGCGGCTGCTGCGCAGCCAATAAACGTGCGGGGAGGCTCTGACATCAGTGTAATGCCAGCAGCCATGTTGGCTGCTGGCATTACACTGATTGGCTGGCCAGAACTCGTGATCGGGTGCTGTATAGCACCCGACTCGCGAGTTCTGCTCATTCTCAGCCAGGGAGAGATGCGATCAGGCAGGGAAAGTCAGTGTAGGGAGAATAAAAGTGTTGGTAGTATTTCAAGACCCAAAAGTCCTTTTTAGGACTGTTGTGTGTGGGGGCAGCATTTATATTTTGTTTGGGGGGGCACAATTTCATTTTTTTTTTTAAGGTGGGATATTAGTAAGGTGACATTGTACTAGGTGCACAGGGACAAATATTGTACAACGCAGTGACAAAAAGGGCCATTTTAAACGTGTGCCTAGCCATAGATTATTGTCACATTCTGTTTAGTGTGCAAATTCACAAATTAACGTCACATATTCCGTTCACTGTGCCTAGCCGCAGATTAGCGTCACATTCTGTTTAGTGTGCCTAGCCGCAGATTAGCGGCACATATTGTTTAGTGTGCAAATTCACAAATTAACGTCACATATTCCGTTCACTGTGCCTAGCCGCAGATTAGCGTCACATTCTGTTTATTGTGCCTAGCCGCAGATTAGCGTCACATTCTGTTTAGTGTGCCTAGCCGCAGATTAGCGGCACATATTGTTTAGTGTGCAAATTCACAAATTAACGTCACATATTCCGTTCACTGTGCCTAGCCGCAGATTAGCGTCACATTCTGTTTAGTGTGCCTAGCCGCAGATTAGCGTCACATTCTGTTTAGTGTGCCTAGCCGCAGATTAGCGGCACATATTGTTTAGTGTGCAAATTCACAAATTAACGTCACATATTCCGTTCACTGTGCCTAGCCGCAGATTAGCGTCACATTCTGTTTAGTGTGCCTAGCCGCAGATTAGCGGCACATATTGTTTAGTGTGCAAATTCACAAATTAACGTCACATATTCCGTTCACTGTGCCTAGCCGCAGATTAGCGTCACATTCTGTTTAGTGTGCCTAGCCGCAGATTAGCGGCACATTCTGTTTAGTGTGCCTAGCCGCAGATTAGCGGCACATATTGTTTAGTGTGCAAATTCACAAATTAACGTCACATATTCCGTTCACTGTGCCTAGCCGCAGATTAGCGTCACATTCTGTTTAGTGTGCCTAGCCGCAGATTAGCGGCACATTCTGTTTAGTGTGCCTAGCCGCAGATTAGCGGCACATATTGTTTAGTGTGCAAATTCACAAATTAACGTCACATATTCCGTTCACTGTGCCTAGCCGCAGATTAGCGTCACATTCTGTTTAGTGTGCCTAGCCGCAGATTAGCGGCACATATTCCGTGTAATATGAAGAAGGCGGGTAAAAAGGGACGGGGAAGTGGACGTGATCCTGATAGTTCAGGGCGCGGGTCAGGACGCGTAGAAACTGTGCCTGGTGCCAGAGCACAAGAAAGAAAGACATCCACCATACCTAGCTTCATGTCTCAGTTTACAGGGCGTCGCAGGACATCACTCTCGAGGTCAGACCACTGCGAACAGGTGGTCGGTTGGATTTCAGCTGATACTGCTTCCAGTCGGTTAAGCACCACCCTGTCTTCCACCAAGTCCACTCTCAGTAGCCAAGAGTCTGGTCAACATAATCCTCACCCTGATCATCCTTCCTCCCACCATAGAGGGTCTGGCCAAAGAAGTGATCCCACACTGGGATATAGTGAGGAGCTCGTCTCATCACCAATCCTTGATTTGAACCTCTCTCCAAGCACGCTTGCAGAGGAACATGAGATCTTGTGCCCTGATTCACAACCTCTAGAGGGTACCCAATCACAAGAAGATGACAGAGGGGAACGGCATTTAAGGTCAAAGGAAGTGGATGATGATGATGATGAGACACAGTTGCCATCAAATCAACCACAATTACTGTCTCAAGACCTTGATGAGGAGGATGATACACAGTTGTCAATGACTGAGTATGTGGTGGGATCAAGAAATGAGGAGGATGATCAGAGTGAGGAAGTGGAGGAGGACTTGGTGGACGATGAGGTCACTGACCCCACCTGGGAAGGTGGAGAGCCGAGCGATGACAGCAGTCCTGAGGGTGAGCCATCTGCAGCACCGCAACAGGCTGGAAGAGGCAGTGGTGTGGCTAAAGAAAGAAGGCGGACCGCACCAAACCGGCCCGCAAATGTTCCACGGAGCACCCCCTTGCGTAAATCTCCCTTGCCAAGGGCTAGGTGTTCCGCGGTATGGTGTTTTTTTAAGGAAAGTGCGGACGACAAAAAAATTGTAGTTTGCAACCTGTGCCATACCAGAATGAGCCGAGGCATGAACACTAGAAACCTCACCACCACCAGCATGGTCCGACACATGGCATCCAAGCACCGTAATAAGTGGGAGGAACGCCCGGATCGCCAATCTGTGTCTGCAGGCCACACCACTGCCTCCTCTTCCCCTGTTTTCGGTGCCGGCCAATCGCCTGTCGAAGGCGCAGGCCCGCATACCTCCCGCCCTGCACCTGTACCATCTGAAGCACCATCAGCGACCACATCCACTTCCCTGTCCCAGCGCAGCGTCCAAATGTCCTTACCCCAGGCATTTGAGCGCAAGCGAAAATACCCAGCCACCCACCCACAGGCCATAGCACTAACCTCACACCTTTCCAAATTACTGGCCATCGAAATGCTGCCATTTAGGCTTGTGGAGACTGAGTCCTTCCGCAGCCTGATGGCAGCAGCTGTCCCTCGGTACGCAGTCCCCAGCCGCCACTACTTTTACCGGTGTGCCGTCCCCGCCTTACACCACCATGTGTCCCTTAACATCACCCGTGCCCTGACCAACGCAGTTACTGGGAAGGTCCACTTAACGACTGACACATGGACAAGTGCTTGTGGCCAGGGACGCTACATTTCCCTGACGGCACACTGGGTGAATGTCGTGGAGGCTGGGAGCGACTCGGACCCTGGGATGGCACAGGTGCTACCCACGCCGAGGATTGCGGGCCCTACCTCCATCAGGGTTTCCGCCAGCACCTACGTTATTGGCTCCTCCTCCTCCTCCTCCGTTTCCACCTCCGAATTCTCTGCGCGCAGCGCCACTCACCCATCAGCCAGTAGCTGGAAGCAGTGTAGCACTGCAGTGGGGAAGCGTCAACAGGCCGTGCTGAAGCTGATCTGCCTTGGGGACAAACAGCACACGGCCTCAGAGCTGTTGCAGGGGATTAGTCACCAGACCGAGCAGTGGCTCTCGCCACTCAACCTGCAACCAGGCATGGTTGTGTGCGATAATGGGCGTAACTTGGTGGCGGCTTTGGAGCTCGGCAAGCTCACACACGTACCATGCCTAGCGCATGTATTTAATTTAGTGGTTCAGCGATTTCTAAAAACCTACCCCAATTTGCATGATCTCTTGACCATGGTGCGCCGCGTGTGTGCACATTTCCGTAAGTCATCTACAGCTTCAGCCGGCCTGTTGAAGCTGCAGCAGCGCTTACAATTGCCAGCTCACCGGCTGCTGTGTGACGTGAGCACGCGCTGGAACTCCACCTTCCACATGTTGGCCCGGCTTTGTGAGCAGCAGAGGGCAGTAGTGGAGTACCAGCTGTTACACGGTCGTCGCCTCTCCGTTCAACTTCCTCTAATCAGAAGTGAGGAGTGGGAATGGATGTCAGACCTCTGTGAGGTTTTACGCAATTTTGAGGAATCGACACAGATGGTGAGCGGCGATAACGCTATTATCAGTGTAACCATCCCACTTCTGTGTCTACTGAAACGCTCGCTGCTCACAATTAAAACCGACGCTTTCCATGTGGAAGAGGTGGAAATGGGGGAGGAAGAGCTTACACAAGGTGATAGCCAGAGCACCCTCACTTCGTCTTCTCAGCGACAATTGGAGGAGGAGGAGGAGGAGGAGGAGGAAGACACGGTTGCCTCCACTACAGAGGGTAGCCATGGAACTTTATTTCCATCTCTTCAGCGTGGGTGGGCAGAAGAGGAGGAAGAGGATGAGGAGATTGAGAGTCATCCTCCTGGTGAGGACAGCGAAATCTTGCCTGTTGGTACTCTGGCACACATGGCTGACTTTATGTTAGGCTGCCTTTCCCGTGACCCACGCGTTATACGCATTTTAGACAACACGGATTACTGGGTGTTCACCCTTCTGGACCCCCGCTACAAAGAGAATTTCTCATCTCTCATTCCTCCAGTGGAGAGGACAAGCAAAATGGTGCAATACCAGAAGGTTCTTGTCGAAAAATTGCTCCAAAATTTTCCATCTGACAACGCTGGCGGCAGAGTACGTGCTACCTTGGCCAACCGAGGAGGGGGAGAAAAGGGAAGCACACAGCAGTTCCGACAAAGGCAGGGCAACACTCTCCAAGGCGTGGGACACCTTCATGACACCCCGCCAGCACCCTCACCCTGATGCGCAGCCTAGTGTCACAAGGAGGGAAAAGTTTTGGAAGATGGTGAAGGAGTACGTAGCAGACCGTGTCAGCGTCCTCAATGATCCCTCTGTGCCTTACAACTACTGGGTGTCCAAGCTGGACACGTGGTATGAACTGGCACTCTACGCCTTGGAGGTGCTGGCCTGCCCTGCCGCCAGCGTTCTGTCTGAGCGGGTATTTAGTGCTGCTGGTGGCATCATAACAGATAAGCGTATCCGCCTTTCCACCGAAAATGCTGATAGGTTGACACTTATAAAAATGAACAAGGCCTGGATTTCCCCTGACTTCTCCACTCCACTGGAGGAAAGCCCCAGGTGAACATAAAGTCACTTTAGATATGTTATTTACAATGATGGGAATACTCTGTATTCCCATTCACCCCTTCCACCCAAAAAACGGGTATATGGTTGACTCTTAATCTTCTCATCCTCCTCCTCCTCTTCCATATGCCCAGTGATATAATTTTTATATAGGGCCAGCTCACCAGCAGGCCCTGTGATATAATTTTTATATAGGGCCAGCTCACCAGCGGGCCCTGTTTGACAATTTTTGTATAGGTCAGCTCACCAGCGGGCCTTCTCATATAATGTTTTATTGGGTCAGCTCTCTAGCGGGCCCTCTCATATAATGTTTTATAGCGTCAGCTCACTAGCGGGCCTTCGCATATAATGTTTAGGATGGTCAGCTCCGCAGCAGACCCTCACCCATAATGTTTTAGATGGTCGGCTCAGCAGCAGACCCTCATTCCTAATGTTTTAGATGGTCAGCTTAGCGGCATGCCCTCGCCCCTAATGTTTTAGAGGGTCACCAGCAGGCCATTAATCCTAATTTTTCAAGGCTGTGTATGATGCCCTCCTTTATGTGTAATAAAGGGTGTATTGGAGTGACATTTCAGTCTAATTTTTGGCAGCCCTTTCACTTAGTGCATAGGCTTTATGAGTGTTGGACCACTACCTGAACTATTGTATCACAATGTGAATGAGGCCCTCCATTTTGTGATATACAGGTTGTATCGGAGTGCCTCAGGTCCTCCCATTGAATTAAATAGGGCTGGGGTGTTCGACAGAGCAGAAGGTAGTTCTTGGCTTCATCCACTAAGTCACTTCGTCACTTTTACTCAATGGATCAGACCCCACTGTTCCGACTATAAATTTTGTACTTAACAAGGGCAAACGGACATGTTGTAAAACCTGTGGTAGCTGCGGCCTCCGTTCCTGAATGCTGTACCTTACCCGGGCCATAACCACGTTGAACACCTGCTTTACGCTGCGCACGTTTCCCTCTTAATCATGGCCACAGTTCCGAAAAATCGATGAAATTTTTTGCAGAATTTGCAGATGATATACAAGTAAATATACAGCAAATACTGTTTGGTAACAATTTTTCGCCTAAAATCGTTTTTATCTTCCTTTTTGTGTGTTTTACGGTCAGTCTGTAAAAATGGCGTACTACGGGCGAAACATCGTTCCCAGCAGCGACGTTGGAGTCCAAGATGCATCCAGACATCCTCCCTATGCTGTCCCTGAACCATTTCTGTGGTGTTTCCATCATTTTCTGACCTTTTCCTATGAACCAGGCACCCTCACCTCATCAGAGCAGGGGGTGCCTGGTGTAATGCTCGAGTCCTCCCATTGACTTCAATGGGGCTCGGGTGCTCGGCCGAGCACTCGAGCCTCCGGGGGCGCTCGGCCAGAGCACCCGAACACCCGAGCATTGGGGTGCTCGATCATCACTAGTAATCTGCAAGTATTACTATCCCTTTAAAGGGATATTATCACATATTCTGAAAAAGAATATCTATCTGTCTATCTATCGATGTAGAAAATATATTTTGCAGGTAATAAAACAGATTATGTGGAAATATAGCGCACTACTGGCAAGTCTAGTTACTATCTAAAACCACATAAAAAAAAGAACAAAAACCTATAATAATATACAATATATTATGGATACCAGGATAGTTCTTCCAGGGATTTAAATAGCAGCTACAATCCCTAGACCAATGTGTATAGTCTACAAACAGTATACATAGAAATATATATTAGGGAGCAAGCTATATATATAAAATATACAAAATATTATAATATATAAATTACTCCAAAACAAACTCTCCCCCCCATGAGCATATAAGAACAAAGATTAAATATACCAATATCTAATAAAAAATTAATATCAAAGAATCACACAAGTCTCTGAAAGACTATATATCAAAAACAATTATGGAACACAATAAAATATTGATTCTAAAAAAACTGCTAGTGGTACCACTAGAGTATAACTGAGAATCCTCAATGAATTAGTACCAAAAGCTTTTAGAACCAGAAATAACACCCAAAGCTGTAGATAGCATTCATATCAATGGAACTTCGTATTCCCTTTCCCGACTATAGGTGTAAATGTGAACCTGTAACTCCTTGCTCTCCCGTGTGATGAACACACACTGTATTTAGGCCCCCTTGGTAAGGGACATATCTCCTCAAACTGCAGGCAGACTTCGTGGGTGCCCCTCCAGTGGTGACCTAGGTGATCTCGTAGCACTCACCGGGTATATGCCGAGGGCTATCCTCACTGATGCAGCACTGGGACGCTGGATCACAAAAGCTGGTGTGAGCAGGCAGAGTATTCCAAACCAGGTGTTGATCTCTCAGTCAGATACAATGAGCAATCAGGGCTTCAGGATATGCGGGCAGAGGGAATCCTCCAGCTAACAAAGTTCATGCACTTGCAGGTGCTGGCAACATAAATGGGCTTGTAAAGTAGCGTAGTAATCTAACTGATATCCAAAGCGTTTCATGCCACCCAGTCACTTCTTCAGGGATATATTTTGCAGGGTTGATCCTGCTGAGTAAAATAAGGCTACTCCCACTGCTGAGATTTATTTAAAAGTCATTACAGTCCAAACTTGTATTAACGGCTGCAGTACCTCCATGGCCTGTTATTTTTCAATGCTGATCTTGTTACAGCTCCCTATGAAGGGTTATTGTCACTAACAATAGCTGTCTATAGACTGCCATAGCAACAGCGTCCCCATAAAATTCCAGGACATGGAAGTATTTTACTCAGCAGGCTAAAACCTTGCGATATATATATATATATATATATATATATATATATATATATAAATAAAATATAGCCCTTTGAGTACCAGTGGACTACACAATGCACTGCATATTCCTCTGGCACTCAAAGGGATAATCCATGTTAAGCAACTCTGTTCAAACTATTCATACAACATGCACATTCAATCAGCTCTTTGAAAAATGTGCATCATTCAATCAAGGTTTTGCTTGTTGAAAAAAAAATCCAGATTGCACATTCCACATTCAGTTTTTGTGGCTGAATAAAATAAGAATTCAGCCTTTTTCCCCCCATTTTATGTTTGGCTACAGATTTATGCATAACATAATTGTGCCAAATTGTAAACCAACTGAAAATTGTGGTGTATTTGTGCCAATCATGGAAAATATAGGGCCTTGTGGCACAATTTTAGAACAAACTTAACTTCCCCAGAAGAGATAAATCTAAATGGGACTTAACACAATGGGGAAGATGGTATGATAAAGAGGTGATAAAGCGGAGAGGACCTCTCCAGTGATATCACTTCTCCAGTTCCAGATACTCTATGGAGCCAATGTACTAAGATATCTCTAACGTTGAAGATGTTTGTGCATAGGTTGTGTAGAATAACATAGAAATTGGAGAAGTGATATCACTGGAGAAGTCATTTCTGCTTTATCACCTCTTCATCACGCCTTTGTGCATTACCCCCCCCCCCCATTGAATGCTAAAGAGTTTTCAAAGGAGTTAAAAGCCCCATTTAAATCAATAGCATTTTCAGGATTTTTTGTGGGTCCATAAAGATATGCAGTTGGTTTGCTTCATAATAAATAAAGTGCACCAGACCTCATAATATTATAGGGCAAACACTGAGTTAGCCAAGTAGATTTGTCAATTTATTAGGATAAATAATATAAAGAGATAAAGAGAGTCCTGCATATACTAGCACTCCACACTCAACTTATTACAGTAAGAGTTATGGTAATGGGCAGGATGGATAGTCAAAGTGATAACGTCACCGGAAAATAATCACAGTGTGGTGCAAAGACGTTGAGGACACAGGTAAATGTATTAAAAATAATACTGGAGCTTGTCTGGCTAGCCACATGGGAAGAGAGATCAAACGTTATAATATACAATGGCTGAAATAAAACTGTACTGAATAAATCTAAAAACTGGAAGATCATTATGCAATAACATTTTCAAAATAGGCAGGGGCATATCTGGCTTGCCACAAAAACAGGAAAAAAGACAAAAGAAAAATAAAAAAATAAAAATGTGTATCCAAGTTATGAGCACTACATACAACACATCAGGTGCAGGTAGGGCAAAGCTAGAAATATCTCACAACTAACCACAATAATATCCCTGAAACTGTGATGTGTCAGTTTACCAGGAGGACCTATCTACCTGTATAGGTTTTGTGGGTTTTCTCCTGAGACAGATTATTTACCTGTGTTTTATCTTGATCTGACAGAACAGGGTTCTCTTGTCTTCTCTCTACAGAGATTAGAATTACTTACAGCCTATTGCAGGGATTGCTGTTGATTATTTTAGTAATACTTCTGTCTTATATGAGGTTGTTTTCACACAAAATATGTTTTAACAAGTGGATGGGGTAGTAAAATGGTTCTGTTTCCAGAGAGGTTTTGATCAGGGACCCTGAAAGCAGTGATATAATATAAAAAGACGAAATGTAAAAAAGATACAGTATAAAAAATATAGCATATAGAACACTCAGTGCCCCAGCTCTATGGTGTTACATTGTGTTCTGTTTTAATATTTGCCTGATCAGAGAACTCCCTGGAGACAGACATACAGGAAGCTTACTGTCAGAGTTTACATACTATGAACTTGCAGAATAAGTAAATTCAAAACAAAGGGTTACTATACCTTTCAGGCCTACAATAGAGGTGGAATGCCTTCATTGATTCCTAAAACTTCTGTTTTCCTTCAACTGTTCTCATATTTTTGTATACCCCTATCCTATGCTATAGGTCCCCTTTATTAAACTAGGGTACTATGAAGGTAAATGCTCATACAAGTAAGGCATAATAAATATTTTTACAATGTAAAACATAACAATATGTCACCAAGTGGTGATCATGACCTTTTCCGTCATTTCGGTTAAATCAGATATTTCATACAAGTAAAGTACAAAGGTGCAGATACAGTTAAAGGGACAGTAATGTAAAATTATTGAAGTAAAATCGAGTCTTCTTTATTCTTTTTTATAATGATGTGTATCAAGAAAATGTTATTAAACGCTGCCGTTTTTCATTTATAGTCTAATAAAGTTTCCCCCTCCTGCCCCTTCTACTTACTTCTGCAGCCTCCCCTCAGATCTGGAATCCGGTCCGCGGACCAGACGGGTTGCATCGAGGGACAATCTTTCCGCTTTCAGTATAAGGGAAAGCCTGCCCCATTGATGAAGGAGGGCAGGTTTTTCCTTATGCTGGAAGAAGATTGTCACTCGTTGCATTCTGTCCAGGCTGGAGACAGAGGCCGCTGAGGTAAGTGGAAGGGGCGGGAGGGGAAACTTTATTAGATTATAAATGAAAAACCGCAGCGTTTAATAATGGTTTCTTGATACACTTCATTATAAAAAAGAATAAAGAATACTCGATTTTACTTCAATAATTAAACATTACTATCCCTTTAAAGAAGGGTTTGTATCTTGCACACACAAAAAAGGGTTATGTACAACTATAACAGTATAAAATTGGATGAAAATAGTTAAGTTTTCTTAAAATGAAAACCCACTTTCTTTCTATAGAAAGCAATAGACTGCTTTCATCTACCAGTCTGAAGAGATGAACAGTATAATGACTGTATTAGCCATGCAGCATATTTTATGTCTATGTTAAAAGTAATCCAAAAAGAGAAAATAAAGAGCATAAAAATAATAGGAACTGCAATAAGACTGGCTACATATGTTAAGAACTCATGAAGATTTACTGCCAAGATCCAAAGAAGTATTAATGGGAACTAAGTAGAATCAAACATTAAAAATTATTCTTCTCATCATCTTCAGTCATTCACCTACCATAGAAAATGAACCCATTAGATCAGTAATGGGTAAGGTGAGGCCCTCTATCTGGTGCTGTACTAGAAATCTCCTAATCCACACCACACTGGTGGAAGATGTTGAAATTGCAGCCCATTGAGCATTATTTTATATATACTTTTTTATGTAATGTTTTATATACAATATTGGCTATTTTTATTATAATATTACTTTTTTATAATTAAATATTCAAATGTGGCTCTTGGTATTGCTCTTTTATATCTATTAGTGGTATAATACCCCTCTCATCCATAGTATTAGTACAGGTGGGCATTTTTTAACGTTCACAGAAGGTTTGGTGTATTCCCTGTGAGTTCTAGCAGCCCCATATTGCAGTGGATCTTGATCCTTGCTTGGGATATCGGTGGAGGTGGAGACATGGCAACCGTCATGAGGTTTATACCAGGAGTGCTGTATATACTTAGAGGTGCTATTATTAGTCTCAAAGCCATGTGAGTATGTTTCTTCAAGAACACAGGGTGTAGGTGACTGTGTAAAAATATTGAATATACTACACTTAGAAGAATATTCTGCTCTGTTGTTTGTCTTTTTTTAATATTGTTAGCAGGAGCAAGTTTCCAGCTATTTAATTCTTGTGCTTTCTATTGCCACTGTGCATATGTTTTTCGGTCTCTTTTTGTTATATTAAAAATTTGACATTCCATACTTCTCTGGGTAACCTGAAGTTTTTGTATGGCTTTGGCATTTAGTCATACATAAGGACTGGGAAGACACATTGGTCAAAGACTTTTTGTTTGAGGCAGAGTGGTAAACTTGTCTTTAAGACAATACTACTAAGGTTTCCAAGTGGTTCCCATCCTAATTTAATTTATTGATCAATTTCCATCATGGTGTCCAAGGTAAACATATATGTCCACTTCTAGTTGTTGTAAATCTACTGTGATTCTTCTTGGTATGGTAAATTTGTTAATCATGACTTGAATTTTGTTGGTATTCATTTACAGCTGAAAGGTTTTGCTTTTCTTTTAAAGTACTTCAAAGCTCTCTTGCAATTCTTAAGGACTACTGGCAAAGAGTAGGATATCTGCAAACATGAGTGATGTAAGTAATCTCCATTGTTCTTAAGTCATATTTGTGTCCCAGTTTAGTTTGTAGAAAATGTCTTTTAAACAAGCAGAGCAGAGTTTTGAGGAGCTTGTCTCTCTGTCGGATGCCTTTTTTCTATATTGATCTGAATTTTATCATTTTTGACCTGTACTGATGCGTTTGCAGTTTCATATATTGATTGGAGGATATTGATGTAAGCTCTGTTTTTTCTTGATCAGGGCATTGATTATTGCTTGTTTTTTCACTGAGTCAAAGGCCTTTTCATAGTCAAAGAAGGCTATGCATAATGCAAGATTGTATTCATTATGTTTATATATATATATGTACTGTCTGGAATCTGGATATGGTCCATGGTACTGAAACTACATGTGAAACCTGCTAGTTTTTTAGGTTTTGCCTAAACAATAGTGTTGAGCGAGCACCCCGATGCTCGGGTGTTCGGGTGCTCTGACCGAGCACCCCCGGAGGCTCGAGTGCTCGGCCGAGCACCCGAGCCCCATTGAATTCAATGGGAGGACTCGAGCATTACACCAGGCACCCCCTGCTCTGATGAGGGGAGGGTGCCTGGTCAATGCCCCCCTTCATCTCCACAATGCCCCTCTTCCACAATGTCCCCCTTCCACAATGTCCCCCTTCATCTCCACAATGCCCCCCTTCATCTCAACAATGCCCCTCTTCCACAATGTCCCCCTTCCACAATGTCCCCCTTCATTTCCACAATGTCCCCCTTCATCTCCACAATGCCCCCCTTCATCTCAACAATGCCCCTCTTCCACAATGTCCCCCTTCCACAATGTCCCCCTTCATCTCCACAATGTCCCCCTTCATCTCCACAATGCCCCCCTTCATCTCAACAATGCCCCTCTTCCACAATGTCCCCCTTCCACAATGTCCCCCTTCATCTCCACAATGCCCCCTTCCATCTCCACATGTCCCCTACCTCCAGTCCCTGGTGGTCCAGCGGAGCGTCTGTAAGATCTGTGCCTCCTTCGGCACAGATCCCTGCCACCCGAACATGGCGGGCGAGCACATGGCGGTACTCGTACGAGTACCGCCATGTGCCGAGCAGAGCGATGCTCGAGCCGATCCGAGCATCGGCCGAGCATGCTCGCTCAACACTACTAAACAAGTATTGTGTCCATTCTTCTTGTAAAACCTTGAAGATGACTGGCAATAGGCTTATTGGTTGGTAGTTAGACCTGCCTTATCTTTTTTGTGTAGTAGGATGACTTTTTCCATGTTATGGGCACTTTGTTGAGTAGCTTGTATTTTGAAAGTAGTTTAGCTAAGAATTACTTTATCGAGTCCAGCTACTTTGCCCTTTATCATTTATTTTATTCCAGCTTCTTCTTCTTCTAACAAAACTTTTGGCACAGCATAAGCCTCTGGAACTGCATTTAGCAAATGTCTTTCATCCTTGCTGGGATTTGAATAAAAGTCTTCCATTCATTTTAGTATTTGTTGCTTGAATTTTCTTTAAGCATTAATACAAACACTTGACTCCTATTCGTGGCCATCTTTTGTTTTGCTTTCTTTAGTTTGGACCTTCTTTCAGTGTCCTTTAGATGAGCTCAACACTGAACTTATGTGTTTCTTCTTTTATGCACTTCCCTATGGTCTTGCGTATTTCTACATATTCTACCCTGTTTCTAATATTGCCGTTTTGCTTCATTTCTCATCATAGCATCTGCTTCTTTTCATATTCTTGTTGTTTTTTTCTTGTATCACAGTAGGTGCAAGAGCACAGGCAGTGTGTACGATAGTCTCAATAACATTTTCATAGTGGGTTGAAATGTCTTTGTCTGGAAGGTCTTGCAGCACACTTTAGAGATTGGACATGTGTATAGTTTTTCAGAAGCTGGCTAATGTTGATATTCACAGTTGTTGACATTTTTTTCTCTTTCTTGCACTCAATTTTGATTTTGCTCTCACTAGATGATGGTTTATTCTAACGTTAAAATTGAATTGCCAGTTTGGCTTTTCCATGTCCATTTTTTCTTTGCCTTTTTCCTGTAGAATGAATTGATAATGTACAAATTTTGTTCTGCAAATTCTACACCAGAGGTTCTCAACCCGTGCCCTCCGTGGCCACTAACAGGCCAGGACTTCTCAAATCCTGGCCTGTTAGTAGCCACTGAGGGCATGGGTTGAGAACCACTGTTCTACACACTATATATATATATATATATATATATATATATATATATATATATATATACACACACACACACAAAATCAGCACTCATATTAGCCAAAGTAATCTTGCTTGAGTGCATTCCTAAACGATCAATAAAGTAATGAATGGCAGGCACTCTTCTGACTTTTCAGTCCAGTAAGGCACTTTTATAAAGACAAAACTTAAAGATACACAACCCAAGGATACATACCTTACCATGAAAGTACTGGCACTGAATTTCCGATACATGACCCATGTGGAAAACCTGAAGAAATTGACTAAATTACATAATTTAGTGTCCACATAGTATTAAAGAGAAATGCAAAAGACTAACCTAAACAATATCCACATGTATCCTTAATTGGGGGAAAGAGAAACAAGTGTAAAAAAGGATATGTGTATAACAGATGCAGTTGGTAAGTATTTGCAGACAATTGTGCTCATGATGTGCAATCATGTTCATGCTGATATAAGGGTATATTTTCATACTGTGATTACTAACAACCAATTCATAAAAAAGGCTGTGAGTAAAAAATCTGTGAAAAACATATTCAATCATGGGGTATAAATACAGTGAGATATACCAAGGTGAATCCAATGTGACCAACCAAATCGTAACCTTAAAAGTATAACAGCAAAGGTTAACCCTTATGAAACAAAGTGCCCCACTGACCAAAAAAAGTATGAATAAAACTTATATTAAAATAAGGGCTCAAAACAACAAAAACTTTAATTTACAATTTAAAAAAAAAAAAAAGATTCTTAAAAAATTATCTCTAGAAAAAACCCTTGAGTAAAAAGGTTAATGTTTAAACCAAAGAAGAAAAAATGACTCAGAAATAAAATTGAGACATTGAGGAGAAATAAGTTAATTTGTCGACCAAAACATTGAAAAATTAATGGTTACATTCAAACCATTGGGAGAAACTATCTTGATGGTCCTGAATGTTTCTTTCTGAAAAAGTAATTTGCTTCAGTTGCTTCCATGTCTCAATAATGTATGTTTAACTGGATTGGTAGAATATGATGAAGCAGAATGCCCCATTTGAAGAAAGTGTTTTGTAACTTGTTTGTCTGTCCACTGAACCCTATGAGCCATGTTTCTTGCTGATTGGTGTTCAGTCATATCCAGCCAAACTTTGGAGCTCTGCTGTTGGGTACTAGAACTCCCTACTGTAGACTAGTTTTGAACAATATGGGTTTTAGTCTCCCATAGCTTGAGGTCCAAAAGATTGACAACCCCTGTTTTTTTAAGCTGGACTATGTACCTACACTTATATGGTCCATGAACCTCACTACTGTACTTTTTGCAGAAAATCACACAGCTAATGTACCTGTGATAAATAGTTATATGATAAAGGGTTCTCTAAGTTGAATCACCTCAGACCTATTTGATTACTGCAGGAGTATAAGAAGTGGCTGATTGGGCCTGCCTTATTATTGAGCTAGTGCTTCTTATAGTAAGTATTTTAATAAGTGTAGCTAAGAGTCAAGTTAATCAAAAGTGCAAATACTTGTTTTTGTAAATATCTACTATTCAGGTAAGATTTTACACACACACATCAACATCATTATCAACTCTCTCTCTATATATATCTATCTATATAGATATATATATCAAATCTTACCTCAAAAGAACTATTTTTATATGTATACACCCACTTATCTATTATTCTGATTATATATATATATATCAGAATAATAGATAAGTAGGTGTATATATATATATATATATATATATATATATATATATATATATATATATAGTGTGTGTGTAAAATCTTAATTGAAAACTTCATGGAGTCAAGATAACCCTACTTAAATCCAACAAAGGACATTGAGGCCTTGTGTGCCGGTCCTTAAGGGGTTAAAGGTAAAGAAAAGGGATCAAGTATATTTACTGAGAGGTACGTTTAAAATGTACGGACTAATTTAAAAGTAGACAAGTCAGCTGGTCCAAATGAAGTACATTGAAGAGTATTAATAAAGCTTAGGGAAGTGTTTCCCTTCCATTAGATGATCTTTTTAATGCCACAGGTAACAGAACTGAAGAACTGTTAACGTAGTCACACTTTACCAAAAGTGTAGTAGGGAAAACCCTGGCAACAAGAGGTCTAATATCAGTTGTTGGAAAAGTAATTATCCTTTAAAAAGGAATATTGTTTGGCTTATCTTCATGTTTTTAAAACCAATGACAGCATGTATTTACTTTAGAAATGATTTTTCATAGATTTCTTTTATCTCTGTAGTTCATCTGGATTTTAGTATAGCCTTAGACACTGTGCCTCATAAAAAGCTAATCCAAAAACCACATCACTTGGGGCTAGCTTGAAATGTAATTAACTGAATAAAGTATTGCTTGCTCACAGGTGCTCCTAACTGACAAGGTCCAAGAAAGCCAAAACATATGTCTCGGGTAAGCTTCTTCTCTTGTCCATCTGGGTATAATGTGTATAATGTACTTCACGATTTTTCTTCTCTATGCATAGCAATTGTGAACTAAAAGCGATAGCACCCTGGGTGGGATATATTTTAATAAAGCCTGCGATATACGTTTGTAGGCTAGTTCCAAGCTGAATATCTCTAACCATTATTATACATTCTTTTTCACTTATGGGAACACATTTTTAACACCTTGGATGTTTTGGGCACATGTCTAGCACCCAAGAGGTTAATAAAATAATATTGAATTTACTTCTTCATAAGGAAAATAATAATTTTATCCCACAGAGCAACACCAATATCAGCCCAATGAATAACTGTGCTACTTAGTAAATGGGGCTATTATGATCATATACTTACATTGCATCATAGATACTATTTAGCCAATTCCGAGAGGCTACACAATATTAAAACACGGTTACTGAAAATAGGACAGTAATTTCTCTAACCAGTACGTAGTGCCTATCTTTTGAGATTGTCTTCATTCCAAAAGATATCTCACTTCTTGGAGCTAGGGTTATCATGATACCAATGGCTATTTGGCTATAGTGGACTTAAGTGCCACTTTAGGCCAATCCCATAAAAATAAGACAAAGATACACCAATCCATTGTTCTGTTTTCAGGTATACTGTACATAATCATGGCAGGGCTGACTGCACATTTGCATATAAAATTACCCAAACTTTATTAAATCTACACATATTGTACAAAATATACAAAATGTAGTACAAAGCTCTGCAAGGTAGCCAATTGTGTTTAGAACTATATAGATCTTAAAGGGATAGTAATACCTAAAATGTAAAAAAAAATATGTTGTAGGGTTTATCCCCCTGAGTAAAACAAGAGTACTCCCACTGCTGAAAGGTGTTTCATTCAAAAGTTATTAATTTTCAAAGTTGAATTTTTTAGGTGCAATATCACAGTGGCCTGAAATTGTACAGTGGCGCTGTTGCTACACGATTCTATGGACAGCTCTGGTCTCAGGACCATAAATCTCCATAGGATGGTGTAGCAACAGCGCCACTGTAAAATTTCAGGCCACTGTGATATTGCACCTAAAAAATTCAACTTTGAAAATTAATAACTTTTGAATGAAACACCTTTCAGCAGTGGGAGTACTCTTGTTTTACTCAGGGGGATAAACTCTACAACATATTTTTTTTTACATATTAGGTATTACTATCCCTTTAAGTTACATACTTTATTAGGAACATGTTCAAAGTCTTGGCTCAATGGTAGCACTCATTTTCACAGATGTAGATGATTATTTTACCCTCCTCCTTCATTTATACCACCCCTTTGGTGAAAATGTGTGTTCTGGTAACCTTAGAAAGTAATTTTTGGACAGGGGACTAACTCATTCTACAAGCTGTACCACAACAGAGAACTCACCTGTGGTGAGGTTAAAAGTCATCAACTACTTAATAAAAATCTCTGAAACCATTTCTCTGACTGAAAATCAAAGAAATCCCAGGACATAAGCAATTTAAAATGACACATTTAATTCGACTAAAATCTGGTAGGTGACTGATCCACTTTAAGAATATTTTACATGGACTCAGAAAAATTCTAGTCATGTAAACCTAAATGAGGTACAAACATTCTCAAAAAAAGTTTCATAAATTTTACAAGGTTGCAGTTGGCATGTACTGGCATAGGTTTGATTCACACACGTTACCTTTCAGGATTAATTGCAAACATTTGGTTTAGTTGTATTAATAGCAAATATGAATTACATTTTAGATGGTAAACCAGCCACTGTTTATGCTTTCACTACAGATGCAGTAATACCAGACAAAAGTATAGTTTACAAAGATTATATGTCACTGCTGTAGTTTTATTTTAGAGCAAGGAGACTGTCATTATTTCCACATTGCTGATGATTAAGCAATGATAACATTTGGATTCAATACTGACACATAATTCTACTTTCCCTGTAGCTGACTACAGAATATTATTTTTTGGATGGCATTTTGTGTTCACTTAATAAATTGATGGCTGCAGGAATGGACCTTTGGGAGTCATTATAGCGTAGCTGTCTATAGCCTAATAGGGTTTAACAAATGATGGAGAGATCAGGTTGGAGCTGTGGTAGGACTGGAGCCCCTAATGATATCTAGATCAAAAGGTAGGATATCTGGGTTGCAAGTAACCCACCACTAAATTAGTCTATTGAGACAGTAGGGAAAAACAGCATAGCGAAACTACATCAGGTAAGGTTGGTTAAGTCTTTATTATTAATTGGAACCGAATCTGCCTTGCCTCTGGAGAGCTCCAATATCTTATAAAATGAGACTAACAGCCACTATGGAAGTGTTCCAACTGAAGCCAGATTAACTATTGTCTTTAATTTTTTTTAAAGGAGCTCAGCAGTTTCCAACAACCCCATTGTAGCACAAACTTCCAGAACCCACTCAAGTGTTGATAAAGGTGAGAGCTGGTACTGTGTTAGCCATAGAAATACACAAGTCAAATATAGTCAAAATATTGGCCAACTAAACAGATTTAGAATGCAAGCTTTCAAGCCCTCTCAGGTCTTCCTCAGACATGTTATACAGATAAATATGAAAACATCTTTCTTAAATACAATACACATTGATTCTTTAGAATATATAGCAGATAAGATCAGTTCAGTCCAGATCCAGATATTCTGATCAGTCAGCGGCAAAGGAGTGTGATGTAAATTGTATCTACTTTCTATTCTAGAGAATTAAATGCATGCTTGTATTTCAAAGAGATGTTTTCATATTTATCTGTATAACATGCCTGAGGAAGAGACCTAAGTGGACTTGAAAGCTTGCATTCTATATCTACTTAGTTTGCCAATAAAGGTATCAGCTGAATTTAGTAGTGCTGTGTGTTGTAACAGCAGATGAGGACATTGTCAAGGTTTGGCTGAGCTGTTCTAACTCTGCTAATCTAGAGCACTGCTGTTGATTGCTGCTGCGTTCCCTTTCCTGTGTCAGGATGACTCACCTGACCTTGCTGTGATTACTCACCTGATTTATCAGCCAACCCCTTCCAGGGTATTTAAAGCAGCTTGGCTTACTTCCTCCTTGTCCTTGTGTTGTTGTTGCTGGCTCTGTGGATTCTCTTGTGCTCCTGTTTATCCGTGTATGACCTGGCTTCCTCTGATAATCCTTCTGGCTCCTAACTCCTGGCTTGTTCCTGACATCACTGACTTCTGTGTTCCTGACTCCGGCTTGGCTGAGTACTCGCCTTGTTTCCTGACCCCGGCTTGTCTTTTGGTTTATGTTCATGGATCACCATTCTGTTTTGTTTGTTTTTTGTTACTTTAATAAAGGTGTTTTGCATTTTATATTTTTTGTCTGTCTGGTTCCTGGTCCTTAACAGATATGTGACAACTTTTGCTGAACTACAGTTACCATCCTCTTAAGATTTGCTAATGGCTGTCTGAGGGAGATGGCAATTATAGTCCAACAATTTCTGAAGTGTCACACTTTCCCTAGTGCTATAATATCTTGCCTAGCACCCACAGTTCTAAGTTTAGAGGCAGAGCTCAGTTCTACTTGCTGACTCTAAAAAGAAGTGCAGAAACAATTTATTTTGTAGTGTAAGGCTGTTGCACAATCAGTAACCCTTTGAGTGCCAGAACATTGTGCTAAGCATTGCAAAGTACAGCAGAGAACAAATAATAATTCTCAGACTACCCGCTTATTTCAGGGGGGTCTTTTAACCTCATGAATGCCATAGAGATTTCTGACATATTGGTAAAGAATGTGTTGGTGACCTCTCTATAATTGAAGGATTTAAAATCTCCTTTAAATAAATGGACACCATCATTGTTCCCTATGGTGCAGACACTTTGATGCAGAATTACACCACATTTCTTACTACATGAGCGTCACTGTATATTATTAGTATTGTTACTAAGGGCACTCAGAAATATTTATCTATAGCCATAGCCACAGAAGAGCACACGATTAGCTATTCAAGTCATGTATTTTTTTGTTTAACCCTTTGAGAGCCAGGAAGATAGCCAATGCATTGCATTAAAAGGTCATTTTAATGTGAGATATAATTCGTTTTTATAAATCAAGACCCTTCTGACAACATATTTCAAAATACATAATAATATTAAAAAAGAATGCTAGATATGAGTACAATGCATTGGAGACAGATCCAGGTTTTAACACTTAAATATGTTATGGCTCTAAAATGTATGTGTAGAAATTAATTTAATAAACAATAAGATTAAATTATTAAAAAATATGATTAACCCGTTGAGTGCCACTTATTCCAAAAACTCAAGGAAAATAAATATATTTGATTAGCTTTCCCAAATTCCAGAGTCACCAAAGGATTCATATTGGTAAATTTATTTGATAAGCATCACTTACATAAAGAACAAAAGTATTAAATGTGTCATATTCCTTGCTTCCCTTTAATGCCATGAATTTAAAATAGGTTTAAAATAAAGCCTGGGGGAGGCTCTGATTCTTTAGTACACAGGAGGATGAATTTGTGCAGCTAAAAACGTATAAATAAATATACTGTGCCAGGAGATGCAGAAGAACCACAGCCTTTTATTGGAAGCAGCAGGGAATTCTAGACAGGCTTGGGTCTATTAATAGGGATATGTACCTTTTCTTTACTGATGTTTCAATGTCTTAGAGAATGCTTAGAAAAAGGGCTTTGACTTCCAGCAGCAGTAATATCTTTCTGAGGTTTGGCAAGAGAGCGCTTAACAAGGAATTCTGGAGAAAATCGAATGCCCCCACAGTTGGAAATAAAAAGACCCCTTGATTTAAATGGGGTCTTTTAAAAAGGTTAACCTCTTGAACTGGCGACCTCTCTAGCAGTCAAAGGGTTAGAAAACACATTTAAATCAATAGGAACTGGGGAATTTGTCTTCCCTATAATTCAGGTGGTTTACTCAAGAATTGCATCTCTGTTCTTTTGAGCATAAGTGTTTTTTTTTACAAATTATCTGTCAATAAGAGATTATTTTAATTTCTTCTTCCTCTAATGCACATTATAGTGGATAGATTATAGTACAGTTCAGAGACAGACAACCTGATGCTCTCCTGCTGATAAAGCCTACCATTCCCAGGTGTTGGCTGGTTGCAGGATGATGTTGTAGCCCTTAACAGTTGGTGTGCCAAAGGTTGAATTCCCCATGTACAGTTTTTAATCTTGTAGTCCAAAAAAATGAAGTAATCTCCAGAGGTGTTTTTTCATTTACATTGATGTCTTTGTAAATATTGTCTTTTCAATAAAATCTTACTTTAATTTAATTTGGGGAATATAAAACGGACACCATATGAGCCCTTTCACTTTGTTCTGAGCATTAAAACAGACAATACTCTGAAAAAGGTGAAATAGCAGTACTGCTATGGCAGTCCCAGCTCTGTGTTAATCAATCATGCCAGCTTCTTCACTGCAGAATTATTGGATATCTGGGAAAGGGTGGTGGTGGTGGGAGAAAAATAAGATAGCCATGTATTAAAAATGGCACTGTTTTACAGATTGTGACTGACATCAGTCACATTTGTTCAGGAATAGATTTAAATAATGCATTATTGGATTTTAAATCATAGGTCTGAATTTCAGAGACACCATTGGGGGGTCACCCAAATTGGCCACCAGACACAGTATCCCCTGGATTTTTACAAAGTTTCTCCTATGAGAGCAGAATGCCCTTTAACCAGGTTTTATTATACTCATTGCCACACTGCAACAACATTTATGTAGCACACTGAATCAATTTTATTTATAGTAGCTGAGAGCTCCATTAAAGGGAAATTATCACTTTTGAAAAAAATAGTTATTATGTATGGCTTTTCCTGTTGAGTAGATAAAAACATAATGGATACCTCTATAGCACACAAAAATATTGACAATTATGACAATGGGCTGTCGGAGGGTCTGTATTTGGCTGGGAAAGTAATGGGTAAGATATTATTCAGTAACCATTTTGTCTGTGTATATATGAGGCGGTATCTTTAAGAACATAAGTTTTGTTTCCTTAGAAACGGATTTTTCTAACTTCCACCCAGTAGATATCCTTGAAAAGGAGCCTACCTCACTTTGCATAGGAATTTTATGTAACTGCACCTGGTGTTTTTATTTAGGGAGATGTAGTGGACATTCTTGAGAGAGGACGTTGTTTCAAAACTTATGTAATTAGTTCTTATCTAAACCCTCATTATTTTTTTTGATTGACACTAAGAACTTTCTTGAAGATTCCTGGTAGTAGACTGCCCTCTAGCGGCATGGTAGATTTATTTCTTCAAGTTGTTTGTATATGGTAATTACTAATCTTAAAACTTGATGAAAATTCAAAGATTACCTAATATGCTAATTATCTAAGAAGTGACCTATGACAGAAGAATGGGTGTACTCTTCTGTTAAGGGGGGTTTAGGTAATATAAGCAGTGTACAAGGGGAAATAGGGGACTTTTGTTTAGCCAAATTTCCTAGTTGTACCTGAATTAAGCTGAACGTCGCTGTGCCAGAGACCACACCCTTATATAGGATTGGTAAAGTATAAATTAAAGTTTATTTACATAATATTGTATATACTTCAAAAGTTATTATAACCCAGTCTATTCTGGGGTAGTTTTATTGTAATATTTCCTACTGGATCTGGCCAACCTACTGAGAACTATTATACAGTAGTCATTTGGCTGTAAAGTGAGAATAATCTTTCGAAGCCATACAGTTCAATCACAGAAATAATAGGGTGAGATCAGACTGATAGCAATTTTAGATCATTGAGAGTTATAGTTAGCTAGCATTGCTGACACCTGCAGAGCCAAGTGTTTATTGTATGTGTGGACGTCTGCACATGAATGCTGTGGGACGTTTTGGTGTTGCACTGCAAGCTTGTACAGAAGAGTCACAATAATGCGGTTCTGAGATGCTCATTGCACTCTATTGATCTAGTGTTCTAAATTAACACTTCCATTGCTGTCTGGGAAATTTTCTTCTGTTTCTCTTTTCTGTGGGTCTGGTACTTCATAGCTGGTTCTGTTTAAAATTGCATTGTCTGCGTGGTATCAGGGCATGGTCTTGATCTGTTGGAATAGTCACATTTGAGAAAATCCTAACAGAACAAAGCAGCGTACGCCACTTTGGATTGAGTAATTTACTGATCCTTACTGTCCATTGTTCTATTAACCCCTGCTGCTGAGTTGTATGCAGACATGATTTTATCATTATAATCTCTATGGTATATGTTATTGCTTAGGATTATAATGTGGTAATGCAAGTGTTTACTGAGAAATGTATTTAATTATTCTGTGTTACATCCAGAGGTATGCATATTGAAAACAGCAGATAAATAGCTAAATTCTCGATTTAGCAGATCTGGAACCTTATGTCTTCCAAGTAGGTTATTACTTCTTTCAATACTGTGCATTGTGGTAATAAAAGGGTTGTTACATGACATGTGGCCCTATTGAGCTCAACTTATGTGACAAATCTCCTGCCACTTAATTGCTTTTGTATATTCGGGGTGGGGCAGGTGTTGTTACACTCCCACTTACTGTATTGTTTATAATTGTACGGAACAATTAACCCTTGCTATGCTGCTGTCTTCAATTATTGCTTGCTTATACCTCTAGATAGCTATATGTAAGGTTTAACCCTATATGTGCTGGTATGTTTTCTGTGTAGTTACCTGATATATTTTATTGTATTAATTTCTTTATGCCATATATATCTTAGTCTAAGACTTGGTAACATTAAGTTACAGTATATTACTGAATCAATTTTGTATACCCTTATATCGCAATTCACCGATTATTAATTGTATTTTATATATCACATTAATTTCCCCTTAAATAAAATTACATATATTAGGCCATATGTTCAAAGGGATAACGACAAAAAATTGTTGTATGAAAGACAAAGATAAGTCATTGGATGCATGAACGACATATTTTCTATAGAGTATATGCCAAAAAGCTAGTAATGTCCGTTGTGTACGACACAACTCCAGAATTGACGGGCAAAGGGGCGGGGCAAGGGCGTGGCTAAACTATTCTCCAGTGTCGTATAGAGGAAAAAAAATTTGTCATAACTAACGACAAAAAATGTCTTTTAAAAGACAAAATATTCAACTGGCATTTTGAGTCAGGAAAGATTTTTTTTTTTTTTTATCCACTTCGAGTTTAATCAGAAATGGATGTCATGTTTTTTTTTTTTTTTTGTTCCTCTGGGTGATATTGCATGGGCTGAACTTGATGGACATGTATTTTTTCAGCCTAATTTTCTATGTCAGAGCTGTCCAAATTCAGTCCTTAAAAGCCACCAACAGGCCAGGATTTAAGAATGTCCCTGATTAAGCACAGGTGAGTTAATAAGCGACTCATTAATTCTGGTTGGCCCATCTGTGCTCAATCAGGGAAATCCTTACATCTTGACATGTTTGTGGCTCTTGAGGACCGAACTTGGATCAGATTTGGAAAGCCCTGATCTATATTATTTCAAGCAAAAGTTATTATAAAGCAAATCTGCATTTTGTAGGTTCAGTACTCCCATTACCTTATTTTATGGTAGTTCTGCTGTTACTTCAGTCTAACCACTGTGGATGGTTCCTGCTAGAATGCAGGTTAGTCTAACCTAGGGGGACATTACAGGTTTTATTTTAAGTTTTAGGTGTTTTTAGCTAGGCCTTCTTATGCGTCTCCTCAAACATAATTTCATGAGAAGAATATTTTAAATTACATGTTAATGGTAACATGTCTAGGTTAGGACTTGTTCAAAATGGGGTACCTTGGAGAGGTGACCGAGCCTAATCATATTTTGGCCATACTATGCAACTAAAACCCTCATTATTATTATTAGTAATATTAGTTCATTGGTATAGTATATGCTTATAACAGAGTTCACATTTAGATTATTTGTATGGAGATACACATATCTTTGTTTTCTGATCAACACACTGTATACATTTTAATATACACTATGTTCCCTTTATTTTAGCTAACTGCATTTTCTTTCTCTCTCTCGCTGTCTCAGTATAATGAGCTTTTAAACCTCTTGAATGCTAGAAAGGTAAAATAATTTGAGTATTTTTTCCACTTTTGTTACCACTATTTTTATTTTATTGCATAATCATTGCAAACAAACTGCTGTGAAGTATACAATACACATTTATGCCTGCAACTGCTGTTCCTGCTCATAATACTTTTATAGGACACAAATTATACAGGGGGATTGATAACCACCAACCAAACAAAAGTAATGACATTTTCATTATCTTGCTCTTGATTGTAACACATAAAGCACAGAACTATCACAGTGTAGCATTAAAACACAAAGCAAAATGGCAGTGTTTTCAAAACTGCTGTATTGTGATCGTGATTTCTTATATTCTGCCTGAAGATTGTTTGCTAGGTAATTTGATTAATGTGACATTTTGAGTACTACAGATCACACAAGGAGGCTGATGTTCTAAACAGAACTGTAGAGAGGGGGTGCACTAAGTTGGGGTAAAGAGGTGATAAATAGGAGATATATCCTCCAGTGAGATCAAGTCTCTAGTTCATCTGTTATCCTATAGACTTCTCACGTGGGACAATCTAAGTGCATAGGGTCTATAGAATCACATAGGAATTGGAACAGTAATAACATTAGACAAATTATCTGTACTTTATCACATCTTTATGACACCTTATTGCACCCCCTCATCCCCGGAGTAATTCTGGTGCAAACCAAGTACACAATAGGGGTAAATAAGACTATGTACTGATTGAAATGGGGTTTTAAATCATTTGAATGCTTTAGAGGAAGATACATAACTACAGGGGGTCCTGCACCCAAGTGGTCCATCAGCCCCAGGGTCAAATAGATTCTATTTATGCCTCTGTGAAAATATTTGTGTGATAGGGGGCCCAAAAATGTTTGCAGTGGGGCCCTTCCGATGACTGGTTATGCAATATATTGCTTCATAATGAAGATCTCTCTAGTATTCAAGGCATTATAATACCCTGTTAACCCTTTGAGTGCCAGAAGAGTATCCAACATGAGACAATGCAAAAGTTTAAATCAGTGGGATTTTGGGAAATGTTTATCTGTCCCCTTTTGGCGCAGCTGATTTGCAAGAGAATTACTCCACTTTATTTAGCACATCATCTTCACTGTAAAATTACACAATCTGGGTCATCTGTAGAATGCAAAAGTTAACCCCTTAAGGACCAGCCATGCACGTACTTTGCAGTCCCTTAAGGACCACTGAGCATATATATATATATATATATTTATATATATGTATATATTTTTTTTTTTGCGTGATCTGATTCCAGACTCCCCGAACAGCATGCAGCTCCGCACGGGGAGCCTGGAATTCCATGATGGTCCAGGACCGTCATGGGTCCTTAATGGGTTAAGCAATTTTGGGGCATACCGAGTACAATTAGAGGGAGGAGGGCATAAACATTCCCAAAACTCCCAATAAGTAGGACTTTCAACCCACATGAATTCTACACGGTACTCCAAACACTAATTCCTCACTTAACCCTTTGAGTGCCAGAGGGATATGGAACGCATTGCAAAGGAAAGGTCCTCTGGCACTCAAAGGGATAAATCAATGGGAAGGTTTTATTTCCACCTCTGCATCATTTGGTATGCTCCAGAATTCCTCATCTTTTACTTCCCGTATAAGGGGCTTTTGAACTGTTAGTGAAACTATTTCTGAACTCCCGAGCTGGGAGAATAAGGGAGTAAAATAAGTTATGTATGTTCCCCGTATTAGGCCAGAGTGACCATATAGGCATCAGTTTACTAACACACTAATCTAAGCATAATAGAGAATACTTCGCACAAAGAAAAGAAAAGAAAATAAGAGAAAATACACAGCTAGAACTAGAACCCCCTCTACAGTACAAGATGGCTAATTAGGCAGATGGCCAAAAAATGATAAACCCTAACTTTTATTATATACAATTAAAAGAAACACATTTAAAATAAATCTACAACTTGATAATGGGTATAGTATCAGAGAAGTAGATCTGATCCATAAATATACACTGCTGAATCAATGGGATGCATTTGTGAGAATATGATAATAATATGGAATAATCAAATTAATCAGTGGATTTAAATTAAACCCATTGATTAGTCCATAATGCATTGAGGGAGATTCTCTAAGCGGTGCTAAAGTGGAGATGACTTCTCCAGTGATATCACTTCTCCTGTGTTAGTCTATGGAGCCCATGCACTAAGATTTCTTCAGCTTTGGAGATCTCAGTGCATAGGCTCTATAGAATAACATAGGAACTGGAGAAGTGATATCACTGGAGAAGTCATCTTCACTTTATGACCTCTCTATCACTGCTTAGTGAATCTCCCCTAGTGTGTCCACTTCTCTTTACTCTGAAGCAGCGGAGTATATTTATGGATTAGGTATAATTATCTGACATTATACACATGATCAAGTCACAGATTTCTTTTAAATGTCTTTCTTTTATTTGTATATAATAAACGTTAGGTTTTATCATTGTATATCCTCATATGTTTGGCCATCTGCCTAATTAGTAGAGAGGGTTCTGGTGCCAGCTGTGTATTTTCTCTTATTTTTTTTTCTTTGTGTGCATTATTTGTTACATACACAAGCACATTACCTAGTCAATTACATGACACCTCATACTCTCACAATTGGGTAGTATTTCGCTTTATCTATTTCAAGCTGGAGAATACATTTGGGAGCTTATGTAAGCAATTGAATGAATGAATATGTTTATATAGCACCACAAGTGCATGCAGTGCTTTACAATTTAAGGGTTTAGACAATACAAGGTTACATGTGCATTGAAAAGTGGGGTCCCTGCTCAAAACTCTTTAAAGGGATAGTAATACAAATTACTAATTCCCATATTGTAGGCATGCTAAAAAGAAATGTATTGCCCCCAGTGTCAACTCTCAAACCCTTATGGTTTGAGAGATAATAGCTTGCAAATTCCCCCCTCCGTCCCCCTTCCCTAAGTCAGCGTTCTAGCTGACTGCAGGGAGATCCGGTCTTACATGCATCAGGCAGCTCTGCAGCAGAGCTGAGATCGCGTTAGTATAAAAGAAATCTTTCACTGAAATGGTCTTCTACATGTGCTTGCAAACCAAGCACTCATAGAAGACCGTTTCAGTGAAATAATTATTTTTTATTAATGCGATCTCGGCTCTGCTGCAGAGCTGCCAGACTGTCATACGACAGGCTACCCCTGCAGTCAGTGACAACACTGACTTCAGGGAAAGGGGAGGGAGGGGGGAACTTTGTAATTTGTAAGTATTACTATCCCTTTAAAGAGTTTGGTTCCTTTAGGGAGCATGACCCCTTTAAGGTTTTCTCAGGGTTCTAGATAGACCTTGGGGGAGTTATGGAAACAGTATTTAAAGGATCCCCCATAGAGAGTAGGGAGGTGAGAGGGGTATGTGCTCCAAAATAGAGGTTCAAAATGGAGACACAACAGGATTCTGCCAGGTGAAAGAGTTCCCCTGGACAAGGGCATATTAAATCTGAAGCAGATTTTAACTTGGTGTCTGGACTCTCTGAGAGGCAGAGGTTGGGATCCCATCAAAAGCCCTCTGTGAACTCAAAGGCAAAAAAACTTTGCAAACAGTAACGTTCTCACAGGAACAAATCTGGAAAATTCAGAGTTAAAGTTCTGTATATTATCTCTACAAAAATTTGAATTTTTTTCTCTACAGAGGGTCTTATATAATACCAGTATGGAAGCCCGTATACACGGGCTAAAGTGCATCCAGCTGCCCTGGAGCTGGTAGCAGAGACATGACGTGAGTCGTCCGGAGCGGTGCAGCGCGTTCGGCAAGTCTCTACTGCTTATGACTGCAGTCATGCACAGTAGAGACTCGCTGAACGCGCTGATCCTTAGTGGGGAGCTCTCGACGGCTCACAGCGAAGCTTCCTGTGTGAGAAACCACACATGCACAGTAGAAACTCACAGTGATGCATTCTACCACTTTATTTTATAGGATGCATGCAAATGCCAGATGTCAGTCAACATAAATAAATGTAAGGTTATGCATATGGGAAGTAAAAGGGGCTAGACTTCAACTATCAATGTACCTCTTGTCCCTATATTGTCCAGAAGAACAGACAAACCTCTCAAAATCTAATCTCACATAACAATGGACAGTGCACACATACGTGCATCAGTATCATGAATACATAGATGTGTGAAGCTTCCGCAGATGAACAGATGTGTACACACAAATATACAGCAAATACATTATAAATCTAATAAATCCTAAATCCACCTATGCAAAACCAGATCTATAATAACTTATCCTATATAATTCTACGTATGTCAGATGTTGTGAACTATTGATATTCCTCATATTATTAAAGTTAGCAAAATGACAACATAAATACTACAAACGTGAATGCCAATAAGTGTCCACAACCTAATGTACCACATTCTATATCTGCATCTGTTTGTTTACACATCTTAGACATATATATATACACATCTATACATTTGTGATGCACACATGCATCGTGGATGTGTAGGGATGGAATTACACATGGGTATAGATAGCAGATATAGAATGTGGTATATTAGGTTGTGGACACTTACTGGCATTGTATTTTTACACAGAGTATATATGAATTTATGTTTGGATCCATTATATTGTTAGTAGTGATTTTTTGCATGTGGGTATCTTTTTGATACAGGGTAATATTATATATGTTAGACATTTGGTACTATGTGTATATTTATGTGGAGAAATTGGCCATGAGGTTTGTACCCCTGTATATATGGTTTATGGTCTATGAAGATGAGTGTTCTACCTGTGAACACACAAAGTCCAGACAGGTACCAATAAATTGCGCAGATACTGTACTGTGTGCCTTCTTCTGACGTCACAGATATACTTACAAATTATGGAAGGATTTACCATATACGTATATATTAGAAATGGATGTATTGATTTTGTATTAATACAATATATACAATTTTTGAAATGTGAGGTTCCATAAGCACCAAGGTATGGTTGTTCTTTATTATAAACAAAATTTGCCTTTTTAACACATTTTGGCACTAGTGATTAAAGAAAATATATGTTTGCAGACTGATAAGTTTTACATGAAAAAGTTCCAAGCATGGAGAGTATCATTGTTTATTGAGCAGGAAAAAAATGATTAACATATTTTCCAAAATAAAAAGGCAGTTATCATATATTATTATATTTGCTCCTATGGGTGCAGAAAAGACCAAAGCTTCATTATTTAACCCTCTATCTTCCATTTGTGGGGAGGTCAGAACATTTAACCCTTCAGTTTGAATGGAACCTGAAGTATGTGGCTCTCAGGCAAAAACTGTGTGGGCTGCATGCAGAGAATCTATATAGACCCCCTTTTTAAGGCTTTCATGTGCAGAGGATCTACAGGGACAGCGTCATGCAGGACAGAGACTGAACTACTACACTTCAAACCCTGTCTGAATGATCAATGAAGGGACATGTTTTAGACCCCCATTATGTGCCCTTGTTGGCCTGCCAGTGCTCAGTTTTTCTCAGTTTTCAGTATTCTACCAGGAAGGATACAGTGAGTTTGTCTCTCATGTTCATTTTATCTGCCTCAGAAGGATGAAATGCTGTGTTGACCTTGCCGGGATTAGAACCAGAGACTCTGAGGTTTGAACTGATTCTGTTGCATTAACTAGATGTGCTCTCTCACTGGCTTCAAATACAGATGTGCTCCCTGGGGAACAGGTCTACTGATGTACATGCCATCTGCACAGCAAATGTGTCTCAGTTCAGTGGTGTAACTAGTCTATGGTGGGTCCCAAAACATTTTATGGAGCCCCCAACACAAAAATATTACATAACTAGAACCATGGGCAGATGGGGCCCCATGGATTCTGGGACCACGGTATCAGTGCATCTTCCAAACTCCTTGACTCTAGCTCTTTTACTGTTAAACCTTGTTTGGGATTTGGGAGTATTTCTGTATTATGGACTTTACCACAGTACTGCAAAGGCCAGAATTACAGTATTATAAAAAGAGGGTAAACGTGTATGACAATCAATTTTGCCTCTTTATATATTCTTGGTAAGGAATCAGTTCATAGTATTTTATGAAAAACATTCAGAAAAAGACAACTATAGTAATATTAACCCTCTGAGGGCCAGAGGGACACGCAATGTGTTGCGTACCCCTCTGGCCCTCAAAGGGTTAAAATAATGGGCCATGTTAGTTATGAGGAGAGGCCATATATAGAGGACTAAAGTACAGTGGAAAAATACAGCATGGAGAGAATAGAAGTGATATACACACACACATACACATATTACACACACACACACACACACACACACTCACACATTATATACATACTAGTTTAAAAACCCATGTACATAGGCCATAGTGCCTCCCAGCAGCCTCGGTTGGTGCCCAGAGCCTCTCTGCTCACTGCCCACACTGCAGTCATGTGCAGTACAGAGTGCCTGAGCGCTTTGCGTCATTTTCAGGCACTCTATACTGCGCATGACTGCAGTGCGTGCAGTCTGTACTGTGCATGACTGCAGCACACGCAGTCTCTAGTGCCATGACTGCAGCACGCCCAGTCTCTACCGCCATGACTGCAGCATGCCCAGTCTCTACCGCCATGACTGCAGCACGCGCAGTCTCTACCGCCATGACTGCAGCACGCGCAGTCTCTACCGCCATGACTGCAGCATGCCCAGTCTCTACTGCCATGACTGCAGCACGCGCAGTCTCTACCGCCATGACTGCAGCACGCGCAGTCTCTACTGCCATGACTGCAGCACGCGCAGTCTCTACTGCCATGACTGCAGCACGCGCAGTCTCTACTGCCATGACTGCAGCACACGCAGTCTCTAGTGCCATGACTGCAGCACGCCCAGTCTCTACCGCCATGACTGCAGCACGCTCAGTCTCTACTGCCATGACTGCAGCACGCGCAGTCTCTACTGCCATGACTGCAGCACACGCAGTCTCTAGTGCCATGACTGCAGCACGCCCAGTCTCTACCGCCATGACTGCAGCACGCTCAGTCTCTACTGCCATGACTGCAGCACGCGCAGTCTCTACCGCCATGACTGCAGCACGCGCAGTCTCTACTGCCATGACTGCAGCACGCGCAGTCTCTACTGCCATGACTGCAGCACGCGCAGTCTCTACTGCACATGATGGTGTCTGACAAACATCCTAGTGAATTATTATATAAGGATATATATATGTATTTATTGAAGGTCAGTAAAAAGGACTCTGTGGGGAACCTTCATTACCAGGCTACACCAATGACGCAAGATCATTTGATGTGACTACAGGAGGCTTCACCTTCCACTCAGCAAAAAAGGTTATTTTTATTGTCAGAAACAATAATAGATGTAGAATTCACCACAAAAGAGGCTAGATACAATAAATAACTTAAAATTGATTTGGGGACTTAATCAAGATAAAGCAGTGCATTTCTGCAGCAGACAAATATAATTTCCACTAACTTAACCCTTTGTGTGTCAGAGGTGTAAGCATAGCATTGTTTGGCAATGTGTTGCATGTACCCCATACACTCATATGGTTAAATAGAGCTTTTAACCCCTTGACTCCTAGAGACATCTCTAACATATTGTTTCACATTCAAGTATTAGCATTCAAGGTGGTTAAAAGCCCGATTTAAATAAATGGGAAATGGCTGATTTGCTCCAGAACTGCACAGTTTTAGCTTCCTGGATAAGGTCATTAGAGTCTTATGCATAAAAGAAAAGAGGAGACAGTCTGGAACAAAGCAACTGCATACCTCCCAACATTTCAAATGGTCAAAGAGGGACACTTATTTTACAGGGTGTATCTTGGGGTTTGACTGGTGGGTGGGGCATTACTGAGAATTTTTATTTTACTTTATGACTATTGACAACTCTTTATGGAATTTATTTAAATAAACAGAACAAGCCCAAAGTATTATATTTACACAGACTACTGTATAAACACCTATACTGAAGAGTAAACAAATATTAAACCCTTTGAGTGCCAGAGGGGTATGCAATGCATTGCAAAGCAATGCGTTGCGTACCCCTCTGGCACTCAAAGGGTTAATGTGAGTGTTATTGCTGTGATACACATATGCACACCACACAGTCTGATCTCCTAAAAAGAGGGACATCAGGGTGGGAACGAGGGACAGAGGGATTTGACTATGAAAAAGGGACTGTCCCTCCCAAAAAGACCGGGACTCTTGGGAGGTATGCAACCGCATCATAGAAGAGAAATAAAAATCCTCCAAATGCCCATTGATTTAAATGGGACTTTTAATGAGTGGAATGCTGGAAAGGTCTCAGTGTATCGTGAAACAATGTGTTAGAGAGCACTAGTATTCAAGGGCTGAGCACAGCTTACATCAATGAAATGTTTTATTTCTCCCTATGGTGCACTGGGTTTACTATGCAATTTCTTTTCTTTTGTGAATAAGGAGTAGTTCTGGGCAAACTAACTGCAGTTCTGCACAAAAATAAAAGAAATATGAAAACTTCATTTGGTTTAAAGGAATACTAACACAAAAAAAGAAAAAGTATAGAAAAGGTTGTATAATTTCATATATTGTGTACTTGCAGTGTTTGGCCAATTTTCTAGCAGCCGCTACTGTCAAAGTATTAAGGCTATTACCCATTGCTCTTCTATTCAGAAAGGCAGATATCATATCTCAGGACAGTAACAGGCAATAAAACACATAGGCAGGGGGACAAGGCTGAGAGGGGAGAGGATCAGACAGTGCATGTGGGGAATCTGTGGCTACAATGAGCAGGGAAACAAGGCTTGAGAGAACCAGACAGTGTATATAGGGGATCTGTGGGTACAGTGGGCAGGGGATAGGGTTGCCACACAGCCGGTATTTTACCGGCAGGCCGGTAAAAAAACGGCTTCTGTCCAATGGGAATGCCATGACCGGTATTTATTTGAAGAAAAGGTGGCAACCCTAGCAGGGGAACAAGGCTAGAGTGGGATCAGACATTGCATATGGGGATCTGAGACTACAGTGGATAGGGTAACAAGGCTGGAGTGGGTCAGACAGTGTATATGGGGGATCTGTGGCTACAGTGGGCAGGGGAACAAGGCTGGAGGGGGATAAGACAGTGTATATGGGGATCTATGGCTACAGAGGGCAGGGGAACAAGGCTGGAGAGGGATCAGACTGTGTATATGGGGATCTGTGGCTACCAGCAGGCAGGGTAACAAATATACTTCCATATTAAGAATACAGAAGAATACTTTCTGTAACTACATTTCTATACAACAATCCATGGTGCACCCCAACAGGTCGGGTTTTATGGATTTCCCTACCTAAACACAGGTTGATCAATTACAGTGACCCAGCCATTGATTACCACCCTGTGATCAAGCATGAGTATTGTGAAAACCCTTGTAATGTTGAAAACCACTGCCAAACAATGGTAAATTTACATGTACAACTTTTTTTTTAATATCTATAGGTTATACAGTTCACTGTTGTTGCATAGTAACCTCACCACAGAGAGATCAATGGAACAACACTGACTATCATCACAAAACAATGTAAAGCGGAACTACCACCCTATAAAAAGTCACCACACAATAATAGGCATATGGCGACTAGCTTCTTAATACTGCTATTATTTTCCACAAGTACAGCATTTTGAAGTAATCCTGTTTCTTCAGAGACTGACAGCCACGCTTGGACAAAGGTATCTTGCTCAGAGACGTCTGTGCGCCTGCGCTGTCTCCTGTAGGAGGCATTGTATGGAGCCAAATGGCACAGGAAGGGAGTGACGACGCAGGTGCACAGACAGCTCTACAGCAAGAAGCCTCGCTGTCAGTCTCTAATGAAACAGGATTACTTCAAAAAGCGGTATGAAGTAGCTAGTCGCCACATGCCTAATTATTGGGTGGCGACTTTTTATAGGGTGGTAATTCCGCTTTAAATCTGCTTTATAGAACAGACAAAGGACCTTATATACAAAAAAGTAGGGGCAGTTTTGGGAAAAACTAACAGCACCATAGAGGACAAGTTAAAATTCCCCAATTTGCCATTGATTTAATAAGATCTTCTTTTATTTTTTTTAACCCTTTGAGTGCCAGAGAGGTACGCAACGCAATGCATTGTGTACCTCTCTGACCCTCAAGGGGTTAAATTTTCAAAATATTTTATTGAGAAATTCAAGCACAGTATACAAAGATAAATACAATATGAAGCATGAATATACACATTACATATGAATAAAGATTTGAAACATCAGGAAAAGAACATTTTACGTCTGAATAAATATACATATGTCTTTTGCAGATAAGGTAACCCCTTGAATGCTAGAAGGGGCTCTAATACTTTGCTTTGCAATGTAATGGAGACATAATTAGCATTCAAGGGGGTTAAAGTCTTCATTTAAATCAAAAGGACATTTTATTTCCCCCCTATGGTGCAGATGGTTTGCTCCAAAAATTGCTCCGCTTTTCTTGGGTGCCTATGGCCCAAAATGTCCTATACAATGTATATTTATATTGTTATTTACCAATTTTACCATAAACGTTAATTTCATCTTTAGCATTCTTCTGACTATTGCCTATTTCAATTGCAGTTTAAACAGAGATCTGGATCTAGAGTCACATGCAATACAAAATGAATTATACATGACTGTGACCCACAAACCTGTAAAATGAAAAGCAGTTAGATCTGTGAAACAGAATATTTAGTCTAAATCTGCTGAAGGGCATCAGCATCTTAACTGGTGTACAACTAAGCTGAGAGATATTAGATATAATACCAGTCTTTATTCCAGTGAAAGCAAATTATGATTTGTACATGTTTAGTGAAACAGAATAACAATGCTGGTTAACTTAGCGCTGACATGTAAGCAGTTCATTCTCTATAGTTCTAGAACACAGACTAAATAGAAATTAAAAATAATTTATATACACATTCTATAGCTATCCAAACGTTATCATCTTTTTTTAACTATTGCTATTTTGAAGCATTTCTTATAAATGGCAAGAATGTATGATGGCAATAAACCACAAAGAATGACTTGATGTGAAGATTTTTTTCAGGAGAGCTTGCAGTAGTCAAGTTGGGTGAGGATGAGAACCTGAATAAGCAATTTATTTGAGGGAGGAAATAGAAATTACTAATTTTCTAGAGAAAAAAAAGGGTCAGGGTATAGTAGGAGTATACCTGGGAACTCCTGTTATGGACTCTCCGGAGAGGGGAGTCCTGTAGTGCCAGCGAGGGAGATGAAAGACGCCAATTGTGTCAAAAAGGGGTGGGGCTTTATCGTGAGTGGGGGCGGGACTAACAAAACAAAACAAAACAATTTAATATTAGGCTGGGGATGAACACACCAGAAATGCACAGATCTCCCATCATCCGGAGGATCAGCATCTGCCCCGGGCAAATCTGGAGAGTTTCTACCTACTGTAGGAGTCTGAATTTGGTGGTTTGAGAACAGTTAAGGGTGGAGTTAGCTATTTCTACTGGTGGGTTAAAAGTCAATTTTTTTCATCCTGAGGGAAATTCCATGGAATAGTAAACAAGTTGCTCTGGTGTGTGGTTGATGTGGGAAGGTGAAAGGAAACCAATGCTTTCTACTGTCAGATGGTTAAGCCCATTGATTTCACAGGGATCAGAAATGACACACAAACACATATCATGATGCATGGACACACACACATCATATTCAGTATGCACAAAATAATGAGAAGTAATTCTGAAGCAAACAAAGTGTGCCATAGGAAACAAATGAATTCATATAAATGGCATTGATAAGCCCTTGAATGATGGAGAGGTCATAAATGAATTGTGAAGCAATGCATTGGAAACCACTATATCATCCAAAGGGTTAAAAGTCCCATTTATAGCCATATGATTTTTTATTTGTATCTACCATGCAGTTGATTGCTCCAGACTTGCTTTTATTTTATTGGTGCATTCATCCCTTCTTATTGTCACTATCCTATATAATAATTCACTAGAATGTTTGTCAGAAGCCGTCATGCTCAGTAGAGACTGCCCGAACGCACGGAATGCTGGGAGGTGTAGGAATGCTGGGAGTTCTATGCTTTCGGCTAGTCTCTACAGCGCATGACTGCGTCGGCGGCAGGACACAGAGCAGGACTGGCCTCTTAACATCACCTGGACCTTTGCCCGTGTACACGGGCTTTTACACTAGTTTGTTATACAATAAAATTACCTATGTAAAGTTCTCCTATTTACCAGATGTGAATAGAATTTCTACATATTAATCAGTAGTAGAAAAATGAACCAGACACCTGTCATTAAAGGGATAGTAATACTTAAAATGTAAAAAAAAATATGTTGTAGGATTTATCCCCCTGAGTAAAACAAGGGTACTCCCACTGCTGAAAGGTGTTTTATTCAAAAGTTATTACAGCTCAAAGTTGAATATATTTGGTGCAATATCACAGTGGCCTGAAATTGTACAGTGGCGCTGTTGCTACACTATCCTATGGATAGCTCTGATGTAGCACTGCTCAGCCAGAGCAGAAGGTAGGTGTCCAGGTAGACTGCAGAGAGGGACAATCTTCAATTAAGATAAGGGAAAAACCTGAAAAACTTGTTAAGGGGGGCAGGGCTTTCATTGTTCTCATAGGAAGAAGATTGTCCCCTGCTGTTATCTGTCTGGTCTTACAACCAGATTCCACATCTGAGAAGAGATTGCTTACACAAGGTAAAAGGGGCGGGAGGGGAAACTTTGCTTGTGAATATCTCTCAAACCATAAAGGTTTGAGAGATAAGAATTATATTGTTCTTCATGTTTTAATAAAGATAAAATGAAGTATTACTATCGCTTTAATAAATCAATTATGAAGAATATGTTTTATATTTGTACACGTGGACCTTAGTCTAGGTACAAATGGAGAGATTTATAAAAAATGTTCTTGTTTGTTGCTATGAACGGATCCTTAAAATGTTGTTATTCCTTATTATGAGTGTTGGTATTTCTAAAGTATTCTAGGTACATTTATAAATGTGGTGACAGTAAAGAATATGAACAGGTCAGACATGGCCTTAAATATTTGGTAAAAACTCTGTTGCTAAATTGACGCAAATAGAGACTTTTTTTTTATCAATTCGCTGAGCCACTTTTTATAAACTTTCTTATTCCATTTTATAAAGAAAGGTACTACACAGCCTTATGTCCTCCTAAACTGTCCTTAATATTTTAATTACTAACAGCGGCAATATTGCAGCCAGTTGTGCAGTTGGTTTACTCCTGGGTAATTCCAGTTTGCTTTTATAAGTATGGGCCATAGAGCTATATTCAGGAAGTGAAAGCGATGCAGCACTGGAGCAAGCCAACTTCACCAGTGGGAACAAATGAAAATTCTCATTGATGCGATGCTTTGAGCAGCATTCAAGGAGTAAAAAGTTGTATTTACATTGAAATTAATTTTGAGACATGTTATTTGCCCTCTGTTGAGCTGTGGCTTTGCTCCAGTATTGCATCTTTTTATGAATATGGTCTTTACCCCTTAAACCCCTTAACCACCAGCCACAGCAGCGTGTGGGTGGCAGTTAAGGATAACAGAAGTTTTTTTTTGCCAATGGATTACAGGGTGCAGCCGCGCGGGGATCCTCGAATTCCATGACATGCCAGGTCATAATTGCTGGGACCTGGCACGTCAAGGGTCATTATGGGGTTAAGAACCAGAGAGTAATGCAACACCTTGCTTCACACCCCTATGGCCCTTATACCTTTAGTAACCCTTTGTATGCCAGAGGGACCTGGCGACCCCATGCCTGGCGCTCGCAACATACGGAGCTCTGAGCCTTCTTCTGCACAGACCTCTAGCAGTGGAGTGCTCTCTTCGGCTCTTTAGTAATGCAGAGAGCTGGCATTACTGAAGAGAAGACCGCGCGGGAGCCCTGGCAGTATAGAGGTCTGTGCAGAAGGAGGCACATACCCCTCTCCTGCCACGCCGCTGGACCACCAGGGAGGTAGGAAACCGACACTGGAGGGGCCCAATGTGAGGTGAATGTGGAGATGGGGGCAATATAGCGATGATGGGGCAATGTGGAGATAATGGGGGCCAATGTGGAAATTGGGAGCATTGTGACTTCTAGTTACACCTCTGCCACTCAAAGGGTTAAAGGAGGTAAATGTAAAGTGTGCAGGTTCTTTAATTTGTATTACTTAGTCAAGAGCAGTGATTTGTATGAAACGGTGGGAATGGTTTATTTTCTAGATTAGTGGCTCTCAATACATTTTCTGGAATTTTCAGGGCACCCCTGAACATCTTATACAGGGGAGTAACTACAGGGTGTGCAGAGAGTGCAGCTGTGAGGGAGCCCAGCATCCAAGGGTCCAAAGGGTCCTACACATCTGTGAAAAGTTTTGTGTTACGGGGTCACAACACTTTTTTTTTCCTGGGCCATGACTAGTAATGCCATTGATTTTACCGGTCATCGTCAAGGAAAAAAATGCGTAACTTTATAGTCATTCTTAGGTAGCACAATCAGAATAATGAAAACAAGTATATCATATATAACAATTTCCAGAAATAAAAACAAAAAACACAAAAAGATAGGTGTATATGCTCTAAGTGCAGACTATTGAATGGAAGCACCACTGCCATGTTATAACACCTTCTTATGTGCTATATAGCACTACTCACATTTTTAGAGGCATAAACTGGCCTCCAAGTAGAAGACCATACACTGGATAACCTCCAGTGCAGGTACCTCCAGAAACTCCTCTTGGTCTCTACACCTCTCTTTGCTCCCAGTCTCCTTTACTCCAACCAGACTTATTATATATACATATACCCACTCTCTTGGAGTTATTCGATACATAAAATCTAAGTGATCCTCTTACAGAGGAGGGAGGGACTATTGATTATAATACCACTGGTGTAAAAGCCTGTGTACACGGGCCAAGGTCCGGGTAATGTTAACCCTTTGAGTGACTGAGGGGTACGCAACGCATTGCTTTGCAATGCGTTGCGTACCCCTCTGGCACTCAAAGGGTTAAACAGCCGCTTCATGCTCAGTAGAAACTGCCTGAATGTGAACATGATGGCTTCTGACAAACATCCTTAGCGGATTGTTATATAGGATTGTCACTGTATATGCTGTAGTAAAATATACTGAAGATGGAATCATAAATAGAAAGAAATTGTATGTAAAAAAAATAATCAAAAATACATATACATAAGCTGTTAAACATAGATTAATGCAAAGATAAAATACAAATACCAAATAAAATAAAAGCCTTTGACATTCAACAGTCACTTTTTCTCACAGTCTATGTAAACAATAAAGAATGGTGGCCACCTAAGCTGCGGCCATGATTATATCAAAAAGCCACTGAGCTCTTGTTGAGAGATACTGTTCTAGATAAGCTAAAATGCAATAAAAAAGTAACGCAGAAACATAGTTCAATACTCCTTTTGCTTAACTTCATATGAAAAATTACTACAAAAATGCCCAATTATATTTGTCAGAGTGTGTCCCTCCTGTTAGATTGTTACCTTTAAATGTATTATATTGATTTTTTTTCTGCTTATCTGCAATATATAAAAGGTCAAGTCAGAATGAAAACTGCCATTTAATTCCTCCATGAAAGACCTAAACACCTTAACCCTTTGGATGCTAGACAGGACTCCAACCCGTTGCACAGCAATGCATTGAAGACCTCTCTAGCCTCCAAGGGGTTAATCCCTATAGCTTTAAACTAGAGAAAGGATAAATTGGAACATGCTTAATGCCTCAAGGGATTTACCAAAGCTCTGGGTATAATCATATTTCAACGGAACTGGAAAATTGTAGAAAATGTCATCTTTTGGAATTGGAGGGTGAAGACTGAATAATAATTTACAACAACAGTAATAATAATATAAATAGATACATCCAAGCTCCTCCTCTCAAACAACTCTGCCTCTTCTCTCACTATACCCTCAATTTACAAAAGATCAAAGAGAATTTTTTTATATATAAGCTTAGACAGTCAGTGCGGTGACACTCTTCACACAGGTTGAGATAGGGGGTCTGCTCCTTTTTATATCAAAACAGGGTGATATCTTTCCATAGTGATGCCGGCGCTGTCAGTCCCAGACGGCTCTAGGAGGCGTTGCTAGGAGCCGTTCGGCTCCAAAAGGGACTGACAGCGCAGGCGCACAGATGCCACTAGGGAAAGATGTCCGCTCTCCATCCTGTCAGTCCCAGAGTAGAGGCTCATTCTCATGAATGGGTAAGAATTCTGGTTACTAGCGCTACTGAGCAGCTAATCGCCAGATGGGGGATTATTTGATACAACATTTTTAAGGTTGGTAGTTCCACTTTAAGGAGGCATCAAAATATATAATATAAAGAGGGTAAAAACATACACCAATTAGGAGAGGCAATAAGGAAAATAAACTAGGTGCAAAAAGATAAGCAACTAGGAGATGAGCCTCAGAAACAGGGATCTGCAGATCATAGGAACAGCACTCAAAATACCCTAACCCCCAAGGATGCATTGGATACCTCTCTGGCATTCAAAGCGTTCAGCCATAACAGTCAACTTGTACCTCTAAGGAAAGACCATTGCCAGCCAATGCAGCTCATGGAGGAATGGAGTTATATGCTCAAATGTAGTTGTACCCCTCAACACCCACGTGGCTGCATTCTTTATTGTTTGAAAGGGATATTTATGTTTCATAATAAAAGCAGCTCTAATTAATCTTCGTAGTATTTGGGCCATGGAGAGAGATATTTCAATTCTGTCAGAGTTGTATTTCAAGAGTAAGTGAATGATAAAGTATCCCCCTCCTGCCCCTTCTACTGATGTAACACACTGCTCAGCTTAGAGCAGCAGGGAATGTCCCAGTAGATTGCAGAGAGGGACAATCTTCAATTAAGATAAGGGAAAAAGCTGCAAAACCTGTCAAGGGGGGCAGGGATTTCATTGTTCTCACAGTAGAATATTGACCCTTGATGTGAGCTGTCTGGTCTATGGACTGGATTCCACATCTGAGGAGTGGGGGCTTACACTAGGTAAAAGGGACGGGAGGGGGAAACTTTATCGTTCAATTACTCTTGAACTACAACGCTCACAGTAATGAAATAACACTCTCTATGCTAAAATACTATGACGATTAATTGGAGCTGCTGTTTTTGTGAAACATTACTATCACTTGAAGTCTCCACGTAAGTAAAAAGGGAAGGTTTGCTTAGACAGAATTTCCATAATCCAATCCAGTCTACACAAAGGCATTAACTAATGATTCCGGGGTCGGGTGGGGGGATGGGTTGTTATACAGTAAAGCATGATAAAGAGGTGATAAAGTGGAGATGACTTCTCCAGTGGTATCACTTCTCCATTTCCTTTGCTATTTTATGGAGCAAATGCACTAAGATTTCCCTTCCTTAGGAGATCTTAGTGCATAGGCTTTATAGAATAAAACAGGGACTTGAGAAGTGATATCGCTGGAGAAGTCATCTCCACTTTATCACCTCTTTATCACTCCTTAGTACATAACTCCCCCAAGTATCTGAAAGAGACCAAAGGACACAAACCCCAGATTTTTACTGTTGCTGCAACTAGAGCTTACATGCTCAGGCAATGGTCAAAGAGAACCTAGAGTTTGAGAACTACTGGGAAAAGCTGAGGCCTCAAGTGATTAGTCAGTGGGATAGGAACCTCCCCCTGTCTCCACCGTATCATTTCTGAGTGGTTCAGGTGTCTTGCAAGCAGGGCCGGATTTACGATAAGGCAGAGTAGGCATCTGCCTACAGACTCACCCCACAGAGAGGCGCCTGTCATTGGGATCGCTTTTTAATTTTATTTTTTATTTTTTAAATTAGCCTCAGTGCCCGCTCCATGTTGCCTCACATTGCCTCCCCCCATTGTCCGTTTCCTACCTCCCCCCGTTTTCCGTTTCTTACCTCCCTGGCAGGAGATCTGTCATCTGTGCCTCCTTTGGCATGGCCCTGTAAGTGCTGAGCTCCCTCGTCGGCTCTTTAGGAATGCAGAGCGCTGGGAGATGACATCATTCCCCAGCACTCTGCATTCCTGAAAAAGAGACAGCGCCGGAGCTCCAGCAGCTACAGGACTGTGCCAAAGAAGGCACAGATGACAGATCTCCTGCCAGGGAGGTAGGAAACGGACAATGGGGTGGGAAACAATATGAGGGCAACATGGAGATGGTAGGGGCAATGTGGAGCTAATGGGGGGCAAGTTGGAGCCAATGGAGGGCAATATGGAGATGGTGGGGGCAATGTGGAGCTGATGGGGGGCAATGTGAGGGTAACATGGAGATGGTGGGGGCAATGTGAAGATTAGGAGCATTGTGGAGGTGTCCAGTGGAGATGGCCAAGGGGGGGGGGGCGCTTCAGATTTCTGTGCCTACAGGCTCCTAAGATGTAAATCCGGCCCTGGTTGCAAGGCATCGATTGAGGAGGTTAAGGGTCTCATGCATAGCACTTTGAGGGTCAGAGAGGTATCCACTGCACTATTGAAGGTAGGTGTGACATCAGTGTAGCCAAAATGAACCACCAGCTGCCTCTCTGGAACTCAAAGCCCCAGCTCTATTGGTCATCAACATATTCTGCTGCACTGTACAACATGGAGGAGAGAAGACTGAAACCATATTGAAACACATGGTACTGTGGGCCCTATCATGTGAGAATTAAATTTAGCCTGTTTCTTGTGAAGATTTATTTTTAGTATTCTTGAGGTTAAAATGATAAGAATAAGTGTATTTGTTTTTGTGTACACTACCGGTCTAGAACACCCCGATCCTTCCAGTTGTGATTGAAATTTAAACAGTTTAATGTCTCGTATTCTGAAAATGAAGCAAAGAATAAATAAACAATTGCATAATAAAAATAAATCATGGAATTGTTTTCCTTTACAAAATGTAATATACATTTTTGACTCAAAGTAGCCACCTTTTGCAGATATAACAGCTGAACACACTTGTGGCATTCTTTCCACAACGGAAATCAAATATTGTTTGATTGTTTGAAAGTTCTTTTCAACACTGTTGCAGAAGTTCCCACAAATTGCACTTATAGGTTGCTTTGCTTTCGCCCTTCACTAGTGTTGAGCGAGCACCCCGATGCTCGGGTGCTCGGGTGCTCTGACCGAGCACCGCCGGAGGCTCGAGTGCTCGGCCGAGCACCCGAGCCCCATTGACTTCAATGGGGCGACACGAGCATTACACCAGGCACCCCCTGCTCTGATGAGGGGAGGGTGCCTGGACAATGCCCCCTTCATCTCCACAATGTCCCCCTTCATCTCCGCAATGTCCCCCTTCATCTCCGCAATGCCCCCTTCATCTCCGCAATGTCCCCCTTCCACAATGTCCCCCTTCATCTCCACACTGTCCCCCTTCATCTCAGCAATGCCCCCTTCATCTCCGCAATGTCCCCCTTCATCTCCACACTGTCCCCCTTCATCTCCGCAATGCCCCCTTCATCTCCGCAATGTCCCCCTTCCACAATGTCCCCCTTCATCTCCACACTGTCCCCCTTCATCTCCGCAATGCCCCCTTCATCTCCGCAATGCCCCCGTACCTCCAGTCCCTGGTGGTCCAGCGGAGCGTCTTCAGATCTGTGCCTCCTTCGGCACAGATCCCCGCCACCCGAACATGGCGGGCGAGCACATGGCGGTACTCGACGAGTACCGCCATGTGCCGAGCAGAGCGATGCTCGAGCCGATCCGAGCATCGGCCGAGCATGCTCGCTCAACACTACCCTTCACCCTTCAATAACAACTGGAAAAATGGGGGTGTTCTAAAACTTTTGACCAGTAGTGTATATGGGCTGACAAATGATGTGTAGAGGAACAAGCATGTCTTCGACTTGGGGTAACTATCCATCCAGGCCACAGCTTTATTGAATTACCTTTACAGCAAATATCCAACCAGCAAACTTTAAGCCCTTGCCAATCCACAGACTTAGTAGGTCCGAAATCTGCCTACCCCCCCCCAAACCAAAGTTCAACCCCGTTCTTAACTCGACCTAACATCCAGCACCATTAGCTGGTCTGTGCAGTTCAATGGGGGAGGTGACTAAACCAGGGACCTTGTCCCTAGGCTGCTGGCCTGAACATATTCCTTTCACATTTTACCCATTGGCAAGGGCCCACACCTTAAGCAGCCAGGCCCACCCAACCCAGAGATGTGGCCAGTTCCAATGCAACAAACAATTTCAGATTAAAGTAGTCCAGCCCAATATCATTGCGATGGACCTTGTCACCCCAAAACATATTAAGCTCCTTGTCCTCAAAATTAATTTGCCTCACAGGCAACCTTCTTTTCCCACCACAAACTTAGGCACCCACTGGTTCAGCCTAATCCTACTCTTGTCCAGGGTTTTGTGATCCTTGGCACCCATCCAACTGCGACGAAGACTAATTTCCGACCATATCAGGACGATGTCCAGGAACAGCTCGAGCATCTTACCCAAATTTCCTTTTATTCTTTCACCCAGTAGCCAAACAGGTAAAGTGTCAATGTCATTGCCACCCAAGTGTACAAGTAGCACATGAGGGCGTATCCCACGAAACAACCCCAAGAACTCAAAAACCAGCTGAGCCCATCTCATACCCGAATATCCATAACCCGGCCTTAGCACTAACCAATCAATCAATATCTGCTATCTACTCTCATGAACCGCCTCCCTGTGCAAATGGCCAATGATCCAGTGACACCACCCAAGAAATAACCCCTACACAGCAACCACCTGCCCAGGCCTAACATAGGACCAAAAGATAGCAGACTCCCAAAACCCAATCCTCCTTATGGCCTTGTCACCCAGACACAATTTGGCCACTTCCTTTCATTTTGGGGATGCTGCGGAATGCCCCCCAAAATCCCCTTCCCTGATTCCTAACTGAGAGAGCCCCAAATGAAAAATTCAAAGAAACTGAAAGTGAGTGAGAAGACCCCCATTTCGATTAATGAAAAGGGAGCCTCTACCCTGAATCTGGATGCCCAGAAAATTAAGCATAAGGCAACCTGATAAATATGAATACTTCAATCTTGAACAGATTGACCCAAGTTCCTGCTCCAAAAACAACCGTCTTAGAATGACGGATCTTGAAATCAAGAGATGCCATACTCAACCGAACGTCCTGCAAGAGAATACCCCTGGAACTGGATCCTCCCTCAAAGGCAGGGTAACACGAATGAAGTGGCACAGCCTCTCAACCCATGCTGTAGCCTGTGCCAGGCACTAATTAAAGACACTGCCCAGGGTTATAATCCTACAGTTGTGTTTACCCAACAAAGATGTAAGCTGCTGAAGGTATAGTTTTCTAGCCTATCTACAGGAGCTTACAGCCTCCCGCAAATCCTACAACTTGTCCCGCGGCAGGTGGCACTTCATGGTGATTGTATTGATTTCGATCCCCAGGAAGCTCAAGCATGTCATAGGAGCCTCCGTCTTACCCTGGGCTAAGGGATCTTGCTGAGTGACCAGCAGCCTCTGACACATCAAGCCCACCAGAGCCAACGCACAGTAAGTTGTCCAAATAGTGCAAAATAGATAAAAACCCAGATTCCTTCTGAACCACTCACTCCAGAAATGAGATAAATGTCTTGAAGAGGGCACATGAGATGAAGAAACCCATGGGCAGACACAGAACAACATAATAGGAACCACCCACCTTGCACCCAAGCAGGTGATGGCTCTACAGATGAACAGGGAGTAGCCAAAAAGATGACTCAATGTTGGCCTTGGCCAACCAAACACTCTTGTCCACCTTTTGAGCCAAAAGGATGGCCCTGTCAAAGGACACATAAGACAATGATGGATCAATGGCATCATTGACTATCCCCCTATACGGAAAGGATGGCCACTTTGTGCAATGGGCAATGTGGGCATTTTAGGGTATACTTTTCTTCTGCTACCAGGCAAAAACTGTGTACTACTACTAGGGAAGAGAGATAATCAGTTCAACAAACTCCCTTTTCCTTTTACCTGCTGTATGGGTGGTGTTAAAGGACTGTCTACACAGATATTGTGCACTGGTGGTCATGCTTTTATGTACTAAAGTTTAAAATGTTTTCTTTTATTACTTTTGTTGTTTATTTTCTTAAATAGCTCTGTTACATTATCAGTGCACTACACCCTTACATATCTGATACAGAATATCCTGTGGAGATCCCCAACAACCAAAAAGCATAAGAGCAGCAACTAATATGTTGCACACACACATTACTGTCTTTAAAGGGTTATCATCTGTAATGTATTGTAATAAGTCACAATAAATGTTTTCATTTTTTATTTCTTTTTCTTGGACCATTAAACTGCAGTTATCTATATGTTTATTTTTATAGCTTCCCTGGGAATATAGCACTTAACACCAGTTTACAATTACAGTACAAGAAATTAATATAATACAGGGAATATATAAAAGTAGTATTAATAATACATAAAAAATAGGGAAATAGTATTTCCTGCACTGTACAGCAAGGTTTAATTAGGTGTGTGGGAGATCATCAGAAAGAGTGGGAGTACATTTAAAAGAGGAAAAATGCTGTAAATTCTGAAGGTGAACTATAGGAAGATGCAGAAGGATGGCCCATATTTATAAAAGCAAACTGGAGTTAATCTAGAGTAAATCAACTGCAAAGGGGACAAAAACAAATTCCTGTTAAATTAAATTGGGCTTTTAACCCCTTGACTTTTCTCAATGCATTGGAGACCTCTCTATCATTCAAGGGATTAACTGAGGAATTATTATCTGTCCCCTATGGTGCAGCTGGTTTACTCTAGAATAACTCCAGTTTACTTTTAGAAATAAGGCCCTATTGGGAGATTTACAAAAATAGAATTAAGCAAAACAAGCATTAATATGGCTGTAACAGTATCTCCAAATGTTATATAATTAATAATGGCTATTCAGGAAGACTGAACATTGTGTAGTATGTTTTTTTTTTTTTAAAAATGGTGCAGGGACATTTCTAAAAAAAGGTGCAGTTAACTTATAAAGAAATCAGGGGAGGGCTGGCCTGTGGGGCAGGGGGCAATTGCCTCCTGGGCTGGTCATGTCTGAGCTGGTAGGCCACTGCACCTCACTAAGGGCTCGATCCAAATGTTGGCGTCGCCAGAAAAAACTGGAGACGCTGGTTTTAACGTCAATTGAGCAATGCAAATGTTCTACTAGAAACAAGCGACACCAGTTCTGAAACAGACATCGCCCGTCGCCAGAACAGCAAGATCTCACCCATAGAGGATAATGTACAAACGACGCCAAAAGCTATTCAAATGTTGGAGTTAGGGCTAACTCGCGTTAAATTGCAACATTTATCTCCAGAAATCTAACGCCTATTTTTTTTGGAGTACAGCCCACAAGTAAGAGTAGAAAACCAACGTCTCCAGTTCTGAACAGCATTCTCTGTGCTTTTCCCTACCCAGCCACTAGGGGAACACAGAGAAGGCTTTCAGCACCATGGACAGCTTTGAATGCCATAGGGATGTGCACTGCTCACCCCTGTGGCATTCAAAGGGTTAAAATCAATAAAACTAGTACACCAAGCACTACACAATGCCCCCTTCCACATCCCCCCCTTAGTATGTCACATATATTGCATATATGGGACATACTAACCACATCCACCTCATGGACTTCCATGTAGTGGACAAATCTGCCTTTTATTCCACAATTAACCCTTTGAGTACCAGAGAGGTAGGAAAGCATTGCTTAGCATGTTTCCTACCCCTCTGGTACCCAAAGGGTTAATAGGCAACGTATGGACTACATACCTTGCCTATATATATATATATGTGTGTGTTTGTGTGTGTTTTAAACTTTTTTTTAATTAAAATAGTATTATTAGACAGTTTAACTTACATCTCATTCATTGTTAACCCCCTACCTCCTGTGTCCCATTGCTATTAGTACTTTTGCTCCACTCTTCTTCAAACTGAGAGTGGAGCAAAAGTACTAAAAGCAAAGGGACACAGTAAGTATGGCATCATCAATGGTTGAGATCTAAGTTAACCCTTTGAGTGCCAGAGTGGTTCGCAACGCATTGCAAAGCAATGCGTTGAGTACCACTCTGGCACTCAAAGGGTTAACATACAACTGAGGGAGCAGCCTGCACTGTGAATGCAGCGCTTCCCTCAGCTTTAATTATGCATAAATAATTTATTACAAAATAAAGTATTTGTCTTATTTATTTTTACTTCTAAATTATTTATTTATTCCCTTGCTGCGGGCGGCTGTGAAGCCCGCAGCATAATAAACCCTTGTGCATAGAGGCATTGGCGACAGCGGGAGGAGGAGACAGAGACATTGGAGGAAGCGGGTGGTAGGCTTGTACTTGCTGCCCGCTTCCTCCAATACCTCTCCTCTAGCGGTGGCATTGTGCCAGGCTGCCTGATCGCCTTGTGCAATTCGTCCCTTTGCACAAGGCGTTGTACAACTTTGACTTCCAGCTACTTATTTCTCCACTACAGCCCTCGGAAGAAGTAATATTGTGCTGGGAAATGTTGCACCATATTAAACATAGGCAAATGATGTGTTGGAATAGGAGAAAAATGTGTTGGAATAAATGAAAAGGAGGACATTTTTGCTATGGAGAAAAGGAGAAAACTTTTGATAAAAATTGTCCATTTTTCACAAAAAGTCATGCAGGAAATTTTTCTCACTTTTCGTTCACCCCTTCTGAGGAGGAGTTTTGTAAGGCAGTGACATGGTCATCTCTTCACACATTTGCCAAACACTACTGTGTGAATGTACTGGCATTGGCTGAATCCAGTTTTGGCTGGAGCGTCTTACAGGCTGTGGTTCTTGTGTAGATGTCCTCCTTGCTGTTCCTGAGATCAGAATCCTGTTGGGTTCCTGTTTGTTTCTTTGTTATTTGGTTTGCTAGTCTGGTGTCTGTTGACACCTGAGGATACTGGTCAGTGATGGAGGTTTTTCCTTTTCCCCTCTAATCTTGGTGGTCACCAGACAATACATAAAATGTGACCATAGGGAGCTTGGAGAGGCTCTTAAAGGGTTAGCAATGTTCTAATAATTGTGAAGCTATGATCTTTCCTTACTTTTTACTATTTGTCTGTTATGTTGCTAATGGTGACATCGCAAAATTTCTTCTGAAATTATATCATAAATTGTTCCCCTCCTGCCCCTTATGCTGACATCATGCTTTGGGCCACAGAACTGAAGCAGGATAATAACAAGGGACAAACGTCTTTCAGTTCAAGGAAATAGACTTGTGCACGGGCAAAATTTTCGGTAAAATTCGAATTCGGACGAATTTTTTTTTTCTAATTCGGATGATCTTAATTTCGGACCGGGCCTATTCGATTCAGACGAAATTCTGATCCATTCCGAATTATTCGGCCGAATTTAACATGGGTTAAATTATAGCAGTGCGCCTCCGTGCACGCTGCTATCATTATTTGCAGACAGGGTGTGCATTTAGAAAAAGATCCATCCCAAAAACGGACATTGTCGTACATTGAAAGTCTGTGCATGTCACCTCTACTCTAGCATGGGATGCCAGTCACAATGCAAACGTCGAACATCGAAAACCCATGCCTGTCATTCAATTTAGCATGTTCGAACATCGAAACCCCATGCCTGTCCTTCAATCTAGCATATGTTTGAACATCGAAACCTCATGCCTGTCATTCAATTTAGCATATGTTCGACATCGAAAACCCATGCCTGTCACATCCTACTCAACATAAGTGGTCGACTCGAACATGGACAAACTACATGTCACATTCTATGTTAGTACATGGGTAAAGATTAAGGTTTCATTTTCTGGTACCAGCCTCCTAACCTACTGTCCCTCTTTAGTACCCAAATTCCTCTCTCTCGTTTTCCTATCCTGATTTCCCCACATATCAGATAACTCTATGTGTATATACATTGTAGAGTTTCATACTACATCAAGAATAAACATCAATGATTGTAATGTGATAGATGTAATGTGTTAACCCTTTGAGTGCCAGAGTGGTACGCAATGCATTGCAAAGCAATGCGTTGCATACCACTCTGGCATTCAAAGGGTTAAAAAGAAAAATTGAGACATTCTGTTGTGAACAAACTGCAACACAGGAGAGAAATAAAAAAAAATGCTTGACATCTATACTGAAGAGGGGTCCACAGCATTGTCTTAGTATAGCAATATCACCGTTTTCCATGAGTGTGCAATACAGGGCTCTACGATAATTGCTGGGCATTTCCCAATGTCATAATCAGGGGATGATGGGAGTTGTATTCTAACTACTGTTAGGAAACACATAAGTGTTGCACATTCATCTCCCACCTAGAAATTATTTACACACGAGGCAACTCCCCCAAGTAATACCTAGCCCCTTTCCAAGTGAAAGGACTTCCAGAAAGGCTTCAGATCTCTTAGTGACTCACCTGTTATTGCCAGTCAGCGGGACCCGGAGAGTAGGAGGGGGTGATGCTATGGCTGCACTGCACGGTGCTCTTAGTTGGTCACTTGTCGCAATGTTGAAGCCAGCACCTTCTGGGTGGAGACACCTCACAGCAATCCTGTTCAGGACACATCATGCACTGTTGTGCACTCATACTAGGGATCCCAAATGTTTAGACTCATTTCGTACAGGGGGCACCCTCCTGTATTTGTAAAACCTCTCTAGCAAATCTGGGACGGTAGACCTATTTACTCAAGTCTTGACTTTAGGTGGGCGATAAACAATATAAAATAGGCATAATGTTTCACTATCACATAATTCACGTCACTGAAGCAGCCAGCAGGCATCGCCACTGAGTGAGCATAGGGCTGCCCGGCTGCTGACAGTCACACTGATGGGATGGGACACCCTGCAACACAGAAATGGCGGAAGAGCACAAAATAAACATGCTATGGGACGGTAAATTGCCGCCCCTGTCAAAGTGCCGCTTGGGTCCATGGACCCACTGGGACCCATGTAAGGGCCGGCCCTGTATTCGAACAAATACCTAATATTTTTTTATATTTTGCACAGGAACAAATATTACTTGCTCTTGCAGTGGCAATAACTGGAACTAATGCTGGCTGCCTACCTATGCCTAGCCTAATGCTACCTGCCTGCCTACACAACAACTGTACACTCTCTAATCTCTTCTCTCTCTGAGCTCCAACAACCCAATGAGGAAATGCAGGCTGTCTGTCTGTGTGACTCTGTCATTAGTCCAACCCCCATCATGAAACGAAGAAGGCTATTCGAATACAGACAAAAGAGGGAAGTAGTGCATGAAACGGAGAATGGAATTGGACTAGAGACATGGAGGGAAAATTATGGAGGGAAAGTAATTGAGCGCGCACAGGAAGTACAAAAAAGTCCTGGTCAAAAGTAGTCAAAACTTTTGGAAATGTGTCGATTGCCGAAACTTCCGAAAGTTTAGACGAATTTCGGACCTGGGCTTTTCGGAGTCGGATCGTTTTTTCCGAATGACCCTTGAGTTTCGGATTGGCCGAATGTCTCCGAATGACCCCATTTTCGACGAAATCCGAATGTCTCTGAATGAATTCGCACATGTCTACAAGGAAAATCCTGCCCTCCTTCATCAGAGCGGGCAGGGTTTTCCTGTTACTGAGTGATATAAGATTGTCCCTCTTGATCTGTCTGGTCAAGCAACCAGATTTCAGATCTGAGGGGAAGTGGCTTCCTATACTGTAAAGGGGTGGGAGGGGGACAATTAATAATATAATATCAGAGGAAACAGAATGATTTCACCATTAGCAATTTAAAGCAGAAATAACACAAAGTATAAGGAAGGATCGTAGCTTCACTGTTATTGAAACATTACTAACCCTTTAAGAAGCCCCTATCTCATCAAATGATATTAAAAAAAAAAAAAGGCAGTTTTTTATGAAAAAGACCTAGCCTGATATATAGAAATGTTCGCAAAAGGTGGTGCTAAAGAGAGAAAAAAGCCTTAATTTTTTTGTTTAAAGTGATTTCTTAGTAAACCTGCAAATGAAAATGACCATTCTCTGAAATCTGAATTTTGTGTACATAGCATATAGGGTTACATGGTTTATTTCTTGTTATTTTGTGCATGAAATACAGAAAAGTGGAAAAAGTGGGACTTGAGGTGTAAAGGGTTAGTAATGCTAAAATTTAAGTCTATTAAATATTGTAGATGTTAAAAAATAAAGTATATGAAGAAAGTCCTGTCTCTGAAACCTTTATGGTTTGAGAGATATTCACTACTAAAGATCCCTACTCCCTCATGTCAGCTGTAAAGCTGACAGAAGGAGATTTGAGTTGTACGACTCGAGGTGGCTCTTCAGCAGAGCCGAAATGTTTTTTAAAATGAACTACTTCATTGGAACGGTCTGCAAATTTTGCTTGTAAACCAGGCACACTTTGTAGACCGTTACAATTAAATACTTTTTAAATGTTGCTATTTCGGCTCTGCTGAAGAGCCGCTGGCTGGTCCCAGGACTGAGATCTCCTGCTATCAGCAGAGCACTGACGTCAGGATAAGGGGAGGATGGGGGAATTTTAGCAGAGAATATCTCTTAAACCGTAAATGTTTGAGAGATAGGACTTTCCTCATATACTTTATTTTTTTAACATCTACAATATTTAATAATTAATCTTGGCATTACTAACCTTTTAATACAGATAAATATAAGATTATGAATTTTGATTACAGAAACAAACATGCTACATATGCACTAAATGGGAAACTACTTGGGAAATCCTCATTAAAGAAGGGTTTAGGAGTACTGATAGACAATAGACTTCATAGCAGTGTGCTGTATCTATCTATCTATCTAGAGAGAGGGAGAGAGAGAGAGAAAGACTCTTGCATGAGCCGAAACATCAAACAAAAATGAAAATCTTATAGTTTTTCTTCATTTAAAAGACCTATTAGTTCTTTTTTCAGTCCTGGTTGGTACACTATACTATATGGAGCTACACTAGTGATACTACAGAGCTTACAACTGAAACTGAGCTACACTAGCGATACTACAGAGCTTACAACTGAAATGGAGCTACACTAGTGATACTACAGACCTTACAACTGAAATGGATCTACACTAGTGAAACTACACAGCTTACAACTGAAATGGAGCTACACTAGTGATCCTACAGACCTTACAACTGAAATGGATCTACACTAGTGAAACTACACAGCTTACAACTGAAATGGAGCTACACTAGTGATACTACAGAGCTTACAATTGAATTGGAGCTACACTAGTGATTCCACAGTACTTACAAATAAAATGGAGCAAAAATTCTACTGTAGCTCCATTTTAATTATAAGCTCAGTCATATCACTTGTGTAGCTCTAATTCAATTGTAAGCTCTGTTGTATCACTTATATAGCGTCATTTAAATTCATTGCAATTCAGTTGTAAGGTACTATAAACACTTATTAATAAAGCTACAGAGGTGCAATTCTGGAGGAAACGAACTTCACTATGGTGTTGAAACTCTGTATATTTCCATTAATATATATGGAGTTTTAACACTTTGAATGCTACAGAACACAGTGTAAACCAATGTGCCGGAGACCTCACTAGCATAAAACAGGTTAAAAATTGCATTTAAATTAGTGGAAATATTAATTTAACCCTATGGTGCAGTCGGTTTGCTCCAGAATTGCAATTCTATAACTTCATGAATAAATCCCTTAAGGTCTTATGTCTTAAGTCAAATTAAAGCTAATCTACAGAAAAACTACTGTATTAGAGTGGGAAATAACAGCCAACCCCTTGATTTAAAAGGGAATTTTAATCATTTGACTCTAGAGGGTCTCTAATGGATTGTAAAGCTAAAGGGGTTAAAATGACTAATTAACTGAAGATGCGGGGTTACGCTTAGGAGACACCACTGGCATTTAAGGGGTGAAACACCCCATTTAAATTAATGGTCATTTTGAGAATAATTATTTGTCCACAATATTGCACTTAGTTTGCTCCTGAATTGCTGCATTTTGCATTACATACATAAAGCTCCTTGGCCTCACTGGCAGCCATATAACCACATGCTAAGCCCCATTTGCTGGTAGTCATAGAATAGCACAGTGATATTTCTGTGGGCCAAAAACCCCAAACACAATTAAAATATTTGACACCTCCCTTGCAAATCTCTTAATCCTTTGAGTGCCAGAGGGGTACCGAATGCATTGCTTTACTATGCATTCCAAACCCCTCTGGCACTCAAAGGGTTAAAAATACATACATGGCATATCCTAGCGCGCTGCATTATTTGAGCATGCAGAAGCTGAATATAGAAGTCTGTACCCCCCCTGGCAACGGGCCCTCGGTCCATGACCGAATGCCTTACTGCTCAGTCGCTCCTGATGTGATATCTTACAGCATTAAGGGTCTAAATTCTCCTAATAAAAGGTGTCTGGCTCTGAGTGAATTTCAGTATCTTAATATTATTATGGTACAGGAGACATATTTTGCTTTACATAAGGTACAACAATGCACTAATCGCTGCTATTCTAAATACTTTCTTAACTCCTCAGACAAGAAAAAGAATGAGGTAACTATTATATTCCATAAACATATCCTCTTTATCCTTAATGAGGTTGACCAGGATGAGAGAGCAGATATGTCTTCATAAAAGGTTCCGATGATCACCAGATCACTTTTTGCAAATATATATGCTCCCAATTTATTGCAACACTCTTATCTGGTATCTGCATTGGACAGCCTAGACTATTTCAGTGAAGGCACTCTGGCAATATGATGGGATCTAAATATAGCTCTTCATCCAAAAACTGATTGCTCATCAGTATCCTCCTCCTTTTGCTAATCCATAATTTACACAATCAACTAGCCACTGCACTCCCATCAACTAATAGATCGATAACCCTGTGTAACGGTTTTATAGGACACTCAGACCAGCAGGTTAGAATAAAACACAGTTTTATTAAAACAAAACAAGAAAGGTCGCCCTCTATAGGCAATACAGAATAATAGCAAGCTTAGTGGCTTACAGATGCCTTCTCAGACCCAGTATACAGATGCAATATATATACATATACTGTCACAGGACAGGCATAGAAACATAAGAGTACTCAATGGTTAAAGTACATATAAATCAATCAGTCTCTGTTGTGGTGTTTGACACGCCCAAGGTGGTAACAGAGGAGCAAGTGGTGCAGATGAAACAACACCGTCAGTCTATAGAACAGAGATTGCTGCTAAGACTGAGCAGGAACTGAGACCAAAACACTGCAGAGTTGAGCTAGAGCCAATAGCCCCCACGGGCGTAGTAACGGAGATAACCTCACTGCAAGAGCTTGAGCCAATAGCCCCCACGGGTATATTAACGGAGACAAACTGAACTGCAAGAGCTTGAGCCAATAGCCCCCACGGGCGTAGTAACGGAGACCAACTACACTGCAAAAGCTTGAGCCAATAGCCCCCACGGGCGTAGTAACGGAGACAGACACTGCAAGAGCTTCAGCCAATAGCCCTACCGGGCGAGTAATGGAGAACAAACACTGTACAAGCTAGAGGCAATAGCGCCTCCCGCGGGCGCTGTAACGGAGACCGACTACACTGCTAAATAGATAGGGTGAGCCACTGCTTATACAAGGCTTCTGAAACGTAACCGGCTCAGCAAGTGTAGCGGAAGATCTGGGCAACAGCTCTGCAAGTGTTAATGGAGGCTCAGTGTATGGAGACAGCAGCTCTGCAAGTGTCCTGGAGGCTCAGTGAACTGAGACAACGGCTCTGCAAGTGTTAACGGAGGCTCAGGGAACGGAGACACAGCTCTGCAAGTATAAATGGAGGCTCAGGGAATGGAGATAACAGCTCTGCAAGTACAAACGGAGGCTCAGCGAACAGAGGCACGGCTCTGCAACAAACACAGCAGAAGTCAGAATGTCGCCTCGGTAACACCGAGCAGCAGCAGCCAGAACGGAGGCAGGGTCAGTAGCAAGCCAGTTCAGGTCACGGAGCAGGAAGTCAGCCAGGCCGGGTCAGATCACGGAGCAGTAAACCAGGAGCGTCGTCAAAACAGGCCAAATCGGTACACAGGAAGCAGGAGCACTGGAACACAGCAACAGCAACACTGGCTCAGGAACACCACGAAAGGGCACCTGACAGGTGCCAAAGGCCAGGTATAAAAAGGCCACAATGGGCGGGTCAAACAGGCTCAGCCAATGGGAGCGCCCACAACCGAGAGTGACAGTAAAGAATCACAGGCACCGTGATACCCTGGCACAAAATATTTATGCCTTCTACTCTCATCCCCATGACCAGTATTCCAGGTCTGACTATATTTTCCTCACACATTCTTTTTTTACACTTAATGAATTCCATCAATTGGCAATATTACTCAGTTGGACCATGCCCTAGTCACACTGTGCCTTTATAGGAATTCAGATAACCCCAAACCCAGACTCTGGAGAGAGAGACTAGAAAGCCTTTTTTCCATACCAAGGTAAAACAGCATATTGAACAAACATATCCTACATAATTCCTTTTTAAATCTCTCTATCTATATGGGAAGCACACAAAAGTGTGATTAGAGGGGAATTTATAAAACTAGCATCTAACAGAAATAGACAAGCTTCTCAGCAAGCAGCAGATTAGTTAAAGGAATAGTAATGTTTCAAAATAAAGGCAGCACTACTTAATCTTCATGGTATTTGGGCCATGGAGAGTGTTATTTCAATACTGTCAGAGTTGTAGTTCAAGAGTAATTGAATGATAGTATCCTGTAGGCCAAAACCCTCAAACACAATTAAAATATTTGACATTTCCCTTGCAAATCTCTTAATCGTTTGAGTGCCAGAGGGGTACCGAATGCATCGTTTTACTATGCATTCCAAACCCCTCTGGCACTCAAAGGGTTAAAAATACACGCTCCTCAATGTGCCCTATAATACAGTGCACCAGGATATGATGGCATATCCTAGCGCGCTGCATTATTTGAGCATGCAGAAGCTGAATATAGAAGTCTGTACTCTGTACCGGAGAAGGCACGCACAGACAGACCTGTATCGGCATTTGAGAGAAGTTAAAAGATTCTTCCCAACCGGCAAGAGGATGTGGGGCTAAGTAAAGTAGCAGGCACAAAATAAAGCCAGGCCTGCTTGAGGCCCCATTCACTCTCGGATAACTAAGTGCAAGGCAAGCCCTGATGAGCGCCCCCTCCCCCGGCAACGGGCCCTCGGTCCATGACCGAATGCCTGACTGCTCAGTCGCCCCTGATGTGATATCTTACAGCATTAAGGGTCTAAATTCTCCTAATAAAAGGTGTCTGGCTCTGAGTGAATTTCAGTATATTAATATTATTATGGTACAGGAGACATATTTTGCTTTACATAAGGTACAACAATGCACTAATCGCTGCTATTCTAAATCCTTTCTTAACTCCTCAGACAAGAAAAAGAATGAGGTAACTATTATATTCCATAAACATATCCCCTTTATCCTTAATGAGGTTTCCCAGGATGAGAGAGCAGATACGTCTTCATAAAAGGTTCCGATGATCACCAGATCACTTTTTGCAAATATATATGCTCCCAATTTATTGCAACACTCTTATTTGGTATCTGCATTAGACAGCCTAGACTATTTCAGTGAAGGCACTCTGGCAATAGGATGGGATCTAAATATATCTCTTCATCCAAAAACTGATTGCTCATCAGTATCCTCCTCCTTTTGCTAATCCATAATTTGCACATTCAACTAGCCACTGCACTCCCATCAACTAATAGATCGATAACCCTGTGTAACGGTTTTATAGGACACTCAGACCAGCAGGTTAGAATAAAACACAGTTTTATTAAAACAAAACAAGAAAGGTCGCCCTCTATAGGCAATACAGAATAATAGCGAGCTTAGAGGCTTACAGATGCCTTCTCAGACCCAGTATACAGATGTAATATATATACATATACTGTCACAGGACAGGCATAGAAACATAAGGGTACTCAATGGTTAAAGTACATGTAAATCAATCAGTCTCTGTTGTGGTGTTTGACATGCCCGAGGTGGTAATAGAGCAGCAAGTGGTGCAGATGAAACAACACCGTCAGTCTATAGAACAGAGATTGCTGCTAAGGCTGAGCAGGAACTGAGACCAAAACACTGCAGAGTTGAGCTAGAGCCAATAGCCCCCACGGGCGTAGTAACGGAGATAACCTCACTGCAAGAGCTTGAGCCAATAGCCCCCACGGGTATATTAACGGAAACAAACTGAACTGCAAGAGCTTGAGCCAATAGCCCCCACGGGCGTAGTAACGGAGACCAACTACACTGCAAAAGCTTGAGCCAATAGCCCCCACGGGCATAGTAACGGAGACAGACACTGCAAGAGCTTCAGCCAATAGCCCTACCGGGCGAGTAACAGAGAACAAACACTGTACAAGCTAGAGGCAATAGCGCCTCCCGCGGGCGTGGTAACGGAGACCGACTACACTGCTAAATAGATAGGGTGAGCCACCGCTTATACAAGGCTTCTGAAACGTAACCGGCTCAGCAAGTGTAGCGGAAGATCTGGGCAACAGCTCTGCAAGTGTTAATGGAGGCTCAGTGTATGGAGACAGCAGCTCTGCAAGTGTCCTGGAGGCTCAGTGAACGGAGACAACGGCTCTGCAAGTGTTAACGGAGGCTCAGGTAATGGACACACAGCTCTGCAAGTGTAAACGGAGGCTCAGGGAACGGAGACACAGCTCTGCAAGTATAAACGGAGGCTCAGGGAATGGAGATAACAGCTCTGCAAGTACAAACAGAGGCTCAGCGAACAGAGGCACGGCTCTGCAACAAACACAGCAGAAGTCAGAATGTCGCCTCGGTAACACCGAGCAGCAGCAGCCGGAACGGAGGCAGGGTCAGTAGCAAGCCAGTTCAGGTCACAGAGCAGGAAGTCAGCCAGGCCGGGTCAGATCACGGAGCAGGGTTCTCAGACAAGTCAGATCAGGTCACAAGCAGGAACGTCAGCCAGGCCGGGTCAGATCACGGAGCAGGAAACCAGGAGCGTCGTCAAAACAGGCCAAATCGGTACACAGGAAGCAGGAGCACTGGAACACAGCAACAGCAACACTGGTTCAGGAACACCATGAAAGGGCACCTGACAGGTGCCTAAGGCCAGGTATAAAAAGGCCACAATGGGCGGGTCAAACAGGCTCAGCCAATGGGAGCGCCCACAACCGAGAGTGACAGTAAAGAATCACGGGCACCGTGATACCCTGGCACAAAATATTTATGCCTTCTACTCTCATCCCCATGACCAGTATTCCAGAACTGACTATATTTTCCTCACACATTCTTTTTTTACACTTAATGAATTCCATCAATTGGTAATATTACTCAGTTGGACCATGCCCTAGTCACACTGTGCCTTTATTCAGATAACCCCAAACCCAGACTCTGGAGAGAGAGACTAGAAAGCCTTTTTTCCATACCAAGGTAAAACAGCATATTGAACAAACATATCCTACATAATTCCTTTTTAAATCTCTCTATCTATATGGGAAGCACACAAAAGTGTTATTAGAGGGGAATTTATAAAACTAGCATCTAACAGAAATAGACAAGCTTCTCAGCAAGCAGCAGATTAGTTAAAGGAATAGTAATGTTTCAAAATAAAGGCAGCACCACTTAATCTTCATGGTATTTGGGCCATGGAGAGTGTTATTTCAATACTGTCAGTAGTTTTACTGATGTAACACTGCTCACCTCAGAACAGAAAGGTGTTGTCCAGATGGCTTGCAGAGAGGGACAATCTTCAATTATCATAAGGGAAAAACCTGAAAAATCTGTCTAGGGGGCAGGACTTTCCTTATGATCACAGTAAGAAGACTGTCCCTTGCTGTGAGCTGTCTGGTCTCAAGACCAGATTCCACATCTCATGGGAGGTGGTTTATACTAGGTAAAAGGGGCGGATGGGGGATACTTTATCATTCAATTACTCTTGAACTTCAACTCTGACAGAATTGAAATAACACTCTACGTGGCCCAAATACTATGAAGATTAATTGGAGCTGCTTTTATTTTGAAACATCACTATCCCTTTAAGTTAAATAACTCTGTTGGAAACTCAACATAAGGCTTCTCTGTCCTTGGCTTCCCTGCCCCTGCTCATACAACTCTGGTTTCAACTAAAATGTTTCATTTCTGCTAAGGTAGATAAATTGTTCCTTAGGCCTAGACAGACCTACTTTGAGCTGGGCAAGACAGGGGTATTTTAGCTAGACAACTACAAGATAAAATTCAAACCATCTTTATTCCACATACCCAATATTCTCAGAGTAGGATAGTTCACAAAAAAAAAAGAAATTTCCTCTGTTTTTCTTAATTTTTATGAAGCACTGTATAACCTGCATGCTTCCCTCCCACCTAAACTAGATCATACTAACAGATTTTGGGATTATTTATCTTCAACAAATCTCTCCCAGATTTTGAAAGATACTTGCGAGTTAGAACACGCTATTACAGAGGCTAAAATCTTAACCCTTTGAATGTCAGAGGGGTGTGTAACACATTAGAAAGCAATGTGTTGCACACCCCTCTAACACTCAAAGGGTTATGGGCTATTCAGTCTCATCCTTCTGGCAAAAGTCCTGGCCCAGATGTTTTTTTCCCAAACGTATTATAAGAGTTTGACACATTGTTTGTCTCTGCTTCTAGTCTCCTCCTTCACTTCATTCCCAAAAGATATCACTCAACGTCGCTGAAGCTCACATCATGGTCTTGCCTAAACCCATTAAAGATCCAAAACTCCGCAAAAATGATAAGCCTAGTCCTAAAATTAACGTAGATATTACACTTTTTAGTAAAAAAATATGGCTGGCGGATTTAAACCTCATCTTCCATTTCTTTTTCACTTACATCAATCAGGCTTTATTTTGGTGAGGGAGGCAAGGGATTACAAGAAAAAAAACGATGGCCTCCTCTGACTTTACCCCTACTATTCCTTATGCTCCATATGTTGAAAAAGCATTAATCAGAAAAGTCTATCACTAACTATTCAAGCTTTCTAGCTAAACCCTAAATGTCAGACCACTAAATGGACACTGAGGGGGTGTTATAGACAGGCCCTAAAACACTGAATTGAATTAAGCATTCCCTGCAGTGAAAGAGTCCTTCTTTTACAGAGCTTGATAATCCACAACATTTTCCAAATTAAGCAGCACTGTGCCTTTATCATGACACACACAATTAATAATCCCTTAGGTGATTTTGAAAGAATTGTGTTAGCTATTCTTTATGTTATGCAAATAAGTCAGTACTGGTCAATACAGTCTGGTGTGTCTGACATAAAGCCCAAAAGAGAGAGAAACCAGGTGCTCCCCATGTGCACAATCTCTGGGTAGTATTAGGAACCACCACTTAACACACCAAATAGTTGGGTACTCACAAATGAAAAGGCTGAGATGTTACATTTATACCTCTAAGCAAATGTGCCTCTGGGATAATCTTACTGCACCAAGTTACTGTATACAGGACCTCCCCAATATAAATGTATACATTGCTCTTTAATAAATCACGTCGTCCCAGAACGGCATGAATATACAAAACTAAAAGAATCAAGGTGCCCAGTGTTGATGTATCTCATACACCATTATTAAAAATATTAAACTGTATATATTGACCTCAACTAATATGATTGTCAGAGTGGGATTTTTCCCAGACAAAGGACAAACATCCACATGGAGAACACAGATCTCCATTCGGGATCACTGTGGGGCTGGAAAAAGATGCTGCTATACACATATCAATCATTAAATAGAAAAATACTTCATTAAAAACAATAAAATGTCCCATGTGTCCTATGTAGTTTCCCTCCCAACTGCCACATTCTTTCAGGAAGGACTGGCTAATTTGAATATTCTGACAAACAAATAAAGCTATCTATTTTATAAACTATAGTATTAACCCTATGAGTGTCAGAGGTTGCAATGTGTGGATGCCTGTATGGCACTCAAAGGATTAATAAAGAATGAATAACAAATACAGGAGATTTTGAAAGCCCTTTGAAAAGTACTCAAGTCATTGGAAAGTGTTAACTCTAATTTACATCACAGCAATCTTACAAATATTTAAAATGCACAACAGTGCTCATCCCCTAGAAGGTGATTTTTGGAGCACTTGTAGGGGATAATGTAGCTTTGTTAATCATTTGGTTTCTAGAGACATCTTCAAGATATTTATTCTTTATGTGTTGGAGATGTCTCTAGAAACCAAATGATTAACAAAGCTACATTAACCCCTACAAGTGCTCCAAAAATCGCCTTCTAATAACAAATACACCTTAAAGTGGACCTGTTGTCCTAATACATGTTTAATTCATTTTAAAGCAAATGTAAAACTACCAAAATACTGTGATTGTCAGTTGTTAATGTGTCCCACTGTACCGCCAAAACATGGTTCATTTCTCAAAACCAATTCAATTGTGGGAAAAGATGGTAAGAATATATGTGTAGACTTTAATACTTTAATTAATCTTTAATCTCAACATTTTTCTAGAAAGTTCTAGACATAAAACAAACACAAAATATTTTTGAAAATGCTTCTTACTCAGTTTTGTGGGTATCAATTGTGTGAAAAAGCTCACTCAGTTCCTCAGCACTGAGAATCCCATCAGAAAAGTAAGCCTTGAACTCATCAAAGGATAATTTCCCATCATCTGCAATGAGAAAAAAAATATGTATAATTAGGAGATACATGTGTAGAGTCTTTCATTTTCTAAAGCAAAACTTAAACAATGTCCTTGGCTTGCAAAAAAGATATAAACTGAAAGGTCTAAATAGAATAGCATAGCATGAGGTGAAATCTACACTGTGAAAGTTATAATATCCTTTGATATTTAGTTTCTAGAAATATATTAATGCACCAGTGTCCACCCTATATGCCAATAAGTTATAAAGAAATGTGACTGCTGATGCCTCTTTAGTATCTACGTGTTAAGGAGCTTTTTGTGTTTGCACATTATAGGAGAAGGATATTGTTCCAGACCACACAGATGGAGTTCGGGGGCTGGTTACACTAGAGAGGGATGTACAAGGTAAAGTCAACCTATAGTGTCTTGTCAATGGAAAACAGATATGGAAATATCCCTGATTGCAATCATTTTTTTATCATAAATATTTCTGTGATTAACAATTCAAAGGCCAAAATTCAACAAGATAATACCCAGTGGCAGATTTGCTATGAGAGCAGTCTCAAACAAGATCCTCATTTATGTCACAGGAAGGGAATTAACTGCAAGCCTGTAGGCTGTAAAGCAATGGTTCTCAACTCCTGTCCTCAGGACCCACGAACAGGCCAGGATTTGATGGTTTCCTTGTTAGAGCACAGGTGAGTTAAATCAATGTGAATGAGCCTCTGATCACCACACCTGTGCTCTAACAGAGAAATCCCTAAGTCCTGGCCTGTTAGTGGGTCCAGAGAAACACTGCTGTAAAGCATGACACAGAGGGTCTATGGAGACTACACATACAACCTACAAACCTCGAGGCCCAAACCCACATACTCTTTGTTGCATTCCAGCTAAAGGGATCTATCTAGATAAGTGATGGCTAGATAGAGCAAAGCCCAAATATTAGCTGGCCGTTGAAGAGTCAGTTAATGGCTAATGCAAAAATAATACCTCTGATTTCCTTGTGAACTGAGCCATTCACCTTTTTGATGCCCCCCCCCCACGTATTTTCATATCAAGTTGATTTTTGGCTAAACCTGTATCTATAAAGGGACGGTATCACGGTACCCGTGATCCCCTGTCAGTCACACTGATGTTACCTGTGCATTGGAGCAGGCTGATTGGCCCGCCCAGGATGTTCCTTTATATACTGGGTCTATGACATCTGCCTGGTACCCTTTCGTGGTGTTCCTGAGTTTGAGCCTTCTTGCTGTGTTACTGCGTTCCTGTGTACCGACTCGGCTCGTCTGACCATTCTCCGTTCCTGTTCCGTGACTGGACCCTGCTTTGGCTGACGTTCCTGCTCCGTGAATCGCCCCGGCTTGCCTGACGTTCCTGTCTGTGACTCGACCCGGTTCTGGCTGACGTTCCTGCTCCGTGATTTGACCCGGCTTTGGCTGACGTTCCTGCTCCGTGATTCGACCTGGCTTGCCTGACGTTCCTGATCCATGATTGACCCGGTTCCAGCTGTGCTTCCTGCTCCTCATCGGTTTCCTGAGTTCCTGTGGATTCTGATCGCCTACCGGCGACATTCTGAACTGTGCTTAGTAGTGCTCTGTTTTCTCACTTTTCTGCTGTGCGGTGCTGTGGCCTCCGTTAACCGAGCTGTTGTAGCCTTGCTGAGCTGCTGTCTCCGTGTCTGAACTTGCCCAATACCTTGCTGTGTGTGTTGCCTCCGTTATTGAGCCCTCAGTACACTTGCCAAGCCGATACGACCTATCCGAGCCATTAACACTTACTGAGCCGTGCCTTGTGACCTAGCCTATCCGTTAACACAAGCAGAGCAGTATCCGTTCCGGTACGTGGCTGTACCGTAGATGCACCTCCCGGTGCTAGTGGCCTCCTGTGTGCTCTTGCAGCGTGTTGTCCCGTAACGGCACCGGAAGGGTGTCTCGGCTCTGGTCTATTGCTCAGTGTGTTTTACTACCGACCGCACTACTTGTGCGTGGCTCGTTATTGCTTGTGCAGTGTCGATTCCGATTGCCACCCGGAGGGTGGCCTGGCTCTAGTCTCCGTTGGCACGCAGGGGTATTTCCAGTTGCGAATACTCAGGGCAATTCAGGTTCCATTCTCTTGCTCCAGCAGTGGCTGTAATCCATCATACTCTTCTAGGAGGAATCGCTCAGCTCTGGTTATATCTGTGCTGTCTACTTTGGCGTCCTATTATACAGCTATATGAGAGTGATTTGTACAAGCCTACTACATTGCCTATAGCACCCTCAGAGACTTATAGGTTCATCTGGGCGTTGGCTGATTACTATCATTGTGACTGATCAGTGGTTTATGCATTAACCCTTGTTCATCCTATATCCAGTACATTATAGGCTGATATTTTGTGCTTATTTCTGTCTATGCCATTCCTGGCCCCCAGGGGCGCTATACCTTGTTTTCATTTCAATAAAACTGTGTTTTTACGTAAAACCTCGTCTGAGTGTCAGAAAACCGTAACAGAAGGGGTGGTAAAAACTATTAGTATATATTTTTTTTTATATATTGTGCCAACAGATTCCACAGTGCTGTACAATAGGATAAAAATACAAATTTTGTACAACTAGGAGACAAGGTATGTTAAAGTAGTTATGTGTATATATATATATATATGTAACAAATATATCTAATTATTCAAAGCACACGTATGCCACAGAATATGCTAAGCCTCTTACAAGCCTGAGTCCAACAAATCACTGTTTCCTCAGGGATTGTGTATCTAACAAGCCCAAATCCAACAAATCACTGTTTCCTCGGGGCTTGTGCCTAACAAGTCAAAGTCCTACAAATCAATGTTTCCTCAGGGCTTGTGTCTCTTACAAGTCTATGTACTGCAAATCAATTTTTTCCTCAGGTCTTGGGCTTCTATGAAGTCTAGGTCCTACAGATTAATGTTTCCCCAGGACTTGTGCCTAAAAAGTGTAATTACTAAAAATTAATATTTTCTAAGGGCTTGTGCCCAACAAGTCAAAATCCTACAAATCAATTTCTTTTTAGGGCTAACATGAGCCCTGCACAGTGCACAGCACACACACAAATATATTTCAGTTTTGTAAGCCTGCTGCTATGCTGTCTACTAGCCATTGTTTATAAAGAGAAAAAGAAATAAAAAAAGGGTTACTAAAATCAAAACTAAATGTAGCACGTGTGTATGGGGGTGGGTGAAAGGTCTCTCTGTGTTCCCGCGAGAAATTCAGGGAAAACCACATTGTTGTCCGCTTTTTCTTGGGAAAATCCGCTTTAAAACCATCAATTGAAATTTTTGCATTTTTCGCCTATTGGGCAAAATTCTTTGCCATTTTTTTCAATGGTTAAAAAGTTTCCGCCCATTGATTTACAAGTTTCTCGCCTTTTTTGCTATAAAAACGTATTCCAGGAAGTGAAACACAATAGAAGCAGCTAAAGAGCGAGGTAGATGTGTTGTGCTGTTCTGCTGTGATTTATTTTTAAAAATTAAGGCAGGAGAGGCTCATAGTGACAGCTATCACTATGAGAATGTTTACAAATAATAAAAGGAGGAACTGGAAGGACCCTTATGTGTCCACTGAGTCTGAGGAGGAAGTAAGCACTACAGAACCAATGCTGTCCAGTCCCCTAAATTACCCCTAAGGTTCTTGTGGAAATTAATGTCAAGGGAGGAAGAGAAGGGTAGTACTAGCGAGAGCAGGACAGGTCAGCTGCCTGTGCCTGCTGCCAGACGTGCTTCCCCAGCTGCCAACATTTCTGTACCTGCTGCCAGACGTGCTGCCCCTGCTGCCGCTAGTGCTTTGCCTGCTGTCAGATATGCTGCCCCTGCTTCTACCATTGCTGTGCCTTCTGCCACCAGTGCTGAACCTGTGGCACACTAGCCTGCTCCTCACCATCCTACTGCCCTTGCAACTCAGCAGCAGGAATTAGAGCAGTTGCAAATTCCAAAAGCTCACTGCTGGTGGTGGAGGTGATGCCCATCCTCATCTCTGTCTCCCAGTAACAGAAGAACCCCCACAAAACAAATTCTCTGTTCAATTGATTCATTCCCCAGACTCCACTCCTATTATTGTTTTGAGTCAAAAACTTTCTCCCATTCCTAACCATGATGATATTAGACGTTTGGACAATTTACCCTGTTCAGTGCCAGCAATGGTTAATTTGTTAGGTCTACATGTATGTTTAGTTTTACAATGTTTTGATAGATTATGTGCTTCTGCTCCATTAATAATTTGTTAAATGTGTTTTCTTTTGTTCCTTACAATATATTGAAGTTCAGGTAATTAGATAAACTATGCATTCCCTATAACAGTTAATAAAATATGTTTTACCTGTGACAGTGGAGTAAAAACTTGGTTGTTTGAGGTTGATCATATGTGAACAAGTGGCACATTTAAACATGGGTTTGCTGACGGGTGGATGTTTATTTTATATGTATTATTTTATAAAGATGATGTTGTGTAATGAATATCACTTGGGGCTATGTTTCAGTTTTTCACAAAATTGCATCTGAATATGCCAGTGTTTTTCAAAAGAACATTTTATATATGATTTTTTTATGATTATATGTGGTTATAAAATAAAATAGAAGCATTTTATTTTTTATCTTTATTATTTTATATGTTTTCTCTGTCTATGTTGGCTTCTCTAATATATGCTTTTACGACTATTTCAATATACATTTTTTTCCTAAATATTTTAGAATTTCAGATTCTCTGTTAAAACATACGTAGTTTCTTTTTAAATATAATATTAATCTATTGTTTTTGGTGGCCACATTTGCCATGTTAATAAAAATGGCACTTTCCGCTTGGCGAAAAACTTCCTGTGAAAAATGCAATTTTACAGCTCTTTTCGCCTAGCTCATTGCATTGAAATCAGTGAAATTTTTTTCTCCACCACATGAAAGTTTTCTACAGCCATATAAAAGGCTGTGAGGCTCTCACAGCAGCCATTCTGTGTTTGTGAGAGGAGAGAGCAGCATGTTTTCGAGGTAGAGAAGATAGAAAAATAAAGTGGAATTGAAGCTTATTTTTAGGGAGACATTTAGGTAGGACATTTGTTCTCTGTAGTAGTAGAGTCTGGGGGCACAATGGTGAGAAGAAGGGAGAAAGGAGGTTGCCCCAAAATACCCCAAAATCTGGTGTGACTGGTGAGACACAGGCACCTGGGGTCCAAATTGCTTGCTGATTTTACTTTTATTGTCTCTGTGCTGGGGACATCTGGGGAATGAAGTTGTTGATTTAGCTTTTTTAGTTATATATATATTTTTTGGACTAACTGTGATAAGATATGGTGGACAACTTAAAAAAAATATAAATAATTAAACAAATAAATATATTAGACAGCTGACTGGGAGCTCTGTGACTGAGGCAGACTTGATAGACAGAAGACAACATTGAGAATTTTGTTGCGGGCCAAGGCAAGACATCACACTCCATCAGTTTTGTACTGTAGAGAGTAAAAGCACACACAGTATTGAGTAATGTCTAGTAAATGCACAAGCGGGAGGGGGAAAGGTGGATGAAGACCAGGCATGTGGGATTAAAGTGTTAGTACAAAATCTGACTGCAGCAATCGTTGCTGCAGCATGTGCAGTAAATGATGATGATCCATCTCCTCCTGGGGTGGATGCAGTTTGTCAAGGTCCCACCAATCATACTCTGCAAGCTAACACATTTTTTAAGGTATATGTTGCTGCACGACTCACAACTGTGACTTCCAGCTACTTATCTCTCCACTACAGCCCTCAGAAGAAGTAACATTGTGCTGGAAAATGTTGCACCATATTAAACATAGGAGAAAGATGTGTTGGAATAGGAAAAATGTGTTGGAATAAGCAAAAAATACGTTAGAATAATGTTGAATAGGAGAAAAATGTGTTGTAATAGGCGAAAAAGAAGAACATTTTGCGTTGGAGAAAACTTTCATGAAAAAAAAGAAAAATCAGCTGTTTTTCAAGAAAAGACATGCGGGGCGTTTTTCTTACTTTTCACCCACCCCTAATTGTTACACATCTTTGATGTTCCATCTTTTTTTTTTTTTTTTTGTGTATGATAAAGGATTACCTCTAGGAAATCTATTTTATCTGTTTGAACATTACATGTAAGTTATTCCATGTTCAGATGGTCATTGATGAAGGTAAATGGATATTTAGCATCTTCTCACAAATGGCAACATTCTTCAAGAGCAAGTTTTATTGCCATAAGTTCTCTGACATTGTAATTCCTTTCTGAAGGTGACAATTTATAAGAAAAGAAAGTCACTGGGTACAGAAAATCTTTAGAACCACTTCACTGAAACAATACATCTCCAACATCAGTTTCATAGGTGTCCACTTCAAGAATGTAAGATAGATCTGTGTCAAAATGCTTGAGCACTGGAACTTGTGAGACACTTTTTGTGGAGGTCAAAAGTTGCCTGGGCAGTATCATACCAGTAAAAGGGAGACTTGGAAATGGTGAAAAGGGTAAGAACTTTACAATCTTTGGGAACTGATCAATCAAGCATGGTAGATGCTTTTTGGGAATTCATTGTAATCCAGCAGAGGAAAAGATGAAGCCTAGAAATTCTGTTGAAGAGGTTTCAAAGGTGCATTTATCCAGTTTAACAAACAAATCACGCAGGCAAAGATGGGATAGGATTTTTCTAACATGATAATGGTGTTCCATTTTCTGAGGAGAAAATAAGCATGTCAACTAAATAAACAATGACATTCTGGTCCAGTAGATTATGAAAGATCTCGTTGACAAAGTGTTGGATAGTCCCTGGCCAAAAGGCATCACCAGGTATTCCAAATGCCCATAGTGAGTTCGGAATGCTGTCTTCCATTCGTCTCTTTCCTGGATTCATTCCAGATTATATGGCCCATGTAGGGTCAATTCAGTGAAAATGGTGTTGGATCTCATCTAATAATTCTGCAGTTAAAGGAAAACGATACTGGTTCTTAATGGTGATCTCACCAAGTTCCCTGTAGTCAACACAGGGTTTGCGTGAACCACCTTTTTTCTCCACAAAAGATTTACTGCGCCAACTGGAGAGGTGGAAGACCAAATGAACCCCTTAGCTAATTTTTCTTGTAGAGAGTTTTAAAACATATTAGCAATTGAAAGTAACTCATTTGAACAATTGTAAATCTGATGTTTGGGACGTTTGTCTGCTTCGTTTTTTACTGAAGACATCAGATTTGAGTATGGAGGAAGATTCCACAATTACAGATGTAATAAAGGGTTCAGATCTGGAAGCACTAGGCAATGAGACACACAACAGCAGAGAGAGAGAGCAGAAAGTGGCTTGACAAGTAGGAGAGTCAATACTGGGGTTGTGAGGCATAGCAACGGTAGTCCCAGCACTATAGGAAATAAAGGAGACTAATCCACATCAAATATCAACCATTCACAGTGTTCACTGATCGTGAGCTGAAGGTCAGTAGATTAATGAGTGACCAATCCCTAATGCATAGATGTTCTATCAAATACTTGTATCTATAGAGGATGATTCTTAGGCACTAACTGTATTTGGAGAGAGGTTGCCAGCTCCAGAGTAGATAAGGGCTCTAAGTGGGAAGACCTTTGACCCAAACTGCAAGGTAAAAGTAAGGAGTCAGTGTGAAGTCAAAACACTATGACTGACTGACAGTAGAATGAGGAATGATCTACTGAGGAACTCTGACCATACCTTTCTGAGGGACAAAAGAGGAGTAGATGACCATATTTGTCACAGTATAAGCAGAATTTCAAATTGCACTTCTGGGACCTCTCTTCTGCAGTTAGGGCAGCATGAACCATATTGATAATTTCACTGGTGCCTTGTGGGGAAGAAGTCTCTTCAATAGATAATGGAATCTGCCACACTGGAGCCAGCGAACAAGTCCTCTCCTGATGTTGTTTTTAGAGTCGTCTGTCAATCTGAAATCACAGGGAGATCAAAGCTTCTAGAGAGACAGGTACCCTTATGTGGGCCAGCTCATCCTTCAATGAATCGGATAACCCCATTCATAACTGATCTTTCAGAGATAGTTCATTCCACCTGAGTATCAGCAGCCCAGTGGCAGAATTTGATAGCATATTCCTATGCTGGTCTGTCCTACTTAAGGGAATGAATGGATGCTTCTTCTGTGGAGGTTATATGGGTATCATCATAAATAGTAGCCACGGACTTGAAAAAAGAGGGTAGGTCAGTAAGCAGAGGGCTGTGTCCTTGTAGGAGACAATATACCCATGAAGCCGGCTCACCAAACAGAAGGAGGATCACTGTACAAACCTTGACCTCCTCAGAGAAGTAGTTACTGGGCTTCAACTACATGAGCAACTCACATGCATTTTAAGAGCCACAGAACTGAGTTCTGTTACAAGAAATCTTGTCTTGAAGGGGCTGATAAGATTGGATCAAATGCAGCAGAGCCCATCAAAGCTGGAACAGGAGGGCCAGGGGAATGTAGGTCCTGGACCTAAAGCATGATATTGGGCCATGCTACTCTGCAGGTCAAGCACCACCTTCTATAAAAGTTCCAGCTTCTGGGTCAGCAAATTAGGGACCCAGCTAGGCTCATGGGATCCAAACTAGCACAGTTGTTCTGCCAGGGATACAGGGGACTGAATCCTGTTGGTGGGACAAAAGCCAGTGAGGAGCCTAAGGCTCACAGTCTCTGCAGAGGAAGCTAGGGAGCAAATCTTGAATATGAGCTTGGGGAGTGGAGCCAGAAACCAGTCTACCCTTGATACCTTATTAAAGGTGCTGGCTGGACCAGGATAAGTACACTTGTAGTACCGGGAAAGCAAAGATACTGTAGTGAGAGACTGAGGAGTAGTCGAGGCAAGACAATAAGTCAAGCAAAGTCAAGATACAAGCCAAGGTCGAGACAAGCGGAGTTCAAGCAATGTCAAGGTACAGGAAGAATGAAACTGAATTTTCACCATCAGAGCTAACAATTAAGCAGGCAGCCTGGTTTAAATAGTCTATAAACATGGTACAACTGGAAGCCATTAACCGATAATAGCCAGAAAAGCTAGGAAGAGAAAAAGGTCAATGCTGCTACAAAACAGCACGAAGATGAAAGGTCCTCTGGTGGCAGTGATAACAGCTGCAGGACCCATAACCCAAAGGTCGTCAATCCATGATCAGGCAGAGGCAAGTCCAGAGGACTGACCTTGACACAAGTTAATTGTGTTTTTAAGGTAAGATGGCTGACTATGGACAGTTGGTTGTAGAAATTTGTCTATATATTCTGACATGGAGCCAGTCAAGAAATGAACACCTGAAATTATGAGATGCCATGAAGGGTTTATTTGGAATGAACGGATCTTAGACAAATGGTAAAAATAACAATGGTAGTATATTCATTAAATATAAATATATATTTTTTTCTGTTAATAATGCTTTGCCGCCAAAAAGAGGTTCCACAAGTCCAGGAGAAATTCTTGTGTGGGATCCATGGAAATTTGGTATATGTATTCACATCATTTAGTAATCTATGTACTACTCGTAAGTAATCATTTACATTCTAGAAACAAATCCCCCTACCTTGTCTACATTACAGATATATCTTTATTATTCTGAAGCATTTTAAAAGCTTATTGTTCCTGTATAATGATGGTTATGTTTGAAATTAAACTTTCGATTATACATTTTCTCTACATCTCCTGTAACTAGCTGATTGAATTCTTTAATCTATTCATTTTGGGACTGAATGTGTTAAAATAAAGATTGGGGTGTGTTTCTCTATGTTTAGTTTCACAAATATGTTTAAATCAATAATTATGTTTCCTAACATTAAAAGATTTCAAAAGGCATATTTGTGTGTGTGTGTGTGTGTCTTAAACTGTATTAGGACCTTTGTGGGGAGCAAATGACAGACCATTTGAAAGGGCTTTATTCTCTCTTGGATTTAGTGAATAAGAACTTAGATAAAAGATCCCTTCTGGAGACTCCATATCTTCTGCTTTTGAAATAAGTCTTTTATGTCCCTTGGTTGTTACGGTGTCTGCCATTGTGTTTGACTGTTGGTGATTTTGATACAAGGTTGGATGTTGTATTCTTTGGAAGAGAGGATGATATCTGTTTTGTTAACACAAGGTTAAGTGTGAGTATCTCCTGTTTAGCATATAATGAAACTGGTTTTTGTTCCATTTTGGTGGAAATCTGTGAAAAATTATTTTTCTAATATCTATGATTACATTTTTGAACTGTTCCCTCTGTATATTAAAACCTATTGGTGACGATGGTGTATTTGGTTTTCTTTGGGAATACATGTTTGGCTGTCACTATACCTGGATGGAAATCTCTTCGAGTTATTTAAATTTGTAGGATCCAGGTATAATCTTTTATGGGTAATCAGTAGTAGGAAGATTTGAAAATTAAGTGGAAAGATTGTGTTTATTATTTCTATGTTAATAATTATTGCTACCTCTATTTTTTTTTAGGAAATATAATATTCTTCCTGTTCTGTATTGAGAATAATTTTCTTATTTAGTCCCAGAGCCTCACCAATAGTCTTAGTGCCTAAGAGAAATGGAACAACAGATTCTGTGTGGACAAATGGAAGTTGAATGACCATACCATCTATAGCTTTTGCACAGTTTTTCAGATATTACTAATAGGGCCTTATGAATAAATCTAAATGGAACAATTCTGCAGCAAATCAACTCCACCATAGGGGATACATACAATTCTTGTTAACTTAAATGAAGGTCTTAACCCCTTGAATGCTAGAGAGGTCTCCAAGGCATTACAATTGGAAATTGCATACTGGATATACCATTTTCTTCAAATTTCCACCAATCACTACATACACTTAGCTATTGATGGAGTAAATAAAATTAAGATTGAGTTAAGTTATTCAAAATAAAAACATTGTACTGGATTAATGAGGTAGGGGAAATGTAAGCAAATGGCTTAAACAGAGACAGTGGTATTGATTTCTTGTAATGTAAATATCCTATCCTATCACTTTATAATATCATTTTCTACAGCTTTCTATATATTTCTCTCTTTTCAGATATACGTATTCATATTATTTGGGTTTGGTATTAGTTCTACTTGAATATTACCCTGTGAAAGCTACAACAGTAGGCATTATATGGTCAAAACCAATAGCATTTGCTATGTTTATTTTTTTCCTAGCAATGTATTGCCATTTGTCAACTTTTAGTTTTGATGAAGTGAGGCATGATGGGAGTTCAACCCAGATGTGGAACTGGATTATTTTTGGTACTGTAGCCCATGCATTTTTGCTTTAACCCTTTGAGTTACAGAGGGGTACGGAATGCATTGCAAAGCAATGCATTCGGTACCCCTCTGGCACTCAAATGGTTAAAAAAGTAATGGATACCTTTCTAGCTCAGGTGATATAGAGAATTATGACAAGTAGATTGTTGATCTAGGGAAATATCTAACTGCCATTTGTAGTCAGGAAGGAATTGCTTAACCCACTCGGGCCATAGTTGGATATGGCATGGACTGAACTTGATCAACACATCCTTTTGTAGCCTCATCAACTATGTTACAATGTTTAGTGTATAGATTTGGCAAAATGATGGATGTATATCTCTGTAAGACAACTCTAAGAGAACTCTCCCTCAAGTGTTAAATGATGCTGTTACTGTTACCTAAGGTTGTAAGTGTAAACTTCCCTTTTGTGCATTTATGCTGTTTGAATTGGGTGCACTATTCTGGCATAGCTCAAGTGGTTCAGTCTGCTGGGTGAGTGCTATTATCAGTCTAAGCTATTTAAGTCAATGAGAATTTGTGGAATTTTTGTCTCAAACAGTGCAGCTGTTTTGTCCAAGAATTGCTGTTCCTTTCCTTTTTGTATGAGGCCCAAATACCTTATGCAGAAAGCAAAATAGGTGCAATTCTAGAGCAAATCAAATTCTCCATGGGGACAAATGAAAATCCCCATTAATTTTAATGGTGTTTTTAATTCCTTAAAGGGATAGTAATACTTCGTTTTAACTTTATTTTATTTTGTAGGCATTAAAAAAACATGAAGAATGATATAAGTCTTATCTCTCAAACCTTTATGGTTTATGAGATATTCACAAGCAAAGTTCCCCTCCCCGCCCCTTTTACCTAGTGTAAGCCATCTCTTCTCAGATGTGAGTCTGGTTGTATGACAGGACAGATAACAGAAGGGGACAATTTTCTTTGTATGAAAACAATGAAAGCCCTTCCCCCCTTGACAAGTTTTTCAGCTTTTTCCCTTATCTTAATTGAAGATTGTCCCTCTCTGCAGTCTACCTGGGCATCTCCATTCTGATCTGGTTGAACAGGGGGGAGATACTTTGTTTGTGAATATCTCTTAAACCATAAAGGTTTCAGAGATAAGACTTATATCATTCTTCATGTTTTTTTAATGCCTACAAAATAAAATAAAGTTAAAATGAAGTATTACTATCCCTTTAAATGCTAGTTGCCAACACATTGCTAAAGACCTCTGTCCCTCATTCAAGGGTTAAATCCCCATATAAAAATCAGCAGAGATTTTGGGATTCATTATTTGTCACCTATGGTGCAGTTGCTTTGCTCCAGCATGGTTTGTGTTTCCTTTCTGATATTGCTTCTAAAGTGAAAACAAACAAGCATTTTTTGCCATCTGGCAATGTGTTGCGTACCCCTCTGGCACTCAAAGGGTTAACAAAACTAAGTTCCTTATGAGAGCAATATGGAAATAATTAACTACCATTGAGTCCATGGAGAAATTAATTTTTTTTTTTTTTTTTTTTTTTGCTGTTACTGGATGACTTTATTCATTCCATCGATTTTCACAGAAATTTAATTGACAGCTCTTTATCTGCAATACACCTGTCAATATGTTGTGACATTTTGCTAAGGTGCAAGAGAGATAAAATAGTAAGAGGTAAAGAATGAAATGCTTTAGAAGCAGAAATATCTGATTTTTCTAAGCTTGGTGCTTTTGAGAAAATACAAAAAACCTCTTATAATGACTTACTCTGGGCCATCATTGATTTGTGACAAAGTTCATTAACCTCTTGAACGTCTTCAGTTATAGCTAAGCAACAAAAATACTGAATAATTCACCACTAATAAAACCACCAAGAACTAAAGGGGGCAATATCCCAGTTATGAAAAACAAAGGGGGTTATGCATTAAGGTGTGACAAGCAGGTGATAATACAGAGATAACTTCTCCAGTGATCTCATTTCTTCAGTTCCTATGTTTTTCTATACACTAAGATTTCTACAGCTGAAGAAATCTTAGTGCATTGGCACCACAGAATAACATAAGAAATTCAGAAGTGAGATCACCAGGAAAGTCATCTCCACTTCATCACGTCTTTATCACGCCTTAGTGTATAACCCCTAAAGTCATTTTTCTGATATTGCATTCAATGGGGGGATGCACTAAGGCGTGATAAAGAGGTGATAAAATAGAGGTGACTTCTCCAGTGATATCACTTCTCCAAGTCCTATGTTATTCTATGGAGCCTATGCACAATGATTTATCCAGCTTTGGAAATCTTAGTGTATAGGAACTGGAAAAGTGATATCACTGGAGAAGTGAACTCTGCTTTTATGATTTATTTTTGACCCAGCTGCCACAGCCACATATATATTATCAAGCATGCATTTTTCCTTATTGGTAGATGTATTAGGACGAACCTCCATACCAGCTGCTACCATGTTTTTGTGTTTCTATTTTTGCTGAGAATCTAGAAAGTATGTTTTTCCTTGCCTGACTGAGTATTTGCATGTGTCAGAGAGCAGCAGTGTCTGATCAGGTGTCTGTCTGAGTAGTTTGAGCACTAACTAGATAAAACAAAACCTGTTAGCAGTATATGTAACGTCAGGAAGTCAGAAACGCTGTCATGTAGCCAGGAAGTGCCTGCCATTTTGTCTTCCTTCAAAACACCCGTTCTCCTCCCAAAGCCACAATAATGGCTGACAACGTGTCATTTTGCAGTGCTACAAAACACCTGCTGCACAACCAGATGCAATCCTGCTTCCACCATCACCCCAGCTCTGGTGCTCACCTTTGCAGCACAAAGGCCAGAACAGATTCTGATCCTGCCACAACAATCACCAAGATAGAACCCATCATCTTCCACCCAACCTCTGGGTCCACAGAAGCTGGAACAAGCATCTGAGAAGCCAGTGAGAGAGAGAGCTGCTATGCCAGGGGTGGTGAAAGATATGCAGTAATGGGGGAATTAATTGCTTGGATGGTGAGAAGGCACAAACACGTGATACACTCAGAAGAGGGCATGCTGTTACAGATGAGCTCCCGATTGAGGATATAAGGTCCATTGGACAAACCTTACACCTGCTGAACAGGAACATGCAGCAGATCCCAACAGAAAATCAGTTCTACTATGAGTATTGGCAAATTGCAGTCTCAGGGCTGACCTCAGAATTTTGTTAGGCAGGACTTGGTGGAGGCAGTGTCAACATCTGTGCAAACACTAATGCAGACCCCAGCAAGGGCATAAGGAAGCCTTGACTACATGCTGTATCTGGCACCATCGATCCCCCAGGAACATATGGAGGCAGTGGTGCAGCACACCTGGGTGCTGCAGCCCCATCAGTTGCGGAACCTACTGGACATGACACGGACCCTGCACCCAACACAATATGCAGCAAAGCCATGCCCTCTGCCTCTGTACCATCTCCAGCTGCTGCACAGCAAACAGCATATCATGGTGCCTGTGATTGCCTCCAGTGGTGCTCGGTGGTACAGGCGACCTTGTTATCCTTCGGGTTGTCACTATGGTCTAATCGCTATTCTTATAGACCACTGGTGTCTCCACCCACATGCTAGGCCTTATAGGCCTCAGCCTTACCATACACCCTTGCCATTTCGTGGTGTACCTGGGCGTTGTTGCTTCTCTGTTCTGATTGATGATTCCTGTGCATGACTCCTGGCTTTGCCTGACTTCTGTCCCAGCTTGACTCTTGGCTTCGTCTGACTACCCGATCCGGCTGAGACTTCTGGATTTGTCTGACTACCCGATCTGGCTGAGACCTCTGGCTTCGTCTGACTACCTGATCCGGCACAGATCCCTGGCTTAGTCTAACTATTCCTTTCTGCTTTGGTTGTCTCTTGCTCCGCTTCGCTCTTGGCTTTGCTTGACCTTCCTCTCCGGCTTACCCAGCTCCAGCTGACTGTTCCCTGCCCGGGCCTACTTTTGCTGCCAAGCTTACTGCCTCCAGGCAGTATTCAGTATTGTCAGTATTGTGATCCTTGTCCTCGGCCTCCTGCAACCTATTGTCTGGGTAGCCTGTTTTCTCCCTAGCGTTCTAGGGTTGTCACCATTGCCTGTCAGACTCCGAGTTCTGGGGATTCTCGCTCCTTGTAGGTGCTCCAGCGTTCTGGAGTAATATCTTCACACCTGTCTAGTGAAGGGTTGTGAAAGTGTCGTTACACTGTTCCCATTCCTGGTCTAGTGAAGGTTGGAGAGGTGCTTTCACTCCTTGTAGGTGCTCCAGTGTTCTGGGGTATTGTCTGTCTAGTGAAGGGTTGGGGAAGGGGAAGTGCTGTTGCACTATCTCCATACCTGGTCTAGTGAAGGAGGGAGAGGTAGTCTACTTCCTTTTTATTTTAAGGAATTTTCATTTTATTGTATCTGTATTTGTGAAGTGTCATTATTTCACATGTCTCCCCATGACATAGCAGCACAGTAACTGCCTGCATCAGCACCACTCCCTGATGCTTCCTTATCAATCTCCATGTGTGCTCCTGTTGTTGCTACATTTCCTTCCCTCCCACCTGACTACTGTTCCCAGTCGGGGATGTAGTGCTGAAATATACATCTATATCTATCTAATAATTTGAATCTAATTTATCTCTCTATCGAATCTATCTATCTTTTTCATGGGATACATATTAGGAACTTGGGGCCCATAATTGATACATTAAAGAGGAACAGTTCTGCAAACTCTAAACTGGGGGACAAATAGTATATTGTAAAACACACATACAGATGTAGCAATACTTACTGTCCAAAAAGAAAGGTCTTTAAATAAGGCAAACCTAACAACCACAAACCAGTGTATTTGGAGACACTTAAGCATGACAGTGATGCGACCGACATGCTGATGTGGGCTTATGAGTGGAAGAAGACATCTTAAAACTTTGAGTGCCAGAAGGATCCACAACACATTGCTTTGCAATGTGTTGTGGACCTCTCTGGCACTCAAAGGGTTAAGTTACAGATGAAGGGCATGCATCTTAACCTTTTGAAAGCCAAATAGTGGGTGACATTTCCATAGGATACCTGTGAAAATACACTGGAGTTTGATCTGCATTGCACAAAGAAATAAGGTCATACAGTAAAGTGCAAAAGATTTAGGCAGGTGGGAAAATGCTGTAAAATTAGAAAGATTTTAAAAAGAGACATGTTAATAGTTTATTTTTATCAATTAAGAACATGCATTGTAAGTAAGCAGAAGAAAAATTATATGGTATTTTCTAAAGTCAGGGTACATTCAGTTTTGAGTTCCCCAGCTGTAGGGGTCTGTGTCTCCCCACATCCCCAGATAAACAATACCCAAGCTAGAAGTTGTAGGCCCCAACAGCTGGGAAGAGCAAGAGGCTGCATATATTCGGACTCTTGAATAGGCCATATGTACCAAAGGCCTAAGTAAGGAAGTATTTAACTCTTCAGCTTTTGGGGACTATGACTTCTGGCTAGAAATGCCTAGCAAGGGATGCTGGGAGTAGTAGGCCACAACAGCTGAGGAGCCCTAGGTTGAATATTCCTTGACTCAAGGATAGGCCATACGTGCTAAAGGCCCAACAGAAGGTATAATCAACCATGGGCTCTTCGGCTTTTTAGGGCCTACAACTCCCAGTTAGACTTTGGTTAGCAGAAAGAGTAAGTAGTGGTACACCTCATGAGCTGTGAATCCCAATGTGTATTTCTTACTGACTTAAGAACAGGCCATGTGTACTAAGGGCCCAGTACAGTTTGTATTCATCTGGGTGCTCGAAAGCTATTATGGCACAAAACTTCCAGCATTCAGAAGTATCAATTCCATAACAGTGAATGCTGGGAGTCGTGGGCCATGACAGCTAGAGATTCCATGGCTGACTACACTATGTATTAGAGCCATAGTACATATACCTGGTTCCCAAGCCAATCAGCTTCTAGGGGGTTCTGTCATCACCCCCCTCCCAGAAGCTGATTGGCTGGGAGGTGCATAAGCATACATCCCAGCCAATTGTAGGCTGGAATCCATTTTAAACAGAGATTGGCCATATAAAAAGCCAGGTTCCCTCATTCTGACTCAGGCAACGACACGAAAGGTATGGAGAGGGGCTTGTGCTACTGTACATTCCTGCCGCCGGCAGTGGAGACAGCAGACGCGGCAGCAGTGGACAATTATAAACCCTTGAGATGCCTTGAATTTGTTTGAGTCAACGAATGCCTCTTGGTCATCAGGATCATGTTCCACTTGGACACTGTAGTGAAGGGAAGGGCTGGACTCCCAGGGTCAGAGGAATGATGTGGGCTCCCTTGACTGCTAGTCTGGACGCTCTCAAAATGTTTCCCCTACCACTCCGGCTGCTTCACCATTACTGCTACTGCTAACACCAACCACATTAAGATCAGCCACAGAGTCTTCCTCCTCACAGTCACTAGTAATATGAGGATATTGTTGATTACCGCCTCCTTCACTCCTATTGCTAACAAGCTGCTGGACCTTAGTAGTAATATTACTAGCACTGGTGGGACTGCTTGGGGATGGTAAGTGTGAATTAGGGTCCCCTGCTGTCACTTTGTATCATCTTCTCCTTCCCTCCCCTCCTGAGTATTACAAGACACACTAGCAGCAGGCTCAGCTCTGGTGGCAGCAGGGGCAGCATGTCTGATAGCAGGCACTGCACTAGTGGCAGCAGGCACAGTACTGGTAGCAGCAAGTTCAGCGCTGGCAGCAGGCACAGCACTGGTGGCAGCAGGTGCAGCATGTCTGACAGCAGGCACAGCAATAGTCTTAGCAGTAGCATGGGCAGCACATCAGACAGCAGGCACATCACTAGTGGCAGCACGTCTGACAGAAGGTACAGCACTAGCAGGCACAGGCAGTTGACCTGTGCTCTCATTAGTACTACCCTTCTCTTCCCCCCTTGCCAATAATTTCCCCAAGATCCCTAGGGGTGATTTAGGGGGACTGGACAGCATTGCTTCAGTTGTGCTCACTTCCTCCTCCTCCGACTCAGTTGACACATAAGAGTGCTTTCAGTTCCTCCTTCTATTAGTTTTAAAGGTATAGTAATACTTTGTTTTATCTTTATTTTATTTTGTAGGCATTAAAAAACATGAAGAACGATATAAGTCTTATCTCTCAAACCTTTATGGTTTAAGAGATATTGACAAGCAAAGTATCCCCCCCTGTTCAGCCACATCAGAAGGGAGGTGCCCAGGTAGACTGCAGAGAGGGACAATCTTCAATTAAGATAAGGGAAAAACCTGAAAAGCTTGTCAAGGGGGTCAGGGCTTTCATTCTTTTCATACAAAGAAGATTGTCCCCTGCTGTTATCTGTCTGGTCTTACAACCAGATTCACATCTGAGAAGAGATGGCTTACACTAGGCAAAAGGGGCGGGAGGGGGAAACTTTGTTTGTGAATATCTCTTAAACCATAAAGGTTTGAGAGAAAAGACTTATATCATTCTTCATGTTTTTTTAATGCCTGCAAAATAAAATAAAGTTAAAACGCAGTATTACTATCCCTTTAAGCCTGCTCATAGTGATAGCAGTCACTATGAGCCTGTCTTGCCTCAATTTGACAAGCAATTCACAGCAGAACAGAACAGCATAGCACGTCTTCCTTGCTCTGTAGCTGCTTCTATTTGCCTCACTTCCGTAAACACATCACGTTTATAGCGAAAAGACGAAAATCACGTAAATCAATAGGAGGAAACTTTCTAGCCACTGAAACATTGGTGGGTAATTTTGACCAATGGGTGAAAAACGTGAACATTTTAATCACTTTCCCACAAAAAAACAGACAATAACGTGGTTTTCACTGGATTTCTCATGTGATCAAGGCAACAACTTTCGCCCACCCCTACTGAAGACTGCTCTGGACATCAGGATTAATGGTAAGTGTTTCTTCTCAGGGGCTATTTTTTAGTTTAGTAAAATTATGAGTATGAGTGGGGTATGCTAACATTTCACACACTTTTGCAGTACTTTGGATGTATTGCTATGGGGCTTAGCTCCCCATATCAATATATCCACTGGGGCTTTTGGGTTTTTTCCTTCGTCAGCACTTTTTAATTGCTTTAAGGGACTCTGAGGCCAGAAAAACTGGGTGCAGATTTTCACATGTTAAAGCGATTCCCTTAACGTCTCTTAGTACTAACACATGGAATTGAATGCCATATTTCGACATTTTGTTGTGTGTCAATGGGCGCAAACCGATGCAAGATTACCATCCAACCAAGGTGGTTTTATTTTAGCCGGTATTCCTTTATAGCACAGGTTATTGCATTACCTACTGTGGCTGAAGAAATGCAGTTGTCTATTTTTTTTGGTGTCAGGGCTAAAAAGATTGTCAATTTATACAAATGAGTTAGTACTGGCTGCTCCAGTCTGGTGTGTCAGATACTAACATTCCACTCTTCCTCCCAACTACCACTTCCTACCAGGGACCACTGGCTAACCTATATAAAATGACAAAAAAAGCAAAATAAACTTAAAGTATCTGGAAGTCTAGGGGGCTTCCAGAAAAACAGACACCTGTATTTGTGGCAACCATAAATATAGTAACATTTATTAATACCATTAAAATAATTATAATGGAGAGTTGAGGGGATTAAAGAATAAAAATAAAGAAAGTCTCTAGGGGGCATTCAGTTAAGCTCCTAATTGTAGATTGTAGTTAATGGCTTGTTCACTTTAAGGTCATACACCAATATGTGTCTGTTCATTAGCACAGGAATTGGATTAAAGAAGCTATATACAAGTGAAGTACATTTACTGTGCTGGTGGGTCGATACATTCTGCTCAGTGTGATGTATACAGAACATCTCTACAGGACCATTCATGTCTAACTCACTTGGGATCTAATGTTGTTGTAACAAACAATATGGTATTAATTATTTTATACTAGTAATGATACTATAATTTTATTTGCAGGTTAATTGCATTTACTTTAAATAATACACTCTCATCCAGCAAAATGCCAAGCGCACATTCTCACAGCGACTAGGAGCTCTAAGCAGGGATATCTTTAAAGGGATAGTAATGCCTCTTTAAAATACTTAACCCAAGTCTTCTGTATATTAATAGTAACACAATGCACTATGTCAAAGATCTTACTTCTTTGTAGTTCAAAAATCATTTAGCTCTAAAGATCCTCTGTCCTCCCCTTTCTGGCCGCCTCCTTCTGATTCTCAGATCAGGTTGTACAACTTGACGGCTGCAGCGAGGGACAAACTTCAGTAACTAAGCATAAGGAAAATTTCCCTTTGCTTATAGAAGTTTGTCCCTTGCTGCAGCCATCCTCACCAGCCTGCAGCTTCTTCATGACGTCGTAAGAAGGGGTGGGCAGGGGATCTTTAGAGCTGAATAACTTTTGAACAACAAAGAAGTAAGATCTTTGACATAGTACATGGTGTTAATATTATTATACAGAAGACTTGGATAAAGTATTTTAAAGAGGCATTACCATACCTGGGAACTTCCAAAATGGGCTAACCCTGAGATAATTGAAATTATAACCCTTTACATTTCCCAGAAAGTACATTCTCATCAATATGCCCATATGTGCTCTAATCCAGAGGTGATACAGTCAGTCCACAAGGAACCTTTAACATGCTTCAAATTAACAACATCACTGCCTAAACACACATAAGACAACTAGGACTTCTCTGTCTTTGTTTCTGGTAGAAATAGCACCAATGTAAAGACAACAGAAGCAATTATATGGTGCAGATCATGTAGTAGATAACCCTGGACTCTCCTCACCCTGCAAATTTGGCCCTTCACCCTGAGACCCTGAGATTTGGGTCAAAACCCTGAGTCTCAGGGTCAAATCCTGAAAGTTCCCAGGTATGGGCATTAATAACACTTTAAATGATGAAAATTATATTTTCTCTTAGTATTACTATGAATATTATTATTATTATATATAAAACACAGTGAATCATTTTATAGCAATAGTATCTGACCCTCAGTGTCATAATGCCTATCGTGTTTTTGTTCTCTCCTATACATACACATAAATACATACATACATATACAGATCTGTTTCACCATTTTTTCTGCTTATCTGTTTGAATGTGAGGCTCTGCTATTCTATTTCGGCTCTCGTATCTCTTTCTCTCTTATCTCTTTTAATTATTACTCTTATTGTTCAAGCCAGGGCTTTTTCCCTCTGAACAGTTCAATTGATGAAGAACGGGCTGATAAGGGGAATAGGAGTGGCATTACAAATTAAAGATCAGAAAACCAATCAAGCAAAACAAATAAGGCCAAATGAAAAATCAGTCCTTTCTGGCATGAACATTCAAGATTGCAATAGAGGTGAATCAGATGCCTGCACTCAGAGTGCACAATGTGACCTTTGTTCTTTTATGTGTCTTTTAAACTACTGTGCATTTGTTTGCAGTATTTAACTCTAATAATGTATAACATCTGAAAAACAGGATTCTGAAGCCTGCAATCAAATGTAAACATATTTAACAATGTAAACATGCCTTGAATATAAATATCGCCCTTTGATGAATCTACACTGAAATGGAAAGTAATTTTCTTTGCTTCATAATCCTTCTTAAAACAGATCTGTTTAACGGGATAGTAATGTTTCATAATAAAAGCAGCTCTAATTAATCTTCATAGTATTTGGACCTTGGAGAGTATTATTTCAATTCTGTCAGAGTTGTAGTTCAAGAGTAATTGAATGATAAAGTATACCCCTCCCGCCCCTTTTACTGATGTAACACTGCTCAGTTTAGAGCAGCAGGGAGTGTCCAGGTAGATTGCAGAGAGGGACAATCTTCAATTAAGATCAGGAAAAAAACCTGAAAAACTTGTCAAGGGGGGCAGGGTTCTTATTGTTCTCACAGTAAGAAGATTGTCCCCTGCTGTTATCTGTCTGGTCTAGCAACCAGATTCTACATCTGAGAAGAGATGGCTTATACTAGGTAAAGCCACAACTCTGACAGTATTGAAATAACACTCTCTATGGCCCAAACACTATGAAAATTAATTGGAGGTGCTGTTTTTGTGAAACATTACTATCCCTTTAAGGGTTTTGTAGTACATACCATATAGTACATCCCACTTAGAATTGTGCACATGTACAGGACAGTATATTGTCATACCTCATTCCTTTACCAGTTTGATACACCTTATTTCCTATTGGCCACTGTTTCTTCAAATTCTAATCATAATCCTACTTAAAATATAGCACACACTTTACTAATGTAGTTTGAATGCCATTTCCATCACAATTTAATTCAATTTAACTGACTGCTTGATTTCTAGTTGGTTTGCTTTAGTTACTATTCCTATCACTCTCATGCATTGCTAAATAAATATTCAGGGACATGAGGGTTTATTCATTAAGAAGCAATAAACTTTTTATGAAAATTATCTATTATAGGTCTTTTGCTACTCAGTAAAACAAGGGTACTTTTATATATTTACTCCTACTGTTAGCAGATTTTTAATTGCAGAATTATTATAGTTTAGGTTTACTTTTATATGAAACTGCGAGCAGGAGGACCAACAAATGTCCAAGAGGCATACATTTCAACCACTTCAAAGACACTAAAGTCTATGAAAAGAATGTAATCAATGTAAAACAATGTCATCTCCACTGCACTCTTTACCTTTTACCAAGAAAAATGGTACTCCATTTGTAATAGCTGACATACTGTAAGGGGTGCCAATTGCATCTGGTACTTTTTTTCCTTTTTGAAATTACCTGCCTGTGTTAAAATGGCAAAAACCATTACAGATATGAAGAAAGGGTATTAAAAGAATTTCATATTTGAAGTAGTCACCCATATCAGAACCCCTCCTGATGCCCCCCCCACCAGGTATTTCTTGCAAACCTGGTTGGATAGGCGAACAATACTGTGACCTGGAAAGGACTTACTGCCTTCCCTTTCCTCTCTCCTAAACCCAGCATTCTCCAAACTTCCAGGATGAGTTTGAGGACTTTGTAGGCCACTTGTGATACAAGTAATTTGAGCACCCAAGAGATACTCAGTGCACAAGCCTGATTCTAAATTGCTCAGGGATTAAGGTCTGTGTTGATGTCAAACTTGATCAAGATCATTTCGGGGAGGTAGGGCTCAGCCTTAGATTTCACCCCAGGGCCCCCAGTAGGTTCTAGTTACTCCCTTGACTATGAATCTATATCCTGTTCAATTGGCATTGGTGACAAATTGCCCCCAGTGTCATCTCTCAAACCTTTATGGTTTGAGAGTTGATTGCTCCTAAAGTTGCCCCCTCCCTCCCCCTTCCCCGAAGTCAGCGTTGTAACTGACTGAAGGGAAATCCGGTCTTACGATCATCAGGCGGCTCTGCAGCAGAGCTGCGTTTGCGTTAATAAAAAAATATATATTTCACTAAAATGGTCTTCTACATGTGCTTGCAAAGCAAGCACACATAGAAGAGGATTTCAGTGAAAGATTTCTTTTTTATTAACGCGATCTTGGCTGTGCTGCAGAGCCGCCTGAAAGTCGTACAACAGGCTTCCCTGCAGTCAGCTAGAACACTGACTACGGGGAAGGGACAGGGCAACTTTAGGAGTGATTATCTCTCAAACCATAAAGGTTTGAGAGATGACACTGGGGGCAATACATTTTTCTTCTGTGTTCTCCCCTTCACAAGAAAGTATGGGATTTATCTCCTATCCTCCAGCTGGTAGGACCGTCCAAATTAATTTAAATAGTAGGCTCCCCCACTCGCTTCAGTTGTCTTCGGTCCTAGCCAGCTGGAGGATAGGAGGCGGATGCCTCCGTGACTAGGGAGAATGTTTTGTGAACATACCGGTTCTTTCTGTGGAATGGCTGGCACGGTGCAGCAGCGATTCAATCAGCTGCTGTTTTCAGTGGGCGTGTGGTCAGGCAGATGTTCCATGGCACGCTGTGGTGCGGTTTGCAAGAAGCCTTACATGCTATCGTTGCCATCCTCCTGCTTCCTAAAGCTTAGGAGAGGCAAATCCTCTCCACTCTGCTCATTCACTTTGAGAGATTTCTTCGGCGTGTGTTCCAGGGTGAAACGCACGCTTCTGAGCATGCACGGCCACAACGGGAAGTCGGGCAGCAAGAGGCAGTGGAGAGAGGAAGTGTTTTATCCACCCTTGACAATCTGGCTGAACGGGGCGTTGTGGTTCAGGTGTGGAACGCACGCTGTATATATTGGATTCATGGCGGCGTGCAAGGTAAGGATGTAGACTTCTAGCCACGTTTTTCTCTTTTAAAAGTTTATTGATAAATATTGTAGTTTTAATTAGTCAGCATGTCTGCTTCCAAGTTGTCAGGGAGTAAGGAGAAAGTGGATTCTGCCCCCCCCCCAAGGAGGAGAAACAGAAACAGAGGTCCTGTACTAATTGAGATAAGAAGATGCAGAGGTCAGGTAGCTCTAAGTTCTGTCCAGAATGCTTAAAGAAGGTGGCTTTGTCTGAAATGCCTAACCAATTCCAGGATTTATATCAGGGATGAAGGTTTCATTACAGGAAACCTTCACATCCATGCAGGAGTCTGTAATTCCAAAAAAAGTCAGAGAACAGAGGATCCTGGGGAAGGTACCTCTTCCCCTAAGGCTGATCAGGATGATGACAATAGCATGGAATCCTCAGCCTTCTCTTCTGAGGAAGAAGGAGAGATAGTAGAAGGATCTGGGGCCTTTTCTCTGGAGAAAATTGATAGCTTTGTCAAGTCGGTCAGGAAGTCCTTAGGTTTAGTGGAAGAACAGAAAGACCTAAATGTTCTGGATGCGGCTTTTGTAGGTAATAAGAAATCCCCTCCCAGTTTTCCAGTTCACCAGTCTGTTTCAGAGATGGTTTTATCTGAATGGAGTAGGATAGATAAAAGGTCTGCTGTCAGCAAGAGATTCTCTAAAATGTATCCAGTAGAGCCAGATAAGATAAAGGACTGGGTATCCCCCCTAAGGTGGATGCAGCGGTTTCCACACTAGCCAGACATACTGCCATCCCTTTAGAAGATGGCTCTTCCCTCAGGCATCCTATGGACAGGAGATTGGAGTCTGCTCTTAACAGACAGTTTTCCTTGATAGGAAGTAATATGCAAATTGCCACGGCACTTGCCTGCGTGTCTAGACCTATTAAGATCTGGCTCTCCAGTCTTGAGGAAAACATAGAGTCAGGCACCTCTAGATCTAAATTAGAGAGAGAAGTATCTGCCATCAAGGAAGCTAACAATTTCATCTGCGATGCCTCCATGGATTCCATTAAATTAGGGGCTAAGTCCTCAGCCCTATCAATATCTTCTAGGCGGGCTCTTTGGCTTAAGCCCTGGGGAGCAGATTTTTCTTCAAAGAATAAGTTAGTCAATCTTCCCTTTAGAGGTGATAGGCTCTTCGGAGTAGAATTGGAGGAGCTGATAAAGAAGGTTTCTGGGGGTAAAAGTGCATTTTTGCCACAGGAAAAGAGAAGAAGAGCATCTTCTCCCAGTTCTTCCTCATACAAATCCAGACCTCAGTCCTTTCGGGATAACAGAAGATATCAACCTACAGCATTCAATCAAAGGAGACAGACAGGTCAGCAAGCCAGAGGTGGATACGGAAGGATTGTCCCAAGAAACAGACGCACTTCAAGAAAGAATTCTGAAGGTCAACGGGTTCCATCTCCAGAGCAAGTGGGGGGGGGGGTCGCTTGAGAGAATTGCATTACAACTGGACAACATCAGATACCTGGGTTCAGAACATTCTGGAGATGGGATATCCACTCCCATTCAAAAAGATCCCGTGTTTTCATGTCTTCAAGAGGTCAAGAGCCCCAAAGGGCACAAAGAAGAGCATGGAATCGAGAAATAGAGAATCTGTTATCAAAGAGGGTTATTCAGGAGGTCCCAGAGATTCAGAAATATTCAGGAATGTATTCAATTTTGTTTACAGTACCCAAGGCCTTGGGTTCCTGGAGGACCATTCTGAATCTCAAGGATCTGAACACCCTATTGATTCAGAAGTCTTTCAGAATGGAATCAGTAAGATCTGTCATGAGATCGGTGTTACCAGGCGACTTCCTAACGATGGTCGACTTGCAAGACGCTTACTATCACATTCCAGTCAGAAGGGATCATCAAAGATTTTTAAGGTTTGCTGTAGAAAACAGGCATTTTCAGTTTACCGCCCTTCCTTTTGGTTTGGCCACGGCCCCAAGGGTCTTCACGAAAATCTTGTTGGCTGCTCTAGAACCCATCTAGAAGAAGGAATCAATGTAATTCCCTATCTGGACGACCTTCTGATTATAGCTCATCAGAGGATCAGGTTTATGCAAACACGCAGACAGTGGTAAATCATCTGCAGAATCTGGGTTGGATCATCAATCCTCAAAAGAGCCATCTGTCTCCATCACAGGATCTGGTTTATTTAGGAATGAGGATCAGCACAAAGGAAGGCACAATCACTCTCTCGGAGGAGAGAATATCAAACATAATAAGAAGAGTATCAAGATTCAGGAAAAAGAAGAGCCATGCAGCTCACATATTTATGAGATGCCTATGGTTAATGATGTCGGCCGTTCAAGTGATCCCTTGGGCAAGGTTCCATTCGAGGCATCTTCAGTCTCATTTCCTAAGATATTGGAACAGATCTCATCTAGTGATGAGCGAGCATGCTCGGCCGAAGCTCGGTTCGGCTCGAGCATCGCTCTGTTCGGCACATGGCGGTACTCGTACGAGTACCGCATGTGCTCGCCCGCCATGTTCGGGTCTCCTCCCCGCACGTTTCGCGGCTGCTGCGCAGCCAATAAACGTGCGGGGAGGCTCTGACATCAGTGTAATGCCAGCAGCCATGTTGGCTGCTGGCATTACACTGATTGGCTGGCCAGAACCCGTGATCGGGTGCTGTATAGCACCTGACCAGCGAGTTCGGCTCAGTCTTAGCCAGGGAGAGATGAGGATAGGAAGGGAAAGTCAGTGTAGGGAGAAGAAAAGTGTTTTTGAACTCTTTAAAGACCCAAAAGTCCTTTTTAGGACTGTTGTGTGTGGGGGCAGCAGTTATATTTTGTTTGGGGGGGCAAATTTAAAAAATAAACGTCACATATTCCGTTCACTGTGCCTAGCCGCAGATTAGCAGCACATTCTGTTTAGTGTGCCTAGACGTAGATTAGCGGCACATATTGTTTAGTGTGCAAAGTTTAAAAAATAAACGTCACATATTCCGTTCACTGTGCCTAGCCGCAGATTAGCAGCACATTCTGTTTAGTGTGCCTAGACGCAGATTAGCAGCACATATTGTTTAGTGTGCAAAGTTTAAAAAATAAACGTCACATATTCCGTTCACTGTGCCTAGCCGCAGATTAGCAGCACATTCTGTTTAGTGTGCCTAGACGCAGATTAGCGGCACATATTGTTTAGTGTGCAAAGTTTAAAAAATAAACGTCACATATTCCGTTCACTGTGCCTAGCCGCAGATTAGCAGCACATTCTGTTTAGTGTGCCTAGATGTAGATTAGCAGCACATATTGTTTAGTGTGCAAAGTTTAAAAAATAAACGTCACATATTCCGTTCACTGTGCCTAGCCGCAGATTAGCAGCACATTCTGTTTAGTGTGCCTAGACGCAGATTAGCGGCACATATTGTTTAGTGTGCAAAGTTTAAAAAATAAACGTCACATATTCCGTTCACTGTGCCTAGCTGCAGATTTGCGGCACATATTGTTTAGTGTGCAAAGTTTAAAAAATAAACGTCACATATTCCGTTCACTGTGCCTAGCCGCAGATTAGCGGCACATTCTGTTTAGTGTGCCTAGACGCAGATTTGCAGCACATATTCCGTGTAATATGAAGAAGGCGGGTAAAAAGGGATGGGGAAGTGGACGTGATCCTGATAGTTCAGGGCGCGGGTCAGGACGCGTAGAAACTGTGCCTGGTGCCAGAGCACAAGAAAGAAAGAGATCCACCATACCTAGCTTCATGTCTCAGTTTACAGGGCGTCGCAGGACATCACTCTCGAGGTCAGACCACTGCGAACAGGTGGTCGGTTGGATTTCAGCTGATACTGCTTACAGTCGGTTAAGCACCACCCTGTCTTCCACCAAGTCCACTCTCAGTAGCCAAGAGTCTGGTCAACACAATCCTCACCCTGATCATCCTTCCTCCCACCATAGAGGGTCTGGCCAAAGAAGTGATCCCACACTGGGATATAGTGAGGAGCTCGTCTCATCACCAATCCTTCATTTGAACCTCTCTCCAAGCACGCTTGCAGAGGAACATGAGATCTTGTGCCCTGATTCACAACCTCTAGAGGGTACCCAATCACAAGAAGATGACAGAGGGGAACGGCATTTAGGGTCAAAGGAAGTGGATGATGATGATGATGAGACACAGTTGCCATCAAATCAACCACAATTACTGTCTCAAGACCTTGATGAGGAGGATGATACACAGTTGTCAATGACTGAGTATGTGGTGGGATCAAGAAATGAGGAGGATGATCAGAGTGAGGAAGTGGAGGAGGACTTGGTGGACGATGAGGTCACTGACCCCACCTGGGAAGGTGGAGACCCGAGCGATGACAGCAGTACTGAGGGTGAGCCATCTGCAGCACCGCAACAGGCTGGAAGAGGCAGTGGTGTGGCTAAAGAAAGAAGGCGGACCGCACCAAACCGGCCCGCAAATGTTCCACGGAGCACCCCCTTGCGTAAATCTCCCTTGCCAAGGGCTAGGTGTTCCGCGGTATGGCGTTTTTTTAAGGAAAGTGCGGACGACAAAAGAATTGTAGTTTGCAACCTGTGCCACACCAGAATGAGCCGAGGCATGAACACTAGCAACCTCACCACCACCACCAGCATGATCCGACACATGGCATCCAAGCACCGTAATAAGTGGGAGGAACGCCCGGATCGCCAATCTGTGTCTGCAGGCCACACCACTGCCTCCTCTTCCCCTGTTTTCGGTGCCGGCCAATCGCCTGTCGAAGGCGTAGGCCCGCATACCTCCCGCCCTGCACCTGTACCATCTGAAGCACCATCAGCGACCACATCCACTTCCCTGTCCCAGCGCAGCCCAAATGTCGTTACCCCAGGCATTTGAGCGCAAGAGAAAATACCCAGCCACCCACCCACAGGCCATAGCACTAACCTCACACCTTTCCAAATTACTGGCCATCGAAATGCTGCCATTTAGGCTTGTGGAGACTGAGTCCTTCCGCAGCCTGATGGCAGCAGCTGTCCTTCGGTACGCAGTCCCCAGCCGCCACTACTTTTCCCGGTGTGCCGTCCCCGCCTTACACCATCATGTGTCCCGTAACATCACCCGTGCCCTGACCAACGCAGTTACTGGGAAGGTCCACTTAACGACTGACACATGGACAAGTGCTTGTGGCCAGGGACGCTACATTTCCCAGACGGCACACTGGGTGAATGTCGTGGAGGCTGGGAGCGACTCGGACCCTGGGATGGCACAGGTGCTACCCACGCCGAGGATTGCGGGCCCTACCTCCATCAGGGTTTCCGCCAGCACCTATGTTATTGGCTCCTCCTCCTCCGTTTCCACCTCCGAATTCTCTGCGCGCAGCGCCACTCACCCATAAGCCGGTAGCTGGAAGCAGTGTAGCACTGCAGTGGGGAAGCGTCAACAGGCCGTGCTGAAGCTGATCTGCCTTGGGGACAAACAGCACACGGCCTCAGAGCTGTTGCAGGGGATTAGTCACCAGACCGAGCAGTGGCTCTCGCCACTCAACCTGCAAGCAGGCATGGTTGTGTGTGATAATGGGCGTAACTTGGTGGCGGCTTTGGAGCTCGGCAAGCTCACACACGTACCATGCCTAGCGCATGTATTTAATTTAGTGGTTCAGCGATTTCTAAAAACCTACCCCAATTTGCATGATCTCTTGACCAAGGTGCGCCGCGTGTGTGCACATTTCCGTAAGTCATCAACAGCTTCAGCCGGCCTGTTGAAGCTGCAGCAGCACTTACAATTGCCAGCTCACCGGCTGCTGTGTGACATGAGCACGCGCTGGAACTCCACCTTCCACATGTTGGCCCGGCTTTGTGAGCAGCAGAGGGCAGTAGTGGAGTAGCAGCTGTTACACGGTCGTCGCCTCTCCGTTCAACTTCCTCTAATCAGAAGTGAGGAGTGGGAATGGATGTCAGACCTCTGTGAGGTTTTACGCAATTTTGAGGAATCGACACAGATGGTGAGCGGCGATAACGCTATTATCAGTGTAACCATCCCACTTCTGTGTCTACTGAAACGCTCGCTGCTCACAATTAAAACCGACGCTTTGCATGTGGAAGAGGTGGAAATGGGGGAGGAAGAGCTTACACAAGGTGATAGCCAGAGCACCCTCACTTCGTCTTCTCAGCGACAATTGGAGGAGGCGGAGGAGGAGGAGGAGGAGGAGGAAGACACGGTTGCCTCCGCTACAGAGGGTAGCCATGGAACTTTAGTTCCATCTCTTCAGCGTGGGTGGGCAGAAGAGGAGGAAGAGGATGAGGAGATTGAGAGTCATCCTCCTGGTGAGGACAGCGAAATCTTGCCTGTTGGTACTCTGGCACACATGGCTGACTTTATGTTAGGCTGCCTTTCCCGTGACCCACGCGTTATACGCATTTTAGACAACACGGATTACTGGGTGTTCACCCTTCTGGACCCCCGCTACAAAGAGAATTTCTCATCTCTCATTCCTCCGGTGGAGAGGACAAGCAAAATGGTGCAATACCAGAAGGTTCTTGTCGAAAAATTGCTCCAAAATTTTCCATCTGACAACGCTGGCGGCAGAGTACGTGCTACCTTGGCCAACCGAGAAGGGGAGAAAAGGGGAGCACACAGCAGTTCCGACAAAGGCAGGGCAACACTCTCCAAGGCGTGGGACACCTTCATGACACCCCGCCAGCACCCTCACCCTGATGCGCAGCCTAGTGTCACAAGGAGGGAAAAGTTTTGGAAGATGGTGAAGGAGTACGTAGCAGACCGTGTCAGCGTCCTCAATGATCCCTCTGTGCCTTACAACTACTGGGTGTCCAAGCTGGACACGTGGTATGAACTGGCACTCTACGCCTTGGAGGTGCTGGCCTGCCCTGCCGCCAGTGTTCTGTCTGAGCGGGTATTTAGTGCTGCTGGTGGCATCATAACAGATAAGCGTATCCGCCTTTCCACCGAAAATGTTGATAGGTTGACACTTATAAAAATGAACAAGGCCTGGATTTCCCCTGACTTCTCCACTCCACTGGAGGAAAGCCTCGGGGGAACATAAAGTCACTTTAGATATGTTATTTACAATGATGGGAATACTCTGTATTCCCATTCACCCCTTCCACCCAAAAAACGGGTATATGGTTGACTCTTAATCTTCTCATCGTCCTCCTCCTCTTCCATATGCCCTCTGATACAATTTTTATATAGGGCCAGCTCACCAGCGGGCCCTGTGATACAATTTTTATATAGGGCCAGCTCACCAGCGGGCCCTGTGATACAATTTTTATATAGGGCCAGCTCACCAGCGGGCCCTGTGATATAATTTTTATATAGGGCCAGCTCACCAGCGGGCCCTGTTTGACAATTTTTGTATAGGTCAGCTCACCAGCGGGCCTTCTCATATAATGTTTTATTGGGTCAGCTCTCTAGCGGGCCCTCTCATATAATGTTTTATTGGGTCAGCTCTCTAGCGGGCCCTCTCATATAATGTTTTATAGCGTCAGCTCACTAGCGGGCCTTCGCATATAATGTTTAGGATGGTCAGCTCCGCAGCAGACCCTCACCCATAATGTTTTAGATGGTCGGCTCAGCAGCAGACCCTCATTCCTAATGTTTTAGATGGTCAGCTTAGCGGCATGCCCTCGCCCCTAATGTTTTAGAGGGTCACCAGCAGGCCATTAATCCTAATTTTTCAAGGGTGTGTATGATGCCCTCCTTTATGTGTAATAAAGGGTGTATTGGAGTGACATTGCAGTCTAATTTTTGGCAGCCCTTTCACTTAGTGCATAGGCTTTATGAGTGTTGGACCACTACCTGAACTATTGTACCACAATGTGAATGAGGCCCTCCATTTTGTGATATACAGGTTGTATCGGAGTGCCTCAGGTCCTCCCATTGAATTAAATAGGGCTGGGGTGTTCGACAGAGCAGAAGGTAGTTCTTGGCTTCATCCACTAAGTCACTTCGTCACTTTTACTGAATGGATCAGACCCCACTGTTCCGACTATAAATTTTGGACTTAACAAGGGCAAACGGACATGTTGTAAAACCTGTGGTAGCTGCGGCCTCCGTTCCTGAATGCTGTACCTTACCCGGGCCATAACCACGTTGAACACCTGCTTTACGCTGCGCACGTTTCCCTCTTAATCATGGCCCCAGTTCCGAAAAATCGATGAAATTTTTTGCAGAATTTGCAGATGATATACAAGTAAATATACAGCAAATACTGTTTGGTAACAATTTTTCGCCTAAAATCGTTTTTATCTTCCTTTTTGTGTGTTTTACGGTCAGTCTGTAAAAATGGCATACTACGGGCGAAACATCGTTCCCAGCAGCGACGTTGGAGTCCAAGATGCATCCAGACATCCTCCCTATGCTGTCCCTGAACCATTTCTGTGGTGTTTCCATCATTTTCTGCCCTGTTCCTATGGACCAGGCACCCTCCCCTCATCAGAGCAGGGGGTGCCTGGTGTAATGCTCGAGTCCTCCCATTGACTTCAATGGGGCTCGGGTGCTCGGCCGAGCACTCGAGCCTCCGGGGGCGCTCAGTCAGAGCACCCGAACACCCGAGCATTGGGGTGCTCGATCATCACTAATCTCATCCAGACCCTTTTCAGCGACTCTTCTGTCAAGAGGAGTGGGAAACGATCTACTTTGGTAGACAAAAAGAGAAAATCTTCAAAAAGGAGTTTCAATTGCAGAGCAAGAATGGGAAATACTTACCACGGATGGCAGTCCCCGAGAATGGGGAGCAGTATACAGATCCATGACCGCCCAAGGAACTTGGTCCAGAGGGGAAAGAGGCCTGCACATAAACATATTGGAGCTGCGAGCCATGGAGCATGCGCTGAGATACTTTCAGAGGTATCTAAGAGGCAAAGCTGTCCATATGAGATCAGACAACATGACAACGGTCATGTATTTAAAGAATCAAGGAAGGTCAAGGAGCCCAGATCTCAACAAAGAACTCGCAAAGATCATGCATTGGGCAAAGAAGAATATACTGACCATCTCAGCTTCACACATAGCAGGCTGTCAGAACATCCAAGCAGATTACCTAAGCAGGAACAGGATCCACCCTGGGGAGTGGTCCCTGAATCAACAGGTGTTCCAGCAGATAACTCTCAGATGGGGAATCCCAGAGGTAGATCTGATGGCCAGTCCAGAGAATACGAAATGCAAGAGATTTCTGTCCAGATGGAAAACAAGCGGAGCATTGGGCCAGAATGCTATGAAACATTCCTGGACTTTCTCTCTGGCATACATTTTTTTCCCCTATTCCTTTAGTCAGGGAAGTCCTCAGGGAAATAAAGATAGACAGAGTGGAGGTCATCTTAATTGCCCCCAGGTGGCTCAGGCGGTCATGATATTCAGAGCTAGTCAACATGTCAGCTCAGGATCCCTGGACATTACCGAACAGGGTGGACCTTCTATCACAGGGGCCTCTGTTTCATCCTCATCCAAATTTTTTTCATCTGACAGCCTGGAGACTGAGTGGCAAAGCTTAAAACAACAGGGCATCTCTAGAAAGGTGGCCAATACCATAATTTCAGGGAGTAAGAAGTCCACCCTCAGGATATATGACAGGGTATGGAACATCTTCAGGAGGTGGTGCATAAAGAACAACATTCACAAGGATAAAGTCTCAGCTCCTGTTCTGCTGGATTTTTTGCAATGTGGTTTTGATCTGGGACTAAGTCCGGCGTCTCTGAAGGTGCAGATCTCGGCTCTCTCGGCTGTCTTATCCAAACACTGGGCAGAGGAGGACTTAATCAAGAGAGTCGTTAAGGCCATAGAGAAGGTTCGCCCCAGAATAAGATAAGTCATCCCGGCAGGGGATCTCAATATTGTCCTGTCTCAACTTGTGGATTCCCCTTTATTTGAGCCTTTAGAGTCAATTTCTCTAAGACATCTTTCATGGAAAACTGTCTTCTTAACAGCCATCATGTCTGCTAGAAGGGTCAATGAGTTACAGTCCCTTTCCTGTAAAGCCCCTTACTTATCTTTTCATCAGGATAAGGTTGTTCTCAGAATGAAGCCCTCCTTTAGAGGGAAAGTTATCTCAGATTTTAATTTAAATCAGGAAATAGGGAAAGAGCAAAAAAGAAGGTAATACCAAGTCTGAGAAAGAAAGGAGGCTCCATTCCTTTGATCTAGTCAGGTGTATTTCTACTTACCTGAATAGAATGCAGGATTTTAGGAAGTCAGATAACTTGTTTATCCAATTCCTAGGTAAAAGAAAGGGTCTGTCAGCTTCTAGACAGTCGGTAGCCAGATGGATAAGACAATGTATCATTACAGCCTATAAAGAGGTTAAACTTGATCCTCCACTTAAAGTGAAGGCTCATCCAACCAGGGCTATGGCAACCTCCTGGGCTTCTAAAGCAAATGCCTCTCCAGAGGAAATCTGCAGAGCAGCAACATGGACTTCTATCTCCACGTTTATAAAGCATTATAAACTGGATGTCGACGCCTCTTCTGAAGCTAGATTTGGATGTGGAGTGCTCCAAGCAATAATCCCTCAGTAATGAGTAGGATATTCCTTTTTATATACGTATTATGTTATCTCAGCTCTAATTTTGTTATTTGACTATTAAGCTTGGTTAAGATGCTCAATGTGGTTTTGGCAGGTTTTGGAGTTATGTGGATTTCCCTCACTAATTTTGGCTTGGGAAGTTCCCATACTTTCTTGTGACGGGGAGAACACAGAAGAAAGAGAGAAATTTACTAACCAATATTTCCTTTTCTTCTGTGTATCTCTACGTCACACCCACCCTTAATGTAATAGTATTTTCTATATCTTGTAGCTTGGACAAAAGTGCAACTGAAGCGAGTGGGGGGAGCCTGCTATTTAAATTAATTACCAGCTGCAGGATAGGAGATACTTTCTTGTGACGTGGAGATACACAGAAGAAAGGGAAATATCGGTTAGTAAATTTCTATTTTTTAATATGTCTTTAATAAAGGGATTAGTAATAATTAAGTATTACTATCCCTTTAAAAGAAAGCTGAAATCCAAAGAAAGATAACAGTGATAGTATAGCTATACAGTTCAGGGCAAAATTGGAATCTGACCACTAGAGGGCATTGCTGATATAAAAAAAAACATGGGTTTAAACTGTAATAGAGCTGGAAATATGCACCTCTCAGCTGTGGGAGTACCCTTATTTTTACTCAACAAGAAAAGCCCTTTAATATATATTTTTTCATATAAAAAAGTTTACTGCTCCTTGAAGGTGATGAATACAATGAAAAAAAGACATACTGAGTCTTTTGCACAAAAGTAAACAAAACAATTCCGGAGCAAACCAACTACATGATGATGATGATGATGGTGAGAAATTAAAAAAAAAATATTTGGGCTTTAAACCCTTTGGATGCCATAAAAACATATGAAACAATGTATTGACAACCTATCTAGCATTCAAGGGGTTAAAAACTCCAAAAAATAAATAGGAATTGCTATTGGTTGCCTATGGTGCAGTTGGCTTGTAGTAGAATTGTTCCTCTTTTTTGTGAGTAAGGCTCACTGGTCAAATACTATGTTCACCTTATTCTAATATATCAGGACTTTACAGCGTGGTAATTAAAGTGTTTAACTGAAGTTCTATTCACTCATTATGGTTGCCCTCATCTTGGAAACAACAATGCCATCAATGAACTGGAGGCAGCAGAAAATTGATGTACAAAGTGCTTTTTTGCAGGCACAGTGGGGCTAATAGTAGCAATTAGCTGCTGTACCAAGAATTATATATAAATTAACCAGTGACTGTGCTACTTATATAACCACTAGATTTGTTCACCAGGCTCCGGTTTACCTAGGGTGTTAAAATCAAAGTATATTGAAATATGACCAAAATCTAAAATATTCACTGACTGCTGTTCATCTTTGATAACCTGTCTAGATCTGGTGCAGCAAGGAAACATGTTCCAAGCATTAAAAAAGACCTTCTAATAACAATGCTAAATAAAACATACTGATTATCTCACTTTACACTTCTTGGACTTAACCCTTTGAGTGCCAGAGTGGTATGGAACACATTGCAAAGCAATGCATTCCATAACCTTCTGGCAATCAAAGGGTTAAACTGTGCTTAGTCTTTGGCTTCAGAACAAACAAAGAAGGTGGATTATATCGGCCTCAGGTTTATGAAAATAAGAGATTAATGTGCAATAATTAACCCCTTGAATGCTAGATAATTCTTTTAATCTTTGTTTATGATGTAAGTGTAACAGCCCCACCTTGGTGTTGTATTCAATGTTTTACCCAAGTATTCCCTTAAGTTAGTGGGGGATCCTGGGTGTCATGGAACAGGAAGAGGCAGCAGTGATAGATATATTGGTCTGTGTGGGTGTAGAGGAATATGTGACAAGTGTGGAGGCTCCAGTAGGAAATGGTATTGAGTTCACTAGGGAGGGAAGTTCTCTTGATTAAGTCCTACAGTATAATGCCCCTGAGGCAAATCAATGGGGTCATTTCAAATTACCTAAATGTACTGCATATATGTATTGTATGTGTCATGATACAGATGCAGTAACTCAGGACTGACTAAGTCTGTGAGTAGAAACAAAATAAATCGCTGACACAGATGATCCGTGCTCCAGTAAAAACAATGTATCCTTTATTACATGAACATTTAAAAATATATTGGCAACATCGTGGAGTATGGAACGTTAATAGAGAAACTAGAGAAGGACAATTACCAGCAAGATGTATAAATCTCGGTCCTCACCGATCAACGCGTTTCGCGCAAGCTGCGCTCACTCATGACCTCAAATTCTAGGGGTGTTTGCCCATCTTGGTCTAACCCTACTTCAATTGGGGTTGGACAATCTGGATTTGCAGCTATCATCTTCAAGTGATGGCTACAATTACAGCAAGGGCCACTCGTGAGGGTGGCTTCATTATCCAGCTTCAGGCTCAAGCATTGCTCTCCAGCTGCTGTCTTTGGGCTACTCCAGTGGTTCTCAATTTTTTGTTGTTCGGGGCACATCTAAAACACATAATCTAGAATATTTGGGGCACCTCTAACATATTTAATGTACTTTATCAAGGGCATAATGAAGATTCCATACATAAATATACAATTATTATTAGGTCTTATAATCATAATAACACAATTTAACAGAATGTGCATAACAATTTCTATAAATCTTTATTTAAAAGTCCATTTTTGTTGCTCTTCATAGAAAACATGGGGCGCCCTAAGTTGATGTCCGTGGCACACCAAAGTGCCACGGCACCCTGGTTGAGAATTACTGGGCTACTCACAGACTTAATTCTTTAACAGTTAACAGTAGTGTTGAGCGAGCATGCTCGGCCGATGCTCGGATTGGCTCGAACATCGCTCTGCTCGGCACATGGCGGTACTCGTACGAGTAACGCATGTGCTCGCCCGCCATGTTCGGGTCTCCTCCCCGCACGTTTTGCGGCTGCTGCGCAGCCAATAAACGTGCAGGGAGGCTCTGACATCAGTGTAATGCCAGCAGCCATGTTGGCTGCTGGCATTACACTGATTGGCTGGCCAGAACCCGTGGTCGGGTGCTGTATAGCACCTGACCAGCGAGTTCGGCTCAGTCTTAGCCAGGGAGAGATGAGGATAGGAAGGGAAAGTCAGTGTAGGGAGAAAAAAAGCAAATTTGTGAAAAAAAAAGAACCAAAAGTCCTTTTTAGGACTACTGTGTGTGGGGGCAGCAGTTTATTTTGTGTGGGGGGAAAAAAACAAACAAAAAAAAAATTCATATATTCTGTTTAGTGTGCAAAGTTGCAGATTAGAGCACATTCTGTTTAGTGTGCAAAGTTGTAGATTAGAGCACATTCTGTTTAGTGTGCAAAGTTGCAGATTAGAGCACATTCTGTTTAGTGTGCAAAGTTGCAGATTAGAGCACATTCTGTTTAGTGTGCAAAGTTGCAGATTAGAGCACATTCTGTTTAGTGTGCAAAGTTGCAGATTAGAGCACATTCTGTTAAGTCTTCAAACTAAAATATCAAAGTCACATATTCCATTCAGTGTGCGTCGCCGCAGTTTAGCAGCACATTCTGTGTACTGTGCAGAGTTGCAGAATAGGAAGAAATACTGTTAAGTCTTCAAACTAAAATATCAAAGTCACATATTCCATTCAGTGTGCTTCGCCGCAGTTTAGCAGCACATTCTGTGTACTCTGCACAGTTGCAGAATGGGAAGAAATACTGTTAAGTCTTCAAACTAAAATATCAAAGTCACATATTCCATTCAGTGTGCGTCACCGCAGTTTAGCAGCCTATTCTGTGTACTCTGCACAGTTGCAGAATAGGAAGAAATACTGTTAAGTCTTCAAACTAAAATATCAAAGTCACATATTCCATTCAGTGTGCTTCGCCGCAGTTTAGCAGCCTATTCTGTGTACTCTGCACAGTTGCAGAATAGGAAGAAATACTGTTAAGTCTTCAAACTAAAATATCAAAGTCACATATTCCATTCAGTGTGCTTCGCCGCAGTTTAGCAGCACATTCTGTGTAATGTGCAGAGTTGCAGAATAGGAAGAAATACTGTTAAGTCTTCAAACTAAAATATCAAAGTCACATATTCCATTCAGTGTGCTTCGCCGCAGTTTAGCAGCACATTCTGTGTACTCTGCACAGTTGCAGAATAGGAAGAAATACTGTTAAGTCTTCAAACTAAAATATCAAAGTCACATATTCCATTCAGTGTGCTTCGCCGCAGTTTAGCAGCCTATTCTGTGTACTCTGCACAGTTGCAGAATAGGAAGAAATACTGTTAAGTCTTCAAACTAAAATATCAAAGTCACATATTCCATTCAGTGTGCGTCACCGCAGTTTAGCAGCCTATTCTGTGTACTCTGCACAGTTGCAGAATAGGAAGAAATACTGTTAAGTCTTCAAACTAAAATATCAAAGTCACATATTCCGTGTAAGATGAAGAAGGCGGGTAAAAAGGGACGGGGAAGTGGACGTGATCCTGATAGTTCAGGGCGCGGGTCAGGACGCGGAGAAACTGTGCCTGGTGCCAGAGCACAAGAAAGAAAGACATCCACCATACCTAGCTTCATGTCTAATTTTACAGGGCGTCGCAGGACATCACTCTCGAGGTCCGACCACTGCGAACAGGTGGTTGGTTGGATGTCAGCTGATACTGCTTCCAGTCGGTTAAGCACCACCCTGTCTTCCACCAAGTCCACTCTCAGTAGCCAAGAGTCTGGTCAACATAATCCTCACTCTGATCATCCTTCCTCCCACCATAGACGGTCTGGTCAAAGAAGTGATCCCACACTGGGATATAGTGATGAGCTCGTCTCATCACCAATCCTTCATTTGACCCTCTCTCCAAGCACGCTTGCAGAGGAACATGACATCTTATGCCCTGATTCACAACCTCTAGAGGGTACCCAATCACAAGAAGATGACAGATGTGAACGGCATTTAAGGTCAAAGGAAGTAGTGGATGATGATGATGATGAGACACAGTTGCCATTAAATCAACCACTATTACTGTCTCAAGACCTTGTTGAGGAGGATGTTATACAGTTGTCAATGACTGAGTATGTGGTGGGATCAAGACATGAGGAGGATGATCAGAGTGAGGAAGTGGAGGAGGACTTGGTGGACGATGAGGTGACTGACCCCACCTGGGAAGGTGTAGAGCCGAGCGATGACAGCAGTCCTGAGGGTGAGCCATCTGCAGCACCGCAACAGGCTGGAAGAGGCAGTGGTGTGGCTACAGAAAGAAGGCGGACCGCACCAAACCGGCCCGCAAATGTTCCACGGAGCACCCCCTTGCGTAAATCTACCTTGCCAAGGGGTAGGTGTTCCGCGGTATGGCGTTTTTTTAAGGAAAGTGCGGACGACAAAAGAATTGTAGTTTGCAACCTGTGCCACACCAGAATGAGCCGAGGCATGAACACTAGAAACCTCACCACCACCAGCATGATCCGACACATGGCATCCAAGCACCGTAATAAGTGGGAGGAACGCCTGGATCGCCCATCTGTGTCTGCAGGCCACACCACTGCCTCCTCTTCCCCTGTTTTCTGTGCCGGCCAATCGCCTGTCGAAGGCGCAGGCCCGCATACCTCCCGCCCTGCACCTGTACCATCTGAAGCACCATCAGCGACCACATCCACTTCCCTGTCCCAGCACAGCGTCCAAATGTCATTACCCCAGTCATTTGAGCGCAAGCGAAAATACCCAGCCACCCACCCACAGGCCATAGCACTAACCTCACACCTTTCCAAATTACTGGCCATCGAAATGCTGCCATTTAGGCTTGTGGAGACTGAGTCCTTCCGCAGCCTGATGGCAGCAGCTGTCCCTCGGTACGCGGTCCCCAGCCGCCACTACTTTTCCCGGTGTGCCATCCCTGCATTACACCACCATGTGTCCCGTAACATCACCCGTGCCCTGACCAACGCAGTTACTGGGAAGGTCCACTTAACGACTGACACATGGACAAGTGCTTGTGGCCAGGGACGCTACATTTCCCTGACGGCACACTGGGTGAATGTCGTGGAGGCTGGGAGCGACTCGGACCCTGGGATGGCACGGGTGCTACCCACGCCGAGGATTGCGGGCCCTACCTCCATCAGGGTTTCCGCCAGCACCTACGTTATTGGCTCCTCCTCCTCCGTTTCCACCTCCGAATTCTCTACACGCAGCGCCACTCCCCCATCAGCCAGTAGCTGGAAGCAGTGTAGCACTGCAGTGGGGAAGCGTCAACAGGCCGTGCTGAAGCTGATCTGCCTTGGGGACAAACAGCACACGGCCTCAGAGCTGTTGCAGGGGATTAGTCACCAGACCGAGCAGTGGCTCTCGCCACTCAACCTGCAACCAGGCATGGTTGTGTGTGATAATGGGCGTAACTTGGTGGCGGCTTTGGAGCTCGGCAAGCTCACACACGTACCATGCCTAGCGCATGTATTTAATTTAGTGGTTCAGCGATTTCTAAAAACCTACCCCAATTTGCATGATCTCTTGCCCAAGGTGCGCCGCGTGTGTGCACATTTCCGTAAGTCATCTACAGCTTCAGCCGGCCTGTTGAAGCTGCAGCAGCGCTTACAATTGCCAGCTCACCGGCTGCTGTGTGACGTGAGCACGCGCTGGAACTCCACCTTCCACATGTTGGCCCGGCTTTGTGAGCAGCAGAGTGCAGTAGTGGAGTACCAGCTGTTACACGGTCGTCGCCTCTCCGTTCAACTTCCTGTAATCAGAAGTGAGGAGTGGGAATGGATGTCAGACCTCTGTGAGGTTTTACGCAATTTTGAGGAATCGACACAGATGGTGAGCGGCGATAACGCTATTATCAGTGTAACCATCCCACTTCTGTGTCTACTGAAACGCTCGCTGCTCACAATTAAAACTGACGCTTTGCATGTGGAAGAGGTGGAAATGCGGGAGGAAGAGCTTACACAAGGTGATAGCCAGAGCACCCTCACTTCGTCTTCTCAGCGACAATTGGAGGAGGCGGAGGAGGAGGAGGAGGAGGAGGAAGACACGGTTGCCTCCGCTACAGAGGGTAGCCATGGAACTTTAGTTCCATCTCTTCAGCGTGGGTGGGCAGAAGAGGAGGAAGAGGACGAGGAGATTGAGAGTCATCCTCCTGGTGAGGACAGCGAAATCTTGACTGTTGGTACTCTGGCACACATGGCTGACTTTATGTTAGGCTGCCTTTCCCGTGACCCACGCGTTATACGCATTTTAGACAACACGGATTACTGGGTGTTCACCCTTCTGGACCCCCGCTACAAAGAGAATTTCTCATCTCTCATTCCTCCGGTGGAGAGGACAAGCAAAATGGTGCAATACCAGAAGGTTCTTGTCGAAAAATTGCTCCAAAATTTTCCATCTGACAACGCTGGCGGCAGAGTACGTGCTACCTTGGCCAACCGAGAAGGGGAGAAAAGGGGAGCACACAGCAGTTCCGACAAAAGCAGGGCAACACTCTCCAAGGCGTGGGACACCTTCATGGCACCCCGCCAGCACCCTCACCCTGATGCGCAGCCTAGTGTCACAAGGAGGGAAAAGTTTTGGAAGATGGTGAAGGAGTACGTAGCAGACCGTGTCAGCGTCCTCAATGATCCCTCTGTGCCTTACAACTACTGGGTGTCCAAGCTGGACACGTGGTATGAACTGGCACTCTACGCCTTGGAGGTGCTGGCCTGCCCTGCCGCCAGCGTTCTGTCTGAGCGGGTATTTAGTGCTGCTGGTGGCATCATAACAGATAAGCGTATCCGCCTTTCCACCGACAATGCTGATAGGTTGACACTTATAAAAATGAACAAGGCCTGGATTTCCCCTGACTTCTCCACTCCACTGGAGGAAAGCCCTGGGGGAACATAAACTCACTTTATATATGTTATTTACAATGATGGGAATACTCTGTATTCCCATTCACCCCTTCCACCCAAAAAACGGGTATATGGTTGACTCTTAATCTTCTCATCCTCCTCCTCCTCTTCCATATGCCCTGTGCTATAATTTTTATATAGGGCCAGCTCACCAGCGGGCCCTGTGATATAATTTTTATATAGGGCCAGCTCACCAGCGGGCGCTGTTTGACAATTTTTGTATAGGTCAGCTCACCAGCGGGCCTTCTCATATAATGTTTTATTGGGTCAGCTCTCTAGCGGGCCCTCTCATATAATGTTTTATAGCGTCAGCTCACTAGCGGGCCTTCGCATATAATGTTTAGGATGGTCAGCTCCGCAGCAGACCCTCACCCATAATGTTTTAGATGGTCGGCTCAGCGCACGTTTCCCTCTTAATCATGGCCCCAGTTCAGAAAAATCGAGGAAATTTTTGGGAGAATTTGCCTTTGCGCACGTTTCCCTCTTAATCATGGCCTCAGTTCAATAAAATCAAGGAAATTTTTGGGAGAATTTGCCTCTGCGCACGTTTCCCTCTTAATCATGGCCTCACTTCAGAAAAATCAAGGACATTTTTGGGAGAATTTGCCTCTGCGCACGTTTCCCTCTTAATCATGGCCCCAGTTCCGAAAAATCGATGAAATTTTTTGCAGAATTTGCAGATGATATACAAGTAAATATACAGCAAATACTGTTTGGTAACAATTTTTCGCCTAAAGTCGTTTTTATCTTCCTTTTTGTGTGTTTTACGGTCAGTCTGTAAAAATGGCGTACTACGGGCGAAAGATCGTTCCCAGCAGCGACGTTGGAGTCCAAGATGCATCCAGACATCCTCCCTATGCTGTCCCTGAACCATTCCTGTGGTGTTTCCGTCATTTTCTGCCCTTTTCCTATGGACCAGGCACCCTCCCCTCATCAGAGCAGGGGGTGCCTGGTGTAATGCTCGAGTCCTCCCATTGACTTCAATGGGGCTCGGGTGCTCGGCCGAGCACTCGAGCCTCCGGGGGTGCTCGGTCACAGCACCCGAACACCCGAGCATTGGGGTGCTCGCTCATCACTAGTTAACAGCTCTTACCATCGTCAATAATCAGTCCACTCAGAGTGGAAATCAGTGAATCAATGTAAAACCATACAGCCAACCGGATCAGATGAGCACGGTACTATCCGAGCGATATAGGGATTTCTCCAACCATTCCCCACTTCCAATGATACAAACAAAATAAATCGCTGACACAGATGATCCGTGCTCCAGTAAAAACAATGTATCCTTTATTACATGAACATTTAAAAATATATTGGCAACATCGCGGAGTATGGAAAGTTAATAGAGAGACTAGAGGAGGACAATTACCAGCAAGATGTATAAATCTCGGTCCTCACCGATCAAAGTGTTTCGCGCAAGCTGCGCTTACTCATGACCTCAAATTCTAGGGGTGTTTGCAAGGACTTATAATCAGACAACAGCCAATCAATTATATGATGTAAAAAACAATCCTCCTATTATCTAGTGTAATGTGTTCCACACCCTCAGAAGAAATAGTGAATGCGGGACTTAACCCTCTCAGTAATCTCAAGTTACCTCAAGCAACCACCCTTTATTATCAACAGATAAAGTGATACACAAAAATACTTCTTATCGTAAAGGAAAGGGTAGAAAGAGAAGGCAAGCCCCACATTCAAAACAGTCCATGGGAACTGGGCACAGAAAAGCATGAAGAAGAAGAATGAACCTGATTTCCAGAAATTGGATACTCAACTTGCAACATATTTAGACAAATTGGAAAAATCGATCATGGAAGCCAAACGCAGTAAATTTGAAGGGGATAAGGCTGATTATGAGTCTAATAATATTTACACTTGGAAAGGTGAACGAGATTCTTCATATAGAAGTGGACGATCAAGGTCGAGGTCAATTTTGAAAACACAAGGAAGACAAAAGAAAGTCAGCTTTTCAAGTGTAGAGATGGATACATCTGAATGCCAGGAGTTAGAAACCATGGATTCAACAACTGCCTCTACTCCTTCAGCCTCCTCTTTTTTGTCACCTATACGGATGGACAAAGCCAACAAAATATTCACCAGGGAATTGGGGGACGAAAGTGTGGCGACACATCAGTTAAAGAGAACTTCCTCCAGGATAAGACCCAAAAAGAACAAGAAAGAAGAGAAAACAACACAAGTGGTGTGAGAAAGAGAAGAGGTGGTAAAATGAAAAAGAAGTGGAAGGAATGGAGACAAGAGATAAATCGGAGAACACTACATAACATCTTTAATTTAACCGTTTTTAACATGTATTGTCCTCTGCAGAACAATCTGTATTGATGAAAGGTCTTAATTTCTCGCCCACTTCACATTTTAACCTCTTCAGCACCATTATTGATTTGAATAGATTTGTCCGGAAGTTAACCTTAAGGAAACATTTTGGTGCTGAGGGGGTTAATGTGACACCGGATGAGAAGACTGATGACGTCTGTGACAGTTCACAGGTTGTATCTCTACAGTCTAGTGATCTCATAAATAGTTCAATAACATATTCTTTTACCTCTGAGCCCTTGAAGTTTAAGGATGTCCGTTACATGATTTAAATTCTCTGAGTCTGGATAATGGAGGGTTAAATAGGTCATTTGATGTAACCCATGTTCCAGTCAAGTTAGGAGGGAGGAAATCCTCTTATTATCCAGTAGCTGCAAGGGGGGGAGTATTAGACTCATTCCAAACTTTAGTGGAGTGTGATATTATTGCATTAAGCAAAAAAAAGAGAAATTTTAAACCAAATATGAGTAAATTGGAATATGATGCTTTGTGATCTTTATCTTGCAATAAAAAAATTGTAGTGAAAGCTGCTGACAAAGGAGGGTCAGTAGTCATTTTGAACGCTACCCAGTATAAAAATGAGGCTTTAAGACAACTAGAAGATAGGGAGGCATATATTCTGTTGTACAAAGACCCTACCGGAGACTATCTTGGCCTTCTGGGTTCTCTAATTGACCGTGGCGTGAGGTTGGGTGTACTTGCTAATAAAGAAGCTGAGCTTTTATTGAATTTAAACCCTGTCACCCCAATATTTCATCATTTGCCTAAAATACATGTCTTTGGAGAAGCCGGAGGGTCTACCAATAGTCTCCGGTATAGGGTCTCTTAATGAAACCCTTGGCGAATGGGTTGATCATTTGTTACAGCCTTTTGTCTTGAGGTTATACAGTTATCTTAAAGACAGTACTCAGGTGATACAAAAATTGAATCAATTGGAGTGGTTGAAGCATTATGCATGGATTACTTGCGACGTTAAGTCATTATATTCATGCATTCCACATGATTTGGGTTTGAGGGCCATTCAATATAATTTGGTCAAATATAGTAATTTTTCAGAAGTACTGATTGATTTTATATTGGCATCCATAGAATATCTGCTTACACACAATTTCTTTATGTTTGATGGCTCTTATTATCTCCAGAGAAGCGGGACTTCAATGGGGGCAAAGTTTGCCCCCACATATGCCAACCTTTATATGGGTTGGTGGGAGGTGTCCCGCGTCTTTGGAGATTCTAATCCACACAGAGGTAAGGTTGTGTGATTTGGTAGATTTATAGACGATCTTTTGTTTGTTTGGCAGGGCTCTATGGAGGCTGTGCAACAGTTTGTTTCTTATTTGAATGACAATAACCTAAATTTGGTTTTCACTTCGGAGGTTTCCAAGGAATGTATCTCTTTTCTGGACTTATGGTTGCAGGGTGATTACAATACAGGTACTATATTGGTAGACATATATCGTAAACCAACTGCAGGAAACAGTCTCCTTAGGGCGGACATACTGTGCGAGGTATCCCTGTGGGCCAGTTCCTCCGCCTACATCGTATTTGTTCAACAGACGTCTTATTTGAAGAACGGGCGGGAGAGCTGTACCACAGATTTTTGTTGAGAGGGTACCCAAAATGGATTTTGGATAAAGCATAGAAACATGCTAGACAACAGGATAGAAAAAATCTCTTGCATTATAAGTCATCGTTGAAAAAAAGATATTTGTGAAGGTTCAGGGAGAAAGGAGAAGGAGGCACAGTCGACTAATAAGGTCATTTTCTCCACTGCCTATAGTGTGGAATTTAAAGATATTATAAAGGTGGTGAAAAAATATTTACCCGCACTATATGCGGATTCTAGTTTACATGCAGTTTTGGAGAATGGCTTTAAATTTGTGTCACGCAAAGCATCTACTATATCGACCCATGTGTCACCTAGCTTGTTTACTTCCAGAAATAAGAAAACTAATTGGATTGAAGTTGTTGGAACCTATAGCTGTGGCAGTTCTAGATGTGGGTGTTGTAGGTTAATTAATGTGACTAAGACCTTTTGCTCCACTGTAACTGGTAAGGTCTGTGAGATGAGGGGATACACTAATTGTATCACCAGGGGGGTCGTCTACCTTATGACTTGTTCTACATGCAAAATGCAGTATGTGGGAAAAACAACAAGAACTATAAGAGAAAGGATGAACGAACACCTGAGTGATATAAGGCATCAAGAATTTCGTTCTGCAGTATCCTCCCATTTCAAGACAGGTAGATGTAGTGGTTCCATCTTTAGTGTACAAGGTATAGAACGAGTTGTTTTGGGACCACGTAAGGGTTGTTTAGATGATAAGTTATCCAGAAGAGAAGTCTTCTGGATATTCAAATTGGGAATGAGACACCCGGGTGGTCTTAATAGGGAATATGATGTGAGTTGTTATATCTAATATAGTTAACGGATTGAGAAAGTGAAATGACACGCTTGGTTTTAACCTTATGTGATACTGATACACAAGGAGATATGTATAAATATGGTGTACAATGGCTATCGGATTGTGTAAATGGAATAACACATTTGGTTCAAACTTTGTGTGACACTGATGTATATGGAAATATTAAGGACATGAAGATGTGTTGAATTTCAGAGAGAATTTTTTCCACTATAGATCTGTTGATGGAATGATAGTGTTGGTGTGTGGTTGTGCGCAGCTGTGATTGAGTAGTGTGGGCTTATTTATGGTCCTTGTTCTGGAAAGATATGTTTATTTATATATAGAATTTAGATTTGACCATGGATCATTTGCTCTCACTGCCCATCGTAGTTTGCGCGCATACACATAGGCACATGTAATTGCGGGTTGCATACTCTGTTGTTATATAAACATATGTGTGGGAAATTGTTTGGTAATAGAGTGTTTAGCCCGCAATAGTTTTCTGGAATTTGGTTCAATATGTCCTGTTTATATGCTTTTCTATTATGTGAAAATATTGATAGTTTTGATATACCTTCTTGGACTTATGTGTTATATGTCTCTTTCCCTTTAAGCGCAACTTTGGGTTGGGTTTGTTTTGAGGTCAGCCACATTGTATGGAGTTAGGATCTTTTTCGGTCCTTTTTTGATGTCTTGGTTTTATATGATGTTGTTAAATAATTTAATATCTGGCATTGTTTGCTTGGACTTTGGGCGGAATACAGCAGGAAGTTGATCAATATGAGTGTTCAGTTGATCCACTTAAATGTTATCTATATGCTTTTCTGTGCCCAGTTCCCATGGACTGTTTTGAATGTGGGGCTTGCCTTCTCTTTCTACCCTTTCCTTTACGATAAGAAGTATTTTTGTGTATCGCTTTATCTGTTGATAATAAAGGGTGGTTGCTTGAGGTCACTTGAGGTTACTGAGAGGGTTAAGTTCCACATTCACTATTTCTTCTGAGGGTGTGGAACACATTAAACTAGATAATAGGAGGATTGTTTTTTACATCATATAATTGATTGGCTGTTGTCTGCTTATAAGTCCTTGCAAACACCCCTAGAATTTGAGGTCATGAGTAAGCACAGCTTGCGCGAAACGCGTTGATCGGTGAGGACCGAGATTTATACACCTCACTGGTAATTGTCCTCCTCTAGTCTCTCTATTAACGTTCCATACTCCGCGATGTTGCCAATATATTTTTAAATGTTCATGTAATAAAGGATACATTGTTTTTACTGGAGCACGGGTCATCTGTGTCAGCGATTTATTTTGTTTGTATCATTGGACGTGGGGAATGGTTGGAGAAATCCCTATATCGCTCGGATAGTACCGTGCTCATCTGATCCGGCTGGCTGTATGGTTTTACACTGATCCACTGATTTCCACGCTGAGTGGACTGATTATTCACGAAGTAAGAGCTGTTAACTGTTCAAGAATTAAGTCTGTGAGTAGCCCAATAATTCTCAACCAGGGTGCCGTGTCACTTTGGTGTGCCACGGACATCAACTTAGGGTGCCCCATGTTTTCTATGAAGAGCAACAAAAATGGACTTTTAAATAAAGATTTATAGAAATTGTTATGCACATTCTGTTAAATTGTGTTATTATGATTATAAGACCTAATAATAACTGTATATTTATGTATGGAACCTTCATTATGCCCTTGATAAAGTACATTAAATATGTTAGAGGTGCCCCAAATATTCTAGATTATGTGTTAGGGGTGCCCCGAACAACAAAAGATTGAGAACCACTGGAGTAGCCCAAAGACAGCAGCTGGAGAGCAATGCTTGAGCCTGAAGCTGGATAATGAAGCCACCCTCACGAGTGGCCCTTGCTGTAATTGTAGCCATCACCTGAAGATGATAGCTGCAAATCCAGATTGTCCAACCCCAATTGAAGTAGGGTTAGACCAAGATGGGCACATTAAGTATTGGGGTATAGAACTCTGCAGACTACAGATGTTCACAAAGAACCACTATGCAAACGGATTCCTGGACATACAGGAACAACTAGAGGTGAACACAGTGTTTGCTGACTATAGCAGAAATGGTTTCTTTCTGGCAATCCATGACGGGTGAGTGGAAGACAGACAGCATTCTGGCCTATGCATAGTAGCAAACATTTTTACTTATAAAAGAATGCCTTCCAGGAATCTATTAAAGAGGACCCCTCATCTCACATTCTCACCATAATTGTTCTGACAGTCAGGTCAGACAATAAAGCTCTGCTCAGATTCGTTTCCCTAACATCTAAAAGAAAATTCTCTTAAACTGAAAAACAAAAAAATGCAAGGTATGGGCATATTGGAAAGACATTTAATGACATTAAAAAGTCTGGTAGGTAAAAGTCCATTTTAACTTAGAACAAATTACCTTTCTTGTTAATTAAACAAGTGCATTTTCATGAAACACTTGGATGCTTGAGATGTCCCCAATGCATTAGATATGTTGCTAGCATTAAAGTGGTGAAATATGCTAATGGAAAACATACAGTAATAAGTATTTTTACCATTCGACCTTTGATATATTTCTCTCTCCTTAGACAACATAAACCAGATGTAGACAACCTTGGGCTCTACAACTCTGATTATCTTCACTCAGGCATTGGAAATTGAAGTCTTCAAACAGCTGGAGAGCCAAAGATTACTAACCACTGGCATAAACCCCATTATGTAACTATCAGCATTGTTTATGACGGCGATTGGATTAGATGTTAATACAAAAACCAAAAAAAAGCGTTCATATCTGCAAAGTTAATTCAAGTTCCCATCTGTCCATTATTTAGCATACTAAAGAGTCTACTGAGTGGTCACATGGCCACAATGTGCTCACTTACATAACCAATCTACAATTCTAATTGGTCACATAACCTTGATTTTAATGCTGTTGTTTTATGGACATGGTTATTAAAATGATTATGGACTTAATTAGCATTACATTTAAACTAGGAGTGCTATTTGACAAACAAGCATTATTATAAGCATCACACGTACAGCCAGAGGGGAGTTGAATGTTTAACGTAGGAAGAAAAATAAGCAAACAAACAAGAAACTACAGCTATAGTGGAATGGGCATACCAAAGAGCACCTTACAGAATGGAAGATGAAGGTGGAACTTCTAGAATCATTATGAAGAGACAATGGGCTATATGTTCAAAGTAGCAGCGAAATAGCTTTTGTTGTTTGTAATGACTTTTCAAGGTACAGTGTCATTGGGATCATTAACATTTTCAGTTGTGATTGGAAATATGTCATTTGTCCTGACAAAAATGTCTTAAAAAAATGTCTTAACTAACGACAAAAATGTCTTAGCTAAAGACAAAAATTCTCACATTCAGAACACATTCCCTCCACTATTAACGTACAAATTTTGTCTTTTGGAAAAAAAATTTTTGTTGTTAGTTATGACAAAATTTTCTTTTCCTCTATATGACTAGTTTAGCCCCGCCCCTTTGACCATCATTTCTGGAGTTGTGTCGTACACAACAGACATTACTAGTTTTTGTTGTAAACTCTATAGAAAATATGTCGTTCATGCATTCAATGACTTATTTTTGTCATTCATACATTTTTTTTTGTCGTTATCCCTTTGAACATATAGCCCAATGTGTACTGATTGTCTTAACCCTTTCAGTGTACCCCACTAGCACTGAAAGGGTTAATGAAAGACATAGTAAGGTGTAATTCAGTAAGTTCAAATAAAAATTCCCCAATTTTACATGGTAATTCTTCAACACTTTTTAGAAATCTGGGGAATGTTTTCTTCCCCTCTTGGTATGATCCAGAGCTAAACCTCTAGTTTACTGAACTGGAAAGTGGTAGAGCCGAGGAATGGCAGATATGTATGTGTGTGTGTGTGTATGTAAGTAGATGTGGAGGATTTCTGTAGGGCCTCATGCAAGACACATCCATCCGCACTTTGGTGGATAAACAGAGTTAACCATGGATTTAAAGGAGTCTTTTAATCCCACAAACCTTTGCAATGTATTGCTCACTCCTCTTGTCCTTAAAGGGTTAAGAAGCCTTATGTAATTCACCTGCTTCCATGTGTACCTCCACATACATGACATCAAGGACAGATTGAAGATCTTATCTTGTAAAGCTCTGAGTGCTAGAAGGTTTCCAACACATTGTTCTGTAATGCGTTGGATATCCCTCTAGCATTCAAAGGGTTACACAAAAGGGAAACACTGATAGAGGCTACTGCATTTTTGTGGCCATAGTATGTGTATGGTGAGTCATACCAACTGGTGTCCTTTGGTTTGTTTGTAAAGGGTTAACGTCCTGTCACTGCTGTAGTCACTAAGTCAATATGGGTACAGATCATGTAGTGAGTGGAGTATAACCATACATAGTCATTGAAGAAACATCCTATACAATAAAAGGCCAGAAAGTTTGTCACGATGCAGTCATGCTCAGTAGAGACTGCCCGCGGTCGGCCAGTCTCTACTGTGTGTGATTACATCGCATGAGTGAGGCAGCGCAATCGTGTGGAGCAGTGAGGTAACGGCAGTATGCAGAGCAGATCCGGGTAATGTTAACCCTTTGAGTGCCAGAGGGGTACACAACACATTGCTTTGCAATGCGTTGGGTCCCCTCTGACACTCAAAGGGTTAAGAGGCCAGTCCTGCTCTGCGTACTGCCATTACCTCACTGCTCCACGGCCCGTGCACACAGGCTTTTACACTAGTAGTAATATGATAGAGTAGCAGGACTTGCAGTCTAGGGAGTAGCTGGAGTATAAGGAGGACGGCATGTAAGTAAAGAGAGTCATCTTGGAATGGGGAAGTGTCGTAGAGAGAGAATAGAGAGAGAGTACAGTGGGCACTTAGAGAGAGCGGTGATTAGAACCTCAGAGGCTCTTCCATGATGAGAAAGTCTAGTGGTGACTATGTATCTTTCTTTTGCTATACCTTCCTTGTGTTTTATTGATTTCATAATAAACTTGTTAACTTTTTCTGGTGTATGTGTCTCTTTATTGCTTGTGGAATTTGGCAGACTTGATACAGTATGGTAGGTTGATTGGGATATTGTTAGGAGGTGTAAATTCATCTTTAAAAGTACTGAGTGGGAGGTCTACTCTTGAGGATTTTTTCAGTTCATGCGTACACTGCCCTTGCCATATTCCTTTCCCTTCTAATTCAGGGAATTGTGTATTCCATAGAGCGGATCCCAAAACCCAATAATTATTAGATTTGTTCTACCAACACCAATTCACCAACTCAGTTACAGCCTTGTTTGGCAAATACCATCCTGTGAGGCCACCTGATGGAAGACATTACTGCAATCACAACCCTAGCTGTCCCTGGCAATGTCATTGATGGCTTTCAAGAGAATAGTGGGAGCGACTACACAGATTTAATTAACGAGAACTGATGTTAGGATTTACTGTATGCTATTGATCATGTACTAGTTAATGTTCCATCAAGTTTGTAAAGATACTTGCAGGCGACCTGATAACTGATGCTGATGAAGTTGGTAAGTAGCAAGCAAGTAGCTCTACAATATTCCTTCCTTCAGTGTCAGTCAGTAAAATTATCTCCCCCATTTCTCAGTGTGCACACCTGAAAACACACACCGGGATGAAGCTCAAAAGATGAAAAATTCTAGGATGAACCAACTGTAGAATGGGAGACGTACATTGATTTAAATGGGTCTGTTAACACCTGGAATGCTAGAGAGGTCTCCAACGCATTGCAAAGCATTCAAGGGATTAAAAGCCATTTTTCAACCTGAAGCAGGCAGATTGCATAAGCCCTCTTAACCCTTTAAAGAAGCAGTAAACTTTTTTTATGAAAAAATACATATACTAGTATGAAAGCCCATATACACAGGCTAAAGTGCACCCAGCAGCCCTGGCTGCTTCCCCGGAGCCGGGAGCAGAGACAGGCGGTGAACCGTCCGGAGCTCCCCGCTCTGGATCAGCGCGTTTGGCTAGTCTCTACTGCACATGACTGCAATCATGCGCAGTAGAGACTCGCCGAACACACTGATCCTTAGCGGGGAGCTCCAGACGGCTCACAGCAAAGCTCACTGTGTGCAAAACCACACATGCACAGTAGAGACTGCTGGAACAGCAGTCTATACTGTGCATGTGCGGTTACATTCACAGGGAGCGACACATTCTACCACTTTATGTTATAGGATTGTAGGATGTTTCCTGTTGCATAAAATAAGTGTTCTCCCACTGCTGAGAGATGCATATTTCCAGAGTTACTGTTTAAACCTGTGTTTTTTTTTTACATTAGCAGTTCCCTCTAGTGGTCAAATTCCAATTAGTTTTTCTGTTACATTCTAATAGAGAGTAAAGTCAGTGACATACTTCTCCATAGCACGTGATAGAAACTGCAGAGTCACTTCGTGTCAGTTATAACAATCAGGAAGTAAACACAGTAAATTCACTTCCTGGTTAGTTGAACTGTTATAAAGTATGAATAAAACAACTGACAGCAGTTAGAGTGCCCTTGTTTTACTCAGCATGAATAGCTCTTTAACATACAGGTCTTCATAAAAAAAGTGTACTGCTCCTTTAACCCCTAAACATCATGGAGTGTATGTCCCTAAAGGACCAAGGATGTACATATACGCCATAGAATTCAGGGCTCCTCCGTTCGGGAAGCCTGGAATGGGATCGCGGAAAAAAAAAAAAAAAGGTCCGTGGTCCTTAAGTCCTGCCTGCTTGCGGCCAGTCCTTAATGGGTTAAGGACCAGAGGGGTGTGCAATGTATTACAAAGGATTTGAGGTGTTAAAAGACTCATTTAAATCCATGGCTATTTCTGTTTGACCCCCAAGGTACAGAAGGATTTGTCTTGTTTGTGCATTTTTTGTTTGTTTTCTGTGGTGCAGTTGGTTTGCCCCTGAATTGCTCATGGCTGTTATTTCTGTGATCACATTAGATTAGTAGAAAACCTGTCATATATAATCCCAGGACTGGAATTCTATATTATATATGCCTTGGATACCTCCCTGGCTCTCAAAGAGTTAAAGGAAAATTCATATAATTAAAATAAATACATATTTATAAGTGAAGGGTGTTAAATTAGTAACACTGTACTTTAAACACCATCAAGAAACCAAATTATTTTATATGCGGTATGACATATCCCCATAGCCCCTGTTCTAATTATTTGTTTGAGGAATGCTCTGTGGATTACTTTTGCCTGAGCAACTTACAGCACAATCACGTAGTCTATTCTATGAAATGAATCTGCAGTCACAATTCAGAAATTCCATTATCCATACTCAGAGTTCATTGCCTTCACTGCTTGCAAAAAGAGAAGCACCGAAGTGGTTTTCTACAACAGAGGATAATGGAATTTTATATATCTATTATTGATATATATATATATATATATATATATATATATATATATATATATATATACATATACACATTAGCAGTGTGGGACGGCATTGCCTGAAACAATGCTTAACCCTTTGAGTTGTACTGAGTAGCACTGAAAGGGTGCAGTCTGTGTCCTGCTTCATTTAGTGTGTGCCTTGCTGTGTGTGAGCTCTTGTAGTGTCTTTCCCATTGTGTTGTGTGATTGCTTGCAGTGTCTTTCCTGATTTGTGTGTGATCTTTTGCAGTGTTTTTCCTGGTGTGTGTGATGTGTCTTTGGCGATATGTCCGTCCCTTAGGTGTGCAATTAACAGGTGTCTTTGCTCAATAGCATGCCTACTCATAGACAGACTATATGCCAGTCATTTGTCCTTATAGAGCACGATATGCAATGCACAGCCTTGTGGTGGTTGTTGGACTACAGCTCCTCAAAGCAGCGGGCACTGAGGCTGATGGTTATTGTAGGGAAAAAAAAAAAGGACTTCTGCAATTTGGTTGCCTCTCATTTAGGCTCAATGTGTAATATGTAATTGTTAGATGAGTATAGGGCGTGCAGGCAGTATGTGGTAGCCAGGATAGTGGTGTTGTTATCAGAGCTGTTAACCATACCTGGGAAGTTTGATATTTAGTCTCCCCAGAGTCCTATTGTGCAGAGACGGGGAGAAAAAGGATGCAATTTGCGTTAAAAGGGGCAGGGCTTAACCGTGAGTGGGGGCTGGGGTCAACAGGCATGCAAAAAGTGGTAAAAATAGGCTGGGGAAGGAAGAGAATCAGGCAGGAGTTAGAGAAATAGGGAAGGAGCAGCAGTGGGCAGAGTTATTGATTATTCAGAACTGTAACTTTCTGACTTTTGTTGTTTCATATTTTCCTTGTTTTTGTGTCTATTTGATTCCCTGTAGGTAGCACACCCTTTATTGTGGAGTGATACCGAATTGCAGACTTATCTGTCTGGGTTTTAGTATAGCTCCACAAATCTATTGTAAATCTGCCCGGAGAGTTCCTGGCTATGCTGTTAACCCTTTGAGTGCCAGGCGGGTATGCAACACATTGCAAAGCAATGTGTTGCATACCACTCTGGCAATGAAAGAGTTAAGAAAAAGAGAATCAAGGGGCAAGAATTCTTTCCCAGTAAGCACTTAGCAAAAGTAATTGTAAAAGTAATGCAGCCAGCAGAGGAGGAAGCAGGCGTACTGTGTGAGAGAAGGTGAACTCTTTGAGTGCCAGGCACACACACAATAGACACTGTAACAAACCGTAAGCGGGCTGCCCCGCACAGTCTTCTAGTGTATCACACACAGTCCACAGTTCTTAACCAGGGCCGGATTTATAATAAGGCAGAGTAGGCATCTGCCTACAGGTGCACCCCATTAAAGGGGCGCCTGTCATTGGGATCGCTTTTGGTCATATGGTGCATCATGTCTCATGTTTGGTGAGCCGTTCAGCAAGGTGAATGACGAATGCGTGCACAAAACTCCTCTGGTACACAGAGAGTGAAACGGGAGACGGAGTTCTGTGAGTATAACTGTTGCCATTTGTATTATAAGGATAGGATAACCGGGTATATAAACAAGTTATATAAATATGGAGGCAAAAACACACACAGGTACTTCTAGCTTCTGTGTCTTTATTTTTTTAGAAAAAAAAAAAAAACTGCTCACTGCTTCTCTTCCTGTTGCAGCAGGAAAGGGAAGTTGACAACAAACAAAACTTTACTTACACTTCTAGCAACCATACAATGTATAACATAGGCTACAGCACTGTGAGAGCACCTTTAGTGATATCTCAACACCCCCACTTGCTCTCAAGTGCCACATTTTAATATATTACATGACTTACATTCCAAACATATAACTCAAAAATCTTTCTAGTTTAGATTTTGTTGCAGGCTTAGTCATAACATCTGCTACCATCTCGTCTGTTGGGCTATACTCAAAAACTATGTTACCCTCACTGATTACTGATCGAATGAAGTGGTACTTAATATCAATATGTTTGCATCTCTGTCGGCAAATGGGATTCTTTGAAAGAGCTATTGAACCTTGATTGTCCCCAAAGATTTTTACCGGTTCATAATGACACCCATTGTCCATTCCTTTGAGTAATTGCACATGGTTAAAGACTGTCCCTTGTAGTCGCAGCCAATGCCATGTATTCAGCTTCGCATGTAAATAGAGCTACTGTGGTCTGTTTCTTTGACTTCCATGCAATCAGTGGACCGTCCTTTGTCAGACTGAAGCAATATCCAGTCATACTCCTTCTATTGTATCAGAGGCCCAATCAGAATCACTGTACGCCTCTAGTTTCAAGTTTTCGTTACATTTCCTGTAGCACAATAGTCAATAGTACGTTTTAAGTACCTCATCACATGCTTGGCTGTAGTTAAATGCTGTTCTGTTGGCTTTGATAAGTATTGTGACAGGTTACTGATAACCCAGCTTAAATCTGGTCTATTACAGGTCATTGCATACAGCAAGCTACCTACTATCTCTCAATATTTTTTTGTATCTACAGGATTACTGAGATCATTATGGTCCAATTTTTGTTCACATGGTGTTGATCTGGGTTTACAATCTGTCATTCCAAACTTCTCCAGAATCTTTGATATGTATCTCTTTTGACTCATTTTTACCAAACCATCACTTTGTTCAAAATCAATACCTAGGAAATGTTTGATCCTTCCAAGGTCTTTCATTTTAAATTTTGCTGTAAGCATTTCCTTCACGTCATTGAGTACTGTTTCTTCACTGGAACCAATAATGAGATCATCAACCCATATTAGCAGTATTACTCTCTCATGTCCAGATTGTTTGACATATACACAGTGATCTGCTGGATTTTGTTCAAAACCATTTTCACTTAAATGATCATGCAGCATCTTGTTCCAATTTCTACCTGATTGTTTTAGACCATACAATGACTTGTTCAATTTTAAAACTAGTCTCTCGTTTTGTTTTGACTCTACCTCAAATCCCTCTGGTTGTTCCACATAAACCTCACAATCAATTGGGGCATGTAGGTAGGCTGTTTTCACGTCCATCTGGTGAAGAAGTAAATCATACTGTGCTGCCAGCTGCATAAAAATACATACTGATGTAATGTTTGCAGTTGGAGAAAAAATTTCCTTGTAATCAGTTCCTGTTACTTGACTGTAACCTTTAGCAACATATCTGGCTTTGTACGTTTCTAATCCATCAACGTTGTTTTTCAACGTATACACCCATCGACCCCCCACTGAACGTTTACCTTCTGGTAAAGTTGTCAAAGTGAATGTGTCATTTTCTTTCAATGAATCCATTTCCTCTGTCATAGCTTTCAGTCAATTCTGTGACTGGGGTGAATATGTAGCATCTTTAATGGTTTGTGGTACATCAAATATCTTATAGCCGTAATCAATGTTTGTTAGTATTTGGTCATCACATTCCAATTTTGAAATATAGTCCTCCAAGTACTGAGGAGTTTTTCTGTCCCTTTTAGGATAACGTGTACTGTGGTCATTCCCTGTCTGACCATCGTTCTCACTCCTTAAAGTTTCTATTTCAGAAATTTGAATCTGCTCTGGACACTCAATTTCAGTTTGATTGGTCTTTGGTATAGGGGGTGCATGGTTCTCCCTATGGTAATCCTCATCATCATGCATCATGTCAGTTTGAGTCTGTCTTTCAAAAACTCTCTTTGTGATAAACTTCACGAGCCTGTGTTTAAGGACCTTTCCAGTGTCTGGGTAAAACACTAGGTACGAAGGGCTGTTTTTGTCATATCCAATAAAAACTCCTCTTTCACATTTTGAGTCTAGTTTCTTTCTGTCATATCTGTATGCAAAACATTCTGACCCAAAAACTCTCATCTTAGAAAGATTAGGTTTTCTGCCTGTTAAAAGATAATATGGAGTTTGTTTTAAACGATTGTTAAAACACCTGTTTCGGATATAAGCGGCAGTCATTACTGCATATGTCCATAATTCTTTTGGTAATTTACTCTCAATTAATAGACATCTTGCCATTTCAAATAGTGTTCTCCAATTTCTCTCAGCAGTCCCATTTTGGTGGGGTGAGTAAGGTGCTGAGGTTTCATGTCTTATGCCTTGCTTATTTAACAGTGACTTAAAGCTGTTTGCTGTAAACGCAGTACCATTATCAGATCTTATACATTTTATGACTCCATATAGTGCTGTGTCAGCAATAAACCTTTCAGTGGCTAATGCTGCATCACTCTTGTGTTTTAGGAAATATACAAATACTGCTCCAGAGTAATCATCAGTGAATGCTATTGTATATCTGAAACCATCTTTAGCTGGTGGTTCTCTAGGACCTGCTAAATCAGTGTGTACTAGCTGTAATATAGCTGTTGCTCTGGTATCAGATTCTCTGTTCCTGCTCTGAACAAATTTTCCTTGAGTGCACACTTCACAGTTTATATAATAATAATAATAATAATAATAATAATTTGTGATTTTTATAGCGCTTTTCTCCCTGTGAGACTCAAAGCGCTTTACAGATCTATAAACAGACATAAAATTTAAGGGTTTCTTATGGTCACATGAGTTGACTGAATGCCTGATAAAAGAGATGGGTCTTTAGTAGTGTTCAGCGAGCATGCTCGGCCGATGCTCGGATCGGCTCGAGCATCGCTCTGCTCGGCACATGGCGGTACTCGTACGAGTACCGCATGTGCTCGCCCGCCATGTTCGGGTCTCCTCCCCGCACGTTTTGCGGCTGCTGCGCAGCCAATAAACGTGCAGGGAGGCTCTGACATCGGTGTAATGCCAGCAGCCATGTTGGCTGCTGGCATTACACTGATTGGCTGGCCAGAACCCGTGGTCGGGTGCTGTATAGCACCTGACCATCGAGTTCGGCTCAGTCTGAGCCAGGGAGAGCTGAGGATAGGAAGGGAAAGGCAGTGTAGGGAGGAAAAAAAAAAATTGTGACAAAAAAGAACCAAAAGTCCTTTTTAGGACTACTGTGTGTGGGGGCAGCAGGTTATTTTGTGTGGGGGGAAAAAAACAAAAAAAAAAAAAAAAAAATATTCTGTTTAGTGTGAAAAGTTGCAGATTAGAGCACATTCTGTTTAGTGTGCACAGTTGCAGATTAGAGCACATTCTGTTTAGTGTGCAAAGTTGCAGATTAGAGCACATTCTGTTTAGTGTGCAAAGTTGCAGATTAGAGCACATTCTGTTAAGTCTTCAAACTAAAATATCAAAGTCACATATTCCATTCAGTGTGCGTCGCCGCAGTTTAGCAGCACATTCTGTGTACTGTGCAGAGTTGCAGAATAGGAAGAAATACTGTTAAGTCTTCAAACTAAAATATCAAAGTCACATATTCCATTCAGTGTGCTTCGCCGCAGTTTAGCAGCACATTCTGTGTACTGTGCAGAGTTGCAGAATAGGAAGAAATACTGTTAAGTCTTCAAACTAAAATATCAAAGTCACATATTCCATTCAGTGTGCTTCGCCGCAGTTTAGCAGCACATTCTGTGTAGTGTGCAGAGTTGCAGAATAGGAAGAAATACTGTTAAGTCTTCAAACTCAAATATCAAAGTCACATATTCCATTCAGTGTGCTTCGCCGCAGTTTAGCAGCACATTCTGTGTACTGTGCAGAGTTGCAGAATAGGAAGAAATACTGTTAAGTCTTCAAACTAAAATATCAAAGTCACATATTCCATTCAGTGTGCTTCGCCGCAGTTTAGCAGCACATTCTGTGTAGTGTGCAGAGTTGCAGAATAGGAAGAAATACTGTTAAGTCTTCAAACTAAAATATCAAAGTCACATATTCCATTCAGTGTGCTTCGCCGCAGTTTAGCAGCCTATTCTGTGTACTCTGTACAGTTGCAGAATAATAAGAAATACTGTTAAGTATTCAAACTCAAATATTAAAGTCACATATTCCATTCAGTGTGTTTCACCGCAGTTTAGCAGCCTATTCTGTGTACTCTGTACAGTTGCAGAATAATAAGAAATACTGTTAAGTTTTCAAACTCAAATATTAAAGTCACATATTCCATTCAGTGTGTTTCACCGCCGTTTAGCAGCCTATTCTGTGTACTCTGTACAGTTGCAGAATAATAAGAAATACTGTTAAGTTTTCAAACTCAAATATTAAAGTCACATATTCCATTCAGTGTGTTTCACCGCAGTTTAGCAGCCTATTCTGTGTACTCTGTACAGTTGCAGAATAATAACAAATACTGTTAAGTCTTCAAACTAAAATATCAAAGTCACATATTCCATTCAGTGTGTTTCACCGCCGTTTAGCAGCCTATTCTGTGTACTCTGTACAGTTGCAGAATAATAAGAAATACTGTTAAGTTTTCAAACTCAAATATTAAAGTCACATATTCCATTCAGTGTGTTTCACCGCCGTTTAGCAGCCTATTCTGTGTACTCTGCAGAGTTGCAGAATAATAAGAAATACTGTTAAGTTTTCAAACTCAAATATTAAAGTCACATATTCCATTCAGTGTGTTTCACCGCAGTTTAGCAGCCTATTCTGTGTACTCTGTACAGTTGCAGAATAATAAGAAATACTGTTAAGTTTTCAAACTCAAATATTAAAGTCACATATTCCATTCAGTGTGTTTCACCGCAGTTTAGCAGCCTATTCTGTGTACTCTGCAGAGTTGCAGAATAATAAGAAATACTGTTAAGTTTTCAAACTCAAATATTAAAGTCACATATTCCATTCAGTGTGTTTCACCGCAGTTTAGCAGCCTATTCTGTGTACTCTGTACAGTTGCAGAATAATAAGAAATACTGTTAAGTTTTCAAACTCAAATATTAAAGTCACATATTCCATTCAGTGTGTTTCACCGCCGTTTAGCAGCCTATTCTGTGTACTGTGCAGAGTTGCAGAATAGGAAGAAATACTGTTAAGTCTTCAAACTAAAATATCAAAGTCACATATTCCATTCAGTGTGTTTCACCGCCGTTTAGCAGCCTATTCTGTGTACTGTGCAGAGTTGCAGAATAATAAGAAATACTGTTAAGTTTTCAAACTCAAATATTAAAGTCACATATTCTGTGTAAGATGAAGAAGGCGGGTAAAAAGGGACGGGGAAGTGGACGTGATCCTGAAAGTTCAGGGCGCGGGTCAGGACGCGGAGAAACTGTGCCTGGTGCCAGAGCACAAGAAAGAAAGACATCCACCATACCTAGCTTCATGTGTAATTTTACAGGGCGTCGCAGGACATCACTCTCGAGGTCCGACCACTGCGAACAGGTGGTCGGTTGGATGACAGCTGATACTGCTTCCAGTCGGTTAAGCACCACCCTGTCTTCCACCAAGTCCACTCTCAGTAGCCAAGAGTCTGGTCAACATAATCCTCACTCTGATCATCCTTCCTCCCACCATACACGGTCTGGTCAAAGAAGTGATCCCACACTGGGATATAGTGAGGAGCTCGTCTCATCACCAATCCTTCATTTGACCCTCTCTCCAAGCACGCTTGCAGAGGAACATGACATCTTGTGCCCTGATTCACAACCTCTAGAGGCTACCCAATCACAAGAAGATGACAGATGTGAACGGCATTTAAGGTCAAAGGAAGTAGTGGATGATGATGATGATGATGAGACACAGTTGCCATTAAATCAACCACTATTTCCGTCTCAAGACCTTGTTGAGGAGAATGTTATACAGTTGTCAATGACTGAGTATGTGGTGGGATCAAGACTTGAGGAGGATGATCAGAGTGAGGAAGTGGAGGAGGACTTGGTGGACGATGAGGTGACTGACCCCACCTGGGAAGGTGTAGAGCCGAGCGATGACAGCAGTCCTGAGGGTGAGCCATCTGCAGCACCGCAACAGGCTGGAAGAGGCAGTGGTGTGGCTACAGAAAGAAGGCGGACCGCACCAAACCGGCCCGCAAATGTTCCACGGAGCACCCCCTTGCGTAAATCTACCTTGCCAAGGGGTAGGTGTTCCGCGGTATGGCGTTTTTTTAAGGAAAGTGCGGACGACAAAAGAATTGTAGTTTGCAACCTGTGCCACACCAGAATGAGCCGAGGCATGAACACTAGAAACCTCACCACCACCAGCATGATCCGACACATGGCATCCAAGCACCGTAGTAAGTGGGAGGAACGCCTGGATCGCCCATCTGTGGCTGCAGGCCACACCACTGCCTCCTCTTCCCCTGTTTTCGGTGCCGGCCAATCGCCTGTCGAAGGCGCAGGCCCGCATACCTCCCGCCCTGCACCTGTAGCATCTGAAGCACCATCAGCGACCACATCCACTTCCCTGTCCCAGCACAGCGTCCAAATGTCGTTACCCCAGGCATTTGAGCGCAAGAGAAAGTACCCAGCCACCCACCCACAGGCCATAGCACTAACCTCACACCTTTCAAAATTACTGGCCATCGAAATGCTGCCATTTAGGCTTGTGGACACTGAGTCCTTCCGCAGCCTGATGGCAGCAGCTGTCCCTCGGTACGCGGTCCCCAGCCGCCACTACTTTTCCCGGTGTGCCATCCCCGCATTACACCACCATGTGTCCCGTAACATCACCCGTGCCCTGACCAACGCAGTTACTGGGAAGGTCCACTTAACGACTGACACATGGACAAGTGCTTGTGGCCAGGGATGCTACATTTCCCTGACGGCACACTGGGTGAATGTCGTGGAGGCTGGGAGCGACTCGGACCCTGGGATGGCACGGGTGCTACCCACGCCGAGGATTGCGGGCCCTACCTCCATCAGGGTTTCCACCAGCACCTACGTTATTGGCTCCTCCTCCTCCGTTTCCACCTCCGAATTCTCTACACACACCGCCACTCCCCCATCAGCCAGTAGCTGGAAGCAGTGTAGCACTGCAGTGGGGAAGCGTCAACAGGCCGTGCTGAAGCTGATCTGCCTTGGGGACAAACAGCACACGGCCTCAGAGCTGTTGCAGGGGATTAGTCACCAGACCGAGCAGTGGCTCTCGCCACTCAACCTGCAACCAGGCATGGTTGTGTGTGATAATGGGCGTAACTTGGTGGCGGCTTTGGAGCTCGGCAAGCTCACACACGTACCATGCCTAGCGCATGTATTTAATTTAGTGGTGCAGCGATTTCTAAAAACCTACCCCAATGTGCATGATCTCTTGACCAAGGTGCGCCGCGTGTGTGCACATTTCCGTAAGTCATCAACAGCTTCAGCCGGCCTGTTGAAGCTGCAGCAGCGCTTACAATTGCCAGCTCACCGGCTGCTGTGTGACGTGAGCACGCGCTGGAACTCCACCTTCCACATGTTGGCCCGGCTTTGTGAGCAGCAGAGGGCAGTAGTGGAGTACCAGCTGTTACACGGTCGTCGCCTCTCCGTTCAACTTCCTGTAATCAGAAGTCAGGAGTGGGAATGGATGTCAGACCTCTGTGAGGTTTTACGCAATTTTGAGGAATCGACACAGATGGTGAGCGGCGATAACGCTATTATCAGTGTAACCATCCCACTTCTGTGTCTACTGAAACGCTCGCTGCTCACAATTAAAACCGACGCTTTGCATGTGGAAGAGGTGGAAATGGGGGAGGAAGAGCTTACACAAGGTGATAGCCAGAGCACCCTCACTTCGTCTTCTCAGCGACAATTGGAGGAGGCGGAGGAGGAGGAGGAGGAGGAGGAGGAAGACACGGTTGCCTCCGCTACAGAGGGTAGCCATGGAACTTTAGTTCCATCTCTTCAGCGTGGGTGGGCAGAAGAGGAGGAAGAGGATGAGGAGATTGAGAGTCATCCTCCTGGTGAGGACAGCGAAATCTTGACTGTTGGTACTCTGGCACACATGGCTGACTTTATGTTAGGCTGCCTTTCCCGTGACCCACGCGTTGTACGCATTTTAGACAACACGGATTACTGGGTGTTCACCCTTCTGGACCCCCGCTACAAAGAGAATTTCTCATCTCTCATTCCTCCGGTGGAGAGGACAAGCAAAATGTTGCAATACCAGAAGGTTCTTGTCGAAAAATTGCTCCAAAATTTTCCATCTGACAACGCTGGCGGCAGAGTACGTGCTACCTTGGCCAACCGAGAAGGGGAGAAAAGGGGAGCACACAGCAGTTCCGACAGAGGCAGGGCAACACTCTCCAAGGCGTGGGACACCTTCATGACACCCCGCCAGCACCCTCACCCTGATGCGCAGCCTAGTGTCACAAGGAGGGAAAAGTTTTGGAAGATGGTGAAGGAGTACGTAGCAGACCGTGTCAGCGTCCTCAATGATCCCTCTGTGCCTTACAACTACTGGGTGTCCAAGCTGGACACGTGGTATGAACTGGCACTCTACGCCTTGGAGGTGCTGGCCTGCCCTGCCGCCAGCGTTCTGTCTGAGCGGGTATTTAGTGCTGCTGGTGGCATCATAACAGATAAGCGTATCCGCCTTTCCACCGACAATGCTGATAGGTTGACACTTATAAAAATGAACAAGGCCTGGATTTCCCCTGACTTCTCCACTCCACTGGAGGAAAGCCCCGGGGGAACATAAACTCACTTTATATATGTTATTTACAATGATGTGAATACTCTGTATTCCCATTCACCCCTTCCACCCAAAAAACGGGTATATGGTTGACTCTTAATCTTCTCATCCTCCTCCTCCTCTTCCATATGCCCTGTGCTATAATTTTTATATAGGGCCAGCTCACCAGCGGGCCCTGTGATATAATTTTTATATAGGGCCAGCTCACCAGCGGGCCCTGTTTGCCAATTTTTATATAGGTCAGCTCACCAGCGGGCCTTCTCATATAATGTTTTATTGGGTCAGCTCTCTAGCGGGCCCTCTCATATAATGTTTTATAGCGTCAGCTCACTAGCGGGCCTTCGCATATAATGTTTAGGATGGTCAGCTCTGCAGCAGACCCTCACCCATAATGTTTTAGATGGTCGGCTCAGCGCACGTTTCCCTCTTAATCATGGCCTCAGTTCAATAAAATCAAGGAAATTTTTGGGAGAATTTGCCTCTGTGCACGTTTCCCTCTTAATCATGGCCTCAGTTCTGAAAATCAAGGAAATTTTTGGGAGAATTTGCCTCTGCGCACGTTTCCCTCTTAATCATGGCCTCACTTCCGAAAATCAAGGAAATTTTTGGGATAATTTGCAGATGATATACAAGTAAATATACAGCAAATATTGTTTGGTAACAATTTTTCGCCTAAAGTCGTTTTTATTTTCCTTTTTGTGTGTTTTATGGTCAGTCTGTAAAAATGGCGTACTACGGGCGAAAGATCGTTCCCAGCAGCGACGTTGGAGTCCAAGATGCATCCAGACATCCTCCCTATGCTGTCCCTGAACCATTTCTGTGGTGTTTCCATCATTTTCTGCCCTTTTCCTATGGACCAGGCACCCTCCCCTCATCAGAGCAGGGGGTGCCTGGTGTAATGCTCGAGTCCTCCCATTGACTTCAATGGGGCTCGGGTGTTCGGCCGAGCACTCGAGCCTCAGGGGGTGCTCGGTCAGAGCACCCGAACACCCGAGCATTGGGGTGCTCGCTCATCACTAGTCTTTAGCTTTTTTTTTAAAAGTCCGTAATGATGGTGCCTCTCTGATTGAGGACGGTAAAGAGTTCCAGAATGTGGGGGCAGCGTGGCTGAATGCCCAGTAACCTGAGGTTGTCTTTATTCTGGGCACTGACAGGAGGGATTTGTTGGCTGACCGCAGTGAGCGGGATTGAATATAGGGTGTCAGGAGCTCTTTCAGGTACTGTGGGCCTTGATTATTTAAGGCTTTGAAGGTCAGCAGGCCAATTTTAAAATATGGTTAGACTTATCAATCTTATCCTTAATTTTAATTCCTTGTACCACATTTTGTAGTTTTGCAATATCATCATAATTACAGTGACCTAGGATTTCATGCCACGTTTGTATATCATAACATCCATTACAACTGTCATCATTTTCAACAAAAGTGTTCAGATAGTAAAGTCTATTATACTTCTGGATTGTGAATTTGGTACCGTTCCTATGCATGAGTTCATTCCTGCCTTGCTGGAAACTGACTGATGCTCCACTGTTTGTTGCTGAATCTACAGAGAATATGTCTTGAGGGTATGAAGGTATGTACAATGCATTCTTCAGTGTTACCATTATTCGCTTCCCCTCGCTGTCAAACAAACTCACCTCTGCATCGCCTCTTCTCAGTGCCACACCAGTCGTCTTTTTTCCATCTGCAAGTTCCATTGAATGTTTCTCTGGTTTAAAAGTGTTATCAAAACTTTTAAACTTTCTGATGTCAGTAATTATATGGGATGTTGCTCCTGTATCAACCATTAACCCTTTTGGTTTTAAGCCATCTAGTTGGTCATCTCTAATTTTAAAAGCAAAGGAGTGTCTGTCATCAGCGTCATCATTTGCTTGTCTGGCATTGTCTTTCTTTTTGCGTCTGCAATTTGCATCTTTGTGTGTTGAGCTTTTGCAATAGCTACACCACAGTGATTTATATTTATTTCGATTGTTTGAACATACTCTGGCCCTGTGTCCTTTTTGCCGCAACTGTAACAAACAATGTTAAGGTTGTCTGTCTCTTTAAATCTCTGAGTTGTGTTACTCACTTTTAATACATTATTATTTTCATTACTGCGGTATTTTTCAGTATCCTCAAAACTTCTCAACTGTGTTTTAAACTCTGCAAAAGTTATTTTTTCATCACCTTGTGTAATGTGGATGGCAAATATTTTAAATGATTCAGGCAAACCTTTCAAAATCATTGCAATAAACAGTCCATCACTTAATGTTTCACCAGCATTTCTCAGTGCTGTAATGGCTGTCTCTGCATGTATAATATAGTCAGTCACACTCTCATTTACAGCCTTCTGAAGAGATGTTAGTTCAGTGTATAAACTAATTATGCGGGGCTTTCCTTTACCTGCATAATAGTCGCTCAATATTTGAAGTGCTTTTCTTCCATCATCAGCTGCTTCTCTCATAACCAGAGACAAACTTTTATCATCTAAAAACTGGATTAATTCAGCATATGCTTCCTCATTCTTACTGTTATCTTCATCCTCATCTTCAGTGTCTGCAGGTACATTCAGGATGGTTGTTTTGAGATTCATTAACCTCAGATGTCCCAAGAATTTATTCTCCCAAAGTTCATATTTCTTTTCATCTCCATCAAATCAAAGTCTGTTCCATCGGTTTCCTGCATCCTTCCTGGGCCCATAACCTGTTGCCATTTGTATTATAAGGATAGGATAACCAGGTATATAAACAAGTTATATAAATATGGAGGTAAAAACACACACAGGTACTTCTAGCTTGTGCGTCTTTATTTTTTAGGAAAAAAAAAAACTGCTCACTGCTTCTCTTCCTGTTGCAGCAGGAAAGGGAAGTTGACAACAAACAAAACTTTACTTATACTTCTAGCAACCATACAATGTATAACATAGGCTACAGCACTGTGAGAGCATCTTTAGTGATATCTCAACAATAACGCTTTAGCTACCGCACAGAAGCAGTTGCACAATATAGCTGTCATACCCTTTGGCCTTGGTTGCTACAGACAGCTCCTATGATAGAAACTTTACTAGCATTCAAAGGTGACAAAAAATTAGCCTTTTGAGTGCCAGAGGGGTTTGCAAAGCATTGCAAAACAATGTGTTACATACCCCTCTGGCACTCAAAGGGTTAAGACACTGTTACCAAGGGCAATGTCATCTCATTTGCCAGTCTAACATTGCCCATATATATATATTTTTTTTTTGGGTGGTGGTGGTGGGGGTGCTTCAGATTTCTGTAAATCTGTAAATTTCTGTAAATCCGGCCCTGTTCTTAACCCTCTGAGTGCCATAAAGGTACACAACACATTGCTCTGCAATGTGTTGCGTACCTCTCTGGCACTCGAGGGGTTATAAAAAAAAAGATTTGCAGGTTTATTTTGACATTGTATGAAACACAATCAGCAGGCAGTGTTTTACAAAACAAAATGAAAACATTCCCCTTCTACTTCAAGGTTCTACAAAAATAGTACAGGTTTAACAAACCTTTTCAAGTCCTGCTTTCTTGCACTGCTTCTGCTCAATGCTTGTTGCTCTCGGCAAGTTAAACTCCATTTATTTTTACAGCGTGCTAAACCTGCTAATTAGGACAGGTGGATTCCTTTTATTCCAAACCTCTTTTTTTCATGTTCTTGAAGTCCAAGCCTCTTTCTCATGTTCAGGAGGAAGTTGAAGGAGGGGAAACTCCTTGCAGATGCCCCTGCCCACTCCTGTCAAAGTCACGCCCCCCTCATTTCTCCAGGAATGGCAGTAGGGAGGAGCTATGAGTAACTCCTCCTTACACCACCCATGGGTGTGTGTGGAGATGCAGGTTTTCTCTCTCTCTCTCTCTATATATATATATATATATATATATACACACACGTACACACAATAACATGCAAACGTTTTAGACAGCTATGAAAAAATGCTGTAAAGTAAGAATGAATCAAAAATACAATGTTAATAGTTTATATTCATCAATTAACAAAGTGTATAGTTAGTGATCAGAAGAAAAATCTAAATCAATATTTGGTGTGATCACCCTTTGCTTTCAAAACAGCATCAGTTCTTCTAGGCACACTTGCACACAGTTTTTGAGGAACCTGGCAGGTAGGTTGTTCCAAACATCTTGGAGAACTAACCACAGTTCTTCTGTGGATTTCAGCAGCCTCAGTTGCTTCTCTCTCAATGATGTTGAGATCAGGGCTCTGTGGGGGGCCATATTATCACTACCAAGACTCCTTGTTCGTCTTTATGCAGAAGATAGTTCTTAATTACTTTGGCTGTATGTTTGGGGTCATTGTCATGCTTCAGAATAAATTTAGGTCCAATCAGATGCCTCCCTGATAGTATTGCATGATGGATAAGTATCTGCCTGTACTTCTCAGCATTGAGGAGACCATTAATTCTGACCAAATCACCAACTCCATTTGCAGAAATGCAGCCACAAACCTGCAAGGATGCTTCACAGTTGCCTGCAGACACTCATTCTTGTACCTCGCTCCAGCCCTTTGGCAAACAAACTGCCTTCTGCTACAGCCAAATATTTCAAATTTTGACTCATCAGTCCAGAGCACGTGCTTATATTTTTCTGCACCCCAGTTCCTGTGTTTTCATGCATAGTTGAGTTGCTTGGCTTTGTTTCCACATCGGCAGTATGGCTTTTTGGACAAAGTCTTCCACAAAGACAACTTTTGACCAGACTTCTTCAGAAAGTAGATGTGTACCAGGGTCCCACTGTTTTCTGCCAATTCAGAGCTGATGGCACAGTTGGACATCTTCCGATTGCTAAGGGAAGTAAGCATAATGCGGCTTTCATCTACTGCACTGTTTCCTTGGCCAACCACTGTGTCTATGGGCCTCAGCGTGTACCATTTCTTTGTGCTTCATCAAAAGAGCTTGGACAGCACATCTGGAAGCCCCCGTCTGCCTTGAAATTTCTGCCTGGGAGAGACCTTGCTGATGCAGTATAACTAGCTTGTGTCTTGTTGCCATTGCCCAAGCCACACTGAGGAAGATTTGAACAGAGACTGGCTTTTATATGTACAAATTGGTTCCCACAATTCCATTGGCTGGGATGTTATACACCACCCTGCCAATCAGCTTCTTGCAGGTTTCTTCATTCCTCCCACTAGAAGCTGATTGGCTGGGAAGTGCATAACACCACATCGCAGCCAATGTATGAGTGGGAACCATTTTGAGCAGAGACTGTCCATATAAAAGCCAGTCTCTGTTCAAATCATCATCAGTATAGCTTGGTCAATGACCCAAGAGTTATCTATGGGGGGATTTTTCCTCTGCGTTACTGTCATCACCGCCATTGGCAGCAGCTTACAATTGTGGCATATATTTATTTGGGGGCATTTTTAATTTGAACATGGTGTTTTTTTTAATTTATAGTGGCATGATCTTTCAGAAGTTGAAGTTGAGAGAAGATAGGAAGATGAAGGTTGAAAAGGAAAAGAAAGAAGAAGAAGATGGAAGATATAAGATTACAGATGAAGACTTATAGTGGATGACCATGGTACTGAAGACTCCGCTAGACATCAGGATTACAGGTAAGTATTTTCAGGGGATGATGTTAGCTTTAGGGGGATTAACCCTTTGAGTGGCAGTGGGTTATGCAATGCTCTGCATTGCATAGCCCACTGCCACTCATACATTAGACACAATTTTTTCAGTACTTTGGATGTATTGATATGGGGCTAAGGGTCCAATAACAATACATCCACTGGTAACAGCATTTTTTCTTTGCTTTTTTTTCCCAACTTCAATTCCAGAGTCAGTGGTTCAGAACATGCGTTAGGGCCCCAACACTTCTTAATCAATCACTTGGTGGTTTACTCTTAACATCAATGGCCTTTAGAGACTCATAATTGCTCACCTTATCCTATTGATTAATAAACAGGTGGTGCCACTGGAGACCGATGAAGCCTGAAGGATTACTTATTATATTTTCTTTTTTTCCCACCACACACCTTCCTCACCCCCTTCCTGCCCTCTGCTCACTATCGGTATTATGTTCTCTCTCATACCCCCCTTACCTATAGATTTCTCCTCATACATGGACATGCCGCACAATCTGTCCCTTCTATCACATATTTACATTCACACACTAGCAGTTTCCTTTCTACCTCCAGGAAAATATAGGTCACCTCAAATTTACGTGATGTATACCACTCAGAGTGATACCTGATGTACATCTTTAGAATTCATATGTCTGCTTTTGGCTTGATGTATTTCTCTTTCTCCTTGTTGTACTTTATTTTTCTCTAATAAAGCTTTAAAGCTCATGTTACCACCCAATGCATGGAATTCAATCTGAAAGTCAACATCTTTTTTATTGCTTCCAGTGGATGCAAAATTTAGTGTCCAATGGGTTTTTTTTTTCCTTCAGCAATTTTTCACAGCACATGCATTTGAATGACTTACTGTGCTTGAAAAACTACCAGGAGCTGTTTTGTTTTTGTTTTTTCCCACTGGGAATTAAATTGTGCTCCTCTGCCCATTTTTCCTACTGTAAAAACCTCAAACCTTATTTAGTCCTTGGTCTTGTCTTATCTTCAGAACAGCCTTATGTCTATCTTATGCATACCTAAATTCTGTCACTTTATTAACCTCTACCACTTCTGTTGGAAGCTATTCAACTTACCTACCACCCTCTCTGTGAATTAAAACTTTCTTACATTACATCTAAATCTCTGTCCCTCTAGTTTTAGAATTAGAATATGGCCTCATGTCCATTTTAATTCCTTTGAAATGTACTTCCCTCTTGTAATTTGTTTAATCCCTTCATACATTTGAATGTTCCTGTCATATCCCCCCTCTCTCTCTTATCTCCTCCAAGCTATACATGATACTTTAATCTTTCCTGATGTTTCTTTTCCTGCAAACCATTCACTATTTTAGTAGCCCTTCTCTGAATTATCTGTAGAGTATCTATAAACCTCTGTAGATGGGATCTTCAGTACTATACACAATACTCTAGATGAAGTCTAAGCAGGGATCTGTAGAGTAGCATGACTACTTCCCTTTTTACTAATTTACTAATGACCCTATCCATACAACCCAGCACCTTGCTTGCACCCTCACTGCTATATTACATTGCAGAGATAATTACTCCCAAATCCTTTTCCTCTGTTGTCTCTGACAGTATAGTACACTCATACTATATTATTATACTTAATTCTCTATTATTATATTATTTTAAATTTATCAGCATTAAACTGCAACTGACACTCTTGTCCATTCTTCTAATTTACCTAAATCATGTGTCATTTGGCTTATTCCCCCAGAATGTCTACCCTGTTGCAGACTTTTGTATATCCGGAAAAAGCCATACCTTACCTTGAAGACCTTTTGCAATATCAGTAATAAAAATATTAAGATGAATGGGCCCAAGTACAGATCCCTAAGGTACCCTACTAGTAACACAACCTTCTTTTGAATATTCTCAATTGACTACCACCCTCTGTCTCCTGTCACTCAGCCACTGCCTTATCTATTCAATAATTTTCATATAGGTTTAATAGACCCATAAGAATCACTTTTTCTCAGACTTCCACCTCAGTGCAAGCATCCATCTTAACAGAATTTTCATGATTAACATTTGGTAGTTAATGCAAATTAGCTATTATTGGGCAACAGGGAGAAGCAGATTGGGCGGAGGGAGCAGTGTGGAACATTAGGATCTGGGTGGCATGCCAGCATGTAATGCCTAATTTACATAAATTGACAAATAAATAAAACGAAATCTCTCATAAAATATTAATTCCAATACAAAATGGCTAACATAACTTAAAGGAGTTTTTGAAAGGTCTTTCATTATCACTTAAGTTGTTGTAAGAGTTTAGTTCTTCTTTAATACCAGTTTGTTATTTTATAAGAATGCACACTTCTGCAGCTTGGCAGAGAATAGAGAAAAAAGATAGATGTTAGTGGAGGAAGCTATTATGTTGATTATGCTAATGGCTTTTAATACACGCAGTCCAAATACAAACTACAGCAGAAAGCAATAAGCATCTACTGTACTGTAGCTCAGATTGTCTTAGCCTGGGGTTAATGACTCACATTAGCATTGATGTGTCACAGAACAAAGGAAAATGCACTATCATGATTAGGATTCAAATTTGCACATAACATTATTGCTTATGACACACTCAACAGAAATTACAGTAAGATAAATGCAAAGAAATGTTGATATTTAATTATTTGTTCAAATTTATCTGCATCACTAAATGATTTAGACATCTTCTTACCAACAACAAAAGACCAAGAAAGTAATCATGCCAGCCAGGCTATTTTATCGAAGCACTGAAAATACTAAACACTGAGTTTTTTTAAAATGAAATCATGGTTTCAGCAAGTTACATTCATTGTGATATCATGGTACATTTACATCAAAAGCAGAAGGGGAATTATTTTAGAAGAAAGCAATTACAGCCTTTCGGAGGGGGGGTCATAAAACTCAACTGCTCAGCATGTATTAAACCTGGAATTAGGTACCTTTCAATCACAACTTTGCAGGTTGCAGTCTCCATATTATTATTATTTATTTATATAGCACCAGCTTATTCCAAATAGACTTGTTGTGTCAGACTTCCAAGCCCAAAGCAAATGGTCAGTGGGAACTGCATCAAGCAAGGCAAGAAAATGCACCATAGAACTTCATTCTGTTCCCCGTCTGTCCACGGAGATTCCCAGTGCAGTCCTAGCTTCATCACTAAATCTCCAAGGGTAACAGCCGATTAGGCACTAACCCAGTGAAAGCTGCACTTAAAATACACTCCATTTTCTATGTTGTTCTATGAATCCAATTCACCACAATCTTTCCAATTTACAGGAACCAAAGAAAAACAGGAATTAGAGGGTTTACCTCTCTGTAGAATTTATCACCTTTTCACGACTTAGAGTATCTCCTGCCTAGTATAATAAAGTAGGACTCAATTTTAGTTTATGGAGAAAAACATATTCAAATTCAAACTGCCAATGTGCATTTTTTTCTCAGTGGTGTTAGTGGTGTTAGTGGTGTTAGTAGAACTTTGCGCTCTCTTTTCCTTATATATTTTTCTGATGTAGCATACAATGGAAAAAGGATACAAATTCACTATTTGCATAAGGTTTTTCCAACTGTGTGAGTCAGAGGGCATTTGAGCAATACAATGTAAACCTGAAGTGTACTGCACTTAGATGAGATAAACTCTCAATCCCTGTGTTATCCTTTGGCACTTCTTTTCAAATTAGAGGGATCTTAGGAAGGGGTAGGCAACAGCTGGCTCTCCAGCTTTTAGAGACTACAAGTCCTGTTATCCAACCATCCAATGGCTAATTGGGGTTGTAGCTGTGATAGATAACACCAACAACCAGGAGGTTATGCACAAAGGCAGTGATTCTCAGCTCCAGTCCTAGGGGCATACCAACATGTTTAGATTTAAGGATATCGCTGAATAAGCACAGGTGGATGAATCACAATGACTGAACTCATTATCATTGTAACGGTTTTCTGACACTCAGACCAGGGTATGAAGTAAAAACACAGTTTTATTGAAACAGAAAATAAAACAATGCCCCTAAGGGCCAGCACAGGAATAGCAGTAATGGCAATACTGACAAAGTGAATGCACACAATGGTAGTAATAGGTGTTAAGTATGGATAGGGAATATTCCCCCAAAGGGTTAACAGGTGCAATAGGAGAGATATAAACAAGATTGGCCAACGCCTGGGATAAATAGCAGTCTTTGGAACACAGTCTCTCAATAGCTGGATAGAAATAAGTGACTGCACTGAATACACTCTCAAGTTGATATAGGAATGCGCCCCAATGTCCAGAGCTGAGCCGATACAACCACCGTGGGCTTCAGAGGAATGCTATTGCCAACGCTGAAGTAATCAGAACCAGAATCGCCCTGAACTGGAAATAGTAGTAACCCTGCGTGTGCCAATTGGATTGTGCCCTGACACCCCTCTACTCAGAGTAGAGGCTCAAATCAGTAATCATATGCTTGGCAAGATATATCGGAGGCACTAGACCGGAGACTACAGGCACTGCAAGGGTTAAGTGGTTCTGTACAAGAGCGAGCACCTTAGCAACCAGCAGAAGGCAAAGCAACCTCAGGCTACAGCTAGTGACTAATGGGAGCAACAGTGAGTCGCTTAAACAGTTCAGAATGTCGCCAGAGCGACCGGAATGATACAGGAACACCGGAGCAGCAGACAGGACCGAAACGGCAACCGGAACAGCAGGCAGGACCGGAACGGCAACTGGAACAGCAGGCAGGACCAAAACGGCAACTGGAACAGCAGGCAGGACCGGAACAGGATCAGCACTGCGGCACACCACAGCCGAGGAACAGATCAATCACAGAGCAGGAACACCAGCCAGAACCGCGTCGAATCACGGAGCAGGGTCGTCAGCCAGAACCGGGTCGAATCACAGAGCAGGGTCGTCAGCCAGAACCGGGTTGAATCACGGAGCAGGGTCGTCAGCCAGAACCGGGTCGAATCACGGAGCAGGGTCGTCAGCCAGAACCGGGTCAAATCACGGAGCAGGAACAGGAGAAGAGTCAGACAAGCCGGGTCGGTACACAGGAGACACTGGAATACAGCAACAAGGCGCAGCAGCAGGAACACCACGAAAGGGCAACTGACAAGTGCCCAAGCTCCAGCATATAAAGGCACATCCTGGGCGGGCCAATCTGTCTCCACCAATGCACAGGCAAATCAGGCCAGATTGACAGAAAATCACGGGGACCGTGATAGTACCCCCCTCTCAAAGACCCCCTCCCCTGCTGGGGGGTCTGGGTTTCTGAGGAAATTTAGAGTGAAAGTTGCGCAACAGTCGTGGAGCATGGAGGTCCTTGTGGTCTACCCAAGAGCGCTCCTCAGGCCCATACCCTTTCCAGTGGACCAAATATTGCAACTTGCCTCTAAATCTCCTGGAGTCAATGATGCTCTGAACTTCGTATTCCTCTTGGCCCTTTCATACTGTAACGGTTTTCTGACACTCAGACCAGGGTATGAAGTAAAAACACAGTTTTATTGAAACAGAAAATAAAACAATGCCCTTAAGGGCCAGCACAGGAATAGCAGTAATGGCAATACTGACAAAGTGAATGCACACAATGGTAATAATAGGTGCTAAGTATGGATAGGGAATATTCCCCCAAAGGGTTAACAGGTGCAATAGGAGAGATATAAACAAGATTGGCCAACGCCCGGGATAAATAGCAGTCTCTGGAACACAGTCTCTCAATAGCTGGATAGAAATAAGTGACTGCACTGAATACACTCTCAAGTTGGTATAGGAATGCGCCCCAATGCCCAGAGCTGAGCCGATACCACCACTGTGGGCTTCAGAGGAATGCTATTGCCAACACTGAAGTAATCAGAACCAGAATCGCCCTGAACTGGAAATAGTAGTAACCCTGCGTGTGCCGATTGGATTGTGCCCTGACACCCCTTGGGTGCTTATTCTGTCGGTTACTTCATAAGCTGTAATAGAGCCGGCGCATTGGGAAGTGCAATGGGTAATGTACCTTCTAGCGTATGTGGGCCGGAGCCCGAACACCCCTCTGGTGCCGCTCTTAATGTTCACAGTGGGAGCGAACAGACTACCAGACTTCGAACACGGAGCTGACAAGGCTCTGAGGGTGGATGCGAGGCAGCAACGGAGGTACTCAGAGTAGAGGCTCAAATCAGTAATCGTATGCTTGGCAAGATATATCGGAGGCACTAGACCGGAGACTACAGGCACTGCAAGGGTTAAGTGGTTCTGTACAAGAGCGAGCACCTTAGCAACCAGCAGAAGGCAAAGCAACCTCAGGCTACAGCTAGTGACTAATGAGAGGAACAGTGAGTCGCTTAAACAGTTCAGAATGTCGCCAGAGCGACTGGAATGATACAGGAACACCGGAGCAGCAGGCAGGACCAAAACGGCAACCGGAACAGCAGGCAGGACCGGAACGGCAACCGGAACAGCAGGCAGGACCGGAACGGCAACCGGAACAGGATCAGCACTGCGGCACACCACAGCCGAGGAACAGATCAATCATGGAGCAGGAACACCAGCCAGAACCGGGTCGAATCACTGAGCAGGGTCACCAGCCAGAACCGGGTCGAATCACGGAGCAGGGTCGTCAGCCAGAACCGGGTCGAATCACAGAGCAGGGTCGTCAGCCAGAACCGGGTTGAATCACGGAGCAGGGTCGTCAGCCAGAACCGGGTCGAATCACGGAGCAGGGTCGTCAGCCAGAACCGGGTCAAATCACGGAGCAGGAACAGGAGAAGAGTCAGACAAGCCGGGTCGGTACACAGGAGACACTGGAATACAGCAACAAGGTGCAGCAATAGGAACACCACGAAAGGGCAACTGACAAGTGCCCAAGCTCCAGCATATAAAGGCACATCCTGGGCGGGCCAATCTGTCTCCACCAATGCACAGGCAAATCAGGCCAGATTGACAGAAAATCACGGGGACCGTGATAGTACCCCCCTCTCAAAGACCCCCTCCCCTGCTGGGGGGTCTGGGTTTCTGAGGAAATTTAGAGTGAAAGTTGCGCAACAGTCGTGGAGCATGGAGGTCCTTGTGGTCTACCCAAGAGCGCTCCTCAGGCCCATACCCTTTCCAGTGGACCAAATATTGCAACTTGCCTCTAAATCTCCTGGAGTCAATGATGCTCTGAACTTCGTATTCCTCTTGGCCCTTTCATACTGTAACGGTTTTCTGACACTCAGACCAGGGTATGAAGTAAAAACACAGTTTTATTGAAACAGAAAATAAAACAATGCCCTTAAGGGCCAGCACAGGAATAGCAGTAATGGCAATACTGACAAAGTGAATGCACACAATGGTAGTAATAGGTGCTAAGTATGGATAGGGAATATTCCCCCAAAGGGTTAACAGGTGCAATAGGAGAGATATAAACAAGATTGGCCAACGCCCGGGATAAATAGCAGTCTCTGGAACACAGTCTCTCAATAGCTGGATAGAAATAAGTGACTGCACTGAATACACTCTCAAGTTGGTATAGGAATGCGCCCCAATGCCCAGAGCTGAGCCGATACCACCACTGTGGGCTTCAGAGGAATGCTATTGCCAACACTGAAGTAATCAGAACCAGAATCGCCCTGAACTGGAAATAGTAGTAACCCTGCGTGTGCCGATTGGATTGTGCCCTGACACCCCTTGGGTGCTTATTCTGACGGTTACTGCATAAGCTGTAACAGAGCCGGCGCATTGGGAAGTGCAATGGGTAATGTACCTTCTAGCGTATGTGGGCCGGAGCCCGAACACCCCTCTGGTGCCGCTCTTAATGTTCACAGTGGGAGCGAACAGACTACCAGACTTCGAACACGGAGCTGACAAGGCTCTGAGGGTGGATGCGAGGCAGCAACGGAGGTACTCAGAGTAGAGGCTCAAATCAGTAATCGTATGCTTGGCAAGATATATCGGAGGCACTAGACCGGAGTCTACAGGCACTGCAAGGGTTAAGTGGTTCTGTACAAGAGCGAGCACCTTAGCAACCAGCAGAAGGCAAAGCAACCTCAGGCTACAGCTAGTGACTAATGAGAGGAACAGTGAGTCGCTTAAACAGTTCAGAATGTCGCCAGAGCGACTGGAATGATACAGGAACACCGGAGCAGCAGGCAGGACCGAAACGGCAACCGGAACAGCAGGCAGGACCGGAACAGCAACCGGAACAGCAGGCAGGACCGGAACGGCAACCGGAACAGGATCAGCACTGCGGCACACCACAGCCGAGGAACAGATCAATCACGGAGCAGGAACACCAGCCAGAACCGGGTCGAATCACTGAGCAGGGTCACCAGCCAGAACCGGGTCGAATCACGGAGCAGGGTCGTCAGCCAGAACCGGGTCGAATCACAGAGCAGGGTCGTCAGCCAGAACCGGGTCGAATCACGGAGCAGGGTCGTCAGCCAGAACCGGGTCGAATCACGGAGCATGGTCGTCAGCCAGAACCGGGTCAAATCATGGAGCAGGAACAGGAGAAGAGTCAGACAAGCCGGGTCGGTACACAGGAGACACTGGAATACAGCAACAAGGCGCAGCAATAGGAACACCACGAAAGGGCAACTGACAAGTGCCCAAGCTCCAGCATATAAAGGCACATCCTGGGCGGGCCAATCTGTCTCCACCAATGCACAGGCAAATCAGGCCAGATTGACAGAAAATCACGGGGACCGTGATAGTACCCCCCTCTCAAAGACCCCCTCCCCTGCTGGGGGGTCTGGGTTTCTGAGGAAATTTAGAGTGAAAGTTGCGCAACAGTCGTGGAGCATGGAGGTCCTTGTGGTCTACCCAAGAGCGCTCCTCAGGCCCATACCCTTTCCAGTGGACCAAATATTGCAACTTGCCTCTAAATCTCCTGGAGTCAATGATGCTCTGAACTTCGTATTCCTCTTGGCCCTTTCATACTGTAACGGTTTTCTGACACTCAGACCAGGGTATGAAGTAAAAACACAGTTTTATTGAAACAGAAAATAAAACAATGCCCTTAAGGGCCAGCACAGGAATAGCAGTAATGGCAATACTGACAAAGTGAATGCACACAATGGTAGTAATAGGTGCTAAGTATGGATAGGGAATATTCCCCCAAAGGGTTAACAGGTGCAATAGGAGAGATATAAACAAGATTGGCCAACGCCCGGGATAAATAGCAGTCTCTGGAACACAGTCTCTCAATAGCTGGATAGAAATAAGTGACTGCACTGAATACACTCTCAAGTTGGTATAGGAATGCGCCCCAATGCCCAGAGCTGAGCCGATACCACCACTGTGGGCTTCAGAGGAATGCTATTGCCAACACTGAAGTAATCAGAACCAGAATCGCCCTGAACTGGAAATAGTAGTAACCCTGCGTGTGCCGATTGGATTGTGCCCTGACACCCCTTGGGTGCTTATTCTGACGGTTACTGCATAAGCTGTAACAGAGCCGGCGCATTGGGAAGTGCAATGGGTAATGTACCTTCTAGCATATGTGGGCCGGAGCCCGAACACCCCTCTGGTGCCGCTCTTAATGTTCACAGTGGGAGCGAACAGACTACCAGACTTCGAACACGGAGCTGACAAGGCTCTGAGGGTGGATGCGAGGCAGCAACGGAGGTACTCAGAGTAGAGGCTCAAATCAGTAATCGTATGCTTGGCAAGATATATCGGAGGCACTAGACCGGAGACTACAGGCACTGCAAGGGTTAAGTGGTTCTGTACAAGAGCGAGCACCTTAGCAACCAGCAGAAGGCAAAGCAACCTCAGGCTACAGCTAGTGACTAATGAGAGGAACAGTGAGTCGCTTAAACAGTTCAGAATGTCGCCAGAGCGACCGGAATGATACAGGAACACCGGAGCAGCAGGCAGGACCGAAACGGCAACCGGAACAGCAGACGGGACCGGAACGGCAACCGGAACAGCAGGCAGGACCGGAACGGCAACCGGAACAGGATCAGCACTGCGGCACACCACAGCCGAGGAACAGATCAATCACGAAGCAGGAACACCAGCCAGAACCGGGTCGAATCACTGAGCAGGGTCACCAGCCAGAACCGGGTCGAATCACGGAGCAGGGTCGTCAGCCAGAACCGGGTCGAATCACAGAGCAGGGTCGTCAGCCAGAACCGGGTTGAATCACGGAGCAGGGTCGTCAGCCAGAACCGGGTTGAATCACGGAGCAGGGTCGTCAGCCAGAACCGGGTCAAATCACGGAGCAGGAACAGGAGAAGAGTCAGACAAGCCGGGTCGGTACACAGGAGACACTGGAATACAGCAACAAGGCGCAGCAATAGGAACACCACGAAAGGGCAACTGACAAGTACCCAAGCTCCAGCATATAAAGGCACATCCTGGGCGGGCCAATCTGTCTCCACCAATGCACAGGCAAATCAGGCCAGATTGACAGAAAATCACGGGGACCATGATAATCATGCAGGTTTAGTTTGGAAACTTACACTGTCTGTGTGTTCCAAGGACTATCGTTGAGGAACACTGCACTGAAGAATGATAAAGAGGTAGTAGGGTGGAGATCAATCCTCCAGTGTTATAAACTGTCCAAGTCCTATGTTTTTCTAAGGAGCCTATGCACTATGGTCTTTCAAGTTACAGAATTCTTAGTGCTTAGGCTCATAGAATAATGTAGTAATTTTAGTCTAATTTGAGAAATTATCTCCACTTTATCATCTCTTTATTAGAGGTGGGAGAAAATTGAGAAAAATTTCCCACATGACTTTTTGTGAAAAACTGACAATTTTTCTACTTATTTTGTGTTATTTTTTTGCCTAATCCAGCAAATTTGCCTATGTCAGCACATTTTTCTTCTATTCTAACTCATTTTTCTCCTATTCCAACACATTTTTTGCCTATGTTTCCTATGGTGCAACATCTCCCAGCACAATATTACTTCTTCTGAGGGTTGTAATGGAGAAATAAGTAGCTGAAAGTCAAAGTTGTGAATCCTACAGCAATATATACCTTGAAAAATGTGTTAGCACGCAGAGTGCATTTGTCCTTTGCCTACAACTATAACTTCCTCCTTAACCCCTTAAGGACCATTGACGTGGCAGGACACTGGTCCGGCACTTAAGGACCAGTGACAGTCCTGGCACTTCACGTACTTTTACTCACCTCGCTCCTGTAGGAGAATGGTGAGTAATACCGGGGACTGACGTTGATAGCTTCAAGACTGGAGCAATCTCTTTCAGTCCCCCGTTCCAATGTTTCCTATCTGGTCCTTAAAGAACTGCACACCCCAGGACCGCTGGTCCTTAAGGGGTTAAGCTACAGCCTAGTGTAAAAACTACAATGTGGCAGATGTGTATGGTAGTGGTGGTGGGGAACTGGCACGGTGTGAATGGTGGGACCTTGACAAACTGCATCTACCTTGAAAGGAAAGGGATCATCATTGTTTATTGCACACGCTGCTGAAACCATTGCTGCAGTCCTGCATTGCTACACCTTTCCCCTTCCCCCTTGTGCATTTGCTGGACATTACTCAACTACTGTTTGTGTTTTTACTCTCTAAAGTATACAACTGATGGAGTGTGATGTCTTACCAATGTCATCTGCTGTCTATCAAGTCTGCCTCAGTCACAGAGCTCACATTAGGCTCACAGTCAGCTGTCTGTCACCCAATATATTTATTTATTTTTTTTTTTTATTTTTTATTTATATTTAATTTTTATTTATTTATTTTTTAATTGCCCACCCTATCGTATCACAGTCAGTCCAAAAAAAAAAAAAAAAAAAAGTACAAATTATATCTAAAAAACAAAATCATCAACTTCTTTCCCCAGACTTCCCCAGCACTGAGACAATAAAAGCAAAATAAGCAAGCAAACTGGACCCATCTGCCTGTGTCTTGCCAGTCAGACACACTGAATTTTGGGGTATTTGGGGTCAACCTCCTTCCTCCCTTCGTCTCCCCCAGAGTGCCCCCAGACTCACCTAATACAGAAAACAAATGCCCTACCTAAAAGACTCCCTAAACTAAGCTTCAATTCCCCTTTATTTGCCTGTCTCCTCTAGCTCAAAAACGTGCTGCTTTCTCCTCTCACAAACACAGAATGGCTGCTGTGAGAGCCTGACACCCTTTTATATGGCTGGAGAAAACTAGAGAAAAGTCATGTGGTGGGGATAAATGTTCTTCCCATTGATTTCAATGCAACGAGCTAGGCGAAAAAAGCAGGAAAACTGCACTTTTCACAAGAACTTATTAGCCAGGCGTGAAGTGCCATTTTTCACCAATTTTGGTTTGAGGCAAAAGTTTTTACCCATCCCTACTTCTTATCACACTTTAGTGCTGCTCCTCATGACTGCCAAACATTGCTTACATCTGCCTTAATGCATAGGCTTCATAGAATACCATGGGGACACAGTAAACAGTTTACTTCATTGTTAATCTAACTTTTAGAGCATCTTTCGCTGGGGTCCAAACTTGCAGTCACATCTTTCATTCTGTTCATAATTTATAAGTAGTTTAAAATCTGCATTTAACTCAGAAATCCACATGGGCAGATTATTTTCTGATTATACTTTTAAATTTAGATTAGCATAGAACACAATAACACATACATGAAAAATGTCATATACATTTAAAACTGTATGATCAATATTTCATTTGAATATGCCAGATGAAGGTAATGAGTAAACCACGTCCACAAAAACACTAACCATACTTAATGCGTTAGACTCATTATAGGGCACTGGTGAAAACAGGATGCCTTGCTCAATTAAATGAAATCATTAAACATTATTGCAATGTGGTATATGAAGAGGTATGTCATAATTAGGCTTCTAGAGTTCCTAATAGGTATTCACTGATAATTACATGAATGTTACTTTCCTTTCAGTATTACATATTTAGACATTTGAAACTTGAAGGATACTAAGGTTATTACACATAATGGGAAAAGGGAGTAATTATGAAGTATACCAACTACAGAAAAGGTGGAAATAAAAAATGTTCATTTATTTATGTAGGTGTGAAGAAAATATGTTAAAAGTCAAGGGGGGGGGAAGAGTCATTATGTGTGGTTCTAAAGCTATCAGTACAGCAGAACGAGGCTGAGGGTTCAGCGTGTGTTGTTCTATGGCTACAATGGGCCAAGGCTGTGGGGTATTACTACCATGGGACAAGCCTGGAAGGGCAGTAGGTATAGTTCCATGGCCACCAGTGCAGTGGAACAAGGCTAGAACTCAGAGGTAAGTATGGCTCTTTGGCTACCAGTGCAGTGAGACAAGGATGGGGGATCTGTATGTGTGGTTCTATGGTTATGATGAGACAATATGGGGGGTCAGTATGTGTGTACTTCTATGGCTACCAGTGCGGTATGTGTGCAGTAGAAAAAAGTAGAAAAACTGTTATTTTCAAGGTAGTTGTTGTGGAAAGTAAAAAGGTGATTTTTTTTTATTATTTGAGATATGTGCAGAATTTTTAAATATTTTAGTGATGTTTATTTTCTTGTCCATGGTGGTATCCAGTAATTTTGAGCAAGGGAATATACGATTTTAGACATTGTATACGATCCTGTTAACCCTGTGAATACCAACCAGGTACACAAAGCACTGCAAAGCAATCAATTGCACAACCCTCTGCCACTCAAAGTGTTAAAATGGCATTGACCATATGATTCAGTGAGGCTAATGAGCTAAGAAGAACTGGAGCAATTACTGAGAAGCCAATTTCATAATAGAGGACAAATAAAAAATCCTCGATTTCTATTGATTTAAATGGGGCCTGTAGCACTTTGAATGCTAAGGAGGTCTTCAATGTATGAATACTCTCTAAGGTCCAAAGCAAGATTTGATGATCTTCTCTTTATTCCATGTCAGGTCTTGCCTCATTGTAGCCATTAACAATTATTTACTGAAATGTCAAAGCCATAGTACATCTGTTCTTAGTATCAGACTGTTCATGGCTAATGGGCATCCCTGGAACAGCAGTTTAGTATATGAAAGATGTAAGGCAGGTGGTAATTAGCAAATTAATTATGCATACAATTGATCATGCATGCATGCAGAATAATGAATTTATTAGGAGTGATTTGCATAGAGTTGTCTCACAGTCATGCACAGGATGTATGGTGGAGATAAGACATTGAGATTGAAGAGATTTATCATAGTGCTCTAAGGGTGAAGATAATTATTTCATTAGGTCGAAGTTTTTTTTTTAACTTTGGCACTAGGGGTGGCCAGAAAGTCAGAAAAATTTCCGCATGACAGAGGGCAGTGTGTTTTTATGGCTACCAGTGCAGTAGGACAAGACTGAGAGTTCAGCGTGTTTTGTTCTATGGCTACAATGGGCCAAGGCTGTGGTGTATTACTACCATGGGACAAGCCTGGAAGAGCAGTAGGTATAGTTCCATGGCCACCAGTGCAGTGGAACAAGGCTAGAACTCAGAGGTAAGTATGGTTCTTTGGTATGGTGGAGATAAGACATTGAGATTGAAGAGATTTATCTTACTGCTCTAAGGGTGAAGATAATTTTTTCATTAGGTCGAAGTTTTTTTTAACTTTGGCACTAGGGGTGGCCAGAAAGTCAGAAAAATTTCCGCATGACAGAGGGCAGTGTGTTTTTATGGCTACCAGTGCAGTAGGACAAGGCTGAGAGTTCAGTGTGTGTTGTTCTATGGCTACAAAGAAAAAACAATGAAAAAAACAAAGTTTTTTGTGAAAGTTTTTTACTTTTTTCTCACTACCAATACATTTTTTGCCTATGCTTCCTATAACTGTAACATTTCCCACCACAATATACTTTTTCTGAGCCCTGAAGTGGAAAATAGCTGAAAGTCAAAGTTATGAGTCCTGTAACAACATATGCCTTGAAAAGGTTGTTAGCAGGTTGATTGCCTTTGTCCACAACACTAACTTCCTGCTTATTTAACATTTGCACAACCATCCTTGAAAAATAACTGTGGCTTGGGATATTCCAGTAGGGTGCAACCCATGACATCAGTTCTTTAAAACCTTTGTTTTCAACAACAGAAACATGCAGCATGTCAACTGCCAACAGTTTGGCAAGTTTACTATTCCATAGGTGTACTTTAGCATTATATTTGTGCAAATTTTGACTTCTTTCTAAGAACTTAGTAAGTGTAGGATGGCAGTACATAGTAGAAGAACTGTGTAACATTATTACTTTAACTCCATCACTTGTGGAGGTGGTGGGGGTGGTGGCAGTATCTGTAGGCATTCTATAACTCTTGTCATCTCCTACAGCAAACCCAGAGTCATCATACTCCTCTGCAGCATTAGCCATAGGTGTTATTTGGAATTAACTAACTGTTGGCATTGGCATACTCTCTGACACATCAATACATCACTACTTCTCTTATCTGCCCCAAGGCTGGGAACTTTTTGGAGTGCTTCTGTTGCTGCTGGTTGTGGCACCTCTGACCTGTTGATTGTGTGTCTCCCATTCAGACCTGTGGTTGTGCTTTTTGCACAGACAAGAGATAGCAACATGCTTAGGTTTTGCATCGTGAGTTAAGTATCACCATACTGTGTACTTCATAGACTGTGGGGTTCCTGTGGAGCTAATACTACTCCTGGGGCTACATGTTGATGTAATTCTACTGCTGATACTACTAGGTGTCAAAGGTGCAGCACTTCTAGTATCAGCAGAAGCACTTATCATAGCCAAGGCTGTGGATATTAATAACCTGTGTTGTTTTTGTTGTTGCTGCTGGTTACTCAACACAAGTGTGTGTGGCTGAGTGGGGCTTGGATATTGAAGCAGTAATGATGTTCATGATGACCAACAAGATGACTGTGCATTTTTAGGCATCTTTGCTTGTCCAGGGTTAGACCTTTCAATTGTATTCTCAAACAGTTTATACACAGGCACAATACTCCTTTTAATTGATGGAAGATTGAGCCTTTGCCTTTCAGCTAACATTCTGACCATGTCATCTCCCTCACTCTCAACTTCATCTGTATTTGAACAAGAGGAGGATGCTGGATGGATATATTCCAGATTTACATCATCAACAGACATCATTAGGTTATCCTCAGCATCTCCCTGTCACACTGGTACGACCAGGAGGGGTGGAGCCCACAGGAGAAGGAGTGCTAGGGAGCGAAGAGGGGGAGCAATGTTCAGCGTACATTGGCTGTCTGTACGAGTACCGTGCTGCGGCCTAGGCCGGGTAAAGGTGCCATCCGCAAGGCCGGGTGACAAACCCCAGAGAAGCTGGAAGTGAGCCCTGGATGGCAGCCTACAGACAGCACCAACTCTCCTGTGGGGGAGAGTGAATGCTTGAGAGCGAGGAGTAGGGATCGGAGATTGAGAGCGGAGGCCAGAGGGCTGCAACTCTCCTAGGAGGATAGGCAGACAGAATATAACTTACTCTCCTAGGCTGGAGAGAACTGATCTGTCCAGAGGGAATGGCAGTGAAGTCCTGGATCTGGAAAAGCTGGAAATGGTGGTTGGATAGCTGTGATGTCAATGAGTGCTCCAGAGGTTGACGTGTAAACACAGCAGTAGGCAGTACAGGAACAAGGTCTGGAGATATAAGGATGGTTCAGGAACAGACCGGGTCATACACCAACGGGATCCAACAGATACAGAATAAGTAGGCAGAGACTTGTCAGAGGCAGGAACAAGGATAAAGTAACACCACACAATGACTAGAAGGCTAGGAACACTATAAGAGTGCACCCGCGCCTGTCCGGAGCATCAAGAAATAGGCGCCGCTAGAAGATGTCACCGTGCACGTGAAGCAGCATTGGAAGAACCCGGAACAGTGGCAAGCCCCGCAAAAGCGAAACAGAAGCCGGAACGGAAGTGGGAATGACACTCCTGCCACTACTTGCACACTACCCTTATATTCCTCTATGCTTTTAGTGGTATTAAATTATTTCTTTATACTTTTACAAAGTTGCCTACTATTTTGAAGACAGGTGTTTTGGTACTTGTTTGTCTCACTGTCACATGCAGCAGTTAGTTCAGCTGCTAAACCTTCCTCCATTATGTCATCATGAACGCTAGAATGCAACTCGTTCTTGGTTTCAGTGTCCTTCTTAAATGTTTATTTTTATAGTACTGGTGCTGGTAGAACTTTTGGTGGGATCTTGACAAACTGCATCCTTCCTGGGAGGAGAGGAATCATCATTATTTATTTCACACGCTGCAGCAACCATGGCTGCAGTCAGTTTTTGAACTACTACTTTGAACTACTACTTTACTCCCACATCCCTGCACTGCTACACCTTTCCCCCTCCCCTTGCCCCTTGTGCATTTGCTTTGCTCCCTTACAAGACCCCCAAACTCCCCCAACAGAGATAATAACAACCAGATCAGAAAGGACATTGGATCACAGCGGCTTGTGTCTTGCCAGTCAGTCACACCAAATTATGGGCTACTCGGGGTCAACCACCTTTCTCCCTTCTGTTTAGAATGCACCCAGGCTCCCCTAATACAGAGAACAAATGTCCTGCATCCTAATCTAAGCTTCAGCTCCACTTTATTTGCCTATCTTCTGTAACTCAAAAATTAGCTGTTCTCTTTTCCTCTCACAAACACAGAATGAAATGGTGTGAGACACTGACAACCTTTTATATCCCTGCAGGAACATAAGAGAAAATTGCCATGTGGTGGGAAGAAATTCAATCTTACCACTGATTTTCACAGGAAAAGTGCTATTTTTCACGTATTTCAGTAGTAACCCTGCGTGTGCCGATTGGATTGTGCCCTGACACCCCTTGGGTGCTTATTCTGACGGTTACTGCATAAGCTGTAACAGAGCCGGCGCATTGGGAAGTGCAATGGGTAATGTACCTTCTAGCGTATGTGGGCCAGAGCCCGAACACCCCTCTGGTGCTGCTCTTAATGTTCACAGTGGGAGCGAACAGACTACCAGACTTCGAACATGGAGCTGACAAGGCTCTGAGGGTGGATGCGAGGCAGCAACAGAGGTACTCAGAGTAGAGGCTCAAATCAGTAATCGTATGCTTGGCAAGATATATCAGAGGCACTAGACCGGAGACTACAGGCACTGCAAGGGTTAAGTGGTTCTGTACAAGAGCGAGCACCTTAGCAACCAGCAGAAGGCAAAGCAACCTCAGGCTACAGCTAGTGACTAATGAGAGGAACAGTGAGTCGCTTAAACAGTTCAGAATGTCGCCAGAGCGACCGGAATGATACAGGAACACCGGAGCAGCAGGCAGGACCGAAACGGCAACCGGAACAGCAGGCAGGACCGGAACGGCAACCGGAACAGCAGGCTGGACCGGAACGGCAACCGGAACAGGATCAGCACTGCGGCACACCACAGCCGAGGAACAGATCAATCACGGAGCAGGAACACCAGCCAGAACCGGGTCAAATCACTGAGCAGGGTCACCAGCCAGAACCGGGTCGAATCACGGAGCAGGGTCGTCAGCCAGAACCGGGTCGAATCACAGAGCAGGGTCGTCAGCCAGAACCGGGTTGAATCACGGAGCAGGGTCGTCAGCCAGAACCGGGCCAAATCACGGAGCAGGAACATGAGAAGAGTCAGACAAGCCGGGTCGGTACACAGGAGACACTGGAATACAGCAACAAGGCGCAGCAATAGGAACACCACGAAAGGGCAACTGAGAAGTGCCCAAGCTCCAGCATATAAAGGCACATCCTGGGCGGGCCAATCAGTCTCCACCAATGCACAGGCAAATCAGGCCAGATTGACAGAAAATCACGGGGACCGTGATAATCATGCAGGTTTAGTTTGGAAACTTACACTGTCTGTGTGTTCCAAGGACTATCGTTGAGGAACACTGCACTGAAGAATGCTAAAGAGGTAGTAGGGTGGAGATCAATCCTCCAGTGTTATAAACTGTCCAAGTCCTATGTTTTTCTAAGGAGCCTATGTACTATGGTCTTTCAAGTTACAGAATTCTTAGTGCTTAGGCTCATAGAATAATGTAGTAATTTTAGTCTAATTTGAGAAATTATCTCCACTTTATCATCTCTTTATTAGGGGTGGGAGAAAATTGAGAAAAATTTCCCACATGACTTTTTGTGAAAAACTGACAATTTTTCTATTTATTTTGTGTTATTTTTTGCCTAATCCAGCAAATTTGCCTATGTCAGCACATTTTTCTTCTATTCTAACTCATTTTTCTCCTATTCCAACACATTTTTTGCCTATGTTTCCTATGGTGCAACATCTCCCAGCACAATATTACTTCTTCTGAGGGTTGTAATGGAGAAATAAGTAGCTGAAAGTCAAAGTTGTGAATCCTACAGCAATATATACCTTGAAAAATGTGTTAGCACGCAGAGTGCATTTGTCCTTTGCCTACAACTATAACTTCCTCCTTAACCCCTTAAGGACCATTGACGTGGCAGGACACTGGTCCGGCACTTAAGGACCAGTGACAGTCCTGGCACGTCACGTACTTTTACTCACCTCGCTCCTGTAGGAGAATGGTGAGTAATACCGGGGACTGACGTTGATAGCTTCAAGACTGGAGCAATCTCTTTCAGTCCCCCGTTCCAATGTTTCCTATCTGGTCCTTAAAGAACTGCACACCCCAGGACCGCTGGTCCTTAAGGGGTTAAGCTACAGCCTAGTGTAAAAACTACAATGTGGCAGATGTGTATGGTAGTGGTGGTGGGGAACTGGCACGGTGTGAATGGTGGGACCTTGACAAACTGCATCCACCTTGAAAGGAAAGGGATCATCATTGTTTATTGCACACGCTGCCGAAACCATTGCTGCAGTCCTGCATTGCTACACCTTTCCCCTTCCCCCTTGTGCATTTGCTGGACATTACTCAACTACTGTTTGTGTTTTTACTCTCTAAAGTATACAACTGATGGAGTGTGATGTCTTACCAATGTCATCTGCTGTCTATCAAGTCTGCCTCAGTCACAGAGCTCACATTAGGCTCACAGTCAGCTGTCTGTCACCCAATATATTTATTTATTTTTTTTTAATTTTTTATTTATATTTAATTTTTATTTATTTTTTTTTAAATTGCCCACCCTATCGTATCACAGTCAGTCCAAAAAAAAAAAAAAAAAAGTACAAATTATATCTAAAAAACAAAATCATCAACTTCTTTCCCCAGACTTCCCCAGCACTGAGACAATAAAAGCAAAATAAGCAAGCAAACTGGACCCAGCTGCCGGTGTCTTGCCAGTCAGACACACTGAATTTTGGGGTATTTGGGGTCAACCTCCTTCCTCCCTTCTTCTCCCCCAGAGTGCCCCCAGACTCACCTAATACAGAAAACAAATGTCCTACCTAAATGACTCCCTAAACTAAGCTTCAATTCCCCTTTATTTGCCTGTCTCCTCTAGCTCAAAAACGTGCTGCTTTCTCCTCTCACAAACACAGAATGGCTGCTGTGAGAGCCTGAAAGCCTTTTATATGGCTGGAGAAAACTAGAGAAAACTCATGTGGTGGGGAAAAATGTTCTTCCCATTGATTTCAATGCAACGAGCTAGGCGAAAAAAGCAGGAAAACTGCACTTTTCACAAGAACTTATTAGCCAAGCGTGAAGTGCCATTTTTCACCAATTTTGGTTTGAGGCAAAAGTTTTTACCCATCCCTACTTATCACACTTTAGTGCTGCTCCCCATGACTGCCAAACATTGCTTACATCTGCCTTAATGCATAGGCTTCATAGAATACCATGGGGACACAGTAAACAGTTTACTTCATTGTTAATCTAACTTTTAGAGCATCTCTCGCTGGGGTCCAAACTTGCAGTCACATTTTTCATTCTGTTCATAATTTATAAGTAGTTTAAAATCTGCATTTAACTCAGAAATCCACATGGGCAGGTTATTTTCTGATTATACATTTAAATTTAGATTAGCATAGAACACAATAACACATACATGAAAAATGTCATATACATTTAAAATATTTCATTTGAATATGTCAGATGAAGGTAATGAGTAAACCACGTCCACAAAAACACTAACCATACTTAATGCGTTAGACTCATTATAGGGCACTGGTGAAAACAGGATGCCTTGCTCAATTAAATGAAATCATTAAACATTATTGCAATGTGGTATATGAAGAGGTATGTCATAATTAGGCTTCTAGAGTTCCTAATAGGTATTCACTGATAATTACATGAATGTTACTTCCCTTTCAATATTACATATTTAGACATTTGAAACTTGAAAGGATACTAAGGGCATTACACATAACGGGAAAAGGGAGTAATTATGAAGTATACCAACTACAGAAAAGGTGGAAATAAAAATGTCCATTTATTTATGTAGGTGTGAAGTAAATATGTTAATAGTCAAGTTTTTTCCCAAAAGAGTACTCTAGTACTTAAAAACCACATTAAATTCATGGGATTTGCTAATCCCATGAAATGTTCTGCATGATCTTTGCCAGTTTTCACTGCTTAAAAATCCGGGAGGGGGGGGGGGAGTCATTATGTGTGGTTCTAAAGCTATCAGTACAGCAGAACGAGGCTGAGGGTTCAGCGTGTGTTGTTCTATGGCTACAATGGGCCAAGGCTGTGGGGTATTACTACCATGGGACAAGCCTGGAAGGGCAGTAGGTATAGTTCCATGGCCACCAGTGCAGTGGAACAAGGCTAGAACTCAGAGGTAAGTATGGTTCTTTGGTATGGTGGAGATAAGACATTGAGATTGAAGAGATTTATCTTACTGCTCTAAGGGTGAAGATAATTTTTTCATTAGGTCGAAGTTTTTTTTTAACTTTGGCACAAGGGGTGGCCAGAAAGTCAGAAAAATTTCCGCATGACAGAGGGCAGTGTGTTTTTATGGTTACCAGTGCAGTAGGACAAGGCTGAGAGTTCAGCGTGTGTTGTTCTATGGCTACAATGAAAAAACAATGAAAAAACAAAGATTTTTTGTGAAACTTTTTTACTTTTTTGTCACTACCAATACATTTTTTTGCCTATGCTTCCTATAACTGTAACATTTCCCACCACAATATACTTTTTCTGAGCCCTGAAGTGGAAAATAGCTGAAAGTCAAAGTTATGAGTCCTATAACAACATATGCCTTAAAAAGGTTGTTAGCAGGTTGATTGCCTTTGTCCACAACACTAACTTCCTGCTTATTTAACATTTGCACAACCTTCCTTGAAAAATAACTGTGGCTTGGGATATTCCAGTAGAGTGCAACCCATGACATCAGTTCTTTAAAACCTTTGTTTTCAACAACAGAAACGTGCAGCATGTCAACTTCCAACATTTTGGCAAGTTTACTATTCCATAGGTGTACTTTAGCATTATATTTGTTCAAGTTTTGACTTCTTTCTAAGAACTTAGTAAGTGTAGGATGGCAGTACATAATTGAAGAACTGTGTAACATTATTACTTTAACTCCATCACTTGTGGAGGTGGTGGTGGGGGGTGGCAGTATCTGTAGGCACTCTATAACTCTTGTCATCTCCTACAGCAAACCCAGAGTCATCATACTCCTCTGCAGCATTAGTCATAGGTGTTATTTGGAATTAACTAACTGTTGGCAGTGGCATACTCTCTGGCACATCAATACATCACTACTTCTTTTATCTGCCCCAGAGGGCTGGGAACTTTTTGGAGTGCTTCTGTTGCTGCTGGTTGTGGCACCTCTGACCTGTTGATTGCGTGTCTCCCAGTCAGACCTGTGGTTGTGCTTTTTGCACAGACAAGAGATAGCAACATGCTTAGCTTTTACATTGTGAGTTAAGTATCACCATACTGTGTACTTCATAGACTGTGGGGTTCCTGTGGAGCTAATACTACTCCTGGGGCTACATGTTGATGCAATTCTACTGCTGCTACTACTAGGTGTCAAAGGTGCAGCACTTCTAGTATAAGCAGAAGCACTTATCATAGCCAAGGCTGTGGATATTAATAACCTGTGTTGTTTTTGTTGTTGCTGCTGGTTACTCAACACAAGTGTGTGTGGCTGAGTGGGGCTTGGATATGGAAGCAGTAATGATGTTGATGATGACCAACAAGATGACTGTGCATTTTTAGGCATCTTTGCTTGTCCAGGGTTAGACCTTTCAATTGTATTCTCAAACAGTTTATACACAGGTACAGTGCTCCTTTTAATTTCCTTTTTAATTTCAGCTAACATTCTGACCATGTCATCATCTCTCTCACTCTCAACTTCATCTGTATTTGAACAAGAGGAGGATGCTGGATGGATATATTCCAGATTTACATCATCAACAGACATCATTAGGTTATCCTCAGCATCTCCCTGTCACAATGGTAGGACCAGGAGGGGCGGAGCCCACAGGAGAAGGAGTGCTAGGGAGTGAAGAGGGGGAGTGATGTTCACCGTACGTTGGCTGTCTGTACGAGTACCGTGCTGAGGCCTAGGCCGGGTAAAGGTGCCAGCCGCAAGGCCGGGTGACAAACCCCAGAGAAGCTGGAAGTGAGCCCTGGATGGCAGCCTACAGACAGCACCAACTCTCCTGTGGGGGAGAGTGAATGCTTGAGAGTGAGGAGTAGGGATCGGAGATTGAGAGCGGAGGCCAGAGGGCTGCAACTCTCCTAGGAGGATAGGCAGAGAGAATATAACTTACTCTCCTAGGCTGGAGAGAACTGATCTGTCCAGAGGGAACGGTTGGATCTGGAAAAGCTGGAAATGGTGGTTGGATAGCTGTGATGTCAATGAGTGCTCCAGTGGTTGACGTGTAAACACAGCAGTAGGCAGTACAGGAACGAGGTCTGGAGATATAAGGATGGTTCAGGAACAGACCGGGTCATACACCAACGGGATCCAACAGATACAGAATAAGTAGGCAGAGACTTGTCAGAGGCAGACCGGGTCATACACGAACAGGAACAAGGATAAAGTAACACCACACAATGACTAGAAGGCTAGGAACACTATTAGAGTGCACCCACGCCTGTCCGGAGCATCAAGAAATAGGCGCCACTAGAAGATGTCACCGTGCACGTGACGCGGCATTGGAAGAACCCAGAAGAGGACCAGAACAGTGGCAAGCCCTGCACAAGCGAGACAGAAGCCGGAACGGAAGCGGGGGTGACACTCCCGCCACTTATTGCACACTACCGTTATATTCCTCTATGCTTTTAGTGGTATTAAATTATTTCTTTTTACTTTTACAAAGTTGCCTACTATTTTGAAGACAGGTGTTTTGGTACTTGTTTGTCTCACTGTCATATGCAGCAGTTAGTTCAGCTGCTATACCTTCCTCCATTATGTCATCATGAACGCTAGAATGCAACTCGTTCTTGTTTTCAGTGTCCTTCTTAAATATTTTTTTTTTAATAGTACTGGTGCTGGTAGAACTTTTGGTGGGATCTTGACAAACTGCATCCTTCCTGGGAGGAGAGGAATCATCATCATTTATTTCACACGCTGCAGCAACCATGGCTGCAGTCAGTTTTTGAACTACTACTTTGAACTACTACTTTACTCCCACATCCCTGCACTGCTACACCTTTCCCCCTCCCCTTGCCCCTTCTGCATTTGCTTTGCTCCCTTACAAGACCCCCAAACTCCCCCAACAGAGATAAAAACAACCAGATCAGAAAGGACATTGGATCACAGCGGCTTGTGTCTTGCCAATCAGTCACACCAAATTATGGGTTACTGGGGGTCAACCACCTTTCTCCCTTCTGTTTAGAATGCACCCAGGCTCCCCTAATACAGAGAACAAATGTCCTGCATCCTAATCTAAGCTTCAGCTCCACTTTATTTGCCTATCTTCTGTAACTCAAAAATTAGCTGTTCTCTTTTCCTCTCACAAACACAGAATGAAATGCTGTGAGACACTGACAACCTTTTATATCCCTGCAGGAACATAAGAGAAAATTGCCATGTGGTAGGAAGAAATTCAGTCTTACCACTGATTTTCACAGGAAAAGTGCTATTTTTCACGTATTTCAGTGGTGAGGTGAGTGGTGAAGTGATAGTCAACCATCCTTTTGACTTTACATAATATGCAATTTCAGAATATATAGTCAGATTGCCTATATGCTTTTAGCTTACAGAACTGCACAAGTATTTCAATTTGCAGAACTGGCCAGTGAAATCGACGTCTAGGGCATGGACATCCAACATGCTGCACGTGGGCCAAATGTGTCTGCTAAATCCCAAGGTGAGGCCCCCTGACATTTTTCTTTTTTTTTTTGTTTTAAATCTAATTAGCTAACACACATGAACTAGTAGGCCAGTAAGGCCTAACCACCTACCCGCTGATACTGTACAGTTAAAAAATAGCTCATTCTGTTAAATATCAGTATTCTCACTGACGATCAGTGACTAGCACTAGGCCTATAGCTGTGCACTTTTGTTTGACTAGTTGATTAACCCTTTGAGTGCCAGTGAAGTATCCAACACATTGCATGTTAAACTTTTTTATATATATTACGACTAAAAAAAATCCATAGCTTTGAATAGCTGACAGGCTGTAAATCACCTCATCATTGTTGTTATCAATACGAAAATTAATGTGTCCGTTTCACTTCCGGACTTCTGACCATGTGGCCCGGGACTCAAAAAACATGGATGCTCCTGTTCTAGTAGTTCTTGCTTTTCCCTTCAAATTCTAGTAGTTCTTGCTTTTCCCTTCAAATTGCTCACTTCTCTCCATGCTAGTCCCAGACCTAAATGCACAGCCCCAGGAGTCTGAGGATGATGTATTTGTTGTTCAGTTATTTACATATCAGTTCACCCTGCTGACTGCAGGACACTGCTCAAATCAGCACCATATTGGCAGTGTAGTTTTACTGGCAGAACTACCAAAAGTTCACCACTGTTTAAGACATTTGTTTAGGGTTTAATCCCTTGGATGTTAGAGACATCATTGAAGCAATGCATTGCACATGTTTACAGAAACCAAAGGGTTAAAACTATGTTAACTCTTTAAGGACCAGTTGCTTTAAAGGGATAGTAATACTTTGTTTTATCATTATTTTATTTTGTAGGCATTAAAAAAACATGAAGTACGATATAAGTCTTATCTCTGAAACCTTTATGGTTTGAGAGATATTCACAAGCTTAGTTTCCCCTCCCACCCATTTTACCTTGTGTAAGCCATCTCTTCTCAGATGTGGAATGCAGTCCATAGACCAGACAGATAACAGAAGGGGACAATCTTCTTCCTATGAGAACAATGAAAGCCCTGCCCCCCTTGACAAGTTTTTCCCTTATCTTAATTGAAGATTGTCCCTCTCTGCAGTTTACCTGGGCACCTCCCTTCTGATCTGGCTGAACAGTGTTACATCAGTAAAAGGGACAGGAGGGGGATACTTTGTCATTGAATTACTCTTGAACTACAACTCTGACAGAATTGAAATAACACTCTCCAAAGTCCAAATACTATGATGATTAATTAGATCTGCTTTTATTATGAAACATTACTATCCCTTTAAACAGATTCTGTTACCATAACCCTTTGTTTTCTAAAGATACCTCCTTCACATGTATTGGACAAAATTTTACCATCCAAGGGGCTAATTCTCAAAGATTAGAACCTCCAGTTCTGTTCAAGAAGCTTGAACTTGGTCACCATATCAAGAGTGACTTCTAAGCTGTGGCAGTTTAGTCAGGGATGGATTTTCCATTAGGCTGAAAAGACAACTGTTTAGTGCAGGGAAGCTTAATACTATACTCATGCCCCCCCCCCCAAAGATGTAGGTTTTCTGGATCTCCTCACAAGAACACACCTTAAACTTGTACACACTAGACAAACGGCATCTTAGAGGGGATATGATAACACTATATAAATATGTTCAAGGCCCATATAAAGGGCTTTCAAAGGACCTGTTCATTAACAGAACAGTACACAGGACAAGGGGCCACCCGCTTAGACTTGAGGAAAGGAGATTTAATCTACAACAGCGGAAGGGTTTCTTTACAGTAAGGACAATAAAGGTATGGAATGCACTTCCGGAGGAGGTGGTGCTATCAAATACATTAGATGCCTTTAAAAGGGGCCTGGATACTTATTTAAAAGAGCATAATATAGAGGGCTATGCACGTTAGTATTGGAATTAATATTTAGTTAGGGCTTGTTGATCCAGGGAGAAATCTGATTGCCATTTGGAGTCAGATGCCTTCTTTTGGGTCAGCGATGGTAAACAGGAATAGAAAAAGGGTTGAACTGGATGGATGCAAGTCTTTTTTCAACCTAAATTACTATGTAACTATGTAACTATGGAACAGCTGAATCAATCACTGGCTTACTAATTCTGAAAGATCTGCCTGAGTTAAGGTTTGAGTGCCCCTGGACTAGAGCAGGGAATAAGTCTGTCTCTTGAAACTGAGAAACACTGGTATAGAGCACCAAATCTTGAGGGGAGCAAAAGCGATTCTAATGCCCCGCAACAGATACCAGCTCCAGTTTTATGGTGTTTGGTTAATGTACCAGTTTACATAATCATTTAACCCCACTGGAAGATAAAGAGGTCAACATCAATGCACTGGAGTCCTCTTTAGCATTCAGAGGGTTAAATCAATGGGCTGAGGGACTTTTCAGTGCCAGGCAAGAGTTTATGGGGTCAGGGTCATGTGAGAAGTAGGAATATGTCATGGAACTAAGGGCACCAAAGATGCCTTATCTAGTCTTGCCCGAGATGTAAAGGTAGTCTTGAGCTTAGAACATTAATTACAAGCCATAGTGCTGATTGGCAGGTGCCTTCCATGAAAGAGCAGAACTGCCCGAGAAGCCAAAGGACAGATGTGATTCTGCTCTGGTAGCTCAGCCCTGGGCACCATCAAAGAAGTGAAAGTCTAATTTCCTCAGAGGAAAGATGGGACCTACTCCCAGAATGGATTATTTAGGTGAGTCTGATGAAAATTTAGCTTCCCAAGTTCCCTGTAAAATATTTGAACAGCTTAATAAAGCAGATACCAGAGCCTTGTAAAGAGGAGTTTTTGAAACACTCAATAAATCAACATATCTCTTCTTCCAAACTTAGCCTTATGCTGCCAGAAGATAAACATGTTAATGTTCACACCGGGGTAGTTTCAAGAACCTTTGAGGCCCCAGAGAATATATGATTAGAAAGACAGGGAAACATTTAGGATCTTCATAAGTTAGTTGTAGCCTTTCCTTCCTCCCTGTTTGTGGAAAAAGCAGCCACTTTGTTAGTTATGCACAAATAGCCTCAGTCTGACCATCTGATCACAGGATTGAATTGGGTTTATAATGTAAAATTGGGACTGTCAACAACCCATACGAGGCCCCCTGAAACAGGAAATTTTTGAAAAATGTTGGGCATGTCCATGCATTAAAAGTGCCCTATTCACACCAGCGATCACAAGGCTCAGCAGGTTCTCCATGGGGCTACAGAAATGTGGCTGGTGGGTGCAGAGTCTGGGGATATGGGCAAAGCTAAGAGAAGCCAGTCCTCTGGAGAATGCTCTCCAGTTTCTGCATAATTCCATAGATACTCTTCACTAAAATGTGACAGGCACTTAGGATAATGGGAATGTTAGACCAACAACAGTTGTGAATCCAAAGGATGACTCCCCCTCCTAAGGTTTCACTATGCAGCTCTAAAAAATGCATATTTCATAATTGGCATGAATTAAAGGCATGAGATAAAAACCTTACAGGAAGTTAAAGAAGAGGCATTCTGAAGCAAACCATTTGCACTGTGGTAGAATATAAAAATTCACTGGAGAGGTCTCTAACGTAACTTATAATTTATAGTTAGTCATAATTTTTTTCCCTGTGGTGCAGCTCATTTGACCTACAACTGCATGTCTTTAGCTTTCTGAGTACAGCCCTCTATATCTACAAAGGAACACCATTAAATATACTATTTCTAAATCTGCCCCTTTGTTTGTGTAGCTCTTGCACAGAGTTATGAGAGTTTACTAGACTTTATTCATCGGAAATACTAAAAGCAGATACCCTGTATGTATTTATACAGTGAATCTCTTAAAAGGGCAGGGATTCAATAGTTACCATAGTTTAAATGCCAGGGCCAGAAATATGATCTGAAAATGAAAAGGCCAGACACATTTTACTTTACATTGGTCCAGGTCTAATTCCAGCTAAATTCTCTGTATTTTTTTATGAAAAAGTTCTATAATGTTCATGTAATAGAAATTAAAAATCTGCCAAGGGAAACGTTATTTTAATCACCCTTTTAATGACAGAGGAGTACATAACAGAGAAAAGTGTTGCGCACCCCTCTGGCACTGAAAGATATTTATTAACCCTTTGAGTGCCAGGGGGTACACAATGCATTGCAAAGTAATGTGTTGCATACCCCTCTGGCACTCAAAGGGTTAACAGTCTGTATAGCTTTCCTTTACACAGACCCTTACTGATATACTAGGAATTGGAGTAATTCTGGGGAAAACCAAAAGGGGCTTTTAATTCTTTAACCCCTTAAGGACTACATGACGTACTATGACCATCCTGGTCCTTAAATACTTAAGGACCGATGACTGTCATAGTACGTCACATACTTTTCACTTACAGCGTTCCACCAGGAGCGCTGTAAGTAAAAATGAGGCCTAAAATTGACCGCTCCAAGACTGGAGTGATCTATTTCAGGCCCCAAAGTGGAGCACCGACACATGCAACAGGTCACGTGTACCGGCGAGTCGGCAAGGATCAACGCGGTCCTTGAGGGATGGAAACATCCTAGGACCACTGGACCATAAGGGGTTAAATGCTGGAAAGGTATACACATATTGTGATGAAATGGGCTGTCGGCATTATAGCAAGTATCACAAGATGCATTCCAAGTGGGCTGTTATTTTGTTTCTTTGTTTTTAATGTTCTTGGTTTTGAATGTGTTTCTTATTTAAAATCACTGAGCTAATGGACTGACACCTTTTCAAAATCAGGGATATTCTTACAACATGCACCGTCTCAGTTTTCTAAGAATACAGCCTGAGACCTATGCCTTATAACTTTCAGTTGATTAAAAGCCCTTTTTACATCATTGGGAATTTTTATTTTTCCAGAATGGTGTATTTTGCTCCAGATTCAATCCAGGGGAGTTATGATCTAAGGCATGAAAAAGCTGATCAAGTGGTGATATAGTAGAAGAATTGCACTATGGTGTGATAAAGAGGTATTAAATAGGAGATCAATTCTCCAGTGTTCTAAACTCTACAAGTTCTATGTTATCCGAGGGAGCTTATGTACTAACATCACTCAAGTTAGAGATATCTTAGTGCATTAGCTCCATAGTATAGAAAGTTTAGTACACCGGAGAAGTTATCTCCTATTTAATACCTCTTTATCACACCATAGTGCATCTCCTCCCAGTTTCTCTTAATACACTGACACTTATTTGGTTCAATTCATATATACATATATGTGTTAAAGCCCAGTCTTTTAATAGTTTATCTATGTTATTGATTCTACTAGCCATTCCACAGTATTTAAAAAAAGAGTTTGGGCTCTTATGTAAAAACATTTTATTTTAAAAATATATAAAACAGTGTTTTCAGTTGAGACACCTCAATATTTTCTCCTGATGAAATTGTGTTCTCAATGTCATAAACACATCAAGAGTTAATTTTAACACTTTTTTGAAATACATTTTTTTAAAATAAATATTAGTTATTTTTACATCTTTGTCCAAGCACCTATGTTTGAAAGACTGAACTGGTTAGCCCAGTGAGATCCCACCAAAATCTCCAAGATACATATGCAGGGGGGCAGGTGCAATGAACTCTTATCAGCCCTATATGCGACTAAGAGGTAACAGTCAACCCCTTGAGGGGGAGGGGATAGCTGGGGATCATAACTATATCTTTTGGGATAAATACCCCATGAAGGAGCCTCCTTTTTACGTGTTCTGTGTTATGAATAAAATATACTCCCATTATCCCCCACCATCATTTTTGGGTAGGAGGTATTATTTTTAACAATATGGTCTAATGATTCCATGAACCCCACAACTTGCTAGTAAAGAGGAAGAATTAAAAAGACAAAGTGTTATTTCCTGACCCTCCCCTCACCCCTCGGTTTACTTCCCATCCAGAGATCTAAATAATTATGGAATCTGGTGACCCAGTCACCACATATTGCACATGGTGAGGCTCTATTAGTTGAATTGTCAAGTATAATTTAACATTAATATTAAAACATTTGCTTACCTTTGCCTTAGGGGTGAGTGCTAAAGGTCAGAATGGGAGGCACTGACTTATGGGCCGGGGGTTCCTTCCTAAGCACCTCATCACATATGTTTTTGCCAAGTCCTTATGACATGAATGGGGTGGAGAAGGGTACAGACATGGGAGGGCACATTGTATTAATAATTTAGAGAGGTTTGTGTGTGTGTGTGTGTGTGTGTGTGTGTGTGTGTGTGTTGGGAAGAACTATAACAGGAAAGGTGTTTTGACTAATCCTAAATCCTGAAAGATATTTATTAACCCTTTGAGTGCCAGGGGGTACGCAATGCATTGCAAAGTAATGTGTTGCATACCCCTCTGGCACTCAAAGGGTTAACAGTCTGTATAGCTTTCCTTTACACAGACCCTTACTGATATACTAGGAATTGGAGTAATTCTGGGGAAAACCAAAAGGGGCTTTTAATTCTTTAACCCCTTAAGGACTACATGACGTACTATGACCATCCTGGTCCTTAAATACTTAAGGACCGATGACTGTCATAGTACGTCACATACTTTTCACTTACAGCGTTCCACCAGGAGCGCTGTAAGTAAAAATGAGGCCTAAAATTGACCGTTCCAAGACTGGAGTGATCTATTTCAGGCCCCAAAGTGGAGCGCCGACACATGCAACAGGTCACGTGTACCGGCGAGTCGGCAAGGATCAACGCGGTCCTTGAGGGATGGAAACATCCTAGGACCACTGGACCATAAGGGGTTAAATGCTGGAAAGGTATACACATATTGTGATGAAATGGGCTGTCGGCATTATAGCAAGTATCACAAGATGCATTCCAAGTGGGCTTTTATTTTGTTTCTTTATTTTTAATGTTCTTGGTTTTGAATGTGTTTCTTATTTAAAATCACTGAGCTAATGGACTGACACCTTTTCAAAATCAAGGATATTCTTACAACATGCACCGTCTCAGTTTTCTAAGAATGCAGCCTGAGACCTATGCCTTATAACTTTCAGTTGATTAAAAGCCCTTTTTACATCATTGGGAATTTTTATTTTTCCAGAATGGTGTATTTTGCTCCAGATTCAATCCAGGGGAGTTATGCTCTAAAGCATGAAAAAGCTGATCAAGTGGTGATATAGTAGAAGAATTGCACTATGGTGTGATAAAGAGGTATTAAATAGGAGATCAATTCTCCAGTGTTCTAAACTCTACAAGTTCTATGTTATCCGAGGGAGCTTATGTACTAACATCACTCAAGTTAGAGATATCTTAGTGCATTAGCTCCACAGTATAGAAAGTTTAGTACACCGGAGAAGTGATCTCCTATTTAATACCTCTTTATCACACCATAGTGCATCTCCTCCCATTTGGTTCAGTTCATATATATATATATATATATATATATATGTGTGTTAAAGCCCAGTCTTTTAATAGTTGATCTATGTTATTGATTCTACTAGCCATTCCACAGTATTTAAAAAAAGTGTTTGGGCTCTTATGTAAAAACATTTTATTTTAAAAATATATAAAACAGTGTTTTCAGTTGAGACACCTCAATATTTTCTCCTGATGAAATTGTGTTCTCAATGTCATAAACACATCAAGAGTTAATTTTAACACTTTGTTTGAAATACATTTTTTTTTAATAAATATTAGTTATTTTTACATCTTTGTCCAAGCACCTATGTTTGAAAGACTGAACTGGTTAGCCCAGTGAGATCCCACCAAAATCTCCAAGATACATGTGCAGGGGGGCAGGTGCAATGAACTCTTATCAGCCCTATATGCGACTAAGAGGTAACAGTCAACCCCTTGAGGGGGAGGGGATAGCTGGGGATCATAACCATATCTTTTGGGATAAATACCCCATGAAGGAGCCTCCTTTCTACGTGTTCTGTTATGAATAAAATATACTTCCAGTATCCCCCACTATCATTTTTGGGTAGGAGGTATTATTTTTAACAATATGGTCTAATGATTCCATGAACCCCACAACTTGTTATTAAAGAGGAAGGATTAAAAAAACAAAGTGTTATTTCCTGACCCTCCCCTCACCCCTCGGTTTACTTCCCATCCAGAGATATAAATAATTATGGAATCTAGAGACCCAGTCACCACATATTGTACATGGTGAGGCTCTATAAGTTGAATTGTCAAGTATAATTTAACATTATTATTAAAACATTTGCTTACCTTTGCCTTAGGGGTGAGTGCTAAAGGTCAGAATGGGAGGCACTGACTTATGGGCTGGGGGTTCCTCCCTAAGCACCTCATCACATATGTTTTTGCCAAGTCCTTATGACATGAATGGGTTGGAGAAAGGTACATGGGAGGGCACATTGTATTAATAATTTAGAGAGGTTTGTGTGTGTGTGTTGGGAAGAACTATAATAGGAAAGGTGTTTTGACTAATCCTAAATGTTTCTTACTTTGAACTGGATTCCACTGTATGTGTGATATGTTTATCACTGCTTTTATATGTAAATTTTCCAATACAACTTAATAGGAATCTATGGGATAAAACAAGTAATAACACTTATCACCTGCAAAGCAACATTTTATTAGGGCGATTTTCTAAAAGGATTAAAAAACTGTATGAAGGGATTTTTAAATGCTCATAAAGGGATTTATTGACTGGAATGTAAATGCAATCCAAATAACATTATATACAACTGAATCCAAATCAGGACACAATTTACTATTCATTTGTAGAAGGAACTGTTTGATAGCTCTGAAAAGTTTTAATTAAATCATGGTTTGTGATGCAAATAGTTTGGTGCCTTTTATCTGCCAGCTTCAGAACTCATTAAATGTAATATATTCTCCAGCACAGAAAAGACATACATCATCTGCTGATAGATGAGCTTCATTTGGTTGGTTATCTGGTGTCTAAGCCATTTTCCTCACATTAAATGATTTTAACAGCTCATCTGCACAACATACTTGCAAAGAGCATGTGCCACCATGATATCAAATGCTGTCAGCATTTTCTACTGCCCTCCAATAGCAAATAATTGAGAAGCTGCTAGTTTCTTCTGCTCTGATTGCAAAACATTGGTACCTGCTAGTTTCTGCCACCTTTTTGTATTTCCTGAGTTTGCTACCGAAAAAGCTCTCAGAAGAGATGAGGTTTACAGGTGTAGGAATTAGAAAAATACATGGCTAGGGCTCCTGCATATTGATATTTCATTCACAAGTAAATATAGCTCAACAATTTTTTTAATTAAATTGAAACAGTTGGATTTGTTACTATCACTTTCCATGAGAGATTTTGACCCCAAACTGGAAAAAAATATAAAATCATTGGCCATGCTACTGGAGGCAAGAGTGCTTTGTTTCCTCAAATTGAAATTGTCCCCGCTTCCCATGAGACTGTACTGCATTTGTACCCCCCCCAAGGTCTTCTACTCCCCCTGTGAGCTTGGAGCATCCTTCTTTGAAACCCAAGAAAGCACAGGTAGGCAAAAAAACCTACCCAAAAGCCCTCCAGTGGCAAATCTTCATGCCTCACTGATGGAAGGATGTGTTTTTATTTCACAGTAAGTAGACCATCTCTGTGGCAGATCCATGGATATTAAAGGTGATTGCAGAGGGTAATCACATAGATTCAGATCTCTTCCTTGCTTCTTCATGTCCATGGTACTTGGGGATCCAGTGTTAATCCTAGAATCAGTTTCACTCCTGGCCAATATACAGATCTTGGTTGCTGTTCCCCCATGGGAGAGATTCATAGGATTCTATTCCAGCCTTTTCATAGTCCCCAAAAAAGAGCAGCTTAATCACTAGATTCATATGCCTGTACTTAAGATGGAGTCTTTGGGCTGCATCATTGCCGCCATGTGCCCAGGGGAGTTTAGCTTCCCAGAACATAAAAGAAACATATCTGAAGACCATAATTTTCAGTTCAATGACCTACCTTTTGGGCTGGTGTGGACTGTTTTTCACAAATATTCGGGTGGTTTGATCTCCCTTGGGATCTCCCGTACTATCTGGATGAATTTTTGCTAAAATCTCCTTCTGTAGAGGCCATGTCATCATCTTCAGACCTGTATGCCCCTACTGGAGCATCATGGCTTGTTATCCTGTTCATGAAATCCTCTCTCTTTCAGTCCCAGTTTCAAGTCTTTCTCAGCATGATCTTTCTGCCAGAAGACAAGATTCAGATGTCTGTCAGTCACTGCAGGTGTCTCTGGTCTTATCTATCCAGTCATTGACGGTGCAGGAATACATGTTTCTGATCTAAGCCAGGCATTTCTGATTTTAACATTTGGGAGCAGGACCAGAGAGCAGTGTCATCTCTTCTGCAGGATGTCCCTTGGGGTGTACAAAATTATCTCTTTGTTAGTGGCTCCAGCACTCCTACCTTACTCTGGGTCGTCCGTTGGTCATACAGAATTGGTCCATCGTCATGACAGATGCTAGTCTGAATGGATGGGGAGACTCATTCAGCTACCAGATAGCCCAGGATCTTTAGTCTGACATCTAGAATCTTATGAACATCAATGTATTAGCCCTTCTACATTTGTCTAAGTGTCTTTGGTGATTGACAATGTGAACTCAGTCTGACAATGCAACCGCAATAGACTTTACTAACCATAAAATGAGGGACTGAAAGAGCAGCAACAAGGTCAGAAGTTTGTCTCATTCTCACTTGGATGGAAGCTCATGCTCTGGCCATCTTAGCCATGCACATCCCTGGTGTAGTGTCTGGATCCATTTCAAAGTCTGGATCCTGGGAAATGGGAGCTTAACCAGACGGTGTTTGACACCCAAGTCCAGGTATGTGGGTCTGCTGTTTGTGGATCTGATGGCATCTTGGTCGATCATAAGGTTTCCCTGTTTTGTTCCAGAATCCAAGACCTCTTGGTCTCAGTAAATGTGATGGGCTTTCAGTGTTTTTTCTTTTTTTCCCCTTGAATGTTTTTCCTTCATTCCCTTTAATTCACAGAATGTTAAGGAAGGTCAGGATGGAGCTGTGCATATAATCCTTATTGTTACATATTGGCCTCATTGGGCATGCTTCTTGGAACTACTCAGTCTATATACTGACAAGCCACTTCACCTTCCTCTCTTTCTGAACCTCTACTATAATGAAAGCCTACGAGCCTGTTTTATCCAAAGTGTATCATAGGATATGGCCCTTGTTTTTCAAGTGGAGTGAAAACCAGGGATCATGGCTGCATTCTTTTGTCTTACATATTGCCTTGTTGTCAAGTGTGCAAAGTTTTCTGCCTAACCTGTGTTTTGGGATCCCACTCACCTGTGGGACTTAAACCTAGTTTAGGGAGCGTTTCAAAAGGATCCTTTTGAGTCTTTGGTTTCAATATCTTTTTGTTTCTTCACTATTAAGACAACGTTGTCTCTCTCCGGCAGGTGGTCAAACTGCAGGCTTTGTCTTGTAGACCACCCTTTAATATTTTACACAGGTAAGGTGGAATTGTGAACTACATTTGGGTTTCTTCCCTAGGTGGTTTCTGATTTTCATACTAATCAGGAAATTGTTCTTCCTTCACTTTGTTCAGCTCCATCTAACAGATGGGAGCCAGAGCTTCACTGTTTGAATGTACTTAGGTGTCTGAAGTACTTCATTCATCCCACAGAATCTTTCTACAAATCTCGTTTTGTTATTCCTGAGGGCCCATATGTGGGACAAGCAGCATCTAAGGTGACAGTGGCTGCTTGGATCAAGGCCACAATTTGCCAGACCTATGTCCTTAAGAAAGCATCTGTGCCCTTTAGGGCTACTGCTCATTCTACCAGACTGGTGGGCACTTCATGAGCCTATAAGAATCAGGCCTCTGTGATGCAGCTGTTCAATGCAGTGATGTGGTCATCTCTTGTGGACGCCACATTTGCTAAACATTAACAAGTCAATGTACTAGCTTTGGCTGAAGCCAGCTGTAGTACCTGTGTAGGAACTCTTCTTCCCTTTACTTCTAGTAACCTTTTTGCTGTTGCTTAGCTTGGTGTGTCTAAGTATGCATTGACACTTGAGGTTCATAACTGTTTTCTGGCTTGTCTCTCTTGAGACTATTTTGTATTTTGTTTACATTTTTCTGTCCCTCCCTAGAACCTTGTCAGAATAGCTCTGCTATATCCCCATGCTTCCTGTGTTCCTCAATGGGTGATAAAGAAGAGGGGATTTTTGTGGACATATAGATAAACCCTTTTTTTCTTAGTCCTCATGGAACACAGGATATCTCACTCAGAGTTCCAGGTAGGTGTGTTCTATGGGTTCTCTGGTACATGTGACCACCTTCCTGCCATAAGTGGCGCAGGGAGGGAGTCTCCACCTCCAGAGAACTTGGGTGACCCTAAGTGGAACAGGAAGGGAGTCACCGCCTTCAGAGAACTCTAAGTAAATGCCCTGCCTCCTGGAGGAGGATGCTTTACTCTAAAGTTCCTGTGTTCCACAAGGACTAAGAGAAAATTACTTATCTGTAGGTACACAAAAATACCCACTTTTTGCAAAGGCTAACCAATGTGTACAGTTTTTTTAAATGGTTTGCTTTGCCATTAACCAGATGTAAAATAAATATTTTGAAAAGCCTGGTGGCTATGGATAACCCATTTGTGAAATTATTTCTGATTAAGTTACAATTGTTATAAGGGGACATCACAGCTGATGAGTAAGTTTGATTAAAAATATAACCTTTATAATTTATAATAGGTTACCTAAGTAAATTATTGTTCTACTACCAGGACAACTCCAGTAAATCTGTCCACTCCCAAACACCATGCTGATGTAGGTTTCTTAATAATTTTTGGAATGCATTCCTGCTATGTTTATAACATTAGTGTGATTAGTCCAGTGATTCTCAGAATCCAGTCCGTGGTGCACACCAACAGGTCAGCTTTTCAAGAAAACACTAATTAGACACAGGCATCTCAATCACCATGACTGACTATTGATTACTTACCTATGATTAAGCAGGAATATACTGGAAATCTCCTATTTGTGTGATTCAAGGAATAAGTTTGAAAAACACTGCTATCTTTGAATCAAAATACATAAACACTATTACTCCTGACAAGGTCATTTTAAAATGTAAATATGATAACAAATATAAATTAAAATAATACAATGGAAGTGGAAAGATCTCTCAGTCCCTCCTCTAAAATAAAGTCTAATATATTGTTGAAGATTGTATGTATGCACGCGAATACTGAAAAGTACTCTATATGCTGTCTATGGTCTGAATTGAAATACACTATACTGACAGTATTATTTTCAAATGGAAATAAAGACGACAAATAAATACAATGAATGTGTGTATGTATGTGTGAATACTGAATAGTACTCTGCATGCTGACTATGTATGTACTCAAAATACACCATTAATCTAGATTAATCATTAAAGGTTGAATTTAATGTGGTAGACGTGGATGATGGTGACACATATTTTATGATGATGAATAAGAAGGGAGTCTAGACAAATAATATGCAGTATCATGTATTATTCCAATATAACATTATAATATTATCTGTAATTCATTCAGTGTTCATAATGTTTATAGCACTAATACAAACTGCCTTAGATGGTGGCAACTGTGAAAATCCCTCATTTTCAATAATTCTGCATGTGCTGTATGTGTCTCTGTGTTTTTTCCACTTCGGCTAATACTTGAATGGTTTTAGATGCTGGTTCATTTTCTAAAATGTATTTCTACCTACAATGATGCTGGATAAATATGTCCTCCTTTCAATAACTATATAACCAGCACCACCAAAAATCTGTTCTGACTGCACGCTTGCTGGTTGGGAACTAAGGGTTCCGCAGCAGTATGCATGCATGCTGGAAACACACACTCACACACAGTATTTTGAATGCCTGTACTCAAATGGGTGATCATTATGGCATAGAACATAATTAATTTGAAAGAATGCTGTAAACATCTCAAATGCAGAGGGCCACTGAGAAGACATGGGTGAGTCACCATACCTTCTATTGTCAAAGTAGCTATTATATCAAGGAAATTGTCAGCAGACACAGAGCCAACATTCAAGAAATGAAGTACAAGCCATTTGTCCACAACTTGCAGCAGTTTAATAATTGGTGGTGACCTCCTGCTGCTGTCGAATGAAGGGAAGGAAGTCCAGAGAGCAATGCCAGTTATATAATCTGGCCACGTGTCCACATAGCTGTGGTCAATTGGATGTTCTTTTTTCCTCCTGTTTTCCCAATACTATAAACACCTAAAATGTCCTGCCATGCAAAATGTTGTAGAATAGAGAGATAGTGGAAAGGAAGCATAGAGAAAGAAAAGGAGAGAGGAAAAAGTAAAAAAAATAGAGCTGTGCTGGCTAGCACAGTGGCATCAGGAGAATCAGAGGTGGATGAATCCCACTTCCCTCTGTTAAAATCATCCTCCATCTCCTAACCGCTCCCCTAAGGATCTGGGGAAGTTAAATTAAGAAGGGATCAGCAGCACATGTCAGCTGCCTGAGCTTGCTGCTGCTGTCAGTGTGCTGCCTTCTGAGGTGATGGCACATGTGGCAGTAGGGAACCCACTGTCTAATTTGTCATGACAAACCAGTTCCACACAGCAGCAAGAAACTGGTGGCGGTGTTGGTGGTGATGAGTGTGAGGGTGCTGGAACAACTGGTGTCAAAGAGAATAAAAACATTTTTGGCAGGAGATAAGGAACGGGAGAAAGATGCATTTGGGAATGGGCATCATCACCACCACCACCAGCAGTGACAATCTGGCACTTGCTGCTACTGAGTCATCAGTGACAAACATTAATTTGTCACAGCAACAGGATGACCAGTCTAGTGTACCACAGACCACCACAGACACCACGGGAATGGGTTCAACAAAAAGAGATATTGAACTAGGACTGGTAATTGTGGTTCCACTTGTCACCCCTACTCCTGGCCCTAGTTCTAGTTCTGATGTTGAAGCAGCAGCAGCAAATGCCCAAGCCATTGGAGAAGGTGGCCATTCTTCTCCCCTTCCCCATCATTAAAATAACAGTGCTAGAAATAGCTTCTCTTGGGGTGGACACAGTACAATCATAATCAGCAGCAACTGCGCTGTGCACTATGTGTGATAAGGTAGTGAAAAGGAGAAAGGTTGTGACACACCATGGCACATTTGCCCTCATTAAGCATATGAAACATAAACACCCTGACATTTGTGTTAAAGCGGAACTATTACCTAAAACCAAAGTTTTATCATGCGTTTTAATGTTTAACCCGACATCAGTGCTGTGTGTGTGTTCTTCAAGTCGCCTGGTAGTGGAGATATTTGCCCTGCAAAATTGTGCACGTCTACGTTCTAAGGTACCCTGTACTGTCTCAGGACTTCCCAGCTGCCCCAGGGAGCATGTTCACGCTGCCCTTCTAAGCTGGATTTCTGTAATGTAGCGTTACAGCAAACTCCGTTTACAATGCTACTGAGGTTGCAACCTCAGTAGCATTGTAAACGGAGTTTGCTGTAACGCTACATCACAGAAATCCAGTTTCAAAGGGGAGTGTGAACATGCTTCCTGGGGGAGCTGGGAAGTCCTGAGGCATCATGGAGTCCTGCAGAATGCTGAAGTGCCCGATTTTGCAGGGCAAATATCTCTACTACGCATGGTAAAACTTTGGTTTTAGGTGATAGTTCTGCTTTAAGCATGTGAAACCCTCCCCACAAAAAAGGAAACTGAGTACTGCTGCTGTGTCCCATGTCCCTCCCCAATGGTACAAAGAACAGGGGAGAAACTCTCAGAGGGAGGCAAGAAAAACCACCACCAATCTGGAAGCTCGATGATGACTATAACACATAACACCATCATCATCGTGTGTTAGGGTCCGGATATTGGAAAGTGTACCCATTGCCCCCACCCACGGCATCTTCAGGGACCTCTTCTTCCATGGCAGTATCACCATTGTTTCCGTTACCTACCCTACTACTGTATAGATGTGGGGATCTGTCAGTTCATCTCCACCCATTGCACAATGTGTGGTGCACTGACCACACATGGAAATTTGGTAGAAAGCAATGGAATTCAGTGTATCAGGGATCATATGAAGACATTCAATCCCACTGAATATGCCAAGATTGTGGCAGGGAGGATTCATTATTTTTACTAAGTCTTCTTGTCATCGCATATCCTTAGCGGAGACAACAAAGGCTATACTGACAGCAATACATGATTTCTTGGGGGATGGTTTAACGTTGCTGCAACTTCATACTGATTAATATGAGAGCAGACTGCTTGTCTCATGTCACTGCTGATGATCTCACTTCCATGCAGCAGATTAAACCTCCTGCTGCTTACATGATTCAGCAGCAGGAATTACAGTAGCAAATGCCAGAATGTCATTAATGCTGAATGCCATTGGGTGGCATAATGTTTCTGGTGGTGGTTTGCTAGCACCATCTAGATGTGCTAACATTTTTTTCAGGGCTTGTTTATTGAAAGCCTGAAGCCTGCAAACAAGGTTTTTCAGGGCTAGCCTTAATTTTGTAGGCTTCACTTTCAGTAAACCTGCAAAAAAACGGTCATCAAGCAATGGTATATACACACTAAATGATACAAGCAAACAATATTAGGTGACCTTATACATTAAACTATTACGGAATAAATGTAAATCTTTAAACAAAGCCTATTATAGCTCTTACTGTCTGAATTTTAGCACCCACCAAGTCAGAAGATCATGCAATTGTCAACCATGTTTTTCTTTATTAAATCCTTTTTAACACTCCCAATCCCAGTCCACATCTTTAGACTAAATCACATTTGTCTAACTGGTGTTTGGCCTGGGGCCCTATCCCCGGGTCTCTGTATCCATCACCTTCCTCTTTGCTTTACAATCCCCCATTTATCCTGCCTAACAGAGGTCTGTATTCAGGAAGCTAACTATGAGACATTTGAGGGCAAACCAACTGCACCAAAAGGGCAAAAAAATCTAAAATTTGCAATTGATTTAAATGAGGCTTTTAAATCCATTAATGTTTTTGCACATAAGGGGTTAAAAGTGCTGTTTAAAGCAATGGGATTTTTATCTGTCCCCTATGGTGCATTTGTATTGCTTCAGAATTGCTCGTTTTTACTCCTCAATTCAACCCAGAGTGTGGTCCAACAACAGCTGGGAAGTCCCTGGTTGCCGTCCCTCTTTTCTAAATTATCAGTTATCCTTGATTTGCCTTCATCTTACCTACTGAATCAAACCCTTGGTGATACATCTGTCCTCAATGCATTGGTGACATCTCTAGAATCCAGAGGATTTAAAGCTCACTGGTGGAACATATAATGTTAGGTTGTATAAAGTCAAAGCCTTTAATGCAACTTCTCTCCTAACAATGCCCCTTGTTCTTGTAAATACCAATGCCTCTCATCCGCTATTACCATGGCAACCGGAAAGACTGTTATATAAAAAGTTACAACACTATCGGAGCTCTACAAAAATATAAGGACACAGACAGAATACACAGATGTTCAGCTATATATAGTACTGTCATAGGCTTACCATTTTTGTCTGCTCTTCTCAGTATCTGTAAAAAAACAACAACAAAAAAAGCGTCACCTCAGCATTTCTGGACATTACATTTATTATCTAATTAACTCCTTTGATACTAGCGACAATGTGGGTTATGCACTAAGGCATGATAAAGAACTGATAAAGAAGAGATGACTTCTCGAGTGATATCACTTCTCCAGTTGCTATGTTACTCTATAGACCCTACGCACTAAGATCTCCAAAGTAAAAGAAATATTAGTGCGTTGTCTCCATAGAATAACATAGAAACTGGAGAAATGATATCACTGGAGAAGTCATGTCCACTTTATCCCCCTCCTTATCCACCTCTTTATCATGCCTTCATGCCTCTCCCACAATGCATTACAGATGTTTAGAATCCACAAGGGTATATCTCAATTCCCATTTATTTTACACTTCAGTAGAGGTTTGGAAACACGCATACACATTATCCATTTGATTATTTCACACATATTTTAGAAAAGTCGATAATATAAAAGGGCAGATGTATGTTTGTCTGATGCAGTCATGAGCAGTAGAGACTGCCTGAAAGCAGATGTTTGTCCAATGCAGTAATGTGCAGTAGACACTGTCCAAACGCACAAAATGCTGGGAGGTGTAGTTCTGCGGTTTTACGCACTTTGGCCTGTGTACACGGGCTTTTACAGTAGTACATATATATTTTATAAGTAAATTTAAATACAGGTTTAAAATTTTAAAAACGTACGGAGTTATGCTGGGACATGGCAACTGTGTTGTAGAGGACTACTACAAATTAATTCCTATAAATATAAATGGGGATTTGAATGCTAGAGAAGTCTTCAATCCATAGCTTTTCAGTGCATTGAAGACCTCTCTAGCATTCAGGGGTTTAAAAGCCCAATTTAAGTCAATGGAATATTAGTTTTCCCTTATAGTATGGTCGATAGTATGGTCCATAGTAGGGATTATATATCACTGTAGGGGATTACATGGAATACCTAATGTGATACTCTTAAATTATAATCCACTTAAAGTGATAGTAGCAATTAAGAAGTTGTTTTGTATTAAATATAGCAATTTATTAACCCTTTGAGTTCCAGAAAGGTACACAACGCATTGCTTTGCAATGAATTGCATACCTCTCTGGCACTCTAAGTGTTAATAGATGTTATAGGTATACATTTTTGTACATTTTCAGATTTATTAATTTAATTTGCTATTTCCTCTTCCTACTAGCAGTCTAATTTCAGACACTGATCACCATTTTAAATCTGCCTGGTCAAATATCAAGAGAAGATCACGCAGGTGAATTATCTAGGGAACAATCAGCTGTGAAAATGGACACCGACTGGAAATTTTGTAAAATAAACCAGCTGTCAGATTGCTTAAAACGCAGTCATTTCTATCTACTGTACTTCATTAAGTCACAGTTAATTTTTATGTTTGAAAAAATGTTGTATAATGTAAAATCAGGGTGGTTTTCTAAAAAGAAAGGGGCCATTTCATGTTATTCTTGGTAAACACAGTGCCAGAAAATGGACAGAGTCACTTATAAAAGATACAGGATCATTGACCTGGCTTTCCCTGAAAACAAGTTCTGGATAAAATTACTGTGAGAACACACACTATTGCAGTACTTGGAATCTGCACAATAGGAAACACTATAATTAACCCTTTCAGTACCAGAGGGGAACACAAGTACCCATCTGGCACTCAAACGATTAAATAATTTCTCTGGTGAGTAGAGCAGCATAGGAACAGTGTCAATGAGAGGTGGAGGTAATGTAGGGCTAATACAGGAAGTGTCTGCATTGCACGGCTTACTTAGCATAATCTGTACATTGAAAACTAATTTTTGACAAAAAAGAAAAAACAAATAAAACATATTGAAGATTTTGAAAACTCTTTCAAAATCACCAAATTTGTTTTAATATAATGAAATCTTGTGTTAAAAAATTGATGTTACAGTGTATGATTTGTTGATACTGGAAATGCAAAAACAATGTTTTCTCTTTACTGTAGTTTTGAAGGTTATTACTTATGGAACTTATGTTCTTGCTAGTATTTCCCATGTACCCAATACTTCCTGAGTGGATTTTCAGCAATGTGATGATTTACTGTTCCCTGGGGATAGACTGAGCCAAGTGTCAGGTTAGAACAAAATGTGTAATGAATGTGCAGCCTTGGACAAACCTCCAGCCAATCAGGACTGAATTTAGTCCTGCTTGGCTGGAGACGGTAAGTGTACTACTTGTGTGGTGGTACATGAAGAAGGTGATCTAAGCTTTTCTTTATAATGAATAATTAATATTTTGTCCTCCTCCTCCCCCCTTTTGCTTGAATACAGTTTTTGACTGCCCAGTTCTTTCAAACAACCAGTATGCACTGTACGTTTATCATAATGTGATCAAATTGCCATTTTACCCATTTGAGTGCCAGAGAGATTTGCAAGATATTGCTTTATAATGTGTTGCACAACCTGCTGGCACTCAGTAGTTTAATGTGGGATCTAATAAAGACACACACACACACTGCATTATTGCACTCCAGCAACATAGAGATATAGAACATAAAAAATATATTTACTACACTCTATATATCAACATGTTTCACTGATAATAATGTATTCCATATTAAAAAAAAATAATAAAAGCATTTGGAACTTTTTATTTCATTAAAACTGTTTCCCAGTGATATTGTATCAAAGAGCAAACAAATTGAGAAAATCTCTGTAAATCTGCTTGTTACATTGGAATGGATTATTCCACCTCTCATTTTTGACAAGAGAGCTTTAAGATCGGACAGAGTTTGGATGGTTACTAATAACCCTCACCAACTAAATACCCTAGTCGGCTACCTTCCTTTTGGATGAAATCATCATTGTGAGTAATTTACTCTGTCAGATCAATTAACATCAGTCCAGACATTTATTGCGGAGCAGGGGCAGCATATCTAATATCCAGTCAAACATCATATTATAGCATGAGTTTTATTATTTCAGATCATTTATCTCTCATTTCAAGATATCAGTCTGATATATGGTCTTGAGGATCCTCCTACTCAACACGGACATTTGTAGAATGTCAGGTTGAATAGGAGGAGGAAGGGGAAGGCAGTGATCATCTTCCTAGTTGCCACATTGATCACCTATCCTGTTGGTGGGATCCTGATGCCCCCCACAAGGTCTGATTTTCTTAAATGAAAAAAGGTGTATAGTGCAGGATGAAGAAATCCTGCACTATGTGCATTTTCTAAAATTATACACAAGATTGCTGCCATGTTAATGGGAGCGATCGTGTATATTATAACGTGTGCCATTGTGGGCCAGCATGTCAAGCATATTCATTGTGGGGGCAGCATGTGTCAAACATATTTGTTGTGGGGGCAACATGTCGAACATATTAATTGTGGGAGGGAATGGGGAGCACCACCATTATGTGTTAGCCCCACATATGATGACTGACACCCCCAGTCTTGCTCCCTTACCCAGGCAGTGTTCATGGGGATTTGTGGCTACCAGTAGGCAAGGGCACAAGCATAGGGGGTCAGATAGTGTAAATGGGGATCTGTGGCTACAAGTGGGCAATGGAACAAGGCTGGGGGCCAGGCAGTGTACATGAGATTCTATGGCTAACAGTTGGCAAGGGAACAAGCCTGGAGGCCAGGCAGTGTACATGGGGTTCTATGGCTACCAGTGGGAAAGGGAACAAGGTTTGGGGGCAGCTGGTAGCCACAAATCTCCATGGACACTGTCTGACCCCAAGTCTTGTTTGCTTAAGAGTACACAACAAATATGACTATGAAAATTTATACAAAGTTGAGGGGATAATTGTGTATTTGTATACTCTACTTTCTAACCCTTTGAGTGCCATTGGGGTGTGCAATGCACATCTCTATGGCACTCAAAGACTTACCGGAGTGATGCTGTTTGTGGTGCTGAAAGGAACCTCTCTGCTCCACTACTGATCAAGTGGGGAAGCAGGAAGAGAATGCTCTCCAATTTCAGAGTTGTCTACTGCTGGTGATGTGTAAGGAAGGACATCCCTTCCACATCGCCAGCAGTTTGACAACCCTGTATGCTAATGGGGAACTTCTGCTCCCCTCTCCTTGCATCCCTAAATTATAGTGCATGAGGTGATGTGTGTCTACATACATCAACAAAATCATATTGCCACAGCATCGACCTTTAGTGCATCTCCCTCCATGTCTATTTCATTTGTTTCAATTTACTCTGTGAGTGGACATTTTATCTCATCTCCATCCCACGTGTGTCTTTACCATTATCATTGTTTGTGAACCCTTAAAGGGATAGTAATACTTAAAATGTAAAAAATATATGTTGTAGGGTTTATCCCCCTGAGTAAAACAAGGGTACTCCCACTGCTGAAAGGTGTTTCGTTCAAAAGTTATTAATTTTCAAAGTTGAATTTTTTAGGTGCAATATCACAGTGGCCTGAAATTGTACAGTGGCGCTGTTGCTACACGATCCTATGGACAGCTCTGGTCCCGGGACCATAAATCTCCATAGCATGGTGTAGCAACAGCACCACTGTACAATTTCAGGTCACTGTGATATTGACCTAAAAAAATTCAACTTTGAAAATTAATAACTTTTGAATGAAACACCTTTCAGCAGTGGGAGTACTCTTGCTTTACTTAGGGAGATAACCCCTACAACATATTTTTTTTACATTTTAAGTATTACTATCCCTTTAAAGCGGAACTTTCATAAGATGAACATAGAGGCTTAAATCATAATAACATTAGTGATATGCCTAGACATAGTTGTCTTTTCAAGTATAATCGCTGCATTAAAGAAAAATGTAACCTTTCATGCAGGCAGGTACTGGCAGGGATCTTGCTGTAGACGCTCTCTGCGTCTACACTGCCAGTCCCTTCTGGTGGCTTTCGGCATAAAGGCATTCGATTCACCAATCGTGGAGTTGATGGGGACGGACATCGCAGATGCAGAGATGATGGCTCTACAAGATGTCTGCACTGTTCCCAGCTGCCTGTCTGCTTAAAAGGTTCTATTTCTCGTTAATGCAACAATTATTCTTGAAAATAAATAGTCTGTGCATATCGCTAATATAGTTGTCATTTGCGGCGCTATTTTAATCTGGTGAACATCTGGTGAAAGTTCCGCTTTAACTGTATGTGAATACACATTTTACTGTATAACCTTGTTAAAATATTTACACATTGGATACGTTATAAACAATTTTATTATTTAAATAAATTTCTTTTCAACAGCGCAAACCACGATTGATTTGTATGCACTTATATTTCGAATAGGTTGTTTGCAGTAGGATCACTTTATATTTATTTATAGTAGATGTTACGACATTTTTTGATATTTGAGTCTACTGATACAGTGTTATTTTCTGGATAGAGTTTATAGGGTGAATTTTATATTGTGATATCATAGTGACTTTGCAGCGACTTCCCCCCAAGAAACAGGCAGGAAACTGTGAATCAAACTGCACAGTATTTAACCCTTTGAGTGACAGAGGTATAATGTATTGCAGCACAATGCATTTGGTACCTTTCTGGCACTCAGAGGGTTAAACAGGGCTTTTATCAAACAAAACACAAAAATGAAGCAAAAACCTAACTGCCACTGCAGTGTGATTCTATCTGCCATGTTTTGCCAACATCCCAAAACGATGCATTGTAACTTAAAGGGATAGTAATATATCAGTTAAATGAAATCTAATTCTGTAGATATAAAAAAATAAATTAATGCGCCCAGTCCGAAATCTCAAACCTCTATGGTTTGAGAGATATAAGCTTACAAAGTTCCCCTTCCCTTCCATTGTACTGACATCAGCTTTCTGTCTTGCAAACCAGACATGTTGTAGACCGTTCAAATGAAGTATTTCTTTCTAACTAGATTTTGGCTCTGCTGAAGAGCCGCAGGACAGTCTGCGGACCAGGATCTCCTTCTGTAAGATAGAAAGCTGACGTCAGTGCAAGGGGAGGGAAGGGGGAACTTTGTAAGCTTATATCTCTCAAACCATAGAGGTTTGAGAGATCGGACTGGGCGCAATTCATTTATCTTTTTAATATCTACAGAATTTCATTGAATCGATGTGACTATCACTTTAAAGCCCATTTGTTAGGAGACAAAGTTACCTCTTGGTATAGCAGAGTTGAAGTCTTGCAGCCTCACAGCTTACAGCCCAGATCTGTCTCACACACACCTTTCTCTTTCACTGCAGACATCCTATAAAGGCCTCAGACATTAAAGGGTAAGTAATGTTTCAGTATAAAATAAGCTATGATCATTGGCACTGTTGATCAACGTTGGCACTGTTGATAACTGCTTTCTGTCAAGTTATATCATAAAGTGTCCCCCTCCCACCCATTTACAATATTGTAAGCCGCCTCCCATCAGATCGTTGCGATCCACTTTCTGAGGCAAGACAACTGACATAAGTAAAAGGGGCGAGTGGGGGACACTTTATATTATAATTTCATAGACAACAGAGAGATATCAACAGTGCCAATGTTAGAGAGCAATAGTATAAACTATAAGGAACGATCATAGCTTATATTATACTGAAACATTATTATACCTTTAATTAAGTATGCAGGTGAAGCAAAAGGATAGAGCCTTAGGAACATACTGGGTCCTAAACACCTCCCTTCCACTACTTTTCCTTGGACTGTTCTGGATCCTAAATACTTCCCTTCTATTGCTTTGCTTTTGCCAACATCACACTATAAACAATATATCCCATAATTTATTAATGTCAAGATCATACTTTAGTGAATCACCCCACTGGTCTTATTAGTTTATCAACTAGTTATAATGTGAACAAAGAGGGAAATGTAGGTTTTAAACAGTTACATTATGATGCTGAACAGAAAGAAAAGGAGAAGATAATGAAGAAATTGATACAATGAATGGGAACCAGGAGCAGGGATTGTCCAAAGGTGTGAAAATGTATGGGGGAAAAAAGGGGATCAATAGTATCAAAAGCAGCAGTGACATCTAGGTGGATACTAGGCTCAATCCTCATATGCTTTAATAAAGGAACATGGACACCTAATAATACCTCACTTCCCTTACTATGGGCAGAAAATCCTAAATGCAACACTACAACAGGGTTGTGTGGATTGGTGCACAAAATTAATCTTTAATTATTACTGGATATCTGGAGGTCTATGAAGGAAGACATGATTCTTTTGCAGAACTCCTGGGCTCAACACCTCCCTCCTGAACTCTTCTTTGGAAACCTCCAGTGGGAAGAGTTTGGCTTCCAGTGCTCCTGAAACAAAGAATTATGTCTTCCCAAAATAAGGTGAGCATAGCTGGGAACACTCCAGATTTGCCCCAGAGACTTCAATTTTGACACTGCATTACCGGGTCTCCGGGGCAGAGACGGAGTCTCCAGATGTGAGGAGTTTCTACTGAAATGCTGCCCACTTCTGCTCTTTTTACTGAACACAGAAAAGATCACCAAGTGGATTACCTACAGGCACTCAGCTCCTCAATTATAAGTAACCAGAAAATACAGTGAAAAAAATAATCAACACGTATTCCAAAAGCATAAATATAATTTATTACACTCATAATGACACATGTTTCCGAAGACATACAGACCACCCCCACCCACATAGGTATAGTCCCTCTCCCCTAATTATTTCCCCTACACAAATAAAAAAACAAAGTTGTACTTAAAAACAACCCGAAACTCACCTACTAGATGCCGACATCTATGTCTAAATAATATCCCTTAATATGTAATCCTTAGCATAGATAAGGAGGCTATTCAGGATGTCAGATCCCTCGTGATAATTTAAACATTATCCAGAATAGTTATTTTCTCGATGTAAAAGATTAAATACACATAATATATATACTCTTCATATTCCATATCCATATTTGGAAGTAATCCACACAATACAGTTACTGTCTGTAACTGAGACTCATCACATATAGAACCATATAACACACTGTCACAGGAATCCTGATAATCAGCATATATTTCAGCCTGATATTTGTATCATAGCCACAGTTCAATCATACTGGGATCCATAGAGTTTGTTCATCAAGCGGATTTAAGACAACAGAACAATCTCACTGCATCCAGATGATCCGCTCTGCTCCATAAGATCAAAGATCCTCCATTTGTATGATAATGTTGCTTTCCATATATCTTCACTGCAATCTTTCCTTTGTTGAAGAAGCTGAACATAAAAGAAGTGTAATTTTTCCAATGAAAATATTATATAGAGATTTTCCTTCTGAGTAAAGGAATGTTTCTGCCACTTCTGAGGGAGGAATTGCAGTTTAAAGTGATAGTAATGTCTAAAAAAAAACTTTTTTTCATTTAGAAGAGCTTAAAAAGCTGATCTAAATGCAAAAAAAATTATCTCTCAAACCACTATGGTTTAAGAGATACGGGCGTTTAAAGTTTGATTTCTCCTACTGACAGCTGTAAAGCTGTCAGCAGGAGATTTGTGTCGGTCAACACAGTGGCGCTTAAGAAGTGCCGCAATCTCGTTACTTACATGGAATCCCTTCATTGGAATGGTCTAAAACATGTGCCTAGTGTTCAGGCACATGTTTTAGACCATTCCAATGAAGGGATTCCGTGTAAGTAACCAAATCTCGGCACTTCTCAAGCGCCACCGTGTCGACCAACACGAAGCTCCTGCTGACAGCTTTACAGCTGTCAGTAGGAGAAATCAAACTTTAAACTCCCGTATCTCTTAAACCATAGCGGTTTGAGAGATACGGTTCTTTGCATTTAGATCAGCTTTTAAAGTTCTTCTAAATGCAAAAAAGTATTTTTTAGACATTACTAACACTTTAAAAGGTTTTCTTAAGAGTAGCAGTGCAATCTGGTGTCCATACAGTTCACCAACAGAACACCTGGAGGGGGCATGCACTAACTTTGATAAAGGTCCCCACATTGTCATGCCTTCACCAGGTTTATGATATTACAGTGTCTACTTTGACAGTGGCTCATTTGCATATTGAAATGCAGCTTAATGAGCCATTGTCAGATTGTTGTTTTATATTCATGAGACTATTCACAAGCTTGGATAGCTGCCTATGCTGCCTGAGTGCACAGTCCCAACTTCGCCAATCTGAGATGGCAAAGTTGGGGACTTTCCATAACTTTCTATGGAACCACAGAGAACAGTTTGTGGTCTCTCTTGGGGGTACATTCTATTGCAGGTGATGAATGTTAACACCCGATTTATCATAAATTTTCCTATTTAAGTCTATGTGGAAACCTGGAGATAAAAGCAATGATAAAAATAACACCTGTTATAGAATACAGCCCATGGACAGCAAAGACAGCAGCTGCCCTCCCATAACCCTTTGAGTGTCATATTGATATGCCAGACATTTCTATGCTTTTTGGAGTGCCTTCCTGCTCTTCTGTTTTCATGAATCAGCTAATTTATAGAGAGCCCACTGTGGACCTGATCAGCCAGTTCGTGAAAAGACAGAACAGGCAGAAAAGCTGTTACATGTAATGTCTGCTTTGCTGGTTCTCTGTGTCTGTGAATGATCTGTGAAGTGGGGCATGAGACACTTTGTGTTATAATCCTTTCAGTGGTGGCACGGGGGTGTGCAGAGCAATGTTTTGCATATCACCATGGTACATAAAGCATTAAGGAAGTGGCAGTGGTGTTCTTGTTGCTGAAGTCTGAGCACATCTTCTCTACTCCCACATTTGCCAGCATTATACCAACCCTATATATTAATGCTTAAAGTGTCTCTCCTCCCCTTGCATGTATCATTCTTTGGGCCCTATGTTCAAAGTAGCAGCAAAATAGCTTTTGTCATTTGCAATGACTTTTCAAAGTACAGTGTCGTTGGGTTCATTACTATTTTCAGAGAGTGTTGGTTGTGATCAGAAATATGCCATTTGTCCTGACTAAAATTGTCACATGTAAAGAATAAAATGTCATGTAACAACAAAAATTGTCTTACCTAACGACAAAAATGTCTTAACTAAAGACAAACATTCTGACATTCAGAACTTCACATTCCCTCCACTTTTTTCTTAACGTCCAAATTTTGTCTTTTGAAAGACTTTTTTTGTCATTATATACAACAAATTTTCCTTTCCTTTATACGAAGCCTGAGAATAGTTTAGCCCCGCCCCTTTGCCAGGCAATTCTGGAGTTGTCGTACGCAGCGGACATTATTAGTTTTTGGTCATATAATCTATAGAAAATATGTTGTTCATGCATACAATTACTTATTTTTGTCATTATCCCTTTGAACATATGGCCCTTAGTGTATATGATTAAATGTGACATATTCTCCATGGCAAAGTGAAAGCCATACATCACCAGATACACTTCACCACTGCATCAACCCTTACTGCATTTCCTTAACAGGTGTTTAAAGAGTTAATCTATTACAATGTGTGGGAGAGGGGAGTCACTATCTGCAGTTCTCCATAGAATTATTTAATACAAGCTTTGTCACTTTGTGACAGTTTAAACTGGTGATTCTAAACAAGGTGCTGTTGCACTTTAGTGTTCAGTTTGCCCCAGCTCAGGGTGCCTCACCTTTTCCATGTGGATTTTAACAAGATAAGAGTTAAAGGAGCAGAAAACTTTTTAGGAAAATTTATGTTCTAGAGCAGTGATTCTCAACCAGGGTGCCGTGGCACTTTGGTGTGCCCCTTGCTTTCTATAAAAACTCTGACAAAAAGTGAATGTTGAGTTTTAAATGTATATTTATAGAAATGTTTATGCATAGTATGTTCGTCTCTGTTATTCTGATTATGCAGGAGTTGCCCCAAGGGGTCGTAGACAAATGGAGAGTTGTTGACAAGCCGGGTTCGGTACACAAAGAGTCGAGCAAATGAAGCAGTTGGTACCTTGGAGTTGTAGACAAGCGAAGGGTCGTAGACAACCCGGATTCGGTCCACAAGGAGTTGAGCAAATGAAACCGTATGAGCCTTGGGAATGTAGACAAGTGGAGAGTCGTGGACAAGTTGGATTCCATACACAATGTGGCAAACAAGAACTGGAGCAAAGAGTCGAAAGTAGTCTGGGACAAAGCCAGGATCAGGAAACCAGAAAGTTGGATGTATGAGATGCAATCAGAGGTCACAACGGGAATCTGAGATCAGGATATCAGGTAAGCAGGTACACAGGACGCTGAGCACTGACCATCCAAAGGCGGGGAAAGGAGAAAAGTACCAGATATAAGTAGGCCACAGACAGGTAAAGGAGTATAGTAATTAGGAGAGAGAACGCCTCTGGGAAGGAGGAGTCTGACAGGTTGTGACAGTATCCACTCCTCGAGGGCCGACCTCCGGGCGGCTGATACCAGGGCGTGCTGGATACTTCCTGTGGTAATTTCAGATAAGTTGGGGTGCATGAACATTACTATTGGAAATCCAAGACCTCTCCTCTGGAACATACCTTTTCCAGTGAAAGAGGTACTGTAAGGAACCTCTGAGGAAACGGAAGTCCAGTATGGCCTGTACCTTAAACTCATCCTCATGAACAGCCTCCACTGGTCCAGGAGCAACAACACTCTTAGTATACCTGTTGCAGAGTAGAGTTTTCAAAAGAGACACATGGAACACTCTGGTAGACATGTGCGAATTCATTCGGAAACATTCGGATTTCGTCGAAAATGGGGTCAATCGGAGACATTCGGCCAATCCGAAACTCAAGGGTCATTCGGAAAAAATGATCCGACTCCGAACAGCCCAGGTCCGAAATTCGTCGAAACTTTCGGAAGTTTCGGCAATCGACACATTTCCAAAAGTTTTGACTACTTTTGACCAGGACATTTTGTACTTCCTGTGCGTGCTCAATTACTTTCCCTCCATAATTTTCCCTCCATGTCTCTAGTCCAATTCCATTCTCCGTTTCATGCACTACTTCCCTCTTTTGTCTGTATTCGAATAGCCTTCTTCGTTTCATGATGGGGGTTGGACTAATGACACAGTCACACAGACAGACTGCCTGCATTTCCTCATTGGGTTGTTGGAGCTCAGAGAGAGAAGAGATTAGAGAGTGTACAGTTGTTGTGTAGGCAGGCAGGTAGCATTAGGCTAGGCTTAGGTAGGCAGCCAGCATTAGTTCCAGTTATTGCCACTGCAAGAGCAAGTAATATTTGTTCCTGTGCAAAATATAAAAAAATATTAGGTATTTGTTCGAATACAGGGCCGGCCCTTACATGGGTCCCAGTGGGTCCATGGACCCAGGCGGCACTTTGACAGGGGCGGCAATTTGCCGTCCCATAGCATGTTTATTTTGTGCTCTTCCGCCATTTCTGTGTTGCAGGGTGTCCCATCAGTGTGACTGTCAGCAGCCGGGCAGCCCTATGCTCACTCAGTGGTGATGCCTGCTGGCTGCTTCAGTGACGTGAATTATGTGATAGTGAAACATTATGCCTATTTCGTATTGTTTATCGCCCACCTAAAGTCAAGACTTGAGTAAATAGGTCTACCATCCCAGATTTGCTAGAGAGGTTTTACAAATACAGGAGGGCGCCCCCTGTACAAAATGAGTCTAAACATTTGGGATCCCTAGTATGAGTGCACAACAGTGCATGATGTGTCCTGAACAGGATTGCTGTGAGGTGTATCCACCCAGAAGGTGCTGGCCGGGCTGAGCTTCAACATTGCGACAAGTGACCAACTAAGAGCACCGTGCCGTGAAGCCATAGCATCACCCCCTCCTACTCTCCGGGTCCCGCTGACTGGCAATAACAGGTGAGTCACTAAGAGATCTGAAGCCTTTCTGGAAGTCCTTTCACTTGGAAAGGGGCTAGGTATTACTTGGGGGAGTTGCCTCGTGTGTAAATAATTTCTAGGTGGGAGATGAATGTGCATCACTTATGTGTTTCCTAACAGTAGTTAGAATACAACTCCCATCATCCCCTGATTATGACATTGGGAAATGCCCAGCAATTACTGTAGAGCCCTGTATGGCACACTCACGGAAAACGGTGATATTGCTATACTAAGACAATGCTGTGGACCCCTCTTCAGTATAGATGTCAAGCATTTTTTTTTATTTCTCTCCTGTGTTGCAGTTTGTTCACAACAGAATGTCTCAATTTTTCTTTTTAACCCTTTGAATGCCAGAGTGGTATGCAACGTATTGCTTTGCAATGCATTGCGTACCACTCTGGCACTCAAAGGGTTAACACATTACATCTATCACATTACAATCATTGATGTTTATTCTTGATGTAGTATGAAACTCTACAATGTATATACACATAGAGTTATCTGATATGAGGGGAAATCAGTATAGGAAAACGAGAGAGAGGAATTTGGGTACTAAAGAGGGACAGTAGGGTAGGAGGCTGGTACCAGAAAATGAAACCTTAATCTTTACCCATGTACTAACATAGAATGTGACATGTAGTTTGTCCATATTCGAGTCGACCACTTATGTTGAGTAGGATGTGACAGGCATGGGTTTTCGATGTCAAGCATATGCTAAATTGAATGACAGGCATGAGGTTTCGATGTTCGAACATATGCTAGATTGAAGGACAGGCATGGGGTTTCGATGTTCGAACATGATAAATTGAATGACAGGCATGGGGTTTCGATGTTCGAACATGCTAAATTGAATGACAGGCATGGGTTTTCGATGTTCGACGTTTGCATTGTGACTGGCATCCCATGCTAGAGTAGAGGCATGCACAGACTTTCAATGTATGACAATGTCCGTTTTTGGGATGGATCTTTTTTAGTGTTGAGCGAGCGTGCTCGGCCGATGCTCGGATCGGCTCGAGCATCGCTCTGCTCTGCACATGGCGGTACTCGTACGAGTACCGCCATGTGCTCGCCCGACATGCTCGGGTGAAGAGGATCTGTGCCGGAAGAGGCACAGATCCGAAGACGCTCCGCTGGACCACCAGGGAATGGAGGTACGGGGGCATTGCGGAGATGAAGGGGGCATTGCGGAGATGAAGGGGGACATTATGGAAGAGGGGCATAGACTCTATGCCCCTCTTCCACAATGTCCCCCTTCATCTCCGCTATGCCCGTCTTCCACAATGTCCCCCTTCATCTCCGCTATGGCATAGGAGATGAAGGGGGACATTGTGGAAGAGGGGCATAGCGGAGATGAAGGGGGACATTGACCAGGCACCCTCCGCTCATCAGAGCAGGGGGTGCCTGGTTTAATGCTCGAGTGCTCCCATTCATTTGAATGGGGCTCGGGTGCTCGGCCGAGCACTCGAGCATCAGGGGGTGCTCGGTCAGAGCACCCGAGCACCCGAGCATCGGGGTGCTCGCTCATCTTTAATCTTTTTCTAAATGCACACCCTGTCTGCAAATAATGATAGTAGCGTGCGCGGAGGCGCACTGCTATAATTTAACCCATGTTAAATTCGGCCGAATATTTCGGAATGGATCAGAATTTCGTCCGAATCGAATAGGCCCGGTCCGAAATTAGGATCATCCGAATTAGAAAAAAAAAATTTGTCCGAATTCGAATTTTACCGAAAATTTTGCCCGTGCACAAGTCTACACTCTGGGGATACGGAGAGCTTTAGGTAGAGAGAGTTCGTAAGCCACAGGGTCAATTCTCCTAGTAACTTGGAACGGGCCAATGAAGAGTGGGGCCAGCTTCATAGTGGGTACTTTAAGACGCAGGTGGCGGGTGGAAAGCCAGACTCTATCACCTGGAAGATAGGAGGGAGCAATAGAACGTCTTTTGTCCACCATCCTCTTTTGCCTAGCCACAGTCTTAAGTAAAGCCTCCTTCATGGAACCCCAGCACTGAGCAATGTTGTTCAGATGAGTATCAAGCGCTGGAATACTGGACTCAGAGAAGGCAGAAGGAATAGCTACTGGATTCATCCCGTAGAGACAATGGAAGGGGGACAACGTGATAGATTCCTGTAGAGAATTATTCTTTGCGAACTCTGCCAAGGGAAGTAGATCAGACCAGTCATCCTGGCTTGCACTGCAGAATAGTCTGAGATACTGGTCCATCTCTTGGTTGGCTATCTCTGCTGCTCCATTAGTTTGAGGATGGTAGGCAGATGAAAAAGCTAAGGAAATCCCAAGTCTCTCACAGAAAGATCTCCAGAATTTTTAGATGAATTGAGTGCCACAATCAAACACTATTTGCGTAGGAACTCCACGTAACCAGACAATCTCTTTGATGAAAATCTGAGCCAGTTCCGGGGCAGATGGCAGGTTGTGGAGAGGGACTAGATGTAACATCTTGGAGAAATGGTCTACGACCGTCAGTATAGTAGTATTACCCTTGGAGGGTGGTAGCTCTACTACGAAGTCCATTGAAAAATGTGACCAAGGTTGAGAGGGTATGGAGAGTGGGTGCAGTAAGCCAACAGCAAGTGACCTGGGTTTTTTGGACGCAGCACAGGACTGACAGGCAAAAACAAAGTCCTGAACATCCCATCTCCATTCTGGCCACCAAAAGACTCTGGAGACCAAGTCCCGAGTATGGGCAACTCCTGGATGTCCTGCCAGTTTGGAGTCATGACATTGCCCTAAGACCTCCTCTTTTTTCTCTTGCAGCACATATAACTTTACGGTGAGCAAGCTGGCAGGAACCTCTCTTTATCTGTCACGGAGATAGTCCAACAATGGAGAGGAGAAGGTAGATTGGGAGGTAGCTGCCAATACCCTACAAGGGGGTACAATGGGTTCTGTCCCTTGATTCTCCTCTGAAGGTGCAGTGAACATCCCGGATAGTGCATGAGCTTTGGTATTTTTAGTACCCAGCCGGTAGGTAAGAACAGAGTGTAACAGTTTGTTTGACTCACAGACACAGCGTTAGGATAAAAAACACAGTTTTATTGAATATGATAATACAGTAAGAACCCTCACAGGTCCTGTAATATACAACAGTATAGTACAGACACACGACAGGTAATTTATTCAAAGCCCACACAGGTCCAGCACAAATATAGGAGTACAAACAGTGTGTACTGACACAGGTCAGGCAGAGAAGTAGGTTCCCAGGATTCCGGCACTGCAGGAGTTAAAGTTCATCACTGATGGTAAACAGTCCCATATGTGAAGGTACTGAAATGATCCTTTAACACGCCAAGGTCAGCACACATCCGTGGGCTACCAGTTCAACTGAAACAAAAGAGCACTACCGGAGCAATCACGGAGGCAACACTGGCAACCGGTATGACAGTAGCGAAGGACAAGCCAATGGCACTTTACCGGAGCAATCACAGAGGCAACACTTGCAACCGGTATTACAGTAGCGGAGGACAAGCCAATGGCACTTTACCGGAGCAATCACGGAGGCAACACTTGCAACCAGTTTGACAGTAGCGTAGGACAAGCCAATGGCACTTTACCAGAGCAATCACGGAGGCAACACTTGCAACCGGTATGACAGTAGCGGAGGACAAGCCAATGACACTTGACCGGAGCAATCACGGAGGCAACACTTGCAACCGGTATGGCAGTAGGGGAGGACTAGGCCAATGGCGCTGTACCTGAGCAATCACGGAGGCAACACTTGCAACCGGTATGACAGTAACGGAGGACTAGGCCAGAGGCGCTCTGTCGGAGCAATACTGAGACAACACTTGGCAACCTGCTGGAGCAGAGGTGCAGTACAAGCCAAAGGCACCGGATGTAAGAATGTCGCCGAGGCCACAAGGACCAGGGAAGCAGGACCAAAGATCAGCCGGGTCAGTGCATGGAAACAGGAACGTCAGCCAGGCTGGGTCAGAACACAGGAGCAGGAACGTCAGCCAGTCCGAGTCGGTACACAGGAGCAGGAACGTCAGCCAGGCCCGGTCGGTACACAGGAGCAGGAACGTCAGCCAGGCCAGGTCGATACACAGGAGGAGACACTGAAGAATAGTCAGGCAATCTTGGTTGGTACACAGGAGCAGGAACTGGAGAGTAGTCAGGCAGGCCAAGTCGGTACACTGGGAACTTCAGTAGTTAGCACTGGTACAGGAACACCATGAAAGGGCACCGTGTGGGTGCAGGAGCCCAGTATATAAAGGCCATACTGGGTGGGCTCAACACAGAGCAACCAATGAGAACATAACACAGTATAACTGACAGGAAAACATAAACAAGGGATCACAGGCACCGTGATACAGAGACCATCTGGCTTTTCTTGGGTTCATCCTTTTACCGTCGCTTATGTACTGAAGGTTTTTATGGTCCGTGAGAATCGTTATGGGTGTGCGTGCCCCCTCCATTCCTCTAGGGCAAGAATGATGGCCAGCAACTCTCTATTGGCCACGTCATAATTCCTCTCGGCCTGCAAAAACCATTTAGACATGACTTCAGAGGTGTAAACCTCAATCACAAAAGGCTGAGTTGGGTCAGGATGTCTCAAGACTGGCGCCATGGAAAATTGAAGTCCTTGAAGTCCTTGATAGCCTCTGGAGGCCAATTAACAGAGTCTGCATTTTTCTTAGTAAGAGCAGTGAGAGGAGCAGCAATCTTGGAATAGTCTCTGATGAACTTATGATAATAATCTGCAAACCCAAGAACATCTGAAGGGGCTTGAGACCAGAGAGTTGTGGCCAGTTGAGTATGGAATCCAGTTTAGAGGGATCCATCTCGAAACCAGTGGAGCTGATGATGTATCCTAGAAAGGGTAGCTTATCCACCTCAAAGATACATTTCTCCAACTTGGCGAATAATTGGTTCTTACGGAGATGGAGTAATACCTGCTTGACATGGGTGCTATGAATGGGAAGATCAGGAGAGTGAATGAATATATTGTCCAAGTACACGATAAGAAATTGGTGCAGGAAGTCTCTGAGACACTAGTTTATGAATTCCTGGAAGATGGCAGGAGCATTGCAGAGCCCAAAAGGGCATGAGTCTGTACGCATAGTGTCCTGGACGGGTATTAAATGCCATCTTCCATTCATCTCCTTGACAAATTCTGATGAGGTTGTAGGCTCCCCTAAAGTCTAGTTTTGTGAAGATTTTGGAACCTTTGAGCCAGTCAAACAGTTCTGATATCAAAGGTAAAGGGTAAAAAATGTTAACAGTGATCTTATTGAGCCCCCTGTAGTCAATGCAGGGGCGTAAGTCTCCCTCTTTCTATTTAATGAAAAAGAACCCTGCTCCAGCCCAGGAAGTGATCTGTCCTGACTCCCAGTCAGTATGCGGATTATGTAACGAGAGCCAGGAGTATCTCAAAATAACTGGACAGGAAGAAGAGGTGATCACATGAAGGCTTAAGGTCTCACAGTGTAAAACCCCCACTTGGAGATGCGAGGCTGTAGTTTCCTTAGTGATAAGGGATGGGTGAAGCGGTCTCCCATCAAAAGCCTCAAGCAATAATGGCTGTGACTTGGCAATGCAAGGAATCCCATTTTTCATACAAAACGTTTCATCGATAAATAAGCTAGCAGCCCCAGAGTCTATTAGTGCAAAAGTAGATACCTGTAGATTCTGGCAGGATAGATGCACAGGTACTAATAGACGACTATCCTTAGCCTCAGGGCTAGAAGAGACTACACCTAGAGCAGGGATCCTGATCCCTTCTAGGTGCGAGCATTTCCCTTCTTTTTAGGACAGTCTCAGGCATAATGGCCAGATCCTCCACAGTACATGTACAGATTCTCCTTCCTTCTGTGTTGTCTCTCCTCCTCGATCAACCCCATGGACCCTATTTGCATGGGCTCCTCTGGTGGGGGAGTTGCCTCTCCCTGAGCCAGAGATCAATACAGGTAACGAAACGGTTAAGCTCCTCCAACTCCATGGGTAGATCTTTAGCAGCAAGCTCATCTTTCAACTGGTCAGACAGTCCATTATTAAAGGCAGAGACCAAGGCCTCATCTTTCCAATTTACTTCTGCAGCGTAGGTGCAAAACTCTGGTCTTATTGTGAATAGTGAGTAGGAAGCAGTCCCAGCTCTGCCTGGAAGATCAAAAACTTGAAGAAGTCTACGGCAAAGTCAGAATAATTGTTCACCAGGGGGTTGCCTCTCTCCCATAGAGGGGAGGCCCAGGCAAGGGCACGATCGGTGAAAAGAGATACAACATATCCTACTTTAGCTCTTTCAGAAGGAAATAGATGTGGAGCAGGAGAAGAAGTAGTAGGAGCAGAAATTTGAGCAGTATCTGTACGTACTAACAAAGTTTGCAAAGCTTGGGCAAACTGATCCATATAATGATCTAGGCCCTCAATCCCGGCCTCACAGGTGTTGAGATTTTGTCCGACCTCTGCAGGTTCCATAGTCTGGCCCTTGGATACTGTCATTATCTCAGCCTGGCAAGGAAGGCTCGATCTCAGACACAGAGTCGGAACCCTACTGCAGAAGGTCGACAGTCAAGGATAAGCAAATGCCTTTAAGTGAGGCAGTAGTCGGCAGACAGAAATTGGTCGATTGCGAGTTGAAGACAACAGAGAGTCGAGGTACAACAGGAGTCGACTACTAGTTGTTGAATAATGCAGGAGTTGACCCAAGGGGTCGTAGACAAATGGAGAGTTGTCGACAAGCCGGGCTCAGTACACAAAGAGTCGCGCAAATGAAGCAGTCAGTACCTCGGAGGTGTACAAGCGGAGGGTCATAGACAAGCTGGATTTGATACACAAGGAGTTGAGCAAATGAGACAGTATGAGCCTTGGGAATGTAGACAAGTGGAGAGTTGTGGACAAGCCAGATTCGATACACAATGTGGCAAACAGGAACTGATGCAAAAAGTTGAGAGTAGTAGGGAACAAAGTCAGGATCAGGAAACCAGAAAGTCGGATGAACGAGATACAAGCGGAGGTCACAACGGGAATCAGAGATCAGAATATCAGGTAAGCAGGTACACAGGATACAAGGACACTGAGCATCGACCATCCAAGGGCGGGGAAAGGAGAAAAGTCCCAGATATAAGTAGGCCACAGACAGGTGAAGGAGTATAGTAATTAGGAGAGAGAACACCTCTGGGAAGGAGGAGTCCGACGGGTTGTGACAGTAACAGAATAACCAATTGGAATATGACAACTAGAAGGCACTTTTAATATGAAAAACACATGAGTTTTAACTGTAATAATTCTGTGAATATGTATCTTTCAAGTTTTCATTGCCTAGTTATTGAAATTATTGAGCACAATATGTTATCATTCTGACTGTGAGACCTAAGAATAACTATATATTTATGTATTGTTCCCTCATTACTTAATACTTAAAATGTAAAAAGAAATATGTTGTAGGGTTTATCCCCCTGAGTAAAACAAGAGTACTCCCGCTGCTGAAAGGTGTTTCATTCAGAAGTTATTAATTTTCAAAGTTGAATTTTTTAGGTGCAATATCACAGTGGCCTGAAATTGTACAGTGGCGATGTTGCTACACCATCCTATGGAGATTTATGGTCCCAGGACCAGAGCTGTTCATAGGATCGTGTAGCAATAGCACCACTATACAGTTTCAGGCCACTGTGATATTGCACCTAAAAAATTCAACTTTGGAAATTAATAACTTTTGAATGAAACACCTTTCAGCAGTGAGAGTACTCTTGTTTTACTCAGGGGGATAAACCCTACAACATATTTTGTTTTACATTTTAAGTATTACTATCCCTTTAAGAAACTGCCTATAAAATGTGAAGGGTGTCCTGAAATGTCCAGATAGCATATTAGTGGTGCCTTTAATGAAAAAAAGACTGAGAACAACAGGTTTAAATGGTTTTGAATAAAGCAACTGCCAAAGGTTTAATTCAGCAGGAATTGGCCTATAAAATATTCTTCAATAAAAGTTTTCTCGTCCTGAAAACTGCATGAGAAGTTTAACCTTCTGACTGCCAGAGAGGTACAGAACGCATTGCTCTGCAATCCGTTGCGTACCCCTTTGGCACTCAAGGGGTTAAAGGTAAAACATAGTTAAACTGGAACATCGATGCTTTCCAATAGTTTTCAGTTTTCCTTCTGTACAATTTCAATAAAATATTGTTAGTTGCTGTCATGCCAATAAGCTTAAAATATTTGCTTCATATAATGCTGGTGTGCAGTACAATTCAGGGATATGAACAAGTTATAGGGAAAAGGTTGACAAGATGACTGCAAATTGCACATAACATGGAAGAGAGAAAACGGGATTATATAAAGGAATGGTCTTGTCTGGAGGACAAGATGAGTGCAGTGACCTCTGCTTCTGTCATAACAGAGAATGATCTAGGAGCTGATGTTGGTGTAAGGGTGGTACTTGCCATGCCTGGAGTAATGAGATAGAATGCCTGGTGGGATGTATTTTAGTTTTAAAGTGTTTGACAGATTCCTGAGCTGTGAAGGCAATGGTCTCAGCTGGTTTTGCTAGGCAAACATGCAATATAAATGGTTAGTGGGTATAAAGGCATAGAAGATGAGGAAGATGATTTGCTGATGAATGACATATGGGTGGAGAACATACATTTGCAATAAAAGAAATCTGTCTTAGGGCTTTTATGTTCAATTAAAGGGATAGTAATACTTCATTTTATCTTTCTTTTATTTTGTAGGCATTTGAGAAATATTCACAAGCAAAGTTTCCCCTCAGTGACCAAAACGGTCAAGTCTGCCATCTAGCTGTCAGATTTGTAATCCGGTCCGCAGATCAACCGCTGGCTCTTCAGCAGAGCCGAGATCGCAAGATATAAAAATAACTATTTCATTGGAAGGGTCTAAAAAGTGTGCTTGCAAACCAGGCACACTTTTTAGACTATTCAAATGAAGTAGTTCTTCTTATATCTCGCGATCTCGGCTCTGCTGTAGAGCCACGGCCAGTCCGCGGACTGGATTCCAAATCTGACAGCTAGATGGCAGACTTGACCGTTTTGGTCAGTGAGGTGAAACTTTGCTTGTGAATATCTCTCAAACCTTTATATCGTTCTTCATGTCTTTTTAATGCCTACAAAATAAAATAAAGATAAAACAAAGTATTACTATCCCTTTAAACGAAATGGAAGGATTCTGGGGCAAACAAAGTGTTCCATAGGGGAGAAATGCAAGTTCTCCAAATTTCGATTTATTTAAATAGGATTTTTATCCTAAAGAGAAGTCTCCAATGCATTGCCCCAGAGCTCAAACTGTTTTGAATATGTTATTCATCATATATACACATTTGCCATCTTACTGTGCCATATGATGTGAAAGAACATGGCAATCTAGATGTACAAATTTTGCTCCATTCTTTAATATAGGTCTTTGTTTACAGAACAGTGTCAGATTAACCCTATGATTGCTATGCGGGAGAACAACGCATTGCTTTGCAATGCATTGTATACCTTCTGGCACTCAAAGGGTTAAAGGAGCAGTTCATATTATAATGCAATTCTCTATCTTCTCAATAAAACAATGACACTTTCACTGCTAGGAGATTTTTCATTAAAAATCACTTGTTTTTTATTTATTTATTGCTAAATTGCAATTCTCTATCAAGGCCAACAGGTGGTGTGGTTCCCATCACTTAATATGGGGTGCCACTGTCAGTGGCTCAAGTTCTATCACAGGGTGAATTATAAAAAAAATTACATTTTGGACTCCAGTTGGGCCAATTGCTTAAAAATAAAAGCTATTTTAACCACAATCATTTTAGAGAACCCTAGTTTTTCATTAAAAACTTTAATACATTTTGTGATTGGTAAAAAGGTAAAATATAGATCTGCAATCAATTGTAACTCAAAAAGATACACAGTCATTCATACATACACTAATACAGGTTATTATAATTCATTAAGATTAAATCATTGCAATCAGGGACCTGTAACAGAAGTAAAAACTCCCCACAGGCCCCATATACACCTCTTGTAATGTAAATGCACTTTGCATCTAGCTGCAGAGCAAAGTTTGCATCTTCACAGAAGTCCTTAGAGAAAGATTTAGGAGTACTGATAGAAGATAGACTTCACAGCAGTGTACAGAATAACACAGCTGCTGCAAGACAAATAGGGTACTGTTCTGCTTAAAAAAGGCTAGAGATGCCGTAATGCTAATATTATTCTACCTCTATATAAATCCTAGGTAAGGCCTTATCTAGAATATGGAGTACAGTTTTGGGCACCAGTTCTTAAAAAAGACATTATTGAACTGGAAAAAGTAGGAAGACGTGCAACAACACTGATAAAGGGATTGGATGATCTGAGTTAAAAAGAGAGACTAGCCAAACTGGGTTTGTTTACATTAGAGATGTCCAAGTGGTGATATGATTACAGTTTACAAATATATTCAAGGTCAATTCAAAGAACTCTCCAATAAACTATTTACTCATAGAGCTGAGCTAAGAACGAGAGGTCATTAATTAAGAATAGAGGAAAGGCTCTTTCAACTAAAACAAAGACAGGGATTTTTTCAGTAAGGGGAGTAACGTTATGAAATTATTTGTCTTGGGATGCTGTGCTTGCGGACACTGTAACTGCTTTCAAAACAGTAATGGATCCCTATCCAGCACAGAACAATATTGAAAATTATGACAGTTGGCTGCAAAGCGGATAGAATGTTAATCCAAGGAAATATCAGCCATTTATATTCAGGAAGAATTGTTTTACCCACTTGGGACTTATTTGGAAATGGCTTCAATTGTGTGTGTTTTTTTTATCAACAGGGGTGATTTGGCATGGGTTGGACTGATAGACGCATGTATTTTTTCAGCCTCATCAACTATGTAATTTGAGCTATTTTTCATCAGATGGGGTGGGGAAAACAATTGTATTCCTCACTACCTACTGTCTTTTGATTAGTAGAGGATGTTATCCTGACCATGATGTGAGGGGTTACCATGGTGCCCGTGCTCTTTTTGCGACATTCTGTCAGTCTACACTCCTGCTCTACTCCTGTTGGCTATACTGTGCTTGTCCCGCCCAGTATGGCCTTTAAATACTGGGTTCTGGCACCTCTCTGACGCCCTTTCGTGGTGTTCCAGTACCAGCGCTTGTTCCTGATCTCAGTTGTTCTCAGTGCATCAACCCGACCTGCCTCACTACTCTGCATCACGTCTCCTGCTTGTGAACCGACTTGGACTGCCTGACCATTCTGCTTCTCCTGCTCCTGTGTACCGACCTGGCTTGGCTTACGTTCCTGCTCTGTGTACCAACCCGGCTTGGCTGACGTTCCTGCTCCGTGTACCGACCCGGCTTGGCTGGCGTTCCTGCTCCGTGTACAGACCTGGCTTGGCTGACATTCCTGCTCTGTGTACCGACTTGGATTGGCTGATGTTCCTGCTCCGGTTGCACTAGCCTGGCCTCTGGTTGAGGGTGGTGATCCTTTCTCGCTGTCTGTGACAGCTGTGCAGTTTTGGTCTCGGTTGCCTCTGTGCCACCCTGGCGACATTCCTATTGGCTTGTCATTCTATACGCTCCCGGTTGGTTGCCACCTCAGGGAGAGTTGCTCAGTCTGCCACTGCCACGGCAGTCTACAGTCGCTTAGTCTCCATTACTGCTACGGCAGAGTGCAAGTGGCCTAGTCTCCGTTTACTGCTATGGCAGAGTGCAAGTGGCCTAGTCTCTGTTACTGCTACGGCAGAGTGCAATTGGCCTAGTCTCCGTTTACTGCTATGGCAGAGTGCAAGTGGCCTAGTCTCTGTTACTGCTACGGCAGAGTGCAATTGGCCTAGACTCCGTTTACTGCTACGGCAGAGTACAAGTGGCTTAGCCTCCGTTTACTGCTACGGCAGAGTACAAGTTGTCTGGTCTCCGTTACTGCTACGGCATTGTCCACATCTCTCAGTCTTCGTTACTGCTACGGCAGTGATCACATGGCCTAGTCTCCATTACTGCTCTGGCAGTGCTCTATGTTGCTCAGCCTGTGTTACTGCTCAGGCAGTTCACCATTACCTGCTAACCTATTATTGGGCGTTACTCGTATTTAAGCTCTCTATCCTAGGTGAGCTTCTTAACAGGCCTTACCATATATGGGACTGTGTACAATTGATGAAGGCCATTAACCCATGCATTACCGATACACCGGGACTCTTTCAAGTTCTGCCTGACCTGTGTCAGTATATCGTGTTATGGACTCTATATTTATACTGGACTTGTGTGGGCATATGTAAATGTAACCTGTCTTGTGTCTGTATTATATTGAGAATATACTACAGGACCTGTGAGGGTTATTTCTAATTGCTTAATAAAACTGTGTTTTATCCAAACCTACTGTGTCTGTGTGTCAAACACACTGTTACAGGGGTGCAATGGGAAAGAAAATCACTTTCCCAAATCTGCTAGAAAACATTTATAGATCTTTAATTGTATCAAGATAGGAAATGTCTCCCCTATAAACTGACTCCTTGGGGGGAGATGTACTAAAGTTCAATGCTGCGTTGATGTGTGGAGAGAACATCACCATATGTACTAAGAATTAGTTATGCAAGGGGTGTGGGGGGGATTTCGCCATGAGCATTAAGAGTTGTTGAATCACTGGTGATGTGGAAGGGATGTTCTTCTTTACACATTGCAAGCAGTCAGACAACTCTGAAGTCTAAGAGCATTCCCTCTACTTCAACACTTGCTCAGTGGGAGATCAGAGAGAATCTTATCAGACTTCAGCACCTAAGTTGTAAAATAAACCCTTTGGTGTCCGACACAAATAACTGGTTGCATTTGAAATGCAACAGAGAGGCCTTTAGCCACAAGCCCTGCAATATCCAAAAAGCAAAAATGGAGCAATCTTGATTAAAACTGCTTGAACCATAGGGAATAAAAATCTGCCATTGTTTAGATTAGACTTTAACCCTTTAATCCTGGAGAGGTCCCCATCAAATACAGACTTCTCTAGTGTTCAAAGGGTTGCAAGCAATGAGACCGTTCCAGCTTACATGCAGAAAGCCTCTGTCATCGGAGGAGGCTGGATAGAGGGAGGGGAGCAGAGGCAGAGTGACAGACTGCGGTACACAGCTGGTAACCACACTCTATCCGGAAATAGGTGCAGGGCTGAGTTTATAACTTCAATTTAGACAAACAAGGCCTGGATTCTATTACAGGTGCTAAATTTATCTCTGCTTTTATCTCCAGGTTTCCCCATAGACTTCAATAGGAAAATGTTTGCTAAAACAGGAGGTAACATTTAGCACCTGCAACAGAATCCAGCCCCAGGAGCTGTAAAAAAATGAATACATATCCTATATAATAATTCGATAAAACGTGTGTAACGACGCAGTCATGCGCAGTAGAGACTTCCCACGCCGCAGCACCAGCTCTGTATCAGCTGTAGCATGGGCAGTCTCTACTGCGCATGACTGCCCCGCAACCGGCTGGCAGTGGCACTGTGGCCCGTGTAACGGCTCTTAAACTAGTTTACTTATATTCACTGTATAAGCTAACAATTCATGCTAACCTCTATAAGGGTGATACATCCCTTATAACAACTGTTTGCCCCCATAATCTGGCACATGCAGTTCTGTTAAGGTGCACGCAGTTCACACAGTGTTCTTCCACTGGAAGATATCTACTGGGAAGCTCTCAATTGCTGAAAGGGAACCATTCTGTCACTGCCAGCATTATTCCTTTCCAGCTCACCACATAGGCGTGTGCTTCAAGTGCAGTAACTTATTGAGGTCTTGCAGATAGCAATGAGTTAACTTTTTATCTAAGAGCAGAGGGCCAAATGACCACTCTCTTTTCTTACAGAAGACACAGACTGTCAATAAACAGAAAGCTCTGGTCTCCTGTACACAGGTTGGGAACACTTACAGCATGCCCCATCTGTTTAAAAGGCAATGCCATTTAAAGAGGGACAATGGCAGATAGCCCTGCCATCGTGCCATTTATAAAAGGCATAAGGGATGCTAAGTGTTTAATTAACCTTAAAAGAATCTGAGGTGGGACTATTTTCCATAAATGTATGCTCATTTCATCTCCATCACAAAAACAGTGGTTTTCATGTATAAATGCAAACATTTCCATTCCAATTTGATATTCAATAAAGTGACATAAAACCGCAATAATGAAGAGATAACTTCATTTAATAAACTCCAATTTCTAAGTTATTTTATGAAGCCTATACACAAACCTCACTACAGCTTGAGAGGGGAGATGAACTAAGGTTCATTGCAATGCTAAAGTGTGTGGCAATGTATGGAAACCACTTCTCCATGGAGAATGGCACATTTTGCCATATGCACTAACAACTATCTCTGCTAGGGGTGGAGACTTTGATCATTAGCGTAATAGGTTGGCATGATGCTGATGATGTGTTGGGGAGGGCAAGTCAGGGAAAGCACTTAGACTTAGACTTCAGCACCAAGAACAGCACCAGCCCTCCGTTAACCCTTTGAGTGTCATATGGATGTGCAACTCATTGCTCAACAATATGTTTCACACTTATGTAGCAATCAGTGGGTAACATACAGATGACAGATGATTCAAATACACACAGAACCAGAGCTGGCTGACCAGCTGTTTCATGTACAGGACGTGCTATGCACGGATCAGCCGATTCATATAAATATAAGACTTTGCTACACTTCACAAGGTAAATGGAGTGCATGTAACAGCTAATCTACCAGTTATGTGTATATTTAAGTCATCTCTTAAGTGGGACAGGGGATTTGTAGGTTATAGTGCTATAGGGGTATACAACACGTGTACATCCCTGTGACACTCAGTGGGTTAAGGGAGGGCAGCTGCTTTCTCTGATCTCCAGCAAAGACAGGAAACTGCCCTCTCTGGCTGCATGGAAAGCTATGGGAATATCCCAGCTTTGCCAACTTCAGTTTGGAGAATTTGGGACTGTGGACTCCAATATCATAGCCAGCTACGGGAAGTAACTGCATGTGGCGAATAGCTACAGTAATGCATAAACACACCCACAGGAATATGACAGTGGCTCATTAAGCTGCATGCAAATATGCAAATGAGCCAATGTTGAAGTACAGACTGCAAAACTGCAAACCTGGTGAAGGCATGATAGAAGCATGGTGATGCTGGCGTATCTGAGGCACAGTCACAAGGATATGATGGAGAAGATATCAGTGTATATGACAAGATGTAATCAGTGCAAATATGCCACAGTATCACAGCTTGGACCCTTAGTGCATCTTCCCTCAGGTTTAGCACACCTTAGTGAAAAGGTTCTAATTGGAGAGTATAGCAGCAAATAATATTCAAATCAATAAAATTTTGTTTATACAAATTTTCTATTTTCTGACCAGAGTTATTTCCGCTGACACTGTGCCTCACAAGACTTTACTGAATAAATTAAGAGATAGGTTATGGAGATTATACATTTATATGAATATAAAGAGTATTTTAGGGAACTTACCGGAGAACACAGGAACCAAGGGAAAGTCTCCTCCTCTGGAGGGTAGGACACTTCCCAAAAAAGTCTGCGGCACAGACTCCCTCCTTTCCTCCCTTTTACCTCCACCAGCTAACATCCAGTTTTAAAATATAGCAAAGCCAATATAAAGCAAAGAAAAGAAGGAAATCCCCTAAACAGAGGACCCGAGGACCCCTCTGCCCCGAAATTCAACCCAGTGTTTGTTTTTTTTTACAAGAAGAGGATTGAAGGGTAAGTTCTAGTGATGAGCGAGCACCTCAATGCTCGGGTGTTCGGATGCTCTGACCGAGCACCCCCGGAGGCTCGAGTGCTCGGCCGAGCACCCGAGCCCCATTGAAGTCAATGGGAGGACTAGAGCACTACACCAGGCACCCCCTGCTCTGATGAGGGGAGGGTGCCTGGTCCATAGGAAAAGGGCAGAAAAGGATGGAAACACCACAGAAATGGTTCAGGGACAGCATAGGGAGGATGTCTGGATGCATCTTGGACTCCAACATCGCTGCTGGGAACGATCTTTCGCCCGTAGTACGCCATTTTTACAGACTGACCATAAAACACACAAAAAGGAAAATAAAAACGACTTTAGGCGAAAAATTGTTACCAAACAATATTTGCTGTATATTTACTTGTATATCATCTGCAAATTCTCCCAAAAATGTCCTTGATTTTCTGAAGTGAGGCCATGATTAAGAGGGAAACGTGCGCAGAGGCAAATTCTCCCAAAAATGTCCTTGATTTTCTGAAGTGAGGCCATGATTAAGAGGGAAACGTGCGCAGAGGCAAATTCTCCCAAAAATTTCCTTGATTTTCTGAAGTGAGGCCATGATTAAGAGGGAAACGTGCGCAGAGGCAAATTATCCCAAAAATTTCCTTGATTTTCTGAAGTGAGGCCATGATTAAGAGGGAAACGTGCGCAGAGGCAAATTCTCCCAAAAATTTCCTTGATTTTCTGAAGTGAGGCCATGATTAAGAGGGAAACGTGCGCAGAGGCAAATTCTCCCAAAAATTTCCTTGATTTTATTGAACTGAGGCCATGATTAAGAGGGAAACGTGCGCTGAGCTGACCATCTAAAACATTATGGGTGAGGGTCTGCTGCAGAGCTGACCATCCTAAACATTATATGCGAAGGCCCGCTAGTGAGCTGACGCTATAAAACATTATATGCGAAGGCCCGCTAGTGAGCTGACGCTATAAAACATTATATGCGAAGGCCCGCTAGTGAGCTGACGCTATAAAACATTATATGAGAGGGCCCGCTAGAGAGCTGACCCAATAAAACATTATATGAGAAGGCCCGCTGGTGAGCTGACCTATATAAAAATTGTCAAACAGGGCCCGCTGGTGAGCTGGCCCTATATAAAAATTATATCACAGGGCCCGCTGGTGAGCTGGCCCTATATAAAAATTATAGCACAGGGCATATGGAAGAGGAGGAGGAGGATGAGAAGATTAAGAGTCAACCATATACCCGTTTTTTGGGTGGAAGGGGTGAATGGGAATACAGAGTATTCCCATCATTGTAAATAATATATGTAAAGTGAGTTTATGTTCCCCCGGGGCTTTCCTCCAGTGGAGTGGAGAAGTCAGGGGAAATCCAGGCCTTGTTCATTTTTATAAGTGTCAACCTATCAGCATTGTCAGTGGAAAGGCGGATACGCTTATCTGTTATGATGCCACCAGCAGCACTAAATACCCGCTCAGACAGAACGCTGGCGGCAGGGCAGGCCAGCACCTCCAAGGCGTAGAGTGCCAGTTCATACCACGTGTCCAGCTTGGACACCCAGTAGTTGTAAGGCACAGAGGGATCATTGAGGACGCTGACACGGTCTGCTACGTACTCCTTCACCATCTTCCAAAACTTTTCCCTCCTTGTGACACTAGGCTGCGCATCAGGGTGAGGGTGCTGGCGGGGTGTCATGAAGGTGTCCCACGCCTTGGAGAGTGTTGCCCTGCCTTTGTCGGAACTGCTGTGTGCTCCCCTTTTCTCCCCTTCTCGGTTGGCCAAGGTAGCACGTACTCTGCCGCCAGCGTTGTCAGATGGAAAATTTTGGAGCAATTTTTCAACAAGAACCATCTGGTATTGCACCATTTTGCTTGTCCTCTCCACCGGAGGAATGAGAGATGAGAAATTCTCTTTGTAGCGGGGGTCCAGAAGGGTGAACACCCAGTAATCCGTGTTGTCTAAAATGCGTACAACGCGTGGGTCACGGGAAAGGCAGCCTAACATAAAGTCAGCCATGTGTGCCAGAGTACCAACAGTCAAGATTTCGCTGTCCTCACCAGGAGGATGACTCTCAATATCCTCATCCTCTTCCTCCTCTTCTGCCCACCCACGCTGAAGAGATGGAACTAAAGTTCCATGGCTACCCTCTGTAGCGGAGGCAACCGTGTCTTCCTCCTCCTCCTCCTCCTCCGCCTCCTCCAATTGTCGCTGAGAAGACGAAGTGAGGGTGCTCTGGCTATCACCTTGTGTAAGCTCTTCCTCCCCCATTTCCACCTCTTCCACATGCAAAGCGTCGGTTTTAATTGTGAGCAGCGAGCGTTTCAGTAGACACAGAAGTGGGATGGTTACACTGATAATAGCGTTATCGCCGCTCACCATCTGTGTCGATTCCTCAAAATTGCGTAAAACCTCGCAGAGGTCTGACATCCATTCCCACTCCTCACTTCTGATTACAGGAAGTTGAACGGAGAGGCGACGACCGTGTAACAGCTGGTACTCCACTACTGCCCTCTGCTGCTCACAAAGCCGGGCCAACACGTGGAAGGTGGAGTTCCAGCGCGTGCTCACGTCACACAGCAGCCGGTGAGCTGGCAATTGTAAGCGCTGCTGCAGCTTCAACAGGCTGGCCGAAGCTGTAGATGACTTACGGAAATGTGCACACACGCGGCGCACCTTGGTCAAGAGATCATGCACATTGGGGTAGGTTTTTAGAAATCGCTGAACCACTAAATTAAATACATGCGTTAGGCATGGTACGTGTGTGAGCTTGCCGAGCTCCAAAGCCGCCATCAAGTTACGCCCATTATCACACACAACCATGCCTGGTTGCAGGTTGAGTGGCGAGAGCCACTGCTCGGTCTGGTGACTAATCCCCTGCAACAGCTCTGAGGCCGTGTGCTGTTTGTCCCCAAGGCAGATCAGCTTCAGCACGGCCTGTTGACGCTTCCCCACTGCAGTGCTACACTGCTTCCAGCTACTGGCTGATGGGGGAGTGGCGCTGCGTGTAGAGAATTCGGAGGTGGAAACGGAGGAGGAGGAGCCAATAACGTAGGTGCTGGCGGAAACCCTGATGGAGGTAGGGCCCGCAATCCTCGGCGTGGGTAGCACCCGTGCCATCCCAGGGTCCGAGTCGCTCCCAGCCTCCACGACATTCACCCAGTGTGCCGTCAGGGAAATGTAGCGTCCCTGGCCACAAGCACTTGTCCATGTGTCAGTCGTTAAGTGGACCTTCCCAGTAACTGCGTTGGTCAGGGCACGGGTGATGTTACGGGACACATGGTGGTGTAATGCGGGGATGGCACACCGGGAAAAGTAGTGGCGGCTGGGGACCGCGTACCGAGGGACAGCTGCTGCCATCAGGCTGCGGAAGGACTCAGTGTCCACAAGCCTAAATGGCAGCATTTCGATGGCCAGTAATTTGGAAAGGTGTGAGGTTAGTGCTATGGCCTGTGGGTGGGTGGCTGGGTATTTTCGCTTGCGCTCAAATGCCTGGGGTAACGACATTTGGACGCTGCGCTGGGACAGGGAAGTGGATGTGGTCGCTGATGGTGCTTCAGATGGTACAGGTGCAGGGCGGGAGGTATGCGGGCCTGCGCCTTCGACAGGCGATTGGCCGGCACCGAAAACAGGGGAAGAGGAGGCAGTGGTGTGGCCTGCAGACACAGATGGGCGATCCAGGCGTTCCTCCCACTTACTACGGTGCTTGGATGCCATGTGTCGGATCATGCTGGTGGTGGTGAGGTTTCTAGTGTTCATGCCTCGGCTCATTCTGGTGTGGCACAGGTTGCAAACTACAATTCTTTTGTCGTCCGCACTTTCCTTAAAAAAACGCCATACCGCGGAACACCTACCCTTTGGCAAGGGAGATTTACGCAAGGGGGTGCTCCGTGGAACATTTGCGGGCCGGTTTGGTGCGGTCCGCCTTCTTTCTGTAGCCACACCACTGCCTCTTCCAGCCTGTTGCGGTGCTGCAGATGGCTCACCCTCAGGACTGCTGTCATCGCTCGGCTCTACACCTTCCCAGGTGGGGTCAGTCACCTCATCGTCCACCAAGTCCTCCTCCACTTCCTCACTCTGATCATCCTCCCCATGTCTTGATCCCACCACATACTCAGTCATTGACAACTGTATAACATTCTCCTCAACAAGGTCTTGAGACAGTAATAGTGGTTGATTTAATGGCAACTGTGTCTCATCATCATCATCATCATCCACTACTTCCTTTGACCTTAAATGCCGTTCACATCTGTCATCTTCTTGTGATTGGGTACCCTCTAGAGGTTGTGAATCAGGGCACAAGATGTCATGTTCCTCTGCAAGCGTGCTTGGAGAGAGGGTCAAATGAAGGATTGGTGATTAGACGAGCTCCTCACTATATCCCAGTGTGGGATCACTTCTTTGACCAGACCGTCTATGGTGGGAGGAAGGATGATCAGAGTGAGGATTATGTTGACCAGACTCTTGGCTACTGAGAGTGGACTTGGTGGAAGACAGGGTGGTGCTTAACCGACTGGAAGCAGTATCAGCTGTCATCCAACCGACCACCTGTTCGCAGTGGTCGGACCTCGAGAGTAATGTCCTGCGACGCCCTGTAAAATTAGACATGAAGCTAGGTATGGTGGATGTCTTTCTTTCTTGTGCTCTGGCACCAGGCACAGTTTCTCCGCGTCCTGACCCGCGCCCTGAACTATCAGGATCTGTCACGGTTTATTATGACTCTCAGACACAAGTTTTAGGTAAAAAAATCAATTTTATTGAAATAATAAATGATAACTTAGGATGGCAATAACATACATATATATATATATACAGAATATAGCACAGACAGAAGGCAGACTCTACCGGTCCTGTCAATATACCGGACAGGACAGTCTTTAGGCTCTACCGGCCTTGCCAATACCGGGTAAGGCAACCTGCAGATGGAATAGCATAACGGTTTTACCGGCCTTACCAAATTACCGGGCAAGGCAGCCTCAATAGATACACAATGTAGGCTCTACCGGCCCTGCCAATACCGGGTAAGGCAACCTCAGATGGAATGTGGTAAAAGGTTCTACCGGCCTTACCAATACCGGGCAGGGCAGCCCAGAGATAATAGCCGCAGTCAGATGGAACTGGCAATTTAGCAGAATCGTTAAGCAGCAAGGCTTTGGAGCAAACCAGCGTCCGCACGCTGGAAACAACACTGAATAGTATAGCCGTTAGGCTTAGCGAGCAAACCAGTGACCGCACACTGGAGTAACAAGCGAGTAGTATAGCCGCAAGGCTTAGGAGCAAACCAGCGTCCGCACGCTGGGACCAACACAAAATTGTATAGCCGATAGGCTTTGGAGCAAACCAGTGACCGCACACTGGTGTAACAAGTGAGTTTGTATAGCCGCAAGGCTTAGGAGCAAACCAGCGTCTGCACGCTGGGACCAACACAGATTTGTATAGCAGATAGGCTTTGGAGCAAACCAGTGACCGCACACTGGTGTAACAAGCGAGTTTGTATAGCCGCAAGGCTTAGGAGCAAACCAGCGTCCGCACGCTGGGACCAACACAGATTTGTATAGCTGAAATGCTTTGGAGCAAACCAGTGACCGCACACTGGTGTAACAAGTGAGTTTGTATAGCTGCAAGGCTTAGGAGCAAACCCTGGTAAATATGATACAATGAAATTAAATCGAGACAGGAACAGTGCCCACCTGGCCTGACGAGAGGACAATCTCTTGGCCTCCGAGAGATAGGTCAGATTCTTATGATCTGTTAGGATTAAGACAGGATTCTTAGTACCTTCAAGCAAATGACGCCATTCCTTAAGAGCAAGGATAATGGCCAATCAGAAGGATTAGCACCCTTGTGCGTAAGATCGGACAGAGGTTTGACAATGGAAGAAAAGTTCTTAATAAACCTCCTATAATAATTAGCGAAACCCAGGAAACGCTGTATGGCTTTAAGACCCTTGGGTTTTGGCCATTGTAGGACAGCTGACAACTTTTCTTTGTCCATGGCAATGCCATCATTGCCAATTATGAACCCCAAGAATGGCACACTGGTTCTATGAAACTCACATTTTTCCATTTTACAAAATAATTTGTTCTCACGGAGTCGTAGCAATACTGCGGATACATCTTTGATGTGCTGTGCCATGTTTTGGGAGTAAATCAGTATATCGTCGAGGTACACCACAACACATGTCTGTAACATATCTCTCAGAACATCATTTATCAGTTCCTGGAAAACTGCGGGTGCATTACACAGCCCAAAAGGCATTACTAGATACTCGTAGTGCCCAGCTCGAGTATTAAAGGCAGTTTTCCACTCATCACCTGCTCGAATGCGAACCAGATTGTAAGCGGCCCGTAGGTCCAACTTGGTAAATATCGAAGCGCCCTTAAGCCTGTCAAAAAGCTCGGTGATGAGTGGTATTGGGTATGCGTTTTTTGCCATTAGTTTATTCAAGCCCCGGTAGTCAATGCATGGTCTTAATTCGCCATTTTTCTTTTTTACAAAAAAGAACCCAGCCCCAGCTGGAGAGGTAGATTTACGTATGATCCCTCTAGCAAGGGCATCAGAAATGTAATCCTCCATAGCCTTATTTTCATCACAAGATAATGGTCTTGCTATCACTATGCTAGTGATAGCTGGGCCTCTGTTCCAGTGTTCCTGAGTTCCTGATCTCTACTGTTCCAGTGTTTCCTGCATGCTGAAGTACTTCCAGTCCTGGTTCCGGCCTAGTCTCTGGTGTTGCAGTTCCTGCTGAACTTCTCTGCTGTTTTCTGACCTGACTGATAGGAGCTGGTGCTTCCACTCTGTCACTGTCGGCCTCAAATTGTCTTGACAGTGCATCAGCCCTGATATTTTTTGACCGTAACTTACGATCTCTGGCAATTGATCTCTCACGTATTCTGGAGTCAATTATCATAACATACTCAATGTAATCATCTAGATCAATAGGTAGATCTTTAGCAGCGATTTCGTCTTTAATGTGGTCATTCAGGCCTTGAGAGAAGGCTGCCAATAATGCCTCGTTATTCCAACCTACCTCTGCTGCCAATGTGCGGAATTCGATGGCATAGTCGCCCACTGTACGCCTGCCCTGTTGTATCTCCATAAGGCGTTTGGCAGCAGAGGTGGTTCTACCAGGAGGCTCAAACACTCTTCGAAAGGAACGCACAAATTCACTAAAGTTCTTAGTACAAGGTTTAGCATTCTCCCACAAGGGGTTAGCCCAAGCCAATGCTCTGCCAGTGAGCAGTGATATTCTTGCTATCACTATGCTAGTGATAGCTGGGCCTCTGTTCCAGTGTTCCTGAGTTCCTGATCTCTACTGTTCCAGTGTTTCCTGCATGCTGAAGTACTTCCAGTCCTGGTTCCGGCCTAGTCTCTGGTGTTGCAGTTCCTGCTGAACTTCTCTGCTGTTTTCTGACCGGACTGATCGTTGCTGGTTCCTGTCATCTTATCACCTGTCTTCAGTATCCTGGCGACCTTCTGCCTGGTCGCGTTGGTGACATTGCTACAATTCCGTGTTTCAGTCAGGTCAGAAAACAGCAGAGAAGTTCAGCAGGAACTGCAACACCAGAGACTAGGCCGGAACCAGGACTGGAAGTACTTCAGCATGCAGGAAACACTGGAACAGTAGAGATCAGGAACTCAGGAACACTGGAACAGAGGCCCAGCTATCACTAGCATAGTGATAGCAAGAAGGTCAGAAACAACACGAAAGGGCACTCAAAGGGTGCCCAATCCAGGTTTAAATAGTCAATAAGAGGCGGGCTATCTGCAGACAGCCAATAGAAGCCCCCTACTGGTGATAGACAAGTAACTGCAGCAAATCACGGGCACCGTGATAGGATCACGTCCACTTCCCCGTCCCTTTTTACCCGCCTTCTTCATCTTACACGGAATATGTGACTTTAATATTTGAGTTTGAAAACTTAACAGTATTTCTTCCTATTCTGCAACTGTGCAGAGTACACAGAATAGGCTGCTAAACTGCGGTGACGCACACTCAATGGAATATGTGACTTTAATATTTGAGTTTGAAAACTTAACAGTATTTCTTCCTATTCTGCAACTGTGCAGAGTACACAGAATAGGCTGCTAAACTGCGGTGACGCACACTCAATGGAATATGTGACTTTAATATTTGAGTTTGAAAACTTAACAGTATTTCTTCCTATTCTGCAACTGTGCAGAGTACACAGAATAGGCTGCTAAACTGCGGTGACGCACACTCAATGGAATATGTGACTTTAATATTTGAGTTTGAAAACTTAACAGTATTTCTTCCTATTCTGCAACTGTGCAGAGTACACAGAATAGGCTGCTAAACTGCGGTGACGCACACTCAATGGAATATGTGACTTTAATATTTGAGTTTGAAAACTTAACAGTATTTCTTCCTATTCTGCAACTGTGCAGAGTACACAGAATAGGCTGCTAAACTGCGGTGACGCACACTGAATGGAATATGTGACTTTAATATTTGAGTTTGAAAACTTAACAGTATTTCTTCCTATTCTGCAACTGTGCAGAGTACACAGAATAGGCTGCTAAACTGCGGTGACGCACACTGAATGGAATATGTGACTTTAATATTTGAGTTTGAAAACTTAACAGTATTTCTTCCTATTCTGCAACTGTGCAGAGTACACAGAATAGGCTGCTAAACTGCGGTGACGCACACTCAATGGAATATGTGACTTTAATATTTGAGTTTGAAAACTTAACAGTATTTCTTCCTATTCTGCAACTGTGCAGAGTACACAGAATAGGCTGCTAAACTGCGGTGACGCACACTCAATGGAATATGTGACTTTAATATTTGAGTTTGAAAACTTAACAGTATTTCTTCCTATTCTGCAACTGTGCAGAGTACACAGAATAGGCTGCTAAACTGCGGTGACGCACACTCAATGGAATATGTGACTTTAATATTTGAGTTTGAAGACTTAACAGTATTTCTTCCTATTCTGCAACTGTGCAGAGTACACAGAATAGGCTGCTAAACTGCGGTGACACACACTGAATGGAATATGTGACTTTAATATTTGAGTTTGAAAACTTAACAGTATTTCTTCCTATTCTGCAACTGTGCAGAGTACACAGAATAGGCTGCTAAACTGCGGTGACGCACACTCAATGGAATATGTGACTTTAATATTTGAGTTTGAAAACTTAACAGTATTTCTTCCTATTCTGCAACTGTGCAGAGTACACAGAATAGGCTGCTAAACTGCGGTGACGCACACTCAATGGAATATGTGACTTTAATATTTGAGTTTGAAAACTTAACAGTATTTCTTCCTATTCTGCAACTGTGCAGAGTACACAGAATAGGCTGCTAAACTGCGGTGACACACACTGAATGGAATATGTGACTTTAATATTTGAGTTTGAAAACTTAACAGTATTTCTTCCTATTCTGCAACTGTGCACAGTACACAGAATGTGCTGCTAAACTGCGGTGACGCACACTGAATGGAATATGTGACTTTGATATTTTACTTTGAAGACTTAACAGTATTTCTTCCTATTCTGCAACTCTGCACAGTACACAGAATGTGCTGCTAAACTGCGGTGAAGCAAACTGAATGGAATATGTGACTTTGATATTTTAGTTTGAAGACTTAACAGTATTTCTTCCTATTCTGCAACTCTGCACAGTACACAGAATGTGCTGCTAAACTGCGGTGAAGCACACTGAATGGAATATGTGACTTTGATATTTTACAGTTTGAAGACTTAACAGTATTTCTTCCTATTCTGCAACTCTGCACAGTCCACAGAATGTGCTGCTAAACTGCGGCGAAGCACACTGAATGGAATATGTGACTTTGATATTTTAGTTTGAAGACTTAACAATATTTCTTCCTATTCTGCAACTCTGCACAGTACACAGAATGTGCTGCTAAACTGCGGCGACGCACACTGAATGGAATATGTGACTTTGATATTTTAGTTTGAAGACTTAACAGAATGTGCTCTAATCTGCAACTTTGCACACTAAACAGAATGTGCTCTAATCTGCAACTTTGCACACTAATCAGAATGTGCTCTAATCTGCAACTTTGCACACTAAACAGAATGTGCTCTAATCTGCAACTTTGCACACTAAACAGAATATATAAAATTTTTTTTGTTTTGTTTTTTTCCCCCCACACAAAATAACCTGCTGCCCCCACACACAGTAGTCCTAAAAAGGACTTTTGGTTCTTTTTTTTTCACAATTTTGCTTTTTTTCTCCCTACACTGACTTTCCCTTCCTATCCTCATCTCTCCCTGGCTAAGACTGAGCCGAACTCGCTGGTCAGGTGCTATACAGCACCCGACCACGGGTTCTGGCCAGCCAATCAGTGTAATGCCAGCAGCCAACATGGCTGCTGGCATTACACCGATGTCAGAGCCTCCCTGCACGTTTATTGGCTGCGCAGCAGCCGCAAAACGTGCGGGGAGGAGACCCGAACATGGCGGGCGAGCACATGCGGTACTCGTACGAGTACCGCCATGTGCCGAGCAGAGCGATGCTCGAGCCGATCCGAGCATCGGCCGAGCATGCTCGCTCAACACTAGTAAGTTCTCCAAAATTCTTTTTAAGAATGCCAGAGGCTTGGGGAATTACTTGTACACTGGAGGTTGTACACATTTTAGCACTGTTGCTATCTATCTGTGAAAGCAGGATTCTAGTAAGTAATGTTCCAGTTATTAAAAAAAAAATAAAAAAAAATAGTGTGCTTTTCAGAACAAATTCAGCTTCTTCTTGGAGTTTCACATGAAGTAAATTTTGCACCACATGACAGGCTATGTCATAAATAAGGAACAATTTAACTAATTATTTTGCTAATACCATATACAAATTTCAAAAATACTTATTTTTGTTGTGAAAATTTCAATTATTTTTAAAAGTCCTCAATCTCCCAACTACAACAATAACAAATGTGCATCGTTTTACCTTCACAGACCCCTAGTTAACAGGAGAATGTTTACCTTATTGAACTAAATTGCACATTCCAATGGTTACATGGTAAAATTACCCTAAATAGCTCAATAACTATATAAAGGCTTATATTTCCTTAAAGAAGACTAACTTACAACTCTGAAAAATGGTTGAAGTTTGTCTACATAAAATGATGAAGTAAAGAAGTATGGATCAACATTAGGGTTTTCAGAAAGGTTTTGGAAATTTACACTTAAATCACATTTTACTGTGCATCTCAAGTAAGCTTATCATAATAAACAAAACAAAACAAAAAATAACAATTTTGAATATCTCCTGAGTACACAGGTACCCATTATGTATAGGTGCAGAAATGTACAGCACTGTGCAAAAGTCTTAGGCAGGTGTGAAAAAATACTATAAAGTAAGAATGCTTTCAAAAATAGACGTTAATATTTTATTCTTGTCAATTAACAAAATGCATAGTGACTCAACAGAATAAAATCAAAATCAATATTTGGTGTGACCACTCTTTACCTTCAAAACAGCATCAATTCTTCTAGGTACACCTGCACACAGTGTTTTAAAGAACACAGCAGGTAGGTTGTTCCAAACATCTTGGAGAACTAATCACAGTTCTTCTGTGGATTTAGGCAGCCTCGGTTCCTTCTTTCTCTTCGTGTAATTCAGACAGACTCGATGATGTTGAGATTTGGTGCCAATCAGATGCTTCCCTGATGGTACTGCATGATGGATAAGTATCTCTGCCTGTACTTCTCAGCACTAAGGAGGCCATTAATTCTGACCAAATCCCCAACTCCATTTACAGACATGCAGTCCCAAATTTACAAGGAACCATGTGTCACTGTTGTCTGCAGACACTCATTCTTGTACCATTCTCCAGCACTTCTGCAAACAAATTGCCTTCAGCTACTGTCAAATATTTCAATTTTTGACTCATCAGTCCAGAGCACATGCTGACAATTTTATGCACTCCAGTTCCAGTGTTTTCCTGCCTAGTTGAGTCTCTTGGCCTTGTTTCCAAGTTGGAGGTATGGCTTTTTGGCCACAAGTCTTCTATGAAGACCACTTTTGACCAGACCTCTCCAGACAGTAGATGGGTGTACCAGGATCTCACTGTTCTCTGCCAATTCTGAGGCGATGGCACTGCTGGAATCTTCCAATTGCGAAGGAAAGTAAGCATGATGTGTCTTTCCTCTGCTGCACTATGTTTCCGTGGCCGACAACTGAGTCTACGGTCTTTAACGTTGCCCGTTTCTTTGTGCTTCTTCAAGAAAGCTTGAACAGCACATTTGGAAACCCCTGCCTGCCTTGAAATTTCTACCTGGGAGAGACCTTGCTGATGCAGCATCACTACTTTGTGTCTTGTTGCTGTGCTCAGTCTTGCCATGGTGTATGACTTTTGGCATTAAACTGTCTTCAGCAACCTCATCTTGTTAGCCAGGTTTGGCTGTTCCTCACCCAGTTTTATTCCTCCTAAGCAGCTATTTCTGTTTCAGTTAATGATTGTGTTTCAACCCAGAAATTAAATTGATGATCATTAGCACCTGTTTGGTATAAGTGTTTAATCATACACCTGACTATATGCCTATGAAATTCCTGACTTTGTGCAAGTGTACCTAGAAGAAACGATACTGTTTTGATTTTTTCTTTTGTTCACTCCCTATGTATTTTGTTAACTGATAAAATAAACTATTAACATGTCTATTTTTTAAAGCATTCTTACTTTATAGCATTTTTTCATGCCTACCTAAGACTTTTTGCACAGTACTCTATGTCCTTTCGAGGGACCCCAGGCTGGCAAAAGCCAACAACAGAATTTTTATTTGACGTTTTCATGGAGATAATTAAAATTTACTACCCATCATGTGAATACATATTTACCTTATAACTTCAAAATAACCTATTAAAAGCATACATTTACTAAAAGTAGATATCCCACTACATCAAATAAGGGGTCACTTAAGTTTCTATATCTAGTCTGGTAAGCACAAATGCTTCCAGAAGATGGAGCTAAAAGGAAAAAATTATCATTATCTTTTTTTACACTTCCTCCTGATATTCCGAGAAAAATGGCAGACCATTGCTTTGAGCTGACATGCTGTAGTGAGTATTAGAAACACAAAACTATGCCAACTACAATGTCTTATTTTTCTTACATCTTTCTTACCTATACATTATCCTTGCCTATACTAAAATGGATTTGGCAATTAAAGAAATGAAGGAAAGGTAAACAATGCCTACCAATCTGGAAAGAATGTAACCCACTGAACCAAAGAAAAGGACACTTGCTTTTTTGCCCCATGTCTGGTACTCACAAATATTTCCAAAATATGTTGCTAAATGAAAGAAGGCACCTTTTATACCAGTTCAAAGTTACTGAAATGTTTTAAAACTATGGAATCTCACAGTGTGTACACTGGCTACTGCTGTTCAAGAAAAATGGCACCTCATTAGTATGAACTGACATACTATAGGGATGCCAGAAACACAAAACTACTCCATATATAAAATCAAATTTTTCTCACATTTTTCATATCTGACTTACCTGGGTTAAAAGTAGACAACCAGCTGTATCAAATGAGAGTTCACTTACATTTCTACTCCTAGGCTAGTATGTACAACTAATTCCAGAATATCTTACAAAAGGAAAAGAGCACACACTTTTTATTTATACTTCAACCACTTCAGAGTTACTAAACTCTTTCAACATGATGTATTTTCCTACAATTCAAAACCCCCAAAATGGTACCACATTGGTATGCGTTAACATACCATGGTGTTGCCAAGAGTAGTTAACTACACCTGTTATCTTTTTAAAATTAGTTCCATGCACTAATATAATGACAGCCATTACAGATATAAAAGAAAGCTTTGAAAGGATACCAGTCTGAAAAGTAAATATTCACCCTTATCAAATGACAGGTCATTTCCCTTTTTACTCCTAGGCTGGTGTGCACAATTTTTTCCAGAATTTGGCACTATAGAAAAATATACTTTTATTTTTACCACTGCTTTAAATATATTAAAATCTCTGAAGACAATGGAATTTCCTAATGTATGCAAAACCTGCAATCATTCTGAGTTAAAGGGATTTGTATGGGAAGATATCATGTATAGCAGGGCTTAAAATGTGAAGTCCTTTGCTACTAGCCAGACCTGAAAAGTTACTTGCAACTGCAAGCCATAGCATACCCACCAGGGCTGAATTTCTACTCGCCAGGACTAAATTTTCACTTCACCATTGGCTAGTGGTGAGTGGAAATTTTGAGCCCTGATGTATAGGGTTCCAGGAGCACTAACCTAGAGCTGTAATGTCTCTTTTTTTTTTAAATTACCTGCTCAGTTCAGCAGGTTGCAGGGATCTGGCAGTGACAGGGTTAAATTGAGCATCCAAAATATAACTGAGATGTAAATGTGTTAGTTCTGGACTTATAACTTTTACATCTTATTAGCTTTTGAAAATCCCAGGTAAAGTCACAAAAGGTAGGAGCGAAGAGTCTGCAACTACAGACCAGTAAGTTTTACATCAGTAGTGGTAAGATTGTTGGAAACCATGTTAAAGGAAAGGACTGGTAAATAGTTTAAATGACTTGCAATGTCACAGTTTGTTAAGACTCTCAGACTCAAGGTTAGGTAAAATCACAACTTTATTGAAAAGTTTAAGACCACCCCTTAGGGTAACATACACATTCATACATATATCTTTATTGACAGAAAAGGTAGTAATAACAATACTGATACAGGCTCTACCGGCCTTGCCAATATACCGGGCAAGGCAGCCAGGAAGTTGGCACAAATGTGGATAGGCTTTAGCGGCCTTGCCAATGTACCAGGCAAGGCAGCCTGGAAGCTGGAACAGGAACAGACAGGCTCTACCGGCCTTGCCAAAGTACCGGGCAAGGCAGCCAGGGACTGGAACAGGAACAGACAGGCTCTACCGGCCTTGCCAAAATACTGGGCAAGGAAGCCAGTGGACCAACGGTAGAATACAGGCTCTACCGGCCCTTCCCAATACCGGGTAAGGCAACCCAAGATGATAATGGTATAGGTTCTACCGGCCTTACCAATATACCGGACAGGGCAGCCTGGTAAGGAGTAAATGGCAACAAAAGCCTCAGTGACTGCAAAGGTGGCACCGCAGCCACAGTGATGACATTAGAGGCTAAGTTGGTCAAGTGGCAGACCATATAACTCCGAAGTACCACTCAACCTATGTACTGGGAAGACAGTAATACACAGTGCGACAATGGACAAGGAATGATGGAGCGAACCAGTCAATGAACTAGCGTAGACAGCCGGATGGCTATGGAGTGAACCAGTACCCTGTACGTGGAACGCTAATCGTAACTTGCATAAACAGCCGGATGGCTTATGGAGCAAACCAGTACTCTGTACGTGGAATGCTAATCGTAACTGCATAAACAGCCAGATGGCTTAAGGAGTGAACCAGTACCCTGTACATGGAATGCTAATCAAACTTGCATAGACAACCAGATGGCTATTGGAGCGAACCAGTACCCCGTACGTGGAACGCTAATCAAATTTGCATAGACAGCCAGATGGCTTAAGGGGCGAACCAGTACCCTGTACATGGAACGCTAATCAAACTTGCATTGACAGCCGGATGGCTATTGGAGCGAACCAGTGCCCTGTACGTGGAACGCTATCGTAACCTGCATAACAGCCGGGTGGCTAATAGAGCGAACCAGTACCCTGTACGTGGAACGCTAGTTGTAACTTGCAAAGACAGCCGGTTGGCTTATGGAGCAAACCAGTACCCTGTACGTGGAACGCTATTGTAACCTGCATAACAGTCGGGTGGCTAATAGAGTGAACCAGTACCCTGTACGTGGAACGCTAGTTGTAACTTGCAAAGACAGCCGGTTGGCTTGTGGAGCGAACTGGTACCTGCGACTGGATATACAGCAGGGAATAGAAATGTCGCCAAGGTGACTCAGGAACGACAGCGGCTACAGGGAGACTGGATGGGAACCAGCAGTTGAAGACAGGAACCAGCACACAATCCGTCAACCGGATCAGCAGCGGCAGCGAAGACTGGCAGCAGGAAGCGGAGATAAGACGGTAACTCGAACCGGATCTGGATCTGAACCAGGAACTGAAGGACAGGTGACTACAGGAACTGGACGATTCTGTCAGCAGGAACACAGCTAAGGGCCCAGGAAGCTCAGGAATGTGCCATAGATGCTAGCAGCAAAGAGACAACACGAAAGGGCAACCAAAAGTTGCCCAGACTCAGTCTATATAGGCAATGCAGGGCGGGCTAACAGCGGACAACCAATGGAGAGCCCCTAAAGGTAATTGACACAGAAGGAAAGCAATCACGGGCATCGTGATACCCAAACAGCATGGATTTCTAGGTCTTGCTAAACTAACCTCATAGATATTTTTACTGGATTTGCTGGGCAACTAAAATAATAGACATGGGGGTAGGAGCAGTATATATAGCTTACCTAGATTTCAGTAAAGCATTTGCACTGTCCCTAAAAGAAGACTAATTAATACATTGCAGTGGCACTGTAGCACTTAAAGCATTAATATTGTCACCTCAATACAGAAGCTGATTTTGGCATATGGCAGAGTTAGTATAGCATATAGAGATTAACAGGCCCTGGGGCTTGCTTGGAACAGCTGTCTTCTTGTGTGGAACTTAAGCTAAACAAGGCAAAGACACTCGCATTGACTCTGTCTCTCGCAATTTATATATTGTTCTATATCTATCTAGATCTTAGATAGATAGCTAGATAGAACCAAACATATGTATACACACACAATAACACACATATGTATATATATATATATATATATATATATATATATATATATATATATATATGCACACCCTTTGGTCCTTAACCTTTGATGCAAAATGTTAGTGCAATGCTTGCTGTGCCCCTCTGATCCTCTATGAGTTAAAGGGATAGTAATGTTTCATAATAAAAGCAGCTCTAATTAATCCTCATAGTATTTGGACTTTGGAGAGTGTTATTTCAATTCTGTCAGAGTTGTAGTTCCAGAGTAATTCAATGACAAAGTATCCCCCTCCCGCCCCTTTTACTGATGTCACACTGTTCAGCCACAGCAGAAGGGAGGTGCCCAGGTAGACTGCAGAGAGGGACAATCTTCAATTAAGATGAGGGAAAAACCTGAAAAGCTTATCAAGAGGGCAGGGATTTCATTGTTTTCATAGGAATAAGAGTGTCCCCTTCTGTTATCTGTCCAGTCTATGGACTGCATTCCACATCTGAGAAGAGATGGCTTACACTAGGTAAAAGGGGCAGGAGGGGGAAACTTTGCTTGTGAATATCTCATAAACCATAAAGGTTTGAGAGATAAGACTTATATCATTCTTCATGTTTTTTTAATGCCTACAAAATAAAATAAAGTTAAAACGAAGTATTACTATCCCTTTAAGAGTAGGTTCACCATAAACAGTTGTGAGGAATGTGAACTTAAATTAAAATGTGCAGTACATTCTTGTGCAATCAGGATTAGCAGAAATGGCCAGCTTTTACTTAAAGTGGCATGGTTCGGTCCTCAAGGGAGGTCAGAATACAGGTCAGGATTTAACCCTTTGAATACCAGAGGGGTAAGCAACACATTGTTTTGCAATGTGTTGCATACCCCTCTGGCACGCAAAGGGTTATGGATATCCCTGATTAAGCATTTAAGGACAAGAGACATTGCACAAACATCTGGTCCTAAAAAAAGTGTCATAACCATTTCAATACTTTGGTGATAATGTCCTATTAGGCAGCACTTTTTACATTATTTTCTTTGATGTAAAACATCTGGAGCTTGATACTATGCCTACCAGTACAACAGTCGGCAAGGAAAAAAAACACCAAGAGAGAAAACCCACTATTTTGTACCACAGCTCTCCTATAGCTGGCCTGGTACACGGACCAACAAGAGTTGGTGGTCAAAACCCACGTTGTGGCCAAACGCTCATTGTTGACATCAAAGGAAAATAGCCAACTCTCATTGGTTGACAGTGTGAAATCACAAGAGTCAGCTCAAAACCGTCACCTTCCCCCCACCTCCCATACTCTAACCCTACACTATCCCTAACATAACACTTAAATAATACTACCCCTAACACTACCCCTAACATGACACTTAAACAATACTACCTCTAACACCATCGTAACACCCAGAAATGTAACACTTACCTGTCATCCACTGGCAGTCTTCTTCAATCTTCTCTCTTCTTTCTTCAGTAAAATCTGAGCTAAAAAAAATAATTCAATGAGAGTTCATTTGTAAATAAAATAATGCCCCCAAGAGATGGTTAACCCTTTAAGTGCTGGAGGGGTTAAAAGAAGAGTTGCCTAGCTCTCCAAAGCAAGATGTCAGTCCGTTTGTCACAAAAATAAGTAATTCCTATTTGGTATATTAAAAAAAGTTTCCAGAATGGTATGAAATGTCTGCTGCCACCGCTGGCTCCAATTGCATCGGCAGATTTGCATATGGTCACAGATCCCCCCCTATACATACCGGGCTGTTGCCTGGGTCCCATTGAGGGAATTTTTAACAGAGACTGTTTTTTTACGTGACCAGTCTCTATTCAAAATGAATGTCAGCCTCCAATTGCTCACTCCCAGCCAATCATCTTCTATTGGGAGAATGTCAAAATCCGCTAGACGCAGATTAGCTGGGAGGGGGTAAGCACACATCCCAGCTAACTGGAGGCTGGCATTAATTTTGAACAGAGACTGACTGTACCGATCGCTGTTAAAATTTCCCTCATTGTGACTTGAGCAATGGCCCGGTACTTATGGTGGGGGAGATCTGTGACCATATGCATGTCTGTCTCCACTGAACCAGCGGCAAGGCAGCAGACATTTTACGGCACCACATCACCACATAAGAATTACTTATTTTTTTGACTAACAACATCTATGCCACACTTCTTTTAACCTTTGAGTGCTGGAGGGCTAACCCTCCAACAATCAAAGGCTTAACTGTGGCATATCTTGTGGGCATTATTTTATTTTCAGATGAACTCTCATTTATTTATTTTTTTTTAAACACAGATTTTAGTGAAGAAAGAGGAGAAGAAAGAAGAGAGAAGATTGAAGAAGACGACATACAGTCCCTGACCAGGGTGCTGCAGACCTCAGACATCAGGATTACAGGTCAGTTTTTATTTTTCAGGGGATGTGTTAACTGTAGTGAAATTAACCAAGTGAATGCCAGTGGAGTATACAATGTGTTGAATACCCCACTGGCACTCACAGAGTTAATCTTCTTTTGGTCTTCAGCACAAGTGTGTGTTGGAAACCACTTTTGTAGCACACACTGGTGGTTTTCACCTCACGATAGGGACTCTGCACCTCCTTTTCCTGGTTTAGTTTTCACACCATAAAAAGTGTGTTCCTTAACGTTAGTTGAAGCCACTTAGTGTAATAGGATACCAAATTCAATTAGTTTTACGTGGTGTGCAATGGGAGCAAATTTTCGCCAGTTGGACATTTTGACAGCACAGTTGATCAAATACCAAACTGTTCTTTTAAAACCACCATTGCCTGTTTTATATAAAGAACGTGGGTCTTAGAATCGAGCCCCTAAAATCATTGTATACAAAAGGTGAAAAGAAGCTTCAGTTATCAGACTTGTTAAAAAATGAATAAATCCATAAAAATGTTAATTGTTTTGAGATTAGAACAAATCTAGTCCAATTCCCTGAAATTATTGTATCATATTAATTTGTTTACCTACCATTATGCCATATATTGCCCTTATGACTTGTATAAACAAAAAGGGGTCATACACAGCTGCCTACACATTTTATTTTGTGGCTTTTGCACTTAAGAAATATTTTTACAAATGTTGGCTGGGAGTATGTGATAATTAAAAAGGTATGAGCCTATTCATTTTAAGAAATAATGTCTCTTTAAAGGGTCAAGAACAGGTGATTGACCCATTCACTTTGACTGACACATTTGATCTTCATCAGGGAAATCTAGTCCTGCTTGCAGTCCTTGAGGACCAAGCTTGGACCCTACCCACCCACAGCATAAAGGGGTATTTTCTCCTAAATCTGGTTAATACAATTATTTTTTTACAAGCCAGCATTTCTAAACCAAATTATCTAGTGCATAAGCCTCAAATATTTAATTTGCTTTTGCAACTTATATGCAGGAACACCCACAGTCTGTTCCTCCTGCTCCCTGTCCAATGCTCCTCCTTCCCCAGCCTATACTTACCATTTTTTTAACCCTTGTTCAGCCCTCCACCCCCAATTCGCTGTTATACCCCACCCCTTTTTTACATGATTTATGTCATTTTTCTCACCCCTTCGGCACCACAGGACTCCCCTTCAGGAAGACAACACATCAAAGTTCCCAGGTATGTTCATAGTGCCTAGAGAAAACAACTACACCTCATTGACAAGTCCCATCTAGGCCGAAAAGTATGGGGTTGGCTGCTTCTCTTGTTCAGGGAGGCATTGCCTGGCATTTCGTGGCTGGACTGCTGTTTTGACAGAGCCAGTATGATATGTTTTAGGATATTTCCTCTCTTTGAAAGGCACTAGTGGGCTAAAAGAGACTGCACCCTGGGTAGGACACCACTCCTAGAAAGCCTGCAAATTTGTATTGCAGGTTTATTCCTGGTTGGGCACCTCTGACTCCTATTTTACATGACCAAACTTGATAACAAATGTAGCCATACTGTATCTTCTAGACTACTTTCATGTCAAGTAGGATTAAGAAAAGACTCATTCTAGTATTACAATATTTAAATGGATAGGAAGCACTTTCATTTTTTGGTGATATGTCTCTTTAACCACTTGGGTGTTTTGCAATGGATTGAGGATTATTAGTATCCAATAGATAAATCAGACCTATCACTTTTAAAAAAACAACTTTGCCCATTAAAATGAAAAGTTTACATTATGTTATTATTTCTATAATACTGTTTTCTTAATGTTTTTAAAGAATAATTCTCATCTTTCCAGGCAGGAGCTTCCATCTTGAAAGAACTTGCATTATTCTTCCTTCTAATAATGAATTATGCATGCTTTAACCCAATGATTTTCAACCACTGGTGTGTGGACTGGCACCAGTCTGCGAGATTATTCAAAGGCAGAAAAAGTATTTCTATTACTTACATTTTTTTGTGTGTGCTGGGACTGGGCAGCACTGAGGAGAACATTAAGAAAGTCCATACAACACCACAGTGCATGCTGGGTAATTCTATTTAAACTCATGTTGATGAGCTAAGCGCAAGCATGCTCACTGACTGGTGCCAGTCACTTAACATGTTTGAAACTGGTGCTCTGACAGGAAATTAAATATACCTTAGCATGCACTGCTACTGGAAGCTCCAGTGTGAATCACTGTTCTCTGAGAGCCTCAGGGACTGGGAGTTTCATACCATGCAATATATACCCAGAGATAGGTGAATATGATGAGGGGTCCAGTGAGAGCAATTCCTACTAACTGCTCACATGATCAAACCTGTCGTCTCCCCGATCAGTGTGCTGCTTTTATTAATCTCACCATCTTTTAATACAGAGTGGGTAATATGCAGTTTTATTACACAAAGATACAGCAAACAAGGGATTAATACACACACACACATATATATAGTTCACAGATTCACATTCACACGTGTGTTTTAATACTATGTGAGCTGTGTATATATGTGTATTTTAATTCCTTGTGTGAAGGAACCCGTTGTGTTCAAAAACTGCATGTTAACCATTTGGATCCCAGAAATGCTACAGTGCTGTCCTCTCAGGCTTGGGGGAAGTTTAAAGAGAGGCACCTGTGTGCAAACTATGCTGGAGAAAAATGACTTGTGTATTTATACACTGGTAAGGAAGCTTTTTGGTCTGTATAATGACACTGGGTGTTTATACACTGGAAGTGATGATCACTGTTCTGTATAATGAGTCTTGATGTTCATGCATTGGTAATGTGATTGTTGTTCTATATAATGACCCTTGATGTTTATATACTAGAAGTGATCATTGCTGCTCTGCAAAATGATCCTGGTTGTTCACGAATATACAATGATAATAATGCTTGGTGTACTGGATAATGTGATTGTGTTAGCAGCTGGTCTTTTATAATCAGATAATGGTCTGATGGTCACATGAAATGCTTATATACTGGGGTGTGATGGGATGATGTTCAGCTGTGACTAGTCACATGTAATATGGTAATGCTCTTGTGTATGTTTTCATGTAAAAATAGATGTGTGTGATTACATTTCAATGGATGTTTCTGCATTTTAGCTAACAGACCTGCTTTGCATCACCAGTCTCTTGTAAATTTACAGCGTTCTGTTTTTATATTGCTGCAATTGTACTACTTCAACTGCATTATTTATATGAAAACATTTGTAACATCCACCCATTTCCTTGTGCGTGTGTATGACTTCATGGTAAAGAGTTTATGTTTAGTAACTGCATTTCAGTGTGCATCTGTCCCTATATATCAAGCCATTTGTCTCTACATACCCAGAATTGTGTGTTTGTGTCCATATAGAAACGCAGAATTTGACAGCAGATAAAAACCATTTGGCCCATCTAGTCTGCCCATTTCCTACTGTAAAAACCTAAAACTTTATTTGGTCCTTCATCTTGTCTTATGTTCAGAATAGACTTTTACCTATCCCATTCATGCTTAAATTTGTCATTATGGTCATACCTCTCTACAGGGGGAGATGGGGGTCTCCGGTTTTGTACACAATACTCTAGGTGAGGGCTAACCAGAGATCTGTAGAGGGGTATGAACACTTCCCTTTTTCTTCTACTAATGCCCCTAGATATACAACCCAGCACCCTGCTTGCATTTCCCTCTGCTTTGTTATATTGCCTGACTAACTTTGTCATCAGAAATAATTACTCCCAAATCATTTTCCTCTTGTCTCCAACAGTATTACCCATAATACTATATTCTGCCTTCAGATTTTTACTTCTCAAGTACATTATTTAAATGCAGCTGCCACACTCTTGTCCATTCTTCTAATTAACCTAAATCAGTTGTCATTTGGCTTATTCCCCAGGAATGCCTACCATGTTGCAGATCTTTGAATCATATGCAAAAAGCCATATCTTACATATGTGTCCAATGTGTGTGTGTCTGTGTCTATGTGCCCAGAATGCATGTGTTTGAGTGTCTCCTTCCCTGTGTTTGTGCGTGTCTTTGTGCACCTGGACTGCCTATGTACAGTACTCTGCAAAAGTCTTATGAAAGTGAAAAAATGCTGTAAAGTAAGAATGTTTTCAAAAATAGACATGTTAATAGTGTATTTTTATCAAAATGATAGTGAGTGAACAATCTAAATAAAATCAATACATGGTGTGACCACCCTTTGCCTTCAAAATAGCATCAATTCTTCTAGGTACACTTGAACAAAGTCAGGGATTTTGTAGGCATATAGTCAGGTGTATGAATAAACAAGTATACCAAACAGGTGTGTCACGGGACTGCAGACAAATAAATACTCTGACAGGTACAGGTAGAATAAAATAAAGATTTTACTGAAATTCAGGCAGTTAATAATAAGCACAAATAATAAACACACTTCCCCAACCTTCCTGGGTCAGACATGGGGACAGTGCAAGGCCCACTACAGGAACAGCACTGAACGTAGCCAGTCCGTCTCCAGATGATGAGAACCAGGATGTAAGCACAACAGCGAACGGCAAGTGGCAAGGCACACAAGCAGGGAGTAAGGAAAGGCTCAAGTAACCTATAACTCTAGGATACTTCGAGTAATACGAACGACCAGAGCTGCTAACCACCAGCACTCACACCCGGATGCCCAATAGAGAGGTCAGATATGCAAGCCGAGGTCATACACAAAATGGGTAGTCAGACAGAGCCAGGTTAGCATGTAGAAGGTAGTCAGCCAGGCCAAGGGTCATACACGGAGCGGTTAGCCAGACAAGCTGGATCGAGCGTGGATTAGGTAGTCAGACAAGGCTAGAGGTTCAAACACTAATCGGGTAGTCAGACAAAGCCACAGGTCCTACACAAATCAGAAAGGCAGCCAGAAAAGGATCGCAACAGAGAAACAATAATGCTCGGGAACACCAAGAAAGGGCAATCAGACTATGGCCGAATGTGGCTTATAAGGCCTTCTAGGAAGGAGGAGTTACAATGCTGAGGTGAGCATGGCCTATAAAAATATCAAGCGCATAATGATGTGCAGCAACCAGGAAGTCCACGACCATAATGAGCCGCCAGCCACTTATCACGGTGCCCGTGATTGGTGCTGTTCAGTGTCAGTCACTTGCTGAGTATCATGATTGGCTGTCTGTGATTAGCCCTCCTCACACAGCCTTTTTAAATCCAGGCTGAGCACTTCCAGGTTGCCCTTTCGTGGTGTTTCTGACTCCACTCTGCCTGACCTGCTTGTCAGGCTTCTGGACCTGTTCCTGCTGTACTTGCTGATCCTGTGTTCCAGTGTTCCAGTGTTCCTGTATGCTAGTGTTCCTGTGTTCCAGAGTTCCAGTGTTCCTGTGTTCCAGCACCTCGCGGGTTAATCTTACTGAGTTCCAGTGTTCCTGTGTTCCAGCACCTCGCGGGTTAATCTTACTGAGTTCCTGAATCTCCTGCTCCAGCCGTCGCTCTGGTGACATTGTTCTTCTTGCTGCTGATCATACTTTGTTGGTTTACTACGCTAAACCTGGTTGCGATACACATTGTTGGTCCCAGCGTGCGGACGCTGGTTTACTCCACTAAACCTGGTTGCTATATACATTGTTGGTCCCAGCGTGCGGACGCTGGTTTACTCCACTAAACTGGTTGCGAGATACATTATTGGTTCCAGTGTGCGGACGCTGGTTTGCTCCACTAAACCTGGTTGCGATATACGTTGTTGGTCCCAGCGTGCGGACGGTGGTTTACTCCACTAAACCTGGTTGCGATATACATTGTTGGTTCCAGCGTGCGGTCGCTGGTTTGCTCCATTAAACCTGGTGGCGCTATTACCATTAGTCCCAACGTGCGGACGTTGGTTTGCTCCTGAACATCCAGTACTGTGGTCAGTTGCTGTCCACTTCCTTGCAGTTGTCTGAGTATCCTTGGCAACAGACTCCTGCTGAGTAAGACCTCTATACTTATGCTCTATGCTGTCTTAGTCACCTGACAGCTGGTCAACTCGCTCAGGCTGCCCTGCCCGGTATTGGTGAGGCCGGTAGAACCTTGAGGATATCATCCTGTAGGTTGCCTCACCCGATATTGGCAGGGCCGGTAGAGCCTACTCCAGTACTCCTTTGGGCTGCCCTGCCCGGTATTGGTAAGGCCGGTAGAACCTTGTAATTCACCATCTTTAAGGTTGCCTTACCCGGTATTGGCAGGGCCGGTAGAGCCTACATTCAGCATTCCGTAGGGGCTGCCTTACCCGGTATTGGTAAGGCCGGTAGAACCGGTATATGTCATCTCACGGTTGCCTTACCCGGTATAGGCAAGGCCGGTAGAGCCTGTCATTAAAACTGTCACTTGGGTTTCCTTGCCCGGTATTTAGGCAAGGCCGGTAGAACCTATTATATGTTATATTACGGTTGTATTGTTATGTATGTTTACCCTACGGGGACTGCCTTTAACTTTTAATAAAGTTAAGTTATTTTACCAAACCTTAAGTCTGAGAGTCTTCAAATCCGTGACACCACTACAGGAATAATCAGTTAGCCAAGGACCGAATCACGGCACCGTGATAAGGTGCTAATGATCATCAATTTAAAATGTGGGTTGAAACGCAATAATTAACTGAAGCATGTCAAACGTCATACACCATGGTAAGAAAACAGCAACAAGACACAAAGTAGGTATACTTCATCAGCAAGGTCTCTCCCAGGCAGAAATTTCAAGACAGACAGGGGTTTCCAGATGTGCTGTCCAAGCTCTTTTGAAGAAGCACAAAGAACCAGGCAACGATGAAGACTGTAGACAAAGTGCTCAGCCAAGGAAACTTAGTGCAGCAGGTGAAAGACACATCATGCTTACTTCCCTTCACAATCGGAAGACTTCCAGCAGTGCCATCAGAGCAGAACTGGCAGAAAACAGTGGGATCCTGTTACACCCATCTACTGTCCTGAGAAATCTGGTCAGAAGTGGTCTTCATGGAAGACATGCGGCCAAAAAGCCATACCTCAAATGTGGAAACAAGGCCAAGCGACTCCACTATGCAAGAAAACACAGGAACTGGGGAGCAGAAAATTATCAGCAAGTGCTCTGGACTGAGGAGTCAAAATTTTAAATATTTAGCTGTAGCAGAAGGCAGTTTGTTCGCAGAAGGGTTGGAGAGTGGCAGAGGAATTAGTGCCAGCAGGCAACAGTGAAACATGGTGGAGGTTCCTTACAAGTTTGGGGCTGCATTTCTACAAATGAAGTTTGGATTTGATCAGAATGAATGGTCTCCTCAATGCTTTGAAGTACAGGCAGATACTTATCCATCATGGAATACCATCAGGGAAGCATCTTATTGGCCCCAAATATATTTTGCAGCATGACAACAACCCAAAACATACAGCTAAAGTCATTAAGAACTTTAGCGAACAAGGAGTCCTGGAACTGATGGTATGGCCACCACAGAGCCCTGATCTCAACATCATTGAGTCTGTCTGGGATTACGTGAAGAGAGAGAAGCAACTGAGGTGGCCTAAATCCACAGAAGAACTGTGGATAGTTCTCCAAGATGCTTGCCAAGTTCCTTAACAAACTGTGTGCAATTGTATCTAGAAGAATTGATGCTGTTTTTAAAGTGTGGTCATACCAAATATTGATTTGATTTAGATTTTTCTTCTGTTCACTCACTATGCATTTTGTTATTTGATAAAAATAAACTTTTTACATGTCTATTTTTGAAAGCATTCCTACTTTACAGCATTTTTGCACACCTGTCTAAGACTTTTGCTCAGTACTGTATGTTTATAAATTAGTATGTGTAAATAAAATACTTTGATCTTGCTCTAAATAATTTATTAAGTTAAAAAAGAGGTGTCAGTAGATCATGAAATAACCTAACAATTCTTGGTAATGCCCAGCACACTAGCCATGGCCTCCATCAACACTACCTAAAGCAAAAGTGTCCCTCTTTGGCCATTTGTGATATATGCTCCATCCAGTATTCCTGAGGTAAAAGCTTTAAGGTCCGATATGCTTGCTTTTCTAATGCTTGTACAGAAATCTGTACACCAAATCTATACAGTCACTGACTGATTCATTGAATTAAATTCCATTTAAGGTTCTAAAACGAGATAAAACATATGTACTGATTTCTTCATAGACTTCTACAGGAATCTGAGAGACAAACGTAACATACATCACCTGTAATTGAATTCAGTCCATTGCAGTTGTGCGACACAGCCTAAGGAATGGAAATTAAAAACACCACAAAAACCAAACTATGGAAGCCATTTACAATTACACACCAAGTGGGCAAAAATCCACTTTCCAACTTCAAAAAGGCATTTGGATATCTCCCTGGATCAACAGCATGTCTACATTGAAACCAACTGTCACAATTCTCAATATTGTTCTCAGCTAGAAATGTATCAAATACTGTTTGAAATCAGCAACATTATCTATAAAACACCCTCCCGAGGTAAAATAATTCCGCAACCTTATTGCTCTTACTGTAAAATATCCCTAGCCTTGTTTAAGTCAAAAAGCTATTTTTCTTGTCTGAATGGATGAGACAGTGTTTGCTTTTGTAAATACCCCCCCAAAGAGTTCTTTTGAATTGACTTCAATATGTAAATCATAATCATATCAATGTCTCTTCTATAAAGTAAGCAAACCCAGTTTGGCTAGTCTCCCTTTATAGTCCATATGATCTCTTGACAGTTTGGACATTGCTGCACTATCAGTCCTGACACACCCATCACACTTACTTAAACAAACAAAAACTTGAGGATAGTGGAGGGAAGCAGGAGACCCTGGGGCCACATGTAGTCCTTGCAGGTTTTTCCTGAAGCCCCTAGTTTGTTTTCTATTAGAATGGGAAAATGACATTATTTCACTCTACTACATTAATATATGCAGACAGTAGAGATGGGCTCTCAAGATATCCGGACTCTGTAGAAAATGAATTTAATAAATTGCAGCAGTAGTAATGACAAACTATACAAGGGGGTTATGCACTAAGGCGTGATAAAGAGGTGATACACTGGGGCCGACTTCTCCAGTTCCAATGTTATTCTATAGAGCCTATGCACTAAGATCTCCAAATTTGGAGAAATATTAGTGCATAGGCTCCATAGAATAACATAGGGGGTAGATGTACTAAGGTGTGATAAAGAGGTGATAAAGTGGAGATGACTTCTCCAGTGATATCACATCTACAATTCCTAAGTTATTCTGTGGAGCCTATGTACTAAGATTTCTCAAGTGAGAGAGATCTTAGTGAATAGGCTCTACAGAATAACAGGAATTGGAGACGTGATATCACTAGAGATGTCATCTCCACTATATCACCTCTTTATCCACCAGGAACTGAAGAAGCGATATCACTGGAGAAGACATTCCTGCTTTCTCTTTATCACATCTTAGTGCATCTCCCCAAATATGTCAGGGAGGACGTTTCTATCCCTTTGTCAAATATAAAGAAAAAGTGCACATACCTTCCTATTATAACTCCTTAAGGACAAATGACGTGCCAGGACCATCAACAGCATCTGTGCCTTAACCCCTTAAGGACCATGAAAATCTGAGGTTGTTTTCCCTTAAGGACCGGAGCAATTCTGACCTTTTTGACTATGTCTTTGTTCAACAGTGTTTTCCCTCTTAGGCTTTTATTCCAGCCCCATAAATTATAAAATGTTTTTTAAGCACAAATAGGGCTTTCATTTGATACCCTACTTATATGGATAACCCACCATTTACTTTATTAAAATTAAAACCAAAAGGTAAAAAAAATGTAAAAAAAAAAAAATATATACATTTTTGTTTTCTCTCTTGGGATCAATTGGGCACAAAGGGTTACATTTTTATGGCGACTGCATGAAAGGTATGACCGGTCAGTCATACCTACAAAATGTGCAGTTTAAAGTGGTCACTGTCCCCCCTGGGTCAAAATCCCCATGTCCCTTTTTCCCACCCTATTTTGTCACTTTTTTATCCCTGACATTTGGCGGTGTGTATAAGTGTATTACATAGCTCCACAACAATCACACTTCTAAAATTGTTTAATAAGATTATTTAAAAAAAAAAAAAAAAAAAAATATATATATATATATATATATATATATATATATATATCTTTTTGTAAAAAAAAAAAAAAAAGTTTCATTGCAGGTCAGAAATTGACCTGAATTTAGCAAGCCTCTGGCACCAGCAGTGAAGGGGTTAATACCCCCAGCTGCTGTATTCTCATTTGCCACTAGGTGTCTCCTCTCTACTTCTGTCTCCCTTACTTTGATAGCAAGGGAGACAGAGGTAGAAGAGACACACAGAGACAGAATGCTTTGCGTGCTGCCTCTGTCTCTCACTATGCAGGTACAGGTGATCGCTGCTATGGCGATCGCATGAACCAGCACAAGCAAGTAGGGCTGAGACTGAACGCCCCAGTCTCGGAGCGCTCAGTCTCAGCCTGGAATTAATGATAGCAGCGTGCACGGAGGCACACTGCTATCATTTAAGCCATGATGGTCCTGGACCGTCATGGGTCCTTAATGGGATAACAACCCATGACGGTCCAGGACCGTCATGGGTCCTTAAGGGGTTAAGGACCAGTGAAGGGCTTGGCACTTCATGGATTTTTTATGATCACAGCCTTCCTATGGGAGATCTCCAAATGATGCCTAACCCAGGACTGCCGGACGATAAGGGGTTAAAAATAGATGCCAACCCCTTGGTAGATCCTTCTTAAGTAATAAGATAAATGCCAATGAAATCATCATGTAAGTGGAATAACACTAAAGTACAGATCAAAGACATACACGGATTATAAAAAGTAGAACTGAAAATGTTTGATGCTACCACATCACACACACACAACTTATTTTCACCTCAAAAAGAATTTTATTTTGCCTCAAAATAAACCTCCATTTACACTGTTCCATCTTAACCCCTTGGATACTGCAGAGGTCTCCAATGCAACACCCAAGGGATTAATCAACTCTTCATGCCCTGCTTAGAATTTTGAACCATAATGTGGAGCCATCAGATAGACGTGAAGTCCATGAACACAATCCCTGGGGTGAACCTGGTTACCTGCTACTGCTCTTGGCCATAGTTCTGACTATAGTTTAGTCTTTCTGTAACAAATAAAAAAAATAGAGATGTTAGATGGGTATGCAGGGCCAGATTTACATCTCAGGAGTCTGTAGGCACAGAAATCTGAAGAGCCCCCGCGCCATTGGCCATCTCCACTGGGCACCTCCACAATGCTCCTAATCTCCACATTGCCCCCCCATCAGCTCCATATTGCCCCCATCATCTCCACATTGCCCACATCATCTCCATATACCATATTGTCCTCGCATTGCCCCCATCAACCCAATATTGCCCCCATCATCTCTGCATTGCCCCCATCAGCTCCATATTGCCATCATCTACATATACCATGTTGCCCTCACATTGACCCACATCAACCCAATATTGCCCCCACCATCTTCACATTGCCCCATCAGCTCCATACTGCCCTCAAATTGCCCCCATCAGCTCCATATTGCACATTGCCCCCCCCCAGTATCCATTTTCTACCTCTTCCCTGGTGGTCCAGCGGCAGGAAAGGTCTGTGCCTCCTCCTTCTGCACAGACCTGTAGCTGCTGGAGCTCCCGCGTGGTCTAATCTTCAGTAATGCAGAGTGCTCGGAGATTATGTCATCTCCCAGCGCTCTGTATTTTTAAAGACCCAACGAAGGAGCTCAGCAGCTACAGGTCTGTGCCGAAGAAGGCACAGACCTTTCTTCACTATGTTGCGGCGGAGGCGTATTAAAAAAAAAAACACAACATGATCCCAATGACAGGCACCCCTCTGTGGGGTGCGCCTGTAGGCAGATGCCTACTCTGCCTAATTATAAATCCGGCCCTGTGGGTATGTGATATTAAATGTAAATGACACCACTTTATATTTGGATGTTAGTGTTCCTTTATCGTTTATGTTATGTATAAATGCTAACTGATGTTAGCTCCTATTCAAGGCATGCTATTTTAACATATCTAGGTTAATAGCAGATGAAACAGCATAAAATGTGTTCTTTTAATAGTTGATTTCACAATTACTCATTTTCATTAGTTCCATTGGACTGGTCCCGAAATATTCCTTATTGGGATATGTTCATAGTAAAAGTAGCTGTAAATATTGCATAAGAATGGTCACATTGAGGCATATGTATAAAGCCAAAAGGGGAGAAAGTGTAGGGAAAACAAATGCATGATATAAAACTGTTCCATTGTTCAAAATTATTCAAAATTTTTAATCCTTAGGTGCGAAGAAATATATTGCACACCATGTGGGTCCTTAATAGGTTAATAATTATATTATTGAGATTGAGGGCATAAGATACTTACAAAACAGAATGTTAACACAATTGTAAGAAACCGTTGTTTATGCATTATTTATACTCACACCTCCCAACATTTCAAATTGTTTTATTGCTCTGAAGAAATGTAATACACAATATTCATTCTTATCTCCTAAAAAGAGGGACAAAAGGGTATAAAAGAGGGACAGAGGGATTTGGGTCTCAAAAAGGGACTGTCCTTCCTAAAGAGGGACACTTGGGAGGTATGTTGTATTTCAATGTATGGTGAAAAAAATATAATATCAGGTCATTCATATGTAATATTTGTATGTTCTAATTTATATTAACCCCTTAAGGACCAGCTGTCCCAGGGTGTCTGGTTTTAAGGACCAGATAGGCGAGTTCGATGTGAAGTCCCAGGTGACTGATCACGTGGGGCAGCACGTCGAACGGAGGACTGAAAGAGATCGCTCCGGTCTTGGAGCGATGAACCTCAGTCCCCGTTATTACTCACCGCGCTCCTGCAGGAGCGCGGTGAGTAAAAGTACGTGACTTACCAGGACCGTCACTGGTCCTTAAGTACCGGACCAGCATGATGGTCCGGGTACATCACAGGACACGAAGGGGTTAAACTAGTTTAAAAGCCCATGTACATGGGCCACAGTGCCACTCAGCAGCCTCTGCTGGTGCGCGGAGCCTCTTGGTCCCAGGAAGGTGCGCAGAGAGGACTCCGGTCCAAATTCGAAGCTTCCCTCTCCGTATCAGTTGCGGCGTGTTCAGGCAGTCTGACCAAAGCAGTGTTTTGCATGTACTGCATTAATACAACATTCTCTCATACACACATAATCTCTCTCTCACACACATATAATATATATATACAGTATGTATATAATATGTCACATTCAAACACATTTATTTCATACAACATCCTCTCATACACACATAATCTCATACATATAATCTCACACACACTGATATAATCTCACAAACATACACACACACACATATATAATCTCACATTCAAACATATTATAGTAAAATATTTATTTTATACATTCACACTCAAACATTCTTATGCACATTTACACAAACACACACCTACTGATCATTCATTATCAATCATATTTCAGTTAAACATCACACAGATTTAAATTAGATACCAAGTAAGCAACATATGAGGTATTGCAGTTATAAAATAATAATCTAGAAGTAATTACCTCAGAGTTAGATATACTAGCCATTGGGGTATTTTAATCCCAAAATGACTCTGTGCCCTCTAATTGACTTTTAAAGTTTGATAGCCCTTGGCCCCTGCTGCCTCTCACTCTCTGAGCTTGACAACACACAGATAAGCTAGAGAAATACAGAAACAAATAATGTACATTTAAAGGGAAATCAAGACAAAATTATGACAACAAAAACAAGGAAAAATGAAACAAAAAAAGAACAGTGTAAATCTTTTGGCACAATGATTCTCAGCTCCAAAGCATGGGATTCCCAGGATCTCCCTGATTACTCACAAGTAGATCAATCCTACGACTGATCCACTGATTACTCACCTGTAATCAAGCAGGGGTAACCTGAACATTTGACATGTTTGGTGTGCCCCGAGGTCTAACGGTGAAAAGCGCTAATCTAGCACAAGGAATCCACAGGTCCTATCACTACATCCATTTGGCTTATGTAAAGTAAAAGTGGTGCTATTCTGGAAGAATCCAAGTACACTACAGGGGGTAAAATAAAAATTCCCCAAATCCATATTGATGTAAAATTATTTTTTTAACCCCTTGAATGCTAGAAATGGTCTTGGGACCTCTCCAGTTTTTACAGTATTAAATGCCCCATTTAAATCAATGGGAGCGTTTGTTTGTCCCTTACAACGCACTTGGTTTGTCCCAGAATAGAGTCACTCTTTCCCTATAATTATGAACCATTGTGACCATTCTGGGGCGAAGCAACTGCTGCACAAGGAACCAATAAAATGTTCCATCATGTTACGGTTGGTTCACTCCAGAATGGGTGCCCTTTGCTGGTGACATATAGTCCATTGTATCCGGTGTAGTATGTGTGACACAGAACACTGGTTACCCAGATAAATACAGGCACAGAAAGTGTAACCCCTTATGGACCAGAGAGGCCTGCATGCCTTGATTTGCAATGCTTTTGCACATCTCTCTGGTCATTAAAAGGTTAAAGGAAACAAGGTAAAATACAAAATATAAAATAAAACAATGTAAAAAAGATTTAACCCTTTGCGTGCCAGAGGGGTATGCAATGCAAACAATTCTTCTAGCAGAGACAAGGGTTCCTAAGACTGATGTACTAGAAGGAATTGGATTCATTCAGGAGCAAATCAGCTGCACCACAGGGGTCAAATAAACATTCTAATGTTACCACTATTTTAAATGTAGCTTTTAACCCTCTGCAAGTTAGATGGGCATCTAAGCATTGCAAGGAATACCTTTCTGGCACTCAAAGGGTTAATCTCTTGAATGCTAGAGAGGACACTAGCACATCGCTTTGTACGTGTTGTGATCTCACTAGCATTCAAGGGATTAATATACCCATATTCTGTGTCCTCCTAAAATCCAGTTGGTTTGCCCCAGAATTACTTCAGTTGTTCTTTGCACATTAGCCTCCCCGTGTAGGTACTCACATCCAGGAAGATGGACATGCCCTTAGTCATGTGCACAGATGAGCTGAGTTCCTCAGAGGAATCGGTCCTGGAAGGAGAGGACATCTCCTGGCCATCCATTGCTGGCTGAGATGCTCAGAGCTTCTTGCAGTGTTCTAGGTACAGAAGACAGTGGTTGCTGGACTCTGATTTGTGTGCTTGGATAAGCTACAGAGTCACTGATGCTCAGTCTCAGCAGCAATCTGCTGTTTGCTGATCCTCAGCCAGTTTCTTTGAGTCCCTCCCAAGTGTGATCATCCCCCTTACCAACAGTACTCTGTACAACCCTCCTCTCTCATTGCTAATAGAAACCTCATTAGCTCACTTTTTTATTATTCTGCTGTCAGGATAACTTGAGACAGACAAGTAGCACATGTATAGAATTACACTGGAAATGAAGCATGTTATTTGAAGATTAGAAAACTGAGGAATCAACAGTGCTGGTGGTTACATTGTGGTCCAATTATTATCAAGCAACATATCTAGCTTAGAACGAACATTCCTTGTCTATTTTGGCCAGCCTTAAACCGCCATCTAGTGGTTACAAAGAATATTGCAAACAAAATAGGAGAGCCATACATTCTAAAGCAAACTGAAAGATAAACCATCTGAAACACAGAGAGATTTTCTCATCTGCTGTCCTCAAGTACATTTTACCAGTTTAATTTTTAACTGTTTGATTGCCATAGAGGTATCCAACTCATTGTGTTGCAATTAGTTGGAACGCAAATGGTTATGGATTTCCATGCCTGAGAACAGGTAACTAATTATGTTGGAAGAGCCAATAATTGACCACCTGATCTCAGGCAGGCAAATCCTTAAAATCAGCATTGTTAGGAGTACTTGGGAATGTGGGCCAGAAACTCTATCATAGGAGACAAATAAAGCATTAGAATGGAGACCTCAAGCACTAAAGGGGATTAAAATAATCCCTGTTAAAGTAAAAGAGAATTTGTATTTGTCCTGCATGGTGCACATATCCCTTTAAATCAGTGACACATATGAAAACTCCGCTCTGCAGATCTGCACAGGAATCAGTGGAACCCTGCAATGTGTGTGTGTTTTTTAAAGTGATAGTAATACTTAAAATTCAATATATTTAGTTCTGTAGATATTTAAAAAATAAATTAATTGTGCCATTTCTGATCTCCCAAACCGATCACGGCTCTACTGAAGAGCCGCTGGACAGTCTATGGACGGGATCTCCATCTGTAAGTTTGAAAGCTGACGTCAGCACATGGGGAGGGAAGGGGGGACTTTGCAGACTTCTATCTCCCAAACCATAAAGGTGTGGGAGATCAGAAATGACGCAATTAATTTATTTTTTAAATATCTAAAGAACTAAATCTATTGACTTTTTAAGTTTTACTATCACTTTAAAGTGTCCTTGATTTAAAGGACTATGTGTTCACCTTAGGTGTAGCTGGTTTCCATAATGACATATGAATCGTTAGCACTGTCTACGGCCTCTTTCACATGAGCATGGGATTCGGATAGGGTGACCAGACCTCACCTTTAACCAGAAACACATATGAAAACTGCATACTGCAGGGCTGCGTTTTCAGTGCAGTCCTGAAATATACTCATTTCCTATGTGTCCCTGTTTAAAGGTGGGGTCTGGTCACCCCACCCTAGGAGCTCCAAAAATGATGGGGGCTATAAACTCTGCAGTGTCAATGTGTTGCTGCAAGCAGGCCAGTCATTGGAAGAGCAGTTGGGAGTCAAACTGTTAATTTAGTTTTTACTAAACTATGTATTTTAAACAAAATATTCCATTTTAACTATCTAACCATTTGAGTGGCAGAGAGATCAATACACAATTCAATCAAATGTATTTCTCACTACTCAAGCACCGGATACCTTTCTGGCACCTAACCCTTTGTGTGCCAGAGGGGTACGCAACACTCTTCTGCAATGTGTTGCATACCCTTCTGGCACTTAAAGGTTTAAAGGGTTAACCCAATTTAACTTTGCACATTTCTTTGCAGTGTTCCCTCTAATGAAGCAATGAATTGTTTGGCCCTGAGTGCCCAGTGTTCTGCAGGAGCCTATGTCAGAGATGTCAAAGATTCTTTGGTGAATACAAATTTGAAAAGACAACATACATAAAATCTTCTAATCCCTAATTCAATTTTATTGCACATCCCTGTACTTTTTCCAGTTCAATAATGTTTTTTAAGAACAGGTGTCAAAAAGCTTTCTACATGTTCTAGATGTAGAACAAATTAAAAAGCACTGGGCTCAGGACTGAACTATGAGGAACTCAACTTACAACTTTTTTAGGTTTTTAGTTTCAGTTTTATTTTAAAATATATATATTAACATACAACAAAGGAAGGAGAGAAAGAGTTTGACCATCTTGAAAAAAGAAAAATTAGAGCCATTCCTCAGAGTTCCAAAACAACATTATACTCCATGTGCAATTTTAGACCAACTTCAAAAAGTTCCATTTAAAACATCCTCATAAAAATGTTAGCAGGTTGAAACACTTTGCCCACAACGTTAACTACCTACCTGTACAACTCTGGCCAGGGCCGGATTTGCAATAAGGCAGAGTAGGCATCTGCCTACAGGAGCACCCCACAGAGGGGCGCCTGTCACTGAAATCAATTTTATTCTTTTTTTTTTTTTTTTTTTATTACAGTGCTGGCGCTGCGCACAGTGGCAGCAGTAACTATCCGCATAGTAAGGTCTGTGCCTCCTTCAGCACAGATCTGTTATGCTATTGCTCCCTCCTCGGCTCTTTAGCAATGGAAAGCGCAGGGAGATGACATCATCTCCCAGCGCTCTGCATTATTGAAGAGAAGACCGCAGGAGCAACAGCATACAGATCTGTGCCAAAGGAGGCACAGACTTTTCCTGCCGCTGGACCACCAGGGAGGTAGGAAACAGATATAGGGGGCAATGTGAAGATGATGGGGGCAATGTGAAGATGAAGGGGGCAATGTCGAGCTGATGAGGGCAATGTGAGGGCAAGTTGGAAGCTGATGGGGGCAATGTGAGAGCAAGTTGGATCTGATGTGGGCAAGTTGGAACTGATGGGGCAAGTTAGAAGCTGATGGGGGTAATGTGAGAGCAAGTTGGAGCTGATGGGGGCAAGTTGGAGCTGATGGGGGCAATGTGAGGGCAAGTTAGAAGCTGATAGGGGCAAGTTAGAAGCTGATGGGGGCAATGTGAGAGCAAGTTGGAGCTGGTGGGGGCAAGTTGGAGCTGATGGGGGCAATGTGAGGGCAAGTTGGAGCTGATGGGGCAATATAGAGCTGATGGGGGGGCAACGTGAGAGCATTATGGTTAAGTGGGGGGTAATGTGGAGATTTGGAGCATTGTGTAGGTGTCCAGTGGAGATGGCCAATGGGGGGGAGGGCTTCAGATTTCTGTGCCTACAGGCTCCTGAGATGTAAATCCGGCACTGACTCTGGCACAGCCATTGTTGAAAAATAACTGGCTTCAGATATAACAAAGGGTTGTAACACATGACAACAGTTCCTTCAAACCTCCGTTTTCAGCAAAATAAAAGAAGAAGACCTGTGTAACTTAATTGTTTTAACAACATGACTAGTGGTTGTGGTCCTAACAGTGGGTGTCAGGACTCTGTGACTTTTGTCATCCCCAGCTATCAATGTCCTCTGTGCTTTGTATTTGCACAACAGCAAAACAGTAGGAGACATGGATGTTATTATTACCGAGAAAAATGTTGTACCACTCCCTGAAACATCTACAGTACTTCTATTATGTTCCTCTTGACCCTGTGCACTTTTAGGAGTGCTTTTACATACACATGTGCTAACTTAGAAACATAATTTCCAGCACTCTTTTGTGTGTGCTTATTGCTTAGCAGTCTCACTTCCAATCAGCCCTTGATTGTGCTTAAATCTAATTTTCTGTTGTTACTACTAAGTGCTTCCTATATACTAAACCTTGGATAGACTGTTCCACCAGGATCCTGATTCTGCCTGCCCTTATGCTTGGTCAGTCTCATGACTATGAACCTGATCCACCTGTCCTTAGCTTACTCTTGTATGACCTGTCTACCAATATAGTCTGATGTTCACCTGTGTGCTGGTTCTGCCTGCTGGATTCTAAGTCTACAAATAATCGCATCAGGGTCTTGTCTTGGCTTAAAAAGGACTGGATAATTTGGCCTTACAGTCAATATCTTTAATTCTGGTTTCAGACTCAGCAAGGGCTCAGTTTGCTGTTGATGCTGTTCTCAAGCTCCTCACCCTAGCTACTCTCTATAGCTTCTGGCAGCAGTGGTATCAAGACATCTCAGATCCCTGTCTTTGCTTAGAGGTCTACCTTTCTGGTTTAGAATTCATTACATGCTACTAGTCATTGCACCTCTGATATGATGCTTGCATGTCTCCCATTCAGATATGCATTTGTGCTTCAGGTGTAACCTCATTGAAAATGTTTTTGGTTTATGAGTGAAGTATTTTCTTACTGGAGATCTCATAGACTGAGAGGTTCCTGAGGGACTGCTGCTATTGCTACTGCTATTAATACCACTACTACTTCTGGGGCTAGGTTTTGCAATAATATTATTAGTAGGTATGTGTGGTGCTGAACCTCGAACAGCAGCAGATACACTCATAACTAGGACTATGGATGTTGACCTGTTTTGCTGCTTAGTCAATAATAGTGAGTGTGACCAAGTGTGGGCTTGACGGTGGAGTGGCGATGGTGACAATTATAATCAAGATAATTTGTTCAACATAATGACATTAGATTCAATTTTTACTGTAAGTATATGACAAAGTTTAAACTGTACAGAGAACTGGCTAGCACCAATACTTAAATAAAGAGACTCCAACTTGAAATAAAGGCTAAAGAGCACAAAAGTTGGTGAAGCAGCCCCACACCTCAGTATAGGCTTGTCATTCTTGTTTTTGTAGATATAGGAGTGAGTGTGGTAAGTAACATAGTATGTAGAGTTATACCTGCCTGTTTGTCTTGAATGTATGGTATAATTATGTCTGTCTGCACAGTATCAGTCACTCAGTGTCAGTAGAGAGTCTCAGACTCAACCACCCTGCTTAGGTAGGAATATTCACTTCACCTGTCTGTAAGACTCTCACTTATCAGTCAAAAGATTTCCTCCTCTATTAAACACTCCTTTCTCCCTTTACAACCACAGCTATAGAATGACCAGTAGTAGTCCAGATGTCAGAGTACCAGGATGCAGGTAAGGACGGAAACAGTGACTGGTGCTGGAAGCCAGAAGCAAGAGGTACATCCTGTAGTAACTGTTGGCACAATAAAAAAAGTCCAAGTCCAGGTACCAAATCAGCAGGTAAATCAAAGTTAAAACAATCCAAAGTCTGGGCAAGCAGTAAACAAGCAGAATCTATGAACTAGCCCAAGTCAAATCCAGAACATCTCTGAAGATCAGGAAACAGGCAGGGTCCAGGAACAAGCTAAGGTCAAAGCCAGATTATCTTTCACAATTAAGAAGTTGGCAGAGTCCAGGAACAAACCAAGATCAAAGTCAAACTTTCTCTCAGTATCTGGATTCTCAGAACAATCCAAAAGAACTGCAGTGCAGAGGAGGGCTACAAAACTAATAAGGGGAATGGAATGTTTTAGTTATGAAGAAAGGCTAGAAAAGTTAAACTTGTACACACTAGAGAAACGACTTCTTAGAGGGGATATGGTAACATTTTATAAATATGTTCAGGGCCCATACAAAGGGCTCTCCAAAGACCTGTTCATTAACAGAACAGTACAAAGGACTGGGAGTCACCCGCTTAGATTTCAGGAAAGGATATTTCATCTACAACAGTGGAAGGGATTCTTTACAGTAAGGACAATAATGGTATGGAATTCACTACCTGAGGAGGTGGTGCTATCGAATACATTAGATGCCTTTAAAAAGGGTCTGGATACCTTTTTAAAAGAGCAGAACATAAAGGGCTATGTATGTTAGTATTGGGATTAATATTTATTTAGTGCTTATTGATCCAAGGAGAAATCTGTTTGCCACTTGGAATCAAGAAGGACCCCCACATTCAAAGCATAACTTGAAATTGCTGTATTGAGGGGGGGTTTTGCCTTCTTTTGGATCAACGACAGTAAACAGGAATAGGAAAAGGGTTGAACTTGAAGAACATAAGTCTTTTTTTTTTCAACCTAAACTAATATGTAACATTGTAACTGAGTACACTGAGTGCTGTGGGAGTTAAATAGCTGATAAGCAGGAATCAGTTGACATTCTTGGCCAATCAGGATGGATGTATAGTTCTAAAAGGCTACGTAGATGCATTTGAAACAGGAACCAGGTTGCAACAGAACCAAGTCCCTCTAAAGGCTAGACTAGATAACGCAGGACCTAAAGCCGAAAGGTCACTGATTCAAGTCCAGGCAAAGCCAGTATGAGAGTGATATGATACAATGAATTATATAAAACTACTTACTAGTCAAATGGCTATTTGGTTGGTTGTTGGCCACTTTAAATCAATGAATGACAAATTTAATGTAGGTCCAGGTGTAGTCTTATTCAACAGCTTCTGCCTACTTGGCATATTAATTTCCTTGTTATATATAGTAAACAAAATCAAGTGCTTTCATCTGTTATACTTAAAGGTTATTTGTAGTGTTGAGCGAGCGTGCTCGGCCGATGCTCGGATCGGCTCGAGCATCGCTCTGCTCGGCACATGGCGGTACTCGTCGAGTACCGCCATGTGCTCGCCCGCCATGTTCGGGTGGCGGGGATCTGTGCCGGAAGAGGCACAGATCCGAAGACGCTCCGCTGGACCACCAGGGACTGGAGGTACGGGGGCATTGCGGAGATGAAGGGGGCATTGCGGAGATGAAGGGGGACATTGTGGAAGAGGGGCATAGACTCTATGCCCCTCTTCCACAATGTCCCCCTTCATCTCCGCTATGCCCGTCTTCCACAATGTCCCCCTTCATCTCCGCTATGCCCCTCTTCCACAATGTGCCCCTTCATCTCCGCTATGCCCCTCTTCCACAATGTCCCCCTTCATCTCCTCTATGGCATAGAGGAGATGAAGGGGGACATTGTGGAAGAGGGGCATAGCGGAGATGAAGGGGCACATTGTGGAAGAGGGGCATAGCGGAGATGAAGGGGGACATTGTGGAAGACGGGCATAGCGGAGATGAAGGGGGCATAGCGGAGATGAAGGGGGACATTGCGGAGATGAAGGGGGCATTTGGAGATGAAGGGGGCATAGCGGAGATGAAGGGGGGCATTGACCAGGCACCCTCCCCTCATCAGAGCAGGGGGTGCCTGGTGTAATGCTCGTGTCGCCCCATGCATTTGAATGGGGCTCGGGTGCTCGGCCGAGCACTCGAGCCTCAGGGGGTGCTCGGTCAGAGCACCCGAGCACCCGAGCATCGGGGTGCTCGCTCAACACTAGTTATTTGGTGATATTCACAACATATCACCCCATAATTCCTTGGTGCACCTTTTCTCTGTTAGCTCTGATATGAGTATGAGGTGAAGTAAACATTGCACTGTGACATAATTAATGAGGAGGGAACCATAGATTATGTGATGGCTTTGATTGGAAGTTGAATATTTAAAAGTGAGTTTCTGAAGCTGGATGCTTATATATTTATATATATTCTCCTGATATTTGGCTAAAGCCATGAAGCACTTTGTGGTGATAGTAGCAATTTAATGTATGTTATACATTTGTTTTTTATCTCTTATAATTTTAAAGTAAGAAAATGTTATATTAAAATGGACTTTTAAGCTGAGCCATTGTGTGAACCACTTTGTATGAAAGATTATTGATTGTACCTTTCCCGCATACTCTACTATTGCTGTGAAAAGGTGCGGTGAGTAAGCATATATTGATGCGAATATCACTAAATAAAGTTTCATTTTAACAGCTGAATACACCTGATATTGTTTGTTTGTCTAATATATCAGGCAGATGCTGAAATGTACTTCTTAGCCTGTCATTGGCCAGCAATATGAGTCACAAGCAGCTGTTTCCTCTGATCTGGCATCATTCACTGGTAGTCACTGGTCATAGTCAAATTGCCTATAATTTCTATTTTTTTACCTTAATGTCCCTGACATTGAGCTCCCTGGATCAGAGATATTCCAGTCAGTGACTGTGAAAGCAACTTTCATAAAAAGCAAAACAGGCATTCATCGGTGAAGAGCAATGCAAGCATGTCATGGAAAACCCACAAGAATAGTAAAGAAAAATGGAGCATAAAACTTTTGTTTAGGAAAGTTGCATCCTTATGGTCAACCTAGGGGCTGGTGAGCAGAGGCGCACTTAAATGGTATGCCCACGCTCGCCTAGCACCCAGTAGACCAGGGAAGTCAAAGGACATTTGATCCCATAGTGTTCAAGTATGGACATCCCAATCTAATAAGTGCGAGACAGGGCTCAGGTCCCACACAGAAAAAGGGCAACCAATCCTCCAGGGGGCCAATCACCCACCTCCAGCACAAGCCAGGGGCCGGTTCTTCACAACTACCAGTACCAAATAGTAGAAACAATATATACTTTTTACTAAACCTTAGGGTGATCACGTGTCCCGGATTACCCGGGACAGTCCCTTCTTTTACACATTTGTCCCTGGTCCTGGGAAACCCCCTTCCTGGACAGTCAACATCCCAAAAATTACCTTTGTGGGGTAGGCTTCTATTGGGTAGCTCAACAGCCACTACTTTGATGTAGGCAGTGGTGGAGGCAGGGGGTCATGCCTTCCCCCGCTTGTGAAATGTGGGCTTCTCTCTCATTTCATCTCTTTACTGGCTATGCGTTCCAGATTAACTAGAATAGCCAGCCTACCAGAGAAGAGTAGTATCATATCCTACTCCACTCACAGGCTGGCGCTGCTGTGTACATAGAATCCAGGTACAGAGAGAGTGAGACTCCAGCCTGTAGGGGGAGCCTGGGCAGCAAGACACATCAAGAGGCAAGAGCCAGCAAGAAAGGCATGCATTAAGCAGCGTATACAGCACTTGTTGATCACAAGGAAAAGGTTAAACTTGTGTGTCTGGCATGCAGAGAAACAGAGAATTGCAGGAAGCGGACATACACTCTTTATATGTTGGGAGGTATGCTCAAAGGGGTTAACCATTTGAGTGTCAGAGGGCAGTCAAAAGTTATAAAGTCCCAATTAACCCACTGAATACTAGAGATGTCTCAGCATATTGTTCTGCAATGATTCTGATATCTCTCTAGCATTCAGGGTGTTAAATCCGTGGGATTGCAGGGGTTTTTTTTTCTTCAGAACCATAGCTGGGAACTTTTAAAATATCACCCAGAGCTCTGAAGCCCAGGGGCAAAAAAAAGTAGATTGCATTACCCTTTGAGTGCCAGAAGGGTACACAACTAAAATGCATTGCAATGCATACCCCCTCTAGTACTCAAAGGGTTAAATGAAAACGAATACACTTACCAGCCAATACTGGCTTGTGCACAGGTTCGCCACTCCTTCACACGCGACTTAAAACAACTCCTCCTACTGACATGTGCCCCTATCAATCCAGTCATAGGCTGGCTGAGGTCACTTGCCTGGGATGCAGTGCCTCAGCCCCACTGTATACTATGCACAGGAGCAGCAGATGCTTACTGATGTTTCATCCGGAGACCCAGAGAAAGTGCACCAAATCTGGAGTCTCAGAGTGAAACCCGGCAAGTTCCCAGCTATGTTCAGAACTGCTCCACCTCACCTTTATGCTTATTAGACACATTTATATCTAGGAATACAAAGACACAAGTGGAACAGTGCCTGGGAAACCAACTTCTCTACAGCAAACAAGTAGAAAATTTACACTGATATAAACTGGGCTTTTCAGCCATTGAGTTCTATAGAAATGTGTTGGCAGCTTTCACAGAAATCAAGGCGGTAAAAGCCCCATTCTGTGTACTTGTTTCCTGGGTGCTGGGTGCTGCTCCAATTTGGCTTTTGTACATATGGCCCTCTGTAGTGTACAGCCTATAACAAGGTGTCTATACTGTCTGATACAGTCTGTCACAGTGTAGGGGGTGGTGGGAATTGTAGTCTGGCAGCAGCTGGAAGACCTCACATTGCTCCCTCACTGCTGAAGAGTACCGTACCCTGTGGCACTCCTCATGACAAAAATCAGTTTGGACATTGACTGCCAATTACATCAGAGCATGGATCACATTCTGCCATGTGACTCTGCCCATGCAACTGCTGAAGAGCTGAGGGGAAGTACTCCGTGTTGTTTATCTTGACAGTGTCCCTGAATGGCAGAAAAAAAATGTGGTCACCCTAAACCTAGGCTGAATATGTGGACAATGGAAATGTATCAGAATGTGGGACTAGTTCCCTCTGTTTGGTATGAGAACAATAATGGAGGATGACAGGAAACACAATCATAACCATATCGGGTCAAGAAAAAGTGTACTTTGCCACTAGGCACAGGTGGGCAGGGGACCGTCCGCTAAGCAGATGGATCCCTGCCCATCAGAGCTCCAATGCAAAGCCCCAGACATTCTAGTTGAAACAATGCAAGGATAATTGTTCACTGAGTGGGCCATTGTGTCAAGGAAGTGTATCTACTTGGCTTGCTTCTGTAAGAGTTTATTGGCTCTATCCCCTCCTCTCCTATGTGGTGGTACCCAGTCAACATCCATGGAACAAAGTGTAGGAAGAATTTATATATATAATAAGATATTAAGGGTTATTATTCATTGAAGCATTTGCTTAGCTGGAAAAGCCCTTCAATATATATATTTCATTCCTGGGGCAAACTAACTTACCATCGTGTTGAAATTAAATTTCCACAAATTGCCATTTATTTAAGGTAACAGTAATCTTTTTTTTTTAATCTATGTTATAGACCTTTCCCTGCCATGTAAAACAAGGGTACTACAGCTACTATCAGTTGCTTTGTTTAAAAGCTATAACAGTTTAAACTGGCAGGATCTGTATTACAGCGTGATTACTTCCTGAAAGCTCAAACTGGTAGCATGACTCAGCAGTTTCGATTCCATTCTGTTGAGCTGTTTGGAAGTGACTCACCCAGAGAATGCTAATTGGAATTTGGCCACTTGTGGGAAATGGTAATGTTTAAAAAAAAAAAAAGAGTTTGGATTGTAATAACTCTTGAACTATGTATCTGTCAGCAGAGGAAGAACCCAGTCCCTACAATATATATGTTTACTGCTCCTTTAGACAGGGTATTTAATCACCTAAATGCTCTGGGGTTCCCCACGCATTGCAAAGCAATACATTGGAGACCTCTTTAGCATTCAAGAGGTTATAAGCCCCATTAAATCAAAGGGACATTTTATCCCCCCCCATGCGGTGCAGTTGGATTGCTCTGAATTGTATGTCTTTATCATGATGAATAAGGCCCATGCTTTCTTTCTACCAATAGGCAGGGCCGGATTTATAATAAGGCAGAGTAGGCATCTGCCTACAGGTGCACCACACAGAGGGGCGCCTGTCATTGGGATCTTTTTTTTTTTTTTTAAATTAGCCGCACCAATTTTACTACCATTTGCTGCCAGTGGGGGGATTGCTTCCAGACCAGCAACTAGAGAGCAGTTGGCTACTTCCTCGCGCCTGCTGCTCTGACAGCCGAAGGTGTGCTGGCAGGGCCGGATTTGCCATAAGGTAGAGTAGGCATCTGCTACAGGCACACCCCACAGAGGGGCGCCTGTCATTGAAATAAAAAAAAAAAACATTATATATATTTTTGTTCACAAGTAACAACCCACCCACCACATAGTAAAGTCAGTGCCTTCTTCGGCTCAGACAGAAGACACAGAACTTTAGCTGCTGTTGCTCCCTCATCAGCTCTAATGCAGAGCGCTGGGAGATGACATCATCTTCCAGCGCTCTGCATTCCTAAAGAGACTGCACGGGAGCAACAGCAGTTACAGAAGGAGGCACAGACATCTGCCGCTGGACCACCAGGGAGGTAGGAAACGTATGTGGGAGGCAAAGTGGGGGCAATGTGAAGATGATGTGGGCAATGTGGAGCTGTTGGCAATGTGAGGGCAAGTTGGAGCTGTTATAGTGGCAATGTGGAGATGATGGGGGTAATGTGAGGCAAGCTGGAGCTGATGGGGCAATGTGGAGATGACAGGGGCAAGTTGGAGATGATGGGGGCAAGTTGGAGCTGATGCGGGCAATGTGAGGGCAATATGGAGCTGATGGGGGATAAGTTGGAGCTGATGGCAATATTGAGCTGATGGGGGGCAATGTGAGGGCTATATGGATATGGGGGGTAATGTGGACATTTGGAGCATTATGGAGGTGTCCAGTGGAGATGGCAGCCAGCCCAACTGTGAGTGACAGGTTGTGCTAATGTGCCTGCCGGCCCAGCAGTGTCAGAGACTCTACAGCAGTGATAGCATAGCTGGGTCTCCGTCCCGCTTGATAATACAAGGCTACATCACTGGCCCAGCAGGAACTGCAGCACTGGGCCAGACCAGCAGTGACAGTTTTTGCTGGCCAGCCCAGCAGTGACAGTGTAGCTGGGTCTCCGTCCCACAGCAGGAGCTGCAGCAGTGTTGTTGATGACAAGGTTAGTGGTTGAAGCTCTTTCTGCAGGTGTTTTAACACACACAAGCCAGTGCCAACAGCCTATTCTTCAGTGAGCTAGAACCAGATACAGCAGGTAAATTCATTCGCCGTTTTCATATGAAACCTTATGTATAAACAAAAAATGGAGCAATTATGGGGCAAACAAACTGCCCCATGGGGAGAAACAGACATTTCTAAACTTTCAATTGAGTTAAGTGGGGATTTTAACCCCTTGAATGCTAGACAGGTCTCTAACACATTGATTTGCAATGAGTTGGAGACCTTCATCTTTCAAGGGGTTGAAAGTCCCATTTAAATCAGTCAGAAGTTTTCTTTGGCCCTCCCTGTTACAAATGATTTTTCTTAGAATTACTTCAGTTTGTTTTTATCCACAAGACCTTAATTGTCTACAATTAGCACTATGAATGCAGCAATAGCTCTATCTCTGGCTAAAATTTTATGGTAAATACCAGATTATATCATACATTTGAAGTAAAAGTGCTAAAAACAAGTCTATGCTATTTGATGACATTATAGTGCCACATAAAATAAGACTTTGCAAGAGTGCACTCTTTAAATGTTTTAATTTGTAGTATATTTGGCAATAGGCAGGGTTGCCCTTATACCAGGCCTTAAAAGTTGAAGTCCTTTGCTACTAGCCAGACCTGAAAAGTTATTCGCCACTGCAAGCCATAACATACCCACCAGGGCTGAATTTCTACTCGCCAGGGCTAAATTTTCACTCGCCATTGGCTAGTGGCGAGTGGAAATTTTGAACCCTGCCCTATACAGTACTAACGCCTGCCTAATGTTTCTTGATACATGCTCCAGCATAGCAGAACATACTACAGATCCTAATTTTGGCAAACTGTACAGGAAAGATCTGGAAATAAGTTGATTCCTGCACATAATGCCAATAATAAAACTAACAAAAGAGGGTGGGGGTGGGACAGTGGGTTGAAGAAATAGTAAAAATGGGCCGCTTGATTGTTATTGCCCCTAGGCCAAAATTTGCCAGCCCTCCCCTGTCTGCGTGACTGCTTCTCTCACGTGGTGCGTGGCAGACAGGAAAATGTCAGACTTCAGTAGCGTTTGAGGATTCCTGGGAAAGATAGCGGTGAGTGCATGCACCAGCAGCCAGGCCAGGTGAGTGAAGATGAACCAATAAAGAGGGATTAGGGTTTCAAGGGGGGGCGCTTCAGATTTCTGTGCCTACAGGCTCCTGAGATGTAAATCCAGCCCTGCCAATAGGAATTCCATTTCTTTTACATATCTGAGGTGAATTTGCCCTTCCTATTTGGGGATGACTTTTGGCTACACTGAGTGATTTATTTCACAATGAAAGACTTCTGTGTAAATGTCCTCACCACAAAACCAGCAAGGTCATGTTTTTTTGCAACCCAGACAAGGACATCAGCTTAAAAGGTTAATGTTTAATGTTTTTGCAAATACAGTATTCGTTGCAACATAATTATAAATCAATGTTTATTGATTCTTTTCTTTTATGATTTATTTTGGTATATCTGGGTTCTGATAGATTAGTTTAGTACATTTTTGCCTTTCAAGAGAGAGAGAGAGAGAGAGGGGTTTGCAACACATTGAGTGACACACCTGTCTGGTACTCAAAGGGTTAATCCCACATCATTAACCCTTTGAGTGCCAGAAGGATGTGCAATGTGTTGCACACCCCTCTGGCACTCAAAAGGTTAATCATCCTCAAAGTTTTAGAGCACATGAAAAATGTTGTCATCTGTCTTTCAAACTACTGTAATCTAAAAGAAAAATGTTTCAGTCTTTGGATTTATTTTCAGATTTTTATTTTTAAATAACTCTCATAGTTAAATGTCATAAGTGTAAAGTAGTTAAAGAGGCTCATTTATAAAATATTATTAAATCAATAACTACACAAATCTCACTGTACAAAAGTATGCACTATTGAACATATTCCAGTAGGGGGAGCCAAGGAACAATTTAATTTCAATAAATGTTTGTACCATCTTTGTAATATTTGAAATTAACACAGTGTTAGGCTACCAAAGATCAGATTTATTATTCACCAAACTATTTGTGTTATATGTTTTTGTGCACTATTTATCACTAATATAAATGATATATTTTAACAAAGTTTTCAATGCTGTGGATATTTGGTCTTCTAGGACAAAATCCTATATAATAATTCACTAAGGATGTTTGTCAGAAGCCGTCATGCACAGTAGAGATGGCTGTGCATGCCCCTATCCAAGAGAGGAATGGCTGGTCTACCCATCTAGGTAAGGTATATTTAGTTGGGCAGATGGTGGCTCTGCATCCTTTTAACCCTATATAACTTGATGAAATAGGTGTAAATCTTGAAACATGTTAAAGTGGACCCGTTATGTTAAAACAAGTTTATTTAATGTGGATGAGAAAACACTGTGTATATGTTTTACTAGCCATTTATTTGTAATATAAATTGTATTTTATAAATTAACCTTTATTTGTTAGTGGTACAGTGTGGTACTTTATTCTAATTAATTGATATGCTGGGCCATTATTATCACACACTGTGCTATGAGTGAATCTAGACTGAGCCCACACATTGGGACATTTCTAATAGCACAGAAAGCTGCAATTTTGGCCTCATGCAGAGTTAAATACCATACTGGGAATTAGCATAAAGTGCCACACTGTGCCATCAAAACATAAAGTGTAATTTCTCAAAAAGTTTTTCTTTTACAGAAAATGGCTGGTACGACATATGGGAATACTTTAATTATCTGTAAAATTAAGCTAAACTTATTTTAGGGTAACAGATCCACGTTTTAAATAAATATTTTATTGCTACAAAATGTTTAATAGTTTAATAAATCAGATTTGATTACGATACACAATCTTGTTGAGTCATCAGAGCTAGGTGACCAGACACAATGGTGAATTTATTTCCCCTGTGCTTAAGTGTGAGTATAATTATTATAATATTAAAATGGTCTACTTATGTGCTATAGAAAAGAGACCCCCACACAGTAGTTTTTTTTTTGTTTCAAAGTGATACTTACTTGTCTACTTACCTGCAGCTCAGTCTCCAGCCCTGCCTCTGCTGGATGAAGATGGGGGGAATTTGCTGGACTCTCTCAGCTATGATTAGATGGAACTGGAGGAGAAGAATGCTACCATCTGAGAGGAGCTGAGATGGAGAGTGGCCCAGGAGAACTCCAGGAACCCTGGTGACAGTCTTTGTGGAAAAGGAGGAAGCAGTGGAGCTTATGATAGAAGAGATTTGGAAGATGTCCACGTCTGGCAAGGTCACAGAGACCTCTAAAGGCCAGTGGAAGGTAAAATGTATTGTGCAGAGCTTGAGAATGTCAGCTACAGAGACAAAGGTAGACCCAAAGGGGGAATGACAGATAGCAAGCCTGGGTCCCCAGCCTGCTGCCCTAGAAGAGAGCACCAGTGAGCCCTGCTTTGGAGAGATCACTGAGGGTAGTGGCCAGCGAGTGTTTCTGAACCGTAGGAGACTCAGGGGGAGGAAGGCCAAAGAGACAGTGTTGCTTCCCAATAGCCTATGCTGTACAAGAAGGTGGAGGACCCAATGTCCATGACCAAGCGCCGAAAGTTGCAGTAAAGAAGGCAGCTTCCAGGGAGGGGGGGGTATGGTTCAGGGACCCATTCACCCCAACAACCTCAGAAATGCTAGAGTGTAGTGCTTCAGATTCCTGCATCAGTCTCATGGAAAGGTACCCAGAGACAAAAGTAGTGACAAGGGATTGACAACCCCTGGGACATGTGGAGGCCTCCAGCTCAGTGGAGATGGGCACCAGTCTGGGTGCCTCAGTCAAAACCCTTCTTCTGGATTTGGTAGCTATCGGGCTCAATGCCCACATGTGGAAGGGAACATTCATAGTTTTGTTTCCTCTTCTATTATCCTTGGTCCTGTTGGATGTTTGTGGAGGACCGAACTGGGGGAAGGATTGGTCACATGTTGCCCTAGGGCTGGAGCCCACCAGCACCATGGACTGAATAAAGATGAGTTGCACATCCTCCTGCCTGACTGCTTTCTTCCTCCCTGGTAAAGAACCCATGGAGAAGCACCACTAGTCTGGCATAGTGGTCATTTCGTCCTACATTTGATTGAGCATGGTAACATGAAGATAAGTGAAGGTCAAACCCGCAGCATTGGCAAAAACCCTTCAGAAGCATGATATGAAAATTACAGGTAGCATTTGGAACAGGCTAGGGCAAACTGAGGCTCTCCAACTGTTCAGGACTACAAATCCCATCATCCCCAGTCAGACACTGGCTGTCTGGGGATAAGGGGAATTGTAGTACTGAGGAGCTGGATGGCCACAGCATGGCTCCCACTGGATCAGAAATGCCAAAGCATTTGATATTGACGCTATAATAATCCTTTTAACTTTTGAGAGGTCTCCAAAGCATTGTAGACAGCATTCTATACAGATGGTCATACAAGCAATAATTTATTGGAAAAATCTGTATTTTTTAAAATGGGAGAAGAAATGCAAACAAAGGCAAAGGCTGGCATAAGAAAAAGGAAGAATGTTGCACTGGTTTTCTTTGAGTTCATACATATAGAATGTGCCACAGTATTGTGCAAGCGTAGCCAACCCTGGTCATCAAAAGCAACCAATAGTGCATGTTTACAGGATATTCCAGCAGGAGTACAGGTAGACTAATTAGTGGCTCAGTCCATCTATACTCATTAAGGGAAATCCTGAAAGCATGTAATGCTGGTAGCTCTTGAGGACCAAAGTTGGCCTCCCCTTGTAAATGGAAGAGGCCAGTGTTATTGCAGGGCCCTGTTGGAACCTTGGCCAGATGAGGCCCCTTGGATGCTGGGCCCCAGTACAGCTGCACCTCCTGTACCCCCTGTTGTTATGCCAACACACTCCCACACCACCCATTCCTTGGCCAAGTAGTGCAAAGCAGGCATTTATCACACATAACATGGACATGTTGGGCAGGCACAAGAAACAACAGTTATTTGTATGCTTTTTAGCTTGGATTTCTATTTGTACACAGATTGTGCTCCAATATTCCTGTATGTATATTTCCTTTCTGACATCCCAATCATTAGCATTCCATGACATGAAACTTTATGGTTCAATGATTGTCTTTTGTTTTTCTTTTTCCCACTTTGAAATGTTTAAACAGTATAAACTGACATGCTTCTTAAGCAATGTAACACAATGCATTGTCAGAACATGACCATGAATTAATAGAGGTTGTGCTATGAGGTCAATGAATTATGTATAGGAGTATAAACACAGCTGGAAGCAGAACCAAATAAATTTGTACTACAAGGTTTACTAATGGGATAATAATGTAAAAACGGAAAACATATGTATTGCAGGGTTTATCCTGATGCGCTAAACAATGGTACTCTCACAGCTGAGAGATGTTTTATTCCAAAAGTTACTGAAACTCAAGTTTGCATTTTTTGCATGTACTACCTCCATGACCTGAAATTGTATGGGGGCGTTACTACAGCAGTGTATATTCAGCAACTGTCAGTGATAATAACCTTCCATTGATTGCTGCACTCAAAAAGAAAGTACATTTGAGCTGTAATATCTTACAGTTGAAGTACATTTGCTTTCTTCAAAAGAATAAGCCATGCCATGTATATTTTATAGTATTCAATAATATCCTTTTATCCCATTGATTCTGGCTAATTTTCCAACACATTCTATCAAAATGTGTTTTAACCCACAACAGTTAAATGGGTTACCCACTACTACCATCACTGAATATCAATGTCATTGAAAGGTGATGCTTAGGATCTTGTTAAACCAGGCATAAAAGTGGCCCTTACAAAAAGTAGTGCTCTTAATGAGCTGTTCTTCTATTTATAAACTTGTTTTCAGAACATAATGAACAAAGCTGCTATTTTTTCAGGGACAAATTGTTTAGCTGCAGAGGCAGTATTAGAAAATGTTTGGTGACTATAATCTCATGTGAAAATGAAAAGAAATCCACGTATAACAGATTATTCCTTCTTGTTCAAGACACTGGTATAATAGATAATTGCTTGGGGGGGGATACACTAAGGTGTGATAAAGATGAGATATTTGCTCCAGTGATATCACTTCTCCAGTTACTGTTTTATTCTATGGTGGCTATGCACTAATCTTTCTCAAGTGGAAGAGGTCTTAATGCATAAGCCTGATAGAATAACACCAGACTTGGAGACGTGGGGGTTATGCAGTAAGGAGTGATAAAGAGGTGATAAAGTGGCTATGACTTCTCCAGAGATATCACTTCTCCAGTCCCTGTGTTATTCTATAGAGTCTATGCACTAAGATCTCCAAAGCTGAAGAAATGTTAGTGCATAGGCTCCATTGAATAACATAGGTATTGGATAAGTGATATCACTGGAGAAGTCACTTTATCACCTCTTTATCACCGCTTAGTGAATCTCCCCCAAGTGCTAAGTATGGTCAAAATTAAAATTACCCAAACACCCATTGATTTAATTGGGATATTTAACTTCTTGGGGTTTATGCACTAAGGTTTGATGAAGAGGTGATAAAGTGAAGATAAATCCTCCAGAGAGATCACTTCTCCAGTTCCTATGTTATTCTATGGAGTGTATGCAGTAAGATCTCTCCTACTTGTGAAATCATAATACATGGGCTCTATAGAATTACATAGGAATTGGAGAAGTGAGATCACTGGAGAAGTTATCTCTACTTTAACACCTTTTTATCACCCCTTTCTACATCTCCCAGCTTGAATGCTAGGCATCCCCAGTACATCTAAAATCACCAGTGTAGAAGAAACTGGGAGCTTTCCCAGTTGCCATACCAACAAAAAGAGGCTTTTTTTTAAACTGTAATATTGTATGTGACTGTCTTCTTCCTTTAACATGTCAGTCTGCAATCTCAATGTTGTCATAGGAGGCACTGTCTTTTCAAATCAATGATAGTTGCTACACCTATGTTTTGCATATGCATATGGCCTTATATGACCATACTAATACTTAACCCTTTGCATGCCAGAGGGGTACGGAATTCATTGCAAAGCAGTGCATTCTGTACCCCTCTGACACTAAACTGGTTAAAAAGATCAAACATTAGCTAATCCAGGAAAGCTACTTTAACTTCCTCAAAATGGTGCGTTATCAAATCACGTCACAATAAAAAATTACTATGTTTAAAAAAAGCAAAAGTAAGGAAAGTGTTTTCCACTGAACTATAAGATTGTGTTAACCCATCAAAGCCTACCGACAAGGTATCGGAAACAAAACAGACTTAACACAAACATAGCTGCTCTGATAAATAAAAGGCATTCGTGGGAGGGGCTGCAAGCCATAAATATCGGCTATAGCCTCTCCCACAAGGTGCATAGTTATTGTGCCCCCCACCATCATCCTCCTTTACATTGTCTGTCCTAAGGTGGCCCTCTGTTCAGGCCTACCAAGTCATTCAACACCCGAGCTATTCACTGGAAGCCAGGACCACAACTATAAATACAAATCTAGTACATTGTTCTTGAGTATGAACAAGTCTTTGGAGTGATAATGAGGTGATAAAGAGGAGATGAGTTCTCCGGTGATATCACTTCTCCAGTTCCTATGTTCTTCTATAGAGACTATATACTAAGATCTCCAAAGGTGGAGAACTCTTAGTGCATTGTCTCCACAGAATAACATAGGAAGTGGAGAAGTGATATCATTAGAGAACTCATCTCCACTTTATCACCTTTTATCACACATTAGTGCATCTCCCCCCTTGCGTCTTGTGGAGCAAATCAGCTGCACCATAGGTGAGAAGTAAGCATTCCTAAAATTCCCATTCATCTTAATGGTGATTTTAACCCCCTGATTGCTAGAGAGGTCTCTAAAGCATTGTAAAGCTTTCTACTTAGCTATCTATTTCAGAAACGATCTTCTTTAAAGCGGAACTTTCACCCCACCATGACCTTATCTGTGTGTGTAGCATTAATGTAGTTATGAAGCTCTGTGTAATTTTAAAAATCAGAAAACTGATCGATAAGGCACAAAAGAAGATTAAAGTTTAACCTTGTGACGTGTAGAGCATTGTGAGTGCTACTGCGCATGTCAATCTAGTTACCGTGCGATTCCTTAGTCACTTCCATCGTTCTCTGTTATCCTGCCTGCGTCCTCCTTGTCCTGCCCTTATGTGACACGTCACCTGGTGCGCACAAGCCTGTACTAGACTGGAATTAACTTTCAGCCACATTTTGCCCATAACTGAGCCAGTGGTGCAAACGTAAAGCTTACCGGGCGGGATAACAGAGAACGATGGGAGAACATCCTGTATAATAGGGACCTTCTCCAACCCCCCCCCTTGCATCCAACAATTTTAGTGAATATGTCAATGTGCGTGTAAATCGAAATGTCAAAGTGTTTCAAACACATTGACAAGATCATTTCGCCACAGCATTGACCTTTAGTGAATCTAGGCCATTAGTAGGGGAGAGTCACTAAAAGATGATAAATTGGAGATGACTTCTCCAGTGATATCATTTATCCAGTTCACTAAGATCTCCAAAGCTGAAGAAATCTTAGTGCGTATGCTCGACAGAAAAACATAGGGATTGGAGAAGTGATAAACTGGAGAAGTCATTGCCGCCATTGTGTTGCAATGTGTTGGCTAACTCTTCGACACTCAAAGGGTTAATGTCTTATTGACTGCAGAGTATGTGCTCTGGTATGCACTAAAGTGATTACATACACTTGTATATACCCCAAAGTACATGCTCATTATTTTGTTATATATATGTTTACAAAATAATCTTCCCTGGTGCATTGATATATTCGCTCTATAATGTTTGTTGTTGTTTTTGATGTCTCTTGTAGTCCACTGCTCACTGTTACAGTTTACAGTCTGAAACACAGCAACTCTGCTGCAGCAACTCTATTGCTGTGTACAGTTGCCCCAAAAAAGGATACCTTTCATACTATGGTACTATTCTCACTGGGCCAACATGATGCTCATCCCATGATGATTGGTGAATGGAAAGTAATTTGTGTTGCATATCTCTGGCCTTAGTTAAGTATTATTATTGAGCTAGTTCTAAAGGAGCCAATTATGAACAGGAAGTGACAAAATATTAGCTGACTTCACAGTGCTGGCAAGACGAAATAGCTTGGCATATGTCGTTAAGAGAACTGTAGAACAGAAGGGACACTTGCTAATTAACACATAACTATCCTTGTGGGTTTATATACAACTCTCCAGGGTATTCTCATGTATGTTAAAGGGATAGTAATGTTTCACAAAAAAAGCAGCTCCAATTAATATTCATATTAATTGGGCCATGGAGAGTGTTTCAATACTGTCAGAGATGTAATTCAAGAGTAATTGAATCATAAAGTATCCCCCTCCCGCCCCTTTTACTGATGTAACACTGCTCACCTCAGAGCAGCAAGACTGTCTGGTTGGATCGCAGAGAGGGACAATCTTCAGTAAGCATAAGGAAAAACCTGAAAAATATGTCAAGGGGGGCAGGGTTTTCCTTATGCTCACAGTAAGAAGATTGTCCCTGGCTGTGACCTGTCTGGTCAAGTGACCAGATTCCACATCTGAAGGGAGAGGGATACTTTATCATTCAATTACTCTTGTACTACAACTCTGACAGTATTGAAATAACACTCTCCATGTCGCAAATACTATGAGGATTAATTGGAGCTGCTGTTTTTGTAAAACATTACTATACCTTTAAATGAAAAAGAATGTGATTAGATAAAAATTTGAATTCCCTGTGTTAAAACAGATATTTTTTTCAGAGACCGTCCTTGTCAGAACTGGAGTGCTAGAGTTGTATGACCTTTAAACACCTTTCTGTTGACATTTCTTTTCCAGTTGTGATAGTTTTCATTTGTTTATTACAATATCACACTGTTTATTCTTACTGATGGTGTGTGGCATGAACTGCCAAGAGTACGTTGCTGTTGGTAAACCTGTCTCCAGTTGACTTTTAAGGAGAGAAACAAGTTCAGATGGGGATAGGGATGAAATCTACACACACCTATTCAATTGTTTTAACAATAAGGCAAAGTGGGTAGATACATAGAGCCTACTGGGGAAGAGGTCACACACAGTCACCAGGAACTTTTACTCACTTGCATCACAGTATGCATCTCTCCCCCGTGACATATGTGAACCTAGATATCAAAAAATGCAGCAACCCCTAATTATGTTAAACATCAAAATTGTAGAAGAAGAAAATAAGTGTAATTAAAACCTGCTTGATGCTAGAGAGGTGTCCAACGCAATGATTTGCAAAGCTCTGAGGACTCTTTAGCATAAATGATGAGCTTAAGGGACAGAAATGTGTTCAGGTCCATGCCACCTAGACCTTGTTTTAGAGTGGCAGATTGTCAGGGGCAGCAGGACATTGTGGAATCATGACATCACAATTGGACCATCACATCCCCCATGAATAAAAGGTGGCATTAACTCTGCATAGTGTACTCTGCATTCATCTGCTCATTCACATACCTCCCAAGTGTCCCTCCTTAGGACAAACAGTCCCTGTTTGAGACCCAAATCCCCTTTCCACCCTGGTGTCCCTCTTGTTAGAATATCAAACTGTGTGGTGTGTATATGTGTATCACGCTGCACCACAGCAATAAAACTCACATTAATGTTTGTTTTAAACTTCAGTATATCTATATATAAAAAAAGAAAGGCTCATTTCATAATTTATGTCTCCTCAGAAGATACACACACATAGAAATGAATGGCTCATGGCATAATTTATGTCTCCTCAGGAGACATACACACCAAGGGGTGTCAGGAAGGAGGTGATATACATGTCTCCTCCCTACTGCCAGTCCTGGAGATACAGGGGGTTGTGATTTCGACAGGAGTGGCCAGGAGCCGAAGGCACCTATAGCTGCCTCTTATCACCTGGGGTGTGCCTAACACCACATTTGAGACTGATGATTCCTTGTACTTAACTATTCATTGCCAGTCGCTGTTTTTTTGCCTGTTCTGTGACAGCATATGTATTATCCCTGTTTCTGTATCCTGGTCCTGAGAAGGCCTATGTAGCCTATATTCTGCTATCACAGTACTGCCTGTAGAGGTCAATCTTGTTATTTTTTTTTTCTAATAAAACTGTGTTTTATTTTAATCCTCTGTCTGAGTGTCTGAAAAACCGTTACAGCATCATGCAAACATTCAAAATTGAAGGTCAAATGTACCACCTCACCGGCTTTCTTATACCCACACAAAATGAACACCCTTCTTTCCTACAAATATAATTCAGAGAAGACATGCAGCTTCAAGCTAGTACTCACATGAGCCACCACAAATGCTTACAACCATGTTACACCAACACAATACTTACATACAAATCTTTAAATATGCATTAGAAGAAAATATGCACAAACAATTCTCCATGATTATTAACCCAGACAAAAGACACACATGAACGACAATTTAACACACCAACTAACAATGAAATGGCTGTTTTAATAGCAGGATTACCCACTAACAAATGAGAAATTGTCATATACTCCGTCAGCCCTCATACCTCTACCCCTGCACCACTCTCGCGCCTTATAACTCTACCCCTGTGTGCTTTTACACATAACACATTGTGCGGACAGAACACACAATTCCATCAAATACAGTACAATACGTGTTCTTCACGTCTTCATTTGCATAGTAACACACACACAATTCCTTTATCACTCTGTTAACCCTTTGCATGCCAGAGGGGTATGCAACGCATTGCTAAGCAATGCTTTCACTACCCCTGTACCAATCAAATGGTTCATGCATAACACATACACAAAACAATAACAATCAATATACAACATGGAAAACAAAACACAATGCTGCCTACAGCTACAATATGCATACTGAATACTACAATTATGCCAGCATTAACATAGAAAATATGTCCTACATCTGTAAACACTGCAATGTGCTACAATGGAAAGAGGAACCTTCTGGGATCTGCTGTTGTAATGGAAAAATCAAACACCACCCACACCTCTACAACAACTACTTGTACGAAATGACACAAAACACAAACACTTCCTACAACACATTTGCTCTTACAACTCTGTTTTTCAATTGACATAATTTGGAGCATCACGACAAATCAACGAACTACGCTTCTATCACGGTTCCCGTGATCTCTCTGTCACTCTCACTTGTGCTGCTCCCTTATTGGTCGAGCTTGTTTGGCCCGCAACTGGTGACCTTTTTATTCTGACCATTGGCACCTGTCAGGTGCCCTTTCATGGTGTTCCAGAGCAAGTGTTGCTGTTGCTGTGTTCCAGTGTTCCTGATCTCCTGTTACAGAATTGGCCTGTACTGACTACGCTCCTGTGTTCCTGTCCCATGATCCGACCCGGCCTGGCTGACGTTCCTGCTCGTTGTTGATCTGGCTTGTCTGTGAATCTCCTCCGTGATCTGACCCGACCTAGCTGACTTCCTGCTCCGTGACCTGTTCCGGCTTACTACTGTTCCAGTTTACAGCTCCTGTTGTCACCTCGGCGACATTCTGATTACTGCAGCGTGTGTGTCAGAGCCATTTGAGATTGCTGCATTAACTCCTGCTGAGCCATGTCACATGAGCTGAGCCTTCCGTTTCTCTGGTGCATTGTACTAAGTATAGCTGAGTGTCCTTGGCACTTGCTGTGCTATTTCGCTACTTACTGAGCCTCCAATCACTTGTAGCACTTACTCCTACCTCGCTGCTATTGTTAACTCTTGCTTAGCCGTTACCTTATTCACTGCTTCTGCTGAGTCGGCTGCGTTGTGGGCCTCGGTTGTCGGCGGCTCATTTGTCATCTTCAGAGCAGTAGTTCTCCGTTAACGCGCCCGTGGGAGGCGCTATTGGCTCATGCAGTAGCAGCAACAGGTGGTCGCCGTTATACGCCCGTAGGGGCTATCGGCTCAAGCGATCCCGACACTGTTGGTCTCCGGTATACGCCAGTGGGGGCTATTGACTCAAGCTATCACAATATTGTTGGTCTCCGTTACAAGCCCAAGGGGCTATTTGGCTCACGCTCTTGCAGTACAGCATCCTCCGTTATACGCCTGTGGGGGCTATAGGCTCAAGCAATCCCAATACTGTTGGTCTCCGTTACGCCCGTGGGGGCTATTGGCTCAAGCAATCCTGATACTGTTGGTCTCCATTACGCCCGTGGGGGCTATTGGCTCAAGCGATCCCAATACTGTTGGTCTCCGCTATACGCCCGTGGGGGCTATCACCCAACTACCCTGCAGCTTCTGCCTCTGATTCAGCTCTATCCAGCAGCTTGCTACATATATGGGCTTAAGGTGTTGTGTGATCTAGCACCTATAGCTGCCTCTTATCACCTGGGGCGTGCCTAACACCACATTTGAGACTGATGATTCCTTGTACTTAAGTATTCATTGCCAGTCGCTGTTTTTTTGCCTGTTCTGTGACAGCATATGTATTATCCCTGTTTCTGTATCCTGGTCCTGAGAAGGCCTATGTAGCCTATATTCTGCTATTCACAGTACTGCCTGTAGAGGGCAATCTTGTTATTATTTTTTTTTCTAATAAAACTGTGTTTTATTTTAATCCTCTGTCTGAGTGTCTGAAAAACCGTTACAGCATCATGCAAACATTCAAAATTGAAGGTCAAATGTACCACCTCACCGGCTTTCTTATACCCACACAAAATGAACACCCTTCTTTCCTACAAATATAATTCAGAGAAGACATGCAGCTTCAAGCTAGTACTCACATGAGCCACCACAAATGCTTACAACCATGTTACACCAACACAATACTTACATACAAATCTTTAAATACGCATTAGAAGAAAATATGCACAAACAGTTTTCCATGATTATTAACCCAGACAAAAGACACACATGAATGACAATTTAACACATCAACTAACAATGAAATGGCTGTTTTAATAGCAGGATTACCCACTAACACATGAGAAATTGTCATATACTCAGGAACAAAAACCTTACGCCAAATTCCAGAAACACACATATCATATGATGCACTTCAGTACCCAATCATACACTGCAGAGGGGAGGATGGATATCATTTTAACATACCACAATATAATCCTACTACAGGTACTTGAAACAACAAAAAACATGTTTCTGCCATGGAATTTTATACATTCCATATGGTGATTAGACACAACACATACAGCCACTTATGTCACTTCTGAAAACTTGTACAACAATACTGGGTTGACAAAATAGAATCTAAACTCTTATATTACATTCGAACAAACCAAAAAACATTACGAGCTGATAATTACATTTAAAAGACAGAAATGTACATGACACAGATCATAACACCTTAGGACAAAACATTATACTACCTTCATCTTACACTGGAGGACCAAGATACATGCATGAAGAAACCCAAGATGGACAGGTATCAATAAAAATCTAATAAAAAACTAACAATGAATAAACAGACATGACATTATAGCAGGAGTATTTAGATTAAAAGTATTTGCACTGATAAACTATCACGGTGCCCGTGATTGCTGCAGTACCTTGTCTGTCACCAGTAGGGGGCTGCTATTGGCTGTCTGCAGATAGCCCGCCTCTCATTGCCTATTTAAACCTGGATTGGGCACCCTTTGGGTGCCCTTTCGTGTTGTTTCTGACCTTCCTGCTATCACACTGCTAGTGATAGCTGGGCCTCTGTTCCAGTGTTCCTGAGTTCCTGATCTCATGTGTTCCTGAGTACCTGTTCTCTACTGTTCCAGTGTTTCCTGCCTGCTGAGTTGTTCCAGTCCTGGTTCCGACCTAGGCTCTGGTGTTGCAGTTCCTGCGGTTCTTCAACTCTGCTGTTTCCTGACCTGACTGATCGTTGCTGGTTCCTGTCATCTCCTCGCCTGTCTCCTGTATCCTGGCGACCTCCTGCTCGGTCGCGTCGGCGACATTGTTAGTTACTCCAGTGTGCGGTCACTGGTTTGCTCCAAAGCCTATCGGCTGTACAGTCTTGTGTTGGTCACAGAGTGCGGACGCTGGTTTGCTCCAAAGCCTTGCGGCTATACAAACTCGCTTGTTACACCAGTGTGCGGTCACTGGTTTGCTCCAAGGCCTATCGGCTATACAATCCTGTGTTGGTCCCAGCGTGCGGACGCTGGTTTGCTCCTAAGCCTTGCGGCTATACAAGCTCGCTTGTTACACCAGTGTGCGGTCACTGGTTTGCTCCAAAGCCTATCGGCTATACAGTCTTGTGTTGGTCCCAGCGTGCGGACGCTGGTTTGCTCCAAAGCCTTGCGGCTATACTAACGTGCTTGTTACACCAGTGTGCGGTTACTGGTTTGCTCCCAAGCCTATCGGCTATACAATCCTGTGTTGGTCCCAGCGTGCGGACGCTGGTTTGCTCCAAAGCCTTGCGGCTATACAAACTCGCTTGTTACACCAGTGTGCGGTCACTGGTTTGCTCCTAAGCCTATCGGCTATACAGTCCTGTGTTGGTCCCAGCGTGCGGACGCTGGTTTGCTCCAAAGCCTTGCAGCTATACAAACTTCCTTGTTACACCAGTGTGCGGTCACTGGTTTGCTCCTAAGCCTATCGGCTATACAGTCCTGTGTTGGTCCCAGCGTGCGGACGCTGGTTTGCTCCAAAGCCTTGCAGCTATACAAACTTGCTTGTTACACCAGTGTGCGGTCACTGGTTTGCTCCAAAGCCTATCCGCTATACAATCCTGTGTTGGTCCCAGCGTGCGGATGCTGGTTTGCTCCAAAGCCTTGCGGCTATACAAACTCGCTTGTTACACCAGTGTGCGGTCACTGGTTTGCTCCAAAGCCTATCGGCTATACAGTCCTGTGTTGGTCCCAGCGTGCGGACGCTGGTTTGCTCCAAAGCCTTGCAGCTATACAAACTCGCTTGTTACACCAGTGTGCGGTCACTGGTTTGCTTCAAAGACTATCGGCTATACAATCCTGTGTTGTCCCAGCGTGCGGACGCTGGTTTGCTCCAAAGTCTTGCGGCTTTACTACTCCCTGTTGGTCTCAGTGTATGTACACTGGGTTGCTTACGATCCTGTCAATTTGCCATTACCATCTGACTGCTGCTACTATCTCTGGGCTGCCCTGCCCGGTATTGGTAAGGCCGGTAGAACCTTTTGCCACATTCCATCTGAGGTTGCCTTACCCGGTATTGGCAGGGCCGGTAGAGCCTACATTGTGAATCTGTTGAGGCTGCCTTGCCCGGTAATTTGGTAAGGCCGGTAGAACCGTTATGCTATTCCATCTGCAGGTTGCCTTACCCGGTATTGGCAAGGCCGGTAGAGCCTAACATTCTGCTTCTTCAGACTGTCCTGTCCGGTATATTGACAGGACCGGTAGAGTCTGCATTCTGTCTTGTTATATTCTGTATGTATCTGTATGTGTTTACCATCCTACGTTATCAATTTATTATTTCAATAAAATTGATTTTTACCTAAAACTTGTGTCTGAGAGTCATAACAAACCGTGACATAAACCTTATCACAAAACATAACATATTTGGTGAAACACAATGTTTTCCATTGAATAGCAAAAAAGAGGACTACCACATGTACACATACTTGTGTGGCTCACCAAAAAATACAACCAAATACAAATGATAAACAACAACAATCCGGCGCTTCTCTGTGTATAAAGTGAATATGTGCCCTGTGTTTAGCATATATAATAATATTTCTAAATAAATAAAATAAGTGAGATATTAGTTTTCACAAATTGGCCAAGTTGCGGGTAAGCTTGCCAACCCCGCCAAGGTTTCTCACTGTACGGCAAGTCCTACTCTATACATCTGTAATGCCCTATCTTAAAGTTAAAATAAAACTTAAAATTCCCTGAAGAGATGTTATTATAAACGCGTTGGAGGAGCAAGGGACCCTTTAAATGTGCTCTCTTTATTGCTTCTGGGTCCCAGTGTGGTGCAATTAAAAACAGAAGACATACATTCTAATAAAAAGATGTATATATGGACTTACCCAGTACAAAAAGACCTCAATGGATCTACACTGTGAGAATATGAGTGAGCTGTGGATCCAACAGCTCACTCTATAATAATGTGACCTTTATATCAGCCCCCACAGGTCATGTGAGGAATAGCTGATTCCAAACTAGGAGCATTTAAGCTAGAGAAGGCCTAAAGCCTGCTCTTAAAGGCAATGTGTGAAAAACAGAAATAAAGTTACAGTGATACTAATTGTGCAAAGATAATTGTGCTATATATAAATAATTAAGTTGGATAGGTGAGGAGGCTGCTTGAAGGAGTGATGGAGACATACAAGTCAAAAGACAAAAGGCGCTGGGATGCTATCTGTGTATACACTTTATATTCACATTCAAATATTATAACTTATTGTATGTATTGGTTATGGTGAGTTGGCGCTGGGAGTTCTTTCCTTTTGTCTTTTGACTTGTATGTCTCCATCACTCCTTCAAGCAGCCTCCTCACCTATCCAACTTAATTATTTATATATAGCACAATTATCTTTGCACAATTAGTATCACTGTAACTTTATTTCTGTTTTTCACACATTGCCTTTAAGAGCAGGCTTTAGGCCTTCTCTAGCTTAAATGCTCCTAGTTTGGAATCAGCTATTCCTCACATGACCTGTGGGGGCTGATATAAAGGTCACATTATTATAGAGTGAGCTGTTGGATCCACAGCTCACTCATATTCTCACAGTGTAGATCCATTGAGGTCTTTTTGTATTAGGTAAGTCCATATATACATCTTTTTATTAGAATGTATGTCTTCTGTTTTTAATTGCACCACACTGGGACCCAGAAGCAATAAAGAGAGCATATTTAAAGGGTCCCTTGCTCCTCCAACGCGTTTATAATAACATCTCTTCAGGGAATTTTAAGTTTTTAACTTTAAGATAGGGCATTACAGATGTATAGAGTAGGACTTGCCGTACAGTGAGAAACCTTGGCGGGGTTGGCAAGCTTACCCGCAACTTGGCCAATTTGTGAAAACTAATATCTCACTTATTTTATTTATTTAGAAATATTATTATATATGCTAAACACAGGGCACATATTCACTTTATACACAGAGAAGCGCCGGATTGTTGTTGTTTGTTTGTTTATACTTTGGGTTTTGGCCTGAAGTTTGGGGGTCCGGAGAGCCCTTATTCCTGGCTGCTATCTGTGTATACACTTTATATTCACATTCAAATATTATAACTTATTGTATGTATTGGTTATGGTGAGTTGGCGCTGGGAGTTCTTTCCTTTTGTCTTTCAAATACAAATGATGCATTCATTAGTGCTGAAATACCATATCCTGACACTGATCCTACACTTCATGACATCATGAAAAACAACATGATACATGGACTTTTTCGGAAAACATAACCCACTTTTTTCATGTATGAAAGACAACAAATATTCAAAAAAAATCCTAAACAATTCACATTACGCACACATACCACAGAAGATGGATACCCAACTTACAGATGCAGACCACCTGACAAAGGTAGATTCACATCTACACTACACACAAAAAAACATACATACATTATAGAAACATGGATTGTACCTTACCATCCAAAGCATTCAATGCACACATTAATGTGGAATACTGCAATTCAGTCAAATCAATCAAATACATATGCAAATATATTAACAAGGGATCAGACCAAGCTATGTTTGCCATTTGTAAAGAAAGGGTTGAAGTATCACAATACCAACTTGCAAGATACATTTATACTACTGAAGAAAATTGACAATGCATATATTTCACAACTCAAAATAATCAACAAAAAATACTACAACCAACACCAACTACTCTAACTACCTTCTTCATCCTTTGTCAAAAAGAAAATTTTGTTAAAACTCTTTTGTACTACCTAGCACCAACATACTACACATGAAACACATATCACAGTCTCCCTTTGAGGCCTAAAGCGAGCTTGTGCTCTAACCTCTGTATGGCAGCCGGCCGGCATGGCCTCCGGCCACTTCTTCAGGGCTTACTTATGTTTCAGGCACTGGCACGGACGCCTGTTTATGGGCCTATTCTGTTGGGCCTAATTGGGTCCCGCCTCCTTCTGCAGCTTTATAAACCTCATTGAGACTAGGACTTATTGCCCTTTTGTGGTGTTCCTGTGAGCATCTAGTTTGTTCCTCTGACCTTTTCTTGGCTTACGTTGTCTCCTGGTGTTCGATCTTTGGCTTGTCTGACTACTCGCTCTGGTTGTGACCTAGGCTGTGGCTGACTTCCTGATCTGTGTATGACTTTGGCTTGTCCGACTACCTGCTCCATGCTGACCTTTGCTGTGGCTGACTACCCAATCCGATTCCTGACCGTGGCCTGTCTGACTGACGCTCCTTTTGTACCTCGCTCCTGTCTGACTACCACTAGGCCGATCCAGGGCGCGCTCCTTTACCTAGCAGCTCAGCTACCAGCTGATTGCTGTCACAGTTTCCCAGAGATGTTCAGGAGTCAGTACGGTATAGTTAAATGCAATTTATTAAAATATAAGTAAGGTAGTATACAATAGCATAAACAGAATAAGCAGGAACAGGCAGAGGGTCACAGGCCAGCATACACTGCTATCAGAAATAGTAGGCTGCCAAGATGGACCAAACTGCTGGAGACTAGGCCTCAGCCACTTGTAGTCTCTGCTGGAATCAGGAGCAGGATCTCGTAGTGCGAAGATACCTGACTCACACTTGCAGTCAGTATGGAGAAAGCGGAAGCTTGATCCACGCCTGCAGTCAGTAAATAGCTAGTCTACTAGAGCCCCAGGTCCGCACCAGATTAGGTGTCTGCTTACCACAGGGAAATAACAAGAGAATAGTCAGACAGAGCCACAGGTCAGCACCAGAGAGGGTAGTCAGATAAGCCAGGTCATACACAGTTCAGGGAGTCAGCCAGGGCCACAGGTTTGCACCAGATTGTGTGTCCACTATAAGGATAAGGCAGAAGAATAGTCAGACAGAGACACAGGTCAGCAACAGATTGGATGGTCAGACAAGCCAGGTCATACACATAGCCCAAGGACACAGAACTGCTTTAAATAACAATGCAAGGGCAACTGAGTCAGGACTCAGACTGCCATTTAAACCCCTCCTCAGGAAGTAGGTAGGAGGATCAGGCTCAGAGGAAGGAAGTAGGTAGGAGGAGACTACAGGAAGCATGGCATAAAACAGAGGCCTGCTACACTCTGAAGCCTAGCGCCTGCAGATGACGCATCTTGCTCTGCCATCTTCCTGCATCATCCATGCGGCATGAACGGCTGCTGAAACCAAGGTAAGCTGTGACAGTTGCTTGCAGGTTGCCTCCGCTTGGTGCCTTCCGTTTGCCTTTGGGCAGGTAGTGCAACTTAGTCTCGCTCCTGGGCACTCACCTCTTATGCTTACCTGTTGCCTGGCTTAGCTCTTGCAGTGCTACCTATGCTTTGTGCCTCCTAGTTGCCTGCAGTAAGATAGAGCGCAGCTTGTCTCGCTCCTTGCCTCAGTAGTGCACTCCTATCTGGCTGCATCTATCTAAGCACCAAATCTGCTGCCTCCAGTGGTGCTACCAGTTACGCTATTGGTATCGATGGTCTTTTCGCTCTGTGCTTCCGCTGGGTATGCTCCTGTATTAGTCCCATTGTTTCTTCCAGTTGTGGTAGAGCCAAGTCAGTACCAAGGAACTACGGTGGTACAGTGTCAGCTCCTGGGTAGTGGACTAGACACTGTCCTCATGTCTATCTCCCCTCTGACTGAGGAAGTGTTCATTATTACTACTAGTATTCTTATTATCGATTGCTCAATAATGTGGTTTAAATTCAATTGTACTGTTTTGTGTGTTTCTTTACTGAGAGTTTGTGACACTACACAAATTTGAAAGACACAAAAGAGGAACACCAGTACCTGACTACTCCAATGTTTTTGCATCTAATACGCTGAGATGAGTTTACACAGTACATCCACAAAACTTAGAATGCTACTATCGTAGATTACTTCTACATCATGTCAAACGACCCACAAGTTTTACACATTTACGTACTTTAATAACATTACATACCCCACATACCATGCAGCATGTCAAGCACTGGATCTACTAGAAAATGACAACCACTGGGATCTGACTCTCACAGAAGCAGCAGTCACCACACAAAATATGTAATCTCTTCTGCGTATTACTCACACACTGTCATGTATCCAATCCTAATTAATTATGGCTAAACCATCACAATGCTATGTCAGAGGACACATTTCACAAACTACAACACCAAAACTGTGATCTAACATTCTGTGAACACATCTACAACCAAACACTTATATACATCCAACACACACTCACTTCTCTATCAAACAAAAAACTCGAAGACTACAACCTTTCCACATTTACATACAAAACACGATGTATCCCACATAACATTTACTACAAAGAAACACACTACAAGAACTTCAAGACTACATTTTAGGTTATGAACCTTTATTAACTAAATAACAATAAATTGTTTATCTCAAAGGTATGATGCTGAACATAAAAAACAGGGTGGATAAAAATCTATGATTTTTAAAAAAAAAAATCAAAAAAATTGGATTTTTTTTATTTAAATTGGATTTTTTTTATTTAAATTAAACTTATTTTAATGAAATGTTTTTGAAGGAAAAATCTAAAGATAGTTTTCTGTTTGAGATACATTATAGTTTAAAGGCTATTCATCATGAAATAGAGCTTTGTTATACATATTTTATGTTATATTTTATTATATGTTCCAAATATGAGTGATTAATCTATTAAACTAAAATCAGTTCTGATATTGCTGTTTTACTAATCTGACAGCTTATATTCTAAATATGACTTCTTCACCTGGTTGCAAATATTAATGGTTTTAAAGTGTTAGTAATGTCCAAAAAAAGTTTTTTGCATATAGAAGAGCTTAAAAAGCTGAGCTATATGCAAAAAAACATATCTCTCAAACTGCTATGGTTTAAGAGATACAGGCGTTTAAAGTTCGCTGTCTCCTACTGACAACTGTAAAACAGTCGACACGGAAGCGCTTGAGACGTGCCGCAATCTCGTTACTTACAAGGAATCCCGTCATTGGAATGGTCTAAAACGTATGCTTGAACACCTGGCACACGTTTTAGACCATTCCAATGATGGGATTCCTTGTAAGTAACGAGATTGCGGCACTTCTCAAGCGCCTCTGGGTTGACCGACACAAATCTCCTGCTGACTGCTTTACAGCTGTCAGTAGGAGACAGCGAACTTTAAACGCCTGTATCTCTTAAACCATAGCGGTTTGAGAGATACGTTTTTTTGCATATAGCTCAGCTTTTCAAGCTCTTCTATATGTAAAAATACTTTTTTTTGGACATTACTAACACTTAAACTACCAGCAAGAATGAGTTTTTGCATTTAAAAATCATAATTTAAAGTGATAGTAATGTTTCACAAAAACAGCAGTTCCAATTAATCTTCATAACAATTGAGCCATAGAGAGTGTTATTTCAATACTGTGAGAGTTTCAGTTCAAGAGTAATTGAATGATAAAGTTTCCCCCTACCGCCCCTTTTACCTAGTGTAAGCCCCCACTCCTCAGATGTGGAATCCAGTCCACAGACCAGACAGCTCACATCAGGGGTCAATATTGTACTGTGAGAACAATGAAAACTCTGCCCCCTCAACAGGTTTTTCAGCTTTTTCCCTTATCTTAATTAATTGTCCCTCTCTGCAATCTACCTGGACACTCCCTGCTGCTCTAAGCTGAGCAGTAAAAGGTGGCGGGAGGAGGAAATTTTATCATTCGATTACTCTTGAACTACCACTCTGACAGAATTGAAATAACACTCTCCAAGGCCCAAATATTATGATGATTAATTAGAGATACTTTTATTATGAAGCATTACTATCCCTTTAAATCGAGTCTTACTGACTAGTGATTTAAATCATGATTTAAATGAACTTGATTTAAACCAAACCCACCCTGATAAAAAAAAAAACGAACAGAAGAGAGTGCCCAATAGTGAAATACGTAACACAGAGATATCAATAAATATGTAGAAATATGTAAAATGCACTCACATGTACAAATAGTCAGAATGCTGGTACCAGTCAATCTGGCAAACAGGCTTGTGGAGAAATTGCTTCCATCTCCCCTCGCAGGACTGGTAATCAGCGACAAAACTGCTCCAGACAAACGGCTGGATCCAAGTAGCAACAATTTAATATTAGTTTGTTTTTATCTTGTGTTATGCTTTGATAAAGCAGCCTTGCCATAGTGAAATGCGTTAGCATTCAAGCTTATATATTGTTTTAGCATTGTTTTTATTATATGAGTTACATCTATTAAATTGTTGCTACTTGGATCAGCCCATTATTGAATGACACTTGTTGGTGTATCACGGTTCCCATGATCTCTCTGTCACTCTCTGCTGTGGTGCGCTCCCATTGGTGGAGCTTGTTTAGCCCGCCCAGTGTGGCCTTCATATACCAGGCCTCTGGCACCTGTCAGGTGCCCTTTCGTGGTGTTCCTGTACCAGTGCTACCGTTGCTGTGTTCCTGCGTTCCTGTGTACCGATTTGGCCCGTCTGACTATTCTTACTGGTTCCTGCTCCATGATTGACCCAGCTTGGCTGACGTTCCTGCTCAGTGATTGACCCGGCTTGGCTGACGTTCCTGCTCAGTGATTGACCCGGCTTGGCTGATGTTCCTGCTCCGTGATTGACCCGGCTTGGCTGATGTTCCTGCTCCGTGATTGACCCGGCTTGGCTGACGTTCCTGCTCCGTGACCTGATTCTGGTTATCCTGTCGTCCTGAGAGTGTTCTTGCTGAAGATCCTAATTCTATGTCGCCTGGTGACATTTTGAACTTTTGTGTGCAGTGCTGTGCAGACTGAGCATCCAGTTAACCCTTGCAGAACTTGTTGCCTCCATACACTGGGCTGTCCGTTAACACTTGCTGAGCACTGTGGCCTCCGATACTGAGCCTGTCCGTTAACACTTGCTGAGCACTGTGGCCTCCAATACTGAGCCTGTCCGTTAACACTTGCTGAGCACTGTTGCCTCCGTTATACCGAGCCTTCCGTTACACTTGCAGAGCATTTGTGGCCTCCGTTAACTGTGCTTCCGCTTTACACCTTACTTGCACAGTATAGCAGTTGTCGCACCGAGTGGTGCTGTTGGACGGTTCCTTCTGCTCTCGCAGTGTACAGGGTTCCGTTACCGCACCGGAAGGGTGGCTCTGGTACTATTCAGCTCTTGCAGTGTTCATGACTCCGTTACCGCACCGGAAGGGTGCTATTGACTCTGGTTCCATTCAGCTCTTGCAGTGTTTGTGACTCCATTACTGCACCGGAAGGGTGCTATTGGCTCTGGTTCCATTCAGCTCTTGCAGTGTAGTGACTCCATTACCGCACCGGAAGGGTGCTTTTGGCTGTAGTTCCATTCAGCTCTTGCAGAGTGTTGGGTATCCCGCTCATTGCCTGTCCTTGGAGTGTGTCAGTTCTGTCTCACTGCTAAGGTGCTTTCACACCTTACACCACAGTCTCTTGCTGCTCTTACCATCTACTGGGCATTGTCTAAACACACCACAACAGAGACTGATTACCTACCTAGGACTTTAACCCTTGTGCCACTACTGTTTCTTATTTTGCCTGTCTTGTGACAGTATATGCTCCTACACTATATTGTGCCTGAGAGGGCATCCATTATCTATATCCATTTACCTGTCATTGTCAATTTAGCCTATAGTGGGCAGTGTTCCTTGTTTTTTCAATAAAACTGTGTTTTATTCTAACCTCCTGGTCTGAGTGTCTTACAAAACCGTTACATGGTGATACTGTATCTGGGGGCAGTATTATATCCTTGGTTGCCCAATTGCACAGTCTGGTATGTACCATTACCCAGCCACTTATTTTGTGAGTATGCACCTTTGGGTGTTGGTGGTGGAAAGCTCTTTTTATCCATTGATTCCACACAGGGACTCTATTTTTTCCCCTTCCTCTTTGTATCACTACAATATATTGTTTATGACACTCTCCCACACAATATTAATAACAGAAAAGGAGGAATATTTTCCTAGATGCATCAGGAGGCACTGGAAAAAGTTTCATCCTCAAATTAATCCTTGCACACATACGATCACAATCCAAAATAGCATAAGCCTGTGCTTCTTCCGGCATTGCAACTACACCACTTCCAGAAGGACGCACAGCACACTATCTTTTCAAATTACCTCTTACTCTAACTTATCAAGAATTCCGATATTGCAATATAAGTAAAGGAACAGTTGAAAGTACTATTATTACAACAAGCTGTCCTCATTATCTGGGATGAATGCCCTATGGTACACAAATCTGCACTTGAAGCCATCAATACAACACTGCAAGTCTTACATGACAACACCATACTCAAGAGAGGCTTTACAGTACATTTAGCAGGAGATTTCAGACAAACATTACCTATTATACAAAAGGGAACAAGAGCAGATGAAATTAATGTTTGCCTAAAATCTTCTCGTACATCCCATACGAATCATGTTCCTACTCTTACATTAACAAAAAAAATGCGTATTTCAGAAACAACTTTTGTTAACACACTTCTTGAAATTGATAATGGAAAATTCCCACAGAACACCAACTATGACATTACTCTTCCAAAACACCTGGCTAACATAATTCATAGCCTCCCTGACCCACTAGACAATGTGTATCCCAACATTTCTAACATTATGCAGTACAACACAACATGGCTAGCTACTCGGGCCATACTAACACCAAAAAAAAACACGGCAGACAAAATTAATTCCATGCTACTCAACCAAATGCTTTCTGAAGAATATACATACTACAGACACAGCTAACACTGATGATGACACTGTACAATATCCCACTGAATATATAAACTCACTTAACCCACCAGGACTTCCACCACACACACTCAGCTTAAAAGTTGGAGCACTAATCATACTACTCAGAAATGTTGATCCCCCAAAACTATGCAACAGTACTAGACTACAAATCATCCAATTACAACAAAACGTCTTACACACAAAAATTATCACGGGGCATGCACAAGGAGAAACTGTTGTCATTCCACGGATACCACTCCTACCATCTGACTACTACATACCTTTCAAATGTCCCTGTCAAATTAAGCTTTGCTATAACCATTAACAAATCACATGGATAAACTTTCACTGTTGCAGGAATTGACTTACAAACACCATGCACCTCCCATGGACAACTATATGTTGATCTATCTAGAGTAGGAAATCCACAATCACTATACATTCTAACAGATGAAGAAAACAACACTACTAAAAATATAGTATACCAAGAAATACTACAACAATAACAGTATAAACAACAACAATTACAATACATACAGACAAGATCAATAACAAAATACTTACACAATCATGCTAGGTCTGGCTTAACCTTGACTTGGCAAGCAGGCTGCAACTACATTTGGCATTCATTATTACTTAACAAACATGCAATGCAGTTGTCTAAGAGACCCTTACAAAACCATTAAATAAACAAACACTACACAATATATCTTTTAACTACCAATTTTATTTACAATTCACATACACACAGGAAAAGCTGTGTACACTTTTGCTAGTTTGTTTATAAAATAGTCTAAGTAAAATACTTTGGACTTGCTCTAAATCATTTGTACAGTTTCACAAAGAAGTGTCAATAGGTCATGAAGTAACCTACACATTCTTACCCACAGCAACACCACCTAAAACAAAAGTGTCCCTCTTTGGCCATTTGTTGGAAGTTATGCATTCAGAGTGTCCTCCTTTTATCGTAAAGCAAACACTTTATTTATATTCTCACCTGTTCTCTTTAGCTTTCTTCTTGTTGCTTTTATGTCTGTACTGGGCAGAGAGACAGTGTAAGTCTGACTAATGTACACTCATGGACAGCAAAATAAACATCCCCAACACCAAAATACTACATGATATCATAAATATGCAATATTAGCATGCATGGAAGCTCATAACCTATTGAAGAAGCACAGACTATTGGCTTGAGACTCCATTTTAACCATATGAGTGCCGTAGAGGTATACAACACATTGCAACTCAATGGGTTAAAGGCATGGGCAAAAACATGGACAAAAGAATCTGGGTACAGACAGTAAAAGCCAGGAGCTGTTCCTAGAAAGTTGTCAGCTAAGCCCATGAGAACTCAAAAGGAATATTTTACAGAGAAGGTTGCAGGGTGTATGGAAGAGGCAGAGATGGTGAAAGGGATGGGATAAAGTGAAGGCTTGCTAAAGAAAGCATTATAGGTGTGGGGGCACCTGCCACTGGTTGAGCCTAGGGGATCAGAAAACCTAAATAATGAATGTTAAAGGGTATTCTACTTTATATTTTGCCCAGAGTCCAGCTGCTGCTTAAAACAGTGCTGGACATGATTAGTGTGAGTGAGAGTGTGAGTGTGTTTTTTGTCTGATGTGTTTGTGTCTGTGGTTTAGGAGCGAGTGGCAGCCATTTTGTTTTTTCAGTTACTTGGATAGTGGTGGGCGAGCTGGATAGTGGGGGCAGGCCAACTCCCTGCATGATTTAAATCACTCCCCCATTGAATCACCCAATGGGAGCAGTAACTCCTCCTTACTTAAGCTGAGGTAACATAGCAATGTAACACACGGTGGCTCTTCAGTTGAGGCAGCGTAGCAATATGCTGAGGGAACAAATAGAAAGTGGTGTTTGAGGCTTACCCTCTGTAACATACAGCAAAGCATCTCTCTCCCTTTAAGGAGAAAGGGCGGGAATCAGGAAGCAGGAAGTGGAGGAGTGACAGTTCAAAACAGACAGTTAGTGAGGTTGACTGAAGAGATGAAAAGAGTTAAATAAAAGAGTTGTTATTAAGTTTATCCCTGAGTGTTCGTATTTTATGGAAACATTACACCCTCGTACTGACACAGAGTGTATGGAGGTTACAGTTATCTGTGGGAGGTGAAACAGTGTGTTTGTGGGGTCATGATCCTGAGTGAGAGTGTGTGTGGACCAGGAGAAGTTATTGATATACACTACTTCATGGGGGAAGTGGAAGCTATATTTTTTTTGTCAGTTGGATAACGGTGGGCGGGCTGGAGGGGGCGGGCCAACTCCCTGTATGATAAACATGCCCCCATTGAATCACCCAATGGGAGCAGTAAAGTCCCCATTGAATCACCCAATAGGAGTTGTGTCTCCAAATGAGACATAAATTATGTAATGAGGCATTCTGTTCAATGTGTGTTTGTTTTCTGAGGAGACATAAATTATGTTCTGTGTGTGAGGTACCATAAATTATGCAATGAGGTTTATTCTTTTATATATATATATATATATATATATATATATATATATATATATATATATGTATTATATTTTTTTTTATACATACATACACACATACACCATGTCAGTGTTCGGAATCACTGTTAACCCTCTTGGATTCTAGAGAGGTCTTTACTGTATTGCTTTGTATCTAGTATCCAAGTAGTTAATAAGAACAGGTCTTGTGGAGGAGTGGTTCATGCTTTGGCTGTACTGTGTATCCAGCTTGTCACCCGCAATGTGCCAGGAGAATACGCCAAACGTTAATTGCAACGTGATTGAGAGCCCATTATCTATTAAAAAAAAGAAAGGGTTCTTACTTGCAGAGTACAGTAAACTATAGGCTATGGGACTTATCCACACAAAAAACCTGAGTAATTATGGAACATAAAAATTATACCACTGGGGACAAATAAACCTTCCCATAAATTTAAGCATTCTTTCTTAACTCCTTGAATGCTAGAGAGGTCTCAACACATTGCAACCAATGCACCGGAGACCTTCAAGGTGTTAAAGCCCCTTTATTAGCAATATTTATCTGGAGAATGTAAATTACTCCCCTATGGTATAACTGGTTTGCTCCAGAATTGATCATTTTTGGTGTATAAAGCCCCTTTATCTTCTCAGCTTTTTTTGTTTCTAGGGACATACACAGACAAAAAATGTAATATTTTGGACCCAAACCAACTGCGTCATAGGGAGTAAATAAAAAAATTCCCCAGATTTTTCTTTATTTCAACCCTTTGAGTGTCACAGGGATGTGCAAAGCATTGCCTGTCCTTCTTGCATTCGCATGGTTAACAGGGCTTTTATTCCCTTGAATACCAGTGAAATATCCATCACAATATGAACAGTGTTTCCTGTAAGGTGTGCACCCAGCCCTGAGGGTGTACACCCTTTCAGTGCTAGGGGGAGCGCAATGCATTGCAGAGCAATATGTTGAGTACCCATCTGGCACTGAAAGGGTTAAAGAGGTGTGCTTATGCAGGGCTGCAGTGGAATAACAGGTGCACCATGCAGCCTGTCCAGTTTTAATTGTTCTTTTTACTCTTTCAGTTCTGGGTCACTTACTCCTGCTTACCTTAGAGGAAACTGTAATTGTGAAGCAATGCATTGGATACCGCTATAGCATTTGTTGAAGGTATCCAAGAAAGGGTTAAACAAGAGAACCAATTAGGTTGGAGATCTTCACATAAATAGATAAATAATAATATAATTTTGAGAACCTTACACAATACTATATATTGACACGCTACTTCACAGTAAATAATTGATTAAATAATCAATTATGCATATTTGTGCAAATATATATAATTTATTTAAGTAAATACTATATATATATATAAAAAGTGTAAGCTACAATGACATAAATGAGTGAATACCAATTTCAATAGATATAGAGTAACTCAAACCACAATTATCACCATTAGGATTACCAGCAATTGAAGGGTTAACCACACATAGGTATGTTCAGGTATGACACTAACTTACAATAATTGAGCCCAGCAGCATAGAAAAGGATAATTGATCCTTATAATTAATTAAAATACAGCTGGCAGCAGCATATATGAATACCTCTGCCCCATAAACTTATAAACTATGCTAATTGAGGTTTAAAGTATGTTGTCAGGTGAGTCAGCTTTAATATTAAGCCAGTTCCAAGTATGTGTTGAAAACCAGTTTTCCAACACATACCTGTGGTTTTCACATCCTGTTTTGGGCTCTCCTCCTCTCTTCTCATGGTACAGGGTCTGCACCATGAAAAGTGCATCCTAAACATGTGGTGAAGCCACGACATGGAATAGAATAGCAAAGGCAACTATTTGTAGTTAATGTTCAGTGGGTGAAATTTGCTCACCTGTTGAAAATTTTTGTGTGTTTTTTTGGTGTTGACAGCACAGTTTATAGAATTGTAAAATGTGCTGTCAAAACCAATACTGCCTGTTTTAAAACTAGCGGGACAAATAGTATTGGGCCCTAAATCCTTCAGATCTTCCATTATCCGCAGGTCACATCAAGGCAATAATGCTGCATTGGTTATATCACACATGGTGAAAGGTAACATGCTGGACTATGGCATCTTTTACACAAACAACTGTTGCCTCATGTGATTGCATCAAAGTCCAGCATGCAGTCAGCTCTCATTCCATAACATGTCTGATGAAGAGACCTAAGTGATCTTGAAAGATGGCATATAAAAAGCTACTCAGCAAATAAAGGTATCATGTTTACTCTGCGTGTCTCTTTTTTATCTACTGCTAACATGTTACCACCCTTTATCTATAATATTTTACGTTCCTTTTCATTTTCTCTTGTTAGTATTCATAAGAATTTCCGAGAAATATATTTGATGTTTGACCTTACTACTTTATATTTTTGTATGTTTAAAGTTTCACATTTTATTAAATCCCTGAGGCTACCAACCTTATGACAAACTGCAGAACACTACCCCATTATAGTCTATTTGCTCTAAATTAACCCCTAGCTTTAAGACTATTTCTTTTATATAAGGTTTCATTCAGGAAAGTCACATTGTATGAATGGGTGGTAGAAAAATGTAAGTATTACTTGGAAAATTAATATTGGCTTGAGGCCCCTTTTCTTATAACACTTCTGACTGTATGGATCCTGTTTAATTAGCTGCCAAGCCAGATCATCATTGCTATTATACACCTGAAAAATTAAATACAGTTTCCATAGATCAAACAGTATGTGCTAGAGAGGTTCTGGTGAAGTGGATTCATTATTCCAAATATTATGAAACTGCCCAAGCATTAAAGCCTGGGCTCAACACAAAGAACTCACATCGGGCTGGAAGAGTGTGTTCTTGGGTCATTGGAGTATGTCTTGAGACTGAGCCTACCCCCATCATGACATGCCTGAGTAGTATATGAACAGAAAACACCCGGTTCACAATTACACTTATATTCCCTTATACCTTTCATAGCTCCTAGGAACTCCTGGTTGGACAAAATGGTTACCACTTCCCTCTCTGTCTCCTGGAAGTCTCTTCACCAATCCAGGCCCTTGATTTACAGTGGGAGATCTTGATAAGCCAATCAAAGAGCTGACAATAAATCTCCAAGTTTTACTAGCCCTGCTGGCAAGCCCTGTGAATGCAATGGTTAATGCCATCTCCTTTTGTCCATTGTGTCTTCAGAAAATCTCATCAAGACTGATAACCCCATAACAGGGAAGTTAGGAGTCGGGATGGGCGAAAATGTTGGCACTTACTGCTAAGCATATCATTGCTAGCTCATTGCACTGAAATTTTTCCCCACCACATGAAAGTTTTCTCTACTTTTCCTGCAGGCACATACAAGGGCGTCAGGATCACAAAGAATGACATTCTGTGTTCATGAGAGGAGAAAGTAGCATGTTTTTGAGCTAGAGCAGATAGGCAAATAAAGGGGAACTGAAGCTTAGTTTAGGGAGCCTTTTAGGTAGGACATTTGTTCTCTGTATTAGGGGAGTCTGGGGGCACTTTGGGGGAGACGAAGGGAGGAAGGAGGTTGACCCCAAAGGAAAAACCTGTCAAGGGGGGGCACGGTTTTCTTTATCCTCACAGTAAGAAAATTGATCCTTGCTGAGAGCTGTCTGATCCCCAGGACCAGATTCCACATCTGAATGAGGTGGCTTACACTAGGTAAAAGAGGTGATAGGAGCATACTTTATCATTCAATTACTCATGAACTACAACTCTGACAGTATTGAAATAACACGCTCCATGGCCCAAATACTATGAAGATTAATTGGAGATATCCCTTTAAGCAATGGTAATAGTGGTAATGGTAATAGTACTGAGCCTATGTTTTTTTCATAGCATAGGTAATTGAATAGCTTACCATGCTTGAAAAAATGCTGTTGGCTTTTTTTTTTTTTTTCAACGTCTGACCTAACTGAATCCAGGCCTCACTCTTTAGTTATACCTTTGTTTTTTATGAAAGAGTCAATACCTATATTTTAGGAGCTGGGGGGGGGTCTCTCTTTTAGTATCTATATATCTCAGCATTGATGGCTCCTTAACCATATCAGAGTACCTTCAGTGGAAATGGAAACATCTTCCCTTTCCAACAAGGGTATCTATAATTGTAGATTATGCTAACGTAGTGTACTGATAATCTTAATTTTATTAATGACAGGAGGCGAATATTTTGCATTAAACTTCCTTTACTGAACTCCATAGCAGCACAGATTTACATAACCAATCAAAAAAGAGAAAGAAGATCTATATAAGACCCCTTCTGACTAACCCCTCCCTCTTTCTTTGCAAATATAAACAAGGAACTCTTAAACATCCAACAGGAAAGACAGTCCTCTTCATCCTGTAGTCCTTGACCCTTGACTTTGAAATCCTTCCAACGAACTGGCCATTAGGTAGCAATCACGCTGAAAGAAAAGAAAATGTGTGAAAGTATACGAACTCCATAATATTGAAGCAATTAATATCAACTATTGTAAATGTAAAAGACATAACAATGAACATTCGATATATACATTTACATATCATCACCCATACTCTATCCCCAACTATAACCCTGCTAATATAAGTCTCAACCTCTCCATGGTGGGAAGAAAAAGAGGGGAGGGAAAATATTCACCTCCTGTCATTAATAAAATTAAGATTATCAGTACACTACATTAGCATAATTTACAATTTTACCACATAACAGGAGGCTTCATATTTTGCAATTTTAACACTAAAAAACCATCATAAACGACGAATGAGAGGATGGTCTAAAGTAGAAAACACGAAAGGTTTCCTCTCTCGACCAATCCGCAGAACGCATTATATCCGCTACCGAAGCTCCCACAGATCGAGCACACGTCACAGCCGCTCCCCTGACGGAATGGGCACCAAAAGATGGCTCAACCCCCGCCAGGGTAAGAACCCAACGAATCCATCTAGCTAACGTAGTCGTTGAAATGGGGTCGGACATAAGAGACAAGCAGCTGACCAGATTGCACCACTCGTAAAGGAGCTGTAACCTCCACATATCTAAGCAACACCCCAACCACACAAAGTTGAGGAACTCCCTAAAAAATGGGTAAAAAACTGAAGAAGAATCAGACTTCGTACACAGAGCGATAATAAATGATACCCCCTCAGGCGAAACTGAAAATCCATCTACATCAAACGCTCTAACGTCTGACACCCTTCTAAAAGGCACTAAACATAGAAGCAATGTCAGTTTAGCAGAAAGCTGACGCAGTAACAACAAATCATTTGAAGGCCAACGACGCAAAAACTGAAGGACAACGTCAACATCCCAAAATCAGTTGTATCTGGGCTTCGGAGGACGAGCCAACCAAATGCCCCTCATCAGACAACAGATCAAAGGATCCTGACCTACCGGAACACCTGAGGACAGCACATGGGCCGCCGAAATGGCCGATCTTGTGACATTGATGGAACGTTAAGAACGACCCAATGAAAAAATATCTGATAAGAAATTCAAGACCATAGGAACAGCCACCGTAAAGGGATCACAATCCCTCTCCACACACCAGCGAACATGAGTTCCGTGCTGAAATGTAACTGCGTCTTGTACCAGGAGCTCACGAGTCCCACAGAAGGTCCTTAGTTGTCTGTGATAGGCTCTCGACTGCCCAGGAACCCCTGAAAGTGTCCAGGCCACCAGAGATAGATGATTCTGCACCACCAAGGATGCGATTCCCCTCGAGGCCCGGTGAGCAGAAGAGGAAGATACAGGAGTAGAAGAGGATCGTTGCAGGACAGTTCCAGAAGATCCGGGTACCAGGGCTGACTCGGCCACCATGGGGCAATTAGTAAAAGCCTCACCTTCTGGCACCGAATGTGATGAACCACCCTCGCCAACATGGCGAACGGTGGAAACGCATACACCCTTTGATCTGGCCAAACTTGCAGAAACGCGTCCACCGACAAGCAATTCAGATCTGTAAGCCAACTGTAATATCTCTGTATCTGGTAATTGATGCGAGATGCAAAGAGATCTAGTTCCAGAGGTCCCCACAGCTCGCAAAGTCTCCGAAACACACTGACATCTAACTTCCAATCGCTGCTGTTCCGCCATTGGCAGGAGAACCAATCCACGGAACAATTAGCAACACCTGGAAGATATTCCGCCTGCAACGAGATGTTGCGGTCAAAACAAAACCAATAAATATCCTTCGTTGCTTCTGTGAGGTCTCGAGATCTGACTCCTCCCAACTTGTTGATGTATTGGACCGCTGAAATGTTGTCCATACGTAAGAGGATGCAATAATCTGAGCAACCTCTGGCTAGGCTGCGAACCACAAAAGATCCTGCTATCAATTCCAAACAATTGATATGCAGTCCCAATTCGTCCTGAGACCAAGGACCTCCTGTGGAGGCGTCCACACAATGCACTCCCCAGCCCCAAAGGCTGGCATCCGATTCCACCACAAAATCCGGCGAGCGACCAAATACCTCCCTGCCGTTCCACTCTTGCATGTGGAGCAGCCACCACCGAAGTTCTGTCCGAACTTCTGATGAAAGAACCACCTGATGATTGTATGAAAGGCCCACGCGAAGATGACGGGCTTTCAAACTTTGCATTGCTCTGTAGTGTATGGGCCTGGAAAAATCGCCTGAATGGAAGACGAAAGAAGACCCACAATGCGAGCCAGAAGATGTAAGGACACCGAGGTCTGACGCAACACTCGGCGAATCTCTTTTCGAATAGCTGCAATCTTGGGTTGTGGAAGACGCAGAAGGCAGTGAACAGAATCTATTTCGAACCCTAGGAGATGTACCACCTGGGATGGATCCAACGCTGATTTGTCCCTGTTTACCAGAAAACCCAGGGATTCTAGAAAACTTACAATAAAGGTTGTTTGAGATCGCAGAAGTGAGACGTCATTGCAAAAAATCAAAAAATCGTCTAGATAAATTAGACAACGAATACCTTGAGCCCTGAAATGAGCTACCACAGGCTTCAGCAACTTTGTGAAACACCACGGAGCTGAACGGAGACTGAAAGGAAGGCACGGGAACTGACACATGCGATCCCACCAATGGAATCTCAGGAACCGTCGACACTCCTCTGCTAGTGGAACAGAGAGATACGCATCCTTTAGATCCAGCCTCGTAAACCAATTGCCTTCGATCAAGAGGTTGCATAAAAGATGAATACCCTCCATCTTGAAATGGCGGTACACTACAAATTCGTTGAGTTTCCTCAAATTGAAGGAAGGAAATCTCCCGTCTTCTTCCGCACCAAAAAAATGTTGCTGACGAAACCACCAGCGTCCGGCACGTACTGCACTGCGCCTTTGGAAATCAAAGCCTGAATCTCGGTGTCTATCAATAACCTGGCTTCCTTGGACAACCTGGCTACAGGAGGAGGAGATCTTTGAACAGGAGGAGAATGGAAATCTATCACGTAGCCTCTTACCATCTGTAAAATCCAGGCGTCCGTGGAAATCCGCTCCCAATTCTGAAAGAAAAGAGAGAGTCTGCCTGCTGTTACTTTGAGACAAGGAAACGTGTTGAGAACACTCACCGGAACTGAATTTGCCACAACCACGTCCCCGAGCTCCTCTGCTCCTCTCTGCACCTCATCGATACTGAGATGACGGGAAGAATGATGCTTATGGTGGATTCCCTCTGGGACCTGAAGACCAGAACCTGCTGGCAGCACGGCCCAGCTGCCAGCCAGCATGTCCAAAAACACCTCTGTTGACAGATGGACGAAAAATTTGCTTTAAAGACATCTGCGCCTTGTTGAGAGTTGTGAACAAGTTGACGTGCTTCTTCAGCTCCATAATAAAGGGTTCCCCAAATAGTAGACCCTTGGCTGCTGGGCCCAAATCCTTCGATCCCAAAACAGATAATTTTGCATCTATACGCAGCAAAGCTGCCTTCCTGCATTCTGTAGATAGGGCAAAGTTGGCGTTTCCAAGCAAACAAATGGATCTCTGGGCCCATTCGCGAATAGCTCCTGCCTCTAATGGAGAACCTTCTGACATCGCCAGATCCGTAAAATACAAAATCTTGGACAGCGGCCCCAAAACATCCAACAACTTGTCTTGCGCCGTCTTCAGACCTTTCTCTATTCAAGACAGACTAGACAGGCCTGCGAAACCGGACCAATCCGGAAAGGCAACAGGCCAAAAGCGCTACTGCAGTACAACCGAACGGGAGTACCAAGATGGCCGCCGAGAATCCCGCAATATCGCAAGAATTCCGGACGGTCATCAATACCCCCGCCGCACCACGGTAACACCGCGGACCATTAAACTCCTATTCACCAATGATAACGGAGCAAAAGTAAGAGAAAAACACAAACACTTTCAAACGCAGAGCCAACCAAACTCGCCTAAGGCACTCTCCGCTAGAGGAGGCAAGGGACAGCATTAAAGCCACCCCCGTGCAGCAAATGCAAGATAACGCGTCAATAGACAGAAAAACCTAACAGGCATGCATTCAAAATAAAGATTTTAATACACAACATAAATTAGACGTAATGAAAATACAGATGTACAGTAGTAAAACATAATACCAACATATCATAAATGTATAAAAGCAAAAGCAAACACTCTGACCTGTGCGCTTGTCTGGAGCAGCAAAGAAAGAGGGAGGGGTTAGTCAGAAGGGGTCTTATATAGATCTTCTTTCTCTTTTTTGATTGGTTATGTAAATCTGTGCTGCTATGGAGTTCAGTAAAGGAAGTTTAATGCAAAATATGAAGCCTCCTGTCATGTGGTAAAATTTTATGCAAATGACCACCTAGCAAAATTATTTATGTGTACTCATCTTATCAGGGCTGCAAGGGAAATTTGAAAATCAATGTAATGTAAAAAAAACTAAATATATTTTGCCCAAATCTATATGGACTTTGTAGTTTTGTGATCCTTGCATCTCCATTGTTTGTAAAGTTATATCAGTGAGATTACAGTTTTCCCAGTCTGGCAATAGGTATATACTAAAGTAGGATTTCATGGTTTTGAAAGATTTTTTTTTATTTATGCCCATTTTAGTTCAAGTAAATAATCTCAAAATTGGAATGTGAAAGGTGTAGCTTAGTGTTCCTGGCAACCCTTACATTATGTTACCCCACAATGTTTCTCAGGCTTGCAACAGGTGCTGAATACATTTAGAAATTACATGTTTTTCAACTACCTTAATACTTGAAGTGGATGAAGTGAAAACTTGAAGTGGATGAAGTGAAAAAAAATATTTCCTATACTGTAGTGTCAAATTCAGGAAACATTTATGCACATCAGGCTAGGGGTTGAAAGGCAAGTAACCCTTCATATTATGCAGAGGGTTGTCTCCTTCCAAAATGGTATGCCTTGACTACATTTTCTTCAAATTTGTACTTTTAGTAAAAGCAGGTAACATTTGAAAAAATATTCCAGAAACTTTCAAAATTATGTATGAACTTTTTCTGAGATTTTCTTCCCTTCTTATTTTGGGGTAGAAAACAGGCTTTCTTGATTATTTCATCCAGCTATTCACTAAAAAACATGCCTCCTGAACAGGGTGGAGCACAAATGTAATGTTTTGACAGGTTGCCAGTGTTCCACAACAATCCATCCCTGTTTAGCCCATGCTTAGCCCACCCATGACCACACCCCCTCCCTGCACATGATCCCACATCTGACCCCAAAATGACATACAATATACCTTTATCCCAGAACATACAAACACAAAAAGACATTGCTTCTATGTACATTGGATGTCAGTAAATGGGGTAAATAATGAATATAAATTACGTTAAACACTGCACATTACAGTAATATATGACACTGCATCCTCCATCAGTGCTCTTGTGAAAAGTCTGCTGGTTGCCCCATAGGCCACCATGAAGATCTGCCCTGCTGCATACTGAGACCCTGAATGAATGCAATAAAGATGCAGTTTATTCAGTGTTGCTTAATTCACACAAGATGACAGTTTCCTGGGCGAAAGCACTATAACTTAGCATATAATCTTTCACAGTGGGCAACACTACCAAAGCAGCATCAATGTGTTGGTGTTACCTATGTCAAACCATGCCTAACAGCAGTTACATAGCCCCCCCCCCCCTTCATTTACAACTGCAGCCTCCCTTTGCTTATTTTACAATGGTTGGCTTTAGTGCAGCTAATGATAACTTATCTAAAACTGACATAATGTTTGCTCACTTAACAATAGAGCTTTCAGTGCTTACAAAAAAAAAAAAGATATTGCAATCTAATAAAACTAACACAGATATGGCAAGCTATATTTAGGTTAATACATAATAGAGGACTCACATAGAGCAGATTATTGGCTGAAAGAAGGGGGTGAAACTGTATTCCACAGGAGCTAAAATAACTTAGTGCAATCATGTCTTAGCCATATTGTTAGTAACATGATCAATATCAGGCATATCCCTGAAACCTATAGGATGAATTCAGCATGAGACCCCTGTTCTAGAGATTTTTTAGATTTCATCTACAGATCATTGGGATGAATTAAACAGCCACAGTTTGTTTTGTGGAATCAATCTAGAATTAATTGTATATTGGTAGAGGGAAGGATGGACAGGGTGTGAGAGATAAATAAGGGGGGAAAGACAGCAGCAGAGTGTTGTGGGGAACCAGGCTAGTGCATGAGTGAAAGGAGGTGGGAGCAAGAGGGGAAGGGTGCATAGATGAGACAATGGGACTGGGAGTTCCTGAGAGAAAATGGAGCCAGGGGTGCAGAGGAGTTGAATGGAATAGAGAAAGGTTGGAGAAGTGGGAGAGAGTGATGTGCATACCTGGGAACTTTTGAAACAGGGCTACCCAGAGGGTAACCGTGTCAGTGCCCAGGGGGAGGAAAATGACATGAATCGCATCATAAAAGGGGCAGGGCTTAGTCACGGGGGGGGGACGATGAAAAAAAAAAAACACAAAAAAACCCTGCAAAATGGATGTAAGAGGGTGGGGAGTGGGAGGAACCGGGTGGGACGGAGCACAAGTGGGCAGAGTTTCTACTTAAACTCTGCCCACCCGGAGATTCACACATTGCCCCGGAAACCCGGTAATTCACTTTGAAATCCGGAGTCTCCGGGGCAAAACCGGAGAGTTCCCAGGTATGGTGATGTGGGATAAGTAGAACTGAAAAAGAGGGGGTATGTGGGAAAGAGGAGGTGAGGAGAGTGGGAAAGTCATATAGGGGGAAATTGTAAAGGAAAGTAATGCATTGGAGACCTCTTAAACATTCAAGGGGTTAATCGTTTGAACGCAAGAGGGGTGAGCAATACATTGCAAAACGATGTGTTATGCACCCCTCTGGCACTCAAAGGGTGCAGTTGGTTTGCCTCAGAATTGCACCTCATTAGTTTCCTGAATACAACCCGAATTCTAACTCTTCCTGTGCAACTTTTTCTAATGATATTCCAGTCTTCAGGACCCCAGCATGCACCAGAACGTCAGTTAAGCTTAGTCAGTCAGTCAGTCACAATGACTGATCTTGTGGAAGGAAACTACCTGTTTTTCATGTAAACAAACCTACACTTAACCTTATGAGTGCTAAATGATTCAGTAGTACATTGACAGGTCTGCTCCTATTAGGGCAAACCTGAAATTTAGCAAAGACTGCATTTTGCACCCACTGATCACCATCGGACAATTATGCTGGGAAACCGACCCCATAGGCTGTCTAAATTACCTTGCACTGAAATCGAACTGAATGGCAATGCAGCATGTAAAGTCATTGAAATAAAGAGTCAGCGCCTCTTAGCACAGAACTGAAATATAGCTAAGAGATGGTAATGTGTTAGCTTTAGAAAAAGCAGGAGACTGGAAGAGAAAAAGTGATACCTTTATTGGCTGAGTGTCTCCAGGATGCAAGCTTTCAAGACGGTATTTTCTTCAACTTATTTAGAACAAAAGCTGGATACAAAATACATGACAGGTTATACACTCAGACAAATTATTTTACTTTTAAATTCCACTGGAAGTGAATTCCTTAGCACCATTGTCTTATTTAAATCATTCCCTATGTTCCAGGAGAGACAACGCTTTGCAGCTGGTACAAGATTTATTTTCCTTCTGTTCCAGTAAATTAGTGGATAGGCACTTGTTTGTGTTGGGTGAGACCTGTTGGGGGCCCCATGTGTTTGTGGGGATGGGGGAATCCTGCAGAGGTTTAGAAAGACATTAGTTCACAGGGGGAGAGACACGGCTCTTGTGTTTGTGTGTGTGTACAAATTATATATATGTCATGACCTCAGCTGCCCCGCCTCCTTTATGGGATTTCTTCTCCATGCTGCAGATTTCCTTGCCTCCGGCATACACGCCTCGTTCTGAGTCCACTTCCTGGTTGGGGTCTTTATAGGCTCAGTGAAGTCACATCATGACACGTTATTATAGCATCTCTAGCCAGTGCCTAGTGTCTAGCGTTTCTGCTCAGTGTTTGACTACCTGCTGTTCCTGAAACCTCTTAAAGCAATCAATCTTAGCTGACAGTCATCTGCATCTCTGAGCCTCTGACTCTGGGTGGGGGAAGGTTGGAGCAGGCTTCCATGACAATCCCTACCTATTCTCTCTATACCATTCAGTATTAGTGTCCACATGATTCTAGTTAGGGGAAGGAGAGGCTCTGCCTCTTGCACTGTGTGAACGTGACAGTCCTGTTCGTCACAGCGGTCCTCAAGTTTGACATGCCTGTTCTATAAGGATAATCCAGCACAAAAAAAGCAAAAGCTAATTATTTTCCTCTGTACAAGATTACCTTGATGCATCTAATTTTATTTGGATGAAATATTAATTATGTTTTAAAATTAATTTTTACAAACGGCTATAGGCTTAGCGCAAGCCGTGCCTTCCAACTGTACTGTTTAACAGGTACAGGGTTTTGAGGTTTTTTTTGTGATCTTTTTACTTTATAAATTAGCAGGGACCTTTTGTATCAGCATTGAAGTATGGACATGCTCAGTTTGGTTTATTCTGCAAGTAACAGAGGCACAGGAGTGACTGTAGACATACACAACAATGAGATTTTATTTAAAGGACATATAAATATAATATAATTTAAAGAAAATCCCATTCTGACTAGGACGTCTATGCACACCATGCCGTGAGTCTGACTTTTTTTAGTTTGCAAAATGCTGGCGAATGATCTTTTTGTTCAATAGATAGATATTTTGTGGATAGGCAAACATAAATACGGTATTAATCCTTTAAGAACCAGAGGGTTGTTCAACACGTTGCTTCGCAACGAGTTGTGCATCCATCTTTTCCTTGAAGGGTTAAGGAGTCTAATTACAAATCCAAACACTGGGGTTGATGTGACACTGTTCTGGAGTAAACCAACTGCACCATAGGAGACAAATATAATGTCCAACATTCCCATGAATTTAAATGGCATTTTATCCTCTTGAGTACTAGAATGTCTTCAATGCTTAGTGAAGCAATGCAATGCAAACCTCTTTAGCATTCAGGGGATTAAATGACCTGTTTAAAATTAATGTGCATATGTATATGTTAATTATGTTGCAGATGGTGTGCTCTAGAATTGCAACACATTCTTTGAACATCATCCCTAGTGTTTGCCTATGTAATAAGACTTCTTAGTGCCGTATATATGTAACCTCATAATATTCAAGGTGTGAAACCTTAGTCTCCTGGATTCTAAGAGATAATTTTGCTCTTAACCCTTTCAGTGCAAGAGGGATACGCAATGCATTGCAGAGAAGGGCTACTATAATGGTGAATGGGTTTACAAGATAAAAAATATCAGGATAGACTAAAGGATCTGAACATGTACAGCTTGGAGGAGAGAAGAGAGAGATGAGGTATGATATAAACATACAAACACATGAAGGGATTCAGCAAATTGCAAGAGGGAAATACATTTAGGACTGTTAGGACAATAGGCCATAGTCTAAAACTAGAGGGACACAGGTTTATATGTAATGTAGGAAAGTTTTACTTCACAGAGAGGATGGTAGTTAAGTGGAATAACCAAAGTGGTAGAATTTAATACAATGAGGTTTTTACAGTAGGAAACATGGTCAGACTAGATGTGATATTTCTGAGGCTTATTCATCACACTGGGTTTCTTTGGATATCATAATGAAAAACACAGCAGAAGGTGATTTTATCTGTAGGGCGATAAAATAATCTGTTTAAAGGAGAACAAACACCTCCTAATAATAACCACCAAGTTACCCTACTATGACCACAAAATCCTCATGTCCCCTATGAATTTTGCTTTTGTGCCTTTGTTCAAAAGATAGCATTTTTAATCATGGAGGCGGATATAATGCCTGCAGTTTCTTTTCAAACTGAAGCAGGCAAAATGCATGAGACTTCATAACCATTTAAGGCAATGCAAATCCCAATCAGAATCCTAAATGGATTAAGATTACCATGTGTAGTAGGCAAAGTTTGAGGTCCTGTGGTATTGAAAGCAATGGTCCTATCCGTCCCCATAGACATGACATATAGGATTGACTAAAGATGCTATCTATTGAGCAAATACACAAGACCAAAATTTATAGAGGCCATTGGCAGTTTCTGGCCATAGTAAAGGTAAGTTTGGGTCTTTATTTTAAGGTATAATTTCTCCTTTAAAGGGATTGTAATGTTTCATAATAAAAGCAGCTCTAATTAATCATCATAGTATTTGGGCCTTGGAGAGTGTTATTTCAATTCTGTCAGAGTTGTAGTTCAAGAGTAATTGAATGATAAAGTATCCCCCAGGTAGACTGCAGAGAGAGACAATCTTCAATTAAGATAAGGGAAAAAACTGAAAAACCTGTCAAGAGGGGCAGGGATTTCATTGTTCTCACAGTAAGAATATTGACCCTTGCTGTGAGCTGTCTGGTCTATGGATTGGATTCCACATCTGAAGAGTGGGGGCTTACAATAGGTAAAAGGGGTGGGAGGGGAAACTTTATCATTCAATTACTCTTGATCTACAACGCTCACAGTTATGAAATAACACTCTCTATGGCTCAAATACTATAAAAATTAATTAGAGGGGTTTTTTTTAAACATTACTATCACTTTAAAGAATAATCCCCATAGACAAACAAGAATAACAGGGAGTAAGGAAGCAATAGTGAGAGGTCAGTGCTGCAATGACAACGTAAATAAGGTTTTCAAAGCAAGTGCCATGTGTTGTCATTATAAGTCTGTGGACAGGTGGAAGGAAATAGCTTACTGAACAGTACAAGTAGCATTGAGTTACACAGCTGTTGCTTGCTGGACCTGTCTACAGGCTCAAACACGTTACAGTTGACACTTGCCTGACAAGTAAATATCTTAAGTGGCCCTTTGCTCCAATTTTGATTACATACTAGAGAGTTATGATTCACTGGAAACAGATTCCTTGCAAAAAAAAAAATGCTGAGCAATCAAAAAATCCTCATTTGTGGAAACAACTAAACAGTTTGAAATAGGAACATCGTTTTTACAAGGCAATTTTAATTTACAATTTGCTTTTCCCTATAAAATCAGCTCTAGCAAAAATGATCTACTAAAAGAAATGTGTTATAATGGAGAGTTTACTCTGGTGATATTTTCAAAGCGTTTTAAATGCTATACTAAACACCCTTAAATAGAAATGATTGCCCAAGGGGTACTGCTCTCAAATGTAATCTCCACCATATAAGATACAATGAAGCACAGCATTCTGCAACTTGGATACATTCTATGTTGGGCAAACCAAATTGCAGCATGCCTGATTTGCATAGCTACCTATGGGATAATATACAGATCATTTACACATGCAATATTGAAGGCTGCAATGGTCATCACAACCTCCAATAAGTCTCCAGACCACATGGTTGTGAGTTGAGTCTTATATGGGTGATGCCAACATTGGCAGGCAGTCCGTTACACCAATACCATGCCCTACATGTGTGGGAAGGCATGAGATCAGATGTGTACAAGTTAGAATGTATTGGGGAATAAACAGATGATAGATAGAGAGATAGATAGATAGATAGATAGATAGATAGATAGATAATACCACTTTCCACTTGACGAAAAGCTTCCCGTGAAAAGTGCTGTTTTCCCGTTTTTTTCTCCTAGCTCACTGCATTGAAATCAATGAAAAGAAAACGTTTTCTCCACCACACAAAAATTTTCTCTAGTTTTCTAGCCATATAAAAGGGTGTCAGGTTCTCACAGCACATCATTCTGTGTCTGTGAGAGGAGAAAGCAGCATGTTTTTGAGCAAATAAAGTGGAATTGAAGCTTAGTTTAGGGAGTCCTTTAGGTAGGACATTTGTTCTCCGAATTAGGGGAGTCTGGGGCACTCTGGGGGAGAAGAAGGGAGGAAGGAGGTTGACCCAAAATACCCCAAAATTTGATGTGACTGACTGGCAAGACACAGGCAGCTGGGGTCCAGATTGCTTACTGATTTTACTTTTGTTGTCTCTGTGCTGGGGAAAGAAGTTGTTGATTTTGTTTTTTAGTTATATATATATATATATATATATATATATATTTCAGGACTAACTGTGATAAGATAGGGTGTACAACGTTAAAAAAAATGCATAAATAATTAAACAAATAAATATATTAGACATCTGACAGGGAGCCTGATGTGACTTGATAGACAGCAGGTGACATTGAGAATTTTTGTTGTGAGCCAAGGCAGGACATCACACTCCATCAGTTGTGTACTATAGAGAATAAAAACACACACAATAGTTTAGTAAAGTATAGCAAATGCACAAGTGGGAGGGGGAAAAGTAGAGCAGTGCAGGGATGTGGGAGTAAAGTGGAAGTTCAAAAACCGACTGCAGCAATCTTTGCTGCAGCATGTGCAATAAATGATGATGGTCTTACAACCAGAATCACATCTGAGAAGAGATTGCTTACACTAGGAAAAAGGGGCGGGAGGGGGAAACTTTGCTTGTGAATATCTCTTAAACCATAAAGGTTTGAGAGATAAGACTTATATCGTTCTTCATATTTTTTTAATGCCTATAAAATAAAATAAAGATAAAATGAAGTATTACTATCCCTTTAATTGAAGATTGTCCCTTTCTGCACTCTACCTGGGCACCTCCCTTCTGATCTGGCTGATCCTCTGCACAAGGAGGATATTGTTACTGAGATGCCTCCTTGGGCAGGTGGGTTTTCAGGAGATGCTTGAAAGTGATGAGTGTGGATGATTGGCGAATGAGGATAGGGAGGGAGTTCCAAAGTCGAGGAGCAGCCAGTGAAAAAGATTGTAGCCGAGAGATGGCTCGAGTTGTGTAGGAGAGAACAGAAATTCCTTTGAGAAGAACGCGGTGACGGGAAGGGGTGTAGCAAGAAAGAAGAGCAGAAATGTAATAGGGTGCTAAAGAAGAAAGAGACTTAAAGGAGAACTCTCAACTCTGTTAAAGTATTTATCATTTTAAAGTGTTATCCCAGTTAATCTTTAATCCATTTTTTTAATGTTGTGCAATATAGCCCAAGATTTTACCATATAAAAATAAGCAGGTGACATCAGTTAAAGGGATAGTAATGTTTCATAATAAAAGCAGCTCTAATTAATCATCATAGTATTTGGACTTTGGAGAGTGTTATTTCAATTCTGTCAGAGTTGTAGTTCAAGAGTAATTCAATGACAAAGTGTCCCCCTCCCGCCCCTTTTACTGATGTAACACTGTTCAGCCACAGCAGAAGGGAGGTGCCCAGGTAGATTGCAGAGAGGGACAATCTTCAATTAAGATAAGCGAAAAACCTGAAAAGCTTGTCAAGGGGGGCAGGGATTTCATTGTTTTCATAGGAATAAGAGTGTCCCCTTCTGTTATCTGTCTAGTCTATGGACTGCATTCCACATCTGAGAAGAGATGGCTTACACTAGGTAAAAGGGGCGGGAAGGGAAACTTTGCTTGTGAATATCTCTCAAACCATAAAGGTTTGAGAGATAAGACTTATATCATTCTTCGTGTTTTTTTAATGCCTACAAAATAAAATAAAGATAAAACGAAGTATTACTATCCCTTTAAGGAAATCAATTTGGATACCCCTTTCTTCTTCACAATCGTGCATTGTGGTTTATTGATATGTTAGACTCTATAATTCATTAACAAAGAGAATATACCATTAGGTGGATGTGAAATGTATAAAAATGATATCATCACACATCAAATGACAAAGCTGCTTGAAGCCCCTAGTTAAGGTTTGACATTACAATCATATGTGCTGCAGATTACCACTTGCCTTTATATACTTTAACCCTTTGAGTGCCAGAGGGGTACACAACTCATTGCAAAGCAATGCTTTGAGAACCCCTCTGGCAGTCAAAGGGTTAAAGAGCCTTATGTTCAAAAGAAAAGTGGAGGCGTTCTGGCGCAAACCACTTGCACTATTTGAATGAACTAAAAATTGCTATTGTTTTAAAAGGAGAGTTGAACCCCCTGAATGTTATAGAGGATGTTGTAAACTCAATAGGCCATTTAAAGACAATGTGGTGCTATACTGAGGCAAACCAATAGTACCATAGGCTGGTTTTCCCCTGGAATTGCATAATTTGCCTTTATACATGGAGCCCAGTATTATACATATTTTATTTATATATAACTTATGTGTAGTTTTTCATGTTCTGGAAACGCTTTGCTAAATCAGTATCACAGTGCCTGTGATTGCTGCATTTTCTTCTCTGTCACCAGTAGGGGGCTTCTATTGGCTGTCTGCATTTAGCCCGCCTCATATTGCCTATTTAAACCTGGATTGGGCACCCTTTGAGTGCCCTTTCGTGTTGTTTCTGACATTTTTCACTATCACTATGTCCAGTGATTGTTGGGCCTCTGTTCCTGTGTTCCTGAGTTCCTGATTGCAGCTGTTCCAGTGCCTCCTGAATGCTGAGTTGTTCCAGTCCTGGTTCCGGCCTAGTCCTCTGGGGTTGCAGTTCCTGCTGACCTTCTTCTCTGCTGTTTCCTGCCCTGACTGTTCGCTCTGCTGGTTGCTGCCATCTCCTCGCCTGTCTCCTGTGATCCTGGCGACCTTCTGCTTGGTCGCGTCGGCGACATTGTTTGTTAGTCCCAGCGTGCGGACGCTGGTTTGCTCCAAAGCCTTGCGACTACACGATTCAGTTGTTACTCCAGTGTGCGGACACTGGTTTGCTCCAAAGCCTATCGGCTATACTATTCAGTGGTTGGTCCCAGCGTGCGGACGCTGGTTTGCTCCAAAGCCTTGCGGCTACACGATTCCCTGTTGGTCCAGTGTGCGGACACTGGTTTGCTCCAAAGCCTATCGGCTACACTACACAGTGGTTGGTCCCAGCGTGCGGACGCTGGTTTGCTCCAAAGCCTTGTGGCTATATGATTCACTTGTTAGTCCAGTGTGCGGACACTGGTTTGCTTCAAAGCCTATCGGCTACACTACTCAGTGGTTGGTCCCAGCGTGCGGACGCTGGTTTGCTCCAAAGCCTTGCGGCTATACGATTCACTTGTTAGTCCAGTGTGCGGACACTGGTTTGCTCCAAAGCCTATTGGCTATACGATTCAGTAGCTGGTCCCAGTGTGCGGACGCTGGTTTGCTCCAAAGCCTTGCGGCTATCCGATTCAATTGTTAGTCCAGTGTGAGGACGCTGGTTTGCTCCTAAGCCTTGCGGCTATACGATTCCTCTGTTGGTCTCAGTGTGCGGACACTGGGTTGCTTACGATCCTGTCACTCTGTCATTATCATCCGACAGCTATTGATACCCCTGGGCTGCTTTGCCCGGTATTGGTAAGGCCGGTAGAACCTTGCTTCGCATTTCCCTTGAGGTTGCCTTACCCGGTATTGGCAAGGCCGGTAGAGCCTATATCGAGGGTTGTTGGGCTGCCTTGCCCGGTATTGGTAAGGCCGGTAGAACCTTTTGCCACATTCCATCTGAGGTTGCCTTACCCGGTATTGGCAAGGCCGGTAGAGCCTACACCGTGTACTTATTGGGTCTGCCTTGCCCGGTATTTAGGTAAGGCCGGTAGAACCTTGACGCTATTCCATCTGCAGGTTGCCTTACCCGGTATTGGCAAGGCCGGTAGAGCCTATTATTCCATCATCTCAGACTGTCCTGTCTGGTATATTGACAGGACCGGTACAATCTGCATACTGTCTTTGCTATTTACTCTTGATATATATGTATGCGACTACCATTCTAAGTGATCATTTTATTATTTCAATAAAATTTAGTTTTTTACCTAAAACTTGTGTCTGAGAGTCATAACAAACCGTGACAGTATGAAAGGGCCATGACCTCAGACAGCAAATGCGAAGGTAACGCACAGAATATCCATTGGAGGATGGATATGCACGAGCAACGTTTGGATCAGTTGGCGGTTGCAATTCAAACGATCCTTGAACGCACGGTACTCGCTGACAAATGTGGCTCTAGCCCGGTGGTCTCGCTAAGTCAGACACCGGAAAGTGATACCAGGCCCCTAGGGGGTACTGTTAAAGGGTTAACGGCTTCTGCACCCTTGCCGCTAAGATATGATGGTGACCCTAGTCTCTGCAGAGGGTTCATTAACCAACTTGAAATATTTATGGAATTGACGGCACACGCATTTCCCAATGATCATAGTAAAGTGGGGTTTACGATATCGCTGCTCACTGGCAGAGCATTGGCTTGGGCTAACCCCTTGTGGGAGAATGCTAAACATTGCACTAAGAACTTTAGAGAATTTGTGCAATCCTTTCGAAGAGTGTTTGAGCCTCCTGGTAGAACCAACTCTGCTGCCAAACGTCTTATGGAGATACAACAGGGCAAGCGTACAGTGGGCGACTATGCCATTGAATTCCGCACCTTGGCAGCAGAGGTAGGTTGGAATAACGAGGCATTATTGGCAGCCTTTGCTCAAGGCCTGAATGACCATATTAAAGATGAAATCGCTGCAAAAGATCTACCTATTGACCTAGATGATTACATTGAGTATGTTATGCTAATTGACTCCAGAATACGTGAGAGATCAACTGCCAGAGATCGTAGGATACGGTCAAAAAATAATGAGTCTAATAGCATGTTTTGCCCACCCATCCCTCCCCTGGTATTGAAGTCTAGTGAACCAGTACGGGAACCAAGTGAACCTATGCAAGTAGGTTTCACTAGACTAACCAAGGAAGAGAGACTATATCGCAAGAAACAAGGGTTGTGTTTATACTGCGGTAAAAACGGGCACTTGCTAAAATCCTGTCCGGTACGTCCGGGAAACGCACACACCTAGGGTACCTTGGGGGACAGGCCCTAGGTGGTGTACAATCGGCCCCAGTGTTGGGCATAATGAAACCCACCATACAGGTGGTATTATCATGGGCACAATGCTCTGTGGAGGTTTTGGCCCTGGTTGATTCTGGTGCAGCAGGGTATTTTATGGATAATACCTTTGCCGAATTGCACGGAGTTCCACGCATTGAAAGAGAAAACCCCTTGGCTATTGAAGCAATTGATGGCAGACCCTTAGAACCGGCTCAGGTTACTTTTGAAACTATGCCACTGTCTATGACTATTGGGGCACTTCACAGAGAAGAGCAGCAGTTCCAACTTATTAATTCTCCTCACCATGCTGTAATATTGGGATTTCCTTGGTTACAGTTACATAACCCACAATTTGATTGGAAAAAGTGTGAAATCGCTGCTTGGTCCCCGTTTTGTATGGACAAGTGCGTCACCCAGCCTATTAAGGTCTTGTGCACCTCCTCTGCTATACCGGATGTTTACCAACAGTTTGGCGATGTTTTTAGCAAAGGAGAGGCTAGTATACTACCTCAGCACAGACCTTATGATTGTTGCATTGAATTGCCTCCTGGAGCAGTACCTCCGAGGGGATGCACTTATCCATTATCTTGTGAAGAGAATAAAGCTATGGAAGATTACATTTCTGATGCCCTTGCTAGAGGGATCATACGAAAATCTACCTCTCCAGCTGGGGCTGGGTTCTTTTTCGTAAAAAAGAAAAATGGCGAATTAAGACCATGCATTGACTACCGGGGCTTGAATAAACTAATGGCAAAAAACGCATACCCAATACCACTCATCACCGAGCTTTTTGATAGGCTTAAGGGCGCTTCGATTTTTATCAAATTGGACTTACGGGCCGCTTACAATCTGGTTCGCATTCGAGCAGGTGATGAGTGGAAAACTGCCTTTAATACTCGATCTGGGCACTACGAATATCTAGTGATGCCATTTGGGCTGTGTAATGCACCCGCAGTTTTTCAGGAACTGATAAACGATGTTCTGAGAGATATGTTGCAGACATGTGTCGTGGTGTACCTTGACGATATACTGATTTACTCCCAAAACATGTCACAACACATCAAAGATGTATCCGCAGTATTGCTACGACTTCGTGAAAACAAATTATATTGTAAATTGGAGAAATGTGAGTTTCACAGAACCAGCGTGCCTTTCTTGGGGTTCATAATTGGCAATGATGGCATTGCTATGGACAAGGAAAAGTTGTCAGCCGTACTACAATGGCCAAAACCCAAGAGTCTTAAAGCCATACAGCGTTTCCTGGGTTTCGCTAATTATTATAGGAGGTTTATTAAGAACTTTTCTTCCATTGTCAAACCTCTGTCCGATCTTACGCACAAGGGTGCTAATCCGTCTCATTGGCCGGTATCTGCTGAGGAAGCCTTTGAGAATTTGAAGTTGGCATTTGCTGCGGCTCCTGTGTTATCCCACCCCAATCCTTTACTTCCATTTACGTTAGAGGTTGATGCCTCAGATATCGGGGTTGGGGCAGTACTTTTGCAACGATACGATAAAGGTGGAACACTCAGACCTTGTGGTTTTTTTTCAAAAAAGTTGACCGTCACTCAAAGCCACTATGAGATAGGTGACAGAGAATTATTGGCCATTATCCTCGCTCTTAAAGAATGGCGTCATTTGCTTGAAGGTACTAAGAATGCTGTCTTAATCCTAACAGATCATAAAAATCTGACTTATCTCTCGGAGGCCAAGAGATTGTCCTCTCGTCAGGCCAGATGGGCACTGTTCTTGTCCCGATTTAATTTCCTTGTATCATATTTACCGGGATCAAAGAATGTTAGGGCTGATGCACTGTCAAGACAATTTGAGGCCGACAGTGACAGAGTGGAAGCACCAGCACCTATCATTCAACCCGATAGAATATTGGCTGCTATACGCACAAGTATCACTTCTCCTTTAGGGGAGGAGATCCTGGCCTCTCAGGGGTCCGCTCCCCATGAAACCCCAGTGGGCAAATGTTTTGTCGCTGAACCATTTCGTACTAGGTTGCTCGAAACGTACCATTCCTCTAAGGCTGCGGGACATATTGGTAGAGACCAACTGTTATGGTCCCTTTCTCAGTTATTTTGGTGGCCTTCCATGAGAAACGATTGTGCCGAGTTTACTAATGCCTGTGCCACCTGTGCCCGCGCTAAGACCCCGAGACATCTCCCAGTGGGCTTGCTTCAACCGGTGCCTAATGGCGAACGCCCCTGGTCTCATGTTTCCATTGATTTTATGGGAGAATTGCCTATGTCTAAAGGGTATTCCTTTATATTCATGGTGGTGGACAGGTTTTCTAAAATGGCTCATTTCGTGCCCCTCCGTGGCCTTCCTTCAGCTAAGGAATTGGCAATTGTGTTCGCCAGAGTAGTATTCCGGTTGCATGGAGTGCCCAGGGTACTGGTGTCCGACAGGGGGAGCCAGTTTGTGTCTAGGTTTTGGAGGGCATTTTGCCAACAGATGGGCATACAGCTGTCCTTTTCCTCTGCCTACCATCCCCAGACCAATGGAGCAGCTGAACGAGCTAATCAGGGCTTGGAACAATTTCTCCGTTGTTTCGTTACTGACCATCATGATAATTGGTCCGACTTGTTGCCTTGGGCAGAGTTCGCCAGGAACTGTGCGGTCAATTCTTCATCGGGGAGCTCCCCGTTTCTGATTAATTACGGGTTTCAGCCCTGTTTGCTTCCAGATTCATTTCAGACGCAACAGATTCCAGCTCTGGATGAGCATATCAAGCAACTCCGTTCCACATGGGCACAAGTTCAGATGGCACTTGGTCAGTCATTTCAGCGTCATCAGCGCCATGCCAATCGCAGAAGGCTTCCAGCGGTTTCTTTTCAGGTTGGGGACAGAGTATGGCTTTCCTCCAGAAATCTCAAGCTGCAGGTTCCGTCTAATAAGTTGGCTCCCCGGTTCATTGGTCCATACAGAGTCATTCGCAAAATTAACCCTGTCTCCTACGCTCTAGACATACCTGCATCCATGCATATCCATAATGTGTTCCATGTGTCTCTTCTCAAGCCTCTGGTTTGCAATCGCTATACTACCACACCTGTGGTGCCAGGACCTGTTGAGGTTGAGGGTCAGGAGGAGTACGAGGTTCAGAGCATTATTGATTCCCGAAGACTTAGAGGAAGGGTACAGTACCTGGTACATTGGAAAGGATATGGTCCTGAAGATCGATCATGGGTGGATAGTAAGGACCTTCATGCACCTAGGCTAGCTAGGGTCTTTCATGCCAAATACCCACAGAAACCTAGACCCTATTCTAGGAGAGGGGGTCTTTGAAAGGGGGGTACTATCACAGTGCCTATGATTGCTGCATTTTCTTGTCTGTCACCAGTAGGGGGCTTCTATTGGCTGTCTGCATTTAGCCCGCCTCATATTGCCTATTTAAACCTGGATTGGGCACCCTTTGAGTGCCCTTTCGTGTTGTTTCTGACATTTTTCACTATCACTATGTCTAGTGATTGTTGGGCCTCTGTTCCTGTGTTCCTGAGTTCCTGATTGCAGCTGTTCCAGTGCCTCCTGAATGCTGAGTTGTTCCAGTCCTGGTTCCGGCCTAGTCCTCTGGGGTTGCAGTTCCTGCTGACCTTCTTCTCTGCTGTTTCCTGCCCTGACTGATTGCTCTGCTGGTTGCTGCCATCTCCTCGCCTGTCTCCTGTGATCCTGGCGACCTTCTGCTTGGTCACGTCGGCGACATTGTTTGTTAGTCCCAGCGTGCGGACGCTGGTTTGCTCCAAAGCCTTGCGACTACACGATTCAGTTGTTACTCCAGTGTGCGGACACTGGTTTGCTCCAAAGCCTATCGGCTATACTATTCAGTGGTTGGTCCCAGCGTGCGGACGCTGGTTTGCTCCAAAGCCTTGCGGCTACACGATTCCCTGTTGGTCCAGTGTGCGGACACTGGTTTGCTCCAAAGCCTATCGGCTACACTACTCAGTGGTTGGTCCCAGCGTGCGGACGCTGGTTTGCTCCAAAGCCTTGTGGCTATACGATTCACTTGTTAGTCCAGTGTGCGGACACTGGTTTGCTTCAAAGCCTATCGGCTACACTACTCAGTGGTTGGTCCCAGCGTGCGGACGCTGGTTTGCTCCAAAGCCTTGCGGCTATACGATTCACTTGTTAGTCCAGTGTGCGGACACTGGTTTGCTCCAAAGCCTATCGGCTATACGATTCAGTAGCTGGTCCCAGTGTGCGGACGCTGGTTTGCTCCAAAGCCTTGCGGCTATCCGATTCAATTGTTAGTCCAGTGTGAGGACGCTGGTTTGCTCCTAAGCCTTGCGGCTATACGATTCCTCTGTTGGTCTCAGTGTGCGGACACTGGGTTGCTTACAATCCTGTCACTCTGTCATTATCATCCGACAGCTATTGATACCCCTGGGCTGCCTTGCCCGGTATTGGTAAGGCCGGTAGAACCTTGCTTCGCATTTCCCTTGAGGTTGCCTTACCCGGTATTGGCAAGGCCGGTAGAGCCTATATCGAGGGTTGTTGGGCTGCCTTGCCCGGTATTGGTAAGGCCGGTAGAACCTTTTGCCACATTCCATCTGAGGTTGCCTTACCCGGTATTGGCAAGGCCGGTAGAGCCTACACCGTGTACTTATTGGGGCTGCCTTGCCCGGTATTTAGGTAAGGCCGGTAGAACCTTGACGCTATTCCATCTGCAGGTTGCCTTACCCGGTATTGGCAAGGCCGGTAGAGCCTATTATTCCATCATCTCAGACTGTCCTGTCTGGTATATTGACAGGACCGGTAGAGTCTGCATACTGTCTTTGCTATTTACTCTTGATATATATGTATGTGACTGCCATTCTAAGTGATCATTTTATTATTTCAATAAAATTTAGTTTTTTACCTAAAACTTGTGTCTGAGAGTCATAACAAACCGTGACAATCAGCAGTATGAACTAGCCCTAAGGATAATGTTTTCATCTAAAAAAGTAAAACATTCCTACCAGAAATTTGCTTCCTTCTAAACTCTATTGTCAGATCATGTAGGAAAAGCTTATTTCAATTACTTCACTTGTTTTCCAGAAACACTCAGGTTGTTAAATGGAAATTGTCTCTCCCACACCGCTAAGGTATTACGTGCAAAAAAACAAAGACAAACTCACAGTGCTAAAGCATCATAAATATACTATATAATAATTCGCTAAAACTTGTGTAATGACGCAGTCATGCACAGTAGAGACTGCTGCACGTGCTGCAGTCAGACGCAGTAGAGACTGCCCGCGCCGCAGCTGATGCAGAGCTGCGGCGTGGGCAGTCTCTAATTCGCATGACTGCCCCACGACCGGTTGGCAGTGGCACTGTGGCCCGTGTAACAGGCTCTTTAACTAGTACATATCCTATATAATAATTCGCTAAAACGTGTGTAACGCCGCAACATGCACAGTAGACACTGCTGCGAGTGCTGCAGTCATTCGCAGTAGAGCCTGCCTGCGCCACAGCTCCGAAGGAGCGTCCAGCTCTGTATCAGCCGTGGCGCGGGCAGTCACTACTGTGCGTGATTGCCCCGCGACCAGGTGGCAGTGGCATTGTGGCCCGTGTAACAGGCTGTTCAACTAGCATAATATAAATGAAATTAACATGGGATGTAAATAAGATATGGGTAGCAGCTAGGAAAGAGGGATTCAACAAATTCCCAAACTAGGAGGAAACCTAGAATAAAAGACAAGAAAAAACAACCCTGCACTAATCTATACAGATTACCTAAAAATTATAATTCCTGTGTAAAGTATATATTACATTTATGTGTTGTTTTATGCCAAACCAATGAGGATTTTTTTGGATAATTTGGCCAAAGTATGTTTAAGCTCACTCACCACTCCAAGGTACCCTATTTAAGCAAGTCCTCTCCAATACATATATAAATATCATATAACTGATAAACTAAAAATTAGTCTTGATAAAGTTCGTTTGTAGAAATGCATAGACAAATGGTTTATTAAAACAGATTAAAAACACAGTTAAAATCACCCAACCCACCACTCCAAAATTTCTAGTATTTTTCTGATAAGATTGGCTCTCTTTCAAACAGAAAAGATTTGCAGTAGGTGGGTACACACAAATTCACCTTCTTTACCTTTATTACACTGTAATAGAAGATATATATATATAACATTCAAATGCACTTAAAGTTTAAATATGCACAGATTTTTGAAGGGGAGGTTTGGGAGCATAGTATGCTTATTAGCTTGCCTGCTGTAATTAATTATGTATACAAGTATCATGTGCTTTGTGGTGGTGGGTAGGATAGACCTACAAAAAGAGGCTGATGTAGTGTTCAGCTTTTTGGGTCTCCACCCACCTGCTGCAAATCTTTCCTCTTTAAAGGGATAGTAATACTTCGTTTTAACTTTATTTTATTTTGTAGGTATTAAAAAAACATGAAGAACTATATAAGTCTTATCTCTCAAACCTTTATGGTTTAAGAGATATTCACAAACAAAGTATCCCCCCCCTGTTCAACCAGATCAGAAGGGAGGTGCCCAGGTAGACTGCAGAGAGGGACAATCTTCAATTAAGATAAGGGAAAAAGCTGAAAAACTTGTCAAGGGGGGAAAGGGCTTTCATTGTTTTCATACAAAGAAAATTGTCCCCTTCTGTTATCTGTCTGCTCATACAACCTGATCCACATCTGAGAAGAGATGGCTTACACTAGGAAAAAGGGGCGGGAGGGGAAACTTTGCTTGTGAATATCTCATAAACCATAAAGGTTTGAGAGATAAGACTTGTATCATTCTTCATGTTTTTTTAATGCCTACAAAATAAAGTAAAGTTAAAACGAAGTATTACTATCCCTTTAAAAGGAAACCAGTCTTATCAGAAAAATACTAGATATTTCTGAGTGATGGGTTGCGTGATTTAAATTAGGATTTTAATCAGGTTTTAATTAGCCATTTGTCTACACATTTCCCCCCAAGAAATTGAATCAAGATTAATGTTTAATTTTAACATTTATGTGATATTTATATGTATTAGATAGGCCTCACTTGAAATGGGGTAACTTGTTGGGGTAAGCAAGCTTAAACATGCTTTGGCCAAATTATGCAACAAAATCCTCATTGTACTGAAATAATTCAAAACATAGGTTTAATATATACTTTACACAGGGTTTATTATTTATAGGTAATCTGTATGGATTAGCACAGGATTATTTTTTTCTTTTGTTATCTCTAAAGTATTGGCTGAATCTGGTTAATTGAGCTCTTCCCATGTAAAAGTTAACAAATTTGAATAATTCTCAACATTTCAAACAGCCAATGAGGGGCAGAATTGTTTTAGGTGGTGTTGCTGGGGGTGTGGCTAATGGGTGAGACATTACTCAGAATTTTATAACCTACTGACACCTCTTTGTGTAATCGAATAAATGATTTAGAGCAATATTAAAGCATTTTATTTCCACAGAGTAATTTATACATACATATACTGAAATTTAAACAGTCTGATCCCCTAAGAGGGACACCAGGGAGGGATTGTGTCTAATTTAAAATGCAAGATAACACCCTTAAAAAAAATAAAGAAAATTCCTACTTAATGATGGGAGAATGGGAGGAACAGGGTGGGGAGTTACCGGAAATGGTAGTGAAGTGGGTTGAGTTACAAGCAAACTCACTGAGCCCTGAGAGTCAGCCTCCGTCATCAGAGATCTAGTAATTAAGTATAAAACACAGAATATCCGGTTTAGATACTGGAAGTTTCAGGGTATGATTGTGTGAAATGCACTGGAGAGCTGTGTAGCATTCCTGGGGTTAAAAACGCAATTAACCCTTTAAGTGCCAGAGGGGTGCACAATGCATTGCTTACCGATCTGGCACTAAAAGGATTAAAATATAGCCATTACCTTATAATAACTTTCACAATGTGACCTATATTACATTAAGCCATTTTGTATTTAACCTTCGAATGCCAGAGGGGTGTGCAATGCATTGCACACCCCTCTGGCACTCAAAGGGTTAAAACAATATTTTATCAGTTATTTAGCTTTGCTTATTTGACAGTTTATGCAAATCAGTCAGTACTGGTAGGTATGCAATCCACATACAAACACTGCATGCTGCTCTCCCTCCCATCTGTCATTCCCTGCTGATTTCCACTAGATAATTTGCATAAGCTGACCAACTGACAATCATCCAAATAATGTCATGATGGATTCTTCCATTGAAGACAGAATGTTGACAGGTGATTGTTTTATTTGCTCACTATGGTGTATTTGATCCAGTTCTAGGATATCATATGAAACTTTTTGTTTGTACATTATTTTATGTAAACACAATTGTATCATGTGACAACAGTTTCTATTTTTGTTGTGAATTTCACTGAAAAGTCTGTCATGTGACAGCTCTAGAGATGCATGTGCAGACAGTATGTAGCTTAAACTTCTCCTGTCCACCTGTCGTGATCACTTTATCTGTTTCCTAACAGCTGACACAGGTCTGTATTTTGCTTTGTTGCCACAGCATTTTAATCTTCAGTGACTTTGTGAATTTCATAATGCATACACTTACAGAAGTAAGCAATTCTGCTTTTTTCCTTATTTATATAAATTGAAGAACCTCATTTAATAAGTCCTGGAGAGGCTGGGAAAATATTAAAATGTAATTACAAAGAACACTTACACATTCACAGTCCTGAGACAGAGGGGTAGATTTAAAGGGATAGTAATACTTTGTTTTAACTTTATTTTATTTTGTAGGCATTAAAAAAACATGAAGAACGATATAAGTCTTATCTCAAACCTTTATGGTTCATGAGATATTCACAAGCAAAGTTTCCCCCTCCCGCCCCTTTTACCTAGTGTAAGCCATCTCTTCTCAGATGTGGAATGCAGTCTATAGACCAGACAGATAACAGAAGGGGACACTCTTATTCCTATGAAAACAATGAAAGCCTTGCCCGCCTTGACAAGCTTTTCAGATTTTTCCCTTATCTTAATTGAAGATTGTCCCTCTCTGCAGTCTACCTGGGCACCTCCCTTCTGCTCTGGCTGAACAGTGTGACATCAGTAAAAGGGGCGGGAGGGGGACACTTTGTCATTGAATTACTCTTGAACTACAACTCTGACAGAATTGAAATAACACTCTCCAAAGTCCAAATACTATGAAGATTAATTAGAGCTGCTTTTATAATGAAACATTACTATCCCTTTAAAGGCAGACAATATTAAAAAAACACCATCAGGTGTTTTAACGTGCAGTAAGCCATTTAAAGGTCCATGTAATGAACAGCTAACAGCAGGTCACCAAGTAATACGGTTGCTACACTAAACGTGTTTTAGCTAGAGGTGGGCGAAAAGTGTGAAAAATTTCCCGCGACAAATTTTTAGAAAACGTGCCGATTTCTCGCTTTTCCTGCAAAAAATTTCGCCTTTCCGCCTATGCAAAAATGTCCTCCTTTTCACCTATTTTAACAAATTTTCTGCCTATGTTAACACATTTTTTCCTATAAGTACTACATTTCCCACTGTAATATTACTTCTGCTGAGAGCTGAAGTTTAGAAATAAGTGGCTGAAAGTCAAATGTGTTTACATGCAGAATGCACGTGTCCTTTGCCCACAACACTTTCTTGCTTAAGTGACACTGGCACATATTCATGATGATATCAAGTAATAAAAAAAATAAAGTACAACCTACAATGTGGTAGATATGTATTTTAGTGGTGGTGGGGGACTGGCATGGTGTGATTTGTGTATGTATTTTTACCGTTGTCATACTCTATCCTCCTTCTTAGATTATTGACACACATTACTTATCGGTCATAGCAGTGGTCCCATCTGTCCTCCACCTCCTCATCTGTGCTGCTGTTAATATATTTGTCCTGGCTTTGTCTGTCATGTGTGGTTTCTGCTACTACTTCTACTGGAGCTAGATGTTGATGTAATTCTACTGCTACTACTACTAGGTGTCAAAGGTGCAGCACTTACAGCAGCAGCACCAGAGGTACTCTTCATATCTAACACTGTGGATGTTAACCTGTGTTGATGTTGCTGGGTACTCAAAACAGGTGTGTGTGGCTGAGTGGGACTTGGACTTTGAAGAGGCAACAATGCTGAGGATGACTGATAGGGTGACTGTGTGCTTTTTGACATCTGTACTTGTCCAGGGTCAGACTTTCCAATGGCTTTCTCAAACAGTTTATAGACAGGCACAGTGCTCCTTAAAAGTGGTGGAAGATTCAGCCTTTGACTTTCTGCTAATCTTATAGCCCTGTCATCATCCTCACTCTCAACTTCATCTGTATCTGAACAAGAGAATGATGCTGGGGGGATATATTCTAGATCTGCATCATCATCAGTCATCATTAGGTCAACCTCAACAGCATCAGCATCACCTGACAGTTCTTGCCCACTACTACCCTTATATTCCTCTAATCTTTTGGAAGTCTCAAACAATTTCTTTTTACTTTTACTATAACAAAATTCACTACTACTTTGAGGACAGGTGTTTTGGTGTCTCACTGTCTGATGCAGCAGGAGGTTCATCTGCTACACCTTCCTCTATTATGCTGTTGCCAGCATCATCAACACTTGAATGTGACTTGTTGTTGTCTTCAGTGTTCTTCTTATATGGTTCTATATTTCTACTGGCACTGGTGGTGCTGGACCTAGTTTCGCTGGGACCTTGACAAACTGTATCCTCCCTTGGAGTAAAGGGATCATCATCAATGATTGCACATGTTGTAACAACCATTGCTGCAGTAGGTTTTTGGACTACTACTTTACTCTCACTTCCCTACCCTGCTCCACCCCTTCCCCTTCCCCTTGTGCCTTTGCTGGACATTCTGTAACTACACTGTGTTTTTTTACTGTACAGAGCACAACACAACTGATGGAGCTGTATGATGCCTTGCCTAAGCCCAGTCAGCTGTCTGTCACTGTCACTGTTATTCTTTTGTATTTTATTTTATTTTTTTTTTATTTTTTTTTTTTAAAGTTGTCCACCGTGTTGTCTTATCACAGTCTGTACAAAAAAAATTATAACTGAAAAAGAAAATCAACAATGTCTTTCCCCAGACTTCCCCACACAGCACAGGGACAATGACAGCAAGATCAGCAAGCAAATAGGTTGTCTGTGTCTTGCCTGTCAGTCACATGGAATTTTGGAGTATTTGGGGGATAACCTCCTTCCTCACTTCTTATCCCTTAGAGTGCCCCCAGACTCCCCTAATACAGAGAATAAATGTCCTACCTAAATGACTTCCTAAACTAAGCTTCAATTCCCCTTTATTTGCCTATCTCCTCTAGCTAAAAAACACGTTGCTCTCTCCTCTCACAAACACAGAATGGCTGCTGTGAGAGCCTGACAGTCTTTTATATGTCTGTAGAAAACTTTTCTTCCCGTTTAATCAATGGGTGGAAAAGAAGGGATAAAGTGGAAAAATTGCACTTTTCACAGGAAATTTTTGCCAAGTGGAAAGTGCCATTATTCGCCGATTTCAGTTTGAGGCGAAAATTTTCGCCCAGCAATATAAAAAAAATACTGCCATTATTTGTCATCAAATAATCCATGCCACTAATAACAAGTGCACAATTATGATAAGTATATTAAAATATATAAAATATATGCTTAGCTTATGTGTATCCTTTATCTGTCTCCACTGCTGTGCGTGGCCGCAAAGGTGGCCGCAGCGGAGACAGTGCCATGTGCCACAGGTCCCCCTTCCTCTTGGGCCGTCCGCTCCCTCACAACCATTGACTGAGATGTGCTTACACACACACATCCCAGCCAATCAGATTAGAGCGACTGTGCTTTAAACTGATTGACTGGGGTGTGTGTGTGTTTGTAAGCACATCTCAGCCAATGGCTGTGAGGGAATTGGATCAGAGGCTGCACATATATAAAGGCAGTCTCTGCTCTAATTCCCCCAATGCGGAACGGGCATCGGCCCGAGAGGAAGGGGGACCTCTGGAGCATGGCACTGTCTCCGCTCCTGCTGCCTTTGTGGCCACCCACAGCCACGGAGACAGTTACAGGATGCACATAAGCTTATCATATTTGCGCACTTGTTATTAGTGGCATGAATTATTTGACGACAAATAATGGCACTATATTTTTATATTCCTGGGCAAAGACTACATTGCTTAACCCATTGAGCCCAGAGAGGTCCTCAATACATTGCTTTGCAATGCGTTGTGTACCCCTCTGGCACTCAAGTGGTTAAACGATATCTTGTATACCGCAACGTATTTATACTTTTTTGTCTTTTACAGGAACAGGAAGAAAGATGAGAAGATAGAAGACGGAAGAGAAGGTGGAAATGAAAGAGAAGGACAGTGGATGAAAGGTAAGTGTAACACATATAAGTTAACGATCTATGCTTGGCAGTATGTCAGGCACCGACAGTTGACTTTTTTTAATGTGAAGTTCCAGGTATCACTGCTTTTAGTGGCATTTTGGGAAGTTAATACACAAAATGGATGTCTGACCACAAAACCGTTTTTATGGCTTAACATCCTTTGTGTTTTTAGCTGGTAGGGCCTTTGAATACTGCGTTAGACATTTTATTTTTTCGCCCAGTATTCACTTTGGCCCTACCGACTATTTTAACTCAAGCCTTTAAGTCTACCACAGAATCTTCTGTTACTTACACTGGGCTCAGTTTTTCCACTAGAGGCGAGGACCCTTTGCCATGGAATACAATGCGTGACGTAGGCAACCTTTGGCCCTTCAACCCAAGTAGCCAGATCATCCCTTTAACATAGACACCTAAAAAAAGCATGCTGCAGAGCTACAATGGTTATTACTTATCTGCAATAGATGCCGGTGCCAGATTTCCCAATAGGCAAAGTAGTCAACTTCTTAGAGCTCCAGATTCTGAGGGTTGCCTCAGCTATGCTGGTTATATCTACATTATGAATTGTAGGCATGGATAGAACAATCTCAGTGTCCCTTTTACAGGCTTTATTGCTAGATAGATCTCAAATACATTGTCATGTCCATGGAGTACTCTATAGAGAAACAAGCAGAAGAATATGGTGGGTGCAAATACAGGCCACAGCTTTATTAGAATACAAATAACATAAATTCAGTATTAATATAATAAACTTTGTAGCCCTTGCCAGATCCCTTTTCCAAGCTAAGCAAGGTAGGCCGACACTCTGCCTATGTTTAACCCCTAAATGCCCCTTTATTTTAATCAAAGAACCATTATCTAACACAATCCAGTACCCAACTGGCTGCTGGCCATGAACATACCTCCCAACTGTAACATATAACCCCAGTACCTATATTTTATGCTTGAAAAGGCACAGAAAATCAACAAAGCTGTGACACTACTTCCTCAATAAAGGGATAGTAATGTTTCAATATAAAACAGCTCCAATTAATCTTCATATTATTTGGGCCATGGAGAGTATTATTTCTATACTGTCAGAGTTGTAGTTCAAGAGTAATTGAATGATAAAGTATCCCCCTCCCGCCCCTTTTAGCTAATGTAAGCCACCTCCCCTAAGATGGGAATCTGGTCTTAAGACCAGACAGCTCACAACAAGGGACAATCTTCTTACCGTGGGAACAATGAAAACCCTGCCCATCTTGACAGGTTTTCCCCTTATGCTAATTGAAGATTGTCTCTGCAATCCACCTGGACACCACCTTGTTGCTCTGACGTGAGCAGTGTTACATCAATAAAAGGGGTAGGAGGGGGATACTTTATCATTCAATGACTCTTGAACTACAACTCTGACAGCATTGAAATTACACTCTCTATGGCCCAAATACCGTGAGGATTAATTGGAGCTCCTTTTGTTTTGAAACATTACTAACCCTTTAACAAACAAAAAAGGAAGGGAGGACAGGATGTTTCCCCAAGTGGTGCTAGAGGGGACTGAGGAGATGACCATAACTTTATAGTAAATCCCACCTCTACCCAACAACCCCTATACCTAGCCATATTCCTTTCTTCAGACCCCCTCCCATATATTTGTTCCTCCCCCTTAAGTACATTTTGACTCCAGGGAATTCTTGACTGCTGCTTGCCAGACTCACTGACCTCGAAACTCCACCCACTTTAGCCATCATTCTTCTGCTGGCTCCTGTATTTGTCTATTTTCAGTTAGAATAATCTTAGTTATAATGAACACTGGAAGTTTCTTATTGGCTGAGGTCTTGCCACAGTTAATGTCCCTCCCCCACACACACTCTCTCTCTCTTTGTCCTGCAATATTGGCTCCCACATCCATATCTAGAGATGGAATGACAAATCGACAATGCTGTGACAGTACATACTCATTAACAAACAAAAAAGGAAGGTAGGACAGGATGCTTCCCCAAGTCGTGCTAGAGGGGACTGAAAAAATGGCTATAACTTTACAGTAAATCCCACCACTACCCAACAACCCCTATACCTAGCCATATCCCTTTCTTCAGACCCCCTCCAAGATATTTACCCCTCCCCCCTTAAGTACATTTTGACTCCAGGAAATTCTCGACTGCTGCTTGCCAGACTCATTGACCTCGAAACACTACCCACTTTAGTCATCATTCTTCTGCTGGCTCCTGTATTTGCCTATTTTAGAATAATCTTCTTTAGTCATAATGAACACTGGAAGTTTCTTATTGGCTTATGTCTTGCCACAGTTAATGCCCCCCCACACACACCCACACTCTCTCTCTCTTTCTCCTGAAATATTGGTTCCCACATCCATATCCATACTTGGGAACTTGCCGGTGTTTGATTAACTTTATGGGAGGGTCTGTACACCACAGGGTTAAGTGGTCGGGTGTTGGATTTCTCCACTTTCCGGGGTAGAGCCTAGGCATTTCGCCAGTTTGTGGGGAGGTTCACCTCTCAACAACGTCATACCCATTCTCTCTTACTATTGGAAGGAGGTGCCTTAAAAGCCCGTTTCCGTTTGGTACCACTTTACCCCTGAGCAAGCCACAGTTGGTGGCGATACACGTGGGGAGTTTGAAGAGTCCTGGAGCTCCCGGGGGTTTTATTCATCTCCCTTGTAGATTGAGTCTAAGTATCATTCTATTACTTTATTCTTTCATCATGTGTATATTTGTTTCATGCTTTATCTGCAGCACTTTATCATTGTGAATCAGATATATATATATGGTTTGGTTATAATTTTGTGGAGATTATATAAGGATAATATATTCCTCTGGGCCCTCCAGGCTCTTTGGTTTTAACTGACTTTATGCTGTGTTATTGAACCATTTCTTGTATGAATAAAGCCTATTTTCATTTTTGCTACTTTTAGTGTGCCTCGTTTTCTATTGGGTCCTCTATAGTGCAGTCTTTTGGTCCTTTACCATTATACTGTTTCTACATATGTTATTTCTAAGGAGGAAGACATACTTCTTTGTTGCAGGATATGGTCCGGTCAGATAAGCCACTGTATGGGTTCTTACAAAGAGTTGAGCAAATACTTCCACACTGGGTTGAATTCACCTAGATGAACTTTTATTGGAGATGTGATGTTGGAGCCTGACCTGAGTGAAGGCCCATCTTGCAAACAGTTTGATAACCTAACTGGGTCATTTACAATACACAATGTACCCCCCTCTGAGCTCTGGAGTCAGAGTTCAGGCCAGAAGACACAAACCCTCTCCATCAACGGGAAGTATGCCGGCAAATTTTTCCTGCCCAGTCTTTGCTTTCCTCCTACGCTGGTGCCAGCTTTCTGGCACAATGGAGGACCCCCTGAGGGACATGAATCCAGGGTATTGTTCACCTTGAACAAATGCCAACACCCTGGCACCTTCTTGGAAAGTACTTACTGAATCAGACATAGTGATGCATGATTAATCACACATATGTCCAGAAAATCACCTCTCTCCACCAGCTTAGGCTGCTAGAACCTAACAATTTTCACCAGAGGTGTAGAATAAATTAGTATGGAGAAATAACCATTCACAACCTTTCAAGATAGAAGTTCCCACTGAGGGAAGGACATGGATGGTGATAAATCCACTTTACAAAATAAAGAATATTATAAATCTAAGAAAAAAAAATGTAATTTCAGGTAAACTTTTTTATTTAATAGTGAAAACTGGTTTCAGAGTGATATTAAAGGGATAGTAATACTTATAAATTACTATCCCCCATGTTGTAGCCAGTAAAAAATAGAGTTAAATGAGACCTTTATGTTTGAGAGATATCCGCTTTCAAAGTTCCCTCTTTTTGGTTTTTCCCCTGACGTCAGCGTTCTAGATGAGAGCAGGGGAATCCTCTCCTGGGATCAGCCGGCAGCGCCGCAGCAGAGCTGAGATAGCGTCAATAAAAAAGAAATCCTTTACTGAAAAGGTCTTCTACGTGTGCTTGGTTTGCAAGCACACGTAGAAGGCCTTTTAAGTTAAAGATTACTTTTTTATTAGCACAATCTCGGCTCTGCTGCAGAGCATCCGCCGGTCCCAGGACCAGATTTAACTCCGTTTTTTACTGGCTACAACATGGGGGATAGTAATTTTTAAGTATTACTATCCCTTTAAGGGATCTATAACTACATTTTGATAATTCAACCTCAATACAATAAGAGAGTTGGTCCATACAAAAATGGATGTGCCGTGATTTAAAAGAGTTAATAAACTGTACAATAGTAAACAGACTTAAAATAGGCACTCACACTTCAAGTAAGTTTCTAATAGATACTAAAAAGCCACAAACGTAAGAAAAACATAACATTTATTGTGGACTGTTTACTTTATACACCATTCTACACAGATAAGAAGTGTGTTGATAGACCTGTACTCTTACTAGTGTATTGCACTTTAAGTGTTAATCCAAATTAAGTAAATATCCTGAAAATAACCTTCTGTTGTCCAGATACTACAGACTTAATTTAAAGTTCATGGTTTAATCTTTAATGATATTATGCTAATCATGCAATGTATTACCCTAAATGAGCAAGTATATTGAACACCAGAAGTTATTAACATAATCTTTTATGTCCAAAAATTCAGACTTTATTTACAGCCCTCAAACAGATATTTGGGAATATTATGTAGTCAACATGATCACATTATCACATTATCAGTGTTCTCTTCAGGAAGTAAGAATGTAGACATCCTAAATCATAGTATATAGGATGTGGCAGTAATACAAATAAACAAAAAGAGCAATATTGTAAATCACAAAATCATCCCAGGTCATGGAGTTATAGTAACAATCACTTTTTTCGCACTCCAATGGTGTAGGATAAAAGTGAATATACATCATTATATACAAGTTACAGCAATCATCTATTAAGTACATTTACTATTGAAACAGCTCTTGACACAGTGCAAGCCAGCATGGTCATGGCCTCACTCTATTTATTGGGTGAATAATTAATGGAGGGATCTGGACCAAAGAAAACTGAGTACTATTTTAATGTAGCCTTGGTTAGGTCCACAATGTGCCTTCTGATGCTTAAAGGGATAGTAATACTTCGTTTTATCTTTATTTTATTTTGTAGGCATTAAAAAAACATGAAGAACAATGTAAGTCTTATCTCTCAAACCTTTATGGTTTGAGAGATATTCACAAGCAAAGTTTCTCCTCCCGCCCCTTTTACCTAGTGTAAGCCATCTCTTCTCAGATGTGGAATGTAGTCCATAGACCAGGCAGATAACAGCAGGGGACAATCTTCTTCCTATGAGAACAATGAAGGTCCTCCCATCCTTCAGGTTTTTCCCTTATCTTAATTGAAGATTGTCCTTCTCTGCAGTCTACCTGGCACCTCCCTTCTGCTGTGGCTGAACAGTGTGACATCAGTAAAAGGGGCGGGAGGGGGATACTTTATCATTGAATTACTCTTGAACTACAACTCTGACAGAATTGAAATAACACTCTCCAAAGTGCAAATACTATGATGATTAATTAGAGCTGATTTTAATATGAAACGTTACTATACCTTTAAGATGTGTCGGTATAAGGTATGTAGTTTTAAGATTGAGAAATTATACTTACTAGCCTAAAAATCAAGTCTAGGCTCCAGGAAGAATGGCTGCTAGGGCCATGGCTAAGGAAACAGACCTCCCATTTTATACTCAGGACACTTATGGAAAATAAATACTGAAGAGTGCATTTTATTCCAATGCAATCTGGAGGCATACTTTCTACATACAGAGAGGTCTAGACACCTTTGCCATGGTCGGATCAGTCTTATGGACCAATCACAGAAAATGTTGCTACTAATCTATTTTGTATTTGTTAATAACATAATTACCTATTTTTTAATGTATTAAACAAAGTTTAAATTTAAAAGAGAATAGCACCACCTAATAATAATCCTCTCCACTTACCATAACTCGTACACTTATTTTTTGGAAACCCATTTCTGGAAATCCTGTGTTAGTCTTGTGGAATACCTAATGCATTTTGCCTGTACAATTAGACAAATAAAAATAATAATAATAATAATAATAGCAATAGCTGGTTTCCTTTCTTTTTTTATGCATCACAGAACAGCCTGGAGATTTAGCCAACATTCAAAGGGCTAAAAAGCCCCATTTAACAGGACATCAGAATCTAAAAATGAACTGGGGTTATACACACAAATACCATGTACATAATGCTAGCCTCTGAAAAACATCTTTATTTGTTTTATGATACCTAAAAAGTCTAGTCTTACATATGCTCTGAGGGAGCAGTCATTCCTGCCATAGCAATCATGATATGAATCTCTGAAGTGATAGTCCAGGATTACCTGTAAATGGGCTGACACATAGTAACAGCCTTTCTGAATACGTGAGCAGTGAGTATTCATCTCAATAAATGAACTGCCTTAGCTCTAGTCCCTTATTATAGACTGCAGAAACAAAAATTAACCAAATTATGTCTCCGCAGGATAGTTTACAACTGCATTAAAATGCAAATATAGGAGTAGATTTTAGGGATTTGAATAAAATAACTTTTTTTTTTACAGAAAAACACATGTAAATATGTTATATTAAAATTATACAGCTAAGTTTAATTTGTGGTGTCAATGTTCCTTTAAATCAATGGGAATTATGGGAATTTTTATTTGTTCTCAGTTGTGCAGTTGGTTTACTCCAGCATATGGCCTGGTGTATTGACCACATGGCCTGGTGTATTCAAAAGGTGCTGACTGTTACCCAAGTAGCTGTAGTAAACAGCAAAGAACAAATATTTTAAATTATTTCATAGGTCATGTTGTCAAAACAGTAGATTGTTTTGCTCGAGACAACAAAAGATCTGTTCTGGATAAAATGTCTCTATTAACTATTTAATGGCCAGAGGGGCATCAGTGTGCAATGCTTTGCTTCCTAGTGCATTGCACACCTTTCTGGTCCTTAAAGTGTTAATATCTAGCTACCTAGGTATTATGTTTAAATACTGTATGTGCCACAGTGCTGTTTTCCATTTGACTAATAAATACCATAGTTATCTGTGCTACAAACCTGTGGCCAACAAAAATATATATAAAAATCTTTATCGAGAACATGAAAAAACAACAAACAAGGCAGCTATTTTGAATCTGTTATTGGTTTAGTATGTTTAACCCTTTAAATGCCAGAGGGGTACGCAACGCATTGCAAAACAATGCGTTGCATACCCCTCTGGCATTCAAAGTGTTAAAAGAGGGAAAAAATACATAAAGGTTATATTTACATACAGTGCCTAAAGTGTACAAAATAACAATTGCAAATATTTGCAATGTATATATATATATATATATATATACATATATATATATATATATATATATATATATATATATATATATATATATACACACATACATACATACATACACATACCTGGGAACTTTGGAAAATGCTTTATTAAAAACTAATGTAAAAGCCCATGTATACGGGCCAAGATCCGGTGACATAAAGAGGCCATCCCTGCTCTGCGTAGTGCCACCACCTCACTGGCAGCGCACGCGAAGCAGTCATGCGCAGTAGAAACCGCCCGAACACACAGAATGTTCCCAGCATTCCTACACCTCCCAGCATTCTGTGCCTTTATGCAGTCTCTACTTTTTTTTTTTAAACTAAAGTTTATAAAGCATAAAGACACAACAGAGAAGTTAAAATACAGTATTAACCCCTTAACGACCGGCCGATCATCGCTGCGACGAGACTGAACGACAGCGGAGCATTTTTTTTTTCTTTTCTGGTTCTGGACTCCCCGAACGGTGTGCAGCTGCGGGGGGAGCCCGGAACTCCATGACAGTCATAGTATGTCATGGGTCATTCAGACAGATTGACCCTTGACGTACTATGACCGTCCAGGATTGTTAAGGGGTTAAAACAACAATATAAGATAGAAATATAAGAAAATAATAATAACAACGTAACTTATAACATTAAAATTTAAGAGAGAACCCTTAGATGTAAGGAGGGTGAGGCCAAAGAAGAGAGGAAAAGCAATAAGCAAAACTAGGGTCTACGTTGAATCCTGTTATTGAAGCAAAATTTGCTGTCTAACCACAGACACCAGAGAGAAGTAAAAGTGTCAAAATTTCCATGTTCTCTAGAGCAAAGATATTTGTTTTTACAAATGAAATTGATTTTATCAATATCGCTGGTCCAGGGGATATCAAATTGCTTCCAATGAGCTTCAATACAAGATCTAATAGCTGAGCAAATTCTAACAATTAGCTTGTCTTGGAGTCTGGAGACAGAATCAACCTTCATACCAAGCAGAGCTTCATGACATTTAAGGGCAATCTTTTTTTGAAGAGTCATGGAAAGAAGATTGTTTTCCCCAGATGAGAATGGCCTTGGGGCAACACCACCAGGTGTGTAGAAAAGTGCCCGGATCTTGGCAACCTTTAAAACATTGATCAGGAACACCTTGGTACATCAGAGCGAGTTTAGCTGGGACGAGATGGTAAATAAGAAACATCTCAAAAGATTGTTCAATCAAGTTCAGATTTAGACTAGTTTTATGGATTCTAGTAATTAGAGCATGCCAGTCCTCCTGAGACCAGGATAGACGTAACATTTCTTCCCATTCTCTACTGCGCATGACTGCATCGGACAACCATTCTGGCCTTTTACATTATAGGATGATAGACTATACAAAAGCATTGAGTGCATTCTGTGATTTGATATAAAAATATAGTACAATGTAAATGCTGGAAAATACATTGTGTTCCCATATCATATTATGGAAAGTATAAAATGAATGAGGAGATCAAACTGTTAACCATTTGAGTGCCAGAGAGGTACACAAAGCATTGCTTCACAGGTACATATAACCAGTAACTGGAAAATCAATGGAGATAACAGAAGAAAGTGAACAAAAGAGTGTAAAGAAGAAAGACAAAAGAAAGAAAAGAAAAACGAGGAGGATAAGGAGACCCACCTCTCCTCCATCCCATTTGTCATTCTCTTATCCCGCCTCTCTCCCATTCTCCACCTTCCCTCTCCTACGCTCCCTTTATCATCTGCCCAAGCAATTTATTCCACACTGAATGGAGCGAATAGGAATTACTGCTACTTTAAATTGTGTTTGTTACTTTTGGAATATTAAAGAGATCTCCAGCCCATTGCAAACAAAGAGTTGGAATTGAGACATCTATCATATAAGCCTTAAACCCCCCATTTAAATGAAAGGGAATTTGAATTTGTCCCTTATGGCAAAATTGGTTTGCCCTAATTTTTACAGAGTTTGTGCTAAGATAAGGAAAATGGGTATCCTTTTAAAAGGTCGCTTGCGAAAGAGCGTGCAACCAAAAGATACATTAACTATGCTTTGCAGTGTGTTGTGTACCCCTCTGGCACTCAAAGGGTTAAGAGGCTGCTACCTCACTGCTCCACGTGATGCAGTCTTGCGTCGCCTCACTCACGAGATGCAATCATGTGCAGCAGAGACTGGCCGAACGCGGGCATTGCACATGACTGCATCGTGACAAACATCCTAGTGAATTATTATATGGGATGTGAAAAGACTCATAGTCATCAAGCTGTTCTGTGTTTGGGGACATTAGCAAACTGTTTCTAATGTTAATTAACAATAATTACATTTTGTAGCCACATTATTATTTACCTGTTTATAAGTACAATACAATTATTTCAGTACTTTTTTATGCACTTGCATTGTGTTTATAATTTATTATGGGCAGCTACACTTTAGACATTTTAATTTAAATGCAATGTGGGCTTAAAATATAATTGCTGCAATGCTTACACATGATTAGATAATTTGTTTTATAGATGGATGTTATTGGCTTAATGAGTTTTCCATGCCAGAGTCCAGTTCACTGCAGTGTGCTTCTTAAAATAGTAGTGGAGCTGTTGTGGTGTCTGTATAGATTATGACCCTCCATAACCTAATGCATTTCAAAATGAATTTAGAACAGGGTGGGACATTATTTTGCCCTATGGGCCACATCTGTGTGAAAAATTCATTTCTATAATCCAAGGAGTTAGTATGTACAGAGTGATATGTACTCAGAATTAGGGACAAATAATTCCAGCTGACTTAACTCATTGAGTGCCAGAGGGGTACATTGGAAAGTTAAGTTGGATTTTTTTAACCACTTGAATGCTAGAGGGGTCTAACTTTGCAATGAGCTGAAGACCACTCTAGCATTAAAGGGTTAAAAAGACCCATTTAAAATGGGAATTTGCGGAACTTTTATTAGGCCCATGCAGTTAAGTTGATTTGCTCTAGAATTGTCCCACGCTGACCTTATACATGTGGCCCATTGGCCTTTATCTAAGAAGCATTGCAGTGTTTTGGATACCCTCTGACACTCAAAGGGTTAAAGCAAACTGGAGCAATTCTGGGAAAAACCAGGCTTCAAAGGAATGACAAATAAACATTTTAATTGATTTAAATAAGGCTTTTAACTCCTTCAGCAAAAGAGGTCTCCAAAGCATTATGAATCTTCAAAGGGTTAAAACATCCATTCAAAGATGAACTCTCATGATACAATAAGTTTTCCCCCAATTTATTGTTAGTAGCTTCTTATTCATGGAAATAGTATAATAACTTTGCTTAAGTGCCAGCATGAGTTGGAATCATAACATCGTATGCAACTTACATCATTGGGACAGTGTAGACATCTTGTGAAGAGTGATCTGTGCACCTGTGCTGTACACCACTGCCCTCTACTTTAAAGGGATAGTAATACTTCGTTTTAACTTTATTTTATTTTGTAGGCATTAAAAAAACATGAAGAATGATATAAGTCTTATCTCTCAAACCTTTATGGTTTATGAGATATTCACAAGCAAAGTTCCCCTCCTGCCCCTTTTACCTAGTGTAAGCCATCTCTTCTCAGATGTGAGTCTGGTTGTATGACAGGACAGATAACAGAAGGGGACAATTTTCTTTGTATGAAAACAATGAAAGCCCTTCCCCCCTTGACAAGTTTTTCAGCTTTTTCCTTTATCTTAACTGAAGATTGTCCCTCTCTGCAGTCTACCTGGGCATCTCCCTTCTGATCTGGTTGAACAGGGGGGGATACTTTGTTTGTGAATATCTCTTAAACCATAAAGGTTTGAGAGATAAGACTTATATCATTCTTCATGTTTTTTTAATGCCTACAAAATGAAATAAAGTTAAAATGAAGTATTACTATCCCTTTAAGGTACAATGTAACTCCCCCTTTGGCAAATAATCCATCAAAGTACAGGCAGGGATGGACACCTGTCTCACTGATGTAAGTTGCATATGATGTTATGATTCCAATTCTTGCTGGCACTTAAGCAACGCTATTTCCATGAATAAGAAGCTACTAACAATTAATTGGGGCTAACTTAATGAAACTTGATAGTTCGGCTTTAAAGCAATGAGAATTTGGGGAATTTTTACTTTTTCCCCTATGGCACAATTAATTCACCCAAGAATTGCTCCAGTTTACTTTAATACATAAAGACTATTGTGTGTTATGTGACTGTTCACAAAGGCAATTTACTCCACAGTCATTACAAGGTAACAATGCAAATTGGATCAGAGTGGAGATTTTGTTTCAAATGGATCATGAGTTGGTGATAAACGAAGGACAATATTTTCATAAGTAAATCAGTCAAGTTTGAAAATGTGTCTAAAGCATTAAAAATGACGGTAAGAAGGTCTTGATGAACATTGTCTTTAAAAATTCTGATGTTAAAAACATCTTTGATTTTGTCTTTGAAGCGAAAATTTTCTAAGAAACTAAGGGACGTATGTTCAAAGGCATAAAAATGTCATATGAATGACAAAAATAAGTAACTGTATGCATGAACGGCATATTTTCTATAGGGTATAAGAAAAAAACTAGTAATGTCCGTTGTGTACGACATAACTCCAGAATTGCCAGGCAAAGAGGTGGGACAAGGGCGTGGCTAAACTATTCTCCATGTCTTAAAGACAGAATTTGTACGTTAAGAAAAAAGTGGAATGTGAATTTCTGAATGTGAGAAACCTATAATAATTGAAGGAAACACAATAAAAGCACAATTCCCATACCTATATACCGACATTTTTGTCGTTAGTTACAACATTTTTGTCTTTACATATGACAATTTCAGTCAGGAATCTTACTTCAGTGATAACCGACACTCTGAAAATATTAAAGGGGATCTCTCACCTAACTACATGTAAAGCTCATTAGTTAGAGAATTTCTTTAAACCACTGAAAATAGTGTTCATTATATGTAAAAAGCAGTTACATTCGCAAGAATTAAACTTTAAAAAGTGTCCAGCAGCCTACTTCTGGCTTGCCGAACTTTGCTGACCAGAGACAGCTCCGTCCCACTACCCATCATCCTCCCATGATGGAGGCTGTCTGTCACTAAAGTGGAGCGATCGCATTGGCAGAGATCGATATCTAGACAATGCGATCGCTCCACTTTAGTGACAGACAGCCTCCGTCATGGGAGGATGATGGGTAGTGGGACGGAGCTGTCTCTGGTCGGCAAAGTTCGGCAAGCCGGAAGTAGGCTGCCGGACACTTTTTAAAGTTTAATTCTTGCGAATGTAACTGCTTTTTACATATAATGAACACTATTTTCAGTGGTTTAGAGAAATGCTCTAACTAATGGGCATTACATGTAGTTAGGTGAGAGATCCCCTTTAATGAGCCCAACGACACTGTACATTGAAATGTCGTTATAAACGACAAAAGCTATTTTGCTACTTCTTTGAAAATATGGCCCTAAAACATTTTTTGTCTTTTAAATGACAAATTGCTTCTCACTCCTGCTAAAAATTTGTATTTTGTCAGGAAAAAATTATGTTAATCAGACAAAAAAGTGACATTGAAAGAAATATGATGGTAGATTAAACCACACCCATTTTGATCTCAGCACTGCTAAAGAGCTGCCGGCTGATCTGTTGACCGGATTCCAAATCTGTCCACTAGATGGCAGACTTGGCTAAAACAGCCAGGAAAAGGGAACTTTTATTATCAACTTTACTTGCTAATATCTCCCAAACAATAAAGATTTGGGAGATAAGACTTATATAATTCTTAATGTTTTTAAGGGCTACAATATAAAATACAATTATTTTCAAGCAATACTATCCCTTTAAATTGTAAAGAACATTTTCCCCTTAGTTTAGTTTTGTATTCAAACATATGGAAGCACATCCCCCCTCCTGTCAGGGATATCAGGTTTAAAGCTTCTTCCACCTGCACCTGTCATAGCCATTAAGGTATGAAGACAGCTGGGTGTATCACACAGAGTACACAGTGCTTTCTGTTAGGACTCTTTCCTGGAGCACTTTAGATTGCTGAAATGTATGTCCATCCCCATCACTTCAGCTCTTAGAAGTTTTGTGATATTTTAACCCCTGGACCAGCAGAGGTGCAGTGGATTTATTTGCAAAGCAATGTGCTGAAGACCTCACCAGCTTTCAGGGGGTTTAAATCCGTATGTTAATGAGGATTTTGGGAAGGTCTGTTTCTTCCCTATGATGCACTTGGTTTGCCACAAAATTGTTCCACTTTTGTTTTGTACATGCGGATCACAGTCTTGAAGTTTTACCTGTGACAAAATTTAGTTTAAACCGTTCTGGCACTGAAAGGTTTAAAACGTGCTGGATTTCAGTAATGTAACAACACATTCCAAAAGCAAATTGAGTATCTATATAAAGTGTTTGAGTAGCATGATCTACTCAAGGTATCCTGTGTCAGACATTCACCATTACAATAATCTCTGATGTTTAAGCAATGTAAAGGCAGGGGTTCCATGTCACATAACCACAGTTCTACTCATGAGAAGCAGCCCACTTAGTAATATTTTTCATATGTTCTCAGCCGACGCTGAATTCAACATTTTGTGGCCTGTTAATTTTATCTTTAAACCCTAGGATGCTAGCAATGTCTTCAATCTTCAGCTCATTGCGTCACAGTGGGCTGCACTGTGCCTTGGCATCCAAGGTGTTAATTACTGTGATGTGTTTTCCCAGACAGTTGTGTGCAGAAGGCTGATGTTATTAGAAGATCTAGAGCAAATCTGGAGCAAACCAAGTGCACCAGAAGGGGCAAATAAAATTGACAAAATTCACATTGAGTTAAACAAGACTTTTAACCCTTTTGATGCTAGAGGGGTCACAAATGCTTTGAAAATGATACATTGATACAAAGTGATACACTGTTGGAGTTTATGCCCCAAAATTGCTGCACTCTGGGATTCGATTAGAAAACTGATCTCCAACAGCCTAGGCCTACAAATAGAGACTTAGATTACATTGCAGCTGATAAGAATTATAGTGGTTTTATGTAAGATTCCCGTTGAAGTGTGTTGATTAATGTGCAGCTAAACATGTGATAATGTTATTATCTATAATGGAATCTAGGCCAGAATCAGACCTGGGGAGAGATGCCATGGAGGGTATGACATACTTTGTCATATGCACTAAGACACTTTAATCATTAGCAAATAAGGTTGGCATAATTCTGGCTTTATGTTGGGTGGGCAAGTGAGGGAGTAGAAAGGATCAGCTCACACTAGCACCAAGAATACCACCAATCCTCCCTTAACCATTTGAGTGCCACAGGGATGTGCAACTCAGAGCAAAGGGTTAAGGGAGAGCAGCTGCTGTTTCTGATGCCTAGGAGAGAGAGCAAACTGTCCTCTGTGGCTCCATAGAAGGCTATGGGAAGGTTCTATCAAACATAGAAATTGAGACTTCTTCAGATGCCAATCAACTGATGTAGCACATTTTAATGTGTAACAATATATCTCCTACTCACCACGACTTCAAGTCGGTGTAGATCCAGAGTGACTCCCCACAGTCCTGGCCAAGGACTACGACAAACTATATGACACCGGAGGGGTGCGCTGCAACGGATCCACTCCTCCATGGCCAAGGAGACTCCAACCACGTTTGCAGTAAAAAATCAATTTTATTTGTCTTCTTTTAAAATCATCTTCATATAACGAAAAATATAAACGTGGATACACAGAGAAGTAACACAGAAAACTTCAAACACGAACCACCTAACCAGTTTCGAAAACTGTTACTTAATCATAGGCTGGTTCATGAATATACCCCAATGTTATTTAAACACTAAAAAAAAGCTACTGAATCCCATTAGCCAATAGCTAACACCTAAGTGTTCAAAATCCTACTCAAGGTAAACCTACTTAAGAAAACCCTACCTACATAATGTTAGTTAACTCTCAAATATCCAAATGGATAAACAAAATTGTCCAAAGGAAAAAGCTCCAAATTTTATTATGCAATCTTCTGGTGGACATACATATATTCCCTTAAACCAATGAAACATTGACTAAATAACTCTAAGTGATATAAAAGTACACATCCTTAAAGATAAACCTTTATAAAAGCACCACTTGGCACATAAAAATGCCATAATCATTATTAACCCTATAATGGAGCACCAAAGGAAGCCGGTTAAAGGACATTTGCTCATTATAATAAAAAATAAACAAGAAAAAACTTCCATTAAAAATATATTGTTATATATGTTGGGACCATCCCAACTAGACATAGACCATCAATCTCCCCCCTTAAGATGCTCCATCTAATTATACAACCCACTTACTGAAAGAGATATATAATATATTACATAACCCCAACAGTAATAACAAAATATGAGTAACATTTAATTTGGACTGTCACTCTTAAAGGCACACCGAATGCAAATGGTCCCACACTTATTAGCCCTCAGGTTTTGTGTATAAACAATGACACATCATGTCATGAGTTCAATCCAAAGGGTTTCCTTGTGTTCAGATTAATAATCCATTTTACCTCTGCTCTATTGAGGAGAGCCTCTAAGTCCCCTTCTCTCTCCTTGAGGGTAATTCTTTCTACCCCCTGGAAGCTAAATGCCGTCAGATCAGCCCCCACACAATCAGAGACGTGACGTGCCACTGGTTTTAAAATCTCTTATTTTTTATGCTCAAAATGTGCTCCCGTATCCTCTCTTTGAGTGACCTTATAGTCCGTCCCACATACTGCCTATTTCATCCCTTACAGGTAATAGCATAAACAGTATTTGTGGTACGACAATTGATATACTGTCGTATCCTAAACTTTTTATCCCCAGGGACCCCCATAAAGTCTGACCCCATCTGAATGTATGAACAAGCCACACATCTCCTGGCTCCACAATGTTACATACCCATGGTATTTAGCCATGTGGGTCCAGGACCAGTAACGCTCCTAAACAAGCTTGGGAACAATGAGTTCACCAACGTTGGAGCTCTTTTAGCTATAAAATCACATCCTTCCTCTAGAGCTAGTCTCAAGGGTAAATCAACATTCAGTATCAGCAAATGTTTTTGAATGATTCTTTTTAAAGTGTTAAACTGCATACTATAATTCATAATAAATGCCAGTCTTGAAGGCCGTTGAACTTTTGGCTTCATCCTCCCTTTAATCATGATCACTATTTTTAGCTTTCTCATAAGCTGCATCAGTGAGGCCTTGAGTATAACCTCTTTGGAGAAAACGTATTCTCAAATCTGCTGCTTGTAGCTCAAAATCCCTATCAGTTGAGCAGTTCCTGTGTACTCGCAGGAACTGCCGAACTGGGACTGCTTTAATTGTGTGCTTGGGGTGACATGATTTGGCATGAAGTAACAAATTCCCCTCACTGGGTTTCCTATAAACCATAGAATATATGCCCATCTCACCAAATCCCAATCGAAGGTCCAAGAATGCTATCTCCTTAGTCTGAAATTCTGCTGTGAATGCCAATTGTAAATCATTCATATTTAGAGTATCTCTGAAGTCCAAAAATTCTTGCTCTGTGCCTTGCCAAACAAACAACAAATTGTCTATATATCTGCTGTATGATCTGATACAAGGGCAGTGCCTGTTGTTGACTCCATAAATAAACTGCTCTTCAAACCAGACCATATAAATATTGGCAAAGCACAGAAAAAATCTGGCCCCCATTGAGGTGCTCCTCTTCTGGAGATAAAACTTACCATCGTATTTGAAAAAATTATTCTCCAAAAGATACCATACTGCCTCCAAAAGAAACACTTTTAGATCTTCTGAATAGTCAGTGTACCTATTCAAATGAGACTCCACTGCCTTTAGTCCCTTCTCATTTGGAATTGAAGAGTAAAGAGAAACCACATCCATGGATCCCCATGCCAGATTCGAATCGCTAGGCATATCTAACAGCCGCGCAAGGAGAAGCTCAGAGTCTCTGGTATAGCTGGTCAACCTCAAGACCAGGGGCTAGTGGTACGAATCCACCAGCTCCAATAGATTTTCATTCAAAGATCCTATACCAGAGACTATGGGCCTCCCCCTGGGTGGTCACTCTGGCTTGTGAACCTTGGGGAGATGGTGAAAGATGGCCATTATCGGGCATAAAACTCTCAAGAAATTGTCCTGCCTATCTGTCAAAATGCCTGCCAAAACTCCTTTTTTAACAAGTCCATCTAGTTTCCTCACACGACTTCATAGGACCTCTGTTGAGTATTTGATATGAGGAGGTATCCTGTAACAGCCTCAAAGATTCCAAGGGATACTGAGTCGCATCTAGTACCACCACACTACCTCCTTTATCCGCACTCTTGATAACTATTGAACGATCCTCCTTAAGTTCTTTAACTGCAATTCTTTCCTCTTTTGTCATATTACTCCTAGGACTTACTGACCTAATTAGATATCTATGTAGCTCCACAAGGTCATGTTCCACCAAATCCTGAAAGACCTCAATGTCTTGACTGTGACACTGTATCGGATAAAAATCCGAATGAGGTTTAAACCATCTCTTAATGTCCACCACTGAGGTCTGTACTAGATTGGTGTTACTTCTAAAATTCTTCTCCTGTAGACCCTCTTGATCTAAAACAGCACATTGATCTTGGAAATCCACCCTAATTGAATCAACAATCAAACTGTGATTCAAGACAGGCTACTGTGACGAGTCAAAGATACCCCATCATTATCATCTGCATCTAAATCATTTGCATTCGATGTGCTATAATCTACATCCTGCATCTTATTTTCCTGATCAAAAAAACATTTAAGTCTAAGTCGTTGTGTAAAACGATTAAAGTCCATCATTGTATTAATTAGATCAAAGTCCTTGGTGGGAGAAAAGTTCAAACCTCTCGATAGGACCTTCATCTGTGGCAAAGTAAGAACTCTACCAGAAAGGTTCACCACCTCCTAATATGTCCCCTCCAAGGACGGGATCTTCCTCCCCTTCCTCTTTGGCCCCCTCCTCGTGGATCTATATACAGTGGGGCCTCTTGAAATTCTTGGGGCTGGCTCCGAGGATTGTCCATCCGTGTCCTATTTTTTTATATTGATCGAGTCCTTCCGGCTCGAGGGGCCACTCCCACATTGTCATTAAGTGGGACATCCAGAAAAGAAGAAGACAAAGAGGAGGCAGTACTTCAATCCAAATCCGATGAATCATCTGTACTCAAAAAACTCACTCTTTTACCCCTCTTAGAATGTCTCAAAATCAATTTTGGAATTTTAAACCTAGAACTAGCAATTTGATCTTTCTTCCTAGCTATAAATACATTCTGTAACCTAGAAATATCTGCTTGTATAGTGGCATAAATGTCCCTTTTATATTCCAGTATCAAATTCATTAACTTCTTTGAGCAATCGCTTAAAATAAGATGCCATTTGTCCATAAAGATCTTATCATCATGGACAAAAGTTGAAACTTTATTCATTCTAAGATCTCTAGGTATTAGGTCATTACTCGTATATTTCTCTAGAGTGGTAGTTTCCCACCAAGGTTCCAACGTCCCCATCTTAGTTTGGAGACTTTGAGACTGTACACTCTGACAACATAGGCAGCTATCAGATCTTAGTCACACCTCCCAACATTTCAAATGGTCAAAGAGGGACACTTTTGTTTTAGGGGGTGTTCTGGGGGTGTGGCTGGTAGGTGGGGCATTACAAAGAATATTTAGATTATTTCATGACCTATTAACACCTCTTTGTGCAAATGAATAAACGATTTAGAGTAAAACCAAAGTATTTTATTTACACATTTATAAACACATATACTTCAGATTAACTAAACATTATGTGAGTTTTATTGCTGTGGAGCAATGTTATACACACTTGTCATTCTTATCTCCTAAAAAGAGGGACAGAAGGGTAAAAAGAGGGACAGAGGGATTTGGGTCTCAAAGAGGGACTGTCCCTCCTAAAGAGAGACACTTGGGAGGTATCCTTAGTGCATGTGAGCAATAGACAATTTAACATTAAAACCATCCACAGGAATATAAAAGTGGCTCATTAAGCTACAATTTAATATATAAATGAGCCATTCCCGAAGTAAGCAATGCTGCATCAGAAACCTGGAGAACACATGGCAAAAGCATATCTGAGGTATATTCACAGTGATATAATGGCAAAGACATCTTAGTGCATATGATGAAAAGCCTATACTTTTGCCAACCTGGACTCTTGGTGAATCTCCCCGGGGTGTTTCTTGCTCTAAACCTTCTCAACTTTACATACCATTCCAGAACAATTTATTGCAAATTGCACCCTGGTAACATACAGAGCCACTGCCAAGGTCTGGAGAAAACCTTCAAATCCCATACAGAAAAGCTAGGGAATATTTACTTAATGGATATACTCACTGCCCAAGAACTCAAGAAGTTTGGGAGATTCTGGAAAACTGAGAACCCTGGTTTCTATATAACTTGAGTTTCTATTTAACTGAAATGTCACAAAGTGACATAATATATGAAACATTTTGTAAAGTATTTGGAGATTGCAAATAGCATGTATTTTAATATAACATAATACTTTTAATGTTGCCATGATTACCTGCCTGGCCTTCTGTACCCCCTCCATGTTATATAATAATTAATTTTAGTTTAAGAAGCCCATTTAAATCAGTTGCCATTTTTATGTCCATTGCTATGCTCCAAAATTACTCTGCGGGGGGGCACTAAGGTGTGATAAAGATGCGATAAACAGGAGATAACTTCCCGAGTGAGATCACTTCAGTTGCTACATTATTCTATGTATTCTATGCACTAAGATCTCTCCCACTTCAGAGGTATTAGTGCAAATACTTCATAGAACCTCCTCCCAGTTCTTCTCAGTATAATGCTAAGCATGCATATATGATTGAGCTATATCAGTGATATGTTATAGTTTCTGTCCTTTGCTAAGTAATATGTTGCAAATCTTTCTAACTCCCAAGGGTTAAGAGGAGCGCTTACTGGTGTTTGTATCTTATAATCTAAGGGTACATACTATGCCAGGCAAAAAGCATGTAGCCAAAGGTTGGGCCACAGTTGGCGTAATGAGCACCTAGAGAGGTAGGCAACTACAGTTCATAAGTGCCACTAAAAGTACATGTTTTACTGGTATCACTGCTTCAGTACACGTGGAGGAATCAGTGGTACCGTTAATGTAATTGATCCACCTGCAATCAAGAACAGATGTCCTGAAAACATGCACTGTTAGCAGCACATGATGACTGATGTTGCCTACCTGTGATGCAGGGCTCAAAATTTCCACTAGCCACTAGCCAATGGCGAGTGAAAGTTTAGCCCTGGCGAGTAGAAATTCAGCCCTGGTGGGTATGTTATGGCTTGCAGTGGCGAGTGACTTTTCATGTCTGGCTAGTAGCAAAGGACTTCAAGTTTTAAGCCCTGATCTAGAGTATCTTGCTTAAAGAAACAGTTTCAAATTACATATTCAACGAGTGCATATAATGTAAAATCAAATTGCCTATTCTTTTTTTTATCATCTTCATCTATTTTTGGTTGCAGAATCATTGCAGAACTGATTGCTCTGTATGCTGTAGAGGCAGACTTTTCTGCATTGTTGCACTGTCTTTTTTACATTGTATCTTTTTGCTTTCACAAAGCTTGACTTTACAAATAAAACACTTGCAGAATACTGTATGTAAAGCCAAAAAGGAGATTAATGTTGGGGGTGGAAGAAAAAAGTGAGAAAAAATTCCTGCATGACGTTTTGCAAAAATGGACAATTTTTCTCTTTTTCATGAAATTTTTCTCCTTTTCTCCAATGCAAAATGTTCCTCCTTTTTGCCTATTTCAGCAAATGTTTTGCCTATTCCAACACACTTTCTCCTATTCTAACAAATTTTTCTCCCATTCAGCACATTTTTCTCCTATTCCAACACATTTTTTCGCCTATGTTTCCTATGGTACAACATTTCCCAGCACAATATTACTTCTTCTGAGGGCTGTAGTGGAAAAATAAGTAGCAACATATACCTTGGAAAATGTGTTACCATACAGAGTGCGTTTGTCCTTTGCCCACAACACTAAGTTCCTGACACATATTCATGATGATGTCAAGTGATTAAAAAAAAATAAAGTACAATCTAGCAGATGTGTATGGTAGAGGTGGTGGGAGAATGCGTGGTATGATTGGTGGGACTTTGACAAACTGCATTCACCCTGGGGGGACAGGAATCATCATCATTTATTGCACACACTACAAAAACCATTGCTCCAGCCAGTTTTTGAACTACTACTTTACTCCCATGTCCCTGCACTGCTCCACCCTTTCCCCTCCCCCTTGTGCGTTTGCTGGACACTCAACTACAGTGTGTGTTTTTTTACTCTCTACAGTTCACAACTGATGGAGTGTGATGTCTTGCCTAATGCCTCAACAAAATTCTCAATGTTGTCTGCTGTCTATCAAGTCTGCCTCAGTCAGCTGTCTGTCACCTAATATATTTATCTGTTTAATTATTTATGTAATATTTTTTATTCTGTTTGTCCACCCTATCTTATCACAGTCAGCCCAACAAAAAAAAATTATAACTAGAAAACAAAATCAAGTACAACTTCTTTCCCCAGACTTCCCCAGCACTGAGACAATAAGAGTAAAATCAGCAAGCAATTTGGTCCCCAGCTGCCTGTGTCCTGCCAGTTAGTCACACCAAATTTTGGGGTATTTTGGGTCAACCTCCTTCCTCCCTTCTTCTCCCTATTGTGCTCCCAGACTCCCCTACTACAGAGATCAAATGTCCTACCTAAAGGACTCCCTAAAGCTAAGCTTCAATTCCCCTTTATTTTCTTATCTTCTCTAGCTCACAAACATGCTGCTCTCTCCTCTCACACACACAGAAAGGCTGCTGTGAGAGCCTGACAGCCTTTTATATGGCTTTAGAAAAGTAGAGAAAATGTTTATGTGACGGGGAAACATTTTTCCTCACATTGATTTTAATGCAATGAGCTAGGTGAAAAAAGTGGGAAAATGGCACTTTTCACAGGAAATTATTCACCAAGCGGGAATTACCATTTTTCACTGAGTTTGGTTTGAGGCGACAGTCTTCACCCATCACTAGTCACTTTACAGGATCCTGAGGTATACGTTTGGTCCTGTGTCCATCCCACTGACTTTCAGTTTACTGCACCTTAAATGCAGTGACCATGGGGGGGGGACAAATAAATCTTCTCAAAATTCACCATTGATTTAAATGGGGCTTTTATTCAATTGGTTAAATTCCCATTTAAATCAATGGGAATTTTTAGTTCTGCCCTATAGTGACATTTGCTTACCCCCGAATTAGTCAATTTTTTTCTTTTGAAAATATTACCTAAGAATATTTTCTAATGGATTTCATAATTATATATGAATTTAGGCAGTTCTTGCTAGAAATTATTATAATAACAAAACACAACACTCATAGTGCCTTTATCACTTGCTTATCCATTATAATGTAATAGATCAATTTACAGTAGCAGTAAACATTCATTAACTCTTTGAGTGCCAGAGAAGTATACTCTCATGCTTCATTCAAAAGATATTACAGCTCAGACTGGTTATTACATTAAACTCCAACATTCTATGGTGGTCACCAGGTGGTGCTGTTCCTATCATTTGTGGAGATCTGTAGGCTGACTGAAGTTTTCTCATACAATGCATAATAAAAATACTTTTTCCAGACACCAAATGGAGATGTTAAAGAGATAGTAATACTTACTTTTAAGTTTATTTAATTTGGTAGGCATAAAAAAATATGAACAATGATTTAAGGCTTATCTCTCAAACCTTTATGGTTTGAGAGATATACCTTCCTAAAGCTGCCTTGTGAGAGAAGTCAGCAGAGCTGAAAATTCACAATCTAAATATTAATGCTTCATTTGGAACAGTCTACAAAGTGTGACTGGTTTGCAGGCACATTTTGTAGACCGTTCTATTGAAGTTTTAATATTTTTAGTATTTTTTTCAATAGCATTTTATGGAGAAAGATATCTGACTGTTATGCTCTCTGTCAGATTCAATCATAAACACCTGGTCAGCCCTGTCCCCCCACTTGGTGCTTCTTTCTGCAATCTTGTCCATCTTCTGGAATGTAGTTAGGACAACCGTTGTGCTAGAATCTCCAAATATCATATTTTTTTATGTCTACCACATTAAATAAACTTAAAAGTAAGTATTACTATCCCTTTAACAGTTTGATTAAAAGAAAACAATTCTGAGCTTTTTCAGTCTTTGAATGTGTAAGGATGTAAGCTTACTGAAGCCTATCTCTGGGTGGGAGGAGCCACCCAGAGATTAGCAGGAAGCTATATACTCTAAGATCAGCGAATAAGGAACCCAGAATGCAGGGAAACAGTAGATAGGCCAAGGGTAGCTTTATTAAGATAATGCAAGTCCAGTGTAACAAGCCAGAGGTCAGGGCAGGCTGAGATAATGCAAGTCCAGGGTAACAAGCCAGAGGTCAGGGCAGGCTGAGATGATGCAAGTCCAGTGTAACAAGCCAGAGGTCAGGGCAGGTTGAGATATAGCAAGTCCAGTGTAGCAAGCCAGAGGTCAGTACCTGAGATTATACAAGTCCAGCGTAGCAAGCCAGAGGTCAGTACAGGTTTGAGATAATGCAAGTCCAGTGTAGCAAGCCAGAGGTCAGTACAGGTTGAGATAATGCAAGTCCAGTGTAGCAAGCCAGAGGTCAGTACCTGAGATAATGCAAGTCCAGTGTAGCAAGCCAGAGGTCAGTACCTGAGATAATGCAAGTCCAGTGTAACAAGCCAGAGGAGGTTGGTTGGAAGACCCCAGGAGAAAGGTTGGCTGGAAGAAAGCTGGCTGGCCTGGAGGACTGCAGGAGAAGGCTGAGCTGGAAGACCCCAGGAAGAAGCTGGCTGGCCTGGAGGACTGCAGGAGAAGGCTGAGCTGGAAGACCCCAGGAAGAAGCTGACTGGCCTGGAGGACTGCAGGAGAAGGCTGAGCTGGAAGACCCCAGGAAGAAGCTGACTGGCCTGGAGGACTGCAGGAGAAGGCTGAGCTGGAAGACCCCAGGAAGAAGCTGGCTGGCCTGGAGGACTGCAGGAGAAGGCTGAGCTGAAGAATGCAGAGCCTGCAAGCAGGAAGAGCTGGGGAGCGAAACTGCGGCAAGTATACCGCCCGGGACTCAAGCGACAACTGAGCGCCGAGTCCCGGTTGCCGCCAGTTTTAAAGAAGAACGCCGGGCGCCCAAGGAGTGACGTCGGTGCGACGACCGACGTCAGGCCTTGCTACTGCGCATGCGCGAGGACGCGCGCATGCGCCCAGCCGTCCTGAAGCCAGTAGAGCTACTGGCAAGGACGGCGAGGGACCTGAGAGACGGCGAGGGACCTGACAGAATGAAGCATTTCCTTGAATGAATCATCTCTTGTTTTATTTATCAGGATGTGCCCTATAACATCTTTTCACGTTTAAGACTTTGGGTGCCAGGGACTTGGGCCGTTTCTTATACCCTGTAGGCCAGACACAGTTCTAGCATTTTTGAAATCCATCTGTTTAGGTATGATTTCAGTAGGTAACTTTCTAGTTATATGGAAAAAACATATTTTTTTTCAGAATGAATTAAGCTTTTGAATGGTACCTAAAATTAAGTAAATTTTGCATCATGCAACAAGCTATGATATAATTACAAAAAAGTAAACATTTGCTTACTTTGCCAAAATCACACACTATATATCAAAAACATTTATGTTGACAGTTAAAGTTTCAATTATTTGAAAAAGCCGTGAATCCTACAATGGCATAAATACAAAATATGTATAGTTTTACAAACGCCGATGGCCTGAGCAGACCCCTAAAACCAGGAAAATGGTAATTTCAACTTTATGAACTAAAATGTACATTCCAGTTGTTCCATATTAAAACAACCCTAAAACAGCTCAATAACTATATAAAACTATATATTTCCAGAAAGCAGATGCCCTACTGATTCAAATGAGGGGCCAAAAGACAACATCTGCAATGAGTTTGTATGTTCTCACTGTGTTTGCGTGGGTTTCCTCCGGGTACTCCGGTTTCCTCCCACACTCCAAAAAACATACTGATAGGTGAATTTAGATTGTGAGCCCCAATGGGGACAGGAACCAATATGAGTGTAAAGCGCTGCGGAATCTGTGTGCGCTATATAAATAAAGGATTATTATTATTATTATATGACTTTCTAGCCATAGCTTGGTGTGTACAACTGTTTCTAGAATGTGGCTCTAAGAGGAAAAATGTGACTTTTTTAACATTTACACCCCTTCAAATGAACTATTTTTGAATACTAGGGAATCTCCACCTATATTCATTAGTTAGTTATCTTATGAGAACTGGCATACCATAGGGGGTGCCAGAAGTACAAAACGACACAAACTACAACCTCTGATTTTTCTTCAAACACTACTTGTCAGTACTAAAATTGTACTACAGTGGTGAAAGAAAAGTAGACAAAACATACCATTTTGTAAAGAAGATAAGTCACCACATCAACTGAAGGTTAACATGCCTTTCTAGCCCTATCCTGATGTGTACAAATTGTTCCAGAAAGTAGGGATTAAGGAAAAAATTAGCATTTCCATTGCTTCAGATGCACTGAAATTCCCTGCCAATGGGAGCACGGGAAACAATGTAAAAACAGATTAGCCATATAAAAGCCAGTTCCTGTTCACATTTTGCACAAAATGGCTAGGGCAATGGCCCGAGCAGAACTAAAGAGGTGACGAGAAGGACAATGGGATATTAGATTTTTTTTTTTATAAAGATGTATGTGTTGAAGAAGAGGCAGGAGGAATAGGGTGTCAAAGACAGCCCTAGACCCCCGACATCAAGGTATGTGATGTACTTGTTAACCATGTGTGGAGGCGATATGAGGCATAGGCAAGTGTTAGGGTGGAAGGGACGGGGCATGACTGTAAAGCTTATGGTCGACGTTTGACATTATGGTAAACATCGGGCATTAACTGGTTTACATTGATGTTCCCACTTCTCACACTATTCAGCCTGAGTTATGGCAGCAGAAAGCTATAACGAGTGTTTGGCCACAACATAAGTTTTTGGGACAAACGCTCATTATGAAGGACGCTGGCCAGGTAATAGAATTCCTATGGTACAACAATGTGTGTACCGGTCAGAAATCATTTTGGTACTAATGCATGATTTACTGGGCCCAATAGAATTGAACCCATAAGTTGGCTAATAAAATTTCTGCCTGACTACTAAGTTTATAAAACTTCTGTCTACTCCTAACTTAAAAGGTTAAATGGATTAGGTGACAACATTGTTGTAAGGAACATAATCATATACAAAAATAGTAATTCAAATAGAAGTTATTTTTAACCATGCAAATATTTTGATGTTAATATCCTGGTGTGTATTTTAATACTTCCTGAAAACCAAATAATAGCCATCTTTTAAAGTAGGAAAATAAAGTCCTTGAACTTTACCTGATAAGCTGTACGCAGCAAGGTCACTTTGTTCCTGGGATAATTTTGTCATGTGAATTCCAACATAAACTACCAAAACATGTAAAATAGGACAGACCTTGAGCATTGTTTACATTATTTAGAAAAATGATTTTACTAATGCTTCTGCTATGCAAATTCTTGTACTTGGTAAGAATAAGTTTGCCTTTTTTTGTGCAATGGGATCAGCCCAAATATGGTTATACTGAAGTGGTAGCTAAGCGTTACAGCTATATTTCAATATTCTATTATCAATGCACTATAAAGATTAAGTCAAATGTTGTGATAGATATTAGGCACTACTAAGGCATGGGAAGACAACCTGTTGGACTCCAGTCCCATTATACTCAGCCATCTATTGGCTGGCTGAGCATAATGGAAATTGTTGTCCAGAAACAGATTAAAGGCTATATTTTCCACTAGTTCTAAGGATGAAATAAGTCTTATCTCTCTAAACCTTTCAGTGCCAGAGGGGTTCTCAATGCATTGCAAAGAAATGTGTTGCTAATCCCTCTGGCACTTAAAGGGTTAAACAGTTCTGACCATCTAGTCTTCCCACTCACTTATTTGTCATTAAAATTGGTTTCTGTGTTGATACCTCTCCCTTTTCCTAGTGCTATATGAAGACATTTAAGTTCCAAGGCATTAGGATTATTTACACTCCTACTGCTGATATACATTTTGAGTACCAGAGGGGTATGCAATGCAGTGTGTTGGATACCTCTCTGGCACCTCAAAGGGTTGATCAACATTTATTGCATCTCAAACTTGGATTTTTATGGGTTGTAATACCTCCATGGCCTGAACGGTTATGGTGGCACTTTTGCTACTGCAGTCTATGAAACACAAAAAAGTGTGATGTACGCACACTGAGACAAAATTAAGTGTTTTGTTCTAAGGCATAGTGGCCTCTCGGGTGCTGCTTAAGTCACCCACGTGCTATTGCAGAGAGGAAATTTCCATATCAGACTGGTCCTGCCCACAGACAGTCCAGCTCTGAAGTATCAGGAAAATTCTCTCTGTACAAGAGATACAACGCAACCCCAGACACATTTCATTCTGTAAGGGCCTCATCAGTGGGGTGGGTACAGCTGATTCACTCTAGGGAAATACAGAGTAACGGCCCATGCCTGGGATTCCTGTGTGAAAAATATGACTTGAGCAGCACCTCAGAGACTATGATGCCTAAGAATAAAATACTAATTGTGTACAATCTCTGTGTTTTCTTCAAACTTTCTGTTGTGTAGTTTTTTGTAAGTGGCAGAGCCACTTGCTATCCATGTGCCTAAAGAGAATCAGCTGCACTCTACTGAAGAGGCCCGCATAGGTCAGAATGTATATCAGGGTTTGGGCTGTTTCTCTTATGCAGAGAGGATTTGTCTGATATTTCGAAGCTGGACCATCTGTGGGAGGAATCAAACTGATGAATACGGAAATGTTTTCTATTAACTGGATGGGTGTATTTGTCCCACTTTCTATTTTACAGCAGTCTATTGACAACCATGGTCAGTTGACCATTAACCTGAATAGGATGCTGTAGAAACAGTGTCACTTTACATTTCAGGCCATGCAAGTACTGGACAAAAATTCTAATTGAGTGTCAATAACTTTTGACATTCAAGCACTGGGCGTATCCTTTTTTTATTCAGCAGGATAAAACCTGCAATAAGTATTTTTCCAATATTAGGCATTCACGTGTCTTTAACCTATTAGTATTCTCATATAGTAATAGAGAGCTACGTATTACTACTGATTAAAGGGATAGTAATACTTAAAATGTAAAAAAAATATGTTGTAGAGTTTATCGCTGTGACGTGAATCCCGGTACAGCAGGTCAGTACTATCGTCACGTTAGCTGTCGCAGTACCACTACCTCCCAAACTTCAGCTCTGGTATCGCTGGTTCCCTCAATCACTAGACAGGACCAGTGTTGAAGGTAAAACAAGAACTCTTTATTGAAAAACAGGCACACATTTTATACAGTAAAATGCAAAAGGCAGACAATGGTGAGGGAGGGTGCAATGGGGGGTTGAGGTCAAGGGACAAAAGGATCAGCCATGATCAAATTACAGAACAATGGGACTGTTTGGGGATACACATTACAACAAAGGGTTGGGGCTGGGTTTCAAGTGTGGGATAATAGACTGGGGCAATCAGGGACACAAAGGCTGCCAGACTAGATGGAGCCTCCGCTTTTAAGCCTCAGCCAATGGGAGGGCAAGTGACCAAAGTAGAGGGCCAATCCGGTGGCCGCTGACATTTCTCCATTTTAACTCAATGGAGTCCCTTTAAACCTGTCCATGAGTCGGCAGCCAATCAGGACCAGAAGGCGGGCAAACAATTGACCAATCCGAGGGGCGCCTACTTTTCCCATGCAAAGTCAATGGATGCCCTTTAACTCGGACTGGCCAATCAGGAAGCCGCCTACTTTCCATCCGGTGGTTCAGCATAGCCCCAGTGGTGGGCATTAACCCCGTGAAGGTCGCTCTTTAGGGATTAAATGTAGGTGTCCCAGACATGGGACGCTTCCCAGTCCTTCTGTCCGGCCCCTGCCTCCGACAGTAGCAGCCCGCATCCGTAACATGGCTCCCCCCCTCCAGTCCGGCAGACCCAGCTAGATCCTCCACGGGTCTACTTGGGGCTGACCGGAACAAAGTCTTCCTATGTCTCCAGCTCCGACTGACGGGACAAGCCATCTGCATTTCTGTTTTGGCTGCCCGGTCGGTATTGGATAGTAAAATTATAGGGCTACAAGGCTAGGCTCCACCGCAATAGTCTGCCATTATCCCCGGATACTCGATTAAGCCAGGATAAAGGGTTGTGATCAGTGAGGACCGTAAAGGAGTGACCATACAAATAGGGCTACAGTTTCTTGAGGGCCCATACCAAGGCCAGACACTCCTTTTCCACGGTGGCGTACCCCACTTCCCGGGGCAGCAGTTTTCGGCTAATGTAGACCACCGGATGCTCACGACCATCTGGTCCCACTTGGCTTAGTACGGCTCCCAATTCAAAAGCAGAGGCATCTGTGTGAACAGAGAAGCGTTTGTTTGGGTCAGGTACTGCCAGCACAGGAGCTGATACAAGACTTTGTTTTAGTTTTTGAAAGGCCACTTCACACTCAGGGGACCACTGGACCTGTTGGGGCAGTTTCTTTTTTGTCAGGTCCGTCAGGGGCATGGCTATGACACTGTAGTCTGGGATAAAACACCTATAGTACCCTGCAGTCCCCAGGAATGCCAACACCTGAGTCTTTGTGCGGGGGACGGGCCAGCGAGCCACTGCTTCGATCTTGGCCGGGTTGGGTCGTTGCTGCCCGCACCCTACCTGATTACCCAGGTAGGGGACTTCCGCTACCCCTATCACACACTTTTCGGGCTTCAGGGTCAGACCCGCGTCTTGGATGCGATCTAGAACGGTATCCAGGTGAACCAGGTGGTCCTCCCAGGTATCGCTGTAGATGGCCACATCGTCTAGGTAAGCACAGGCATAATCCTGAAGACCGTCAAGAATCCTATCAATCATCCGCTGGAACGTGGCTGGCGGCGTTCTTCATCCCAAACGGCATGACCCTAAACTGGTACAAGCCGAATGGGGTGATGAACGCTGACTTGGGAACAGACCCGGGCTCCGGCGGAATCTGCCAATATCCCTTGCATAAATCTAAGGTGGTGAGGAATTTCCCTCGGGCAATACGGTCCAACAGTTCGTCCACCCGGGGCATAGGGTAGGCGTCTGTTGTGGTACGATCATTTAGCTTTCTGTAATCCACACAAAAGCGGGTGGTACCATCCCGTTTGGGGACCAGCACTACCGAGGAGGCCCAGGGACTGGTGGAGGGTTCAATGACCCCTAGATCTAGCATTTCCCGTATCTCCTTCCTCATTCCTTCCCTAACTGAGTCGGGGACCCGGTAGGCCACCTGCCGTAGGGGCGCCTGTCCCGGTGTGTCCACTGGATGTACGGTCAGGGTGGTGTACCCGGGAACCGGGGAGAACATAGCCCTATGTTTGGACAGCACTTCCTGAACTTGGCGTCGCTGGGAGGCTTCCAACGAATCAGCGACCCTGACAGCCTCTATCCCTACTGGGTCGGGCTCCTGCTGGGGCAATTCGGGGAGCAGAAGATCCTCTGGATCCACCGTGGCCGGGGCACATATTGCAGAAATCTCCTCTGGCCGCTCTTGGTAGACCTTCAGCATGTTCACATGGAAGGTTCTTTGGAGCCTTTCATCTGAGCATTTAGCCACTAGGTAGGTGGTATCACAGAGCTGCTTCACCACCCTATACGGTCCCTGCCAAGACGCCTGCAATTTATTCTGCTTGGTAGGTTTAAGAACCAGCACCTTCTGTCCCACTTCCAGAGTACGGTTCCGAGCGGTACGATCGTACCAGCTTTTCTGCCGGCCCTGGGCACCCTGAAGATTCTCCCGCACTAAGGCAGTGAGCTCCTTCAGACGCTAGTGCTAGTACGTACTCAAGAATAGGGGTCTCTGCTACTCTGGTTTGCCCCTCCCAGTGGGCTTTAATCAAGTCCAGGGGCCCTCGTACCCTCCTCCCGTACAGTAGTTTGAAGGGAGAGAATCCGGTGGATTCCAGGGGCACCTCCCGATAAGCGAACAGAAGATGCGGCAGGTACCTCTCCCAATCCCGGTGGGATGCTGTAAAGGCACGCAGTAACTGCTTGAGGGTTCCATTGAACCGCTCGCACAGTCCATTAGTCTGGGGGTGATATGGGGAGCTATGTATGGCTCTGATCCCACACAGTTTCCACAGCTGCTGGGTAACTTCGGCTGTGAACTGGGTTCCCTGGTCAGAGAGGATCTCCTGTGGGAACCCCACTCGTGCAAAAACCCATAGCAGAGCGTCTGCCACGGTCTCTGCATGTATGTTGGACAGGGGAATGGCCTCGGGGTACTGGGTGGCATAATCTACCACCGTCAAAATGTATTTCTTCCCGGAAGGACTGGGCCGCGGCAGAGGGCCCACCAGGTCAATAGCTATCCGGCTAAAAGGCTCGTGTATGATGGGCAGCGGGTGAAGGGTGGCCTGTTTATGATCTCCTTTCTTCCCTACTCGCTGGCACACGTCACAGGTGCGACAGTATTGTCGGATATCCCCCAGTGATCCCGGGCCAGAAAAAGGATTGGGTTATGCGGTGATGGGTCCGGGTTATCCCTAGGTGACCTGCCAGGGGGATGTCATGCCCTATCCGTAGCAGCTCGTGTTGATATTTTTTCGACACGACCAACTGGCGCTTGGGCACTGGGGTAGTCCCCTGACCGTCGGTGATTCGGTAGAGTCGACCCTGGTGCCATTCTATCCGCTCCCCGTCTAACCCCCGGCCTGCCCGCTCCCGGTATCCCATCAGGGTGGGATCTGCTTGGGTCTCTTGGACTAAGTCGTCGGGGGAGGGCCAAGCACAAGGGGCTAAGTCAGCTGAGTCAGAGGAGTCTTGGTCTGGGGCAAGGATTCTTACCTGAGCGTCGGGCACAGTGGGAATGTCAGCTCTTCTGGACTGTTGTCTGGTCACAGCCGCGCAGGCAGCGGGGTCCTGGAGGTCGGCACTGTAGGTGGAGATGAGGTGGCCCAAATCATTCTATCATGGTGCCCGTGATTCGTGCTAGACTCTGTCTATCACTTGCTGTAGTTCCTCATTGGCTGTCTCATTTCTCACAGCCTATTTAAACCCAGGTTGGGCACTCCCAGATTGCCCTTTCGTGGTGTTTCTGACATCACTTTACCTGATCTGCCTTGTCAGGCTGTTGGGCCTGAGTTACCTGTGTTCCAGTACTCCGTTGTTCCGGTGCTCCTGTGTTCCAGTGTTCCAGTACTCCGTTGTTCCGGTGTTACTGTGTTCCAGTGTTCCAGTTCTCCGTTGTTCCATTGCTCCTGTGTTCCAGATTTTCGTTCCTGACTGTCAGTGGTGCCTGTCTGCTAGCCTCCAGCCGGTACCGGTCATCTGTCAGGATGGCGGTGCTCACTCCGGTGTACCCTCCTGGATTCTGGCATCTGACTTTTCCTGCTGTCGCTGTGGCGACATTGTTCTCTTTCGCTCCGGCGATCCTCCCTGTTGGTTCCAGCGTGCGGACGCTGGTTTACTCCATTAATCTGGTTGCTCTCCCATTGTTGGTCCCAGCGTGCGGACGCTGGTTTACTCCATTAATCTGGTTGCTCTCCCATTGTTGGTCCCAGCGTGCGGACGCTGGTTTACTCCATTAATCTGGTTGCTCTCCCATTGTTGGTCCCAGCGTGCGGACGCTGGTTTACTCCATCAATCTAGTTGCGCTCACTCTGTTGGTCCCAGCGTGCGGACGCTGGTTTACTCCATTAATCTGGTTGCTCTCACACTGTGGGTCCCAGTGTGCGGATGCTGGTTAACTCCATTAACCTGGTTGCGCTTACACTGTTGGTCCCAGCGTGCGGACGCTGGTTTACTCCATTGATCTGGTTGCTCTCACTCTGTTGGTCCCAGCGTGCAGACGCTGGTTGCTCCATTTCTCCTGGTGGCGTTGTTACTGTTGGTCCCAGCGTGCGGACGCTGGTTTGCTCCTTGATTACTCAGATCCTGAGGACAGGTTGCTGTCCAATTCCTTACGCAGTTGTCTGGTATTCTCAGGCTAAAAGACTTCTGCTAAGGGAGATCCTTGTACCTTTCCACACTACTGTCATTGTCATCTGACAGCAAGGTCTCCTCTCTTGGGCTGCCCTGCCCGGTATTGGTAAGGCCGGTAGAACCTAAGTACGTTACCATCCTTCAGGTTGCCTTACCCGGTATAGGCAGGGTCGGTAGAGCCGTTTACTGCGTTTCCTCAGGCTGCCCTGCCCGGTATTGGTAAGGCCGGTAGAACCTATTCTTGCTGCCACTCTAGGTTGCCTTACCCGGTATTGGCAGGGCCGGTAGAGCCTCTAATTTGTACTCCTTGGGCTGCCTTGCCCGGTATTGGTAAGGCCGGTAGAACCGGTACATGTCATCTCACGATTGCCTTACCCGGTATAGGCAAGGCCGGTAGAGCCTATAACAATTTACAACTGTCACTCGGTTGCCTTGCCCGGTATTATTGGTAAGGCCGGTAGAACCTATATTCTGTCATTTATTGTTGTATTTTTATATATGTATGATACCCTACGGGGACTGCCTTAACTTTTCAATAAAGTTAAGTTTTTACCAAACCTTAAGTCTGAGAGTCTTCAAATACCATGACACATTCCCCAACAACACTTCAGCTGGCAAGATGTGCATGACCCCTACTTCCACATTACGAGCCCCAACTCCCCAGTCCAGGTGGATATGGGCCGTGGGGATCTGGTGCACTTTCCCTCCTGCCACCCGGACAGCTATGGATCGGCCCGTCTGGTTGCGGGGGTCGGCAAGCTGGGGTTGGATCAGAGTGATGGTAGCTCCTGTGTCCCTTAAACCTTGGGCTGGCTGTCCATTGACCCAAACCGCCTGCCGATGATGGGCCCGGTTGTCGCTGGCGGCTGCTTGGACGGGGTCTGCTTCGTGCAACAGTCCCCACTCCTCCTCTGTCCATCCGCTGGTTGGATGAATGTCTTCCTGCCCGACACAATGCGCACTGGCTCGCGCCCCCGTGATGTAAGGTCCAGCTCCTGAGTCCTGGCCAGGACGGTTCGGGCAGTTGCTCCGCATGTGTCCTAGCTGATCACACCCATAGCATCTGGTGTGTGCCGCCCGTGAGGGACACTGGGTCTGGTCGGAGGGCCAGTAGTCAAGGGTCGTAACGGTGAAGGCACTTGGGCTGGGGGAGGTTTCAGGAGTCACAGTCCGTCTTGCATACAGATATTGGTCGGCTAACACAACGGCTTGGTCTGCGGTAATTGGCTTGCGATCTCGTACCCAATCCCTCGCGGCCAAGGGGGCATGTTCATAGAATTGTTCCAGCACCAGTAGCTGCAGTACCTCATTGGCCGTGGTAGCCTGACAACCCTTAATCCATCCTTCTGCCTCCCGGATCATGCGATGCACCCACTCTGTGCAGGACTGTCCCTCTTTCCGCCTTAGGCTGCAAAACTTTACCCGGTGAGCCTCCGGATTGATCCCATATAGGGCCAGCAATCTTTGCTTAACCTGTCCATAGTCTCTACAGTCCTCCTCCGCGGCCCAACCCGTGAGCCGACTCACCAGTAGGGTTACCCAGTCTGCTTCATCCACCTCTTGGAGGCCACACTGCCTTTCAAATATCTGGATGAATCGGTCCATATCATCTTTGTCATCATCAAACTTTGGGAAGGCCTGGTAAGGGATTTTCTTCCGCCCCCTGGTTTCCACCAGGTCCGAGGGGGTAGATTCCCTAGTGTCCCGCTGTAATTCCAGTGCCCGTAGTCGAGTTGCATCTGCCAGAACTCTGTCAATCACTTCATGGGGAGGGTTGTCACCGTACAGTGTCAGGCACCACTGTACCTCTCGCTGTAACTCAGAGGCCTGGGACATCTCGGATCGAGCAGGGCTGCTGTAGTCTCCCCTCCATGAGTTCTGCAATTAGGGTTGCCTTGGGCTTGTTGCTGGCAGCCTGTCCTCGTGATTCAAGCAAGTCCTTCAAGGTGCTACGTTTTAGGCCGTCGTAATGCCGCTCCATTCACTGCTTGCTGCACCGTGGAGACCGGGGTCAAGCCAGGTGGCTATAGCTCCCCCTGGATGCTGGTCTCCCTGTGCTGCTGAGACCGGAGTCAAGCCAGATGGCTATATCTCCCCCTGGATGCTGGTCTCAGCCCTGGCTCCTTGTGGAAAAATCGAATCCCGTTGCTTGCCACCAAATGTGACGTGAGTCCTGGTACAGCAGGTCAGTACCACCGTCACGTTAGCTGTCGCAGTACCACTACCTCCCAAACTTCAGCTCTGGTATCGCTGGTTCCCTCAATCACTAGACAGGACCAGTGTTGAAGGTAAAACAAGAACTCTTTATTGAAAAACAGGCACACATTTTATACAGTAAAATGCAAAAGGCAGACAATGGTGAGGGAGGGTGCAATGGGGGGTTGAGGTCAAGGGACAAAAGGATCAGCCATGATCAAATTACAGAACAATGGGACTGTTTGGGGATACTCATTACAACAAAGGGTTGGGGCTGGGCTTCAAGTGTGGGACAATAGACTGGGGCAATCAGGGACACAAAGGCTGCCAGACTAGATGGAGCCTCCAATTTTAAACCTCAGCCAATGGGAGGGCGAGTGACCAAAGTAGAGGGCCAATCCGATGGCCGCTAACATTTCTCCATTTTAACTCAATGGAGTCCCTTTAAACCTGTCCGTGAGTCGGCAGCCAATCAGGACCAGAAGGCGGGCAAACAATTGACCAATCCGAGGGGCGCCTACTTTTCCCATGCAAAGTCAATGGAGGCCCTTTAACTCGGACTGGCCAATCAGGAAGCCGCCTACTTTCCATCCGGTGGTTCAGCATAGCCCCAGTGGTGGGCATTAACCCCGTGAAGGTCGCTCTTTAGGGATTAAATGTAGGTGTCCCAGACATGGGACGCTTTCCCAGTCCTTCTCTCCGGCCCCTGCCTCCAACAGTAGCAGCCCGCACCCGTAACAATCCCCCTGAGTAAAACAAGAGTACTCCCACTGCTGAAAGGGGTTTCATTCAAAAGTTATTACTTTTCAAAGTTGAATTTTTTAGGTGCAATATCACAGTGGCCTGAAATTGTAAAGTGGCGCTGTTGCTACACGATCCTATGGACAGCTCTGGTCCTGGGACCATAAATCTCTATAGGATGGTGTAGCAACAGCGCCACTGTACAATTTCAAGCCACTGTGATATTGACCTAAAAAATTCAACTTTGAAAATTAATAACTTTTGAATGAAACATCTTTCAGCAGTGGGAGTACTCTTGTTTTACTTAGGGGGATAACCCCTACAACATATTTTTTTTTACATTTTAAGTATTACTATCCCTTTAACGTCATCCTTTTCACTTTTTCTAGGGAAGGGAGCTGGCTACCACCAGAAGCTCTGCAATGCATTGGAGACCTTTCTAGCAATCAAAGGATTAAAAGCCTTCTTTAAATCAATAAGGTGTTTAATTGTCTCCTATGGTGCAGTTAGTTTGCCTCAACATCTTTGCTGTTTACTTTTGTTCAGAAGATCCCAGCAATGGGACCTATATAACAGCTCTAGAAAGATAATGGAAAAGTAACCATGGTCTATGTAGGCACCTCACCACTCCTACCCAGAGAAAGAGAAAAAATATCAATGGCTAAGCAATATCCAAAGGCCATTAATGTCGCTATAATCCACTGGCCTTAAAAACACAACACAATAAGCAAATTTCATTATGGATGATCATTCTCAAAGCTGAACAGTGCTACAACTATTACTGTCACAGCTTACCTTGCTTCCAGCACCACCGCTTCAGGGACGCTCTGCGTCATTCAACACGTCATCTGCAGGCGCGAGGCTTCAGAGTGAAGCAGGCCTCTGTTTATGCCATGCTTCCTGTCATCTCCTCCTACCTACTTCCTTCCTCTGAGTCTGCTCCTCCTACCTACTTCCTGTGGAGGGGTTTAAAGGGCAGCCTGAGTCCTGACTCAGTTGCCCTTGCATTGTTGTAAAAAGCAGTTTTGTGTCCTTGTGTTTTGTGTATGACCTGGCTTGTCTAACCATCCAATCTGGTGCTGACCTGTTACTCTGTCTGACTATTCTCCTGCCTTATCCTTATAGTCGACACCCAATCTGGTGCAGACCTGTGGCTCTGGCTGACTACCTGAACTGCGTATGACCTGGCTTGTCTGACTACCCTCTCTAGTGCTGACCTGTGGCTCTGGCTGACTATTCTTTTGGTTTTTCCCTGTACCTGGCAGACACCCTATCTGGTGCAGGCCTGGGGCTCTGGCAGATGAGCTTTGAGACTGACTGCAGGCGTGAGTCAGAGATATGCTCCATTCTGACTGCAGGAGTGAGTCAGAGATCCGCTCCATTCTGACTGCAGGCGTGGGTCAGATTTTCTCACTACCTTGGATCAATATTTCGAGTTCCGGTTCCTGTTCAAGCTCCTGGTTCCAGCAGAGACTACCAGTGGCTTCGGCCTAGTCTCTAGTAGAGTGGTCTTCCGTGGCAGTTTACTATTTCTGGTAGTAGCACTTGCTGGCTGTGACCCTTTGCTTGTATCTGCTATTTTCCTCTGTTTGCTACCTTATTTTTGTTTAATAAATTGCATTTACTATACCGTACTGACTCCTGATCATCTCTGGGGAACCGTGATACTTAATAATTTTTTGCTATTTTGATCATGTTTTTATAGTATGGATAGTAGGAGACATTGTGTGAATAGGCACAAAGTAAAAACTGTGGCCCATGGTAGGTTTACCAACTAGGGAACCTAGGCTATTGCCTAGGGCCTGTGGTAGTGTGAAGGCCCAACTACAGGTGACTGACCTGGAGCTGAGACCCTCAGTCTCAGTGACGACAGCTATAAACTAGAACTTAACAAGCTTCTCACTTATGCACCCTATGCATTCTGGGAATTACATTTTACCTTGAACTGATGCATGAAATCACACAGACACGCACACACTGACACACTCTTTAACCCTTTGTGTGCCAGAGGGGTACACAACGCATTGCAAAGCAACGGCTCTCGAAGGGTTAAGTAATTGAACCTTTAGTTCTTTGTTTATGCAGAAAGTGTCAAGAAATGCAGCACTGGATTGTAAAGCAACACTACAAATTCAATAAGGCCTTACCCCTTTGCCATACATGCATGCTCTTGCAGGGAAAGCCTAGAAACATGGCCTTTTAGGGCTCCCTAAGTTTAGGGTTGGGATCCACTGATGTATGCTGAAAAAAAGATCACTTTTTCTTTGGATGCTAAAAACAGCTCCCTCACATTACAAAGCACTGTGTTGGAGAATGGATGATTCTATCATCCAAGAGCCTAATCAGTATCTGTTTTATCCCCCAGACATTTAGAGCCAAAATCTTTGATAATAAAATATTTAAATATGGGCATATTAAATTCAGTGTATAATACGAAGAGCAGGCAATATTTTAATAACATACTATGCACAAATAAGCATAAATAATTTGTTGCTCCCAATATATAATTTATACTAAAAAAAACTAAAATAAGCATCTACTTAAAAACATATAGTCAGAAAGGTACCAAGGAAGGAAAAGCCGAGGTAATGTAACTTTAATAGACCAGTCTAGCAGTACAGATCAGACCTTTGCAAGCTCAGCAGAAATACCAGGTTACTAATGCAGTAATGCCCATTAAAGTTTTGTTTAATAGCAGAAAATGCATTCAGATTTGTTTAAATTAAAATAATGTATTAACAATTTCTGCTTACAAAAGTCACTGAAATGTGATTCTGGAGCTTTTAATGATACTATATAAATAATGCAGTGTGCTTACATTGCTTGTTGAAAGCTAAGAAGTCACTACAGAAGTATTTAAAAGTAAATAAATGTTTATTTTAATATAACTGTGAGAATCTTAAAGGAAATATGGACTGTTAGTTTCCAGCATCCAGCAGCTTAATCCTACAGGCAATTAAAATCTGCAGACTGTGAAAGTCATTTTGATAGCGAGACAGACAGAGATCTCCAAGGATTTGTATCATGAGTTGGAGGCCTCCCTAGAACCCAAGAGGTTAAATTAATGAGTGAAGATTAGCTGTGATATATTGGGAACTAATAGCTTCAGTGTTTATGGTATTTGGACTTCTGGTTCCTACACTGGGGAGCCCATCCGTTGTTTAGGTGTGGTGAGTAACAATACTATATGATGAAGCCTGGCACGTCACGTGCAATCAGAAAGGGTTTACAGACTGAGATAGCCAGGTGCCAGTCAGTAAGCGTTTTGTGAAGCTGAAACATATTATTCAGGGTTTAATGATTAAGTAAGATGGTCATTATGACTTATGCAAGGGAAACTTGAGGCTTTGTTTGGATAATTGCTTTTGCAATGTGTTGCATACCCCTATGGCACTCAAAGGGTTAAATTGCATCTATCATACTAAAGCAAATGGAGATGGGAACAAATCATACAGGCACCTCCTTGTACATTACTTTAAAACCTTTAATTTACACAATGCACATCCAAATGTACTTAGTAAAGGCAGGCACTTCAAAAACACTCTGGATCACTGCTGGTAGATATTCATAGGAAAAACTCCCACATCAGATACATCACAGGGGGTAGTACAGAAAAGAGAGCTCTTTTGGTGCACAGCTAGATCTCCCACCCAACACATTTCGAGTGCTAAACTCTTCGTCATGGGTATAAAAGGAAGGATTTTCCCCACCGTTTAAAGTGAGTGTCCCCGCCTACTATTAAGACAATTAACCCATAATCATCTAAAATGAAACAAGTGTATATATATATACTATGAAGATTAAATGGAGCTGCTTTTATTATGAAACATTACTATCCCTTTAATGCCAGGTATAATCTGTTCTTAACCATTCCAGGCATTAACAACCTACTAATGCCATATTTATAAAGACGCCCTTACTCATTTATAAATCTGACCTTCCATTACCTCCAGGTGCCATGGCTTAATGACAATTCTTTAACCGTTTGAGTGCAAGATGGGTATGCAAAGCATTGCGAAGCAATGCGATGCGGACCCCTCTAGCACTCAAAGGTTTAAAAATTACTAAGAAGGTTTTATTTTTATAAATCTCTCCCAATGTGTCCAATGTACCTCCCTACTGTAACGTTTTTTAAACCCACCTTCTGTAAGAGTCTCTCTGAAATGAGCTTAACACCAATAACCTTTAATCCACTGACAATTTATAAAGTAATTCACTATTGCATGGACCATTTCTAAAATGTTAAATTGATCTATGTTGTTTTTGTTACATCTAATATTACCTTTTAAATCAAATCTGAGGATGAAGGTAACCATTTCTTCCATATTTTTCCTAATTTTACTACAAGACAAATATTTTTAATATCACTATTATTTCTATAACAGAAGGTCTATTAAGTAATCCTTTCCTTTTGTAGGTGTCATTCTTTAAAATGTCCTAATGTCTCACAATGATGTGAGAAAGCTGTTGTCAGTTTGAGTAAATGATGTGCTAAAGGACATTCTAGTATGCCAAATGTCACCAGTGTGATTCCCCACAGGGGCCATTATGTCAGAATGTGATTTATACTTAATTTCTTAACATGACATTGCTATCATTTTGTTGCACTACTTAGCTTCTGCTTCAAGAACTCTATTCTTCCCTTTCTCAAGAAATCTTCTGGTCAGCACTTTACACTGCTCTTTGGAATCTTGAATCTTGAACCAGTATCTTTTCATCCTGGAGTACTGGTCAAAAGGAACATTTCTTAAAGGGATAGTAATACTTCATTTTATCTTTATTTTATTTTGTAGGCATTAAAAAAACATGAAGAACGATATAAGTATTATCTCTCAAACTTTTATGGTTTGAGAGATATTCACAAGCAAAGTTTCCCCTCCTGCCCCTTTTACCTAGTGTAAGCCATCTCTTCTCAGATGTGGAATTTGGTTGTAAGACTAGACAGATAACAGAAGGGTACAATCTTCTTCCTAAGAAAACAATGAAGGCCCTTCCCCCTTGACAGGTTTTTCAGCTTTTTCCCTTATCTTAATTGAAGATTGCCCCTCTATTCAGTCTACCTGGGCACCTCCCGTCTGATCTGGCTGAACAGTGTTACATCAGTAAAAGGGGCAGGAGGGGGATACTTTGTCATTGAATTACTCTAGAACTACAACTCTGACAGAATTTAAATAACACTCTCCAAAGTCCAAATACTATGATGATTAATTAGAGCTGTTTTTATTATGAAACATTACTATTCCTTTAAACAGCCAGGTATATAGTTGTAAGAAGCAAATATTTTGAAATATGTTGTCTTAGTTGCAAAATTGACTGAATTAATATTGATCACTAGATCCAATTAATTAGCTCTTGAATCGCATACATCTCCATTCTTTATGACTGAATGATTTTAAAATATAATGATCCCCACCATATTATAAAGACACAGCTGATGAAGTTCTTATAGAGCACCAGGTTCGATCCCTGTGGGTGGTATCACCAGGCATGGTTATACTCCCTTGTCACAAGAAGAAATGCTACACTAACAGCTATCAATGCTGAGATACTTTTAAATAATTACAGACTTTTATTGTTATAGAACAGTGGTAGCCATCCCTAGTCCTCAAGAGTTCCCAACAATGCATATTTCAGATATCACAGAATGAACACTAGCTCAGTTAATGTGTGTCAGCCTTTAATTAGTTCACTTTTGCAACAGTTTGGATTTTGCAAAAACATGCCCTGTTGGTACTCTTGAAGACCAGGGTTGGCTACCACTCTAATAAACTGATCAACGTACACATACACAAAAACAGGCTAGTTAATCTGAATATTAGCCACATTTCCACATAATTCTCAAAATCTCACTGTAACATGCAGTTTTGTATTTTCATTGTGATATATAATTCTGGAGCGATGATTCGATCAGCTGCACATTTGTGTCACGGAGTGACTGAGGAATAACGACACTGACAAGTACAGGTACAGTAAAATCAATATCTGTATTAAAATTAGAATAGAAAAGATACAAAAAGCACTTCCCCAACCCTCACTAGCCAGGTATGGGGACAGCCCAGAATCCACTGACAGAAGGGAGGCTGACCCCAATCTGACTACAGCGTGTAATAGTAGCAAGGATAGCAGTAGCTATTAGTATACGTGAAGCGGAAACACCCAAGCAAAATGAGAGTAACTCCCCTAGAATGCTACGGTAAACCCATAGGCAATAGTGATTAGAGATACCCTAAAACGCTAGGGTAGCGAAAGGCAATGGTGACTTAAAGGGATAGTAATACTTCGTTTTAACTTTATTTTATTTTGTAGGCATTAAAAAAACATGAAGAATGATATGTCTTATCTCACAAACCTTTATGGTTTGAGAGATATTCACAAACAAAGTTTCCCCCTCCCGCCCCTTTTGCCTAGTGTAAGCCATCTCTTCTCAGATGTGAATCTGGTTGTATGACCAGACAGATAACAGAAGGGGACAATTTTCTTTGTATGAAAACAATGAAAGCCCTTCCCCCCTTGACAAGTTTTTCAGCTTTTTCCCTTATCTTAATTGAAGATTGTCCCTCTCTGCAGTCTACCTGGGCACCTCCCTTCTGATCTGGTTGAACAGGGGGGGACACTTTGTTTGTGAATATCTCTTAAACCATAAAGGTTTGGGAGATAAGACTTATATCATTCTTCATGTTTTTTTAATGCCTACAAAATAAAATAAAGTTAAAATGAAGTATTACTATCCCTTTAAATCCCCAGAATGCTAGGGAATACCAAAAGTCACTAACCGTTGGTAACAAGCAAAATAGGATAGCCAGAGCCAATGTCTGGCGCAGTGGAGGATACTGAGCACAGCTTGTACCAGCTAGAACATGATCTAGCAAGAGAGCGGTAGCAGTCAGGCCAAGGGTCGGAAACACATGGATAGTCAGCCAGAGCTGGAGTCAACACAGAGTAGTAGTCAGCCAAGCCAAGGTCAGTACCGTGTCGGATAGTCAGCCGGAACCGGGGTCAGCACAGAGTGGGTAGTCAAACGGAGCCAAGGGTCAGACCGGAGCAGATAGTCAGACGGAGCCAAGGGTCAGACCTGGGCGGAAGGCAACAAGTCAGGGATCAAACGTAGCTGGAGTCAAATGTAGCCAGAGGTCATACACGGATCAGAGCATAAGAAAATCACAAGAGCTAGTGCTCAGGTACACCACAAAAGGGCAAATGAGTAGTGGCAGACTAAGGCCTATAAGCATACCTGGGAACTTTCAGTTGAGGGCTACCCGGAGGGTTCAGCAGGGGGTAACAAAAATGACGCTAATTGTGTCAAAAAGGGGCGGGGCTTAACTCGGGTGTTGGGGGGGATTTAACCCTTTGAGTGCCAGAGTGGTACGGAATGCATTGCAAAGCAATGCATTCCGTACCACTCTGGTACTCAGAGGGTTAAATGTGTCACACAGAAGGCTGGGGACGGAGGCACAACGGGAGAAAAAGCAGATGTGGCAGAGTTTCAATAGAAACTGTCCACATCCGGAGGAATCTGCCTCTGCCCCGGTAAAGCTCTGTCAGAACCAGAGTCTCCGGGGCAAATCCGGAGAGTTCCCAGGTATGCCTATAAGGCCTAGCAAGTAGGCGGAGACTCACTCTGGCAATTACCATAGGCCTATAAGAACAGTGAATGCACATAAGCGTGACATTCAGGAAGTGATAGACAATGTCGCCCTCACACCACAGCAGCGCCATCAGAGGGGAATCACTGGCACCGTGATAATTTGGTCCTTTATATCTGCTGAGCTCCTTAGTGGTACTGTTAGCATGGGGTTGAGGTTTTTCTTCTTGTAATTTATAACATTTATAATACTTCATTTATTTAGGCTTTAATATTGATGGTATTAAATAAATAAACCAAAGCATTCATGTCTTTTTGCGATAACTTTTATAGTTTAAGAGTAATCTCTATGTAAAGTTTACCCCTCCCGCCCCTGCTCTATCTGTCAGACTTGGATTCTGGTCTGTGGTCCAGATGGCTCGTCTGGAGAGCCAAAATAGCAGTGGATACAAAGGAAATCTTCATGACAACGGTCTACTGCCTCAAACCGTGCCACTTTGTAGACCGTTATCATGAAGATTTCCTTTGTATCCACTGCTATTTGGGCTCTCCAGATGAGCCGTCTGGTCTGCAGACGGTACTGTTTGCATGGGGTTAATGTTCCTCGTCTTGCAGCTTTGTGTGTCTGATCTGATTTAAGCAAAATAGTAACTGTTGGATCTCTGGGTAACAGTGAAGTTTCAGGCACTGAAATAAAATTATATATATTCATTTTAACATTTTTAATACAGTGAATATTTGTAAGTCTGTAACAACTGACACCAGTGTGTGGTATAATTAATTTATTTACTTTATATTATTAGTTAAGTATGTCATGATTTTCATAAAATCATAGCACCATATATGAGTAACTAACTGATTTTATATTTTTTTTTATATTACGTCTAAACCTGTGTCCTTCTAGTTTTAGACTATGGCCTCTTGTCCTAACATTTTTACTCCTTTGAAATGTACTTCCATCCTGCACTTTGTTGAATCCCTGCACTGATTAAACCCTTGCATGCTAGAGAGGCCTAATTAATCAGAATTTGACCTGTTGTATGCCAGAAAGGTGAATAAAGGTGTGAATTAATTACTAATTGCCTCTTTAGCACACAAGGGCCTTGATTCAATTGAGTTCGATAAAACAGCCGGTAGGCCTATATTGTCTACCGATTAAGTTGGTATTCAATTCTACTAGCAGCTGACAGTAAAGTGCCACAGTACTACCGCTAACACTAGTTTAGTACCCAGACTTTTGTTACACTTACCTGTCATCCACTGTCTGTCTTCTTTTTTCTGTAATCTTCTTCAATCTTCTCTCTTCCTTCTTCTCTCTTCTTTCTCCTTCTGTTCCGTCTTCTTTCTTTGGTCTTCCATCCATAGTCCTGTAAAATAAAGAGAAGTAATAATGATGTGCCACAAAAAGAACTTGTAATTATGTGCATAGTTTAGCCCCTTGAGTTCCAGTGGGGTACGCAATGCATTGCAGAGCTGTTATTCCATGCTGTATGTATATATTAAAATCGTTTGACTGCCAGAGATGTACGCAACTCATTGGGGCACTCAAGGGGTTAAACTATGCACATATATGCAAGTTCTTTTTGTGGCACATCATTAATATTTCTCTTTATTTTACAGGACTATGGATGGAAGACGGAAGAAAGAAGACAGAACAGAAGAGAAAGAAGATGGAGAGAAGGAAGAGAGAAGATAGAAGATGGACAATAGTTGACCAGGGTGCTGAAGACCCTGCTGGACATCAGGATTAATGGTAAGTGTTTCTTTTCAGAGGCTGTTGCTTTCTAACTTATTCGGATTAACCCTGTGAGTGCCGCTGGGGTAAGAATACCCCACTGGCACTCATAGGGTTAATTCTTCTAACATTGTACACATTTTGGGAGTGCTTTGGATGTACTGATATGGGGCTTTAGGCCCCATATAAATACATCCAGTGAGGACATAGGTCTTTCTTTTTTTCTTTCAGTTGATGCGCCAGCTGTTTGTAGATCTGTTACAGGACTCTGCGCTCAAAAAGACTGGGTGCAAATTTTCCCACAATAAAATGGGTCCCTTATGATCTTAGGACTAACACAGTCAATTGAATTGCATCTTGTAGCTTTTTTTTTTTTTTTCAATGGGCAAATTTATCACACGACATGTTTTTATTTTACCAGTATTTTTTCATAGCACATGTAATTGAATAACTTACCGTGCTTGAAAAAATGCCATCAGCTGTTATTTTTGGCAATAGGACCCAGATGAATCAAGGCCAAGGAGTTCAGTAAGATACACATTCCTGTTCAATGTGTTCTGCTCCTATGAGATATTCAGTGTGTTAATCACAGAATAACTCATTGCTGGAAACCTCTCTGGCATACAAGGGTTAATAATTAATAATGTATGCTTCTGTAGCATACAGTGGGTTAAGGGGTTAATAGATGACCATTTATGCCTCTATAGCAATGCATGCAGTGGGTTCAGACAATACAGTGCATTTAATGCACATTTTTGCTGTTTTTTAGGACCCAGATGCTTAGCCTGCTCATGCACTGCAAAGTAGGTTGTAGGTAGAAAGTGGGGTGGGTAATAGGCTGGGGGAAGGAAGACAGAGTGGGTTAAAGATGTATGAGTTTCTAGAGTTGAATTTAACCCTTTGAGTAACTTAGATGTGCAAAGCAATGCGTTCCTTACCCCCTCTGGTACTCAACGGGTAAAAAAAAATCCCCTGGGCTGGTATTGCATCACAGTCCGCCCCTGCTAGGGAATGAGTATTTCTCTCCAAGGACAATGCAACTCTGATGTCCCGATATTAACCGTTTGGTTGCTAAAGACTTCTACAATGTTTTGCTTTTCAATGCATTGGAGACATATTTAACATTCAAGGGGTTAAACAGAAGATTTGAAATTGCCATAAGGGTGCTGCAGAAAACAGAATTAGTACTTGAGATTATTCACCACGTATGACTTAGATGAACTTTGTATTTTCATGGGACATAAAATAAGAAAGCCTATTTAAATACCTTCAGCTATTTATGGTTCAGTTTTTCACCTCCACTGCTTGCTTGCTTTGGAAGCCAAACGGAATATAATGAGTTGTTCATAGGATATATAGAACGTGATCCCAGCTGCAAAAGATTCATAAATAAAAATGATGTCTTGAATTATATAGGAATTTTTACAGCAGTGCATATTCTATTCTATTTTCAGCACCAGCCAACAGTGCAGGTTTAAAGGGACACTATCACCTAAAAGATCATCTTGGTGATTTTAAAAGAACTTTCACAATCACCTATATGTTGTAGTAGCCATTTGTTATTTATAAAACTATTTTTTTAGTTATTTTTCATTAAACCATATCATGCAGACACTTCTTGTGCCACCATTCACTGACCCTGCTCAGCAATGCATTGCCCACCTACTCAGGGACGTGCACAGACATTTTGGGGGGCAGGGGCTCAAATGAAAAAAACGGCACTTCTCATAATTATTATTATTTTTTTGTTGTTTTTAAAAGGGCACCAGGGCACTTTGGACAAAAAGGGCAGGTGCTCAAACCCCCCTTGGTGTCTATGTGTGCACGTGCCTGCACCTACTGAAAGGTAATTGGGGGAAGTAATGTACAGAAAGTGCCTGTACTGAATGCTTTAACCCTTTGAGTGCCAGAGGGGTAGGCAATGCATTAAGAAGCATTTGTACAGGTAGATTTACCAGAAAGACTGAGTTATTTATAATATGCAGAAATAAAGAAAAATGATGCCCAATAGTTTAATACATTACGTTGAACTATAACAATAAAATGATACAGTGGGTACTCACAAGCATTGTGGTCAGCAGAATACCAGCTGACGAAATGTGCATTTGGAGAAATTAACTCTGTCCCCATTCAGGTGCGTCCGGTATTGGAACACAAGACAAGATTTGCAGCAGCAGGCTCCACAAGTGCAAAAGATTATTAAAAACACTTGGTTAAAAAAAAACACTCAAAAGATCTAAAGCATTTTGCATCTGTAAACGCCACTTTATCAAAGAGAATAATGAATGTGGCTTATAACAAGTTATTTATAAGTCTGTCTGTGGTCATGTGAGGAGATATTTGAATGGGAATTATATCTACTGGGAAAGTAGCTTATTTAGGCAGTTGTCCTTTACACAGCCGGCATGTGTCATTTTACATTGAAACACAGTTTAAGCTAATAGACTGGTTAAAACAATGACCTAAATTCTGCAAAAAGTAAATGTTTCAATAGGCAATGAGGGATAGCCAAACAGTTACACAGATTCCATCTGCCAGCCTCAGGCTGATGGATCCCATTGTAGCCAATGGGTGTGAACACACACACACACACACACACACACACACACACACACACACACACACACATACACTGTATGTTTGTGTCTATCACTGGAAATGTGGCATTTACACAGTTTTCATCATATTTTCCTGTATCACAGGCGCAAGGCAGGGAAATACTATAAAATCTGTGGTATAATGTATAAATTTTTCCCCTTTTTCTACTTTATATGAAGTATGGGGGTGTACTAAATATAAGAAATAAAATATACTATTCCCCCTCATTTCAGTACCTCCACCCACATTAATATGCTCTTTCCCCATTCACTTTGACACCCTCCAGAGGCAGCCAGGAGAACCGTGCAGTGGGAGGCGTGCTTGCATTTGCTGGTTACTTCCTGTGTATGGGGGCTTATTTTGACTGAAGCTAATGCAAGCAAATGGTAGTGCCCTGAGACGACCTATTTTCAGTCTGTTGCATGGATCCCCTGGCTGCCTATGGAGGGGGTCAAAGTGAAAAAATTAAGTGCATATTAAGGGGAACCAAGGGTAAGTATGATACACATGTAATTCTATATTCCTTAAAATCTTGGATATAATTTACATAATTATATTTTCCCTAAAATCTTGGGTATAATTTACACCTGTGTATTTTACACAGATGCATATTATACCTGAAATTCTACAGTAACAATTGATAATATATAAAAACACAAAGGTATCCATCAGTGTTTGAACTGAAAAGCTGACAATTATCAGTTAATCTGATATACTGCTCTTTCTGAAGCTTTTGGAGTCATGGGTGGGACATTTTCTCATATAGATTTCACATTCTGACTGATGATATGTATTGTGTATTATGAGGAAATGATAACTAAAAGCTGAATGTAATAGAGATCAACAAATACAGTCAACTGCAGGTATTATGTAATATAGTGTCCTTTAAAAATGTTGCATCCTAGTTGGCGCCCATCCAAATGGTGTGTTGGAAATGTTGCTCAGATCAAAAGGCTGCGATCAGAACATCACTCTAATCAAAAGAGCGATCATCTGATGTCTCACTTTTATATGTCGCCATGCTCAATTTATTGATAAATTTTGGTGTGTCTCTGTGCACCTTTTCCCCCCAAAATACTGGAAAAATCAAAATCAAAAAAGAAGAAAAGAGCTCCTTTGCCATACCCTGATCCCTTGCTGGTCTCTTAGGGTGAGATGTTCAGAAAGTGGTGGTAACTGAAATTGTCTGTAATCAGAATAAAAAAGTTCTTACACCATAATCCGTCAATTCTCAGACATGTTTCCGTCATTTTTGCACCCAGTTCCGTCATCTCCGTCAAAGGGAAAAATCCGTCTTAAAAGTGGGTGTGGTTTAATCTTCCATCATAATGTAAGGTATTTTCAGAAACAAATATTTATTTGAACGTCATTTTTTTTGTCTAATTAACGTCATTTTTTCCTGACATAATAAAAATGGTCCAAACTTGGAGAAGAAAAATTTGTTTCAAAGACAAAAAAAAAGTCTTTGGGCGAGATGTTCAGAAAGTGGTGGTAACTGAAATTGTCTGTAATCAGAATAAAAAAGTTCTTACACCATGATCCGTCAATTCTCAGACATGTTTCCGTCATTTTTTGCATCCAATGCCACCATCTCCGTCACAGGGAAAAAGCCATCTTAAAAGTGGGTGTGGTTTAATCTTCTGTCATAATGTAAGGTATTTTCAGAAAAAATATTTGTTTGAATGTCATTTTTTTGTCTGATTAACATCATTTGTTCCAGACATATTAAAAATGGTCTAAACTTGGAGAAGAAAAATTAAAGCACTGAGAAGCAATTTTTCATTTCAAAGACAAAAAATGTCTTTGTTTCTTTGAAAATTTTCGTTTCAAGGGCAAAATCAAAAACAATTTTTAAGATCAGAATTTTTAACAGCAATGTTCAATGAGATCTTCTTACCGTCATTTTTAATTCTTTAGATGAATTTTCAAACGTGACGGATTTACTTCTGAAAATACTGTCTTTCTTTTACCACCAACTCATGATCTGACAAGTTTTTCATTATGACGACTTTTTGAACATCTCGCTCATAGTCTCACTGCAGAAATCAAAATAAAAAAAGAAGAGAAGAGCTCCTCTGCAGATGAGCATCCTGGACAACTCCATGGCTTTCTACACCGTCTACTACTCCTGTGGCCTCATCACCAGGAATCCAGCACCGCCTGCCGCTGCTCCTACTTGATAGTAGTATTTAACCCTCTGAGTGCCAGAGGGGTACGTGGCGTACCCATATGGTACTCAAAGGGTTAAATATACTACTATCAAGCAGGAGCAGGTGGTGCTGGTGCCTGGTAATGAAGCCACAAGAGTAGTAGAGGGCGCTGCAGCACGGTAGAAACACGCGGAGCTGTCCGCAAAGCTCTTCCACAAAGGAGTCTTCTTTTTTTTTTTTTTAATTCAAACTTTATTAAAGATTTTCCAGATTTTACAACCAGCAAAGTGAGTACAGTAAAGCAATGACACAGTCACATATAAAGGACCAGGGTAATACAACTCGTGGAAATAAGCTACTGACACAGCATCCCCGACCCTCTAAAGGCAAAAAGGAAAGCCATAAATAGCCCTCAAGCAAAACTTAAATGCCAAGTAATTCGTCTAGAGGAGGACTAAAAGAGAATAGGGAGGAGAGAAAGAGAGGATTGAGCAGGAGCGAGAAGGAAAAGAAAAAAAAGGGGGGGAGGGATGTACCCAACGACTCACATCCCAGACAAAAAGCAAAAAGATATAACCAGGTCAATGAAGTAGGAGATCCCGAGTAAGCCCCGGAGAAGAATCTTCTCTTCTTTTTTTATTTTTTCCAAAGTTACAGGATGGGAAGGGGGCACACCGAGACACTACATAAGGTATCAATAAGTTTAACATAGCGACATGTAAAAGTGCGATATCAGATGATCACTCTTTATTCACCTTGGTTTTCATTGTATTCTTGAGATAATATGGTGAGCTAGAGCTGTGAGTTTTTCCCTCTTTTTCTTTGCTCTTGCATATCTCCTTTTCTCATTCTAGCAGCTTTTTCACTGAAATCTATCTCATTTCACAAATAGAGGTGATATGAAATTCACTTGAAATCAACATATGCATATTTGCTATCACTTGAAAAGAGGTCATTTAAAGGCATGGTTTTGCCCTTTTCTATTTGGCTTGCTTTGCCCAAGTCTGTTTGCAATTAAAGTAATGTGCAAACCCCAGGTGGCCTGTGAGGTGGATGGAAAAGAACTATGAAGGGACTGACAGTGTTTTGGTCCTACTACACTTCTACCCAGTCACTAAGGCCATCATTTTTTCTAAAGTAGCTGAGTCCCATCATGTTGTGTGATTTTAATGGTTTAATTAGATACTAAATCCTGTATGTTTATTACAAGAAATCATCATCGGTATCCTACATGTTTAATCAAAAGAATACATCAGTGCTATATTTAATTTTAGATAGGGACTCACTTTATATGGGGTACCTTAATGGCTTAAGCAAGCTTAGACATACTTTGGCCAAAATATGCTATGAATTCCTCATATTTACTAAAATAGTGATATGATATATGCTCAATACATTTTAGAAAACTTGTATGGAGGAATGCAGGTTTGCGTTTTTCTGTCTGGTTTTTTTTTTTTTTTTTTTTGCTTTAGGCTGCAGCCTAACTTGACTTGGAGAACCCTCTCATTCCTTGTAGCTAGCTATACTTTATTCACTTTGGTCTTCATTGTATTCTTGAGATGATATGGTGGGCTAGCTCTGTGGGTTTTTTCCCTCTTTTTTCATAGATGCCATCTACAGCCTACACTGGTGGGAAATTCTGAGAATACAATTAGAGGACCTGTGTATCAGGAGGTGTGAAGACCAATTTAACACAAGTTGCTACATGTGGGATTAGAAAATGATGTAGAAATAGAATTTTAAAAAAGTGTAATTTTTACATAGACATTTTCACACATAACCAGTAGGTGCTCTTTTTGATGAATGCTTAGTGCACTTGGAGCTGTTGCTACCACTGAGCTTTAATTTATTCCAGCCAAATATAATATTAATCAAATTGATAGTAACAAGTATTATGTAAGAAAAAGTATATCGTATGGTTTTTCCTCCTGAGTTTTATTCAAAATTTATTGCAGTCCAGTATCACAGTGGCCTGAAATTTTATAGTAGCCCTCTTGCTACACCATCCTATGGAACCTCTGGTCAGTTGACCATAAACCTCCATAGGGTGGTGTAGCAACAGTGCCACTGTAAAATTTCAGGTCATTGAGATATTGCACCTAAAAAAAATCAAGTTTCAGCTGCAATAACATTTGAATAAAACACCTCTCGGCAGTGGGAGTACCCTTGTTTTACTCAGGAGGATAAACCCTAAAATATAAATTTTTTACATATACCTGTTACTATACCTTTAATACACATTTCTTTTAAGATGAGCAACCTAGTACTCAGAGTGTTAACCCTTTGAGTGCCAGAGAGGTACCAATGCGTTGCTTACCCCTCGGGCACTCATAGGGTTAAAAGAGTAAGTAAAACTGGGTTGAGAAGCATATTGCATTTGTCTAACTTTTTCCATTGATGGGTTGCTCACCTTAGAGGGAACACTGTAAAAATACACATATGCACAAATACAATATAGTCTGCTAACACCTGTTGCTGGATGCCACTATAGCCCCTTTAAAGCCTTTTCTTTCCTGTAAGAGGTTTAACTCTGACTGGTACCTGTTGCATTGTATAGAAATACGTTGGACGCCCTCTGGCATGCAAATGGTTAATGTGATGTTCTATTTTAAAGGGATAGTAACACTTAATATGATAATTAATATTATATTAAGAAGGTTTATCCTCCTGAGTAAACCAAAGATACTTCCACTGCTATATGTGTTTTATTCAAAAATAATTGCAGTTCAAACTTGAATTTTTTTTACAAGAAGTATCTTAATGACTTGAAATTTTACAGCAGAGATGTTAAAACATTATCCTATGGAGGTTTATGGTCATCTGACCTGAGCTGTGAATAGGATGGTATAGCAACAGCAACAACTGTATAATTTCAGGCCATTATGATACTGTAACTAAAATAAATTCAGGTTTGAGCTACAATAACTTTTGAAGGAAATGCCGCTCAACAGTGGAACCACCCATGTTTTACTCAGTACGGTAAATCATACTATATCTATCTCTCTTTATATCTATCTATCTATCTATCTATCTATCTATCTATCTATCTAATAATCCATCTATCTATACCTGGGTGCCAGGATAAATAATTCTTCTATTGTTCCAAAAACCAGAACTCGCAGGACTTTTCGAAAAGGTACAAAAAGACTATTGTATGATCAACATTCCGATCTGTATATGGGATCTTTATGAAGACCTGATAAAGATCCCAGGTAGGGATCAATACATTGATCATATAATAAAGCCTTTCGCAAACTAGTTGCCAGTAGCTAGTGACATCTTGGGGAAAACATTACTCACTGTGTTTGTGGGTGGAACTTTTCCCACATGTACAAATCAGTCAAGGGGATCTTTTTATCAGTTCTTTAGAAAAGTAATGGGGAAGAATCCCCACACGGATATTAGTATGGGGTCCCGATTACCACAGAGCATCTGACCTCTTGCAATGCAAATGAATGTGGAAGAAGAATATTAAAAACTGAAGGACCAATACTTTATGAAAGTGATAGAGCTGTTAGAATCACATTCCATAGATAACTGTAGCCAGTGAATTGCCTCCTCCAAGAATACAATAGAATAACTGATACCCAGGTGAAATGAACTGTATGGGCACCAGAGGGCAACGTTAATATAAAACCAAAACACAAAAATAAGTTGAAACTGTTATAACTTTGGAACAAGGCATCTACCAGCAGTGTGCATACCCTTGTTTTACTCAGCAAGTCCTATAATATTTTTTGTAAAAAAAAACATATCCTGAAAATAAAAATAAAAAGCAAACTGGGCTGTTAACATCTACTTTTGATTATATTATCATTGTCCTGAAGTCTTAAGAGGGAGTACTCAGATTGTAGTATTTCAGGACATCAAGGTAAAGACTTTACGTACCAGACAGTTGTACAATGTCTTGCTTCTAAATATGTTGTTCATCCCTCTGGTCCTTAAATCTCTCCGGTCCTTAACTCTTTAAGGACCAGAGAGGTGTGTAACACATTACAAACACCAAAAGATGAAATGAGCTTATATACATTTCTATTTATAGTTTATGTACTCTTGAGAAAATATCTCTAAAAGTGGATATTGTTACATTGTATAAAAATATGTGAGGTCAATACAAGGATCTCTCTATTGAGCTTTTCATTCCAAGGCCAGGTCAAATAACTGGGGCCACCCCTTATGATTAGAGGAAGGGAGGTTCAAATGTCATCAGAGGAAGGTTTTTTTTGTTGTTGTTGTTTTTTTTTTTTTTTTAACAGTAAGGACTGTTAAATTGTGGAATTCTTTGCCAAAAGATGTGGTAATGGCAGATACAATAGATACATTTGAGAAAAGATTAGATGCCTTTCTAGTATGAGGGAACCTATAGGGTTATTCTGTGTATTATGCATTTACTCAAATGGTTAAAAAAATATGAAAAATGCTTGCTGCAGGGCTACCCTGTTTATTACTAGTCCATAATGGTTCCCATATAGCCATTCGGCAGGAATTTTTCTTGTTTACAGTTTTAAATGGAAAATCTGGCAGCCCTGGGTATCTCTTTTCCTCAGAATTTCTGAACACAAATTTCAAAGAAGGAAGGAAATTAATAACCCTTTCAGTACCAGAGGGGTACGGAACGCCTTGCAAAGCAAGGCGTTTCATACCCCTGTGGCACTGAAAGGGTTAGTTCAAGAACTAATATATAACTTATAATTGCCTCTTTTGTATCCAAAAAAAGACCCACAACAAAAATCGTAAAAAGGTTTGACATTTTAAAACACTTCAAGCTACGTTCTAAAATAGTCATCTAAATGTTAACCAACGTCCTGCTGTAAAGTATTTATTTCCAATAAGCTGAATCTACTGATATTAGTCTGCTAATGTCAGGGTATTAAGTGCTATTGATTCTCTTTGTGTCACTAGTATGTTTCCTGACAACCATCTAATTGATTATTAAAGCAAATGACATGGTCATGGTCAACTCGTGTCATTACCAATATTGTCTTGTTAGATCCTTATTATTCCTTCAGTTTATTATACAGCTAAACAGTTCAGTAACATTTTAGAATGGACTCAAGATTTTGTCTACCATCCAAGGAGTTAAAGGTAAATATTATTATTATTCTAAACTTTTTGTCTGCAAACACAGTGAACCTGATGTCCTAAGGAGAATGCCAGAGAGTTGTACAGTGCATTGCATTTCAATGTGTTAGATATCTCTCTGGCACTCAAAGGATTAAATGGGTATTTTCACCACTTGAATGCTAGAGAGGTCTCCAATACTTTGCAAAGCATTCAAGGGGCTAAAATACTTGTTTTAATCAATGGCGATTTTAATTTCCTTCCCTATGGTGCACTTGGTTTGTTCAAGAATTGTGATGGGTAAAAAATGTCCTATTTTCTATTAACAATTTCATATTATTTGACCCTTTATTGAGTAACTACATCTCAATTTGCTACTCATAAGTATATATTATCTTGCAGCATCCTGTACCCTTTTTATCAATTCCTTTAGATCATTTTCTTTCTCCTTTATAATTATAATGTGGATTGGATAGGTTGACAGACATTTAAGCGGTTTAGCAGCACCCCCTCTCCTCCTTACCTCCTATTCTACTATTCCTATATAATATGTATGATTACCTATCCTGACACCTTCTCCCTATATATTATTTACATTTTTTTCTCCCTCATCTCTTTCTCGTCTATGCTTCTCAGATATTCATACACAAATACTTTCAAGTCTTATATAGGGTAGCAGATCAGCTAGTCCTTCCCCCTCCTGCCTAATGTTTAAAGTCAAGCTACCCACTTAGAATTTATCTCCCTCTTTATATACTTTTCTCTTCAGACAAATATTCTTATACAATGGAACAGAGAGGTACTTACATGCTATTCTATACACTGCTTATATAATGATATTTACAATATTTTATTGATATTTTGCTAATCCCATTGCTTCTTTGTAAATTACTTTTATTTTTATAAAGCTTTTAATATATAAAAAAAAGTATTGTTTTCTTTTCATAGGAATTTTTGCAGAAAAAAAACACATGATTTTTCTCTTTTTTCATGGAAATTCAGGCAGATAGAAAATCCTATGCAAGTTGTGCTTTTTCACTAGCACAAATGAAATTCCAATGGGAGTTTGTCAATTTCCATCTATACTTTCTATGGCAGCAACAGTTCCTGTTCCAATAATATAAAAAACAGAAGTTTGTGCCTTGATGTGTAGTTTTATTATGTATATATACAGGGAGGCCTGGCAGCTTTTAGTGGCAAGTGGTCCATTACTATTATCACTCCAGCCCGACTCCATTATAATTGGAATTAATGTTGTTCAGTAAATAAGTATCAGCAGATGTACATATTGAGAAGTGTTACTTTGCATTGTAGTTTTTCTCATATAGCACCTACATGAGTTGTAATATGACAATCCAATTATTAACTCTGGATTATTTTTAATATGCAACCTAATTATTTTTCCAAATACCACATATATTACAATTGAGCTACATTAGTGATATCTCAGAACTTACAATCCAAACTTGACTACACTAGTGATACCATAGAGCCTACAATTGAACTGGAGATACAGTTTTGATACCAGAGAGCTTACAGTTGAAGTGGAGCTACAATAGTGAAACTTACAACTAATGTACATTTACTCCAATGATACCACAGAGAGTACAACTGAAATGGTGCTAGACTAATGATACACAGAGTTTAAAATTGAAATGAGCTTCACTATATAACATAGCTTACAACTGAAATGCATCTAAATTAGTGACACTACAGAGCTTGCAATTTAATTGTAGCTACACAAGTGATACCACAGAGCTTACAATTGAAATGGAACAACACAAGTTTTACCTCTAAGCTTTCTCTGGAAATGGAGGTACTCTAGTGATACCACAGAGCTTATACTTGAAATGGAACTACAATAGTGATGGCAGTCTGACGGAAAGCTTTATAATTGAAATGGATCAACACTAGTGATACCAGAGAGCTTATAGTTGAAACGGAGCTACATTTTAACTGCAATCTCAGTGGAATCACTTGTGCACCTCCAATTAATTTGTAAGCTCTGTTGTATCACTTATGTAGACCCATTTAAATAGTAAGCTTTGATTTCAATTAGATTTGATTAAATTTTAAGGTATGTGGCATCACACAACATACTATCACCCATGTTCCTCCTTTTTATCCCTCTACCTCCAGAGCGGGCGGCATGTTTGAATTTGCTACCTGCTTCATAGCTTCTCTTTCAGGACCTTCCAGGTGTGTGTGCAGAAGTCATTGTACAACAGGATGACACTTCCAGTTCTACATCAAGTGGACAGCAAATTCAAACATTGCCACCCACTAGATCTATAGGCCTTGTCAGGCTTCCCTCTGGTCTTTAGGGTAAGTGGTGGAATATTATGGGGAGGTGCCCTTTAATCGAATATTTTTGTTCACCTTGTAATAAAAATTGGGTGTCAACCAAACTTTTCCCTTCTACACATTTCCAAAGGGAGTGTGAAAAAAAGCAGCATGTTCAGGATCCAGCATAACAAAGGGCAGAATTCAACAGCGAGGTCTGGGAAATTGCCCCTTTAAGGTCTCATTCACACTGGTGATTCTCACTCTGTATTGTGTAATGCTACTCTATTCACCCCTGAATTATGCACATTCAGCCATGTATATAAGGACAAACTGAAGTAAGTCTGCACGATTGCAGACAAAATAAAATCCCCATAATTACAGGGGTTAAAGCCCAATTTCAATAAAGACAAATGAAGCATCAAACACCTTATACAGTATTAATGCTCTTACCCCAGCACATCTTTCACATAGATCTTAACATAAACTATAGTTTAATTTGAGCAGGGGATAAAGACAAAAAAATTATAGTGGAATCTTTTGCAGAAAAGGGGGAATTGTGCAGGTGTTACCCCAGGGAGCATATTAAACAGATTGAAAATGGTTGCAAGGGTTCTGCCATGCTGGCAATTTAGAGTACTTTGAGTTGCAAGGTATTGAGAAAGTCACATTGCCATGGAGATGTGGGGATATCATCAAACTGATCAACAAATGTGAGGCCTACTGGATATACGCACTGAAGACAAGGGTCCAAGTGGTATATTAGTCATATCTTTTGATCCCTTGGGTTTTGGAAACCTAATGCCCTTGTCTCCATTTCAGGAATCCAAAATGGGATTGGGATGTGAGCGGATGGCTCTTTCCCTTCCAAATTATAAGGCACAAAATAATAAAGGATAACAATAATCTACTGAAGTTCAGTCTATAAGGATAATCTTTGAAACTCTTATTATGCATTTTGCCTTTCCTTCTATGCTTTATGTCTTGTTCGTCTGTCTGAATATCATTATGCCAGCAAGAGCATGTAAGGTGTTTGACATATGTAGTCTATACTCATAAATTATTATTATTACTATTTTTATTTTCATTTATATATATGTATTTTTGTTTTATTTATATATTCTATAGGATCACATCTACCTCTGCTGGCATTAGAAGAGAACATTTATTTCAGTGTGTTTTATGGTGTTTTATATATATTTATTTCTCAGATTTTTCATTATTTAATTTCTTTATTATTATATTTTTTTTACTTTTCTGTTCTCAGTTTATATTTAGTGTACTTCTGGCATCACTTTAAATGTTGAATGATTCTCTGTGTTACAGATATCTAATTTGAGTTGATTAGTGGATGAGGGGAAGGGCGCTACTATGTTTCTTTCCAATGTTTTACCCAGTCGGTGGTGTATCAAATTCTGTATACGGTAGCACGGTGGGCTTGTTTGTTACATGAGTCTATGAGTAAGCTCTGCGAAACGTGAAAAGTGGGACCATGTTCCCTCATCTGTGTCAAGCTACAACCTTGCCTTTCCAAAGTATATTTGTGTTTTTATGGTCTAATAATAAAGAAGACTTGATACCTGTGAAGGTTTGTATCCAAGTGTTTCATGTTCCAATGTGCGGCTGCATACATTGGTCTGTGCAAAGATGTTTTACCTGTTAAGGATTTTTGTCCTTATAACAGGGTTATGTTATTCCTCCCATGTTCCAAGACATGAAAGTCAATGAATGTGGGTGGATAATAGGGGTGGTGTTGGTCAGGAGATATGTAAAGAGTAAGAACTGGGTACTGCTCCCAGCCAGGAATCCCAGACAAATGCATTAAAGGGATAGTAATACTTCGTTTTAACTTTATTTTATTTTGTAGGCATTAAAAAACATGAAGAATGATATAAGTCTTATCTCTCAAACCTTTATGGTTTATGAGATATTCACAAGCAAAGTTTCCCCCTCCCGCCCCTTTTACCTACTGTAAACAATCTCTTCTCAGATGTGGAATACAGTCCATAGACTGGACAGATAACAGAAGGGGACACTCTTATTCCTATGAAAACAATGAAATCCCTGCCCCCCTTGACAAGCTTTTCAGGTTTTTCCCTTATCTTAATTGAAGATTGTCCCTCTCTGCAGTCTACCTGGGCAGCTCCCTTCTGCCCAGGCTGAAAAGTGTTACATCAGTAAAAGGGGCGGGAGGGGGACACTTTGCTTGTGAATATCTCTTAAACCATAAAGGTTTGAGAGATAAGACTTATATCATTATTCATGTTTTTTTAATGCCTACAAAATAAAATAAAGTTAAAATGAAGTATTACTATCCCTTTAAAGAGAAAATGGCAATGTCTACAGGATCTACACAAAAGCAATAATTTATGTGATGTTGGAGGGAAACCTCTGCAACGCGTAAAAGGAAAAAACAAAGAGATTGACAAGTATTAACAAACAACAGATAAAACAGATTTCCAGGATGACTATCAAGTATGCAGACATGCAATCTCTTTTGTAAAGAACAATTTAATTCTAGTACACTCACTAAGCATCTAATCACTGACCTGGCATTACCAGTTGTCATTTACAAGGTAGGGATCAACCCCTAGAATACTGAGCAGCAACATGTATAATATATATTAGGGTTAAGCCCTAAAATGTTTACATTGTCTAAGCAGTAGAAACAAAGATAAATATTCCAATGATTGAAACAAACATTGACAAAGTAACTGGGTCTGACCCACATGATTATAATGTCAATACTAGGGTCTAGCAAACCATATTTGGATAAGGTAACCAAATAATAATCATTGACATGTACAGTAAATAGGAGAGTGAAATTAAATTAATGAAATTAATTAAATCAGACACTGCATCACAGATGACATCCTCAATGACATAATAATGACATCAAATGAGGTGATTTTTTTATGACAATGATATCATTTTTATGTTATGTGATGTCATCAGTTTGCCACTAATTAAACATCATCACTAAGACACATTGGGAAGTGGAGTTAAGTTGGACAACCAACCTGTATTTCCAGACTTTTGTGCATCTGAGTGAGAACTTAACTTTGACATTAATAAAATGTTTTTGACATTGAATTTATTCAATGTTTTTGTATTGCGAAATTTGGTGTAACTAGTCATTGGACAGCCCCATTACAAACAGTTTTGGGACCCCCTACCACAAAACTGTTTTCATAGAGACATAACTAGAACACACTGAGCTCTAAGGAATATGGCCCCCTTGGATTCTGGGACTTGGGACAATTGCACCCACTGTAGTTAAAGGGATAGTAACACTTCGTTTTATCTTTATTTTATTTTGTAAGCATTAAAAAAACATGAAGAACGATATAAGTCTTATCTCTCAAACCTTTATGGTTTAAGAGATATTCACAAGCAAAGTCCCCCCCCCCCCCGTTCAGCCAAATCAGAAGGGAGGTGCCCAGGTAGACTGCAGAGAGGGACAATCTTCAATTAAGATAAGGGAAAAAGCTGAAAAACTTGTCAAGGGGGGCAGGGATTTCATTGTTTTCTTACAAAGAAGAATGTCCCCTGCTGTTATCTGTCTGGTCTTACAACCAGATTCACTGAGAAGAGATGGCTTACACTAGGAAAAAGGGTCGGGAGGGGGAAACTTTGCTTGTGAATATCTCTTAAACCATAAAGGTTTGAAAGATAAGACTTATATCATTCTTCATGTTTTTTTAATGCCTACAAAATAAAATAAAGTTAAAACGAAGTATTACTATCCCTTTAAGCTCCTGTTGAGAGAGAAGTGTAAAGCGAGTTAATTGATTGTGATTAATGAGCACTACTCTTGCATTCAGAAAGATTATGGTTATCTTATCTCAACCCATTTAAAAATAATCGTGGACAATCCAGGGCAATTGTAGCCCTGGAAAAGGCAAGAATATATTTTAGGCTTCAAAAACCAGATAGAGTATTTTTACAGAAACTAACATGAAGTACAGAGTATTTAAGTGTATATAAACCTAGTTCATTTTTCAGTGTTTGTGTTAATTTTTTCTCATGCATTAGGGACAAATCTCTTTGCGCCTAAAAAAGTAACATTGCATAATCCTGTTCATGAAAGAGCAATCAAAGGGTTAAACAAGTTACACTGCATCCAGAAATCAGACCCTCAAATAGTTAAATGGGACTTTAAAACCTTGACTGCTTGAGGTCTCCAAGCATTACAAAGCAATACACTGGAGTCCTTGGCCTAGATTCACTAAAGTTCAAAGAGGGCTGAAAATGTCAGTATCCTGTCGGAGCAGTGTTGAAGGCACCTCAATAATATTCACTAAAGTTTCTACACCAGTACTCTGACAAAAATCTGCCCACATCGACATCAACCTGACAGGTATACTAATTTTCATTCATCACTTCAACAATGACCTATTTCCATATGGAAATGCTGAATAATGAGACAGTTTCGTATGCAATGGTGTGTGTTGAGATGTTAATGTGACACCAGCATATTCACTAAGCTCCTATAGCAGCCTCTGCTGTCAGAGTTCACAGTCTCAACTAACATAGTAACATAGTAGATAAGGCTGAAAAAAGACAAGCGTCCATCAAGTCCAGCCAATGCCAAAAACACCCCTGTTGATCCAGAGGAAGGCAAAAAAAAACCCTCTGCAGCCATTTCCCATCTAGTCCCAAGTGTGTGTGTGGGGGGAATTATTCCTTCCTGACTCCAATTGGTAGACAAATAGTTCCCCGGATCAATATCCTATTTTCTTTGAAGCCATCTGTCATAGTTGTCAAGGTTGGCACAGTTGGGATCTCCCTGTACGTTCCTATGCATTAACCCCTTACCGCCCAAGGACGTACATGTACGTCCCAAGCAGATGTCCCGGGTGGACAGAGGATGTACATGTATGTCCCGGAAGTAATTTAATAAAATGAAAAAAAAAAGTTTGGCAGGTGTTAAGTGCCGTCCACGTGCCCGTGCGGCCGGTCACTAAGGGGTTAACAGCCCTCAAGCACTCACAAGCAGGGAGGGCTGTGAAATGTTGTCTGTGTGGAAGGGATTTCTTCCCTTCACACATCAGCAACACTATGACAATTCTGAAGTTTAACAGCATTCTCTCTGCTTCCCTGCTTCACCATGGATAGCATTACGTGCCATAGAGATGTGCATTGCTCACCCCTGTGGCACTCAAAGAGTTAAAATAAAAAAAAAGTACACCAAGAAATACACACTCATCCCCTTAGATATGTATCATATATTATACATGTTGTGAAACCCTATTTCCGTGCCCAATGGTAGTCACAGAACACCATATGCATTGTTTGGCCCCACACTTCTTCCCTTGACCACTGTTAACCACAGATCCCATGTATACTGTCTGACTCTCTCCAGTCTTTTCCCTTTGCCCAATGCTAGCCACAAATTTCCATGGGCACTGCCTGTTGCTGCACAACATGTTAGAAATCCGACATAGAGTGCCCCCTTTGTAAATTGACATAGAGAGTGTTCTCCTTCCACATACCAATTTGAAATAGAGTGCTCTCATTCGACATATTACCCCCCCTCCTTAGTAATTCGAAATAACTGCTCCCTCCGACGTACTACCACCCCTTGCAACATAAACTGCTTAATCCAACATTCTGCATCCCTTGGATATGTAGTGCAGAGTTAACCCTTTGAGTACCAAAGAAAATTGTCCCCTTCTGTTATCTGTCCTGTCATACAACCAGACTCACATCTGAGAAGAGATGGCTTACACTAGGAAAAAGGGGCGGGGAGGGGAACTTTGCTTGTGAATATCTCATAAACCATAAAGGTTTGAGAGATAAGACTTATATCATTCTTCATGTTTTTTTTAATGCCTACAAAATAAAATAAAGTTAAAATGAAGTATTACTATCCCTTTAAATACTTAGAATGTGTAATATGTGCATTGATAAAAAATATAATAGTTATTATTTAATATTGTTATTAAAATATACTTCAGACCTTGAGGGGAACATCGGAACCCCTTCTGATACACCCACATACAGTAGGATAGGTGATCAACGCGGAGGACAAGCAGGTATTTGCTGCCTTCCTTTGCTCTCTACTGGAGACTCTATTAAGCCGTCTCCAGTAGGACTCATAACAGTGAACCCAGTCACTGGGTTCATTCATTCATGAGCAGCGGAGAGCTGCTCTGTGCTTTCATGGATGAATGAATCACCAGGTTTTTGAATGACCATTGGGCATGGGAAAAAGGCTAGGGGTGGTAGCCACAAATCCCCATAGATGCTGCATGACTTTCAGTCTTGTTCCCCTGGGAGTGCACAACATATATAATATATGATACATAGCAAAGGGGATAATTGTGTATTGCTTGGTGTACTATTTTTCTTTATTGAGTACCACAGGTGTGAGCATTGAACAACCCCTATGGCTCTCAATGCTGTCCGTGGTGCTGAAAGCATTCTGTTCACTCCCCTACTGGTCAAGTAAGGAAGCAGAATGTTGTTAAAGGTATATTAATGTTTCACAATAAAATCATCTCAAATTAATGTTCATAGTATTTGGGCCATGGAAAGCAGTATTTCAATACTGTCAGAGTTGTAGTTCAAGAGTAACTGAATGAAAAACTACCACCCTCCATCCCCTTTTACTGATGTAACATTGCTCACCTCAGAGCAGCAAGACTGTCCAGATGGCTTGCAGAGAGGGACAATCTTCAATTAGCATAAGAGAAAAACCTGTCAAGGGGTTAGGGCTTTCATTGTTCTCACAATAAGAAGACTGTCCCTTGCTATGAGTCATTTGGCCTCAAGACCAGATTCCACATCTGAGGGGACGTAGCTTACACTAGGTAAAAGGGACCGGAGGGGGAAATGTATCCTTCAATTAATCTTGAACTACAACTCTGAAAGTATGGAGATAACACTCTCCATGGCCCAAATACAATGAAAATTAATTGGAGCTGCTGTTTTTGTGAAAAATTACTATCCCTTTAAATCAATGAGGGTTTTTATGTGTACCCTACAGAACAGTTGTATTACTCCAGGGTATCTCATCTTTGTGTTTATACATCTGTCCCCCTGAGTCTACTTAAAAGGATAGTAATACTTTATTTTATTTTACCATCATTTTTTGTTCAGACGTTTTAGAGAAGATCGATCATTGTGAAATTCTCTTATCTGTAATAATTTTGTTTTAAATTGCTATTAAAGTTTACCCCTCCCACCCCTTTTGGAAACATTACGCCAGGAGCTGACAGAAGTGCAATTCGATCAGTTGACCAAATGGATCAGCAAGAAGCACAAAATACAAAAGTGAGAATCCTGCAACCCTGCTTCCTTTTGAGATTGCTACGTCACATGCATGGATTCTTTCCACATAGAGGTTGAATGGCAAGAGGAAATCTCCCTCCTAACTAGAAATTTACATGGATCGCGCAGCAATGGTGGATGTCGTCGGTAATGAGTGAGAGTGAGGGGGTGAATAACATGGCCACCAAAACACAATACAAAGGTAAGGAAAATCTTTAAAAATACAGTTACACATGCCATCAAGAACAATGCTGGTAGCACAAGAACACATTTATTATTAACTAGTGTAAAAGCCAATGTACACGGGCCAAGGTCCAGGTGATGGTAACCCTTTGAGTGCCAGAGGGGTAAACAACGCATTGCATTGTGTACCCATCTGGCACTCAAAGAGGCTGGTCCTGCTCTGCATTCTGTAGAGACTGCCTGAAAGCATCGAATGCTACCAGCACAGAACTCCCAGCATTCCGTGCTCCCAGCATTATGTGCATTTGGGCAGTCTCTTCTGCGCATGACGGCTTCTGACAAACATCCTAGCGAATTATTATATAGGATAGACATTACAATCTCTTTAATAGCAATTTGACTTTTCTTAAAAGCAATGCAATATGTTTTAATTTTTGGTGCAAGGCTATTGTAATCATTATCAGGGCTTTTTATAGGGTGATAAGAACTGGTAACTGTTTTCCAGTACATAAAACACCCCATATGTTCCTTTTCTCCAGATAGGTTATATAGTACCAGCCCCTTTTTTGTCTATAAAAATATCCCTGATAAATCATTCATAGTAATTATTAATTTTATTTGAAGCACAATTAGGATTATGTTTTGATTTTGAATTGTTTTAAAATGCATTTTGTAAAATGTTCCCTGTGTAGGATAGGTCTCTAACATAGCTCTTAATGGTTTAAAGAAACATTAACTGCTATAAAAGGATCCTATGTTTCTAGTTATTATTAACTCAGAGATAACATATGTTAAGTTGCTTTAGTTTATAGATTAAATTCTGCTTTCATATTTGCTTTTCTAATCAATATGTAGACAAAAAGCTATTTGCTTACCATTGTTTATGAAAGCTTGTCCTAAGTGGTAAGATTAATATCAGGTAATTGAGTGAGATAATCACATTCCTGTTATGTACTCTAAAGATGCATCTAATCTCTGGCACACTGAAAATATGGGTAAAGCTTGGTACCATGTTAGCCATAGAAAATGCAGGAGACTAGAAGAGCATTTTTATTGGCTTACTGGCTCTAGAATGCAAGCTTTCAAGACAACTAGGTATCTTCTTCAGGCATAATAAGAATGAAGGCTGAATGCACAATACATGATTTTAAAACTCATTCACCTTTTTTTACCATTTAGATTCCACTGGTAGTAATATTCTTATCAGCATGGACCATAAATCATTCTCTAGGCTCCAGTAAGGTCTCTTTGATGTTGACTAGAAAATGCAAACAAGATTAATTACCTTTTTTCATGCTCTAGTGGATTCCAGTATTTAGCCAGAGATGCTTAAATGGATAGTAATGTTTCATAATAAAAGCAGCTCTAATTAATCATCATAATATTTGGACTTAGGAGAGTATTATATCAATGCTATCAGACTTGCAGTTAAAGAGTAATTCATTGACAAAGTATCCCCCTCCCGCCCCTTTTACTGATGTAACACTGCTCAGCCAGAGCAGAAGAGAGGTGCCCAGTAGTGATGAGCGAGCACCCCAATGCTCGGGTGTTCGGGTGCTCTAACCGAGCACCCCCTGAGGCTCGAGTGCTCGGCCGAGCACCCGAGCCCCATTGAAGTCAATGGGAGGACTCGAGCATTACACCAGGCACCCCCTGCTCTGATGAGGGGAGGGTGCCTGGTCCATAGGAAAAGGGCAGAAAAGGATGGAAACACCACAGAAATGGTTCAGGGACAGCATAGGGAGGATGTCTGGATGCATCTTGGACTCCAACATCGCTGCTGGGAACGATCTTTCGCCCGTAGTACGCCATTTTTACAGACTGACCATAAAACACACAAAAAGGAAAATAAAAACGACTTTAGGCGAAAAATTGTTACCAAACAATATTTGCTGTATATTTACTTGTATATCATCTGCAAATTCTCCCAAAAATTTCCTTGGTTTTCGGAAGTGAGGCCATGATTAAGAGGGAAACGTGCGCAGAGGCAAATTCTCCCAAAAATTTCCTTGATTTTCAGAACTGAGGCCATGATTAAGAGGGAAACGTGCACAGAGGCAAATTCTCCCAAAAATTTCCTTGATTTTATTGAACTGAGGCCATGATTAAGAGGGAAACGTGCGCTGAGCCGACCATCTAAAACATTATGGGTGAGGGTCTGCTGCAGAGCTGACCATCCTAAACATTATATGCGAAGGCCCGCTAGTGAGCTGACGCTATAAAACATTATATGAGAGGGCCCGCTAGAGAGCTGACCCAATAAAACATTATATGAGAAGGCCCGCTGGTGAGCTGACCTATATAAAAATTGTCAAACAGGGCCCGCTGGTGAGCTGGCCCTATATAAAAATTATATCCCAGGGCATATGGAAGAGGAGGAGGAGGATGAGAAGATTAAGAGTCAACCATATACCCGTTTTTTGGGTGGAAGGGGTGAATGGGAATACAGAGTATTCCCATCATTGTAAATAACATATATAAAGTGAGTTTATGTTCCCCCGGGGCTTTCCTCCAGTGGAGTGGAGAAGTCAGGGGAAATCCAGGCCTTGTTCATTTTTATAAGTGTCAACCTATCAGCATTGTCGGTGGAAAGGCGGATACGCTTATCTGTTATGATGCCACCAGCAGCACTAAATACCCGCTCAGACAGAACGCTGGCGGCAGGGCAGGCCAGCACCTCCAAGGCATAGAGTGCCAGTTCATACCACGTGTCCAGCTTGGACACCCAGTAGTTGTAAGGCACAGAGGGATCATTGAGGACGCTGACACGGTCTGCTACGTACTCCTTCACCATCTTCCAAAACTTTTCCCTCCTTGTGACACTAGGCTGCGCATCAGGGTGAGGGTGCTGGCGGGGTGTCATGAAGGTGTCCCACGCCTTGGAGAGTGTTGCCCTGCCTTTCTCGGAACTGCTGTGTGCTCCCCTTTTCTCCCCTTCTCGGTTGGCCAAGGTAGCACGTACTCTGCCGCCAGCGTTGTCAGATGGAAAATTTTGGAGCAATTTTTCAACAAGAACCTTCTGGTATTGCACCATTTTGCTTGTCCTCTCCACCGGAGGAATGAGAGATGAGAAATTCTCTTTGTAGCGGGGGTCCAGAAGGGTGAACACCCAGTAATCCGTGTTGTCTAAAATGCGTGTAACGCGTGGGTCACGGGAAAGGCAGCCTAACATAAAGTCAGCCATGTGTGCCAGAGTACCAACAGGCAAGATTTCGCTGTCCTCACCAGGAGGATGACTCTCAATCTCCTCATCCTCTTCCTCCTCTTCTGCCCACCCACGCTGAAGAGATGGAACTAAAGTTCCATGGCTACCCTCTGTAGCGGAGACAACCGTGTCTTCCTCCTCCTCCTCCTCCTCCGCCTCCTCCAATTGTCGCTGAGAAGACGAAGTGAGGGTGCTCTGGCTATCACCTTGTGTAAGCTCTTCCTCCCCCATTTCCACCTCTTCCACATGCAAAGCGTCGGTTTTAATTGTGAGCAGCGAGCGTTTCAGTAGACACAGAAGTGGGATGGTTACACTGATAATAGCGTTATCGCCGCTCACCATCTGTGTCGATTCCTCAAAATTGCGTAAAACCTCACAGAGGTCTGACATCCATTCCCACTCCTCACTTCTGATTACAGGAAGTTGAACGGAGAGGCGACGACCGTGTAACAGCTGGTACTCCACTACTGCCCTCTGCTGCTCACAAAGCCGGGCCAACATGTGGAAGGTGGAGTTCCAGCGCGTGCTCACGTCACACAGCAGCCGGTGAGCTGGCAATTGTAAGCGCTGCTGCAGCTTCAACAGGCCGGCTGAAGCTGTTGATGACTTACGGAAATGTGCACACACGCGGCGCACCTTGGTCAAGAGATCATGCACATTGGGGTAGGTTTTTAGAAATCGCTGCACCACTAAATTAAATACATGCGCTAGGCATGGTACGTGTGTGAGCTTGCCGAGCTCCAAAGCCGCCACCAAGTTACGCCCATTATCACACACAACCATGCCTGGTTGCAGGTTGAGTGGCGAGAGCCACTGCTCGGTCTGGTGACTAATCCCCTGCAACAGCTCTGAGGCCGTGTGCTGTTTGTCCCCAAGGCAGATCAGCTTCAGCACGGCCTGTTGACGCTTCCCCACTGCAGTGCTACACTGCTTCCAGCTACTGGCTGATGGGGGAGTGGCGGTGTGTGTAGAGAATTCGGAGGTGGAAACGGAGGAGGAGGAGCCAATAACGTAGGTGCTGGTGGAAACCCTGATGGAGGTAGGGCCCGCAATCCTTGGCGTGGGTAGCACCCGTGCCATCCCAGGGTCCGAGTCGCTCCCAGCCTCCACGACATTCACCCAGTGTGCCGTCAGGGAAATGTAGCGTCCCTGGCCACAAGCACTTGTCCATGTGTCAGTCGTTAAGTGGACCTTCCCAGTAACTGCGTTGGTCAGGGCACGGGTGATGTTACGGGACACATGGTGGTGTAATGCGGGGATGGCACACCGGGAAAAGTAGTGGCGGCTGGGGACCGCGTACCGAGGGACAGCTGCTGCCATCAGGCTGCGGAAGGACTCAGTGTCCACAAGCCTAAATGGCAGCATTTCGATGGCCAGTAATTTGGAAAGGTGTGAGGTTAGTGCTATGGCCTGTGGGTGGGTGGCTGGGTACTTTCTCTTGCGCTCAAATGCCTGGGGTAACGACATTTGGACGCTGTGCTGGGACAGGGAAGTGGATGTGGTCGCTGATGGTGCTTCAGATGCTACAGGTGCAGGGCGGGAGGTATGCGGGCCTGCGCCTTCGACAGGCGATTGGCCGGCACCGAAAACAGGGGAAGAGGAGGCAGTGGTGTGGCCTGCAGACACAGATGGGCGATCCAGGCGTTCCTCCCACTTACTACGGTGCTTGGATGCCATGTGTCGGATCATGCTGGTGGTGGTGAGGTTTCTAGTGTTCATGCCTCGGCTCATTCTGGTGTGGCACAGGTTGCAAACTACAATTCTTTTGTCGTCCGCACTTTCCTTAAAAAAACGCCATACCGCGGAACACCTACCCCTTGGCAAGGTAGATTTACGCAAGGGGGTGCTCCGTGGAACATTTGCGGGCCGGTTTGGTGCGGTCCGCCTTCTTTCTGTAGCCACACCACTGCCTCTTCCAGCCTGTTGCGGTGCTGCAGATGGCTCACCCTCAGGACTGCTGTCATCGCTCGGCTCTACACCTTCCCAGGTGGGGTCAGTCACCTCATCGTCCACCAAGTCCTCCTCCACTTCCTCACTCTGATCATCCTCCTCAAGTCTTGATCCCACCACATACTCAGTCATTGACAACTGTATAACATTCTCCTCAACAAGGTCTTGAGACGGAAATAGTGGTTGATTTAATGGCAACTGTGTCTCATCATCATCATCATCATCCACTACTTCCTTTGACCTTAAATGCCGTTCACATCTGTCATCTTCTTGAGATTGGGTAGCCTCTAGAGGTTGTGAATCAGGGCACAAGATGTCATGTTCCTCTGCAAGCGTGCTTGGAGAGAGGGTCAAATGAAGGATTGGTGATGAGACGAGCTCCTCACTATATCCCAGCGTGGGATCACTTCTTTGACCAGACCGTGTATGGTGGGAGGAAGGATGATCAGAGTGAGGATTATGTTGACCAGACTCTTGGCTACTGAGAGTGGACTTGGTGGAAGACAGGGTGGTGCTTAACCGACTGGAAGCAGTATCAGCTGTCATCCAACCGACCACCTGTTCGCAGTGGTCGGACCTCGAGAGTGATGTCCTGCGACGCCCTGTAAAATTACACATGAAGCTAGGTATGGTGGATGTCTTTCTTTCTTGTGCTCTGGCACCAGGCACAGTTTCTCCGCGTCCTGACCCGCGCCCTGAACTTTCAGGATCACGTCCACTTCCCCGTCCCTTTTTACCCGCCTTCTTCATCTTACACAGAATATGTGACTTTAATATTTGAGTTTGAAAACTTAACAGTATTTCTTATTATTCTGCAACTCTGCAGAGTACACAGAATAGGCTGCTAAACTGCGGTGAAACACACTGAATGGAATATGTGAGTTTAATATTTGAGTTTGAAAACTTAACAGTATTTCTTATTATTCTGCAACTGTACAGAGTACACAGAATAGGCTGTTAAACTGCGGTGAAACACACTGAATGGAATATGTGAGTTTAATATTTGAGTTTGAAAACTTAACAGTATTTCTTATTATTCTGCAACTGTACAGAGTACACAGAATAGGCTGTTAAACGGCGGTGAAACACACTGAATGGAATATGTGACTTTAATATTTGAGTTTGAAAACTTAACAGTATTTCTTATTATTCTGCAACTGTACAGAGTACACAGAATAGGCTGTTAAACGGCGGTGAAACACACTGAATGGAATATGTGAGTTTAATATTTGAGTTTGAAAACTTAACAGTATTTCTTATTATTCTGCAACTGTACAGAGTACACAGAATAGGCTGCTAAACTGCGGTGAAACACACTGAATGGAATATGTGACTTTAATATTTGAGTTTGAAAACTTAACAGTATTTCTTATTATTCTGCAACTCTGCAGAGTACACAGAATAGGCTGCTAAACTGCGGTGAAACACACTGAATGGAATATGTGAGTTTAATATTTGAGTTTGAAAACTTAACAGTATTTCTTATTATTCTGCAACTGTACAGAGTACACAGAATAGGCTGTTAAACGGCGGTGAAACACACTGAATGGAATATGTGACTTTAATATTTGAGTTTGAAAACTTAACAGTATTTCTTATTATTCTGCAACTGTACAGAGTACACAGAATAGGCTGTTAAACGGCGGTGAAACACACTGAATGGAATATGTGACTTTAATATTTGAGTTTGAAAACTTAACAGTATTTCTTATTATTCTGCAACTGTACAGAGTACACAGAATAGGCTGTTAAACGGCGGTGAAACACACTGAATGGAATATGTGACTTTAATATTTGAGTTTGAAAACTTAACAGTATTTCTTATTATTCTGCAACTGTACAGAGTACACAGAATAGGCTGTTAAACGGCGGTGAAACACACTGAATGGAATATGTGAGTTTAATATTTGAGTTTGAAAACTTAACAGTATTTCTTATTATTCTGCAACTGTACAGAGTACACAGAATAGGCTGCTAAACTGCGGTGAAACACACTGAATGGAATATGTGACTTTAATATTTGAGTTTGAAAACTTAACAGTATTTCTTATTATTCTGCAACTCTGCAGAGTACACAGAATAGGCTGCTAAACTGCGGTGAAACACACTGAATGGAATATGTGAGTTTAATATTTGAGTTTGAAAACTTAACAGTATTTCTTATTATTCTGCAACTGTACAGAGTACACAGAATAGGCTGTTAAACGGCGGTGAAACACACTGAATGGAATATGTGACTTTAATATTTGAGTTTGAAAACTTAACAGTATTTCTTATTATTCTGCAACTGTACAGAGTACACAGAATAGGCTGTTAAACGGCGGTGAAACACACTGAATGGAATATGTGACTTTAATATTTGAGTTTGAAAACTTAACAGTATTTCTTATTATTCTGCAACTGTACAGAGTACACAGAATAGGCTGTTAAACGGCGGTGAAACACACTGAATGGAATATGTGACTTTAATATTTGAGTTTGAAAACTTAACAGTATTTCTTATTATTCTGCAACTGTACAGAGTACACAGAATAGGCTGTTAAACGGCGGTGAAACACACTGAATGGAATATGTGACTTTAATATTTGAGTTTGAAAACTTAACAGTATTTCTTATTATTCTGCAACTGTACAGAGTACACAGAATAGGCTGTTAAACGGCGGTGAAACACACTGAATGGAATATGTGACTTTAATATTTGAGTTTGAAAACTTAACAGTATTTCTTATTATTCTGCAACTGTACAGAGTACACAGAATAGGCTGTTAAACGGCGGTGAAACACACTGAATGGAATATGTGACTTTAATATTTGAGTTTGAAAACTTAACAGTATTTCTTATTATTCTGCAACTGTACAGAGTACACAGAATAGGCTGTTAAACGGCGGTGAAACACACTGAATGGAATATGTGACTTTAATATTTGAGTTTGAAAACTTAACAGTATTTCTTATTATTCTGCAACTGTACAGAGTACACAGAATAGGCTGTTAAACGGCGGTGAAACACACTGAATGGAATATGTGACTTTAATATTTGAGTTTGAAAACTTAACAGTATTTCTTATTATTCTGCAACTGTACAGAGTACACAGAATAGGCTGCTAAACTGCGGTGAAACACACTGAATGGAATATGTGACTTTAATATTTGAGTTTGAAAACTTAACAGTATTTCTTATTATTCTGCAACTGTACAGAGTACACAGAATAGGCTGTTAAACGGCGGTGAAACACACTGAATGGAATATGTGACTTTAATATTTGAGTTTGAAAACTTAACAGTATTTCTTATTATTCTGCAACTGTACAGAGTACACAGAATAGGCTGCTAAACTGCGGTGAAACACACTGAATGGAATATGTGACTTTAATATTTGAGTTTGAAAACTTAACAGTATTTCTTATTATTCTGCAACTCTGCACAGTACACAGAATAGGCTGCTAAACGGCGGTGAAACACACTGAATGGAATATGTGACTTTGATATTTTAGTTTGAAGACTTAACAGTATTTCTTCCTATTCTGCAACTCTGCACAGTACACAGAATAGGCTGCTAAACTGCGGCGAAGCACACTGAATGGAATATGTGACTTTGATATTTTAGTTTGAAGACTTAACAGTATTTCTTCCTATTCTGCAACTCTGCACAGTACACAGAATAGGCTGCTAAACTGCGGCGAAGCACACTGAATGGAATATGTGACTTTGATATTTTAGTTTGAAGACTTAACAGTATTTCTTCCTATTCTGCAACTCTGCACAGTACACAGAATGTGCTGCTAAACTGCGGCGAAGCACACTGAATGGAATATGTGACTTTGATATTTTAGTTTGAAGACTTAACAGTATTTCTTCCTATTCTGCAACTCTGCACAGTACTCAGAATGTGCTGCTAAACTGCGGCGACGCACACTGAATGGAATACGTGACTTTGATATTTTAGTTTGAAGACTTAACAGAATGTGCTCTAATCTGCAACTTTGCACACTAAACAGAATGTGCTCTAATCTGCAACTTTGCACACTAAACAGAATGTGCTCTAATCTGCAACTTTGCACACTAAACAGAATGTGCTCTAATCTGCAACTGTGCACACTAAACAGAATGTGCTCTAATCTGCAACTTTTCACACTAAACAGAATATTTTTTTTTTTTTTTTTTTTTGTTTTTTTCCCCCCACACACAATATAACCTGCTGCCCCCACACACAGTAGTCCTAAAAAGGACTTTTGGTTCTTTTTTGTCACAATTTTTGTTTTTTCCTCCCTACACTGCCTTTCCCTTCCTATCCTCAGCTCTCCCTGGCTCAGACTGAGCCGAACTCGATGGTCAGGTGCTATACAGCACCTGACCACGGGTTCTGGCCAGCCAATCAGTGTAATGCCAGCAGCCAACATGGCTGCTGGCATTACACCGATGTCAGAGCCTCCCTGCACGTTTATTGGCTGCGCAGCAGCCGCAAAACGTGCGGGGAGGAGACCCGAACATGGCGGGCGAGCACATGCGGTACTCGTACGAGTACCGCCATGTGCCGAGCAGAGCGATGCTCGAGCCGATCCGAGCATCGGCCGAGCATGCTCGCTCAACACTAGTGCCCAGGTAGATTGCAGAGAGGGACAATCTTCAATTAAGATAAGGGAAAAACCTGAAAAACTTGTCAAGGGGGGCAGGGCTTTCATTGTTCTCATAGGAAGAAGATTGTCCCCTGCTGTAATCTGTCGGGTCTATGGACTGGATTCCACATCTGAGAAGAGATGGCTTACACTAGGTAAAAGGGGCGGGAGGGGAAACTTTGCTTGTGAATATCTCTCAAACCATAAAGGTTTGAGAGATAAGACTTATATCGTTCTTCATGCTTTTTTAATGCCTACAAAATAAAAGAAAGATAAAACAAAGTATTACTGTCCCTTTAAGTCTATAGAATGTATGGGTTAACCCCCAAAGTATAAAAGGGGTGTACAATCCATCACTTACAATGAGCTGCACAGCTCCCCGGCACCCAAAATATGTTTATTTTGTGGGAAATTTGTCATGGTTTGAGCTATAGTGAGTTACTGCCAGTAGAATTTAAATGTTAAAATAATGTGCGTGTGTTTTAAAGTCATGTATAATGTATTCACATTTCATTCTTTTTATGCCTGAAGACAAGACCAAGTTGTCTTGAAAGCTTGCATCCTAGAGCCACTCAGCCAATAAAGCAATCACTTTTAGTCTTCTAGTCCCCGACACTGAAAATAATTACATGAATTCCTGGGAAACTCATTACAAGTTTGTGTAATTAAATTATGACCATTCATATACATAAAAGTTTCCATACCTTAATAGAATTTAATGTATGTATGACATTGCATGTGTCGCAAAACATATCAGGAAGCAAGCACAAGCAAAACATTTTCCTCAAGCATGCCGAAAAAAAGGACCGTGGTTACACACTTAAAAGTTGGCTGCTGTAAAATGGAAAGGCTTTAAGCACTAACATGGGCAGAGGGGCTGAAAGCAATAAAAGCCAATTCACATGTAATTGTTTAAAAAAAAAAAAGTTGGCTGCTGAATGCTTTTGTTCTGTGTACCATGTGATTTTAAAATGGAATATCCTATACCATAAAGTATAAGAATGCATCTCTCCCTGTGAGCGTAGCACGAAGCACTAACTCACAGACAGAGACCACGTGACTTGCTCCCCCCCACCGCACCGTCTACAGTAACTATGGACGCATTTTTGACAGGAACTCGCGCTTGCGGGTGCCTGTCAGTTATACCTTCCTGGCGTCCACGTACAAGGTGACAAGGCTGGCAGAGCTCAGAGGGCTGGCAGCTGGTGTTTCTCACACTCTGCCCTCGCGACCGGCTGCCTCTCAGTTATGCGCGTCCACATGCACGGTGGGAGCCCTCTGAGCATGTGGACGTGCATAACTCTTTCTCACACTCTGCCCAACTCTTTCTCACACTCTGCCCTCGCGACCGGCTGCCTGTCAGTTATGCGCGTCCACATGCATGGTGGGAGCCCTCTGAGCATGTGGACGCGCATAACTGTTTCTCACACTCTGCCCTCGCGGCCGGCTGCCTGTCAGTTATGCGCGTCCACATGCACGGTGGGAGCCCTCTGAGCATGTGGACGTGCATAACTCTTTCTCACACTCTGCCCAACTCTTTCTCACACTCTGCCCTCGCGACCGGCTGCCTGTCAGTTATGCGCGTCCACATGCACGGTGGGAGCCCTCTGAGCATGTGAGGGCACATAACTGACAGCCAGCCAGTTGCGCCCTGTATGTTGCGAGGGCAGAGTGTGAGAGACATCACAGACAACACAATAACAGTTAAAACAGGTTCATTAATAAAAAAAAAAATATATGAGTGCCAAAAACTGAGTTTACATCTTCAGCTCAGCTTGACACAAAAAGCTCTTTCTTTATGTCCCAATAGTGCAACTAACATTTGCGCCTCAGGTGTCCAGTGGGGGCCTCTCCGTTGCACTGGCTGAACAAATAGGATATATGTGTCACACTGTCTGTAGATACTGAAACATGAAAATGTTTTTTTAACCACATATCCCTGACATTAAGCCCGGACTTTTCTGGTCAGTCATCAAAGCATGATGTAATACAATGTAGCACTATCACTGCAGTACTGTATTCTGTATACTGTAATACACTCTGCAAACAGAAACAGGGAGCTCAAAAGTGTAAAAATTATATGTGAAGATTTTAAAAGTATAGGCAATTTGATTTTACGTATTAAATTAAAATAAAGGGTTTCTATCCCTTCACGTTATTGACAATAATATTTAACCTTCAGGTTACTGATCCCCTCCAGTATCCCCACATACCATCCACCCCTATTAACCATTCTCACAGGGAGAGAGAAGAAACACCAGCAAGGGGAGAGTGTAAGAGAGAAGAAACACCAGCAATGGGAGAGTGTAAGAGAGAAGAGAAACACCAGCAAGGGGAGAGTGTAAGAGAGAAGAGAAACACCAGCAAGGGGCAAGTGTAAGACAGAGGAGAAACACCAGCAAGGGGAGAGTGTAAGACAGAGGAGAAACACCAGGAAAGGAAGAGTGTAAGAGAGAAGAGAAATGCCAGCAAGGGGAGAGTGTAAGAGAGAGGAGAAACACCAGCAAGGGGAGAGTGTAAGAGAGGAGAGATACACCAGCAAGGGGAGAGTGTAAGAGAGAGGAGAAACACCAGCAAGGGGAGAGTGTAAGAGAGGAGAAACACCAGGAAAGGAAGAGTGTAAGAGAGAGGAGAAACATCAGCAAGGGGAGAGTGTAAGAGAGAAGAGAAACACCAGCAAGGGGAGAGTGTAAGACAGAGGAGAAACACCAGCAAGGGGAGAGTGTAAGAGAGAGGAGAAACACCAGCAAGGGGAGAGTGTAAGAGAGAAGAGAAACACCAGCAAGGGGAGAGTGTAAGACAGAGGAGAAACACCAGGAAAGGAAGAGTGTAAGAGAGAGGAGAAACACCAGCAAGGGGAGAGTGTAAGAGAGAAGAGAAACACCAGCAAGGGGAGAGTGTAAGAGAGAGGAGAAACACCAGCAAGGGGAGAGTGTAAGAGAGGAGAAACACCAGGAAAGGAAGAGTGTAAGAGAGAAGAGAAACACCAGCAAGGGGAGAGTGTAAGAGAGAAGAGAAACACCAGCAAGGGGACAGTGTGAGAGACAGCTGGAGAAAGGAGAAACATCAGTAAAGGTCTTTTATCACTCACTTTGGCCCGTGTACACAGACTATTACAAATATGTCTGATGATGAAATTATAACCGTTCTGGGGGAAATTAATGCAGGTAGTCAAAGAAAAAGAAAAGCGAGAACACTAACTGCGGTGGAGGAAGTTGATAGAAAGAGACATCGGGCTGAGGAACAGCATCGTCGTCGAGCAAACATGAATGAGGAACAGAGGGCCCATGTCAGGGAAAGGCAAAGAACTCGCAGAGCAAACATGAATGAGGAACAGAGGGCCCGTGTAAGGGAAAGGCAAAGAACTCGCAGAGCAAATATGAATGAGGAACAGAGGGCCCGTGTAAGGGAAAGGCAAAGAACTCGCAGAGCCAATATGAATGACGACAAAAGAGCCCTTATGAGGGAAACTAATGCACTATGTCAAAAACAGAGAGTTACAAATATGTCTGATGACAAAAGGGCCCTTTTGAGGGAAAGTAATGCAAGTAGTTATAGAAAAAGAATAGCACACATGAACGATCATGACAGGGAGATCTACACTCAAACTAGGACACAAAATCGCAGAACTTGCAGGGCAAATATGTCTCAACACTTAAAAGACGCCAATAGGTTAAGACACAATGAACTTGAAAAAAAAAGAACTGCAGTAGTCAGACAAATACGCATTAATGCAAAATTGCAACTTGCAGTTTCTGAACATTTAGACGAATCACAAATTCCACAATTTTGTTGTGGAGAACTGAATATAATATGCAATTTTTGCCAAGCTAAGCATTTTGCAGGAGAACAACCGACTGACAAATTGTTTAGCCAGTGCTGCTGTAAAGGTAAAGTTAAGCTTCAACCAATCCGGGTCTCAAAACTAATAGAAAAATTGATGACACATGAACATGAGCTTTCCAGGAATTTTCATGCAAACATCCGCTCTCTAAATAGTTCTTTGGCATTTGCATCTATGGGAGCCAAAGTTAAACCACCTCCAGGTTATGGACCCTACTGTTTCAGAATAAATGGTCAAATATACCATCGTTCAGGGGCACTTCACCCAATAAATGGAGACAAAAGAAAATTTGCCCAATTATACATTTTGGACCCTGATGAGGCCACTAATCAACGAATGATGATGTCTGAAAATGCTCAGTGCAGTGTTGATCTCATGCAAGAATTGAGCACATTCATGGCTGAAAATAATCCTTTTGCGGAAGCATGCAAAATGCTATATGAAGTAGAACAAGAGTGCATTGCTGAAGCAAGGCTCAATGGAACTGAACCTGCCACCATTTCAATGGCAATTGTTCAAAAATGTAATTCAGATCAAAGACGCTACAATGCACCCAGAATTAACGAGGTTGCGGTTGTTTTCCAAAATACCGAGGGTGAACCTCCTCTTGAGAGAGATTTATTGATTCATTGCAGGATCAACGAAAATTATCCAAATCCAAAACGAACGGAAAGGATCAGTGTGTTGGATCCGAATTTGGAACCAATGGTGTATCCATTGCTCTTTCCATATGGAGATCAAAGCTGGGGGATAGATATCCCTTTATACAAACCTCTATCTTTGATGAATTTAAATGTACCTCAGTCGGCTAATCCCAGAACAAGGGTATCTCAGATGCAATATTACGGATACAGGTTTTCAATCCGTGATGAATTTAATCCATTTATCTCAGCTGGAAAACTGACCCAGCAATACTTTGTTGATGCCTATGTGAAAACAGAGGCAAACAGATTAAACTATATAAGACAAAACCAATCACAAATACGGGTTGAAAAATACACGGGTCTTATGGATTATTTGCATAATGAAGCTGATGTACATAATTTATTGCCTGGAAGAGCTATCATTTTGCCATCTTCATTTGAAGGAAGCCCAAGAAATATGACACAGAGATACCAAGATGCAATGGCTAATGTCAGAGTAAATGGTAAGCCAACTTACTTTATAACAATGACTTGCAATCCAAAATGGCCAGAAATAACTGACAACTTGCTGGAAGGCCAATCACCTGAATCTCGCCCTGATTTAGTTGCACGAGTTTTTAAACTCAAACTCCAGGAGCCATTGGATGATGTTTGTAAAAAGCATGTCCTTGGAACTCCAAAAGCCAAAATACATGTAATTGAATTCCAGAAGAGAGGACTACCTCATGCCCATATGTTGGTGATAATGAAGGCAGATGACGTGCCAAAGGATGGGCCTGACATTGATAAAGTTATATCCGCGGAAATTCCGGATATTAATAACTATCCTCGGTTACATGCTATCGTAACCAAGCATATGGTGCATGGTCCATGTGGTGTCCACAACCCTAATTCTCCATGTATGGTGGAAGGGAAGTGTTCCAAAAAGTTTCCAAAAACATTCCAAGAACAAACTTTGGCTGAATGTGATGGGTATCCAAAATACCGCAGAAGCAATAATGGACGTACAGCTACCATTAATGGTAAAACAATTGACAACTCTTGGATTGTTCCATACAATCCATATTTCACTCTGAAGTACAACTGCCACATTAATGTGGAGAGCTGTGCTTCTATAAAGAGTGTTAAATATCTCTTTAAATATGTGTACAAGGGACATGACTGCGCCGATGTTGACATTTCAGAACATAGAACTTTGCATCATGACGAGATCAAAGACCATATGGATTCTCGATATGTCAGTGCTCCAGAAGCTGCGTGGCGACTGTTTGGCTTTAAGATGTGTGAACAGTCACATACAATTGTCAGACTTCCTGTTCATCTGGAAGATGAACAAATGGTTACCTTTACAGAAGATAACGTTCAAGCTGCTGTTCAAAGGGCACAAAGCAAAGATACTATGCTGACTGCATGGTTCAAATTAAATAGAACAGATGAAACTGCCAGGCAACATCTGTATGCGGACATTCCATTGCACTTTGTATTTAACAAACAAGCCAGAATTTGGAAACCTCGACAAAGACAAGCTGAAACAACAATTGGTCGAATGTATTCCGTACATCTCAAGGCAGATCCAGAACGGTACTGCCTTCGATTATTGCTGCTCCATACACGTGGAGCTACTTCTTTTGAAGACTTAAGAACTGTTGGTGGTCAAATATATTCAACCTTTAAAGAAGCTGCTCAACAGCAAGGTATTTTTAACAATGACGCCACTTGGGACTTGGCACTCTCTGAGGCTGTTGGTTTTCAAATGCCAAGGCAGTTGCGGGATTTATTTGCGTACATTTCTCTTGAAGCACTCCCAACTTACACCCTTCAGCTGTTTGAAAAGTACAAAGCTGATATGTACGAAGATTTCAGCAGGCATGATGGTCATGTTGACAACTGTCAGCATTGTGAAAATCTTGCACTTAGAGAAATTGAAGAAACTCTAAAGCAGAATGGCAAAACATGTGAAACAGTTGGCCTACCATCGCCACCAGCTAACATGGCGGGAAATGCTCAACAATACTTTGATAATCGTGCCGAGAAACAGAAAGCTCAAGCCATGAGAGCCACCTTAAATACTGAACAAAAAAATGTTTTTGACACGGTAATGAATGCTGTTGAAAATGAAACTCTACCCAACAGATGCTTTTTCATGGATGGGGTTGGTGGAAGTGGAAAAACCCACGTATACAAAACACTTCTTTCCACATTACGTGGTGAAGGTAAGACTGTATTACCTGTAGCATCCACAGGCATAGCAGCAAATTTATTGGATGGTGGTAGAACTTACCATTCCCAGTTTGCCTTACCTGTCCCCATAGATGAGACAACAACTTCTCGAATGAAGATGCTATCCGCAGAAGCCACTTTAATTCGGCAAGCAGAATTATTAATCTGGGATGAATCAACAATGGCTCCCAGTGTTGCATTAACAGCAGTTGACAGATTGCTTAAAGAAATAATGCAAAACCAAAAACCATTTGGTGGAAAGGTCTTGCTATTAGGAGGGGACTTCCGACAAACCCTTCCTGTTGTTCCTCATGGCAGTCGATCAGCAATAGTTGAGGCAAGTCTAAAATTTAACCATTTCTGGGACAAATTTAAAGTTTTACACCTTAAAAGTAATGTCAGGTCCATTGACCACCTATTCACTGAATGGCTGATAAAACTTGGCAATGGTGAATTAACAAATGACCACGGTCTTCCTGAAGATATAATTGAAATTCCTGCTGAGCTTATTTGCAAGGAATCAATTGTCACTGAAATCTTTGGTGATAAGTAGTGATGATCGAGCACCCCAATGCTCGGGTGTTCGGGTGCTCTGACCGAGCGCCCCCGGAGGCTCGAGTGCTCGGCCGAGCACCCGAGCCCCATTGAAGTCAATGGGAGGACTCGAGCATTACACCAGGCACCCCCTGCTCTGATGAGGGGAGGGTGCCTGGTCCATAGGAAAAGGGCAGAAAATGATGGAAACACCACAGAAATGGTTCAGGGACAGCATAGGGAGGATGTCTTGATGCATCTTGGACTCCAACGTCGCTGCTGGGAACGATGTTTCGCCCGTAGTACGCCATTTTTACAGACTGACCGTAAAACACACAAAAAGGAAGATAAAAACGACTTTAGGCGAAAAATTGTTACCAAACAGTATTTCCTGTATATTTACTTGTATATCATCTGCAAATTCTGCAAAAAATGTCATCGATTTTTCGGAACTGGGGCCATGATTAAGAGGGAAACGTGCGCAGAGGCAAATTCTGCAAAAAATGTCCTCGATTTTTCGGAACTGGGGCCATGATTAAGAGGGAAACGTGCGCAGAGGCAAATTCTGCAAAAAATGTCCTCGATTTTTCTGAACTGGGGCCATGATTAAGAGGGAAACGTGCGCAGAGGCAAATTCTCCCAAAAATGTCCTCGATTTTTCTGAACTGGGGCCATGATTAAGAGGGAAACGTGCGCTGAGCCGACCATCTAAAACATTATGGGTGAGGGTCTGCTGCGGAGCTGACCATCCTAAACATTATATGCGAAGGCCCGCTAGTGAGCTGACGCTATAAAACATTATATGAGAGGGCCCGCTAGAGAGCTGACCCAATAAAACATTATATGAGAAGGCCCGCTGGTGAGCTGACCTATACAAAAATTGTCAAACAACGCCCGCTGGTGAGCTGGCCCTATATAAAAATTATATCACAGGGCCCGCTGGTGAGCTGGCCCTATATAAAAATTATATCCCAGGGTATATGGAAGAGAGTCAACCATATACCCATTTTTTGGGTGGAAGGGGTGAATGGGAATACAGAGTATTCCCATCATTGTAAATAACACATATAAAGTGACTTCATGTTCACCCGGGGCTTTCCTCCAGTGGAGTGGAGAAGTCAGGGGAAATCCAGGCCTTGTTCATTTTTATAAGTGTCAACCTATCAGCATTTTCGGTGGAAAGGCGGATACGCTTATCTGTTATGATGCCACCAGCAGCACTAAATACCCGCTCAGACAGAACGCTGGCGGCAGGGCAGGCCAGCACCTCCAAGGCGTAGAGTGCCAGTTCATACCACGTGTCCAGCTTGGACACCCAGTAGTTGTAAGGCACAGAGGGATCATTGAGGACGCTGACACGGTCTGCTACGTACTCCTTCACCATCTTCCAAAACTTTTCCCTCCTTGTGACACTAGGCTGCGCATCAGGGTGAGGGTGCTGGCGGGGTGTCATGAAGGTGTCCCACGCCTTGGAGAGTGTTGCCCTGCCTTTGTCGGAACTGCTGTGTGCTCCCCTTTTCTCCCCTTCTCGGTTGGCCAAGGTAGCACGTACTCTGCCGCCAGCGTTGTCAGATGGAAAATTTTGGAGCAATTTTTCGACAAGAACCTTCTGGTATTGCACCATTTTGCTTGTCCTCTCCACCGGAGGAATGAGAGATGAGAAATTCTCTTTGTAGCGGGGGTCCAGAAGGGTGAACACCCAGTAATCCATGTTGTCTAAAATGCGTATAACGCGTGGGTCACGGGAAAGGCAGCCTAACATAAAGTCAGCCATGTGTGCCAGAGTACCAACAGGCAAGATTTCGCTGTCCTCACCAGGAGGATGACTCTCAATCTCCTCATCCTCTTCCTCCTCTTCTGCCCACCCACGCTGAAGAGATGGAACTAAAGTTCCATGGCTACCCTCTGTAGCGGAGGCAACCGTGTCTTCCTCCTCCTCCTCCTCCTCCTCCTCCTCCAATTGTCGCTGAGAAGACGAAGTGAGGGTGCTCTGGCTATCACCTTGTGTAAGCTCTTCCTCCCGCATTTCCACCTCTTCCACATGCAAAGCGTCGGTTTTAATTGTGAGCAGCGAGCGTTTCAGTAGACACAGAAGTGGGATGGTTACACTGATAATAGCATTATCGCAGCTCACCATCTGTGTCGATTCCTCAAAATTGCGTAAAACCTCACAGAGGTCTGACATCCATTCCCACTCCTCACTTCTGATTACAGGAAGTTGAACGGAGAGGCGACGACCGTGTAACAGCTGGTACTCCACTACTGCCCTCTGCTGCTCACAAAGCCGGGCCAACATGTGGAAGGTGGAGTTCCAGCGCGTGCTCACGTCACACAGCAGCCGGTGAGCTGGCAATTGTAAGCGCTGCTGCAGCTTCAACAGGCCGGCTGAAGCTGTTGATGACTTACGGAAATGTGCACACACGCGGCGCACCTTGGTCAAGAGATCATGCACATTGGGGTAGGTTTTTAGAAATCGCTTAACCACTAAATTAAATACATGCGTTAGGCATGGTACGTGTGTGAGCTTGCCGAGCTCCAAAGCCGAAACCAAGTTACGCCCATTATCACACACAACCATGCCTGGTTGCAGGTTGAGTGGCAAGAGCCATTGCTCGGTCTCGTGACTAATCCCCTGCAACAGCTCTGAGGCCGTGTGCTGTTTGTCCCCAAGGCAGATCAGCTTCAGCACGGCCTGTTGACGCTTCCCCACTGCAGTGCTACACTGCTTCCAGCTACCGGCTGATGGGTGAGTGGCGCTGCGCGCAGAGAAACGGAGGAGGAGGAGCCAATAACGTAGGTGCTGGCGGAAACCCTGATGGAGGTAGGGCCCGCAATCCTCGGCGTGGGTAGCACCTGTGCCATCCCAGGGTCCGAGTCACTCCCAGCCTCCACGACATTCACCCAGTGTGCCGTCAGGGAAATGTAGCGTCCCTGGCCACAAGCACTTGTCCATGTGTCAGTCGTTAAGTGGACCTTCCCAGTAACTGCGTTGGTCAGGGCACGGGTGATGTTACGGGACACATGGTGGTGTAAGGCGGGGACGGCACACCGGGAAAAGTAGTGGCGGCTGGGGACTGCGTACCGAGGGACAGCTGCTGCCATCAGGCTGCGGAAGGACTCAGTCTCTACAAGCCTAAATGGCAGCATTTCGATGGCCAGTAATTTGGAAAGGTGTGAGGTTAGTGCTATGGCCTGTGGGTGGGTGGCTGGGTATTTTCGCTTGCGCTCAAATGCCTGGGGTAACGACATTTGGACGCTGCGCTGGGACAGGGAAGTGGATGTGGTCGCTGATGGTGCTTCAGATGGTACAGGTGCAGGGCGGGAGGTATGCAGGCCTGCGCCTTCGACAGGCGATTGTCCGGCACCGAAAACAGGGGAAGAGGAGGCAGTGGTGTGGCCTGCAGACACAGATTGGCGATCCGGGCGTTCCTCCCACTTATTACGGTGCTTGGATGCCATGTGTCGGATCATGCTGGTGGTGGTGAGGTTTCTAGTGTTCATGCCTCGGCTCATTCTGGTGTGGCACAGGTTGCAAACTACAATTCTTTTGTCGTCCGCACTTTCCTTAAAAAAACGCCATACCGCGGAACACCTACACCTTGGCAAGGGAGATTTACGCAAGGGGGTGCTCCGTGGAACATTTGCGGGCCGGTTTGGTGCCACACCACTGCCTCTTCCAGCCTGTTGCGGTGCTGCAGATGGCTCACCCTCAGGACTGCTGTCATCGCTCGGCTCTCCACCTTCCCAGGTGGGGTCAGTCACCTCATCGTCCACCAAGTCCTCCTCCACTTCCTCACTCTGATCATCCTCCTCATTTCTTGATCCCACCACATACTCAGTCATTGACAACTGTATAGCATCCTCCTCATCAAGGTCTTGAGACAGTAAAAGTGGTTGATTTGATGGCAACTGTGTCTCATCATCATCATCATCCACTTCCTTTGACCTTAAATGCCGTTCCCCTCTGTCATCTTCTTGTGATTGGGTACCCTCTAGAGGTTGTGAATCAGGGCACAAGATTTCATGTTCCTCTGCAAGCGTGCTTGGAGAGAGGTTCAAATTAAGGATTGGTGATGAGACGAGCTCCTCACTATATCCCAGTGTGGGATCACTTCTTTGACCAGACCCTCTATGGTGGGAGGAAGGATGATCAGGGTGAGGATTATGTTGACCAGACTCTTGGCTACTGAGAGTGGACTTGGTGGAAGACAGGGTGGTGCTTAACCGACTGGAAGCAGTATCACCTGAAATCCAGCCGACCACCTGTTCGCAGTGGTCTGACCTCGAGAGTGATGTCCTGCGACGCCCTGTAAACTGAGACATGAAGCTAGGTATGGTGGATGTCTTTCTTTCTTGTGCTCTGGCACCAGGCACAGTTTCTCCGCGTCCTGACCCGCGCCCTGAACTATCAGGATCACGTCCACTTCCCCGTCCCTTTTTACCCGCCTTCTTCATATTACACGGAATATGTGCTGCAAATCTGCAACTTTGCACACTAAACAGAATGTGCTGCTTATCTGCGGCTAGGCACAGTGAACAGAATATGTGACTTTTATTTTTAACACTTTGCACACTAAACAGAATGTGCTGATAATCTGCAACTTTGCACACTAAACAGAATATGCTGCTTATCTGCGGCTAGGCACAGTGAATGGAATATGTGACTTTTAGTTTTTACACTTTGCACACTAAACAGAATGTTCTGCTAATCTGCAACTTTGCACACTAAACAGAATATGCTGCTTATCTGCGGCTAGGCACAGTGAATGGAATATGTGACTTTTAGTTTTTACACTTTGCACACTAAACAGAATGTTCTGCTAATCTGCAACTTTGCACACTAAACAGAATATGCTGCTTATCTGCGGCTAGGCACAGTGAATGGAATATGTGACTTTTAGTTTTTACACTTTGCACACTAAACAGAATGTTCTGCTAATCTGCAACTTTGCACACTAAACAGAATGTGCTGCTTATCTGCGGCTAGGATCAGTGAACTGAATAAGTGACTTTTAATTTTTACACTTTACACACTAAACTGAATGTGCTGATAATCTGCAACTTTGCACACTAAACAGAATATGCTGCTTATCTGCGGCTAGGCACAGTGAATGGAATATGTGACTTTTAGTTTTTACACTTTGCACACTAAACAGAATGTTCTGCTAATCTGCAACTTTGCACACTAAACAGAATGTGCTGCTTATCTGTGGCTAGGATCAGTGAACGGAATAAGTGACTTTTAATTTTTACACTTTACACACTAAACTGAATGTGCTGATAATCTGCAACTTTGCACACTAAACAGAATATGCTGCTTATCTGCGGCTAGGCACAGTGAATGGAATATGTGACTTTTAGTTTTTACACTTTGCACACTAAACAGAATGTTCTGCTAATCTGCAACTTTGCACACTAAACAGAATATGCTGCTTATCTGCGGCTAGGCACAGTGAATGGAATATGTGACTTTTAGTTTTTACACTTTGCACACTAAACAGAATGTTCTGCTAATCTGCAACTTTGCACACTAAACAGAATGTGCTGCTTATCTGCGGCTAGGATCAGTGAACGGAATAAGTGACTTTTAATTTTTACACTTTACACACTAAACTGAATGTGCTGATAATCTGCAACTTTGCACACTAAACAGAATATGCTGCTTATCTGCGGCTAGGATCAGTGAACGGAATAAGTGACTTTTATTTTTTACACTTTACACACTAAACTGAATGTGCTGATAATCTGCAACTTTGCACACTAAACAGAATGTGCTGCTTATCTGCGGCTAGGATCAGTGAACGGAATAAGTGACTTTTATTTTTTACACTTTGCACACTAAACAGAATGTGCTGATAATCTGCAACTTTGCACACTAAACAGAATATGCTGCTTATCTGCGGCTAGGCACAGTGAATGGAATATGTGACTTTTAGTTTTTACACTTTGCACACTAAACAGAATGTTCTGCTAATCTGCAACTTTGCACACTAAACAGAATATGCTGCTTATCTGCGGCTAGGCACAGTGAATGGAATATGTGACTTTTAGTTTTTACACTTTGCACACTAAACAGAATGTTCTGCTAATCTGCAACTTTGCACACTAAACAGAATGTGCTGCTTATCTGCGGCTAGGATCAGTGAACGGAATAAGTGACTTTTAATTTTTACACTTTACACACTAAACTGAATGTGCTGATAATCTGCAACTTTGCACACTAAACAGAATATGCTGCTTATCTGCGGCTAGGATCAGTGAACGGAATAAGTGACTTTTATTTTTTACACTTTACACACTAAACTGAATGTGCTGATAATCTGCAACTTTGCACACTAAACAGAATGTGCTGCTTATCTGCGGCTAGGATCAGTGAACGGAATAAGTGACTTTTATTTTTTACACTTTGCACACTAAACAGAATGTGCTGATAATCTGCAACTTTGCACACTAAAAAGAATGTGCTGCTAATCTGCAACTTTGCACACTGAACAGAATGTGCTGCTAATCTGCAACTTTGCACACTAAACAGAATGTGCTGCTAATCTGCAACTTTGCACACTAAAAAGAATGTGCTGCTAATCTCCAACTTTGCACACTAAACAGAATGTGCTACTAATCTGAAACTTTGCACACTAAACAGAATGTGCTGCTAATCTGCGGCTAGGCACAGTGAACGGAATATGTGACGTTTTTTTTTTAAACTCTGCCCCCCAAAACAAAATATATCTGCTGCCCCCACACACAGTAGTCCTAAAAAGGACTTTTGGGTCTTTTTTTTGTTCAAACTCGCTTTTCTTCTCCCTACACTGACTTTCCCTTCCTATCCTCATCTCTCCCTGGCTAAGACTGAGCCGAACTCGCTGGTCAGGTGCTATACAGCACCCGATCACGGGTTCTGGCCAGCCAATCAGTGTAATGCCAGCAGCCAACATGGCTGCTGGCATTACACTGATGTCAGAGCCTCCCCGAACGTTTATTGGCTGCGCAGCAGCCGCGAAACGTGCGGGGAGGAGACCCGAACATGGCGGGCGAGCACATGCGGTACTCGTACGAGTACCGCCATGTGCCGAGCAGAGCGATGCTCGAGCCGAACCGAGCTTCGGCCGAGCATGCTCGCTCATCACTAGTGATAAGCTCACTGCTGCAGACGTTGGAAGATTCTCCAAGATGGCAATATTATGTCCAAAAAATACTGATGTTGATAAAATCAATGAGAAAATTCTGGATCTCCTTGAAACAGACACTGTAACTTATTTGAGTTCAGACTCAGTCGATGATGAAAGTCCAGAGGATACACAAAATTATCCGGTGGAATTCTTAAATGAACAAACACCTTCTGGAATGCCCAATCATAAACTGAATTTGAAGGTGGGTTGCATTGTAATGCTTCTCAGAAACATCAATACTAAGCGCGGTTTATGTAATGGAACCCGCTTAATTGTGATTGAATTGAAACCAAATTTGGTTATTGCTGAAATCATTACGGGATCCCCTGAACATGATATAGTTTTCCTGCCGAGAATTGATTTGGCACCTACAAATATGGACTTGCCATTCACTCTGAGACGTAGACAATTCCCAATAAAATTGGCCTTTGCAATGACTATTAATAAGTCACAAGGTCAAACTTTAGAAAAGGTGGGAGTGTATCTTCCTGATCCTGTATTTAGTCATGGACAATTATATGTTGCCTTATCACGAACAAGACGATCTTGCGATGTAAAAATTAAAATAATAGATGGACGGCAACAAGGCAAACTCATTGAAGGGTCTGAAAGTGTATTCACAAAAAATATTGTATATAAAGAGATATTTTCCATTTAATGCAATGGGAATCGATAACATGTAAACCTGTATTTATTTAGAGAAAAAAAAAGACAATGCAAAAAAAAAAAAAAAAGGGGCAACAAGCAGAAGGGGGTCCACGTCCCTTGCCCTGGGAGGATATTTCTTTTATTTCTATCCTACAAACGCTTCTGCATGACCTACATCCCGTCGAATGATGGGCTTTAACCTAGTCCTTTAATATTTTATACCACGACAGCTGGAGAAGGATGACATTTACTTGCCGATATTTTATTTTCTTCATTGGCAATGCAACAAGAGAGAGTGGGAGGGAATGGGAAGAGTGTAGGAGAGAGTGAGAGAGAGTGGAAGAGAGTGGGAGAGAGTGGGGGAGAGAGGGAGAGAGAGAATAGAGAGTGGATGAATGGAAAACTCCTACCAACTGACTGGAGCAATTTTCTGAATCTGGCTTCTGCAAATGCATGAATGTCTATTTGATCATGCTTGATGAGGGTAGATAAAGAAGACTAAGGGCCGTATGTTCAAAGGGATAACGACAAAAAATTGCCGTATGAAAGACAAAAATAAGTCATTGAATGCATGAATTACATATTTTCTATAGAGTATACGACAAAAAACTAGTAATGTCCGCTGTGTGCGACACAACTCCAGAATTAACGGGCAAAGGGGCGTGGCTAAACTATTCTCCAATGTCGGATAGAGGAAAAGAAAATTTGTCATAACTAACGACAAAAAAATGTCTTTCAAAAGACAAAATTTGTACGTTAAGAAAAAAGTGGAGGGAATGTGTTCTGAATGTGAGAATTTTTGTCTTTAGTTAAGACATTTTTAAAGACAATTTTGTTGTTAAGACAATTTTTAAGACATTTTTGTCTTTAGTTAAGACATTTTTTTGTTGTTCCATATGACAATTTCAGTTAGGACAAACGACATATTTCCAATCACAACCAACACTCTCTGAAAATATTAATGATTCCAACGACACTGTACTTTGAAAAGTCTTTACAAATGACAAAAGCTATTTCTCTACTTCTTTGAACATATGGTCCTAAGTGACTGATTTGCAGATGTCTTCTGATGCAGCTGTGCTATAAGGTAGCAAAGTATTTTGCAACCCAACTAGCCAGGGAGGCTCTAGAAGCTGTTGAACATTTTGAGTGTACAAAAAAAAGAGTCTGTTTTTCTGACATCCTTGGTGTTCTTTAGGTAATAAAGATGTATCATACCAGGTCTAACGTTTTCCCTTTTAGATTAGAACAAAAGGAAGGGAGTACAATCGCCTGCTTTAATCTGTGACTACTTTAGGCCATAAAAAATTCCAAAGGATTACCTCATCCTGATTAAATATCAGTTATGGCAATTTGTCAATAGATAGTCTGAAGATATTATTCTCTTGACACCATGCCCTGAGGGTATGTCACACCCTGCAATAAATCCAAGATGTAGAAGCTTTCCTGCCTGAGTAAAATAGTTCTGGTCACAGGCCCTGATAATCGTCTCTGTAGTAACAACTTCCACTCAGTTTCTGTACCTCTGTCATGCCCAGAATCTTCTGCATATTCTTAAGAAAAGATTCTATTTTGTTCAGGTTAAATGAGCCTAAATCTTCAATAATTTCACAAACGTTTTCATTATTATTCACATTTTTTTGATTTCACACAATTTTTTCTATTTTGATTTTTACACAATAATTTAATTTTTCACATTATGATATTTATATATTCATATCTTTATTTCACAACACTTGGAATAATCAACATCATAATCATTATTTGTATAATATCACACTTTTTTGTCATAACATTTTTTCTCCTTTAATTTGAATTTATTATTTCTTTTTAATTTTATATTTGTATAATTTTTATTTCATATCACAATTTCTATCATATTTTTCATTATGTTTTATACATTTCATTTTTTTTATTATCTTTATAGTATTTCTTAATTATATATATATATATATATATATATATATATATTCACTTAAACACAATTTAATGACATGTACAAGGGATTGAATATCCTTTCTAATCTCAGGGGTTTATTTGTAATATTGTAGTAATGACCTTTTTGATGTTCTGGACATTGAAGATAACTAATTATAGGAGTTATTGGAGACACATGTCTATGAAGTATGTTTTGATTCTTACTGTTATTGTTTCTATGTAAGTGAATATCAAGGCACTAATTTTGCGGTTTTTGTACAATTATTAGTGAAATTGTGTTAAGTATTTATAATGGATGCACCTGGAGTGTAAAATATACATATTGAATAGAGTTTTATTTTATGATTTAATAAGTGACCTTATATTGTATATAAGGCTGGCAATTTCAGCATGGAATGCATCTAATTATATTTATTTTATTTAGAAAATGTTTTACCAGTAAGAATACATTGAGATTTTTCTCGTTTTCAAGTATGTCCTGGATAGTTTTCAGTAAAGGGTTACATATTTACACAAATTGAGAAACATTATATATACATACATACACATATAAATATAACTACATAATAAAATATTAAAATTATTTACAGTTACACACTGTTTTAAGATATAAAGAAGCATTTACTTCTAAGGATTTTAGACTGGGAGCAGATTAGATTATTTCAAGCAGATTGTTCCAGACCTTTGGCGCTCTGAAGGAGAAGGCAGATCGTCCTGCTTTTTTCTTGTATTGTGATATCCGCAGTGAGTTGTTACCAGTGGAGTGGAGGTTATAGTTAGTATGGAGAGCAAAAACAGCAGCTCCAGTTAATCTTCATAGTATTTGAGCCATAGAGAATGTTATTTCAATACTGTGTAAGCCCCCACTCCTCAGATGTGGAATCCAGTCCATAGACCAGACAGCTAACATCAAGGGTCAATCTTCTTACAGTGAGAACAATGAAAACCCTGCCCCCCTTGACAGGTTTTTCAGTTTTTTCCCTTATCTTAATTGAAGATTGTCCCTCTCTGCAGTCTAGCTGGACACACCCTGCTGCCCTAAGCAAAGCAGTGTTACATCAGTAAAAGGTGCGGGAGGGGCATACTTTATCATTCAATTACTCTTGAATTAGAACTCTGACAGTATTGAAATAACATTCTCCAAGGCCCAAATACTATGATGATTAATTAGAGATGATTTTATTATGAAACATTACTATGCCTTTAAACATCCCCCAGATGTCTTTAAGTGTAAAGGTTGCTCTAATTGTCAATACATTATAACAGGAAATCACTACAAACACCCTAAATGAGTAAATTTGTGCATATTAGAGACTTTATGAACTGTGAGAGCAAGTTTGTCATCTACATGATAGTTTGTCCTTGTGGACAATATTACATTGGAAAGACTATTACTATGCTCAAAGATTGCATGAATAATCACAGATCTGTAACAAAAAAGATTTTAGAGGTTACCTTGGACATTAAAGGGATAGTAATACTTCAGTATTACAAATCCCTATATTAAAGCCCTTGTAAAAAGAAACGTTTTGCCCCCAGTGTCATCTCTCAAACCTTTATGCAGAGCCGTCTGATGATCTCTGACCGGATTTCCCTGAGTCAGCTAAAATGCTGACTATGGGGAAGGGGGAGGGAGAGGGCAACTTTAGAAGCGTTCATCTCTCAAACCATAAAGGTTTGAGAGATGACACTGGGGGCAAAACGTTTCTTTTTACAAGGGCTTTAATATAGGGATTTGTAATACTGAAGTATTACAATCCCTTTAAGGATAAAACCAATCAGCCAGTGGTTAGACATTTTGAACTTGCCCAACATTCACTCAGTGAATTTCATTTCATGTCTATTATGCAGAAACAGAAACCCCCAAGGGGTGGGGACCGACATAAACTACTTCTACAGTGGGAAACCAGGCTCATATATGATTATGGGACTCTGGTGCCCCATGGCCTTAACCATGAATTTCAATTATCTTGTTTTCTCTGAAAGTTTTGTGTTAATTTAATTTTCATTTTATGCTTATTTTGTTATGTGTTAATTCTTTTTTAATTTTTTTTCTTTTTGCTTTCACTCTTTTTTTTCCATTTTTTTTTTCATTTTCCTGTATTTTTTTTTTTACCTAATTGGAGAAGTTGTGGACCCAGTGTTTCGGTGGATTGCCCTTAAGTTATTTATGGCATCCAATCATCAGATGCAGTAGGTCACTCACCTGACTTTTCCTTAATCTCTGTTTGAGTCACTGTGAACGTATGCTTCCTTTACAATATGTTCCCTGCATACATCATATATTTGGGATTTTTGTTTACCCTCCATACAGATATGGATGTCCTCTATATGTTGGACTTAGAGACATGGGCTATGTTGGATGCAACAATATGGGTCCTCTTTGTGGATGAATCTACAAGACGCATCACCTAACATCTGTACTATGGTTTACTTTTGAAATCTTGCACCTTTCATCGCACGTCTTAAAATGTAGCATTTGTTTGGTCGTGTCAATGCGAATGGCACATTCCGAATAGTGCAAGTTAAAGAGTCCCAAATTCAACATGCCTCCTTGTTCAGCATGTCACCTTCTATATGGCGCCTGCGTGTTACAGCTTACCTTGGTTTCAGCAACATCTACAGGCGCGAGGCTTCAAGCATGCAGCAGGCCTCTGTTTTATGTGCTTGCTTCCTGTAGTCTCCTCCTACCTACTTCCTTCTACCTACTTCTTGTGGAGGAGTTTAAAAGGCAGACTGAGTCCTGACTCAGTTGCCCTTGCATTGTTGTTCATAGCAGTTCTATTACCTTGGGCTCTGTGTATGACCTGGCTAGTCTTCCATCTAACCTGATGCTGACCTGTGGCTCTGTCTGACTATTCTTTTGCTTATCCCTATAGTGGACACCCAACCTGGTGCAGGCTTGTGGCTCTGGCTGATTACCTGAACTGTGTATGACCTGGCATGTCTAACTACCCCCTCTGGGCTGACTTTTGGCTCTGTCTGACTACTCTTACATTTGTTCCTTGTACCTAGCAGACATGCAACCTAGTGTGGACCTGGGGCTCTGGAAGACCAGCTCTGTGTAACGGTTTTATGTACACTTAGAGACGGAAGGTTTTGGTAATAACACAGTTTTATTAAATGACAAGGAATAAAAATAACCCTTGCGGGTCCAGCATATCAATGCAATTATAATACTGACACAGGACAGGTGACAGTGATGTCAATAACCCACATGGGTCCAGTATATGTGAAACAAGATACAATACTGACACAGGTCAGGTTACAGTTCGTATGATACAGTGAGACAATGGCAGAATGGTACTATTAGGCCAGGAATAGCTGATAGGCCCTAATAGCGGAAGGCCCACAGGACACTCTCTACTCAGAGAGTGACACAATAGCGACTGTAGCCACAAAGGAGCAAGCGAAGCCCTGGATATGTGACTGGCTACTGGAACAGTAGAGGTAGACTGCAACAGGAGGTGCAGTGTAACGCCAAACCGAGACTGCAATAGACTGTGACCCAAGTGCACAGCACCGCCCTTCAAGGGGTTAACGAATGCTCCAACCTGAGGACAACTGCCAGATCGTATAGACAGACTGAGGCACCCAAGAGTAACCCAACCTCATATTGAAGGCAGTAAACGGGCCAAGCTTACCGTGGTGCAACCGGAAATATCTCCACACCGGAGTGAGAGAGGACAAGGCACAATGGGGTGACCGGGTCACAGTATAGAACTGCCAGAGCAGTAACTAAGGCAACTGGTGGTCTGTACAAGACAGAGAGAGAGAGCACTGGAATACAGCCCCAAACCGGGCCGAGACACACAGCTCAGGAACGTCAGTCAATCCGGGTCGGAACACAGAGCAGGAACGTCAGCCAAGGCGGGTCCGTACACAAAGCAGGAACGTCAGCCAATCCGGGTTGGTACACAGAGCAGGAATGTCAGCCAAGCCGAGTCGGTACACAGAGCAGGAACGTAAACAGGCAGAGTAGTCAGGCAGTTCGGGTCATACACTAGAATAAAGGAACAAGCGCTAGCAATGGGAACACCATGAAAGGGCACTGCAGAGTGACAGGGCTGAGTATTTAAGGGCTGTCACTGGGAGGAGCAACATAACGTTAGCCAATAAAAAGGTATCAGGAAGTAGCACCTGTCAAAATGTCACCAGCAATAGCACGGGCACCGTGATACTCTGATACTAACTGCAAGCTAGTCAGCTATCTGTTTCCCATTCCCACTGCAGGCATGAGTCAGATATCGCTCCCTACTGACTGCAGGCTTGAGTCGGTATGCCCACTACGTCTGAACAAGATCCTGTGTTCCTGTTCCTGGCTCCAGCAGAGACTACCAGTGGCTTAGGCCTAGTCTCCAGCACATTGGTCAGGCTCGGCAGGCTACTATTGCTGATAGCGGAGCTCGCTGGCCTGTAGCCATCTGTTTGTTCCTGCTGTATATATTGTATATATATTTTGCTTACCTTTCGGTTGTCAATAAATTGCATTTAACTATACCGTACTGACTCTTGAACTTCTCTGGGAACCGTGACACTGCATCAAAATGTGGAACACATGTTGAAGTTAGGCGCACTAAAGGATGCATTAAGGATGCAATAAGGACGCATTGGGGAAGCAATAAGGGCCTCCCCAAATCTAGCATTCCAACCCCAAACACACCAACCCTAACTCTAGCTAAATACAGCTACAGCCAACCAAACCAACCACCCCATAGCCTAGAGCATTAAGGACGCAATAAGGGTGCAATAAGGATGCAAAAACCAACCCAAAACCCACAAAACCCAACCCAAAACCAACCAAAAATGCACAAAACCCAACCCAAAACCCACAAAAACCAACCCAAAACCAATGCGTCATTATTAAGCCCTCTCTGCATCACGACAGCATCCTCAATGCGTCATTATTGAGCCCTCTATGAGTCACTACAGCGTCCTCACTTTTTGTAATGTTCACTGTTAATGCATCCTTCTTGCACCCTTAAGCCCTGCGACATGTCAAATGCTACATTTTAAGACATGCGACATGTTAAATATGCAACTGTTTAAATTGAGACATGCTGAATATGACATTTGCATTGACGCGACCAAACAAATGCGACATTTTAAGACGCGCAATGCGAAGTGAGACATTTCAAATGGATACCCTGTACTATATATCTGATTTGGGGTATCAAGATTTGGCCCTTTCCTGTGGGGAGCCCCACCGAAAGTAGCGCCAAAAGACCCCTTACTGTATGGCCTTATTCATGTCTACATCATAGTGAACTATTGGAGATAGTCATGTTTGAAGAGACTGTCATTTTACATAGTTTTGAGGATTGGAATAGCCATTAATATATGCCACTGTCTACTTCATGACAAATGGACAATAAATTGATATTAGTACCTTACGTTGGTACTGCGAGGTGCGGTGGAACTTTGATGGAGGACTGAACTGTGGTTTCCTTATTATTGCAGGATGTCATGAATGTATTAAGGACATTTTGTCTATCTGAATTGCTACTCAATGTGATGGTGTGCAGTGTTTGATCATATGAATGAACTGAGCACTAGCGCTTACTGCCCAGCATATATTGATACGATTCCTGAATGAACTTCATAGTTCTAATCTTTGATACATGGATTCGATGCCTGATTGAATTCTACAGTTACATTTTCTGATACGTTGTGGCAAGATTTATACCACTGGACAATGGATCGTTCAACTCAAGATATGCTGTGGGATGTGATGGAGTACCGATACTTTACCTGTGTTGATACATGCACTGTATTGCAACTGCAGAATGTGAGGGAATCGTTATATGTTATGCATCCTGTGAACTTTGGACTATTTCATTCGTGCTGTGGGATAAGAAGCAGTCCCGTTAACTGATGGTGCTTTGTCCACTGCTTTATTTCCAAGACCACTCTTCATAGTGGGAGGTGATTGAGCCCTGCTAATTGATTTTCTTGGCACTCTATGCATGACACTGGGCCACTACACGGCACTCCTTTGGGGTGCCGATCCTTATTCAGTAGGAATTAGTGTAGGTTGGCGTTTCACTTGCTGTCAGTCGGCAAGGGAAGCCAGCAGATGTATTGTTTAGCTAGGCTGCATGGCAACCGGGTATCACCTGCTTATGTCATTGGCTTGTTGGATGCAGATTGCTGCCGTTGCATTTTGGCGCAATTTGGATCACGAGGATCATGGGGTAAGAGGTGTATATGTATTCTTGCTGTTGTCAAACCATTTGCCCCGAGAAATCGGTGGCTTGATGGATGAAATAAATTAACTTTTTTCTTCACTTTTCCTAGTTGTTAGTTGAGTGCTGTCTCCTACGACACTTGGAGTAACCTGGGCTGAGTATACTTTTAGATTATCTAATTTTTATGGGACGTGTATCAATTAATATTATACAGCGATATATATAGAATGTGCAGAACATTTATGTGATATATATATATACTAGTCGAACAGCCCGTTACACGGGCCACAGTGCCTCTGGCAGCCGGTCGCAGGGCAGTCACACGCAGTAGAGCCTGCCCGCGCCACTGCTGATACAGAGCTGGATGCTCCTTCGCCCAGCTCTGTATCAGCCGCGGCGCGGGCAGTCTGTACTGCGCATGACTGCCGCACACACAACAGTGTCTACTGCGCATGACGGGCGTTACGCACAACTTAGCGAATTATTATATAGGATGTAGTGTGTGTGTATACACACACACTAAAGTGCAGGGTCTTCCAGCAGGATAATGGCATGTATTAGTACTGCTACCCATACCAGTAAGCGTAGTGAAATTAGTCTGCAGGCCCCAGGTCTTTCGTGAACCATTCTCAAAGTAATATAACAAATGTAATAAAAATAAAAGCGTGTTCATGGGTGTGAGTTACATACATGGGGGAATAGCTTACATCCCAGCAAGAAAACGTATATTAGTACATTATTTTGCCTCCACTTACAAAGTATCGAGCCTCAGGAGAAAAGGCAATAAAAGCTTTCAATTTCATGCCTAAACCTTACACTGAATTACAACACTGCTAGGAAAAAAGAAGAGGTGGGTAACCTGAAGCTAAGCAGCAGCTGCACAATAAAACTGCTATTATTATCTGTCAGCCAACAAAGATTGGAGTTTCAAGAACAGCTGGACAGCCACAGGTTACCAACCCCTATGCCAGAGCGCACAGCTGTTGCTGTAAAGGCGTGGCGTGCACTGGATGAGGGCGTGGTTTTCGGAAAAAGACTACACCAGGTGTCAACAATATCATAGCTCCGCCCATCTAGCGCCACATAGCTAAACTAGAAAGAGTAGTGGGCAGGCTTTATTTATATAAGATCCGCCTTAACCCTTTGCGTACCACTCTGGCACTCAAAGGGTTAAAGTATAAGGCCCCGATGTTTAAAAGAAACGCATAATTTTGGCGCGTACCAAATGCCCCATGTGGAGGGGGAATAAAAAAGCCAAATTCCTTTTAATTTAAACTGGGCAATGAACACATTGAATGCTAGATGAGACTTATTTTGAAAGTTGTCCCGCAATGTGTTGAAGCACTCTAGCATTCAAGGGGTTAAAACTTCAATTTAAATGAATGGACATGTTTACTCGCCCCTCGTGTTGCAATTGATTTGCTCCAGAATGTCTCTAGTTCTTTTGAAAGGGGGCATATATTATACTAGAGCATGCTAGAGGCGGAGCTGCTGATGACGTTACACACTGTGGCCCCGCCCTTAGAGGAGAGCGCTGCTTGGTTTCTGTGTATGGTCCGGTACTTGCAGGAGTCAGGCTACGATGAGGGATGTATCGGAGAGGGGTAGGGAGAGAGAAGCCCCACGGGTGACAGCAGCGAGTGACTGAACTCAGGTCCTCTGCTCTTTAAATTGTGCTCTTTGGTACCCGGGATGTCGGGCTCTGTTCTGCAGCTGCTCGTCACTCACAGCCGCCAGCTGCTGGGCCGCTGGATGCACGGCCGGGGCTCATCGGACAGCCTGATGGGATCGGACCTGCTGGGGGAAAGTCACCATTCACCGTTGCTGCAGCAGTCTCTGGAGTGCTCGCCGGGTGGGGGTGAGCAGTGGAGTTGCCCCGGTGTGTGTTGGTGTCGGAGCGCCTTGCTGCTGTGCGCCTTGAGCGCTGTGTGCTGTGCATCTCTGGCCCTTGCCCGGCATTACCTCAAGGACCTACTGCTATGGGTGGAGAGCCTGGACAGTCTGGCCGGCGTGCTGCTCTTCATTGTGGGCTTTATCCTGGTCTCCCTGCCCTGTGTGTGGGGCTACATTGTGCTCAACGTGGCGGCCGGATACCTGTACGGCCTGGGACTGGGTATCGGACTGGTTATTGTTGGGGTGCTGATTGGCACGTTCATAGCCCACCTGGTGTGCAAGAAACTCCTCACCCACTGGGTGCTGGCCAAGATCCAGAGCAGCCAGAGACTGGGAGCCGTTATACGGGTGGTGGAGGGAGGCAGCGGGCTGAGAGTGGTAGCCCTGGCCAGGCTTACTCCCATACCGTTCGGGCTGCAGAATGCAGTTTTTTCGGTGAGTTTAACTTAGTCAGTTGCTGTTGTACAGAAGGTATATGATTTCTAAGGCCCCTACTTCACAACTACTCTTTCTCCATAGATTCCCCATCACAGTGATTCTCAACCAGGGTGCGCAAAGTGCCACGGACATTAGCTTAGGGTGCCCCATATTCTTTATGAAGACATTGAAAAAAAGTGAATATTTACTTTTAATTGTAGATTTATGGAAATTGTTATGCACATTCTGTTTATTTTTGTTATTATGGTTGTGAGATCTAAGAATAACTGAATATTTATGTATAGTACCCTTCATTATACACTTGATAAACTACATTAAATATTTTAGGGGTGCCCCGAAAACTCCAGATTGCGTGTTAGGGGTGCCTCAAGTAAAAAAGAAAAATGAGAACCACTGCCCCCTCACAATGACTGCACTGTAAGATACACACACACACACACACACACACACACACACACACACACACACACACACACACACACACACACACACACACACACACACACACACACACACACACACACACACACACACACACACACACACACACACACACACACACACACACACACACACACACTGCTTTACCCTACCTACCACATCATCTTAATTACCAAATCACACCGGAGCTGGGCCATGGGATGAAAGTCTGTGGATAGTTACATTAATCCTATCATATGTGATTACCATAACTATACACAGGCAGCTTTGTACTACCTACAGCATCAATCTAGGACTGTATTGTATGAGATTAACATAACTTTCAGACTGCTTCATCCTATTAGTCATATTACACTGGGAATATACATTTTGATAAAGGCAATCTCCCACAGACTGACTGCTTCATTCTACTTATCTCCAACTCTAAGACAACTGGTGTCCCCATGTTAAACTATACATGATAACCCCTACTGTATGCTTTATCCTACCTACTACATCATACTCATTGCTGGCTTCTCCTTTCAAATTTCCCTAATTATACCATAAGGGCCTTCTGACCAACCACCTTTTCATACCTATTCCATCACTGAGACTGATGGCAGCTCTTTGCACTGTACCTACCATACAGTTACATCCACAGACAGGGCTGACCAACCACCTTTTCATACCTATTCCATCACTTTGAGACTGATGACAGCTCTTTACACTGAACCTACTATACAGGTAAATCAACAGACATGGCTGTAAAACAATCTGTGATATAAACCAATTAAAGAAAAAAACGTGCTGGTTAGATGCTTAATGTAAGACATTGAGAACAACAGTAGAATATTTTAACACCTTGAATGCTAGAGTGGTTCCACTGCATTTCTTCATAACCTCTCTTGCATTCAAGGAGTTAAATGCATATTTAAATCTGTGGAAATTTGGGGAATTTTTCATCAAATTTTTTTTTTTTACATATGATTGTTCCACTTTTCGTTTGGATATGAGGCCTACTGTCTGTTGATCCAGCCTTGTTTCACCTTACACTGCTGGTTATATTGCTTCTATGGAACTCCAGCTTCTCTTGGGGATGAGGGAACTTGCAGTACCTGAATGATGGGGAGTCAAGGGTTGTCTGCACCTGACCTAGATCTTTCCTGCTTTGTGTTATTTCCCAACTGTTCCCATTACTAGGCTGACCATATCTCACATTTAAAAAGGGACACACATGAAAAATACATACTACAGGGTTGAGTACTTAAATGTAATAAGGAGAGGCAAGCCCCCCCCTGCTCATTTACTGAACAGTCTGCCTTTTCAGATGTAACATATCAGGCTGGTTTGGAAGATAGACTAAGACCGCTCAATATTTGTAGGCATAACAATGTTTGTTTTATTAGAAACCGTTTTGTCCCAAGGTGTTGTGCAACAGTAATGCAGCATGACGCAGTGTCTTCTGAACATAAGCTAGTACACTGTATTCTGCACTAGGTGCCTGGTTAAAGGAAGGACCACATCTCTTCTCACTTGCATCACTGATACAGTGGTCCAAACTCAGGGGAAAAAGTGAAACTTTCTGAGGCAAACCAGCTGCACCACTGAGAATACATAACATTTCTCACAGAATAATACAGATGTCTCCAATGCTGGAAATAATGTATTAGATTCCTCGCTAGCATTGTAGATGTTAAAAGATCAGTTTAAATGAAAACCCATTTTGGGAAACTTTTGCGGTACTCCCAATTCATTTATCTGGAGAGGCATGCTGCAATTTTTTGTTTCATTCGGATATAAAACATTTGTCTCCATCTGCTATATCTTCTTTAACTCTGGAAGTCCAACCCCAGCCTCATTAAAGGGACAGTATCACCTAAAAATTAAAATGCTTCATATTCATTTAACCCTTCAAGTGGCAGGGAGGTATCAACACATTTTAATGCACCGAATACCTCTCTGGAATTCAAAGTGTTAAATGTTTATTCCAAGCCATCTTTGACTTGTTCTTTCTTTACTATGAGAGTTATAAATTGTGTGTGTGTGTGTGGAGACTAGAGCCTACATTTGTAGCAATGCATCTGTTATCAGTGTGGTGAGACTGGACCCTCCCCTTGTTAGTACAGAGATTCATCTTCTATTTGCTTGTTTACGTCAATTGTGACACACTTTGCACTTATCCAAAGGTCAAATGGTCATGCTATGTACGTAGCTGAAGGAAAAAGCATGTTTATCACATTTCTTAATATATATATATATATTTTTTTAACTGATGAGGTCTAGAAGTACATAGTATTTAAAATGGTATGAACCTAATTGTTCTAACCCTTTATGGGTCAGAGAGGGGCTTTGCCATGTGTTTCTCGCCCCACACCAATCCATAAAGGGATATTTTAATGTTTCACAACAAGCAGACGTCTCTGCGTAGTGACGTCTGCGCGCCTGTGCTGTCCGTCCTTTCTGTACCTTAAGGTACCAAGCAATGCCTCTTACATCGGACTGGGACTGACAGTGCAGACGTCACTATGCAAAGATGTCTGTGCTGTTTCCTGACTATCAGTATCGGGAGCAGTAGAATTTTTATCTGTAAGGAGGCAATTATTCTGGTGACTGGTACTATTGATCAGCTAGTTACCAGATGGGTAATTCTTAGGATTTAACTTTATGTGGGGTGGTAGTTATCCTTTAAGAGAGCTTTCAAAACAACCTATACGATGATTCCAGGTTTTTTTTTTTGTTTTTTTTTTAATAGTACTTTGAGATATTTAGCTTTATTTGAGGCTGACTTACATGTGTACCATATATTAAAATTTCACACTGCTGTTGCTCCATCTGCCACGCCTTCATACCTTGGCTCTCAAAGAGTGTTACTTTTCTCTGCAGAAGGATTTAGATAAACTGAGTGAATGGGCAGAAAAGTGGCAGATGAGGTCTAATGTAGAGACATGAAAGGTAATGCATTTGGGCTGTAGAAACATGCTGCATATATGCTAAATGGGAAACTCCTTGGGGAATCCTCATTAGAGAGGTTTAGGAATACTGATAGACGATAGACTTCACATCAGTGTGCATTGTCTGTCAGGTGTTGCAAAAGCAAATGGGGTACTCGCTTGCATAAAAAGAGGTATAGATTGCCAGGATGCTGGTAAGCCTCATCTAGAATATGGAGATCAGTTTTGGCACCAGTTCTTAAACACATTATTGAACTGGAAAAAGTGCAGAGACGTGCAACAAAACTGATAAAGGGACTGGAAGATCTTAGTTATAAAGAGAACTTAGGCAAACTGGGTTTGTTTACATTAGAGAAGAGCTGTCTAAGGGTTGATATGATGACCCTGAATATATTTGTAAATGCAAAGAACCTTCCAAGGCAGTGGCATGACTACTGTGGTTGCAGGGGTCGCCACTGTGACTGGCCTGTCACTCTGGGGGCCTGGCTGTCTGGTCAACCCCTACTGAGACCACAGCATGCATGCGCAGCCAGGGAACTCAATGAAGCAAGTTTCTTGACTGCGCAGGACATAGAGGAAACAGAAGAAGAAGAGTGCGCGAGAACTAGTACATCACTGCTCTGTCTGCCTAGCGGACGCCTCCGATTTGGGCAATCTGTAGGTAGACAATGGGGACAATGTGGAGGTGGCTTATGTGGAAATGGACAATGGGGCATACAGTGTGGAGGAGGGCAATGTATAAATGGCATTTCTTGGATGGAGTTGCATGGGGTGGGTGTCGGGGGGGGCCCATGTCAACTTTCGCACTAGGGCCAGGTGGTTTCTAGTTAGGTTGGTCAGGTGGGACTTAGCACTTTGAGTTTTGGTCAAAAAGCTCTGTGTGACGCAAACAAAACACTGTCCGTGGGGGAGGCAGCAGTATGCTGTGTGGATATGTCTCCTCAGCAGGGACTGGGCATCTTGTTGAAACTGGAGGAAGAATGGATGGAGTAAAATACAGTGAAATACTGGAAGAGAACCTACTTCAGTCCACAAAAAAACTGAAGCCTGGGAGGACTTTCACCTTTCATAAGGACAGGGATCCCAAGCATAAAGCCAAAGTAACATTTAAGTGGCTCAATGTTAAGCAGGGTGGTTTTGATTTACATCACTACTCAGTAAGACTCTATTTAAATCATGGTTTTTAAATGCAAAAACTCATTCTTGCTGGTAAAACCATCAAAATCTGCAACCAGGTGAAGAAGTCATATTTAGAATATAACCTGTCAGATTAGTAAAACGGCAATATCAGAACTGATTTTAGTTTAACCCCTTAAGGACCAGCGGTCCTGGGACGTTTCCACTCCTTAAGGACTGCTTTGATCCTTGCCGACGCACCGGTACACGTGACCTGTTGCGTGTATCGGCGTGCCACTTTGGGACCTGAAAGAATTTTAGGCCCCATTTTTACTTACAGCGCTCCCATACTATGACCATCATTTGTCCTTAAGTATTTAAGGACCATGACTGTCATAGTACGTCATCTAGTCCTTAAGGGGTTAATAGATTAATCACTCATATTTGGAACATATACTATAACATAAAATATAATTGTTATGTACAGCCTCAGGTACATAACTAAGCTCTATTTCATGCTGAATAACCTTTAAACTATAATGTATCTTAAAGGGATAGTAATACCTAAAATGTAAAAAAAAATATGTTGTAGGGTTTATCCCCCTGAGTAAAACAAGAGTACTCCCACTGCTGAAAGATGTTTCATTCAAAAGTTATTAATTTTCAAAGTTGAATTTTTTAGGTGCAATATCACAGTGGCCTGAAATTGTACAGTGGCGCTGTTGCTACACCATCCTATGGAGATTTATGGTCCTGAGACCAGAGCTGTCCATAGGATCGTGTAGCAACAGCGCCACTGTACAATTTCAGGCCACTGTGATATTGCACCTAAAAAATTCAACTTTGAAAATTAATAACTTTTGAATGAAACACCTTTCAGCAGTGGGAGTACTCTTGTTTTACTCAGGGGGATAAACCCTACAACATATTTTTTTTACATTTTAGGTATTACTATCCCTTTAAATAGAAAACTATCTTTAGATTTTTTTTTTTCCTCCAAAAGCATTTCGTTAAAATAAATTTTGATTTAAATTAAAAAAATCCAATTTAAATAAAAAAAAAAAAAAAAAAATCAATTATCCACCCTGATGTTCAGTGTTCCAGTCAGTCATGGTTTCAATCCCATTGCGGTCTGCACGCAACCTCCAGTCAGCCTGGAGAAAATCTGAAAAGAATGGGCCAAAATCACAAACACCGTTAGTAAAGCTGGCATATACATATCCCCAAAAATGTAAAGCTGTTAACACCTGAGGACGTACAGGTACGCCCCGAGAAAATGTCCCTTAATGACAGAGGACGTACATGTATGTTCCGGAAATCTGGGTCCCTGCGTGGCTGCACGCCATTCGGGGACTCCGGAATAGTTTCCAAAAAAAAGAAGGAAAAAAAAAATATGTTAACCGGGCTTTAAGTGACGGGCGCGTGCATGCGTACTGTCACTAAGGGGTTAATTTTTTATACCATCAAAATCTTTCTGAGCAAAAAATCCAATGTCTCCTTACAATAATTCAGGCTTGCGGAATTTATATCGCCCGGCACTCGGGACATATAGTTCTGGGCGCCGGGCAGGTACATTTTTAATCACATTTAGCCCTGCTTTGGGCAAGCAGTGCCGGACCGACAGTGAAGCTGCGAATTTTAAATAAATATCGTCGCCAGGGCCTCTCTGTGTTGCTACCCTAAGTTAAGGTGACCAGACGGTTTCCGGGGACAATCCCCGGGCTGAGGACACTGTTCTGGATAGAATGTGTCCCTAGATTGTGTCTTCAACTCGGCCACATCATTGGTTGCTGTTAGTCAATGCGCACGCAGTGTAAGCCACCCCCTGGCTTTGGCAGCAGTTACAGTAGTGAGTGAGCGAGCTGCGTGCATACTGATCAGTGTGTTCAGTCAGATAACTGAGTCAGAGCGGGAACCGGAAGTAAGGAATACCTGTGAGACCGTGAGAATCTCCGAGTCCAGACAGGTACTGATGTTGCTGCAGTATTCATTCCTTTGATCGGCTTAGCGCTAGGTGGGCACGCATGTGGATTGCTTGTGGGTCAGTCGGACCTACTGCTAGACTTAACCCTTCAGCGCTAGAGGGCTTCACAATGCATTGTGTATGTACCCCCTCTCTGGCACTCAAAGGGTTCAGTTACACCATCTTAACTTTTCCTTCTTGATTTGTGCAGTACGTTGGCTCTATGTTTTAGCACATATAATATAGGTGCCATCTCTAAAGTTTATGCTCTACTCATTCATAACATATTGTGATTCAAAGTGAATGTTATGAATGAGTAGAGCAATTAAATAAACTTTAGAGATTGTACCTTTATGCGTTAAAACATACAGAGCAAGAGTACTGTGCAAGAAGGAATGGTTAATATGGTGAAATTTAACCGTTTGCGTGCCAGAAAGGGGTACACACAATGCATTGCGTACCCCTCCGGCACTGAAAGTGTTAAGTCTGGTAGTACCAACTAGATGCAGAAAAATGGGGAGTAGACACAGTGTGGGGGTGGACACAGGATGGGCAGGGTGTGGGGGTGGACACAGGATGGGCAGTGTGTGGGGCTGGACACAGGATGGGCAGTGTGTGGGGGTGGGCAGGGTGTGGAGGTGGACACAGTGTGCAGGTGGACACAGGGTGGGCAGGGTGTGGAGGTGGACACAGTGTGCAGGTGGACACAGGGTGGGCAGGGTGTGGAGGTGGATGTATTTTGGTGGCTGTACTAAAATAATTATTGAGTATCAGGACAAGTAGATTGGGCTCCCGTTTTAGTCCCTTGGACAAGTTTTTTTTTTTTTTTTTTTTTTTTTTTTTTTTTTTAATTTCCACACCCCTGTAATTGATTATTTGACTGTGTTTTAAAATAAAATATCATACACATCAGAATGCACCATTTCTAATTCAGTAATATGAGAAAATTGATCAGGGGTGTGAAGTCGCTGTGCCTTCATCTATACACCGGACTGCTGTATGAGAAGGACTTTTGCAGTTTTACATTCATCTGAATTAAACATTTAAGAGAAAAATATTCCTGTTGGCATTTTCTAACTTTAAGCAAATGAAGAAGGAATAAAATCTTTGTAAGCAAGTTTTAATATGAACTGTTCTGCAACTGAAAGCATATTTAACTTGCGTATTGTTTGAACAAGCATGATCAAAGTCTGAGCTTTTTTCCTCTTCCCTCTTAAGTGTGTTTAGTTGGCTCTATAACCTTTGTCTTGGCTACATTAATATCACCTCACCTTTCATGATGCATCCTTGTTTAAAGTATTACTGTCTGCTCTCCAAATCCACATCTCAGTGGGAGATTCCATTTGACGGGATTTGCAAGATTATTGCTCTTCGCTTTTTCATTCCACCCCTCTGGTGGAAACAGGATCTAGTAACCAAAGGGTGCTGAGAGGTAATATAGTTGAGACTGAAAAAGACCTGCCTTCATCAAGTTTAGCCTATACCATATTGCACCTGTTGCACCAGAGGGAAAAAAGGAAGCTAATTCCAATTAAGTCCTAAGTGGGTAATAAAAATTCGTCCTGACATGGGGAGCTGCACCAAGGTGTGATATCACTTCTCCAGTTATCATGTTATTCTATGGATCCAATGCACTAAGATTGCTCTCTCAACTGATAAATATTTAGTGCATTGACTCCATAGAATAACACACGAATTGGAGAAGTGATATCACTGGAGAAGTCATTGCCACTTTATCACCTCTTTATCACACCTCAGTGCATCTCCCCTGTGGAGTCGGGAAGAAATTTCCCTGGATTAACAACCTATCTGTTCCAATATTATTCTGAGCTAGAATGGTATCCATTCCCTTGCTACAAAATAAAATCCCTGCCTTTATTTTAATCAAAAATGCCTTTCCTCTAGTCTTAACCCTTTGAGTGCCAGAGGGGTATGCAACGCATTGCAATGTGTTGCGTGCCCCTCTGGCACTCAAAATGTTAAAGGGGATTTACCACCCCTATACAACTTTGTCTAAATTGTTTTGTTATATATCGAATATAATGAAAAGTGCATTTTTTTATTTTTTAAATTTATTTATTTATTTTTTTTAACGCTTGTTTGCCGAAATTAAAAGAATAAATACAGCCCTGCATCTACTTCCGGGCAGACTGCGGTTACCTGATCTGTACCCCAGTCTGACGCTCTGCCTCCGCTCCCCTCCCTCTATCCAGCCTCCTCCAATGATGGAGGCTTTCTTTCTGTAAGCTGAAGCGCTCTCATTGGCAGAGATTTATTTCTGGCCAATGAGAGTGCTCCAGCTTACAGACAGACAGCCTCTGTCATCAGAGGAGGCTGGATAGAGCGAAGCAGAGTGGCAAACTGCGGCACGGATCAGCTCTACGCAATCTGCCTGAAAGTAGGTGCAGGGCTGTATTTATTCTTTTAATTTTGGCAAACAAGTATTAAAAAAAAAACAAAAACAAAAAAAAAAAACAAATGCAGTTTTCATTATATTTGATATATAAAAAATTTAGACAAAGTTGTATAGTGGTGGTAGATCCCCTTTAATGGTTGATCTCTTGCTCTTTGCTCTGCTGTTTGGTAATTAATTTCTTGGATAGTTCTTTGTATTGACCTTGAGTGTACTTGTAGATGGAAATCATATCGCCCCTTAGATGTCTCTTCTGTAATGTAAACTAACCCATTTTGGCTAGTCTCTCTTTGTAACTCAGATCCTACAGTCCCTTTTAGCAGTTTTCTTGCACGTCTGCGCTTTTTTCACTTTTTCCAAATATTAACCTTTTTTGAGTGCCGGAGGGGATGCATTGCATACCCTTCTGTCACTCAAAGGGTTAAATCAAAATCTCTAAGACTATTAACCTCTTTGAAAAAACACAGTTATAGGCAGTTTAAATTGATATCTTCAAAGGCCCTATACTGTCATTTTAAATTTACATTTAACCCCTTAACGACCCGTGACGTGCCAGGACCGTCATGGGCAAACTTCCCATAAGGACACATGACTGTTCTGGCACGTCATGGGTTATATGATAGCAGTGCTCCTTGGTGCATGCTGCTATCATTCTGCAGATGCTGAAACTGATCGCTGCACAACCGGAATGTTCAGTTTCAGTGCTTCTCTCTTCTGCCAGTACATGTGATCGCTCCAGGAATGATCACATGAACCTGCATTTCATTCACAAGGGCAATGTGTTGCACACATTGCCTTTGTGACTGCTGTCTGCCTCTCTCTTCCTTACTGTGAGAGAGCAGACCTATATTCAAATAAAATCTGGCAATAATTAGTGGTATTAACCCCTTCAATGCTGGTGGTAGGCTGTCTGCTCTGATGCCTGGCTTCCAGGCTCCGATGATTAAGGATTACTTTAGAATCTGGCACTTATGAGAGGTAATAGAAGTATTATGAAGCTAGTCTCCATATGTCCAATTATTGGAGGGTGACTTTATACTAAGTGAAAGTTCCGATCCCAAGAGAAAAAAAAAACTTTTTTAACAGTTTTCTTTAATTTCAATAAAATAAATGGTGGGTTATCCATAGAAGTGTGCGAAAAAAAGGTATATAATTTGTGTGGCTTAGAGGGAAAACACTGTTGAACAAAGACATAGTCAGAAAGGTCAGAATTGCTCCGACCCTTAAGTCAAGCCACCCCAGATTTTCCCAGTCCTTAAGGGGTTAATGAGACTAAAAGACAGACACGTTTTAAAGGAAAAGTGACCTTTTATTTTGACTACATATTCATGTATATAATACCGTAAAATTGGCAATACTACCCCCCTTAACTGAACCTAATGGCGAGCTTCCTGGATCTCAGATTCTTTTATAATCAGTAGAACATTAAAGGGCGGTGAAATAAAATGTTAACATTCTCCCTGAAGAACTGAATGCTTTGCATTTTTTCTATTTTTCTTTATTTATTTTTATACATTTTATCACTATTTCTGCTTTCACGTTCCATTACAGAAAGCTGTCTGCAAACAGATCCTATTAGGTCATTGTTAAGGACACGAGAAAATAATGGTTACATTTGCTTTGAACTCTAGCTGTATCATGGGTATTGTGCAAAGAGGTTGTTAGTGAAACTGCACATTGTTTTAATGACTTTATAACTGCAATAATCTGCTCTCTCTCTCTCATCATGATGAGGTTACAAAGTCTATTATAGAAACTTTAGGAGGACAGAGGAGGTAAAACCTGGACACGTCACCTCATTGCTCGGCCACCTATTTATCTGTTCTATCTGATACATATGTTCTGTGACTAAGTACGTAAGAATAAGCTCACACATACTGTGCAATAGAATGTGAGACTGAGACGGAAAATTTGGAAATAAAAGATTTAAATTAAAAAAAACAAAAAAAAAAAGTGCGGCTGAGAAGAAAATGGACAAACCAACTGCATCTTATAGGACTGATAAATCCCTAATATCTTATTGTCAGAGGGATGTTCATTGCATTGGTTCGCAATGCTTTGGACATCTCTGTGGCATGCAAAAGGTTAATCTTTTTTTAATACATTGTATGCAAGAGGTCTCCAATGCAAAACACTGAAGACCTCTTCATTCAGTTAGTTAAAAGCTCACTTTAAATCGCTGGGCAATTTTATTTGTAAACAAGCAAGACAATTCTGCTCTACCACATGCAAATTACCCAAATGTGAACCCTGTATAGAGCATACATTATACCAATGTGTTAATTTACTAATTTAAAAAGTGTTTTGTTGCACAGTTTGACTAAAGTATGTGTAGATTCGCTTAACCAGCCAAAGTACCCCACTTTAAGTGTCCTATCCGATAAATAAAACCCTAATATAAAAATCGCCTCTGGGATAGTCCTATATAAAGATACAGGTGAGTATTCAGTCCATATGGGTGGGTCTCTGCCCTCTCACTGCAAATGTCTCGTGTTTGAGCGCACATCCGTCTGCTCAGGATACTAGGGGGAGATTCACTAAGCAGTGATAAAGAGGAGATGTGTGCTAAGATTTCTTAAACTTTGGAGATCTTAGTGAATAGGCTCATTAGAATAATTTAGGAACTGGAGAAGTCATCTCCATTTTCAACTCTCTATCACCGCTTAGTGAATCTCCCCCTAGATATTTTAGGTCTTTATGAGTAATAGTATGGGTGTTTATGGTTGTTTTTAACCCTGTAAGCAGGGCTTAAAATGTGAAGTCCTTTGCTACTAGCCAGACCTGAAAAGTTACTCGCCACTGCAAGCCATAACATACCCACCAGGTCTGAATTTTCACTCGCTAGCGAGTGGAAATTTTGAGCCCTGCCGTAAGGACAAGTGGACCCTGGAAGTTACCTTCCCTTAAAGGGATAGTAATGCTTGAAAATAATTTTATTTTATATTGTAGCCCTTAAAAAAACATGAAAAATGATATGTCTTATCTCCCAAACCTTTATGGTTTGGGAGATATTTACATGTAAAATACAGTAAAATTCTCTTTTCCTGGCTGTTTCAGCCAAGTCTTCCATCTAGTGGACAGATTTGGAATTCGGTCCACAGAGCAACCAGCAGCTCTTTAGCAGTTCCGAAATCACGATCTTTGAAAAGAACTACTTAATTGGAACTATCTACAAAGTGTGCCTGGCTTGAAAGCACACTTTGTAGACCATTCCAATTAAGAAATTATTTTTAAATATGGTTATCTCAGCACTTCTGGAGAGGCACAGCCAGGTCCTGGGACCAGATTCCAAATCTGAAGGGTGGAGCAATGACGTCACTCCAGGGGAAACTTTACTTCTGAATATCTCCCAGATAAGACTTATATAATTTTTCATGTTTTTTTAAGGGCTACAATATAAAATTAACTTATTTTCAAGTATTACTATCCCTTTAAGGACCGCTTTGATGTATGCTGGTACAAGTGACCTGTTATGTGTACCAGTGTGCAGAGCAGAGATCTGGGAGAGATTGCTTCTGTCTTGGAGTGGTCAATTTCAGACCCTGTTTTTAAGTACAGTGCTCCTGCAGGTGCGCCGTAAGTAAAAAGTACAGGACATGCCAGGACAGCCACCAGTCCTTAAGGCAAAAAAAACAGCAACAGTCCTGGCATGTCACATGGTCATTAAGGGGTTAAAGTGGATCTATCACATATAGGTAAGTAATGCTCATTAGATAGAGCATTTAGCGAAAAAGTTTAATGTTACTCATTTAAAAAAAAAAAAAAAAAATTATCTGCGCAAAACAAGTTTAAAATGTGCCCAGCAGCCTACTTCCTGCTTGCAGCACTGACTCTGCTCCCATCCCACTACCCAGTATCCTCCAATGACGGAGACTTACTGTCTGTAAGCTGGAGCGATCTCATTGGCAGAGATAGATATCTAGCCAATGAGCTTGCTCCAGCTTAGAGACAGACAGCCCCCGTCATCGGAGGATGCTGTGTAGTGGGACGGGAGCAGCCTCTATGCAGCAAGCGGAAGTAGGCTGCTGGGCACCTTTTAAACTTGAATTTTTGTGCAGATAACGGGTGTTTTTCAAAAATGAGTAACATGGTTATCTTTTTCGCTAATTCTCTAATGAATGAGCATTACTTCTCTATATGTGATAGATCCACTTTAAATGCAAAGCATTTCCACAAAACTAATTTCTTCAGGGGGGAATTTTTAATTGAGGAGTTTCTTGTTTAAGCCAAAATGTATTGAATAGGACTTGCTTAAAATGGGGTACCTTGTTAGGTTGAGCGGGCTTAACACCCTGAGTGCCACTGATAGACGATAAACTTCACAGCAGTGTGCAGAGTCACTCAGCTGCTGCAAGAGCAAATAGGGTACTAGCCTGCATAAAAAGAGGTGTAGATACAAGGGATGCTAATATTATCCTACCTTTGTATAAATTCTTGGTTAGGCCTCATCTAGAATATGGAGTACAATTTTGTGCGCCAGTTCTTAAAAAGACATTGTTGAACTGCAAAAGGTGCAGAGACGTGCAACAAAACTGATAAAGGTATTGAAGGATCTGAGTAATAAAGAGAGACTAGCCAAACTGGGCTTGTTTACATTACAGAAGACACATCAAAGGGGTGATATGATTTCCATTTACAAATACATTCAAGGGCAATGCAAAGATCTGAGGTAAGAACAAGATGTCATCCATTAAGACTAGAGGAAAGACTCTTTTGACTAAATCAAAGGCAAGTATTCTTTAAAGTAAGTGTGGTAAAGCTATGGAATTCTTTGCCTCGGCACGTTGTACTTGCAGATAGGCATCCATTGCTTTGTTGAAAGCAGTTGCATTATCTAGCACAGAACAATATTGAAAATTATGACAGATGGCTACAAAGCAGATATGATGTTAATCCAGGGAGCTATCTGACTGCCATTTGGAGTCAGGAAGGAATTTTTTCACCCACTTGAGGCTAAATTAGAAATTGCTCCAGAGGGCTTTTTTGCCTTCCTCAGGATCAACAGGGGTGTTTTTGGCATGGGCTGGATTTGATGGACACATGTCTTTTTTCAGCCTTATCAACTATGTTACTTTGCATACTTCTCTGGCACGCAAAGGGTTAAACCTACTTTGGCCAAACTATGCAACCAAAACCTATTTTTTTTTCTTTTTTTAACTGTGTAAATTAACACATTTGGCTAGTTTTATACGTCCTGTATGGCATCAGATCTCAAACTGTGTTCCTTTGGTATAAGGGTTTTCACAGGACAATGGTAGATTGTGCATGGTAAAACCAGTGTGTGTGCAGTTCTGTGACTACCAACGTATGCTTGAAAGATTGAAACATTCAATTTTTGTGATCTGTTAGGCTAGTGTTCTTATTATTAGACAAATATATCTTTATAAAAGCTGGAATAATAATAATGTTGGTGTAAACAAACATCATAGGGGACAAATACAAATTCCCAAGTTCCCATGCATTTGACTAGAGCTGTTTGACCCTTGAATGCCAGAGAGGTCTATAATGCATTGCTTCAATGCATTAGATATCTCTCTCTAACTTTCAATGAATTAAAAACACAATTTAATTTAACAGAAATTCTTATTTGTCACCTATGAGCAGCAGGCTTACTCCAGAATAACTCCCAGTTTGCTTTTATAAATCTCCCCTAATGTCTTTTCTACGAGATATTTTACCCAATACAATTTTTTTTTTTTTTTTTTTTTAAGCTTTTATGTAAGTTTAAGGTGTCTGTGCCATCTATGCATTGCGTACCCCTCTGGCACTCAAAGGGTTAAAAGCACTTGATTAGGGTTCCATGGGGATTACATTACATACAAGTTTTTTGTGGTGTGCATCAGTCCTATTGTGACACATGGTTTCCCATTTTTGCGTCTATAAATATATAATAATTCCATAGTTTGATTTGGAATTGTCTAGGGTTGGATCGCTAAAAGGAACAGCTGCTTCTATCCTGAGGTGGTTTGTATACTGGGACACTGTTCTCTGATGCTACCATTGTGATGTAACAAACTAAAATTCAGCTGATCCCCTTTGGAAACAGAAACTATTCAGACTAGGCTTTTTTTCCTCCACAGATATTTGCCCTGTGTTGTGGTTTTGTTGTTTCCTTTGTGGTTTTTTTTTTTTTTTTTAATCCCTTTTTTCATTCTTATATATTTTAGCACTCTAAGCATCAGGTATTCCACATGGCTTTGTATTTTGTGTTTATATTTTGAATAGATTATATGGAGTATCATCTGTAAGTTATTGAAATCCCAGTTCTATTTTCCTAGGTCTTTTACACAGGAAATACTTTTAAAGTGATAGTAATACTTCAATTTATCTTTATTTAATATTGTAACCATTAAAAATGATATAAGTCTTATCTCTCAAACCTTTATGGTTTGAGACATATTCTCAAGTAAAGTTTCCCCCTGACTGAAGTCAACGCTCTAGCTGACCGATTTGGAATCCGGTCCGCAGACCGGCAGGCGGCTCTTCAGCAGAGCCAAGATCATGAAATATAAAAATAACTACTTCATTGAAATGGTGTACAAAGTGTGCCTGGTTTGCAAGCACACTTTGTAGATCGTTCCAATGAAGTAGTTATTTTTATATCTTGCAATCTCGGCTCTGTTGAAGAGCCGCCGGCTGGTCTGCGGACCGAGTTCCAAATCTGTCAGCTAGATGGCAGAGTTGACCGATACAGCCAGGGAGAATAAAGGTTTGAGAGATAAGACTTATATCGTTTTTAATGGGTACAATATAAAATAAAAATAAATAAGTATTACTATCACTTTTTTATGTTTCGCGTGTGTGCGCGTGTGCGTGTGTGCGCGAGGAAACATATAATGTAGATATTTTTTTTTTTTTTTTTTTTTGTGCCTGATTCAGAATTGTCATATTTTAATTATCCTTAAAATATTAGTTACCCTTTAACTTAACCTAATCTGCACATACAGATTATAAAGTAAATTTGCCATGTTTTCCAGTTATGTCCCTGACGGCAAGCTCCCTGGCTTTACATTTCTAGACTCTCTTCTGGTCAGCTGACAGTGTGTGTATGTGTAGAATACCATGCCAAGGAAAATAACAATAGGTGGACAAGAACTAGAAGTTAAGTATGTTTACCTTGGACAGGAAATGTCAACAGATGAAAACCCCATGATGGAAATTGAGCGGCGAATAACATTGGGATGGCAGGCATTTGGAAAACTTAGTAGTACTGTCTTTAACACCTTAAGGACTATTTCCGTGCCAGGACCGTCACGGCGGTCCGGCACTTAAGGACCAGTGACGGTCCTGGCACTTAAGGACCAGTGACGGTCCTGGCACTTAAGACCAGTGACGGTACTGGAACGGCATGGAGTTCAGGGCTCGCGGTGCGGCTTCATGCCGCTCCAGAAGCCCTGAACCGGAAGCGATTTAAAAAAAAAAAAAAAAAAAAGTGGTCCTCAAGTGCCGGCCACGTGTGCGCGCACCAGTCCTTAAGGGGTTAAAACAAATTTACCACTGTGCCTCAAGCCAAGGGTTTTTGACCGTGTCCTCCCAGTTCTTACGTATGGCTGCAAAACATGGACTCTGAATGCCGAAGACCTACAAAAACTTAAGGTTACACAAAGAAGTGTGTTGAATTCTGAACATAACAAAAAGATACTGAAAAACGTCTACATGGATTCATCAGCAAACAGAGTAAAATGCCTGGAATGGAAATGAGCAGGCGACCTGGCAAGAAGGCCTGATGGTAAAGGGATCAAATTCTCTAATTGATTCCACTCAATACTGAATTCCCAAGAAGAAGACCAAAGACAAAATGGGTAGGTGAAATTACAAAATTTGTTGGTACACAGTGGCACAAGACTGAAGCTTTTGGAAACTTGCTGAGGAGGACTAGCATAAATTGGCCTGGTTTTGCCCTAACTGTTAACATTGTTATAAAACCACACTCAACAGTAACAGTCCTGTCTTGCATTCAGCTCCATCCTTCTACCAACCCCGTGTGTGTCGGGCAGGGATGAAGGAACACATTAAAATAGATATAGCTATATAGTGTGCAGGCTTTATGGGCCATAGGATGGGATTCTCTCATAGCCATTTTCCATATGATGCATAGGGGCCTGAAAACTGAAGAGGACTCCAGTTTCAGAGTTAAAAGGTCCATCAAGTACGAATCCCTGTCTGTGTGCCTATTAGCCATTTTCTGAGGTCTGCAGTGATACTGCTAGCTATGCACTCTGTTCTTCATCTCTGTTAGTCCTATTCCCACCTTTATCGGAGGTGACCTTTATTGTTACCTTTTAAATATGTGTCCACATCTACTCTTACAGGTCAGTGGAGCTTTTAGATTTTGATCCATTGTTATTGGTAGTGCAGGCTGTATTGGTTGATAAAGCAGCTGGAGAAATGTTCCACTGCCTGTATGTGGTTTTAACATATTAAATTGGATTTATTTATTTATTTATTTTTGCGAAATAACAGCTACTTTGCTTATTTTTTATTATTTGTTTTATGTTATTGCTTATATGCTAGCTAAAACACTATAGGCTCCCTCATATTTTTTTGTTCTCTTTGCATTTTAGATTTTGATGCTTGCAGTGGCCATCTTGGATCGGACATTAACTAACTGTCCAAGCCTTGTTGCTGTAGTGTACAGTGTGGCAGTGTGAGTGTTAAGGTCTGACCATGTGACTGGTGGGCCTCCTCCCTGGAGTATACACTTCTGTCATTGCTAACATTGTTTGGGATGTGTGAAAAAGGGCGCATCCATCACATTTATGTTTAATGCTTAGTGGTCTGCTCCCCCTGGGCATTTTTGTAGTTTCAGGGGCCTGCCACTGTGAACATCGGTGATTGGAGGCTGAGCCGTTCTGTTATTGGGAGGGAAAACTACTTTTCTCACAAAGCCTTGTTTCCTGGGCCTCTAGATAACCTATTTGGAGGTACGTTTCCCTTCTTTTTCCTGTATCTCTGCTGACTTGGTCAAGGTATCAGTGGAACAGCCTTCTCCTCTCTGAGACTAGGTTGGAGATATCCATGCCAGTACTGAAAATTTACCGTAGAAAGTTGGTTACTTAAGTGAAAGGACAGCGAAATGCAAATGTGTGCTTCCTTATGTTATCAAACAGATGTACACTATGTGGTTTGTTTTTTTCTAAGAATAAAAAATGCATGAAACAAACTGCTTAGAACTTGCATTAATGTTGTGAAGCAAGGCAAGTAATACCACAAAGCCTACAATGAAAGGGTGACACTAGTGATGCCACAAAACTTTCAATTCTATGACTACCAACAGGTAATCCTAGAATTGCAAGCTCTGTGTTATCATGTATAGCTAAATTTGAACTGGAGTAAGAGGGCAAAGGGGGAGAGAGAAAAGTCAAAGGGGCAAAAGAATGAAAGCACCATTTGACACAATGCTGCCTGTTAACCATGTCCCCATCCCACTGGGTTTTTATTTGATGGGGCTTTTGAGCGTTCAAAAAAGCAATTGAACCCTTTAACTGCCAGAGGTATAGCCCACCTATGGCAAATCCCACTGGCACTTAGAGGTGAACTCACGCAATCCACAAACATTTTGTTGCAAATAGCAACATTAAATATTTGTATGCAGTAGTAGATGATGTGTTGACTTGCCTGCAATTTTGTTCTCTTGAACGATCGCCTCCTTTTCCTTGCTCTGCTTCTTCCTGAGCAGATAAGAGTGCTTTTGAAGGGCAACGGCTGCTATTGACTGAAAATTCACATTGGTGACAAAGTCATATGAACCTCAAGCAATCTAGGTCTGTGGATCTTTTTTCGTTGTCACAGAAGATATTAACTCTTAAGAATTGTAGAGGTTTGCAACACATTATTTGGTCCATACAGATCTATTTTGAAAGTAATTAAAACAGATTTACAAAGGATATTTGGGCAAAATGGGTAGAGCTGGTACCCTGGCCACGTGCCACCAAAAAGGCCTCTGCGAGTCATGTAATTTTGTCATCACAACGAGGCTACATGGAGAGCTGTGACCACCTGCCCTGTAGCCCCCCCCCCCCCGAAGAAAAAAAAAAAAAAAAAAAAAAAAAAAAAAAAAGTGAGATGGTCCTCCAGTTCACCCCACCCTTAGACCACGCGGTGCTTAAGGGGTTGACTTTCAGCCCAAATCTCTGCTTATATTCCTTAACCCACCCTTTGGAATGGCACTGTTTTTGAAAATACCATTATAATATCATGGGAAAGGACACAGAAGAAAGAGGGGAATTTAGTTGGCTGATATTTCTTGTTCTTCTGTGTCGCTCCATGAAACACCCTATCTGTAAAGGTCCCCCCCCCCAGCTCTGACAACAGTCAAGCTGAGTTCCATTCCCAGGATGAATTCTTTTAAAGTTTTCTTTGGTTCTACCCAGGGATATCTGTGTGAGTAAAACGTCCCCCTTATTCCTTATACATTAATTAGATGGTCCGTGTATAACATTTGATATATCTTGGATGCATCGGATTTAAAAAAAAAAAAAAAAAAAAATGGAACCTCGTGCAGCAAATAGAGAGCAAATTTCTGAAAATGTTCTTGATGACACAAGTCATTTCCTCCTGGCATTGGAAAGGTTTCTATCCATGAGTTATATAACTATGTATCCTTTTCCATTACATTGTTATATATACACATATATTTCAACCACTAAACCTCATCAGTAAAATTTAAAATAACTTATTTCAAAGCAGGACAACATGGCATATTGCTACTGCCTTCCTTACCCATATATTTTCCAGTGACACCTTTCGTATTTGGTTCTAGTAATTGTTACTAGAATTTATTTTGAATACTCGTGTAATTCTATATTGTATCAAGAGTGCGCTTACTAAACAAGATAATCGCCCATGATTACTGCATAGCTTCATCTCTTGAGATGCTGTGGTGTGTTTCATCAGCTGAAAAGTTTACATTTGAAACTGCTTCAGGTAAATTGTCAGTTTTGTGAATTTTGAGTTACATAGTAACATAGTAACATAGTAGATAAGGCTGAAAAAAGACATGCGTCCATCAAGTCCAGCCCATGCCAATAACACCCCTGTTGATCCAGAGGAAGGCAACAAAAAAGCCCTCTGGAGCAATTTCCAATGTAGGTGTGTGTGTGAGTGTGTCAAATAGTTCCCCGGCTCAATATCCTATTTGCTTTGAAGCCATCTGTCATAACTGTCAATATTGTTCTGTGCTAGATAGGCATCCATTGCTTTTTTGAATGCAGTTACATTATCTGCAAGCACAGCATCCCGAGGCAAAGAATTCCATAGCCTTACCGCCCTTACTGTAAAGAATCCCTGCCTGTGTTTTAGTCGAAAGCGCCTTTCCTCAAGTCTTAATGGATGACCTCTTGTTCTTAGCTCAGCTCTTTGCATAAATAATTCATTGGATAGTTCTTTGTATTGGCCTTGAATGTATTTGTAAATGGTAATCATATCACCCCTTAGATGTCTCTTTTCTAATGTAAACAAACCCAGTTTGGCTAGTCTCTCTTTGTAACTCAGATCCTCCAATCCCTTTATCAGTTTTGTTGCACGTCTCTGCACCTTTTCCAGTTCAGTAATGTCTTTTTTTAGAACAGGCGCCCAAAATTGTACTCCATATTCTAGATGAGGCCTAACCAAGGATTTATACAGAGGTAGGATAATATTAGCATCCCTTGCTTCTACACCTCTTTTTATGCAGGCTAGTAAAGAATTCATGTTTCTTGTGTACAGCATCCATGATGTTGCTAGAAGACTTGGCAAAGCTCAGGTAGAATTACATATGCCATGTGCTGGTGTGTGTTGTTGATGCAAAATATTTGCTTTCTTGGACAACTAGGAGCTTTATTTAAATAGCTGTGTAAATAGTGACTGGAGATGTAAACCATTGGATGCATTTGCTGTTATTTTATGTTATTGTGCTACTCAGTAGTTTAACAGCTGCTTATAACCATTGTTGTATTATCACTTGTTTTAACCCATATGGACTGGGAAAAGCTGAGGTGGATTTCACTTAAGGACCGGAGCAATTGTGACCTTTTTGACTAGGTCTTTGTTCAACAGTGTTTTCCCATTAATTTACCCATGAAAATTATATACCAATATTTTTTTTTTTAGGCACAAATAGGGTTTTCTTTTGATTCCACATCATTTATTTTAGTAAAATTAAAGAAAACTGTAAAAAAAAAAAAATAAAATTGTCTTGTGATAATTTGGGCACAATGGGTTAAAATTTTATGGAGACTGCATGAAAGGTATGACCGTCATACCTACAAAATGGGCAGCTTTAAATGAGCACTGTCCCCCAGGTGAAAATCACCATGCCCCTTTTTCCCACCCTATTTTCCCATTTTTTGTTATTGATTAAATTTGGTCGTGTGTATAAATGTGTTACATGGCTCCACAACAATCACACTTCCAATTTTGGTAATTGACTTTTTTTTTTTTTTTTTTTTTTTTTTTTGCCTCATTCATTCACAATGCCGGTACATGTGATCGCTGCTGCAGCGATCACATGACCCCCACACTAGTGAAAGTGGCTGAGACTGAACGCTCTGGTACCGGAGTGTTCAGTCTCAGCCTGGAATGAATGATGCACAGAGGTGCGCTGCTACCATTTAACCCATGATGGTCCAAGACCATCATGGGTCCTTAATGCAAAACAAAACTCCCGGTGGGAGTGCCCTTATTTTACTCAAAAGGAAATGCCCTACAATATAGATTATATTTATGAATTTTTATATTCAGTGGCCTCTAGTGGTTAAATTCCTAGTTATTCTGTTAGATTCTAATGGAGAGGAAAGTCCGTAATCTACATCTCCATAGAATGTGATAGCAACTGTACTTTATGTCAGAACTATCTGGAAGTAAATGCAAAGTAAATTATTTTCCTGGTTATTTTGTACCTTTTGAATAAAACAGCTGACAAGCAGTGAGAGTGTCCTTTTTTCATTTAGCAGGAAAAGATCTATAATATATAGGTTTTCATAAAGTTTACTGCTACTTAAGTTGTCACAGCTCAAATAGTCAATATGAAGTGGATGTTTTACTATCACATTCTATATCCTGAGCTTACCTGTTATTATTAGTATAATAATTTATATAACACCAACTTTATTCCACAGCATTGTAAAATTCAGTTAACAATGTCTAAACCCCAGGAGAACGATGCATTCAAATTTTTATACCAGGTTCTTGGGGAATTTTCTGTAAACTGGAGCCCAAACACGTTTTCAGCATTTTTGCTATCCATCTTTTTAGGATGATTACCGTTGATAACCATCTAGTTATATATGGAAAACTATAATGTTTTCCTTTGTGTCCGATCCACGGCATTGACTGTGGGATTAACCCCGCCTCCCAGCTGGTAGGACCAAATTAAAATCTTTAAATATCTGGTAGAACCATCCTTCCTACCAAGCTTGAGGACAGAGGCACTATGCCTCTCTATCTTGCCAGCTATGTTTAAAACTTATTTGCTATTTATTTGTTTTCTTCCCATGTACCCTGCATTCAATGCTGGTTGGTTACGTACAGTCTATAGGCTGCTTTGACCAAATACCTTGGTTGAGGTCGCATGGGTCCCTATATGGCGTAGCATCCATTGAGGAGCTGCTACAATTACTGCCTGGCCACAGCTTCTCCATCCCAACTCCCTCCGACAAACGGAGGCACTGGGTGATGATGCTCCTTACGTGCCGGCTGAGAACTGGAAATTCGGGCACGTGTTCCACAGGTGGAACTCACAGCATAGAATGCGGCATTACAGAGTCTTACATAAAGGCAACCACAACAGAACCACTGAGGGATCTGTAAGTCTCTATTTTGCACTAACTGTATAGCAATTATTTGTATTGTCTTGATTATTTATTTAGAAAATGTTTTGCTAGGAAGAATACATTGAGATTTCTCTCGTTTTCAAGTATGTCCTGGATAGCTTTTAGTAAAGGGTTACATATTTACACAAATTGAGAAACATTATATATTACATATTATAAATGCATACACACATAAATATACATACATATAAAATATTAAAATTATATACAGTTACACACTCTTTTTTTTTTATATAAAGAAGCGTTTATTTTTAAAGATTTTAGACTGGGAGCAGATCTGATTATTTCAGGCAGATTGTTCCAGGCCTTTGGAGTTATGAAGGAGAAAGCAGATCTTCCTGCTTCTTTCTTGTATTGTGGTATATGCAGATGTTCTTAGCAGTGGAGCAGAGGTTATAGTTGGTATGGAGAGCAGGAGTGAACATACTGCTCAGGTAGTCTGGTAGTTTTCCAGAGAAGTGGTTGTGTAATAATCAAGAAAGGTGAAGGGCACCTCTAGATTTCAGTATTTGCCAATTTAGTTCTTTAAGCATATCACAGTGATGGGTAGTATAATTACATTGAATGATAAAGCGGCATAATGAATTATACAGTGTGTCAAGTTTACTAAGATGGATTTCTGGCACTGGAGCATATACTATGTCACCATAGTCTGACTGGCAGCAACATCTGTTGTACAATATGTTTTTTCACCAGGGTACTTAAGCATGATTTGTTTCTAAAAAGAGTACTTATTTTGGATAAAGTTTAGAGGTTAATTTGTCAGTATGAAGACTAAAAGTGAGGTTGGGATCAAGCCACATACCAAGATATTTGTAGGAGTCTACTGGGGCTAGTTTACAATTAGACTCGGTTACAATGGATAGGATTAATGGATTAATAAGCTAGCTTTAAGTTGCATTGCTTAAACTGTGTTATCTTGCCCAATACTATGCCTGGGTCCAAGGAATGCAAAGGGGACAAGTCTAAAGTGGGATCGGAGACCCCCAGAGAAGAGAAGACTGCACCAAAACTTAAAGTTTGTGTTGGATGTGAAAATAAAATCTACTACTGAATCTGCTAAATTATGCCTTGAATGTTTGCAAAAAGTTGCCACTCCTGAGGTTCCAGCTTAATTCAAAGAATTTCTATGCTGGATGTGCTCTTCTATGCAGGAGACCTTCTCCACTTTACAGGAATCCTCTAAGAAGCACCCCAGAGTTTCAGACCCAGACAAAGGCCCTTCGCATCTGTTAGAGGATAAATGTGAAGGTAGTATGGTGGAAATGGAATCGGCCCCCCTCATATGCAGAAGAAGGGGAATTTACTGGAGAACCGGATAATTTCAGTAGAGAGAAAATTGACGGCCTAATACGCTCTATGAGGAAGATATTAGGGCTGTCATAAACGCATAAAGAGCTAAACATCATGGATTCTGCATTCATCGGTTATTAAAAAAAAAAAAAAAAAAAAAAAAAAAGTCTCCCTTGTTTCCAGTCCACAGCTCTATCCAGGAAATTATGACCAACGAATGGAAGACAGGAGATAAAAGATTCACCATGTCCAGAAGATTTCAAAAACTATATCCTTTCTCAGAGAAAGATACTGGACATTGGACTGCTCCACCAAAGGTAGATGCAGCTGTCGCGCAAATATCATGCAGGATAACTCTGTTACTTGAAAATGTAACAACATTGCGTGACAGCATGGATAAGAGTGTAGACAGTGCACAGTATAATACGCACAGTTTTACCCCACTTCACCTTATATGAAGTGGGGGTGCGTATTATACATGAGAGTTTTGAAATAAAGTAAAAAATTGAGGCTGGTAGATAGCTTCCCTCCCCCGGCGATGTTTGTTCTGTAAATAAGACTTACTAGTTTAAATGTAAGTCCCCGCTGAGGAGAGCAGGCATACCGGTATGTAAAGCTTCAGTGTGGCCGGCATGGTTCCATTTGCCGTCCTCTTCCTTCAATGGGCTTTCAGGACCTTCCACCTATGGAATTGCCCTGTGAGGACCTTGAGATCCTCACAGGGCATCGGCTTCAGGCGGAAGGACCTGAAAGCCCATTGGAAGCGGGTGGCAAATGGAAGCATGCCGCCCGCACTAAAGCTTTACATACCTGCATGCCTGCTCTTCAAAAGATGAGGACTTCAGCAGGGACTTGCATTTAAACTAGTAAGTCTTATTTTCAGAGTGGATATCGCCAGGGGAGGGAGGGAAGCCATCTACCAGCCTGCCAGCCTTAATCCTTTGAGGCACTCAAAGGGTTAAAAAAGATTTCAGTAATGGTGAAAACAAGGGAGCGTATTATACATAGGCACTCTTGTTTTCCCCTAAAAGCTTAGGCATAATATGCACCTGCATATTATACACAGGTGCGTATTATACCTGAGATTTTATGGTAATAAGCAATTTACAGCCAATGGACAAAACCTCAAAAGGACGTGCATATTCTGCACCTTATGAATCTGGCTGATAGAGTTTGAGGAGAAAGTAGAATCATGTGTTTCATGATCTTGCCTCCTAAAGGATTTGTCTTCTATCAAGGATGGTGAAATCATGGCCGTTTGGAATGCTCTGGAAGGTCTGTCAGTTGAACTAAGACATGAATCAGTAATAAGATCAGACATTGTAACTGCAGAACCAAGGAGGGGAGGCAAGGAGTTGGTCAAGAAGACCTGCAGGCCTGACCAGGACTTGGTTTTTGGATATTTAGCTGAATGTGTGCCTGCATATGTTAAAGCCTAGACCAGTAGTAGGCACTGGATTGTCAGAGGACTTTGAGCAACTCCCATCATGACTTCTGGTATAGTATGCACAAGTTTTCATGTCTGTCCAATAAATTACACAAACACCCCTTTTGTTTAAACATACTCCACCCCACCTCTGGGAGGTATGGTGTTAATACTTACAGAGATGCATTGCTGACCCTGTGCTTTCTATTGAAGCTTAGGGAAAATCGGGTGCTGACATTCCAAAGCCCTATAGAGCCGGTACATTTGTGCAGAGCCAAAATCCCATGGAATTTCATCTCTCCCCAAGCATCCTGGCTCTTTGAGGTTTGAAACACCAGCCCTAGCTTACATAGTGTAAGTTACCAATCAGAGATCAGGAGAGGAGCCTACTTTTCTGTACTCTTAAAGTGATAGTAACGTTTGAACATAAATGCAGCTTCAATTATTCCTCGTAGTTTTTAGACCATGAGAGCGTATTACAATTCTGTACGATGTGATTAAATTGTAAACTGTTCCCCTCCTGCCCCTTTTACCTACTGTAAGCCTCCTCCCCTCTGGATCTGGAATCCAGTCATAGGACTGACAGATCACAGAGAGGGACAATCTTCTGGCTGTGAGCATAAGGAAAACCCTGTCTTCCATGACAAAGGAGGGTAGGTTTTTCCTTTTGATCACAGAAGATTGTCCCTTGTCGTGATCCATCCGGATGGTCTTGCTGCTTTGAGGAGAGCAGCATTATGTAGGTGAAATGTAATTACTAATAAACAACGTGCAGAATTGTAATAACTCTACGTGGTCCAAAAACTATGAGGAATAATTGTAGCTGCAATTATGTTCAAACATGATTCCTTTAATTAGAAAGCTTAGGATCGACATTTGACTAGGTAAGTTTTAACCCATGAGTTATTGAAGCAAATCCGCATTAGTAAGGGTCTCATGACCAACCTTATTTAAGTTTAGAATGTTTCCTTTTCCTTTTAAAGGGATAGTAATGTTTCACAAAAACAGAAGCTCCAATTAATCTTCATAGTATTCGGGCCATGGAGAGTGTTTTTAATACTGTTTGAGTTGTTGTAGTTAAAGAAGAAAGGTTAGCAGACTAAAGCTTTAGTCACAATGTGTGTCTGGCAGCAACAGAGAAGGCAGAAGCCTTAGCTGCAAGTTTGACCGCATCAAAAAGAGCATTAGTGTCATAAGTTTGAGCCTCAGACATGTTGGCCAAGAGGGCTAAAAGGCCCTCCTTTGGAGCACCCTTATGGATAGCGTCCGTAAACTGTTCACCTGTTACCCAGACAGAGGCCAAGGAAGGCCTCAGGCCTGCAGCTGTGGCAACAAAGGTAGACTTCAGAATAGCCTCCAGCTTTCTATCAGTCAAATCCGTGGCATAATCCAAGGGTAGAGCAGTAGACTTTAAATGTCTGGAAATAGGGGGGGATCAACCTGTACCAAAGCCTTGTCCGAAATTGGGTACAGCTTAGAAAATCTCTTAGGAAGAGAAAGGTGCATGTGAGGTGTTTTCCACTCATCCAGGATAACCTGGTCCAGAGTGGTATTAGGTGGAAACACAATGAGAGACTTCTTGCGCCTTTGAAAGACGTCAAAAGAAGTCTGGCTCTCAAAAGGGTTAAGAGTAACCTGTAGGGTAATTAAAACCTCCTTAACGAGACCCTCCGCAGAGTGCTCAGGGTCCGCTTCAAAGAGGTCACAGCATAGAAAGAAGCCCTCCTCAGAGGAGTTTGACAGGTCAGGAATACCAGGGGCCCAAGGGGTCACAAATCTGAATGAAGTGGGTGGTTTCCAGGAGTGGAAAAACCCCTGGAGGGAAAGAGGGAGCTAAGTCATAGAGTACTTGACCCAAAGTGGCTCTTGTCCAAGGCTTATGATTGCTTTCCTTTTAGCTATTGTATCTGTCTGCAGAGTTGCCAAAGTGCAAACCTTGTCTTGTAAACACCATTGCTGGATTTTTCACCAGGACAAGGTGGTTATGTATACTCCCAAAGGGTTTAATTTATTTATTTATTATGCCAAAGGTTGTCTCGGGTTTTCACATCAGATAACAAGCAAGAGCAGGATCTCCATCTGTTTGATGTGGTATGCCATCTTAAAGACTACATTCATTGCATGTAGCTTTACAAAAAATTAGACGCTCTTTGTCATTCTAAGACCAGGTCGAGTCCAAGGTCACCATTGCTTCTTTGATCAAAGCCAGTATCGGACAGGTGTAAGTGATCAAAAAGAAACTTGTTCCTTCACGGCATGCTCCACTGGGTCTGTGGGTTCCTCTTCGACCTACAAGAATCAGGCCTCTGCTGAGTACTTGTGTAAGGTGACGACATGGTAGTCTCTGTACCTTTTCGCCAAAATACCATGTCGGTGTCCTTACCTCGGCTGAAAGGTGCTTCAGGCACTGATGCCTGTTTAAGGACTCCTTTCTACTCTTTCATAATGCCTGTTCTGAACCCTGTTTGTTCTTATTCAGTTGCTTGGTGTGCAAGTTTGGTGTCCGTTGACACCTGATGTTTATATGGTACCAGTTAGTCCTGTCGGCTGTTGGTCTGCAGTTGAGGGTTATACTCTCTTCTCTCCCTGGAACTATGGTCAGTGCTTTGTTAAACCCAAAGTGGAACAAAGGAGCCACGAGATATAAGAGAAAAGAGTTTCCATCGATAAAATGGGGCACCCTAAGTGGATGTCCAGGGCACGCAAAAGTGCCACAGAACCCTGGTTGATAAACAGTGGTTTAGGAGATTGCCTCCTTTCCTGTCATTTTTGTTTATTTATGCTACTTTTGAAACTGAGGGTTGGGGGAAAGCTGGAGAGAAGATGGGAGTGTCCACCTCAAAGGCATGGTCTTTTTGAAGTGCTCTGCCCTCTGAAGGAGGGAACTTTACCCCCCCCCCCCCGGGGCTCTTCTGTTCTACATGGATTAAGAAAAAAATATTTAAATTCATTAAAATCCTTGTATTTGTTATAAATTGACAGTTCAACTTTCTGTCTCAGCCCGGTTCCTCGGGACACAAGCAGGTCAGATTTTTAGGATATTCCTTATTAAGCACAGTTGGAGCATTCAGAATGACGTGGCCATTGAATACCCACCTCTTAACGACTGTCTGATCTGCTCGGGCGTGCGTTAAGGACCACAGAAAATTACCATCTATGAGTGCTCTCCTACAGACAGAGCAGTTTCAAGATCATTGAATTATGTTCGTTTCTGTAGTTCTGATTTCATGAAAACGTTATCAGTGTAAAATTGTGTCTAATAATCACTATCTCCACATCATCTATTTGAGCACAATCAGAAAAGTAGGCTCAGGTTTAACATCTGATCTCTGAAGCTGCTCTGACCGTAGAAGAAGTGATGGTGTGGATGGCAATGAGGATACCTCTGTCAGCCTTCTTAGACCCATATTCCTCTACATTTATTAGTGAAGCTGTGCTCGGAGGTTACTGGGACTGTAAACAGATAAGGGTATTTTTTTCATAATGTATATAAACGTATGCTGTCATTTTCTCATGTAAAAAGAAAATTGTTTTAAACCCAAATGTCCCCATTGATTTCACTAGGAATATGTGAGCTAAAACCACTGATAATCTGTGTTACATCTGGTGTAATTGAGGGCTTAATTACTTCAGCCAAAAAGGGTCTGTATAAGGACAAAGTGATCATCTTTTGCAGTCAAAAATTCCTCCTTCACTTCTTAATCCTTTTACTCTTTGAATGCCAGAAGGGTATCCAGCACATTTCCTTCTATCACTCCAGGCTTTGAAGGAAGTGGGTTGCAATTCATTGTTTTGAAATTGTCTGAGAAGGGTTAACACAGATGACTTTAGAGAAAATATTTTAAAATATTTTTTTAAACAAAAAAGAATCAATAAACTGAATAGAAAACTAGCCTCCTGTTTTGTAGTCTGTGTAATTGCACTCCTGGATATGATTACCCAAGGGTAATTAGAAGAGACAATTTAATGTGTTTACAAGACTACTGAAAAGTACATTTGAAATCTAAGGAGTAGATAGTGATCAGGAGTCTTAAGAGGGAGGACAAGAGAAACCCACCTGTATTATTTATAAGCTAATGTCTGGAGGTGAGAGAAATCATGGGCACTTTTTCACCATTGGAGTCAGCATTTATAAGTGTTTGCTTTGATAGAACAAATTTCCCCTCTCTTTGTGTTTATAGCCAACAAAATTAACACTTTTTTATATACATCCTTGTAGTTCTTGTGCAAGTAACAGTTAGTCATGTGCTTTATGGTAAGGGCTGAAAATTTCATCTAGTCTGTGACTAAAAATAAATAAATAAATAACAGCAGATGAGTGTGCGTGGGGAACTTTTCCGTATGCTTAGCATCGTGTGGGCTACTAACTTTTTCACCTCCTGACTAGTAACTTTTTTTTTTTTTTTTTCTGACTTGTGAATCTTGAATTGTTACAGCTCTGGCAATAATAATTTTTTTATTCAATTAAATGGGGTACTTAAACTCTTAGTTGCTGGGTAGGTCTCTGTCACGGTGCTAAACATACTTTTGATTAAAAAACAAGTTACTGTTAAATTAAAGAGTAAACCTTTACAACAGGGCTAGGCAACCTCCTTATTGTCCTGTACTTAGTATCTACAACTCCTAGGGGGAATGTCTGAATTTCAGACTGAAATTTTGACCTAAAGATGTTTTATTTATTGTATTTTGTTTTGTTTACAAGACTTGTCAATGCTGTGCCATTTATGACCTATAGTAGACTTCTACTTAAGAACACAACTCCTTTTTGTCTGTGGGGTATCTGTATCCACTGGACACGTGAGTCTGATTATGTGATTTTATATAAAATCAGAGGTAGACATAATTGTGGACTAAAACAGCTCTTCTATAAAATACAGAAAATTTCTCATACATTTCTTTAGTAAATTCCATTGTGACGGTTCTGTAAGTATTTAACCATTTGTTCTTAGCTATCCAATTTTCACCTTTAGAGTAATCCTCTTGTAACACTACCTTGAGTTTTGGTACATTTGGATTTTTAATGTAGACTAGCAGGTCTCTTGTAACACTACCTCATGTTGTGGTACAAGAGAGCTCCCTTGCTTCTATCCTACAACTACTGCCAGGTAGGAGTGGATGGGATCGGGGAAACTTTTGCACGTCAGTGAGGGAGGCTTTCCCTCATTGACATGAGACTTTTTTGATCCCACCCTTTCCCGCTCGGGTACTCCAGGAAGAAAGGAAGCATGGGAGATCCCCTGTGCCTCCTCTGTTGATCTCCCAGCTGAATCAGCTGGGAGATCAGTAGCTGGGGTGCATCACGAGGAGTCCTGATGACCCAACACGAGGTCTAACTCCTCCTAAGACAGTGGGTAACTTTCTCGCCCCCTGCCACCCCATCAACCAGTCATCATTTTTCAGCCACACCCCCTGACTGTGTGTGAGTGGGTGTATGGATGGGTGTGTGTATGTATATAATATATGAGCAGATAAGTGCTCCACTTGGCTCCAAAAGGGACTGACAGCGCAGGCGCACGGACGTCACTGTGATGAGATGTCCGTGCTTCCTGCTCCTGTGAGCATCGGTAAAATGGAGAAATCTTCGGAACCAGGTAATATTTCTGGCGACTAGCGCTACTAAGCAGCTAGTCGCCAGATGAAGAATGAATGCAGGTTAAGTTATTGTGGGGTGGTAGTTCCCCTTTAAGAGTAATTGAATGATAAAGTATCCCCTTCTGCCCTTTTTACCTAGTGTAAGACACCTCCCCTCAGATGTGGAATCTGGTTCTGGGACTAGAAAGCTCACAGCAAGGGACAATCTTCTTACTGTGAGCATAAGGAAAACTCTGCCCCCCTTGAAAGGTTTTTCCTTATGCTCACTGAAGATTGTCCCTCTCTGCGATCCATCAGGACAGTCTTGCTGCTCTGAGTTGAGCAGTGTTACATCAGTAAAAGGGGCGGGAGGGGGATATTTTATCATTCAATTACTCTTGAACTACAACTCTGACAGTATTGAAATAACATTCTCCATGACCCAAATACTATGAAGATTAGTTGGAGCTGCTTTTATTGTGAAACATTACTATCCCTTTAAAGGGATTATCTATCCAACAAAAAATGATATATTAGGTGGTTTTAACCCTAATCTTATTTCAAGTATGGGTTTGCATCGTTATCTCATAGATCTAACTTAGCTAAAATATTATAATTATAAAAGACAGTGAATAATAAACAGGATTATACCATATATTAACTTATAGCAGTGATCACTTGTTTATTTATTTAAAGGGATAGATAAACGGATACTCTATCCAACAAAAAGTATGTTAATGGATTGAACCATTTTCTTATATGGAGCATAGGATGGCATCTTTATCTTCTAGATGTACTTATCTTAAAAATAGTGATAAATTACAAGCAACTGACTAAAAAACTTAAATCTAACAGTACAAAGTTTGTTGGATAAGTGTGTGCACATCTAGCTTGTCATTGTGACCTTTTGGTGTTAATGTATCAATTAAATATCCAAAAGCTTTCCCTTTGGCACTATCTATATCTTTGACCGAATGTCATATTGGATGAGATATGTTCAAAAGGCATAACTGTTGTATTTTCCATAGAATTATGAAAGAGTTGCTAAGGGGTATTTAGGATCAGAAGACAGTATTGCTATCCTATGCTCCAAAAATCTGTCAGTCTCCTTTTAGTTCTTCCTATGTAACTTTTATTGCAAGGGCAAGTGAGAATATAGATACATTTAGTGTTACATGTAATATATTGTTTCACTGTCTAACATTGTTGCCATTTAAGAACTCCCTAGCTTTGTGTGTTATAAACTTGCAAATGATACATCTGCTCATGTTACGTTTGTATATCCATTTTTGTTTTAAAAACGGATTCCCTTCAAATGTAACATGAGCAGTTGTATCACTTGCAAGTTTATAACACAAAAAGCTAGGGAGTTCTTATTTAATCAGCGCATTTAAAGGGATAGTAATTCCAGAAATAAACTTTATTCAGTATGGTAGATTTTACAAAAATAAAGTATTTGGAGAAAGTCCTATCTCTCAAACCTTTACGGTTTGAGAGATATTTGCTGCTAAAGTTCCCTGTCTCCTGATGTTAGCTGTAAAGCTGACAGCAGGAGATTGAAGTCGCGCGACTCAATGCTGCTCTTCAGCAGAGCAGAAATAGCGATCTTTACAAAGAACTACTTCATTGGAACGGTCTACAAAGTGTGCTTGTAAACCAACCACTCTTTGTAGATCTTTCCAATGAAGTAATTATTTTAACAATCACTATTTCGGCTCTACTGAAGAGCCGCCAGCTGGTCCCATGACTAGGATCTCCTGCTCTCAGCAGAGCACTAACATCAGGAGAAGGGGAGGGAGGAACTTGAGATGTGAATCTCCATCAAACCATAAAGGTTTGAGAGCTGAGACTTTCTCCAAATACTTTTTTTGTAAAATCTACTATACTAAATAAAGTTTATTTCTGGCATTACTAACACTTTAGTATACATTCTGCTCTATTTGAATGTTCTTCTAGCATTTCCAATATGATCTTTCTAATATCACTATGTATCTAGAGGTTTATGTTCTTAATTATCATTCATCTATTTCTTGATTGCCTTTTATGCTTCTATTGATCATGATGTATGTAATTATGGTTTTGATTTTATTGTTCTTTATAGAATTATTTTTTTATATTTTTGTAATAATATTGTGATATAAGGACAAGTTTCAGGATCCCAGACCCCAATTTCTAGTTGCCATGTCGAACTTGTTACTGGGATTGGTCTGGCCCTGCTCTAGTGACCTAAACGAGATTGTACCCTGGGTGTAGGACACTAGCTCTACTGAGCTATTTGAGCAACCTTACAGGGTCATAAGCCCAGTTGAACATTTCTGACTACTTTTTGCTTTATGTTTTAATGCAAGAAATGTGGTTGCCTTCTTCCTTTAAACAATAATTAAAACAAAAAAAAAAAATGCTCAAAAGTTTGATAACTACAGATTCCTATAATCTAGCAAATTAATACTGCTTCTGTGCAAAAACTTAAAATACAGGTTGTTACACAGGTAACACAGACGAGACTGCATAAACCAGCACACACTACACATGAAGCCTAAGGGGGTGGAAAATGTGCATAAGATATTAATATTACGTTGTGTAACAGTTCCCCAGGAGTGGCCACACCCAAAGTCGGGGGGGGGGGGGGAGAGGCACTGAATATAGCAATAAAATGTGGGGCCGTGTGCACAAAAGCTTCTGATGTAAGTATGCATAGGTCCCATCATTCCCATGGGTTTTTATAGGGCATTTTATCCCTTAAATGCTAGAGCGGTCTTCAAAGCATTGCAGAGACCTCACTAGTTTTCAAGTGGTTAAAGTCCCATTTAAATCCAGGGGAATTGGTATCCTCCCTCCCCGTGGTGCAGATGTTCTCCTCTGGAATTGCTCCTTTTCTATGTGTATTAGGTCCTAAAGACTGCTTTTGTCTTCTTACAAAAATGTAACCCTTTGAGTGCCAGAGGGGTGCACAGCGCATTGCTTTACAAAGTGTGGTGCCCCTCTTGCACTCAGAGTGTTAAAATATAGGTTGTATTTAAAGAGACTGACACCTCCAAATAAACATCCACATGTCTTAATATGGGCAGAAAATCCTAATTAACAGAAAAACAGTTGTGTGTGTACTGGCTATGCAGAATTCATTGTTAATTAGTACTGGATATAGTGTCCATGGAGGCAGACATGTTTTTGTTGAAAACTATCCTGGACTCAACTCCTCCTACTTATATCGTCTTGTCTGCTTGATTGGCCACCCTGGCAACGCCATTCTCAAAGGAAGATTTAGTGAAGAGGTTTATTAACAATGCACGGTTTGTTTTTAGAATGCAAATTTATTGAAGAACTTGAGTCATAGACTAAAACACAGACATGCACGCAGACACGTGTACAGGCAGACACGCGTGCAGGCAGGCAGACACGCGCTCTGTGCTTGTGCGAGCACACAGACAGACATACATACATACATACATACATACATACACGCACATAATATGTGTGTGTGTTTTGGTTTTCTGTTCTCATGATATCTTGGGTTAGGAAACAGTTCGTTCTAGCTCACTAGACCTACTTTTCATGACCTGTAGCTCTTAATATTGTATAATAAGTGCAGAAGTATACAATTTTTGACGCAATTGATCCAGTTAATTTTGGCTATCTTTTCAATAATTAAGCCAAGCAAATACTGTGTATTATATCACAATCGGCAAAAACCAACACCACATGTGCTTAAACAACTAGAAAGGAACCTACAATATTGTATTGAGCAGGGCTTAAAATATGAAGTCCTTTGCTACTAGCCAGACCTTAAAAGTTACTCGCCACTGCAAGCCATAACATACCCACCAGGGCTGAATTTCTACTCGCCAGGTCTGAATTTTCATTCGCCATTGGCTAGTGGCGAGTGGAAATTTTGAGCCCTGGTATTGAGTATTATTTGAACGCCACACTGTTCCTCAAGGAGTTAATACAATGTTTTATTTCAGAATCACATGCACAAAGAAAGATGGTTGATCTTGGGATAAATTATCTGATTTTAAATAGGGCTTTTAATCTCTTGAAGGGTAGAGAGGTCTATATGACTGAAACATAGATTATTCCAATGGATTATAAAACAAAGTATTAAGTTAAATCAAAGGGAATTTGTTTCCCAAGTTGACTTGTTTGTTTTTGTCACTTTCTTGCTCAATATTTGTAGAAAATGTCTTCTTTGTGAATTGCTTTAAGTCAGTAGACTAAAGTAAAACGAAATGGTGGAGCCAGCATTCTGAAGGTCCTTTGCAGCAAAATAGCTTGGTTCCCAAAAGACCCATGGCTTGTGCCAACCTCATACATTATTAGAGCCATACTTTCTAACTTTTAAAAAGATCTGATCTGAAGTCTTTGAAATTTTAACCCATGGAGATCACAGGAACATAGATTCCAGGTGATCTATCCCTTCTAATGCTAACCCAGAGGTTCTCCAGTCGGTCCTCAAGGAACCTGCTACAGCTTCAAAAGATCACAAGACAAGCAAGGCTAACCTAGAGAATAAAGTAGCAAGGTAGTACAAATATACTAGGCAACGATGGGCTCTCACCATGAGATCCTTGGGATTTGGGTCAAAACCCTGAGTCTCGGTGACAAAACATCAGAATTCCTAGGTATGAATAATACACCATGCAGTCCACTTTTACCATTACTAGTAGGGAGATTGGCATATCTCTTACCCCAAGCAGGCAACAAGACCAGTAGCTTTAAAGGGATAGTAACCCCCCCACCCCCCCCGAACAACGTGACGCCAAAAGAGAGCAATCGTGCAAACATACTGAACTCCCTTATTCCCATTCCCTTTATGGTTTGAGAGATGTAAGGCAAGACAGACCTCCGCTCCCTCCCCCTTCTGCCTGATGAGCTGTAAAGCTGTCAGAGGCAAAATCCGGTTGTCCAACTTTCGGCGGTTCTGCAGGAGCGCTGTCATCTAGATATCTCCGTATAATTACTTCATCGGAATGGTCTACAACATGTGCTTGCAAGCCAGGCACACGTTTTAGACCATACCGATGAAGTAATAATACGGAGATATCTAGATGACAGCGCTCCTGCAGAGCCGCCATCTGGTGCTTTACATTGTCCTAGGAGAGGTGAGATGCATTAAGGTTCGAGAATGATATACTCTGCCATATGCACTATGAATTAGGTATGCAGGGGGAAGGGTAGAAACGTTGATCATTAGCATATGAAGTTGGCATAGATCTGGTGATAAGGAGAGCAAGTGGGGGATCAAAGAGGATGTGCTCACCCTCATGCTTCAGCAACAAGAACAGCAGCAGCCCTCCCTTAAAGGGACACTAATGTCCCATAAAAAAAAATACTTTAAAAAAAAATAAATTATGTGGCACAAATCCCATCTCTCAAACCTTTACGGTTTGAGAGAGATTTGTATGGAAAGTTCCTCCCTCCCTTCCCTTCTCCTGACGTCAGTGTCTAGCTGTGACAGCAGGATATCCCGGTCCGGGGAACAGCTGGCTGCTCTGTTGCAGAGCCAAAGTCACATTCTTTAAAAAGAATTACTTCTCTGGAAAGGTCTACAAAGTGTGCCTGGTTTGCAAGCACACTTTGTAGACCGTTCCCATGAAGTAGTTCTTTTTAAATAACACGATTTCTGCTTTGGTAAAGAGCCTTCTCGCGTCGGCCGACTAGAATCTCCTGTCGGCTGTAAAGGGAAACTTTACAGGCAAATATCTCTCAAACCATAGTGGTTTGAGAGATAGGATTTGTGGTACATAATGTATTTTTGTTTTTTTACCTTTACAAAACCAGAATAATTGTTTATGAGGCATTACTGTCCCTTTAATCCTTTGCAAGCCAGTAGTGTCCAGTGCATTGCAGAATAATTCTTTTCCTTGGAGAGCTTGGCTGAGTCTTGTGTTTACATAAATCAGATAAAGGGTTGCCAGGCTGCTGTTTACATGTAACCGCTCATCTGCCAGTTCTGTGTATTCCTGAATCTGTTGTTAAAGGGATAGTAATGTTTCACCAAAAAGCATCTTCGTAGTATTTGCGCAATAAGGACCCTTTTCAGTACTGTCTGACTTATAGTTTGAGAGTAATTGAATGATAAAGTATCCCTCTCTCGCCCCTTTTACCTAGTGTAACACTGCTCACCTCAGAGCAGCAAGACTGTCCGGATGGATCACAGAGCGGGACAATCTTCAGTGAGAATAAGGAAAAAACTGTCAAGGGTGGCAGGGTTTTCCTTCTACTCACAGTAAGAAGATTGTCCCTTGCTGTGATCTGTCTGGTCAAGGGACCAGATTACAGATCTGAGGGGAACTGGCTTACACTAGGTAAAAGGGGAGGGAGGAGGATACATTCTTATTCAATTATTCTTGAACTACAATTCTGACAGTATTGAAATAACACTCTCCATGGCCCAATTACTATGAAGATTAATTGGAGCTGCTTCTTCTGTGAAACATTACTATTCCTTTAAGAGGCCGGAGCAGGGGACTGTGTATGTTCTAATTTTCTGAGTGCCACAGGAGTGTAACATATCACCATAACACACTAGGATGAACCCTTTCAGTGCCAGAAATGTGCTTCTAACGATTTGGGGGGGAGCAGCTGCCTCTGCTCTCCAGTAGAGCCGTAGTAACTGTCTCTTTGCTGCATAGAAAGCTAAAGGAAGATCCCAAATTTGACATCCTCAGGGGCAGATTTGTTTCTGTGAACCTCGACAGCATAGCCATCATCAGAGCTTAGGAAAGGTGTTAAATAGCCACATTCGCATATAACTACACCCCCAGGAATACAACAATGGCTCATTAAACTACATTTCTATATGCGAATGAGGCACTGCAATATCATGAACTAGGCATAGGCATGGAGAAAGAATGGTGATATAGGCTTATTTCAGGTGTATTTATTTATATATGCATGCAAGCTCCGTAGCATGGGAAACAGAACTTGCTTTAACCATTTGAGTGCCAGAGGGGTACAGAACGCTGTACCTCTGGCATTCAAAGGGTTAACGATATTCCACATACATGCCACCTCGAAGGGAAGCGTAAACACACTCCCTGGGACAGCTGGGAGGGGGTGGGAAGTGCCCAATTTTAACTCTTCAGATCTTCCACAGTAGGTAAGTAAAATAAAAAAAAAAAAAACAAAGCTAATCTTGTTGTAGTGACTGAAGCCACTGCACAAAAGTTTTTCTTATGTGAATGTTCCCATTAACTTGCCTTTGCTTGCCTTATCAGAATGAGCAGAGATTGTGATTTGTCATCTCTAACCAGAAATGCCAAGCATTGTTTCTGGCAGCATATTATTTTTCTATTACATTTAATTTCATTATGCAGTGTCTTGCGTAGCTGAGTACTGGATTCAGATAATTATAAGGACAGAATTCATTGCCAACACACCACTGTCTGTAAGTCTGATTATTGCTACCAGATAATGTTTGAATGCTGATGTATGAATTTATAATATTCAGGGACTTCAAGAAGGGTAGACAACCTTGGGCTCTATCCCCAGACAATAACTGGTTGGTATTGACGGGAGTTGAAGTCACTGATTGGTGGAGAGCCACAGGTTGCCTACACCCGCACTAAGGTATTGTGCACCAGTTCCTCTGTTATTTTATGAAGCCTATGGGCCCTATTTGGTAAGTTAGAGCTGTGTAATTCTGCAGCAAACCAACTGCACCATAGAAAACAATTAAAACCTGATTTACATTGATTGCTAATGCTACTTGGTAGATTCTTTAACCCCTTAAAGACCAGAGGGGTGTGAAATGTGCACTCTTCTGGCCCTCAAGGAATTAAACTAATAGTAATGTTTCACAAAAACAGCAGCTCCAATTAATCTTCATAGCAATTGAGCCATAGAGATTATTTCATTACTGTCAGAGTTGTAGTTCAAGAGTAATTGAATGATAGTTTCCTCCTCCAGCTCCTTTTACCTAGTGTAAGCCCCCACTCCTCAGATGAGGAATCCAGTCCATAGACCAGACAGATCACATCAAGGGTCAGTATTCTACTGTGAGAACAATGAAATCCCTGCCCCCCTTGAAAGTTTTTTCAGCTTTTTCCCTTATCTGAATTGAAGACTGTCCCTCTCTGCAGTCTACCTGGACACTCCCTGCTGCTCTGAGCTGAGCGGTGTTACATCAGTAAAAGGGGCGGGAGGGGATATTTTATCAATTAATTACTCTTGAACTACAACTCTTACAGAATTGAAATAATACTCTCCAAGGCCCAAATACTATGATGATTAATTAGAGCTGCTTTTATTATGAAACATTACTATCCCTTTAAAGTGAAGCTAAGTGTTTCATGAATAGCCCTTTGGCAAGCAACGAGTTGTGTGTTTAAGAGAAGTTCTTGTCTATGTACCTGTCATTCCTACTGCAGTCAGATGGAGCTCTCTATATATTGTTTGAATTGTTCCTGCAGTTGTCTATTTATTGAGCACCAATTTACTGTAGGTCTCTAGTTAATCGCTATACACAATGAACAGTAGGCTTTGTCAGTATGAATATGATTAGCCACAAAGAGTCCCATCCATGATTCTTATGGAACACAAAATTCTCAAGGTAATTTTTCCCTGTGCAGTTCTAAACTCCAGCAGAGACCCAATACAAAATAAACATAGATTTAACCCTTCCAGTGCCAGAGGGGGGTACGCAATGCATGCTTTGCAGTGCATTGTGTTACCTCTCCAGCACTGAAAGGTATAAAGGACACTTGTATGAAAAGCAAATTCCTAAGCAAATAAAAAAAAAAAACTTCTTTCAAGGCTAAAGTTCTTTTAACCCACTGAATACCAGAGAAGGATGGGCACACATTGCAAGGCAATGCGTTGCATACCCCTGGCACTCAAAGAGTTAACCGTTTGAGTGCCAGAGAGGTATGCAGTGCATCAAGTACCCCTCTGGCACTCAAAAGGTTAATCATTGTTATCTGTTTTTTTTTTTTTTTTTTTTTTCTCTACTTGAATTCCATGATTATTATGTACTAGTTTTAAAGCCTGTATACACGGGCCAACACTGGCGGCGCTGCAATCATGCGCAGTACTGACTGCCCGAACACGCCGCGGCTAATACGGAGCTTGGCGCTCCAAATTCAGACTCTAGTCCTTGGTGCACAGAGAGGACTCCTGTCTGAATTCAGAGCTCACCGCTCCGTATCAGCTGCAGCACATTCAGGCAGTCAGTACTGAGCATGACTGCAGTGCACGCAGCCGTCTCTCCTGTGTATGACGGCTTTTGACAAACATACTTAGCAAATTATAATATAGGATTTGTATGTGTTTTAGATTACAGATCTTTCATTACCCAACTATCTGGCGGCTTCTTCAATTGGCCTCTTTCCCACCCAGCTGCTGAATTCTTACTTGGGAACAACATTGCGTACGATGGAGGACGTCATCGCAGAACAAAGCGTTAGTGGATATTTTATCTTCAGCTTGCAGGTTCGTTGAATGCAATTATTATTACCAAGATTCTAGAACCTCCCCCTGAAAAAAATCATCATATGCTTCTATAAATGATGGGCTGAATAAACAGGATATCCGATTCGTAGGGCCTTATGGTGTACCACTTAACTGGTAAGGAGTTTTCATATAGCCCTCTATGGTGCAGTTGGTTTGCTCCAGAATTACTTGAGACATAGATTTTTGAATACAGCGCTAATTGTTCACTCCGCTGATCATCCCTATCACTAAGATTGCTGGAAGAACTGGGTGCCAGGTGCTGCTTTCTATTGATCATGGTCCAGTAAATATCAGATCCAATGAGCTAAAGCAAACTAACTGCAATATAGGGGACAAATGAAAACTTCTAGTGGAGACTACTAGAATTAAAAGCTCCTCTTAAATCATTGATTATTTGGGGAATATTTATTTATCCCCTGTGGAGCATTTGGTTTGCTCCAGAATTGCTTTTTAGTGTCTTGAATACAGGCCTTAGTTCCTCATGCAGGAAGCTAAAGACGTACGTACGTACGTACGTACGTACGTACGTGTGTGTGTGTATATATATATATATATATATATATATATATATATATATATATATATATATATATATATATATATATATATATATATATATATATATATATATTATATATAATTTTGGTTTATGTCAAACCCTGCCTCCTCCCCCATATCAAAATAAATGTAATCATTTCATATGTATTTATATTATTTGAATGTTTGTTTTGTATTATAAAAAATGTTAATTATAAAGAATTTTCTTTGCTTCAGGCATTACCGCAAAACAATGACAAATGTATGCATGGAAGACTGTGCTGGTCTTTAAACCAGTCTTTCCCAAACTTGTAACCTTTTTTGACATTCAGTTGTTTACTATCACTGGGACAGTGGAACAAGAATACAGTCAGTGTGTATGTGCTTCTGTGTCGATCAGTGGACTGTAGAACAAGGGTAGGGTGCAGGACAATATATGTGTGGGTTGGTAACCACCAATATACAGTGCAATGTCTGTCCCTCCCCCCTGCCTTTTGTTGCAAGGATACCACCGTGCTGCTTTTGCTAATATTTACTAGGAGGCTTTTCCCTAAAGTGCTTTACAGTCTTGGCCAGATTAGGGAAGACTGCAGCCCTTCCAGCTTTTGTTGTTGTTGGCAGGTTGTGTAGTGAGAATGGTGGGAATTGTAGTCCAGCAACAGCTGAGGGTATCCAGTTGTCTCTTTGACATTCATTTTCAATAGAAGGTTAAGGTCAAATTAAGCATTTTATCTAGCTGGTTATTTGTTCACTCGTGAATTTGGCAGTATGACTCTAAATTCCATTAACGTATGTTGTAAAATGACCTGATATCACATCACTGAAAGATCCTGTTGGGTCAGGTTTGACTGTCTCTAGAGACTTTGCCCTTGGGGCTACCTGACGTTGTGCAGTCATCCGATACTCTAAAGTTCATACTTTAGATCAGTAGTACTGTTTACTTTGTTTCCCTCCTCTTTCTACTATTTTTTTATTTGAAGAACCCTAGCAACTACAATGACATTTACTGCTATAAATAAAGGAATTGAAAACACACAGGACCCTTTGAGCCTAGGTTATTAAAATATTACTTCTGGCTCCTTAACTTTGAGTTAACGTATGTGATATGGGAATATGCATGGGGTGCCATGGCTCCTAAAATTTAACTACTGGCTTTTAAATGTGTGGTATATTTTAAATATGTAGACTCGCTGCAGATTCCTAAATATAATCCTAATTTTTCTTAAACACATTTAAACTATTCAGATACAGTTTGGTCTGCAGCGAGCATAAATGGGTGCCCCCATTCTATGGATATTTTCTGCTAGAGATCTCTGCAATGCATTAGAAATGTCTCTAATAAGTGGGTTAATCTAAACTTTGACTAAAGGTGACCTGTCACTGCAAGAAAGTGTTTTAGATAATTAAAATCTGCCTATGTGTACTACCCTTTATATGTTTGTGAATTAGGCCAATTCCCCTCACAGTGTACTAATTAGGAATGTTCCCAGCCAAACTGTTCACTGTGCTATTAGAAATGCCCACAGTGTGAACTTGTGGGATGCGAGGGGTAAAAATAAAACCTGATGCCCTACTTTTGTAACAGCTGGATTCTTGGCTGGCTTTCTCATTTTGCACAAATTATACAGCTCAAATTGAACTTAAAAATATATAACAGTAGTTTTTCAGAAGTATTTTCAAATAAGAAATAGAAAATGTTTGGTTATCATGTCCTTTTCTCATATTTTCTATGTGAAACACATGAGCTCCTCTATGAGGGCAGAGCACTTAAACAAAAAAGGTCTCCTTCTAATGCTCTGTAACCTGCCTCCCACCACCCCGAACATGCTCTGTGACCTTGCAGGAAGTGTACAGGCAAATCTTCTCTCCTAGTTAGCCTCTCTTTTAATTTTATGCATTAGGTTATGGGGCTGTATAGTCCCCTATTAGGCATGCTCCTATTCCTGTCCTCTTTTGTAATGACTGACCAGTGCACACACTTCTAAGACCTGTGTATTTGGAGGATAGCTTGCTTTATCAGCCTTTTTCTCATAGCTTTTTCTGAAGCTTCCCTATATGTATAACAGACTGAAATGACTGGATTCTCTCCTCAGAATTCACAGATCTGTGAGAATGTCTCTAATTCTCTGACAGACACATTTCTCTGTGGTTTGGAAGCCTGAATTGCACTCCATTAACAGGCTTTCTTGAGCAGCACATCTACAAAATTTTTAAAATTTATATGTTCCCATTCATTGCACTAGTGCATTTTAACACCTGCATTTCCTGCCTATGAGTATTCCTTGGCTGTGTGTTTGTTCTTTGGCACTTTTCATTTGGGAACCATCTTTTATAAGCAATGGTTCTTATTTATATAATCATTGTTCTAGTCGTCCTCATTCTCATCACTTTTCATCAAATAGTCTTTGACTTTTGGTGATCCAGTAGACTAGAGCACTCCACTTTGCATGATCTTTGATGTTCATGTGCAGTTTATGTTGTCAAAAGTATGTGTTTGCACTAAACAATGAAACTATCTCCTAGAAATCCAGCAGCTTTTCCCTTGCTTCACTCTGAGTGCCAAGACCATGTTTACCTCTGGATGCTGATGTTGTTAAAGATGACTTATTGTCGTGATAGCCAATATAATTGAAGCCAGTTCTGATGTCACAAAGGCCTTGTTTGACACAGCATGTTCTTGGCTAAGTCCTCTTATTTTTCGGTGACTGCACAATGCACCTTGTGGCTTAAGATTTGGACTGCAGACCAATCCTCCAAGATGTCACTGGTATCCTCTTTGTTTTGTAATCATTCTCAAACCCTCTTTGAATCAAGTACTGCCCCAGAGGGCTGAAATTACACAAGCCAGTAGATAAAATGTGCATTTCTGCCAACTACACTATCTTCACTGAATACTTGGGCTTGTGGTTATATTTCTGTTAAACAGATACTATACCAAGCTGAATGGCCTAATTTATTATCTCTGTATTTCATGACTTTTATATCAGCAGCCTGACTTTTGGCAACACTGTGTGAAATGTTATTGAGGTCATACTACTGTATCATTTTGAATTATTATTTTAATGTTTAAAAGGTGTTTTATATAATTTTTAACGTGACATGCAAAATTAGGTATTTCTTTACCATCCAGACTTTTTTCTTCCTATGAGCCTTATGCAGAGAGGCAAAATGGCTGAGATTAACTACACCATAGGAGGCAATTAAACTGTACAGCTGATTTAAGCTGGGATTTTAACCGCTTGAATGCTAGAGAGTTCTCCAACGCATTGCTTTTGTAAAACTTATTTTGATATGGACTACTACAAAAAAAAGTGACCTGTTTCATAAAGACTAATAAAATCAATTTCATCTTCTCATGTGTGCATGGTATTGTTTTTAATGCGTGGAAATGTTCTATTTGTGTTCATTTTTAAATGTGTTTTACTTGCTGAGGAACATATTGCTTGCTTCATACATGTGGCACATAAGATTTGTACATTTTGCGGTTCAGGCTCTAGATGCTGCACATGCAGCCTCCAGACTCCTGACAATTGCTGTCTATGGGAACCACTGCAGCAGTCAGGCTCGGGTTGGTTCCCCGACCTGAAAATGACAGAAATTAACCAGCCCCCAAAACGTCAACATACTTGGTTTTCCAGGATAGAGATTTGCATCCAAGCATTTATCAAGCTTGCTTGAACAAAGGCCCCAAATTCACTAAATTAATACCTTTACAAGGTGTACAAAGCGGCTTTATAATGGGTGTTTTTTGAAAGGGCTTTCAAAATCTTTTTTCTTTTGCACCTAATGAGGGAACAGGAATCATTGGATAAACTTCCCTCCTCCCTTGATGCAGTGCACTCGACTGCAACTGTGTTACTGACCCAGTAAGTTACAATTCCACAGTCCTACGTCAACCCCAACGCTCTAACCCACACTTTGTTTATTTCATTATTCTTCTGTGTCCGCTTCACGTCACTAGAGTGGGCTTTGTCTCTACCACCCAGCTGGTAGGACCAACCATTCTCTTGAAGTCTCCCCCTGCAGGTATGACAGCCAGTTATTTTTTGGTCCTACAAGCTGGAGGACAGATGGAATCTTCCTCCTGTTCCCATTACCTAAAAAGAAAAAAAGAATACCCTTATCTCGTTTCTGGTTCCACTCATCCTTCGGCCTCATTACAATGCTGTCCCAAGGACAAGGTCTTCCCCAATACGATTCCCAACATCAGCAAGTGCGGTTGTAGGCTTGGGATACTGTGCTTAGCCTCACAGCCGATTCCGCTACAGTGATCGCATCGTGCTTTGGCGGCGTTTGCAACCTGGTCCCTTATGTTACGTGGGTTCTGGAGGTGCACAATAATGTCATCACAGATGCGTTCCAGCATTGGAATGCACGCTGAATTTCGAGCCTGCATATAAGGTCGCCATGGGGGAGGAAGTCTGGAGCAGGTCTGTGGGTAATATCCTGGCGGATAATATCTTTTATATTATATTGTTTTTTGTGTTTTACCTATCTGCTTTGTTTAAATCTGCAGTTAAAGATAAATGGCCTCTTCTGGGGAAGATGTAGGTACTAAGATCATAACTTGTTCTGGATGCGATTCTCCTTTATCTCCCAATAAAAACATTAAGCTTTGTGCAGAGTGCTTTAATAAGGCAGCAGGTCAGGAAATTCCCCCTCATTTTAAAGGCTTCCTGTCCTGGATGAAATCTTCCATGACAGACACATTTTCATCAATACAACAGAGTTCAGTTTCCAGGGAAAGTCTCCGTGTTGATGATGCAGATGAAGGCCCATGTGTTTGTCCAGGAACTCAGGAAGATGGTTTTAGCATTCAAGATTTAGATTCTGTCTATTCTTCTGACAAAGACAAGGAGGTTTCTGAGAAATCTACCTCTTTCAATATTGATAAAATTGATGTTCTAATAAAGATTATGCGTAAAACTTTTGGTATTGGCGAAACTCAGAAACAATTAGATACTATGGATATGGCATTCATTGATGACAAAAAAGAAACCCCTGTTTTTCCCATACATTCCTCTATCCATTCCTTGTTCAAGACTGAATGGGATCAGGTTGATAGAAGATTCTCTTTATCTAAAAGATTCCTTAGAACGTACCCATTTGAGGACTCTGAAATATCGCCTTGGATATCTTCTCCTAAAGTTGATATCACTGTTGCTCAGTTGGCCAGGAAAACCACCTATGGAAGATGTGTTATCTCTTAGGGATCCAATATATATAGAAAATAGAAACTGTCTTTAAGAATCAATTTGTCTTGCTAGGTCAAAATATGAGAGCTGCTATAGCTTGTCTATCTAGAGCTATGAGGATATGGCTATCCGATCTAGAAGAGAAGATTGATTTCTCTATGTCCAGAGCCAAGCTTCTCAAGGAAGTAGCAAGCTTCCAGAAGATTTTAGCCTCAGTGCTCATTTGACCAGACCAGACAATCCAACCATCAAAGGGGAGGATACAGGAAGGACTTTGCTTGCAAAGTCCAGTTCAAGAGAGAATATCAATGAAGTTCAGGGGGCTCCATCTTCTCAGTTAGTCGGGGCAGGCTAACTCTTTTCTCCACAGCCTGGGTACATCTATGTCCAGATCAGTGGGTATTACAGATGGTGGAGATGGGGTATCCTCTAGAATTCTTATTTGTCACTTACAAGAGAATATTCAGGAAATCCAAAATTCCCTCAGTCAGGGTCAAGGCAAGAGCAATGACCAGGTCAGCGGAGCAATTGCTGAAAGCAAGGGTTATCCAGAAAGTACCACAGCACCAGCAGAGACAGGGGATTTACTCAATCCTTTTCTTAGTCCCAAATCCCTCAGGGGAATACAGGACTATTCTGTATTTAAAATTTGTCAACAGATTTATAAAGACCTCGTCATTCAAGATGGAAACCCCTTCATCAGTTATGAAGGCCATACACAGGAAAAGCTTCCAATCTTCAATCGATCTACAGGATGCCTACCACCACATTTTCATCAGACTCTGTCACAGGACTTTCCTGATATTTGCAATTGGGAAAGACCACAACCAGTTCAGGGCCCTGCCTTTTGGTCTGTCCTCTGCTCCAAGGGTCTTCATGAAGATCTTGGCCGCCTCCCTTCAGATCTTGAGAAAGGAGGGCATTACAGCTGTCCCTTACCTAGACGACATTCTGATTATAGCTCCTTCATATCCACTAGCTCAGCAACCTACGAATCGGACCCTACAACATCTCTCCAACCTAGGATGGATGATAAATCCAAGGAAAAGTCTGTTAGAACCAGAACAACGGATTGTTTTCCTAGGGATCTGTTTCAACACAGTCAAGATGCAAGCTTATCTCTCGGAGGACAGAATCAGGAAGATATCATCACAACAAATTACAAAAGATCCCAAGCAGTGGTGGTCAAACATAAAAAATTTGAAAAAGGGACGGTCTTTACTAGAACAAAAATGGCAGATAACTGACCACAGACGCCATCCTAAGCGGTTGGGGAGCAGTTTGGAACTCTGTCTTAATCCAGGGAAGATGGCCTCCAGCAGAACAGAAACTGCACTGGAAGTGGCCATGGAGGAGCTACTAGCATCTGAATTAGTTGTGAATATCAGATTCTTCTCGGCCAGCCTGGTACAATCATGATCACCTCTGTTTTTTTCTGTTCTTATTTTCATGAGAACGTCGGTTATGACTGGAATTGGAGGGAATATGTAAGCTCACTTGTATGCCCATATCTCTTTTAGAGCATCCTGTCCCAGGGCTTTTGCGTCCTTCCAACGTGAGAAGTACCGATTTGCACTTTGTGTTGACAGCAGAGGCCAAGAGATGTACTTCTGGAACTCCCCATGTGTTGGAAATGTGAGCATTCTGAAAGGCTCTAATCCAGTTAAAAGATCACCTTCAAGGAGAGGCAGTATTCACAAGGTCACATAATCAAGCCACTGTTATATACTTGAAGAATCAGGGAAGCACAAGGAGCATAAGTCTGATGAAGGAAGCAGCAAAGATTCTGACCTGGGCAGAGTAGAATGTCTGATGCTTGTTAGCATCCCACATTTCAGGACACCTCAATGTTCAGGCAGATTATCTCAGTAGGACACTCATGGATCAGTGGGAATGGTCTCTAAAACTCTCAATATTTCAGAGAATCTCAACAAAATGGGGAGTTCCAGAAGTAGATCTCATGGGGCACAGAAGAAATAGAAATATTGGTGAGTAAATTTCCTCCTTTTTTGGGGGGTGGGGGGGCACAGGATTGAGGTTGGTTTGTTTGTTTGTTTTTCTCCCCTCTTCTTCCTAGAGTGCACTGTAAGGGGAGATACAAGGACTGATTCTGAAGCCATTTACTTGAGTGGACAAATAGACTATCTCAACAAGGAAAGATGATGCCAACCTGTCAGGTTGGTGGGGTGGGGTACACACTTTTCTCTCCACGCAGAATCAGTGGTCAAAGGCACAGTAATCTCTATCGGTTAATGTAGTGGAATGGAGTGCACTTTTTACAAAGCACTAAACACATGAGCGATCTCTTAAAGGGCCATCTAATCACACTAATTAAACATTATGACAACAGACTCCAACGTAACCTAAAACGTGGTACTAGAAGCTAGACTGCATGGACAGAGGTAACATATATTTTGTTGGACTGAAATACATATTTCAACCATTTCAGACATTTACATCCCAGGGTTAGATCATTAGATCATCCCAGCAGAGACAAACTGAAACCAGGAATATAAGCATTTAACAACCTTTGCCTCATAACCCAGAAAAATGAGTATTGTATAAGCCTTCCTGCCACCAAAGTGAGTATGTCTATTTACTGGAACTTCCTGTTTTACCCAATAATACACAGTATAACCCTATAAGTTCCCTCTTGGAAGTGTTTCAGTCAGTTGCCCAGCAAACAGCAGGGGCATGGCAGAGATAGAAGTGAGACTGTGCCAAGCTACCTTATACAGGTATCCTATTGAAATGTCACCCTCTATTTGGCAATCATCAAAAGGGCGGAATTCTGATGTTGCACGCTTAAAGGGGATCTGTCACCCCTATACAAGTTTGGCTTAAATGATAGCTTAAATAGCAAATATCACAATGTCTTTATTTCCAGATTTTAAATCTCTATTTCGCCATAAAATAGCATTTAACGAGTGCCCTGGACCCTACTTACAGATAGACTGCGGGTACAGCTCTCTACCCGTAGTCTATCACTCTGCCTTTGCTCCCGTCCCTCTAGCCAGCCTCCTCCAATGATGGAGGCTTCTGTCTGTAAGCTGGAGAGCTCTCATTGGCCTCCTGGGGGATGGAACTTTACCCCACTGTTTTCCCAGTGGACTAAGAATAAAGTTTTTTTTTTTTTTTTTTTTTTTTTTTTTTTTTTTTTTTGTTAGACATTATTTATAAGGTATTCTGCAATATTAAGCTTTGTCAGGATTTACAGATGTATACATTACTGCTGGCATGCCAGCCAGATGGCATTCCACACTGCTTTCCTGCCAAATGCCACTTCCTGCTGTTTTTTTCCTTTGTTGTTTGAAAAATTAGTCTGAAAGTAATGAATATTTAAGCGTATGACTGGCTTACGGTATATCACGCTGAATAATACTTGATTGATTAATACTTCACAATTCATTGCAATAAAGGGAAAAACAAAACAAAGTAATGCCTCATTATTTTTCTCCTTGAAATAAGACCCCCACAATCATGTATACAAATGCTAGCTTGGAGTACTAAGTATTTAAAGGTATACAAACCCATTTCAATCCTAAAGGGATAGTAATACTTCGTTTTAACTTTATTTTATTTTTTAGGCATTAAAAAATATGAAGAATGATATAAGTCTTATCTCTCAAACCTTTATGGTTTAAGAGATATTCACAAGCAAAGTTTCCCCCTCCCGCCCCTTTTACCTAGTGTAAGCCATCTCTTCTCAGATGTGAATCTGGTTGTAAGACTAGACAGATAACAGAAGGGGACACTCTTCTTACAATGAAAGCCCTGCCCCCCTTGACAACTTTTTCAGGTTTTTCCCCTTATCTTAATTGAAGATTGTCCCTCTCTGCAATCTACCTGGGCACCTCCCTTCTGCTCTGGCTGAAAAGTGTTACATCAGTAAAAGGGGCGGGAGGGGGACACTTTGTCATTGAATTATTCTTGAATTACAACTACTATGATGATTAATAAGAGCTGCTTATATTATGAAACATTACTATCCCTTTAAGCCATCATTTAATCCCATAATGACAAGGGCTTTTTAATGCTAGGGGACGAGCAATTTTGGCATTTTTAGTATGCCTTTGTTGAACAGTATTTTTCCGCTAATTCATTTTGTCCGCACACAAACTATATACAATGTTTTATGCATAAGTAGGGCTTGCTTTTGATACCACCTTTTTTTTTTGAAGAAGTAAGTAGCAACCTTGAAAATGGTAAGACATTTGATGTATATCTAGATTTTGCAAAGGCATTTGATACATTGCCACTCTGGAGGTTGGTGTATAAAATAAGGAAATTGGGGCTAGGAACTATCAGTGTTTGCAGATGGCACTAATTATGGTGGGTGATAAATTCAGAACAGGATATTTGTTCTCTTCAGAGAGAGTTACTGTTACGGGTACAAGCAAAACAGAAGTCGGATGGTATAGTAATAACCTTTTATTAGAAGTATAATAATATCAAATATCACAGCAAGTGTGTGGAAGGAGCAGACAGTAATCAAAGAAGCGTCACCTCTGTCAGAAATAGGAGGCCGCTCCTAGGTTCCAAAACTGCAGAGACTAGGCCGAAGCCAATGGTAGTCTCAAATGCGAGATAAACCACAACGTGACCCAAAGGATCTCCCCAAGGATGGAAGTGAGGACAAAACTGACTTACGCCTGCAATCAGTAATAGCAAGGTCGTCTCCCGCAAGTGAAGGCACCAGGGATGACTACTGACTCCTGCCTGCAGTCAGAGATGGAAAGGCCATCTCCCACAAAGGAAGGCAACAGGGAGACTACTGACTCACACCTACAGTCAGTTATGCTAGAGTCTACCAGAGCCCCAGGTCCGCATCAGATAGGATATCGGACTCCAAGGAAGGCTACACGGAGGGGTAGTCAGACAGGGCCACAGGTCAGCACCAGATAGTATGGTTAGACAAGCCCAAGGGTCAAGGCACTCAATGGGTAGGCAGCCGGAGCCGCAGGACTGCACCAGATTGGTTATCGGACTAAGCCATGGTCATACACGGAACGGATAGACAGACAGAACCGCAGGTCAGCACCAGAAAGGGTAGTCGGACAAGCCAGAGGTCATAAATGGAACAGGTAGTCAGCCAGAGCCGCAGGTCTGCACCAGATTGGTTATCGGACAAGCCAGGGTCATACACTGAGCGGATAGTCAGAGCCACAGGTCAGCACCAGAACAGGTAGTCAGACAAACCAGGTCATACACGGAGCACACAACTAAACAAACGAACTGCACTGGACACTAACGAAAGAGTGAATGAGTTCAGTGTCCAGGCAATTTAAGAAGTCTTCCCCACAGGAAGGAGGAGCACCAAATTGGTGGGTCTCTTTTAAATGGTGCGAACGTCCATGCCCTTGTACGTGCACCCATAATGACGTCACCTGCTGCTGCCGGATGGACCCAGACGCAGCTGGAGTCGCAAGGAGGATAGAACGTGGCTGGGCTGCGAGGGGAAGAGGCTGCGGCTGAGCCACCAAAGCAGAATGCTGCTGATGGAGATAAGGATGCGGCCGGCTAGAGCAGCCGCCGCACGGACACTGACAATTACATGAAACTGCAGATAGGGCAGACTAATGGAATATGTAGTTTAATGTGGGAAAGTATAAAGTTATGCACTTGGGAAGAAAAAAAAATCCCAATGCTACTTATGAGTTTAATGAAATCATTTTAGGGGACTCGTTGCTAGAGAAAGACCTGGGAATCCTTGTAAACTACAAACTAGGAAACATTGATCAGTGTCAAATAGCAGTAGCAAAAGCAAACAAAGTCCTGTCTTGCATCAAAAGGGGTATTGAAGCAAGAGTACATAACATTGTTTTACCATTGTACAAATCTTTGGTAAGACCTCACCATGACTATGTAGTGCAGTTTTCAGCACCAGTTCTGAAATAAGGATATTCTAGAACTAGAGAGAGTACAGTAAAAAGCAACAAACTAAAATTAAGGGAAACGAGGACTTGACTTTATTTACTCTAGAGAAAAGCCGACTAAAGGGGGATCGTATCACAATGTACAAGTATATGAGAGGTCCATACAAGGATCTGTCTGAGCTTTTCATTCCAAGGCCTGATCAAATAACCAGGGGCCACCCCTTGAAATAAGAAGAAAGGATTTTTACAGTAAGGTCTGTTAAATTATGGAATTCATTGCCTAAGGATGTGGTTATGGCAGATAAAATGGATACTTTTAAGAGAAGATTAGATCCATTTCTTTCAAAAGGGAACATACAGGGTAATGCTGTGTACTGGTAAGCAAAACAGGAAGGTCTCATAAAGACAAACTTATCTGGCAGCAGCAAAGCAATATAATAATCATGTAAATTACATAAAGATCAAGCGCACCTTGATGGAATAGGCTAAGACGAAGATATAACGGAGGCCACCCAAAAAAAGGATTCCCACCATAAGAATCCCCCCAAAAAATTCAAAGTGTGAAAGAGGCAAATTTTTAGGCGCCAATGTACAACATCTAGTATCGGAGATGAAAAATAAATATATATAAAGCCAATGATAATAGAATGTAGCCACTTGTAACTTATTACTCTTCAAAAGTCCCACAATTACGTGAAGATACAATCGCTGTGATATATAACACTGCTTTGTTACCTTTGTGACAATGTCAGAGGAGTAGTAGTGGAAGGAAGATATCTAGGACCCAGAATCCTACATAGTTGATACCCACTTTAGGGTTTAGAAAGAAAGCTACATTTCCCAGCAGGTAGCACTCCAGGTGAGGGATAGTTAGGAGCCACACCTAACCTTAATTGGGAAAAGATGGTTTTAAAAGGTCAGAGCAAGAAAGGCTCTGGTCTCTTTCCCTTTTGTTTGATTTCTCTGCTGGCTGCAGAAAGGAAAAGAGCTACACTAAAGGTATTCAACTGCAATTGAAAGTGGTGTATTTTCATGCTATGTTGTGATTTTTGTTGTGGCTGGTAAGTGGGTTTAGCCACCCAGCAATAGTCAGGGATTGACTCTGTTTAAGTTAGTGCTCTGGTGAGAGCTAGGATTTATTTTCTGTTTGTTTATTTTGAGTTGCTGTAAGAAAATACACAGTTTTGGACTACACAATAAACATTGGTAAAGGGACTTCCAGATTCTGTTATTTGTAGCCCTAGAAGACTGTGCTAAGAAACCCTAAGGCTGTGAGTACTTATCACACCTTGTATAGGCTTTTCTGACTTCGAAGTTCAATTTTTACTGTGGTTTGTCTCTTTGCTGGAGTTTGATATACTCGCTGTGTAGTCCATAACCTCCACGGACTTCTATTTCCGTCCAGTGTTCTCTAACCTGGGGACTATCACTACAACAGCATGATTGCTTCTGTAGTTATTTAGACATTTCTCCTTAATGGGCTGAGAACAGCTGTGTGGATATCTTTCCAACGCGTTTCAAAATCTTCACTGGTTTCTTCCACAGGGACCAAGCAAACAGTAAGAATTGAACTGCAAAGTCAGAAAAGCCTATACAAGGTAACAAAGCAGTGTAATACATCACAGCAATTGTATCTTCACATAATTGTGGGACTGTAGGTACATTTATAGCGTACTAAGTTACAAGTGGCTACATTCTATTATCATTCTGTTATCATCAGATATATGTGGGACATTAGATATACACAACAGGAACACACACACACACACCTCTGACACTGCAATACTTTGGATACACAAAAAAAAAAAAATCAAAAAAAAAAATCAGAGGTTTCATAAGAACATTCTCCCTATACTTCAGACCGTGACAAAGGCAATATATATTCACCATTGCTTTTGTTATGTAGCTCCCCCCTAAACATGTGATCACTGTACCAGGGATCTCCTGTATGGAGCCACCGGAGAAATGCTGAAACTGACTCCTCCTGTCCTGGAGCAGCCAGCTACAGCCTCCCTGGCATGATCACAGTGCTTTCTGTGGCATGCTGCGATTGTGAGTCTTGATGTGCCCAGACATTCACCAGTCCTTAAAGGGGGTAAATGTGACATAAGGCATGTTGGTTAGTTGTATGTTACAAAGGGCTTAGAGAGAACCATAAATGGACCCCTACACTATGGTTTTCTCTTACATTGGTGTTTCTTGACCATAAAACTTGTATATTTTTTTTTCCATGATGAGCCATAAAAGTCCTTAAACTGGGATGCTGCATGGTGTACCATATGGATTTCCTCTTCATATCTGAATTGTAGTGTGTGGAATTTGAAAAGCATCACATAAAAATGAAAGTACTGTATCAAATAAGCTAAAGTGGGTTATTGCTTAATTTTAATTATTTATTTAGAAATTGTTTTAGCAGGAATACTTTGTGATTTATCTTTTATTTAGTATGTCATAGGGGCATAATGGCAGAGCCAATTAATAATGGAGTTCCTATTGTAATTGGTTAGGATTGTTAACTTTAGCAAAGTATTGAATTATATTTTTTTTTAGTCTTTATAAGATTCCAATTTAATTCATTTGTTTTGTTCTGATCCACAGATCATCATAAGCATAGTTCTTATGTTTTACGTTGTCCACCGAGCACAAGTGGAACTGAACGCTGCTATCATAGCTTGTGAAATGGAGCTCAAGACATCTCTTAAAGGCAGCCAGCTCAACGGCAACACCTCAATGTTCTGCAGCAAAAGAACACTTCATTCTGTTGGAGGAATCAACATTGTATGATCCTTGCTAAGCAATCCGGTTGCTGGAAGCCTTTGTTCATTGCCAATATAGTGGTTCTTTTTTAATTTGTTTTCTACACATTACTCTCTTTTCTCCTTTTTGGAGGAAACTCAATTCCTTAGAAACTTTGAAAACAGTCTTTAAATGGTTTCAGCTTACAAGGACTCGTGTCAGAGCAATCTCAGAATATGAAATGTCAGTGTGTGTGTGTGTGTGTGTGTGTGTGTGTGTGTGTGTGTGTGTGTGTATATATATGTATGTGTGTGTGCCATGACATATCCAGTGCACTTTCTTATATAACCTGAAAGTTCAGTTGTGTCCTGGCATATTTATTTATTATTATAGCATTATTCTTTCACATAGAATTAAGAAAAGTAAATTAATTATATGTGTCATCTTATGTTGTTTAAAAGTATTGCTAGAGATACCTAGACAGTGTTTTTGATAACCACGGGACCATTTTTCTTCTATGGAAGACAATTGAAGCTTACACCCTACCAAGTTGGGATGAAGTGCTCTTAAACTAGTTTTATTTAGTCTGAAATTGTATTCTCCTGAATTCCATCTGGAGTGTGGGGTGGGTGGTTTAATAAAGCCATCTTGACTGGTTGCCCATCAATGAATTATACAAAGACCAGTCGTCGTTTTACAGACATTGGGTTTTTATTATGTGGATTATAGTGCCACATATTATTTGATATATTGGGTGCAAAGGCAAACTTTATCAACTGCAAACTCTTGGTTAAAATTCATAGTACTGTGTGAAATTTTAATTATGTTGCCCAGCATTTAAGCATGTGAAGGAGGCCAGCAGCACTATTTAAATTAAGGCTTTCCTAAGATATTATTCATAACTCTCCTTTCACTGACCTTAGAGCCATCATCTTTGATGGAACTGATGAGGTCAGCCGACAGATAAGTTTGGTATGGTAACCCTTCCCAAAAACCAGACCACCTTAAAATTCCTTCTCTGTGACCCATTTTACAGTTTTCTGAACACTTAATACAAAACCTCTAGTGCTCAGGATGCAGTAAAATGCTCCACAGAGTGTACATTTCTGTCTCGGTCTGTACAGAAGGTTAGGGTTGCCACAAGAAACATTGCACCTTCAGTGGAGTCATTTTATTTCCTTAGCTAACTTCAGAAAAAAGGGAGTGGGAGAAAAAACTTTGAAAAGCCTCTCTTCTGACGTTAAGTGTCCCTGACATCAGTCATTGTTCATTTTGAACAGAAGATTCAAATAGTTATTTTTTTTCATTACTCTTTATTTGTGTTAAAGGGATAGTAACATGTTCTAAAAAAAAAAAAAAATGATTGGACTTTTCCTGCTGAGTAAAACAAAGGTAATACACACTGCAGTAATAAAGGCACACCAAACTATGAATAAATCCAGTACCTGTGGATGTGGTACGTCTGTTGAAATATACTTGTAAAACCTTTAAACCTTTTAGGGCTTAACTGGACACTCCCCAGCTAAATACAGAAATCTTTATTATAGTGTGGTAAATGGCATCTGGCAAGCTTTATTCAGCATTCATTAGAGAGAACATGCTGTCACGCATATCCACCATGTATAAAAACTACTCCTGGGACACCACATCTTATCAGACGGCAAACTCAGACAGTGAGTAAAACAAGGAACTCCCATTGCTTGAAAATGCCACAATCAAAAGTCTTTAGAGTGATAAAGGGATAGTAATAAATTCAAATAAATGGAGCTCTGATTCACCAGTATACTATAGTTTTTTTCAGCATTTAGAGCATTATGTAAGCCACATCCGACTTGTAGTTCGAGTTATTAAGTTATAATAATAATTTGTGATTTTTTTATAGAGCTTTTCTCCCTGTGAGACTCCAAGAGCTTTACAAATATACAAACAGACATAAAAATTAAGAGATCCTTATGGTCAGATGAGTTGACTGAATGCCTGATAAAAGAGATGGGTCTTTAGCTTTTTTTTTTTTTTTTTTTTTAATTTATTTAAAGTCTGTAATGATGGTGCCTCTCTGAGGATGGTAAAGAGTGTCAGAATGTGGGGGCAGCGTGGCTGAATGCCCGGGAACCTGAGGTTGTCTTTATTCTGGGTACTGACAGGAGGGATCTGTTGGCTGACCTCAGTGAGCGGGATTGAGTATAGGGTGTCAGGAGCTCTTTCAGGTACTGTGGGCCTTGATTATTTAAGGCTTTGAAGGTCAGCAGGCCAATTTTAAAATATGTTCACTGTTTAATTGGAAGTCCATGCAGCGAGTGAAGAACAGGTGTTATGTGACATGAGCGAGTTTGATTGGTCAGTAGTCTGGCTGCTACATGTTGTACTGTCTGTAGGTGATGGAGTTCTTTTTCCGGGAGGCCCAAGTAAAAGTGCATTACAGTAATCTAGACGAGAGGCCACAAATGCATGCAATAATGTTGGCATATCATCTGGTGGAATTATGTGATGTATCCTGGCTGTGTTTCTCAGATGAAACAAGGCAGATTTTATTACGGAAGGAATCTGCTGTTTAAGTAACAGTCCAGAGTCAATAATCACTCCAAGATTTCGTACCTCTGTTGAACTAATGAGTTCAGAACCTCCAAATTCCAGACCAGTTGCGTGCTCATGAGATATTCTTGTTGCCCGGGGTCCCCTCACCAAGAGTAATTCTGTTTTGTCAGGGTTCACTTTTAGCCAACTAGCATTCATCCACTCTGTGAGGTCTGCTAAGCAACTGCTGATGAGGCATGTTGGGTGTTTAGTATCTGGAGCAAAGGAGAAGTAGAGTTGTGTGTCATCTGTGTAGCAATGATATATTAGGCCATGTCGCCTGATGATGTCCCCCAGTGGTAGCAAGTAAATTGCGAATAGCATGGGAGACAAGATAGAACCTTGTGGAACTCGGCAGGCTAATTCTGTTGGTACCGATGAGCAAGATCCTGATGTTACTCTCTGTGACCTACCAGTGAGGAAAGATTTAAACCAGTTCAGAGCTGTGCCTCCTAGACCACAGATGTGCTGCAAGCGCTCTATTAAAATCCCATGGCCAATGGTGTCAAATGCGGCTGAGAGATCCAGGAGGATTAGGATGGAGTATCACCTTTGTCTTTCGCCATAAGGAGATCATTTAGCACTCGGACTAACGCTGTTTCTGTGCTGTGGTGGCATCTGAAACCTGACTGGAAAGGATCAAAGATGTTCTAGCTTGTTAGATGGGCCTCAAGCTGAGTTGCCACTACTTTTTCAATGATTTTCCCCAGAAATGGAAGTTTGGATACTGGTCTGTAATTTGCTATGCAGTCTGGTTCTAATGAAGGTTTCTTTAGGAGGAGTTTTACCACTGCTTCTTTTAGAGGATCCGGGAAGTTTCCAGTTTTTAGTGAACACTGCACTATATTCGTGAGGGCTGGAGCGAATGTTTCAGTACATGCAGATAAAAGACGAGTTGGGGCAGGGTCTAAGTCACATATAGTGGGGTGCAACTTTTGCATGGTTCTTTTAACTTCCTCTATATCCACATTTGTAAAAGTAGACCATAAACTGGGGAAATCTGGCGTTCCACTGTAGTGGTTCAGGTGGGTAACTGGCTGGCCTGCTGTGATGGAGGCTCGGATGGAGGAAATCTTATCTGTGAAGGTCTCAAATTCCTCACACTTATCCTGAGAGAAGTTGGTTGGTATATGCATGCATGCTGGTTTGCAGAGCCTTTCTACTGTGTGAAACAGTTGCCTGGGTCTGTTGCAGGAGAGTGTAATTTCGCGTGACAAAAATGAAGATTTTTTTCTGAGTTATCTTAAATTGATATTCATTGAGGTGTTTGTTAAGAGCGACTTTGTCCTCTGGGCCACGTGTCCTATGCCACCTTCTCTCAAGTTTACGGCCTGTTCTCTTCATTTCTCTGATGGTGCTATCAAACCAAGGTGCATTGTTTTGAGTTTTGATAGTGCGTATGCGTGTTGGTGCAATGCTTTCTAGGGTGTCTCTCATGGTTTTGTTGGACTAAGGAGCTGGGGTTTCACAAGTTCTCATCAGTTCACTTAGAGCCATATTTGATGTTACATCCAATGGTGTCACCCCTTTTAATGAGCAGTGTTTCACCAGGTTCTGAGGCTGGGGTCTGGCTGATTGTGATACAATGGAAAAGTGTATGGAGTGGTGGTCTGACTATACAACTAGATTTACAGTTACTGGTGACACTTCTAGTCCAGACTGGAATACTAGATCAAATGTATGACCTTTTCATCAGTTCAAGTGTTGAAGTCTCCCAGTATAAGCCATCTAGGGTGTTTAAAGGATTAAACCAGTCAAAAGGTCTGAGAGTTCTTGAAGCATCTATTGAGATGCTAGCAGCTACGCATTCAAATGATTGGGGTATGTGTACTGTTATTGTCCTGGGGTTTAAGGAGGATTTGGCACAAATCATTACTCCACCTCCCTTGCGCTTTTGTCTTGGGTGGTGAAATGCCGTATAATTGCCTGGAACAGCTGCTTCTAGGTTAGGCCCCTCATTGTCATCTAGCCATGATTCTGTAATGCACGCTAATTTGCATGTTTCAATAAGGTCAGCAATAATAGCTGTTTTGTTCTTTATTGATCTGGCATTGCACAGGATTGATCTGATAGGACAGTTTTGGGGTTCTGAGTTCTTGCTCTGTACTTTGGAAACAGTATGCCTTCTTATAGGGATCACACACAGAGGTTTCCTTGATTTGATTGTGTGCTTTTTGTGGCTTCTGGTTTGAATGGTTACCTGCAAACCCAAATGAAGTCCGTGTTGGAGTGGCTATGGTAGTATCAGGAGATTGAACTATAAGTTTTGATTTTCCACCACGGCAGCCCCTGTGAGTGCCTTTGAAGATGCCAAGCGATTTTAGGGTAACCACTTTCAAGGGACTGAGTGGAGAGGCTGCTTTTTGGGGTTGTAGGGAATACGGATATGAGGCAGTAATAGCCTTTGAGTTTTGCAGCTGTGGGGGATGATCACATTGTCCTGTTCTATAGCATGCAGGCCAGTGTGAGGTGTGGAATTTTGCACTTCAGGATGCTTTGTAGATAACAGATAAGAAAGCATGCATGCAGGTCAGATTGCAGTATTCAAAACCAGTGTGCTTCAGTGAAATATACAGTTGATTTTTTTTTTTTTTTTTTTTTTTTTTTTTTTTCTCTCGTCATTAAGTTTTATGAGTGTGTAGAAATCGGAGTAGTGCTGAATGAATGATCAAATCCAAAGCTCGATTAACAACTGGAGATGAGTATAGGTCATCATTCCCACAGCACTGATAGGGATAACTCAGCCTCTAAGTTTTGCAGGGATGTCAGCTGTGGGTGATGGTCACATTGTCCTGTTCTATAGGATGCAGGCCAGTGTTAAGTGTGGCATTTTGCACTTCAGGCTGTTTTGTAGATAACATAGTTAAGAAACCATGCCTGCAGGTCAAATTACAGGGATTCAAAACCAGTGTGCTTCTGTGAAATATATATCTATTTTTCATCAATAAGTTTTCTGAGTGTTTAGAAATGAAATATTGGTATTACTGAATGTATGATCAAATGCAAAACCCAAGTAACAACTGGAGTTGTCAGTTTTATAAATTCAGTGTACCTTGTGTGTGGTGTTCAGGTGAAGGTATCTCTTCTTAGCAGTAAGAGGGTCCAGGGAAAGAATATTTCAATCCGCTGTGTATCTCAGTGTAGTAATGCCATCCGTTGAATTTTGGTAAATTCAGGTATGTGGAATGCAGAGTAGAGATTGGTCCTTGGAATATTTTTGGTGAATTTTGAAAGTAGGGAGGTTATAATGAAGGTAATTCCTGGAGAGGTCAGGAGCATGAGAAAAGTGTGGCAGCCAGCAGGGGCACCTGATGATGAAAGATCAGGATCCCCCTCCCATCCCCTTTACTTACATAACGCTGTCCCTCCAAGCCGTTCGGATGGAGCTCAGTGCAGGACAGTCTTCAAAGAGCATAAGGAAAAACCTCCCCTCCTTCATCAAGGGTGGGTAGAGTTTTCCGTAGGCTCATTGCATGAAGAGTGTCCCTCACTGTGAGCTGTCCGGTCAAGCAAACGGATTCTACATCTGAATAGAGGCAGTTATAACTTAATAACTCTTGAACTACAAGTGAGATACAATTGTCATAACCCTGTACATTCTGACAAAATTATTCAGATGAATCAGAGCTCCGTTTTATTTTCATATATTACTATCCTTTTAAATTGGCTATGATTCTTCATAGAGAGCTCTTAACAACTCCTTTCAAATAACTTGGAGTGTCCATGGAAATGCTACAACAATCCTTTGCCAAAACAATGCAACTTTGTCCTGGAATAAGTGTGGAATAGGACATTTTCCACCAGTGGAAGTACCCTTTTATGCAGAAAGAAAAAAAAAAATCCTTCAGTATGTATTTTTGTGTTACAGTAACATTTAAAGGGATAGTAACACTTAATGTGCAAAAAATATATATTGTAGTGTTTATCCTCCTGAGTAAGACAAGGGAACTCGCACTGTTAAGATATTCCAGCTCAAACTTGAATTTTTTTTTAGGTGCAGTATCTCAATGACCTGCAATGTTACAGTGGCACTATTGCTACACCTTCTTATGGAGGTTTATGGTCCACTTACCTGAACTGTCCATAGGACTGTGTAACAACAGTGCCACTGTAACATTTCAGGCCATTGAGATACTTCACCTGAAAAAAAAAAAAAAAAAAAATTTGAGTCTCATTAACTTTAATAAAACACCCATCAGCACTGACAGTTCCCTGGTTTTATTCAGGAGAATAAACCTACAATATATATTTATTTTCCTATGAAGTGTTGATATCCCTTTAAAGTAATCTGTAGCACATCTGGATTTGGTACAAAAATCTGTATCTGTTTATTCACAGAACTATTTTAATGCTAATCCCTCCATCAGGCCAATGACTTCTTGTTCAGATTAAACTGCTTTGAGTCACACCAAAATGTTTACTTGATTATATGAATAAAGCTGTTCTAAATGTTTTTGCCAAATCCAGATGTGCCGTATATTTAACACAGAGGTGGGCATCGTGAGGCTCTCCAACTATTTAGGAGTACAATTCCCATCATGCCTTTGAGCTGCCAACCCCTGCTTTAACTTCTCAGTGTTTTTGTTCTTTTATAGCTAGCAATATATTTTTTAGAGAATTAAAGAATTCCTGTAACCCTTTCAGACTGTTTTTTTTCCAATGAAAGAAACCTGAAGGGGAACTTTGCACTTGAAATGAGTGTCTCCACTTATTTACCAGAAGAACTTACTTTGTCAGATGTTCTACACACAGCAGTAACATATTGTTTTGCATGTAAACCCTGCTTTAGTCTATAACTAAACCTTTTACTATCTTGATTGCACAGCCCTTTAGAATCATGAATGGTACTGGTTAGAGCCATAACGTGACCCCTACCTATGAAAACATTCTTAATGTAGTAAAATATCTGTGTTCATTTATAGACTACAGCATAGTTTAAATGCAAAAACCGTACTGACTGCTGTTTGAAAGACACAGGCATAGATAACCCCTTCTGTTAAATAAGTCAGTTTTTAACCGTTTGAATACCCCCTGGAACTCATAGGGTTAATAAATACATTTCTAATTGCTTCTACTTAAAGTTAATCTCCTTGCTCTAAATGCTGTAATGTCTGCAAAATGTTCTCTCTCTCGTGTGGCCTTTAAATTTGTATTCGTATTTATTTTTGTGCTTTTTTTTTTTTTTTTTTTTTTTATTAGCTTTAAAATCAACATACCATACGTCTTGGCTTGGTTTGTAGTGTTTAGAAATGTAAATTAGGGTTTGTTTGGTCCCTTTGCTTTGCACACATTTATTTGGCTATTAATGACTGATACCAAGGAAAACTGATAAATCTGTCATTTTGTACAGCTATACCTCCTGTGACTCAGGACTTTCAAAATGTGAATTTGTCTTTATAAAGGACTATTGTTTGGTCTAGAAAAGAAACGCTTATTGAAGGAATGTAGCCGTTCAAATTTTAATCGCTGAGCATTTGAAATGTATAATTTCATTTACTTTTTGTCTTTATGAACCACATTTTTGTAACCCCTTTAAGTGCTGTAGGAACACTCAAAGGTTTAAAGGGATAGTAATACTTCGTTTTAACTTTATTTTAATTTGTAGGCATTAAAAAAACATGAATAATGATATAAGTCTTATCTCTCAAACCTTTATAGTTTAAGAGATATTCACAAGCAAAGTGTCCCTCTCCCGCCCCTTTTACTGATGTAACACTTTTCAGCCAGGGCAGAAGGGAGCTGCCCAGGTAGACTGCAGAGAGGGACAATCTTCAATTAAGATAAGGGAAAAACCTGAAAAGCTTGTCAAGGGGGGCAGGGATTTCATTGTTTTCATAGGAATAAGAGTGTCCCCTTCTGTTATCTGTCTGGTCAATGGACTGTATTCCACATCTGAGAAGAGATGGCTTACACTAGGTAAAAGGGGCGGGAGGGGAAACTTTGCTTGTGAATATCTCATAAACCATAAAGGTTTGAGAGATAAGACGTATATCATTCTTCATGTTTTTTTAATGCCTACAAAATAAAATAAAGTTAAAACGAAGTATTACTATCCCTTTAAAGGCATAGTAGTGTGTGTGTGTGTGTGTTTGTGTGACTTTTCCTACAAAGTAAACCAAAGGTACTGATTAACCATTTGAGTGCCAGAGGGGTTTGCTTTGCAGTGTGTTGCGTACCCTTCTGACACTCAGAAGGTTAAAACAAAAGTACTCCAACTGCTGGGAGATACTTGCTAAGTTATTAAAGCTAAAACACGTATGTTTTAGCTGTTTGGCGTCCATGCAGTTTTTCTGTTGCATTTTATAGGAGATGTGAGCCTTTGGCTATAGTGCTCCATAGAATGTGATCGTAATCTTTGTCTGAACTATAGTAATCCTTGAATTAAAGGGATAGTAATGTTTCAAAATAGAAGCAGCTCCAATTAATCTTCATAGTATTTGGGCCATGGAGAGTGATATTTCAGTACTGTCAGAGTTGTAGTTGAATGATAAAGTAACCCCCTCCCGCCCCTTTTACCTAGTGTAACGCTGCTCACCTCCGATCAGTGGGGTGGTGTCCAGGTGGATTGCAGAGAGGGCAATCTTCAATTAAGATGAGGGAAAAATCTGAAAAACCTGTCAACGGAGTCAGGGTTTTCATTGTTCTCACAGTAAGAAGATTGTCCCTTGCTGTGAGCTGTCTGGTCAAGAGATCAGATTTCACATCTGATGGGAGGAGGCTTACACTAGGTAAAACTAAGTACTCTTGAACTACAACTCTGACAGTACTGAAATAACCCTCTCCATGGCCCAAATAATATGAAGATTAATTGGAACTGCTTTTATTTTGAAACATTACTATCCCTTTAATGATCTCACATGGGGGGGGGGGTCATTTGTATTTTTAGAAAAAGACCATTTATTTTGGGTGGGGAATGGGTGTCTTCTGTCAGATAGAGGGCTTACCTAGAGTGCCACGTACCCTTGCACTGGCCCTGTGACGTGAACATCTGTAGACTGACATTAGTTTGAGACTATCAAAATACATATTTTGTATGTATATCCAGAGGGGTAACATTTTCAAAAACAGCCTAGGTCTGGTTCCAAAAAATGTAATACCTGGCTTTTAAAGGGATAGTAAAGTTTCATAAAAACAGCAGCTTCGATTAATCTTAATAGTATTTGGGCCATGGAGAGTGTAGCAAAACAGCCAGAGTTGTAGTTCAAATTGACTGAGGTTTTCTGGTTTTTCCTTATGATCAGTGATGATTGTACCTCTCTGCAGTCCATCTGGACAGTCTTGCTGCTCTGAGATGAGCAGTGTTACATCAGTAAAAGGGGCGGGAGGGGGATACTTTATCATACAATTACTCTTGAACTACAACTCTGACAGTAATGAAATAACACTCTCCGTGGCCCAAATACTATGAAGATTAATTGAAGCTGTTGTTTTTGTGAAACATTATTATCCCTTTAACTCTTTGAGTGCTAGAGAGGTATCCAACACATTACAATGCATCGGATACCTCTCTGGCGTCAAAAGTTTAAGCTATAGGGGCATTTTATGTTTCTATACATTCTATCTTTCTCTGTCTTCCAAGAAAATATTACTGGTTCCCATGTGCTGTTTAATGAATTGGGCCATATGCTTAAATACAAAAGAGGAACAGTTCACGGGCAAACCATAGGGAACACATTCCATTGATTTAAACCCCTCGAATGCTTTGCAGTGCATTGTAGTCTGTTCTAACCTTCAATGGGCTAAAAGCTCCATTTATATAGTATTGCTTAGTATAGGCATGGTTTAATTAGTTTGCCATTTAAAGCGAGACTATCACTGTTATATAAATCCCTCCAATTAATTATTGCTATAGTGGTAAGCATTGGAATCCTTTTATAATCCTCATTAAGTGCTGGCATTATTTGCAAATCCAAGTTCTTGGGAGACTCACCGCCAGACATCTTGCCGACGAGGGCGAGCTGTGTGCCTGCGTTGTCCGTCCCTGTGTGTATTGTATGGTACAATACAATTCCCCCTAAGTTTACTTTGCCAATCAATGAGGAGACAAGGATGGACAGCGCAGACCTCTTGCTGAAGAGTGATCCGTGTGCCTGCTCTGTCCGGCCAGTAGCCTAAGGGGACGGGACGGACAACGCAGGCGCACAAATCCCTCTGTCTGGTAGCGAGTCTCCTAAAAACATAGCTTTCTAAATAATGTTGACATTTAATAAGGATTATAAAAGAATTTCAGTGCTTACCGCTGTAGCAAAAATTAATTCGGGGGGGACTTAAATAGCAGTTATAATTCCGCTTTAAGTGTAACTGATCAAGAATGCTCTGTTTTAGAAGTTGTTTAACCCTCTGCTTTTCAGAGGGGTACTCAACGCTTCATGGCTGTACTCTACTTTGTGACATCAGCTCCTTCTTCTTGGAAGTAGCTAGCAACTCAACCATCCACTGGGATGGATGATCGAGACTCTTTCTTGTGCATAAGTGCTGAGTTTTGAACTCTAGCTACAATACAACTAGTGCCCATGAGTTCTTTACAAAACTATGGCACGAGGAAGTGTCTAACTCAGCGGTGCACCAACTAGAGGCTGATGTCACATAAACGGCACAAGGCTTATGGCTGTTTAATATCACACTCTGAACCCTTTGAGTGCAATGCATTGCAGAGCAATGCGTTGCATACCCCTCTGGCACTCAAAGGGTTAAATAGTACATTTTTTTAAATTAAACTTTAACATGTTTATCCTAAGCATTACTATCCATTTAAATCAATAGAATTTATTTTTCACCATGCAGTTGGTTTGCCATAGAATTGCTCTGTGTTTGCTTTAATAAACACAGTATGACTGAATGATTCCAGACTTGTGTAGTGTTGTTCGTGCACTGGACACACTAAGCCTTTTGCACTAAAGAGGAGCATTTCTGGAGCAAACCAGCAGCAATGTAGTGGAGGGAAAAAAATCTCATTAATTGATATGACTTAAATGGGCATTTTAACCCCTTGAATTCTGGAAAGGTCTCCAACAAATTGAAGACCTCTAGCATTCAGGGGTTAAAAGACCTATTTAAATGGCAACTCAATGCTTCGGATACCTCTCTAAAACTCAGAGTTAGAGGGCTCTTCCATCCTGAATGTATTAATTAATTTATTCCTTGTTTGTCTTTATCAAATGATTCCATCCATTTTGTGGAAAGTTATAGAGAGCGATAGCATTTACTGGACGTGAATTAAAACCTCTTGATTTAAATAGGCTTTTAAAACCATTGAGTACCATGGGGGTATCATGGATATCTGGTACTCAGAGGGTTACTTTCTTTTGATTGCTTTGTAGACATCTAGATTTGAAGGTGTTGAAAGACCCATTTTAAGGGACAAAAAAAAAAAAAAAAAAAAAAAAAAAAAAAAAAATATATATATATATATATATATATATATATATATATATATATATATATATATATATAATAAATTTTTTTTTTTTTTTTTTTTTTTTACTTCATGCATATTCTGAAACGACAAGATATGTAAAGTCTTAGTTTGTTTTCCTCTTATGTCCATGACAGAACTTTTTCTGTTAGGGACTGTGAAACAAAATGTATACTGATACAAAGTAGTGGTAGTTCCCAGCCCTCTCCTCAGGGACCCCTAACAGGCCATGGTTTAGGATGTTCCTGCTTGTGTACAGGGGAGGTAATCTGAGGCGCACCCATTTGATTCACCTATGCATGACTTTTAGGCACCCCCCATGAGAGGGCTGACAACCACTGCAATTCAGCAAAGATGCAATGTAAAAAGAGTTCAGACATTTACCACTGTAAAAATTAATTTTTTAAATCTTAAATGTATTTTTTATTATATGCAACTTGACATTCTATAGTTGCAGAATAAGGGCTACAATCTTTTTAAGTCAATGGGAATGTTTATTTCTCTTTCATCTAATATGGAACACAGTAGCCATGGGGTCAAGTCTCCTCTACTGAGGGATAGGGCTGTAAGGCCCCCCCACACACACACACTCAAATAAGTACTTTTGCATACTTTTAAGTTCGTTTCTTCTACTACTTTCACCATCTTCTGTTCTGCTTAATTTGAGGGGTCTTCTGACCACGTCAGAAACCAAGATTATGGGGTGCCCCTGAATCCTTTAACTCATTGCTCCTCATGCCAGATACCAGACTGGGCTTCCTAGGGAGTATTCTGCTAACTTATATCCCTCTTGTTCTGCAGCCTCTACACCAGCACAGGCCACCCATCTGCTGAACAGGAACCAATTTATGTTAAAGCTTTAACCAATTCGGTCACCTCTATCCCCTCATGTATTCAGGGGGCCCTGCGTTCTTGGTCTGTGGAGCACTCCCCCCATCAGGTGCTTGAACCCTTTATTTCGGGATCACACACAAATCATTGAAGATTCCTCAACTGAGGAAGGTGAGACTGATGGAGATGATTTGGACCTGTCTCTGAAATTGGGGGTTTACTATGAGGAGGGCAGTCCTAGAGACTCTTAATGTCTCAGAGGCCTCTGACTCTGCTTCCTCTACTCCTGACATTTTTAAGGTCTGTAAAAAGGAGGTGCCATCCCCTTTTCTATAGACAAGGTCCTCCTGGAACAATGGAAGACACCAGACAGGAGACCTTTTCCTTAATAGGAGCATTTTTAATCTGTATCCTTTTAAACCTACGGTGGGATATCCCTCCTGGGGCTGATCCTTTGATTTTTCACCTTGCCAAGAATACTGCACTGCTCCAAGCAGATGCTGCAGCCCTTAACCCCTTAAAGACCACTGCTGCACATCATGGAGTTCAGGGCTCCTGGCGCAGCTGCAAAAAAAAAGCCCCATGGACCTCAAGTGCTGGACGGTTAAGGATCTGGGATTGTAAACTTTGGATGTAAACCAAGGGTATTCTGTCAAGGATGAGCTGGTGATGTTGCTCTTCAAGTGAATCCTTATCTCCCTGAAGCAGCCGTTGATGCTGATGGCTTTTTTCAATAGCTTCGTGTCTCACACTGTGGTTTTAAATTCAGTCAGCTGATCACTATTTCAAGAAATTTCTGATTTCTCTCCCCTTTGGAAGGAACTCTTTACTGGATTCTTTGTGGTTCCTCAAAAAAATATGGTGGATACCATCCTATTCTGGACTTAGTGTCTCAGCCAATTTGTGCTTACACCACCATTCAAAATGGAGTCCCAGAGATCCGTCATTCTAGCTATGTGTCCAAGGGAGTTTCTTTTTGCAGAACATCAGCACTTCCTGCATTTTACTCTTCAAGGATGGGACTTTCAGTTCACTGCCCTTCCATTTGGTCTGACGTCCACTACAATGGTCTTCACAAAGGTCACATTTATTAACCCTTTGAGTGCCTGACGGGTACGGAACACATTGCGTACCCCTCTGGCACTCAAAGGATTAAGACTCCTTCAGAGGTAAATCTAAGCACCCTTGAGTGCATTTCCATTCTGTAACCGCACGGTGCCTAATTTAAAAAAAAAAAAAAAAATCACTTTTTATTCCTTACTGCATCCTTTATTTTCTGGGTATATGTTTTGATCCCCTACAATAGAGGGTATTTCTTCCAGACCAAAAGATTTAGTCCTTGTCTGTCTCCAGGTATATCCTGCAATATGCTGGCCATCGGCAGTGGTTCAGGAGTACATGAAGGTGCTAGGTTACCTGTTGTCTGCCCTGGGGGAAGTTCCATTTGCTCAAATCCACACACATGAATTCCAACTAGACAGTCTTTTGAATTGGTCCAGACATCAGTCACACGTGTCATATCATGCCTCTGTCCCTTAGGGCAAAGAAGGACTTTTTGCTTGTGGTTTCCCATTTTATGTTTGGTCATCTGTTTGTCATTTCCAATTTGATTGTGTACACCACTAATGACATCCTGTTACAGTGGGCCTGTTCATGGCCCAGAGTCTCTGATTGCAAGAAGGCTCTCCTCCCTGGTCCAGCGTGCTGGAATTGCCAGTGATTTGCCTTGCATTACACCACTGGTCCCCCCCCCCATCCTTTTTGGGGTCCCCAGTACAATGCTGCATGAAGGAGGTCACTTATATCAACCAGCAAGGAGGAAACAGAAGATTGTCACCTTGGATGGAGGCCATGAGGACCATGGCCCACATGCCAGCCATCTCAGCGGTACATATCTAGGGGTACAAAATGTAGTGGCAGACTTTCTCAATCGTCAGCATTTTGATTAGTGGAAACTGGGTGCTCAGTTAAAGTATCTTCAGCTCAATTGTCCGCTGTTTTGGCCTTCTAACTGTGGATCACGTCATCTCACCTGAACTACAAGATCCCTCAGTTCTGTGCCAGGTCTTGGGATCCTATAGTTCTTGCAGTGGATACAGTGACCATCCCATGGGACTTTCCTCTTGCATGTGTTTTTCCACCAACTCTCCTGATCCCTAGGGTTGAGTAAAATCAGGATGAAGCGGGCTCACATCATCCCTATTGCTCTGTTCTGGCACCATCTGACCTGTTTTTCATATCTACTCAATCTTTTATCTTCCCTTACTCCTGGTCCTGACTCTGGATCCATTTTGCCACCCTTGAGTGAAGCAACTATCTTTCATGGTCTGGCTCTTGTTGCCAGCATCCTTAAGAGGTCATTTTGGGCGAGGTTTCTGGTTTTTTCATTTGCTCATTGCTTTGCATCCTGATGTACATACTTTTGTTCAAGGTATGGATCACGCCTACCAAGTATTTAGGGATCCCACTCCTCAGTAGAAATTGAACCAGGAGCCTCCCTTTGAATCTCTCTCTCTTCAATATCTTTTCTTCTGCTCAAGATGGCTATTATGTCTGTTCAGTAGGTATCCAAACATTATCCTTTAAACCTCACTTTCTGGTATTTCCCCAAGGAAAAATAGTTTTGAAGTACAGTGTTCTTTGCACACTGCCTTTTCAGAAATATGATTAGTTCTTTAGCCCATGGGGCCCATGTGAGGGACAGTCTACTGTACTTAAAAGGTTATTGTATCCTCCTGGATTAAGGCATATTCTATGGAAGAAAACTGTACCCTTTTCGGTCACAGCATACTCCACCAGGTCTCTGGGGCCCTCTTGGGCCTACAATAAATCGGGCTACTGCTGAGCAGTTGTCAGATGGTGATATTGTTGTGTCTTCACACCTTCACTAAACACTACCATGTCACTGTGCTGGCTTCAGCTGAAACCAGTTTTGATCAAAACGTTCTTCAGTGTGTGGTTCCTGTACAAGTGTCCTCCTAACCTTCTTTGTTAGAAATCCATACCCTATTTGTTTTATGTTCATTTGTTGTTTGGTGTCCAAGTTCTATTTGACACCTGAGGTGCATGTTGTGCCAGTTTAGTCATGTGGATACTGGTCTGAACTAGAGGGATTCCCTCTCTCTCTTCCCCGTGGTTCCTGTGTTCCACATTTGATGAAAGAAAAGAGGATTTTGGTGAACTTACCAGAACTCCCTCTTGGGGAAAAATAATTTGGTTGTGAGCAAAGGGGTCCTCTTGGGTTCTTTGTTTAGGGGGTTTCCTTCTTTTCTTACACTTCTCTCTGCTTTATCTTTGCTTTGCTATACTTTAAAACTGGATGTTCGCTTGGGGGGTGGGGGTCAAGTTAAGGAAAGAAGGTAGTCTTCCCCTTTTTGAAGTGCCCTGCCATCCGGAGAAAGAGACTGCACTCTTGTAATCCTTGTGTTCCATTTAATGGTAAGTTCAGCTGGTTTGCCCCAGTGTTGCTTCTCTCTTTCTATGTACATAAGGTTCACAGTTGGAATGGAGAAATGGCAAACCCTGGTTAGTCAGCCATTCACCGATTCTTTCTTGCTACATAAATGTAATCACAACTAACAATAACCTAGCCTAACTACCATAGTTGTTACTACTACAACTATGGTAGTTCTTAAAGGGGCCACTCTTTAGTTTACATAAACATGATAATCACTGCTTCCTTGAGTAACTGTAATGTGCAGTATGTTGTCCTGATTCAAGGCCTAGTGAAACAAGTGTACTCTCCCTTCAAAGATTTTCTGTTTAAAAAGTTATTAGTTTTGAATAAAAATAATCCTGATAATCACACTACCATTGTTTTACTGAGCAGGGCACACCCTATAACATATATTTTAATAAAAAATATTTACTGCTGCTTTTGTGTGCCCCATGATTATACATATGAAAATGTATAAACACGGGTTTTTATACAATCATACCATATATTTTTAGCACCAGAATTGAAGGTTGTGTGTAGACTTTGGAGTGTCTCAGTTTTTTTTTTTCTTCTTAATAATTCAATATCCATTCCTGTTTGAAGGTACTCTGTTGTTGGAATTCTGCTTATGTGCAACCATAAGAAATATTTATCCAAAATATTGCTTACATTTCTCCAGATTGTATTTGGTAAAAAGTCCAATGCTGGCCTTCTGTTTTTGTTATATGATTACAGGAATTGTAGTCTCTAGATTTGGGATTCCTAGCGAATCCAGAGATTTGTAAAGAACTCACTGACATATATTGTATCAAATGAATGCAATGTGTTTATGTCTCTAGCTTTTGTTGGACTACAACTCCCATCACCCTCAGCTGGCCATGACCAACCGAGTGATTTAAGCTGGAGTCCAGAAAGAAGACAAACATTGCCCTCACTTGACCAATGTGTTCCACTGATAGCAGGACCTTGACTGCAAGATTGCACAGTCAGGCTTACTTACTATTGTGAAAATGGTCAGTCAAAGCAAAAAATCTAAGGGCCTTATTCTTTTAGCTAAAGTGGAATAAGTTGGGGGAAACAAATTGCACACTGCATTCAAATGGTTAAAAAATAGGGAAGTGTCATTTGTCCCCTATAGAGCAGCTGTTAAAATTACTTTGCAGGTTTTTGGAATCTTATAGAAAAAAAAATGGATAAAAGTTTACCAAATGATATCTGCAAGACTAAAGTAAACAAAGCAGGTTATGGGTAAACAGATTGTTATAATTTTCTGTTGATCTGCTGTAAGGACATTTAAGAATTATCAAAGAATTGTGTTCCTTTGCCTTGCATAAATGTAGACTTTTTTTTTGTTTTGTTTTTGCAAGCAGACTTCATTTCTTTACCATATTGGTTTAGCGAAGTGCATTTAAAACTCATTTTGTAACAAAAAAAAAAAAAAACGATTGGAAATGTTTTCTAGTATGCAGTGAGTAATTTTGCTTGCATCTTGTGCAATTGAAAAGTAAATTGGTTAAAATGTATTTTAAATCATAGTTTTATATACGAAATATTGAAAATCCATAAATAAATCTTATACAGATTGTTATATTGTGTGTTTTTCTTTTTCATACCAGATGCGGTCTTAAATTGAGTCTTAAGGTTCATGTACCACTGCAGGTACGAAAGAGGGTATTCTTTTTTTAAGTAGGCAGAATACATTTTGCTTCTTAGAAATGGCATACGTGGATCTCAAAAGCCCTTTGTAGGGCAGTAAATTTGGTGAATAATGTGGCAGTGCCTAGTTAGAATGGATTATTTGCATATTGCAATGTAACTTAATGAGCTGTTATATTCAGGTGGGTGTATTTGATAATGTGGCACTTCACCACATACACTAAGCTCTGATAGCTGTCTATGCTGTCAGAGGTCACAGTCCTAACTTCGCCAGCCTGAGGTTGGGGGAAGTTGGGTTTACCCATAACTTTCTATGCAGCTACAACCGCTGTCACAGCCTTCCCATAACCCTTTGAATGTCAGTGCATTGCTCACCCCTGTGACACAACAGGTTAATATCAAAGATGTAAATCGGTCTCAACAGAATAAATCTTAATCTGTTGTGTCACAGAGGTGAGCAATGCACTGGCATTCAAAGGGTTATGGGAAAGCTGTGACAGTGGTTGTTGCTGTATAGAATATAACAGCTTATTAAGTTACATTGCAATATGCAAATAATCCATTCTAAGTAGTCACTGCAAAATTGTAAATCTGTAAACTTGATATTATCCTGCATATTTTAATGCCCAGTTACTATCTGCTGAATTTAACAGTTAAAGTTTGGGCACCCTATCACTCAGTACCTAGTAACAAACACACCCTTTGGCAGAAATCACAGTTTCCAAATGTTTATTGTAGCCAGCTAACAGTCTTTCTATTTTTGCTTTAGCAATTTTTTCCTGCTCTTCCTTAAAGAACTAAGATTTCTGAACTAGAAGAGTTATCTTGCAGGCCATGCCTAAATCTTAAAGCGGAACTACCACCACAAAAACAAATTTAGCTTAAATAACTCCCCATCTGACTTAGTAGCGCTAGTCGCCAGAATTATTACCTTATTCAATAGATTTATCCTTTCTTTTACGGCTGACAGGCAGGACGGATCGTGGACATCTTGCCATAGTGACGTCCGCATGCCTGCTCTCTCAGTCCCAGCTGGCTCTAGTAGGCTTTGCTAGGAGAAGTTTGGCTCCGGAAGGGACTGACAGAGCAAGCGCGCAGACGTCACTATGGCAAGATGTCCGTGATCCATCCTGCCTGTCAGCCGTGGAAGAAAGGATAAATCTATTGAATAAGGTAATAATTCTGGCGACTAGCTCTACTAAACAGCTAGTCGCCAGATGGGGAGTTATTTAAGCTAAATTTGTTTTGTGGTGGTAGTTCCGCTTTAAGCTTTTGTTTCTTGAAGTAGTTCATGGCTGATTTTGAGATGTTTTGGATCATTGTCTTGTAAAACCCAACCTCTTTTCATCTTCTTCCTGCTTATCGCACAGTATTTCCTGTGCCACTAGTTGCCTTACTACACCAAACCATAGTGGCTCCACCCCAATGCTTAATACTTGGTAAGGTGTTCTTAAATATTTTTTTTTTCTCCTTTTTCTTTTTCAAACGTGCCTTTGGCCATTGTAGCCAAAAAGTTCAGTTTTAGCTTCCTCCAATCAAAGCACTTGTTTTTAAAATGTATTTGGCTTATTGAAGTGTTACATACAGTACTGTGCAAAAATTTTAAGCAGGTGTGAAAAAATGCTGTAAAAAAGAATGCTTTCAAAAATAGACATGTTAATAGTTTATATATCAATTAACAAATGCATATTGAATGAAAATAAGAAAAATCTAATTAACATTTGGTGTGACCATTTGCCTTCAAAACAGCATACATTATTCTAGGTACACTTGCGCAAAGTCAGGGATTTTGTGGGCATATAGTCAGGTGTATGATTAAAAGATTATATTAAACAGGGGCTAATGATCAACGCATTCATTAACTGAAACAGAAACCGCTGTGTAGGAGGAATAAAACTAGGTGTCGGAACAGCCAAACTTGGCTAACAAGGTGAGGCCAAAGATCATTTAATGTCAAGTCATTCACCATAGCAATACTGAGCACAGCAACAAGCATATGGTAGTTATACTGCATCAGCAAGATCTCTCCCAGGCAGAAATTTCAAGGCAGACAGGGGTTTCCAGATATGCTGTCCAAGCTTCTTTTGAAGAAGCACAGTGAAACAGGCAATGTTGAGGACTGTAGATGCAGTGGTCGGCCAAGTAAAAGAAGTGTAGCAGATGAAAGATGCATCATGCTTATTTCCCTTCACAATTGGAAGATTTCCAGCAGTGTCATCAGCTCAGAATTGGCAGGAAAGAGTGGGACCCAGGTGCACCCGTCTACTGTCTGGAAAATCCTGATCTGAAGTGGTCTTTAAGGAATACTTGCGGCCAAAAAGCCATATCTCTGACGTGCAAACTAGGGCAAGAGACTCACTGGAACTGGGGGGAAGAAAACTGGCAGCAGTTGCTCTGGATTGATGAGTCAAAATTTGAAATATTTTGCTGTAGCAGAAGGCAATTTGTTTGCTGAAGGGCTGGAGAGCTGTACAAGAAAGAATGAGTGTCAGCAGGCAACAGTTAAACATGGTGGAGGTTCCTTGCAAGTTTGGGGCTGCATTTCTGCAAGGGGAGTTGGGGATTTGGTCAGAATGAATGATCTCCTCAATGCTGAGAAGTACAGAAAGGTACTTCTCCATCATGCAGTACCATCAGGGAGGCATCTGAATGGCCCCAAATTTATTCTGGTGCATTACAATGACCCCAAGCACACAACCAAATGAATTCAAAACTATTGTCAACATAAAAAAGAACAAGGAGTACTGGAACTTATGGTATGTTTCCCACACAGCCCTAATCTTCACATCATCTAGTCTGTCTGAGAGTACATGAAGAGAGAGAAGCAACTGAGACTGCCTAAATCCAAAGAAGAACTGTGGTTAGTTCTCCAAGATGTTTGGAACAGCTTACCTTCTGAGTTCCTTAACAAACTGCGTGCAAGAATACCTAGAAGAACTGATGCTGTTTTGAAGGCAAAGGGTGGTCACGCCAAATATTGATTTGATTCAGATTTCCTCTGTCCAATCCATGGCATACTGTGGGCTATTGGATTCACCTTCCAGCTGGTAGGACCAATTAAAATTCTTTAAATATCCCAGGCTACCTCTTCTCTGCAGTTATATTGGTCCTACCCAGCTGGAGGAGGGAGGCTTTGGCCTCTCTCTCCCTCTCCTACAATTCTAACAAATAAACCACAAGCTGGCTACATACCGTTGCATTCAGGCATTACTTGACCCTTCGGGATGCGTCCGCTTCTGGCTGTAAGGGAGAACTGGCAGTCCTCTCAGCGTTAAACCCAATCCCCCCCCCCCCCCACGAAGCTATCCAGATCCGGAACGCTGACAGTTCAGCGAGCGCTGACTGCTGTAGGCATGTAGGAACAGGAAATGCATCATTGTGCGTTCCAAAAGTGAAACGTACACTAAGAAGCACGTTGGAAACTGTTTATCCGGTCTGGGGACCTTAAAACATTGCTCTGCAGATGGCATCCAGGTAAGTTAGCTAGCTATCTTGTGATAAACCTTAATCTACATGTGATTATTTTCTAATTTGATCGCTAGGCAGTATCTACAGTTCATTGCTCTATCAGTTGACAATCTCTACTACTACTACTAGCAGTATGTCTTCAGCAAAAGAGTCTAACGGAGACAAACCCAAGACATCTGAATCTTCTAAAGAAGAAAATATGGCCCCAAAAACTAAGCTATGTGCAGGCCACGACTAGAAACTGCCTTTAACGGATCCTGCCTTCAGCAGGCTGCAGGAAACAATGTGCCAGTACAATTCCAGGACCTCGATGCAAGAAACTTTTTTCTCCATGCAGGAGGAGGCAAGGAAGCGTCCCAGGACATCTGATCCAGATGAAGGTCCGTCTGGTGTCCATGATGATTATGAAGACAGCTATATTGATTTTGACTCAGCAGCCTCTTCTGTTGAGGAAGGGGAGATTACCAAGGATACAGGCAGCTTTATCCTGCATAAGATAGATAATTTAGTAAAAACCATGAGAAAAACTCTGGTATTATCGGAAGTCCAGAAAGATTTAAATATTATTGATGCGGCATTTGTGGGTTATAAAAAAATCTATTTTTTTTTTAAGATGCAATCAACTATTCCTGTGACACCTCCCTAGACAACATCTGCCTGTTAGCAAGATCATCTTCACTGTCAATTACAGCCAGGTGTGCCCTGTGGGTCAAGGCATGGGCAGCACACCCATCTTCCAAGAATAGGTTGGTCTCCCTACCATTCACAGGAGCCAAGCTCTTCGGTGACCAGCTTGAAGATATAATCAAGATATTTTCCAGTGGAAAAAGCCCCTTCTTTCCTCAGAACAAGAAAACTAGATCTCCAGTCCAAACAGGTCAGTTTCGGCATCAATCCTTTCGGAAGGCCCGGAGTGATAGGCCTGGAAGAGGATTCGATCAGAGGAAGAGAGGTTCACAGAATACTCAGAGACCTGGAAATCAGAGAGGTTTCCAGAGGAGAGGACAGTTCTCTCAATAAAGCCAATTAACCGTCATAGTGTTTTTTAAAGAAGTGGTGGATGCAAGCATCACTGCAATCATTTGGATATGGAGAGACAGCTGGTCTGGTGACTCACAGATCACTAGCTTCCCAAACATAGAGAGCATTGGATCAATATTAGGGATCTCTGTGGGTAAGAATAATTTACCGGTGCTACTTGATAAGTTTCTTATCGCCGCTCTGTCAGGGAGAACAACAACTGTCTATACAGCTGTAACCAGGTCTGCCAGGAATGCCAAACCTTAACTCCTCACAATATGACAATGCCCAGCTAGTCTTTTAACTCCTTGAGTGCCAGAGAGCACCTCTCTGGCACCCAAAGGGTTAATGTTTACTTGTATATATTATAATGGATTTAACCCTTTGAGTGTCAGTTATTCACATCACTGCAAAGCAATACATTGGATACATCTATGGCATTCAAAGGGTTAACCCCTTAAAGTGAACATGAACCTTAAAATTGTCGGCCAGTTCTCTCAGGATTCTTCTCGGTTCCGCTCTCGGTCTCTCTCTCTCTGCACCAGATGCGGACCTGAGAGAAGACCGAGCTGTCTGTACAGTGACTGGTAAGTTCTGTCTCCTCTCAGGTCCACATTTAGTGGGTCACCTGGCCTTTACTTCAAGGAATAAAAGTAAGTATAACAGCTTGAAGAAGTGGCCAAATGACTCGCAAAACACGTTTGAAAACTAGTTTATTGTATAGCTTACACATTTCTACCTGACTTACATGTGTTACAACCATTATATTCCAGCAACTCCTGGAAGGCTGACACTTGCTCTTTCCGGTGCCAGCATTTGAATTGCTTGAGTTTAGCTGAGGGGTGTAATGCGGCTGGAGGCTCCTCTCACAAGCAGCTACACTGAAGACTTTCATGTGGTTGGAGATTTCTGTTAAAAGTGCCAACGTTATGGTGAAGTAATGAAGAAAGTGCTCCTTCATGTGGAGCAACTGAATGTGTGAAGATTCCTGGTTACATAGCGATCGTGGCACCTGACTACCCCTCACCTTCTATGACTTTCTTCACAAGGAAATTAACCCTTTCAGTGGTAGAGGTGGATGGAATGTATTGTGTCCAGCAGCGGGGTTGAAAGGGTTAATATCCTTGTGAAGGTAGTCATAGAAGGTGAGGGGTAGTCAGGCGCTATGATCGCTATATAGCCAGGAATGTAATTGCAAACCACATAGCTAAGGGTGCATTTGTCAGGTTAGACACTACTGCAGTGTAAGATTAAAGGGAATATTTGGATCCTAGTGCTGGAGGCTAGAGACAGTACATACAGAGTTCAAAACTATTGCAGAGTCTCTGTTTAATAGTCGAGAATAGAAGTTCAAGGTGAAGTCGTAGAATATAGCTCGACTCACGGGGTTTTGGAGGAGAAGTCATAGAATAAAGTATTCGACTCCCGAGGCTTAGAGGTATTCGACTCCCCAACCCTCGACTTATCAGATAGCCCAGAGGCGGAGGTCTCAGGATATGACCTACGACACCCTCAACAAGTTGGACAAGCAAGAGGCAGGGAATCAAACAAAAGGCCTATTCACACCCTCGACTACTCAGAGGTTCCAAGGCAGTCGCTGGAGAACCGACGCCGCAGCTCTCGACCAGTCTGAAGGCCCGAGGTATGAGTAGATGACAAACAAGGATATATCAGGCACAGGACTCACAGGATGGAGAAAGCAAAAGGGACTCCTGTTGCGAGACGGATCCTGCTGTAGACAAAGTGAAGTTCGAAACAAGCCGAGGTGGGAACCAAACAGGTGGCAGGAGATCCAAGGGATAAGACTGGAGCAAGGTCAGAAGACAAGCCGTGTCGAAGTTGGAAGAGTGGAAATCTCAAAACAGCAGACAGGAAGCAAGGTCAAGACACTCCAAATTCGGTACACAGGAAATCTGGAAATGCTGTGAATCGGAACCTGCGACTCTAGGACACGAGGCAAGAACATTGAGCACAGGTAAAATGGCAGAGCAGGTGGATAAAGGAGTGTAGTCCAATGAGGAGAAGGGGTCATAGTTGAATGGGAGTGACAGCATTACACAGGAAGCGCACACGGAGATAGTCGCGATGGCTTTCCAGCAAGCTTTCCAGGATCTCCTTGAAGGTAGAGGTACAAACGGGACCCCACGATAGGAAACTTAGTGCTGTCGGGGGCAACAGACAGCTTGTTAGCAGCTACTTCATGTATGGTGAGAGATGGGCACCTTCCGGGGCTAATGAGAGTTGTTATAGATTTAGGTGGTGTAAAGTGTGTATGTAGGTAACATGCAATTTTAGTGATTGAATCTACCAATAGAAAGGCCACTTCTCCCCATTCTCCTCCTACTGAGCACACAGTTAACGTGTGTGAAGCAATCGCAAGTATTTAATTAACCCTTTGAATGCCAGAGGGATACGCCACTGGCACTGGAAGGGTTAAGAATGTGAACATATCTAATTTCTTTTTTTTTTTTTTTATTATACCCTGTAAATGTTCCTTGGAGCAGTGTGTACACCCCCATTCTTTGTGCTGTAAGTTCTGAGGTGACAGGAGATCCCCTGAGACACAGATCATTTTAATAAAAGTCTGTACCTTCCTCCAAACATAGCGATCCCGGCACCTGATTCGCCCTCATCTTGTACCAGTGGGTTCACAAAAGGATATTAACCATTTGAGTGCCAGAGGGGGACAATGAGTTGCATCCTGCAGTGGCACTGCCCTAAACTCTTGAGAACCTACTGGTACAAGGTGAAGGTGAGTGAGGCGGCAGGATCACTATGTTGAGAGGAAGGTGCAAAGTTTTATGAGAATAATTTGTGTGTCACTTATTTCCCCCCATAGATACAGTTAGCCTGGCCATTCATTTTTCTTTTGTATGGAATCATGCAGAGCAAAACCCCCCATAAAAAGTGTGCCAATATGCAGTCCATGACATTGCGCCTGGTGGTGTGCACAAAACAACGCTGTTTGCAGCAAAATCAGAATGTGGTGGTGTTTTAATTTCTTCTGTGTATTCCACTTCACCATGATGTATGGGATTTTATCTCCTTCCTCCAGCTGGTAGGACCGTTTAATTTAAATAGTAGGCTCCCCCCACTCTCCTCCATTTTTTTTTTTGATCCTAGCTAGCTGGAGGACAGGAGGCTGGAGCCTCTGTATCAAGGAGCTAAACTGCCAGACAGAACAATACCTTTCCTTCAGGAATCTGGCTGTTTAGGAGGCAGTACGCTCCTTTCAGCCGGATGGAGAGAAGAAGAACTGGAGTCTCTCTGCACAAATGGACACCGAAGCGTGTAGTCCCAGAAAGCACGATGATGCTGCTTTTCTGAACCCTCCTCCTGCTAACTAAAGGTCCAGGAGCGACATTTCTCCTTCACCCTGGCCGGCAACGAGCAGTGTATTGAGAAGAGAGGAAAAGATCTTTGGTGTGCGCTCCATGGAGGAACGCACGCATTAGCGCATGCGTCAAGACACAAAGTCAGACGGGCAGCAAGAGGAAGGGGAAGGGGGAAGTAAGAAAACATCCTGGATTTCTGTTGGACACGGGCGTGCGTTCCAGGTGTGGAACATACGCTGAATAAAAGAGCAAACGGTGATTCAAGAAAGGTAGGATTCGTGTTAGTTTATAAGAGTGGTTTTTAATAGGTTTATTAAAGTATTGACATATTAATAGATAGCTTGTCTTCTTCCAAGCCTTCATCCAGCAAGGAAAGGGGTGATCCTGCCCCCCCCAAGGAGGATAAGCAGAAACAGAAGTCTTGTTCAAATTGAGATAAGAAACTTCAAGGGTGAGATAATGCCAATTTCTGTCAAGATTGTTTAAAAAAGACAGCCTTGCAAGAGGTGCCTAGACAATTCCAAGATTTCATTTCTTGGATGAAGGTTTCATTACAAGAAACCTTTACATCCATGCAAGAGTCAGTGGTCCCCAAGAAAAGACAAAGAACAGAAGACCCAGGGGAAGATACTTCTTCTCCTAAGGCAGACAATGAAGAAGGAAATACCTTAGAATCCTCAGCCTATTTTTCTGAAGAAGAGGGGAGATAGTGGAGGGCTCAGGGGCCTTTTCCCTGGATAAGATTGATGGTTTTGTTAAGTCTGTCAGAAAGGCTTTAGGACTGATTGATGAACAGAAAGACTTAAATATCATGGATGCAGCTTTTGTAGATAACAAGAGATCATCTCCCAATTTTCATGTTCACCAATCCATTTCGGATATGGTCTCGTCTGAATGGAATAAGGTAGATAAAAGGTCCTCTGTTAGTAAAAGGTTTTAAAAAATGTACCCTGTTGAGCAAGATAAAAGACTGGGTATCCCCTCCTATGGTAGATGCAGCGGCTTCCAGGCTAGCCAGGCATACTACCATTCCTCTAGAGGATTGTTCCTCCTCAAAAGACCCACTGGAGAAAAGATCAGAGTCAGATATTAAGACTGTATTCCCTCATATGCATTAATATGTGTCCAGGGCAATAAAGATTTGGCTCACTAATCTGGAAGAACGCACCTCTAGATCAAAATTAGCTAGAGAAGTCTCCACTATTAAGGAGGCTAATAACTTCATTTGCAATGCTTCTATTCCATAAAATTAGGTATGGTATAGAATGCACTTCCGGAGGAGGTGGTGCTATCAAATACATTAGATGCCTTTAAAAGGGGCCTGGATACTTATTTAAAAGAGCATAATATAGAGGGCTATGCACGTTAGTATTGGGATTAAAATTTAGTTAGGGCTTGTTGATCCAGGGAGAAATCTGATTGCCATTTGGAGTCAGATGCCTTCTTTTGGGTCAGCGATGGTAAACAGGAATAGGAAAAGGGTTGAACTGGATGGACGCAAGTCTTTTTCAACCTAAATTACTATGTAACTATGTAACTATATGTGCCAAGTCATCTGCCTTAGCAGTAACTTCGAGGAGAGCTCTCTGGCTTAAATCCTGGGGAGCGGATGGCTCAACCTAAAACAAGTTAGTCAACCTTCCCTTTAAGGGGGATATGCTTTTTGGCGAACAATTAAAAGAAATTGTAAAGAAAATCTCGGGGGGGTAAAAGTACCTTTTTACCCCAAGAAAGTAAAAGGTCATCCCCATCTAGATCATCTTCATATAGATTTAGAACACAATCCTTTCGTGACTCCAGGAGGTATCAAACTAGAGCGTTTGATCAGAGGAGGCAAACAAATCAGCAAGCTAGAGGGGGATTCCAAAAAGACTATCCCAAGAAGCAACTGCAGTTTAAGAAAGAATTCTGAAAGTCGGCGGGACCACTGGAGGACATTGGACAGTTGGGTCCTGAATATCCTGGCGATGGGATACCAGCTTCCTGTCAAGAAGATCCCAAGAGTTCATATCTTCAAAATGTCAAAAACCTCAAAGAGCATAAGGAAGGAGAAGTCATTGAAGCAAGAGATAAAGAATCTACTAGCAAAGAAGGTGATGCAGGAGGTTCCAGAAAATCAAAGATATTCAGGAATCTATTCAATTTTTTTTTTTACAGTACCCCAGCCATCAGGTTCCTGGAGGACCATTCTGAATCTCAAGAAGTTGAATACCCTGTTGGTACAGAAGACTTTCAGAATGGAATTGGTGAACTCTGTCATAAGGTCAGCAGTTAGCTTACAAAAATAGACTCACAAGACGCTTATTATCACATCCCAGTCAGAGAAAAAGATTGGAAATTTTTAAGGTTTGCGTTCAAGAACCAATATTTTCAGTTCACAGCCCTTCCTTTTGGTTTATCCACAGCACCAAGGGTATTTACCAAAGTATTAGCTGCCACCATAGAACCCATCAGAGAAAAAGGAGTCTCCATTGTTCCCTACTTAGACAACCTTCTAATAATAGCCCAGACAAAAGATCAGTCCAACACAAACACTCAAATAGTAGTCAAACACCTGGATAATCAACTCTCAAGAGTCATCTAATTCCAACACAGTATCTGGTGTATTTGGGAATGAGAATCAACACCGAAAGGGGAATTATCACTCTCTTAGAAGAAATAATTTCAAACATAATAAAGAAAGTATTACAATTCAGAAAAAAGAAATCATGTTGCTCACATGTTTATGCAGTGCCTGGGGGTAATGATGTCAGCCATCCAAGTAATCCCTTCAAGGTTCCATTAAAAACACCGTCCGTCTCATTTCCTAAAATTTTGGAACACATATCATCCAGATCATCTTCAGCGCATACACTTGTCAGCGGAGGTTCGTCAGGATCTTCTTTTGTGGACAAAGAAGAAAAATCTTCAAAAAGGAACATTAATCAGAGACCCAGAGTGGGAAATCGTTACCACAGACACCAGTCCCCAAGGATGGGGAGCGGTCTACAGATTCAAGACAGCTCATGGAACATGGTCCAGGGAAGAGAAAGATCTGCACATAAATGTTCTAGAACTCCAAGCCACCGGTCAGACATTAAAATATTTTCAAAGGGACCTAAAAGGGAAAGCGGTCCACATCAAATCAAACAACATGACAGCCATCATGTATTTGAAAAAGCAACAAGGAACAAAAAGCTCAAACCTGAACAAGGAACTGACACACATTTTCCACTGGGCAGAAAAAAAACATACTGGCCATATCTGCTTCTCACATGACGGGCGTTCAGAATATTTAGGCGGATTACCTGAGCAGGAACAAGGTGCACCCAGGGGAGTGGTCGCTCAATCAGCAGGTATTCCAGCAGATAACCCACATGTGGGGGACCCCAGAGGTGGATCTAATGTCCAGCCTTGAGAACAAAGTGCAAAATATTTTTTCCAGATGCAAAACAAACAGGTCTTTGGGCCAGGATGCTCTGAAGCATTCCTGGACTTTCTCTCTGGCTTACATATTTCCTCCCATTCCATTAATCAGGGAAGTTCTCAGAATGGTGAGGACAGACAGTGCTGAGGTCATCTTGATTACCCACAGATGGCCCAGACGTTCATGGTACTCTGAACTAGTCAGGATGTCAGTTCAAGATCCATGGCCATTACCAAACAGAAGGGATCTACTGTCACAGGGTCCTCTGCTCCATCCACGTCCCAGTTTTTTCCACCTGACAGCCTGGAGACTGAGTGGCAAAGTTTAAAGCAGCGAGGCATTTCAAGAAAAGTGGCAGATACCATCATAGCAGGATGAAAGAAATCTACTCTAAAGATCAATGATAGAATTTGGAAAACCTTCAGAATATGGTGTATTAAAAATAACATTCACAAAGGTCAGGTTACAGCTCCAGTCATCTTAGATTTCCTGCAAAATGGGTTTGATATGGGTTTAAGTCCAGCATCTCTGAAGATGCAAATCTCAGAGCTCTCGGCAGTTCTCTCTAGACATTGGGCAGAAGATGACCTAGTCAAGAGATTTGGGAAAGCCATAGAAAAGGTTCGTCCCAGGATAAGAGAGACTATTCCAGCCTGGGATCTCAATATTGTGTTAACTCAGCTAGTTGATTCCCCTCTGTTTGAGCCTTTAGAATCTATCTCTCTTTTTAACAGCTATTATTTTCTTTCCATCAGGATAAAGTTGTGCTTAAAATGAAGCCTTCTTTCAGAGGAAAGGTTATCTCAGATTTTCATTTAAATCAGGAGATAGTGTTGCCTTCCTTTTGTGCTTCCCCCTAAGGGTGACAAGGAAAAGAGGCTTCATTCTTTGGATCTTGTCAGATGTATCTCTATTTACTTAAAAAGAATTCAGGAATTTAGGAGGTCAAATAACTTATTCATTCAATTCCTAGGTAAGAGAAAAGTTTTACCAGCCTCTAAACAGTCAGTGGCTAGATGGATTAGGCAATGTATTATTACAGCCTATAAGGAGACAAACATAGATCCTCCACTAAAAGTAAAGGCTCATTCAACTAGAGCCATGGCTACATCTTGGGCAACTAAGGCTAATGCTTCTCCTCAGATGATCTGCAGAGCAGCCACATGGACTTCTATTTCCACATGTATAAAGCATTATAAGCTGGATATCAACGCCTCCACAGATACAAGATTTGGGCGAGGTGTACTACAAGCTGTAATTCCGCAGTGACTGGTAGAATTTGTACTTTTATGTTATTTGATATTATAGCCAAATTTTAGATCTGTTTCCTCTATTCATTTGTATTCTTGAGAAACAGTATGCATATATATTTATAGTTTTTTGATGCTACGTGGATTTTCCTCCGTATTTTTTGGCTTGTGAAGTTTCCATATTTCATGGTGACGTGGAGTACACAGAAGAAAGAGAGAAATTTACTAACCGATATTTCCTTTTCTTCTGTGTATCTCCAAGTCACATTTTATAAAGTGTCTCTACATATTATAATGGACGCACCGCAAGCTCTCATACTCATATATGTTAAATTCAAGGAACAAATAAAGAAAGAAAAAAGAAAAAGATATATGTATCTGTATCGTATCCTATCATTTGATTCTGATTAGGATACCAGATACATAAATAAATGGAGGCTCGTTCAGTGCTGTAATATGGGAGGTATATCAACTATCTTAAAAACTAATTTTATTGAAAATCCATTAAAACTTCAATTAAAAATTACCCAAAAACAAAGATATGGAGACTGAATTTCAATGGATAAATATTGTCAAATGAAGCACCTCTTCATTAATTCTTCCCTAATAGGGTACTAAAGATTGATAATTTAATTCAATATTAACCCTTCATCTATCTTGAATTTTTCAAGGAGAAAGAAGGTAAAATCCCTCCTCATTTGTCAAGGAGGCACGGCTAAACTCCTTTATTCACCGTGAAATAATGATCCTCGGCATACACATAACTTATTATAATAATAACAATCAGCGCTTACAATTTCCTATATATAAGTACTTTCCCTCCTAGCGAATTCCCCTTTATAGAAAAACAAATGGTAATCTTAACTCTTCGGCTGCCTTAAATTGTTGAAGCAGACCGTGTTTTCTACAAAGTAAATTAAACACAATGATTAAATCAGTGTCAATCGGTTCTCACTCTTTCCTACATGTGAACGCTCTGTTTAGCTTCCACTATCGGGTGTCCAAATGGAGATATTAACCCTTCGGCTACCTCGAACCATTTACACAGATAAGGGGGAATATTTCGCTCCAGTATTTACCATGCAACATATAAGATTAATGAAGGGATCCGTAGTCCTATATGAAACTTTATTCACTCCCTTTGTTTTTATTGTTGAAGCACAAATACAAGACACGATGATGTTAACCCCTCAGCTACCTAAGATTTTTAAATAAAGGAGAATATTTTCGCCTTAATGTCTACCACTTAATGTATATTATTTCTCAATACAGTGTCTAAGAATTTTGATTTGAAATTTATTAAATTTATTTTTGCTCTGTACTGAATATGTCAAGTGATAGGAATTCAAACAGAGGGCGGCAAACCTCCTTTGTTTATCGTGCTCGTAACCCTTAATTTAATACTGGGCTAACCTTTAGTGTTTAAACCAGTGCAACACTTATTAACGAAGTCTGTACTCAAAAGAAATATATATAGAGATATATTGTTGCCGATCTACTCAGTCTTTATGCACTGATTGTAACTTTTCAGGTATAGATTCTAAGACTGCCGATCTATTTTAACATTATCCGGTAGCTATCCCCTGTTCCTCACTTTTACACATATCTGCATTTCTCAATTATCCAGATCTTAACTTTTTTACTCCAATCTTTTATATTTATCCATAACATCTCCCATCTTTATTTTTAACCATATCATTGCCCAACGCGTTTCACCAGTTAACCTGGCTTCGTCAGGGGCTTATAGTAATCAGAGCCGCTATTCTGCGCGCTCTTTATACCTCCATAATTTCAAAACGAGGCTTGTTTTTCCAAGCCTCGAATTCATCAGATCGACATTTTATTGTAGTCTATATTGAATCGTGTCATCTTTTACTAACATAAAGGAATATGCTGGTATATTAAAAGTATAATTTCTCACTAATAATCATGCATAAACAAAAAAAATATATATTTATCTCATGCATGAAAAACAAAGAAGAAAGTTACCTTGATTTCATTAAACATATAATATCTATTATTGGGGATATATAAATGTGGTAAAAAGTGTCATTTATATATTTGTTGTATCCAAAAGATATAAGGAATACAATACATAAGTACTTAGAGACTTATACTTAGATGAATATTATTAAATTATAATGGATCAATTTGTACCATATAAGATAGTTTTAAAGTACCTTTGGTATCCAATATCTTACATAAGTAAATGACTAATGATTGTACAAATAAGGACCAGTAGGAAAACTGAATATTAAATTCCTTCAATAAAGGGTCTGAAAGTAAAGCCCTCATTTAAACCATTTGGGTTTAAAGTTCTCAACTTATATATCCAATAGGCTTCTCTTTTTAAGAGCATTTTATCAAAGTCCCCTCTTCTAGAGGAAGGTTCAACTTTTTCAATTCCAGTGAACATTAAACCCCTAATATCATTATTATGGGTTTCTGTCATGTGTCTCGCAAGCGGTGTATCGCGTCTATTGCGCACATCACCAACATGTTCAAGTATCCTTTCCCTGAACTCCCTAACTGTCTTCCCCACATATTGTATACCACATTTACATGTCACAAGATATATGATCCCAGTAGTGCGACAATTAATAAACTTTCGAATGTTATAACAATTGTTCTTATCCTTATCAGTGAAAGTTTTAGATCTCAGTATATATTTACAAGCTTTACAGTTCCCACAACTTGTGGAACCAGTTATTGATCTTTTAGAACTCAACCAACTGCTTTTATCTCTTTGGAAATGACTATGCACGATTTGATCTTTAATATTTGGAGGTCTCCTAAAAGTAATTCTAGGAGACGACGGTAATACCTCTGCAATATCCTTATCTAACAATAAGGTATTCAAATGTTTGTCTAAGATTGATCGAATGATTTTATGTTGTTGATTGTATGTCCCAATCATTCTCACTTCTTTGTTAGTTTGTATCTGTATAGAAGGTTTATGTAATAAGGTATTTCGATCACTTTCAAGTGCTCGCTGATATGCCTTTTTCAGACATTTATTACTATATCCACGAGCAAGAAACCTTTGTTGTAATTTTCTTGCCTCATCCTTAAAATCCTCCATTGTCGTACATAGGCGTCTAATACGTAAGTATTGACCAACAGGTATCCCCTTGATAAGTGGTGCTGGGTGATGACTCTGTGCTAGTAGAAGGCTGTTACTGGCTGTGGATTTGCGAAATACACGAGTGCTAATCACATTAGTTACACTCCTGAATAACTTAATATCCAGGAATGATATTTCATTTTGATGAATTTCGCTCGTTACTTTCAAATTAATTATATTATCATTCAATGCCATAACAAAGTCATTAAAGTCTCCAATGCTTCCAGTCCACACCAATATCACGTCATCTATATAGCGTAACCAGATACCAATTTTATCCGTGTATCTGGTCATTGAGTCTGTGAACACCATCTTATCTTCCCACCAACCCAAATATAGGTTGGCGTATGATGGTGCACAGCAACTCCCCATCGCTGTCCCCCTTATTTGTTGATAAAATTGGCCATCAAATGTAAAGTAATTATAGGTAAGGACATATCTTAACAACGCTAGTACAAACTTATTATGGTTGTTGTACTGGATCCCACGTGATGTCAGAAAAGTCTTGGATGCCTGTATACCAATCTTATGGTCAATACTTGTGTATAATGATTCAATGTCCAAACTGGCCAAAAAATCACTACTACCCAGAGGTATACCCTCTAATTTAGTAATTGCATCCTGTGAATCTCGTATATAAGATGGTAATGATGTAACAAAATACCTTAAAATCTTATCTACATAGATAGATGCCTTCTCACCTAAGCTGCCATTCCCAGACACAATTGGTCTACCAGGAGGCTTATTTAAGTTTTTATGCACTTTTGGGAGGCAATAGAAAGTAGCAATTGTTGGTGATTTAGGTAATAAAAAATCCTTCTCTTTGTTAGAGATCACATTCATTTGTGTACCACAATCCAAAATCTTCATCAAAGTTTCTTTAAATTTTTCTGTGGGATCTAGGGACAGTTTCAGATAACATTTCTTGTCACTCAATAACCTTTTACATTCTCTGACATAATCTGGGGTGTCCATTATAACCAAATTGCCACCCTTATCTGCAGGTTTTATTGTAATTTGTTTATTTTGGTTCAATTCAGATAAAATCTGTCTTTCTTTAACAGAGAGATTATCACTCTTTGATATATATGTCCCAGATTTATTCAGTGATATATTTACGTCTAGAGCTTCCAAATCTTTAGTAACTTGCTCACAGAAAATTTCCACATGTGGAGATACATTTTTAGATGGAGTGAAGCCCAAATTATTTTTAAGATCAGTGAATGGTCCGCTTTTTTGTATCGAACCTTCATCTTCTTCTTCCAAAAGTAGAACAAGATCTTGTAGTGTATCCTGATCTTGTATTTGTGATGCAGTCATAGGCGTAGTATTTTTGAAAAATTTATGTAGATATAATTTTCTACAGAATAAATTTAAATCCTTTACCCATTCAAAAAGATCAAAATTTTTTGTAGGACAGAAGTTCAATCCTTTTTCTAATACCTGAATTTGGACATCATTCAGTTCCATAGAGGAAATATTGTGTATTTCCATTTTATCCTCTAGATTTATCTCCATCCTCCTCTGTATCCCCATTTGTCTCTGTCCCTCAATTGTGGGTAACTTCCTCGATTGATCTCGTTGTCCCTTAAACCTGCCCCTAAAAACTTTCACTGATAAGGATAAGAACAATTGTTATAACATTCGAAAGTTTATTAATTGTCGCACTACTGGGATCATATATCTTGTGACATGTAAATGTGGTATACAATATGTGGGGAAGACAGTTAGGGAGTTCAGGGAAAGGATACTTGAACATGTTGGTGATGTGCGCAATAGACGCGATACACCGCTTGCGAGACACATGACAGAAACCCATAATAATGATATTAGGGGTTTAATGTTCACTGGAATTGAAAAAGTTGAACCTTCCTCTAGAAGAGGGGACTTTGATAAAATGCTCTTAAAAAGAGAAGCCTATTGGATATATAAGTTGAGAACTTTAAACCCAAATGGTTTAAATGAGGGCTTTACTTTCAGACCCTTTATTGAAGGAATTTAATATTCAGTTTTCCTACTGGTCCTTATTTGTACAATCATTAGTCATTTACTTATGTAAGATATTGGATACCAAAGGTACTTTAAAACTATCTTATATGGTACAAATTGATCCATTATAATTTAATAATATTCATCTAAGTATAAGTCTCTAAGTACTTATGTATTGTATTCCTTATATCTTTTGGATACAACAAATATATAAATGACACTTTTTACCACATTTATATATCCCCAATAATAGATATTATATGTTTAATGAAATCAAGGTAACTTTCTTCTTTGTTTTTCATGCATGAGATAAATATATATTTTTTTTGTTTATGCATGATTATTAGTGAGAAATTATACTTTTAATATACCAGCATATTCCTTTATGTTAGTAAAAGATGACACGATTCAATATAGACTACAATAAAATGTCGATCTGATGAATTCGAGGCTTGGAAAAACAAGCCTCGTTTTGAAATTATGGAGGTATAAAGAGCGCGCAGAATAGCGGCTCTGATTACTATAAGCCCCTGACGAAGCCAGGTTAACTGGTGAAACGCGTTGGGCAATGATATGGTTAAAAATAAAGATGGGAGATGTTATGGATAAATATAAAAGATTGGAGTAAAAAAGTTAAGATCTGGATAATTGAGAAATGCAGATATGTGTAAAAGTGAGGAACAGGGGATAGCTACCGGATAATGTTAAAATAGATCGGCAGTCTTAGAATCTATACCTGAAAAGTTACAATCAGTGCATAAAGACTGAGTAGATCGGCAACAATATATCTCTATATATATTTCTTTTGAGTACAGACTTCGTTAATAAGTGTTGCACTAGTTTAAACACTAAAGGTTAGCCCAGTATTAAATTAAGGGTTACGAGCACGATAAACAAAGGAGGTTTGCCGCCCTCTGTTTGAATTCCTATCACTTGACATATTCAGTACAGAGCAAAAATAAATTTAATAAATTTCAAATCAAAATTCTTAGACACTGTATTGAGAAATAATATACATTAAGTGGTAGACATTAAGGCGAAAATATTCTCCTTTATTTAAAAATCTTAGGTAGCTGAGGGGTTAACATCATCGTGTCTTGTATTTGTGCTTCAACAATAAAAACAAAGGGAGTGAATAAAGTTTCATATAGGACTACGGATCCCTTCATTAATCTTATATGTTGCATGGTAAATACTGGAGCGAAATATTCCCCCTTATCTGTGTAAATGGTTCGAGGTAGCCGAAGGGTTAATATCTCCATTTGGACACCCGATAGTGGAAGCTAAACAGAGCGTTCACATGTAGGAAAGAGTGAGAACCGATTGACACTGATTTAATCATTGTGTTTAATTTACTTTGTAGAAAACACGGTCTGCTTCAACAATTTAAGGCAGCCGAAGAGTTAAGATTACCATTTGTTTTTCTATAAAGGGGAATTCGCTAGGAGGGAAAGTACTTATATATAGGAAATTGTAAGCGCTGATTGTTATTATTATAATAAGTTATGTGTATGCCGAGGATCATTATTTCACGGTGAATAAAGGAGTTTAGCCGTGCCTCCTTGACAAATGAGGAGGGATTTTACCTTCTTTCTCCTTGAAAAATTCAAGATAGATGAAGGGTTAATATTGAATTAAATTATCAATCTTTAGTACCCTATTAGGGAAGAATTAATGAAGAGGTGCTTCATTTGACAATATTTATCCATTGAAATTCAGTCTCCATATCTTTGTTTTTGGGTAATTTTTAATTGAAGTTTTAATGGATTTTCAATAAAATTAGTTTTTAAGATAGTTGATATACCTCCCATATTACAGCACTGAACGAGCCTCCATTTATTTATGTATCTGGTATCCTAATCAGAATCAAATGATAGGATACGATACAGATACATATATCTTTTTCTTTTTTCTTTCTTTATTTGTTCCTTGAATTTAACATATCTCCAAGTCACACCCACCCTTAACATTATTGTGTTTTATATGTATTTCAGCTTGGACAAAAGTGTAACTGAGGAGAGTGGGGGGAGTCTACTATTTAAATTAAACGGTCTTACCAGCTGGAAGAAGGAGATAAAATCCCATACTTCATGGTGACGTGGAGAGACACAGAAGAAAAGAAAATATCTGTTAGTAAATTTCTCTCTTTCAGATGTTCATTGGTCACAGTCAGCCATGTTTTTTGTTTTGAAGAAAGGGATACTGAGTGATGTGAAAAAGAGAGTGCGTGTGTATGTTGATATGCTAATCTCCTAGCCGTGCTCAGGGATGTGTATGTTGACCTCAATGCAATGTGGATGAGATCTGCATAACTCTTTGCTGCCATCCTGCGGTGTGTGTAATTTACTGTGTAGTGCTGGGCTCACAGTGTTGAGGAGATATGCAAATCTCCTCCTAGCTGTTTCCCTTGGGTGTGTGAGGCACAGATGTAGAATTTGTGGTCACATGATCACTTTTTCTTTTATAGTATAGATATGGGCGATTAAGTTTTGCCCCATCGAATAACATAGATGGAAAAGGGAACCAGTTTTGCAAGATTTTCTGTGGTCTTAGCAAAATGCTGGAAAATCTATTTGTTTGTCTATGGCCTAATTTTCCCACAGGAAAAGTGGACAACCACATCAATTTAACAAAATTTCCGTGGGAACAAAATGAGACTTTTCACCCATCCTTGCTAATGACTCCTCTTCCTCAGTCACTAGCCTCAAGGTCCATCCTGCTTAACATTTTTTTTTTAAACAGTGGAGGGTGCCTTGGGAATGTGGGCTGCCAGTCCCTTTAGCAATGGTGGTGCCACTGCTAGTTTTAGTGACTTCTCATCCTCAGAGACTGAGTCACTAGCCTCAGGGTCCATCCAGCTTCTCCATTTTTTACAACAGTGGTGGTAGTGGGGGTCATAGTGTTAGCCAGCACTATGAACCACTAACTAGCGACTTTATTTTGTTTTTATTTTTGATTTAGATTTCTTTTCTCTCTTTCTCACTATGTCTCCTTCCATTCTGCTCTTCTCCTAAAATACACAACGCTAGAGTGCAGGAAATTATGGGTTTAGATAATATATGTGTGGGAAGTTTAGATTTATGTTTTTGAATATACATGAAGAAATGCTAGGTACTACATAAACAATCTCAAGGAAGATACCTCAATTATCTGTACTATTAAGATGATTAAACTCCCAGAGGCAGTTAACAATAGACACCCATAAATCATGGTGACAACATACCAAATACTATTGTGACTACAATGGATGTACAAATATGCTTACACATAAAAGTGTATAATACATATAAAAGTGGTGAATGGAAGAAAAACAAACATAAAATAAACTTTTGCAAGGCTACAATATAGTAAAGAAACCCTAGGTTAAGTGGATAGTCGCCATTAATCAAATAAATAATATCAATTAAAAAAAAAATCACACCATATATTGAAATAATAATTAATATGATATCACAAACACATTAAATAAACACAATGATATACAGTAAAATTAAATAATGGAAACATATAAAACACAATTTGATAAAATAAGTAATTATCAATGTGGATTCAGTCTAAATACTGGATATAATTAATCTATACATGGATAAAATATTAATTATACTGCTCTGTGTGAGAAGAGTGAAAAATCAGATGTGAACATGTGTAATGTAATGAAATATCTTAATAAAGAAAATGCACACACACGGAGTTTCAAGAGATTCATTTAGACCCAAAGGTATAAGGATTTTCTATGAATGAAACATTGTAAGAGATCATAACCCTTTCCTGATCTTAATCCTGTAGAATCCTTATTAGGGCAAATAAGAGATCATCAAGAGACTCTATGAGACAGAAATCCACTGGTGACTAAAATAAGTGCCTAGATTTTGAGTGGTCAGATACACATATTGAAGACTGCATAAACATGTTAAAAGGTAGATGAAAAAACTTGAACCACAATTCATATGGTACCTAATATAAAAGGTTTTCAAAGTAACAAGGGGAGTAAACACACAGATTCTATGGTGGTTATCCACTAAGGTATGATGCAAGGTAATGACAGAGAGATAATTTTTCCAGTGCTAACACTTCTTCAGTTCCTATATTTTTCTGTGGAGTCTATGCACTAAGATTTCTCCAGCTTTAGACATCTTAGTGTATTGGCTCCATAGAATAACATAAGAACTGGAGACGTTATATCTCCTTGTTATCACCTCTTAATCCAGCCTTAGTGCATAACCAGTTATGAATTATGAAAGTGCATCTTCCTCCCAATGTGGGTAAAAAAAATAGTACTGGCATTCATAGGAGTGGATGAGTTGTCCAAAAAATGTTGGACATTTCAACCTCTGACTTCTACTGGGTCACTTAAAATAATGGTGTGCTAAAAGCCAGTTTGTATAACACTTAAGGACATATATACATACATATAGAATAACACAGGAACTAGAGAAGTGATATATCCATGTTATCACCTCTTAATAAAGCCATGAGTTATAAAAGTGAAAGTTTGGCATATCTCCAAAACAATTTATAGGATCCCCTCAATGTGGGTAAAAAATATTGCTGCCATTCATAGGAGTGAATGAGTTGTCTCCATTTGAACCAAAACTTGTTGAACATTTCAACCTCTGGGTCACTTAAAATTACTGCGTGCTAAAATATTCTTAATGTTTCAAGCCCATCCGTATACTACTCTAGGACATATACATTGATTGAATTCCTTAAAAAGGGATCCTTCTCAAATCCCCCAATATCTTTTAAAAGTTCATGAAATCTAAGTAAACTGAGTATTATATTTATTAATAAATAAATATACCCCCTGAAAAATCTTCTCTGGGATTTTTTCCATACCCGGGATATAGTGTATTGATCTAGCTCTCCAAAAGGAATCTAAAACCAAATTATCTGGATGTGATTTCTTCTGAAATCTTTCCCATAGAATCATAGATTGTTTATCAAATTCCTCTAAACTGGAACAATTCCAGCGTATACAGCGGAACTGACCATAAAGAATGTTGCTCAACCACTTTCTGTGGTGGCAGCTATGAAAATTGAGATAGCTTTCCTTATCTACAGATATAAAAAAGGTGTGAGTAGTGACATATTGTCCAGGGGATCTGACTAACTACAGATCAAGAGACCAGATGGTGGTAAAATGCACAGTACTAGTAAACTCCATATCTCAGGTGTTTTCATTCAGATACTTCACGAAGGACTGAATGTTTCACAATATTCCCTCAAAATAATATCAATGACAGTGACACCTCCCAGCCCTAAACCTAGCGCTGCCAAACCTAGCATCCATAACCCTAGAAACTGAACCCCTAAAACCCCTAGCCCTAGCCCTAAAACATCCCGAAACCTACCTTACCAAACCCCCAAAACCCCTCCCCCAACCCTAGAAAACGTACCTTACCAACCCCCCAAAACCCAGCCCCAAACCCTAGAAATCCCTAACTTTACAACCCCCCAAAACCCAGCCCAAACCCTAGAATCCCTAACTTAACAAACCCCCAAAACCCAGCCCTAACCCTAGTATCCCAAACCTACTAAACCCCAGAAACCCAATCCTCACCCTAGTATCCCCAATATCTCCAACCCATCCCCCCAGCCCTCACCCTAGTATCCCCACTATCGCTACTCCATTCCCCCATCCTAACCCTAGCGATCGGAGACCTAGCCTTCCGTAACTCTAGCAATGAAAACCCTAAAAATCCCAGCCCTAGCCAACTGAACCCCAAAAAACCCTTCCTGGGGACCCCTACACCCCTAACCCTAAAGCCAGTAATCACAGGTATCACGGGAACCCCATGAACACAGCCCTAAACGTCCCTATTCCTAGCTGGATTACATGGTAAAAAAGGTGCCTATACCTTTAAATTTCCGCTCCCAGACAACACTCGCCCCATCAACGCTCCACATATGAGCAGTAACCCATAGCAGCACCCCTGACACCCCAAAATCAACACCTTTCAGTACCCCCCGAACCACCAAAACCCCACAAAAATGTTCATTTCCAACCCCAAATCAGGTAAAAAATTGCAAATTCCCATTTCTACACTCCCAGAGCACATCAGAAGCCCTTGAACCCCCAAAGGGAAAAAAATTCCCTAGGACACCCCAAAACCCTCAAATCCCCTAAACCTCGTGAAAACCCTAGGAGAGTGACAGAAAACAAAGATTGCATTATAAAGATTGGTAGCATAGATCTTCAGAGCTTCAAAATATCCCATAATTATATTTAATAACTAGGTGAGAACTTGGCTCTCATCTTCATGCCTGTGATCTGACGATAAAATTTACGATTGAATTCAAAGAAATTATGAGCAGCGCAGTTTGCATCACACACACACAGAATATTGTAGTAATAAAATTTAACAGCTAGAGTGACCCAATGAAATTCACTGGCTGCTCATCAACTTTGGAATATATTCCCTATCACCATTCTCCAATTGTCTACACATCACTTTCAAGCATCTCCTAAAAATCAACCTGCTTAAGGAGGCGTCTTGGTAACAACTAGGGATGGGCAAAAACTTTCGCCTCAAGCCAAAATTGACGAAATATGGCACTTTCCACTTGGTGAAAATTTTCCAGTGAAAAGTGCCATTTTCCCACTTTTTTCACCTATCTCATTGCATTGAAATCAATTGGAAGAAAAAATTTTCACCACCACATGAAAGTTTTCTGTACTTTTCTACAGCCATATACAAGGATGTCAAACTCTCACATCAGCCATTCTGTGTTTGTAAGAGGAGAAAGCAGCATGTTTTTGAGCTAGAGAAGATGGGCAAATAAAGGGGAATTGGAGCTATCTTTAGGGAGTCCTTAGGTAGGACATTTGTTCTCTGTATTAGGGAAGTCTAGGGGCACTCTGGGGGAGAAAAAGGGAGGAAGGAGGTTGACCCCAAATACCCCAAAATTTGGTGTGACTGACTGGCAAGGGAGAGGCAGCAGGTGTTCAGATTACTTGATTTTGCTTTGTAGAAGATATTCAAGGGTTAACAGGAGAACCAATTAGGTTGGCTATCTTCAACTAAATAGATAACATTAAATTTGAGAACTTTACACTATATTAGGTGTAATATACCTAATATACCTAACAAATTGATTAAAATAATCAATCCCGCATATTTGTGCAAATATATATATATATATATATATATATATATATATATATATATATAATTAAATACAATATACTATATATAAAGTATAAACAACAATGATATAAATGAGTGACCAGCAATTACAATAGATATACAGTAACTAAAACCACAATTATCATCATTAGCATTACCAGCAATTAAAGGGTTAACCACACACAGGTATATTCAGAGATATTAAATAACAATAATTGAACTCAGCAGCATAGAAAAGGATAATTGATCCTTACAATTAATTAAAATACAGTTGGCAGCAGCATATATGAATACATCTGCCCCTGAAACTATATAAACTATGATGATTGAGGTTTAAGGTATGTTGTCAGGTGAGTCAGCTTTAATACTAAGCTAAGTCCTCTGACAATTTCCTTATACCATATATAATAACCAAATTTAGAGACTTACTGGAATAAAATACCAGTTTTAGATCACTATAATTTAATTATCTACCGATTTCAAATATTGCATACCTCCTGAATAAAACATATAAATTGCATTTAATATAGTCAATAATAGATTATACCAAGAATATACTCAGAATCAATCTAATAATATATGTATAGACAGCATACCAAACCTCATGCAACATATATCATACACATGACCATAGCAATCCTATGTAAAACCTGTATGGTACTTTAAGGGTTAATCCACTTTGAAATATATGATGCCACACCCAAGATGGGGACTTCTTTTGTCTAGCGTGAGGTTTAAATAAACTTCTCACTGTACAAAAAATTATACCCAAAACACACACAAAGAAATCCAAAGAAACACCTCAAATTAAATAGACAAATAGAAGTTGAAGGGTTAATAACCAAATTCAAGAATTCCCCCTGATCAAATATTAGCTATAATAACCTTTCTAGAAACACAATATATTCTAGAAATATCAACGATTATATTAACTAATATATAAACAAGAATAAATAGATCTCACTGCTATCCTATTTTACCTTTATCTGACAAAGTATAACAATTTACCAATTAATTAATGAATTCTGCTTAATTCAGATTACTAGAGCCAATATAGCTTATTATAATTGGTCACAATTGGGTGGCCAGTCCTATTAAGACAAATTATAAGAAAAAATATGTTTCTTCAAATATAGAAGAAATATATATTTCATCCTGAATTTTGCAGAATTAAAATAAGGAAAAATATAGTTACCAGTCCAATAAGTGTTTCTTAGTATCTCTTTACCGGCCAACCAGGTATACTTCAGGAAATTAAGAGCCAGGAAACCAAGAGGAAAAAGCCCCCTCTCTATCAAAACTTACATCAATCTCATTATGCAGTGACATCAGAATATATTAACACAATATATTTTTTGGGAATTCCTTAAAACACTGGTAATAATATTATGTAACCTAGAGATGGCACTCTTACTCTACATTAAAATTGTAGATATAATCATTTTTGTGACATCAGTGATGTATTGAAGAGGTTATTAGACGTCATATAAATATGTCATCCTACTAGACTTTCCCACATAGGAGTATCTCTGTCTCAGACATTTTGTCTGTAATAGAATTGTTTATAATCGTAAAATTCACTCAACTATTTTCACTCCCATCTAGGTAAAGAAAGGCCCCTTTTGTCTCTAAAATGGAGTCATTGTTATAACATGAGATCATTATACATATCTTAAAAACAGACTTTTAGAGAATTTGGTTTAAAAGAAAAATTAACCATTTCCTCCCCATCATGGCAATGTCTCTGACAGCTTTTATTATCTCTGACTGTGATAAGATAGGGTTGACAACTAAAAAAAATATAAAAAAAAAAAAAGAAATATTACATAAATAATTAAACAAATAAATATATTCAGTGACAGACAGCTGACTGAGAGCCTGATGGGAGCTCTGTGACTGAAACAGACTTGACAGCAGGCAACATTGAGGATTTTGTTGAGGGCCAAGGCAAGACATCACACTTCATCAGTTGTATACTGTAGAGTGTAAAAAAAACCCACACAGTAGTTGAGTAATGTCCACAAACATACAAAGGGCACGGATGAGGGAAATGTGGAGCAGTGCAGGGACATGGGAGTAAAGTGGTAGTTCAAAAACTGACTGCAGCAATGGTTGCTGCAGCGTGTGCAAGAAATGATGATGATCCCTCTCCTCCCGAGGTGGATGCAGTTTGTCACGGTCCCACCAATCACACCACACCAGTCCCCCACCACCACTACCATACACATCTGCCACATTGTAGGTTGTACTTTTTTTTTTTTTTTATCACTTGACATAATCATGTTTATGTGCCAGTGTCACTTAAAGGGATAGTAATGTTTTATAATAAAAGCAGCTCCAATTAATCTTCATAGTATTTGGGCAATGGAGAGTGTTATTTCAGTTCTGTCACAGTTGTAGTTCAAGAGTAATTGAATGATAAAATATCCCACTCCCACCCCTTTTACTGATGTAACACTGCTCACCTCAGAACAGCTGGGAGGTGCCCAGGTAGACTGCAGAGAGGGACAATCTTCAATGAAGATAAGGGAAAAAAGCTGAAAAACCTGTCAAGGGGGGCAGGGTTTTCATTGTTCTCACAGTAAGAAGATTGTCCCCTGCTGTTATCTATCTGGTCTTACAACCAGATTCCACATCTGAGGAGAGCGGTGTTACACTAGGTAAAAGGGGCGGCATGGGGATTCTTTATCATTCAATTACTCTTGAACTACAACTCTGACAGTATTGAAATAACACTCTCTGTGGCTCAGATACTATGAAGATTAATTGGAGCTGCTGTTTTTGTGAAACATTCCTATCCCTTTAAGCAGGAAGTAAGTTAATTGATCCTTACAATTAATTAAAATACAGTTGGCAGCAGCATATATGCATACCTCTACCCCAGAAACTATATAAACTATGCTAATTGAGGTTTAAGGTATGTTGTCAGGTGAGTCAGCTTTACTATTAAGCCAGGTCCTCTGACAATTCCTTATACCATATAAAATAACCAAATTTAGAGACTAACTGGAATAAAATCCCATATTTAGATCACTATAATTTAATTATCTACTGATTTCAAATATTGCATACTTTCTGAATAAAACATATAAATTGCATTTAATATAGTCAATAATAGATTATACCAATAATATACTCAGAATCAATCTAATAATATATGTATAGACAGCATACCAAACCTCATGCGACATATATAATAGACATGACCATAGCAATCCTATGTAAAACCTGTATGATACTTTAAGGGTTAATCCACTTTGAAATATATGATGCCACACCCAAGATGGGGACTTCTTTTGTCTAGTGTGAGGTTTAAATAAACTTCTCACTGTACAAAAATTTATACTCAAAACACACACAAAGAAGTCCAAAGAAACACCTCAAATTAAATAGACAAAAAGAAGTTGAAGGGTTAATAACCAAATTCAAAGAATTCCTCCTGATTAAATATTAGCTATAATAACCTTTCTAGAAACACAATATATTCTAGAAATATCAACGATTATATTAACTAATTTATAAACAAGGATAAATAGATCTCACTGCAATCCTATTTTACATTTATCTGGCAAAATATAACAATTTACCAATTAATTAATTAATTCTGCTTAACTCAGAATTACTAGAGCCAATATAGCTTATTATAATTGGTCACAATTGGGTGGCCAGTCCTATTAAGACAAATTATAAGAAAAGTTATGTTTCTTCAAATATAGAAGAAATATATATTTGATCCTGAATTTTGCAGAAATAAAATAAGGAAAAATATAGTTACCAGTCCAATAAGTGTTTCTTAGTATCTCTTTACCAGCCAGCCAGGTACACTCCAGGAAATTAAGAGCCAGGAAACCAAGAGGAAAAAACCCCCCTCTCTCTCAAAACTTTCATATTTATAATGTAAAATTACCCTTATCAGCATCTCCTCTGACTGGATAGAGATCCATCTCATTATGCAGTGACATCAGAATATAATAATAATATTAACACAATATATTTTTGTGAATTCCTTAAAACACTGGTAATAACGCTATGTAACCTAGAGATGGCACTCTTACTCTACATTAAAATTCTAGATATGATAATTTTTGTGACATCAGTGATATATTGAAGAGGTCATTAGACGTCATATAAATATGTCATCCTACTAGACTTTCCCACATAGGAGTATCTCTGTCTCAGACATTTTGTCTGTAATAGAATCGTTTATAATCCTAAAATTCACTCAACTATTTTCACTCCCATCTAGGTAAAGAGAGGCCCCTTTTGTCTCTAAAATGGAGTCCTTTTTATAACATGAGATCATTACACACATCTTAAAAACAGACTTTTAGAGAATTTGGTTTAAAAGAAAAATTAACCATTTCCTCCTTTGCTTATTTGTCAGTTTATGCAAATTAACTAGTAATGATCAATAGGAAGTTGCAAATAAGAGCGAGAGCAGTGTAGAATGTTATTATCTGGCAAACTTTCCAGCCAGTACTGTCATACACTGATTAGAGTGCTGCACGTATATTTGTATGGAACAGATACTTAAATTCACATGGTGTTGATGAGCATGAACGTTGTGAGTTTATCCTCTTTACAGTGGCATGATTGGCATCTATTGTATCACTGGAAGTTTACATTACATCAACAATTACACTGCAAAATAAAAAATAAAAATAGGAAACTAAATAGACTCATTGATACAAATTGCAGTCAAATGAAAGCAGTTTTATCTACTTTAAAAAAAGAACTAACACCTTCTAAAAATTATGCAACAGTTATCTTGCATATGACCAGAAAACCCTAATGACACTGGTGAATTTTGCCATTTTGTCTTTGTTCAAGAGATAGCACCTTTGATCAGTCCTGGATGTCATGTCCAAGGGAGCAGACATGACAGTTGCTGGGAGTTTTTTTATTTCAAACTGAAAATGGCAGAGTGCATGAACATATTTAATCCATTAAAAACCAAAGGGTGAGGGAAGCAATACATTGCACACCCCTCTGGCCCTTAAGGGTCAAGATTTCTGCATGTAGTGGGCGGTTTGAGGTCTTGCAGTTTTGCTTGCAACTAACATTTCTCTCTCCATGTACATGATTGAAGGTGTTATCTCTTGAATACAGCAGGCAGAGTAAAAGTGATACATTTATTAGCTAACTGAGTGGCACTAGGATACAAGCTTTCAAGACAACTAGGTCTCATCTTCAGGCATAATAAGAATGAAGGCTGAATACACAATATATGACAAGTTAAACACATATTCTTATGTGTGGACCATAAGTCATTCCCTAGGCTTCATTATAGTCTCTTTGAAGTAAACTAGAAAATACAAACAAAATGTATTACCTCTTTGATGCTCCAGTTAATTTTAGTCTTTAGCCAGAGATGGCTAAGTCTATAGAATATATGGGTTAACCCTCCAAGCATCAGAAGGGTGTACAACCCATTTCTTGCAATGAGCTATGCTGCCCCTGGCACCCAAAGGGACCAAAATATGTTTATTGTGTGGGATAACGTGACATCAATTCATTGTCACGGTTCAATCCACAGTTCAGACTGTTAAACTTGGTTATCAGTTTATACTGCCAGATCTTTCAATCTCTCTGAGTCCTAAAATTTGCCATCAGTGCAGTAACTTTGAGTTATTTAATGCTGTGATCAGTTTGGGAAAAATGTTGACGCATTAGAGTGTTTCTTTTGTTGTTCACACTGGGCCTATGAGAATTCTTCCTTGTTCTTAGGATTTGTCTTGTCTCGACTACATATAGTCCTGTTTGCGTACATTTCACATACATGATGAGCTGCAGGAAAATTGCCTTCAATATTGTGGTTTTGGTGGGAATGTGATATGGGCATCTCATCTGTGTAACAAATATGCGCACAGGTTCCATGTGTCTTTTTTAGACAGGGAGAAGTACCATATTTTGCTGCATTCTTAGGGGGGGTTCACCACAAGTTGTTTCAGGTTGGGAGGGGAGGTCTTGGGAATATTTTTTTAATCTTCAATCATTATGTACTATTGTTTGGAGCTCTTTTGAGATTTTATGCAGTATTTCAAGCTGTGGATTTTAGGTGTCTACTAATGGCACTCTATTGTCTTTCCGTGGTTGTTTGGATTCCAGGAGATTTCTTCTGGAGACACTGGTGCCTGAATTTGGATGTTTGTGACCTTGCCATTATATACATGACTGATAAAATCTCTTCTGAGATGTTGATCTCGGTCAGAAATCTCAGAGAATACGCAGTTACCCCTTAGGGCCTGCCTGTAGCCAATAGAGTTTTTTGTGGTACCATTCACATTCCCATGGTAGTTCCAGTCTTTTGTATGTATAGAATTTGTCCAAATGTGAAATAATTGTGCATTAGTACAAAAACTATGTGCTAATATATCTTAGCTGGGTTTCAGGTTCTGTAGGAATGCTTTGCAGGCTACAATCCCATCTTCATGTGGAATGTTGGTGTAAAGTGATTCCACCTCCACAGTGACTAGAACAAAGGGACATGCGCAAAATTCATAGAGTCCAAGGTGGTTTCATGCCATAGTAAGGTAAGAGGGCAGTAATTTTAGGGGGTGTTTGTTTTCCTTTAAATGTGGCTTCTTACCCTATAATTGTTAGAAAGGACACCAAAATGAGTTGCAGACCTAGCATTCAAAACCACCAATTAAATAAATGGGAATTGTTATATGGAAAAGTTTTTTGCCCCAGAATTGCACCTCTTTAGCTTATTAGATATGTCCCTTAGGAGGAGGAAACCACCTGCTCCAGAAAGGATAAATTAAAAATGCCCTTTAATTTAATTCTAGAAAGTTCTCATTTGTTCTAGCTATATCTAGCATTCAAGGGTTAAAACAGGGGCATTCAAGCCTCTACCCAGTCTCCCCCCAATGGTGCAGGATTTCCTCACATGAACACAGGGAATCGATCATATGTGTTTATTATGGAGATCCAGAAAGCATGCGCTATTGTGGGATGGGTTCACAGTTAAATGGACGTATTTTAAATATTGCTTGGCTGTACGCCGCATTAAACATGACGTCAGGATATAAGCGTGACATTCTCTTTTCGCCTCATTAAATGCCTCATACCTGATTTTGCTTGCATGATATGCTCGGTGCAGCTGGTGTCTAACTCGCTGAAGTAATTAGTTGACAACTGACTAGATGGCCCCGCTTCAGAGCGCACACAAGAGAGTCAATCAATAAGAGTGCACAGAGACCGGCAGCAAGGAGAAACAGATAAACAATAAGTGTGCACAGCCGGGACAGACAGTCAGGCAAGAAATAAAAGTGCACAGCAGAGAGACGATGCCTGACTGTCTGTCCCGGCTGTGCATACTTATTGTTTATCTGTTTCTGTTTGCTGCTGATCTCTGTACACTCATTGCCTGTCTCTCTTCTGTGCGCTCTGAAGCGGGGCCATCCAGTCAGCTGTCAACTAATTACCCCGCCACCTGGCTTGTCATACCTAGAGAAGCCTGGATACAGGAGACATGGGGTTTCTCCCGGGGCTCAGTGACACTATTCAGGCCCTTCCACCACCCTCGCCTCACATCCAGCCTCCATTCCTCCTCTATCACCATCCCCTCCATCGGGCAGTTGGTGGTCAAGGCAGTGATCCTGGGTAATCCAGCTCAGTCACAATGTGCTCTGAAGCAGGGCCATCCAGTCAGCTGTCAACTAATTACCCCGCCACCTGGCTTGTCATACCTAGAGAAGCCTGGATGCAGGAGACATGGGGTTTCTCCCGGGGCTCAGTGACACTATTCAGGCCCTTCCACCACCCTCGCCTCACATCCAGCCTCCATTCCTCCTCTATCACCATCCCCTCCATTGGGCAGTTGGTGGTCATGGCAGTGATCCTGGGTAATCCAGCTCAGTCACAATGTGCTCTGAAGCAGGGCCATCCAGTCAGCTGTCAACTAATTACTTCGGTGTGTTAGAAACCAACTTCACAGGCACATCATGCATTTAAAATCAGGTATGCAGCATTTAATGAGGTGACATGATTTAATGTGGCATGCAGCCGCTCAATATTTAAAATGCGCCCATTTAAAAGACTAACGTGGGATGGGGGGCAGACTGGGGACAAGTTTGAGCTCCCTGGGTTAAAAAATGTAGTGACAATTTGGGTGATTTGTGTTTGTCCCCTGTGGTGAAGTTGGTTTGTGATCCCCTAATTTTCTTCAACAAAGCCGTTCATTTTTACCTGGCAGAAAAATGCATAAATGATGTGAATTATCTTTTTGTTTTATGCTAACACTAGTTGAAGAGCCTGTTACACGGGCCACAGTGCCACTGCCAGCCGGTCGCGGGGCAGTCATGTGCAGTAGAGACTGCCTGCGCCACGACTGATACAGAGCTGGACGCTCCGAAGGAGCGCGGGCAGTCTCTACTGCACATAGCTGCAGCACGCGCAGCAGTCTCTACTGCGCATGACTAAGCGTTACACACATTTTAGCGAATTATTATATAGGATTTTGGTTATACATTTTTATAAATTAACCCCTTGAAGCAATGTGTTGGTCAAGTCAAGTCTTGCATTCATTGGGTTAATTGAAAAGCATATGTCTAAAACCCATATTAGTATGAAACAAGATATACAAGTACATAATTTACTGCATCAACGTATTACTCATCCTACTCCCTGTATATTTTGATTGAGCCAGAAATAATTTTATTTGTTGACACTACAAATACTTCCATGTCCATAGCATACTCACAGCAGCAGCAATTACCTGTAAAATTATAGTTTATTACTGAACTGATGATATTCTGCATCAAACCAACTGCACTACAGGGGAGAAATACAAATTCCAGAATACCCATTAATTTAAATTGGCCTTTTCACCCCAATGATGCAGTTGGTATGCCCCACAGTTACATATGTTGTTGTTAGTACTTCAGCCTAAGTGACATCACTCCAGGCCACAATCCATCAACTGGTTGTTTTCTTTTCTCTCTCTTGGAAGGCACTCTTGAAAACCTCTGCAGGTATATTTACTATCCCCAGAATTAGGAATGAGATAAACAACTCTGTATGTCTGGAATTTGTATGAATCTTAACGTACCTTCAGATGTCAGACAGTCTCTTGTCTGAACAAGGTGGGAGAACTTCATTGAGTTAGTAAGCAGGCAGGATGCTTAACCAGTCTCATCCTCTCCCTCACTTTTCCCTGTTGCGTTGCTTCCCCATCTCCACAATTCAACCTTCCATTCTTGCTCACCATCTCTCACCCTGCTCTGCTCTCTGTATTAACCCTTCTCTGTTCCCCATTCCTCCATGGCATCAACCCTCTCTCACTCTCCCAGCAACTCTCGCACCCTCTGTAACACTACTCATGCTCTCTCTCTTCTCTCTGTCCATTCATGGTTAATTCATATGTGATTATTTGGATAGATCCAGAATATCCTCTGGATCCTCCTTATCTATCAGCAAAATTAATTGCTGACATTTTGCTCATTTCTACCCAGAAACCTCTGGTACTTTATACAAATATTAGAGGATTAATGGGATATGATAACAGTCGTAAAGGAAAAGTAATCCCTAATTATAGGCTGGATCTCATTGTTGGTCATAAATGTCATTGCTGCTTTTATCTTACAGATTACTTTTAAAGTCTAAGGGAAAATTTAGAGAGAAAATCAATTATCAACTTGTTACTAGTAATGGAACTCAGACTGATGTTAGTTAAAATTAACTCCTTGGGCGAGAACTCCAACACTTTTTTAATCAATGCTTTGGAGACGTCTATTAGCATCTAGTCATTAAGGCAAGGGTGGGTAATTATTTTGGGCCATGTTAAACATTTTTGAAGGGTCGTAGCTATATTGAAGAGAAAAAGAAAAAGGGGCACATCATAGGCTAACTCAGTAAGCAATGAGTCAAGAGAATACTCATGCAATGCTTGGGTGCTGTGCAGATGAGGCACCCTCAGAAAAAGCAGGTGAAGGATATTAGGACTCCATTCACACAGATATTCAGGTCTTTGTCTCCTCTGTTAAATCCACTACTCCCTCATCGAGAGTGAACCCATGGACCTTCCATCCTCACAGACTCTGATATACTGAAACACAAACAAATACAAAGAGGGGAGCTAACAGTATACTACTGTTGAATGAACAATCCACATGTGCAAGAAACTCTCATCATAAAATAAATTTGAAGTTGTAACGGTAACTATGGGATATTGGTACATGTCCTCACTGATCTAGGTTCCAACCTGTTGGCTCCACAAATAGATGATCCACTGCAAAAGATAATTGACTGGGTTAATAGGACATAATGACACTTGGATATGGCTGAAAATATTTTTTTTAAAACATGTAAAGTAGAAACAAAATTGCAAACAATGTAAAAACAGCAAAGTCTCCCTCTACGTGTAACTTTGGTAACAGGCCAATTCATCAGAGGCTCTAAATCCTGTGTGTCCACTATAGTTATTTATAACCTCACATGCTATAGGAGGATATAAAAAGCACAAAAATCAATGGTTGACTAAATACCGCTATGTAAGATTTCATCCCCTAGTGGTCAAAAGATTAATTAAACAGACCTTACTGTTCATTTAGATACAATGTAAAACATTCTTTTTAAAACCCTGGACATGGTAACCATATAGCCCATGCAGACACAAATAATATACCTAGTTTGGTTCCATACGTATTGATTCTTCAGATACCTTTAAATATGTTTAATATATGTGAATATGAAAGATAATGCTAAAAAAGGTAATTTATAATTAAAGAGATACACACACACACTTCTTGAATGCGCTTCCTTATGGTTTTGCACATTTCTACATTAAATAAGAAACACGCAAGTTCAATGTGGAGCTCATCTGAATGACACCGGAAGAAAATCAAGGGCTAAAGAAAGCAAAACAAAAGATGGTCACACATAGGAGCCAAATGTTTGCATTAAAACTTGAATATGGTACAACAGCAAAACTCAACAACAAATAACCAAAACAAGTGGAAGAATTTTTTTCAAATCTTTATAAGTAGGAAGGACAAAAACTGAATGCAGTGTCAGAGGCTGAATCTGGGCCTGATGAAGTTACTACCTGAGATCTTGAAAGCCGGAGGTCAACCGTCATTCAAAGCCCTAGCTAAACTATTTTCAAAATCCTATTACTTGGCAAAGTGCCTGAAACATGGAAAAATGTAGAAGTAATTCTACTGCACAAAAAAAGCTAATAAGGGAGATCTTAAAAACAACCAACCAATAAGCCTATTGCCAGTGGTCTGCAAGGTTTCACAAAGGTACTACTGAGAACAATGGACACAATACCTAACAAGGCACAACCTAAGGAACAACAAGCTTCGGGAGCAGTTTTAGTACAATGGACCATATACAGACAGTGCAACAAATTATAGACTGGCATAATGAATAGAAGCTTCCATTATGCACAGCCTTCACTGACTACAAAAAGGCCTTCGACTCTGTGAAAAAGCAAGCAATACTTCATGCTCTTATCAACCAAGGAATAGATAGTGCTTACATGAAAATCCTCAATCTATATGAAAATACAACTGCATCAATACAGGTCAACGGTGATAAATTCTAGATCATCATACAAAAAAGGGGTCAGACAAGGAGATAAAATTTCACAAAACTATTTTCTGCTGGTTTAGAATACATTTTCTACAAATTAAATTGGGACAAAAACGACTTAAGATCAATGGAGACTGCTTACATCACTTATGTTTTGCATATGATATCATACTCTTTGCCAGTAGTCCTGAAGAACTGCAAGAAATCATTGAAAAGCTACAACAGGAAAGCAAACATTTTGGACTGAAGATGAATATCCAAAAAAATGCAAGTCATGTTTAACAAATTTACTATACCAAGGATAATCACAGTAGATGGACAAGAACTAGAAGAAGGGTTTACATTTTAAAGGTTGCACATGAAAGAGCGTGCAACCTTTTCACAGAGTTACCATGCGGCCTTAATAAAAATGTCGATGTGAGATTCTAGCACTGCATGACAACGCGAGATTCTCATGTCGAGTACTGAAATGTCGTCATTAGGGGTGAGATTTTGGGAGAGGAAGACGGTTCACCCTGAAGTTTGCTCCGCCTCTACAGCAGGTACCACGTAGGTTTACATTTGAAAGGTCGCACCATAATGCATAATGCAGATTGCTTAACCCCTTCCCTGCCAGAGACCCACATGCTGATCGCTTAACTGCAGAGCACTTTTTTCCCCAGAGAGAGATGCAAAGCAATATCCATGTTAATGTTAATAGCGCTGGGGTTTTTCCCTTATAGGAAACTCGTGTACTGTATCCGCATTTGGCAGACTACAGCTTAACTGTCCATGTTTGTCTGACAAACTCATTTTTTGGGCCCATTTCATTATATATATCCATTCTCATTTATATGTGGCAAACCGGTCCTTTTTGATCTGGCATTCTTATTTCATGTGCTTCTTTTTTTTGTATTTTTTTTTCTTGTTTTTAGTTTTCTTATAAAAATAAAGATTAAGTTTTATCCTGTTTTGCTAATTTTTCTAGGCATCCCATTAGATGTAATCATTTGAGTGCTAGCAGATCTGTATACACCTAAACCCTACAGGTATGTTCTAATCATTCAATCTATTCTGCACCATCTCTGCACTCTAACGCTAAACTGCCTTCATGCTGTAATATAACCCTTTGTGGTATGTTCTAAATCACCCTGATTCTGGCTCCGCATGATCTGCCTCCTACATCTCTCTGTTTCTGTTCTATTTCTTAGCAGCTGTTTTAAGGGTGTCACACTTGATTACTCTCAGGGCAATCCCAATACATAATAATTTGCAATTGGGACCAGACAGTCAGTCAGCCTCAACATGGACAGACATTGGAGATTTCAAGGGGGTGAATTTCAAGGGGATCTACAACACCTGTACCCAAAGAGCACCTGGGGTAAAAGTGTAATGAGAGTTTGACAGAAGAGTGCACTGAAAAGAAATATAGCTACTGCAGCACATCCACTTAAACAACAGGCAAGTAAACAAAAATGAATAAAGTAGAATTGGAGAGAAGAGATTAAATAAATATTACAAGTATAAAATTAGTTTGCTAATTCACCATAATTAGATGTTAATCTCAGCTGGTTTCTGACTACCTGTATCTCCCCTGCTATCCTTGTCCCATGCATCCAACATGAACACATTACTTCTATCTGTTCCACTAGTAATACAGATTTTCTCTTATCCTTGCACCCACACCATAACATAATAATCCACCATGAACTTCTGAATACATGTGCTCTGGTGGAGAGTATTAAAAACAAGTTCACCCAGTCCCAGTAATTATAGTAACAGACACACCCTCTCACTATATGCTCACCGCAAACACCACATTAAATTTTTACGCATTTTATTACTTGCCTTGGCCAATGACATAGAATCCAACCCTGGCCATCAAACAGCAATACACTGTGTGCACAATTATTAGGAAAGTTGTATTTTTGAGGATTAATTTTATTATTGAACAGCTACAGTGCTCTCCATCAATCCAAAATGTTAAGAAACCTTAAACCTGAATACTTAAGAAAGTGAGGTTTTGGTTTTCTTAGGAGAATATCTATGTGTGCACAATTATTGGGCAACTATTAGTGTGCAGAATAATTATGCAATTAAATGAAAAACGATAATTTTCCCATCTTGCGTGTTTATTTTCATCTATTAAAGTGAGAATACTAAACAAACAACTCAAAATTTACAAATAAACATTTGTGACATTTCCAAAAAAAAATCAGTGACCAATATAGCCACCCCTCTTTTTATTAACAGCCATAAGCCTTCCATTCATGGAGTCTGTCAGTTTCTTGATCTGTTGATGATCATCTTCTAGTGCAGCAGCAACCACAGCCTCCCAGACACTGTTCAGAGAGGTGTACTGTTTTCCTTCAGCGTAAATCTGCTGTTTAAGAAGGGCACACAAGTTCTCAATAGGGTTTAGGTCAGGTGAGGAAGGGGGCCGTGTCATTATTTTATCATCTTTAAGGCCTTTACTGGCTAGCCATGCAGTGGAGTACTTCAATGCATGCGATGAAGCATTGTCCAGCGTACAAATCATGGTCTTCTTGAAAGATGCAGACTTTTTCCTGTACCACTGCTTGAAGAAAGTGTCTTCTAAAAACTGGCAGTAGGTTTGGGAGTTGAGTTTGAGTCCATCTTCAACCCAAAAAGGTCCAACTAGCTCATCTTTGATAATACCAGCCCATACCAGTACCCCTCCTCCACCTTGCTGGCGTCTGAGTCGAAGTGGAGCTCTGTGCCCATTACTGATCCAGCCAGGGGTCCATCCATCTGGACCATCAAGAGTCACTCTCATCTCATCAGTCTATAAAACCTTTGAAAAATCTGTCCTCAGATATTTCTTGGCCCAGTCTTGACATTTCAACTTATGTGTCTTGTTCAGTGGTGGTCGGGTTTCAGCCTCCCTTACCGTGGCCATGTCTCTGAGCACTGAACAACTAGTACTTCTGCAGTTCTGGAATATGACAGCACTGGAGGTTAATGGGTTCCTGGTAGCTTCATGTTTGATTCTTCTCAAATCTCTGGCAGTTAATTTGTGTCTTTTTTCTCAGCACATCTTGCAACCCTGTTGACTATTTGCAACAAAACTTTTGATGGTTCTGTGATCACGCCCCAATATCGTAGCAATTTCAAGAGTGCTGCATCCCTCTGAAAGACTTTTTACAATTTTTGACTTTTCGGAGTCAGTTATCTCTCTTTTTCTGCCCATTTTGCCTGAGGAAATGAAGCTGCCTAATAATTATGCACACCTTGACATAGGGTGTTCATATCCTTAGGCCATACCATCTCTCATTATCTCTCACTTTATATATAAAATATATATAAAAAAAATCACCTGATATGCTTAAATCCAATAAGCATTCAAGTTTATACAGCTTGGAGTTGGAAAATATGCATAAAAATTATGATATGATCAAAATACTCACTTGCCTAATAATTGTGTACACAGTGTAAATGCCAAATTCACCTTTAAAAAAGTCTCTCGCTTTTGTGCACTGCAACATACTCAGTATGGATGAACTAAAAGCATGTTGTTACGTGTACAAACCAAACATTTTTCTTACCGAATCCTGGTTAAGCCCCAAAATACCTGATATTGCTGTAGTCATAGATGGATACTCATGCTTTAGAAAAGACCGTGCAAAGCAAGGAGAAGGTGTAATCATATACATACAGGAGCCAATAAACTTTACACTTCTAAATGACTCTCATAACTTTTATTCTTATGAATATATTGCTGGCAAAATTTGTCTTCCATACTCAAAACAAATCATAATTGTTGGCATCTACAGACCACCAAATACCCCAGCACATTCCCTTTCAGATATAGCTCTACACCTAAAGGAGATTGCAACTCAAAACAAGAAAAGCGAGCTGATGGTTCTTGGAGACTTTAATATTAATTGGCTAGACTCCAGGAATTAAACATTTTGTTCAATGTTTAAAACATTGAACTTATCACAGCTAATATTTTCCCCTACTTGGTTAAATCTTAAAACATCCAACCATACCCTGCTAGACTGGTTCCTTTCATCCTGCACAAGAAAAATCCAAGATTCAGGTGTAATAGCAAATGTATTTAGCAACCACTTCTTAGTTTACTGTGTCCGCAGAATAAAACCAGTCAAGTCATGTTCCAAAGTCATGCAAGGTCATTTAGAAAATGTAATCTTCAGTCCTTCCTAAATGATTCATGAAATTGCTCATGGTATAGAATACACCTAATACCTGATCTAGACTCAGCAATTGAATTTTTTAACTCAGAATTCTTACAGGTCTGTAATACCCATGCCCCAATAAGCAAGGTCAGGGGGGGCACATCTACCCTGGGTCTCAACTGACTTGATTCAATTCAGAGATGCGTTATGGACAGAATTTAAACAAACCGGCTTCTCTTATGATCACACGACTTACAGGCAATTAAGGAATACATGCACAAAACAAACAAAATTAGCAAAAGCACAATATTTTGCCGTCAACTTGAACAATAACATTTCAAAACCTTTGGAAGGTTATTAAAAACATCTACAACCCCACTAACCGTTCTCACCCATCAAATATAACAATAGACAAAGAAACAATACAGTGCCCCATAGCCATAGCCAATGCATTTAACAGCTACTTTGCTGGATGTGCCACCAACCTGATTACACAAAACAAAATTAACTCTGAAGTTCAACCGTGTACAGAACAGTTACTGGCACCTTTTGCCTGGTCCAATTTTTCAAATGAATTCAATTTCATGCCAGTAAATAAAAGCAAAATATACGATCACCTCCTGAACCCAAAAATGAAATCCCAATCTAGCCCTGACCAACTACCAGCAATGTTATTAAAGCCAGTTTTTTCACCCCTCTTCAATCAGGCTTTCAACCAAATCACTCAACATTCAAGGCCCTCCTAAAAGTAACCAGTGATATCCAGGCTGGCATAGAAAATGGTGAACTCACTGGAGCTATTTTCCAAGATTTCACCAAGGCCTTTGACACAGTAGACCATAACATTCTCAAAAGCAATCTCCAAAGATCAGGATTGGGTAATAATTCTCTAAACTGGTTCTGATCCTATTTATCATACAGAATGCAGTATGTGTCAGTTGCTGACAATGACTCCCTTCCACTCAAAGTAACAAGTGGAGTTCCTCAAGGCTCCATTCTTGGCCCTCTTCTATTTTCTCTTTTTATAAATGATCTGTCCAAGGTTTGCAAATCATCTACAGTACACATGTATGCAGACAACACCATTCTCTATGCTAAAAACTCAAATATATCACACCTTGAGTCCATATTACAACATGATTTCTATCAGGTTGAAAGATGGATAGCACGGAACAAATTGTTCTTAAACACAGACAAAATGGTCACAATGATATTTGACACAAATCACAAACTGCATAATCTTGATAATATACACATATCCATTGTAACAGAGTGTAATCGTAAATTGGCACCAGTGGACTCCGACAAATATCTTGGTATATGGCTTGACCCAAACCATACTTTTGGTCTTCATACTGACAAATTAACCTCCAAACAAATCATGTTTAAGTACCCTGGTGAGAAAACGTATTGTACAACAGATGTTGCTGCCAGTCGTATACTACTGTGAAAAGTATTTGCTCCAGTGCCAGAAATCCATCTTAGTAAACTTGACACTCTGAATAATTCATTATGCCGCTTTATCCTCCAGTGTAATTACACTACCCATCACTATGATATGCTTAAAGAACTAAGTTGGCTAACACTCAAATTTAGACGCGCCCTTAACCTTTCTTGATTATTGCACAACCACTTCTCTGGAAAACTACCAAACTACCTGAGCAGTTTCCTCACTCCTGTTCTCCACACTAAGTATAACCTCTTCTCCACTGCTAACAATTCACTGCGTATACCACAATACAAGAAAGAAGCAGGAAGATCTGCCTTCTCCTTTAGAGCTCCAAAGGCCTGGAACAATCTGCCTGAAATAATCAGATCTGCTCCCAGTCTAAAATCCTTAAAAGTAAATGCTTCTTGGGGGGCGTGGCCTAACTGCTCTAGTGGATGGACGCATAACGCTTGAGCTCTGTCCTCCCGGGAGATTCTACAAGGCTATACTGACGATTGACTTCACCTTCTTTGAGACATCCTGTTAGGTGACTATACTGACAACATGCCGCAAGACAAAAATCTTAAAAAAGGCAAAGGTGTACAGCTTTATTTTCAGAAAAACGCAAGCGCGCCAAATGCCGCCGAGCCATGTAAGATGGCCGACCAGCGGGAAATGCCTCCGCCTAATTCTCAAACGACACTATCTGAAACAGATGAGAGAAGTGGCTCAGATGAAGATACAACTTGGGACTCTACAGATTCCCCTTCCACCAAAGGGGACATAAGCAATTTACTACGTGACTTAAAGCTTTTTCTCAAGGAAGAACTGAAAGAGATAACGAAAGATCTAACACAACTAGGCGAAAGGGTTGATATCTTGGAGGATGATCGTCAGACCTGGAAGGCCTTTATGGATGCGTCTCAGACTTCCATCACATCTTTACAGAAAGCACACTTAGATCTTATGCTCCGTATGGAAGATGCGGAGAATCGGAGCAGGCGAAACAACCTGCGAATCAGAGGAATCCCTGAAACAGTGGAAGGGGAAGAATTGTTTACCTTCTTACACAAACTTTTCCATTTCTTATTGAAACCAGCTCAACCTACGGTGTACGAAATAGAGAGGGCTCACAGACTCTCTAAGGCAAAATCTGCGCCAAATGGAGCCCCAAGGGATGTAATTGTGCGATTTTTACGGTTCCAAGATAAAGAAGCTATCCTCCTTGCGGCAAAAAATTTGGCACCACTCACATTTGAGAATCAGCCTCTGATGATATATGGGGATTTCTCCCGCCTCACAGTTCAATGGAGACGGGCTCTGCGTCCTCTAACGCAAGTTCTGCGTCAATCCAACCTCCGCTATCGATGGGGCTTTCCTCTACTGATTCAAGCTACTAAGGATGGCCGCACGTATTCTCTAAATTATGGAGATGACCCTAAAGATTTTATTTCTGCTCTTCAACTGACTTTACCGAATGACTTCACTCTACATGGTATACAACCGGACCCATCTGTTTGGCCTGGAAGTATTGACACCACTTCCACTTGGCATGCTGTTACCAAACGACGACGTAACCCTGATTCTCCTCCTCCAAAGGGAAATGTGGCTAAACAAGCCCGACAATCTAATGGGTGACTTTATATCTGTTAGTGCTAACTTTAGGCTATGTTTATACTCTAGGGATTCAACTCTTCCTACTTCAGACTGGTGGAGTATACTTTCATACGTATATTGTTTACAGGTTTTTTTTGAAAACTTTGGAGATGCCCACTAAGTGCCTGTTGAGGGGAGTTGTGTGCCCCTGTAGGGACACATACCTCCCATCGATTGAGCACATACTCCGTTTAAAAGTACTTTACAGTAGTGAGATGGTTCACTAATTATGGAAAATAAGTTTAGGGTACTATGTTTAATATTGACCTGTAATGTTTAATGCTGGGACAATAAATGACTGTTTATGGCTGATATTAAGTAGATCTTGTACTTGTTTGCTCCTTTTCTTATTTAAAGATGTCTGTCATGCATTGCCTGTCTCTGAACGGTAGATCCCTGTCTCTATCCATAGTTTATATTTCATGTGCTTCCTTCAGTTCCATTTTGTTCTGACCCCCAATATTTATTTATTTATTTTTTTTCCTAAGTTAAAGGAGACTGGGATTTATTTTTCGGAGATAGATAGGCGGACAAAATGTGGGGGGTCGCTGTGAGTTTTGTGACATGTAAGACTTTAGGTTTAGGGTTTGAAGTAATATGGGGAGATGTTACCTAACTAGACTAAAACTGTTATATTTGTAAGGGGCCCGTACTTAGGCTCCTATTTTTCTGCTCAGTAGGCTTGTGTTATTATAATGAGTTCCCTATTAGTTATTCTAATGTCCTGTACTTGATCTTCGGTTGGAGACTGGGATTCTATCATTCTAGACATAGCGTAGTTTTATTTTTCTTCTTTCTACCAGATGTAATCTTATCATCTCCCCATTCAATTTACTTACTTGAGCTTTATAGCTCTCCAGCCGAAGATCAATGTATAAAATTCCACATTTTGATCCTCTTGTGGTTTATCAAAACACTAATATTTTCTTATGTATGTGCTCTCTTATATTTAATGTGAGGGGCTCGGTTTGGACTATATAGTTAATAGTTGATTTTCATTAATAATGCCCTTATGATATTGGTTCAGTTCATATTGCTTTCTCCCGGGGGGACATGAGTCACCCTGCGTTCTGGTTTGCTTTACACTATGACTTCAATGTATGCTTTATCTTATCTCTCCCTCTATGTGAGGTATTATATCTCCCTATACCCGCATGTACATTCTCTTCCTGGAGGTGGTTATACACCCTTTCAGCTTCTGGGAACGGGTTTACTCATTCTACTGATTCTTTTTTTTTCTTTCTTTCTCCCTACCTTTGTTAATTTTTTCTTTTTTTCTACACTCTCTATACTTTCCCTTTTATTTTTTTCCGTTCACTTTCTTCTCCTTACCTTTCTACAGACCTGGGGATCTTGCATTGCTTCAAATAGTACCAAATTTATTTGGTACACGTCAGTAAATACTGATTTGGTTGATTTTCGAGTTGGTTCTCCCTTCTTTCAGCCATGGCTTCCCCAAGCAATAGACTACTTCATGTTATTTCCCAAAATGTGAAGGGACTAAATTCTCCTGAGAAGCGGGCGCTAGTGACAAGGGAACTGCGTAAGCTAAGGGGAGATGTCGTCATGCTTCAAGAGACACATATTAAAAAACTCTCCAATATCACTCTTACTTCTACCACTTTTCCTAAAGTGTTTCTTAGCTCAGCTCCTACAAAACGTTGTGGAGTAGCAATTCTCCTTCATAAAAACTTACCGTTCTCCCATTCTAAAACATTAGCAGATAAGGAAGGCAGATACATATTCGTAAAAGGATCCATTAATAATTCTATGTACACCTTTGCTACTCTTTACTCCCCTAATTTAAACCAGATTTCCTTCATTTCACACACTTTAGATCTTCTTGAAGAATTCCAAGAAGGGATCCTGATCCTAGGAGGTGACTTCAATTTACCTATCTCACCTCAGATTGACTGTTCCACTGGGTAATCGTCTTATTCACAATCCACTCTTCACAGACTTTCTATTGCTCTTCATCGTCTTCGTCTCATGGATTCTTGGAGAATCCTTCATCCTGAAGGTCGCGATTACTCTTTTTACTCTCATCCGCATGATATGTACTCTAGGATAGATTACACCTTTATTTCCCATACCTCTATTCCTGCTCTCCGTACGGCAGACATAGGTAGCATCACATGGTCAGATCATGCTCCTGTGTCAATAACTATTGACCTCTTAACGGATCCTAAACCCCACACTCCTTGGAGATTTGATGAAACTATTCTTCGTTTCTCCAACTTCAAAGAAAAAATTCTTCACACCTTGAATCATTATTTCACTGAAAATTGTACTGAGGGGATGTCTCCTGTCACGGTATGGGAAGCACACAAATGTGTTATAAGGGGTGAGCTGCTTAAACTGGCAGCAAGAAGGAAGAAAGAACTAGCTAGGGAAACGAGCCAGATTTTACAAGAAATACAAAGATTGGAATCTCAACATAAAGCTTCCTTAGTGCGGTCAACACTTCACCGCTTAACGACGTTACGTGCAAGATTGTTAGTCTTATTGAATAATAATGTTGAGAGATCTTTCCTCAAGACGCGTTTTACCCATTTTGAACATGGGAACAAATCGGGCAAATTTTTGGCAAGACAATTGAAAGCGAGACACAATGCCACATTTATTCCTTCGATCCGAACTAAGGCTGGCCGGCTCTCTCATTCCTCAGATGTCATTGCTGACACATTTAGAGCATATTATTCCTCTCTATATAATATACGTCCGTCACACTCAGATACCTTCCAAGGTCCTGTTGATCCTGCATTGAAAGCCTATTTAGCTTCGGCTAAGCTTCCCCAACTTGACAACTCCTCTATGGTGGCTCTGGAGAGAAACATCACTGAAGAGGAAGTTGCGACTGCCATTAGATCATTACCGGTGGGGAAAAGTCCAGGTCCAGACGGATTTACACAACATTACTACACAGCCTTTCGACAGAATCTTATCCCGATGATGACTAAGTCATTTATTGCTCTCCCTGAGGAGATACGCTCCCATCCTCACATTTCCACTGCACACATAACGGTACTGCATAAGGCTGGGAAAGATCCTCTATGTTGTGCAAACTACAGGCCAATCTCCCTGCTTAATTTGGATATTAAGATTTATGCCAAGATCCTAGCAAATAGACTCAAACCCCTTCTATCTAAACTAATTACTTCAGATCAAGTTGGTTTTATCCCGGGACGCGAAGCCAGGGATAATACAAGGAAACTGCTGAATATTATTCATCATATTGATTACAATAAGATCCCCTCTATTCTTCTTACTATCGATGCTGAAAAAGCCTTTGATAGGGTGAATTGGTCGTTCTTAATTAATGCCCTTGAAGCTTATGGGATAGGTCCTCACTTTATAAAATTGGTACAAACATTGTATACAAACCCTTCTGCACAGGTTAAGGTTAATGGCACATTGTCTGAATGTTTTTCAATATCTAATGGTACTAGACAGGGTTGTCCTCTCTCTCCCCTCATTTTTGTTTTACTAATGGAAGTATTTGCCCAACATGTTAGGTTCAATCCATCTATTATTGGAATCTCACTTCAATCTTCCACATGTAAACTCTCTATGTTTGCGGATGACATTTTATTATCTACCAGCAGTCCTAATACAGCCATACCTGCGTTTCTTTTGGAATTTGAAAGATTTTCCCTGTGGTCCGATTTTAAAATAAATGTCCACAAATCGGAAGCTCTCGCTCTTCATCTCCCTGGAGACGATCTCTCGACGCTTACTTCCTCATTTCCCTTTAGATGGTCCACTAAATCGATATCCTATTTGGGAATCCGCTTACCTGCCAATCTACAGTTGACATATAATATCAACTACCCCCAATTACTAGATGTGATTCAAACAGATCTCTCCGGATGGAATAGACTATATTTATCATGGATTGGTCGGATCCAAGCTTTTAAGATGTCTATTCTTCCACGTTTTCTATATCTTTTCCAGACTCTTCCAATACATATTCCACGCTCCTTTTTTGTGCGCGCTAACAAACTTCTCCAAACTTTTATTTGGCACCAGAAAAGACCCAGAATTAGTTTTCGAACTTTGCAGAGAACTAGACTGCAAGGAGGTTTAGGCATACCCAATTTAGAATGCTACTATAGAGCATCTCTACTAACTAGTATCCCTGATTGGGCACTTCATATGGCTGATAAGCTTTGGGTCGGTCTGGAATTGGGCTTAACTACACCAGATCCTCTAGATCTAATCTTATCAACCCCTCTAGCACGACAGGTTCCTGCATGTCCAAATCCCATTGTTCAGAATATTATGTCCTGCTGGTTCTCCATCAACCAAACCTACCATCTCATATCTATCCCTTCTTCTTTATCTCGGCTTTTTTCCTTTACTCCTAATCGGTACTTTTTACATACGCTCCAGTTTCCCAAATGGTCACTCCTCTTTGACCTCCGAGTACGTGATTTTTGGGACGCGGTAGGAATCCGAGATTTTACTTCTCTTCAAACGGAATTTGGACTGCCTCCTGGAGAAATTTGGAGATACCTTAGGATTAAACATTTTCTGTTACAACCTTCAGTTCGTCTCCGTTCTACTTCTCCTCTTACTCAATTTGAACAATTGTTATTACCCACACAACGGACTTCTTCAAGGTTTTTAGGCAGGATTTATAAGATTTTACTTGGAACTATGTCAACCTCTAAACCATCTTATGCATTAGCATGGGAAAAGGAAATGGGGGACGCATTGGAAGATGTAGAGTGGCGATCAATTTGGAAACATACGTTTAAGTCATCCATCTCCTCTGCATACATCGAAATGAATAGCAAACTTCTATTCCGTTGGTATCTCACCCCGTCTAGGATACATTCTTTCACCAATCAGGTCTCTCCAATGTGTTGGAGATGTGGATTAGGAGTTGGCTCCTTTATTCACATTTGGTGGACTTGTCCTATAATTGCCTCATTCTGGTCCACTTGCTTGAGCTATATTGAAGAGTTTCTTGATATTACATTGTCTCGTGATCCTTGGCAAATTCTCCTCTTTAGAAATATGCCTCTCCTTCCACTGGTAGTCAATGTATTCCTATTTGCCATGTTAAATGCAGCAAAAGCCCTTATTCCTCTATATTGGAAACGACAGAACCTCTGCCCTTATTGACTTGGGGCACTAAGGTGTCCGATCAGATACTTTTTCTTAGAATGGCATGGCTGAGGGAGGGGAGGGACCTTTCTAGGTTGAATGACATAATAACTCGTTGTCATGCATTTCATGCCAAACTAGTGATCGCCTAAGATCTGATGGAAGTTCTATTCTATTTCAGATAACGAGATTTATTGTTAGTGGTTCTTATCCCCAGGTCTGTATCCCTCTGTATCCCTTTCCATACCCTTATCATGTAGATATCTCTCCCACTTGTTCTTTTCTTCCCTGATTTGTGATCTTTTCTTACTCTGCCTTTTCTTCTATTCAGGTGTTTGTTTGTTTTTTTTTCTCTTTCTCTTTTCCTCTTTTCCTCTTGCTCTTATGCTACTTAATATATCCTGAGGGCTGGATTCTTGAAAGTACAATTAACCTAATGTACCACTGTTTCTTTTTATATTTGTATATGTCTTATCGATATTGTACCTTGCTGTAGTCTATGTATCTGGTCTTAACCCTCAATAAAAACTTTAATGATAAAAAAAAAAAAAGTAAATGCTTCTTTATATCTAAAAACAGTGTGTAACTGTATATAATTTTAATATTTTATATGTATGTATATTTATATGTGTATGTATGTATGTATATATAATATGTAATATATAATGTTTCTCAATTTGTGTTAATGTGTAACCCTTTACTGAAAACTATCCAGGGTATAGTTGAAAACAAGAGAAATCTCAATGTATTCTTCCTGGTAAAACATTTTCTAAATAAATAAAATACATTTATCAAAAAACAAATATGTCTGCCATGAAAGGGCAAAAAGTCTAAAAAGTGCTCTTAACTAACTCACTGACTGGATTAAAAGTTTTAACTTATAAATCCAGTAACACTCCCTGTTATTCAACCTTTAGTGACAAACAGTGGATGAATAATACCTTATAGGATATTCCTATTTTACACAGAATTTGTAACAGTAAGGAAAGTTTTATGATCCAAAGACAATTCTTGAGAAAAATATTTGCTGATAAGGGTTGTTCCAAAGCAGTGGTTGATATAGTTGACAACAGAGCAGCCAAAAAAAAGAGAGAGATTTATAGGAATATAAAGAGTTGTGGAAAAACAGGAAGAATGCAAACAATAATTATCCCCCGACATTTATCACCGGGTTCAACCAGATCCACAGTGAGACCAGGAATATTTTCAAGAAGCAATTACCACTTTTAGAACAGAATATGATTTTAAGAGTATAATACCTAATAAGTCAGAAGTGAATTGTGGAAGAACTACGTCAATAAAAAATATAGTGGCTGCCAGCACTCTTTAGTTTAAAAGGATAGTAATGTTCCTCAACAAAAGCAGCTTTGATTAATCCTCATAGTATTTGGGCCATGGAGAGTGTTATTTCAATGCTATCAGAGTTGTAATTCAAGAATAATTTAATGATAAAGTATCCCACTCCTACCCCTTTTACTGAAGTAACACTGCTCACCTCCGGATGGACTGCAGAGAGGGACAATCTTCAGTAAGCATAAGGAAAAACTTGTCAAAGGGGACAGAGTTTTCCTTCTGCCCACTGTAAGAAGATTGAAGGAGATTTATAAAAATGGAATTACATGTAAATTGTCTTTGAAGTGGAGTTAAAATGCATTTAGTTATTTATAAACTGTGTAAGGTCAGTTTTCTTGCATGTAATGCCAGCTAGTAGAGGTTGAGGAAAATTACTGTTAGGGAGAAGGAAAATATTGGCACAGTGAATTTATGAAGAATTGTCACAGTTTGCCATAGATTTACAATATTATCACTAGAATTTTAATGCCATCTGTAGTTTGTTCTTAAGCATTCCAGACGTTAAAATATTCATAGTAATGCCATATTTATAAAAACTCATTTAACCCCTAGAGTGCCAGCTACTTACGCCGTACGAGTGGACACAGCTATACCTGCTGTGCCATGCTCGTACGGCGTAAGAGTGAAATGCGGTCACTGCATGAGCCGGTATAACCGGCATGCAGTGGCCGCATTAAAAAAAAAAAAACCCTGGCACTCATGGGGAGGCATGAGGATCACTCCTCATGCCTCCCCAGTTATTGATCTCCCAGCCGATCGGGCTGGGAGATCAATATACACAAAGGAGAAACAGAGTTTCTCCTTCCCCCTCTCTCCTACCCGAACTTCTGGGTAGGAGTGGGTGGGACCGGGGAATCCCGGTCATGGTCACCGATGACGTTAGGGAAGTTTCCCCGGTCCTGTTCACTCCTACCGGTGGTAGGAGAGAAGGGCAGGAGAGCTCTTGCTCTCCTGCGGTCGCATCATTGATCTCCCAGCCTATCGGCTGGGAGATCAATGACTGGGGGGACACCAGGAGGGGTCCTGATGTCCCCCACGAGGTCTGAAAAGTATTAAAAAAAAAAATAATAAAAAAAAAAAAATTTAATTAAAGTAACCCTGTGAGTGCCACAGGGTCCCAGCACATTGCTTTGCAATGTGCTGGAGACCCCTGTTCCACTCACAGGGTCAATTCTTTGGGGGGGATTTTTTTTTTTTAAAGACCTCATTGGGGGGATCAGGGGGGATCCTGATGCCCCTCAATGAGGTCTATAATTGGGAAAAAAAAAAAAAAAAAAATTTAACCCTGTGTGTGCCACAGGTGGGGGTCCAATGCACCCCCCCCCTCCTGTGGCACACACAGGGCTTTTATCATTATTTTGTTACCAGAGATTGTTGGGGGGCCATCAGGATTGCTCCTGATGGCCCCCCAGCAAGCTCTGATTACAAAGTAATGATAAAAAAAAAATTAACCCTCTGAGTGCCACAAGGGTCCAATGCATTGCTTTGCAATGCGCTGGAGACCCCGGTGGCACTCACAGGGACACTTTTTTTGATTATTTTTTTTTTTTTTTTTTGTAAGACCTCATTGGGGGGATCAGGGGGGTTTGTATACCCCTCAATGAGGTCTATAATAAAAAAAAGTAAATAGAAAAAAAATTAACCCTGTGTGTGCCACGGGGGGGGGGGCAATGCAGCCCCCCTTCTGCGGCACACACAGGGCTTTTATCATTACTTTGTTATCAGAGATTGTTGGGGGGGGGGTCATCAGGATTGGTCCTGATGGCCCCCCAACAAGCTCTGATTACCAAGTAATGATAGAAAAAAATTAACCCTCTGAGTGCCACAAGGATCCAATGCATTGCTTTGCAATGCGCTGGAGACCCTTGTGGCACTCACAGGGTCACTCCGTTTGTGGACATATATATATTTTTTTACTAAGACCTCATTGGGGAGGGATCAGGGGGTCCTGATGCCCCTCAATGAGGTATATAATAAAAAAAAAAAAAATTAAAAAAAATGTAACCCTGTGTGTGCCACTGGGATAGGGGTTCAATGCAGACCCCCTTCCTGTGGCACACACACAGGACTTTTTATCATTACTTTGTGATCAGAGCTTGTTTGGTGGCCATCTGAATACAAAGTAACGATAAAAAAATTAACCCTTTGTGTGCTACAGGGGCCCAATGCATTGCTTTGCAATCCACTGGACACCCCTGTGGCACCCAAAGGATTATTTTTTTTTCCCCTTTTATTTTTTATTTAGACCTCATTGTATGGGTTCTGATGCCCCCAACGAGGTCTACACAAAAATATTGGGGGAAAAGCCCCAAAAAATGCACGTGCCACAGGGGGAGTCCAACGCAGTGCTTTGCAATATGTTGGACCCCCTGTAACACACACACACACACACTTTTTTTTTTTATTATTCTGTTTTTAGACCTGGATGGGGGACACCAGGAATGTTCCTGACACCGCCTCCCCAACGAGGTATGAATACAAAATAATAATTAAAAAAAAAACTCTTTGTGTGCAACAGAGGGTCCAACGCATTGCTTTGCAGTGCATTGGGCACCCTTGTGGCATGCACAAAAAATGCCTCCGATTCCCCCCCTACACACACACACACGTACCATATTCCCCTGCCTGGTTCCACAGCCAACTGGCAGTCCCATTCCCCAGCCTGACCCCCAGCCTGTTTCCACTGCCTATTGGTAGACTCAAAGTACCAGTATGCACTAGATTCAGGCTGGGAATCAAACTTTGTATGAGGGGACATACAGTGCACACTGGTAGTCACAGATCTCCCATACACACTCTCAGACACTGCCCCACCATCTCCACCATCCTTGCTCCTCTGCTCATACCCACACACACTGCCTAATCCCTCACCCTCCCACACTGTTACACTGGTAGTCACAGGTCCGCGCGTACACTGGCTGACGCCCTAGCTTCTTTCATCTGTTAGCCATAAAATCACACATACACTGTTTGCTTTCCCATTCCTATTTCACTGGTAGCTACGCTCCTGTCACTCAAATTGGTATGTCAACTCACAGCAGTTGAGTACCATTTTTCTTACGCTGGCAAGAAGTCCTCCTAGGAAATCCCACGCCATTGAACCATTTTAGTATCTTTGAAGTGACTGAAGTGTAAAATAAATGTTTGTTTGTTTTCCTGTAGCACCACATTCTGGAAATAGTTGTGCCAACTAACTTAGGGGTAAAAAGGCAAGTGACCCCTCATTAGATGCGGCATGTTGTCTTCTTTCCAAAATGGTATAGTTTATCTACCTTTTCTTCACTTCTGAAGGTGTTATAGCCATTTTCATAGAGGCAAGTCAGGTTTGAGAAAATGTTAGAAACATCAGTTTGTAGTAGGTGTAGTTTTCTACTTCTAGCACTCCCTAAGGTAGTTCAGCTCATACCAATGGGGTGTCGTTTGACTCCTAAGAGCACTAGCTAATGAATGCAGTTGAAAATTCCATGGTTTTCACAGAGCTCCATACATTTGAAGGGGCAGAAATGTAAGAAAATGCCTTTTTTTTCATTAGCGCCACCTCCTGGAAGCATTTGTGCATGCCAGCCTTTGGGTATGAAGGCAAGTGACCCCTCATTAGATGCGTCAGGTTGTTTTCTTTCCAAAATGGCATTGTTTTCTACCTTTCCTGCATATCTATTATGGTTATAACCATTTTAGTGCAAGCAGATAATTTAAGAAACAAAAGTGTCAGGTTTACGTACGTGTTCCTAGCACCCACATATTGTATGTTAAGCCACACAAATGGGCTACCATTTTTCTCATGTTGGTAGCAGGTACTGAATACAGCAGGAAATGTTATGGTTTTCAAAGATTTTAGTATCTTTGAAGTGGTGGAAATGTAAAAAAAAACATGTATTTATTCCCATAGCGCCACCTTTTGGAAATATTTGTGCACTTCAGCCCAGGGGTAGAAAGGCAAGTGACCCCTCATTTGATGCGGGAGAATGTCTACTTTCCAAAATGGTATACCTTTTATACCTTTCCATCATGTCTCTAACAGTTATGAACATTTTAGTACAAGCAGCCATTTTCGAAGAAGCAAACAGGTAGGTGTAGTTATGCTTTTCTGGCACCCCTAAGGTATGTCGATTCATTCCAATGGGGTGTCATTTTTCTCCTAAGAGCACTAGCTAATGAATACAGTTGGAAATTCCATGGTTTTCACAGATTTCCATACAGATGAAGGGGCAGAAATGTAAGAAAATTCCATTTTTTTCCTATAGTGCCACCTTCTGGAAGCATTTGGGCACAACAGGCTTGAGGTAAGAAGGCAATTCACCCCTCATTAGATGCGGCAGGTTGTCTTCTTTCCAAAATGATATGGTTTGTGTAGCCTTTCTTCACTTCTCTAGTTGTTATAACCATTTTTCTACAGACAAGTAATGTTTGAGAAAATGTTAGAAAAATTAGTGGTTGCAATAGGTGTAGTTTGGTACTTGTAGCACCCACTAAGGTAGGGGAACTCATACCAATGAGGTGTCATTTTTCTCCTAAGAGCACTAGCTAATGAATACAGTTGGAAATTCCATGGTTTTCACAGATTTCCATACAGATGAAGGGGCAGAAATGTAAGAAAATGCCATTTTTTTCCTATAGTGCCACCTTCTGGAAGCATTTGGGCACAACAGGCTTGGGGTAAGAAGGCAATTCACCCCTCATTAGATGTGGCAGGTTGTCTTCTTTCAAAAATGGTATGGTTTGTGTAGCCTTTCTTCACTTCTCTAGTTGTTATAACCATTTTTCTACAGACAAGTAATGTTTGAGAAAATGTTAGAAAAATTAGTGGTTGCAATAGGTGTAGTTTGGTACTTGTAGCGCCCACTAAGGTAGGGGAACTCATACCAATGAGGTGTCATTTTTCTCCTAAGAGCACTAGCTAATGAATACAGTTGGAAATTCCATGGTTTTCACAGATTTCCATACAGATGAAGGGGCAGAAATGTAAGAAAATGCCATTTTTTTCCTATAGTGCCACCTTCTGGAAGCATTTGGGCACAACAGGCTTGGGGTAAGAAGCTAATTCACCCCTCATTAGATGCGGCAGGTCGTCTTCTTTCCAAAATGGTATGGTTTGTGTAGCCTTTCTTTACTTCTCTAGTTGTTATAACCATTTTTGTATAGACAAGTAATGTTTGAAAAAATGTTAGAAAATTTAGAGGTTGTAGTAGGTGTCTTTTTGCACTTCTAGCATCCCCTGTGGTAGGTGAACCCATACCAATGGGGTGTCATTTTTCTCCCAAGAGCACTAGCTAATCAATATAGTTGTAAATTCCATGGTTTTCCCAGATTTCAGTACTGTTGAAGTGGCAGAAATGTAAGAAAATGCCATTTTTTTTCTATAGTGCCACCTTCTGGAAGCATTTGGGCACAACAGGCTTGGGGTAAGAAGGCAATTTACCCCTCATTAGATGCGGCAGGTCGTCTTCTTTCCAAAATGGTATGGTTTGTGTAGCCTTTCTTTACTTCTCTAGTTGTTATAACCATTTTTGTATAGACAAGTAATGTTTGAAAAAATGTTAGAAAATTTAGAGGTTGTAGTAGGTGTCTTTTTGCACTTCTAGCATCCCCTGTGGTAGGTGAACCCATACCAATGGGGTGTCATTTTTCTCCCAAGAGCACTAGCTAATCAATATAGTTGTAAATTCCATGGTTTTCCCAGATTTCAGTACTGTTGAAGTGGCAGAAATGTAAGAAAATGCCATTTTTTTTCTATAGTGCCACCTTCTGGAAGCATTTGGGCACAACAGGCTTGGGGTAAGAAGGCAATTTACCCCTCATTAGATGCGGCAGGTTGTCTTCTTTCCAAAATGGTATGGTTTGTGTAGCCTCTCTTTAATTCTCTAGTTGTTATAACCATTTTTGTATAGACAAGTAATGTTTGAGAAAATGTTAGAAAATTTAGAGGTTGTAGTAGGTGTCTTTTTGCACTTCTAGCATCCCCTGTGGTAGGTGAACCCAAACCAATGGGGTGTAATTTTTCTCCCAAGAGCACTAGCTAATGAATACAGTTGTAAATTCCATGGTTTTCACAGATTTCAGTACAGCTGAAGGGGCAGAAATGCAAGAAAATTCCATTTTTTTCCTATAGTGCCACCTTCTGGAAGCATTTGGGTACAACAGGCTTGGGGCAAGAAGGCAAGTTACCCCTCATTAGATGCGGCAGGTTGTCTACTTTTCAGAAATATATAGTTTTATATAGTTATTCCACTGTTTTAGGGTAGTTTTACCACAAAAACCCTAGAAGGTGCATTTTAGTTTATAAAGTTGAAAATGTCATTTTGCGCTGCTGGTGATTAGGGCTCTACGCTAGCCTTGGACTTAGGTAAAACTATACAAATTTGGTATTTTTTTACTCGGGGGACTCTGGGCTTTTTCAAATAATTGAAACTTTTTCAATCAAGGTAAATGTTTTTGATACATAGTATGTGATTTTAGCAAAATGAGTAAATTTTCACTTTTTTTTGTCATTATGACATCATAGCTTTTTGCACGATGTAAAATTCTCTTCATGTAAGGTATCACGAGAAAGCTCAATTCGTTCTAAAAAAAACAATATATAGTTTTCCATATTTAACTAAAAATCCCCAGAGGAAATCAAGCCTAAACGGAAGGATAGCAAAAATGTTGAAAAAGTGTCTGGCCTGCAGGGTTCAGAAAATGGCCCGAGCCTCTGGCACTGAAGGGGTTAAAACATATTTAAAATCAGACCTGGGGTTATCTTCATTGTATTTGTTTAGCGGCTCCAGTAAACTGGCAATATATAACAAAGTATCAAAGAGGTTTCAAACAAAATGCACCGTAACAGAGTGATCTCGAGCATGCAATCATAATGTGCCGGTCCTAGGTTCTCTTCTCTCCCATGAAAGACTCCAGTGCTGTTTGTATAACCGCACCAGTATAATAAGCACAACTCAAAAGATCAGAATAAAATCAAAATCAATACCTTTATTTATTCTTGTTTAAAATTCCAGTGGTGCAGGATCAGGATTAAGCGTTCTACATGCAAAATGCATTGATCAGACCATTAGGGCACCTCTCCATCAAGTATACACCTGATGTATTGCCCTGCCATACAGCTTACCTCCTGCACCATTGGAATTTTAAACAAGAATAAATAAAGGTATTGATTTTGATTTTATTCTGATCTTTTGAGTTGTGCTTATTATACTGGTGTGGTTATACAAACAGTATTGGTTATCTTCATTGCCATGCTTTAATGACAGTTCTTTAATCGGTAAGAAGAAAGGCTTTTATAAATCTCCATCATTGTCCCTTGCTGTAATCTGTCTGGTCAAGGGACCAGATTCCACATCTGAGGGAAGGTGGCTTATACTAGGTAAAAGGGGCAGGAGGGGGATACTTTACCATTCAATTACTCTTGAACTACAACTCTGGCAGTATTGAAATAACACTCTCCATGGCCCAAATACTATGAAGATTAATTGGAGCTGCTGTTTTTGTGAAACATTACTATTCCTTTAAATAAGGAGGCTTTTTGGGAAAGAAGTGTAAAAACCATTCTTAACCATAGCACAATATCGCAAGCGGTTATAATGACAGTTCACATTTATGATATAAATAAAAACATTTATAAATGTTGGGTATGCCGGCTCTGTTCATAATTCTTTCTTTGCTTTAAAAACAGGTTAGACTAAGCAATACGATTTTAGTGTAAATTCCATCTTTAAAATTATTGCTATTATCTATACAAATTTGTTGTGCGAGAATTTTCTTCCATTCCTTCTCCACTTGATAAAACTTCATGGTCAACGAATGCCTTAGTATTTTTTTTAACTGGAATGGATATGTATTATTCATAACTGATATGCCAGACTTCAGCTAACACTTTGATTGCTGGAGGGGTACCCAAAGGATTAAATCAAGCATTTTTGTTTTTAAAAACATCTTGCATTGACATTTGTTTCTATTTCAACTACAGATTGGAAAGAAGAGAGAAGACAGATGGTTACAGAAACAAGAAGACAGAAGATAGAAGATTAAAGAAGACGAACAGTAGCTTACCAGTGTGCTGAAGACTCTGCTGGACATCAGAACTAATGGTAAGTGTTTCTTGTCATGGGCTATTTTTTAATAGGATTACCCATGTGAGTGCCAGTGGGATAAGCATACTGGTACTCATACAGTTCATTTTACTAACATTTCAAACACTTTTTCACCACTTTGGATACTGAAATGGGGCTTAAGGCCCCATATCAATACATCCACTGATGACTTTGCATTTTTATCAGGTTCAATTCCTGCATCAGCACTTTTGAGATGCATTAAGGGACCTTGTGCTCAGAAAACTGAGCGCAGATTTTCCCACCTTAAAGTGGGTCCCTTAATGTATTTTAGTGCTAATGCATGGAACTGAATGGGATATTTTGGTATTTTGTTGTGTGTCAATGGGAGCAAACGCCTGTAAGATTAGCACCCACTAGTGGTTTTATTTTAGCCAGTGTTTCTTCATTGCACAGTTAATTGCATTGCTTACTGTGCTTGAAGAAATGCCGTTGGCTATTTTGTTTTGGCATAAGAGGCATTTGGATCAAGCCCTAAAACTTTAACCCCCTGAATGCAAGAAAAATCTCCAACACATTGTTTTCCAATGCTTTGGAGGCCTCTGTCATTCAAGGTATAATGGATATTTTTTTTCATTACAAAGGCTTTGCATTTTGCTCAACCCTTGCCATTTATCCTTACATTGATGTCTTAAAAAAAAAAAAAAAAATATGGGGATGCTATGCAATCCAGTTACTGCATTATGCTATAGTTATATAGTTATTTTTAGCCTACATAATCTTGCAGATTTATAGCTACTGTATAACATACTAGTATTGTCTCAAAGTGCAATAATTGCTACTTAACACTAGATGGAGCATGTGTACCTCTCAAACAATAAAAGGCACAACACCTTTATTTTTATAGCATCACATAAAATGTCATAGATAAACTGCTGCCAATTTTACATTTACTTCACTGGATAAATAAATATAGTTTACAACGTAACTCTTTGATTTGTAAAAGGATGAGCAAAGCATTGCTTTTGCAATGTTTTGCTCATTTTCTGAGACTCAAAGGGTTAAATTCCAATAGCGAGAAAAATAAATGTTGAAATATTAATATTAAGAAAAAGCAAAGATGTATTTAATGCAGCATAACTATGAACCTGTTAGTGGGCCATATGAACAAGAGAATAATGGAGCAACCAGCAGCACCATTTGAGACAACTGAGATAACTTTACTCCTGGGCACTTTTGACAGGTAAAATAAGGATTATTAACCCCTTAAGGACCATTGACGTGGCAGGACCGTCACGCTGGTCCGGCACTTAAGGACCAGTGACGGTCCTGGCACGTCACGTACTTTTACTCACCGCGCTCCTGTAGGAGATCAGCTGAGCTGTGCGGGCAGGGTTGATGGCGAGTGGCGATGGGTTTGCAGGGGGTGGTCGGGCCCCTTGGAGTGACAGCCCGGTCACAGGTGCGACCCCTGCGACCCCTATTGTTACGCCACTGTATGTAGGGAGTTTCTACTGAAACTCTGCCCACTGCTGCTCTTTCGCACTCTGTCCCTCCTACTCCTCGCCTAATTCTCCTCCTTCCTCAGCCTATTTTTACCACTTTTTTCATTCCCATTAAGTCCCTCACCCACTCGTGGTTAAGACCCACCCCTATTTGACGAGAATGACAGAATTTTTCTCCCCCAAGCGGCACCACAGGACTCCCCTCAGGAGAGACAACACATCAAAGTTCCCAGGTATGATAATAAATAAATATATCTAGGCCTCGCATATGCAAGTATTACAAAGTGCAAGTTGCCTATTTTCCCATGACAGAGGAAGCAGGAGATCTCACTTCTACTCAAGGGATTCAATTAAATGATTTTGCCTCTCCATCCCATGTTAGTCAATGGCGGCAAGGCTCCAATTAACCCTGGTTTTGCTACAGTTCTACATTCCAAGAAGAGCATTTCACTACTAGCAGCCTCCTTAGAATTAGAAAATGAACATATTTTTATACTCCTGTTTAGGAGTAGATATCAAGAAAAACAGTAAATCATGGCCACAGGACCAAATTCTTAGTTATATTTTTTACATATAGGTCTTCTTTTTGAAATATATTAATCCCTTAAATGAAAGGAATGTCTCCAACACATTGGGGGGATTCATTAAGCTGTGAAGAAGAGGTGATAAAGTGGTGAAATTACTTCTCCAGTTTACCACTTCTCCAATTCCTATGTTATTCTATGGAGCCTATGCACTAAGATTTCTTCTTATGATTTCTTTGGAGATCTTAGTGCATAGGTTCTGTAGAATAACATAGGAACTGGAGAAGTCATCTTCAATTTACCACCTCTGTATCACCTCTTAGGCCAGGATTCATCAAGGTGCGAATGGGATTAATACGCAGGAAAATCAGAGGATTTATTTGCGTATTAACTATTCGCCTATTCAGCAACTTTCGGATTGTATCCGGCCATCGCTTATTCTTCAATAAGCGATGGCTAGATAGATCCGCAAATGTGATCTGCTAGCTTCAAGTTGGAGTATCCCATTTGAATGCACGGAGCGAACACACACGTACACATTTTTGCTTATGCGTAGACGTGTGCTTGTCCCATGACTGACCAATTTATGCACGTTTCCATGCTTTGCATACGCAAAGCAGGGAAACACGCAAAATCAATGATGAATACCTGACAGTATCCATCAATGATCGTGACGAAGAGCAGCGTATTTGATACGCTGCTCTTCCCGCAGTTTGATGAATTCAGACCTAAGTGAATCTCCCCCATTGTGAATCAATACATTGATGACCTGCTTGGCATTAAAAAAAAAATTATATAACTTCTTTAACTCTTTGAGTGCCAGAGGGGTACGCAACGCATTACAAAGCAATGCGTTGCATACCCATCTGGTACACAAAGGGTTACAATTTTATTTGATAACTCACTAAATGAGAAATCCCAGTGATATTTGAATTACTTTGTATAAAAGCAAATGCAAAAAGCTACATTCTATAAATTTAGCAATCAAGTGTCCTATGTGCCAAAAGCAAAGAAAATTTGAGAAATTCTGGGTCAACCCAAATGCACCACGATGAATAGCAAACATTTTTTTATTATTTTAAGTGGATCTGTTAACCACTTGAATGCTATAGAGGGATCAAACACATTGAGAAGCATTGCACTGGAAAACTCTGTCTTTCAAGGAGTTACAAGTCCCATTTAGATCAGATGAAATTTGGGGAATCCTGATATGTTCCCTAGATGGGTTTGCCCCAGACTTGCTGTAGCATTTTTATATTTAACATTCAGTTCAACCCATATGGGAGCAGTACTGTATTCCCATTGCTAATCTCTTGTTTTTCAAAGGAAGCTTTCACTCAGATAGTGCCCTGTTGGCAGACCAGACCCCCTTGGGACAGACCTAGAAATTAATCTGGGGCTTTGTTGTGAGTCATGGTTTTCCAAGGTGTGAGCAGAATGGTGATATCAATGGAAATTGTAGGGTTGGGCAAGAGAGAGATTGAACTTGGACACTCTAAAGTCATGCATTTCAGTCACTTTGGACTACACACACAGACCCCATACACCTTAGCTAAATGCTTGTAAGGGCCTACAGAGACTACACATGAGAACACCACAAAGTTTGTAACATAGTTGATGAGGCTTAAAAAAGATATGCACAATCAAGTTCAGCTCATGAATTGTCACCCCTGCTAATACAGAGGAAGGTAAAAACAAAGCAAAACATTGAAACCTTTTCCAATTTAGCCCCAATTGAGTAAAAACATTCCTTCCTAAATTGAAATGAGAGTCGGATAGTTCCCTGGATCAACATCCTATCTGCTCTGAAGCCAACTGTAATAATTCTCAATTTTGTTCTGTGCTAGATATGTATACATTACTTTTTTCTTTCCTCAGTAGTTATTAGTACCCTGTTAGCACCTTGCTACTATTCCCTTTCCATAATAGGCATATTGGGCTGGCTGTAATGTACTACATGTACATTTAACCAACAGAATTTCAGGAAGAATGCTCCAATGGTGTCAGAAACAACTAATAAAGAAACTGCCCTGTAAAAGATTAATACTTTCTGCTCCTCCTGAGACCAGTATATTAGCAACTATGCAATGATATATTTATACACAAAAACAACTTGTAACATATAATAAAAGAACTGCATACTCTATAAGCATCAATATGTCTGTATGGTTCTGTAGCCCCCAACTTGGAGAACCAACAACTGCCCTCCTACCACCCACCTCTGTCCCTCATCACCCATTTCCACCGTCCCCTTTCTTGCTTTTTCTACATGGAAGAATGACTTTGAATGTATGTGCTAGAAGGGGGCAGACAGGGCTTTAACCCTTTGAATGTCAGAGTGGTCTGAAATGCCTTACAACTGACCTTTATCAAGTCCATTCTGTAAACTGTTCTCTGGCTCAACATTGCCATCCTCAGGTAGAGGTTGCTACCAGAGTTTAGGGCATGTGAAGAACAGCAACATTAACATATATACACAACCAAATGAATATGACAGTGATTGATTATCCTGCTTTTCCATATAGAAATGAGCAATGTCGATGTGTTCAGTGCAAAATCATAAACCTGTTGAAGGCAAGGTGGATTCATGGTAATAATGGTGGATTGGTGCTGGATGGAAGGGAATATGATAGCGAAAACATGATAGTGCATATTGATGATGTGCCTCCGACACATCACCATCCTAAGCTTTTATGGACCTTTAGTGCATCTCTCCCTAGTAATTAATACTGGTGTCTCCGGGGCAAATCTGGAAAGTTCTGAGGCATGATTCTGGGGTGTCCTGTTACTTTGCACCTTGTTTCTCACCATGTACTAACAGTAATTAGGACAAACCAGCCATATCTCAATTTCCCTGCACATTTTATATGGGGTGGCACTCTGACCTTAACAGTGGAGAACCAATGTACAAAAATGACATTGTTCATTCCCATATGGTGTAATTATTTATTGCCACTTTAAAAATAAAACTTTACTCAAGGTTTTTCTTAACCGTTGAAGAAGCAGGGAGTGTATAATACATTGATCCTTAAAGGTGCAGTAAACTTTTTTTATGAAAAAAATATATATTGTAAGGATTTTCCTATTGAATAAAATAAGGGTACTCCCACTGCCGAGAGATTTATATTTCCAGAGTTATTACAGTTTAAACCAATGTTTTTTTTTTACATTAGCAGTGCCCTCTAGTGGCCAAATTCTAATTAGTTTTTCTGTTAGATTCTAATGGAGAGGAAAATCAGAGACATACAGTTCTCCACAGAATGTGATAGGAACTGCCTGTCACTTCCTGTCAGTTGGAACTATCAGGAAGTAAACACAGTAAATTCACTTCCTGATTATTTGAACTGCTATAAATTTTGTTTTATTCAGCAGAAAATGCTTTATAAAATATATGTTTTCATAAAAAAGTTTACTGCTCCTTTAAAGAGTTCAGATTAAAAAGATGTTAGGAGGCTGAATAAAATACTCACTAGTATTTTATATACTTTGAATCACTATTGCCAGCAGGTCACACAATACGTGTTCTTTTCCTGACCTTTGTGTTGAATGTTACATTTTTTCTCTTTATTCATCTGCATCCTCCTGAGACGCGCTTGTTGGATTTAAGGCCCAGAGGCGTCTTAGCTGGTTCCTGCTGACCATTGCCAATGATCTCTTTAAAGTCCTAGGATTGACTTTTGCAAAGTGACTTCCGACAAGGCATCACACTGAGACTTATTATTAGAACTCTGCAGTTCAGAGTATAAAACTGAGACAATCAGTAAACACTGATATTAAAGCCCCCAATAGAAATAGCATTAGTACAGCCTCTGTGCACTGTTTTCTTTATACCAGCAATCTTTCCTGACAATGTTAAAATTATATACAGCCATAACTCATATTTTAACCCATTTATAAAAGTCTGGATATCAGATTTTTATTAGTTTGATAGATGTTATATTCTCTACTCGTGTTATTTTGTCTATTCTACTGCTTTGTCTGAAATATGATGGTTTATTTTCTATAAATCTCATATTTCACTTTCCAGAGTAACCCTTTTGATGCTATAGATGTCTCCAGTACATTGTGAAATAATTTTATTAATGATGACACTAGCAACCAAGGGGTTAAGTTGATTCACTATGAAATATTCTTTATGATAGGCAAACTGATCATGATGGTACTTTAAACCTACCTTTTGATTGGGGATGCTATGTTCTATGTTACTATATCTAGCAATAGAAGCATGATGTTTCCCATATAAACAATTGGGTAAGATAGTATATTTAGAGTGTATAGCTGCTGTTCAGATGGTACTGTTGAGTGTTGGGACATGAAGGAAGGGGCGAGTGACAGTACTGGATTTATGGGATGGGCAGTTATTAGGTACAGAGGGATCGGTCATGTCACAGGAGCGTTATGTGGGTCTGGAAATAGCAGGTGAGTGTGTGCTGGCAGGTGAGGGTTTATGTACTGGGAGTTGAAGGGGACAATATGTAGTAGACAGACTGTGGGAAGAATGTACAAATCCACCAGCGCAGCTCATTTTCTTTACCTACATGTTAGCCATAAAACCATGTGCTTGTACTACAGCGTATGTACTATGAAAGTAGTGGGCAACTTGAGACCCTACAGCTGCCAGACTATGATGCCAATATCTGGTAGGTAATTATGGTAGTTGTAGTCTGGCAGCAACAAGAGGGCCTTTATTGTCCATTCAAGCGCTAAAGAGTATGAATGCTTTTGTGCATATTGGTGCTTACAATCCTATTTCTGCTTGAAATTGTGTTTGTACAACATCTTATAGATACTGATATAAAATTAGAACAGTAAGCTACAAACCACTAGTAAATATAATAGCAAGACATCCTAAAGGAGTTATAATGATAAACCAGGATTGAGCAACATGTGGTCCTCCAGCTGTTATTGAACTACATCTACCTTGTTGGCCAGCTGAGGATGAGAAAATTGTTATTCCAACCGTTGCTGGACAGCTGCAGGTTTCCCATCCCTGTGAGATATAATTTTAGTGACCGTTTCATTTTAAGTTTAGTTTGTTTTCCAGATAATCAAAATCTGCTTATATGTTATAGTGCTAATTTATCTGGTAAAATAACTGATTCTGAAAAATTAACCTTTATATTTTGATGGCACAGTGTGGCACTTTATTCTAATTATCTGCACAGAATAATGATTAGTAATGTTTGAGGTCAAATGTCTCTCTCTCTCTCTCTCTCTCTCTCTCTCTCTCTCTCTCTATCTGTGCTTTCAGGAATGACTCCAGTCACTGGGCTCTGCCTAGATTCATTCATAGCATAGTGTTGTATTTTCCCATTATATAAACTAATGTTCATAAAGTGTCAGTCTGTGCCACCAACAAATAAAGGTTAATATCTCAAAAACTATTTATATTACAAACAAAAAGCTAGTACAACTTATACAGGGAATTCGTCAATCTGCAAATGGTTCAGTAATCAGTGGCCAAATAGATTGCCAAATTCCATCTGCTAGCTTTAAGCTGGTCGGTCCCATTACAGGCAATGTGGGGAAAACACCTGCCAACACATATGCTGCATATTTGTGTGTATCTCTGAAATGACATAATATAATTCTGTTTTCATCATATTTCCCTGCTTCACATATAGAAGGCAGGGAAATACAATTGATTATTAATGAATGTTTGAAATATCCATCAATGATCATATTCTTGAGTCTGTTCTGGTACCCTGTATTGTGAAAACCCTTGACTATTTTGGTGGCTCTTATTTGAATTGCCTCCAATTTATTAATGTACTTCTGAACATGTCATCTCCAGTACTTTAAATGTGGTCTTGACACTGATCTATAGCGTAACATTCGTACTTCTTTCTTCCTGCTGCTAATGCTACTTCCTATACAGCTATGAACTGGGTTTGCTTTTCCCACTTCTTTACTGAGTTGCTTGCCTCAAGTCATCTGGAGCAATAACTCCTAAATCCCTTTCCGCTCATGTTTTTGTCAGCACATTACCATTCATCCTGTATTCCACCTCTGGGTTTCTGAGTCCTAAATGCATCATCTTATTAAACTTAAGATCTCATACTCTTTTCCATCCCTCCAGTTTTCCTAAATCCTGTATCTGGTTCATCCTTCTCAAATAGCCAACCAGATTTTTGTATCATCTGTGAAAAGGCATGCCTTACATTGAACACCAACAGTAATGTCACCAGTGAAGATACTGAAGAGACAGGCCCGAGCACTCATCTCTGTGACACTCCCCTAGTAACCCATCCTTCGTCTGAATAAAAAACATTCATTATAACATGTTGTTTACTGTCCATCAGCCAATTAGTAATCTGACTAACTACCTTTGAGTTCAGTCCCAAGCTATTTATCTTGGCTTCCTATGTGGTACAAAAATCCAATTATGTTACAGCTACTGCTTCAGAATTGTCCATCACATGCAAACAGATTTGTTTGGCAAGTTCCTCCTGTTGTAAAGCTGGTAAAGCTGCCATGGATCTTGCATGTCATTACACTTCTGTTATCCAACAATTCTTCCTTTCAATAGCGTTTTCATGAATATCTCCACTACAGGTGTCAAACAGGCCTGTACTTGCCAGAGACCTCTCTTTAGGTAGTGGTACTACACTGCCAATTTTCCTGTCATCCAAAACCACTCCTGTCATCAGAGACCAGTTAAAAATCTCAGCTAGATATGCTGGATGATGTGCTCAACTAGATGTGCTGGATGATGTGCTCAGCTAGATATGCTGGATGATGTGCTCAGCTAGACGTGCTGGATGATGTGCTCAGCTAGATATACTGGATGAATATAATCTTGTCTAGGAAACAGAATAGAAAGAAGATAGAAGAGAAAGGTATATAACTATTCTCATCTAAGAAGGCCAGTTCAATACTGTGTGATAAGCATGAGTCACAGTAATTTTATTAGTTCAAACAAGCAACCCAGGATAAATAATAATCTTTAATATATATTCAAATACCCCCCCAAAATACAAAAATGTAGTGATACAATTAAATATAATTAAAAACATGAGCAAGACTGTCAAGTAATTTGCATCTGACAATCATTAAAAACACATATATCAATTTCTTGGGGGGGGGGGGTGAAATATCAATTAATGGTTCATAATACTGTATCCTAAATTCCTAATATATTCGTATTAGCCCAATAAATATGTGCAAGTTATCTAAGTATTACATTGCAGCCCTATGGCAATTGTCAGTTATTCCTAGTCATTTAATGGTAAGTGAGCCCCTAGTGTTAATATATTTGTTACACAGTCACAGAAAATACCTAGAATACTGTCATTAGGAAAGATATGAGTGGCTTTCTTGTGCATAATTCATTATTTACAACTACTTTTCATATTTAAAATAATTACCAATGTTGATGTTTTATTTTATCGGCCAATAGTTTATAGTAGCTGTCATCAGCAAATTCCTATAGGATCAACCTGTAAACTGCTTCGCTCGTCAATCAACTATGATAGCCCTTGGATTCATTCCAAAGCTATCCAATAAATTACAGTAATGTGAGTGATTGGATTTACAAAATAATTTCAGGGAGCACGATCTTATAGCTTGCTTTCTATTGATTTATTCTATTGCTATTGGCTACCACACTTTTGTTTGTTTGGCCCTTTATTTTGTAAAAAAAAGGCATTGGTTTTATATTTACATCTTAGTATATCAGTTGCATATGTAGAGAAACCCACAAGGTTACGTTGGTTAAATAATAATATATATGTAACCATCAGTAGCTTAATATTGTTGAGTTGTATTCTCCGAAGGAATACTGGGTAAGAACCAGTTATAAGGGGAATGGTTAAAGTTGCAAGATGTATCATCACAATATACCACTCATTAGTTCACACATCACAGTTATTTATTTGCAGGGGTATGCAATGCATTGTTGTAATGCGTTGCATACCCCTCTGGCATGCAGAGGGTTACGTTATTACCCCCCCCCCCATAACTTTTGTGTAGCATTTGGTAACTCTTCAAATTGATCAGGTTATATTGATAACAAATCAATACCGAGTTAATACAGAGGCTTGTATCTTAATAACATGCCTATTATTTGAACAAATTATTTTTGTTTTTTTATACTTTATATGGGGTTCATTTACAGCCTGGGGGGGGCAGTTTTCTCCCAACCCCAAAGGCTGAAAGAAGCCCTTTTGAGGCTACACAGTGCAGACTACAGTTTTAACTAAATCTACTTCTATTGGAGTACATGATAATTGCCCTTTAAGGTGACAGGCAAATCTGTTACTTTCAAAAAGTCGTCCACGATTTTCTACAATTTCATCTTGAAATCTAATGTATGTTTCATATCTTGCTCTCTTATTTTTTTAGCATGCTTTAAATATTAAAAATTATACTTTTTTTTTGGTTCCTACAGGAACACTTTTAAATGTATGGAGAGCCAAAGGATATTCATTTTAATAATGGAAATGTTGAAACCCTAATTATACAAACTAGATTTGAGATACTGAGAACTACTGTTTGATCAGCATATTGCATTTCAATGGAGACTCATTTGTCTTTTTGAATTTTTAACCCCTTGAATGCTAGAGAGGTGTCTAACGAATGGCGTTGAAAATACGTTGCAGATCTCACGAACATTCAAGGGGCTCTACATGTACATATGTTATAGAATACTGGCAAACAACTTTATGTACACACATGAAAATGTAACAATGAACATGAAAAACAGACATAGTCAGTTGTTGAACCTTCAGCTACTGGGGAATATGACTCCCATCATCTGGCATCATCTTGCTGGGGCTGATGGGGGTTGTAGTCCTGAACAGCTGGAGTTCCAACAATTGATCAGTGCTGATGTAATATTTCTTACTGATATTAGCTGAGGCTCTAAAAATACTTTTTTTTTTTTTTGCTATGAACAAACAAATGAACTGTTTGTTTTAACCCTTGCAGTGCCAGAAATGTGTTGCGTACCCCTCTGGCACTGAAAAGGTTAATCCCTTGATGACAAAAGTGGTGTGCAATGTATTACCTTGCAATGCTTTGCAAAGCCCCAGTTCTCCAAGGGTTAATTATCATGGTATGGCTTTGAGTCATGGGGAACCACATGCTTCATAGAAATGTCCAAATTATAAGAAAGCTATGATAAAATGCAATATATTATTACAGGAGGGAGTGAAGGGAATCAACCAAATGAGCTGTAGCACATGAACGTCGTTATGTATAGGTCAATTAACCCCTTGGGAACCGGAGGGGTGTATAACTCATTGCTTTGCAATGTGATGAGCAAATTGCTTTGCAATGTGATGAGCAACCACCTGTTCTTCTAGGGGGTTAGCCTTTTCAGTGCCAAAGCTTGGGCCATTTCTTAGATTCTGGAGGCCGGACATATTTTCAGTATATTTGTTATTTATTGGTATAGATGTGGTTTCCATAAGTAAATTTCTAGTTATATGTGGAAAACTATACATTTCCAGAAAAAAGCCAGCTTGTTATGGTGCTTTAACTGAAGTAAATTTTGCATCATGCAACAAGTTATTATAACATAAGTATAAAAAAAATGAAAAATGTACCTTTTTTTGCTAATACCATATACTATATAGCAAAAACATTTACATTGGCTGCAATAGTTTGTTATTTTTAAATGCCCTGAGTACAAAAATGCCAAATACGTTTAGTTTTACCTACATGCATGGCCTGCACAGATCCCTAATTAGCAGGAGTTCAACAGGGTATTTGAGAACAAAAAATGCACTTTCAATTGTTTGCATTCAATGGTATACCTCTCTGGCACTCAGAGAGTTAAATGCATATATATTCCCTGACAGACTAATTTAAGAAACATAAAATGGCTGAATTTGCTCTCTGCACAATCTGATGTAGCGAGGAAAGTTATGTAAAATTATTGGTAAAATTATTGCTTTTACATTCCTTTACAATTTTGTCCACCCTATCTTATGAAATTAGAGTCTCTTCTCAACTCTTTTGTTTGGATGCTTAAAAAGCTAAGAATGGCATCGGTCAGCCTGTATTGTCTTTTACAATACGGAGGTCTAGGAATGCCAGACATAATGTCAATAAGAAAGTATCTTTCAGGGGGCCACCACTACTCATTTGGACTGCTATCTTTCCAACTGTGAAGAGTGAATCTCCACTGCTACGTATTTGTCTCACATGAGGAGCCCTATAATATATTGTTGCTTCTGCCTACCCTTTGGTCTCCAGCTGTTCTGTCTCACTCAATTCTCTCACATCTTTTACACCCTTGGGAGCAATTTAACCTTATCGCTCCTTGCACCAGCTTCCCATCACCCCCTCTTTTCCATTTACAGCCACCCGGCCTTTACTCCTGTTCTTAGAGGAGGTCCCTTAGCCTTGCTGAAGTGTTGAGGTATTCACACACTGGACTCCTGATTTTAACATTAGGCATACCATTGTTTGAAAATATTTCTCATAGTTACTCTCTCCCTACTGTCCATGAATGGCAATACAGACATCTCAAACAATTCCTATTAGAAATTTTAACAAAAGGTGATCTCATATACTTTGAAACCGATTTGCTCAGTGGTTTTGTACTTTCTCATACTGCATCCAAACACCACTGGATTCTAAATAGACCCATGCCTGAAGAGAAGCCCCACTTCCTCATTCAGTGGGAAAATGATTTGCAAATGTCATGGCTGTTTTCCAAGTGGCTTACCACTCTCAAACAACTGTTGTCTATCTCCCCTGATGTTCTTATAAAAGAAATACATTTCAGTTTGTTTATGAGATAGTAATACACACCTGCAAAACTACAGAAAATCTACTCACCCCCCCTCTGCTGGAGATGTGGAACCTCTACTGAGTCTTTGTCCCACATCTGGTGGGAGCATCCCCTTATACACTCTTATTGGTCTCTGGTAGTGGCAGACATAAATGATATTTTTGCAAATAGCATCCCTCTTAACTCAGTACTCATTCTGTTTTATGCCCTCTCAGATTCTTTTTCACTGACTTAACATCAAAAGACACTAATTTCCTTCTTAAACAACACAGCCAAAGCTGTGGTCCCAGCCCACTGGACACAGAGTTTCCCATGAAATAGTGGCATGGCACAGGAGGGTACACAAAGTTTCAGAACGTGAAAGGCTACATGCTCAGGCTACAGGAAAACAAGAAACCTTTCTCCACATTTGATCATCATGGTTGCATTTCTGGAACAAACAATTGAATATTAACCCAGCACCCAGTTGACTTGATGGTGTATCCTCAAACTCCTGGCTTTTCACACTTTGCCTATTCATGCCCAACCTGAGTGGTCTGGAGCATACCAGTTGCTGTTTCTTCCAACCTCGCAGTGTGTGTGTGCCAGAGCTGGACTCATCCTCCTTCCATCTTCTGCCTTTAGTATTTCACTTATTTACTTGCATTTCTTGTATTCTGTTTTCCATGAAAGCTGCCAATTCTGTTGTCCAGCAGCTCTTGTTAGTTATGTTTCATGAGATTGAGATCACATTCTTACTTTTTACTTTTTTTTGGGCAATAATGTTTACATAATTCACCTCTGTCTCAATATTAATGTAGTTTTTTCAAGGATGTTATTTATGATCTATGTACAATTTTGTTTTGTTACCACTGAAACTTAAAAAAAATGTTTTTCAAAACGGTTTCAGAAATTTGTACTAAATTCACAATTTTATGTATAGCATCTAAACAAAAGAAAAATGTCAGAAATATGAATACCACATATCTCTGATACCCACTATATGTAGGTGTCCAAATGTATGTCCTTTCCTGGAAACTCAAATTGGTAACAGCACATTGTAGACTTTTAATGAAGATAACCAAAAATGCACTAATAAAACATGAAATGCACAATTACCCCATGACATCAAAAGCCATCAAAATCAGTGCTGTCCAGATTCAGTCCTCATGGACCCCCGACAGGCCAGGGTTTAAAGATTTCCCTGATTAAGCACATTCAGTCAGTCAAAATAAATAAGCCAGTGATTAACTTACCTGTGCTTAATCACACAAATCCTTAAATCCTGGCCTTTGATCCTTGAGACCTGAGCTTGGACTGCTCTGCTCTAAAAGAATAAATTTCCTGAAAGTGATATGTATCTGCATTATATGAATGGTCACTTGCCTTTCTGCCCCTAGCTTGGTTTTTTACAAATCTGGTGCTAAAGGAAGAATATACATTTTTACATTTTCACCCCTTCAAATGTACTGGAATCTTTGAAAATTATGGAGTTTTCTACTATATTCAATAGTTATTGAACTTCCAAGATTAATGGCACCCTATTGATGTGAGTTGAAATAATTTGGGCTCCCAGAAGCACAAAACTACACCAAATACAATCTCTTATCTTTCTTCATCATTACTTATATTGGTTGTAACATGTACAGAAAATAAGAAAAGGTGCACTAAGCATACTAATTGTATAGAAGGATGCAGTACATTTAGGTTTGATCTCTTACATGATTGTTCATGTGATCAGAACAATGGGGGACATCAGGAGGGTTCTGATACCCCCTAACTCCAGTTACCATAGTGCTGGACTGCCAACTATAGAGTATACTGTGGAATACTCATTTGTCACAGCATCCCCACCACCAATGAGAATCCTGCTGAGTTCCCAGTAAGAGGAATGAGGATCTATGTGGATCTGAGCAGGAATTCCAGTGTTCCCTGAGCAGGGGAAGTATGCAGAACTCCTTGCTGTTCAGAATAAGAGACTCTTAGGCTACAGGCCTGCTAAAATACTAGAATGTTGTCACAGTGCCTTATTTCGGCCTGTGCCATTCACCCGGGAGAAGGGTTCTGGACTGATGCTCCAGGTCACTAGCTGCATCCCTCTTTGCCTGTGGCCTGGTCGCATATGTTTCCTTGTTACTGGCATCATGAATCAAGCACTTACCTGGACACCTGTTATAGGCCCAGTCTGGGGGACCTAATTGGTCCTGCCTTCTCCTATTCCATTATAAACCTCTTTGGGCCTGTGTATCATTACCCTTACGTTGGTGTTCAGTGCAGTTCTAGTTCCTGTTGCTCCTGTATCCTGTGTGTGACCCGGCTTGTCTGACTATCCATTCTGGTGCTGACCTGTGGCTCTGTCTGACTATTCTACCTGTGCGCTCCTTTGGCTTTAAAAATCCAATCAGATGCAGACCTGTGGCTCTAGCTGACAACCCAATCCGTGTATGATTGTGGCTTGTCTGATTATCCAACATGGTGCTGACCTGGGGCTCTGTCCAACTATCCTCCCATTGTTGCCTACTACTATTGGACATCCTATCTGGTGCAGACCTGTGACTCTGGCTGACTAACCGCTCTGTGTATGAACCTGGCTTGTCTGACTATCCTAGCTGGTGCTGACTTGTGGATCTATCTGTTCACTCCGCTGTGTCGCTCCGTTCCCCACAGACATCCATCCTGGTGCAGACATGGGGCTCTGGCAGACTCCGACTTTACTGACTTCAGGCCTGAGTCAGTAGTCTCCATTGTTGCTATCCGTATTGGAGACGTGCTCTTCCTTACTGACTGTAGGCGTGAGTCAGTAGTCTCCCTTGTTGCTATATTTCGGGAGACTGTAGGTTCTGTGTGCGTTCCACCTATTACCCCAAGACTACCAGATGGCTTCGGCCTAGTCTCTAGCAGACGTGGTTGACCCATCAGCAGGCTCCTATTTCTGATAGAGTCGCTTGCCTCTCCAGTCACCCTCTGCTTGTAGTATATTCATTTATTGCCTATTGTTTATTATCCAAAATAAAGGTGATTTTAAATATACAGTCTGACTCCTTGTCTTGCTTGAGAACCGTAACAGATGTGTACAATTCCTTGCTAGTCATTGTACACTGAAGTAAGACTCTCCCAGCAAGGAAGCTTGTGGGGTTGCAGTACTGATCTTGCTTGGCTCACTGTGCCACATGCGACTTCTGCAAAGGAGTTGACTCACCAGTAACCCATCAAGAAGCCTGCTTGAGGATCTGCAGTAAGGTGCCTTCCTGCCAATCAAGACATTACTGTTCGGAGGTTCAAGTGTAAAGCAGCTAGATGGCAAAAGGCCTGACATTGGCAGAGAGTAGAGGAAATTACAGTTCCTAGGTAAGTTCCTGTCAAGGAAAGAAAGGGAAATGTATGGAAAGTTACTCTATGTCACACGCCACACACTATAGGGGTAGTGCTACCTCCAGCAATGACCCCACCATTTGCAGTACTGTTTCCCTGGATGACTGAGTTGGGTTATCAGCTGAGTGAAAGGGAACTCCACTTTTCAGAGGATGATATAGATGGCTGCTGATCATGTTGCACTGTTGTGGTATTCCTTGCATTTGACAATATATATTGTGAGTACTATGTGAATCTTTTTGTGTTCTTAGTGGGAATTAATATTTACCATGATATACACAGCTAGGTAGAGGCACTGCCAAAAGCTCACTATTCCCCAATCTCCCGGATCAGCAGAGGTAACCATGGATATGGCCAGTAGTTGGACATTGTCCAGTCCAGAAGAGGCTACATATATAATAGGGCTTTTCTTGCTGAGTAAAACAATGGTACCACCTCTGCTAGGAAATGTCATTCCAAAGTTATTACAGTTTAAACTGTGTTTTTTTTCCTCATCTTAGCAGTGGAAAGCATTTGATCTCACTAGCATTCAAGCATTCATTTGGGATTTTAGCTTTTACTCTCTAGTGAGGTTGGTTTACCCCAGTATTTCCCCACTCCATTTTTATACACCAGGCCCTAAAGGCCTAATTCAGCAAGTGCGGCAGATCTGGGAAAAAAACAAGTATGCTGTGGGGATAAATTAAGATTCCCCAAACTCTCATTAATTTAAATTTTTTTTTATGTTTACCATTTGAATTCTAGAGGGATCTCTGCCTCAGTGCAAACGAATGCTTTGTAAAGGAAACAAAAAGATGGAGGGGCAACCTATAGTGTATTATCCAATGTATGCTTATACTTAACAAAGAGTGACCTCTCTCCATGACCTTCAGAAACACTACATGAGACATATTGGAAGAATCTGTGAGGAGAGGAAGAACGGCAACCAAGCAGGGACAGGTAAAGTACCCTGCAAGCTTTAAAAGTTGATTGCTAGCCAGGGTAGGGCTGGTCTGGGGGGCAGGGGGGCAATTGCCCCCTGGGCTGGTCATATCTCTGGGCTGGTGGGCCACTGCTCCTCACTAAATCTCCCAATTGCTGCTGTAAATGGAGTTACACTAGTGATAACATAGAGCTTACAACTGAAATGGAGCTACACAAACGACACTACAGAGGAACAATCCAAATGGAGCTACACTAGTAGTATAACCCATTCTCTTGTAAACTCTATAGTATAACTAGTGTAGCATTACTTAAAGTGTAAGCTTTGTAGGAGCGCACTAGTGTAGCCTCATTTCAGCTGTAAGCTATGTGGTATCAGTTGCCTTACTTCACAACATTAATGCCAATTTAAAAATTAACAAAAGGGGGTGGGCTGGGATAGTGGGCTTGAGCGATATAGAAATGGGCCACTTGACTGAATTTGCCCCCTGGGCCACAAGTTGCAAGCCCTCCGCTGTTGCTAGCATATGTTTGACAGTCAGCAATTATATATTGTGAGTGCATTTGATTATATACTTTGTAACGTATAAGTATACATTGAATAACACACTATAGGTGCCCCTCCATCTTTTTGTTTCCTTTACAAGTTCTTGCTTCCACGTGTTGGTTGAATATCCTTGGGAGTGGAGCTGCCATTGGATACTGCTAGAAAGGGGGGCAGTTGAGAAAATATATCCCTGTAGTGTCTATAGTTGGACTACACATAAGTGTTCTGTTCAGCCATTTAATCTTGTAAGTGATGGGTGGTGATTTTTTTTAAGCTGAAGATAATACACCAGGAGTGCATCCTGTTTTTTCTTTTTTTCTTTTGCAAATCAATGCTTTGGAGACCCCTCTACCATTCAGAGTCTTAAAACTCCCATTTCAGTCAAATGGAATTTTCATTTGTCCGCTATGATGCCATTGGTTTGCTTCAGAATTACATCGCATTATCTTTCTGAATTAGGCACTAAAATTCTACACTACTCTCCTTCACACTGTCAGTCTAAAAGGGTTAGTCATATTGTTCTTGCAGTGTTCTTGCAGTGCAGAGAACTGTCATGTATAAAACTGATAAAATAAGTAGGAGAGAGATACAATTAGTATGATGGAGTGGCAGTTGGAAGGAAGAACAATATAGAATGTATAGAATGTAAGTAGTTGTGAAATAGATGTGGCAGCCAATACTGTTTAACTCCTTAATGACTAGTGACTCTCAGGACTGTTACGACAGTCCCTGCGTTAAGGACTGGTGATGGCCCTGGCAAGTCATGACTCTTTTTTTTTTTTTATCACAGAGTGCCTAAAAGATGTTCTGTGATCACTGGGAACCTAAAACTGACTGTCCTGAAATCGGAGCAGTCAGTTTCAGCCTGTCCCGCTGAGAGTTTCTACCTGTGATCATTCACATGTATCAGCTCTCCCAATATGCCAAAAAAATCACCTTGGTCCTTCAGTGCACCCCACCCCTGGACCTTGCGGTCCTCAACCCCTTAACGACCAGTGGTATGGGGAAGTACCTTCCCTTAAGAATTGCTTTGGTCATTGTCTGAGCCCTGGCATATGACTGATTATGTGTACTGGTCCACTTAACTGTGGTCTGAGAGAGACTGTTCCGGCCATGGAGCGGCCAATTTCAGACCCTGTTAGTGCTTACAGCACTCCTGCAGACAAAGTGAAATGTTTTGTCATGAGGTGTTTCTTGAATATTCTTTCTGGCACTGCAATTATGATATATAAATATAAATGGCTGTTTATAACAGGATATAAAGCAGGAGTTAATCATAGCAAAAACTGATCCATTTGAGCTACCAACAGTGCATGTTTTCAGGATATTACACGTGAACTCATTTAAGTGACAGCCACAAGTGATCTCTCTGTAATTAAGCAACTGTTTTCAGAAAATATTTGCCTCAGGATCATGGTTGGCTAGTCTTGTTTTAAAGCATTTCTTTTATGGTAAGAAAGTGCATACCTATTTGAAAAATGACCCACATTGAAACATTTGCAATGCTAATTTATTTAAATAATTTGCAATACATTTTGCCAAAGGAGACTAAGGGAACATCTTGGATAACTGAAATTGAGATCATCAGTAAAGACACAAACGGGAACACTTCAATAGTGCATAATAAAATGTAATATAGAAGAACTACAGTACATCTGGACCTTTTGCCTTCAGTAGATGTATCTGAATTAATAATGGGTACAAAAATTAATATCCAAGAAGTAAAACTCATTAATATTAAGGGATTTGTTTTGTTTTGTTTTTGTTTAAAACTATGTATTCAACCCTTTGACTGATAGGGATGTGTTCATCATATTGCTCTACAATGCATTGAACACCTCCCTGTCTCTCAAAGGGCTAATTATATCAACACTGTAGGGGATAAACTGCTATTAAATAACATAGCTCTGTATATGCAGTCATGTATTAATACTGATATAGCCTTGTTTACTGTATAATTCCCCATGTTTAACGTGCTATTAACTATGTAATTTGCTATTTCAGCTGTTTTCTTTCTTTCATTTTCAGTAATATGAATACTTTTTACCTGCAGTCTATGGAAAGAGTCTCTATTTGCAAAAGATAGAGCCTCTGTCTGTGAGTGTCTCACTGTTTATTCATTTTCAGTTCTCTCTTCATCTGGGACGCACACAGTCAGAGTTCCTATCATTGTTCACCATCTTCCCTTCCCTCTGGCTGTGCAGTCACGAGTCACTCAGTGTCTTATGGCAATTTCATCATGGACAGCCCACCATCATCTTAAACTTAATATGGCTAATACATAACTGGTTGCATTCCCTCCTAAATCCCACCCCAACCCCTTTCTTCATCATAGTCAACAATTCTGCCATCCACTCAGGAACCAAAGCATGCTGTCTTGGGGTCATACTCGATTCTATCTTGACATTCTCCCTCCATATCCAAGCTGTCACCAAAACCCATTGCTTTTTTATGAAAAATATTTTCATACCAAATATTGATTTGATATAGATTTTTCTTCTGTTCACTCACTATTATTGATAAAAAGAAACTATTAACATGTCTATGGAGGCAAAGGTGGTAAACCAGAAGAAGAAACAGAGGACCGTGAGGGTGTTGAGGTGGGGTCAGTATGTACATTTTCCTGTACTTGGAGACAATGACTATGCAGGTATCATCAAACTTCCAGGTTATGTTTCTCTTGTCTTCCTCTGGGAATTTTGTCCCCACTATTTTGTGACTTTAGGGAAGGTCAGGGCACACAGTGACAGTGGCTTTCAATTACTTTTTTGGGGCTTAGCTTTTCCATGCTTAACATAAATGTTGTGGTGTCTACATTGCATGCAATTTATGAGGGCAGATATGCCAAGGTGCATCCACTCCTTTCCCCTTTTCACTACCTTATCAAACAGAGTGCACAGTGCAGTCAATGACTGCCCCAAGGAAAAAATACTCCCCCCAGATTTCAGCGAGGGGAAAGGTGGAGAAAAATTGCCTTCTTCTTCTTCTTCTTCTTCTTCTCCAGAAACATCTTCTCTGGCTGGGACAGATGATGTTGCTGCTGCCTCAGCACTAGAGCTAGGACCAGGAGTATTTGTGGCAAGTGGAACTTGTCCTAGTCCCATATTACTGCTTGAACAACCCATCCCAGGGTGGTCATGATAGTCTGTGGCACACTAGCCTGCTCATCATCATCCTGCTGCTAAGACAGATGAATATCGCATGACTCAGCTGCGTGAATTAAAGCATCAGCAAACGCCACAATGTTACTACTTTGGTGGCATTAATTCACATCCCCATTTGCATCTCTTTCCCCCATTCCTTATTGCTTTCTGCCCAAAATGCTCTCATATTCTCCTCCACAACAGCTGCCTCACCATCATATTCTCAACAACCCCACTGGTATTTTGCTGCTCTTTGGTACGGATTGGGGATGTCAAGTGTGACAGAGGGTCCCGTGCTGTCACATTTGCCATCTCCTCAGAAGAAGGCACACTGGCAGCAGTTGCAGCAGGCATAAACAGCTCATACTGCTATACAGTTGTGCCTTCTTCAATTTTCTTTCCCAGAGGGACAATACCGGGGGGGGGGGATGGGAATCATTGAATCAGGGGTATGTGGGCTCACTTCACCACTGTTGCTGCTCCTCCTCCACCTCTGTATCAGCAGCGTTTGCAACATCAGGGTCCGTCCAGCTTTTCCTGCCACTACTCACAGTATAAATTTATTTTGACTTTTATTATGTTTCTCTCTCTCTCCCTGCTTCCATTCTGTTTGTCTCTTAACCCCTTAAGAGGACCCATGATGGTCCTGGACAGTCATGTAATTCCGGGCTCCCCGCACAGCTGCACGCCGGTCCTTAAGGGGTTAAACTACATTGTCCTGCATACTGGAAAATTCTGAATTTTTATAATATGGAGGCAGGAAGTTTCACTACTATTGGAAATATATATGGGAAATGGAACCGTTCTTGCAGAAAATTCTATGGAGTTAGCGAAATGTCAGAAAAATATTGGAGAAGCAGAAAATCATGCTCTTTTCTTGAAAATCTCCATGGGAACAAAACTGGACTTTTCACTCATCCCTAGTATTCAGGACCAAGAAATGGTAGTGGTACAAATAGTCAAGCGAGAGAGAGAGAGAGAGAGAGAGAGAGAGAGAGAGAGAGAGAGAGAGAGAGAGAGAGAAAGAGAAACCAGAACCTCTGAAATGTACTTGCTGGTTCCAAATGCTGATATGGAAGATGCTCTTGCTGGCCACTGGAGGGCAGCAAAACATCAAAAGAGAAGAGGTGAATGGGTGAGGCAGGAATGCAGAACAGCCTCTAGACAGCAGAAGATTCTGCTGAGAGGTATGCAATGACAGCTAAGAAGTTGGAGCAGAGATATAAAGGCGACTTGTATGTAGAAGTAGATCTCATTCACTGAGCACTGGGATCTCAACTGGCGACTACAAGCATGAGAGGATGCAGATCAAGGGATAGGTAAAATTTTTGCCTTAAAAGAGAAACAGATGAGAGTAATATTTTTCCTGAAAAGTGCAGAATTTCTGCTTTTTCCAACCTAGCTCATTCCATTGAAATCAAGTGCAAGACTGAATTTCACGGTCTACATGGCAAGTTTCCCTTTTCCTGCAGCATAGTGTAAAATGGGTGTCAAGTTCCCAAAGAATGCTAATTTGTGTTTGTTAGACAAAGAGAAAGCAGAACACTTTGCAGCTAGCTAGAATAGGCAAATAAAGTGAAATTGGAGTGTAGGGAGTGTAGTTTAGGGAGTCCTGTAGGCAGGATATTTGTTGTCTGTGCTAATGAAGCCTGGGCAATTCTGGGGGAGTGTGAAGGGAGAAAGGAACTTGACCCAAAATACCCCCAAATCTTGGCTGACTGAGACAGGCAGCTGTGCTCCAGGTTACTTCTGATCTGGCTGTTATCTCTGTGCTAGGGGAGTCTGGGGTTTGTGAAGGATGCAAATGAGATTTACCCTAAATACCCCCAAATCTTGTGTAATTGAGAAAACACTGGCAGCTGTGATCTAATTACCTTCTGATCTGGCTGTTATCTCTGTGTTAGGTGTGTCTGTGGGAAGAAGTTACATAGTGTGTTTGTGGACGCTGATAGGGCAGTTAGTAAAAGAAATAAATAGAAAAAAATACAAATATACTATAAAAATATTAAAAATAGTTTGATAGGTGACAGACTCTGACATGAGCAAGAGTAAGAATATTCTGTAAAGAGCAAGCCATCTCACACACACAATGAGTTCTCTTGTGTACATCACTGTTTAACCCCTTAACGACCCTTGACGGTCATGGCACGTCATGGGTTGTTTTGCGTTAATGACCCATGGCATGCCAGGACCGTCATGGAATTCTGGGCTCCCTGCATGGCTGCATGCCGTTCGGGGAGCCTGGAACTGGATGCCAAAAAAAAAGGTCCATGGTCCTTAAGCGCCGGGCTGCGTGTGTGCGTGGCTGGTCCTTAAGGGGTTAATCCCTTGAGTGCCAGAGGGATAAGCAATGCATTGCTTTGTAATGCATTAACTACCTCTCTTGAACCCAAAGGTTTAATAATGTCCAGCAAACATACTACGGGCAGGGTAGGATGGAATGAGCAGTAGCAGTGCTGAGATGTGTTAGTAAAGTGGTAGTCCAAAAACTCTGCAGCCATGGCTGCTGCAGTGTGTGCTCTAAATGATGATAATCTTGATCCTCCTTAGGAGGCAGTTTGGCAAAGTCTCTTAAAAAGTCCCACCACCTCCACCAGTAATATTAATAAATCACCTAAGAACACTGAAGACAACAGCAAGGTGCATTCTAGTGTTGATTCCATGATGAAGCAAAGTGTAGTAGTTCAACAAACTGCTGTTCCTGACAGTCCTCAAAGAAACAGAACTGAAGAGCAGGAGGAGGGTTGCTACCATATATCACTGTTGGGACTAAGACCACTGATTAATGTTTATGAATAATATAGTAATGTTGGAAGTTTAAAGTGGATTCAGAGATGATAATGTAAATCATTTGTCTAGGCATCTGTGCGCCTGCACATCAGTCTCTGTCTCCTTACTGATTGGCAAGTACCCTAAGGGGGAGTTGCATACAGATAGGGATGGACAGAGCAGGCGCACAGATGTCTGGCAAGATGTCTGCGCTGTCATTTGGCGGTGAGTCTCCTAAGAGAGAGAGGGCACACACATATACGTGATAGTTCTGCTTTGTTTTTGTATAGCTTTTGCATTCAGTGTCCATGTTTCACAGCCATACATAAGGACTAGGATGACACATTGGTCAAAAACCTTTGGCTTGGGGCAGAGTGTTAAATGTGTCTTAAACCAGGACATACTTGAAAATGAGAGAAATCTCAATGTATTCTCTCTTATGCTTACCATTCTAATTTTATTTGTTGCTTATTTTCCATTATGGTGTTTCCATCTGTTGACATTTCATGTCCAATATATACATACTTGTCCACTTTTTCTAGTTCATGTATACCTACTGTTATTTTCCTCGGTGTGTTAAGTCTGTTAAACATGACTTGTGCTTTGTTGATATACATCTTTAGACCAAAATGTTTGCTTTCCTGTTCTTCAATGCATTCTTGCAGTTCTTCAGGGCTACTGGCAAAGAGTATGATATTGTATGCAAAAGCATAAGTGATGTAGGTAGTCTCCATTGACACCTTTTTCTATGTTGATCTGGACTTTATCAGACTGGAATTAATGCAGTTACAGTTGCATATTCATATATTAATTGGAGGATACTGATAGCTCCATCAGTTCCTTGGTTGATCAAGGCATTGATTATTGCTTGCTTTCTCACTGAGTCAAAAGCCTTTTCATAATCAATGATTGCTATGCACAATGCAAGTTTGTATTCATTATTCTGCTCTATAATTTGTCGCACAGTCTCAATGTGGTCCATTGTACTGAAACTGCAGTCCTAAAGTCCACTTGTTCTTTAGGCTGTACCACTTTAAGTAATGTGTCCATTCTTCTTGTTAGTACCTTTGTGAAAACCTTGCAGATGACTGACAATAGGTTTATTTGTTTGTAGTTTTTTAGATCCACTTTATCATCTTTTTGTGCAGTAGCATGACATCTGTTCTTTTCCATGTTTCAAGCACTTTGCTTGAATTTTGAAAATAGTTTAGATAGGGCTTTGAATAAGGGTTGACCACCGGCTTTCAACATTTCAGTAGTGACTTTTTCAGGTCCAGCTGCTTTACCATTTTCATTGATTTTATTGCAGCTTCTACTTCTACCAAAATTCTGGCACAGCTTCAGCCTCTGGCACTGCATTCAGTTGTTGTCCTAAAAAAGGTTTGAATACAATTCTGCCACTTGTTTTAATATTTGTTGTTTAGTTTTTGCTGTTGTACTATCTTCAAGCTTTATTGCAAACATTTGGCTCCTATGTGTAGCCATCTGTCATTTTGCTTTCTTTAGCCCTTAGTTTTGTTCCAATGTTCTTTTGATGAGTTCAGTGGTGTAACTATAGGGGTCATGACCCCTCTGCCTGGCGCCCGCAATCTCCCTCCGGCTCTCTAGTAATGCAGAGCGCTGGGAGATGACATCATCTCCCAGCGCTCTGCATTACAGAAGAAGACATCGCGGGAGCACAACGCGCCAGCCCGTCTCTCCTGCCGCTCCACTGGATCACCAGGGATTGGGAGGTAGGAGATGGGGGCATTGTGGAGGGCCCGGACCAGTGTGGTCATGGGGTGGGGGGGGCCCATGGCATTTCTTGCACCAGGGCCCAGAGGGTTGTAGTTACGCCTCTGGATGAGTTCAACATTGTGCATTTCCTCGTTATGATCTTGCAAATTTCTACATATTCTAATTTGCTTCTAATATTACAGTTTTGCTTAATTTCTCTTTGCCTTTTCATCATGACAACTGTTTCTTTTGATATTTGGGTTGTTTTTTCTTTCACTGTAGCTGGAAGGGCATGGGCAGAGTCTACGACCGTCTCAATAACTTTTCATTGTGGGTTGAAATGTCTGTGTCTGAAGGATCTTGCTGCACACTGAAGCGATTAGACAGTGTTAACTCCAAATTCATATGATTTTTCAATAGTTGGCTAGTGTTTACCTTCATATTTCATGACATGATAATTTTCTTTCTTTTCTTTCTTTTGATTTTTGCTCTTACTAGACAGTGGTGCCATTGTTATAATGATTTAAGCCTGAGTAGTTGGTGAATATTGTTTTATTAGTTGCAAGCATGAGGTCTATTTCGCATGTATTACCATTAGAGCTTTTCATTGTCCATTTTTTCTGGGCTGTATTTTTGTAGAATTAATTCATAATTATTATTTTTAAAGAGATAAACAATATAAAATAAAAATTGGGTTGAACTGAATATGGCAGATGTGTATGGTGATGGAGGAGCGATATATATATATATATATATATATATATATATATAATGATGCTGAAGAATTTTATGATGATTTATTACGCCTCTACAAACAGGACAACTACCACTACAAATTTATAATGGTAAATTTCATTCAGAGAATTGGTAAAATCCAAAATGGTGAAAAAAATCAATCAGACCACATGGAACTGGAAAAAGAGATGAAAGAGGCAAATTTTGTTCTTCTGCAAATTGGATCAGATGGTTGCCTCTTTTGTCTCTTTTTCCAGTTCACCATTTTGGATTTTACCAATTCTCTGAATGAAATTTACCATTATAAATTTGTAGTGGTAATTGTCCTGTTTGTAGAGGTGTAATAAATCATTATTAAATTCATCAACGTCATCATATATATATCGCTCCTCCATCACCATACACATCTGCCATATTCAGTACAACTCAATTTTTATTTTATATTGTTTATCTCTTTAAAAATAATAATTAGCAGTAGCAAGGCAGCAGGACACCAGAAAGAAAAGCCTGAATAATAATTTTTTACAGGCTTACCGAAAGTGAAATTTTAAAAACTACAGCAGGCTGGGCTTGAAAATAATTTGTTGTGGGCTAGGTCTGAAAGAATGTTTACAGGCCTCAGTCTTGCAATAAACAAGTTTGTGAATTTTATTTTCTTATGACATCTTCAGCATTTTCATCAGGTCAATTCAGGAAAATCCACGTCTGAACAACTAGCAGTTTGTATTGACTGTAGTTTATGTAACTATGGTTATGTTGCATAACAGATCACCAAGGACTCACCCATCTAATTTTTCTTTTTGTTTTCTTTGTTTTTTTTTAATATATATTTTTTTTCCTTTTCTTTTGTTTTTCTTACAGTTTATCGTTCTCGATTAAAATTAAACTGGGACATTATGTTTGTGTTTGGAATGATTGATTGTACTTGCTATCAAAATAGCAATGGATACCTTTGTAGAAAGTATTATGATGACATTAGGTTTCAAAGGAGATAAGATGTTGACCCAAACGGAAATATCTAATTGCCATTTGAAGGCAGGGAAGGAATTTTTTTGACTCACTTGGGACTAGGGATGAGTGAAAAGTCAGAGACATTTCTTTCAGGAATTTTCATGAAAAAACTAAAATTTCCTGTTTTATTTTCTCAAATATTCCCTCCCATAAAAAATACAAAACATTTTTGCCTTTTGACTCTATGTATGACTTCAAGATTTCCCTCCACAATATTACTTTTTCTGAAGGCTGACATGGAGAAATAAATAGCTGAAAGTAAAAGTTATGAGTCCTACAGCAATATCTGCCTTGACAAAATTGTTAGCAGGCCAAGTGCCTTTGTCCTTTGCCCACAACACTAATTTCCTACTTAAAGGGACAGTAATGTCCCAAAAATTTTTTTTACAGTTATGTAGAGCTTAAAATATTAATCAAATCGATCCAAACCCTATCTCTCAAACTGCTATGCTTTGAGAGATATAGGGATTCAAAGTTCCTCCCTCCCAGCAGGCGGCTCTGCAGCAGAGCCGAAATAGCAGTACTTATAAATAATTAATTCATTGGAAAGATCTACAAAGTGTGCTTGCAAACCAGACACACATTTTAGACCTTTCCAAATGAATGAATTATTTTTAAGTAACGCGATTCGGGCTCTCTTGCAGAGCCTCCTCGAGTCATACAACTCGATTCTCCTCCTGTCAGCTTTACAGCTAACAACCTGAGAAGGGGAGAGAGGGGGGAACTTTGAATCCCTGTATCTCTCAAACCATAGCGGTTTGAGAGATAGGGTTTGGAGCGGTTTGATTAATATTTTAAGCTCTACATAACTGTAAAAAATGTTTTTGGGACATTACTGTCCCTTTAAGTAACATTGGCACAACCATCCTAGAAAAATAACTTTGACTTCGGATATCCCATCAGGGAGCAACACATGGCATCAGTTCTTTAAAGCCTCTGTTTTCAACAAAAGAAAAGGGGAGCACGGCGATCACCAACATTATGACAAGTTTACTATTACATAGGTGTACTTTTGCATTTTTTTTATTTCTTTCTTAGTACATAGTGAAAGAACTGTATAACTTTATTGCTTTAACAACATCAACATCAGCGGTGGTGACGATATGACTCTTGACATCTCCAAAACCAAACTCGGTCACCTCCTCTGCAGCAGGAGCAGAAAATCTTGGCACACTCTGACACATAACTGCACTTACATTATGTGCCCCAGAGCCCCGAGAATGTTCTTCTGCTGCTAGTTGTGCACCTCTGCCCTGTTGTTGTTGTGTCTCCAATTCAGACCTCTGAGAAAAGTGTCATTTTTATCCTGTTTCTCTTTTGAGGCGAACATTTTTGTCCACCCATACTTGAAAATTGTTTATTATTTATTATTTATTTTCCTTCCTCTGGCCCAAGAAGGGGTGATATGGCATGGGCTAAACTTGATGGACTCGTGTTTTTACAGCCTCATCAACTATTTTGCTATGTATCACGGTGCCCATGCTGCCTTTTTGTGTCAGTTACCTGTAGGGGGCTCCCCATTGGCTGTCTGCCTTCAGCCCGCCCTGCATTGCCTATTTAGACTGCGTCTGGGAACCCTTTGGTTGCCCTTTCGTGTTGTCTCTATGCTGCTCGCATTTTCATCATGTTCCTGAGCTTCCTGGGCCCTTGCTGTGTTCCTGCTAACCTGAGATCGTCTAGTTCCTGAGTTTCCAGTTCAGCGGTTGCTGTTTCCGTTCCTGATCCGGTTGGAGTTGCCCTGTGTCGCTGCTTCCTGCTGCCAGTCCCCGCTGCCATTCCTGATCCGGTTACCGTCGGAGAATGCTGGTTCCTGTTTCACCTGCTGTGCTCATTTTCCAGTTCCTTGGGTCTACTATTGCTCCCTGGTCGCCTAGGCCACATTTCCACTCTTGCTGGTTTATCCAGTACACGGGTACTGGTTCGCTCCACAGTCTTACGGCTATGCTGCCTCGATACTGATTAGGTTCCAGTACGCGGGTACTGGTTCGCTCCCCAGCGTCACGGCTACTGTTGCCTCAATACTGTATTGGGTTCCCAGTACGTGGGTACTGGTTCACTCCTAAAGCCTCACAGCTACTGTTGCCTTGATTCGATTGATTCCCAGTACACAGGTACTGGTTCACTCCACGGCCACCCGGCTGTTGTCATGTCTATGTGATTCGATTCCCAGTACGCGGGTACTGGTTCGCTCCACAGCCATCCGGCTGATACTGCACGGTAGTACTGTGCTCCAGTACGTGGGTACTGGTTAGCTCCTCAGTCACCCGGCTGCTGTTGCTACATTGTGTTGTACTCCCAGTACGCGGGTACTGGTTTGCTCCTTAGCCATCTGGCTCTTGTTACTCTTGCATTTTACGTTTCCAGTACACTGTTACTGATTTGCTTACAGAGGTTACGGGTTGCGGTGCACCGGAAGAGAGATGGTTTCTCCAGTACGCGTGTACTGGTTCGCTCCATGCTGGTTAGAGCTGTCAAGTCCTAGGCAGCTACGTTGACTCCCCAGTACGCGGGTACTGGTGGTTCCCTGCTATTCCTTGGCTTGCCACTTGAGCCTATTTGCCTCTGCATGTCATCCAAGTGACTGTTGTTGTCATCTAGATGGTCACTGAGGCCTCTGTGGTTACCACCTTCTCCGTATAAGGCTGCCTTGCCCGGTATATTGGTAAGGCCGGTAGAACCTTTCATTAGTCTCCATCTTGGGTTGCCTTACCCGGTATTGGCAGGGCCGGTAGAGCCTGTATACTTGTGGTATTCCATTAGGCTGCCTTGCCCGGTATATTGGCAGGGTCGGTAGAGTCAACTATCTTGTGTGTGCCAGTCCAGGCTGTCTTGCCCGGTATATTGGCAAGGCCGGTAGAGCCTACTAAGTTCTCAGAGCATTAGTCCTGGCTGCCTTGCCCGGTATATTGGCAAGGCCGGTAGAGCCTATTCGCTATTATTACTGCTTTTCCTGTCATTTCAATATATATGTATGTACGTGTATGATACCCTATGGGGTTGTCTTAAACTTTTCAATAAAGTTGTGTTTTTACCTAACTTTGCATCTGAGAGTCTTAACAAACCGTGACACTATGTTAATGTATTTTATGTTTTTTTATTATTATGATCCAGTAGTGTTTTTTTAGAGCAGATATTCACTTACCTATGTAGTCTATATATGTATTATTTGCAGATTATGGATACATGTGCTATATGTAAACAATGTTTTGATTTGTTGCTTCAAAAAAATTAATTGCTTATATTTTGTCCTGCCATATATAGTTGGTGGGTGCTTCAAATATATATATATATATATATATATATATATATATATATATATATATATATTATTTTTATATGTGCCTCATGTACCTGTTTTATTACACTTCTTTCTTTATAGGAATAGGAGGGCACAAGTAGTAGTGTTTTGTTTTTTATGCATATAATACTTGTGACTGTGGTTTATATACTTTATTGTTTTTTTCTTGACTCACAGTAGACAAAAAAATGGCCCTACTAAAATACGGATAGAAATATATTTTGTTTATATAATAGCCTACACAATGGTGAGCCAAAAAAACATTATTTGGAGGTCTGAAATGTAAAGAAAAATAAATATATAAAGTAAACAAACAATTTGACTCTGCTCGACATCAATCACATTTGCACAAATAAAATAAATAATAATACAAATAATTCACCCTACTTGCTCAGAGTGCTCATATTCTGCAGAATGCATGGTTCTCTTATGCCCTGCATCCTGTTTATCTCTATATTGTGTGTTGTCATTGCACCACATAAGGTACAATGTGTGGACAAATATTGCCATATTCTTACCTGCAGAGAATTGCTGTTTGCAGGGGGTAATGGCACTGGTGGAGGGATTTGTGATTAAGTGGCACACTTTGGACGGGTGAGAAAGTTGGGTGGGGAGCCGCTAGTGGTGGCTATAAAAACCGTCGTACAAGAGACAACAAGAGGACATTTTAGTAACATTGCATGTAAACAACACAAAACTGGTGTAGCACAACATTTTTGCTTAGAGCATAATTCAGATGTGTTTTCTTTGTCGAACTGGACCCGGACTGGGCATTCTTTCAGGTGGGGTGTCCAATGACGACGGGCATGAAATATTGCCCGAAGCTCCAACACGTTGATGGGAAGGAGAGATTCCTCTGGAGACCACCGACCTTGAGCACTCAGGCGACCCAGGACCGCTTCCCTGCTGGAGAGGCTGGCATCCATTGTCACCGTGGTCCAGAAGGATACCAGGAAGGACTTGCCCTTCAGTAGATTAGAGGGATCGAGCCACCATTTCAAACTCAGTTCCACATGAAGAGGGAGGGATACTGACATCTTCAGAAGGTCTGGCTGACCCCTGCACACCTGGATCACAAACCTCTGGAGTTCCCTGGTGTGAGCCATGGCAAATGGGACAACTTCTATGGTGGAGATAAAATTCCCCACTAGAGAGGACAGCTTCATGACTTGAACTGGATCGTAAGCCAGAACAGCATAAACCCTGTGGGCGATCTGGTGAGCCATCTCGTCCGTGAAAAACGCCATGGTCTGCTGAGTGTCGAAGAGAGGGCCCAGGAAGACCAGACGCTGGGATGGGACAAGATCTGACTTGTCTGTGTTGATGATTGACCCGTGATGGGTGAGAGCATGAATGCAGTCCTGAACCTGCTGATGAAGAAGTTCCGCAGAAGGGGGTTTCAGAAGCAGGTTGTCCATGTATGGAGTAACTCTGATACCGTCCCAATGGAGGACGGATACTAAGGCTTCCAGAACAAGGTTGAAGGCTTGAGGAGCTGTAGTCAGACCAAATGGAAGAGCTGAAAACTGAAAGTGTCCTTGGTCGCAGGCAAATCTGAGATACTGCCGACTCTCTGGTTGAATGGTGATGTGAAGATCCAGAGCGGCAAGGAATTCCCCCGGGGACATAGCAGCAATCACCGTCCTTAGGGACTCCTGGTCATAATGAGTCCTGATCACAAAGGAATTGAGATCCCTCAAATCCAAAATGGGATGACAGCTGCCGTCCTTCTTGGAGACCACAAGGAGGTTTGAGTAAAAACCCATACCTCTGTCCCGAATTGGAACAGGTTCCAGAACATCCTTGTCCAGAAGGGCCTGGATAGCGCCATTGAACAGACAACATTTCTCTATGCCCTGGGGTGTATAAGAGGGGGAAAAAAATGAAAAAAATAAAAAAAGTTCCGGTTTGAGGTCCAGCAGAAGACTATCAGTGGCTGATCCTGTTCCAGTCCGAGTTCCAGCAGAGACTACCAGTGGCTTTGGCCTAGTCTCTAGCAGTGAGGTCTGACCTAGGCGGCCTACTATTCCTGATAATAGTGCTAGCTTATCTGTTGACCTACTGCCAGTTCCCGTTGTCTGTTGTCTTACCTTATTCTGTGCCTTGAATAAAGGTGGTTTTACTTATACATACTGACTCCTGAGTTATCTGGGTAACTGTGACACGGATACACAGAGTTGAAATTAACCATCAGTGTGCACGCTAATCTACATCTACCCCAAGTGAAGATGGAAACAGTGAGTATCCTGGGACTGAACTCATAAGTAATTTTATCCAGTGCTGTAGAATAATATGGTGGTCTTTTAAATCTGACCCATTCTTTATTATAAAGTCTTGGAATTGGTATTGTCCATATTCTCAAGTGAAGCAATAAATCGGTATCAGAGAAAGCAGGATAAATAATTAGATCTCCTAAAGAGCTGACCGTGCAACCACAAAAGGCACACCAGAAACATGCTATCCTGTTGACCCTTAAAAATCTTGGTGGGAACACAATGGACAGATTGTAATATACATTATCAGGACAATTTTGTGATAACGTAACAGCGGAGGAGAACAAATAGTGAAAAGTTAATCTTCCAGTCTTTGCTAACATCAACAGCTTTTTTGCCAACACTATAAGTTTTTCTATATCTCCTTCTCAGTTTTACTAAATTACTTATTTTTAACATTTTATATTTTATTACATTTGTTTCCCATTTTTGATGCATATAGATAGACTGCGATCGTTGTCAGATAATATAATCAGGTGCTGTGTGGGGCCCCGCACGACTCCTTGATTTTTTGTTTGAGGTTGCGATCCTTCTCCCTTTAAGATCAGCACCTTGGTTTCTTATACTGCGCTCAGACAGAGAGCCACTGTTCCAACTTGTTAGAGTACATTTTTTGTTGTTGCGGGAGCTGTGGATTAACATTTGAGTGCAAAGAAACCTAACAGAACAGTTCCCTAGAACTATACGATTTTAGCCCCTTAACTGTTGCTCAATAAACTTTTCTTATTTTTTACACGGTTCCAGTCTGGATATTTACATTTATTATTGATAATAACTTGATACAGTGCTGGGATATTTTATTCTATACTTTTAAGCTTTTTAGCTGCTTACAAAGTGTTTCAGTGTCACCATTTTAGTTGAGTAGCGCACCTTTATCTTATATTTAGATTAAAAGTGATATAAGTCTTATCTCTCAAACCTTTATAGTTTGAGAGATATTCACAAATAAAGTTTCCCCCTGACTGGCTGTATCGGTCAAGTCTGCCATCTAGCTGACAGATTTGGAATCTGGTCCGCAGACCAGCTGGCAGCTCTTCAGCAGAGACAAGATTGCAAGATATAAAAATAACTACTTCATTGGAACCATCTACAAAGTGTGCTTGCAAATCTGGCATAGAAAGCATAGGAAGCAAACTGTAAAGGTTTAATGAGAAATTCAATGGCTCTACTGGAAAACCATATTCATGGAACACACAAGATCACCTTTGACTACTAGTATGAGAATGGAACAAGACTGGGGTGTCAGACAGTGTATTTAGGGTTCCATGACTACTGGAGGGGCAGTGTTGTATGGTCTGTGACTACAAGTGGAGAGTGGGGCAAGTATGGGGTGTGATACAGTATATGTGTGTTCTGTGCCAGTATAGCTTATATGAGATGTTAAACAGTGTACATATGGGTTTTTACTACCAGTGAACAGTGGAATAAGACTGAGGAGTCAGAAATTAAAGCTGATTTACAAAGAAGAAATATATAATTTTCAGAGCAAACCGCATGCACTACAAGGGGAAAATAAAAATTCTCCAGATTCTTATTGGTTAAAATGGGCATTTTAACCCCTTGAGTACTTCACAATGCATTAGAGATGTCTCTGATAGTCAAAGGTTTAAATCCCCATTTAAATAATTTAATCCAAAGAAGATAGAAAAAGCTAAATATTCAATTCTTAGAATTACAACAAAGTCAAAAGACCTCACTTGTGTAATGAACAAGTAAGTGCTCCTGTAATGAGCTAATGAGCATCAGGTGGGTAACCCACCTCTGACCGGATATCTCCAGAGACTGCTCACTTGATGAGACCGGAAAAAGCAGCAAAAAAAAATGAGCAGGAGCATAGCCAGGGACTGAATAAATGCATAGTTTAATATAAAACAACGTTTTATATTAAATTATACATTTATTCAGTTCCTGGCTATGCTCCTGCTCATTTTTGATGCTTATTCCAGTCTATCGAGTTAGCCACCTCTGAAGTCACTTGGACCGGGGGGTGGGTGAGGTTTGGTGTTAACCCCTGTTGCTTTTTAACTATTTTTTGTACAGTAGTACTTACTGATAAGTGAGTTTTATTTTACTTCATTTTTATAATTATTTAAAGGGATAGTAATACTTAAAATGTAAAAAAAATATATGTTGTAGGGTTTATCCCCCTGAGTAAAACAAGGGTACTCCCACTGCTGAGAGATATTTTATTAAAAAATTATAACAGCTCAAACTTGGTTTTTTTGGGTGCAATATCACAGTGGCCTGAAAATTTACAGTGGAGCTGTTGCTATACCATCCTATGGACTGCTCTGATCTATAGACCATAAATCTCCATAGGATGGTGTAGCAACAGTGCCACTGTAAATTTTCAGGCCACTATGATATTGCACCTAAAAAATTCAAGTTTGAGCTGTTATAATTTTTTAATAAAATATCTCTCAGCAGAGGGAGTACCTTTGTTTTATTCTGGGACATAAACCCTACAACATACATTTTTTTACATCTTAAGTATTACTATCCCTTTAATGTTTAGCGCCCCCCCATCTTTGAAATATTTCTTGATGGCTCTGTTTCTTTTAACTGAAACACCAGAGCACCTGAGTGGATCAGTATTCTGCATTTGCTGTCTTGCTACCTACCTTTACATTTAGTGAAATTGGAAAATCAGGATGTTATTACCCTTTGGGGCATCTGTTATTCATGTGCATTTATATCAATGGTCATTGTCATTGTCCCCTATGGTACAACTTTGCCTTATAATAATTCTTGTTCCATTTAGATTCCATAAGAGATTACCTGAAGCTGTTTCTCCCCATTAGTAAAAACCTTCTGCACAAGTCAGCAGTGCTTTCCACTAAGCCAAAATATCTCATGAAGAGACTCACCCACAGTGGATCATGTTCTGTAATGTGCAAGTTCTGTGGTGACATGAGGGTCACACACATTATACCAGCAATGTTTGACCTACATGACATTAGAGTGCAGTCTAAGAGGAATTAACCTATTTTGATCATATCTTGGGAAGGGAATGTTCTGAGGTGCCATGAGGGCCACCAACATGACACTGCAAGGCTTACAAGCTATGATTCAGAGTGCAATATATGACCATTTCTAAATCACAGGGAACAATCTAACTGTTATTACCACTTTGTATCACATCCTGTAAACTCTTGGTGCCATGACAAACACCCACATCGTTCAAAGAGCTTAAAATAGGTACTGAGAGACAGTGTAATAACACTAACAGAATAAACTAAGTGGACAGACTTACCTTTTTTCCAGATTTTGCTTTATTACTTTCTGCTACTCTGATAGCGGCAGCCCTAATATGCTGCCCCCACTTGTGACATGTTTTACTCAAAGGAGCTCACATGTGGGTCTTTGGAAGGATGATATTCTTCCTTTTCTGATGTTATCAAATGTATGTCTGAATATATATTTTTAAGCAAGGAGGTCTGAGATATTCAATCTTATATACACCCGCCTCAAAATTATACATTTACTTTGTTTTAACTTTTTATCTTCATTCTGTGTTTTCAGTTCAGATATCTTGGCTCTTCCTGCACAAGCCCACACACATTGTATAATTGGGAAGGGAAGACTCTTCCTTGTACAAAAACACCAATTTGAGCAGATTCATCCAGGATGAACTCCCCCTGAGATTCTTGGGAAGGGCACCCCCTGCTCCACGATGAGTGCAGTTTCAGTCCCAACACTGCCCTAGAAATGGCCCTTGCTGTATGCACATAATTTGGGTATTTTTAAATGTTCAAAACCATTTGTGGTTGTGCGGTAGCCAGGCAGAGAAATGCACTGCAAAATAAGAGTAATAAGCCTTCCCCATGATCAGCAATGGCACACACTAATGTGTGCATAAAGTCACCTGTGCAGATTCTAACATGGGTATGTGAGTCTGCTGTTTACATGGGTAGTGCAGCACTAGATACAGCATACATAATACTTCCTTATTTACACCAAACTCACTAAAGATTGGTTCTATAAGATCTTTCTTTTGAATCATAATATGTTGGAATGAGACCTGAAGACTCATATAGGGGTCTGGAAAGAGGGTGGAAGTTTAAAGAAAAAAAAAATATAGGCAATCTGACATTGCAAAGTATAGACTTGCAGAATGTGTGGAGTGAAAATGGAAGGAGTTTGTCCTTTTAGCATGCATTATTATACAAAATTGTAAGGTATGTACTGATGTCTTCTGAAAGGAAAAGCATAACAGTTCTGGGGGAAACCAAGTGCAGCATGGTGTACATATACAATGTCCCACTCATTTAACTCAAATTTTTAGTCACTTCAATGCTAGAAAAGTTTGAAAAGCATTGCAGAGCATATTAATTTTTCTTCATCCCACTGATGATTTGAGTCAGGGATCGAAGGATACCTCCCTTAGGTTAATATAATAGTTTAATAGGGCCAGGAGGGTGGAGAGATTATTTATCAGAGAGAGCAAGTACGTGTAACACCTTTTAGCAACTCTCTGAGGTACTGTTTACTCAAAAAGCTAAGCAAAACACTGGAGGTAATCCATTAGGAATAGAGGAAATTAGTTATGACTAAAACAAGGGAATTACTTTTTTTACAGTAAAGGCAGCAAAATGGTAGAATTCTTTGCCTCAGGATGCTGTGTTTGTAATTACTATAGCTGCTTTCAAAAAAGTAATGGATTCCTTTCTAGCTCAGAACAATATTGATAATTATAACAGTTTCCAAGTAGATAGGATGTTGATTCAGGGAAACATCTGACTGCCTTTTGAAGTCAGCAAGGCATTTTGTTAGGGGTGATATGGCATGGGCTGAATTTGATGGACACATGACTTTTTTTCATCAACTATGACATTGAAGTTTACAGGAAAAGCTGGCCCAGGAAGTAATGGAAGTGGAGACTACACAAAGGAGGAGCGTAGCATGATGGGTTACAGCAAAGAGGGGCAGAGTATTGGTTTATTTTTAAAATCTCACATTTGAAATAGTGTGTGGCCACACGCTGTATTCAACATGTCTCCATGTTGAAAAGGGTGATATGAGAATCTCACCCTGCATAACAGCACGAGATTCCCATGTCACCTACTTAAAGTGATAGTAATACTTCAATTTAATTTTATTTTATATTGTAGCCATTAAAAAAAACATTACAAAAGAAATGTCTTATCTCTCAAACCTTTATGGTTTGATAAATATTCGCAAGTAAAGTTTCCCCCTGACTGACGTCAGAGCTCTTGCTGACAGATTCGGAATCCGGTCCGCAGACTGGCCAGCGGCTCTTCAACAGAGCTGAGATCTCAAGACATAAAAATAACAGCTTCACTGGAACGTCTACATAGTGTGCCTGGTTTGCAAGCACACTTTGTTGATCGTTCCAGTGAAGTAGTTATTTTTATATCTTGCGATCTCGGCTCTGCTGAAGAGCTGCTGGCTGGTCTGCGGATAGGATTCTGAATCTGTCAGCTAGAGCACTGATAGATTCGGAATCCGGTCCGGAGACCAGCCGGCGGACCAGATCCCTGAGGATAAAGTCACAAATCCCAAAGCCTTCACGTCAGGTATAACTGTGATGATCCCTCCAACTCTTCACCATTCCTCAGCATAGCACAATCTTCAACAAGATGTGTCTCTCTCTCTCCGGTAACCAAAGCGTTTTGAGTACCTTCCTCTGGACATACCTTTCTTTCGCTTATCTGTCCCTATAAATACACTGGAGATCCTAGGATGTCGATTTCGTATGATGTCACGTTTCCAGCCTCTTTCTTTCTTTATGGCATATCATTTACGTGTAATTGACATCCAAGACTCCGTCTGGGTCCATGAACACCATCAATTATAAAAATGTTTTATTAGAAGCAATAAAAAACAGACAAAATATCACTACGGATACAATTAACTCAGTGTATGAAAAAACAGACCTATTTAAAATGAATTAAAATATGAAAATAATAAAATATTTTAAAAAGTGTAAATAATTATGGTAAATGGTAAATATGATAGATGACATTATTCGGGAGAGTCAGTAACTATAGAAAACTCCACAAGTCTATACACTAGGTAAAAGGGGTAGGAGGGGAATACTTTATCATTCAATTACTCTTGAACTACAACTCTGACAGTATTGAAATAACACTCTCCATGGCCCAAATACCATGAAGATTAATTGGAGCTGCTGTTTTTGTGAAATATTACTATTCCTTTAAAAGAGTAATTAAAACTGGGCAGAACTGCATGGTGCATCTGTTATTCAATACAACCCTGCATAAACAGTCCTCTAACATTTTCAGTGTTGTGTTGCACACCTTTTGCTCACTTTGCATGGAACATGAGCTCACATAACATATTTCAAAACTAAGGATACCTATGATACAGCAAAATTGTTCCAAAACTTTAACTTAATTTAGAGGTTAAAGGGTTAGTAATACTTAAAATGTAAAAAGAAATATGTTGTAGGGTTTATCCCCCTGAGTAAAACAAGAGTACTCCCACTGCTGAAAGGTGTTTCATTCAAAAGTTATGAATTTTCAAAGTTGAATGTTTTAGGTGCAATATCACAGTGGCCTGAAATTGTACAGTGGCACTGTTGCTACACCATCCTATGGAGATTTATGGTCCCGGGACCAGAGCTGTCCATAGGATCGTGTAGCAACAGCGCCACCGTACAATTTCAGGCCACTGTGATATTGCACCTAAAAAATTCAACTTTGAAAATTAATAACTTTTGAATGAAACACCTTTCAGCAGTGGGAGTACTCTTGTTTTACTCAGGGGGACAAACCCTACAACATATATTTTTTTACATTTTAAGTATTACTATCCCTTTAATCTCTAGGAAATAATGAATGCAAAGTAAAATCGTTTCCCCCATCCTACTATAAAGTACTACATGTAAAATCATATATCTTAAATACTATAAATGTAGGAATAATGTAGTATATGTATCTGCAAATTTTATTTTTGTATTAGCATTCTTGTAATAGGTATTCCCTGTTAGAAACTTTATCTAAACTCTATTTTTCAGGAACAGCAGCATTTCAGTTAAAATTCTTGTTGAGATTCTGTTTCACTTGAAAATGACTCCTTCAAATCTCAGCAGGTTCATCTCATGTTTATATCTTCAGTAGTCTCTTGCACTTATAGAGCAATATAGCAATTTCTGTTTTTACCATCCACCCTTTCATTTTGACATGGAAAATGATCCTTAGTGATTCATTCTCTGCTTTTCCTTGAATATGGCCTGTTTCTCAGGACTTGTCATCGCCCATTTATGCACTAAGTGCTCTAAAAAGTGCACAAAATGGAACTGAATCATGTTTCTAAAACATCATACTAAAATGTAGAACTTTATGGTTTACTAAGGAAAGACACAGGGATATTATGTATGTATGGATGATATATAACCCTTTGAGAGCCAATGTTTATCGTATTCATTGCTGAACAATGTTTTGTCCACCCCTCTGGTGCTGAAAGGGATAATACATTAATTATGTATCTCATGTAAAACAATTTCCTTTAAAAGTTCTTCTCAATGTTCAGTAAACATATCTAATTTTATTACAAGACCAGAGGCTCCTATTATTTAAATTTTCTTACGGTTCCATAGCAACAAAGCAAAAATAAATATGTTAAAACTAAAAATCTTTGTATAACCAAACTTGATAACACCCCTTAGAGCCTCATCCACCAATCAGGGAGCAGTAACCCCTTTAAATTGTAAGTATCTTAGTAACTCTTCCTCAGTGATTTTAACTGGTTAATTATGGAACTGGAACTTCTTCAGATATGCACCCAGGTAAGTGATGTTTACAATTATTGCATTAACTTCTTTATCTGATTATATTATTGCATCTATACATTATTTATTTATCTTGTACTAGTGTAAAAGCCCGTGTTCATGGGCCAAAGTGCCTAAAACCACAGAACTACACCTCCCTGCATTCTGTGTGTTCATCCAGTGTCTACTAAGTATGACTGCATCGGACAAACATCTGCGTTCGGGTAGTCTCTACTGCACATGACTGCAACAGCCTGCATTTGGGCAGTCTCTACTGCGCACGACTGCATCAGACAAACATACATCTGGCCTTTTATTTTGTATTAGGATACCTTTCTCATTCTAAACGGATACTTTTACATGTTGTGTTTTTGAAGATGTGCTCATGCTTGCTCTTTATTTTGGTGGTTAAACCCATTCTCCTTTTTTTCATAATTTAAAGGGATATTAATAGTTTGTTTTAAGGAATTCTAATATTGTAGATATTAAAAATAGAAGTACAATAACCTCCTGTCTCTCAAACCTTTATAGTTTGAGAGATCAAAGCATCTAAAGTTCCCCTCCTCCTGCCCCTTTCATAGATGACAGCGCTCTATGGGACAGAAGCAGATCTTGGACTTTAAAGGTATAGTAATAGTTTGTTTTAAGAAATTCTAATATTGTAGATATTAAAAATAGAAGTACAATAATCCACCTCCCATCTCTCAATCCTTTATAGTTTGAGAGATCGAAGCATCTAAAGTTCCCACCTCCCGCCCCTTTCATAGACATCAGCGATGGGACAAAAGCAGATCCTGGTCAACTGACTGGCCGGAGATAGAGCTACGTAGAATGAAATACTTCATTTGAAGGGTCTACAAAGTGTGCTTGCAAGCCAGGCACACTTTGTAGACCCTTCCAATGAAGTATTTCATTCTACATAGAGCTATCTTGTCTCTGCTAAAGAGCCGCCGGCCGGTCAAATGACCAGGATCTGCTTCTGTCCCATAAAGCGCTGATGTCTATGAAAGGGGGGGGACTTTAGATGCTTCAATCTCTCAAACTATAAAGGTTTGAGAGACAGGAGGTAGGTTACAGGGTAGATCCTTTGTTCCATAGTGACATTTTCTATCTCTAGAAGGACTAGAAAGTCCTCTTCAAGAGAGATATTTTACCTGGTTTTCCTTCAAAATCCAGTTCTTTGCTCGGCTTGTTATCTGCAAGTATAGAGTCAGCATGACCATCAACTTATGATTTTGTTTCTTAACCTACATTGGATACAATGTTGTTGTAATGGATGCCTTGACAGAGTGAAGAGGCACGAAACAACTGTCGGCTTGCTGCTTATTGGGAATACCACCTATCCCTGTAAATGTTGTGCTGTGTATGCATGAAACCTAATAAAAGGTGAATTTTAACCCAGTGAGTGACAACACTTTTCTTTTTACCTGTTGTCAGTGTATAATATGCATTGCCTTTGTCAGTGTTCACTGCCTCTCTTTTCCTTACAGTGATAGTGAGGAAGAGAGAATCAGACAATACACATCTCCACATTATTCATTAGACTGAAGGTCATTGGAGAAGAACTAGATGTAGACCAGTTTTGGTCACATGATGACCTACTGCCACATCTTTTGGGTCACAGATTAAAATATTTAGAGCAAGACCAAAGTAATTTATTTAACCAGCCTAATTTATATACACATATAATGAAGTTTAAGCAATATATAATATAATATATAATATAATGTGCGTTTTATTACTGTGTATCCATGTGAAACACTTACATACACACCACATAATATGACCGCCTTAAAGAGGGAAACCAGGGAGTGAATGAGGGACATTGGTATTTTTGCCTCAGGGGGACAGTACCCCCCTAAAAATGGACATTTGGGAGATATGAATGAAAATTCATACCTTTTATCCAGTTCTTATGAAAAATGAAACAATTTAGCACAAATTATTTCTGCTTTTCTATTTTATCAATTGAAATAGCGGGTTCTCCATATAAATGGGGAATAAAAATATACATCTGCTTGTATATAATTTCTGAGGATGGACTAAATGAATTAGAGGAAAAATATGGATGAATGAATGCATTTTAAAAAGTCCAAAATTGATCTTGTCCTCTACTGTCAAAAAGCCCTCGTCACTAAAGGGACAAGAATCCTGACTTGACTTTGCGAAGTTAGGAAAATTCTTTACTTTTTGAGTGATAACGTTGATTGTTGGTATGTTGATGATTAGAGATAAGTGACTTGTGATCAAATTATTTTTTTACTTGATTATATTTTTGTGAATCAGAATGTTTTCATTCATTTTTTTCACATGTGCAAATTACTTTGTGTGCTACGTGCAAGATTGTTTCTGTCAACAACCAACCTGCACTCCTTTTTCTGTGTGACATAATGGTTGAAGGGGTAAATACTAGGGGTGTGCAAAAGGTCCAGTTGTGTTCCCGAGTAAAAATTATCTTCAAATATAGTCCCTAAAATCTTCACCGTTTTCGCCCATTGCTGAAAATTCTACGCTAATTTTTTCAATGGCTACAAACTTTTCTCTACTTTATGTACAAAAATATGATGTTTCCAGGAAGTGAAACACAATAGAAGCAGCTACAGAGAGAGGATGCTAGGCTGTTTTGCTGGGATTTTATTAGCCATATTGAGGCAGGAGAGGCTCATAATGTGTGCTATCACTATTTGCACCTGGAATACAAAGAAAAGGAGGAGCTGGAAGCACCAGTATGAGTCCCATGAGTCTGCGGAGGAGGAGAAAGTGACCACTACCAACAATGAAGGGTCTGGATGCCCTGATTGCCAATTGTCCAGAGGATCATGGCTGTTTTAACACTTCTACTGTGTTTGTGTTTAGATGTAATTTTCCTCTTACTCATTTAAGGTACACACATATATTATATACTGTTTTTCTTGCCATAAGATGGGCTTTCTAAATATACCATTAAAAACAATTAAAAACAATTTATAAAATATGATGAAACAAATGTAACAAATGCACTTTTTTTTTACTTTGTCATTAAAAATCTTTTACACATCTACAAACGCTAACCCCCCCCCAGCTAAATAGATTATATTTATCTTGATTTTAGAAATACCTAATGTTGACATGTTTTTCTAAAGTTTTTGTCAAGTTATATGGCAATAACTGAAAGTAGCAAAAATTTAGGTGTTCCAAAACTTTTGGCCGCTAGTGTGTGTATATATATATATATATATATATATATATATATATATATATATAGTGAGAGAGACAGTAAGGAGGAGTTATTCAAATGTCCTATTGGTCCAGCCATGGGGGCATTATTTTGACAGGAGTGGCTACACATAAAATGCTATATGCACAACACCATACGCACAACGATATACAAACATCTCTATAGGCATAATGCTATGCTCAAAATGCTACAGGCAAAATGCTAAATGCCTTACTCACAACACTGTACACTATACGCCAAAGGCTATATGTATGATACAGAATGATATACACAGTACTCCAAATTCTGTATGCCACTGCTGTATGCCAAAACCTATATTCCATAGGCCAAATGCAATACACCAAATGCAAATGCTAAAGGCAATTGATGGACACAAAATGCTATATTCAATATGCTATATGCCAAAGGCTATAAGCAAAATACTATAGACGAAATGTCATACACTATGCATGAAACGCCTTATGCCAAACTCTGTGTGCCATATGACAAACTCTATACACCATACGCAATATGCCATACTAATTATGCCAAGTGCAATATACTATACACCAAATGCTATATGCAGTATGGCAAACTCTATAAGCCAAAAGTCAAATGCTATATATGCCATATGATATAAGCCAAATGCCATCTGCCAAGCACCATATGATATATACCAAATGCTATATGCAATATGCTAAATGCAAAAACAATATTCAATATGCAAAATGCTATGAGCAATCTGGCAAATGCTATATGCCAAATGCAATAATCCAAACGCGATACGCCAAATGATATACACAAAGCGATGTACCCCAAACGATATATGCAAAGCGCTATACACCAAATGCTATTCTCAAAAAGCTATATGGTGTATGCCATACGCTATATGCAATATGCTATGTTCAAAGCATTATAGACAAAGCACTATATGCAATATGCTGTATACCAAACACTATATGCCAATACAATGCACTATATGCAATAGCTATATTCCATACTTTATCCCAATATGCCAAAAGCAATTCACTATATGCCAGACACTATATGCGATACGCCAAATGCTATACAAAAAGTATTATATGCAATATGCCAAACTCTATATGCTATAAGCGATACGCCATACACAAAATGCTATACTCTATACTCTGTATGTCATACACAAAACACAATAAGCTGTACGCCAAAAGCTATATGCCAAATGCTGTAGTCAATACACCAAACACTATAAGCAAAGCGCTACATGCAGTACTGTATGCCAAATGCTATACTCAGTATGTCAAATGCTAAATGCTATAAGCCAAACTATTTACACAAAATGCTATACACAATAAACCAAACGCTATGCACAATATGTCAAAAGCTATAGCCAAATGTTATACTCTACCTGCCAAATGCAATAAACAAAATGCTATAGCCAAACACTATATGCAATATGCCAAAATTTATATGCCAAACGCTATACGCAAGACAGTATACACCAAATGCTATATGCAAGACTCTATAGCCAAACAATAAATGCAATAGGAAAACCACTGTATGCAATAAGAAAAACGTTATACTCAGTAGGCAAAACTCAATATGCTGTATGCTGTACGCAAAAGGCAAAGTGCTATACGAAAAACAATATACACAATATGCAATATACACAATGCTATTAGGTAATAAATTATATGCAAAACACTATACACAATACACCTGCTCACACACGCACACATACACACATATGCGCAAGTTCACAGCACACACATACGTTCACTGAAGGAGAGTTGTGTAACGCAGTCCATTGCAATGCATTGCACACCTTTTGGACCTGAAAATTCAACAAGCCAGTCAGTAAAACAGTCATTTGTTTTATTAACCGCATGTGCAACGCAGTGCAAATATTGATAGTATATATATATATATATATATATATATACACACAGCACCATCAGCAGCAGCCGTTGTCAGTTCACTGCAGGATGAAGGCCTCAATAAAAAAAAAAAAAAAAAAAAACCTGGCAGGCTCTCGCCACTGAATCCAATAATTCACATGATCCAGTCACATCCTCCACCGCATAACAAAAACATATAGCTAATTCAGGGCTCAAAATTTCCACTAGCCAATGGCGAGTGAAAATTTAGCCCTGACGAGTAGAAATTTAGCCCTGGTGGGTATGTTATGGCTTGCAGTGGCGAGTAACTTTTCAGGTTTGGCTAGTAGCAAACGACTTCACATTTTAAGCCCTGGCTAATTCACGTACCAACTCACTTCTATACAACACGCTCTTTCAATAATCCAAGTGGTCCCTACAATCCACACTAACTCTGTGTGTCTCATTCTCTGTCCGTCTCATTGTTTCTGTGTCAACCAAGTCCAGTGGGAGGGAAGGAGATGAGGAATGTCACCTCACTGGTGCTGTTGGAGGAGGTAATGCTGGTAATACTTCCGGCCCCTAAAGTAATCACCCATCCCCGTGGTGCACCTACAAGAATGCCACCTCCTCCTACCAGGGAGGTGGTTCATACAGTGGACAAATTGGACAAGGTGCAGGAGACAGTGTAATCCCTTTGTGTACGTGGCCTTACACCTCCCCTATGTATGCGCCTTCCCCCCACTGCCTCCAGACAAGAGCCCTGAGGAATCCGTGATTATGTTTTGGATTGTTAGAGGCACAAGTCCTAAGGAAAAAGTGATTTGAAGGACTTATGCTTATTATAAACAAGTCCACAAAAAATGTTTTTATAGGCCTCTGGGGTATATTTAAAGAACAAGCTCTGAGAGAAGAAGATATATGCGCTACTGACCTAGTGCCAGTAGGTCATGTTATGGTGGCCACTGACCACTGGCAAATGCCACAGTCATTGAGGCATTTGTGACTGCTGTTCTTGTTGCTGCTGCTGAGTTATTTAAGCAGCAGGATGATTAGGCAGTTCCAAGGGAATGGGATCAACAACAGCAGTGATAAGGGTGATGATGATCATGGTTCCACTTGCCACTAGCTCCTACGGCAGTAGCAGCACCAAAACTAGCCCCCAACATTTCAGGTATATGTGGAGCAAAGAAGTTTGCAATTCCTCCAAACTCATGGGCGTGCTGGCATAGTAATTTTTCTCTTAACACTACAGCAGGAAGGCGCTGTGCCTTTCATCAGCAACTTTAGTGTGGACAATGTAAGTAGGAAATAGGGGAAGGACTGGGTACAATGGACACAACTGCACTGACATCAAGCAACTGGCACAATTGAAATCAAACTTCGACGCTTAGGTCCACAATGTCAAATCAATTATCCCCCCAAGAAACCACATACTGCTTCTCTCACTATGCTCCTTGTCTGCTCCGCTAAGGACATGTGACAACTTGCGGTCTTAATAATAATGATGAGTGCTTCCTGCCACCACTTTTCCCCAAAAAAACCCCAGCTCTGAATGTATTTGTTGTACCTTAAAAATATTCTGGCCTTATCTGATTTGATTCAGAATGAATCACATAGACAGAGAAGATAGGACATGTTGAGAGTAAGAGGAGAAAAGTGGTTGAGAAGCCAGGGATGAGCTAGAAATAGAGAGATATGAAATAGTTTTGTCCTGTAAGTAGCAGTGACCTGCTGACACAGTCTTCCTGCCTTGTTCAGAATAGTATTGACCCAGAAAGGAACATGATTAACGCTTTTTTTTAAACATAAAATTATTACTTTTCTGCTGTTTCAAAAATCAAAAACAAAGTAAAACAAAATGCCTTTTTTGTACAAATGTTAAACTTTTAGAATTGTTTCACTTATCACTACACATGATATAGACATTTATGTTGATTTTAAGTGCCTCCTAATTATTATCAGTGATATGCTCCTAGACTGGGCCACTTTACAGTATTGTGATAGCAAATCCATTTAAGTGAAAGAAACAAAAAACATCTTGAATGAGAAACAGATTTACGAAGAGTAGCTTTTTTGTATATATTATACCTATTTATACTGGGTCTCCTGATCATTTTATTTTATAGTTGATGCTTACAAAACATTTCTTTAGTGAATTTGCAGCTTAGCACATTGTGGTTAAAATGTCCAGCTCTTTGCCTTCATCCACATTGGCAGGAAAGAAGAATTGTCAGGTTAATACCAACAAACAAACTGTTGTATGGCTCTCCATAACGCTAATCACATCACATATGCATAGTCAGTGATAGAAATTGCTATCTTCTCCTGCAGGCATAGCACAGCTTTCTATAATATCATGACTTCTGGCTTCTGATTTAGGTAAAAGTGAAAAATAGCCATGTGTGCATACATTTGTAGCTAAATCAGAAGAAATTACATCTCCAGTCATGAAGTGAATATTATGAGGATTTCCCAAGGATTTTTTCTTAGCGCAATCCAAGAGGTCCATGAAAGTAGAGAAGTGTCTATTTTTTGATATTTTGTAATGGAAAAGAAAAATGGAGAACATACTGGGGGGCACCCCTTGTGCAAATACCACACTGGAATACTATGGGACCTTCACCAAATAGCAACTTATAGATGGATACTCACAAGTAAGGTGGCTGGGTACTTACATACGTCACAGCTTAGAGTACTTCTGGGTATTAAAATGTTGCCCCAGAAACAACATATGTAGATAATTTAATCTTGTATCAAGAGAAAAAGGGATGTTCTTTAATACTCACACTCCATAGTGGTGAAAAACATACGAAACAAAAACACAGAAAGCAACTGATAGTGTGATACTGTAATAAATAATTTACTGTATGAGACAAATATAGTCTACTCACTGTTATTAGTGATCAGGATGAGAGTACTTTCAATCAACTGACAAAATAAGTGTCTGGAGAAATTATCTCCATTCGGGTGATCCCCTGTCTTAAAATGAAGTAGAGGCTGTACTCCACATGAACTACAGGAAAAGGTTAGATTTTAAAAATATGTACAATTTATTCATATAAAACAGCCATAGTCTTTTGTATTTTATGGCTCAGAACTGCTTTATCCGAGATAAGTGCCACAACAAAAACAGCTGCCTCAAACTTTTCAGTTTATTTACATCCTCCCACCCTCTCATTGAACATCAAGAATAACCTTCTGTCCTATATAATAATTAGCTAGGATGTTTGTCATGAAGTAGTCATGCTCAGTAGAGACTGCCCACATTCAGGCACTCTCTACTGTGCATGATTGCATCGCGTGAGTGCTTAATCATAGTATCAAATTATCATGTAATAATAAACAACACACAGCTGGATATTATAGTAATAATGATCAAACTATCAGTCTTTCCTAATTATACATGTCTAAACTAAAAAATAGGTGCCTTATTAATAGTATTCATTCAAAATTTTGCAGGAATTCATATTTTATATTCTACGTAGAGAGAACAAATTATAAATGTAATGTTATGAACTATAAAGATTAGATCGTTCAATATTAACTGGATAATGATGATCTTAGAATTGTCCTGTAAATACCTGTAGCTACTACTATTTTCAACTCTGTACTAAAGGATTTTATGACATTCTGACAGTCTTGCACTATGGAATTCAGATATTTGCATTTTTATGTAGTCTGGCCAACCATTTTTATAACTGCAGGGATGAAAAGGCTATTTTTTACAGTAAAAATATAACCAGAGTTTAAAGTCAGATCATTCAGTGCAGAAAATTACCAGCAATAGTATACCCATCATTCAAAAGAATATAATAAAAAGAATAAAATGCAAAAATATTAGTCTTTCACTTTATGTGGGCTAAATTATGAGAATTATAGACTGTGAAATTAGTTTTGCTATAACTATTAAAGGAATGGCACTATGTAACTACGTGATTGTTGTCCAAAATTAAACCAGAAAATAGTGACATAATCTGAGAAAAACTGAAATTATTTTTCTTTATACTTTACCAGTCAAGGGTAACATCACCTTCTTATATACCTTTATAAAGTTATATGCATCAGATTTAAAAACATCCTACAAAAACCTGATTATATTTTAATGTATGTGATGTACATTTGAAGAAGTGGGCTCAGTATCCTTTGGTGTATTTCTCTTTCAACCTCCACCTTTTCTTCTTTCTAAGGCATGTATCCAGTTGGACAGATGTGGGTGCAGTGCACAGGAAATCATGATTGGGCTCCAGTTTGTTTTATGTAAGAACAGTAACTTTATTGAGCTAATATAAAACAATAATTGTGTGGTTAGAGTTGCTGTTAGAGGTAGGAATATAGTTCTGGGCTAGTTATAGAGAGTCCACAGGATCCCCTTGAGGGATTTCTTTTATTTCTTATGGGAATCATATTCATTTGTAGGTTATAACACAATGGCACTATCATAAAACAAAACATTTCAACAAATAAATGAAATGACCCCTGTTCATACCCTTAGTTCTTAATACTGTGAATTGCCCCCTTTAGCATCAATGACAGCATGCAGTCTTTTGTAATAGTTGTCTTTGAGGACCCAGATTCTTGCAGGTGGTATAGCTGCCCATTCGTCTTTGCAAAATGCCTCCAGATCATGCAAAGTCTTTGGTCGTCTTGCATGAACTGCACGTTTGAGATTTAAAAAGGTGCAAAACAAGTATCTTATATAATAACATGCTAGAATGTTTGTCCGATGCAGTCATGTCCGGTAGAGTCTCTACAGCGCATGATTGCATCGCGTGCACCACCAATGAGGAGTCGGCATTACACAGAGCAGGACCAGCCTCTTAACCCTTTAAGTGCTTTGTAATGGTTTTTTACTCCTCTGACACTCAAATGGTTAACATCACCCGGACCTTGGCCCGTGTACACAGGTTTTTACACTAGTGGGATAATAAATTGCTTCGTATGATCACTATCCTTAAATAAAATAAGTGACAAAATTTGACAATTTCTGCCAGGGTATGCAAACTTTTGAACACAACTATATGTAAGTCAGTTGTTTTTACTGTCTTGCATAAAAAGTGGTATTAAAGCAAGAGTGGATTCCATTATACACTGCCACTATACAAATCATTGGTAAGATACGATACATTTAAGATAAGTTTAGATACATTTCTTTCAAGAGGTAATATAAAGGGTTTGACAGCAGGAAAGCTTGAACTTGATGGACTTTTTTTCAACCTAATTTACTATGTTACTATGTTTTAATTTTTAACTATATCTTTAAACATGGCTACTCCGTCTAGCCATCTATATGAGGTGGAGACCTGCTCTATTTCTGGTCAGAAAAGCAAGGATAGAAGAACAATGTACTTGCAGAAAATGAAAAGTCAAAATTTGTGTGTTTTAGAGGGTGGTTGTCTCTTTAAAGGGGCTTTGTTACTCTAAAGAGGAAGTTTGATTTAAAGAGGCAAAATATCATCACAATACAAAATGCGTAGAATATTCTTGTTTTGCCATTCAGTTTTTTATTTTGTAGTCCAGTATATTTAATGTACTACATTTTTCTGGCATTACTAACTATCCATAAAGCCAGCAGTCCTCATGTCTTCAACCAAAGGATCATTCAGTCTTTTAGACGGGAGGTTTCTACATAGGGAGAGTGGTCTATTCCTTACTCCTCTGCCCACAGGTGTGATTAACAGAGACTTGAAGTACAGCAGTCTTAGGTGAGATATCACCTGCACCTATACTATCGGCTAAACTGTGTAAAGAATCTCCACACCACAACCATTGGGCGGGAGAGTATTATACAAATACATCTCCTCAAGATAACTGCCTGCTGATCATCAGGATCACATATCCATACTATCCACCAAAGGATGAAGAGAGGCAGACATCGCTCCTGGAGAGAAATACCACATAGTGAGCACATTGATTTATCAATTCTTTGAGTTATTTGTATAATTTTTTGGTACTATTTTTTACTTCTCATCATTTGATGTTCTGACTTCTGATTTTTCCTCATTTGGGTAGCTGACACTATATAATTAAATACTGTTTTTATATTTATGTCTATCTGGGTAGATTTAAATGCTGGTCAGTATATTTATCATTAAATAAATATTATTGAGATTTGGAGTGCTCTCCTTTTTCCCATCTTTTTTCTCTTTTTCACACACACACACACACACACACACACACACACACACACACACACACACACACACACATATATAATAAATTAGTAGTATATATACACTCAACTTAGAGTAGCTGTGCTAGTCCTGTGGTGTAGATGCAAAATGAATAAGAATCACAGCATGTAATAATACCTTTTTTATTGGATTAGCTCTCAGTTTTTTAGGACAAACTTTTGAGACTAACAACCTCCTTTTATCAAGTAAAAAGCAATACTAATCATCAAAATGAAGCATCCAAGTCAGATAAGAGAGAGGCAATACATTGATTAAGAAAACACAATCTGGTAAACTACAGATCACACCAGTGAAAGGATTGTAAATCCCTTGGCCTGTGAAAAGAATGTGGAGAAGGGGTGGTGTATGACAGGCAAAGAGTGGGAGAGAGATAAATCCATTTTACACAAACATAAAGAAAAAACATAAAAGGAAGATGGGTCAGTATGAATTAGAAGAAAATAAAGGAAATGTTATATGAAGTTTTGGTAATGCGAGAGGAATTATAAGTCCTTATTTAGTCCAATGTCATTGGTGCTGAAAAGCCGATCATCTTTATTTCAAATGTCTTTCTTTCTTGGGTATCTATGAAATTCCCTCCAAGTATTTTGAAAATGATGAGGGGTAAAGTTAGTTTTGTTGTATTTAGTTGATTCTGTACATTCATTCTTAAGTTAAGCTTTAGCCCAGTTTAACTAGTGTAACATCCAGTTTCACATTCAGTGCATTGTATCATATAGACACCATTTGCTAATATAGAAGAATGTTATGCTTTAATATTTTGTTGTTGTGTTGTACAATATTGTTTTTACAAGTGTGTTGACCGTTTGCAGTGAGATTTGTAGCATGGTTTGGTCCTATTAAAGTTTCTTATTCTGCTTCTTGATAAGATTTTGTAATTGTTTTGAATAGGTTTTGTATTACAGTTTTTAATTGTCCTGTTTGATTTACATTATATTTCTGGAGATTTTGAAGTATTTAATGTTTTTGGCATTGTAGGTTATGTTTCTCCCATAGACACTGATTTTGAAGTTTCTCACTGTGCATGTGCAGAGATTTTCACATGTTCTTGTGGGTTGCATGTGGGTTCTTAGGACTCGATGCAAATGTTGGCGTCGGCAGAAAAAAGTGGCAACGGTAGTTTTTTAAGTCAGGTATGAGATGCAAATGTTCCCACAAGTAAGAAATAACAGCAGTTTTAAAACACGCGACGCCCGTCGCCAAAATATCAAGCTATCGCCCATTGAGGACAATGTAAAAACTAAGCTCAGAGCCATTCAAATGTTGGAGGTAGGGATAATGTGAGTTAAATTGCAACATTTTCCTCCAGAAATCTAACACCTACTTTTTTAGGTGAACAGCACACAACTCAGAGTAGAAAACCACCGTAGAGGAAAACAAAACAGAGAAGCAGGTCATTCAAGGATATAACTCAAGTATGCAGAGGTCAGATATTAACCCCTGCAATGCCTAATAAATACAACAACAAGGCCTACAAAAGTGGTTCACAATCCTTCCATCCAAGGCACCCCTAACATGCACTCTGGATGTTAAAGGGCACCCCTTGAAGTTGTTAGAAAGGGCTCAGGGAAAGGAACAATCAATGGTTACATAGTTATCAGTAAGTCTCACAGTGGGGATGACAAGAAGGAGATAATTGAGCAGAATGACCACTAGAAACATACATCACAGAACACATGTCTACAAAGCAGTTGTAACCTGTATGGGAATGGGCAGGCACCCTGAGCTTGCACTCATAGCACACTGAAAATCCAAGGCACAATGGTTGTGAAACACTGGCCTAAACCATACAAACAAGTCACAGACAAACAACAAGACTCTAGCAACCCCACAGGGACAAGGGGAACACAGAGCAGCACAACATAGGCCATCCCAACACACCTTTGAACAATAGGGGTTAACCTACAACACAACATGCACACCTGTCACTCCAAGAACAAATCAAGCTCACCTATATAACCTCAGCAGTCCATGGAGACAAAATACACATCTGACAGGTACATACCAATTACAAATAATCACACCACTAACCACAGACATACCAGATAACAATTACCTGGATAACACACACCTTACCATTAGTCCATTATGACCTCATGATACAGAAAGGAAGGGGGAAACCAACCGGAAGAGAACCACCAGGCTGTGCCCCCCTACCCCCAAAAAAAAGAAACCTAATAATTGAGGCACACTCCAGGAGTATATAAAAAGAGGATTTTAGTCTTACCTGTTAAATCCTTTTCTCTTAGTCCATACAGGTTACTGGTAACTCTGGATAGGCGATCCGCCCCTTTAATTGTAGACAGGAACAATTCTAGAATTGTATACAGGGGGTGGAGCCTACCTTCCTTCCTTGGCTGCAGCTAGCCAACCAGCTCCAGAAAGATTTGAGACACTAACTATTGACTAGATAGTGAAGGGAAAGAAGACTCCTGTGAGCATGACCCTGAAGGACCCCCACGGTCTGCCACAGGAGAGCCAAGCATGGTTCCTTGAGAGGGTGGGAGACCAGTAAACTGTATGGACTAAGAGAAAAGAATTTAACAGGTAAGAATAAAATCTCTCTGTCGTCCAAAACAGGTTACTGGTAACTCTGGGATGTCCAACCATTGAGTTTCCCAGTGGTGGGAAGTAAGGCAAGGACCAGAAGCAAGGACCCCAAAGTCACCAGAGCAGATATGAACCATCAGATTAGAGATAGCCCAACAAACAATGAAGTGTCAATGGACACTGAACAGGGGTAACAATACCCCAACTGTTACACAGAACACTGAACTAGAGCCAACAGGACTCAAAAGTGAAGGAAACACCAAGAACTGAAGAAAATCCTATACAGGCAAGACTGCCACCAGGATTTTCCTCCCAAAGCTGGCATCAGCCGATGCCAGTACATCAACACGGTAATGCTTTGAAAAGGTGTGCATAGACGACCAGGTGGCAGCCTTGCACAACTGATCAGCAGAGGCCTGATTCTTGTAAGCCCAAGAGGCCCCAACAGATCGAGTAGAATGAGCCGTGACCCTGAAAGGGACAGGCTTCTTCCTCAACTCATAAGCCTTACGAATAGTGGACTTGATCCAAGAAGCAATAGTCACCTTGGATGCATGTCTTCCTGCCCTAGGACCCTCAGGAATGATGAACAACGCGTTTGCCTGATAGACTCAGTGCGATGTACATAAAACTTGAGACAACGCACCACGTCTAACAAGTGGAGATCCCTCTCCTTGTCAGAGGTGGGGTCAGGGCAGAAAGAGGGCACTACAATCTCCTAATTGATGTGGAACTCAGTAACCACCTTCGGGAGAAACTCCTGAGAGGTACGAAGCACAGCCTTGTCCTTGTGAAACATCAAATAGGGGGGTTTACAGGACAGACCATTTAACTCCACAACACAACACGACAGACAGACACAATCGCCAGGAGAAAAGCCATTTTCCACATCAACAGGTGTAGACGAATAGTAGCCAAAGACTCAAATGAAGGGCACTGAAGAACGCCCAAAACCAAGTTAAGATCCCATGGAGGAGCAGGAATCTGGAAGGCAGGACGAGTATGAGCAACTCCCTGGAAGAAAACCTTGACATCAGGAAGGATGGCAATGCACCTCTGAAAGAACAGAGAGAGCAGACATCTGAACTTTAAGGGAACTCAAACTGAGGCCCTTATCCACACCGTCCTACAAAAAAGCCAGGACCATAGGCAGATCAAATTCCTGAGACAGGTCCTTGTCAGCACACCAAGATAGGAAGGTCGACCAGACATGATGGAAGAAACAGGCTTGCGGGCACTGAGCATAGTAGCCACCACACCAGAAGAAAACCCTTTCTTCCTCAATATTGAGGATTCAATTTCCAAGCCATCAAGGCTAGACAATGAATATCCTCCTTCCACAGGTAACTCTGTAGAAGAAGATCCTGATGGCAAGGGAGCCGGAATGGCTCTGCCACTGACAGATCCAGAAGCTCTGGAAACCAAGCTTGGCGAGGCCAGTACGGAGCAATCAGACTGACTGGACAATGCTTCAGTGGCAATTTCCGTAATACACTGTGCAACATTGGGAGGGGAGGAAAGATGTAGGCCAGAGGGAATAACCAAGGAATGTTCATTGCATCCACCGCCAGAGCTAGAGGGTCCCTCCATCGAGAGCAGAACCTCAGGACCTTCCTTTTGTGTCTTGTCGCCATCAGGTCAATGTAAGGAAGACCCCATTTCTGAACACCTCTGGGTGCAGCTCCCACTCTCCGCTGTCCACTGTGTGTCAACTGAGGAAGTCCGCCATGAAGTTGTCTAGGCCAGGAATGTGCACTGCAGATATGGCAGGAACGTGTTCTTCTGCCCAGGATAAAATAGCCTTCACCTCTAACCAAGAGGCGAGGCTTCTTGTTCCTCCCTGCTTGTTGATGTAAGCCACGGCTGTGGCGTTGTCGGACTCTACCCGGACTGGACAGTCTTCCAGCTGAGATGTCCAATGACGAAGGGCCTGAAATATCGCCCGAAGCTCCAATATGTTGATGGGAAGGAGAGATTCTTCCGGAGACCACCGACCTTGTGCACTCAAGCGACCCAGGACCGCTCCCCATCTGGAGAGGCTGTCATCTGTGGTCACCGTGGTCCAGAAGGAAACTAGGAAGGTCTTGCCCTTCAGCAGATTGGAGAGGTCGAGCCACCAGGACAAACTCAGTTCCACATGGAGACGAAGTGACACCGACATCTTCAGAAAGTCCAGCTGACCCCTGCACACCTGGATCACAAACCGCTGGAGTTCCCTGGTGTGCGCCATGGCAAATGGTACCGCCTCTATGGTGGAAATGAATTTCCCCATGAGAAATTATAGCTTCTTGGCTGGAACTGGATCTTGAGCCGGTATCTCAGAAACCCTGTGGATGATCTGGTGAGCGAACTCATCCGTGAGAAACACCATGTTCATCTGGGTATCGAAGAGGCGGCCCAGGAAGACCAGACGCTGGTATGGGACAAGATCTGATTTGTCCAAGTTGATGATCCACCCATGATGGGTGAGAGCATGAATGCATTGCTGAACCTTCTGATGAAGAAGTTCCGCAGAAGAGGCTTTCAGAAGCAGATCGTCCATGTATGGAGTAACTCTGATGCCGTCTTGGTGGAGGACAGACACTAAGGCTCCAAGGACACAGTTGAAGACCTGAGTGTCACGGTTTTATTGAACACTCAGAAAATTTGGTAGGATAAAATAGAAAAGCTTTATTAGACAAGATAAAGCACAACAAGGCCCTATACGGGTCCAAACTTACAAGCAACAGTAAGATAGTTTGACACAGGTCAGGGCTATACAGATAGCAATAAATAATAATAAGGCTCTACCGGCCTTACCGAATACCGGGTAAGGCAGCCTGGTAACTGGTGCAACAAAGAATGGAGGAGGCTCTACCGGCCTTACCAAATACCGGGTAAGGCAGCCTGGTAACTGGTGCAACAAGGAATAGAGGAGGCTCTACCGGCCTTACTGATTACCGGGTAAGGCAGCCTAGAAACTGGTGCAGCAGAGAGGGAGCAATGACAAGTATAACACTGCTAGTGACCGGTGCGCTCAGGAAGTAGCACGAACGGAGGCCCCACTGAATCACAGGCAGCGTAGTGTAGTGAGCTGACAACTGTAACCGTTGTGACCAGAGAGCACAGACTGGGTATCACGTAAAGGAGGCCACACTGAATCACAGGCTGAGCGAGTGTAACGAGCTGACAACTGTAACCGCTAGTGACCGGGAAGCACAGACTGGGTATCACGTAACGGAGGCCACACTGAATCACAGGCTGAGCATAGTGTAATGAGCTGACAAGTGAAACCGCTAGTGACCGGAGAACACAGGCTGGGTAGCATGTAACGGAGACCACACTGACTCACAGGCTGAAAGTAGCATAACGGAAGGCAACAGTAGTGAATGACTGACAACTGTAACCGCTAGTGACCGGAGAGCACAGACGGAATCACGTAACGGAGGCCACACTGAATCACAGGCAGAGAGTAGCGCAACCGGAGGCAACAATAATGAAAGGACTGACAACAATATAGAGGGCAGCACAGACAGCGTTAGTCAGCCAATGCCTGGATCAGTACACAGAGAGCGGTAGTCAGCCAAAGCCTGGGTCGGTACACAGAGAGCGGTAGTAAGTCAAAGCCTGGATCGGTACACAGAGAGCGGAACAGGAACAAGGTCAGACGAAAACCGGATCAACACGGAACAGGAGCACAGAATAACGTAAAGTCAGAAACACCACGAAAGGGCACCGGACTAGTGACAGGAGGGCGTATATAAAGGCTAGCCCTGGGAGGGGCTAGCCAGCTAGCACCAATAAGAGACAGCCAAGACAAACCCGGAAGTAGGAATGTCGCATAGAGAATCACGGGCACCGTGATACTGAGGAGCTGTCGTCAGACCAAATGGAAGAGCTGAAAAATGAAAATGTCCCCGGTCGCAGGCAAATCAGAGGTACTGCCGGCTCTTTGGATGAATGGCAATGTGTACGTACGTGTCCTGAAAATCCAGAGATGCAAGGAATTCCCCGGGGACATGGCAGCAATCACCATTCGTAGAGACTCCTGGTGATAATGAGTCCGGACCACAAAGGAATTGAGATCTTTTAAATTCAAAATGGGATGACATTGGAGACCACAAAAAAGTTTGAGTAAAAACCCATACCTCTGTCCTGAACTGGAACCGGCTCTAGAACGTCATTGTCCAGAAGAGACTGAACAGTGCCGTCGAACAGATGGCGTTACTCTGCATCCTGAGGCATATGAGAAGAAAGGAAGCGAAAGGGAGTAAGAGAGATGAAAGGGATCCTGTACCCTTCCGTCACTACTTGTAAAACCCATGTGTCCATCACTGAATCCTCCCAAATGCTGTGATAGTGATGCAGATGACCACCTACATTAGAGTGTGGACGCGGGTTTGGTGAGTCATGCCGAAGAAGGCTTGGAAGACTTGGACTTGGAGGAGACCTGTTACGCTTAAGTGGTGTTTTCTTCCTAGGAACTAAGGGTAGAAGTGTACTCTTACCCTCTGTACCCTCACTGATCAGATCCTTAAGATTTGGCCCAAACAAAGAAATGCCTTGAAAAGGCAAGGAGATCAATGCTTTCTTAGAAGCAGTGGCAGAGATGGACTTGAGGGAGATCTCAAGTTTCTTGTCAGTCCAGTCCTTTAGAGCAGACGCATCAGACACTGGCAAGGCAGTAAACTTAGATAGCCTGGAGACAGGAGCATCCACTTTAGGAGGATGAACCCACTGAGCAAGCACAGCCTCAGAAAAGGGATAAAGCTTGGCAAATTTCTTGGAGACAGAAGGTTTCCTAGGTGGAAAGCAAGTAAGGGGCTTTTTAGGCTCCTGAAAGACATCAGAAGGGTCAGAAGGAACCTCCTGCACTAAGGGAATATCTAGGGTATTTAAAACAGCCTTGATCAGGCCCTCAGCTGGGGGCTCAGGATCAGCCTCAAAAGGGTCCCCAAAAAACTGAGAGGAGCCCATCGTAGAACATTCCTCGACATCTGAATCCATCAGCAGTTCCTCCTCAGAGGAATCTGACACGTCAGGTACTCCCTGAGGTTTGAGCAGGGAAGACTTGACGAAGGAGGGGGTCTGCCAAGAATGAAAGTCCCCCTGTAACTGGGATGGAAAGAGTTGCAAAGTGCACCTAAGGTCCCTAGTAGCAGCCTTGAACTCTTGCACCCAAACTGGCTCTAATGCATAGCTGGAAGTCCCTGGGAGACTCTCAGGGACATCAGAACATGCTGGGCATAAAGGACCAGAGAATTCTGTAGGTAACCCTGAATGACAGGAAGAGCAATATGCAATAGGGGATACAGAGACCCCAGTATCCTTAGTCTTAGGTCTGGCCCCAAGCTCCAACTGTATAGACATTCTCACAGTGTCAACAACCTTACTGTATAAGAAATCACCCAATTACAGTGTGTAGGATTAAAGTTTCATGCCAGAAATCGCTAAAATAGACTTATATGGCAGGTGAAAGGTTAATAAGCAGAGGAGAGAAGGAGAGTCCAAGCCCTGCATAGGATACTCATTCTGGAAAGAGCACAAAATGGCTGCCGCAGCGGGGGCCAATCAGAAACGAGCGCGCGAAGCAAGCGCTCATGGGAAATGTAGTTTTCCCAGATAAGTACCCCAAACAGTGCCCGAAGCCCCCTGAGCCCTCCAACATACTAGAAACATGAACTGGATGATAGAGCAAGGGCAGACAAGTAAAATGAGCCATCTCTGAAGTCGCTAGGTTAAACGGTTGCAGAGATATGTCCCAAACTGTACAGTCCCATAGGAGTGAATGGAACAATGTCGCCTATACGGTAAAGTGCGCAAACTCAATTTTTACAAAATTGAAGGTATTATATTAAAAAACATGAAACATCACTAAAACATGTTAGGATACCCAAAAAACACTGAACCAGTTGGAAAAGTGTTAGAACCCCCCCCCCCAAAAGAATGCAAAACCAGAAGCTAAAGGGTTAAATACCACATAAACCTGCTCCAAACACCCAACAGACAGATAGACCCAACGAGTGCAGGAGTGTGCAATAGGAATGCCAAAGGAAAAACCACTGTGCGGAGGGGCACTGTGGGACATGTGGACCTGCCGCACTCAAAGGGTTGCTCACCTTTCCTGCAGATCTTCTGTCTTCAGATTACCATGTTTAAAGAAGAAGCCTCTGTGGGCAACTCCTGAGGAAAGAACTTGTAGCCAATATTTTCCCCCCAGGGCTTAAGGTCCACAAAAAACACCTGGTCACTGAGCTAGCCACATCTAAGGGCATTGTCAGTTATGGTAATCCGCCTAATGGTGGTATTCCATTTTTAACAGAAAAATAAAAAACTTCTAAAGCTATAGCAGAACTGTTCTCTTGCCTGTGTTATCTTCACCAAGGAACAAATCTTTCTGGAGCTGGTTGGCTAGCTGCAGCCAAGGAGGGAAGGTAGGCTCCGCCCCCTGCATACAATTCTAGAATTGTTCTACCCAGTAATAGTAATACCCAGTAACAGTACACACATATATTATATTTATTTAGGCAGTATGCAGCAAATACAGGAAGACAGGTTAAAGTGTTAGCAATGTCTATATTTTACAAACGCTAATACTGTAGCTATAATAAAATGAAACTAAACAACCCCAGTTCTATCTCTCAAACCTTTACGGTTTGAGAGATATAGAAGGCTAAAGTTCCCCGCTCCCTCCCCTTTTCCTGATGTAAGCTGTAAAGCTGACAGTAGGAGATTCCTGTCGGCCGACTCGAGGTGGATCTTCAGCAGTGCCGAAAGTGTGCCTGGTTTGCAGGCACACTTTGTAGACCGTTCCAATGAAGAATTTCTTTTTGCATTTTGCTATTTATTTGCTATTTCTTCATGTATTTGCTGCATATTGCCTAAATAAATATAATATATGTGTTTACTATTATTGGGTGGTGTGCCCCTAATTAAAGTGTCTCTCCTATCATATTCAAAGGATTCCTTTCCTTCCTCTGAATTAGTTTGTTTAGCCCTACCAAAGAAGCTGGGGCTGCATTGTACATTGTATTGTGACCCTTGGCAGATCAACTGGATTACCAAACAAGGGTCTGAATAGTGACATACATACAGAACGTGGAAACATCAGCAAGGAGCAAATGGGCAAAAGATGAACAACTGTGAATATATATGAATTCAATCTTCAAAATGCACTCACGAGCAAAGATGCAAAAAAGTACATCACAGCTCATCTGCTGCATTATCTAGATATTATGGTTATCTGTGTCCAAGAGACTGTAGTGGCACTTAAGAGTACCAGCTAAAGTAAGCCACATAGAGAACCTGTCCTATAGATCACCGGTTCGAAGCTCACAAGATCCTCCACCTCGTGAAATACTTTATTTGGAATAGTATTGTTTTTTTATTAGAACTATCTAGTTATAAATCACTACTTTCACTAGCTACTAACCTCCTTTGCCTCAAGAGAAACTGAAAACACAATGTAGTTTCCCCTACCTGAGCACACCAATTTAAAGTGTTACAGGGGGTAAACTTCAAGTAGCGCCACACAATACGTGTTGCAATAATTGCAACCTTATGATTCTAGATTCCAGATATAATTTTCAGAGAGGTTTCTTTCCAGCCTGTTGCAATTGCTATGGGCTCCCAATAATATAAACTAGAATGGATAGAAAACAAAAAACAGCACAGAATATCCTCTAAGTGTAGTATTTTCACTGCGGACACACCTTCACTCTATAAGAGATATACTCACATGGACCAGAGGCTCACTATATTGCTTCTGAGTATATATAGCTCTCCTGGTATAAACCCCAGGATGGTTACCTCCTCTGTCTCTTCTTGTCCTCCAACCCAGATTCGATTCCACCAGCTTTACCACAGCTCACACTAGAGCAGGGTACAAAAAAACCCTGTGAAGATCCAGAATACTCACTCGTCTGCAGAAGATAGGTGTAGACAAAAATTATAATCTCCAACTGTCTGATATATATGAAATCATTATTTCTTGAGCAATTTCTTCTTATCCTTATAAAAATGTCCCTATGGTATTTTTTTTTAAATTATTGTTGTCATTGTGATTGAGCCTAACATCTATACAGTTCATTATCACATATTTGAAAATATTTTTGGTAACTAAACAACTAGACACCACCTGAATAATTAGATTTAAAAATAGTATAGATGTATTTCTAATATTATGGATAAATAATAAGCCTAGGTTGTTATCATTTAACTAAATGAGAAACCGCCTCAGGCTCCTTTCATGTAACACCAGTATAGTTGATAAAAAAATGATATAGCAGCACAATCATCCATAATGAGGTTTGCATAACTTGGGGAATACTTGGTGCCAATAGAAGTTTCTGATTGCTGTATATGGAATTGGCCTTCAATGGTAAAATAATTTCATCTGAAGGTATAACTCATAGAGGCAACACCCAATAGAGAAATCCACATCTTTGTTCCCTACTTCATGCTTACTTGACGTATGTAGTAAACAAACATCACTTGCTGTTAGATGTATTCTTAAACAGATCTGTGATATATATACTATCACAGAAATATGAATCTAGATTAACCACATATTGAGACAAATTTGAATTCATAGATCACACTCCTAAAATTATTGGCCTCCACTGGGGTTTAACCAAATCTTTGGTAGATGAAAAATTAGGAACACTTGGGGTAGCCACAAAGAGAAACTGAATTTCTCTTTCAGTAAAGGATTCCATGTAATAAGCAGAATATAAGAAACCCTTAAATGACAGCAAGAATTCTTAAATGGATTCATGACTCAAATTGTCATAATTAGTGTAATTATTAATCAAACTATATACTTCTTTAATGTGCATTATCCTCTCCTGTACCACTGTACTGTCACTTGTAACTGATTTCATATTACAAGGGTATCAGTGTCTTAATTACTTTAAAAGTTTAATTCTTGGGTTTATATATCTTTCCAGCATTAAAACGGCTTATACAGTTCCTGGAAGTCTCTAAATAGTAAATGATAAAACATCTCAATATACTTCCCTTTTGAATGATAGGGGTAAAACAGGGATCTTGGCTCAAAGAAGACTGTATAACTGATTGATCCATAACAGACATAGCTTGATCCAAAATCTTTCTGCTGTCCATTCCTTATTCCCAGATCACCAATCCCCCAATGAAATAACCACCAAAACTACTGCCTCAGGAATCGGATTACCTTCCCTCATAAAATATTTTTGGAATGCTAATTGTGTATATATCTATTAAGATATATAAACAGCTGAAATCCAATTCTAAGACTATCTAGGACAAATTAGTGACCTTTTCACAATAGTCATATGTGCTCAAAAGTTAGCGCTTTAGAAGAAAGATTAAAAACATTCTCAGAAAGCCGTTATTCTTTTTTGAAATACTTTTTGGTAGACTTCCTCTCTCTTCTTCTTCCTCTTTTCCTCCTTATTGCCTTTTTTGACTTACTTTTCCCTTTTGTATTCTTCTTCCTTCCACTTAGAGCCCTTCTTTTTTTAAAAAAATGACCAGTTACTTCAGATATTGCATTTTGATATTCAAATGAAGGACAAGCTAAGTTATGAAATCTATTTCATGCATTTATTACTACAAGCTACATAAGTTTTCTTTTTCCTCAGCAAATCATTTGTTTTTACTGAGAATTTTGAAGCATGCAAAACCTTTGAGGCATATGGACTCACATTTATTGTTCCCTTGGAATCATCACATGTCCATTTCCTAACATGATTATTACTGTAAGCTTTAATATCTATATTATGTTTCTTTTCTTTTTTCTCTACTGATGTTTCTTAATCTGTATCACCCTTTCTTTGGTTTCTATATCTAGCTTCTTAAATTCCTCATCTTGGGTAAAAATGACTTGTGACTTTAGCCGGAGCACCAAAGAGCTTAAGTCTTTTTAAATATACATGGCAGCATTTTAAAATTGATCTGGTTTTTGGCAAAAATAGAATAAGGGCTTTTTAGAATTTTTTATAGCCTCTAGAAAAATCCCTATGAAAAGCTTTTATCTTGGCCTCAAATGTAATTTCAGGTGTAGTAAAAAGGGATATATTCCATTTGGTTTAATTGTACACAGATGCAAAGTGGCTGAGTCTTTTAAATTTTTCTACATTAAATACTTACTTTTATTAATCGCCACTAGATTTGTTATTTACTTGATTATTGTATGGAAGAATAGATTAAAAAAGATACTGCGATGCAGCAGGTGTTGGAAAGGTGGGTTTGCAACTACAGATCTAACCATCTGAATCTTGGGCGAACTAATGAATTTATAAATTCTGTTCTCTGTCTCAAAGTGGCCTGAATGAAGCCCTTGATACAAGTGTGAGGAAGAGAGCTGACTCTTCAGTATATGTTTAGCGTTGTTGACTAAAGGCAAGCATTTGACCAATCCCTAGCAAGCCCTTAAATGTAGCAAACATCTAAGAGTGGGAATATAACCTTGACAAATTCCTGTCTGGATGAAATGTACTGTGGCAGGAGACAAGTTGATTGTGATCAAAGGAGTGGGCCAGGACTAGTAGCTTAAATTTGAATAATAGATGTAACTTTGAAATGCCCCTATTGTCCCTTGGATCTGGAGAACCTTTGTCTACACTGATGCAGTGGTTGAGCTGCAATATGCTTGTTTAATATTGAATACATACATCCTGTATAATAATTCACTAAAACGTGTGTAACGACGTAGTCACGCGCAGTAGAGACTGCTGCGCGTGCTGCAGTCATGTGCAGTAGAGACTGCCCTCGCCGTGGCTGGGTCCAGCTCTGTATCAGCCGCAGCACGGGCAGTCTCTACTGCGCAGGACTGGCCCGCAACCGGCTGGCAGTGGCACTGTGGCCCATGTAACGGGCTCTTCAACTAGTACATTCATGCTTCAATATTGTCACTTTGTCTTTTTTTCTAGTTGGTACTATGTATAGAATCTATGTGCAAGGAAGAACACTGTAACAACAGTGGTTTCTTTTCAGAGTGGAGATCTGATCTGTGGATAGCCCAAGAAAGATGTCACCCCAACCAATGTAAATGCATTGGCTTTGATCATTGGACGTACTAGATTTTTTTATTCCATATATCGATGGTAGTGTGCTCTGTGTGGTTGGACTGTTGTGTGATACAGAATGGGTATTGATGAGAACTCAGGGACCTTCCTTAATCCATACAATATTTCGTTATTCAAAAAGATAATAAAAATTTGTCACACCAGTCAATTCTGACAATCATTCAAACAACATGTAAGTAGCAGCAGTCTGATGACTTCAATCTCTTTTATTAGTATACTTGATGAACTGATGTTTCCATATGAATTTTCTGGATATTTCTTGATATGTTAAACATTACCTATTTAAAAATGCATTTAAAAATTACAAGTTAGTTAAATTTTTGCTCCTAAAGTGCAAACTTATAGCAACTGTCTAATTCATCTTTTTGTTTTATAACCAGTTTCCATCTCAAATTGAATCATTATTATTACGAGTCAAAATACCTATCCAAGTAGCTTGCTGTCCAATTAGCAAATCTCGACTATTTTTATCTTTTTTTTAATTATTTGTCAGTTAGTGAGAGAATATTCACTAATAAACTAAGCAAACAATGGGGGAATGTGCTGTAAGAAACAATGCAGCCTTTTAACCCTTTCAGTGCCAGAGGAGTATGCAATTTGTTGCATTGCAATACATTGGATACCCCTCTGGTGCTCAAAGGGTTAAGCAGTGAAATATTATTTGTGCCTAATTTGCTGGTATGTTCAGGGCAAGTTGCACATCAGAATGAACACTTTGCAATGCACCTCTTTGTGAACTCTTTGTATAACAGGCAGAGAATATGGGTGGGTGTATAGTATCTGCAAAATCACACACACACACACACACACACACACACACACACACACACACACACACACACACACACACACACACACACACACACACACAGAGAGAAAATGCAGCTGGCATATAACATGAAAGGACAAAACAGCTTTAACTGCAAAGTATTGGAGGTCTCTTTACCATCCAAGAGGTTCAATATATAACCAGTATATAAACAGGGGCAGGGACACTGGGATTGCTCTGGCCACACCCATGATTCAGAATGGCAGTTGCCTGCTTTTCCTAATGGAAAATCCAGCCCTGTTATTGTGGTCTGACACACACATGTCAGACTCAATACGTATTAAATATATAAATGCATTTTAATTATACCATAAAATCACAAATGTGCAAGTGGAAATATCAATATTAATAGAATAATTATTTTTTAACTCGAGGACACCAGGGATACGCAATGCATTGCTACACAATGTGTTGCACACCCATCTAACCACAGAGGGTTAATATCTAATTATTGTATTAGGAAAAATAGAGTTAAAAGCATAAAGAAATGTCAGTACATCTGAAATATATAAATGCTTTTGAATTATACCATAACAAAAAAAGTACAAGTGGAAATAACAATCCACTCAATATCTAATTTGTTTTACAATCAAAGCACTAAAATGTAAGAGCTAAAGCCTCATAAAAAATTGTTGCAGAGACAACAGCCTTGTTAGTTTTTGAAGACAGAATATAATATAAATCAAAGGTAGAATCACTGCTGTTAGGCATCACTGAAATATTGTATCCAATAATGTTCTGTGTTTCCAACAAACAATTTAATTTCCCCTGAGTTGCTAGAAGATAGAGTTCCCAAATGGATGGTAAGGTTCATACATCTAACTATCTGTTTTGACCATAATGGTTTTGAAGCAATTTTCAAATTGACATAAATTTCACAAATAAAAAGACAAATCTAGATAATTACATGAAAAAATCTCATATGCATATTTTATTTGGCATGCATTACATTAAGAAGATAACCTTGCAACATTGAATACTATTCACTATGATCATTTTGGATTACAAATCATCTATAATTGTGAACCATTACTTGAATTCCATTTAATGAACATTTACGTATTATAAATAATCTATGAACAATCCTCAGACAGAAAGATATGTGGATTGTCCAGAGCAAGAATACAGTATACAGTGGAAGGCAACAGTAGAATAATTACTATTGAGATAAAGTGCTTGATGGGTTGGATCCCACCTCAGACCCTCAATGAGCTGTGGAAACCCAGGGTGCAACCATTATAAGAAATATGGCTTCTTGAAGAGCCTGCATACCCTGAGACAAAGTAGTATGCTTTATGAACTAGGTAAGAGATTTCCTATTCTTAGTATCAGTCTGTAAGGATTTTGAAAGTTTGAGTCACATTGCAAGATGATGTTGTGTAAACTGAAGGTTCTAAGCAATATAGGAGAAATCATATACACCCAGGGGTTGAGCCCCAATAGTTCTGCAGCCACCAGTGGTCAAATGAAGAAATCCTACTTACAGTTATAGGTGGTAAAGACAGGAGATCCGAGGTTGAGGATGGTTGAGATCATTCATAAAGTGTATCCAAGCAGAAGGTCAGGGCAGGTTGACACAAGCAGTAGGTGAAGGCAGGCTTAAGACAAGCATAGTCTGAAGTTCAAGGCCAAGGACAAATGTGGAAAAGAAAACAATCAGAAGGTGTGTATCCAAGCTCATGCTGAGACTTAGTAATCATGCAAAGGAGAGGAAGAAAGGCTGGTGCTAATAAGGAGACAGCGCTAATCAAAACACACAACACAACTCAACATTAAAAGAATAAACATAAAAATCCATATGCGACACAGACTTACCATAATTTGCGACATAACAATGAGAAACTGACTCTGGTTTCATTAATATTCATGAATATCCTTCTTGAATCATTGAAACCTGGAGTATGACCAGTTAAGAGATCCAGGACAGACTGTATGGAACTCATTACATTACATTATGGAAGTCATTACTCATTACATTATTATCATTGTTGAAAAATTAGAAAAGCAGAAAAAATAATTTTCACAGGAATTCCCATGGATGTCGGCAAGTGCCAATTTTCACATAGAGGTTTAATATGTGTTTTTGGTGCAATTAAAGAAATATTTGATCTCTTACTATTGAGTTACCAGATTTTTTAATTATTTCATTAATCTATAGCAGTTCTTCATAAACTGTGGCTCTCTGATAATGTAGAGCAAATGTAAGTAGTGGTAGAAAAGGGAACAACGTAGTGGTGGCAGTAGGTAGCGGTAGTTATTGAACAGTGTTTGTGAGGTTCTATTACAGCTTTTTTTTGTAAGATTTCTTTAGTTATAACTTCATCACCTCTAAGTAATACATAAATAAAAAATAATTTTTAGATGCAGTTACTTGGTTATGGTTATCTCATCTTAGCCTAATACTGTAGGTTACCATTAAAAACAAAAATTCTTTTCATACTGATGTTATGTTAACTCATAAGATGACAATTTTTGAGCATTTTTAATCACTTAGATGCTAGGGATGGGCGAAAATTTTCACTTCAAACTGAATTCGGCGAATAATGGAATTTCCCACTTGGTGAATAATTTCCCTCAAAAAGTGCCATTTTTCAGCTTTTTTCGCCTAGCTCATTCCATTGAAAACAATGGGAACATTGAATTTACACACAACACATTTTTATTTGCCAAAAGCATAATATAAAAGGGGCATTAGGGTGTTGGTGGGGTGTGGAGAAAGAATCAGTTGAACAGGGATTTTTTTGGGGGGGTTGTTTACTGGGATTGGGGGCACTTATTAAAAAAATAAATCCAAAATACAATTAACCCCCTCCCATAAGACATGGTATAAGAGGAATCTGAGGAGGGTTAGTGGGTAGAGTCTCGGGAATGAATCAGTTGAAGAGGGAATTTGTTTTGGGGGGTTTCTTGACTGCTATTGGTGGAGGTACAGTTAATAATAAATACATAAATAAAATACAATAAAATAAGTTGTATGTAAAGTGATAGAGACAGGAACCCTTTGACATTAGCTGCCACTGGAATGGACTGATACATGACTTGATAGAGTGTTCTGTAGAGGATGATTTGTTAGAGGCCCAAGCCCTGAGGAAATATTGATTTGTTGAATTTAGAATTATTAGAGGCACAAGTCCTGAAGAAACATTGATTTGTAGGACTTAGACTTGTTAGCAACAAACCCCCAAAAATTGTTTATTTTTTTTTGTGTGACTTTTTTTTTTTTTTTTTAAAGCACAAACCCTGAGGAAAAAAAAATACCCTACTGGCCTAGTGCCAGCGGGTCATGTTGTGTTGGCCACTGGCCATTGCCAAATGTCCTCCATAATTGCGGAATTTGCAACTGCTGTTCTTGCTGCTACTGCTGCTGAGTTGTTTAAGCAGAACGATGATTAGGCAGCTGAAAGGGAATGGGATCATCAATAGCAGTAACATGAGTGATGGATGATGGTTTCACTTGCCACGACTAGCTCCAGTGATGTGCCTGAGGCAGTAACATAGTAATTTAGGTTGAAAAAAAACTTGCGTCCATCTAGTTCAACCCTTTTCCTATTCCTGTTTACCATCGTTTTTACCATTGTTGATCCAAAAGAAGGCAAAAAAACCCTAAATACAGCAATTTCAAATTATACCTTGAATGGGGGAAAAAAATCCTTCTTGATTGCAGATGGCAATCAGATTTCTCCTTGGATCAACAAGCACTAAATATTAATCCCAATACTAACATGCATAGCCCTCTATGTTCTGCTTTTTTAAAAAAATACCCAGGCCCTTTTTAAAGGCGTCTAATGTATTCGATACAACCTCCTCAGGCATTGAATTCCATACCTTTATTGTCCTTACCATAAAGAATCCCTTCCACTGTTGTAGATGAAATCTCCTTTCCTCAAGTCTAAGCGGGTGACCCCTTGTCCTTTGTGTAATGTTCTGTTAATGAACAGGCCTTTGGAGAGCCCTTTGTATGGGACCTGAACATAATTATAAAATGTTATCATATCCCCTTTAAGATGCCATTTCTCTAGTGTGTACAAGTTTAACTTTTCTAGCCTTCCATATCTTAAACTTTCCATTCCCCTTACTAGTTTTCTAGCCCTCCTCTGCACTCTCTAGTTCCATAATGTCGTTTTTCAGAAAGGGCATCCAGAATTGAACAGCATATTCTAGATAGAGTCTTACCATGGACCTGTAAAGAGGAACGATAATAACTCATTTGCCATTTGCCTGTCCAGTTACCCAATTTGTCCAAATCCTCTTGTAATGAAGACACATCCAGTTCAGACTTTAGTACTCTACTTAAGTTTCTGTCCTCGGCAAACACTGATACATGGCTCCCTCTGCCCTCTGGGAGATCATTAATAAACAAATTAAAAAGAAGAGGACCCAGGACAGATCCCTGAGGTACCCCACTTTTCACTTTTGTACAATTGGAGAACTTCCCATTTACTACTACTCTTTGCATTCTATCTTTCATCCAATTTCTAATCCACACGCAGACGTTTGCCCCTAAGACTATTTCATTCAATTTATACAGTAACCTCTTGTGTGTGGAACTGTATCAAAACCGTATCACATCAACCGTCGCTCCCAAATCTATATTTTTACTCAATTTTTCATAAAATGCAATCAAGTTAGTTTGACAAGACCTGTCTTTCACAAAGCCATGTTGGCTCCTGCTAATTATATTCCTAGTAGCAGCACAATAAATAGCTCCCAGTATATGTGGAGAAAAGACGAAGTTGGCCAATAATTCTTCTTCACCTGCCCCTCCTCCAAAATCATAGGTGTGGTGTTATTAGAATAGAAATGTTTCCCTTGAGAGCAGGAACTATGCCTCTCATCAGCAACTGCAATGTGCACAGTCTGTGTGGTAAATAACACCTGGAGGAACAACTCTATCCAAACATGATGACATCAGAACCCAAGTACTGCTGCTGTTACTATACCCCTTGTCCACACCCTGCTAAGGACACATGACAGCTTGCTGACAGTTTAATAGTAGTGATGAACCCTCCCTGCTACCATCTGGTGTGTGCACCACTGTCACAGCACCTACCCTAGGTCCAGTGTTGTCTGGCTGGACATTGCTGGGGTACTAGCGGCGGAAGTGGCGCTCTGGTGTTAGTACCCACGTCTCTCTGTGCCTGCAGCCTGGCCGTGTCTTGTACCTAATGCAAGTGGCAATGCCCTTTCCACAATTGTCCCAGTAGTGCAGTATGTTGCTGGAGGCGACGCTTCTCAGTCAGCGGCGTCACTTGCAGGCATGCGTTTGTATGTATGATGCAAGTACGTTAAGACCTTGGACTACTTAAGACTCCTCCCTGCTACTTCCTGTAGAGGTTAAAAGGGGCAATGGACTGCTAGTCCAGTCGCCCTTACGTTGGTGTTTGTTGCAGTTGTTTATTTTCTTTGTAGCGCTCCGTGCATGACCTAGGCTTGTCTGACCATCCATCCTGGTGCTGACCTGTGGCTCTGCCTGACTACTCTTCCTGCGTTACCCTTTTGGCTTAGCAGACACCCAATCTGGTGCAGACCTGTGGCTCTGGCTGACTACCCGCGCTGTGTTTGACCTAGGCTTGTCTGACCATCCATCCTGGTGCTGACCTGTGGCTCTGTCTGCATATTCGTCCTGCCTTACCTTTCTACATAGTAGACACCCAATCTGGTGCAGACCTGTGACTCTGGCAGACTTTCCTCTCTGGTTTCTGTGCTCGCCATTCTGAGACTACCATTGACGTCCGCCTAGTCTTTAGCAGAGATGTTACTCTAAGCGGCATCCTATTTCTGGTAGGAATTGCTAGCTTCCTCAGTACCCTCTGTGATTGCTACTATTTTACTATCTGCATTTATTACTATCAATAAAGGTGGTTTTACAATTATAGTACTGACTCCTGGTGTATTCTTGATAACCATGACAACCACACAGTGTGCAATGGGTGGACACAAAGTGCCATGTCCTAACATCTACAGAGTGGCTATCATTTGGCGGGGGAAGTAAAGATGAACGAGATGGATTGCAAGATGTAGTTACCCTAGAGGAAGAAGGTGATGGAGAGCTAGTTGTTTTGCTCATCATGGAACTTCCAGTCTCGGCCTGAGAATTTTAGCCAGTGGGCGAAAAATGCAAAAATTTTAATTGCTCTTTTTAAAGTGGATTTTCTCACGAACAACATGGTTTTCGTGAACTTTTTCACTGGAACATGCGGGACCTTTCACCCACCCCTATTAGATTCTTGAAAGCTCAGCAATACAATGTGTGAGAGATCCAAGGGATTGAAGGCTGTCATTGTTAGGTTTCCACAGGTATCTATTTTGAAACTAATGATTTGTATCCTAGCAAAAAAGAACTAATACCTCCTAATAATACTCCCCCAGTACTTTACTATGACCTGAAAATTAAAAATAGTTCCTATGAAATTTGTGTGCAAAGGTGTGTGTGCAAAGTATTGTAATGGCATGTCTGCATCCATGGACATGACATCCAGGATTGATTGAAGATGTTTTGTCTTTGACCAAGGAACAAGGGAAAATTCATAGGAGCCATTAGGATTTTATAGCCATTGTAAAGTAAGTGGATGGCTATAATTAAAGGGATAGTAATGTTTCATCATAAAAGCAGCTCTAATTAATCATCATAGTATTTGGACTTTGGAGAGTGTTATTTCAATTCTGTCACAGTTGTAGTTCCAGAGTAATTACAAAGTGTCCCCCTCCCGCCCCTTTTACTGATGTCACACTGTTCAGCCACAGCATAAGGGAGGTGCCCAGGTAAACTGCAGAGAGGGACAATCTTCAATTAAGATAAGGGAAAAACCTGAAAAGCTTGTCAAGGGCTGCAGGGCTTTCATTGTTTTCATAGGAATAAGAGTGTCCCCTTCTGTTATCTGTCTGGTCTATAGACTGCATTCCACATCTGAGAATAGATTGCTTACAGTAGTTAAAAGGGGTGGGAGGGGGAAACTTTGCTTGTGAATATCTCATAAACCATAAAGGTTTGAGAGATAAGACTTATATCATTCTTCATGTTTTTTAATGCCTACAAAATAAAATAAAGTTAAAACAAAGTATTACTATCCCTTTAAGGGCTATTAGTTCTCCTTTAAGCACTACTGTATTAGTGGATACCTACAGTAAAATGCATTCCTGATTTATTGGGTTCCTAGTTTCCAGAACTGTAAACCTGAACACAAGACCAAGGTCTCAGTGAAGTTACACTCATTAGTGATAAAAAATAAATCCATAAAAATCACATATGTATAGCCAAAGGTTTACACATACATAGGAAGAAAGGAATAATAATGTATCATATTATAAACTGGTGTCCTAAAGATTGATTATCAGAAAGGGCAATTTAGTTTATAATTTCAGGCACACACTTTATCAATTTATTGAAAGTGGAAAAATGTACAATTGACTTCCACTGGGGAAGAATATATACCTTATTTTAAGTATTAACTATCTGAGGGAGATATATTATCTGATATTAACTATGTGTTTTTGCAATGCAGTGTCACCCCAGTAGCCCTAAAATTTTAATATAATATTAGCTATTTTGGTTCTAGAGAGGTTCAATACATTGTTCCACTCCTATGGCACTCAAAAGTTTAAACCTTTATGAATCAGCGGGGGTGTGCAGTGCATTGATTTGCAATGTGTTCCATCATCCTGCCCCTTAACCCTTTGCAATGCAATGTGATGGATACCTCTCTGGTACTTAAAGGGTTAAATGGTTAATATATATATATATATATATATATATATATATATATATATATATATATATATATATATATATATATATATATAATATTGCTATTTTGGTATTAATAGACATTTACAAGAAAAAGGTTAATAGATATATACTGTATAAAAACTTGCTGTTTTTCAGTGCATATATAAGGTAGCAAACTGTGGATAGATTTAAAATCTCATCAAAGTTCATAAAAATTAATTAGTGTACAAATAAAGCAGCTTAAAGTTATGTGAAATATGATTACCTCACTGTAAATGATTAACTGCTTAACAGTAAACATCACTGGTACTAAGAGACTGTAACTTCTGTTTTATAGTTACCTTTTATTTTTTTTCTGGATTTCTTTAAACATAACTTTATTAGTAGTATGTGTTTAATCACGATGTTTAGTAATACATTTGTCACTTGTTCCTGTATTAAAAGTTGCAGTGCAGTTTTGCTCTGTGATTGGTGAATACATGTGTTATGACTTTTTGTTGTTTGTAAAGGAATGTTACTATTCTCCATTGGGAACAACTTCCCTTAGACCCTAGCATCTGCAAACTAAAGGATTAGGTCGAGCATCAATTCTATATGTTGCCCTCAATTGAAACTGCACAATTTTGTTTGTCTCATCTAGGAGATTGACTGTATCAACCATGGTGGGGTCCTCCATTTCACCAATAGACAGCAGCTTTCCTGCATGAAATTGTCCAGCAGACCTGTACCCAATAGAAAGGCTGGGAGGATCTTTCTTGAACTATAACTGAAGTAAGGATACAAGAGGTGGTAGCCCCTAAAAGGATTTATTGCAGAGCTAAAACCTGTAAATCCATATTACTGACCCCAAAGTAACAAGCAAAAGGGTCTGGAATTGATATTTAAGCTTGGGATGTGGTAGGCATTAATGTTTCCTTTGTTTCTTTGTAGGATCATTCAACACACAAAGGTATAAGGATTGGAAAGAAATGGTTGCAATGGCTCCTGTGGATATCAAGATAGGGAGTAGAGATTCTTATGTTCCAGTATCAGGCAGGTAAGGGCATTTATGGGTATAAGGGACTCTGTGCTTAAGTCCCAACAGGATGAAATGCATCAGATGCTGCTTTCTGACATCTATGTTTGGTCCATGTGCTTTTACTTCTCACTGTATTCCATCTGAGGCAGTTTGGAGGTTTTTGATCTGCAGTGTAAGACACTCAATTAACTGTTCAGGTTCCCCTGGGTTAACTGTATTAATTTCTTGCAGTTACAGCTCTCCAGGATATGATGCTTCTATGGTTAAGATAGCCGTTCATGTTTACCTTCAGCTTCTACCTTTGTGGAGTGTCCTATACACTTGACACAGAGTTTGTCATGTGCTTTTAACAAACATTGATTTTTGTTTTTAAATTCTTTTGTGAGTACCTGTCTGCTTTTTATTCTGCTTATATTAAGTACAGCAGTATACTATGATGTATTTTTCTTGCCTTTGAGGTGTATTGAAGTTTTGGAGGCCAAATATATGCATCAAAGATCCATAGTAGTATAATATCCATTCATGTATCTCTGCAGTGAGTGAATTCCTAGACCGAGTCAGGTTCAACAAGGGCCAGTGTTTTGAATTTGTTTGAGAATTAACCTTTATGTTTTGTTATAAAAGTGTGGCAGAGTGTGTAGTGACACATTATGCTAATTTCCTGTACAGTATGCTAATTATTTATGTTTGAGGCCAAATGTATAATTATCTATGCTATTAGAAATGCTACAGTGTGTGAACCCTGTCTAGATTTGTTCTTAGCACAGTGTATGGTAATATTGTTCCAGCACTGAAACAACTTGACAATATGTGCCACATTATACCACCAAGAAATAAAAGTTAATTTCTCAAAAATATTTTATTTTGCAAACAAATGGCTACCACAACATATAGATGGCTTTTACTTCTCTATAAAGTGAGCTAAACTTACTGTTAGAGGCTCATTTATATGTAAATATTGTGACAAACTAGATGGGAATAAAGCTCCTTTGTTAGAGGCCATATAAAGGCAATAAATGCAATGATGTCACCCATGTTGAAACATATGCTGCTGGACTATGGTGCCTCTAACAAGGGTTGTGGTAACCTTACATTAATGCATAAAAGTCCATCAAGCTGCAAGTTTACAGAGTTCACACAGAATTACATGCAGAATTACTTATTTTCATTTAGGCTTCAGCCAATAATATTAGCCTGACATTCATGTGGGCAGGCCATTAGCCACTTTCCCTGCAAAGGTATTGCTGGATAAATGCAGGGGAAGGCTAGTGAAATAGATATAAATAAATGCATATATAAAAACATCATTATTTTCTTGACCTTCTTTTATACATTGTAGTTTATTATGCTTACTGTATGTTGTGAATTGTTTGCATTCTACCTTCATCTCACAGAGTTGCTCATATCTGGAAGGTCATTCGATTGATTTTATTTAGTTCTTCCAGTCTGGTTAGTTTCTTCTAAGAGGCTTAGGACGTAGATAATTTATTTTTCCCTAGTGTAATATTTACCTTCTGGAGTCTTAAATGAATAAAGATTAAACAGTCAGCAGCAAGACAGGAACATTGTTTTCACTGCAGGCTAAAATTAAAGCCTAGTAATATTTAGAATTATGTCTTTTCATTAAGATTTATTACAATGTTTTATATTATCCTGATTCTTCAAGCTGTTTGGTCTTGATTGACTTTGTAATATCTAAGTTATAATCTTAGTATTTTGTTTATTGTGTTTATTTTTCCTGATCTCATAGAAGCATTAACAGTGGTCATACTCAAGATAACCTAAAATATACCTCTTCTGTTCATGCCTATAACTGGGTCCCTACTAGGGCACTGCACAGACTACTCATTAAGGGGTCTCAAATAGGGGTGGGCGAAAAGTGAGAAAAATTTCCTGCATGACTTTTCACAAAAAACAGCTGATTTTTTTCTTTTTTCGCTAACGTTTACTCTTTTTCTCCAGTGCAAAATTTTCCTCCTTTTGCCTATTCCAGCAATTTTTTTACCTATTCCAACACATTATTCTTCTGCTCTAACATAATTTTCGCATAGTCTAACACATTTTTCTTCTATTCAACACATTTTTCTCCTATTCTAACACAATTTTCTCCTATTACAACACTTTTTTTCCTATGTTTAATATGGTGCAATATTTCCCAGCACACTATTACTTCTTCTAAGGGCTGTAGTGGAGACATTAGTAGTTGGAAGTCAAAGTTGTGAGTCCTACAGCAACATATACCTTGAAAAATGTGTTAGCATGCAGAGTGTCTTTGTCCACAACACTTACTTCCCGCTTAAGTGACACTGGCACATATTCATGATGATGTCAAGTAATTAAAAAAATAAAGTACAACCTACAATGTGGCAGATGTATATGATATTGGTGGTGGGGGATTGGCATGGTGTGATTGGTGGGACCTTGACAAACTGCATCCATCCCAGGAGGAGAGGGATCATCATCATTTATTGCACATTCTGCAGCAACAATTGCTGTCAGTTTTTTTACTACCATTTTACTTCTACATCTCTGCATTGCTCCACCTTTCCCCCTTCCTCTTGTGCATTTACTAGACATTACTCAACTACCGTGTGTGTTTTTACTCTCTACAGTATGCAACTGATGGAGTGTGATGTCTTGCTTTGGCCCTCAACACAATTCTCAGTGTTGTCTGCTGTCTATAAAGTCTTCCTCAGTCACAGAATTCCCAGTCAGCTGTTCAATATATTTATTTGTTTAATTTTTTATGTTTTTTGTTATTATTATCATTATTATTATTTTTTTAAGTTGTCCACCATATCTTATCACAATTAATCCCCCCCAAAAAAATGCTGCTCTCTCCTCTCACAAACACAGAATGGCATGCTGTGAGAGCTGCCTGGCTGGAACTACTTTTGCGGGGACCTTGACAAACTGCGTCCTCCCTTGGAGTAGAAGGATCATCATCATTGATTGCACATGCTGCAGCAACCATTGCTGCAGTCAGATTTTTAACTACTACTGTACTCTCACGTCCCTGCAATGCCCCCCCTTCACCTTGTGTGTTTGCTGGACAATACTCAACTACACTGTGTTTATTTACTCTAGGGTACACAACACAACTGATGGAGCTGTATGATGCCTTGCCTAAGCCCAGTCAGCTGTCTGTCACTGTCACCTAAGATATTTAGTTTTTTATTCTTTTTACATTTTTTTTATTTATTTTTTTGTCTGTCTTATCATAGTATGTCCAAAAAAAAATTATAACTGAAAAACAAAATCAGCAACTTCTTTCCCCAGACATCCCCACCCAGCACAGAGGCAATAACAGCAAGATCAGCAAGCAAATAGGTCCCCAGCTGCCTGTGTCTTGCCAGTCAGTAAATTTTGGGGTATTATTTGGGTTCAACATCCTTCCTCCCTTCTTCTCCCCAGAGTGCCCCTCTGACTTTCCTAATACAAGAAACAAATGTCCTACCTAAAAGATTCCCTAATCTAAACTTCAATTCACCTATCTTCTCTAGCTCAAACAAGGTGCTACTCTCTCCTCTCACAAACACAGAATGGCTGCTGTGAGAGCCTGACAGCCTTTTATATGACTGTAGAAAACTTTCAAGTGGTGGAGAAAAATTTTTCTTCCCATTGATTTCAATGGGAGAAAAAGGTGGGAAAAAGCAGAAAAACTGCACTTTTCACAGGAAATTATTTGCCAAGCAGAAAGTGCCATTATTCACCGATTTCAGTTTGAGGCAAAAACTTTCTCCTCAAGCTGAAATTGGAGAATAATGGCACTTCCCACTTGGCTAATAATTTCCTGAAAAAAGTGCAAATTTTCTGCTTTTTTTCACCTAGCTCATTCCATTGAAATCAAAGGGAACACATAGCAAATATTTTTTTATTTCCCAAAGGCATAGTATAAAAGGGGCATGAGGGTGCCTGTGTTGGTGGGGTGTGGGGAAAGAATCAGTTGAACAGGGGACTTTTTTTGGGGGGGTGGGGGTTGGTTACTGGGATTGGGGGGCAGTTAATAAAAAATAAATCCTAAATGCAAATAAAATACCCCATAAGACATAGTATAAAAGGGGTCTGATGAGAGTGCCTGGGTTGGTGGGTGGAGTCTGGGGAATTAATCAGTTGAACAGGCAATTTTGTTTTGGGGGGGTTTATTGACTGGTATTGGGGGGACAGTTAATGAACAAAATAAATCAGTAATTAAATAAGAAATTTGTGTTTAAAGTGATTGAGACAGGAACCCCCTGACACAAGCTGCCACTGGGGTAGACTGATACTTGATTTGATAGAGTATTTTGTAGAGGATGATTTGTTAGATTTGCTGTTAGAGGCCCAAGCTGGCAAACGATTTTGGCCAATGGAGAAAAATGCCCCAAATTTTAATTGCTGGATTTAAAGCGGATTTTCCTGCGAAAAAGCAGACAACAAGCAGTGTTTTTTGCTAAATTTCTCGCGGAAACATGGCAAGAGATTTGCCCATCACTAGTCCCAAGTTCTACACCAGAGGTTAGCAGCCAGAGGCCCTTCAGCTCATGTTGACTAAAACTTCCTGCATCCCCTGCTGGTCTTTGTCTGGCTAGAGATGATTAGAGTTGTAGTCCTCAACAGCTGCAGGACCTTAAGACTATACATTTCTCTCATCTTGTGGGGGAGACATGGACCATGAAGTTAATCGCAGTTCCTTTTAGGAAGCAGAACATTTTAGGAAAATCCCCTGCAGCAGGCAGTCTTTTTCTTTTAGCTCCATTTAACTGTCAGTTAGATCTACCACTTACTTAGCTTTAAAGGGATAGTAACCTCAAAAAAAAAGTACAGGCGAATTTATAGGTACAATTAAAACATACTTACTGCCCTCATTCCCATCTCTCAAACCGTTATGGTTTGAGAGATGTAATAAAATAAAGGTCTCCGCTCCCTCCCACTTCTCATGTGTCCGCTGTATAGCGGACGTCATGAGTTCCTGCTTCCGGGACCAGAAGGCGTCTCTTCAGGAGCTCTGTCATCGAGATATGTAACTATAATTATTTCATTGGTATGGTCTACACCATGTGCCTGGCTTGCAGGCACACATTGTAGACCATTCCGATGAAGTAATTATAGTTAGATATCCCGATGTCAGCACTCCTGATGAGCCGCCTAATGTTGGTCGACCGGATTCTGCCTCTGACAGCTTTACGGCTTGTCAGGCAGAAAGGGGAGGGAACGGAGACCTTCATTTTATTATATCTCTCAAACCATAACGGTTTGAGATATGGGAATGAGGGCAGTAAGTATGTTTTAATTGTACCTATAAATTTGCCTGTACTTTTTTTTCGAGGTTACTATCTCTTTAAATGTGTACTTCAAGGGAGATACAAGGGCGTTGCCATTGAAGATTTTTATTATTTTATTTTTTTACATACAAATACACTTAAGGAAACATCAGTGAGGAATGACTCCATTTTCCATTTTATAGTCTCTCCAGGAAGAGAGTGGATTAAGCACTAAGCATCTGAGGAAAAGCAAGCTGCAATGGAAGTCACTATTGGGGTCCTGGTATTTAGCCCGGTGTTTTTAAAAGAGGACCTCAATTTCACCTTTTTATGATTCCCTCCGTGACAAGAAAGGATTCGACAAAAACATCCTGAAGACTTGACTTGCAGTAATGGAGATTATTGTTGAGAAGTATATACACATTCCCCTTTTCTCCCCAATAATAAAAAATATAATAATGCATTGTAATGTGTATTTACTAGACAAGTATGAATGGGATTACCTTGTTTCTATTCAGAAATAAGCAGTTATGAAAATGCCATAACTGAGTTCATCACAGGGAAGAAGTATGAGTGGTAATTGTTTATAAGAAGTGTGAGTTTGACTCCATTTCATCTGTCAATTAGCAACCCTATACATTATATATGTTATGGGCATATGTGCTACTGCTTATTAGTGATGAGCGAGCACCCCAATGCTCGGGTGTTCGGGTGCTCTGACCGAGCGCCCCCGGAGGCTCGAGTGCTCGGCCGAGCACCCGAGCCCCATTGAAGTCAATGGGAGGACTCGAGCATTACACCAGGCACCCCCTGCTCTGATGAGGGGAGGGTGCCTGGTCCATAGGAAAAGGGCAGAAAAGGATGGAAACACCACAGAAATGGTTCAGGGACAGCATAGGGAGGATGTCTGGATGCATCTTGGACTCCAACATCGCTGCTGGGAACGATCTTTCGCCCGTAGTACGCCATTTTTACAGACTGACCGTAAAACACACAAAAAGGAAAATAAAAACGACTTTAGGCGAAAAATTGTTACCAAACAGTATTTGCTGTATATTTACTTGTATATCATCTGCAAATTCTCCCAAAAATTTCCTCGATTTTTCTGAACTGAGGCCATGATTAAGAGGGAAACGTGCGCAGAGGCAAATTCTCCCAAAAATTTCCTTGATTTTTCTGAACTGAGGCCATGATTAAGAGGGAAACGTGCGCAGAGGCAAATTCTCCCAAAAATGTCCTCGATTTTTCTGAACTGGGGCCATGATTAAGAGGGAAACGTGCGCTGAGCCGACCATCTAAAACATTATGGGTGAGGGTCTGCTGCGGAGCTGACCATCCTAAACATTATATGCGAAGGCCCGCTAGTGAGCTGACGCTATAAAACATTATATGAGAGGGCCCGCTAGAGAGCTGACCCAATAAAACATTATATGAGAAGGCCCGCTGGTGAGCTGACCTATAAAAAAATTGTCAAACAGCGCCCGCTGGTGAGCTGGCCCTATATAAAAATTATATCACAGGGCCCGCTGGTGAGCTGGCCCTATATAAAAATTATATCACAGGGCCCGCTGGTGAGCTGGCCCTATATAAAAATTATATCACAGGGCATATGGAAGAGGAGGAGGAGGATGAGAAGATTAAGAGTCAACCATATACCCGTTTTTTGGGTGGAAGGGGTGAATGGGAATACAGAGTATTCCCATCATTGTAAATAACATATATAAAGTGAGTTTATGTTCCCCCAGGGCTTTCCTCCAGTGGAGTGGAGAAGTCAGGGGAAATCCAGGCCTTGTTCATTTTTATAAGTGTCAACCTATCAGCATTGTCGGTGGAAAGGCGGATACGCTTATCTGTTATGATGCCACCAGCAGCACTAAATACCCGCTCAGACAGAACGCTGGCGGCAGGGCAGGCCAGCACCTCCAAGGCGTAGAGTGCCAGTTCATACCACGTGTCCAGCTTGGACACCCAGTAGTTGTAAGGCACAGAGGGATCATTGAGGACGCTGACACGGTCTGCTACGTACTCCTTCACCATCTTCCAAAACTTTTCCCTCCTTGTGACACTAGGCTGCGCATCAGGGTGAGGGTGCTGGCGGGGTGTCATGAAGGTGTCCCACGCCTTGGAGAGTGTTGCCCTGCCTTTGTCGGAACTGCTGTGTGCTCCCCTTTTCTCCTCTTCTCTGTTGGCCAAGGTAGCACGTACTCTGCCGCCAGCGTTGTCAGATGGAAAATTTTGGAGCAATTTTTCGACAAGAACCTTCTGGTATTGCACCATTTTGCTTGTCCTCTCCACCGGAGGAATGAGAGATGAGAAATTCTCTTTGTAGCGGGGGTCCAGAAGGGTGAACACCCAGTAATCCGTGTTGTCTAAAATGCGTATAACGCGTGGGTCACGGGAAAGGCAGCCTAACATAAAGTCAGCCATGTGTGCCAGAGTACCAACAGTCAAGATTTCGCTGTCCTCACCAGGAGGATGACTCTCAATCTCCTCATCCTCTTCCTCCTCTTCTGCCCACCCACGCTGAAGAGATGGAACTAAAGTTCCATGGCTACCCTCTGTAGCGGAGGCAACCGTGTCTTCCTCCTCCTCCTCCTCCTCCTCCGCCTCCTCCAATTGTCGCTGAGAAGACGAAGTGAGGGTGCTCTGGCTATCACCTTGTGTAAGCTCTTCCTCCCGCATTTCCACCTCTTCCACATGCAAAGCGTCAGTTTTAATTGTGAGCAGCGAGCGTTTCAGTAGACACAGAAGTGGGATGGTTACACTGATAATAGCGTTATCGCCGCTCACCATCTGTGTCGATTCCTCAAAATTGCGTAAAACCTCACAGAGGTCTGACATCCATTCCCACTCCTCACTTCTGATTACAGGAAGTTGAACAGAGAGGCAACGACCGTGTAACAGCTGGTACTCCACTACTGCCCTCTGCTGCTCACAAAGCCGGGCCAACATGTGGAAGGTGGAGTTCCAGAGCGTGCTCACGTCACACAGCAGCCGGTGAGCTGGCAATTGTAAGCGCTGCTGCAGCTTCAACAGGCCGGCTGAAGCTGTAGATGACTTACGGAAATGTGCACACACGCGGCGCACCTTGGTCAAGAGATCATGCACATTGGGGTAGGTTTTTAGAAATCGCTGAACCACTAAATTAAATACATGCGCTAGGCATGGTACGTGTGTGAGCTTGCCGAGCTCCAAAGCCGCCACCAAGTTACGCCCATTATCACACACAACCATGCCTGGTTGCAGGTTGAGTGGCGCGAGCCACTGCTCGGTCTGGTGACTAATCCCCTGCAACAGCTCTGAGGCCGTGTGCTGTTTGTCCCCAAGGCAGATCAGCTTCAGCACGGCCTGTTGACGCTTCCCCACTGCAGTGCTACACTGCTTCCAGCTACCGGCTGATGGGGGAGTGGCGCTGCGTGCAGAGAATTCGGAGGTGGAAACGGAGGAGGAGGAGCCAATAACGTAGGTGCTGGCGGAAACCCTGATGGAGGTAGGGCCCGCAATCCTCGGCGTGGGTAGCACCCGTGCCATCCCAGGGTCCGAGTCGCTCCCAGCCTCCACGACATTCACCCAGTGTGCCGTCAGGGAAATGTAGCGTCCCTGGCCACAAGCACTTGTCCATGTGTCAGTCGTTAAGTGGACCTTCCCAGTATCTGCGTTGGTCAGGGCACGGGTGATGTTACGGGACACATGGTGGTGTAATGCGGGGATGGCACACCGGGAAAAGTAGTGGCGGCTGGGGACCGCGTACCGAGGGACAGCTGCTGCCATCAGGCTGCGGAAGGACTCAGTCTCCACAACCCTAAATGGCAGCATTTCGATGGCCAGTAATTTGGAAAGGTGTGAGGTTAGTGCTATGGCCTGTGGGTGGGTGGCTGGGTATTTTCTCTTGCGCTCAAATGCCTGGGGTAACGACATTTGGACGCTGCGCTGGAACAGGGAAGTGGATGTGGTCGCTGATGGTGCTTCAGATGGTACAGGTGCAGGGCGGGAGGTATGCGGGCCTGCGCCTTCGACAGGCGATTGGCCGGCACCGAAAACAGGGGAAGAGGAGGCAGTGGTGTGGCCTGCAGACACAGATGGGCGATCCTGGCGTTCCTCCCACTTACTACGGTGCTTGGATGCCATGTGTCGGATCATGCTGGTGGTGGTGAGGTTTCTAGTGTTCATGCCTCGGCTCATTCTGGTGTGGCACAGGTTGCAAACTACAATTCTTTTGTCGTCCGCACTTTCCTTAAAAAACGCCATACCGCGGAACACCTACCCCTTGGCAAGGTAGATTTACGCAAGGGGGTGCTCCGTGGAACATTTGCGGGCCGGTTTGGTGCGGTCCGCCTTCTTTCTGTAGCCACACCACTGCCTCTTCCAGCCTGTTGCGGTGCTGCAGATGGCTCACCCTCAGGACTGTTGTCATCGCTCGGCTCTACACCTTCCCAGGTGGGGTCAGTCACCTCATCGTCCACCAAGTCCTCCTCCACTTCCTCACTCTGATCATCCTCCTCATGTCTTGATCCCACCACATACTCAGTCATTGACAACTGTATATCATCCTCCTCAACAAGGTCTTGAGACAGTAATAGTGGTTGATTTAATGGCAACTGTGTCTCATCATCATCATCATCCACTACTTCCTTTGACCTTAAATGCCGTTCACATCTGTCATCTTCTTGTGATTGGGTACCCTCTAGAGGTTGTGAATCAGGGCACAAGATGTCATGTTCCTCTGCAAGCGTGCTTGGAGAGAGGGTCAAATGAAGGATTGGTGATGAGACGAGCTCCTCACTATATCCCAGTGTGGGATCACTTCTTTGACCAGACCGTCTATGGTGGGAGGAAGGATGATCAGAGTGAGGATTATGTTGACCAGACTCTTGGCTACTGAGAGTGGACTTGGTGGAAGACAGGGTGGTGCTTAACCGACTGGAACCAGTATCAGCTGACATCCAACCGACCACCTGTTCGCAGTGGTCGGACCTCGAGAGTGATGTCCTGCGACGCCCTGTAAAATGAGACATGAAGCTAGGTATGGTGGATGTCTTTCTTTCTTGTGCTCTGGCACCAGGCACAGTTTCTCCGCGTCCTGACCCGCGCCCTGAACTATCAGGATCACGTCCACTTCCCCGTCCCTTTTTACCCGCCTTCTTCATATTACACGGAATATGTGCTGCAAATCTGCAACTGTGCAGAGTACACAGAATGTGCTGCTAAACTGCGGTGACGCACACTGAATGGAATATGTGACTTTGATATTTTAGTTTGAAGACTTAACAGTATTTCTTCCTATTCTGCAACTGTGCACAGTACACAGAATATGCTGCTAAACTGCGGCGAAGCACACTGAATGGAATATGTGACTTTGATATTTTAGTTTGAAGACTTAACAGTATTTCTTCCTATTCTGCAACTGTGCAGAGTACACAGAATGTGCTGCTAAACTGCGGTGACGCACACTGAATGGAATATGTGACTTTGATATTTTAGTTTGAAGACTTAACAGTATTTCTTCCTATTCTGCAACTGTGCAGAGTACACAGAATATGCTGCTAAACTGCGGCGAAGCACACTGAATGGAATATGTGACTTTGATATTTTAGTTTGAAGACTTAACAGTATTTCTTCCTATTCTGCAACTGTGCAGAGTACACAGAATGTGCTGCTAAACTGCGGTGACGCACACTGAATGGAATATGTGACTTTGATATTTTAGTTTGAAGACTTAACAGTATTTCTTCCTATTCTGCAACTGTGCACAGTACACAGAATATGCTGCTAAACTGCGGCGAAGCACACTGAATGGAATATGTGACTTTGATATTTTAGTTTGAAGACTTAACAGTATTTCTTCCTATTCTGCAACTGTGCACAGTACACAGAATATGCTGCTAAACTGCGGCGAAGCACACTGAATGGAATATGTGACTTTGATATTTTAGTTTGAAGACTTAACAGTATTTCTTCCTATTCTGCAACTGTGCACAGTATACAGAATATGCTGCTAAACTGCGGCGAAGCACACTGAATGGAATATGTGACTTTGATATTTTAGTTTGAAGACTTAACAGTATTTCTTCCTATTCTGCAACTGTGCACAGTACACAGAATATGCTGCTAAACTGCGGCGAAGCACACTGAATGGAATATGTGACTTTGATATTTTAGTTTGAAGACTTAACAGTATTTCTTCCTATTCTGCAACTGTGCAGAGTACACAGAATGTGCTGCTAAACTGCGGTGACGCACACTGAATGGAATATGTGACTTTGATATTTTAGTTTGAAGACTTAACAGTATTTCTTCCTATTCTGCAACTGTGCACAGTACACAGAATATGCTGCTAAACTGCGGCGAAGCACACTGAATGGAATATGTGACTTTGATATTTTAGTTTGAAGACTTAACAGTATTTCTTCCTATTCTGCAACTGTGCAGAGTACACAGAATGTGCTGCTAAACTGCGGTGACGCACACTGAATGGAATATGTGACTTTGATATTTTAGTTTGAAGACTTAACAGTATTTCTTCCTATTCTGCAACTGTGCACAGTACACAGAATATGCTGCTAAACTGCGGCGAAGCACACTGAATGGAATATGTGACTTTGATATTTTAGTTTGAAGACTTAACAGTATTTCTTCCTATTCTGCAACTGTGCACAGTACACAGAATATGCTGCTAAACTGCGGCGAAGCACACTGAATGGAATATGTGACTTTGATATTTTAGTTTGAAGACTTAACAGTATTTCTTCCTATTCTGCAACTGTGCACAGTACACAGAATATGCTACTAAACTGCGGCGAAGCACACTGAATGGAATATGTGACTTTGATATTTTAGTTTGAAGACTTAACAGTATTTCTTCCTATTCTGCAACTGTGCACAGTACACAGAATATGCTGCTAAACTGCGGCGAAGCACACTGAATGGAATATGTGACTTTGATATTTTAGTTTGAAGACTTAACAGTATTTCTTCCTATTCTGCAACTGTGCAGAGTACACAGAATGTGCTGCTAAACTGCGGTGACGCACACTGAATGGAATATGTGACTTTGATATTTTAGTTTGAAGACTTAACAGTATTTCTTCCTATTCTGCAACTGTGCACAGTACACAGAATATGCTGCTAAACTGCGGCGAAGCACACTGAATGGAATATGTGACTTTGATATTTTAGTTTGAAGACTTAACAGTATTTCTTCCTATTCTGCAACTGTGCAGAGTACACAGAATGTGCTGCTAAACTGCGGCGACGCACACTGAATGGAATATGTGACTTTGATATTTTAGTTTGAAGACTTAACAGTATTTCTTCCTATTCTGCAACTGTGCACAGTACACAGAATATGCTGCTAAACTGCGGCGAAGCACACTGAATGGAATATGTGACTTTGATATTTTAGTTTGAAGACTTAACAGTATTTCTTCCTATTCTGCAACTGTGCACAGTACACAGAATGTGCTGCTAAACTGCGGCGAAGCACACTGAATGGAATATGTGACTTTGATATTTTAGTTTGAAGACTTAACAGTATTTCTTCTTATTCTGCAACTGTGCACAGTACACAGAATATGCTGCTAAACTGCGGCGAAGCACACTGAATGGAATATGTGACTTTGATATTTTAGTTTGAAGACTTAACAGTATTTCTTCCTATTCTGCAACTGTGCAGAGTACACAGAATATGCTGCTAAACTGCGGCGAAGCACACTGAATGGAATATGTGACTTTGATATTTTAGTTTGAAGACTTAACAGTATTTCTTCCTATTCTGCAACTGTGCACAGTACACAGAATATGCTGCTAAACTGCGGCGAAGCACACTGAATGGAATATGTGACTTTGATATTTTAGTTTGAAGACTTAACAGTATTTCTTCCTATTCTGCAACTGTGCAGAGTACGTAGAATGTGCTGCTAAACTGCGGTGACGCACACTGAATGGAATATGTGACTTTGATATTTTAGTTTGAAGACTTAACAGTATTTCTTCCTATTCTGCAACTGTGCACAGTACACAGAATATGCTGCTAAACTGTGGCGAAGCACACTGAATGGAATATGTGACTTTGATATTTTAGTTTGAAGACTTAACAGTATTTCTTCCTATTCTGCAACTCTGCACAGTACACAGAATATGCTGCTAAACTGCGGCGAAGCACACTGAATGGAATATGTGACTTTGATATTTTAGTTTGAAGACTTAACAGTATTTCTTCCTATTCTGCAACTCTGCACAGTACACAGAATGTGCTGCTAAACTGCGGTGACGCACACTGAATGGAATATGTGACTTTGATATTTTAGTTTGAAGACTTAACAGTATTTCTTCCTATTCTGAAACTCTGCACAGTACACAGAATATGCTGCTAAACTGCGGCGAAGCACACTGAATGGAATATGTGACTTTGATATTTTAGTTTGAAGACTTAACAGTATTTCTTCCTATTCTGCAACTCTGCACAGTACACAGAATATGCTGCTAAACTGCGGCGAAGCACACTGAATGGAATATGTGACTTTGATATTTTAGTTTGAAGACTTAACAGTATTTCTTCCTATTCTGCAACTCTGCACAGTACACAGAATGTGCTGCTAAACTGCGGTGACGCACACTGAATGGAATATGTGACTTTGATATTTTAGTTTGAAGACTTAACAGTATTTCTTCCTATTCTGCAACTGTGCACAGTACACAGAATGTGCTGCTAAACTGCGGCGACGCACACTGAATGAAATATGTGACTTTGATATTTTACAGTTTGAAGACTTAACAGAATGTGCTCTAATCTGCAACTTTGCACACTAAACAGAATGTGCTCTAATCTGCAACTTTGCACACTAAACAGAATGTGCTCTAATCTGCAACTTTGCACACTAAACAGAATATATGAATTTTTTTTTTTTTTTTGTTTTTTTCCCCCCACACAAAATAAACTGCTGCCCCCACACACAGTAGTCCTAAAAAGGACTTTTGGGTCTTTTTTTTAACAAATTTGCTTGTCTTCTCCCTACACTGACTTTCCCTTCCTATCCTCATCTCTCCCTGGCTAAGACTGAGCCGAACTCGCTGGTCAGGTGCTATACAGCACCCGACCACGGGTTCTGGCCAGCCAATCAGTGTAATGCCAGCAGCCAACATGGCTGCTGGCATTACACTGATGTCAGAGCCTCCCTGCACGTTTATTGGCTGCGCAGCAGCCGCGAAACGTGCGGGGAGGAGACCCGAACATGGCGGGCGAGCACATGCGGTACTCGTACGAGTATCGCCATGTGCCGAGCAGAGCGATGCTCGAGCCGATCCGAGCATCGGCCGAGCATGCTCGCTCAACACTACTGCTTATGGGAAAAGTGTCTCATAAGGGTTTAAAAGGTTTTATTCACACAAATACTGGGTAACTATGATGATGCTCGGACAGGTAACGACATACTGGAGTGATCCCATTGGCAATGCATTCACTGTAGCCATAGTACGTAATATGACCAGTGAGGTTTAGTAAGTCCAAACACCATATATCCTATCGTGAAATGTATCTTAGTTCCTCCAAGAATTTTTACTGTGCAATTAGCCTGAGTCAGAGGACACTGTATAATTCTATGATCGAAATTTTGCATACAGCAGCAGAAAAACTTGCAATTTGATGGGAAGAGTATATTCTTCCCTTGATACTTAGATCAGGAAGAAGTCAAATCCACAGCATTGATTAGCTTCACAGAAGGAGCTATAATGTATCAGTTAACTCTGAATTTCAATATCAGAGACCAGGAAGCCTAGAATATAAGGAGGTTGTTTGATCACAATAGTACCGGAACACAATTTGCTTAATTACTCCAAAATTATCCTCAACCAACCAGAAAAAAAGATCATATCTCTGCTGAAGAGTTATCTATGTCCCCAAGGGATAATTCATTCCTTGAAGAAGACACAGAATGCAAGGAGGATAACCATTTATAATGCACTGTCCTGGTGGAAACTCGAGAAAAGAGATCTAAATATTCAGTCATCAGCCTTATCAGAACTGTTAGCTTCCATACAGTTATCAGAGGAATGTGAATCAATAGATCAATCAAAAATATGTATATTTACAATGAAAATAAATCCACTGCTGTATTTCCAGAATATGATTGACTTACTCAGTTTGTGTTAGCTACTTGGAATCATATTGATGCATTAGGTAACTATTTACATAAAAATGCCTAGGCTTGTGGGGATCAGATCCACCAGTATTGAGATTATCTATGCAAACTGCTTTACTCAATGCAAATTCAGGGATCCAGTGGACAAAACATTATACACCCTTCTTAACATGGTTTTCTTTGCTGAGCTTGAGATTGTGTGGGTAGTTACAGCATTCAACATCTGGTATGATCATCTATTGGAGGCAATTAGAGGTGACATTCTGAGAAAGAATTTGGTCCACCTGGCATAGAAGATTCAGGAGGAAGATATGTATGCCTGTGATGCTATGAAATGTATTGCCAAAACATCAGCACTTTTAGTGGCAACCAGGCAAACACAATGGCTCATAAATTAACTGCTGACATATCATCAAAACATCCTCTAGTCACATTATACTTCTGGGTAAGAATTTATTTGGAATACAAACAATGTAACGTCTACACCATACATATCTACTGGCCACTAAGTTTACAAATAAAAGCAACAATTCCTTTATTGCATATACACAGTTTAAAACATCATAGGGCTGTAGAGTAACAAAAAAGAATAATCACAGACCAGGAGACATCTTTGTGGACTTTGTGGAGGTGACTGATCAACGCGTTTCGCGTATTGAGGCCATTACATTGTATGCTTGCATTACTTCAGGAACACGAGGAGTTCCTGGCCAGCACACATTATTAATGACACAATATCCTCAGCAATAGAGAATTGTTTTTTATCACTGTTATTTAATAGTGATTTACATTATTGGACATTATTTATCCTCTTCAACCCTGGTAAAAGTACTGTGTTCCCCCAAACAATATAAAATACAGATTTAGATTTTTTTTTTCCTTCCTCATAAAACTGTCAGTCAAGACAGACAATCATTGTGCAGTGTGGGGTGGTCATTCTTGTCATTCAGTAATTCCTGTTTTCAAACAAACTGAAGTCAACATGATTGCCTCCCCAGGACGCAAAAGTCTTTTCATGTTCAGGGTACCAAGAGACCCTGTGAAGACAACAGGCAAAGCATTCAGAGAATCAGTTGATATGCAAGCTTTTTTACTTCAAAGGAAGGAAGTGATCGACTGGTTCTAGGTCTGAAAGCACTGAACAATTTGTGCAGACTCCCAAGTTTAAAATATAACCCATTTGTTCAGAGATAACAGCTATATGTCCAGATGAGTTTCTAATTCTGCTGGACATAACAGGCAATAACTCTTACCTATATGCAAAATTCGGCAGATAAATCTCTAATTTGTCTCTGAGTAGACAATCCATTTCTTGTCAATGTGTTGTGTAGGTGTCATGACCACATGACTTTTGGATGAAGGGGATGGCAAGCAGACATATGTATGTATGACTGGCCAACCACATCAGTGTTTGAACCAAGACTCAGGAATCAGTGGATCCATTTAATTGATCTCGATTTACATACTGATGAGGTGTGTGCTCTTGGTCCACGTGACACACATACATATGTCTGCTTGCCTTTCCCTTGATCGGAACATCATGTGGTCATGACGCCTAGACAACACATTGAGAAGCAATGGTGTGGCATATTCACTATGCTACACACACACACACACACACACTCACAAACAGGTCAGCATGGTGGGCCTTGTAACCTCACTCACAGATCATTACTCTGATACCGTAGCCAACACCACACACCATAACCATCCACATTCTGCTCCACTGGGCATTGCCCAACCATTGCTCACATGCAAGGTGAGTCCATTATCCCCCAAACCCTTTGAGTGCCAAAGGGGTACACAACTAATTGCCTTGAAATGTTTTGTGTACAAGTCTGGCAATCAAAGGGTTAACACGTGTAATTCCTTAGTTGTATCCAATGCATTGCATGTCATTGCATTGGATATCCCTCTGTGGCTCAAAGGGTTTTAACAGTGTCTTGACTATGTTCCAAATGGTAGATGGAGTTGTCCATCAGTACAACATAGTATGTGATGTATATGGCCAATCTGGTGTACATTTGATCCAAGGTTGAGGGATGATGTCCTTGACATACTAGGGCTGTGCTGATGGGTCATCCTGTGGAGTAGAACAGATGGTTATATTTGGTGTGCATTCCACAAGCACAACCATGCTCACACATGCATGTTACTCACAGGTGAATTAGTCCCTGATGATCCTGTTTCACATTTGTGTTCTGCTCAACATAACCTCCTCTCCATCAATGGGAACAAAGACCTCCATGGGCTGTTGTGGCTCAACATCCTCCATGAGATGTATATCCACATCAATGTTATGTAATAGGGCACATGTCAGTTTCTCTCTCACACTACATCTGAGGAGGGTGGACTGTCAGGTTTCATCAGCAGTAAGGTGTTGTCCATGAGCAGTCATGTGGTCCCAATAGACTAATGGTAAGGTGTGTGTTATACAGGTAACTGTTTGCTGGTGTGTCTGTGGTTGGTGGTGTGATGTGTTGTAATTGGTATGTACCTGTCAGGTGTGTGTTTTGGCTCCACTGGCTGCTGCGGTTACATGGGTGAGCTTGATTTTTTTTGTGTACTAGGTGTGCGTGTTGTGTGTTAACCCTTGTTGTTCCAGGGTGTGTTGTGATGGCTTATGTTGCTTTGTGTCCCCCCTGTCCCTGTGCAGTTGCTGGATTCTTGTTTGTCTGTGATTTGTTTGTATGGTGTAGGCCAGTGGTTCACAACCAGGGTGTCATGGCATGTTGGTGTGCCATGTGCACCAGCTCAGGGTGCGTCACTTTTCCCATATTGCTATATTCTGCATTAGTAATTCGTAATATTCATTTTACACATTTTTTGGGGAGTGTGTGTATGGGACATATGATGCACTATATTCTCATCACTGTCATTGACACAGTGAGACCTGATGTTAAGCATATGTTATTTTCTGTTTGGGAATTTCCTTGTGCCTTCAAAGGGTGCCCTGGAACATCAAGATTGCATGTTAGGGGTGTCTTAGATGGAGGGGTTGTGGACCGCTGTTCTAGGCCTTGTTGTATTTGCTAGGCATTGCAGGGGTTAATATTTGACCTATGAATGCTTGGGTTCTGACCTTGAATGACCTGCTTCTCTGTTTTGTTTTCCTAGTCTGGGGTTTTGTGTCATTGCTAGACAAACAATAAGGAAGGGGAGGAGCTACCTGACAGTTAAGTGGAGCTGAAATAGAGGATGCTCACTCCAGATGTTTTTCTTAAAATGCCCTGCCTCCTAAAAGGAATGCCGAATGAAGTAAAAGTGATTAAGATCATTGATTCATAGAGAAAAGTGTTCATCTGCTGATCTGAACTGAAATGAATCTCAGATAGACATACGGAAGAGAAGACAGTGAGAGGAAGTAACAATGGAGGGTTGAAATGTAATGTGTGAAAATAAGAGGAGGCAGGAGTGAGATAGGGCAAGGAGTGAGTGAGAGGAGGCCAAGGAGTGAAAGTGAGAGTATGTCAAGAATAAGAGAGTTACTTAGGAGTGTGAGAGCTGGGCTGGGAAGGAGAACCTGTCAGGGAGCATGAGTGGGACAGGAATATGGGAGATAGATGAGGGAGTAACTAGGAATAAGACCTGGAGTGAGAAGGGAGGGATAATGGCAGGGAAAAGCAGTGTAAAATGAGAAGCAGAAAGAGGGGCAATAGACATCCAGCAAATCTTCCCAAACACCAAAGGAGTTTTACCTTGCTTTGACAAGTTGTCTGGACACGAATGTATTTTGATTGGTGTCTGAAGCTTAGTGAACCTATTTAATTACTCTTTAATAGACACATGTATTTGCATTTCAAGCTTTAAGACTGGTTAAAAACACCTTTTTTGTAAGACATCTTTAGGAACAGTCTGTTTCTTATTAAATCTGAACTTAGAGAATTGTTTAGCTTGCTCTTGGTTAATTCCAGATAACTTCAGTTACAGGTTTCCCAAGCCAAAAGCATGACAGCACCAGTCAAAAAAGATCCATCAATTAATCCTCCAATTTACAGCATTGGATCTATTCTTTCTTTGTATGTATAAGTTCCTGAAAAGATCATGTGTCATTCAAATGTTTGACCGCTTAGAATCTATTCTTCGGTACAGTTCTGACCTTCTCCTTGTCCCATGATTTTTGAGACATATCCTTTTTAGACATCTCTATCTGTTATTATTTCACATCCCACAATATTGGCTGTTGAGAGAGCACAACTTAGGATGGTGGCCTGTACTTTCACCTAGCATGTTGAAGGATGAATTGGGGTGGCTTGTCCATGAGACTAAACAATTTCTCTTTTTTTTAGAGCTGATAAATATCTATATCATGAAGGCAAACAGAAAAGCGATCAATAACAGGTTCAACTTGATGTATTTAAGTGAATTTTTCAATGAGGTTATGACAGACTTTATTTAGAGTGTTAGCCTTTTTATGAAACATTTGCTTAAATCTCTTCTTAAAGTAAGAATTTGATCAATTCTGGAACAAACTAGTTGCATCATAGGGAATTAATAAAAATTATGTAGATTCCCTTTGATTTTAAGTCCTTTAATACTAGAGACGCCTTAACAGGAGCTGATTTTCAACCAGGTCATTCCAAGTCAGTAACCCTTTACCTTTTATCAGTGACCTGATACCTTTTATCCGTGAATCTGTATATTTCTGAACTTTGTCCAGCAAGAACAAGGTTACCTGGTAAATTTCTTTTTAGATAATCACCCCTGTCTCTAAAGCATTGCTTCACAGTGTGTTGGACACCTCATTAGCATTAAAGCATTTTAAATCAATAGGAATATTTGTCCCCTTTGATGCAGTTCCTTTGCCCCAGAATTGCTCACGTTCCCCTTAGTACATCAGCCCTAGTTACATAAAACATTTAAAAAAAGTAGGCAGGCTCTAGTTACATAAAAAGAAAAGGATAGATTTTATCCCATGAGTCTTTCTGCAGTCTTGGTGGTCACACGGTTCCAATTAGTCAGCAATGGGGATATCCCATAAAACACGAGAGTGTAAAGATGCTTCTCACTTGCACCTTATGTACAAATAGTTCTTGTTTATTAGTTTTAACAATATTTTGTATAATATGTTTTACCTATATAACAGTGTCTGTTTTGCCTATGATTAAGTGACTTGTTCATAAAATGCGTAAGGCAGATCGTAGATGTTGATCTCTCCTTCACCATTTAACTGTTGCCTCCATATTTTTTTATTTTTTCATTATTGACTGGCTAATGTGAAAGGCAGTCCTGTTGTGTGCACCCTTCCTGTATCATCTCATCTGTTGAAACCTTTTCTGAGCTTGTCAGGGGCTGCACCAGACCGCCACTGCCATATGGCCTGGATGTGTGAATTTTATAATTAAACAATTGTGTTTGTTTTTGTTATATAAAAATAAAGGCTGCGGAGGGTTCTTAAAACTTTTAACAGAAATAACTTATTGTATAGTAATACCTTTTAAAAATGATGCCATATAGAGAGTCTTAATATGAGATAACCGTCTCTCTGGACGGCACCGGTGGAACATAAGCACAGCCTGGTGAGTGATACAATCCGTTACCTCAGAGGATTAATGGTGCCGCCGTTTGCTACATTGTTTAATATGAGTCTGTCCATGTTAGATGGCACTTTTGAGGCACCGCATTCCTGAAATCTTCAATTTGAACTGAGCAGGAAAAGAGTACAAAGGTCAGTGTTTCATTTTAGAACTGAGGTTTTGAATGCTGATCTTTTACAGTCTGTCACAAGGTACCGTGTAAATGGGATTACTCTTTTCTGAAATTTCGATTCTGGGTCACCTCTGGGTGATTCATTTCTGAATTCATTTGTAGCTCATCAAGATCTAGAGCAGGGGTATTCAATTGTCAGACTGGCAGTTAGGGACTACAACTCCCATCATCCCCCACCAGCTGTTGAAATTTTTTGTTCAAAATCTACATATTATAGTAATTTCTCATGGGTGTTATGAAAGAGACAAAAGCATAATATATGTTATTTTTTTAGGTGTCACAAACAGAATGGTAGAATGAGCATAAGCATAATATGTATAACCATTCCCACAAATATACAATTCAAAGTTCTCATGGAAAAAAGTGGCAAGTTATGTTGATGCCGCCAACATACCACAATGCCAAGATACCCTAGATGAGAACTACTGCTCTAAGATTATTTTAATTAAAGTGAACCTATCACCATAAAACATATTTATGTTACATCGCCAGCAGTAGACCACCCTGAAGTCTGAGAACATCCTTTCTGCACCACAAACAGCATCACTGCCTTAACCCTTTGAATGCCATAGGGATGTTCACTGCACACCCCTGTAGCACTCAAAGGGTTAGAAAAATAGTCTCCCACTACAAAAACATCTCATCAGTTGAGACAGGACTAGTACCAGGGCCCAAGATCACCACCACTGATATGTACCATCAGCAAATCCTTTATACAGAGATGTGAACTCTTCCTCTCAATCTCGCTCCTTCCCTTCTCACAATGATTCTCTTCCAGCCCCCATCATCCTCTCACTCTCCCAAATCCTCCTCCAGTCCACTCTCTTTCTCCTGTATTTATTAACTACTGGTGTTGTCAATAAAGAAAATGTATATATGTAGCACTGTATATATTGGTCACTCACCACTCCTGTGCTTCATCCAATTATTTACATCCCCTTCTTCCATGCTGGAGGTTTACAGTATGCATGTTCATCAATATGATACCCTTTCCCATCCACCACCCTTCCTCTGTCCCATTCATTAATATGAAACCCTTTCACATCCACTAGCCCTCCTCTGTCCCATTCACCAATATAATACCCCCTCTCCCATCCACCCCTCATCTGTCCTATTCACCAATATGATAATCCTCTCCCATCCACCTTCCCTTCCCTGTCCCATTCACTGCCTTCCCTTCTCTCACTTTGTCATCTATGTCTTTCAGTTTTTTCGCAACAGCTCATAGCCTGATGCACGGGTTAATTTTGGGTCACTCATTCATGTGTCAGGCATCCAAAAACATTAATGCAGTACTATGATGGAAGTCAGCTCATACTAAACCCTGGAATAGTGTACAGCAGGGTTTACTGTGGGAGCAGATGTTCAAGAAGGGACAGCTCAGATATCATGCTGATGGATGATATCTGACTGTCTTTTTGGAGTTGGGTATATTTTTTTTCCACTTAGAGTCTAATTGTAAATGGCATCAGTAGGGCTTCTCTGGATCAATAAAAATAACATGGCAAATGCTTAACTTGATGGTTTCATGTCTTTTTTTCAGCCTCATCAAGTATGATACTGTGTAACTTAACCCCCCATAGAGTCCGTGGGCCTCACAGAGAAAAGGAGGTAGACTAAGTGTGTTCTCAAATAGACGTCCCTCTGTGGGTAGTGATAAAGTAGTGCTGTTAGACCCAGGTTGTATTACTTAGGCAAATGTTTCTGGTGCAGGGGGCCTGGCAGTCAGTGAACCTTTAGGAAGGGCTATTACCATGATGCTCTGAGATGAAGGGGAGGCATGGCAGGATTTAACTACTTGGTTGTGTGTGGTAGCCACCTCTGGGGGTTCCAGCATGTGGAAATAGCAATTATTTAAAGTACTTTCACCCTAAGCGACATGTGGCTTGGTGCCAATTATAGCCCAGCTGCAGCAATGGGTCCAGGGCACTACATTAGAGTTTTTAGAGGGTTCTCACCAGGGGATCCTTAAATGGTCAAATCCCTTAATAAGAGCCTTGGCCTCTTTTTTGTCACCTATTTCTGTATCACTGTTATGTGGTGTTTTGAAAGGTTTGAGGGACATCTGTGGAGGAAGAAAAGTATATTTGGCATTGGAATGTTAAATGTAATTTTAAAAACAAAAAGCATAAGTGCAAAATTTCTAGTGTAACAACATTACTAACAGTTATATACGAATTAGCGAATGTACGTTCACAAATGAGGAGGAATAACCAACCTCTATTTCAGGGGTGTCCAACATGTGGCACATGGGCCAAATGTGGCCCTCCTGAACTGAGGGAGCATCCTACCTGAGATTCTAATTATTTGATATCTAATTAACTAGCTCACATGAACTAGTAGGTCAATAAGACCTAATCCCCTGCTTACCGGTACTATGCAGTTCAAGAGTAGATGTCTGTTAAATATTAGTATTGATATTTTTAATTGCTGACAGGTTATAAATCACCATCCTTTTCAATAAAGACAAATTATGTGACCCTCACAATTATGGCTTTCTGGTCTCACGATTGAAAAACTTGGATGCCGTTCTCTAGTTGGATAAGTGGGAGGATATCAGATATCCTCGTCACAGTGGAGTAACTTGTGCAGTGATTCCTCCAACTGTTGATGCTTGCAGGTGCCGATACTTATTAGCCACTAGATGGAGCATCCTGCAAGAAAAGGTTCCAAGAGCTCATAACTTTCATTCAAAGGTTATTCTGTGAGATGGAACTAAGGAACATGATGGGGATAATAGGGATTCTCTACTCCACAAGGAATGTTTGTTGCTATGTCAGTGTCAAGGGTCTGTCTATATACTTTCCTGGACATCCATGGCAGCATTCACCAGATGGGTTAGCTCCTCCCCTTTCAGCTGATAGGACAGAGAAAAGTAAAAAAAAAAAATCAAACAGTATAAGAGACCCCCTTGCATGTTTGCCTCATGCTATGTGAGCACTGAGCCTAGCAGGTGTGTGTTTTATAATATGTGTGCACTTGGCCTAGCAGGTGTGTGTGTATGTGTGTTTCATGCTATGTATGCAAGGGGCCTAGAATATGTGTGTTTCAGGCTATGTATGCAAGGGGCCTAGCATGCGTGTGTTTCATGCTATTTAGGCACTGGGCTTAGCATGCGTGTGTTTCATGTTTTGTAGGCATTGGGCCTTGCATGCGTGTGTTTCATGTTTTTGTAGGCATTAGGCCTAGCATGCGTGTGTTTCATGCTATGTAGGCACTGGGCCTAGCATGCATGTGTTTCATTCTATGTAGGCACTGGGCCTAGCATGCGTGTGTTTCATGCTATGTAGGCACTGGGCCTAGCATGCGTGTGTTTCATGCTATGTAGGCACTGGGCCTAGCATGCGTGTGTTTCATGCTATGTAGGCACTGGGCCTAGCATGCGTGTGTTTCATGCTATGTAGGCAATGGGCCTAGCATGCGTGTGTTTCATGCTATGTAGGCACTGGGCCTAGCATGCGTGTGTTTCATGCTATGTAGGCACTGGGCCTTGCATGCATGTGTTTCATGCTATGTTGGCACTGGGCCTTGCATGCGTGTGTTTCATGCTATGTTGGCACTGGGCCTAGCATGCGTGTGTTTCATGCTATGTAGGCACTGGGCCTAGCATGAGTGTGTTTCATGCTATGTAGGCACGGGGCCTAGCTTGAGGGTGTTTCATGTTATATAGGCACTGGACCTAACATGCGTGTGTTTCATGCTATAGCAGGTGTGTTTCATGCTGTGCACTGATCCTAGCAGGCATGTGTTTCATGCATAGTTGCATTACGCATGCCTTGTCTGCATGGGTTCATGCAGTGTATGCATGCCATGTCTGCATGTGTTCATGCTAGGTATGCTCTATGCATGCCATGTCTGCATGAGTTCATGCTATGTAAGCTCTATACTGCCATGTCTGGGTGGGACCTTGGATGCATGTGTACGTGCTATGTCTGCAGCAGTCCTGCCTTCATCCTTTGTCTGCCTTCATGCTATGGCTACATTTTGGGGCGTGGGTACTTTCTATGGCCTGGCATGGGCGCAGGCTGGCGCTGGCAATGGGTGTGCCAGCTATGACCAATCCTGTTTGCAGGAGTGGGCTGACTGTGGCCACGCCTAGGTTAGTGCTTTGTCGCATTTGCTTACATCTGTTCCTGCTATGAGGTGCTATCATAGGCCTGCCTTTGGGTACATGTGTATTTTACAATTATATTCGGCATTATGGTGCTTGTGCCATGGCAGCACCATGCTGCTGGTGCACTCTTGTATTGTTAGTCTTTGCTGTGGTGTTATTGTATGTCGTTGCTCGGAGGTGCTTCTGTTCATATGCTGTTGCCTTGTTGTGGTAGTGTGGGTGCGCTGTGTTCCACTAGTGTGCAAGCTCTCTGTGTCAGCGCTGTCACTTTGTGAGCAGTGCTGTGGCCACTCTGGTTGTGCTCATGTATACACAAGCTTGGTTGACCCACTGTGAGGCATGTGTATATGCAAGCCCTGGTGCCCCACTTGGGTGCGTGCCTGTTTGGGCAGTATTGCTTCTTATAGCTGCCTATCTTTGTGTGTGTGCTTTGGCTGTTCCATGGTGCATAGGGGTTCACACTATGGTCTAGGCTTGCTGGTGTGCTCATTTATATTTCAGGTATGCATGTGTAGACTCATGCTTCTGCACTAGGATTCTTATTTTGAGTCTTTCTATGTAGTATTTTGTGTGATCGTGTTCTGATTGGAAGACCATGGTTGCGTACTCTGTAGACTTCTTGGTACAGTATTCTCTATCAGGTTACTGTAGAGCATATACTTGCTATTTGCTTCTTGAAGGGAGAACTTGCACACACTAGACTGTGTCTTGCAGGGGGGTCTGCAATGCACCTATGTACTAGAATTTTGAGAGCACTATAATGCTCTGGTGCAAGTTGCCTTGCCATATTGGCTATCTTTATTTCCACATGTATAATTTGGAGGTATTGTGGTATGCCCATGTGTTTATGCTATGAATTGCCGAGATGCTCTTCTGTGTTCGCATCTGCCACTTGGTGCAGCTCCTTGGTGGACTGTTCGATAGGCTGTGTCTCTTATCTTGTGGTACACTCCTAATGCTAAGAGGTTACCTCTGTGTATTTATAATCTGCTTGTGGGTATATTCACACGTTGGTTATACTAGGGGACGCTTTATTAGACAATAGAGGTTGGTAGTCATGTTTCCTTTTTACCCAGTTTTTGGGTTTATGCCCCCTAGTTGGGGATGTTCCTTTGGCAACCCTTCTAGGCCTAGTGTTTTTGGTGTCTGCTTTCTTTTTAAGTGAGCCAGGGATTTTAGTATGGAGTCTTCTCCCTCTTCTCCAAAACAAAGAGCCTAACAGATAGCAGTAGGTAAGCGTCCAGGTAAGTTCATTTTTTATTTTAAAAGAGTGACAAGGAAATGAAGATGACATTATTCAGTACCCATGCTTCCCAGAGGAGTCTCGAAATAAAGAAGCCCTATTACAGTATTACCTACAGAGTATGGACACAGTCTAGAGCCAAACCACAAGATGCTTCCCCCTTCTTGAGATTATCTGCCTAATGTCTTCAAGAACTTCAGTCCTCCAGATATATGGAGGCTTTCTAATCTCTGGATTTGGTCAATGATTGAGAGATACATTCCTAGAGTGACTATTATCTTCATTTTAGGGATGTGAGAATATGTCATCATAGTTCCTCCTTCTGCCTGCAAATTATGCAATATTTGTTCAGTCTTTTATCCGGAGCAGCCAGGCTGATAGCCATTCTATACATCTACAGAGGAGTAAATGTGAGGTAGCTCTTCTTAGGATCAGACTCCCGTCTAGTGAATGCTGCTGTGGTTATGTCCAGAAAAGGAGAATTTCAGTAAGTATGATATAATTCTCTATTTTATAAATGATCAGGACACACAGCAGGTTATCTGATATACTGGGTATTCTACTGCTTAGTTTATGCACCCCAAACTGTTTCCACAGCTTATAGATATTAGTCTACCTGTTTCCCTTAGAGAGTTCTACAGTATATCCAGATGCAATGCATTGGAGACCCTAATAACATTTTACCGTTTGAGTGTCACAGAGATGAGCAGTGCATTATTAGGAAATGCCTTGTTCCCTTCTGTTCACTTCTCTGGTACTCAAAGATTTAAGAAGATCCACTCTTCTAGAGATCTCTTTCTAGTAGTAATCGGATTTCTCAGTTCTAGGCTAAGCCTTCTTTTTTGTTTCGTTCATAATTGTTGGGTCCTCGGTTCCTATCCTTTGGGAATAATTTTGTTTTTATTTGTTATGGACCCGCCCTTTCTCACTGCTTGGGTACTCACCCATCTGGTGAATGCTGCCATGGATGTCCAGGAAAATGGAGAATTATATCATACTTACCGAAATTCTCCTTTCCTGGACATAACCATGGCAGCATTCACTAAGTCCCCATCCCTTGTTTGGTTTTTAGCTTTGAGACTAAGACATCTTGTGAAGGGGGAGGGGGTCTCTTATACTGTTTGATTTTTTTTTTTTTTTACTTTTCTCTGTCCTATCAGCTGAAAGGGGAGGAGCTAACCCATCTGGTGAATGCTGCCATGGTTATGTCCAGGAAAGGAGAATTTCGGTAAGTATGATATAATTCTCCATTTTAACTGACTCTACCCCACTTCATGTGGGACCTTTAGTCTGTATAGCAGGGGCAGACAATGTGAGTCTCTCCAGCTATATCCAGACTATAACTCTCATCATATACTGCCAAAGTGTGTGTGCGCGCACGTGTAAGTGTGTGTAGGACACATGTTGCTGTAAACTTGAGGGAAGGATGGAGGAAATTGCCTCCACACAGTAATCTCTGCCTTTTATTGCTCCTCATGAAAATGCTGGTTGTCAAGAAGCACACTGTGCCACACTGTTCCATTACCACCGTTTTAATGTCTTTATTTTGGATTTGTTGTATATCTCATTTATCTCATTTTATCATATACATTCAGATTATTATTATTATTATTATTATTATTATTAATAAATCAGCATGAATTAATTATTTAGTCTCTATAATAAGAGAACATATTTCAAATGTGTATGGATCTGCTGTTTGAATTATAAAAGTATATCCTTAGTAACTACTATTAATTAAATACACATTTGGTGATGTGGGTTATTGTGTTAGGACCATTGCAGTGGGCAATATATAGTTATTGGGAGCCTACGAGATGAACATTGGCCACTTGGAGGCAGTATCTAGTCCTCAGGTGTCCAGTTGAACAGCTCTGTTTCAGAGTATTTAAATATTTTTGAGGTCTAAATATGTCACCTGTGTATATATATCTTATATATAACAAGCTAGATGTGTAAGATTGTTTAAGTTGTTGCAGCTCATCCTTTCATTTCACGTGTTAAAGGAAATCAATACATAATGTCTATTTAAGCCATTATAATCAATCAGTATTCTTTAATTTCTTGCAGTTCTACCTTGTCTTGAAAATTCATTTCTTCCATTTCATGGGCAAGGACTGATGTTCCTTGTCATTATCTTTAATTAAACATCTAATTCTAGACCTTTATTAAAGATAGAATCCTCATGTGAGGTGCTCCTGCAAAATGTTAATATGTGGCATAATAAATTAAGGCTTATAATGACTTACCATCCATCACAGGTAGTAAAGAAAGCATGTATGCCAGGCTCTGAGTATAAACAATAAGTAAAGTGTCAGGTGCTATATATTGTCTCATTACAGTGAATCCAGGCATAAAAAAATCAATACTTGCAATTTTGGAAATGCTGCTGAAATGAAAGTATTCATGTCTTTAAGCTTTTTTGAATTAATCAAAACACATTTATAGTTTAATTAACATTTAATTTCATTCATGAATAATTAATGAATAGCAAATTATAGAGACCTTTAGAAGGGTAGAACAATATAACAGAAATAGTCCAAACATTTCTCTATGCAATAGCATAAGACTGGCTGTTATAAAGTATCAACCTTAAAAGTTATCAAGCAGTTGTAAACCCAGGTGTGGATTTTCCAATAGGCAGTGTGGGAAGCTGCCTAAAGCTCCACATTTTGAGGGGGGGGGGCCTCAACTGTGCTAGTCATACTGACATTCTGAATTGTGGGTGTGTCCAAATCAATCTCAATCTCCCTGCACTAGTTTTATACCACTTAGAGGCTATTATATAACCCCTTTGTCTATTGTAGCTGTTCACCTATGTTTTATATGTTTATGTAGATCTGAGTTAACTGCCTTTCTCTGTTCTTCAGTTAAGTAGGGTGCCTATAGTTTCACATCTTGCTATTAATTATTTTTGATAATTGTAGCTCCCCTGTTCAAGAGACTTGGTTTAGAACCGACTCCTGACACCATGTCAGATGTACAGCTAGCTCACTCCTGGTTCATTATGAACAAGGTTTCAGCACATGTTTGCTAGCTTTTTGCCAATCCAGATAAAGGTTAGTGTTCTAGCTATGGTCTGTTGTTTCCTTCTGACCATGTTCTGGTGCACCTTTTAAGCTCCTGTGCTCATTTTGCTGTATGCCCCATAATTCTTGGTAATTTTTTATTTCTTTATACAAGTGGGCACTTATATATGTTTGTTTTGTTCAATTGATATTAGGGTCAAGCATTGTGGCTACTATAGGTATCAAAGCACTGTGCTGAGTATGCAGTTTGATGTAGCATGTGCTCTTTACCACACTGGTGATTGTGTGGTTTGATGCAGGGTGTGCATTTTGACTCATTGTGGTATATGTGAGTTCATGCTACACTACTGTATTTTGATGCACTGTGGAGCATGCGTGTGTGTTTTGCTACATTGTGGTGTATGCACAATTTGATCTAGTATGTGCACTTTGATATACTGTGCTTGGTGTGATTTGGGGTACTGTGGTGTGTTTTTGTGTACTTTTACACCAAATGTGTGTGTCTGTGTTTGCACTTGATGAAATGTGTGTGCTCTGTTGCACAGGAGAGTGTGTGTGATTTAATGTGACTTAAAGTGCCTGTTTTGATGCAATGTGCACATTGTAGGACACTGTAGTGTGTTTGCATTTTAATGCACCATGGAATGTGTGCACTTTGAAGCAAAGGATGTGCTTTGGTGCATTGTTGCATGTGCACTCCAACACACTATATGCTTTTACTAACTGTCATGTGCACTTTGACACATTGTGGTTAAAGTGCACATACACCTCAGTTCATAATTGAACATGAGCCACAAAGAATTTCTCTAGTGCCTCTAGATGCACATTCATCACAGTGTATATGCTACAGTGTCAAAGCACACTTGCTACAGTGCATCAGAAAATTCATGAGCAACAGTGCATTAGAGTGAACACTCTACAGAAAACATTCACCAAAATGAGCCTTCGCCATAGTGCATCAAAGTACATGTGCCAAAATACACATCTACATCAAAAAGCACATGTAGCATAGGGAATGCACACCAATGCAGCAGAGTGAATATACACAACAGAGAACCATTGCCCTTGCAACAAAGTACACGCTTTGATGCACTGTGAAGTGTGTATTTGTGTGTTTGCTTTGATGAAAAGTGAGTTTTTAAATTTTGTACTGTGTATAGTTTGATGCTCTGTTTTGTGTGTGCACTTTGATGCAGCATTTGTGGTATGAATCAATGTGGTGTATGTGCACTTTGCACTGTAGTGTGTGTGGGCACTTTGATGGACTTTACTGAGCATGTGCTTCTTGCCTTGACACTTAGTGTGATTTGATTCTTTGTGTCCCTCATGTGCTCTTTGGTGCTCTGTTTCACATGTGAGTGTGTGTGTTGTGGCATTTATGATGGGCAAAGTTTGTCTCTGTTGCAAGGTCAAGGGTTCTCTGCAGTGTATGCGTTGCATACCCCACTGACACTCATAGGGTTAATTTTTTTTCTTTTCACTCATGTTTTTAGATCCTTCAATGTATTAATATGGGGCTTAGGGCCCCATATCAATACATCCTCGGGTCACTTAGCTTTTTTTCTTAGCTTTTTTCCACTTCAGTTCCAGTGTTGGTGGTTTTGAACATGCGTTAGGGACAGATTTTTGGCAATGAAGTGGAGTCCTTTAACACGTTACTACCCAACGTATGGAATTCAATCTCAAGTTCAACATCTTTTTTTATCACTTCCAATGGGCGCAAATTTAGCACTTAACGTGTTTTTCGGTAGATTGTCACAGCACAGGTATTTGCATATCTGAATGTGACTTAAAACTGCCTATGGTACTTTCTTATTTTTAACATGAATGATTGGATCGAGCACCCACTAAATATGTCTACTATAAGAGTACAAAATAAACAAATTAGCCAAATGTCTACTTCCAAGTGTAGTGACTATGCACCATCTAAAATATGACCAAGATCAACGGAGAACCTTGCGGCAAAGCAAATTAGTGAGCCCAGAGTTGACTCACGTGTCTATTAATCAGGGTACTCAGAGCAAGGGGGTTTTTAAAGGGGAACTGTGTCATATGAGTATATCTTAATTTAACACATTGACTTAGCTGGCTAATTATCCTTTATAAAGTATATAAAGTGCTTGTACATAGTGATCTGTCTCCACCAATGTGGTATACAAAGCATTGTGGATCTCTGCTTTGGTTACCCCTCTGGCACTCAAAGGTTTAAAGTCTGTCTATTGATCACACCCCCTCACAAAAAGCAATAGCCTGCAATAGACTTGACTGGCGTGTAAGATATCCAAGTTGTTAACAGATAGAAACAAACTAAAACAAAACAACTAGCAGTAAACTAAACATAGATCAAATGTATATAGATGCAGTAAACAAAAATAACTAGTTGCTGCTATTAGGACACCTACCTAGGTATGTCCTTCTGATGGCAAAGTTAAGAGCTACTTCTTCATAGAATATAGTTTCCCTTATTGACGGGTGTTACAGTTGTTTGGTGGGGGCATCCTATTGCAGGTGGGGTCTCAATTTATGTTCCTAACAAGACCAAAGTTATTAATTGGTCAAATGATTTGGTCAAATTGGCTGTTTTTCTATTCAAACCAAAGCAATCACTAAGCGTAAGGAGATCCTAAATGTATTTCCTATATTTGGGCCCTGATTTTAATATAATTTCACTAGGGGACTGAGAGATTCTTAAAAATGTTCTGCTGAAACCAGTATGTAGTGTAGAATTCTGTGCTCTAAAATTAAGTGCTTGCAATCATCAATCCAATGGTCTACAGTGAGCAATCTGAGGTCCTCAGGCTGGCTATGGATAATATAATCTGTAGTCTTCATCAGCTGGAAGGCCTCAGGTTGCCCATCACTGGTCTAGAGTTATGTAGCATCATAAAGCAGAGGCAGTTTCCGAGTGAGGGATTGCCCACAATCCACACAAGGTCAGTAAATGAAGGCTATACCTTAAATCTGAAGGCTTCTTCTGTCTATATGCTGATTGATTCAGTTACACCATCAAGTTGTCTCTTTTCCCCAATTTGCTTGTAAAATGTTTTTTCACCTTAAAAAACATATTATGCAATGTAATTTGTGATTTTGTATGTAACTATGAAGTCACTGTTAATATCTGACACAAAAAGGTTCATGTACTAATACAATTCCACAGTAAAATAGGAGCTGGAACCAAAGTTTGTATGCTGCATCTGTCTAACAAATGTATTGTGTTGTCTACACAGGCAATGGGAATTTTGATAATTATTTGTTCCCTTTGATACAGTTAGGTTTTCACCTCTTTCCTTAGTACATGATTCTTGCTGCGCAAACAATATGGAGTAACCTTGCTATAACTGAGCTTCGAATTTGGAGCCATATTTATAAAGAAGTAGAGCAATTCTTGGACAAGCCAATTGAACCATAGGGCACAAATAAAAAAAACAACATTGATTTTAAATGGGGGCTTTAACTACTTGAATACTAGAGATCAATGCATTGCAGACCTTTCCAACATTCAAAGATTTAAAGAGATGGTAATCCTTTATTTTAATTTTATATTTCCTGCAAGTGCATAACATGTAAAGTCAAATTATTTGTTATTTATTTTCATATTCATCTGTTTAACTCTTTTTATGACTCAGACATTGAGCTGCCTGGATCTGTTTCTAGAGAGCTTATTGGCAGCTGTGTGTTATCTGAACTTGAATATATTTTAACTACTATTTATAGCATTCCTTAATACTGTTGCTTCTATAGTAATATGTTATATAACCCAGTAATCCAAGGAGGACCACAATGTTGACTGTTAAGGACTTCATTTTTGTGTGTGCTTGTGTGTGCATATGTGCCTAGAGGGAATCGGCTGCACCCCACTGACAAGGCCCAAATAGGCTGAAATGTACATTTTCAGGTTGTGCTTTTTCTCTCGTGAAGAGAGGATTTGCCTGAGATTGCAAAGCTGTACTGTCTGAGGGAGGGAACAGTCTGAAATAGATATGGAAATTTCCTTTCTGCAATGGCAAATGGGAGTGAAAAATGTGACTTGAGCAGCACCTGAGAAGCCAGGCCTTGTACAAAACACAATTTTGTTTTGTTTCGGTGTGCGTTCATCACACTCATTTTTTCAGGTATTCCACTATCAACTGATAGTCAAAGAACCACACATACATTTTGTGACACATCAGCCTTGTCCCACTGTCCATGTACAATGCATACCTTGTGACATCCCAAACTTGTTCTACTGTCCAGTGGCAGTTACAGGACCACACATACATTTTGACTCCTCCAGGCTTGTTCCACTGGTCAACACAGAATCACACACATACATTGTCTAATATCCAGCCTTGTTCCACTATCTAACTGTAGCCACATAATTTCTAATCCCTCCATCCCTTACATAAATTAATCAAAAAGTGGTGGTGTGTCTAACCCCCTTGCATCTTGCTTTATTCATCAGTTGCTACGGACCCTGATGCTCTCAGCAAAAGAGATACTGGGTAAGGTGGTGACTGTGCTGTGCATACTCTCTCACATCTTTGTATTGTGAGAGGTCATGTTACCTACAGTTGCCAGTCCAATACTAGCAATACAAGATAGATTGCTAGATTTCCTTGTGAGCAGTTTGCCACTTCATGAAACCTGTCACATGAGGCACAGTTCCCTTCCCTGCACAACCATGAAAGGAATCGTGTGTCACATAGATTTACACTTATATTTATCCTCTCAGGATTCCAGGGTCAAGTTCAGCAGCACCGAAGAGGTCTTTGCTACTTGATTATACATGGTTCTGAATACCCATTAATTTGACTTCAACTCCATTTCGTTGCTTTCTTCATCCATATCTCTGCTAATTCTTGTATACCAAGCTAGATACTAAAAAGTCATGTCTTATAGGCATCATTATCAATGTGCTTTAAAATATAATACCAGCAGTTCCGAAGGCAAAGCTGTTCCATACAATTTCATGTTGGAGCAACTTACATTTTAGTATTAGTAATGTTTAAATTGGGTCTGTTACCTACCAGTTTTTAGTTTCAATAATGGAATCTATTAAGATTTCCACCAACATAGTGGCTTTAGAGCATTTTGGTTTAGTAGTTAAGGAGTCACTGATCCCAGCAGAGCTGACCTCTGTGGCACAGCCTGTATAATTTTATTAAGCTGTGCTGAAATTGCCTCCTTCCTTATCCTTCTGAGGCTGCTTAAACATATCAACTTCCACTATTAATGGCCATTTTAACTCCTTGAAAACTAGAAAGGTCTCTAATACTTTGCTTTATAATGGGTTAATGGAGGGGAATTTGAGTAATTTGCCTCAGAATTGCTTTAGTTTTCTTTTGAAAATACTGCCGGACTTCAGTTCTGCTAAAAGTTCAGATATTTGTGTTAGCAGAGTAGCCCGTTATGTGCAGTGATCTTTCCGGTAAAGCTAAATAAAATATAAAAAATGTTTTCCCAGAATCCCTGAAATCTCACCTCTAACACAGTCACTGAAGCATTATAAGATAGTGAAACATATTATTGTTGAATTCGACTTACTTCCACAACTGACAATTTATACACTGCAAATTTTCTCCCCTTACTTAACAAACTACGAAAAGATTTCTCCAAATGGAAACAACTTTATATTTCCTGTGTTGGTCGCATAAATGTAATTAAAATGAATGTCCATCTCTTCCAAACCATTCCTATACACCTACCTTCCTCTTATATTGATAATCTGACTCATATTATCCACGCATTTATATGGCAACTCAAAAAATCACGAATCAATCATCACACTATGCAGAGACCACGATTATTAGATGGCCTAGGAGTTCCAGATCTGACACTTTATTACCATTCTGCCCTCCTCTCCTCTATCGCAGATTGGTACAGTAATTCATATTCCAAACTATGGGTTGCATTTGAAAGATTCATGTTTCAAAATTGTGACAAGCTGACGGAGGCTTTTTTACCAATACACATCAGGCATTCTGTGTTTAGACATCATCCTGTTAAGTCTCCTGTTTTACTTACATGTAATTGGTGGATCTCCAAAATATGGTTACTGTCCCTTCTTCCATTATCTGTATTTATTTATTTTAGAACTACTCTTTTTACTCTACAATCGACTTCCTTTCCTAGATGTACCTCATGTACAGGACTCTGCTTACACAAATTATTTGATTCTCTGGATACTTGCTCATTTCATTGTCTTCAGGAAAGATTAAAACTTCCTTCTAGTGAACTTTGGTGCTACTTTCGAATTAAACATTTCGTGACTCAACAACACATTAACCAATGCTCGACCAGTCCTCTTACATCTTTCAAAGTCCTATGTGCACCTTCTGGTCCCAATTCACAACTTTTAGACAAGATCTCCTATATTTTAGTCAGACACTTATCCACAGTTATCCGCGTATTCTAAAGCCTAGGACAATTAATTGGGAGCTGCTTTGTCACATGAAGACTGGACCACTATATGGAGATCTACAGCATCATATTCTATATCTTCCAGCACACTAGAATCCAACTACAAAGTTTTATATAGATGGAATCTTACCCTTTCTGGGCTAAATAGCATCTCTCCTTTATCGAGCCCTCTTTGTTGGAGATGTCAACAACATTCTGGAACATATTTACACATTTGGTGGTCTTGCCCCCAGATACAATCTTTCTGTACCCAGTGCTTGCACCACATCCAAAAATTGTTACGTATCTTGCTGCCTCAAAATCTATTCTGTTTTTTAGCAACTTGCCATCACTTTTTGATTACATGCACTCTTCTTATCACAATGTTAGCATCTTGCTCTTGGTAAATACTGTGTGTTTACCATCAGATGGTTTTTGTTCTGTCTACGATGTACCTTATTTTGATGTTTCTATGTATACTGTATATTGCAGCACAAACTTGTTCATTCTGTTTATGTATTCTGCTAGCTTCATTAAAGATATTTTAGAAAAAATGAACGAAACTGGATGACCAGACTAACCTTTTTTCTCTTTTCCCAAATGTTCCATTCTGTTGAAAACTGCTCAAATGTAATACATCATATAGCTGAAAGTATATAATATCCGAAAGAGAGGGTCTGAAATGAAACAACGCAAAATGTTCTTATTATAATGTGATCACAACTGAAACAAAAATAATTAAGATACGCTAGTTAGAATAGGACAAACAACCTCAAAAGTGAACCATTTAAAGGGATAGTAATACTTCGTTTTAACTTTATTTTATTTTGTAGGCATTAAAAAAACATGAAGAATGATATAAGTCTTATCTCTCAAACCTTTATGGTTTAAGAGATATTCACAAACAAAGTATCCCCACCCTGTTCAACCAGGTCAGAAGGGAGGTGCCCAGGTAGACTGCAGAGAGGGACAATCTTCAATTAAGATAAGGGAAAAAGCTGAAAAACTTGTCAAGGGGGGAAGGGCTTTCATTGTTTTCATACAAAGAAAATTGTCCCCTGCTCTTATCTGTCTGGTCTTACAACCAGATTCCCCATCTGAGAAGAGATGGCTTGCACTAGGTAAAAGGGGCGGGGAGGGGAACTTTGCTTGTGAATATCTCATAAACCATAAAGGTTTGAGAGTTAAGACTTATATCATTCTTCATGTTTTTTTAATGCCTACAAAATAAAATAAAGTTAAAACGAAGTATTACTATCCCTTTAAGGATCAAAGGGTTTTTCAGTGTGCTGCACAATCCCTCTATTCCTTAAAAGGGTTAAGTAAAGGGACAATAATGATAAAATGCAAGTTGTTTCTATATCAAAGAGCAAACTAACTACAAAGACAGACTTTTAAATAAAATGTTGTTTAGCTTATTTAATTATCTTGATTTCTTTACTTGCAAACTCCCGTTATCACTTGCATGACAGAAGCTTAAAAAAAGCAGAGGCATATCCTGTTGGAAATCAGGGAGAACCACTGTGCTCTCTTTTGTGCTAGGAAGACAGAAATTACAACACAGCAATGTTTTCTGGGTGTCTGTGACATACATCTGAGCTCCATAGCCTGCCTTTATTAACTGAAAATGAATTATTTAACAAGTTGTAAAACAGAGTTTTATACATGTTGTTTAACAATGATCTTTTATATGTGCTACATATTTTAAAATTATATCACCTTTACATTAGTATTTTCAGTTTTAGTTTTCATTTTTTTTTTTTATTAAACCTGTTATTTTTACATTTTGCTATTTACATTGTATTATCCCTGATGCAGCCAGGTCCTCATTCTAGAGAGAGAACAAGGTAAGGAAAAACATGTATAGCAACTCAATGGGCCACTATTCTTAGTCTGGAATAAACTGTAGGAAGAGGGATTAGGAAGCTCACTCAAATCTATGGCCATTCCACATCGCACACAGCATACAGAGCACTCTGTATGGCACATGCTGTGTATTTTAGTAGAATATGATCTCACCGACATCACTTCTGATATCTAGGGAACTACCCTGAACTGCTATAGTACCAGTGATGTGAGTCTGAGATTTACCAAGAACTGCAACTAATCAAGCCCGTTACCACATCTTCTGCTTCAGCCACAATCAACCTATGGACCCACCTAATTATGGGTGGATTTACAGAATAAATAAAGTCTTTTACTTGTTAAACTTGCAGCCCTAATTGTACAGTTCCACCCAAGCTTTTTTTTGCACCTCCTATATGAGCTGAAGTGGACAGTGAATGTCTTATTCTTGCTGACTGGACAAGTAGGTGTAATGTTGAAAAAGTCAAAAGGAATCATCAGCTGTTTTGCTGGAGCTCATAATACCAGCAGTGTGCTACTCCCAAAAGTAACAGTAGCAGTATTTGATAAAATGTGATGCTTTTAACAGGTTGCTGTTTTTTCCTGTTTGCTGCATTTGACACAAAATTATATTTTATAAATAGAAAAAACACATGTAGATAACCAGATGTTCCAGTTGAGTACACTATAGTAGTAAGCTCTTGAACGGAACATAAGTTACAAGTCCAGCATAACAACATATGAAAATGGAAATATGGTAAAACAAGTGGAGTTGCAGGGAAGTAGCAGGCAATTCTTTTGCACTGGGGAGTCGGGTTCCATAAATGAGTTTGAAATTACAGCGAAGGACATAACGATATATGTAAAATCAAGTAATAAAGCAAATACATTAAGTAAATAAATACCCAATAATGCTTAACCGTTAGGTAATAGAGACTATCTAAATGCATTACTTTGTTTTCCATAGGCATTCAGCTTTTTTAAGTTACAAAAAAATACCCTAAAGGTGCTCACTCCAAAGAAAGAAAAAGTAAAATTAAAAAAGAATATAAAAGCTGCTAAAAATCGAACACTTTTCTCACCTAAAAAGTGATAAAAAAAACCAAAAAAATCAAATATCTATCCTACCGCTATATATCAAATATAAGTGATAATACTTTATTATAATAAATGTACAGACATCAATTAGTCTCCAAAGTAGAAAAATAATTTATTAATAAAAAAGGACACCAAAAAAAGGGAAAATATATCCCACTTACTGTATCAAATTTCTAATACCAAGTGTATTTTGATACATAATCCGCTGTGTCTCTATATGGACCCGCAACACGCCATATCCCAAAAAAACGCTGTGCCTAAGTCCTCAAAATCACCCGCGTCCTGCGGAACCTCTAAAGGCACGGAAGAAATATATTCAGCTGTTTTAGACTTCAATTCTCATCATAGTAACATAATAACATAATTGATGAGGCTGAAAAAAAGAAACATCTATTAAGTTCAGACCATACCATATTACCCTTGTAGATCCATAGGAAGTTAAAAAAAAAAAAAAAAAACATTTAATCCATTTCCATTTAGGGCCCAAGCAGGTAACAAATTCCTTATTGGCGCCAAATGGCAGTCAGATATTTCCTGTTGACTGGTTGAAGATGATGGGAATTGTAGTTCCCAACAGGTGAAAGTTCAACAATTTATTACCCCTTTGGTTAAGCAGTAGACAATGGCAAGATTCCAGTACAGAATGAAAGACATATGATTTATATATGAACAGGAAAATTGTACTACATCAAGAAGGTTTACATGCTGCTTCAGAATCTTGAGCAGGGCTCTATTTACATCTGCTCAAGATCGCTTCAAGATACCTTTAAAGTGGATTGATCACCCCAAATAAAGTCCCCCCCAATAATTATTCGTATAGTGATAAGCTTAGAAATAGTAATATTATCCAGCATAAGTAGAGCATTATTAAGAAATCCTACTTGATCTGAAACTAACGGACAGACTTCTTGCTTTAGAGGCATCTGTGCGCCTGCGCCATCAGTCCCTTTCTGTTACTTTAAGGTACAATGCAATACCATCTAGAGGAGACTAGAACTGACAGTGCAGGTGAGCCAATGTCTCTAAGGCAAGATGTCTGCGTTGACGCCTGCCTGTTCGTCTCAATCAAGAAGGATTTCTTAATAACGCTGTACTTAAGCTGGATAATACTACTATTTCTATGCTTATTGCTATATGAATAATTATTGGGGGAACTTTATTTGGGGTGATAGTTCTGCTTTAAAAAAAAAATATATATATATATATATTTTTTTTTTTTTTTTTCAAACAAAGCTTAGAAAGATATATTTTGCTATTTATTTAGTTGAGTAGTCATATTATTGTTCCACATTTCATGATTAATTTTGCTGAATCACGTTCTAGGTGAGTGTGTGACTGTAACCCCAAAATAATAAAAATGTGTTGATCAAAATAGCCTTTCAAAATGGTACAATAGGTATACTGTAAAAAGGTATATTTTAAAAGGGAAGTGTGTCATGGTTTAAAAAAATGACTTTTTCTTAACAACTACAACATTTTGGGACCTATCCCTGATCCTCCTTAGTGACCTCATAAATCATAAAAATGCATAGTTAGTTTTTGATATTTTTCACCCCTAGATTCTGCTTATTTCCTTTTCATTCTGTGCTTGACTTTCTTTTAACATTACATTTATGATTAAAATCAAACCCATTGAGGAAGAGTTGGGGGAAAGCATGAGCTGAGATGGCTAAAAGTGTTGTTAGCAGCTGACCTCACTAGAGAATTTGACAGCAAAGGAGTTCCCTTTTGTCATTTCATCTCAAGAAGCTTGCCAAGTTGTATTTATTTGGTATTTGTATGTTAAAAAGAGATAAGGGGATAAAATAAAAACCCATATATTATTCATTTTCTCTCCTTAACACGCTACTGAACAAATGTGTCCTAGGGATTACTGTGTCTTTACATTTTGTGCACTGTGAAATATCCTGTTTGATATTTCTTCTAGTTGGGTAAATGGGTGCAGTAATAGATTAGAATGACCAACCTGTATCTGAATTATTACATTTTAAGATACAATCAATAGTAATTAATATTGAAAATGTCCAGTTGTTAAGAAGTCACAATAATGGCAGACATTTGACATTTCACTGTCTCTACTGGATGTTAATGAGGAAGGAGAAGGAAATTAGATTGGGTTTAACATTTACCAGAAAATGTCCTTAAAGACGTGCACAGTCAGCTCTTTTTGTTGGTAAAGGGAATCATAATAGAAAGTCAATTTATCAAACCTATTTAGAAAGCTATCATTACCTGGTATAATAAAACTCTAAAAATATTATCTGACTTTCATTCAGAAAAGTTAAGGTTATAGGCTTGATGAATGCTTAATGAAGATATTAAACTCTTCTAGCTAAAAAGAACAAGATCCTTTCTATAAAATAAATTGCCTTGTTTTTTTTATATATATATACCATATGTTAGCTGTTATTTCTTAAATTTATTAAAGTAAATAATTAATTATGACTTTCACTGACATGGCTGAAGTTTACAATGGAATATTTGGTATTAGTTTCCCATTAATTTGTAATGAAGTGCAGTTTTAAAGGCATTAACCTATAATGAAGTATTATTAATTATTATTTATTATCAAGAAAAGTCTAAAGAGAGGGAGCTGTGAAGCTATTGCCACCACTGATAAAAGTTATACAGAATAGAGTGCAGAGCACCGAATTCTCTACATGATGAAAATAATAGACTAGATGCAGAGAACTTCCTAGATCCTTCTCACTGGTCTTTTCTGCTGCAGGGATAGTATTAAATTTTATCACTATCTCTACTTTGACTTTTCCTGACAGAGATCTATCTGACAACAAGAGATACAGGGAGTTCACTGTCAGCGATATAAAAGTCGTAAAAAAAGATAAAAGAAATAAAGTAAAAGTATTGGTAGAATGATATTACATATTAAGCAGTAGCACAATATGCAAAGTAATAAAACAAGTTGAATCTTACCATAAGGTACAAAGTAATCAGAAGCTGGCACTGACTCAATAACCACAGAGGGAGACCTATAAAAATTTTTACAAAGGCACACAGATTCTTTTCGAAGAGATTCATTCAAACAGATATCCCAATTGTGTACCAATGGAGCAATGTTCGATATTATAGGCTGTTGTGTTATTTACTAGGTATTTGAATATATATCCTTTTAGGATCACTCAAACAAATGTCGCCTTTCAATTATACATCAATAAAACAATATTTTATTTCATAATCTATTATGTTTATTATTATACAAGCTTTTATTTTTTTTGAGAAATGGATTCAGTACCCCTGAATTCCACTGTATTCTTTTAAAAGGTTGCAGGCGTAAGAGCGTACGACCACACGATACATTAACCATGTCACCATAATAAAAATGGCAACATGAGAATCTCCCACTGCATGACAGAGCAAGATTCTCATGCCGCCTATTGAAAGGTCACATCACAGTCTTAATGAGCGCTTTGAGAGCCCACTGCACTGAGTGTAATTTAACCCCTTAACGACCCTGGACGGTCAAAGTACGTCATGGGTCAATCTGAGTTAACAACCCATGACGTACTATGACCGTCATGGAATTTCGGGCTCCCCTCGCAGTTCGGTAAGTCCGGAACCGGAATTTGAGAAAAAAAATGCTCCGTGGTCCTTAAGTGATCGCGACGTGCTGATCGTCCGGTCATTAAGGGGTTAATAACCATACATAATCTGAGCGCTGCCCCGGCTCTCATAACAGTGACATACATGTGACAGATACGAAAAGGACGAGTTGCTGGAATCAGCTGACAAGAGAATTCATCACATACATTGTTTTAGATGTAATATATTACCTATACACATATATATTTATATATGTTACGTCTTAGGGGTCCACTATTTTATTTTGTACATTTTCTGATTTTAATTTATCATGTTGGTTAAATATTTTGATAAGAAATCAGTTAACAGAGAGAATCAGTGTCCAAGAAACAGTCAGGGTTAAATATAGTCTCTTTCTTATTTTCCTCAGCTGATAAAAATATTAATTTAGTGGATATATGTGAGTTTTTAATGTGTGGACTATTATGTAATACATTCCCATTTGGGCCTTAGTTTTCTGATTATTATTAGAGACTACTATTATGCAGCGGCTTTTTTTAGAGAGTTTTTAAATTGCAAATGAAGTTGTATCTTGAATAGATATATTAGCGTGGTTCACTTTCCAAACTAAGTGCTGATTATACAAAGAGTTTAAGAGGAATCTTTAAAGTTGCACATACTTAAAGGGATAGTAATACTTTGTTTTATCTTTATTTTATTTTGTACGCATTAAAAAAACATGAAGAACGATATAAGTCTTATCTCTCAAACCTTTATGGTTTGAGAGATATTCACAAGCAAAGTTTCCCCCTCCACCCCTTTTACCTAGTGTAAGCAATCTCTTCTCAGATGTGGAATGCAGTCCATAGACCAGACAGATAACAGCAAGGGACAATATTCTTCCTATCAGAACAATGAAAGCCCTGACCCCCTTGACAAGCTTTTCAGCTTTTTCCCTTATCTTAATTGAAGATTGTCCCTCTCTGCAGTCTACCTGGGCACCTCCCTTCTACTCTGGCAGAGCAGTGTTACATCAGTAAAAGGGGCGGGAGGGGGATACTTTGTCATTGAAATAATCTAGAACTATAACTCTGACAGTATTGAAATAACACTCTCCAAAGTCCAAATAGTATGATGATTAATTAGAGCTGCATTTATTATGAAACATTACTATCCCTTTAAGAAGAATTAGCAACACCATTGCATTTATGAAGACTGCAGGGTTTCACTGATGTCCGTGAATTACAATTGATCAATACCGACTGTTCACTTTGAAGGCAGGTTGGAGCGGCAGTGTGTTGTGTGTTTTATTCAGATGCAGACATCCTCTGTCATTGGAGGAGATGAACCAGTACAAGTGGAGGGCAAAAGAACTAGATTGACAGGCTGCTGGCTGGAGCTGTACCCACAGCCCGTGAGCTGCTGACATCACAAGGGCAACTTTAAAAGCTTTTTTTCTCTGCAACTACTTAAAAACAATGAAACCAACAGATTAAAGCCTCTACATTGTTACACTACAAGAGAAGGTGCATTTTCAAGAAGGTGAGAGATCCCCTTTAACCCATTGGATGCTAGAGAGCTCTTCATTAGTGATGAGCGAGCATGCTCGGCCGAAACTCGGTTCGGCTCGAGTATCGCTCTGCTCGGCACATGGCGGTACTCATACGAGTAACGCATGTGCTCGCCCGCCATGTTCGGGTCTCCTCCCCGCACGTTTCGCGGCTGCTGCGCAGCCAATAAACGTGCGGGGAGGCTCTGACATCAGTGTAATGCCAGCAGCCATGTTGGCTGCTGGCATTACACTGATTGGCTGGCCAGAACTCGTGATCGGGTGCTGTATAGCACCCGACTCGTGAGTTCTGCTCATTCTCAGCCAGGGAGAGATGCGATCAGGCAGGGAAAGTCAGTGTAGGGAGAATAAAAGTGTTGGTAGTAGTTCATGACCCAAAATTCCATTTTAGGACTGTTGTGTGTGGGGGCAGCATTTATATTTTGTTTGGGGGGGCACAATTTCATTTTTTTTTTAAGGTGGGATATTAGTAAGGTGACATTGTACTAGGTGCACAGGGACAAATATTGTACAACGCAGTGACAAAAAGGGCCATTTTAAACGTGTGCCTAGCCATAGATTATTGTCACATTCTGTTTAGTGTGCAAATTCACAAATTAGCGTCACATTCTGTTCACTGTGCCTAGCCGCAGATTAGCGTCACATTCTGTTTAGTGTGCCTAGCCGCAGATTAGCGTCACATTCTGTTTAGTGTGCAAATTCATAAATTAACGTCACATATTCCGTTCACTGTGCCTAGCTGCAGATTAGCGGCACATATTGTTTAGTGTGCAAATTCATAAATTAACGTCACATATTCCGTTCACTGTGCCTAGCCGCAGATTAGCGTCACATTCTGTTTAGTGTGCCTAGCCGCAGATTAGCGTCACATTTTGTTTAATGTGCAAATTCACAAATTAGCGTCACATTCTGTTCACTGTGCCTAGCCGCAGATTAGCGTCACATTCTGTTTAGTGTGCCTAGCAGCAGATTAGCGGCACATATTGTTTAGTGTGCAAATTCATAAATTAACGTCACATATTCCGTTCACTGTGCCTAGCCGCAGATTAGCATCACATTCTGTTTAGTGTGCCTAGCCGCAGATTAGCGTCACATTCTGTTTAGTGTGCCTAGCCGCAGATTAGCGTCACATTCTGTTTAGTTTGCAAATTCACAAATTAGCGTCACATTCTGTTCACTGTGCCTAGCCGCAGATTAGCGTCACATTCTGTTTAGTGTGCCTAGCCGCAGATTAGCGGCACATATTGTTTAGTGTGCAAATTCATAAATTAACGTCACATATTCCGTTCACTGTGCCTAGCCGCAGATTAGCGTCACATTCTGTTTAGTGTGCCTAGCCGCAGATTAGCGTCACATTCTGTTTAGTGTGCCTAGCCGCAGATTAGCGGCACATATTGTTTAGTGTGCAAATTCATAAATTAACGTCACATATTCCGTTCACTGTGCCTAGCCGCAGATTAGCGTCACATTCTGTTTAGTGTGCCTAGCCGCAGATTAGCGTCACATTCTGTTTAGTGTGCCTAGCCGCAGATTAGCGTCACATTCTGTTTAGTGTGCATAGCCGCAGATTAGCGGCACATTCTGTTTAGTGTGCAAATTCACAAATTAGCGTCACATTCTGTTCACTGTGCCTAGCCGCAGATTAGCATCACATTCTGTTTAGTGTGCCTAGCCGCAGATTAGCGGCACATATTGTTTAGTGTGCCTAGCCGCAGATTAGCGGCACATTCTGTTTAGTGTGCAAATTCACAAATTAGCGTCACATTCTGTTCACTGTGCCTAGCCGCAGATTAGCGTCACATTCTGTTTAGTGTGCCTAGCCGCAGATTAGCGGCACATATTGTTTAGTGTGCAAATTCATAAATTAACGTCACATATTCCGTTCACTGTGCCTAGCCGCAGATTAGCGGCACATATTGTTTAGTGTGCAAATTCACAAATTAACGTCACATATTCCGTTCACTGTGCCTAGCCACAGATTAGCGTCACATTCTGTTTAGTGTGCCTAGCCGCAGATTAGCGGCACAAATTCCGTGTAATATGAAGAAGGCGGGTAAAAAGGGACGGGGAAGTGGACGTGATCCTGATAGTTCAGGGCGCGGGTCAGGACGCGTAGAAACTGTGCCTGGTGCCAGAGCACAAGAAAGAAAGACATCCACCATAACTAGCTTCATGTCTCAGTTTACAGGGCGTCGGAGGACATCATTCTCGAGGTCAGACCACTGCGAACAGGTGGTCGGTTGGATTTCAGCTGATACTGCTTCCAGTCGGTTAAGCACCACCCTGTCTTCCACCAAGTCCACTCTCAGTAGCCAAGAGTCTGGTCAACATAATCCTCACCCTGATCATCCTTCCTCCCACCATAGAGGGTCTGGCCAAAGAAGTGATCCCAAACTGGGATATAGTGAGGAGCTCGTCTCATCACCAATCCTTGATTTGAACCTCTCTCCAAGCACGCTTGCAGAGGAACATGAGATCTTGTGCCCTGATTCACAACCTCTAGAGGGTACACAATCACAAGAAGATGACAGAGGGGAACGGCATTTAAGGTCAAAGGAAGTGGATGATGATGATGAGACACAGTTGCCATCAAATCAACCACAATTACTTTCTCAAGACCTTGATGAGGAGGATGATACACAGTTGTCAATGACTGAGTATGTGGTGGGATCAAGAAATGAGGAGGATGATCAGAGTGAAGAAGTGGAGGAGGGCTTGGTGGACGATGAGGTCACTGACCCCACCTGGGAAGGTGGAGAGCCGAGCGATGACAGCAGTCCTGAGGGTGAGCCATCTGCAGCACCGCAACAGGCTGGAAGAGGCAGTGGTGTCGCTAAAGAAAGAAGGCGGACCGCACCAAACCGGCCCGCAAATGTTCCACGGAGCACCCCCTTGCGTAAATCTCCCTTGCCAAGGGCTAGGTGTTCCGCGGTATGGCGTTTTTTTAAGGAAAGTGCGGACGACAAAAAAATTGTAGTTTGCAACCTGTGCCACACCAGAATGAGCCGAGGCATGAACACTAGAAACCTCACCACCACCAGCATGATCCGACACATGGCATCCAAGCACCGTAATAAGTGGGAGGAACGCCCAGATCGCCAATCTGTGTCTGCAGGCCACACCACTGCCTCCTCTTCCCCTGTTTTCGGTGCCAGCCAATCGCCTGTCGAAGGCGCAGGCCCGCATACCTCCCGCCCTGCACCTGTACCATCTGAAGCACCATCAGCGACCACATCCACTTCCCTGTCCCAGCGCAGCGTCCAAATGTCGTTACCCCAGGCATTTGAGCGCAAGCGAAAATACCCAGCCACCCACCCACAGGCCATAGCACTAACCTCACACCTTTCCAAATTACTGGCCATCGAAATGCTGCCATTTAGGCTTGTGGAGACTGAGTCCTTCCGCAGCCTGATGGCAGCAGCTGTCCCTCGGTACGCAGTCCCTAGCCGCCACTACTTTTCCCGGTGTGCCGTCCCCGCCTTACACCACCATGTGTCCCTTAACATCACCCGTGCCCTGACCAACGCAGTTACAGGGAAGGTCCACTTAACGACTGACACATGGACAAGTGCTTGTGGCCAGGGACGCTACGTTTCCCTGACGGCACACTGGGTGAATGTCGTGGAGGCTGGGAGCGACTCAGACCCTGGGATGGCACAGGTGCTACCCACGCCGAGGATTGCGGGCCCTACCTCCATCAGGGTTTCCGCCAGCACCTACGTTATTGGCTCCTCCTCCTCCGTTTCCACCTCCGAATTCTCTGCGCGCAGCGCCACTCACCCATCAGCCGGTAGCTGGAAGCAGTGTAGCACTGCAGTGGGGAAGCGTCAACAGGCCGTGCTGAAACTGATCTGCCTTGGGGACAAACAGCACACGGCCTCAGAGCTGTTGCAGGGGATTAGTCACCAGACCGAGCAGTGGCTCTCGCCACTCAACCTGCAACCAGGCATGGTTGTGTGTGATAATGGGCGTAACTTGGTGGCGGCTTTGGAGCTCGGCAAGCTCACACACGTACCATGCCTAGCGCATGTATTTAATTTAGTGGTTCAGCGATTTCTAAAAACCTACCCCAATTTGCATGATCTCTTGACGAAGGTGCGCCGCGTGTGTGCACATTTCCGTAAGTCATCTACAGCTTCAGCCGGCCTGTTGAAGCTGCAGCAGCGCTTACAATTGCCAGCTCACTGGCTGCTGTGTGACGTGAGCACGCGCTGGAACTCCACCTTCCACATGTTGGCCCAGCTTTGTGAGCAGCAGAGGGCAGTAGTGGAGTACCAGCTGTTACACGGTCGTCGCCTCTCCGTTCAACTTCCTCTAATCAGAAGTGAGGAGTGGGAATGGATGTCAGACCTCTGTGAGGTTTTACGCAATTTTGAGGAATCGACATAGATGGTGAGCGGCGATAACGCTATTATCAGTGTAACCATCCCACTTCTGTGTCTACTGAAACGTTCGCTGCTCACAATTAAAACCGACGCTTTGCATGTGGAAGAGGTGAAAATGGGGGAGGAAGAGCTTACACAAGGTGATAGCCAGAGCACCCTCACTTCGTCTTCTCAGCGACAATTGGAGGAGGCGGAGGAGGAGGAGGAGGAGGAAGACACGGTTGCCTCCGCTACAGAGGGTAGCCATGGAACTTTATTTCCATCTCTTCAGCGTGGGTGGGCAGAAGAGGAGGAAGAGGATGAGGAGATTGAGAGTCATCCTCCTGGTGAGGACAGCGAAATCTTGCCTGTTGGTACTCTGGCACACATGGCTGACTTTATGTTAGGCTGCCTTTCCCGTGACCCACGCGTTATACGCATTTTAGACAACACGGATTACTGGGTGTTCACCCTTCTGGACCCCCGCTACAAAGAGAATTTCTCATCTCTCATTCCTCCGGTGGAGAGGACAAGCAAAATGGTGCAATACCAGAAGGTTCTTGTCGAAAAATTGCTCCAAAATTTTCCATCTGACAACGCTGGCGGCAGAGTACGTGCTACCTTGGCCAACCGAGAAGGGGAGAAAAGGGGAGCACACAGCAGTTCCGACAAAGGCAGGGCAACACTCTCCAAGGCGTGGGACACCTTCATGACACCCCGCCAGCACCCTCACCCTGATGCGCAGCCTAGTGTCACAAGGAGGGAAAAGTTTTGGAAGATGGTGAAGGAGTACGTAGCAGACCGTGTCAGCGTCCTCAATGATCCCTCTGTGCCTTACAACTACTGGGTGTCCAAGCTGGACACGTGGTATGAACTGGCACTCTACGCCTTGGAGGTGCTGGCCTGCCCTGCCGCCAGCGTTCTGTCTGAGCGGGTATTTAGTGCTGCTGGTGGCATCATAACAGATAAGCGTATCCGCCTTTCCACCGAAAATGCTGATAGGTTGACACTTATAAAAATGAACAAGGCCTGGATTTCCCCTGACTTCTCCACTCCACTGGAGGAAAGCCCCGGGTGAACATAAAGTCACTTTAGATATGTTATTTACAATGATGGGAATACTCTGTATTCCCATTCACCCCTTCCACCCAAAAAACGGGTATATGGTTGACTCTTAATCTTCTCATCCTCCTCCTCCTCTTCCATATGCCCAGTGAAATAATTTTTATATAGGGCCAGCTCACCAGCGGGCCCAGTGATATAATTTTTATATAGGGCCAGCTCACCAGCGGGCCCTGTGATATAATTTTTATATAGGGCCAGCTCACCAGCGGGCCCTGTTTGACAATTTTTGTATAGGTCAGCTCACCAGCGGGCCTTCTCATATAATGTTTTATTGGGTCAGCTCTCTAGCGGGCCCTCTTATATAATGTTGTATAGCGTCAGCTCACTAGCGGGCCTTCGCATATAATGTTTAGGATGGTCAGCTCCGCAGCAGACCCTCACCCATAATGTTTTAGATGGTCGGCTCAGCAGCAGACCCTCATTCCTAATGTTTTAGATGGTCAGCTTAGCGGCATGCCCTCGCCCCTAATGTTTTAGAGGGTCACCAGCAGGCCATTAATCCTAATTTTTCAAGGCTGTGTATGATGCCCTCCTTTATGTGTAATTAAGGGTGTATTGGAGTGACATTTCAGTCTAATTTTTGGCAGCCCTTTCACTTAGTGCATAGGCTTTATGAGTGTTGGACCACTACCTGAACTATTGTACCACAATGTGAATGAGGCCCTCCATTTTGTGATATACAGGTTGTATCGGAGTGCCTCCGGTCCTCCCATTGAATTAAATAGGGCTGGGGTGTTCGACAGAGCAGAAGGTAGTTCTTGGCTTCATCCACTAAGTCACTTCGTCACTTTTACTCAATGGATCAGACCCCACTCTTCCGACTATAAATTTTGGACTTAACAAGGGCAAACGGACATGTTGTAAAACCTGTGGTAGCTGCGGCCTCCGTTCCTGAATGCTGTACCTTACCCGGGCCATAACCACGTTGAACACCTGCTTTACGCTGCGCACGTTTCCCTCTTAATCATGGCCCCAGTTCCGAAAAATCTATGACATTTTTTGCAGAATTTGCAGATGATATACAAGTAAATATACAGCAAATACTGTTTGGTAACAATTTTTCGCCTAAAGTCGTTTTTATCTTCCTTTTTGTGTGTTTTACGGTCAGTCTGTAAAAATGGCGTACTACGGGCGAAACATCGTTCCCAGCAGCGACGTTGGAGTCCAAGATGCATCCAGACATCCTCCCTATGCTGTCCCTGAACCATTTCTGTGGTGTTTCCATCATTTTCTGACCTTTTCCTATGAACCAGGCACCCTCCCCTCATCAGAGCAGGGGGTGCCTGGTGTAATGCTCGAGTCCTCCCATTGACTTCAATGGGGCTCGGGTGCTCGGCCGAGCACTCGAGCCTCCGGGGGCGCTCGGCCAGAGCACCCGAACACCCGAGCATTGGGGTGCTCGATCATCACTACTCTTCATGGCTTTGTGAAGCATCTGTAGCATCCAATGGATTCAGAAGCCAATCTGAGTTGCAGCCCTGTTTCCCAATTGGTTCTGCAACAGATGAGGAATTTGCTCTGTGGTTGAAAATGGCACCCAGATAGGTGAAGAGAACCAGTGTGCAATGCATTGCATCTTCTCATGTGGCTTTTCACAGGCACTCTGATCCTCACATTGGCTTAATGTGGACAGGTACAGGCTGGCCTGGAGGAGAATTTCCCCCCAAGCCGATCAAATACTGGAGCAGCAGTCTGATAGTAATGGGGAAGGCAGTGAAGGCTTGCTTCAAATGTGAGACTCAGGTCATCCTGTCATTTGACGGGATGGGGGCGGAGGAAACAGGCATCTTCTATACAATTTAAAAATTACTGTACTTTATATATTCTCAACAATGTAAAAAAGACAGAAATTATTTGAAAATGTAAAAAAGACAGATATGATTTGAATAAATGTTATTGTGTTACTGAACATGCAGGCTGATTGATTAGACAGGAATTCACTTGCTTGGCAATACATAGATTTGGGTGGGTATAGGAGAGATCCCAGACCCGTAATAGTGGTTTTAATTATTTTTTACAGTGTTAATAATAAATAATAAGTACATACATTTTTAAACTAAGAAAGTACCTCAATAATTTAGTGCAGGGTTCATCAGTATTTTAGTTTGTGCTGTTGAACTATAATTATTACATGTAGACACAGTGAGCTTTTCTATCTTCTTTTATTTTTCATTTCGGCAAATTATTAACCCCTTAACGACAGATGACTTACCAGGTACGTCCCGCAGAAACTGTCACTTAGTGACAGAGGACGTACCTGGTAAGTCATGGAAGTCCGCGTCTCCGTGCGGCTGCACGCCACTCGGAGACTCCGGACTCGTTTAAAAAAAAAAAAAAAATGTTCCTTGGGCGTTAAGGTGACAGCCGCGTACGAACGCGGCTGTCACTAAGGGGTTAATTTTGAGACCTGTGGTGCTCTCCTTTAGGATAATAGGCACATTATATGTATCTCCGAGCCAGAGGGTCTGTAGATGGCTGCCATCTCATTCCCTCTGTGCTGGGTTACGTGAGGGAGCTCAATGTTAGCTCACAGTGAGGTCAGGAGGAAGAGACTTGCTTCTCCTGACAGAGACTTAAAGGGATAGTAATGTTTCATAATAAAAGCAGCTCTAATTATTCATCATAGTATTTGGGTCTTGGAGAGTGTTATTTCAATTCTGTCAGAGTTTTTAGTTCAAGAGTAATTGAATGATAAAGTATCCCCCTCCCGCCCCTTTTATTGATGTAACACTGCTCACCTCAGAACAGCTGGGAGGTGCCCAGGTAGACTGTAGAGAGGGACAATCTTCAATTAAGATAAGAGAAAAAGCTGAAAAACCTGTCAAGGGGGCAGGGTTTTCATTATTCTAGGAGTAAGAAGATTGTCCCCTGCTGTTATCTGTCTGGTCTTACAACCAGATTCCACATCTGAAGAGAGCAGTGTTACACTAGGTAAAAGAGGCGACAGAGGGATACTTTATCATTCAATTACTCTTGTACTACAACTCTGACAGTAATGAAATAACACTCTCTATGGCTCAAATACTATGAAGATTAATTGGAGCTGCTGTTTTTCTGAAACATTATTATCCCTTTAACACATGGTGCCCCAATGAGTAGCAGAATGAGAGCCATCAAAGATAGCAGAGAGGAGTGTGTTCTGCACAGGGCCATCAAGATGTTGACTGAGTGAGAAATGTACCCGAGAATGACCCTGGTCACCCAACCCTATCAGCTAATAAACTGGTTACTAGTTAGGCTGAACTACTTACTGTTATCACTACCATACAATAACATTAAACAAAGGGACATGGTACAACATTTGGCACCTCTCTGGCAAAGTGTGGCAAATCAACTGTATCATGTCGTGGGGAGAAATAGTGGGTCCTAAAATCATTTTCAAATTATTTAAATGAAGCACCTAACTGCTATAATGCTTCAGAAACGAATGCTTTGTAGACTTACTAGCATTCAGGGTGTTAAAACAGTTGGAATTTTGCACAGTATTTGTCCCCTATGCCATATGCTGAATAAAACATAGACCAACAGTGTCATTTCATCAAAGAGAACTTGAGGTGGGTGGGGCTAGAGGTGGAGATATGGGTGAGGCTGGAATAAAAGCTGTAGAAGGTGGTAGGCATGCTTTATTGCCCCAAAGAATCCCTAAAGTGTGTAAACACATCCTATTAGTATACCAGTAGTACCAACAATAGGTACTCAATACAGTAGGGATTTCCCTGTTTTTCAAACAGTGCAATATGATTTTTATTTCACACTAGCTATAGGAAATATTTGTGCCTAATGATCTATAAGTAGAAAGTTAGTACTCATTTGAAGAATCTGGTTGTTTAGTTTTCATGTTATTTTCCTTGTCTACCTCTTCTTCATTTCTGATGCTTTATGATTATTTCAGTGCAGACATGTGATACTTTCAGAAAGTATGTAAACTAATAACAGGGGTATCAAACTGCATTCCTAAAGGTCTGAGACAATACAAGTTTTGAGGATATCCCTGATTTTGTAATTTGCTACAGTTATTAGCTCAGTCCTTTCGACTACAACACTTGTGAAAAATCAGGGATATCCCAGAAATGTGCACTGTATTAGCCCTTTAGAAATGTAGTTTGACACTCCTGGACTATATCAATGTGATAGCATTTTGCTCTGAGAACCACTAACTATTTACCCTGATCTAACCTGATGTGTTTTGTCCTAAGGCACAATTTTCTAGACAATTCTAGAAATCGAGATTGAAATTGTAGCCTTCCATTTCTCAATTACTAATTTTTATAGGAAGAGCGATGTGTAGAGCCCTGAATTTTGTGTTGTGGAAATACTAGTTGATACCATATATACTGAAGTGCAGAAAAAAATATCCATTTCCACACAGTTTTCTGTTATTTTACGTTTTTGAAATTTCCATTTTTTTATTCTCTTTTGCCGTTTTGAACATTAATCATAAAACAATGGAATATTTTGTATCTATGTGACCTGCTTAGAAAATCAATGTAGGATATTTGGATTTCTCATAGAAAATTAATAAAAGGGTTGCCTGACCATAAGCAGAATTAAGAACATGAAAACATATTCAAGACAGAGGTGGAATATAATGCATCAGATAAAGTTTTAATATATAATATTTATATTATCAAAACAGAAATTGCTTTGCTTTTTCCACCAAATTACTTTGACTCATATTTGTAAATGCACTGATTAATAGCAAACAAAAGTGATTCTGTATGGTTTTCTTTAAATAAATATATACATTTGCAAAGACAAAATAAGAAAACTACAGTTTTACCTTAGACATACAAACTACACCCTGAACAATTCAACTTAAACTGTTTTCATCTGCTGAAACATGCCATAGTTAATTACAATTTGTGAGAAAATGTAACAAAACAATCTTTCTTTTTGTTCAATATGGAACACAGGAACCATGGGATTAAGTCTCCTCCTCCAGGAGGGCAGGGCACTTGCAAAATAGGTCTCTAAGAAGGAGACACCCTCCTTCCTCCAGGTTACCCTCACCAGGTAATATCCAGTTTTAAGTGACTTGATCAATGGAAGGGTTTATGGACACTGTTCTCTTAGTCAGTCTTCTTTTTATTTTTATATCTTGGTGTATGGGGCTATATATTCCCTCTATTACAAAGCAAGGTGTTGTGGTTCGTGGCTTTAGGTGCATTAATCTGGCGTAAAGGGTTTTACAATAACTGCTGTGTTAAAGTTAATGTGATTGTGAAGAACAGCAAACTCACATACCATGTGCTTTCTACAACATGGAGTCCTCAACCATGTGGCTTGAGAACAAAGACACAAGTTAAGGCCTAGCAAGATGGCGTTAGACCATGTGGCTTGAGAACAAAGACACAGGCTGGGGCCTAGCATAAACAGAGTGGGCTACAGTGTACTGACACTATCAGACACTAGCACAGCTATTGGAAACAACATGCATATACCAACACCCCAAAAGCCAACCAATTAATTTTAGGATATACCCAGAGAAGTTTGTTCTAATGACCAATACCACAATTAACACAATAACACCCCAGTACTAACAATAAGCAATAATATTTAATAACAAACAATAATATTATAATGAGAACAATACACTGTATATTATTAAATATAATCTAGCTACAGTAAACACCTAATAATACTAACTAGACAATTAGTTACTGCAGTGCAAATGAAAGACAAAATACAACAATTATGGCAAAAGTCCCCAAAAGTTGGTTACTTATTGTGTTTTTCCTAGAAACATAGTATAAAAGTAACAATAAAGCAGAGCGATACAGTTTTTAGACTTAGCTAAAATCCTGGGACAAGAGGCAGGAAAAGAAGCAGGCCAGGAGACAATGTACTGGGCTACTTCCACTGGAGAATTCAGGGACAGGCTCTAGATTCTGGAACAGATCTATGGGCCTACACAAGGCATGGCAGCCTAGCTGCATTTTGTGCCTCAGCAGGCTGTCTGGTCACAACTACCCCCCATCCATCACTCAACTGCTCCACTTCAAGACTGCTCCCAAGGTCTCACTCGCAATCTCTTTTATTGCTTGCAAGCCCCGCCAATCACCAGCCCACTTAACCTGACCAAAACACCCTCCCCCCTAGCTGCAAAGGAGACATAGGGAGCTGGTCCTCTCTTTATCCTTTTCCCGCCAAAACAGAGCAGGGAGTAGACAAAGAGACAAGGGAAAATGCTTCTGAAAGCTAAATGTGTGATTTAGGACATGGGAACATAACCATGTAATGGATGCAGTTTTGCTGCAAATTTTGCTGCAACTTACCTGTGTCCATAACACAAGGGAAGGGTAGAAAGCATACAAAAATACTTAGTGTAGTAGAAACACCAATATGAATTTTATTAGAACACACACACACATAACAAAATTCAGTAATGTAAAATATCAAACTAAAAAAATCACTATTGTGAATCAACAATGATGAGTATGAAAATCTATATATAACAATAATGTCCTAAATCACAACTTATCACAGTGCCTGTGATCCTCCTGTCACTCTCATCTGTGGCATACTTTGATTTGCTGAGTTGGTTTGGCCCGCCCCCTGGTGACCTTTTTATACCTGACTTCCACATCTGTCAGATGCCCTTTCGTGGTGTTTCTGAGCCAGTCTTGCTGTTGCTGTGTTCCTGCATCCGGATTCCTGTGTACCGACTTTGGCCTGTCCTGACTACGCTCCAGTGTTCCTGATCGTGTTTGACCCGGCTTGTCTGAGAACCTCCTACGTGCTACGACCCAGTTTGTCTGAGAAACTCCTAAGTGCTACGACCCGGCTTGTCTGAGAACCTCCTATGTGCTACGACCCGACTGGCTGACTTCCTGCTTCGTGATCGACCACGGCCTGTTCGAGCGACCTGCGTTTGCCTGTTGTCGCCGCCGCGACATTCTGACTCCTGCTGTGCTGACACAGTGTGACCATTACACTCCGGTGTAACCCATCTCCTAGTGCAGAGTTCCATGCTGACTTGCATAAGCTGTGCTCCTTGTACCGAGCCTCCATACACTTGCAGAGCTTAGTTACCATACTGAGCCTGGGAGATTTAAACGTATCCTTTAACCCTTGCAGTGCCGCTTCTCTCTTGCCGAACCTCCATTCTATTCTTAGAGCCTCTACCTTATAAGTCTACTTCTGCTGAGTTGGCCACTACTTGGACGGCGACTCCGATTCACTACTGCAGAGTAGTCTAGTCCTGTCGGTCCGGTTGGGCGCCCTAGGCTCTCGGTATCACGTTGATTACCGGAGGTATCCATTGCGGCTATTTGTTCTGAGTGGTAGCAAGGTTAGGCTCCAAGCTCTTGCAGGATCCGAAGGTCTACGCCCGTGGGGGCTATTGGCTCATGTTGTGCTCACTTTGGTCTCCGGTTATATGCCCGTGGGGGCTAAAACGCCAGCTTTGCATCTCAGGCTAGTCTCCGATTACGCCCGTGGGGGCTACATACTCTTGCACTTGCAGTCTCAGTGGACTCTTTGGGAACGCCCGCGGGGGCTAGGTTTGGGTCACTGTTCTGCTAAACTCATGCTGGTCACTGAACACCAACTATCCTCCATTGCATGAACTCTGTGCTGTGCACATTTGCTCAGTTTATCACTACACCATTCGGGCGTGCCAGACCCCAAAGCTGAGACGGACTGATTGTTCTCATTTACCCTTTAGGGACCAGTTCACTATTATCTGTACCATTTTGAGTGTGCCTTCTATTCATTATAGTGAAGCTATGTGTACTGTGTATTCACTTGCAATTGCTGCTGTCACCTGTAGAGGGCTATCATTTGTACTTGTTTTCATTCAATAAACGTTTATTTTACCTACTGGTCTGAGTGTCAAAACAAACTGTTACACAACTTCATTGGCTGATATGCCAGTGGGGGTAAATTAATAAAAGATAACTCAAGAAATTGTAGTCTATAATATATCCCACAGCCAAAGTGATTATGTGTGCTTACAAGAGACACTTCATCATGTAGTGTGTGCTGTAAAAATCCATGTCCCGCACTACTAGTAAAGATGGCCCTTTACTTGGTATTATGAGTCATATACGTGATAGATGTTGTCATAAGTGCTTATCTCTAAAGCTCGGTCCCCTCTTGTCACTCTGTGATATCAGGTATGGTGAGATGCTCCTATGCATTTCAGTGATCTTTTTCGTGCTTTCTTCCGGAATTGTATGAGGTAAAGCTAAGCTCTCCCTGAATATAAACACTAATTGGCCAATCAGATTTCTGCTAATACATGTGTAACATGACAATGGATGCATCCAATTCTCTCCATTCATTCATTAAGCATATTGTGACTTCCTCAATCAATTTACAAGTGTATAGACCAACAAAATGTTAAATAAAAAGATTTTCTGTCAGTGTTGTGAACATTTAGTTACATATACTCAAAGGAATTACTCTCTTAATTTTGAAGTCAATTGATAGATGTAAACACTTAATGGTATAACATCATCAAATACAATTTCAAAAATGAGATGGGTGAGTTGATTAGTGAGGATAAGGAAAAGGCTGATGTTCTAAACACTTTCTTTGCATCAGTATATACAAGGGAGCAAGGAATGGTAGAAACACCTCAACAAGTAACTAATAAAACAATACAATTATCAGATATTGGTTAACTCAAGAAGATGTCATGGGAAGACTGAACAAAATTAAGACTGACAAAGCACCAGGTCCTGATGGTATACATCCAAGGGTTCTTTAGGAACTCAGTGCAATGTTAGCAAAACCCCTATATTTACTCTTTAAAGATTCTCTCACCACAGACTCAGTGTCACAAGATTGGCGAAGAGCAAATGTAGTGCCTCTATTTAAGAAGGGAACTAAAACAAAACCTGGAAATTATAGACCTGTGAGTTTGACCTCTGTAGTGGTAAAACTGCTGGAAGGGATAATAAGGGAGTATATTCAGGATTACAACACAAAAACAAGATCATTAGCAAGAATCAACATGGTTTTATGAAGAATAAATCATGCCAAACTAACCTTTTCAGCTTCTATGAGGAAATAAGCAGGAACCTTGATAATGGTAAGGCAATTGATATAATATATCTTGACTTTGCAAAGGCATTTGATACAGTGCCACACAGAAGGCTGGGGTATCAGGAAATCAGGGTTAGGAGATAATCTTTGCAACTGGATACAAAACTAGTTGAAGGATAGGGAACAGTGTGTGGTTGTAAATGGACAATACTCCAATACAGTTAAAGTGGAGAGTGGAGTACCTCAGGGTTCAGTAATAGGTCTGCTGCTTTTCAACATGTTTATAAATGACCTGGAAATAGATATAGAAAGCAAAATATCAATATTTGCAGATGACACTAAATTATGCAGGGTAATTAATTCAGAACAGGATATTTGCTCTCTACAGTGGAATTTGAATAAAATGGCAGATTGGACAAACAAATGGAATATGAAGTTTAATGTGGGGAAGTGTAAAGTCATGGATTTGGGAGTAAATAATCCCAATGCTACTTATAAACTTAATGGAATCATTTTAAGGGACTCCTTGCTAGAGAAAGACCTCGGTATCCTACAAACTTGGAAACAGTGACCAATGTCAAACAGCAGTAGCAAAGGCAAACAAAATCCTGTCTTGCATAAAAAAAGGTATTGAAGCAAGAGCGGATAACATTATTTTGCCATTGTACAAATCACTGGTAAGACCTCGCCGTGAGTATGCAGTGCAGTTTTGGGCACCAGTTTTGAAAAAGGTTATACTAGAACTAGAGAGGGTACAGTGAAGAGCAACAAAATTAATGAAGGGAATGAAGACTTCACGTATGAGGAATGACTAGACAAACTTGGTTTATTTACTCTAGAGAAAAGACGACTAAGAGGAGACCTTAACACATTGTACAAGTGTATGAGAGGTCAATACAAGGATATCTGCAGTGAGCTATTTATTCCAAGGCCTGACCAGGGGGACACCCCTTGAGATTAGAGGAAAGGAGGTTTAGACTTCAGCAGAGGAAGGGTTTTTTTACAGTAAGGTCTTTTAAATTCCTTGCCCAAGGAGGTGGTTATGGCAGATACAAAGGATACATTTAAGAGAAGATTAGATACATTCCTTTCAAAAGGAAATATACAGTTATACTGTTTATAAGTAGGCAGATCAGGAAGGTCTGATAAAGGCTAACTTATTTGGTAGCAGGAAAGCTATAAAATTCTTAGTCACTGGGGTATGAAGCAAAGGTTGCACTTGATGGACTTGTGTCTTTATTCAACCTAATTTACTATGTTACAATTAATGATACATTAATATCATTAAAAAATCCCACCTGTGTTATAAAGACTAATGTGATAATCAAAGCTGATAAGTAATGGTTATTCCCTCCACACACATTAGTACAAAAAAGGGGTGAGACAAGTGCAAAACAGCTTCCAAAGGATTTTTAGATTTCATTTTGTTTTATGAAATGGATAAAATATTAACCAGGAAGAAAGAAAGTTTATAGTAACAAAGTTACATAAGTACTTTTCATAATATTATTATTATTCTTTATTTATATAGCGCCAACTAATTCCGCAGCGCTGTACAATTGGGAATAGACATACAGAGGTATTAAATAGTACAATCAGATGTGGAGAACAGGAGGATCAGAGTATTAGACTAATTATGCAAAACTCAAGGATCCTTTCTTTTATTGTTCTTCCAATAAATTGTTTCCCACATGGGCAATCAAAAAAGGTAGATAGCATATGATATGGTATAACTGTAAAAAGTATGAATGCAAAATTCCTCATTGGTAACATTGGATTTAAAACTAATTTTTATGCCTAATATGTCCACAGATAATGCAGTTAGTATGGCCACTTTTAAAGTTACCTAATATAATTCTGCCATCAACAATACTTCAAAAACCCTGACAATGATTTGTAGTACCTTCTGACCAGGGGTGGATTGTAGGGGAATACCAGCCCGGGCATTTTTTTTTTTTAAAGCAGCCCACTAGCTGCACCAACGTCCCTATCGATGCCCCCTTGTGGTCCCTGTACGGCATGGGAGAGCAGGCGCTAGGACATTATGTCATATCCTGGAGCTCTGCATTAACTGTTTGAGTGCCAGAGGGGTACACAACGTATTGGTTTGAGAGGTACGTAACGCATTGCAAAGCAATGCATTGCGTACCCCTCTGGCACTCAAGGGGTTAACAAGGAACGCGAAGGCTGTCACAGAGAGTGCTTGTGCTGGTGGCAACACAGACCTCTCCTACAAAATATCATGGAACGGTGAGGTGAGATCCTCTGATCTCCCCCACTGGCCCATGATCTAGCGGCCCACCGGAGGATGCCCGATCCCCCGTAGGACAATCTGCCCATGCTTCTGACCATACCATACTAGGTGATAATATGATTTTCAAGTTTTTGTATTTTGTATATACAATCTCTGGTCTTGCATGGATGTGGGAATTTAAATATTTATCTCATTTGAGGTTTTGCTAATGTGAGTATTTTCCTCCTTGGAGAATCTGGTCACAAATGGGATCGTGCTTTCCTTTATTATAATAAGACTGAATCAAGGTAAGATTAACTTCTTCAGGCCTATGGCCCAGTATATGTGTCCCTATCCTCTGGCATTCATTTCCATGGAGGAAATTTGCACTCTATTACTTCAGGGAAGAAATGGCTTTATATCCAGGCTGCCTTTAGGTTCAACTGTTTTTAACTCCTGAACTGCTGTTTTAAAGTGCTTCTCTCTCATTGAAGGACTGTTTCTTCAAACCAGTGAGTTTTTCTGTTGAACCATTCATTTTTATCATTCTTTCTCACTTTTTAAACATATTATACATCTTTCACTGAAATTAGATGTGGTTCCTTTAAGACTGGGTGCCCGCATTGCAGCCATTTTTTATACATTCATTAAGCTTCTCTGGGACATGTCTAATTTCTGGTTGCTCCTAGAAGTCTGCGAGTGGCTCATAGTGCTTCAGGTAAAATACAATAATATCTATCCATGGGATCCCTCTAGTTTTAGGGGGTGCCATGTTTTAACAGCTAGAGAGCCACATCACCATTACTTAAGGGAAAAAAATTACATCTCCCAGATTCTCTTGCTTCCTGGGTTTTCTGCCATGGGAAGAGGTGGATTCTGCATGCTTCACAGAGGCTGGTTTCTATTTCCTGCTTACACTTTACCCCTTACAATCAGATAAGTAGTTTTGCATAATTTTAAGTGCATTACCTTTACCTTTCTACTCTTTTGACAATCTTTTCCTCTACTTTGTGAGGTCTTTTGACCATATAAGAAATCAAGGCTAAATATTTTGGGGTCCCACCTGACTCCTTTGACCCACTGCTCTTAGGAAGTATCTTTGCACCTTATTTCCATCTTGTTCTTTGGTTCCTACACCACCATGGTACCGGTGCCTTAATCTGACGAACAGGAACCAGTCTCGGTTAATGCTTCTCCATCCTCTCCTTTATTCAGGGTGTCCTAAGGTCTGAGGGACACCTTGCAGCTCCACCATGCACTTTATTCCAGTATTTGGGAGTCACACACAGATTACTGGGGAGTCCTTGGCTTAGGAGGGAGAGACTGATGGAAATGACCTGGACTTGGCTCTGTCACTGGGGCATATCTATAAGAATGACTCTATCCCCTCCACTGAGGGACTTATTAAGGTGTTTATGGAGAGTCTCCATGTCTTGGATGCTTCTGACTCTGGTTCCTCTTCCCCTGACATTTTTTCCTCCTCAGTATTCTTTAGACCAGGTTCACCCAGAAGAATGGAAGACACTTCCTTAATAATCTCTTTTCTAAGCTGTATGTTTTTACAGCTGAGGCTTTAATTCCTCCTGCATTTGATCCTCTGTTTTCTCACCTTGTCAAGAATACTGCACAGATCCTGGCAGAAGATGCCACCCTTAAGGATCAGGAGGATAAATGTCTGGACTACTTGCTGAAGGCAATCATTGTGACCACTGGTGCCACCTTATGTCCTGGGTTACCAGGACTATGGCCATCTGGGGAGATCAGCTTCTGGATCCTATCCAAGGGGATGCTGCCAAGGATGAGATGGTGACATTGCTGTCCAAGGTCCTTGAAGTGAATGCTTATATCCTTGAAGCTGCTTTTGATGCTGCCAGGTTGTCAGGGAAAGCCTCCGATTTTTCAGTGGCTACAATACACACTGTGGCTTAATATTTAGTTGGCTGACCAATAATCCGAGAAATTCCTGGTTTCTCTTCCCTTTTTGAGCAAACAATTGTTCGGCCCTAAACTGGAGAACGTTATCAGGCATGCATCAAGGGGCAAGAGTACCTTGCTACATCAAGTCAATCCTAAGCATTCCTTTGTTCAGTAGAAGACACATGGCTTTCGTAACTCCCATCAATTTGGGTATATGCCTAGGGCAACAATTCCTCAGGCCCTGCAGCCGTGTCTTCTCCCAAAACCCAAACAGGGTTGGGCAGGTAAGAAGCTAATAATCCTAGACTGGCAAGTTGTATTAAAGTATTGGCATAGATACATACTTTTTGGACAAGGATCCTATTTGAGATAATAGATGCCTAAGTGTGTTCCCTGACCTATTTATGGACTTTTGCAAGGGCAAATAATGTAGTTATATGCAGAGATAATTTGTTATGCATTTTCTAGGCTTATTGCAGAGGAACTATGCCCTTATAATTTTTTTAACAAACTTAATAGGTGGGTTGTACTAATGCTATACTGTGCTGAAATAGTTGTTGGAACCTATTTTTAGCACTAAACCTCCGTGCCTTGTTTGACACTAAGTTCTGTTCTCCATTTTCCTAGGAATACTACAGGAGAGGCATATGTGGCATGCTTGCATTAAATTCGTAATGATGACAGTTTATATGCTAATATGCACTAAAGCATTCATACTCTACATACCTCTATGTACAGAAACAGTACTAGGAAGCCAATAGCTCAGCACCAAAAATTAACTGCACTGGCAGATTAGAAAATTGCCCCTAGTATCACCCATACAGCAGCCAGTTAGCTCTATTTATTATTTTGTTTTTTTTTAACTCTGTTGTAATCTGATTATATGACCTTTAGAATAATGGGAAAGGCTCACTGTCCATGACTAGATCCATAAAGAGAGTACCACCTATGGTTTTAGAGGGCCATGTAACATAGTAGTAAAATCTCACTGTCCAGTTATAGTCTTAAATTTAAAAATATATATTATTTGATAGAACTGACAATTGTATGTATGTATGACACCTACCTAGCTAAGTTATTCTGGTAAAAATCAAGGTAAAATGTCCCTAAGTCAAGGGAGGGACTCCATGTTAAAACTGAGTTTAGAAATTCGTATAGGTTGCTTCTTTGCATTTTTCCTGCAACAGTGGCTGCAAAGATAAGTTTAGTTTGTTTTAAGACTATTTGCTAAAAAACTCTAGAACCCGCACATCTGGGACACTTCTAAAAGCACACAGTGATAAGATTGGTTTCTGTGTATAGAATTAGCATAAAGTGCCACTCTGTGCCACTTTGTGCCACCAAAACATAAAGGTTAATTTCTCAAAATCTGTTTTTGACAGAAAAATAAATGGTGTAACATATAAATTGATTCCAATATACTAAACCTGAGTTTGGTGAAAAGTCCACTTTAATCCCTGGAATGCTGGAGACATAATACACTGGAAACATCTCTAGTATGTATGGAGTTAAGAAAAAAGTAGGATATCATGGTTTTATATATACAGTTTGCAATTTGGGGTTTGGATGGATACAAATACGTTAGTAATGCTTACTAATAGTTAACATCACACAGTTTGGCGTATATTCTAAAAACCAAACTGACAGTTATGACTCAAATGTAGTATCTGTGGAAGAAGAACATGCTCAACATTCATGTAAGTGGTGCTTTTAAGGTCAAGCTTGTCTATAATCAGTCTGTTATTCTAAAGCTAAATGAACATTTATTCCAAATGCTAATTAAAAAGTTTCACTGGTGTGATAAAATTCCACTAATTCCATCAGTGACAGTGTAGTATTTTGAGCTGTGTGAACATTTACATTTTCAACAGAGATAAGATGTAGCATACTTCCGTTTGCATTAATTAGAATTATTGTGGTTCTGTTCAGTTTGATTCTTTTAATGTGGTACTGGAGATAATAAAAACAAGGTTTTTTTCCTTCCCTTGTATGTGTATTGTGTGAAAGTTATTGCAAACCATGTATTGGCTAGGAGTGTTGCTTGTGATTGTTGGGGTGTAATTGATAGCCCTCTACTATATGGAGCAGATGTGAACACTTGGAGCATCCAAATCTTGCAGCATTGGGTGTAACTGTAGCAGTGATTTAAATGTGGGGAATTATACAAAAGGTAATTATAACACGTGATTAAACAAAGTAACAAAGACTAATTGTTTAATGTAACATTGCATATTAAATCACACTGTTGCTACCTTTTTAACTTGCAGTAACTGGGTTCATGAGTGTGAGCATAACTGTCAGTCTAACTATGTACAAGTTGCCATATGTTTACAAACCTGGATCAACTGTTCTAGAGTTCATCCCTCTGTAGTGCATTTGGGAAAGTAACCCACTTGTAAATTCAAGTTTCAGATCTGGAGAGATAGGTTGAAACATTGAGGGGTACTGGCAATCTTAAAGGGATAGTAATGTTTTAAATTAAGTATATAGCAGAGTCTTCTTTATTATAAATGTAACAGTTTGCACTGTATTTAGTACCTTACTTTTACGTAGTTCCGAAGTTATTCAATAAAATAATATTTTAAAACATGCACATATTCAGAATAGCAGAAACATAAATGTATACTTGCAAATGCTTATAGTGTAGCTTATAGGATGGGGGAATTGGAACAGAGCTAGGAATCAGCAGTGTGATCTTCTAGGTATTACTGAAAACTGGTTGGATGAAACACATCTGGACAATACATTTAGACGGATATTCACTTTTTAGAGTAAATAAAAGATATGGAGTTGTAAACCCATGTGTAAAGCAAGTTCAGAAACAAGGTTGAGGTCCTGTGGAGATCCCTCAATTGGCTATCTATAAAGTATCATATTACTTACAAGCTTCTTGTCCCCTCCTTTAAGTGTCTTTCTTCTTCAGCACCCTCCAACATTTCTGCTCTTATATCCCACTATACCCCTTCCCATCACTTCTCAAGAGTTCTTTCTGTCCTCTCCTTACACAACTCAAGCCATCTCTTGGCTGCATATTTTTCACTGGCTGTCCCTTGACTTTGGAATGCCCTTCCTATCACCATTCACTAGTCATCCACACTCATCACTTTCAAGCATCTCCTGCTCAAGGAGACATCTCAGTAACAATATCCTCCTTGTGCACACTGGCAGTCACATTAGAATCATTCTGCTCTTCCTTTAGTAAGACTTGAATTTGCACTTATCCTCCTACTACTGTCTAAGTATGTTGCCATGATTTTTAATTAGATTGTAAGCTCCTTGGGTCAGGGCACATTTCCCAATGTGTAATCCCCTTTCCTGCACTTTCCCCCTGCAAATAATGCATTGACAGCACTTTAGCCTGATACTCTTAACCCAGTTCTGTATTTTTGTATAATTTTGTATTGTGCTGTTATAATTTATATAAAGCTCTATGTATTAGACTTGTGCACGGGCAAAATTTTCGGTAAAATTCGAATTCAGACCAATTTTTTTTTCTAATTCAGATGATCCTAATTTCGGACCGGGCCTATTCGATTCGGACGAAATTCTGATCCATTCCGAATTATATGGCCGAATTTAACATAGGTTAAATTATAGCAGTGCGCCTCCGTGCACGCTGCTATCATTCTTTGCAGACAGGGTGTGCATTTAGAAAAAGATCCATCCCAAAAACGGACATTGTCGTACATTGCCAGTCTGTGCATGTCACCTCTACTCCAGCATGGGATGCCAGTCACAATGCAAACGTTGAACATCGAGAACCCATGCCTGTCATTCAATTTAGCATGTTCGAACATCGAAACCCCATGCCTGTCCTTCAATATAGCATATGCTCGAACATCGAAAACCCATGCCTGTCACATCCTACTCAACATAAGTGGTCAACTCGAACATGGACAGACTACATGTCACATTCTATGTTAGTACACGGGTAAAGATTAAGGTTTCATTTTCTGGTACCAGCCTCCTACCCTACTGTCCCTCTTTAGTACCCAAATTCCTCTCTCTCGTTTTCCTATCCTGATTTCCCCTCATATCAGATAACTCTATGTGTATATACATTGTAGTGTTTCATACTACATCAAGAATAAACATCAATGATTGTAATGTGATAGATGTAATGTGTTAAAAAGAAAAATTGAGACATTCTGTTGTGAACAAACTGCAACACAGGAGAGAAATAAAAAAAAATGCTTGACATCTATTCTGAAGAGGGGTCCACAGCATTGTCTTAGTATAGCAATATCACCGTTTTCCGTGAGTGTGCAATACAGGGCTCTACGGTAATTGCTGGGAATTTCCCAACGTCATAATCAGGGGATGATGGGAGTTGTATTCTAACTACTGTTAGGAAACACATAAGTGATGCACATTCATCTCCCACCTAGAAATTATTTACACACAAGGCAACTCCCCCAAGTAATACCTAGCCCCTTTCCAAGTGAAAGGACTTCCAGAAAGGCTTCAGATTTTTTAGTGACTCACCTGTTATTGCCAGTCAGCGGGACCCGGAGAGTAGGAGGGGGTGATACTATGGCTGCAGATTAAGTCTGGCACGGTGCTCTTAGTTGGTCACTCGTCACAATGTTGAAGCTCAGCCCGGCCAGCACCTTCTGGGTGGAGACACCTCACAGCAATCCTGTTCAGGACACATCATGCACTGTTGTGCACTCATACTAGGGATCCCAAATGTTTAGACTCATTTCGAACAGGGGGCACCCTCCTGTATTTGTAAAACCTCTCTAGCAAATCTGGGACGGTAGACCTATTTTCTCAAGTCTTGACTTTAGGTGGGCGATAAACAATACAAAATAGGCATAATGTTTCACTATCACATAATTCACGTCACTGAAGCAGCCAGCAGGCATCGCCACTGAGTGAGCATAGGGCTGCCCGGCTGCTGACAGTCACACTGATGGGACACCCTGCAACACAGAACTGGCGGAAGAGCACAAAATAAACATGCTATGGGACGGCAAATTGCCGTCCCTGTCAAAGTGCCGCCTGGGTCCATGGACCCACTGGGACCCGTGTAAGGGCCGGCCCTGTATTCAAACAAATACCTAATAATTTTTTATATTTTGCACAGGAACAAATATTACTTGCTCTTGCAGTGGCAATAACTGGAACTAATGCTGGCTGCCTACCTATGCCTAGCCTAATGCTACCTGCCTGCCTACACAACAACTGGACACTCTCTAATCTCTTCTTCTCTCTCTGAGCTCCAACAATGCAATGAGGAAATGCAGGCTGTCTGTCTGTGTGACTGTGTCATTAGTCCAACCCCCATCATGAAACGAAGAAGGCTTTTCGAATACAGACAAAAGAGGGAAGTAGTGCATGAAACGGAGAATGGAATTGGACTAGATACATGGAGGGAAAATTATGGAGGGAAAGTAATTGAGCGTGCACAGGAAGTATAAAAAAGTCCTGGTCAAAAGTAGTCTAAACTTTCGGAAATGTGTCGATTGCCGAAACTTCCGAAAGTTTCGACGATTTTCGGACCTGGGCTGTTCGGAGTCGGATCATTTTTTCCGAATGACCCTTGAGTTTCGGATTGGCCGAATGTCTCAGAATGACCCCATTTTCGACAAAATCCGAATGTCTCCGAATGAATTCGCACATGTCTACTATGTATACGTATGGCACTATATAAATAAAGATAAATACATACATACACAATTCCAAGGTCCAACTAGCAAAGAAGCCAAATACAAATCTGTCCTTGTTAAACCTAATGATTTCATACAATCTGAAATATTATACAATATACAAATAAGGGAGCATTTGGGTGGCAGTGACCATAATATGGTATCCTTAGAAATTTGTTATGCGATATCTATAAAAAAGGGTTCAAATAAAACATTCAACTTTAAAAAGGCTAAACAAAAGTATTAGAGGGCATTCAGTAGGATATAAAATGCAATGATAAAAAGCAGTAGCAAGAAGAAATCTGTTCAAAATGGATAACTATAAAGAGTAAAGTAAGACTAATGTGTCCTAACAAAGGGAATTGATTAATATGATACAAGCTTGTTAAATGTTTAAATCAAACCAAAAAAAAAAAAAAAGGAACCTGCAAAAAAGAAAGAAAATAAAGTTTGCAACTAAAATATAAGTGTCCCTTTATTTTACACACCAATCCAGAAAGGATGCTATATGAACTATATTCCCACTATAGAATATAACAAACAAATAACATATATACAAAAAGTTGTTCAAACAGCCTATGCTTTAAATATGCTCTTTGAATTGACATATTTTTACTTTGTATTAATCAAACTTGTCAATGAGAGGACGGTTCTCATAGGGTGTTTAACCTGTCTTTTCATATGCTTAAAAAAACAACAAAAAAGGAAAAAGTGTGCTTCCTAGTACAATAACCTTTGCTAATTTCAGACCTCCACCAGTACACCATGGTACTCACAATTGATAAGATCACTAAAAGTGATCAGTAGGAGGGGTGAGGGATTCTGATTGCCCCCACTCAGTCTATCCAAAGTTGGTACGTGGATGCTGCTTCTTCAAACACCCCACAGGACTCTTCAAGACCCATGGAACACAAAAAGCGTCAAACAGGAAGAGCGCAAACCACCAATATATATCTGTATTGGATCCTCAGATGAATATTGTAACCCAGTAGTCAAAATTCTTATGATAATGTGCTGGTTATAGGTACAACCAGTATAATCCAATGGGGAATCACCAACCAGCCCGATTCAGTCACTTCTCCCAAAATAAAACCGCAATCCACAATTACAAATGATATATTTATTTATATATAAAAATATATTGCCAGGATAGTATCACAAAAAAAATCAATATATTTACACAGTATTATAACCAGTATGACGCATATTGGAGAAAATACTCCTTTATCAAGTACTAGAAAGACATATATAATATTAAAAACAGCAAACTATATAGACTGGCAAAAAAGGCAGGAGTGTAAGCCACCTCCCCCAGATTTGGAATCTGGTGCTTGGACCAGATAGGTTACAGCAATGGACAATCTTCTTACTGTGAGCATAAGGAAAACCCTGCCCCCTTGATAGGTTTGTCAGGTTTTTCCTTACGACTCTTATGATCACTGAAGACTGTCCCTCTCTGCAATCCATCCGAACAGTCTTGCTACTCTGAGGTGAGCAGTGTTACATCAGTAAAAGGGGCGGGAGGGAGAATACTTTATCATTCAATTATTCTTGAACCTCAACTCTGACAATATTGAAATAACACTCTCCATGGCCCATATACTATGAAGATAAATTGGAGCTGCTTTTATTGTGAAACATTATTATGCATTTAAGGAATCCAATCTGTATTCATATGTGCAACATCCAACATTAAAGACAATTAAGCCGATAGATAAGGCATCAACAAAACATATTGACAGTCTATTAAATCTATGAAAATATTAGCTTTGCTTACCATAATGGATTATTTGCAGACATGATGGAGCAGTCCTCCATGCAGAAATGTAATAAAATGATACTGTTTCAATCCAGTATCATCTTAGTAATTGATGCATTGTAGCAATCATGCAAATGGTTAATTAGAGACTGAAATCCGAGCCATCCATTGGTCCATCATGTATAGTGCAAACAAACATCTTGGAGGCTTGTAAGTCAATGTGAGAAATAAAAGACCTATGTGTATATGTCGTTAGCCATCCTTTAACCAATCAATTAAGAAAAATGATGAAGAGCAACCATTGTAGTCATCCTAGAATCGTAATATGTACTAAACTGATTAACACACTAACTCCTGGATCTACGTCTGCTGTCTTATAACGGACTACACAGAGACCTACTACAGTGTTTATGAACTGAAACATCCTCCAAGAGGCCCTAATTGTCCACATAAGAAAGGGATCCACCACCCAGTAGTGGTGGTAATCACAAATGGTCTACAAATGGTAATATACAGCTCAAAAATCATGAAAAATAAATAAAAAAAATGATTACACTTCAGATATGCACAACGAGCAACTGGAAAGGACAGAAAAATAAATAAAAAATAATGATTCATGTAAAGCAATAATTGAGCAACTGTCTTGGCTACTTTCCAACAAAACACAAATATGCTGAGAAAACGATACATTAAAAAAATAAAAGTAATAATACAGAAGAGAAAGATTAATCACTGATCAGCATAATAAAAAGATCTAGCAAGCTTTAGGTGCAAAATCAGAAATATACAAATGACCAACATTGAAGCATCACTTCCCTCTATAAATACAAAAGATAGATGTAAAAGCTAAGAGCAATCAAAAGACACCAATGATTGAGTAATCAAATTTATTTTAAAAACTGATTGCACGTGCCATACAGACTGCTATCACAGTTGCAAATTTTGGCAAATTTAAAAAGTACAAAAAAGAATGTAAAATAAAAAAATATATAAAAAAGCAACTAAATCTGTTGCATAACTGTCTACATAAATAATATACTCCACTACTAGAAATACCACCTCTATAACAGACTAGAAATAAGTCATCAGAATATTCTATGACTGGTTATTGCTGGCTAAATCTTTAATTGCCAACAATTCTGTGATACTTTAAAGGGTTAAATCAATCTTGTGGACAATAATCTAGAATAGATGCATAATCTTTTAACCTGATTGCCTCTGATTAGTCAGCGACCAAAGTAAATAGAGTCGGATATAAATCCAGTGCACTATATAGCCACTAATTACTATTTGTACACTATACCTAACATAATACCAAAAACCCGCCCCCCAGAAGTGCAAATGATACTGAAAACCACATGACGTGTATACTATGCAATGTAACAAGATATCGACATTTGTAAAGTAATGACCAAACTGATGAAAGCTATAATGAAAATGTTGAACTGATCTCTGTTATCATGAATAAAATTGAATACATAAATGAGGGTATGGATGTCTTAAGTCTGTGCATAACCAGTTATGATGAATAATGGAAGATGAATGCCTGAAAAATGGCTAAAAGAGTACCTCAAACTAATGTATAATTATAGTGTCCATAGTAGTGTGTCAACTTCTTTATACAATCAACATATGTAGCCACTCTTTGATTTGGTTGCAAATAAAGGGTCTTAAAAAGGGATGGGCAAAAATATTCACCTCAGACTGAAATCGGTGAATAATGACACTTCCCGCTTGGCGAATAATTTCCTGTGAAAAGTTTTTCAGCTTTTTCCTGCTTTTTCACCTACCTCATTGTGTTTTGAAATCAATAGGAAGAAAAATTTTTCTCCATCACACGAAAGTTTTCTCTACTTTTCTACAGCCATATACAAGGGTGTTAGGCTCTCACAGCATGATATTCTGTGTTTGTGAGAGGAGATAGCAGTGCATTTTTGAGCTAGAGAAAATAGGAGAATTGAAGCTTTTAGGTAGGACATTTGTTCTCTGTATTAGGAGAGCCAGTGGGGCACTCTGGGGAGAAGAAGGAAAGAGGTTGACCCCAAATACCCCAAAATTCTGGCTGACTGTCAAGACACAGGCAACTAGGGACCTATTTGCTTGCTGATTTTACTGTTACTGTCTCTGTGCTGGGGAAATCTGGGGAAAGAAGTTGTTGATTTTGATTTTCAGTTATAATTTTTATTTGGTCAGACTGTGATACAACAGGGTAGACAACTTGAAAAAAAATGTAAATAATAAAAAAATAAATAAAAAAGAATAAATAAATAAACAAATAACTAAATATATTATGTGACAACAGCTGACTGGGCTAAGGCAAGGCATCACACTCCATCAGTTGTGTTGTGTACTGTAGAGTAAAAACAGAGTAATTGAGTAATGTCCAGCAAATGCACAAGGGGCAGGGGAAGGGGGAAAGGTGCCACATTGCCGGGACGTGAATAAAGTAGTAGGTCAAAACTGACTGCAGCAATGGTTGCTGCAGTATGTGCAATAAATTATGATGATGTCCCTCCTTTGAGGGAGGATGCAGTTTGTCAAGGTCTCAGCAAAACCTCTACCTCAACCAAGTACATATAAAGAACCATATAAGAATACATATAAGAAGAACACTGAAGACGCATTCAAGTGTTGATGATGGCAATAGCATAATAGAGGATGGTGTAGCAGCTGAACCGCCTGCTGCATCAGATAGTGAGACAAACCAGCACCAAAACACCTGTCCTCAAAAGAGTAGTGAACTTTGCTATAGTAAAAGTAAAAGGAAATTGTAAGAGACCTCTAAAAGCTTAAAGGAATAAAAGGGCAGTGGTCAAAAATTGGCAGGTGATGCTGATGCTGCTGAGGATTACCTAATGATGACTGATGATGATGCAGATCTAGAATGTATCCCTCTAGCATCCTTCTCTTGTTCGGATACAGATGAAGTTGAGAGTGAGGATGATGACATGGCTATAAGGTTAGCAGAAAGTCAAAGGCTGAATCTTCCACCACTCTGAAGGAGCACGGTGTCTGTCTATAAATTGTTTCAGAAAGCCATAAGTATGTCTGACTCTGGACAAGACACATCAAAGTCCAAGTCCCACTCAGTCACACACACCTGTGTTGAGTACCCAGCAGCAGCAATAAAAACAGCAACATAGGTTATTAACATCCACAATGTTAGATATGACGAGTGTCTCTGCTGTTGCTGTAAGTGCTGCATCTTTGACACCTAGTAGTAGTGGCAGTAGAATTTCATCAACATCTAGCCACAGTAGTAGTAATAGCAGCAGAACCCCAGGAACTCCTCAGTCCATGAAGTCCACAGTATGGAGATACTTCACTCAGGATCCTCAAGCTAAGCATGTTGCTATCTGTTGTCTGTGCAAAAAGCATGTGATCAGAGGGAAAGCAGGCTCACACCTAGACACCTCGTCTATGAGATCCCACCTGAAGCACAACCACAGGTGTGACTGGGAGACACACTATCAGCAGGCCAAAAGTGCCACAACTAGCAGCAACAGAAGCACTTTAAAAAGTTCCCAGGGCTCTAGGGCAGAAAAAAGAAGCAGTAAAGTTAGTTATGTGTGCTACTTCTATTGCCAACAGTTAGTTCATTCCAGATAACAACTATGGCTCCTGCTGCAGGGGAGTATGATGACTCTTGCTTTGTTGTAGGAGATGGTAAGAGTCATAGACTGCTATCACAGTGCCTGTGATTGCTGCATTTTCTTGTCTGTCACCAGTAGGGGGCTTCTATTGGCTGTCTGCATTTAGCCCGCCTCATATTGCCTATTTAAACCTGGATTGGGCACCCTTTGAGTGCCCTTTCGTGTTGTTTCTGACCTTTTGCTATCACTATGTCCAGTGATAGTTGGGCCTCTGTTCCAGTGTTCCTGAGTTCCTGATTTCAACTGTTCCAGTGTCTCCTGCATGCTGAGTCGTTCCAGTCCTGGTTCCGGCCTAGTACTCTGGTGATGCAGTTCCTGCCGAACTTCTTCTCTGCTGTTTCCTGACCTGACTGATCGCTGCTGGTTCCTGTCATCTCATCGCCTGTCTCCTGTATCCTGGCGACCTTCTGCCTGGTCGCGTCGGCGACATTGCTTGTTAGTCCCAGCGTGCGGATGCTGGTTTGCTCCAAAGCCTTGCGGCTACACGATTCAGTTGTTAGTCCAGTGTGCGGACACTGGTTCGCTCCCAAGCCTATCGGCTACACTATTCAGTAATTGGTCCCAGCGTGCGGACGCTGGTTTGCTCCCAAAGCCTCGTGGCTACACGATTCCCTGTTGGTCCAGTGTGCGGACACTGGTTTGCTCCAAAGCCTATCGGCTATACAATTCAGTAGTTGGTCCCAGCGTGCGGACGCTGGTTCGCTCCAAAGCCTTGCGGCTATACGATTCGCTTGTTACTCCAGTGTGCGGACACTGGTTTGCTCCAAAGCCTATCGGCTATACGATTCAGTAGTTGGTCCCAGCGTGCGTACGCTGGTTCGCTCCAAAGCCTTGCGGCTATATGATTCACTTGTTACTCCAGTGTGTGGACACTGGTTTGCTCCAAAGCCTATCGGCTATACGATTCAGTGTTGGTCCCAGCGTGCGGACGCTGGTTTGCTCCAAAGCCTTGCGGCTATATGATTCACTTGTTACTCCAGTGTGCCGACACTGGTTTGCTCCAAAGCCTATCGGCTATACAATTCAGTAGTTGGTCCCAGCGTGCGGACGCTGGTTTGCTCCAAAGCTTTGCGGCTATATGATTCACTTGTTACTCCAGTGTGAGGACATTGGTTTGCTCCTAAGCCTCGCGGCTATACGATTCCCCTGTTGGTCTCAGTGTGCGGACACTGGGTTGCTTACGATCCTGTCATTCTGCCATTATCATCCGACTGCTATTGATATCTCTGGGCTGCCCTGCCCGGTATTGGTAAGGCCGGTAGAACCTTTTGCCTCATTCCATCTCAGGTTGCTTTACCCAGTATTGGCAGGGCCGGTAGAGCCTACACTGTGTATTTATTGGGGCTGCCTTGCCCGGTAATTAGGTAAGGCCGGTAGAACCGTTATGCTATTCCATCTGCAGGTTGCCTTACCCGGTATTGGCAAGGTCGGTAGAGCCTAATATTCAATTCTCTCAGACTGTCCTGTCCGGTATATTGACAGGACCGGTAGAGTCTGCCTTCTGTCTTTGCTATTACTCATGATTTATATATGTATGTGATTGCCATCCTAAGTGATCAATTTAATTATTTCAATAAAATTGATTTTTACCTAAAACTTGTGTCTGAGAGTCATAACAAACCGTGACAACTGCCCACTAATGCTGCATCTACTGCCACAATAAAGTTCCAGGGTTCTTCTGCCATGTCCAGTCAAAAACTTCACAAAAACAATCACAAAGTATGCCTGTAAAACGGCAAGGTTACCAAGATATTGGCAGTGGACATTCTGCTGTATTCTTTCGTAGAAAACCGAGGTTTCAGAGAACTGATGTCATGTGTAGCTCCACATTGGACTATCCCAAGAGGCAGTTATTTTTCCAGGAAGGCTGTGCCTGAATTGTACAAGCAGGTGATTAGTGTGGTGGGCAAAGGGCTGAAAAGTGCGTATGGCAAGAAAATCCACCTGACAACAGATATGTGAGCAAGTGGTCACAGCACAGACTATATGACTGTGACTGCTCACTGGGTTTCCCTCCCAGCACCAAAAGTGGACAGCAGTACTTACAGTATCATGTGCCAGCCAGTAATCATGCTTCTGGTTTTGGTAGTGTGATTAAAAGGCGGCAGCAGCTGCAGGATAGTCCATACCATCGTCATGCCACCTTCAGCATGCAGAGTTTTGAGAGACAGTCCCTCAAAACTGTAGATGTTCTAAGTAAGCTACAACAGGTGATAGAGGAATGGCTTGTACTCTACTCCTTAAAAGCTGGTTTTGTGTCTGCTAATAACGGCTCCAACATAATCTCTGCTTTGAGAATAAGTGGTATGGTGCATGTGCCCTGCTTTACCCAATGTTCTAAATTTAGTTGTGACTAGAATCCAAAACCCTTAGAGAAATGCTTACTATTCCCTTCAAAATCAGTTCCCATTTTAGTAGCTCCTACAGTGCATGCAATGCTCTATATTCCATACAAGAGCACAACAACCAGCTGAAAATGGAGGTCCCCACCAGGTGGTGATGTACATGCTAGAGCGCTTGTTCGAACAGAATAAGGCCATTAGCAAGTACACCATGCAAAACTGGAAGGCTTTGGAGGGAGCCTCTTTGTCACCTGGCCAATGGCAACTTATGTGTAATGTATGTGAGCTGCTGAAACCTATTACAGAGGCAGCCATGCTGGGGAGTCACATTGGGGCAGGAATTAGTGAAATTCTGCCACTGAAATTTTTATTGCAGAAAAAAATGAGGAGCATGGCTGAGGATTCTTACCAGAATGACAACACAGACATGCACCAGCTGGTAAATGACATAATAGAGTGCATTGAACAAGATCCTCTCATAATGTCTATTATAAGCAATGAGGAAAACATTCTTGTCACTTTGCTGGACCCCTGCTTCCAACACAAAGTTTCTGACTTTCTGCCAAAGGGCTATCAGTAGTTTGTCAAAACAAGGCTTCATGACGATCAGCAGCAACTCTCTGAGGAATCGGATTCTGTCAAGAAATATCGAGAAATGCTTATTGATCGAGTGGAGGGTTGTATTGTGGAGGATGAGAGGGAGAAAGTGAGGGCACAAAAAACATCTAGACAGTACAATGAAAAGAAAGGCAGCAAACATTTCAACTAGCAGAAGCAGCTACATCATCAACCAGAATATCCCATTCGGAAAACAGGGCAATTCATCGGTCTCAGCAGGGGCAGCAAAAACCCAACATTGGTAGTGGTGGTGGTACATCTCTTTGGGACTTGCTCCCTGAGTATGGGTTGGTAACTGACACACAGGAACAGCTCCTAGAAGTGATCCCACTGCATGTGAAGTGGTTTCTGCATACTTGCAGGATAGCTAGGTTCTAGTCAGAAACAATGACCCCATGGACTACTGGCAAACAAAGCAGTGTGTGTGGCCAGCATTGACACATACTGCAGTGGAAACACTTAGTTGTCCCCCAACAAACCTTAAGTCTGAGAGGGTTTTCAGTGCAGCTGGTTACATTGTCAAAAACCACAGGATGCAGCTATCAAGCAGCAATGTTGGGAGAGTAACATTCTTAAAAATGAACCAACATCTCATACCCTCTGAATATCAGGTTGCAGAAACCACACAGAGAAAGCCAGGACAAATATATTAACAGCAGCACAGATGAGGAGGTGGATGAGGGATGTGAAAATGGGTAGCCACCATCTAACCCACTTGGGACCACTGCTATGACCGCAAAGTAATGTGTGTCAATAATCTGAGGAGGATAGCGATTTGACACAAACATAACAATGGTAGAAACTATAAACATACACAAATCACACCATACTAGACAGTCCCCCACCACCACCACTACAATACACTACTGCCACATTGTAGGTTGTACTTTATATTTGTTATTACTTGACATCATCATCATTAATATGTGCCAGTGTCACTTAAGCAGGAAGTTAGGACTGCAGGCAAAGGACAAATGCACTCTGTATGCGAACACATGGCATATTTTACTGTAGGACTCACAACTTTGACTTTCAGACACTTATTTCTAAACTACAGCCCTCAGAAGTAATATTGTAGAGGGAAATGTAGTACCCATAAGAAATATAGGCGAAAAATTTAGTAAAATAGGTGAAACGAAGGAAAATTTTGCATTGGTGAAAAGGAGAAAACTTTCGCGAAAAAAGAGAAAAATCAGCCAGTTTTAGCGAAAAGTCATGCGGTACAGTTTTCCCACTTTTCCCACTTTTCACCCACCCCTAGTCGTGAATTAGTTCTCCTCCATTTAAAATTTTATTTAGTAGCAACCTGAATAATCATGCTATGTCAGGGTGTGTATGCATGGGACTTTATGAACCTTTAAAGTTCATTATTTGTTCCTTTATCAGGGTCTAGAGACAGCATATAGTTAGGGGCAACTTGAAAATGCAAGTGAATTGATGTCAACTTTTCACTTATTATCTTCACTCTAGTGCACCGTCCAATTTTTTAGGATATCTAGGTATCCACAGATCTTTGTTTCTCCTTCACCCGGCTTGTTTATACTCACATTGTGCTTTCAGTGTCATAACATAACTGGTTCTAATTACAGACTTAAGAACTCAAACATTCATATAACCATCATTTATGTATTCCTTTCATTCACGATCATGGAGATCGATTCATCTTTTCTATTATTTCTTTCATCAGTTTGGTCATCGGGTTATATTAATTGTCTTCAATTTCATGTATTTTCAGTATATATAGAGATGTCATGCAGTTTCTTTCATGTATGTGGATAACATGTTACATTGGAAATTTATGATGATATTGTTATATTTCAATATATTGAATAGATTGTATCTTTTTTATTGACTGCTTTTTTGGGATTTTGTCACTCATTATTAGATAATATATGTTGCTGAGTACAGTATATTTATTTATGTAGTCATTTATAGAACATTTTTATTCACTTTTTTATTTTTTTTTATTATTATTTTTTTTCATCAATAAGTTTTCCGAATGTTTAGAAGTGAAATCTGAGCATTTCTGAATGGATGATCAATTCCAAAACCCAAATAACAACTTGAGGTGAGTCAATTTTATAGTTTCAATGTACCTTGTGTGTGGTGTTCCAGTGAAGGTAAAGGGGTCCAGAGGAAGTATATTTCAATCCACTGTGTATCTCAGTGTCTTAATACCATCCACTGAATTTTGGTAAATCCAGGTATGTGGAATGCAGAGTAGAGATTGGTCCTTGGAATATTTTTGGTGAATTTTGATAGTAAGGAGGTTAAAATGAAGGTAATTCCTGGAGAGTTCAGGAGTATGAGAAAAGTGTGGCAGCCAGCAGGGGCACCTAACAGGTAGTTTAGAATGCAATATTTCACGATAACTTACGTCTCCTCATTAACAATGCCTGTCAAGTAGATCTAAGAGGTCTTGAAAGCTTGCAACCTGAAACTACTCAGAAAATTAGATTGTACGCTTTCGGGCAGGGACCTCACACCCAATGTTTCACTCTACAAAGCACCTGTAACCATGAATTGTTTAAACCCTGAAATTGTAAAGCTCTGCGTACACTTGTGGCGCTATATAAATAAACATATTCATTCATTCAAAATAATGGTATCACTTTTACTCTACCAAACCCTGTTTAGTAGTTCCAGGCATAATGTGCAAGCCGCTGGTGGACTTGAGTGCCTCATTTGCAGCCCTTAGGGTGAATATGGTTGCCTGTTACTGACAGAGATGACTCCCAAATGCTTACACTTTGAGACCCTTGGATGCTACAACAGTCTCTATTGCTTTATGAAGCAATACACTGGAGATTGAAGACCTTTCTATTATCCCAGTGGTTAATATGGTTGGTAGTTTCACAGAGATGGCCAATCCACTGTCGGGTCCGACTGAGGAATACTTATTTGTGCTTAATAAAAACTCTGCTGTATATGAAAGTCTTGTAAGGGTTTAGTTAATCTTGTTGTAACCTATGGACCTTAGTCTCAAAAGAATGGATGAACGTGAGTTTAGGTATATTTATTTCTCTCCTATGGTGCAGTCGGATTGCTCCAGAATTGCGACTTACTTCTTTTGTGAAGAAGACCCTATGACTGATCCCAAGAGAACTCATCAGTCCATATGAAATGAAGCAATTTTGGGGTAATTCAAGTGCTCCAGGGGAAAAATAAGAATCCCCATTGATCTAAACGGGATTGTAACATCTTGGGGGTTATGCACTAAGGTGTGATAAAGAGGTGATAAAGCAGAGATGACTTCTCCAGTGATATCACTTCTCCAAGTCCTATGTCATTCTACAGAGCTTACGAACTAAGATTTCACCCACTTGAAAAATCTTAGCACATAGGCTCCATAGAATAACACAGGAATTGGAGAAGTGATATCACTGGAAAGGTTATCTCTGCTTTATCACCTCTTTATCACACCTTAGTGCATCTCCTCCCTGGAATCCTAGAGATGTTTCCAATGCATTGTTATACAATCATTTGACACCTCCCTAATGTTCAAGTTTTTAAAAGTCCCATTAAAATTATTGGACATTTTTGGAATTTTTTTCTTCCTTAATACAGTTGCTTTTCTCCAACGTTGCTCAATATTTCCTTTGTACGTATGACATATTATTTCTCCAGGGACATCTGCAGATGCTTTGATAATACAGCAAACTGAACCTTTTAAAGAAAAAACATTTTGGGTATTGTATTTCATAACCATAATTCTTTTCACATTGTTGTGTCATAACAAAAAAATTATACGTCTGTGTACTCTATTCAATAACTAAATTTAACGGTAAAAGGATTCACACAATCTGTGTTTTATTAACCTAATTTTACAGTTACTGTATAGTGATACCCACTTGTTCCTCTTATGTTTTAAAAATTAGATAGTTCCCATTATATAAATATTTTATTTCAAAGTTATGGCCTTTTTTTTTTTTTTTGTATTTATTGAGAAAATGAATTTATAATACAATAAAAGAAAATTTGAAAGCAAATCAATGACATACATTGTCAGAAGAAACAAAAAGAAATATGAGTGTACATTAATAAAACATCTGAGAACCTTGAATTTTAGGTTAAATCTGGAAAAGGCATACAATTATGACTTAAACTGGTGAGTAGGAAAATTATCAAATTATCAAAGGCCCATAACCGTCAAGGTTGAAATAGGAGCAAGTGAGATGGAACACTGAGTGGCATTCCATATGAGTCAAATATTGATAATGATACCTGCGTTTTAAAAGGTATGAGGTAGCTCAGGAAAGACGGGAAGGAGAAAGGGTGATCCTGTGTGTGATAGAAATGTACAGATCTGAAGGGTAAGGAAGAGGAAGGTGGAGAGGTGAAAGAAAGGAAAAAAAAAAAGGGGGGGAGAAGGGGGGAGGGGGGAAGAAAGGAAGGAAGGAATCCGACGACGGTACATCCAGGACCCAAACCAAGCTTTATAGTAAAATCAAACAAGGACGCAGCCCCCCTTAGTCAGTAGGGAGGAAACGTCTTAGAGAAGGTAAATAGGTGCCCAACGGAAACACAATTTATCATATCTCTGCTGTAGGAATATGGCAAAAATTGGAACAAGCTGAGAAATATGCTTTGTAGTAAGCTTACTCCAAAAAACACCTATAACACCATTACCAGGGAAGACTTAATTATCCATAACATGTTGGATAGAGTAAACGCTGAGCCAAGTGGACCAAGTTAGGTTAAATGAATCAATAGAATCTGTAGATAGTGCATGACATCTTTCCATGGTCAACAGCGTGTGCACTTTAGACAACCACATCTGTAATGTAGGCTTCTCTTGCGTACCCCAGAGTAATGGTATCAAAGAGTTTGCAGCATTCAGGAGGAGTGGAATACATTCCTACTCGGATGAGTGGGTTTTAGGTTTGGTGCATAACGCCGTGCAAAATAAGCATATGAAGGGGTCTAGTTGAAGATGTATCCCAGTGGAATGGTGAATGTGGTCCACCACCGTGGACCAGAAAGAAGAAATGAAGGGACACAACCACCATATATGGAAAAGAGAGCCATTATGCTGGGAACACCTCCAGCAGAGTCCTGATTCATTAAAATTGAAACGAGCGATGCGAGTGGGGGTATAGTACCAACATGAAAATAATTTGAAATTTAGTTTTCTGGTTTTCACATCTCAAGCCCGCTTTAGTCGAGATTTAGTAATCAAAGACCATTGAGGCATAGTGATATTCTGCTCTAGGTCTGCATTCCACGCTACCAAATAATAAGGGATAGAATCTGAAATTTTTGAACAGATAAGGGAATGGCATACAGACAGAGGGCATACAGAGGTTGACTGAGTGTTAATGAGGGTTTCTAAGGTGGTCAGTGGTCTAAGAGGAGAAGTGTGTAGAGAGGATTTGTACCAATTTCTAACTTGGAACCATTGCCACCATGGGATTTTAGGAATTTGTAGAAGATTTTGAAGAGATTGAATGGAAATGAATCTCGATTGCTCTGTAAGGTCTTGAAGAGTGGTTATTTTCCTATCTTTCCATAATTCGAAAGCTCTGTGTTGGAGGCCAGCTGGAAAGTCTGGGTTTCCAAGAATAGATGATAGTGGTGAAGGGAACGGAGCTAACTTCAAAGCATCATTAGTGCATGATCAGATATGGTGAATATGTCGCAATATGGGGTGGTCCAATGTTCGAGCTGTTGTACCAGTTCGTGAACCCCAACAAAAGTTATGGACATTTTAGAGCAACAACAATCTGAAATACAAATATCTAAAAATGTAAACCGTAAGTCATTTTATTGCACTTCTGTGTTTCAGATTTGGTCATGATCAATTTCAAGCTATTTTAAGGAGTAAAATATTTTATAAAATGCTTAGGAATACAAAATACATATTTTCATGAGATTGCCTAAAGATATTGCTATAAAAAGACTGCACATTACAATCAAAGTTATTATCTGTGATATGTTAATCTTAAGGCAGTTGCAAGCAAAAAGCAGCCCTGGGGTCTCAAGCAGTCATCATCGGCTTCTCCTATAGCCACCAACCTCTTCTCAGGTACTTTACAGATAAGATATCTCACCAGATCCAGAAATATACTTGGTACACAGCATGTAATAAATAGTATCGTTATCTGCCCACCAGATTTCTTAATTTAATTAGGCACAACAGGCTATGGATGGATCTACGGACTCATCATCCATAGCCTGATGTGCCTAATACAAGAAGAAATCTGGTGAGCAGATAATGATACTATTTATTACATATGTTGTATATATTCTTACTTGTCCTGTTTATTCATATTTTATCCCCCCCTTCTTTCTTTTTCTTAAAATGTATTTTATTCTAATAAAGTACTTGGAGCCCAGTTGCCATTTACTCTGTACTGTATTTACTCTAATAACAGACTACACTTAGATCTCTGATGCGTTCTCTCTATTCCATTTTCTTACTGTACACTGCTACACTCTATGGGCCCTGTACTCAAAAGGTAAGTGGAATAATACTGGGCCAAACCAACTGTGATGTAGGGGACAAACATATTCAGCTTTCCTTTAATTGAAATGGGTCTCTTAATGCCATATTAGAGAGGATTCCAGCACATTGTAAAGTAATGCTTGGTTACTTCTATAGCAATTGATGGGCAAAATGTTTCGCCTCCAAAGAGAAAAATCTGAAAAACATCTGTTTTTGCCTTTCATGAGAAAAAGTGCATTTTTTTTTTTACTTTGTGCCATGGCCCCTCCACTACACTAGTAGACATGGAACCACATATAGAAACATAGAATTTGACTGCAGATTAGTGCCATTTGGCCCAGCTAGTCTGTCCATTTTTTCTACTGTAAAAACCTCAAACCTTATTTGGTCCTTGGTCTTGTTTTATGTTCAGAACACCCTTATGACTATCCCATGCATGGTTAAATTCTGTATTAACTTCTACCAATTCTGCTGGTAGACTATTCCACTTATCTACTATCCTCCCAGTAAAGTAAATTGACTCCAGTGGTGTAACTACCATGGCCGCAGGGGTCGTCACTGCGACAGGGCCCGTCACTCCAGGGGAGCCCGGCTGCCCGGTCAACCCCTGCTGACACCACTGCATACATCCTTCCACCCCTCTGCCTCTACCGTGCATGCATGCGCAGCCAGGGAACTCAGTGAAGCGAGTTCCTTGTCTGCTCATGCGCAGGACATAGGAACCGGAAGAAGAGCGCCAAGTAGTACAGTGCTGCTCTGTCAGCCCAGCAGACCAATTGGAATGGACATTATGGAGGTACAATGGGGGCAATATGGAAGTGGAAATGGACAATGGGTGCAATGTAGAAATGGACAATGGGTCAATGTGGAAGTGGAAATGGATGATGGGGGCAATGTAGAAATGGACAGTGGGTCAATGTGGAAGTGGAAATGAACAATGAGGGCAATGTAGAAATGGACAATGGGGGCAATGCAGAAATGGACAATGGGTCAATGTGGAAGTGGAAATGGAACAATATAGAAATAGACAATGGGGGCAATGTAGAAATGGACAATTGGTCAGTGTGGAAGTGGAAATGGACAGTGGGGACAATGTAGAAATGGACAGTGGGATCAATGTAGAAATGGACAGTGGGGGCAATGTAGAAGTGGACAATAGGGCAATGTGGACAGTGGAGGCAATGTGGAAGTGGACAATGGGGGCAATGTGGTCAGTGGGGGCAATTTGGATAGTGGGGGCAATGTGGAGGTAGACAATGGGGGTAATTTTAAATGAACAATGGGGGCATTGTGGAGGTGGACAATGGGGGCATTGTGGAGGTAGACAATGGGGTGTACAATGTGGAGGTAGACAATGGAGCGTACAATGTGGAAGTGGACAATGGGGCGTGCAATGTGGAAGTGGACAATGGGAGCATTGTGGAGGTAGACAATGTATAAGTGGCATTTCTGGAGTAGAGTTGCATGGTGGGGTCAGGGGGGGGGGGCCATGGCAATTTTCACACCAGGGCCCTGTGGCTTCTAGTTACGCCTTTGATTGACTCCCTGCCATATCCTTTTGAAAAGTAGGCCACTATTGGGGTATGCTTGCTCCGGAACCACTTTCTAGCTCAGAGAGTTAACATACATGGATGTAAGCACTAACAGTGGCTAGGTGTGTGATTCCTACACACACTGTGTGTTACAGTGGTATTTGATAATTTCATTAAAAACATTGTTGTACTGAATTGTGTGTGCAGTGTGTAGGTAAACATTTTCAAAGTAAACTATTAAAATGTATTATGCTTAAGCCCGCAATATCAGAATCTCGCCCTTTTGATGTGGGTAAGATTCTGATATCTCCCTTTTCTATGCGGCGACATGTTTAATGCTTGGTTTTCTTTGTCGCCCAATAGTGGGTGACATTTTGACAGTGAACCCCACTGCACTGGCAGCCATGGAATCATGTATACTAACCTCCAGCCATGTCCCACTGTACAGGTAGCCATAGAATGATACATACTGACCCCAGCCTTGTCCCATGATAGCCATTGAACCAAACATATTGACCCCTCACCCTCCCAGCCTTGTACCACTGCACAGGCAGCCACAGAACCACACATACTGATGCCCCAGCCTTGTCCCTCTGCACTGGTAGCCATAGGACTACACATATTGACCCCCAGTCTTGTCTCATGGAAGCCATATAATGAGAAATACTGATGCCCCAGCCTTGTCCCACTGTAATGGTAGCCATATAACCACACAAACTGACATGCAGCCTTGTCCCACTGCACTGGTAGCCAAAGAACAACACTATTGATCCCAAGCCTTATCCCACTGCACTGGTAGCCATAGAATCATAGTTACTGCCCCCAACCTTGTCTCATAGTAGCCTGGGGCATGATGGGCAATGAGAAGACCTCCAATTGCTGCCAGACTACAACTCCCATCACTTCCCACCAGTCATCAGCTGGCAGGAAATAATGGGAGTTGTAGTTTGGAAGCCATTGAAGGGCTTCCCATTGCCCTCCATCCCAGCCTTGTCCCACAGTAGCCAACCAACCAACCATACATACCCCCCAGCCTTGTTCTACTATACAGGCAGCCATAGAAACACACAAACCGACCTTTCAGGAGTCCCAGCATTGTCCCACTGCACTGGTTCCCATAGAAACTTTATTGGGGTTAGCAAAATGTTGTGCAAATATATAGATTTTCAATATGTGGAAAATTTGGCAGAAAAAGCAGAACATTTTATTTTTTTAAATTATATTTAATAATTTTGGGGCGAAATTTCCCAAAATAAGAAAAATTTGACCTTTGCCCATCTCCATACCTGGGAACTCTCCGGATTTGCCCCGGAGACTCCGGTTCTGACAGAGCGTTACCGGGTCTCCGGGGCAGAGGCTGATTCCTCCGGATGTGGAGAGTTTCTATTGAAACTCTGCCACATCCGCTTTTTCTCCCGCTGTTCCTCAGTCCCCAGCCTTCTGTGTGACACCTTTAACCCTCTGAGTGCCAGAGTGGTAAGGAATGCATTGCTTTGCAATGCATTCCGTACCACTCTGGCACTCAAAGGGTTAAGTCCCCCCCTCACTCGCGGCAAGCCCCGCCCCTTTTTGACGCGATTAGCATCATTTTTGTCACCCCCTGGTGAACAGAGGACTACCCTCCGGGTAGCCCTCAACTGGAAGTTCCCAGGTATGCCCATCTCTAGTTAAAAGCCTCAAAAGTAGTAGTAAATCAAATGTAGTTTTGAGTTCTCGTTGGTTTCTCCCAAAATTACTCCACTTTTATTTTGAACATAGGGTCAATATATACGCCAGATCAAGACTTTTAAAAAATAACCTTTTCTATTCGACAGAAAATGAATTTATATATGAAAGATTTGTAACAGTCTTAATCCTTTGAGTGCTAGAGGGGTGCGCAACGCATTGCAAAGCAATGCGTTGCCTACCCTTCTGGCACTCATAAGGTTAATTAGTAAAATGAGGCTAGATGCAAATTTATTAAAAATAACTCATTAGAAAGATCAGTAAATAGTTACATTATGTTGTATGATATATGCATACTATTGCTAGTAGCAATTTAATTTCCTGCTAAGTAAAATAGGCATACTCTAAGTGTTGGGTAATGATTAATTCAAAAGTTATGGTAACTAAAACTTTCACAAAGTGGTTGAGCTATTAGTATCATCACATTTTGTGCAGAGGTGTAACCTTAGGCTTATCTCACCAATAGAAAATCTCAATAAATAGAAAACCTATCTGGCCATCAGGTAGCACTATTGTTAACAGTTTAATATAGATTTAAAAAAAGTTTGAGCTATAACAACTCTGGAAAAAAGCATCTCCCAGCAGTGGGCATATTCTTGTTTTACTCAGAACAACTCTAAATTGTATTTATTTTTATAAAACATGTTCTGCATTGACATATATCAGCCTCATCATCTGTGTAACCTCATCTTAATTTAAAAAAGGCTAATTAATGGTTTCAGTAAGCATCATAATCTACAGGGTATGTTAAACTCTGTTTTCTATTCTTTTAAGTATATTCACCTTGACCTTAAAATAGAAGAGGCAAACACTTAATAACATTCATCCCTGTGGGGTTTAGCATTTAATAATAATGATTGCCTTTTATTGTTAGATTGGAATCTTGGAAGGAATAATGTTGACTCATGGCATTAGGATGCAATATTTGTAATTACATATTTCCTACTGTATTGAAACTAATTGAGTATTAGGGGAAATAAATTTTTATGTCAGTGCATGCAATGATGTGTTGAATTTCAGGGTCATAGGTACGTAACCTTCACAAATTCAATACATTGTCTACTTATGATCCATTTTTATAGTGCTATATGTAAGAATAAATCATGCAAGTTATTTTGAAGCTGACCTGAATTAAGCCTAACATTTATTCTGCAGCTCCTCTAACGACAGTGGATCTTATGTATAAAATGGGACCACTGCAGTTTTGGGGCAAACCATCTTCATCATAGGTAACACATTAAAATTCAAATGCATTTAAATGGAACATTTAAAGTGAAAGTAATGTTTCATAAAAACAGTGGCTCCAATTAACCCCTTAACAACCCTTGACGGTCATAGTACGTCAAGGGTCGATTTGACTTAACGACCGATGATGTACTATGACCGTCATGGAATTCCGGACTCCCCCCACGGCTGCACGCTGTTCGGGGAGTCTGGAATGCAACAGAGCAATTAAAAAAAATTGCTCCGTGGTCGTTGAATCGGGTCGCGGCGCGGATTCTTCGGTCCTTAAGGGGTTAATCTTCATAGTATTTGAGCCATGGAGCGTGTTATTTCATTACTGTGAGCGTTGTAGTTCAAGAGTAATTGAATGATAAAGTTTCCCCCTCCCGCCCCTTTTACCTAGTGTAAGCCCCCACTCCTCAGATGTGGAATGCAGTCCATAGACCAGACAGCTCACATCAAGGACCAATATTCTTACTGTGAGAACAATGAAAACCCTGCCCCCTCTTGACAGTTTTTTCAGCTTTTTCCCTTATCTTAATTGAAGATTGTCCTTCTCTGCAATCTACCTGGACACTCCCTGCTGCTCTAAGCTGAGCAGTGTTACATCAGTAGAAGGGGGGGGGATACTTTATCATTCAGTTACTCTTGAACTACAACTCTGACAGAATTGAAATAACACTCTCAAAGGCCCAAATACTATGGTGATTAATTAGAGCTGCTTTTATTATGAAGCATTACTATACATTTAATGCCCTGAAAGCTAGAGAGGTTTCCAATTCAAGAGGCTAAAAGTTTATTTATGTATTTATTTATGTATTTATTTAGAAATTGTTTTACCAGAAAGAATACATTGAGATTTCTCTCGTTTTCAAGTGTATCTTGGATAGTTTTCAGTAAAGGGTTGCATATTTACACAGGTTACTCCAGGTTTTTGGAGCTCTGAAGGAGAATGCAGATTGACTGGCTTCTTTCTTGTATTGTGGAATACACAGTGAGTTGTTCGCAGTGGACCAGAGGTTATAGTTATAGTTGTCCCTTTTGCTTGCATATGGCAGTCTGTGGGACATTCAATGTGTTCCTTTTCTTTGTACCCTGTTTAATGTCATCTTCGATATCTGTAAGAGAGGGCTGTCACATGACCAAAATTCTCTGTCCGTGGCAGCCACACCCTGGGACGACAGTAAGGAGGAGATATGATAATCTCAAAGTCCTCCATATTGCCTCTTCAATAGGTAAGATACTAGAGGCGTGATTTTGACAGGAGTGGACAGAGGTAGGAGTTGTAGTTGTAGTTCCCAACAACTGAAGGTACAGCAGTTAACAACTTCTGTTGTAGTGTATAATCTTTAGTCAGAGCCGGCCCTTGCATGGGTCCCGGTGGGTCCATGGACCCAGGCGGCTCTCTGACAGGGGTGGCAATTTGCCGTCCCCAGGCATGTTATTTTGTGCGCCAGCCCAGCCCTGTGCAGAAGAAACTGATATGTAGACAAGAAAAATGGCAGCTTGTATCCCCCGCACCGGCTCTGTGTCAGTGCTGTGTTCCCGGTGCGGGGGATACAAGCTACCATTTTTCTTGTCTACATATCAGTTTCTTTCAGTAGTGGAGCCTCTGGGGGGGCCCCCATGTGTCCCCCCTGCTCACCACTTGCTGGTTAAGTCAGTGGCGTAGCGGGGAGAGCCAATAAAATATTTGTCATAGCAGATGACCGGGATCGTGTGACACGCTCAGCGACGAAGACGTGGAGCGTGCTGGTTGTATCTTTCATCTTTCTGGGAGCTACTTTCAAACTTGTTCTGAATCATAACAAGTTTGAAATTAGGCTCATCGCGTGTGTCACATGGTCCTGTCCCGGCTGCAGTGGCTGTCTTCAGAGGCGGCTGAGCAGTGTTGGGGAGAACAGAGGACACAGGGCTTCATTTCACTGCACCAGCACGGCTCTGGACTCATAAAGTCAAGAGGCAAGAGGGAAATTGAGGCAAAAGTGGGGGGGATCAAGAGGTGCAAAGGGGGGATCAAGAGGGGGCAAAATGGGGTGATCAATCATTGAGGGGGCGAAAGAGGCAAAATGGGGGATCAAGAGGTGAGAGGGCGAAAGAGGAAAAATGGGGGATCAAGAGGTGAGGGGTGAAAGAGGCAAAAGGGGAGCTCAAGAGGTGAGGGGGAGAAAGGCAAAAGGGGGATCAGGAGGTGAGAGAGGCAAAAGGGGGATCAGGAGGTGAGAGAGGTAAAAGGAGGATCAGGAGGTGAGGGGGAGAAAGGCAAAAGGGGGATCAGGAGGTGAGAGAGGCAAAAGGGGGATCAGGAGGTGAGAGAGGCAAAAAGGGGGATCAAGAGATGAGAGGGAGAGAGAGTCAAAAAGGGGGATCAAGAGATGAAAGGGAAAGAGAGGCAAAAAGGGGAGATCAAGAGGTGAGGGGGAGAGAGAAGCAAAAAGGGGGGGATCAAGAAGTGAGGAGGAGTCAAGAGGCATAATGGGGGATCAAGAGGTGAGGTTGAGAGTCAAGAGGCAAAATGGGGGTGAGTCAAGAGGCAAAATGGGGGGGATCCAGAGTCAGGGGGGTCAAGGGGGAGAGAGGCAAAAGGGGGGATCAAGAGGGAGACACGAGGCAATAGGGGGGATGGTGAGGGACACACAAGAAGCAAAAGGGGATCAAGATGCAAAAGGGGGATCAAGAGGGAGACAAAAGGTGGGATCAGGAGACAAGAGGGGAAAAAGATGGAATAGGAAGATCAAGGGGGCAATAAGGGGAGAAAGAGCAATATGGGGAGAAAGGTGCTAGAGCGGGGATCAAGAGGGGGAGAAAGAGACTCCCCCTTTCTTTTTTCTCTTTATTCCATTCTTAACTCTTTCTCCCTCTAGCCCCTTCATCTTTCTTCATCACTTTTCTTCTCCCCCTTGCCTTTCTCTCCATTTTCCCCTTTCTCTTTAGTCCATTCAACATCATGCCTTTTCACCTGAATGTCTCTACTTACAATGTGACCCAGAATTACATAATAAGTGTAATATGAAGGTATTATTCAGTTGCAAAACATTTCAGTTCTATGTGGTTTTCAGGACAGGAGAGGGGGTTAATATAGTTATGGATGTGACATGTTTTAGTGGGCGTGGTTTTGGAAGGGGGGGCAGCATTTCATACTTGGACCCAGGCAGCACAATGTCTTGGGCCGGCCCTGTCTTTAGTGCAACCACTGGAATTGAAGGGAAACACCAGTGGAGCTGATCTAGTAAATTCCTACATTCTCTCCATTCTTTGTTGCACCAAATTATGCTTAGATGTTTAAATAACAATTAAACTAAGCACCAGTGTACCTGTTGAGATAAAACTGACAGGGCTGCATGGTGCATGTGCAATTCCAATGCAAATCTACATAAACAGGCTTATTTGACCCTTTGAGCACCAGAGGGGTGCACAATGTACTGATTTGCAATGCTTTACGTAACCCTCTTGCATTCAAAGGAATAACATTTCCACTGCTGGGCCAATCAACATTGCTGGCTTATGGGGGAACACTGCTGAGAACATGGGACAATTGCAACTGTTATGTAATAATAACATTTATTTTGTTTTCATCATATTATACATGGTTAAAGGAGCAGTAAACCATTTGTACAGGAAAGCATAATAGTTATAGTTATTACAGCTCAAATTAGTTTTTTTTAATTAAGCTGTTAGCAACTGTTGTGGAGATGGTGATTTTAGTTTATAATGCACTGTACGTGAGAGTCATTGCTAATAACTCTCTATAATAAACTAGGAACATTATCAGAGGGGGAATGCACTAAGGTGTGATAAAGGTGTGAAAAAGAGGATATAACTTCTCCAGTGTGAAAAACTCTCCAGTTCCTTTGTTATGCTATGGAGCCTGTGCACTAAAATATTTCAAACTTGATGGATCTAATTGCACAGGCTCCATAGCATAACAAAGGAACTGGAGACTTTATCCCAGTAGAGAAGTCATCAGTGCTTTATTATCCCTTAGTGCATCACTCCCAGGTGACCACAACAGAAAATGATAGTTTCATTTGAAGTCAGGTCAGGGCTACTAAAATGTTTGAATGAAAGGTCTCCCAACAGTAGGATACCCTTGTTTTTCTTAGCAAGAAGAGCCCTAGAGCAAGGATTACTGTTCATTTTATCATCAGTGCCAGTTTGTTAACAGAAGTAATTTTTCCATTTTTGAATGTGTGCTATACTCTTTTTTTATTGAAACTGCTGTAAAAAGTAAACAGCACTGTGGGGAGAGCAATAAATAAATATGGCCGAAGGAAAGGAAGTGATATTAGAAAAGGACAGACGTGTTGTGCATAAGAAGAGCTCTACGCCAGTTCTTTGAGGCACATAGCTATTATGTTCCAGCTCATAAGAATGAAGATCACATGACAAAATTACATGTTTTTTAAGCAGAGATGTGCAAAACATTAGCAATTTGTTTTGCCTACCAATTTGGAAGACCCAGAAAAACCTTATGATCCCCTCCAAATTATTAAGGACAAATTATTTATGTATAGTGGGAGGGGAAATTAGGTACAATGGAAGAGTCAGAAACAAGCAAAAGGGATGAGGTGTGTGCTGGAGTACTGGAGTATGAGCTAGATGTGGAGTGGGAGCGTAAGTGTTAGGGACAGTAGGAGAGGGAGCAGGAATATGGAAAAATGAGAGAGAGAGAATGGGATAGATGGAAAGAGTTAGAGAGCACAGCAGAAAGAGAAAGACAGATAGCAACAATAGGAGAGACAGAGTTGTTGAGAAAGGAAAACAAAGTAAAAGAGATTGAGTGAGAGAGGGAGAGATTTGTCCAGCACCCATGACAATCTGCTAACTCCACTGCCTTGTTCAGGTATGTGACACAGACCTTAATCTGTTTGCTTGAGATCTGAAAGTAGGTGAAACATGTTTTTTCCAAAAATCCTCTTGATCAACAGAGGTGGTTTGGCATGGGCTAGACTTGATGGATGCATGTCATTTTTCAGCCTCATCAACTATGTTACTATGTTAAATCACGTGTTTGATTTTACTATATGCCTTCTGTCCTCACCACAGGTTTTAGTAATGAAGTTTCAGTTTCAGTTTGTCTCCACACTCACCCCTGGATAAACATCTGCTCTGCTGGTCAATAGTGTGGTTGATATCAAACATTGCCTGAGTACCTCTGACTGTGTTCAGTGTTTCTTACATATCTCACTTTTTACAGCCCTAAAGCTTTGTATGCCACTTTACTGTGACATAAGTGGCAGGGTGAGGGACTGAAACAATTCCATTTCAGTCAGCACCATTGTTTAAAACATATAAAATGTCTGAGGCACTGAAATTGTTTAATACATTTGCTGAGCTACTATATGGCTCGTCTCCTTAAAGATATCCAGCTCTACTGGTGTGGTGTTTGGAACCTTTCAGGAGTTAAATATCCTCCTCCTGAACCCCTGCCCTTTGTCACTGAGCTAGCATGATCTAAGGGCCATCAAGCAGCTTAAGGTTGGTAGAAGTGCACTTTTTATGCTAGTAGGTCATCAGCTCCTGCTTGAATGAGTTATGTTGTCTGAGCACATTATATCCATTTCTAGGTCTTCTATGCAGTCAGCAATGAAATGAATATATAGTACAAATATATAATAATAGTAAATGGATCTGCACTCATGCTCAATGAAAATATCATACCGGGTGCCGCAGAGATATGGAATATAGAAAGAAGTGCTGCGCACTCATGGATTTAAGTGTTAGTAGTGAACCAATGTTTTATTGGTATGCTGAAATGAAACATTTCGGTCTGCAGTTGGGACCTTTTTCAAGCAGAAATTAATCAGTCATTCATGTCTGCTTGATAAAGGTCCCAACTGCGGACCGAAACGTTGCATTTCAGCATACCAATAAAACATTGGTTCACTACTGACACTTAAATCCTTGAGTGTGCAACCCCTCTTTCTATATCTGTCTATCTGTATATATTGCAGCTGATTGTCTCTTCAATTTGGGCTATATGTAGGCAGAAGTGACAGGCAAATGCAGCAAACTTGTGACTAAACAGTCTACTTCCTGGTCTACTTCCCACATAAGCATTTATATATATAATTTATATATATAATTTTAAGTCCTTTGCTACTAGCCAGACCTGAAAAGTTACTCGCCACTGCAAGCCAAAACATACCCACCAGGGCTGAATTTCTACTCGCCAGGGCTAAATTTTCACTCGCCATTGGCTAGTGGAAATTTTGAGCCCTGTATATATATATATATATATATATACATATATATATATATATATATATATATATATATATATATATATATATATTCCACATTTAGGGCTCAATTCAATTGAGCCTCGTAAAACAGCTGGTAGGGCAAATTTGGATACCGGCCAGTTAGCAGAAAGTGCTAACAAGCTATTCAATTGTCTGATGTTGGGCCACAGAAAAGGTCTTGTAGCCAAACGTCCATTTTGTACATTAAGTTCCCAAAACGCTGCTAAATAGCAGCAATAATGGGTACATCAAAATGAAAAGTTAACTATCGGTGCCTGACATACTGTCAAGCAGTGATCGTCGACTTGTTTGTGTTAAACTTACCTGTCATCCACTTTCTGTCTCCTATCTTCCTTCTTTTTCCTCTTGTCTTCTTTCTTCCTTCTTCTCTCTTCGTTCTTCTGCTATCTTCTTGTTTTGTAGCTGTAAAAAAAAAATGCATGAATACATTTTTTCTTAAAATAACCCTCACATTTATTCATAGTTTAACCCCTTGAGTGCCAGAGGGGTTCGGAACGCATTGCAGAGCAATACGTTGTGTACCTCTCGGGGGCTCAAAGGGTTAAACTTAGTATACGTGTGCGTGTAAATTGTAAATAACATGGCCCAAGTTATGAATAAATTGTGCCCATGGTTTTATAAAAAAATCCTTATTAATTGTAATAAAAATAAATTGTCCTGTTCTATTTCTCTGCCGCTGTGTGGGGCCATGGAGGCAGTGGTGGAAGAGAAATGACGCACCTCCCAGACAATCAGCTTTGACAGTTGGTGCTTGAAGCTGATTGGCTCGGAGATGCATAAGCACATATACCAGACAATGGCTGTGAAGGAATTGGAACTGAGATTGCCCATATATAAAGGCTGTCTGTGTTCAGATTCCCTCATTGTGGAGGAGGCAACGGCCCATGAGGTAAAAGGAGGGGGGGCTCTGCTGCAACTTAGTTTCTCCACAGCTGCCGCCTCCGCTGCCACATACAGCGGTGGAGAAACAGAACAGGACAATAACATTTTTATTACAAATAATAAGGTTTTGTTTTTTTTACAAAACCTGGACACAATATATTCATAACTTGGGGCATGTTATGTACAATTTACATGTACATTTATATAGTTTAACCCTTTGATCACCAGAGAGGTACGCAACACATTGCTCTGCAATGTGTTGAGTACCTCTGTAGCACTCATTGGGTTAAACTATGCATAAATGTAAGGGTTATTTTTTTCAGGAAATATTTTTTTATGGATTTTTGTTTTTTAACAGGTACAAAACAAGAGAGAAGAAAGAAAAGTTGAAAGAAGATGGACAGTAGATGACCAGGCTGCTGAGGACTCCTCTGGACATCAGGATAAATGGTAAGTGTTACTTTCAGTGGATGTTGTTTTGCTTCTTAGTCGCGTTAACCCTATGAGTGCCGGCGGGGTACTAATACTACTAACTAATGGACACATTTTTTTATGTACTTTGGATGTATTGAAATGGGGCTTAGAGCCCCATATCAATACATTCACTGGGGACTTTTTTTTTTACTTTCAATTGCTCCATCAGCTGATTAAAAATCTGATAAGGGACTTTAGTCAGAAAAAAAAAATGTATCTTAAATTAAGCAATAAAGTGAGTCCCTTATCAGATCTTGGCCTCGATGCAAATGTTGGAGTTAATACCAGGCGTTGTTGTTTTTTTAGTCAGATTTCCCTATTCAAATCCCCAGGTTGCTAAAACAAAACAAGCAGTATTTCTACACACTGCTAGTCGAAAAAAATCCCAAAGGAATCAACTAAAAACAACGTGGTACTCAAAACCATGCGCTCAGTTTTACCGCGTGTGGAAACAATTCTGCCGGTAATCCTCATAGTTAAGGCCTATAAGCCACAACAATGGTTTCAAAACCATCATTATTCGAACAAAAGCAGCATAGAATACATACCACATGCTCTCTAAGGACAAAATGAATGGAGAAATGTCAAGTTAGCACCTGAAAGCACCCAAACTAATGGAGAACTGTCAAGTTAACCCCTAAAAGCACTCAAACTAATGGAGAACTGTCATCCTGCATAATATTGCTGTGGACACCTAGTTATTAACTGACCTCCACCATGACCCCCTTGATGAGGTACCAATGCCACAGCCATTGGAGGGTGATACCCTCAGAGGTGGGGAGACACGGGACAGGGTCATCAGGGTATTATTTGCCTATGAGTATCATGCATACACCCACCTCAAGCCAACAACACCAGATCACCAACATGGCTTCACATTTCCCAAACCTCAAACATGTTTTCTCTCCATTCCCAGGATGCTGATCTACTGCTGGACACCTGCCACTGCACCTGAGTGTTGTGGAACTGACTGTTCCTCCTGGGCTTCTTTTTCAGTGTTGACACTGACTCCAACAATGCCGTGGAACATGCAGCCTGTCACATTCCCGGGACATAGCCTTCAGTGCTTTCAAAGGATCCAGATGCCTAGCAATGGAAGGCAAGAGATGAGTCTGTACTGACACCCAACATGTGTGATATCCCTCAGTGTCAGTTGTCCCCTGTGTGACACACCTCACATAGCCACCTGTGATTTGTTCACTGTCTCACCTCTGTGTTCTCCTATTTCCCTACATAGTTCTATATGTCGCCAATCTGCAGAGGACAATGTGGCTCATGGATGGAGAAGAGATGTGTGTGTGTGAATCACTTCCCCTCCTTCCTGTAATTGTATGCTTTTCTACTTCTAGTACCATTAAAACCTATACTATGTTTTTGAACATTTCATGTTGTGTCATGCTTAACAGGTCTATGCCTTGTGCTTAACCCTATGAATGCTAAGGGGGAACACTAAGCATTGCTCTATAACACATGGCTTCCCCTCTGGCATTCAGAGGGTTAATGAAATGTCAGCACATGTGAGAACTTACACATATCCACTATGCCACATTCCTGTGAACTCTGCTCGAAACCTGTTCAATGGTAGATATGTCTGAAACACAAAGGTATAGGGAGTGTACAGACCAATCCACCATACAGGGAGATTCACTAAGGTGTGATAAACAGGGGATAATGTCTCCAGTAATATCACTATTCCAGTTACTATGTTATTCCATGGAGCCTAGGCACTGACAAACATCTCCATCTTAGTGCCTGGACTCCATAGCACAACATAGGAATTGGAGAAGTGATGAACTGGAGAAGCCATCTCCACCTCATCACCTCTTCATCATAGCTTACTGAATCTCCCCTAAAGTATTGGAATGTCAGTTCATATGAAACGTCATATTCACAAATCCCATGTTGTATACCCCCACAATCTGAACCACAGTGTGTGGGTGAGTGTGTTGTTCCCCCAACCACATATCAATACACTCCAGTAAGGCATGGTACATGATCTCAACACAGGCTCTGGAAGCAATCATTGTTCCATGGCCATTGATCACACGTCACCTGTGATGCACACAACATCACATGTGACACACTGAAGGGATCAAGAACACAAGCACACACAGCCAGGGCATTTAACCAGTTCTAAATCCATGTATCACCTCCCAAATCGAAGCTTTTTAATTTATGCAGTAACCTACTGTGAGGCACCATTTCAAAGGCTTGTGCAAAATCCAAGTATACTACATCTACAGCAATTTCCTTGTCCAAATTACTAGTTACCCTTTCGTAAAATGCAAGTAAATGAGTCTGACATGATCTATTCTTCATAAAAACATATTGACTCTTACTAATAATATTGTTTATATTCACATAGTTCTGAATATTGTCAGTTATTAACCCTTCTAATATCTTACCCACTGTGGAAGTCAAGCGAACAGGTCTATATTTTCCTGGTTTGTATCTTGCCCCCTTTTTTGAACAATGGTACTACATCAGCTTTCCTCCAATCACAGGACACTATGCCGAATGAATGTGAATCAATAAATATTAAGTCTAATGGCCTTTCTATTGCTGAACTAAGTTTCTTAAGTACCCTTGGGTGTATATGGTCCAGGTGCTTTATTCACATTAACATTTTCCAGTCGCTTTTGACGCTGGACGTCAGGGGAGAAATCTGGAAAGATGGAGATTCTCTGGTTTTCAAAGCGTATTTCCCACTTCATGCAGGCCAACCTGAAGACGGCATCTCTGTCATGGAAGTTTAGCAGCTTGGCAACTAGCGGCCTCTGTGCAGCCCCAGGGGGAGGGAGTCTCAGGGACCCGATGCTTCCTCTCCACCATGAACATTTTAGACAATTCCTTGCTACCAAGGCCTCTTTAATCAATGTTCCAAGAACCATTCTGGTGATCTACCCTCAGCTCTTTCAAGGAAGCCAAGCAAACGAATATTGCATCTTCTGGACCTGTTCTCCAAGTCAGCAGTTTTCCACTGTAACTCCTTCACCTGCCTTAGTAGGGATTCTATGGATTCATTTGTCAAGAACCTTCTCACAAATTGCCTGATGATCCACTCTCAACAGACTATATTCTGTGTGAACGGAATCAATTTTGGTTGCCAGGACACTCTGGCAAGTTGCAATAGCTGCCATTAATTCTGAGAATTGAGAGCTGGCAGGATCATCTTGTTCAGAGGCATGCTATGGTGAGTTCAATGGTGAGCTAGAAGTCAAAGGGAACTCCATAATCTCCTCCATCTCCCCCTCCGACATTTGATGTCTCACAAATTTATTGAATTTAACTTTATATTCTGCCGATTTTCCACCTATGGCAGAGGCAAAACAAATAGCATACAAATATAGACCAAGAGCAGATGTTGGGGAAAAAGAGGAGGCTGTTTTGTATGTCCCCAGGCGGGTGAAGCAAAAACCTTCCGCAGGAGATCCAACAAGGTCAGGGCCGCTGGACGTGAGGTCACATTAAAGTGCCAGGCTGGATCTGTTGCAGTCCAAAAACTACTGTGCCATTACACTGCCCATCTAATGTGAGGGTGCATACAGTCAATGAGTGGACAGCTCTCTTGGTACAGAAATGGGCAGGTGGCAATGGGATCAGTTGGAATTTGGGGATGTATTGCATAGCTTATAACCCCAGCAGACAAATGTGGGTCAGGTCACTTAGTTAAGGAAAAAAAACACCCAAAATAGTACCTGGCAACAAGCAGAGAGATTCCCATTTTTGTCAGGCTGGTAGTAGAATGGCAACAGGGTCCAGAAGAAATCAAGGAGACAATCCCTGTAACAATCACAGGAGCTCCCCACTTAAATCCAAGGGACCATCAGGTATACACTGGGAGGAAAGGGAACACGCAGGGGTAAAAAAGAACAAAAGGGGAGATGTTGGGGCAGTGGTGTAAAGCAAGGCCAGGCAGGGAGATGCAGGGGTACATCCTACACCACTCCATCCTCTCTACACACTGGCAACAGAAAACCTTTAGGGGCAATCCAAATATCTCACATAGGTGAGTGAGGGGGACCAGCCCGATTATACCCCGGATAGGGCTACTCACAGTAAACTGGAACAGTGGGACCACACAGCAGGAGCAGTGAAGTATGTGTAATCATGTCCGCCAGGAAGGCCTCATGTGCTGGAGAGAGGGTTCAATGCAATGTCCTGTTCAACAGGATTGTAGTAGTGCAGGTTCTGTATGGCGATGCCTCCAGTCAGCCACGAGTCACCCCTCAGTAAGTCAGATAACACACATGGAAGGGAGGTCGTATGACCAGTAAACCCGCTGTCGGCTCCACTATTCCGGTGAGCCACTTTGGGAGACTCCCTGCACTAGAAAGGCAGGACAACACACACAAGGACCGCTTCACCTTATCACTGCGGGACCGACACATGAGGCGCAGTGCAGGAAACTCAACCAAAAGTCTCAGAAGGTATCGGCAATGTGTACGGATGTTGGAGGATATTTTATTTCAGATCCCAGGACTCCCTCAGCATGCACCTCTATGGTCATTTAAACACTTTAAAAGCTTGCTTCTTTTTTCTCATTTCCCTGAAAACCTTATTATTAGGCCATATTGGGCTCAATTTGCTCCTCTTGTGCTTATTCCCCAATGGTATTTATTTACGAAAACATTTGTCTAAGAGCATTTGAACAAATTCTATGATTATTGTGCATTTTTGTCTTTGAAGATTACATCCCACTGCTTTTAGCTTTGTAAAATAACTTTCTTAAATTGTATGTTTTAGTTAAACCCTTGCTATTGGGTTTCTCATAACAAATTTCAAAGCATACCATATTATGGTCACTACTGCCTAAATGTTCCTTTACCTGTATTCTGTTTATCATGTCAGAATTGTTTGAGAGCACTAGGTCAAGCAAGACCTCTTTTCTAGTTGGCTTCTCTACTAGTTGGGATATAAAATTGTCATTAATCATACTTAAAAAATAATTTTACTTTGTTGTGCTGAAATCATATTGCTCCAGTCACTTTCAGGATAGTTGAAATCTCCCATTATGATTACATTTCCAGACCTAGATCTTTTCCATTTGCAGTAAAAGTTGGGCTCCCCCAAACTGCCCAATATTAGGTGGCTTGTAGCAAATACCCATTAACATATTTTTATTATGTGTGCTCCCAGTGTATATTTCAATCCACAGGGCCTCTACATTCTCATTAGACCCTCCATTTAAATCTTCCCTTATACTATGTTTTAAGGCATGTTTTATATATATATATATATATATATATATATATATATATATATATATATAGACATACCCCCTCTGCTTTTATTAACCCTATCTCTCCTAAAGGTCAATAATTCTCTACACTGACTGCCAAGTCATATGTATCATTGAACCAGGTTTCAGAGACACCCTTTAGAGAATACTGCCCATACATTGGAATCATTTCTAGTTCCCCCATCTTTCCAGACAGACTATGAGCATTTTTATCAGACTGTAACATTGGCACCTCCCTATTAGATTAACTAGCACATTTCCCCTCTCCCCCCTATGCCCCTTCTCTAATCCCATTTCCTCAATTATACTACCTTCCCCATCCTGTGTTGCATCACCTTGTACCGTGGCCCCTTTTCCTCTAAGGTGCAAGCCAGTTCGACTATAAAGATTGCCCCCAAGGGAAAAGACTGCCCAGTGCTCTAGGAACCCCAAAACCTCCTGCTTAGACCAAGTGTTTAGCCACACGTTTAACTCCCTAATCTCCCGTTGCCTTTCTGATGTATCACATGGCACAGGTAGAATTTCAGAAAATTGTACCTTAGAGGTCCTCAGTTTAAACTTATATCTTAAATCCATGAAATACTCCTTAACGGACCTCCATTTTCCACTGACTTTGTCATTGGTACCAACATGTCATGCCCAGCCCCTCCCAACACATGGGAGACAGCAAACTGTTGTATAGTAGCCATCCTGGTCACAGATTACCTTGTCTGTCTTCCTAATAATGGAATCCCCTACCACTACCATCTACCTAGATCTGCCTGAGTGCTGGATCCCATCAGTTCTAGAGAGGCTGTTCTCTTGGCTGTTAGAGGGAACAGCCCTCTCCAGCAAAGACATTCCTGTGTCAACATCCCCAACATCATCACTCATTGTAGCAAATCTGTTAGGTTTAGTAAGTACAGGCATGTCCTCCCTATTCCTCTGCCCCCTTTCTATGTTTAACTGTAAATCATCTAGCTACCTGCTCTTTCTTTGTGCAGTCTCCACCCCCAGAACTTCCTACAAAAACTTCCTTCTACTCAGTCAGCAGATCCCTCTCAAGATTGGCCATCTCCCTCAGTGTTGCAGCTTGCCTCTCCTGATCTCTAATTTGAGCTTCCAGAGAGGCTACTTGCTTACATCTGCCACAGAGGCATGTATACTGGAATGGTTGTTCCAGGTGTGCAAACATATGGCAGCTTATGTGGACTAACATTTAATTTGTATGACAAGCTTTTGAGAGCAACAAGCTGCCTTTTGATTTGATAAAGGGAGCTTGTTGCTCTCAAAACCTTGTCCTAAAAATTAAATGTTAGTCCAATAGAAAGATATTATTACATGCTGTTACACACACACACATAAATATTTATATATATATATATATATATATACATATATATATACATATTTATTTTTTTTTTTTTTTTTTTTGTGTGTGTGTGTGTGTGTGTGTGTATTGTGTAGAAAACTGCATCACTGCACTTTTAACACCTTAAAGACCAGCGGTCCCGGGGTGTGTGGTCCTTTAAGGACCAGATAGGGAAGTTTGACGTCAGCACCATGTGACTGATCACGTGTGCCGGCACGCCGAACGAGGGACTGAAAGAGATCGCTCCTGTCATCGAGCGATAAACTTCAGTCCCCGGTATTACTCACCGCTCTCCTGCAGGAGTGTGGTGAGTAAAAGTAAGTGACATACCAGGACCATCACTGGTCCTTAAGTGCCGGACCAGCGTGATGGTCCGGGTACGTCAATGGTCCTTAAGGGGTTAAATGTGGCAGAAAATAGCTAAATGCTGTAATTATTTTGCAGTATTGAGACTTCTGTAGCATCCCCCTCAACCAGGAGTGCAAGGAGATTTCTGGCCACACCCACAATGTGAATGTGTGTATGGCCAGCACAGTTAAGTTGCCCCTCAGAACTTGGACTTCTAGACAGTTGCTTACTTTGCCTAATGGGAAATCTGTCACTGGATGTCTACAGTGAAATGCTTTGTAATGATTTTTAGATACCTCTAGCATCCAAGTATATAATACCTTCTTCATGTTAATATAGTTGTAATTTCACATTTATCCCTTAGATGACAGACAGGCTTCTGATTTATAAAATGTCACTGAACTACTTTCTCTTTCATAGTCAGCTCTGGGCAGCGTCATCGTGCCATAAATCACCAGCTACTACATATTCCACCCTTATCTATTTGAGATACTCACCATAGTATTTTCCCAATGCAGAAATCTGGGTCTTTCCTCATGGAGGCTGATGTACTAAGAGGAACTGGAGTGATTTTGGAATAGGGAATAAATACAAATTCCCCAAATTCTTATTGATTTATAGGAGGCTGTTATCCACACGAATGCTAGGGAGATCTACAATGCATTGCTTTGGAGACATCTCTGCAATCATGGAGTTAAAAGCAACATTTAAATTAATGCTTATTTTTCCCCTATGTTGCGGTTGGTTTGCCCTAGAATTGCTCCAGTAAGGAGATTCATTAATAAAGATAGAGATAAAGAGGTGATACAGTGGAGATGACTTTTCCATTTTATCACTTCTCCAGTTCCTCTGTTATTCTTCAACTTTGGAGATCTTGGTGCATAGGTTCTATAGAGTAACATAAGAACTGGAGAAGTTATATCCATCTCTTTATCACCATTTATTGAAACTCCCCCCCAGTTTTCCTTAGTACATCAGCCTCACTGTGTATCAATACATTAAAATGCAGCTTAGATAATCTCTGTCATATTATAACTATATGTAGACAAATTATTGCAATTGATTTGCCTGTATAAAGACTGTAAATCTTTATTATGTGGGTTTTCAGAGATAAAATTAGCATTCTAAGTTGAAGTACTTAGGTATAACGAGTTGCATGTGATTGTTGTGTCTATTTAAATGGCTAGACATGTGAAAAGAAACCATGTGTAGATCCAGGGAATTAGGAGGCAATATTTTTAATTACAAATTTTATGCAGTGCTGTAAACTAATTGGACATTAATGGAAATATATGTTTTCAATAACAGTATACACTGGATGGATATATTTCAAAGCCATGCCATGAATACAGTAAATTGCCCACATGACATTTGGGAAATGTTCAGACTGCTAATGCAGTTTTATTGTGCCATATTTAACAATAAATGACTCAAATTAAAGTTAATTTTAGAAATCCTGACTGTGTTTAGGTGGAGAGCATGCAGCAAGCACAATATTTTCTCCTGCGAATACCTTGGGCGCAGCAAAGACATACAAACATAATAGCTTGTGTTTTGCTACACTGAGACTGTTTTTAGCTAACATGTTTTCCTGTAAATTATATTTCTTCAGCTTTTCCTACATTAGTCAAACCACTAATAGGTAATGGGCTAGTGTCGCATCTGATTCCTGAAAGCTCTCGAGAAAACTGGAGTGTTTTTAAAACACTTAATTGAGTACAAGATGGGTATCCAATACATTGCAAAGCACTGCGTTGGATAGCCCTCCAGCACTCAAAGGGTAAAATAGAACATTTACCTTGTATCCTATTTTTCACCACCTTTTTCTAGATTAGAAATATTTATAAGCCATGCCAGCAGCAATATTTGTGTCTGCCTGTATTTGTATGTTATGTTATTATTTATATTTGTATTAGTGTAAAAGCCCGTGTACACGGGCCAAGCGTTCGGGCAGTGTCTACTTCTCATGACTGCATCGGAATCTCTACTGCACATGACTGCATCGGACAAACATACATCTGGCCTTTTATATATATATAGTTATATGTTATTTGTGTTTATTATTCTCCACTTATAGAGAGTTGCAGAATATGTTTGAACATAGATTAAAACAGGATATTTTGAATTGCTTTTATGATAGATTAAATTAATTCAGAATGCATATATTTACATTTAACACTTTGACTGCCAGAGGGGTATGCAACGCATTGCAAAGCAATGCTTTGCGTACCCCTCTGGCACTCAAAGAGTTAACCCTTTGAGTGCCAGAAAGGTGTGCATTGCATTGCTCTGCAATGAGTTGCATAACTTTCTTGCACTCAAAGAGTTAAAGGAGAGCTAAAACCTCTTAAAAATAACCCCCACTTACTTTAATATGACCACAAAATCCTAATAGCCCCAGGAATTTTGCTCTTTTGCCATTGCTCAAGAGGCAAGATCTTCAGTCGGTGCTTGGTGTCATGTTCATTGAAACACAACTTTGAAGAAAGGCTGGTCAGCACTAGTCTAAATAAGACATAGGTACAGTCTAAACAAAATTGTGAAAATATACAATTTACAAGTAGATACAGGAAAAAGAATCCCTGAAAGCAAGACCCTTAAATGAGGCACTCTACCATAAGTCAGTACATAACAAATTATTTTATTAGATAGATATTTATCAAAAGTCACAGACATTTAAAACATACTTAAAAACATAGAATGGAGGAGGGCAAGTGAGGCTCCATAAATACATAACTCGCACCATCACATATGCTATCCTTTATACTCTTTTGTCTATGTAAATAATTCTTTATGGTTGCCAATATGAAAGATGGAGATAACAGTGATACTCAGTATACTGGCATGTTTTTTTGTATAGTACTGTGATGCGCATGCACGTTTTGTATTTGTATTTTATGCACCTGCACATTATGACTGCTATAATTAAAGTGTTCCATGTATTTTTAGCGAGACGGTCAGCAGCTTAACATGAAACGTACCTACAGATTATGTAATTGTGCCTTACTGTCTTTCAAACAACTAACAACAATTGTGATGGGCTCAGGTCTGACATACGAGTACTTTTTATGGTCATTATCCTATATAATAATTCACTAGGATGTTTGGCATGATGCAGTGCAATGCAAGACTGCATTGCGTGGAGCAGCGAGGTAGCGGTAGTGGCCTCTTAACCCTTTGAGTGCCACTCAAAGGGTTAACATTACCCGGACCTTGGCCCGTGTACACATGCTTTTACACTAGTTTATTTATATTTGATCGGCCAACTTACTAAGTGTTTACTTTTTTCGGTGTGCCGCATTATGGTGATGTCCCCGTTTGGGAGTAATGGATGGTTTCTTCCAGTGCGAATATCTGCAGGATTTTAACATTCATTACAATGCACACCATGAGTTTCATAACTCCTCTACAATTGGAGGAAATTTTCAATTTTAACTGGATCATCATTACCCACAATGCATCACCTGATAAAGCCTTTGGGGCGATACACATTGACCAATATGGGTTTGTGGGTCTGAGGTGGCATTTGTGAGGCTGCTCATTTTCTACCTGAGACTCATTTATACCCTTTTGATTTGATAAGTATTGTTTTACGTTTCACATTATACCTTTATTGTATACGCTTTGGGTATTATCACTCTTGTTGATGATGACTGTTAATGATATTTTTGGTTTTGTATTGTTTGCCTCACATTAGCACTTCATTGCGATTTATATGGCCTAGGTGGATACATATATTCTTGCATTTATAGCTGACTCTCTGTTATATCTATATTGCTGATTATTGTTTGGAATATAAAGGATAGGATATGTGATGGTGAGAGTTATGTATTTATGGATCTCGCTTGCCCTCCTCCACTGTATGTTTTTAAGTATGTTTTAAATGTCTTTGATTTTTAACAAATATCTATCTAATAAAATAATTTTTTGTATACTGACTTATGGTATAGTGCCTCATTTAAGGGTCTTGCTTATCAGGGATTCTTTTTCCTGTATCTGCTTGTATAATGTCCACTGAAGTGGAAATGACAGTTGCTAGCAGGACCAAGGACTTCAAACTCTGCCCATTGCGCCTGGATCTCTTACACATTTAAAGGGATAGTAATGTTTTAAAATAAAAGGAGCTACAATTAATCTTCATAGTATTTGTGCCATGGAAAGTGTTATTTCAATATTATCAGAGTTGTAGTTCAAGAGTAACTGAATGATAAAGTATCCACCTCCCGCCCCTTTTACTGATGTAACACTGTTCACCTCAGAACAGAGAGGTGGTGTTCAGATGGCTTGCAGAGAGGGACAATCTTCAATTAGCATAAGGGAAAAACCTAAAGAACCTGTCAAGGGGGCAGGGTTTTCATAGTTCTCACAGTAAGAAGATTGTTCCTTGCTGTGAGCTGTCTGAGGGGAGGTGGCTTACACTTATTAAAAGGGGTGGGAGGGAGATACTTTATCATTCATTTACTTTTGAACAACAACTCTGACAGTTTTGAAATAACGCTCTCCATGGCCCAAATACTATGAAGATTAAATGGAGCTGCTTTTATTTTGAAACATTTCTATCCTTTTAAGGACCAGGATCAAGTGAAATGCATTGTTGTATCGTGCAGACCACTTTGACCATTAAAAGTTTAAAACCCACTCTTGAATGAGATGACAATATGCGTATTGCAGGTCTCATAAAATTATAAGCATTTGTATAAGGAAAAAAAAAGAAGACAGAAAAGGAATTGACTGCATACATACTTGCACTTATTCGTATCTCTCAAACCGTTTGAGAGATATAGGAAAATAAAGTTCTCTGCTCCCTCCCCTTTCTGCTTGGCGAGCTGTAAAGCTGTCAGAAGCAGATTCTGGTCTCTTGACTAGATGCGGCTCTTCAGTAGCACTGATAAAATGATATCTAAAGATAAATACTTCGTTGGAATGGTCTACAACGTGTGCTTGCAAACCAGGCAAACCATTCCGATTAAATATTTTTAGTTATCACTATGTCAGAGCTGCTGAAGAGCCGCCGTCTGATCCAGGAACCAGAATCTGCTTATGACAGCTTTACAGCTTGTCAATCAGAAAAGGGAGAAAGCGGATAACTTTATTTTCCTATATCTTTCAAACCATAACGGTTTGAGAGATACGAATAAGTGCAAGTACTCTCTTTGAATTGTATCTACCATATAGATAATACTTTTTTCTGACATTACTATTCCTTTAAGTGACATTGGCACATATTCATGATGATGTCAAGTAATGAAAAAAATCAAGTACAACCTACAGTGCTGCTTTTAATATATTTGTCCTGGCTTTGTCTGTCATGTGTGGTTTCTGCTACTACTGCTACTGCTGGAGCTAGATGTTGATGTAATTCTACTATCAATACTACTAGGTGTCAAAGGTGCAGAACTTACAGCAGAAGCAGCAGAGGTACTCATCATATCTAACACTGTGGATGTTAACCCGTGTTGCTGTTGCTGGGTATTCAAAACAGGTATGTGTGGCTGAGTGGGACTTGGACTTTGAAGAGAAGATGATGGTGATGATGACTGATAGGGTGACTTTGTGCTTTTGACATCTGTACTTGTCCAGGGTCAGACTTTCCAATGGCTTTCTCAAACACTTTATAGACATGCACAGTGCTCCTTAAAGGGATAGTAATACTTCGTTTTAACTTTATTTTATTTTGTAGGCATGAAAAAAACATGAAGAATGATATAAGTCTTATCTCTCAAACCTTTATGGTTTAAGAGATATTCACAAGCAAAGTGACCCCCTCCCGCCCCTTTTACTGATGTAACACTTCTCAGCCAGGGCAGAAGGGAGCTGCCCAGGTAGACTGCAGAGACGGACAATCTTCAATTAAGATAAGGGAAAAACCTGAAAAGCTTGTCAAGGGGGGCAGGGATTTCATTGTTTTCATAGGAATAAGAGTGTCCCCTTCTGTTATCTGTCCAGTCTATGGACTGCATTCCACATCTGAGAAGAGATTGTTTACAGTAGGTAAAAGGGGCGGGAGGGGGAAACTTTGCTTGTGAATATCTCATAAACCATAAAGGTTTGAGAGATAAGACTTATATCATTATTCATGTTTTTTTAATGCCTACAAAATAAAATAAAGTTAAAACAAAGTATTACTATCCCTTTAAAAGTGGTGGAAGATACAGCCTTTGACTTTCTGCTAACCTTTTAGCCCTGTCATCATCCTCACTCTCAACTTCATCTGTATCTGAACAAGATAAAGATGCTTGAGAGATATATTCTAGATCTGCATCATCATCAGTCATCATTAGGTCATCCTCAGCAGCATCAGCATCACCTGACAGTTCTTCCCCACTACTACCCTTATATTCCTCTAAGCTTTTAGAGGTCTCAAACAATTTCTTTTTACTTTTACTGTAACAAAATTTGCTACTACTTTCAGGACAGGTGTTTTGGTGCTTGGTTGTCTCACTGTCTGATGCAGCAGGCTGTTCAGCTGCTACAACTTCCTCTATTATGCTATTACCAGTATCTATATTTCTACTGGCACTGGTGATGCTGGAACTAGTTTTGCTGTGACCTTGACAGACTGCATCATCCCTTGGAGTAGAGGGATCATCACCATTGATTGCACATGCTGCAGCAACCATTGTTGCAGTCAGTTTACTACTTTACCCTCACATCCCTATACTGCTCCACCTTCCCCTTGTGCGTTTGCTGGACATTACGCAACTACACTGTGTGTTTTTTTACTGTACGGTACACAATACAGCTGATGGAGCTGTATGATGCCTTGCCTAAGCCCAGTTAGCTGTCTGTCACTGTCACCTAAAATATTTTTTTTTTATTCTTTTTTATTTTATTTATTTATTTTTTTTCAAGTTGTCCACCCTGTTGTCTTATCACGTCTTTCCCCAGAGTTCATAGCTGCCTATGTCTTGCCAGTCAGTCACATGGAATTTTGGAGTATTTGGGGGACAACCTCCTTCCTCACTTCTTATCCCCTAGAATCCCCTTATCCCCTGGAATCCCTGTGGGTTGAAATAGTCACTGGGGGTAAAACTGCCCAGAAAATATTAGTGGGTATTTGTTATAAACCACCAAACATTGGTGACCTTGAAGAAACACAGCTATTAATGCAAATAGAAAAGGCTTCCCAAATAGGAAGAACTATAATTATGGGGGATTTTAATTATCCAGAAATAGACTGGAAAAATGGAACAGCTAACTCTGCTAAAAGCAGCAAGTTTCTGAACTTGTTGAATGACAATTTTTTGTCACAACTAGTGCAGACCTCAACCAGAGGGAATGCATGTCTGGATTTGGTAATAACTGACCATGAAGAACTTATCTCTAAAATCCAAGTAAGGGAGCACTTGGGGAATAGTGACCATAACATGGTATCGTTTGAGATTAATTCAAAAAAACAAGTTGATATGAGTTCCACCAAAACACTGAATTTTAAAAAGGCCAACTTTAGCAGGTTTAATTCATCCCTTGGTCTCGTTGACTGGGATAAAATATTTTCAGGAAAAAACACAGAAGGTAAGTGGAATGCCTTCAAAATAACATTGCAAAAATACACATATAAATTTATCCCTGTTGGAAACAAATACAAAAGAAGCAAATTAAAACCAATGTGGCTAACCAGTAAAGTAATTCATGAAATAAATAACAAGAAAGCGGCATTTAAACATTACAAAGCTGAGGGATCAGCAGAGGCATTTGCAGAATACAAAAATGTCAACAAAACCTGTAAAAAGGCTATTAAATTAGCTAGACTGGAGAATGAAAAAAATATTGCTAAGGAGAGCAAAAGCAACCCAAAAAAATTCTTTAAATACATAAATGGCAAAAAATTAAAGTCTGATAATGTTGGGTCCTTGTTATCTGAAACGGGTGAGATGGTCAAAGGGGACAGAGAGAAGGCAGATATTTTAAATAATTTCTTTTCTTCTGTTTTTACCAAGGAACACCCATTGGACAAGAATCTGCAAACTACTTTTACAGAACAGGCACAGCAAGCATGGGACTGGCTATCACAAGAAAAAGTGTTAAAACAATTGAATGGTGTCAAGGTAGACAAAGCTCCGGGGCCAGATGGTATACACCCACGGGTACTTAAAGAGCTAAGCCAGACCCTGGCCAGACCGATATATCTGATTTTCAGGGATTCTTTTATTTCTGGTATGGTGCCCATGGATTGGCGTAAAGCAGATGTGGTGCCCATATTTAAAAAGGGATCAAAGTCCCAGCCAGGAAACTACAGACCCGTAAGCTTGACATCTGTGGTAGGGAAGCTGTTTGAAAGGTTGCTAAGGGAATATATTCAAGAATTCTGCTGGAACAGGAATATCATTAGCAATAGCCAACATGGCTTTGTGAAAGATAGGTCTTGTCAAACGAACTTGATCGAATTTTATGAAAAAGTAAGTAATAATATAGATGAGGGAGCGGCGGTTGACGTGATCTATTTTGACTTTGCCAAGGCATTTGATACAGTTCCGCACAAGAGGTTACTGTACAAATTGAATGAAATAGAACTAGGGGAAAATGTTTGTGTGTGGATTGGAAATTGGCTGAAAGATAGAATGCAAAGAGTGGTAGTAAATGGCAAGTTCTCCAGTTGGATAAACGTGATAAGTGGAGTGCCTCAGGCATCTGTCCTGGGTCCTCTTCTTTTTAATTTGTTTATTAATGACCTCCCAGAGGGCATAGGAAGCCATGTATCAGTGTTTGCCGATGACACAAAATTAAGTAAGGTAATAAAGTCTGAACTAGATGTGTCTTCATTACAAGAGGATTTGGACAAATTGAGTAACTGGGCAGGCAAATGGCAAATGAGATTCAATATAGACAAGTGTAAAGTTATGCATTTTGGGTATAATAATAGAAATGCAACATATAGTTTAAATGGTGTTTCTCTGGGGAAATCTACTAATGAAAAGGATTTAGGAGTAATGGTAGACAATAGACTTAGCAGTAGCATGCAGTGCCAGCTGGCAGCTGCAAAGTCCAATAAGATATTGGCATGTATTAAAAGGGGTATTGACTCAAGGGAGGAAGATATAATTATGCCTCTTTACAGGTCCATGGTAAGACCCCACCTAGAATATGCTGTTCAATTCTGGGCGCCCTTTCTGAAGAAGGACATTATGGAACTAGAGAGAGTGCAGAGGAGGGCTACAAAACTAGTAAGGGGAATGGAAAGTTTTAGTTATGAAGAGAGACTAGAAAAGTTAAACTTGTACACACTAGAGAAACGGCGTCTTAGAGGGGATATGATAACACTATATAAATATGTTCAAGGCCCATATAAAGGGCTTTCAAAAGACCTGTTCATTAACAGAACAGTACACAGGACAAGGGGCCACCCGCTTAGACTTGAGGAAAGGAGATTTAATCTACAACAGCGGAAGGGTTTCTTTACAGTAAGGACAATAAAGGTATAGAATGCACTTCCGGAGGAGGTGGTGCTATCAAATACATTAGATGCCTTTAAAAGGGGCCTGGATACTTATTTAAAAGAGCATAATATAGAGGGCTATGCACGTTAGTATTGGGATTAATATTTAGTTAGGGCTTGTTGATCCAGGGAGAAATCTGATTGCCATTTGGAGTCAGATGCCTTCTTTTGGGTCAGCGATGGTAAACAGGAATAGGAAAAGGGTTGAACTGGATGGACGCAAGTCTTTTTTCAACCTAAATTACTATGTAACTATGTAACTATGTAGAGTGCCCCCAGACTCCCCTAATACAGAAAACAAATGTCCTACCTAAATGACTCCCTAAAACTAAGCTTCAGTTCCCCTTTATTTGCCTATCTCCTCTAGCTCAAAAACATGCTGCTCTCTCCTCTCACAAACACAGAATGGCTGCTGTGAGAGCCTGACAGCCTTTTATATGGATGTACAAAACTTTCCTGTGGTTTAGAAATATTTTTCTTCCCATTGATTTCAATGGGCGGAAAAGGTGGGAAAAAGCAGAAAGAAGGCACTTTTCGCAGGAAATTATTTTCCAAGCGGAAAGTGCCTTTATTCGCTGTTTTTCAGTTTGAGGTGAAAATCCCTACATATGTGCAAGTTAGACTTAACTCGCGGATGTAAGAAATTTTCAATGCCCCACTTCCACTTGGGTATTCTCTTTGGTGTGGATAGTTCAGCTGCTCATCTGGGTCCAATTAGTGCTCCACAAGGTGCCCCACCAAAAAATAGAAGAAAAAACAAGTACCAGTACAACAACCGGAGATGTGAAGCGCTTGAACTATTAGATCACATAAAATTTAATACTCACAAAATGTGTAGCACCAGTGATTTGACCATACACCGGTGTTTGAAATCGCATGCAGGGATTTGGATATACCGCTCGTCCCTGTGTTGTTTGTATAGTATTGTTTGAGAAAGTGTCGATATTAGCTCCACGAAACGCATTACATACTAACACATTAAATGTAATGTAACACTTTTTAGTGCCATTAGATATATATGTTTTTATGTATATTTTTAAATAAACTTGATTCTTTTACTGAGCATGCATCTCCTGGTGAGCCCGTTTTAGGATTTAAAAGCAGATACCGGATCCAAATTCCCATCAGGGAGCAACGCTCGAGCGGTATATCCAAATCCCTGCATGCAATTTCAAACACCGGTGTATGGTCGAAACACCGGTACTACACATTCTGTGAGTATTAAATGTTATGCGATCTAATAGTTCAAGTGCTTCACATGTCCAGTGGTTGTACTGGCACTTGTTTTTTCTTCTTTGTAAGCTGATATCTCTCAAATCATAAAGGTTTGAGAGATCGGACAGGGCGCAATTAATTTATTTTTTACTAGGTACAGTAATAAATGTCATTAAATCGATGTTTTACTATCACTTTAAGTTTTTTAGATTTGCATCGATGCAATGGAGGAATAGTTTACCATCGCCTCCATTACTTTAATTACCAGCAACCACCATTCATTGATATATTCATTTATACGTAAATATAAGGTTCATAAGGTAGCCCATATCAATATGTGAGTATATTCATTATTGGTTTGATAGATTTCATCTGGCCTAATTATTACACTATAAGACTCTTCCCCTCCCTGTGTTCTTCTTTTTCACATTCATTGGGCCATTAATATTTTGTGGACAGTGTAATGTAAGTGGGGTATTATTATTAGGAGTAGTTATTTCTTCTTTAAAAGGGGCGACTTACATTGTAATATAAAAAAAATATTAAAGTTCAGTATTTTACTAATAAATTACAGCTAATCCTACTTCTGGGAGTAGCAGCATTAAATATTTACACTCAGTGCACAATCAATCTCTGGACAACATGCTTGGATTCTGTATCATGAGTGAAATATCTCCATACTGTGCAATTCATAGACTTCAGGGATCCTGAGGGGCTACTATTAGGGATGGGTGAAAATTTTCACCTCAAGCTGATATCAGCGCATAATGGTACTTCCCGCTTGGTGAATAATTTCCCACGAAAAGTGCAGTTTTTCTGCTATTTTCACATAGCTCATACCTTTGAAATCAATGGAAACATTGAATTTACACACAACACAGAGCAAATATTATTTTATTTCCCAAAGGCATAGTATAAAAGAGGCATGAGGGTGCCTGTGTTGTTGGGTTGTGGATAAAGATTCAGTTGAACAGGGAATGTTATTTGGGGGGGGAGAATTTCATTTACTGGGATTGGGGGCAGTTAAAAAAATACTAAACACAATTAAACCCCCCCATAAGACATGGTATAAAAGGGATCTGAGGAGGGGGCCTGTGTTGCTGGGTGGAGTCTGGGGAATGAATCAGTTGAACAGGGAATTTGTTTTTTTTTAGCGGGGGATTTCTTGACTAGTATTGGGGGGACACTTAATAATAAATAAATAAATAAAATAAGATATTTGTATGTAAAGTGATAGAGACAGGAACCCCCTGACATAATCTGCCACTGATGTGGACTGATACTTGTTAGATTATTTTGTAGAGGATCATTTGTTAGATTTGTTGTTAGAGGCCCAATCCCTGAGGAAACAGGGAATGTTATTTGGGTGGGGAGTTTTTTGTTTACTGGGATTGGGGGCAGTTAAAAAAAAATCCTAAATACAATTAAAAAAAAAACCCATAAGACATGGTATAAAAGGGATTTGAGGAGGGGGCCTGTGTTGCTGGGTGGAGTCTGGGGAATTAATCACTTGAACAGGAAATTTGTTTTGGGGTGGGTTCTTGACTGCTATTGGGGAACAGTTAATAATAAATAAATAAATAAATAAAATAAGAAAGTTGTATGTAAGGTGATAGAGACGGGAACCCCCTGACTTAAGCTGCCATTGATGTGGACTGATACTTGACTTGTTAGATTATTTTGTAGAGGATCATTTGTTAGATTTGTTGTTAGAGGCCCAAGCCCTGAGGAAATGTTGATTTGTAGGACTTAGACTTATTAGAGGCCCAAGCACTGAGGAAACATTGATTTGTAGGACTTAAGCTTGTTTGGCACAAGCCCTAAGGAAACATTGATTTGTATGACTTAGGCGTGTTAGAAATAACCCCCCGTTTTTTTTTTTGGTTTTTTTTTTGGGTAGGACTATGTTTTTTTTATTTTTTTTTTAAAGCATGAGCCATGAGAAAAAAAAAATGCCCTAATGGCCTAGTGTGCCAGCAGACCATGTTACGTTGAGCAGTGGCCACTGGCCATTGTCAAATGTCCTCCTGAGTCCATAATTACAGAATTTGCAACTGTTGTCCTTGCTGCTGCTGCTGCTGCTAAGTTCTTTAAGCAGTAGGATGGCTAAGCAGGTGAATGGGAATGGGATCAACAATAGCAGTAACATGGATGCCACGACTAGCTCCAGCGATGCGCTTGAGGCAGTAGCAGCACAATAAGTAGCCCCCAGTATATGTGGAGAAAAGAAGAAGTTGGCCAATATTTCTTCTCCACCTGTCCCTCCTCGAAAATCATGGGTGTGTTGTTATTGGAATAGGAATGTTTCCCTTTAGAGCAGGAACTGTGGCTCTCATCAGCAACTGCAATGTGCACAGTGTGTATGGTAAATAACACCTGAGGCACAAGTGTATCCAAACACCATGACACCAGAACCCAAGTATTGCCGCTATCACTATACCCCTTGTCTACACCCCACTATGGACACATCACAACCGCTGACAGTTTAATAGTAACCCTCCCTGCCACCATCTTAGCATATTCTGCGGGATGGAATCTCCTCAGCTGCTGCTTGATGCCCTTCTTGCGATTGTACTCCACCACTCTGCCAGTGCACCACACAGTGTGCAATGGGTGGACACGAACTGCCATACCCTTACATCTACATAGTGGCTATCACTTGGCAGGGGAGGTAATGATGAACGAGGTGGACTGGCAGAAGATGTAGTTACCCTAGAGGAAGAAGGTGATAGACAGCTAGTTGTTAGACTAGTCATGAAACTTCCAGTCTCTGCCTTAGTTTCTCTACCTTCCCCCTCTTTGATCTCCGCCTCACCTCTAGATGCCTTTCTGGAGAGTCAGGGGATACAGCAACAGCAGTGCTCAATTTCTGTGGTGGGTGTTTGGCTTTAATATGTTTGACATAAATGTCACAGTGTCTGTGTTTCATGTGTGTTATCAGGGCAGTTGTGCCAAGGTGTGTTCCCTTCTTTCCTCTTCTCACTGACTTGTCACAAATTGTGCACAGTGCCATTGGTGATGACTGCACTGTGCCTGCCCCAAGAAGACAGTGACAGGGAACAGGTGGAGAAGAATGGCCTCTTTCTTCTTGTCCTCTACATTCCCCTTCACTGTCAGTGGCAGCAGATGATGTTGCTGCTGTTGCTGCTACTGTCTCAGAATTAGCACTGCAGCTAGGACCAGGAGTATTTCTGCTGCTGGCAAGTGGAACCTGTTCTGGTTTTGCATCAGTTTTTGACCCCATTCCCACTGTGTCCATGGTGAGCTGTGGCACACTAGCTTACTTCTCAGCATCCTGTTGCGCTTGCAACTCAGCAGCACAGGAATTAGAGCAGTTGAAAATTCCAGAAGCTCACTGCTGGTGGTGGTGGTGATGTCCATCCTCATCCCTGTCTCCCATTCCTTCTCAGTTTAGGCTTAAAAGGCCATCAATGTCTCTTCCACCCCAGCTTCTCCATCATCATCATCACCACCACCACTAGTTCCTATATGGTGCTGCTTCTGTATTACAGACATCTTACTGCTGGTTGGAGGAGATGACGAGCAATGTGACAATGGGTCCCCTAATGTCACATTTGACATTTCTTGGTGACATGAAGAAGGCAGACTGGAAGCAGTAGCAGCAGTCACAGGCAGCTGATCTGAGCTTCTGCTGGTGGTAGTGGTATTATTATCTCTGCACCTGCTATCCACCAACAGTTCTGGCTTCTTCAGGATCATGTTTCACTTGGACACTGTCATGAAGGGAAGGGGACTCCCAGGGCTAGAGGAATGGTGTGGGCTCCCTTGACCGCTAGTTTGGATGCTCTCAAATGCTTCCCCTACCACTCCCCTAACACTAGTCCCAACGGCTGCTTCACCATTACTGTTACTTCTCCTAAAACCAACCACATGAAGTTCAGCCCTAGAATCTTCCTCCTCAGAATCACTAGTAATATGAGGATATTGATTACCCACTCCTTCACTCCTATCACTAACAAGCTTCTAGACCTTATTAGTAGTAGTAGTAGCACTAACATTGGCGGTACTGCTTGGGGATGGAAAGTGTTACTTAGGGTCCACTGCTTTTACACTTGGCATCATCTTCTCCCCCCCTCCTGAGTATTACAAGACACCCTAGCAGCAGCTTCAGCACTGGCAGCAGGCACAGCACTGGTGTCAGCCTGGGCAGCACATCTGACAACAAGCACAGTACTGGTGACAGCAGGTTCAGCACTGGCAGCAGGCACAGCACTGGTGGAAGCAGAGGCAGCATGTCTGTCAGCAGGCACAACACTGGTGGAAGCAGGGGCAGCACATCTGACAGCAGGCACAGTACTGGTGGCAGCAGGTTCAGTATTGGCAGCAGGCACAGCACTGGTGGCAGCATGGGCAGTATGTCTGACAGCAGACACAGTACTGGTGGCAGCAGGTTCAGCATTGGAAGCAGGCACAGCACTGGTGGCAGCAGGGGCAGAACTGGCAGCAGGCACAGCACTGGTGGCAGCAGAAGCAGCACGTCTGACAGCAGGCACAGCACTAGTGGCAGCAGGAGCAGCACATCTTACAGCAGGCACAGCATTAGTGGAAGCAGGGGCAGCATGTCTGGCAGCAGGCACAGCAATGGTGGTAGCAGTAGCAGGGGCAGCACATCTGACAGCAGGCACAGCACTAGTGGCAGCACATCTGGCAGCAGGTACAGCCAAGGTGGCAGCAGGGACAGCACTTCTGGCAGCAGGCACAGGAAGCTGACCTGTCCTGCTCTCACTACTACCCTTCTCTGTCTCCCTCACCATTAAATTCACAACATCCCTAGGGGTGATTTAGGGGGTCTGGACAGCATTGCTTCTGTAGTGCTCACTTCCTCCTCTTCCTCAGACTCAGTGGACTCATAAGTGTCCTTCCAAATCCTCCTATTACTATTTTTAAACTTTCTCATAGTGATAGCAGTAACTATGAGCCTCTCCTGCCTCAATTTTTCAAAACGATCACAGCAGAACAGCAGAGCATGTCTACCTGCTCTTGCCCTGAAGCTGTTTCTACTCTGTTTCACTTCCTGTAATACGTCATGTTTTTATAGTGAAAAGGCAAAAAACTTGTAAATCAATGAGCGAAAACTTTCTAGCCATTGAAAAAATGGCGAAGAATTTTTACTAATGGGCAAAAAGTGTGAAGATTTTATTTGCTGGTTTTAAAGTGGATTTTCCCATGAAAAACCAGACAACAACATGGTTTTCATTGGATTTCTCAAAAGAACACGGCCAAAGCTTTCGCCCACCCCTAGCTGCTACTACTGGCATTAGAGGTGGAAGTAATTTTACTACTACTGGGTGTCAAAATTGCTCCACATCCAGCAGCAGAGGCACTCATCATAGCTAGAACTGTGGATGTTGATAACCTGTGTTGTTTCTGCTTGCTGCTCAACACCAGCATGTGTGGGTGAGTGAGGGTTGGACTTGGAAGTAGTAACAATGTTGATGATTACTGACAGGATGACTGTGTATTTTTGGGCATCTTTGTTTGCCCAGGGTCAGACTTTCCAATTTTTTTTCTCATACAATTTGTAGACTAACCCCCCAGACTCCCAAATACAGAGAACAAACAAAACTTCCTAAACTAAACTCCAAAATCCAAAACTCAGTCTTTCCATTGATTTTAATGCTATGAGCTAGGTGAAAAAAAAAAGGCAAAAAACAAGCGCTTTTCGTGAAAAATGTCCCTTTCGGCGGATAGTTCCATTTTCTCCTGGGAGACAAAAAGTTTCACCCATTCCTATTCCCTAAAACAGAGGCTCATCCAGCCCAAGAATTAACTTGAATTACATGCCTGTCACTTCACAGTCAAACACATTTTTGGGGTACTTTTGGTAAATCTCCTTTCTGCCTTTACAGTTCTCCAAACTCCCCTAACACAGAGGCTCAGCCAGCTCAAGGAGGAAATTGTATCACAAGATTTTGGGATATTTTGGGTAACATAGTAACATAGTAAATTAGGTTGAAAAAAACACAAGTCCATCAATTTCAACCTTAGCCTCATACCCCAGTAACTGAGAATTTTATAGCTTTCCTGCTACCAGTTAAATTAGTCTTTATCAGACCTTCCTGATCAACCTACTGATAAACAGTATAACCCTATGTTCCCTTTTGAAAGAAATGTATCTAATCTTCTCTTAAATGTATCCATTGTATCTGACATAAATACCTCCCTGGGCAATGAATTCCACAATTTAACAGACCTTACCGTAAAAAAACCCTTCCTCTGTTGAAGTTTAAACCTCCTTTCCTCTAATCTCAAGGGGTGTCCCCTGGTCACCTGATCAAGCCTTGGAATAAATAGCTCACTTCAGAGATCCTTGTATTGACCTCTCATATACTTGTACAATGTGATAAGGTCTCCTCTTAGTCGACTTTTCTCTAGAGTAAATAAACCAAGTTTGTTTAGTCGTTCCTCATATGTCAAGTCCTCCATTCCCTTAATTAATTTTGTTGCTCTCCGCTGTACCCTCTCTAGTTCTAGTATATCCTTTTTCAGAACCGGTGCCAAAAATTGCACTGCATACTCAAGGTGAGGTCTTACCAATGATTTGTATAATGGCAAAATAAAATCTCCTTTCTCCCTTCAGACTCCTCCAGACTCCCAAAACACAGAGAACAAATCGCCTCCCTAAAGTCTCCCTAAAATAAACTCTAACTCCCCTTTATTCGCTTATCTTCTGTTGCTACAGCAATATGCTGCTTTCTTTCTCACTACCAATCACAGAATGACACTCTTCATGGACCTGAAAACCTTTATATTATCCTTGTATTCAGTGTGAAGTACCATTTACATCTGTTTCATTTTGAGGCAAAATATTTAGTTACAATGGCAATAGCTGTAGGCTCTAGACTTTAAGCAGGAGCAGAAATACTCCAAACTGGGAATGGGAACATTCTTGACCTGTGGTGCTTCTTAATTAGTATTAAAGATGATAAGTATAGCTGATTGGGGATTGAAATTCCAAGCAGTAACTCCGATGATGATGGCCGAGATTGCTTTCTTTTTCACCTTATTTACTTGGCCAGTTTTCCCAGAAGATCTCTCAATCAGTTTATAAACAGTCTTACTGCACATTTCCAGTGGTAAACTAAGTCTTCTTCTTTTAGCTAATTATCGAGCCAATTCACCATCACTTTAACTCTCTACTTTCACCATCATCAACCTCATCATTAATAATTAAGTCATCATAATCATCAATATCTTCTTCCTTACCACTGATATCCCCTCCAGATTGCCCATCCCCACCACATCATATTCTTGTAGCTTTTTCTCAAACACTTGTCACTTTTCCCTTGAGTGGATTTACAGAAGCACACTACTTTTCAGTGCCAGTGAGCTGTTTCTGTCACTGTCTGATGCTAAACCCTCCTCCTCTACTGTGGAAACAACGCTAGAAGAATGATTTTGCTCATCATCATCTTTAGGCTTTGTAGTACTACTACTATTACTGATAGTGGAAATTTTAACATCAGTTTTAATAATGGCATCTTCCTCATCATGCAGAAGAGGATCATCATCAATGCTTTCTGTAATAACTGCTGCATTTGTGACCACACTCAGTTTTTCGAGTAATACGTTTCTACCACCAATACATCTATACAATCTTCATTTTTTCCCTTTACCGATGCCCTTGGCACATTTTTTGGACATAGGGATAGTACTGTTGATTGTTGTTATTAAACTGCATGGCTGGTAGTGATTTGTGGAATAATGTTTTGTCTTTCTATTGTGTGATCTATGTCACATAAAAAATATGCTTGTCTCTGTATATCAGTAAAAGTTTTTTTTATGTATCTATTTTTTGAACTGTTCCTGTCTGTCTATCACGGTCCCCGTGATCCTGTGTGTCACTCTTTGCTGTGCTGCTCCCTGATTGGTTGAGCTGTGTTGGCCCGCCCCTGGTTACCTGTCTTATACTGGCCGCTGGCACCTGACAGGTGCCCTTTCGTGGTGTTCCTGAGCCTTGCTGCTGTTCTCTGCGTTCCTGATTTCCGGTGTACCGATTTGGCCTGCTTGACGACTCTCCTGTGTTCCTGCTTGTTGCTGATCCAGATTGTCTATGAACCCGCTCTAGTATCCGACCCGGCCTGGCTGACGTTCCTGCTTGTTGCTGATCCGGCTTGTCTACGAACCCGCTCTGGTATCCGCCCCGGCCTGGCTGACGTCCCTGCCTGTTGCTGATCTGACTTGTCTACGATTCTCCACAGTTCCCGGTTCCAGTCTGACTACGTTCCTGCTGCTGTACTACTGGGCGATATTCTTACTCCTGTAGTCGCGCTTATGCTTGAGACTGACCTTAACCCTTGGGTCGCTGTGTTGCTGTTAACGCTTCTGAGCTGTACTACTAGCTGAGTCTCCTTAAGCTTGCAGAGCTGTACCATCAGGGCAATACCGATTGCTGAGCCGATTCCTTGCTGTGCCTCACCTCCTACCAGGTGTCATGGTTAACCCTTGCAGTGCTACGCTACTACTGCTGAGCCGGCCGCTTGGGCCTGAGAGACGGCGGCTCATACTTTCATCCATGCAGGGTAGTTGTTCCGGTACCATACTAGTGGTCTCCTGGCCCACGCACTTGCACTGGTGGAGTCGTTATACGCCCGTGGGGGCTACCTGGCACTAGCTATTGGCTTCCGTTTACACCCGAGGGGGCTCGATTCTTACACTTGCAGCTTGCAGTCTCCATTATACGCCCGTGGGGGCTAATGTTCCTCGCTCTTGCAGCTTGTAGTCTCCGGTTTACGCCCGTGGGAGCTAACGACTCACGCTTCCCTAGTACTGGTGGCATTTGTTACGCCCGTGGGGGCTATCCGTTATTGCTCTAGCGTTCTGGGGCAGTTCTGCCGTATAAGTCGATTGCTCTCCTACAGACTCTGTATTGAATTCCTCATACTTATACAAGCCTCAGCTACACCTTGGGCGTGCCAACACCACAACAGAGACTGATCAGGACTGTGTTAACTATTGAAAACCGTAAAACTGTCACAGTCTCTGTATACAACTCACTCACATGTGCACTCTCAACAGAACCACAAGCAGCTAGTTCCCCTGTTTTCCTCTAGACTAATAGTGTCTAGAGTGTCTTTCTCTCTCTCAAGAAGTACTGCAGTGGTACTTTTACAGTACTGCACAGGATAGACTTGGATTGTCTTTGGAAAACATAATCTCCACAGATTGCAGTAAATTAATAAAACAAACAATCACTGGCACACCATTGCAGTGCCATACCTAAGTATATCCTTTCTTGCCCATCTAGTTCTTGTAAATGTATTGGAATGTGGCTATGTATGGATGGTACACACAGACAGACTATACTGAACTGCAAATCTTGTCTATATTTGACTTGATTGTCAGAATACATGTATTGTCTGGTGGTTTCTGTCAGTGTCCCATCCAAGGCTGACTGGCTGCTTGTTTTCACTCGTGTTAAAACTTTTTTGGAGGGTTTAACTCTTCCTTTTTCACTCACGCTCAGAAAAAAATGGCACTGTATCCTCAACTCTCCTCTAACACCTCAACAAACATCTCAGTTTATTCGTCTTTTGGGATTAACGCTCTAGAAATCCTAATATGCTGCTTTCTCTCTCACTACCCAATCACAAATTCAGATGTATTGTCTTCTTTCAGTGTTGTCACCTCACTCAGCCTCAAGATGGCTGGATGATTGTTCTCACTCTAATCACACTTCATTCTAACACTTTCTTTGGGGGGTTAACTCTAATTTCTCCTCACCCACACCCAGAAAATGACTGGCAGTGTCTCCCCAACACTCTGCTAACATCTCCACAAACAGGTCAGCTTTTTTTTTTTTTTGCTTTTTTTTAATAAAGTCACCAGAAACCACAGTATGCTTACTCACTTCCTGCAGGACACAGACATACTTTCATATTTTAACTTTTATATTTGTTTTTCATTGTAAGCTCTATGGGATCGGGACTGCCTAATGTATGCATATCTAGTCTACCTCATGGCAATTCTCTGTATAACTATTTAACCAATGCACTTATTGTATCCCCATTGTATTATATGAATATATAAATAAAAAATATACTTACATACATACTGTGGGAATACGCACAGCATTAGGGGAAAGTTAGTTTTACCATTGAGTTCAATGCAATATAGGAGAAAAACGTTGAAAATCTGCATTTTCTGCTGAAAGTTTCCATCTTGGCTGGATAGTACCATTTTGCCTTTGATGTGGAAAAAGGAAATATGCCCTTTTATTTTGACAAAAAAAGTGCAAACATTTCTGATTTTAAAGTAAGAAAATAGATTGCCCTTTAGTTGAGTGTCTGTCACAAAATTTGACAGAGAACAAAATGCCATTTCGGAGGCTGTAACAGAAAGCTCCTTTCTTCTGTTACCTATAATGGTTAGTGTCAGATTTCATGCAGGTTCAGTGGTGTATGACTATACTGAATGTTGTAATGAAACAGAAAATACACCTTGCAAGTTTCGGTAAGAAAAATACATGTTTACCTCACTGAACCCTTTGAGAACCAGCAATACATTGCAACTCCTTTGGTCTACAAGGGGTTAACATAGTAGCATAGTTGATGAGGTTTGAATAAGACGTGTCCATCAAGTCCAGCCCATGCCATATCACCCCTGTTGCTCCAGAGAAAAACAAAAAAAATTGAAGCAATTTTTTCTAATTCGGATGATCCTAATTTCGGACCGGGCCTATTCGATATGGACGAAATTCTGATCCATTCCGAATTATTTGGCCGAATTTAACATGGGTTAAATGATAGCAGTGCGCCTCTGTGCACGCTGCTATCATTCTTTGCAGACAGGGTGTGCATTTAGAAAAAGATCCATCCCAAAAACGGACATTGTCGTACATTGCCAGTCTGTGCATGTCACCTCTACTCCAGCATGGGATGCCAGTCACAATGCAAACGTCGAACATCGAGAACCCATGCCTGTCATTCAATTTAGCAGGTTCAAACATCGAAACCCCATGCCTATCCTTCAATATAGCATATGCTCGAACATCGAAAACCCATGCCTGTCACATCCTACTCAACATAAGTGGTCTACTCAAACATGGACAAACTATGTGTCACATTCTATGTTAGTTCATGGGTAAAGATTAAGGTTTCATTTTCTGGTACCAGCCTCCTACCCTACTGTCCCTCTTTAGTACCCAAATTCCTCTCTCTCGTTTTCCTATCCTGATTTCCCCTCATATCAGATAACTCTATGTGTATATACATTGTAGTGTTTCATACTACATCAAGAATAAACATCAGTGATTGTAATGTGATAGATGTAATGTGTTAAAAAGAAAAATTGAGACATTCTGTTGTGAACAAACTCCAACACAGGAGAGAAATAAAAAAAAATGCTTGACATCTATTCTGAAGAGGGGTCCACAGCATTGTCTTAGTATAGCAATATCACCATTTTCCGTGAGTGTGCAATACAGTGCTCTACGTTAATTGCTGGGCATTTCCCAACTTCATAATCAGGGGATGATGGGAGTTGTATTCTAACTACTGTTAGGAAACACATAAGTGATGCACATTCATCTCCCACCTAGAAATTATTTACACACGAGGCACCTCCCCCAAGTAATACCTAGCCCCTTTCCAAGTGAAAGGACTTCGAGAAAGGCTTCAGATCTCTTAGTGACTAACCTGTTATTGCCAGTCAGCGGGACCCGGAGAGTAGGAGGGGGTGATGCTATGGCTGCAGATTAAGTCTGGCACGGTGCTCTTAGTTGGTCACTCGTCACAATGTTGAAGCTCAGCCCGGCCAGCACCTTCTGGTTGGAGACACCTCACAGCAATCCTGTTCAGGACACATCATGCACTGTTGTGCACTCATACTAGGGATCCCAAATGTTTAGACTCATTTCGTACAGGGGGCACCCTCCTGTATTTGTAAAACCTCTCTAGCAAATCTGGGATGGTAGACCTATTTACTCAAGTCTTGACTTTAGGTGGGTGATAAACAATACAAAATAGGCATAATGTTTCACTATCACATAATTCACGTCACTGAAGCAGCCAGCAGGCATCGCCACTGAGTGAGCTGCTCGGCTGCTGACAGTCACACTGATGGGACACCCTGCAACACAGAACTGGCGGAAGAGCACAAAATTAACATGCTATGGGACGGCAAATTTCCGCTCCTGTCAAAGTGCTGCCTGGGTCCATGGACCCACTGGGACCCGTGTAAGGGCCGGCCCTGTATTCGAACAAATACCTAATATTTTTTTATATTTTGCACAGGAACAAATATTACTTGCTCTTGCAGTGGCAATAACTGGAACTAATGCTGGCTGCCTACCTATGCCTAGCCTAATGCTACTTGCCTGCCTACACAACAACTGTACACTCTCTAATCTCTTCTCTCTCTGAGCTCCAACAACCCAATGAGGAAATGCAGGCTGTCTGTCTGTTTTGACTGTCATTAGTCCAACCCCCATCATGAAACGAAGAAGGCTATTCGAATACAGACAAAAGAGGGAAGTAGTGCACTGTCACGGTTTTTTAGGACTCTCAGACCAAATAAGTGAAAATAAAACACACTTTATTAAAGTGAATAAAGCACAAGTACGCCCTCTAGGGGCGGTAGGTAATACACAGGAAAGTAAACTGATATATTTACAATGGTAATAGCACAAAAGACATAAAGGCAAAACAGTATGCACTAGGGTGATATTGACCCCCAAGGGGTTAATGTCCATATAACAGTCTGTCTCAGATGTGGAGGTTTGACACGCCCTGGATGTTAAAAGGCTGTGCTGTATAGACAAAGTTCATCAAGTGCTGAGGATAGAGCTGCCTTGCCAAGGTGTTGGATAGTAAGCAGAAAGGGAAACAACTTAGCCCCCACGGGCGTAGTTACAGGAACTGCTTTCGTTTGTGCAAGTGCCAATAGCCCCCACGGGCGTAACGGAAACCGGCCGGCGGTGCAAGAGCTAACAGCCTCCAGAAGTGTGATCGAATGCTGTAACAAGAGAGCAAGAGCCACTAGCCCCTCGGGCATAGTACCGGATGAACCAAACGGCCCAACTATGTGAACACTCTGCACTGGTGGACTAGAGTTGCCGACGGAGAGCGGCCAACTCAGCAGCAGTATCACGGGTAACGAGGCTCGTACGAGAGTGAATTCGAGGCAGCACTGCAAGAGTTAAAATGCACGTTTACTCGAGGCTTCAGCGTTACTGCAAGGCTCTGCACAGGGAGGAAGGCCCACAGCATACACACAACTCTGCACAAAGAATGAGGCACAGCACTAAATCGAGTGAAACACCAGGCAAGGCAGTCACTCTGACACGGCCAGCAGAGACTGGAAATGTTGCGGCGGTGAGAACTGAAACGCAGGTCACTGGAACAAGCTGGAAGTCGATCTTCGGAGCAGGAAGTCAGCCGGGCCGGGTCGGAGCACGTAGGAGGCAGTCATACAAGCCGGGTCATACACGAGCAGGAACGTCAGTCTAGCCGGGTCAGGATCCAAGGGTGGTACGCAGATGAGCCGGGTCATACACAAGCAGGTACACTGGAGAATGGTCAGGACAAGCCGAATCGGTACACAGGAACTCAGAATACTGGAACACAGCAACAGCACTACTGGCTCAGGAACACCACGAAAGGGCATCTGACAGATGTGATAGCCAGGTATAAAAAGGTCATCAGGGGGCGGGTCAAACTCAGATAGCAAATCAGTGCCAGCCACAACTGAGAGTGACAGGAATCACAGGCACTGTGATATGCATGAAATGGAGAATGGAATTGGACTAGAGACATGGAGGGAAAATTATGGAGGGAAAGTAATTGAGTGCGCACAGGAAGTACAAAAAAGTCCTGGTCAAAAGTAGTCAAAACTTTTGGAAATGTGTCGATTGCCGAAACTTCCGAAAGTTTCGACGAATTTCGGACCTGGGCTGTTCGGAGTCGGATCATTTTTTCCGAATGACCCTTGAGTTTCGGATTGGCCGAATGTCTCCGAATGACCCCATTTTCGACAAAATCCAAATGTCTCCGAATGAATTCACACATGTCTAATTATCAGCAAAGGCTCATAAGGAAGTGGGTAGCAGAGTGAGCAGGAAAGGTTAGCTACCTGTGCCTGCTGCTACTCCTGCCAGTGTGCCTTCTGATACTCAGTAGGAGAAGGAGGAGATGATGGAAAGTGTGACAGAAGGCGACCCTAAATCACACTTGCCATCTGCAAGCAGTCTCACTACTACTATGCAGCTAGAAAGTGTTGTTGGTGAGGGAGGGATGATGATGATAATTGTGATGAATCAGCTGGTGGTGGGACTAGCGTGACAATTGTAGATCCTTCTGCTGAGGTGGAAGGGGAAGTGCATGTTATGATGAACAGCAGCCAGATTAGCAGTCAAGGGAGCCCACAACATCCCCCTGACCCTGTGATTTCCCTTCCCCCAGTATTGTGTCTCTGGGACATGATGTTGAAGAAGGCACAGTTGGCTAGCAGTATTAACATCTGCACAGATCAGCTGCATGTGCCTTCTGCTAGTGGTGCCAGTCTGCTTTGTCCACCTCAAGAGATGGAAAGTGTCACAGTAGAGAACCCTCTGTCACATCTGTCATCATTGCCAACCAGTGCGGCTCTCATAGAGCAGCAACAGAAGCAGCAAGGAGGGACCGGTGGTGGTGGTGATGAGGATGACGGTGGAGCTGCTGGAGTGGAAGAGACAATAATGGCCTTTTTAGCCGTGCACATGAAGAAATGGGAGACATTAGGGTCCTTCCAGCTCCTCCATTGATTATTTTTCACCCTGCTCATACTGATAGCAGTCACTATGAGCTTCTCCTGCCTCAATTTTGCCAAAATATCACAGTAGAACAGCACAGCAAGTCTACCTCGCTCTCTAGCTGCTTCTATTGTGTTTGGTTTCCACACATTATGTTTTTATAGTGAAAAGGTGAAAACAACTTAAATCAATGGGTAGAAACTTTCTAGCCATTGAAAAAATAGAGAAAAATTTTGGCCAGTGGGTGAAAAATGCGAACATTTTTATCTCTAGTTGTAAAGCAGATTTTCCCGTGAAAAGGCAAACAACAACGTGGTTTTCATGGAATTTCCTGCGGGAACATGGCGAGAGATTTCGCCCATCCCTAATGATAAATCAGTAAAAAGGGGAAAGAAGGTGGCAGGATTTGGGTTTGGGGTTTTGTTCTCTGCTATCTATTAGCAGGTCTAGGACTGTTTTGGTTATCTCCTCTATCCATTTGTTTCCCTGGATTAGGCTGTCGGCACGCTCCTCCCCTTTTGTTTCTATTGGTTCACCTCCCTTTTTATTCTCCTCCTACCTTCTCTTCGGGGCACGATTATTCGAGCTAGTTACCTGGCATATTAGTGACTTTGGCTTGTTCTCTTGGTATCCTCCCTGCTGTATGACCCCTTGGCTTGTTTCTCACGTTGTCTCTGCTTTTCCTTCATTGTTGAATCCACTCCTGTTGACCTCGACTTGTCTGTGACTACAGCTTTGCTGCTCCTTATCAGAGTGTCTGCTCCCGGTGACCAAAGGTTCCCAGACTATTCTCTTTCTTTCATGGGAAGGAAGATTGTTTCCCTTTCTTCTTCATGGAGAGATCTTGAGTGTGGGATTCGCGCCCGTCTGTTTGGCCTTGGATTCGCCGAGGTGGACTCCTCCGCATTTCCCCAGCACCTGGAGGGGTATTGCGAGGTGCTCTCTGTGGCCTCCTACTGTTGCGGTCTTACCCCGCCTCTTGCCTTTGGTCCTCTAGTACCCGGTCACACGCTGTGAGTTTCATAGCGAGAAGGCAGGGTAGAGTTATTTACGAGCTCAGGTTCTCTGACTGGGGCCTCTGGCAGATTTCCTTTTACTGATTCATTTGTGTAGTTTTCTACCCTTTCTGTCTGCCCAGTCTCAATTGGGTCAGGTGTTTGCTGTGGCTGCTGCCTCCTTGTCTAGCTATTGTCTGTAAGCAGTCTCACCCTGCATCAGCCCATCTCTAGGGCTATTGTCTGTAAGCAGTCTTACCCTGCTTAAGCCCATCTCAGGGGCTATTAGGAGAAGCAGTCTCACCCTGCATCAGCCCATCTCTAGGGCTATTTTCTGTAAGTAGACATATCCTGCTCAAGCCTATCTCAGGGGATATTGGGAGAAGCAGTCTCACCCTGCATCAGCCCATCTCTAGGGCTATTATCTGTAAGCAGTCTTACCCTGCTCAAGCCCATCTCAGGGGCCATTGGGAGAAGCAGTCTCACCCTGCATCAGCCCATTTCTGGGGCTATTGTCTGTAAGCAGTCTTACCCTGCTCAAGCCCCTTGGGGCTCCTGTCTGTAGCGGTCTTGTCCTGCTGGCTACTCAGCCTTGGGTGACACTTGTCCCTTGTTCCAGTGGTACTGTTTCAATTGTCCTGGAATTTATACTGGGTCTACCAGAACTGCACCGAGGGTCCTTCCTTGTCTCCTTTTCAGCGCATCTCCAGTCTTCCCTACTTCTATCCTGGTCAGGGTTCCGGCTCAACTGGAATCAGACATCTGGCTTCACGGCCAGCACCTTTAATTCAGCTTTGGCTGCAGCAGAGAAGTAGGGGAACTGACTCCGCTCATGAGCATCGCTCTCTAGCGTCGATCTCTAGCACCATAGAGCTGTAAATAAGAGTCGATTCTTGACAGAAGGAAACCCAACTTGGCACAAATGCCCTGATAACACACATGAAACACAGACACCATGACATTTATGTGAAACATGTTAAAGCCAAACACCCACTAAAGAAATTGGGCGCCACTGTTGCTGTACCCCCTGACTCTCCCCAAAGGCAACAAGAGGAGAGGTAGAAATTAAAGAGGAGGAAGTATAGAAAAACCCAGCCTGAACCTGAAAGTTCAATGGCAAGCTGAAACACCTGGCTCTCCATCAGCTTCTTGCGCTAAGGTCCGGGCATAGGACGAAGTAGCAACATCTTCTGGTGATCCACATCTGTCATCGTTATCTCCCCCACCAGCTGATAGTGATTCTGTTGATGTGAGGATTAGGCAGTTCATGTCCACCCATTGCACTTTGTGTGGTGCGCTGACCACACATGACACTGTGGTGTAGTATAATCGCAGGCATGGAATCAAGCAACATCTGAGAATATTCCATCCCACTGACTATGCTAAGCTGGTGGCAGGTAGGATTCATCATCATTACTATTATTATTATTGTTGTTATTATTGTCACATGTCCTTAGTGGAGAGGACAAGGAGCATAGTGACAACAGCAGTACTTGGTTTCTTGCTGGATAATTGATTTGACACCTAAACATCAAGGTATTTGCTTTCAATTGTGCCACTTGTTTGATGTGAGTGTGGATGTGTCCATTGTTCCCAGTCCTTACCCTATTTCATACACACACTGTGCACATTGTAGTTGCTGAAGAAAGGCCCAGTTCCTTCCTGCTGTAGTGTCAAGAGAAACATTTTGGAGGAATTGCAGGAGGAAAAGCATTATTGGCCAATTTTTTCTCTTCACATATACCTGAAATGGTGTGGGCTAATGTGGTGATGCTGCTGCATCAGGTGCATCACTGGAGCTAGTTGCAAATGGAACCATAATCATCACCCATATCATGGCTGTTGTTGATCCCATTCCCTTACAGCTGCTTAATCTTCCTGCTGCTTAGACAACAGCAGCAAGAACAACAGTCGCAAATGCAACAATGTCACCATGGTATTTGCCAGTGGCCAGTGGCAATCATAACATGACCTGTTGGCAGTACAGAAGCCTGTAAAAACAAGTTTGTGGGTTTATTTCTAACAAGCCTTAGTCCTAAAAATCAGTGTTTCCCCAGGGTTTGTGCCTCTAACAAACCTGAGTCCAACAAATCATGACTGATTGTCACAATACCTAGTGGTGGCTGCTCGAGCCGACACAGCGTCCTCCTGCGGCTTCAGCCGCAGCGTTATCCGGCGGCCCCAGCTGCAGAGCTATCCAGCAGCTCCAGCCGCAGTCTTGTCCGGCGGCTTCAGCCGCATCATGTTGGCGGTGGAAGCCGCATGTGCTGGCAGCTCGCTTGGGGCTGCTTTCGTAACAGGATATTACATATGGGCGCACATCTAAGGCTTGGACGTGCGTTCCATTTAAAGGTACAGTGTATCTTTTTGAGACTTCTCCTCTTCCTGGCCCTTTTCCTTAAAAACTGCCTGGGCACCATGTCCAGTCGCCCTTGCGTGGTGTCCAGTGCAGTTGGTTTTGTGTCTGGTGCTTGCCTAGTTTGTCTGACTACCCGTCCTGGTGCCAACCTTCGGATTTGTCTGACTACCCGCTCTGTGTATGACCCTGGCTAGGCTGACATTCCTTCTGGTGTGGACCTGTGGCTCTGGTAGACTAACTCCTCTGTGCATGACCCTTGTGTCACGGTTTGTTAAGACTCTCAGACATGGAGTTAGGTAAAAACACAACTTTATTGAAAAGTTTAAGGCAACCCTATAGGGTAACATACACGTACACATATATTGCAATGACTTTGTGCATAAGCAATTGTAATTATGAGAATAAGGCTCTACCGGCCCTGCCAATATACCGGGCAAGGCAGCCAGGAGACTGGTACAAGGAATTTGATAGGCTCTACCGGCCCTGTCAATATACCGGGCAAGGCAGCCAGGAGACTGGTACAGAGAATGTGATAGGCTCTACCGGCCTTGCCAACATACCGGGCAAGGCAACCTTAAGGCTTTGACAACAAGTACAGAGGCTTTACTGGCCTTGCCAATACCGGGTAAGGCAACCCAAGATGGTAAAGAAAGGAGTAGGTTCTACCGGCCTTACCAATATACTGGGCAAGGCAGCTTTGACACACAGCAGGGTGGCAACCACTAAAGCCTCGGAGACTGGCTAGGTGGAACAACCAGTCACTTAGGATGAATGCGGAGGCAAATAGATATTAAACGTGGCATAGCCAGTGAGATGGACAGGAGCCAACCAGTACCCGCGTACTGGGGACCCAGTAGACCACCGGAGCTGTCTAGGACATGACAGCATTCAGTAAGGCATGGAGCAAACCAGTACACGCGACTGGGAAAACCAGTCTCTTTACCTGTGCCACAGCAGCCGGTTGTTAGTGGAGCGAACCAGTACCCGCGTACTGGGAAAACCAATCTCTCTACCAGTGCAACAGCAACCAGTTGTTAATGGAGCGAACCAGTATCCGTGTACTGGGAAAATGCAGCCAGTCTACCGGTGCAACAGCAGTCGGTTGTAGTGGAGCGAACCAGTACCCGCGTACTGGGGAAACCAATCTCTCTACCGGTGCAACAGCAGCCGGCTGTTAGTGGAGCGAACCAGTACCCGCGTACTGGGGAAACCAATCTCTCTACCGGTGCAACAGCAGCCGGTCGTTAGTGGAGCGAACCAGTACCCATGTACTGGGAAAACCAATCTCTCTACCGGTGCAAAAGCAACCGGTGTTAGTGGAGCGAACCAGTACCCGCGTACTGGGAAAACCAATCTCTCTTCCGGTGCAAGAGCAACCGGTGTTAGTGGAGCGAACTAGTACCCGCGTACTGGGGAAACCAATCTCTCTACCGGTGCAACAGCAGCCGGCTGTTAGTGGAGCAAACCAGTACCCGCGTACTGGGAAAACCAATCTCTCTACCGGTGCAACAGCAACTGGTGTTAGTGGAGCGAACCAGTACCCACGTACTGGGAAAACCAATCTCTCTTCCGGTGCAACAGCAACCGGTGTTAGTGGAGCGAACCAGTACCCGCGTACTGGGGAAACCAATCTCTCTACCGGTGCAACAGCAGCCGGTCGTTAGTGGAGTGAACCAGTACCCGCGTACTGGGAAAACCAACCTCTCTTCCGGTGCAACAGCAACCGGTGTTAGTGGAGCGAACCAGTACCCACGTACTGGGGAAACCAATCTCTCTACCGGTGCAACAGCAGCCGGTCGTTAGTGGAGTGAACCAGTACCCGCGTACTGGGAAAACCAACCTCTCTTCCGGTGCAACAGCAACCGGTGTTAGTGGAGTGAACCAGTACCCGCGTAATGGGGAAACCAATCTCTCTACCGGTGCAACAGCAGCCGGCTGTTAGTGGAGCGAACCAGTACCCGTGTACTGGGAAACCAATCTCTCTTCCGGTGCAACAGCAACCAGTGTTAGTGGAGCGAACCAGTACCCGCGTACTGGGGAAACCAATCTATCTACCGGTGCAACAGCAGCTGGCTGTTAGTGGAGCGAACCAGTACCCGCGTACTGGGGAAACCAATCTCTCTACCGGTGCAACAGCAGCCGGTCGTTAGTGGAGCGAACCAGTACCCGCGTACTGGGAAAACCAATCCCTCTACCGTTGCAACAGTAACCAGTGTTAGTGGAGCGAACCATTACCCGTGTACTGGAGAAACCAATCTCAATACCGGTGCAACAGCAGTCGGTTGTTCATGGAGCGAACCAGTACCAGCGTACTGGAGACACAACCGAAGAATAGAAATGTCGCCGGAGCGACTATGGAGAACTAGCACACTGCAGGCGATCTAGGATCAGGAACACATCTTGAGGAGGACAGGAACCAGCACACCGGACGGTCAACCAGATCAGGAACGGCAGCAGGGACTGCAGCAGGAAACAGCGACAAGACAGCAATCTCAACCGGATCAGGAACGGACACAGGAACCAGGGTGACTGGTGAGCAGGAACTAGATGATCTCAGACAAGCAGGAACATAGCCAAGGCCCAAGAAGCGCAGGAACTCCATGCAGGTGCGAGCAGCATAGAGACAACACGAAAGGGCAACCAAAGAGTGCCCAAGCTCAGTCTAAATAGGAAATGCAGGGCAGGCTGAAGGCAGACAGCCAATGGAGAGCCCCCTACAGGTAACTGACAAAGAAAGGCAGCAATCACAGGCACCGTGATACCTTGGCCTGGTTAACTACCTGTTCTGGTGCTGATCTGTGGCTCTGTCTGACTACCCGCTCTGTGTATGACCCTGGCTAGTCCGATAACCAATCTGGTTCAGACCTGTGGCTCTGGTTGGCGTCTGATTACCCACTTGGGGGTTACCTGGGGTTGTCCACTGCACAGCCAGCATACCAACGCTTCAGTGGATAACTGATTGGTGCCTGTGGTGGCTCTGGCAGACTTCTCCTGATTCCAGTTATTATTACTGTGCCTCACAGGTGCAGACCTGTAGCACCGTTTCCATTTCCGTTACGTTGTCCATACAGGTGCAGACCTTTAACCGTTCCCTTCTCCAGTACCTAGTCTCTGCAGGTGTGGACCTGTAGCACTGTCTCCTCCTCTGGTGCATTTCATATACAGGTGCGGACCTGTAGTACTTTCACAGGTGTAGACCTGTGGTGGTCTCTCTACTTGCCTTCGGTACTCCATATGTACCATTACAGCAGCACTTTCCCTCCTGACTTCATCCATATTGTATGGTGTACTTGCAGTATTGTTGTTCTGTGCATTGTGTATTAATAAAGGTTGTGTTAGTTCTCGTTCTTGAACCCGTGACACTGATTCCTTATGGCTTGTGCCACTAACAAACCTTAGTGCAACAAATCACTGATTCCTCAACGCTTGTTCCTCTAACAAACCTGAGTCTAACAAATTACTGGTTTCTCAGTATGTGTGCCTCTAACACACCTGAGACCAACAAACCACTGATTCAAAAGAGCTTGTGCCTCTAACAAACCTTAGTCCAACAAATCACTGGTTCCTCAGGGCTTGTGCCTCTAACATGCCTGAGTCCATAAAATCACTGATTCCTCAAGATTTGTGCCTCTAACAAAACTAAGTCCAGCAAATCACTGGTTCCTCAGGGTTTGTTCCTCTAACAAGCCCGAGTCCAGAAAATCAATGATTCCTGAGGGCTTGTGCCACTAACAAACCTTAGTCCAAAAAATCACTGATTCCTTGGGATTTGTGCCTCTAGCACATCTGAGTCCAAAAAATCACTGGTTCATCAAGACTTATTTCTCTGACAAACCTAAATGTAACAAATCACTGATTCCTCAGGGTTTGTGCCTCTGACAAACCTGAGACCAGTAAATCTTGTGTCTCTAATAGACCTTAGTCCAACAAATCACTGGTTCCTCAAGGCTTGTGCCTCTAACAAGCCTGATTCCAGAAAATCGCTGATTCCTGAGGGCTTGTGCCTCTAACAAGCCTGAATCGAACAAATCACTGGTTCCTCAGGGCTTGTGCCTATAACAAACCTGAAGCCAACAAATCATCACTGATTCCTCACAGTCTGTGCCTCTAACAAACCTGAGACCAACAAATCATCACTGATTCCTCACAGTTTGTGACTCAAACAAACCTGAGGCCAACAAATCAATGGTTCCTCCGGGCCTGTGCCTCTAACAATCCTGAGTCGAGAAAATCACAGATTCATCAGGGCTTGTATCTCTAACAAACCTGAGACCAAGAAATCTCTGGTTCCTCATGGCTTGTACGTCTAACAAACCTGAGTCCAACAAATCAGTGCTTCCTCAGGGAGTGTGCCTCTAACACTCCTGAGTCCAAAAAATCCCTGATTCCTCAGGACTTGTGCTGCTAACAAACCTGAGTCCAGAAAATCATTGATGCCTGAGTGCTTGCGCCTCTAACAAACCTTAGGCCAACAAATCACTGGTTCCTCAGGGCTTGTGCCTCTAACAGGTCTGAGTCCATAAAACCACCGATTCCTCAGGGTTTGTGCCTCTAACAAAACTGAGTCCAACAAATCACTGGTTCCTCAGGGTTTGTGCCTCTAACAAGCCTGGGTCCAGAAAATCAATGATTCCTGAGGGGTTGTGCCGCTAACAAACCTGAGTCCAAAAAAATCACTAATTCATCAGAACTTGTGCCTCTGACAAACCTGAATGTAACAAATCACTGATTCCTCAGGGCTTGTGCCTCTAACAAACCTGAGACCAGCAAATCACTGATTCCACACAGTGTGTGCCTCTAACAAACCTTAGTCCAACAAATCAATGGTTCCTCAGGGCTTGTGTCTCTAACACTCCTGAGTCCAACAAATCACTGGTTCCTCGGGGCTTGTGTCTCTAACAAGCCTGATTCCAGAAAATCTCTGATTCCTGAGGGCTTGTGCCTCTAACAAACCTGAATCCAAGAAATCACCGGTTCCTCAGGGCTTGTGCCTATAACAAGCCCGAGTCCAGAAAATCACTGATTCCTCAGCGTTTGTGCCTCTAACAAACCTGAGGCCAACAAATCATCACTGATTCCTCATAGTTTGTGCCTCTAACAAACCTGAGGCCAACAAATCATCACTGATACCTCACAGTTTGTGTCTCTAACAAACCGGAGGCCAACAAATCATTACTGATTCCACAGGGCTTGTGCCTCTAACAAACCTGTGGCCAGCAAATCAATGGTTCCTCAGGGCTTGTGCCTCTAACAATCCTGACATGACGTGACATCACAACAGGTGATCCAAAGTAATACAGCATTGTTGTCAATTGATGCCACCTAAAGATATGCAAAAACCAGGATAAAGCATTCACAATAGCAAACCATTTGAAGCAGTCCCAGTTAACGAGGTGAAAGCTCAATCCCAAGGGCTTGGGGCTGGATCGGCTGATGGCTCTTCTTCTGTTGTGGCCCAGGAACTTCCTGCCATCTCTCGTGCTGTGCCTTCCCACCAGCTGTTCACTGTTCTGCAGGAGATGATACCCGTTGCCGTTGCAAATGTGAAACAGCTATCCCTAGGGTCATATATATTTTTTTTTTCTTCAAAAGCTTTATTGAAATATATAGTAAAATTACAAAACAACGCCCAAGAAGGCCATAAGACAGCAATATACATTTGCAGTATTACTTGTGAACAATAAGCACATAGCAGTGCATTACATAGAAACACTGAACAGTATTCATATGAGACCGTCCAGCCCCATGGGCCCAGAGAGTCCGATAATAATTAAACCTTCCTCAGTAGAAGCCATGCGGCTAATGGAAAGCAAGAAGAAATGGAAAGGAAAAAGTAGATAGAGCAGGACAGAAAAAGAGGAGAATAGCATAGAGAGAAAGAATGTTAGAAAAGACAAAGAGAAAGAAGAAGGGGGGAGAAGTGAAGGGAGGGAAGGGGGGATGAAAGAGAGATGGGGTTCCCATCCCACAAACAAGTACATGGACATGGCAGAGGATGCTTATGCAGCAGATGTACAGAAATCCACCCAAGGGGACCAAATCACCTCAAAGTTATAACTAGACGAGTGTCTAATTGCAGTCAACCGTTCCATCATCATAACCCTAGTGACCTCCGCAAGCCAATCAAATTGAGACGGAACGCTATCCAACCTCCAACATCTTGGAATACAAGACTTGGCTGCATTCAACAAATGGGTAAACAATCATTTCACACCTACTGCACTTGGAACTTCATTCAAAAATCTAGCCAAAGGTGACAAGGAGATTGAAAAAGAAAATACAGTGGACAACATACTCTCCAGCCACCTCCAATAGGCCCCGAATTTCGGGCAATCCCACCAGGTATGACGAAGATTCCACCGGCCCTTATCGCATCGTCAACAATCCGGGCTGACCGAAGCATAGTATGTAACAAGTCAGGGGTCTTGTACCCCATATTCAAAAGCTTGTAATTAAGCTCCACCACAGTAACATTCCTGGAGCTGGAAATCATAGACCGCACCACCCTGCGCCAGATGGCATCAGAAAAGGACAACTCTAGATCCGATTCCTACTTAGACCGGCTAGGATAAGAGGGATGTACACTGGGGCAAGAGAGGAGCAAGTGGTAGAAAGCAGAGATATTACAGGACCGGGTCTGAGGAAACAAGAGGAGTTTCTCAAAGGGTCGGGTATGTCGAAGCATTTCAACCTTACCCGGATGTCTATGAACAAAACTATGTAATTGTTTATACTGCCAGCACACTCCAGACTGAAGATTCAACTTGGACTGCAGCGCCGAAAAATCAGCCAATTCCTCATTAGAAGACAGATGCAAGGCCAGAAGCTGGCCTTGATTAAGCCAGGAAGCAAAGGCAGTGGCATCCATTCCTGGGGAAAGGCTGGATTAAGCAGACGAGGGGTGAGAGGAGAAGGTTGAGAGGAGATCTCAGCAATTGAGGAGCAGAGGGAGTTGAAAACTTTCAGAGAAGAGGTGAGTATGGAAGGAAGCGGCCCAGATGCACGAACGGCATCCTGAGGGAGCCAAGGAATCCCAGTCAAAGGCCACGGTGAGGCCAAGTCAGAAAGCAAGCGGACCCGGAACTTGTCCTCCCCTGAATGGAACCAGTGGGCCATCATAGAGACGTGCACCGCCTAATAGTACCTGGCCACCAAAGGGATAGCCAGACCACCTTCCCCCTTACCCAAGGCCAGCAGCCGAGCACTAATCCTTGCAGGCTTGTCCGCCCAGATGAAAGAATTTATCGCCCTCTGGAATTACTTCAGAAAGGCAGGCGAGAAAGAGATCGGCACTGTCTGCAACACAAAGCAATTTAGGGATAACTGTCATGTTAATGAGATTAATGCTCCTCAACCATGAAATGACAAGGGAGTGCCACTTACGGAGGTCTCAAAGAACTGTCTCCAGCAAAGGGGAATAGTTTAAAGGATAGTAATACCTGAAAATAAGTTTATTTTATATTGTAGCCCTTAAAAAACCATGAAAGATGATATAAGTCTTATCTCCCAAACCTTTATGGTTTGGGAGATATTCATATGTAAAATATAGTATAGTTCACTTTTCCTTGCTGTTTCAGCCAAGTCTGCCATCTAGTGGACACATTTGGAATTCGGTCCACATAGCAACCGGCAGCTCTTTAGCAGTGCCGAGATCACGATCTTTGAAAAGAACTACTTCATTGGAACTGTCTACAAAGTGTGCCTGGCTTGAAAGCACACTTTGTAGACCATTCCAATTAAGAAATTCTTTTTAAAGATCATGATCTCAGCACTTCTGGAGAGGCACTGCTGGTTGGGCGACCAGATTCCAAATCTAAAGGGTGGCGCAATGACATCACTCCAGGGGAAACTTTACTTCTGAATATCTCCCAAACCATAAAGGTTTGGGAGATAAGACTTATATCATTTTTCATGTTTTTTTAAGGGCTACAATATAAAACAAACTTATTTTCAGGTATTTCTATCCCTTTAAAGAAAACAAGTCGAGGGGCGTGGCCTGGATGGCAATGGAGTGAGACGTGTTTCTGGGGAGCTCCGCTATCATACCCCTTTATGGGTCTTAAAACCTCCTTTTTATATATAATTCTGAGCTGGATGAATCTCTAACTATTTGAGGAGGCGAATGAAGGGACAAAGGGGGAAAAATAACTCCTCAAAAAACCTCATCACTAAATATTTGCCTAGTGGACCTACTCTCCGAGAAAGCGCGCCAAAGATCCCTACGCCATTACGCTCGACTGAGGCAACGGACGGCCAAACAGAAGTTGATTCGCAGTCTGTCTCTGCAGTTTCACTTGGTGATATCCACCTTAATACAATCATGTCTACGGATCCTCCTTTGACTAGAGGTGATCTCACAGCTCTCCTCACTAACTTGGCGTCCAAAGCGGACTTACAAAATCTGGTCTCTAAAGAAGATCTGAGATCATACTCTGAAGATTTGAAACAAGCATTGCGCAGCGAGATTGTGCTGATAAATGACAATATGTCTAAACTTATGCATCGTATTACAACTTTGGAGGAGAAAACAGAAGTTGTGGCGCAACAAGCTTCTACACTAGAGCGAACCGCTGCGGAGCAAGCAGAACAAATACAGGCGCTTCACCTAAAGATTGAGGACCTGGAGAACTGTAGCAGAAGATCGAACATTCGCATCAAAAATTTGCCTGAAACGATCTCACCAAAAGATCTGAGGAGCATTGCTACTAAGATTTTCACTACCATCTTGGGGGAATCTCATAAAGAAAATATATTGATAGAACGCATACATAGAGTGGCAAGATCCAGAGATTACGCGGGAGATGCCCCGAGAGATACTATAGCCTGCCTCCACAGATTTGAGATCAAAGAGTTGATTATGCGCAAGGCTCGAGAAATATCTCCATTGCTCCACGAAAATACTGAAATATCCCTGTTCAATGATCTCTCCAGATATACCATTCAACAGCGACGCTCAGTTAAACCGCTCACAGATCTACTGAGACACTTACAAATCCAATACCGCTGGGGCTTTCCATTTTCCCTAAACGTCTCTCATGCGGGGAAATCTGCTGTGATTAGATCTGCAGCTGACACTGATGCGTTTTGTGCTATTCTGGGGATCTCTCCCCCAACAATGGATCAACAACAAGCGAGTATGTCCCACCAAAAATCTCACAAACGTTCGGAATGGTCAGCAGCTTCTCCATTGAAAAAGAACAAGCTACGCAGACTGGAAGTAGATGCACCTCCATTTCATCCCACTGCTGAAGCCTGGTCGTGAATCGGACAGTTGGTCTATGTTGGTGCTCTATTCTGATGGAAGAGACTTCCTTTTTTTTTTTCTTCGACAGGAATAAGGACTCATCTTTATCCTTTACAAACAAGTTGACTCATCCACACTTGTCTGGTATATGGGGTCACCCACATATCTGTATGGACAGTACACCTGAGGCTTAACTAGGCCTTTAGAGGAATGCTTAAGACTTTAACACGTTTTGTTTTATGCTACTTCTACTAGTATTTGTATGTTCATGTTTACACATTGTGAGTTATTACAATTAAGCAGTGTCAAGTTCTGCTCAATAAAGTTTTATTGGGTTCTATTTTTATCAGATATCATACCCTTAGATGGCACCCTTACAGGGACAGTACAAGCTCTCTTTCACACTGATTTTTATAGAATTATAGGGCCTTCTTCTACAAGTAACTCACTTATGTCCCACAGGGTTTCTATGTGTCACAGAAGACATACTGTGTATATGGGGAGGGAATTACTTAATTGTGTAATGGTTATCATGTAGAGTGTTCCTTTAAGAAGAGACTCTCAAGAGGGCACACAGGTAGACTCAGAATCTATAAACTTACATGCTTACTATACACAGGTAGTAAAACAGATACAAGCTAAATAGGTTAACGAAAGTTACATATTAGAGGGTAATGAGGGCACTTGTAGTGACATTTTGTCACCTAGTGACACCTTAGGGGCTGTCAGATGTTTATAGACTATTTTTTTTTTATTTATTTCAAATTTCTCGAGTTCCAGAACAGCTGCACTTTTATTGAATATGTGCATCTTCCCTCACCTCCTCGTACTAGGAGCCTGTATTCTGGACTCCTTTTGTTGTAAGGACAGACTCTGTTTAGTGTTTGGAGGAAAGGGAACGTTCTAGGTGCGCAGGTTTCATAGGGTTCTCTATGGGCATCTGAGAGATATATATTACAATTTATTGCATTGCTTTGATGTGTTTATGTAATTATTTTACTTTCTCACTTCATTTTGAGAGTTAAGCAGAGGTGTGGGCGACATATATATATAAAAATGCACAGGATGGGATTATTTCATCCTATAACTGTTGAAGATGTGGTTGTATGTGGCATCCATTGATGTAACAGTTCTCTGTAGTACTGTCCTTACATAAAGTCACTTCTAGTTATGTGGGTTCTTGTTATGTAGTTACCTCTACACTACTTAGACCCAGCGTTACTTTAATACTAATGGAAGATCCATAATTCATTTAAATGGTATTCAATTTCAACTGATCCATACGGAATGTGATTCTATCTCCAAGATGGAGAATGTGGATAGGATTTTTGTAGTATTATTGATGTGGTGAGGAAATTAGTGATCACCAGTACATTTTCCCTCTCCCCCCTATGTATTCCTTTATTGTGGTTTATAGGAGCTCTCCAACGATGGAGATGCAGCTGACTCGGTTGCCATCTGGACCTCCTCAAGGCCTAATGGCATTCGCCGTAATGCTAATGATCTTTTTTGTCATATTCTATGTTAGCTCTACCGCTTTAAGATTCCTGCATTTATTACGGTTCTATTTCTTTCATGTAGCCTTCTTTCATTATTATTTTCTTTTTAATTTTAACTTACTTTTCCAATACCCCCTCTCCCACCCCTTTCCCCCCTCTTCGTCGTTGTGCTGGACCGGGTGCGGTAGCTTCATGGTTCATTCAATCCTCTCATGGCCTCGCTTACTGTAGTGTCGTTGAACACTGGGGGACTGAATTCACCCGAAAAAAGATCTATGGCTCTTCGGGAATTTGATAGACTGAAGGCAGATGTACTCTTAGTTCAGGAAACTCATTTTCATTCAAGCGCCCCTCCCAAGTTCCATAATCGCATCTACCCCACGTCTTATTTTGCTTCTGCTCCTCAGAAGAAAAGGGGTGTGGGTATTTTATTTCGTTCTTCAGTCCCTTGGATCCTTCATGAGGAAATATCGGATCCGGATGGTCGTTACCTTTTACTTAAAGGTTTACTCTACAACAAACCGATAGCCATACTATCACGGTGCCCGTGATTTGCCGCAGTTACTTGTCTGTCACCAATAGGGGGCTTCTATTGGCTGTCTGCAGATAGCCCGCCTCTTATTGACTATTTAAACCTGGATTGGGCACCCTTTGAGTGCCCTTTCGTGTTGTTTCTGACCTTCTTGCTATCACTATGCTAGTGATAGCTGGGCCTCTGTTCCAGTGTTCCTGAGTTCCTGATCTCCTGTGTTCCTGAGTTCCTGATCTCTACTGTTCCAGTGTTTCCTGGATGCTGAGTTACTCCAGTCCTGGTTCCGGCCTAGTCTCTGGTGTTGCAGTTACTGCTGAACTTCTTCTTTGCTGTTTCCTGACCTGACTGATGGTTGCTGGTTCCTGTCATCTCATCACCTGTCTTCAGTATCCTGGCGACCTTCTGCCTGGTCGCGTTGGTGACATTGCTACAATTCCGTGTTGGTCCCAGCGTGCGGACGCTGGTTTGCTCCTAAGCCTGGCGGCTATACAAACTCGCTTGTTACACCAGTGTGCGGTCACTGGTTTGCTCCAAAGCCTATCAGCTCTACAAATCTGTGTTGGTCCCAGCGTGCGGACGCTGGTTTGCTCCTAAGCCTTGCGGCCATACAAACTCACTTGTTACACCAGTGTGCGGTCACTGGTTTGCTCCAAAGCCTATCAGCTATACAAATCTGTGTTGGTCCCAGCGTGCGGACGCTGGTTTGCTCCTAGCCTTGCGGCTATACAAGCTCGCTTGTTACACCAGTGTGCGGTCACTGGTTTGCTCCAAAGCCTATCATCTTTACAAATCTGTGTTTGTCCCAGCGTGCGGACGCTGGTTTGCTCCTAGCCTTGCGGCTATACAAGCTCGCTTGTTACACCAGTGTGCGGTCACTGGTTTGCTCCAAAGCCTATCGGCTATACAATTCTGTGTTGGTCCCAGCGTGCGAACGCTGGTTTGCTCCTAAGCCTTGCGGCTATACTACTCACTTGTTACTCCAGTGTGCGGTCACTGGTTTGCTCGCAAAGCCTAACGGCTATACTATTCAGTGTTGTTCCCAGCGTGCGGACGCTGGTTTGCTCCAAAGCCTTGCTGCTTAACGATTCTGCTAATTTGCCAGTTTCATCTGACTGCTGCTACTATCTCTAGGCTGCCCTGCCCGGTATTGGTAAGGCCGGTAGAACCTTTTGCCACATTCCATCTGAGGTTGCCTTACCCGGTATTGGCAGGGCCGGTAGAGCCTACATTGTGTATCTATTGAGGCTGCCTTGCCCAGGAATTTGGTAAGGCCGGTAGAACCGTTGTGCTATTCCATCTGCAGGTTGCCTTACCCGGTATTGGCAAGGCCGGTAGAGCCTAAAGACTGTCCTGTCCGGTATATTGACAGGACCGGTAGAGTCTGCCTTCTGTCTGTGCTATATTCTGTATATATATATATATGTATGTTATTGCCATCCTAAGTTATCAATTTATTATTTCAATAAAATTGATTTTTTACCTAAAACTTGTGTCTGAGAGTCATAATAAACCGTGACAGTACGAAAGGGCCATGACCTCAGACAGCAAAGGTGAAGGTAATGCACAGAATATCCATTGGAGGATGGATGTGCACGAGCAACGTTTGGATCAGTTGGCAGTTGCAATTCAAACGATCCTTGAACGCACGGTACTTGCTGACAAATCTAGCCCTAGCCCGGTGGTCTCGCCAAGTCAGACACCGGAGAGTGATACCAGACCCCTAGGGGGCACTGTTAAAGGGTTAACGGCTTCTGCACCCTTGCCGCTAAGATACGATGGTGACCCTAGTCTCTGCAGAGGGTTCATCAACCAACTCGAGATTTTTATGGAATTGACGGCACACGCATTTCCCAATGATCGTAGTAAGGTGGGGTTTACAATATCTTTGCTCACTGGTAGAGCTTTGGCTTGGGCTAACCCCTTGTGGGAGAATGCTAAACCTTGTACAAAAAACTTTAGAGAATTTGTGCAATCCTTTCGAAGAGTGTTTGAGCCTCCTGGTAGAACTACCTCTGCTGCCAAACGCCTTATGGAGATACATCAGGGCAGGCGTACAGTAGGCGACTACGCCATCGAATTCCGCACATTGGCAGCAGAGGTAGGTTGGAATAATGAGGCATTATTGGCAGCTTTTTCTCAAGGCCTGAATGACCACATTAAGGACGAAATCGCTGCTAAAGATCTACCTATTGATCTAGATGACTACATTGAATATGTTATGATAATTGACTCCAGAATACGTGAGAGATCAATTGCCAGAGATCGTAAGTTACGGTCAAAGAATAATGAACCTAGTGGCATGTTTTGCCCACCCATCCCTCCCTTGGCATTTAAGTCTAGTGAACCTGTACGGGAGACAAGTGAACCTATGCAAATAGGCTTCACTAGACTAACCAAGGCTGAGAGACTTTATCGCAGAAGACAAGGGTTGTGTTTATACTGCGGTAAAAAAGGGCATTTGCTAAATTCCTGTCCGGTACGTCCGGGAAACGCACACACCTAGGGTACCTTGGGGGACAGGCCCTAGGTGGTGTACAATCGTCCCCAGTGTCGGGCATAATGAAACCCACCATACAGGTGGTATTGTCTTGGGCACAACGCTCTGTGGAGGTTTTGGCCTTGGTTGACTCCGGTGCAGCAGGGTATTTTATGGATAATACCTTTGCTGAATTGCACGGAGTTCCACGCATTGAAAGAGAAAACCCCTTGACTATTGAAGCGATTGATGGTAGACCCTTAGAACCGCCTCAGGTTATATTTGAAACTATGCCATTGTCTATGACTATTGGGGCACTTCACAGAGAAGAGCAGCAGTTTCAACTGATTAATTCTCCGCACCATGCGGTGATATTGGGATTTCCGTGGTTACAGTTACATAACCCACAATTCGATTGGAAAAAGTGTGAAATTGCTGCTTGGTCCCAGTTTTGTATGGACAAGTGCGTCATCCAGCCTATTAAGGTCATGTGCACCTCCTCTGCTATGCCGGATGTGTACCAACAGTTTGGCGATGTTTTTAGCAAAGGAGAGGCTAGTATGCTACCCCAGCATAGACCTTATGATTGTTGCATTGAATTGCAGCCTGGTGCAGTACCTCCAAAAGGACGCACTTATCCATTATCTTGTGATGAAAATAAGGCTATGGAGGATTACATTTCTGATGCCCTTGCTAGAGGGATCATACGAAAATCTACCTCTCCAGCTGGGGCTGGGTTCTTTTTCGTAAAAAAGAAAAATGGCGAATTAAGACCATGCATTGACTACCGGGGCTTGAATAAACTAATGGCAAAAAACGCATACCCAATACCACTCATCACCGAGCTTTTTGACAGGCTTAAGGGCGCTTCGATATTTACCAAATTGGACCTACGGGCCGCTTACAATCTGGTTCGCATTCGAGCAGGTGATGAGTGGAAAACTGCCTTTAATACTCGAGCTGGGCACTACGAGTATCTAGTAATGCCTTTTGGGCTGTGTAATGCAGCCGCGGTTTTCCAGGAACTGATAAATGATGTTCTGAGAGATATGTTACAGACATGTGTTGTGGTGTACCTCGACGATATACTGATTTACTCCGAAAACATGGCACAGCACATCAAAGATGTATCCGCAGTATTGCTACGACTCCGTGAGAACAAATTATTTTGTAAAATGGAAAAATGTGAGTTTCATAGAACCAGTGTGCCATTCTTGGGGTTCATAATTGGCAATGATGGCATTGCCATGGACAAAGAAAAGTTGTCAGCTGTCCTACAATGGCCAAAACCCAAGGGTCTTAAAGCCATACAGCGTTTCCTGGGTTTCGCTAATTATTATAGGAGGTTTATTATGAACTTTTCTTCCATTGTCAAACCTCTGTCCGATCTTACGCACAAGGGTGCTAATCCTTCTTGTTGGCCGGTATCTGCTGAGAAAGCCTTTGAGAATTTGAAGCTGGCATTTGCTGCGGCTCCTGTGTTATCCCACCCCAATCCTTTACTTCCATTTACGTTAAAGGTTGATGCCTCAGATATTGGGGTCGGGGCAGTACTTTCGCAGCGACACGAGAAAGGTGGAACTCTCAGACCTTGTGGGTTTTTCTCTAAAAAGTTGACTGTCACTCAAAGCCACTATGAGATAGGTGACAGAGAATTATTGGCCATTATCCTCGCTCTTAAGGAATGGCGTCATTTGCTTGAAGGTACTAAGAATCCTGTCTTAATCCTAACAGATCATAAGAATCTGACCTATCTCTCGGAGGCCAAGAGATTGTCCTCTCGTCAGGCCAGGTGGGCACTGTTCCTGTCTCGATTTAATTTCATTGTATCATATTTACCAGGGTCAAAAAATATCAGGGCTGATGCACTGTCAAGACAATTTGAGGCCGACAGTGACAGAGTGGAACCACCAGCACCTATCATCCAACCTGATAGAATACTGGCTACTATACGCACGAGTATCACTTCTCCTCTAGGGGAGGAGATCCTGGCCTCTCAGGGGTCCGCTCCCCATGAAACCCCAGTGGGCAAATGTTTTGTCGCTGAATCATTTCGTACTAGGCTGCTCGAAACCTACCATTCCTCTAAGGCTGCGGGACATATTGGTAGAGACCAATTGTTATGGTCCCTTTCTCAGTTATTTTGGTGGCCTTCCATGAGAAACGATTGTGCCGAATTTACGAATGCCTGTGCCACCTGCGCCCGTGCTAAGACCCCGAGACATCTCCCTGTGGGCTTGCTTCAACCGGTGCCTAATGGCGAACGCCCCTGGTCTCATGTTTCCATTGATTTTATGGGAGAGTTGCCTATGTCCAAGGGGTACTCCTTTATATTCGTGGTGGTGGACAGGTTTTCTAAAATGGCTCATTTCGTGCCCCTCCGTGGTCTTCCTTCAGCGAAGGAATTGGCAATGGTGTTCGCCAGAGAAGTATTCCGGTTGCATGGAGTGCCTAGGGTACTGGTGTCTGACAGGGGGAGCCAGTTTGTGTCTAGATTTTGGAGGGCATTTTGCCAACAGATGGGCATACAGCTGTCCTTCTCCTCTGCCTACCATCCCCAGACCAATGGAGCCGCTGAACGAGCTAATCAGGGCTTGGAACAATTTCTCCGTTGTTTCGTTACTGACCATCATGATAATTGGTCCGACTTGTTGCCTTGGGCAGAGTTCGCCAGGAACTGTGCGGTCAATTCTTCATCTGGGAGCTCTCCGTTTCTGATTAATTATGGGTTCCAGCCCTGTTTGCTTCCAGACTCATTTCAGACACAACAGATTCCAGCTCTGGATGAGCATATCGAGCAACTCCGTTCCACATGGGCACAAGTTCAGAGGGCACTTGGTCAGTCATTTCAGCGTCATCAGCGCCATGCTAATCGCAGAAGGCTTCCAGCGGTTTCCTTTCAGGTTGGGGATAGAGTATGGCTTTCCTCCAGAAATCTCAAGCTGCAGGTTCCGTCTAATAAGTTGGCTCCTCGGTTTATTGGTCCATACAGAGTTATTCGCAAAATTAACCCTGTCTCCTATGCACTAGACCTACCTGCATCCATGCGTATCCATAATGTGTTCCATGTGTCCCTTCTTAAGCCTCTGGTTTGCAATCGCTATACTACCACACCTGTGGTGCCAGGACCTGTTGAGGTCGAGGGCCAGGAGGAGTACGAGGTTCAGAGCATTATTGATTCCCGTAGGCTTAGAGGAAGGGTACAGTACCTGGTACATTGGAAAGGGTATGGTCCTGAGGATCGATCATGGGTGGATAGTACGGACCTTCATGCACCTAGGTTAACTAGGGCCTTTCATGCCAATTACCCGCAGAAACCTAAACCCTATTCTAGGAGAGGGGGTCTTTGAAAGGGGGGTACTATCACGGTGCCCGTGATTTGCCGCAGTTACTTGTCTGTCACCAGTAGGGGGCTTCTATTGGCTGTCTGCAGATAGCCCGCCTCTTATTGACTATTTAAACCTGGATTGGGCACCCTTTGAGTGCCCTTTCGTGTTGTTTCTGACCTTCTTGCTATCACTATGCTAGTGATAGCTGGGCCTCTGTTCCAGTGTTCCTGAGTTCCTGATCTCCTGTGTTCCTGAGTTCCTGATCTCTACTGTTCCAGTGTTTCCTGGATGCTGAGTTACTCCAGTCCTGGTTCCGGCCTAGTCTCTGGTGTTGCAGTTACTGCTGAACTTCTTCTTTGCTGTTTCCTGACCTGACTGATGGTTGCTGGTTCCTGTCATCTCATCACCTGTCTTCAGTATCCTGGCGACCTTCTGCCTGGTCGCGTTGGTGACATTGCTACAATTCCGTGTTGGTCCCAGCGTGCGAACGCTGGTTTGCTCCTAAGCCTTGCGGCTATACAAACTCGCTTGTTACACCAGTGTGCGGTCACTGGTTTGCTCTAAAGCCTATCAGCTATACAAATCTGTGTTGGTCCCAGCGTGCGGACGCTGGTTTGCTCCTAAGCCTTGCGGCTATACAAACTCATTTGTTACACCAGTGTGCGGTCACTGGTTTGCTCCAAAGCCTATCAGCTCTACAAATCCGTGTTGGTCCCAGCGTGCGGACGCTGGTTTGCTCCTAAGCCTTGCGGCTATACGAACTCGCTTGTTACACCAGTGTGCGGTCACTGGTTTGCTCCAAAGCCTATCAGCTCTACAAATCTGTGTTGGTCCCAGCGTGCGGACGCTGGTTTGCTCCTAAGCCTTGCGGCCATACAAACTCACTTGTTACACCAGTGTGCGGTCACTGGTTTGCTCCAAAGCCTATCAGCTATACAAATCTGTGTTGGTCCCAGCGTGCGGACGCTGGTTTGCTCCTAGCCTTGCGGCTATACAAGCTCGCTTGTTACACCAGTGTGCGGTCACTGGTTTGCTCCAAAGCCTATCATCTTTACAAATCTGTGTTTGTCCCAGCGTGCGGACGCTGGTTTGCTCCTAGCCTTGCGGCTATACAAGCTCGCTTGTTACACCAGTGTGCGGTCACTGGTTTGCTCCAAAGCCTATCGGCTATACAATTCTGTGTTGGTCCCAGCGTGCGAACGCTGGTTTGCTCCTAAGCCTTGCGGCTATACTACTCACTTGTTACTCCAGTGTGCGGTCACTGGTTTGCTCGCAAAGCCTAACGGCTATACTATTCAGTGTTGTTCCCAGCGTGCGGACGCTGGTTTGCTCCAAAGCCTTGCTGCTTAACGATTCTGCTAATTTGCCAGTTTCATCTGACTGCTGCTACTATCTCTAGGCTGCCCTGCCCGGTATTGGTAAGGCCGGTAGAACCTTTTGCCACATTCCATCTGAGGTTGCCTTACCCGGTATTGGCAGGGCCGGTAGAGCCTACATTGTGTATCTATTGAGGCTGCCTTGCCCGGGAATTTGGTAAGGCCGGTAGAACCGTTGTGCTATTCCATCTGCAGGTTGCCTTACCCGGTATTGGCAAGGCCGGTAGAGCCTAAAGACTGTCCTGTCCGGTATATTGACAGGACCGGTAGAGTCTGCCTTCTGTCTGTGCTATATTCTGTATATATATATATATGTTTGTTATTGCCATCCTAAGTTATCAATTTATTATTTCAATAAAATTGATTTTTTACCTAAAACTTGTGTCTGAGAGTCATAATAAACCGTGACACATACTTAACGTGTACGGCCCAAATGTTAGCCAAATTTCGTTCCTCAAAAAAATACTCTCATTAGTGGATGACAAATGCGAGGGCAAGGTTATCATAGGAGGCGACTTTAACATTGCATTAGATCCTTCTATAGACACATCCTCAAACAAATCTCCTGCAAAATTATCTCACCTTAAAGATCTTAGGAAACAATTTTCCGACAGACACTTAGTAGATGCGTGGAGAATTTTGCATCCCAATGAGAAGGACTACACACACTACTCGCACCCTCATAACTCGTATGGCCGAATTGATTACCTCTTTATATCTCAGTTATTTGTGCATTTTTTGACAGCGGCAAAAATTGATACAGTTTCTTGGTCCGACCACTCTCCAGTACTTATTTCCATCGCCTTTCCAGAATCTGCTTTTATCAGCCACTCATGGAGACTCAACGAAAAGCTTTTACACCTCCAGGATGATCGCACTGACATTCAATCTCATATCTTGGATTATTTCAGTTCCAATGACAACGGTGAGGTTTCTTCCCCAATTTTATGGGAGGCTCACAAATGCGTTGTCAGGGGCCATTTCATAAAACTGGGCGCGAAGAAAAAAAGGGAAAAACAGGCTAAAATCATTTCCCTATTAGATACCATCCGTATTCTGGACTCCAGACACAAAAAGTCCTTATCGGATCTGGACAGAGAACGCCTTCAGTCTTCACGGGATGAATTAACTACTCTTTTACGTGAAAATGTTGTTAAATCATTTATGTGGTTTAAGTACCAACGGTATATATCAGGGGATAAGTGTGGGAAAACGCTTTCACGCCTAATTCGAATTAAGAGGAGATCAATAGCTGTTGCCGCCATACGCAGGTCGGATGGCAGTCTGGCCTCCTCATATCCGAATATCGCATCGGAATTCCGAAGGTATTATGAGTCTCTATATAACATTCAGTCCACTTCTTCCCCTGTACATAGTAAAACTACCAGATCAATCGGTTCATTTTTAGCAGATGCCAATTTACCAAAAATATCTGAAGTTGTTAAAAATGAGCTGGATATACCTATCTCGGAGACAGAAATCATCAAGGCAATAAATTCCATGTCATTGGGGAAGAGCCCAGGCCCGGACGGCTTCTCCTTGAGGTACTACAAAACCTTTCAAGACATCTTATTACCAAAACTTCAATTAACATTTAACGCAGTACTTAACGGCTCTTCTTTCCCCCCCCAGGCCTTGGAGGCTCACATAATAGTTCTTCCAAAACTCAATAAAGATCCCACACTGTGTGGGAGTTATCGTCCGATTTCTCTTTTAAATACAGATATCAAAATTTTCGCAAAGATCCTTGCCACTCGCCTCAAACTAATTCTTCCTGATATTATACACCCAGACCAATGTGGCTTTGTGCCTGGCAGAGAGGCCCGACACAACACTTCTACAGCGATATCACTAAGCTTTGCGGCAAAATCTACTCACTCTCCATTGATTTTCCTCTCCACAGATGCCGAAAAGGCATTCGATCGGGTTAATTGGTCTTATCTCAAGGACACTCTTATTCATATAGGCTTGGGTCCGTCGATGATCCAAGGTATCATGGCGTTATACTCAAATCCATCTGCTAGAATAATGGTGAATGGCACACTTTCAAGCCCCTTTGCTATTAGAAATGGCACGCGTCAAGGGTGTCCTCTTTCGCTTATACTATTCATTATTTCATTGGAACCTCTTTTGTCTTTAGTCCGTAATCATCCCCGGATCACAGGAGTGCAGATTGCGAATAAACAATTTAAAATCTCGGCATATGCAGACGACACTCTATTTTTCCTTTCTAACCCACCTTCTTCTTTACCGGCCCTTACCGACTTATTGGAGGAATACTCCAACTTATCGCAGGCAAAAATAAATTATTCAAAATCAGAAATTTTAGTCATCAATCTGGATGCTCATACTAGGTTGTCATTACAAAGCAGGTTCCCATTCAAATGGTCATCCATCTCCATTCCTTACTTGGGCATCCAATTGACAGCTGATCCGTCTTCGCTCGCCGAACAGAATTTTCCCCCTCTCATTGATTCCATCTCCATGGATATCTCAAAATGGAACCATCTCTTTGTCTCGTGGATGGGTAGAGCGAATCTCGCTAAGATGGTGATTATTCCAAAAGTCTTATATCTTTTTAACGCTATCCCTATCTCCTTACCTAGTTCATACTTGGACAGGATACAAGCCCAAATCTCTACCTTCATCTGGGCTAAGAAATCCCCCAGGATAAGTTATTCTTTACTTGCAAGAGACATTTCTAAAGGGGGCCTGAATTTCCCAGATGTTAAGAGATATTACCATGCTTCTGCTATAGCAAAACTTTTTGATTTTCTCCCGAAGTCTAGCATTAGATGGACAGAGACCCTAACTCATGTTTTGGGTGGCATTTCACCAATTCAATTACTTTGGTCTTCTCCCGCCTCAATCCCTAAAGTTTGCTCAGGACACCTAATCCTTGGGCACATTCTTTCTATATGGCACACAGTCAACAAAGAGATCAAGATTGCTCCCTCCCCTTCCCCGCTCCAATCGATTATAGGGAATCCAGATTTTGAACCAGGGATTCAAACCACAATATTCTCCTTCTGGCAGGATAATAACTTGTCTGACCTGATGACATTGTCCTCCGATAAACACATGGTTTCATTTGATTACCTGAGACAGAAACTGGGGACTCATCATACTCCATGGTGGGCCTTGTTACAAGTGAAGCATTGGTTTTCTTCTATGGTGAAGACGGGAGATGTAGATAGGGAGTTGACCCGCTTTGAACATGCCCTCAAAGATAAGTCAGGTAAGTTAAGACCAATATCCCTCTGTTATTCCATACTTAGGGACCTCTCTGCTACTACGAAGCCATATTTCTTGTCTATGTGGGAGCAGCAATTATCTTTTTCTTTTGACATGTCTACATGGGCTAACATCCTGCGAGGCAACATGAAATACGCTAGAGATATTCCCACCCGTTCTTTAAATTATAAGATCATTTCTTGCTGGTATATGGCCCCTGTTCAACTGCACCAATTTCTACCCTCAACATCAGACCAATGTTGGAGATGTGAGTCTTCCAAAGGATCAATGCATCACATTTGGTGGTCCTGTCCCGTATTGTCACCCTTCTGGGAAGCTATTGTTAAACACATTTCCGATATGTTAGGCACTCCCATTCCTTTTGACCCACTTATATTTCTTTTCTCCTTTAAGGGTCACACAAATTTGAAAATCTTAGCGTGTAGTTGGTCTGTGTTTTGCTCACTTTCTTCTTTGGCTAAATCCCTAATACCCCTATTCTGGAAGAAAAGAGATCCTCCACCAGTATCCCTGTGGTTTGATAAAATAGATTCATTGTATACTCTGGAGAAATTACATGCAGTTAACACCCACTCAATGTTATCGTTCCGAGCTAAATGGTCTTGGTGGCCGACATATAAGACATCCTTGGCCTCACACAGTCGGGGGGATTAGTCCCCACAGTGTTCTCTTTTCATATTTGTTTTATAAATGTCATGATTTCGTGATACAGGCTCCAATCCCGATCCAGCACAGCGATCACGTCCCTTCTTCTGACACCCCCTTAGTCCCTATCTCCTCACCCGTTTTTTTTTTTTTTTTTTTTTTCTGTCTTCTTACATTTCTCTTCTTTCTTTGGTTTCCCACTTCATCTTTCCTCCTTACTCTCTCTCTATGTTTCCCAACACAAACATTCATTCATGTCATGCCTTCTTTTAGACAATTTTACTCGTTCACTCAACGATTGACCTAAGTGCATTACACAGAGAACTGGATATAGCTTTGGCGATTTGTTTTATTAATCATATCAGTTTATTGTATTTTCTTGTTTACATGTAAGCATTTATTTTGCAAGAGGATATGTATTATTGTGTCATTCGTAACAATCCTTCAAATTTGGCTGATATTGCATTTTTCTTTTCTATACTTCACTGTTACCTTCTTTTTGTATCTGTCTTATGATTACTTCAATAAAGGTTCAAAAAAAAAAAAAAAAAAAAAAAAGAAAAAGAACAGTATTAGCATATATGAATAATCTCCAAACTGAGTCCTTCTGAAAGGCAGAACTCTGAGAAATGTCAAACAAAAACAGAGTAGATTGTGAGAGAGGTCTCTTGAGACATATACACAACTCTGCTCTATCTGAGGTGCATCTATCACAGTATAAGAGTGTCAGATGAAGTTGAGGGAAGGAGAGAAGGACCTAACTGGGGTTGAGAAGGATAGGATAGGGAGGGTACGAAAAAAACAACAACAAAAAAAAACCTCAGCCTCGGAGAAAAGAGAATGGCCTCATCTTGTGGAATTATCAGTCACTGACCGTGAGATGAATCAATGTCAGGAGCTTTGTCTGTCCCTTCGGGGCTGGTGAAGGTAACTGAGTAGGAGGTGCAAGGGGGGAGGACTGAGGCTAATTTAGAATGCATCCAATTGGACAATAATGAAGTGAAGCTGGGCAGAGTGCCAGTTGTGATAGCATGGCATTTTTCTAAAGTATATAGGTTATTTATCTTGGTGAATCAGAGGGGGGGTGGATTGCTTTCAGTACTTTGGAATGAAATATTTTGCTAGGTTGAGTAAGAGAGACACCAAAGGTTGAATTTGCCGCGGAATCTTGTGTGGGAGAAGTTTTATACAAAAGCAGAGATATAAATGGATCTCTAGGTAGAGAGAGTTGAGTATTGTTGATCTCTTGTACCAACTCGGTGTGATAATGTTTAATATTGTTACAAACAGCAAGTACGTAAAGGGATAGTAATGTTTCACAAGAAAGCGGCTCCAGTTGACTTTCATGGTGTTTGGACCATGGAGAGTGTTATCTCGGTGCTGTCCAAATTGTAGTTCAGGAGTGGTTGAGTGGTGGAGTGTCCCCCTCCCTCCCCTTTTGCCTGGTGTAAGACGCCTCCCCTCAGATGTGGAATCTGGTCCTGGGATCGGACAGCTCACAGTAAGGGGCAGTCTTCTTACTGTGACCATAAGGAAAACCCTGCCCCCCTTGACAGGTTTTTCCTTATGGTCACTGAAGATTGTCCCTCTCTGCAATCCATCCAGACAGTCTTGGTGCTCTGAGATGAGCAGTGTTGCATCGGTGGAAGGGGTGGGAGGGGGATGCTTTGTCGTTCAATTGCTCTTGAGCTACATCTCTGACAGTACTGGGGTAACTCTTCATGACCCAAATGCTGTGAGGATTAATTGAGACTGCTTTTGTTGTGAAACATTACTATTTCTTTAATCCCTTGAATGCAAATGTTTTTTCCAACGCATTTCAAACCAATGCATTGTTGGCCTCCTTAGAATCCAAGGAGTTAAACATTTCTTCTTGCTTCATTTCAAATTGAGAGTCTTCTCAGGTACATTATACAATGAACATGCAGCCTGTGGGTCTTGTGCAGGACGGAATCAAAACAGCTCCGTTTTAGTACATTTGTTGCCACTGAACCGAGCTATCACTAGGTCTTTGTATAATTTCATATACCTGACATCTGAAAATTGTTACCGGGATGGCTGCCAGGATTTGTTATGGGAAAAAAATGGAATTAAACATAAAGAAAATATCAATAACTATTGTATTCCATCTCAAACAAATGAAAAAAAAGTACTTTGGGGAGGAAAAAAAATCAAAATCAAATAAAGCGAGTATATCCTAATAAAAAAAAATAAAAATAAAAATAAAGAAAACAAGTCCCTATGGCAAGAGGAAAGGTACACACCAAGGTACTTCAACATACCCGGAGCCCAACGAAAGGTAGAAATCCACGAGATCGCCTCAGCAAGGTCAGTGGAGACGGAGACCACCAACAGTTCCGATTTAGTGATGTTGTGCTTGAAGTTAGACTACAAGCCAAACACCCGCAGCTCCTCCAACACTGCTGGTAGGGACCGAAGAGGATCCGTGATTACCAGCAGAAGATCATCAGTGAATAAAGCTAATTTGTACTCCAAGGAGCCAGAGCCTCCATAGTCAATATAAAAATAAGCGGGGACAGGGAGCAACCTTGTCTAGTGCCATTGTGCAGTGTAAAAGGATCAGACAAGGGAGTCGGACCCAGGCAGAGGGAGCCAGGTATGGACAAAATGACGAAAGCGAGGACCCTGACCCAGGTGATAGAGACATGCTTCAATAAAGGCCCAAGACACTCTGTCAAATGCCTTTTCCGCGTCGACAGACACCAAAAGCATTAGGATCTGCCTCATTCAGGCCAACTTGATCAGCTGTATAACTCTAATGGTGGTGTCCCTAGCTTCCCTGCCTGGGACAAACCCTGTCTGGTCACGGTCAACTATTAAGGGAAAAAGAGGGTGTAAACGGTTAGCAAGAATCTTAGCATAAATCTTTATATCAGTGTTAAGCAATGATATAGGTCTGTAACTACCAGGCAGCTTCGGATCCTTGCCCTCTTTAGGAATCAGAACAATGTGCGCTTCAGAGAAAGCCGGGTAGGATGCAATCTGGTCAGGTAAGCAATTGAAGACCTCCACCAAGATAGGAGAGAGCTCAGGAAGGAATTTCCTATAAAAAGCCACCAGAAAGCTGTCCGGTCCTGGACCACGGCCCACAGCGAGTTGTTTGACCACATCCACAGCATCCTGCACCACAATCTCCGTCTCCAAACCCTGAGCCTGACCAGCTGACAGTTTAAGCAGATTAGACACCCGCAGATAAGATGCGACTTCACCATCTAATGAAGGCGTCTCCATCTTCGGGAGATTGTAAAGATCCGCATAGAAAGAGAGGAACATTTCAGCAATACAGGAATGTCACGATGTAAACAACCGTAGTATCCTCCACCTGAGAGATAGGGACATGCGCCAGTGGGCCTTTCGACTGCTTGGAGAGAAGTCTCCCAGACCTATTGTTAAACTCATAAAACGAACTACGAGCCCACTCCATAGAGCGAGCTGCTTTGGAATGCATAAGGTGAGTGTAACAGTTTGTTTGACACACAGACACAGTGGTTTATGATAAAACACAGTTTTATTAAAATCACAGTAATAAAATAACCTTCACAGGTCCTGTAGTATATAAGCTGAATAATACAGACACACGGCAGGTTATATATACATATGCCTACACAGGTCCAACATAAACATAAAGTCCACAACAGTTTATACTGACACAGGTCAGGCAAATTATAATGGATTCCCAGGAGCAAGGTACTGCATGGGTTAATGGTCTTCTTTGAGTGTAAACAGTCCCATGTGCAGAGAGGTCTGTGATGGGGCTCTCTGCATATAGACGGCTGAAGGATTCGTAACGCCCAGAAACAGATAAGCAGAAGTAACGTGAACTGCCTAGGCAACAATGGGAACAGAGTCACATAAGGTACTGCCGTAGCAGTAACGGTGACCAGAACACTTGCACTCTGGCGGAGCAGTAACGGAGGCAGACACATGCACTTAGCAGAAGCAGTAACGGAGACAAACCGGTGGCTCACTGCCAGAGCAGTAACGGAGGCAGACACTTGCACTTGCAGAGGCACTAACAGAGACTAGGCCCAAGGCAAACTGCTGTAGCAGTACCGGAGGCAGACACTTGAACTTTGCAGAAGTTGTAACGGAGGCAAACTGGTGGCTCACTGCCGGAGCAGTAACGGAGGCAGACCACTTGCACTTTGCAGAGGGAGACTAGGCCCAAGGTAAACTGCTGTAGCAGTAACGGAGGCAGACACTTGCACTCTGCAGAGGCAGTAACGGAGACTAGGCCCAAGGTAAACTGCCATTGCAGTAATGGAGGCGGACACTTGCATTCTGCAGAGACAGTAACGGAAGCAAACAGGTGGCTCACTGTTGGAGCACTAACGGAGGCAGACACTTGCACTCTGCAGAGGCAGTAACTGAAACTAGGCCCAAGGCAAACTGCCGTAGCAGTAACGGAACTGACCACTGGTACTCTGCAGGAGGAAAAGGTGACACAATTGCCAGACAGTCAGAATGTCGCCTAGGCGACACAACACAGGAACACCAATCAAGCTGGGTTGAATCACGGACCAGGAACGTCAGCCAAGCCGTGTCGGATCACGGAGCAGGAACGTCAGCCAAGCCGGGTCGGTACACAGGAGCAGGCGCAGAAGAATAGTCAGGCAATCCGGGTCGGTACACAGTAGCAGAAGACAATATGCAGAGTAGTCAGGCAGGCCAAGTCGGTACAATGGGAATCACTGAGCAGAAACAAGCACTGGCACAGGAACACCACAAAAGGGCCCCGGAGGGGTGCCAATAGCCCAGTATATAAAGGTCATACTGGGCGGTACAAACACACGGTAGCCAATGGGAGCAAAGCACAGGATAGACTGACAGAAAAAATAACAAAGGAGCACGGGCACCGTGATAGTGAATAACCTGATCCCTCAACTCAGTCAAGGAGCGTAACGCAGTAGGATCTAGAGAAAGCATGTGGGAGGATTCTAAAGACTGAATGGAACGCAGCAAGTTCTGAAGTTCTGTCTCCTTACATTTCTTCTCCTTGTGGAGAGGTCAATAAAGACGCCCCTTAGATAGCATTTAAGGGACTTCCATAAGTCCGCCATCTTGGGATCAGAATGGCACAAAATGGGTACTTGCCTTGGAGTGATGTTTTCCTTAAGAAATCCCATTGTTTTTTGAGATCTAGCATGCCTCCCATGCATGGCAGGATACCCAAGGGGAAAGGGGAAAGATTTACAGCAGGTTACAAAGCCAATGGTAGCTATAGAAGCCAGTTAAAGGCAGAAAGGGCACAGAGCAGTTTCAAAGTGCATCCAAAATGCTCAGCGGTCAGGCCACACCCAGAAACCCCATTTAGATTTTATTCCTAAATTGCGGAGCTGCTCAGTTAAAGGTTTCAGCAGTTGCCGTTGCTGCAATGTGTAGGGAGAAAGATCCTGATAAAACTGTAAGTTTGAGCCCATACATTGAGTGTCGTCCATTTCTCTTGCATGCAGCATCACCTTTTCTTTATCCAGGAATCTCGAAAAGCAGCAGATAATATCATGAGGCAGCTTGTTTGGGCCCTTCAGAAGCCTCAGTGCTCTGTGCATATGATCAAATAAAATTTGTGATTCAGCGGGCAAGCCCAATACATCCGTTATAATGGATTGCAATACCCCCGACAAATCTTATTTAGTATAGCTTCTGGTAATCCTCTTATTGTTAGATTACATTTTCTGCCTCTATTATTGAGGTTGTCTAATTTCTAAGTAAGAAATTGAATGGTCTCGTCTTGCTGGGCAATCATTTGCTTCAGGTTATGCTGCAGGGAAAATAAATCCTCCTGCTCCTGTTCAACATGGTCAATTAGTTGGCCCATTTTGGCAAGATCCTTCTTGAGGTCAGCAACTTCACCCCTCATCGTCTGTTTTATTTCTGCAGCAAGGGCCTTGAGATCATCTTTGGTGATCATGATGTTGATATTTTGAGCCTCGCACCCCACAAACTTGATCACCAGCTGTGAAGTTAAATCCTGGTTACAGAGAGCTGGAGCTGCATACACAGTGTCTACTGTATGCCTTTCTAATACGTCTGAGGTGAACGGTTCACTAGATACTCGGTTCTGGGCAGTATTAAGCAGTTTGCCCAAGCTGTCCACTTCCCGCCCAGGCCTGTGCCGCACAGGAAGGTAATCCGTGATTGCCGACCTAGCCTCTTATTACATAGAGTATATGGTAACAACAGACAATACGCAGGATATTACAGAATAATTGCAGACCCGGCCACTTTTACCATACGGCATCAGGGTCACCCCAGCTAGCGACTTGCACACCGGGTAAGTAAAAAATAGCAAAGAAAGCACTGCAAATAAAAGCTTTTGTGTACAGCTACCTGGAGCTCGCAAGTTAAGTGGCCATCTTGGTGCGTGGTTGCTCTGCCCCCATCTTTTTTTATGCTTTTTTTAACTTTCAATTCCTGCATCTGTGATTTGGAGATCCGATCTTAGTGCCTAACGCATGGAACTGAATTGCACATTTTCTTTTTTTTTCTTTCTTTTTTTTTTCATTGGGTGAAAACACCTGTACATTTATCAGCTGACGTGTTTTTTTTTTTTTATCTGGTATTTTTTAAAAGCACAGGTAATTGAATAGCTTCCGTACTTGAAAAAATACCGTTGGCTGTTTTTTTATGTCATCCGGGGAATTGAATCAAGGCCATAAAGAGGCTGGTGTGTAGTGTTCAGTCCTTGTAAGTCTCCACCTACCTACTGCAAACCTCTTCTGTTTGAGGTGATTTTAATTAGGTCTTTTTTTAGCTTTTAACTATGACATCAGAAGACTTTTCTCTCACTGAAATCATGGGTGTGGTGATATTTTTCCTTCGGAGCAGGCTCAGTGCAGTCATCAGTGACACCATTGTGCATTTTGTGTTATAAGGTAGTGAAGAGGGGAAAGGAGAGGATACTACTTGGCACATCTGCCCTCATAAAGCACATGCAACATAGACACTAGGAAGCTTATGTTAAGCATATGAAAGCCAACCCCCCAAAAAGTAAATCAAAAGTCGCTGTCACTTTGCCCATTGTCCTTCCCCAAGGGCATCAAGAATGGGGGCAAAAAAGCTCAGAGGAAGACTAGAGAAACCCAGGCTGGAAATGTGATGATTAGCATAACACCTGCACCATAATCATCTTCTTGTGCGGGAAGGTGTACCCACTGCCCCTGCACTAGCACCCACCGCATCCTCTACTTCCTCCTCTGGTGTACCACCTTTACCTCTGTTACCTCCCCTCACCAGCTTATAGCGAGTCTGTAGATGTGAGGATCTGGCAGTTTGTGTCCCTCCACTGCACATTGTGTGGTGCACTGACCACACATGGCAATGTGGTGGAGAGTAATTGAATGCAGTGTATCAGGGAGCATCTGCAGACATTCCATCCTGCAAAATACTCTAAGCTGGTGGCAAGGTGGATTCATTATTTTTATTAAGTATTCTATCTTAGCAGCACATGCTCTTAGGGGAATGGACAATAGGCCAAAGTGACAGCGGTTTTACTTTACTGGATGATTGTTTTACATTACTAACTTTAAGCTTCAAGGTGTTGGGTTGCAGTTGTTCCTGTTGGTAATATGAGTGCAGATGTGTTAACTGTTGTGATACTTCACAACCTTGTTCTTCCCGTATCTCACAATGTTTAGCTATGCACACTTTGCACACTGAGGTTGCTGATGAAAGGCACAGTTCTTCCAGCTTGCTCTCAAGGGAAAATTAGGATGTGAAATGCCAGACAAAGGACACCTCAAGAAAGTAACAAACAGACCCAAAGAAGCAACACTAAAAAAATAAGTAGGTAAGAGGCACCATGAGCGTGTGCTTAAAGGGATAGTAATACTAATCCCGATATTGTAGCCATGTTAAAAAGAACTGAATTGTCCCCAGTGTCATCTCTCAAACCTTTATAGTTTGAGAGATAACCACATGCAAAGTTCCCCCCTCCCTCCCCCTTCCCTGAAGTCAGTATTGTAGCTGACTGCAGGGACATCCAGTCTTATTTGCATCAGGGGGCTCTGCAGCAGAGCCGAGATCTCGTTAGTAAAAAAGAATTATTTCACTGAAAAGGTCTTCTATGTGTGCTTGCAAACCAAGCACATGTAGAAGACAGTTTCAGTGAAATAATTATTTTTTACTATCGCAATCTCGACTCTGCTGCAGAGCAGCAATCCTGTCGTATGACAGGCTTCCCCTGCAGTCAGTAGAATGCTGACTTCAGGGAAAGGGGACAGAGGGAGGAACTTTGTGTACGGTTATCTCTCAAACCATAAAGGTTTGAGAGATGACACCATGGCTACAATATGGGTATTAGTAATATTTAATTATTACTATCTCTTTAACTCTGAGATAAGATTCTATAGCTGTTTAGTGCCTGTCAGAATAAGGTAAAGTGGAGCAAGTAAAGAGTATGAGCCTGGTTTGGCTTATTGGCGGACACCCTTAGTTGAGAACATTGATAGTGTTATCTATAACACATTAATCTAATTAATGGTGGGCACCTTCTGATTTGGAACTCAGTTATATCTAAGTCATATTAATTTATAATAATAACTCTTGGGTCATATTTGCACAGTTTCCATCTTTATCATTATCCATAATGTTTCCATGCCATTATTTCATATTTATGGACATTAGGTAAGGGTAGGATAAGTGTTTTTCATTTTTAGATTGTTCTTTCATGTTTATGTATTACATTGATTTTATGGGGCCCCTATATGGTGTTAATAAATATTGATTGATAAACACTTATGTAGAGATGTGGTAAGAGGGGTAGCTCCAGATAAGTATATTGTTTAGAGAGTTAGCAGACTATTTTTTCTGTATGAGCTTACTGTCTACCACTTACCTTCTTACCACTTTAACATGCTCTTGAACCTTTCTACATTTTGTACAATACAGTTCCAACAAAATGAACCAGAATGTAGTACCATATGAGTATCAGGTAGCTGAAGTGGTAAAAACCACACAGGAAACCCATGGCACATGTGCTATTAACAGCAGCACTGAGGATGAGAAGGGAGGAGGAGGGATTTGAAGGGCTTCTACCATCTAGTACAGCTGAGACCACTGATTAATGTTTGGCAATAACCTCCTAATAATAATAAACAAAAAAGAAAGTCTGCCCATCAAATTTTGACCTTTACCAGGGGGTTTTGTTCACAGAAGAGGTAAGGTGATATCATTGCTTTTTAATTTAATTATATTAAATATATCTTCGTCTACATTTGCGGCAGATAGGGACTTATCTAAATCTTGGGTACCTCAATGGGGCAGGCAAGCTTACCCTGGTTTGGGCCAGAAACATGTAACTAATAGCGCAATGCAAGAAATGTTCACATCTGCTAAAGGCATTTTTGTGCGCAGATAGATTTTGCGCATGTTCTAATCCAGGAACCTGAATACCGAACTCTTCTTGAATTGCGCATAAAAAATCCTTTTTACGACAACACTACACAGATGTATAAACTCATTTGCAATAGCACTTCCAGCATTAGGTTAATTCTCTATTCCACTCATACAGATTTGTTAATACTGGCCATGTCCACAAAAAAAAATATGCGCAGCTGTTAGCTAATCTTGATTTTTTCATGCGCAATTCAACAAAATCATGCACAAACCTATTCCCTAGTGGTTTTTACACAGGAAATAGTGATTGCGCATGTTTCTTGCATCGCTCCATGTTTATTATCTATAGTAAATAGTAGTAAAGGTCAGGATTTGATACACAGACTTTCTTTTTGTTTACTTAGGGTACCTAAGGGTAAATGGCATTAGGCGATAATTTGTGATTGCGCATGTTTCTTGCATCGCGCCATATATCCCACTGTTTATTAGCTATAGTAAATAGTAGTAAAGGTCAGGATTTGATACACAGACTTTCTTTTTGTTTACTTAGGGTACCTAAGGGTAAATGGCATTAGGTGATAATTTTCAGCAAAAGTAGCATAGTAAATTGGCATTAGGCAGAAGTAAAATGAAGAAATTGGTTCCAGTGTATGAACTAAACAGCTTACAGCATTAAAATAGTGCTCTGCATGGTTGAAAAACTGTGAGGAATGATCAAAGCATAATTTATATAGAAATGTTACTATCTCTTCTTGGACTAGATTCTATTACATGTGCTAAATGTTACCTCCCGTTTTATTAAAACTTTTCCTATTGAAGTCTATGGGGAAAACTGGAGATAAAAGCAGTGATAAAATTAGAACCTGCAATATAATCTAGCCCCTTGAGCCTAAAATGTAAAGGGATCTTACGAAGCCTGTCATTTTCTCATTGAAATTTATTAAAACATTGTTAGTTATGTATTGTAAACTCTCAGTAAGTTCTTGGATGCTAGAGAGTTATCCAAGTGTCACAGCTTACCTTGTTTCCAGCGACGCTCTGCGTCATTCCACGCACCACCTGCGGGAGCAAGGCTTCAGAGTGAAGCAGGCCTCTGTTTTTTGCCATGCTTCCTGTAGTCTCCTTCTACATACTTCCTTCCTCTGAGTCTGCTCCTCCTACCTACTTCCTGATGAGGGGTTTAAAGGGCAACCTGAGTCTGTGCGTTGTTGTTCAAAGCAGTTCAATTACCTTGGGCTCTGTGTATGACCTGACTTGTTTTCCATCCAATCTGGTGCTGACCTGTGGCTCTGTCTGACTATTCTTTTGTCTTATCCTTATAGTGGACACCCAATCTGGTGCAGACCTGTGGCTCTGGCTGACTACCTGAACTGCATATGACCTGACTTGTCTAACTACCCTCTCTGGTGCTGACCTGTGGCTCTGTCTGACTATTCTTTTGGTTGTCCCCTGTACCTAGCAGACACCCTATCTGGTGAGGGCCTGGGGCTCTGGAAGACTAACTTTAATACTGACTGCAGGCGTGAGTCAAGTATACACTTCCTTATACTGACTGCAGGCGTGAGTCAGATATACACTCCATTCTGACTGCAGGCGTGAGTCAGATTTCTCGCTACCTCGGATCAAGACTTCGAATTCCGGTTCCAGTTCCTGTTCTGTTCCTGTTCCAGCTCCTGGCTCCAGCAGAGACTACCAATGGCTTAGGCCTAGTCTCTAGTAGAATGGTCCTCCATGGCAGTTTACTATTTCTGGTAGTAGCACTTGCTGGCTGTGACCCTTTGCTTATACCTGCTATTTACCTCTGTTTGCTACCTTATTGTTGTTTTATAAATTGCATTTTACTATACCATACTGACTCCTGAACATCTCTGGGGAACCGTTACACCAAGTCATTACTTCATAATACATTGGTTTTCACTGTTGCATTCAATAGTTTACAGATACATTGGTAATTTCTGTTTCAGTATAGTCTGTGCTGCGCTGCACATAAATTAGTCATTTACATTTTTCTTCATCACTTTGATTATTGGCGTCCATTGGAGTGACATCCAATGCCAGAATTTCCATGACTTTGACATTTGGATTACAATAAGCTCAGTGGTAAAATACAGAAAGATGCAACAGAAGAGTTATTGGGAAATTATTTACCATAGTAGACTTTAATTGATGCAAAAATATGCAAAACCATTAGAAAGTGAATGCAAATGAGATAAATTATAATAAATTAAAATATTGTTCAACAATTCAATTAACCTTTCAGTTCTGTGGAAGACATGCATTTTAAGAGTACTCATTTTTTATAGTAAAACACTACATTTATAAAAGCAATTAAAAATTGGGAAACACTGGGCTTTTATTTTTAATTGTTTATCAGTATGACTAGCTATTAGAGAGGCTAATTGTTTGATGTTATTGTGCATAATTAAAACTGGATTTTAAATAACTAAGATCTTCATGGCTTCTAACACAGGAGAGTGATAAATATATTTTAAAAAATAATGACCTAAAATACTTGAAATGTTTTTTTTATTTAAATGAATATATGAACAAAATTAAAATACAAATTAAAATAAATGCATACCTGCACAGTGATGGTTATTTATCATTGGGTAAACTCGAATACATTTGAGTACTGATTCACAATTTTCTTAATTTATGAAGCTCCAATTACCTTGCCTCACCAGACTTACAGTGATAAATTATGGCTCAGCTCACAAAAAAACAAAACAAAATGTTCAACCCACTTTTGGAGGCAAATGTCTTAGAGTTAGACTTTTCTCCTCGTCTAAAAATAACCCATAATTAAACCTTCCATGCTGTACTAATGTGTAAAGAACAAGTTGCAATGGAGGGCTAAAACTCTATTATAAATACATAAATCAGTCACTCACATGGGTTGATACCTTATTGTTGCAGCAGTATTTGTGTGTGTTTGTCAGTGAAGCAGAGAACTATGCCACTGGGAGCATAGACACCTGGCATAGTTACCCAAGGTGAACAAATTAAAGCTAAGACACCAGACTAAATTGATCCAAAATCTGCCAACCCACAATGGACCAGTGTTGCAGATTATTGTCCACTCCCTCAACATGGCTTCACAACAACAAAAAATGTCCCTCATTCCCCAGAGGCTTGTGAGCTGCTACTTATGGCAGAGGGAAGACCAGTTCAATGGAAAGGGTCAAAGAATCACCGGGTTCTAAAAGGCTGCCTTTGGTCTTTAGATATTAGAAATCGTCACATTCAATCTATGAGTACGATCTCACTCTTAGAGGAAGTAGTACAATTAATGAATAACATAATTTGGGACAGTTTTGGCTTATGTGTGACTCATAAATTAGAAGACGGACGCTGGCTGTACTATACAGGAACCAATGTTGGATGATGTGGAGGAATCAGAAATTAGGCTGTGATTGGCTATTAAGTAACCAATCCCAGCTTGAAAAATTGCCTTCTAATTAGAGGCTGTGAATTAAGGTTAACTCATAAACACTGCATCAAGAAATTCAATTATCAATTGTAAATAAAATAGAAGAGTGGACCTGTCATGGTTCAGTTTGCAAGTCAATTAGTCTGCTTACCTGAAAATTTCCAGTTTTGGAAAACTGATTCAAGAGTCAAAACTGTGTGTATAAATTCTTATATTTAGTTCAGTGGTTCAAGTGTATGAGCGTGTATGGTTTTGTGTGTGTGTGTGTCACAGAAACTGCTTTGGACAGGATGCGTTAGAATGTGTATCTGTGTGCATGGGAGTGTGTGTGTGTGTGTTACAATACAGTTAGTACCAACTACTATTTCCATCCTAAACATCACTTACCTTGATGAGTAGCCAACTACAAGGATACTACAAAAAAGCTTGACTTTGTTATCTCACATCATTACCAATTTACATTCAATCCTATTAGCTAAAGTCATACATGAAATAAAATGAAACACCCATTTCTTAACTTATAAGCAAGCAAAATGTGTACAATATCAAACAATGCACCCTTTACACTTAAAGGAGACCAGAGAGGAATGTCTCTTATCTGATCAGCTCTTTGTATTTCCTTTGGATCATAATGCAGAACTGCATGGGACAGAGACAGCCTGCTTCCTCTCATACTGTTGGAACTGATATAATTAATTCCCAACAGTAAGATAACATCTATAAAAGTATAAATATAATGACTATAATTAGGATTCATTGTGACCACATTAAAGGAGGAGATGCATTATCTGCAAGGTTAAAGGGCCAGGCTTTTACTGACAGGTTGTATCCTTCACATAAATATCCTATATAATAATTTGCTAGGATGTTTGTCACGATGCAGTCATGCACAGTAGAGCCTGCCCGCTTTCGGGCAGTTCTACTGCGCATGATTGCATCATGGGAGTGAGGCAACGCAAGACTGCATCACGTGGAGCAATGAGGAAGTGCCACGGCCTCTTAACCCTTTGAGTGCCGGGGGGTGCAACACATTGATTTGCGTACTCCTTTGGTACTCAAAGGGTTAACATTACCCAGACCTTGACCCGTGTACACGGTCTTTTACACTAGTAAAAAATAATGAAATAAAGTAATAAGAAGATAATTTGGGCCATTTTAGGTAAACATGTCTGAAGTAATCACGTAGCTCTTTATTATTAAAACCTGACCCTGCAGTACAGCGAAATTTGTTCCCTACATGCAGGTCCAATTAAAAAAAAATGTGTTCTCGGGATTTTCCTGCCAGGTAAAACTTGCTCTTATAACATTGCTCCTCTTTGCCAATCCATACTTTGGCTTTCCTTTTCCTTTAGTATTAATTTCAAACTACTGGTGCTAACTTCCACTGCATCGTCCTACATCTCATCTCTTGTTTCCAAATACAGCCCCACTTGCCATCTTCAATCTACACATGATCATCTCTCCTCATTTCTCTTTACAACTTTCCATCCCCCATGTTGCACCCAAGCTTTGTAATACCTCCCCTGATTCATCAGTATCTCTCTAAGCCTTCTGATCTTCAAGTACTTCCTGAAAACTCACTTCTAGCGATGCTTATGAACTACCCCTATACCTTTTCTGAATACAGACAGATCAACAACCTATTCAACCTTTACTCACTCTTGCTCCATTGCTTTCATAGCACCTTTTTCCTATCATGCTGACAAACTGGACAGGGCACAGACCCACATTGTAGAGGAAAAACTCAGAAAGCAAATGGCTACTGGGATCATTATCCTGATTTGGAAAATAATAATGCAGGTATTGCCACTTGGAAACTGTATCCTATTGAACTCTTACTATCGCCATCATTCAGCCTATTTATTATTGATATGTCACACTGCATTTGGTGACCTTTAACCATGCAATATCAGAATGTCGATGTTTTGATTCTGCAGTCATTCTGTTATCACCCTTTTGATTTATGCAACATTTTAAACTCGCTATTTTGATGGTCACCCAATAGATGGCGACATTTCAATAGTAAGCCCTTGGAAACTAGAAAATAGCAAACGACGCTGCGGAGCAACATCAACCACCATTGAGCTAGGGGAGTGGAGACACACAGCTAGGTTGTGGACATTGACAACAGAATCACAATGTCTAAAACAGGCTTGGATTAGTGCAGGCAGCAGGCAGATAGCCCATCTTTTAACAGACTTAAGTCAGTACAGGCGGCAAATCTGGCAAACAGATAGCTGAGTTTTTAATTGTCTTTGGTTGATGCGTGTGCCAAACAGAGAATGGTTAATTAGGAAATGCAAGGATTAAAAAAGAAATCAAATAGGACTAAAACAAAGGTCAGGAACACTCTCAAAGTAATACTCAAAGTAGGCAGAAGCTGAAGAAACAAATAAAGAAGCTTAGAGAAGAAGACTTAAAGGGATAGTAATACTTAACATGTAAAAAAATATACGTTGTAGGTTTTATCCCCCTGAGTAAAACAAGAGTACTCCCACTGCTGAAAGGTGTTTCATTCAAAAGTTATTAATTTTCAAAGTTTAATTTTTTAGGTGCAATATCACAGTGGCCTGAAATTATACAGTGGCGCTGTTGCTACACGATCCTATGGACAACTCTGGTCCCGGGACCATAAATCTCCATAGGGTGGTGTAGCAACAGCACCACTGTACAATTTCAGGCCACTGTGATATTGCACCTAAAAAGTTCAACTTTGAAAATTAATAACTTTTAAATGAAACACCTTTCAGCAGTGAGAGTACTCTTGTTTTACTCGGGGATAAACCCTACAACATATTTTTTTTTACATTTTAAGTATTACTATCCCTTTAAAGATGAATTCAAGAGGAAGACCAGCATGCAGAAGACCCCGCTGGACCTCAGACTAACAAGTAAGTGTTTCATCTTAATGGGATGGTGTTAGTTTTATGGTGATTAATCACCAATTTTGGGTGCAGAGTGGGGGAATCAACACTCTGCAATGCACTGCATACCTCATTAGCACTCAAAGGGTTAATTTTTTTTTTACTCATGTTTTTGGTACCTTGAATGTATTGCTATGGGGCTTAGGGCCCACGGGTCACTCCTCTAGGGATCCCTAGTTGAGCATGCGTGTTTTTTTTTACACAGTTACTTAATTCTGATTTTTCTGGGCAGAAATTTTTGTCGATAAAAGTTACTAGCCACCACATGTAACTGAATCTCAAATTTGTTTCCTTTGTCATTAATCTCAATGGGTGAAAATTTAGCATCCGTTGTGATGTTTTACCATGTGGTAGTGTGTCACAGGACAGGTAATAGAATACCTAACTGTGACTTAATACTACCCACAGTACTTTTATTTTTATACCAGTGGTAATTGATTTTAAACTTTCATATTCTAGTGTATGAGTTAGCTTATCTTTTCCTGAGCTGAGGAAGTTGGTTGCCTCTGCTACTATTTAGATTGTGTGTATCAATCCTGGTCTGGCCCCAGCTCAATTTAGGATGAATATTCAATATTGTGGTTGACACCTTTACTCTGGCTTTAAAATGCAGCAAAGATACACTATAGCCTATAGTTCTCTCAGCATCGCACACCAACAGTGCACCCCAGTCAGCCACCTAGTGGCAGAGACTTATCACCTACTCAGCTCCTCTGGCCTCAGCCCCTTGGTTCCCACCCCACTTAAGATCAGAAAATCATTACATAAACAACTTGCATCTGCTTTCTTTATATACAAATCTGTCAGTACACTGTTCTGTTTTTCTAAATATATCATAAAAGTAATTATTTAACTCATACGTATGAATATAAATTTTATGTTTTCTCTTGCCCCAAATAAGAAGTATTAGCCACTCATTTAGGTCCCTTGATCAGTAGTATGTATAGCTTTATAATTTTATTGACCACTTTTTACCCTTTGAAGAAAAGAGGGTATACTATGTAAACTAATTTTATTTATTTTAATAAGCATGCTGAAATAATTGTGCTAGGGGCCATCCTCTAAGATGGCTGCTTAAACTGATGGTCCAGTGGATGAAATGCTGTATGACTAATTATGTAACCTTTATCCCTGCATTACCAAACATCTGAAAGCTTTCTCATCCAACCCATTCCTGGAAATTGGGATAAAAGATCACTAAAGGCATGGCTGAAGCTCCATACCATCTCAACTCGCTCCTCCGTGCAATTCATGAGCACATTGCCAGACCTGCTTTCAGTCTCTCCTTTGGCTCATGAGTCCTCAGATCTGCCTAGGCATTCTGATTATACTGTACCCCACGGAGGGGACACAGATATGGCAAACCCACATCTTCTCGCCCTCTGGTCCAGGAGGACCTGGCAAACCTTCCTACAAAGAAAGAACTACACAAAGTGTCCAACAACATCAAGGTGGCTGTATGCAAGGAAGTTGCTGGCATCAAGAGGGAGCTTTCCCAACTTGGTCGGCGTGTGCACGATCCGAAGAAAAAGACAAATCTGGAACTACTCAGAATACGTTGGCAGATATAGCTAGGGCATTTCAGAACTACTACCACGCTCTTTATAATCTGGCAGACTCAGAACCCTCGCCCCCTGTAACTGATCTTTTGGATCTTTTCAAGGAACAAGATTGGCCCTCTTCCAAGTAAGCTATTTATTATCCTTTTGCACTAAAAGAACTGTCCCATGCTATTGAATCTTCCCCCTTAGGTAAAAGCCCCTGCTCAGATAGCTTCTCTTTACTTACCCCCTATCTGCTGGAAGCTGGTTGATTCCAGGTCCCCATTCCCTAAACAGGCTTTGGAGGCACATATTTCTGTAATTTACAAGACGGGTAAGGACCCTTTCTCGTTTATTAACTGTAAACTGATCTCCCTACTTAACGTTGATGTTAAGCTTATTGCAAAATACATTGCATACTGATTAAATCACTTCCTTCCATATTTGATTCACTCTAATCAGGACAGTTTTTCCCATGGACGTGAAACCAAATATAACATCATCAACATCATAGCTCTTTTGGACTTGGTGAAGTGTCAGGATCTCTTCAGTACAAGTATCAACTTAGGCGAAAAAACTTTTGATAGGGTACGCTTGTCATATATTTTGACAGTGATGTCCCACATTCGCTCCTATCTTCTATCCTCAGTCTTTATGCCGACCCAACAGCCAAAGTTAGATTGAACGGTTTTCTTTCTGATTCCTTTCCAATATCTAATGGCACAAGGCAGGCTATTCTAAAATTAATCACAACAAATCAGACCAATTGGACCATCAGAATAATTTTCCCTTTCAGTGGTCTAATAAATCTATAAAATACTTGGGAATATACCTTTCTCCAGACCCAAGTACCATCATAGGCCTTAACTTAACCCTTCCCTTCTGGCTTCTATACAAAGAGGTCTTCTGTGTTGGCACAAACTTTTCATCTCTTAGACAGCTACAGTGAGTGAAAAAATTATTTGATCCCCTGCTGATTTTGTACGTTTGCCCACTGACAGTTTTTAATTTTAATGGTAGGTTTATTTGACCGTGAGAGACAGAATAACAACAAAAAAATCCAGAAAAACGCAGTTATAAATTGATTTGTATTTGTACTGAGTGAAATAAGTATTTGACCCCCTATCAATCAGCAAGATGTCTGGCTCCCAGGTGTCTTTTATACAGGTAACAAGCTTAAAGGGAGTTCTTCTAATCTCAGCTTGTTACCTGTATAAAAGACACCTGTCCATAGAAGCAGTCAATCAATCAATCAGATTACAAACTCTCCAACATGGCCAAGACCAAAGAGCTGTCCAAGGATGTCAGGGACAAGATTGTAGACCTACACAAGGCTGGAATGGGCTACAAGACCATCACCAAGCTGCTTGGTGAGAAGGTGACAACAGTTGGTATGATTATTCGCAAATGGAAGAAACACAAAATAACTGTCAATCTCCCTCGGTCTGGGGCTCCATGCAAGATCTCACCTCATGGAGTTTCAGTGATCATGAGAACGGTAAGGAATCAGCCCAGAACTACATGGGAGGATCTTGTCAATGATCTCAAGGCAGCTGGGACCATAGTCACAAGAAAAGTAACACACTACGCTGTGAAGAACTGAAATCCTGCAGCGCCTGCAAGGTCCCCCTGCTCAAGAAAGCACATGTACAGGCCGTCTCAAGTTTGCCAATGAACATCTGAATGATTCAGAGGAGAACTGTGTAAAAGTGTTGTGGTCAGATGAGACCAAAATCGAGCTCTTTGGCATCAACTCAACTCGCCGTGTTTGGAGGAGGAGGAATGCTGCCTATGACCCCAAGAACACTACCCCTACAGTCAAACATGGAAATAGAAACATTATGCTTTAACTGCCCCTTCCCTTCTGGCCTCTATACAAAGAGGTCTTCTGTGTTGGCACAAACTTTTCATCTGTTAGACAGCTACAGTGAGGGAAAAATTGTTTGATCCCCTGCTGATTTTGTATGTTTGCCCACTGACAAAATAATGATCAGTCTATAATTTTAATGGTAGGTTCATTTGACAGTGAGAGACAGAATAGCAACAAAAAATCCAGAAAAACGCAGTTATAAATTGATTTGCATTTTACTGAGTGAAATAAGTATTTGATCGCCTATCAATCAGCAAGATTTCTGGCTCCCAGGTGTCTTTTATACAGGTAATCTCAGCTTGTTACCTGTATAAAAGAAACCTGTCCACAGAAGCAGTCAATCAATCAGATTCCAAACTCTCCACCATGGCCAAGACCTATGAGCTGTCCAAGGATTTCAGGGACAAGATTGTAGACCTACACAAGGCTGTAATGGGCTACAAAACCATCATCAAGCAGCTTGGTGAGAAGGTGACAACAGCTGGTGTGATTATTCGCAAATGGAAGAAACACAAAATAACTGTCAATCTCCCTCGGTCTGGGGCTCCATGCAAGATCTCACCTCATGGAGTTTCAATGATCATGAGAACGGTAAGGAATCAGCCCAGAACTACATGGGAGGATCTTGTCAATGATCTCAAGGCAGCTGGGACCATAGTCACAAGAAAACAATTGGTAACACACTACGCTGTGAAGGACTGAAATCCTGCAGCGCCTGCAAGGTCCCCCTGCTCAAGAAAGCACATGTACAGGCTATCTCAAGTCTGCCAATGAACATCTGAATGATTCAGAGGAGAACTGTGTAAAAGTGTTGTGGTCAGATGAGACCAAAATCAAGCTCTTTGGCATCAACTCAACTCGCCATGTTTGGAGGAGGAATGCTGCCTATGACCCCAAGAACACCACCCCCACCGTCAAACATGGAGGTGGAAATATTATGCTTTGGGGGTGTCTTTCTGCTAAGGGGACAGAACAACTTCACTGCATCAAAGGGACAATGGACGGGGCCATGTACCATCAAATCTTGGCTGAGAACCTCCTTCCCTCAGCCAGGGCAATGAAAATGGGTCGTGGATGGGTATTCCAGCATGACAATGACCCAAAACACATTGCCAAGGCAACAAAGGAGTGGCTCAAGAAGAAGCACTTTAAGGTCCTGGAGTGGCCTAGCCAGTCTCCAGACCTTAATCCCATAGAAAATCTGTGGAGGGAGCTGAAGGTTCGAGTTGCCAAACATCAGCCTCGAAACCTTAATGACTTGGAGAGGATCTGCAAAGAGGAGTGGGACAAAATCCCTCCTGAGATGTGTGCAAACCCGGTGGCCAACTACAAAAAACATCTGACATCTTTGATTGTCAACAAAGGTTTTGCCACAAAGTACTAAGTCATGTTTTGCAAAGTGGTCAAATACTTATTTCACTCAGTAAAATGCAAATCAATTTATAACTTTTTTGAAATACATTTTTTTTTTGTTATTCTGTCTCTCACTGTTCAAATAAACCTACCATTCAAATTATAGACTGATCATTTCTTTGTCAGTGGGCAAATGTACAAAATCAGCAGGGGATCAAATAATTTTTTCCCTAACTATAGAATTAACTTTATTAAAATGATCATTCAACGCAAAGCCCTATATCTGTTTTGGGACCTCGAGACTAGCCAGGGTGGCCTAGGCTTACCAGATTTCTTTAAATACCATTTAGCAACCAGTCTCTGTACACCTGTAGATTTATTTGACACTATTTCCCAGGATTGGCTGATGGCCATTCTACCCCCAGGCTTGCGTATCTTTGCATCTCAACTTTTGTGGACACACTCATCCTCCCTCCCAAAATCTTTTGGGTCACATGTCGTATTAGGTCACCTTCTCAGGAACTGAAATGACAAACTTCAGTTAGCCCCTTATCCCTCCACTATGCTCTCCATCATAGGCAACTCCCCCACACAATGTTCATGTCTGGAAGGACTCCTTACTCTCCATAGTTTTAGACTTGAGTATCATAGACTTTGACTATCTGATTAGGAAACATTACCTTACCGAGTTACATGTATGGCAACACATGCAAGTTAGTCAACTTCTGTCCCATCTAATGAGTAAGTACTGCTGCCTGAGACAGGGGCGCCTTTTGACACTATTCTGTCTGGGAAGCATCCAATCCCCAAACTCATGTTGAAGATCTAAAACTACTCTTTATTAGGGTCCAGACTACAAACTACCGTGTCTTGAGAACTGGGAGCATGAACTCCCTTTTATACTATCTCCAAAACAATGCAACAGCATATTTCTTATCAATATCAAGTTTTTCAGGGATGCAGACTCAAGGGAGGCCAATTATAAATTGCTCACATGTTGTTCTCACACTCCTCATCTACTGGCACAGATTTGGCCCAACTCCTCACATTTGTGCTGGTGTTGCCTCCACAATGAAGGTTCAGTGTCCCATATCTGGTGGACATGTTCCTTAAGCTCGTCCTTGAAAATCCCACAAGAGAAACTACTGCATTCTTTGCTACCAGTTGCTAGAGCCTTTATCCCTGCCTTTTGGAGATGAAAATCTAGGGTATGTGTACTTGTGGATATGGAGAGGTGCCATATCATTGGCTCAGGTTCCCTGAGCTCCATCTAAAATCCAGTGGCTGTGTTGCCTACAATAACTTACTTCCAGGCCCCAGTTCCTTAGCCCATTAGTAAACCCTAGCTGCTTAGTGCTTTTCTGTCCTCTCATTGGCTGACCGGTGTCAGGTTGCTTAATCTGTTGTCTTCCTTGCTTCCTGATGGTCTCCATAGGATTCTTCGTAGCAATTCAGATCATGGGGGGTGCCTTGGATATACTTTGCCCCTTCAGACTCCCCCAATAAAATTGTGCCACTGTGTCTTCCTTCCTCCATTCCTTTTTCTCTTACCTTTCTTGCCGCTTTCGTTGTCTTTCCCCTTTCTTTCTTTTTCTCTATCCACTTTCTTCCACCTTCTCAATTTTTCTTCTTTATTCACTTACGTTATAGTGATCTCATGGTGGTTCTCTCATAGTTTGTCAACTTTGTCAGCCCCTCCACCTACCCATTGTCTAATAAGTGCAACTGCTTTAAAGGGATAGTAATACTTCGTTTTATCTTTATTTTATTTTGTAGGCATTAAAAAAACATGACGAATGATATGTCTTATCTCTCAAACCTTAATGGTTTGAGAGATATTCACAAGCAAAGTTCCCCTCCTGTCCCTTTTACCTAGTGTAAGCCATCTCTTCTCAGATGTGGAATCTGGTTGCTAGACCAGACAGATAACAGTAGGGGACAATCTTCTTCCTATGAGAACAATGAAGGCCCTGCCCCCCTTGACAAGTTTTTCAGGTTTTTCCCTTATCTTAATTGAAGATTGTCCCTCTCTGCAGTCTACCTGGGCACCTCCCTTCTGATCTGGCTGAACAGCATTACATCAGTAAAAGGGGCGGGAGGGGGATACTTTGTCGTTGAATTACTTTTGAACTACAACTCTGACAGAATTGAAATAACACTCTCCAAAGTCCAAATACTATGATGATTAATTAGAGCTGCTTTTATTTTGAAACATTACTATCCCTTTAAAGTAAGCATTGGACTGTAGGATTCTTTGTATCAGTGTTCTTTAGCTCAATGCCCCCTGCATTGTTTAACAGAAAATTGCACCTTCTACAGCAGTGCAGCAATACAGAGGGGGGTGGGGGTATACAAATAAAACTGAATACAAAGATAAGAATTAGTAATAAGATAGATAACCTCAGTTAATTGCGGATTTTTAACAGTTTTGTATTAGAGTTCAATGCAACATTAGGTTTCTAATTAAGTTTTGCCTTTAAAGGGTTTAACATTAGATTTTTTTGCATATGCTACCCAAATGCTGTACAACTTCAACAACAATGGGCAGACCAATGCTCTCCAGTTGTTATTGAACTATGAATCCCTTCATCCAAGATGATGGAAGATGTAGGCCAAACACAGTTGGAGATTAATAGGTTTCCAGCACTGAATTACAAGCTGTATACTCCAGTCTATACTATGGAAATTAAAGCAAGGGGAAACTGAGAGGGGATCTTAATTGCCCAGAAGCCTCCATTGCACTAGTTTGACCTTCTTGGATCAGGGAGAGATAATGCTTTAGCTGCATAAAAATGAGAAATACCTGCTGTTGTTGTGCATATGGTTGTCCCAGGTATGAACAAACTGCAGTTCTTATTTGTTACTGGACAAGCGCTTATCCTCCCATCAGTGATCAGGTAAGGATTATGGAAATTGTAATTCAACATACAGGGGAATGTCCTGGTCTATGCCCTGACAATTTCAATTCTTTTGGATGCAGAATTAAACAAAATAAATTACAGAAATTGCTACAGCATACACTTCATTTCTTGAAAGTCCTCTGGTGAAAACCCTGACTTTGACCTTGATGAGGGTAATTGTATCAAGGGCTACACAAACAGTAAGCAAAAAGTCTAGTATTTTGGTAGGAGTCAATTAATTGTATTACATTTAATCTGGGTGCCCATATACATAAATATTGTTGATGTTACTCGTGCCTCTTTTACCTGATTAACTTATTCAGTTATATTAGTATATGTGCCAAACAATATACTCTTAACATTGTTATAGTATTTGTATTTATTTCTAAACCTTCCACAAACTGTATCAGCTTTTTGAACTATCAACAAAGAAAAATTAAATGCATCCATGCCAAATAATCTAGGCTCACTTAGAGGGACCCAAACAAGAATCTGTGATAGCATCTCAACTTATTTTCTTTGTGTCACTATCAAATGAAATAGAGTAAAAATCTTGACTGAGTCTAATAAAGAAAGCAATGAAAAGAAGATTTATTACGGTACATATTTATCTCTGTGACATTTACTTGAACTGCTTGTGGTGAAGTATATACAGTGAAAGTGATTTAATGTCTCAGTTGGAAAATATGTTTTTCATTAACTATTCTCTGAGAAGATGTTTCCCTTTATTATTATACATGTAAATGTTTCTTCAGAATGATGACTAGTAGTAGTTTGTGTCATAATTCTCCAGCCATTTTTCTGGATTTCATGATGGAGCATTATCTTTAACCCTTTGAGTGCCAGAGGGTTAAATATTTGTGTTTGTTAGGTTTTTGTATTGTTTAAGTTAGGATGTATGTTATTTGTATTGTCTATGACTTGATTTCCGTCCATCTTCTCTCTACTTCTTCCTCCTCCTGATACTATTTCCCTAGCAGTGGGTCCCCCTTGATATGTTGTTTTCCCCTGTATATGCTACCATGCTAAGGCTCCTGATTGGCTGTGTTAATACTGCTCCAGGCTGATGGGATTTGTGTCCTGATCTCATTGGGTGATTTGGAGCAATACTACAATAAACCAGTCAATCGCTCCTTTGCAATATCTTTGGACAGGTGAAACAATACATCAGATTGCATACACATCTGGAATACAGGGTGTGTGAGTGGTATTTATGATGTAAGTAGAGGGTGATCATAATCTCACCCCTGCACCACAAAACACTGCCAGCTTCCATCTAACCAAACAGGATTTGCTTGTCCATGTGCTGTGATAACCTGTTTGGGCCACAACTGGCATAACCCATGACCCCATGAGATATCACTGGCTTTTGATTAACCCATAATGAACTCACGCTCACTGTATATTTCTATGAACCATTACCTTATATGTGCATATTCTAGCTATATAAATAAAGACAAACATAATTCATAAGCAATTGCCCATAAGGTAACACAGACTTGGATGTATAGATTGAGTGAAACACAATGATGCCTTTGAGTGCCAGTGTTGCAATGCATTGCATACCCCCTGGCACTCAAAAGGCTTAAAATATAATAAAACTCACTCTAATACACCCTGTTTTTTTATTCTTACACAGATTGGTACCCAAGCAAGCATACTCTGATGCCACCATAGAACCAAAATGTAGTGATAAATGGCAACCTGCCCTATAGCTGCTGCCGCCCCTGCTCCAGCTGCGAATGGTGATTCCAGTGTTGTGAAAGCCATGACTGGGTCCACCCTGCTTCTCCAGCATTATGGGGGTGACCTTAACCAGTGCAGAGGTTTCCTAAACCAGGTCGGTATCTATCTGGAGATGGTACCACAGGCTTTCCCAACTGATAGGAGTAAGATGGGCCTTGTGATTTCCTTACTTTCTGACAGGGCCTTGGCATGGGCTAATCCCCTTTGGGAGACGCAGAAACCTATTGTATACAATTACGATGAGTTTGCGGCATCCTTCAAAAGGGTATTTGATGTACCAGGCCGCTCCACCTTGGCTGCCAAGCAACTTATGTCCATCTGGCAGGGTACAAGGACGGTTTTGGATTATGCCATAGAGTTTCATAGCTTGGCAGCTGAGGTTGGTTGGAATAATGAGGTTGTCATGGCTGCTTTCTCTAATGGGCTCTCAGATATGGTTAGAGATGAAATTGCAGACCGGGACCTCCCCAGAGATTTTGAGGAACTGGTCTCATGTTGCATCCTGATTGACCCTCCAAATCTATGAGAGACCTTCCTTTAGGGAGTGCCTGCGGAGGCATCTCATCTGTTGAGCCCTAAGTTTTTTGTCCTCACCCGTGCCTCCCTCTCCTCCTAGTCTTGAGACCTCAGGTGATGCGGAGCCCATGCAGCTTTGGTTCACTCACTTTTCAGAGATGGAAAAAGCCTTTAAGAGGAGGAGGAAGGGCCTGTGCCTTTACTGTGGTAAGGCAGGGCATCTGCTGTGAACTTGCCCCACATGTCCAGGAAACGCCTGCACCTAAGGTCTTATAGGGGACAGACCTTAGGTGGCATCTCAGTGTCCCTGGCTATCCAGAAGGATAAATCACTAGTCTCCGTTGGGCTGTCTTGGGGCAAGATTTCTATTATTACAGAGGCACTCATTGACTCCAGTGCAGCAGGCCTCTTTATTGGCCATGCTTTCACCCAGAAGCACTCCATTCCATTGCAGCTCTGTACTAGTCCACTTGCCATTGAGGCGATTGATGGCAGACCCTTACAGCCGCCACAGGTCACCCACGAAACTGCTCCTTTGTCTATTGCTGTAGGGGCTCCCCATCAAAAAACCTTACAACTCCAGGTGAACCACTCTCCTCACTGTCCTGCGATCCTGGGTTATCCATGGGTGCACAAACACAATCCCACGTTCGAAGGGTCACCCAACTGTCCAAGAAATGCCTAGCAAAAGTGGTGAAGGTGTTAACCACATCCCCAGTCTCTTCGCGCCTGAAGAGTACCAAGAGCTCCATGATGTATTTGATAAAGGCCAGGCTGGGGAGCTCCCGCCTCACTGCCCATACAATTGTACCATTGAATTGCAACCGGGTGCCATACCTCCTTGAGGTTGAGTCTACCCTCTTTTTGCCGTGCAGAATAAGGACATGGAGGAGTATGTTAAGGATGTGCTATTTCAGGGGTTCATCTGCAAGTCCTCCTCTCACACTGGGGCCGGATTCTTCTTCGTGAAGAAAAAGAGTGGAGAACTGACACATTGTATAGATTACAGGGGGCTCAATTGTATTATGGTAAAAAACGCCTACCCAATTCCACTTACTACTGAGCTATTCAATTGATTAAAAGGGTCCAAGGTGTTCACTAAGCTTGACCTGCAAGGGGCATACAATTTGTTACGGATGAAGGAGGGCCACGAATGGAAAACTACGTTTAACACCAGAAGCGAGCATTACAAATACCTTGTAATGCCCTTCTGTCTCTGCAGTGCTCCAGTGGTTTTCCAGGAATTCTTAAATGACGTCCTCCCGGACATGCTCCAACAATTCGAGGTGGTATAGTTAGATGACATTCTGATCCATTCCACCTCCATGGAAAGCCACTACGCAGATGTAGCCCGAGTTCTGCAAAAATTAAGAGAGAATAATCTATTTTGCAAATTAGAAAAGTGTGAGTTCCACCGCAAATATGTCACCTTCTTGGGGTATGTAATTTCAGAGGTCGGTTTCACTATGGACCCTAAGAAACTCTCGGCTGTTCTCGAGTGGTCGCGACCAGTAGGTCTCTGTGAGTGTCGGGAGATATTAATGCTGCTGCCTTCCCTGTTCTGGGTCAGGCTGAATCAGCTGACCTCTCTTTGATTACTCACCTGACTGTTATCAGCCAACCCTCCCAGGGTATTTAAAGCAGCTTGTCTCACTTCCTGATTGCCCTTGTGTCTGCTTCTGGCTGCAAGTGTGTTCTCCTGAGTTGCTGATTATCTGTGCATGATCTGGCTTTCTCTGACATCCCTTCTTGCTCCTGGCTCCTGGCTTGTTCCTGACATAGTTGATCTCTGTATTCCTGACCCCAGCTTGGCTGAGTACCTGTCTTGGTTCCTGAACCTGGCTTGTCTTTTGGTTTATGCTTCTGGATCACGATATTGCTTTATTTCCGTTTGTTATTTTAATAATGTTTTTTTGTATTTTACATTTTTGTGTCTGTCTGATTCCTGGTCCCTAACAGTAACACAAAAAGTCCTGGATGTCCATGGAAGACAACAGTTGTGGGTGATTGTAGGATCCTTTCCATGGTAAAGAAAAACCGCTTCACAACATCCAGCCAAGTGAAGAACACTCTCTGCGAGGTAGACATAGCATTATCCAAGTCTACCATAAAGAGAAGACTTCACGAGATCAAATACAGAGGGTTAACCACAAGGTGCAAACCATTCATAAGCCTCAAGAATAGAAAGTTTTGGTTTGGAAGCATAGCGGGAGGGATAGTGTTTAATAGAAAGGCTTTGGGGGAAAATGAGACATTAAGACCAGAGATCTTGGGGAGGACAGTGTCCCAAAAAGGGACCAGAGCTGGGCAATTCCACTATATATGAAGAAGAGCCCTCCAGGTCACCAAACATCCAACAAGTGTTTGGATAGGAAGTGAGGAATATGGACAATTTTAAGGGGATTTAAGTACCATCTGGTCATAAGCTTGTAATTAGTTTCTTTCATAAGGACATTTGAGATGAGTTTACAGTTTAATTGCAAAAGTGTGTCCCATTGTTGATCAGCGATCTCCATGTTTAAATCTGACCCCCAAGCTAGCCTATAGAGTAGGGGGGAAGACAAGCGAGGGTGCCTAACAGATTATACACAGCTTGAGTGCTGTAGGTGGCACAAATAATGCTTCAAAGGAAGTAAGTGATCTATGGGAATAGCCTGGGGATGGGAAAGATCTCAGCAGGTGCTGGATTTTTCTATATCACCACGCTTCTGAGGCAGGTAGGATAAAGTTCCTATAAACATCTGTGAGGTGAGGCATTATGCCTTCTGAGTAGGGGTGGGCGAAATCTCTCACCGTGTTCCCATGAGAAATTCTGTGAAAACCATGTTGTTAGCCGCTTTTTCACGGGAAAATCCACTTTAGAACTAGCAATTCAAATTTTCACATTTTTCACCCATTGGCCAAAATTCTTTGCCATTTTTTCAATGGATAGAAAGTTTCCGCCCATTGATTTACGTGGTTTTCACCTTTTTGCTACAAGCACTTGAGGTATTTGCGGAAGTCAAACACAATAGGAGCAGCTACAGAACGAGGTAGACGTGATGTGCTATTCTGCTGTGATCTTTTTCCAAAATTGAGTCAGGAGAGACTCATAGTGACTGATATCATTATAAGCAGGTTTAAAAATATTAAAAGGAAGAACTCGAAGGACCCTTATCTGTCTATTGAGTCTGAGGGGGAGGTGGAAGTAAGCACTACTTAACCAATGCAGTCCAGTTTCCCTAAATCACCCCTAGGGATCTTGGGGAATCTAATGGGAAGGGAGGGAGAAAAGGGAATGGGAAGGCAGAGAGAAAAGGGTAGTACTAGTGAGAGTAGGGCAGGCCAGCTGCCTGCTCCTGCTGCTAGACGTGCTGCCCCTACTGCTACCATTGCTGCACCTGCTGCCACTAGTGCTGTGCCTGCTGACAGACAATGCTGCTCCTGTTGCAACCAGTTCTGTGCCTGCTGACAGTTCTGAAATTGCTGCCACCAATACTATGCCTGCTGCAAGACGTGCTGCCACTGTTGCCAGTGCCAACAGTGCTGTGCCTGCTGCCAGTGCTGAACCTGCTGCCACCAATACTATGCTTGCTGTCAGAAGTGCTGCCCCTGTTGCCAGTGCCACCAGTGCTGTGCTTGATGCCATTGGCGAGCCACCACCAATACAGAAGCTGCTGCTAGTTTGTCTTGGAATACTCAGGAGGGGGGAAGGAGAAGATGATGCCAAGTGTGACAGCAGGGGACACTAAGTCACACTTACCATACCCAAGCAGTCCTGTCAGTGCTAGTATTAAGAAGGTCCAACAGTTTGTTAGTGTTAGGAGTGAAGGAGGGGGTAATCAATAGCCTCATATTACTAGTGACTGTGAGAAGGAAGACTCTGCGGCTGAACTTGATGTGGTTTGTGTTAGTAGTAGTAGCAGTAATGGTGAAGCAGCTGGTGGGATTAGTAGTAGGGGAAGTATTTTGAGACTGTCCAGACTAGCGGTCAAGGGAGCCCACACCATTCCTATGGCTCTGGGAGTCCTCCCCTTCCCTTCACTACAGTGTTCAAGTGGAACATGATCCTGAAGAGGCCAGAACTTGTGTTGGGGAAGAGCAGGGATAGAATTAATACCACCACCAGCAGCAGGAGCACAAACCAGCTGCTTGTGCCTGCTGCTACTGCTGCCAGTCTGACTTCTTCAGGTCAAAAAGAAATGCCAAGTGTGACATTAGGGGACCCTCTGTCACATTGCTCGTCACCTCCTCCAACCAGCAGTGAGATGTCTGTAATAGAACAGCAGCAGCACATAGGAACTAGTGGTGGTGGTGGTGATGATGACGCTGGAGAAGCTAGGACGGAAGAGACATTTTAATGATATGTGTATAAGTATTATGTTATGTGGCTATGTTGCTTTAAGAAGCTGAGCATGCTCAGTAGTATATTCATGCTTAGTGGTGTCATGTGACAAAACTGGTTGAGACTGGTTGTTCAGAGCTGTCTGGAAGCTGCATACAAGTAAAAGCTGAGATAAGAAGTATTGTGTGTCTGTCTGTATTATTATATTAGAACCCACAAAGCACCACAACATTGATGGCCTTTTTAGAAGAAACTGAGAAGGAATGGGAGACAAGGATGAGGATGGGCATCACCGCCACCACCACCACTATCAATGAGCCTTTTGTAATTTATGGAATTTGCAACTGCTCTAATTCCTTCTGCTTCTGTGTTACAAGGGCAGCAGGATGGGAGCAAGCTAGTGTGCCACAGAACACCATGGACACATTGAGAATGGGGTCAAGTGATGCAAGACTAGGACAGTTTCCACTTGCCAGCCACAGCAATACTCCTGGTCCTAGTTGCAGCGCTGATTCTGAGGCAGTAGGAGCAACAGCAGCAACATCACCCGCTGCCAGCACAGAGAGTAAAGGGGAATGTGGATGACAAGAAAAAAGAGGACATTCTTCTCCATCTGTTCCCTGTCCCCTGAAGTCATGTGCGTGGGACTATTTTTCTTTTGGGGCAGGCACAGTTCAGTCATCACCACGGCACTGTGCACAATTTGTGACAAGTCAGTGAGAAGAGGAAAGGATGGAATGGGTCTTGGCACAACCGCCCTGATATCCGACATGAAAAACAGACACCATGACATTTATGTCAAATGTATTAAATACAAACTCACACCGCAGAAATCAAGCACTGCTGTTGCTGTACCCCCTGAATCTCCAGAACGGCAACAAAAGGCGAGGCAGAGATTAAAGTGGAGGAAGAATAGAGAAACCCAGACAGAGACTTGAAGTTCCATGATGAGTGAAACAACTAGCTTCCTCTAGGTTAACTACATCTTCTGCCAATCCACCTCATTCATCATTACCTCAAATGAAAGCCACTCTGTTGATATTAGGATATGACAGTTTGTTTCTACCCATTGCACACTGTGTGGTGCACTGACCACACATGCCAGTGTAGTGGAGGAGAATCGCAAGCAGGGTATCAAGTGGCTTCTGAGGAGATTCCATCCCACAGAATATGCTAACATGATGGCAGGGAGGGTTCATCATTACTATTAAACTGTCAGTAAGTTGTCATGTGTCCTTAGCTGGGTCTGGACAAGGGGTATAGTGACAGTGGCAGTATTTGGGTTCTGGTGTCATGGTGTTTGGATACAGTTGTGCCCCCAGGTATTATTTACTACACACAGCGCACATTGCAGTTGCTGATGAGAGGCACAGTTCCTGCTCTCAAGGGAAAAAGTTATATTCTAATAACAGCACACCCAAGATTTTGGAGGAGGGGTAGGTGGAAAAGAATTATTGGGCCACTTCTTCTCTTCTTCACATAGACTGGGGAATACTTATTGTGCTGCTACTGCCTCAGATGCATTACTGGAGCTAGTCCTGGCAAGTGGAACCTTCATCTATCAACCATATTGCTGCTGTTGTTGATCCCATTCCCTTTCAGCTACCTAATCATCCTGCCGCTTAAACACCTCAGCAGCAGCAGCAAGAATGGCAGTTGCAAATTCCGCATCTACATCAGGGTATTTGATAATGGCCAGTGGACACTGGCCAACAGGACGTCCCTGCTGGCACTAGGCCAGTACGGAATTTATTTTTTCTCAGGGCTTGTGCTTTAAAAAAAAACAAACATAGTCCTACAATAAAAAATAAACAAACAGCTTCAGTCCTACAAATCAATGTTTCCTAAGGTCTTGTGCCAAACAAGCTTAAGTCCTACAAATCAATGTTTCCTCAGGGCTTGGGCCTCTAACAACAAATCTAACAAATCATCCTCTATGAAATACTCTATTAAGTCAAGTACCATTCTACCCCAGTGGCAGCTCATGTCATGGGGTTCTTGTCTCTATCTCTTTACATGCAAATTTCTTATATTATTTCATTGACTTATTTGTTTTTGTTAACTGTCCCCCCAATACCAGTCAGGAAACCCCCCCAAAACAAATTCCCTGTTCAACTGATTCTTTCCCCAGACTCCACCCACCACCACAAGCACCCTCCTCAGACCCCTTTTATACCATGTCTTATGGGGGCTTTTATTTGTATTTAGGGTTTATTTTGTATTAACTGCCCCCCAATCCCAGTAAACAAACCCCCCAAAATAACATTCCCTGTTCAAGTGATTCTTTCCCCACATTCCACCAACACAGGCACCCTTTTGTGCCCCTTTTATACTATGCCTTTGTGAAATAAAATAATATTTGCTATGTGTTGTGTAGAAATTCAATGTTCCCATTGATTTCAATGGAATGAGCTAGGTGAAAAAAAGCAGAAAATCTGCACTTTTTGTGGGAAATTATTCACCAATCGGGAAATGCCATTATTCAGTCTGAGGAGAAAATGTTCTCCCATCCCTACTTCTGATGACAGAAAAAGGCTGATGTTCTAAATACTATATTTGTATTGGTATCTAAAAGAGAACCAAAAATGGTAGAAGAGCCTCAAGAAGTAGCAAATAAAACAATACCATGCCCAGATGTTGGATTAACACAAGAAGAGATAATGGGAAGACTGGAAAAAATTAAGACTGACAACACACCTGGTCCTGATGGCATACCTCAAGAAACCCAGTGCAGTTTTATCATTTTTACTCTACTATTCTCCTGCTTTTTCTATAGCTAACACGGTATCACTCTTTGTCTCTATTACCACAGTCTCAGTGCCACAAGATTGACTTAAAGCCAATGGTGTATTTTTATTTAAGAAGGAAACAAAAACAGAACCTGGAAATTATCAACCTGAGAGTGTGAATTCTGTAATGGTAAAACTGCTAGAAGGGATAATAAGGGATTATATTCAGGATTAACCTGTGAAAAAAATGGTTTTATAAGGAATACATCTTGACAAACTAATCATTTGAGCATCTATGAAGAAGTAAGTAGCAACTTAGATAATGGTAAAGCAGTAGATGTAGTATATCTAGATTTTGCAAAGGCATTTGATAAAGAGTGCGATATAGGAGGCTGGTGTAGAAAATAAGGAAATTGGGGCTAGGGGATAACTTTTGAAACTGGATAGAAAATTGGTTGAAAGATAGGGAACAGTGTATTGTTGTAAATGGAAAATTCTCCAATACAGTTAAAGTTAAAAGTAAAGTACCCAGTGTTCAAAACTTTGTCCACTGCTTTTTAACGTGCTTATAAATGACCTGTAAATAGGTATAGAAAGCTAAATTTCAGTATGTTCAGATGACACATTATGTAGCATAATACATTTAGAAAAAGGGCCGAGATGCTCTAAAGGTGGAAGAGGGCGCATAATGGCGATATTCTGTTGGATCAGTGGCAAAGGCACAACGATAGCATGCACCAAAGCTTTTAACATCATATCACCATCAATTCAACAAAAATCTGCCAACATTGACATCAATCTGACATGCCTTCAACATAATGAGTCATTTCTGTATAAAAATGCAAGACAATGAGCCATTATAGTATTCATGCTGGTGTGTTTATATGTTAATGTGGCTGTTCACCACATGCACTACTTGAGGTTGGCGATACTGGGATCTCCCTATAGGTTCCTCTGCAGTAACAGCCCTCAATCAATCATAACCGTGGAAGGTTGTTGAATTGCTGGCAATGTGGAAGTGATGCCCTCCCTTACACAACACCAGCTGTAGACAATCCTGAAGTCAGAAACATTCTCTCTGCTTCCCAGCTTAGTCAGTAGGGAAGAGGATCCTTTCAGCACCTAGCAGCATCATTCCCTTAACCCTTTGTGTACAATAGAGGTGTGCATTGACACCTTGGCTACCAGTTGGCAAGGGAACAAGGTTGGGGGGCAGCTGGTGGCACAAATCATCATGGACTCTGCCTGGCCCCCAGATTTTTTCCCTTGGGAGTGCGTAACAAATATGAATATGAAAAATGATACAGAGCTGAGGGGATGATTGTGTTCTGGTTGTCCAAAGTCAGGGTTGTCTACTCATGGTCTTGTGTAAGGGAGAGCAACTCTTTATGCTATGGGGAACTTCTCCTCCCCTCCCCTTGCATCCTTAAATTTTAGTGCATATGTGTGTGAAAAGGTGAAGTGCATTACACACATCAACGAAATCATATCTCCACAGCATCGACCTTTAATGCATCTCCCCAAAGATGTTTGTTCTCTACAGAGGAATTCTAATAAAATGGCAGTGTGTGGAAACAAATGGTATAGGAAGTTTAGTTTGGGAAAGTTATGCATTTTGGAAGAAATAAATCCCATTGTTACATATGAACTTAATGGAATCGCTCATTGCTAGAGGTAGACCTGGGAATCCTTGGAAACTACAAACTTGGAAACAGTGACCAGTGTCAAACAGCAGTAGAAATAGCAAACAAAGTGTTTTCTTACATAAAAGGAGGTATTAAAGCAAGTCTGGATAACATAATTTTGTCTCTGTACAAATAGTTGGTAAGACCGCACCTTGAATACGTTTTTTGAACTAGAGAAGATAGAAGAATTGTTTAGAGAATCATTTAGGTAGGACATTTGTTCTCACTATTGGGGAGAAGAAGGGAGGAAGGAGGTTGACCCCAAATACTCTAAAATTCCATGTGACTGACTGGCAATGCACAGGCAGCTAGGGACCTATTCGCTTGCTGATTTTGCTGTTATTATCTCTGTGCTGGATGGGGAAGTCTGGGGAAAGACATTGTTGACTTAGTTTTTCAGTTATCATTTTTTTTGGACAGACTGTGATAAGACAACAGGGTGCACAACTTGAAAAAAATAAAATAAAATAAAAAAATAAAGTAAAAAACAAAATATCTTAGGTGACAGTGACAGACAGCTGACTGGGCTTAGGCAAGGCATCATACAGCTCAATTAGTTGTGTTGTGTACCGTACAGTAAAAAAACACAGTGTAGTTGCATAATGTCCAGCAAACGCACAAGGGGAAGGGGGGGTGGAGCAGTGCATGGATGTGAGAGTAAAGTAGTAGTTCAAAAATTGCTGCAGCATGTGCAATCAATGGTGATGATCCCTCTACTCCAAAGGCTGATGCAGCTTGTCAAGGCCCCAGCAAAACTAGTTTCAGCACCACCAGGCCAGTAGAGATAAAGAACCATATAAGAAGAACACTGAAGATGACAACAAGTCACATTCAAGTGTTGATGATGCTGGCACTAGCATAATAGAGGAAGGTGTAGCAGCTGAACCGCCTGCTGCATCAGATAGTGAGACAAACAAGCACCAAAACACCCGTCCTCAAAGTAGTAGGGAACTTTGTAACAGTAAAAGTAAAAAGAAATTGTTTGAGACCTATAAAAACTTAGAGGAATATAAGGGTAGTAGTGGGCAAGAACTGACAGGTGATTCTGATGCTGCTGAGGATGACCTAATGATGACTCATGATGATGCAGATCTAGAATATATCCCTCCAGCATCCCTCTCTTGTTCAGATACAGATGAAGTTGAGAGTAAGGGTGATGACAGGGCTATAAGGTTAGCAGAAAGTCAAAGGCTGAATCTTCCACTACTTATAAGGAGCACTGTGCCTGTCTATAAAGTATTTGAGAAAGCCATTGGAAAGTCTGACCATGTACAAGCACAGATGTCAAAAAGCACACAGTCACCCTATCAGTCATCATCAGCCTCATTGCCTCTTCAAAGTTCAAGTCCCACTCAACCACACACACCTGTTTTGAGTACCCAGCAACAGCAACACAGGTTAACATCCACAATGTTAGATATGACAAGTGCCTCTGCAGCTGCTGCTGTATGTGCTGCACCTTTGACACCTAGTAGTAGTGGCAGTAGAATTGCATCAACATCTAGCCCCAGCAGTAGTAGTAGCAGCAGCAGCACCAACTCAGGAACCCCGCATTCCATGAAGTCCAAAGTATGGAGATACTTCACTCAGGATTCTCAAGCTAAGCATGTTGCTATAGGTTGTCTGTGCAAAAAGCATGTGAGCAGGGGTAAAGCAGGCTCACACCTAGGTACCTCCTCTATGAGATCCCACCTGAATGAATGACTGAATGAATATGTTTATTTATATAGCACCACAAGTGTACACAGCACATTACAATTTAAGGGTTTAAACAATACAGGGTTACAGGTGCTTTGTCGAGTGAAACATTGGGTGGGAGGTCCCTGCCCGAAAGCTTACAATCTAAAGTGGTAATGGGAGACATACAGAGTACATAAGGGTCAAGTGCTGAATACAGTGCTAGTTCTGATGATGATAGAAGACATCAGTAAAGTAAATAATTTATAAGAGCGTTCATTGTACAACATCAGTGCCTTCTAGCATTTTGGGATTTTATCCATGAGGTGCATTTTTAAGTGGGATTTGAAGGTTATCAGAGAGGTGCAGTGGCACAGGTTGGATGGCAGAGCATTCCATAGATACGGAGCAATGAGAGAAAAAGGTTTGATACGTGACAGGGCTGTAGACACAAAAGGAGCACAAAGGAGCACTTGAAGCACAATCAAGGCACAATCAAAGATCTGACTGGGAGACACACTATCAGCAGGCCAAAGGTGCCACAACTAGCAGCAGTGGAAACACTTTAAAAAGTTCCCAGGGCTCTAGGGCAGAAAAAAGAAGTAGTGAACTTGTTTATGTGTTGGAGAGTGTGCTACTGTCACTGCCAACAGTTAGTTCAGTCCAAATAACACCTATGGCTCCTGCTGCAGAGGAGTATGACAGACAAAACCAGGACAAATATATTAACAGCAGCACAGATGAGAAGGTGGAGGAGGGATGTGAAAAAGGGTTGCCACTACCTACCCTACTTGGTACCAGTGCTATGACACATAAGTAATGTGTGTCAATAATCTGAGAAGGAGAACAAGGATAGCGTATGACAATGGTAAAAGCAATATACATACACAAATCACACCATGCCAGTCCCTCACCACCACCAATACCATACACATCTGCCACATTGTAGGTTGTACTTTATATTTTTTTATTTTTTTTATACTGTCTGTGTACAACAGACAGTAGTGAGGAGACATATGTCTCCTCCCTACTGCCACCCCTGGGCGTGTGTGTATGCCTGGGGGGGGTGGGGTCAGTGCCGGAGAATCTTGGCTGCCTGTCAAGCTTCTCCTTTTAGTAATATAGATATATATGAAATTATATTGATGGTCTTAAAAGTCAGCTATATACTTAATTAATTATATTGATAAATGTTTTGGTCCAGCCTGAGACTATTCCTTTTATATATATAAAGCACCTCTGAAATATAAGATATCTAATAAGTTCTACAATGAAAAATAGCAATATAGTCAATTAATTATATTGATCAATGTTTTGGTCCAACCTGAGACTATTTCTTTTATACATAAAGCACATCTGAATATCTAAGTTCTACAATGCAAAATAGCTAGGTTCGGGTCTTGTATGGGAAGCATAAGATGAGGTCACTTAAAACCCATAGTAATTTTAAAGCTAAATTTTATGTATTTTTTTTTAGTATATTTTGTAACAGACAGTATGTAATTATACTACTTGAAGGTAAAGATTAGAAGCTTTGTGTGTTATGCAACAAGCCGAGCAATCTAAACATATGTTATCTTATTTTGTATCATTTGTTTGGGTTAAATCAGTGATTTTCATTTTGTGATTAATATAATAATGTTGAAATACCACAAAATAATAAAAAAATATATTTTTAAATACATTGCAAGTTTGCAACTTCTTCATTGTTTATGAACATGATTTTCATTTTACCAGCTAACTCATCCCAGGCACGTTTTTGGGTCGTGAGTTCATTTCCCTCTGGATTAAATTCTATTTGGCCCTCATTTCAGTGCGCACAGAAACTATTAAACTGTTAATGACTGCGTTCTGAAAGATGGCATGGTCTATTTTATCACTTGCACTATAGCATTACATGACCAAGGGAGGACTAGCCCTGTAGAATATTAATAGAATAACGAACAGTGCACTCTAGGTAACTGTGTGTTCATTCAGGATGAACTTCTGTATCAAATATTGAACAGTACATTATCTGTGAGTTTATACAATATTGATAAAGGATTTATGATACTTCACTATAAAAATGATAATAAATTTGAAAGAAAGCTACAAGACAGATTCACAAGTAGAAAAACAATTAAAAATATGGTCTTATAAGGAAGATTTATTAATATTAATTGGTTTTTGTTAAATGTCCACCTTGATCATTGGAGTCAAATAACAAGGCAAGACAAGGTAGAATACAACAATTTGGGTTACAGGATGCAAGACTCACATAAGTAACCAGTGCCATATAGCAAGGCAATGTAACAAGACTTAACCCTTTGAGTGCTGGCACCTCTCTGACATTCAAAAGGTTAAGTTTGGGCAGCAAGTCACAAATCATACCTTGATAACCAGATACATAACGATATAGAACAAGACTAGACTTTGAGTAACAAGCCACAAATTTTGTATGAAAAAAGAGAGAAATAAAATAAGGAAATGGAAAAAGGTAGATGTAGTTTATGATTTTCAAGTCCCACCTCTAGAAAAAGACACATGGTAAGGCAATGGAACAAGATTAGTAGTACTCCGCTCTTAGGGCTCGATCCAATTCATAGAGCTAAAAAAAAATAAATACAGTTTACAGTTTGAAGTCCAAGTCAGGTATGCAGTGACCTGCTCTGTGCTAAGCAATGTGGTGCATAACCCTCTCGCACTGAAAGGGTGTGTAAACGTGTGTAAAGCATAAATAAGTAACCATTTCAAAGCCAAAGGGGTAAGCGATGCATTGGTAAACAATGAATTGTGTATCTTTCTGGCACTGAAAGGGTTCTAAAAATATGTGTGAATTATATAAAAAAATGAACCCTTTGAGTGCCAGTAGGATATGCAATACATTGGCACTCAAAGGGTTAATCAGCCAAAAATAAAAAATAAAACAAATTAACACTTACCTGTACTTCTGATGTCCAGCGGGGTGTTCTGCACCCAGGTCTTCTTCTTTAATTTCAGTTCTTCTTCTGTAAGATTCTATCTTCATTTTCTTTCCTCCTCACCTGTTATCTTCATCTGTCATCTCCATCTTTCTTCATCCGTGCGCCTCTTCATTCTTCTTCTTTAAACTTAGTATTGAACCTGTAAAAAACTAAATACAGTCAATAAAATAAAGCTGTCATTAAGTTTATTCTGCCACCAGCGGCAGCATGAAATAATAACAAAAATCCCCCCTCCTTGTACCTTTTGGGCTGTTGCCCGATGCACACTGAGGGAAATTTAAACAGGGATTGTCTTTTATATTACCAGTCCCTGTTCAAACTAATTCCCACTCTCCCATTGACTGGGATGTGGTGTTACACAGGGGACAGAAAGTGCTCTGCAGTAATTCCACCTCCCAGCCAATCAGCTTCCAGTGCTTTGAGCCATCCCTTCGGCTAAGTTGATTGGCTGGGAGGTATAGTTACTGCAGGGCACGTTCCGTGCCCTGTGCAAGCCCACTTCCCAACAAATGGGAGCACAGGGGGGCAATCTGAACAGGGACCGGCCATATAAGAGGCAGTCCTTGTTGCATCAGGCAATGGCACGAAAGGTACAAGGAGGGATTTTTGCTGCTGCTTCTTTCCCGGTAGTGGAGTCGGCAGAGGCAGCAGAGGCAACAGTTATGTTTAATAATACATTTATTTTACTAACTATATTTTTTGTACAGGTACAACACTATGTGTAAAAGAGAAAAATGAAGAGGAGCACAGATAAAGAAAGAAGATGACAGCTGAAGACGAAGATGACAGTGGAAGAAGTAGAAAGAGGAAGACAGATGAAGAAGAAGAAGAAGAAAGAAGAAGATAGAAGCTTACAGAAGAAGAATTGAGGAAGAATAGCAGGGTGCAGAAGACTCCACTGGACATCAGTATAATAGGTTGGTGTTGTAACTATGGGTGATAGGATAGTGTTAAGGATAGTATGGGTCCGCCTTATTATTTATTGTTCGAGGTATATGTTCAGTGTAGTGTAGGGCCAAGGAGAGGGTTAATGTTTGGGAGAGTTACTGTGTTTGCAGTTCTCCCTCTGTGTTTGACAGTACGTCAAACAGTAAGCATTAGCTTGTGTCCCTTGAACTACCCATTTCTCGTGCTATTTAGTCATTTATGGGACTGGAAAACACATGATGAACATTGGCCCACAAGTTGTGTGTCCCAACACTTGTTGTGGTTCCTGTTGGCAGGGTAATTGTTTTTTGACTGTAACACTTTCTGTGTGCTGTTCAGTAATGATTTTTGCCCTAACAACTTAAACTGAATTGGGCCCTTATTCCATTAGGGAATATGGTCACTGCCACCTAAACTGAAAAACACCATTTATGTAAGATTGGATTTCAGACTGTGGTGACACGTTTTGTCCCCTTGCATCCAAATGTAACAATGCAACTTGAGTGCTTTTTACAATAGGGAGCATTTTAGAGGAAACGTCAGCATTGATTACTACTCATCCAGAGGTCTAAAATATATAGAGGGTGTATTTGCATGTGTATGTATGAATGTGTATGTGTGCATGAATTGTAGAGTGCATAGGACCAGACCAGCCCATACCACTGGCCATTGTGATCGGGGGATGAATTGTATGGGGTCTTCCATCTTTCATTCTAACTCTCACCTTTTGGCTGTGGATGTCAGAGGAATAAAATACTATGTGGTCAAAAGGAACCCATATTAAATGTAATTGCCTAAGAAAAGGTTTCAATACCTCCCCCCTCCCACAGATATTAGAGGTGCTGTCTAAAATTATAATGTTAATCACTATTGCAATGTATGTACACGTAATTTGAATTGGATTGTTTGTTTTAATTCATTTTTACCACTTTCTTGCTATCTTTTACAATTCAGTTTAATACTTTCTTTCTATTTATTTTGCACCATTTGAGTGCTAGAGAAGAAGGCACTGAGATGCTGATCAATGTGTTGCCCATCTCTCAGGCACATAAAGGCTTTCTACAGCCTTTCACCAGAGGAAGCATATCACCCCAGGCCATATTGAGTAATGGTCCAAGGTAGTGAAATCCTCAGCCCACTTGGCAAAGGATGTGGGGAAGGGTAAAAGGGTTGAATGACCCCTTTAGCATTTTTGCAAGCTATTCCTCCCTTTATGAGAAGTAGAGGGGGATCCCAGAGACATCTTCAAGACTCTTCTCTCATCTACCCCTTCCTACACTTCCACACTTTTCTCCCGCTATACCCCATCCCACCACTTGCAATCAGCTAACAACATCTCTCTCAGCTTTTGTGTCTACAGCTCTCTCTCTCATAATAAACCCTTTCTCCTCATTTCGCCTTATCTGTGCAATACTCTACCTCCCATCCTGCATCACTGCACTTCTCTTACTGCCTTCAATTTTTCACCTCGTTAACAAGGCTCAAAGGCACTGACGTGGTGCATCCAAAGCTCTTATACTTTGCTTATTTATGTTCAATTATCCAGACCAAAAATCAAGCACTGTATTCTGCCTTTAACCTGTATATTTAATCTTTCAAGCAGGGGACCCCCACTTCCACTGTTTCACTTTGTTAAGCACATGTCACCCTGTATTATCGAAACCCTTAAATTGTAAAGCATTGCATAAATAAACATAGTAATTAATTCATTACATAAGTTAACCCATTAGTGATGAGTGATATGCCTACAGTTCCATCCTTTAAAGGGATAGTAATGTCAGAAAGAAAGTATTAACTATATGGTAGATACAATTAAAAGAGAGTACTTGCACTTATTCGTATCTCTTAAACTGTTATGATTTGAGAGATATAGGAAAATAAAGTTCTCCGCTTCCTCCCCTTTCTGCTTGACAAGCTGTAAAGCTGTCAGAAGCAGATTCTGGTTCCTTGATCAGACAGCAGCTCTTCAGCAGCGCCAACATAGCAGTACCTAAAAATAAATACATAATCTGAACGGTCTACAATGTGTGCTTGGTTTGCAAGCAAACGTTGTAGACCATTCCAATGAAGTATTTATCTTTAGATGTCATTATATCGGTGCTGCTGAAGAGCTGCATCTTGTCAAGAGACCAGAATCTGCTTCTGACAGCTTTACAGCATGTCAAGCAGAAAGGGGAGGGAGCGAAGAACTTTATTTTCCCATATCTCTCAAACCATAATGGTTTAAGAGATACGAATAAGTGCAAGTACTCTCTTTTAATTGTATCTACCATTTAGTTAATACTTTTTTTTTACATTACTATCCCTTTAACCCCTTAAGGACCAGGAAAATCTGAGATGGATTTCACTTAAGGACCGGAACAATTCTGACCTTTTTGACTATGTCTTTGTTCAACAGTGTTTTCCCTCTAAGTACTTTATTTTACCCATGAAAATTATATAACGTTTTTTTATGCACAAATAGGGCTTTCTTTTGATACCACACTTATATGGATAGCCCACCATTTATTTTAGTAAAATTAAAGAAAACTGTAAAAAAATGCATAAAAACCTCCATTTTTTTCTCTTGGGATCAATTGGGTGGAATGGGTTACATTTTTTGGAGACTGCATGAAAGGTATGACCAGTCAGTCATACTTACAAAATAGGCAGTTTTAAGTGGGCACTGTCCCCCTGGGTGAAAATTTCCATATCCCTTTTTCCCCACCCTATTTTCCCACTTTTTTATTGATTCAACTTGGCGTTGTGTATTTCATGGCTCCACAGCAATCACACTTCCAATTTTGGTAACTGACAGATTTTTTTTAAATAAATTTTTTTTTGAAAAAAAAAAAAAATTCTGTTGTGTCTTTTTAAAAAAAACAAAAAAACAAAAGTTGATTTTAGCAGGTCAAAAATTGACCTGCATCCAGCCAGCCTTCAGCAGAGCATTGAAGGGGTTAATACACCCATCTGCTGCATTTTCTTTTAACACTAGGTGTCTCCTCTCTGCTTCTCTTTCCCTTACTTTGATCGTAAGGGACAGACAGGCTGAGGAGAGACACAGAGGCAGTATGCTTTCTATATTGCCTCATTCATTCACAATGCCGGTACATGTGGTCGCTGCAGCGATCACATGACCCGGCACTAGTGAAAGCGGCTGAGACTGAACACTCTGGTACCGGAGTGCTCAGTCTCAGCCTGGAATTTATGATAGCAGCATGCACGGAGCCGCACTGCTATAATTTAACCCATGACGGTCCAGGACCATCATGGGCCGTTAAGAGGTTAAGGACCGGTGGCAATCATGGCATGTCATTGGTTTTACCCCCCCATTGGACCTCAGTGTGGAAAGGCTATTGCTAACTGCTCTGGAACCGGAGCAGTAAGTCTCAGCAAATCTAGGTACATTCAGGACATGTGATCACAGCGAATCACATATGCTAAAGAACCACATGACATAAGCAATGTTTGTAAACATTGCTTCTGTCATTTTTCTCTATCTCCCTTGTCCTTGCGCAGACCATGAAGACAAAGATCAGCATAACTGCCACAGTGTGAAACACTGGTTGTTATTTTTTTATTTCAATGAAAAAAGCACATTTCCTCCTCTGATCAGGTGCATCAGATCAGCATCTGTATTCCTCTTCTGTCCGCCTGCCACATACTAGTAAGACCAATTAATTAATTAATTAACACCTTAAGGACCCATGATGGTCCTGTTCCATCATGGGTTGTTATACACTTAACGATCCATGACGGAACTGGACCGTCATGGAATTCCGGGCTCCCCTCATGGCTGCACGCCGTTCGGGGAGTCCGGAACTCGGCCGAAAAAAAAAAAATGCTCCGTGGTCCTTAACGGACCGCAAGGTGTATGCGTGGCCCGTCGTTAAGGGGTTAATTAATTTGTTACACAGTTGGGGAAGCAGTGTTAAATTAGATAGGAATATGATTGATGTAGGTTAGGCTAAGGTTTAGGGTTAGTGTTAGGTTCAGGCTTAGGTTATAAAAATATATTAATTATATACATAGGAGTATTGACTGGGTCTTTGTTTTCTGCTATTTCATTTATTTTACTTAATAATATAGCTTGGGTGTGTAGTTATTTAGTGGCGAATTAGGTAGAGTTAGGCATCAGGTAGATTATTAATTAAAAATAAATAGAAAAAAATTGACATAGGTAAATAGGTTAAGTAGGTTAGTAAGTGTAGGTGTGTAGTTATTCAGAAGTAATTAGGCATTAAGTTGTTTAGGGAAAGTAGCTAGTTAGATAATATTGCAGTGGATGTATGCTGCAGGATTTCCAAATATGGTCCAGGAGCTTCCCTACAACATGACAAACCTATCCATGTAGGACATTGCCACACTCAGAAGATATAACTGAACACTATTAAAGTTTTTTTTTTCATACACAAGTATCCTATGCTTGGAATCCATAGTAACTATCATGGTGCCCGTGATTGCTGCAATTCAGTGTCTATCACCTGTAGGGGGCTCCCATTGGCTGTCTGCCTTCAGCCCGCCTCACATTGCCTTTTTAAACTCAGTCTGGGCACCCTTTGGTTGCCCTTTCGTGGTGTCTTTGACAGCATCCACTTCCTCCTTACTGCAGTAGCTGATTGGGCCTGTTGCTGAGTTCCTGTATCGACCTGTTCCTGAGTTCCTGCCTGCTTTGTCAGTTCCAGTCCGGTTCCGGTTGTTCTCATCAGTAGCTGATGTTCCTGTTGCCAGCCTGCTTGGCTGTGCTTGATCTGGTTGATCTTCTCTGCTGGTTCCTGTTGTTTCCTGCTTCCAGTTCCTGCATCTGTGGCGACATTGTTCTTCATTCGCTTCGGCGACATTTCCTCCTGTTGGTTCCAGCGTGTGGACGCTGGTTTGCTTCACTAAGCCTTGCGGCTCATTTTCAACCTGTTGGTTCCAATGTGCGGACGCTGGTTTGCTCCATTAGCCTTGCAGCTCATATTACAGTCTGTTGGTCCCAGCGTGCGGACGCTGGTTCGCTCCATTAGCCTTGCGGCTCTCGTTACAGTCTGTTGGTCCCAGCGTGCGAACGCTGGTTTGCTCCATTAGCCTTGCGGCTCACATTACAGTCTGTTGGTCCCAGCGTGCGGACTCTGGTTTGCTCCATTAGCCTTGTGGCTCACATTACAGTCAGTTGGTCCCAGCCTGCGGACACTGGTTCGCTCCATTAGCCTTGCGGCTCATATTATAGTCTGTTGATCCCAGCGTGCGGACGCTGGTTCGCTCCATTAGACTTGCGGCTCACATTATAGTCTGTTGGTCCCAGCGTGCGGATGCTGGTTTGCTCCATTAGCCTTGCGGCTCTCTTTATAGTCTGTTGGTCCCAGCGTGCGGACGCTGGGTTGCTCCATTAGCCTTGCGACTCACATAACAGTCTGTTGGTCCCAGTGTGCGGACGCTGGTTTGCTCCACTAACCTTACGGCTCTCATTCTGCCTGTGTGTTCCTAACGTAGGGCGCTGGTTTACTCCCTGACTTGCAGTCAGGTACTTGATGGTTCAGAGTGCGCTGTCCAGTCCTAACAGCACTGATTCCTACAGTATATGGGCACGAGAGTTTCTGATTACAGTGAAACCACTTGACCTGGTAACCTCTATATTCCATCTTACTGTCTATATCATCTGACAGTCATTAGGTCACTTTGGTTGTCACCTTCCTTTGGGCTGCCTTGCCCGGTATATTGGTAAGGTCGGTAGAAACTTTCACCTTGCCACCTTAAGGTTGCCTTACCCGGTATTGGCAAGGCCGGTAGAGCCTACTCATTGTTATCCCGTCAGGCTGCCTTGCCCGGTATATTGGTAAGGCCAGTAGAACCGCATACTATTCCATCTTAAGGTTGCCTTACCCGGTATTGGCAAGGCCGGTAGAGCCTACTACACTGGTATCCCGTTAGGCTGCCCAGCCCGGTATATTGGCTGGACCGGTAGAGCCTCTTGCTCCAGACTCGCCTGGGTTGCTTTGCCCGGTATATTGGCAAGGCCGGTAGAACCTATTTGCTATTGTCATTATCTTCTATGTATTGTTTGTATGTGTATGAAAACCCAATGGGATTGCCTTTAACTTTTCAATAAAGTTATGTTTTTACCTAAACCTTACGTCTGAGAGTCTTAACAAACCGTGACAGTAACATTGTAATGTAAAAAATAAAAAATCGAAATATTACCATAAATTTGGTACAGATTTATGCAGAAATAGATATATGAAAAGCTCCAAAATTCTGCCAATGTTTTGACCTTTGTATTTCTGGGTTTTAATCTTAAACCATTAACTAAGCTATCTATGATCCTTGCATGCAAAATTTTGAAAAATTACGGCTTGGAAATGGTGGCGTTCGTCTTGTAATATTTATTCTGTAAATATGAAAAAGATTATAATTCTAGGTATATGGGATACTCAATACAAGTATATGAATATGAATATATTTGGGGTTTTATTTTTCAGATGAAGTAATTGTGTACAAATCATAACTAAGAATGGGCAAAAATGTTCACCTCAAACTGAAATTGGCGACTAATGGCACTTGCTGATTGGCAAATAATTTCACGTGAAAAATATAGTTTTTCCACTTTTTTCACCTAGCTTATTCCATTGAAATCAATGGGAAAATTGAATTTACACACAACACATAGAAAATATTATTTTATTTATAAAAGGCATACTATAAAAGGGGCATAAGCATTTCCAACTTGGAGGGTTCAACCTGATCTCCAATTTAGACATTTCCGAGACGCTATGAAAATTACCCCTTTCCTCGACTTACAATCCATTTACTCCCTCCTGTCCAAAGAAATTTGGTCTTACCTTAGGTTGAAACATTTTCTTGCTCGCCCTGACATAGTAGCATGTTTCACTCACCCTCATTTAAATTCAAAACACATTTTCTCTCCCCAAACAACATCACTAGCAAATCCATGAGCAGGCTATATGACATTCTCTCAACATCTACCGGCAATATAAAACCTTCTTACAAGAAGGATTGGGAAAAAGATCTGAGCTTAGCTTTATCCAATGATGAATGGTCCACCATTTACTCCACAATACATTCCTCGTCTATCTCATCTGCTATGATCGAAATGAATGTCAAACTCTTAACTAGATGGTACTACACTCCGGTGAAACTCCATGCTTTTACTCCATCATCACCAGCCGCATGCTGGAGATGTAATAACACACAAGGTACCTTTATCCACATATGGTGGTCCTGCCCACTTATTACTCAGTTCTGGGATGATTGCCTATCCCATATGGAATTAGTTTTAAATATTACTATAGATAGGGACCCTTGGTTGATTTTATTGTTCTAAGACCTTCCCTTGGGCCACAGCCCTCAAAGAATTTTTCATCTCCCTATGCTTAATGCAGCTAAGGCTTTAATACCACTCAGATGGAAATCAACATCTCCTCCCACGTTTGTAGATTTTGTATAAAGTTGAAGAGCACATTCTTTTTACTAGGTTAACTCTATTACACAGAAACCAAGACCCACAAATCTTAACTAGCTTGATTTCTAAATGGTTCAAGTCCAAAAAGTCTTGAGAAGTCTGGTCATTTTTCATGCCACTGTCTTGGGCTCTCTGTTGTTAATGGACCTACCCCAGCAGACCCCTCCCCTCTAGGTTTATCTTTTCCACTCTAACTTCTACTGCCTTCTGGTATTTTCTTTCTCTACAACACTCTATCTCCCCTTTAATCTCCACCCCACCCTTCTCCCCCTGTCTGTTACTCTCTTCTTCCCCTAAGCTCACAATTATTTCCCTCTTTCCCTCTTCAAAGAATAGAATAAAAGGGCTGCATACTCCTGCTTCTGGGGCAGTTTTGTAAAAAGATCACTCTGATAACTGCTTTTTATCTACAGTTCTCTTTCTGCCTATTGTCTTTTGATTTTATCAGATGTGTAACCTTCTCTTTATGTTATGCATTATTCCTGAAATCTTATGTCCACTCACATTTCATTTTGTATTATTTTGTTCTATGAGTTTTGCTACCCAATAAAAATTCTTTAACAGAAAAAAAGGGGGCATGAGGGTGCCTGTGTTGGTGGAGTGTGAGGAAAGAATCAGTTGAACAGGGAATTGGTTTTGGAGGGGTTTGTTGACTGGTACTGGGGGGGACAGTTTATTAAAAAAATATAAGAAATTTGTATGATAGAGACAGGGTCCCCCTGATGTAAGCTGCCAGTGGGGTAGACTGATATTTGACATGACAGAGCATTTTGTAGAGGATAATTTGTAAAATTTGTTGATAGAGGCCCAAGCCCTAAGGAAACATTGATTTGTAGGACTTAGACTTGTTTGGCACAAGCCCCAAGGAAACACTGATTTGTAGGACTTAGGCTTGTTAGAAAAAAAACCCCGAAGTTGTTTATTTTCTGTAGGACTACGGATTTTTTTTTTAAAGCACAAGCCCTGAAAAACAAAAAGCCCTAGGGCCTAGTACCAGCAGGTCATGTCGTGTTGGCAAGTGGCCACTGGCCACTGTCAGATTCCCAAATGTAGATGTGGAATTTGCGACTGCTGTTCTTGCTGCTACTGCTGCTGAGTTGTTTAGGCAGCATGATGATTAGGCAGCTCAAAGGGAATGGAATGAACAACAGTAGTAACATGGATGATAGATTATGAAGGATCTACTTGCCACAACTAGCTCCAGCGATGCCCCTGAGGCAGAAACAGCACAATAACTAGCCCCCAGTATAAGTGGAGAAAAGAGGAAGTTTGCCAATAGTTCTTCTCCACCTGCCCCTCCTCCAAAATCATGGGTGTGTTGTTACTAGAATAGACATTTTTCCCTTGAGAGCAGGAACTGTGCTTCTCATCAGCAACTGCAATTTGCACAGTGTGTGTGGTAAATAACACCTGGCACAACTGTATCCAAACACCATTACATCAGAAACCAAGTACTGCTGCTGTCACTGTACCCCTTGTTCCCACCCGCTAAGGACACATGACAATTTGCTGACAGTTTAATAGTACTGATGAATAGTGATGAGCGAGCACCCCAATGCTCGGGTGTTCGGGTGCTCTGACCGAGCACCCCCTGAGGCTCGAGTGCTCGGCCGAGCACCCGAGCCCCATTGAAGTCAATGGGAGGACTCGAGCATTACACCAGGCACCCCCTGCTCTGATGAGGGGAGGGTGCCTGGCCATAGGAAAATGGCAGAAAAGGATGGAAACACCGCAGAAATGGTTCAGGGACAGCATAGGGAGGATGTCTGGATGCATCTTGGACTCCAACATCGCTGCTGGGAACGATCTTTCGCCCGTAGTACGCCATTTTTACAGACTGACCATAAAACACACAAAAAGGAAAATAAAAACGACTTTAGGCGAAAAATTGTTACCAAACAATATTTGCTGTATATTTACTTGTATATCATCTGCAAATTCTCCCAAAAATTTCCTTGATTTTCTGAAGTGAGGCCATGATTAAGAGGGAAACGTGTGCAGAGGCAAATTCTCCCAAAAATTTCCTTGATTTTCAGAACTGAGGCCATGATTAAGAGGGAAACGTGCGCAGAGGCAAATTATCCCAAAAATTTCCTTGATTTTCTGAACTGGGGCCATGATTAAGAGGGAAACGTGCACAGAGGCAAATTATCCCAAAAATTTCCTTGATTTTCTGAACTGGGGCCATGATTAAGAGGGAAACGTGCGCAGAGGCAAATTATCCCAAAAATTTCCTTGATTTTCTGAACTGGGGCCATGATTAAGAGGGAAACGTGCGCAGAGGCAAATTATCCCAAAAATTTCCTTGATTTTCTGAACTGGGGCCATGATTAAGAGGGAAACGTGCGCAGAGGCAAATTCTCCCAAAAATTTCCTTGATTTTCAGAACTGAGGCCATGATTAAGAGGGAAACGTGCGCAGAGGCAAATTATCCCAAAAATTTCCTTGATTTTCTGAACTGGGGCCATGATTAAGAGGGAAACGTGCGCAGAGGCAAATTATACCAAAAATTTCCTTGATTTTCTGAACTGGGGCCATGATTAAGAGGGAAACGTGCGCAGAGGCAAATTATCCCAAAAATTTCCTTGATTTTCTGAACTGGGGCCATGATTAAGAGGGAAACGTGCGCAGAAACAAATTCTCCCAAAAATTTCCTTGATTTTATTGAACTGAGGCCATGATTAAGAGGGAAACGTGCGCTGAGCTGACCATCTAAAACATTATGGGTGAGGGTCTGCTGCAGAGCTGACCATCCTAAACATTATATGCGAAGGCCCGCTAGTGAGCTGACGCTATAAAACATTATATGAGAGGGCCCGCTAGAGAGCTGACCCAATAAAACATTATATGAGAAGGCCCGCTGGTGAGCTGACCTATACAAAAATTGTCAAAGAGGGCCCGCTGGTGAGCTGGCCCTATATAAAAATTATATCACAGGGCCCGCTGGTGAGCTGGCCCTATATAAAAATTATATCACAGGGCCCGCTGGTGAGCTGGCCCTATATAAAAATTATATCCCAGGGCATATGGAAGAGGAGGAGGAGGATGAGAAGATTAAGAGTCAACCATATACCCGTTTTTTGGGTGGAAGGGGTGAATGGGAATACAGAGTATTCCCATCATTGTAAATAACATATATAAAGTGAGTTTATGTTCCCCCGGGGCTTTCCTCCAGTGGAGTGGAGAAGTCAGGGGAAATCCAGGCCTTGTTCATTTTTATAAGTGTCAACCTATCAGCATTGTCGGTGGAAAGGCGGATACGCTTATCTGTTATGATGCCACCAGCAGCACTAAATACCCGCTCAGACAGAACGCTGGCGGCAGGGCAGGCCAGCACCTCCAAGACGTAGAGTGCCAGTTCATACCACGTGTCCAGCTTGGACACCCAGTAGTTGTAAGGCACAGAGGGATCATTGAGGACGCTGACACGGTCTGCTACGTACTCCTTCACCATCTTCCAAAACTTTTCCCTCCTTGTGACACTAGGCTGCGCATCAGGGTGAGGGTGCTGGCGGGGTGTCATGAAGGTGTCCCACGCCTTGGAGAGTGTTGCCCTGCCTTTCTCGGAACTGCTGTGTGCTCCCCTTTTCTCCCCTTCTCGGTTGGCCAAGGTAGCACGTACTCTGCCGCCAGCGTTGTCAGATGGAAAATTTTGGAGCAATTTTTCAACAAGAACCTTCTGGTATTGCACCATTTTGCTTGTCCTCTCCACCGGAGGAATGAGAGATGAGAAATTCTCTTTGTAGCGGGGGTCCAGAAGGGTGAACACCCAGTAATCCGTGTTGTTTAAAATGCGTATAACGCGTGGGTCACGGGAAAGGCAGCCTAACATAAAGTCAGCCATGTGTGCCAGAGTACCAACAGTCAAGATTTCGCTGTCCTCACCAGGAGGATGACTCTCAATATCCTCATCCTCTTCCTCCTCTTCTGCCCACCCACGCTGAAGAGATGGAACTAAAGTTCCATGGCTACCCTCTGTAGCGGAGGCAACCGTGTCTTCCTCCTCCTCCTCCTCCTCCTCCTCCACCTCCTCCAATTGTCGCTGAGAAGACGAAGTGAGGGTGCTCTGGCTATCACCTTGTGTAAGCTCTTCCTCCCCCATTTCCACCTCTTCCACATGCAAAGCGTCGGTTTTAATTGTGAGCAGCGAGCGTTTCAGTAGACACAGAAGTGGGATGGTTACACTGATAATAGCGTTATCGCCGCTCACCATCTGTGTCGATTCCTCAAAATTGCGTAAAACCTCGCAGAGGTCTGACATCCATTCCCACTCCTCACTTCTGATTACAGGAAGTTGAACGGAGAGGCGACGACCGTGTAACAGCTGGTACTCCACTACTGCCCTCTGCTGCTCACAAAGCCGGGCCAACATGTGGAAGGTGGAGTTCCAGCGCGTGCTCACGTCACACAGAAGCCGGTGAGCTGGCAATTGTAAGCGCTGCTGCAGCTTCAACAGGCCGGCCGAAGCTGTAGATGACTTACGGAAATGTGCACACACGCGGCGCACCTTGGTCAAGAGATCATGCACATTGGGGTAGGTTTTTAGAAATCGCTGCACCACTAAATTAAATACATGCGCTAGGCATGGTACGTGTGTGAGCTTGCCGAGCTCCAAAGCCGCCACCAAGTTACGCCCATTATCACACACAACCATGCCTGGTTGCAGGTTGAGTGGCGAGAGCCACTGCTCGGTCTGGTGACTAATCCCCTGCAACAGCTCTGAGGCCGTGTGCTGTTTGTCCCCAAGGCAGATCAGCTTCAGCACGGCCTGTTGACGCTTCCCCACTGCAGTGCTACACTGCTTCCAGCTACTGGCTGATGGGGGAGTGGCGGTGTGTGTAGAGAATTCGGAGGTGGAAACGGAGGAGAAGGAGCCAATAATGTAGGTGCTGGCGGAAACCCTGATGGAGGTAGGGCCCGCAATCCTCGGCGTGGGTAGCACCGGTGCCATCCCAGGGTCCGAGTCGCTCCCAGCCTCCACGACATTCACCCAGTGTGCCGTCAGGGAAATGTAGCGTCCCTGGCCACAAGCACTTGTCCATGTGTCAGTCGTTAAGTGGACCTTCCCAGTAACTGCGTTGGTCAGGGCACGGGTGATGTTACGGGACACATGGTGGTGTAATGCGGGGATGGCACACTGGGAAAAGTAGTGGCGGCTGGGGACCGCGTACCGAGGGACAGCTGCTGCCATCAGGCTGCGGAAGGACTCAGTGTCCACAAGCCTAAATGGCAGCATTTCGATGGCCAGTAATTTGGAAAGGTGTGAGGTTAGTGCTATGGCCTGTGGGTGGGTGGCTGGGTACTTTCTCTTGCGCTCAAATGCCTGGGGTAACGACATTTGGACGCTGTGCTGGGACAGGGAAGTGGATGTGGTCGCTGATGGTGCTTCAGATGCTACAGGTGCAGGGCGGGAGGTATGCGGGCCTGCGCCTTCGACAGGCGATTGGCCGGCACCGAAAACAGGGGAAGAGGAGGCAGTGGTGTGGCCTGCAGACACAGATGGGTGATCCAGGCGTTCCTCCCACTTACTACGGTGCTTGGATGCCATGTGTCGGATCATGCTGGTGGTGGTGAGGTTTCTAGTGTTCATGCCTCGGCTCATTCTGGTGTGGCACAGGTTGCAAACTACAATTCTTTTGTCGTCCGCACTTTCCTTAAAAAAACGCCATACCGCGGAACACCTACCCTTTGGCAAGGTAGATTTACGCAAGGGGGTGCTCAGTGGAACATTTGCGGGCCGGTTTGGTGCGGTCCGCCTTCTTTTTGTAGCCACACCACTGCCTCTTCCAGCCTGTTGCGGTGCTGCAGATGGCTCACCCTCAGGACTGCTGTCATCGCTCGGCTCTACACCTTCCCAGGTGGGGTCAGTCACCTCATCGTCCACCAAGTCCTCCTCCACTTCCTCACTCTGATCATCCTCCTCATGTCTTGATCCCACCACATACTCAGTCATTGACAACTGTATAACATTCTCCTCAACAAGGTCTTGAGACGGAAATAGTGGTTGATTTAATGGCAACTGTGTCTCATCATCATCATCATCATCCACTACTTCCTTTGACCTTAAATGCCGTTCACATCTGTCATCTTCTTGTGATTGGGTAGCCTCTAGAGGTTGTGAATCAGGGCACAAGATGTCATGTTCCTCTGCAAGCGTGCTTGGAGAGAGGGTCAAATGAAGGATTGGTGATGAGACGAGCTCCTCACTATATCCCAGTGTGGGATCACTTCTTTGACCAGACCGTGTATGGTGGGAGGAAGGATGATCAGAGTGAGGATTATGTTGACCAGACTCTTGGCTACTGAGAGTGGACTTGGTGGAAGACAGGGTGGTGCTTAACCGACTGGAAGCAGTATCAGCTGTCATCCAACCGACCACCTGTTCGCAGTGGTCGGACCTCGAGAGTGATGTCCTGCGACGCCCTGTAAAATTAGACATGAAGGTAGGTATGGTGGATGTCTTTCTTTCTTGTGCTCTGGCACCAGGCACAGTTTCTCCGCGTCCTGACCCGCGCCCTGAACTATCAGGATCACGTCCACTTCCCCGTCCCTTTTTACCCGCCTTCTTCATCTTACACGGAATATGTGACTTTAATATTTGAGTTTGAAAACTTAACAGTATTTCTTCCTATTCTGCAACTGTGCAGAGTACACAGAATAGGCTGCTAAACTGCGGTGACACACACTGAATGGAAAATGTGACTTTAATATTTGAGTTTGAAAACTTAACAGTATTTCTTCCTATTCTGCAACTGTGTAGAGTACACAGAATAGGCTGCTAAACTGCGGTGACACACACTGAATGGAAAATGTGACTTTAATATTTGAGTTTGAAAACTTAACAGTATTTCTTCCTATTCTGCAACTGTGCAGAGTACACAGAATAGGCTGCTAAACTGCGGTGACACACACTGAATGGAAAATGTGACTTTAATATTTGAGTTTGAAAACTTAACAGTATTTCTTCCTATTCTGCAACTGTGCAGAGTACACAGAATAGGCTGCTAAACTGCGGTGACGAACACAGAATGGAATAAGTGACTTTAATATTTGAGTTTGAAAACTTAACAGTATTTCTTCCTATTCTGCAACTGTGCAGAGTACACAGAATAGGCTGCTAAACTGCGGTGACACACACTGAATGGAAAATGTGACTTTAATATTTGAGTTTGAAAACTTAACAGTATTTCTTCCTATTCTGCAACTGTGCAGAGTACACAGAATAGGCTGCTAAACTGCGGTGACACACACTGAATGGAAAATGTGACTTTAATATTTGAGTTTGAAAACTTAACAGTATTTCTTCCTATTCTGCAACTGTGCAGAGTACACAGAATAGGCTGCTAAACTGCGGTGACACACACTGAATGGAAAATGTGACTTTAATATTTGAGTTTGAAAACTTAACAGTATTTCTTCCTATTCTGCAACTGTGCAGAGTACACAGAATAGGCTGCTAAACTGCGGTGACACACACTGAATGGAATAAGTGACTTTAATATTTGAGTTTGAAAACTTAACAGTATTTCTTCCTATTCTGCAACTGTGCAGAGTACACAGAATAGGCTGCTAAACTGCGGTGACGAACACAGAATGGAATAAGTGACTTTAATATTTGAGTTTGAAAACTTAACAGTATTTCTTCCTATTCTGCAACTGTGCAGAGTACACAGAATAGGCTGCTAAACTGCGGTGACACACACTGAATGGAATAAGTGACTTTAATATTTGAGTTTGAAAACTTAACAGTATTTCTTCCTATTCTGCAACTGTGCAGAGTACACAGAATAGGCTGCTAAACTGCGGTGACACACACTGAATGGAATAAGTGACTTTAATATTTGAGTTTGAAAACTTAACAGTATTTCTTCCTATTCTGCAACTGTGCAGAGTACACAGAATAGGCTGCTAAACTGCGGTGACGAACACAGAATGGAATATGTGACTTTAATATTTGAGTTTGAAAACTTAACAGTATTTCTTCCTATTCTGCAACTGTGCAGAGTACACAGAATAGGCTGCTAAACTGCGGTGACACACACTGAATGGAAAATGTGACTTTAATATTTGAGTTTGAAAACTTAACAGTATTTCTTCCTATTCTGCAACTCTGCACAGTACACAGAATGTGCTGCTAAACTGCGGCGACGCACACTGAATGGAATATGTGACTTTGATATTTTAGTTTGAAGACTTAACAGTATTTCTTCCTATTCTGCAACTCTGCACAGTACACAGAATGTGCTGCTAAACTGCGGCGAAGCACACTGAATGGAATATGTGACTTTGATATTTTAGTTTGAAGACTTAACAGTATTTCTTCCTATTCTGCAACTCTGCACAGTACACAGAATGTGCTGCTAAACTGCGGCGAAGCACACTGAATGGAATATGTGACTTTGATATTTTAGTTTGAAGACTTAACAGTATTTCTTCCTATTCTGCAACTCTGCACAGTACACAGAATGTGCTGCTAAACTGCGGCGACGCACACTGAATGGAATATGTGACTTTGATATTTTAGTTTGAAGACTTAACAGAATGTGCTCTAATCTGCAACTTTGCACACTAAACAGAATGTGCTCTAATCTGCAACTTTGCACACTAAACAGAATGTGCTCTAATCTGCAACTGTGCACACTAAACAGAATGTGCTCTAATCTGCAACTTTGAACACTAAACAGAATATATATATTTATTTTTTTTCCCCCCACACAAAATAACCTGCTGCCCCCACACACAGTAGTCCTAAAAAGGACTTTTGGTTCTTTTTTTTCACAATTTTGCTTTTTTTCCTCCCTACACTGACTTTCCCTTCCTATCCTCAGCTCTCCCTGGCTAAGACTGAGCCGAACTCGATGGTCAGGTGCTATACAGCACCCGACCACGGGTTCTGGCCAGCCAATCAGTGTAATGCCAGCAGCCAACATGGCTGCTGGCATTACACCGATGTCAGAGCCTCCCTGCACGTTTATTGGCTGCGCAGCAGCCGCAAAACGTGCAGGGAGGAGACCCGAACATGGCGGGTGAGCACATGCGGTACTCGTACGAGTACCGCCATGTGCCGAGCAGAGCGATGCTCGAGCCGATCCGAGCATCGGCCGAGCATGCTCGCTCAACACTACTGATGAACCCTCCCTGCCACCAGCTTAGCATATTCTACAGGATGGATTCTCCTCAGATGCAACTTGATTTTCTGCTTGCGGTTCTCCTCCACAACAGTGCCATGTATAGTCAGTGCACCACACAGTGTGAAATGGGAGTAATGGATCAATCATGGCATTGTCTTGTCAGTCAATGACTCATGAAATCACATACATTTTTTTAAATACCAACATTTTTATTAGAATTTGTTTTAGTATAGGAGCAAGGCATTAAATTATGGAGCTATAAAATCTAGGACTTGTTAATATTTTTATGTAAAGATCTTTTTAGGGATATCAAAAGGATAATATTATGATATATTCTGTAACCAGCAGGAGGCAATAACACTATTTCCCTTTTTCAATACACTCCAACAGTGACAAGTGAAAAAGTATTGTAAGTCTGCAAGTTTTATGAGGAAACGTGACATACATTATTAAAGCAGGCATTAGATTTGCTGCATATGATTTAAATGTTACATTAAAGAATAAATCATTTCTGGGTAATATCTGAAAATTTTGCTTGACCTCCTAAATTAAAAGTTAATATGTTTCCTGGCATGTCCACTTTGAACAGAACCCTACTGATGAGATTCTAAATGTGTAATTTTATCTCACTGTAAGATGCTGAATTATAAAAGTACCAGTTTACAGAATACTGTATTTTCAGGTAAGAAATATAGAATGGATTAAAAAATTAGAAGAGAATAATCATTTTCTGAGAAGAAATACACAAAAGTATGGGTAAGTCTGGAAGTACTTACAAGGTATTAGGGAGAATTTCACTGCCTTTTTTGAAGTACTGATCAAGCTGCTAAAGCAATAATATATATTAAGAATGGGGGAAGTAAGACAAATTATTTTAAAAAAGTCGTTTGTAAAATTAAGTCGTGTTTATGGGAAAGGGACTGTTGTAACATTTATTCATATACACATAAACACACACATCCACACACACACACTTCATTAAAATTAATGCAACTGTATCAAAAGGCCTTGCATGTTTTGTGCCACTGCCTACTCTGTACACGATAATAGGATGAAAGCCAACAACTATACCCAAATACACACATAACAACTGTATGTGTAAATCGGGTTGCTTACAGAAGTGACGCATGATTATGTATTAAGTTCCCTAGCAACTATCATTACACAGTACTATAATAATAACAATAAAAAATCCTATATAGAGTTGTTATCAAAATTATTCAACCCCCATTGCAAATCAGGTTTATTTTCAAAATTTACAGACTTGAAGCTGTTTGCAATGAACAAATAAAACAAAAGCAATTAAAATAGCTCGACACAACTAATGTTTCCAGTGATTTCCCCAAATTCAACTGAAAATGTAACTTATAATGACAGTCTCAAAATTATTCAACCCCCTGAATAGAATCCCTCATAACAGCACAAATATACAAAACAGATGTTGTCTCAAGCACGTCTGATGCAACTATCCAATGGCTTCATTAGTTGCACAAGGTGTGCTTGAGCTGGAACACATAAAAAAATGGTCCAAAAAGTTAAGAGAAGAGATCAATGCCCTTCACAAACAAGGAACAGGATACAAAAAGATAGCGAAGGCACTGAATGTTCCTAGAGACACCGTTGGAAGCATAGTTCGCAAGTTCAAAGTCAAAGGAACAGTGGTTACACTACCTGGATGGGGCAGAAAAAGGAAACTATCAATGGCTGCAACCAGATTTCTGAGAAGGCAGGTTGAGAAAAACCGTTGAGTGACTGCAAAAGACCTGCAGCAAGACTTGGTGGCAACAGGCACTGAGGTTTCGGTGAGCACAGTAAGGTGTGTACTAAATGCAGAAGGTTTCCATGCAAGAACTCCAAGACGTACACCACTACTGACCCAAAAGCACAAGAAAAGTTGGCTCCGATATGCTCAAAATCATATAAATAAGCCACATACATTTTGGGATTCTGTTCTGTAGAGCGATGAAACAAAACTGGAACTTTTCAGACCGATGGATATGGGGTGTGTCTAGAAGAAGAAGAATGAAGCATAAGCTGAAATGAACACTCTGCCTACAGTTAAGCATGATGGTGGCTCGGTGATGCTCTGGGGCCACTTTGCATCCTCTGGCACTGGAAACCCGCAGAGTGTAGAAGGCAAGATGGATTCATTGAAGTATCAAGAAATCCTAGGAGAAACTTCAAATTCCACCAAGGCTTGGTTGCAGAAGAAGTCCTGGAAGATTCTACATTGGCCATCACAGTCACCTGACATGAACCCAATAGAAAATCTCTGGTGGGATTTGAAGAAGGCATTTGCAGCATGCAAAACCCAAGAATATTACAGAACTGGAGTCCATTGCTTATGAGGAATGGGCTAAGAATCCTCATGAATGCTGCCAGAAGCTGGTGTCTGGCTATGCATCTCGTTTGCAGCAGGTCCCAACATCAAAAGGGTGCTCTACAAAGTACTAAAAATCCTAGGGTGAAGGGGTTGCAATGGAGAAGTCATTATAAGCTGCATTTTTAGTTAAATTTGGGGAAACCAATTAAAGCATTTGTTGTGTTGAGCCATTTCAATTGCTTTTGTTTAATTTGCTCATTGCAAACAGCTGAAAGTCTGTACATTTTGACAATAAACCTGATTTGCAATGGGGGTTGAATAATTTTGATTAAAACTGTATGTGTTCATTTGTAGCAACTAGTGTTGAGCGAGCATGCTCGGCCGATGCTCGGATCGGCTCGAGCATCGCTCTGCTCGGCACATGGCGGTACTCGTACGATAATCCGCATGTGCTCGCCCGCCATGTTCGGGTCTCCTCCCCGCACGTTTTGCGGCTGCTGCGCAGCCAATAAACGTGCAGGGAGGCTCTGACATCGGTGTAATGCCAGCAGCCATGTTGGCTGCTGGCATTACACTGATTGGCTGGCCAGAACCCGTGGTCGGGTGCTGTATAGCACCTGACCATCGAGTTCGGCTCAGTCTGAGCCAGGGAGAGCTGAGGATAGGAAGGGAAAGGCAGTGTAGGGAGGAAAAAAAAAAAATTGTGAAAAAAAAGAACCAAAAGTCCTTTTTAGGACTACTGTGTGTGGGGGCAGCAGGTTATTTTGTGTGGGGGGAAAAAACAAAAAAAAAAAAAAATATTCTGTTTAGTGTGAAAAGTTGCAGATTAGAGCACATTCTGTTTAGTGTGCACAGTTGCAGATTAGAGCACATTCTGTTTAATGTGCAAAGTTGCAGATTAGAGCACATTCTGTTTAGTGTGTAAAGTTGCAGATTAGAGCACATTCTGTTTAGTGTGCAAAGTTGCAGATTAGAGCACATTCTGTTAAGTCTTCAAACTAAAATATCAAAGTCACATATTCCATTCAGTGTGCGTCGCCGCAGTTTAGCAGCACATTCTGTGTACTGTGCAGAGTTGCAGAATAGGAAGAAATACTGTTAAGTCTTCAAACTAAAATATCAAAGTCACATATTCCATTCAGTGTGCTTCGCCGCAGTTTAGCAGCCTATTCTGTGTACTCTGCAGAGTTGCAGAATAGTAAGAAATACTGTTAAGTTTTCAAACTCAAATATCAAAGTCACATATTCCATTCAGTGTGTTTCACCGCCGTTTAGCAGCCTATTCTGTGTACTCTGTACAGTTGCAGAATAATAAGAAATACTGTTAAGTTTTCAAACTCAAATATTAAAGTCACATATTCCATTCAGTGTGTTTCACCGCCGTTTAGCAGCCTATTCTGTGTACTCTGTACAGTTGCAGAATAATAAGAAATACTGTTAAGTTTTCAAACTCAAATATTAAAGTCACATATTCCATTCAGTGTGTATCACCGCCGTTTAGCAGCCTATTCTGTGTACTCTGCAGAGTTGCAGAATAGTAAGAAATACTGTTAAGTTTTCAAACTCAAATATCAAAGTCACATATTCCATTCAGTGTGTTTCACCGCCGTTTAGCAGCCTATTCTGTGTACTCTGTACAGTTGCAGAATAATAAGAAATACTGTTAAGTTTTCAAACTCAAATATTAAAGTCACATATTCCATTCAGTGTGTTTCACCGCCATTTAGCAGCCTATTCTGTGTACTCTGTACAGATGCAGAATAATAAGAAATACTGTTAAGTTTTCAAACTCAAATATTAAAGTCACATATTCCATTCAGTGTGTATCACCGCCGTTTAGCAGCCTATTCTGTGTACTCTGCAGAGTTGCAGAATAGTAAGAAATACTGTTAAGTTTTCAAACTCAAATATCAAAGTCACATATTCCATTCAGTGTGTTTCACCGCCGTTTAGCAGCCTATTCTGTGTACTCTGTACAGTTGCAGAATAATAAGAAATACTGTTAAGTTTTCAAACTCAAATATTAAAGTCACATATTCCATTCAGTGTGTTTCACCGCCGTTTAGCAGCCTATTCTGTGTACTCTGTACAGTTGCAGAATAATAAGAAATACTGTTAAGTTTTCAAACTCAAATATTAAAGTCACATATTCCATTCAGTGTGTTTCACCGCCGTTTAGCAGCCTATTCTGTGTACTCTGTACAGTTGCAGAATAATAAGAAATACTGTTAAGTTTTCAAACTCAAATATTAAAGTCACATATTCCATTCAGTGTGTATCACCGCCGTTTAGCAGCCTATTCTGTGTACTCTGCAGAGTTGCAGAATAGTAAGAAATACTGTTAAGTTTTCAAACTCAAATATCAAAGTCACATATTCCATTCAGTGTGTTTCACCGCCGTTTAGCAGCCTATTCTGTGTACTCTGCACAGTTGCAGAATAATAAGAAATACTGTTAAGTTTTCAAACTCAAATATTAAAGTCACATATTCCATTCAGTGTGTTTCACCGCCGTTTAGCAGCCTATTCTGTGTACTCTGTACAGTTGCAGAATAATAAGAAATACTGTTAAGTTTTCAAACTCAAATATTAAAGTCACATATTCCATTCAGTGTGTATCACCGCCGTTTAGCAGCCTGTTCTGTGTACTCTGCAGAGTTGCAGAATAGTAAGAAATACTGTTAAGTTTTCAAACTCAAATATCAAAGTCACATATTCCATTCAGTGTGTTTCACCGCCGTTTAGCAGCCTATTCTGTGTACTCTGTACAGTTGCAGAATAATAAGAAATACTGTTAAGTTTTCAAACTCAAATATTAAAGTCACATATTCCATTCAGTGTGTTTCACCGCCGTTTAGCAGCCTATTCTGTGTACTCTGTACAGTTGCAGAATAATAAGAAATACTGTTAAGTTTTCAAACTCAAATATTAAAGTCACATATTCCATTCAGTGTGTATCACCGCCGTTTAGCAGCCTATTCTGTGTACTCTGCAGAGTTGCAGAATAGTAAGAAATACTGTTAAGTTTTCAAACTCAAATATCAAAGTCACATATTCCATTCAGTGTGTTTCACCGCCGTTTAGCAGCCTATTCTGTGTACTCTGTACAGTTGCAGAATAATAAGAAATACTGTTAAGTTTTCAAACTCAAATATCAAAGTCACATATTCCATTCAGTGTGTTTCACCGCCGTTTAGCAGCCTATTCTGTGTACTCTGTACAGTTGCAGAATAATAAGAAATACTGTTAAGTTTTCAAACTCAAATATTAAAGTCACATATTCCATTCAGTGTGTTTCACCGCCGTTTAGCAGCCTATTCTGTGTACTCTGTACAGTTGCAGAATAATAAGAAATACTGTTAAGTTTTCAAACTCAAATATTAAAGTCACATATTCCATTCAGTGTGTTTCACCGCCGTTTAGCAGCCTATTCTGTGTACTCTGTACAGTTGCAGAATAATAAGAAATACTGTTAAGTTTTCAAACTCAAATATTAAAGTCACATATTCTGTGTAAGATGAAGAAGGCGGGTAAAAAGGGACGGGGAAGTGGACGTGATCCTGAAAGTTCAGGGCGCGGGTCAGGACGCGGAGAAACTGTGCCTGGTGCCAGAGCACAAGAAAGAAAGACATCCACCATACCTAGCTTCATGTGTAATTTTACAGGGCGTCGCAGGACATCACTCTCGAGGTCCGACCACTGCGAACAGGTGGTCGGTTGGATGACAGCTGATACTGCTTCCAGTCGGTTAAGCACCACCCTGTCTTCCACCAAGTCCACTCTCAGTAGCCAAGAGTCTGGTCAAAATAATCCTCACTCTGATCATCCTTCCTCCCACCATACACGGTCTGGTCAAAGAAGTGATCCCACACTGGGATATAGTGAGGAGCTCGTCTCATCACCAATCCTTCATTTGACCCTCTCTCCAAGCACGCTTGCAGAGGAACATGACATCTTGTGCCCTGATTCACAACCTCTAGAGGCTACCCAATCACAAAAAGATGACAGATGTGAACGGCATTTAAGGTCAAAGGAAGTAGTGGATGATGATGATGATGATGAGACACAGTTGCCATTAAATCAACCACTATTTCCGTCTCAAGACCTTGTTGAGGAGAATGTTATACAGTTGTCAATGACTGAGTATGTGGTGGGATCAAGACTTGAGGAGGATGATCAGAGTGAGGAAGTGGAGGAGGACTTGGTGGACGATGAGGTGACTGACCCCACCTGGGAAGGTGTAGAGCCGAGCGATGTCAGCAGTCCTGAGGGTGAGCCATCTGCAGCACCGCAACAGGCTGGAAGAGGCAGTGGTGTGGCTACAGAAAGAAGGCGGACCGCACCAAACCGGCCCACAAATGTTCCACGGAGCACCCCCTTGCGTAAATCTACCTTGCCAAGGGGTAGGTGTTCCGCGGTATGGCGTTTTTTTAAGGAAAGTGCGGACGACAAAAGAATTGTAGTTTGCAACCTGTGCCACACCAGAATGAGCCGAGGCATGAACACTAGAAACCTCACCACCACCAGCATGATCCGACACATGGCATCCAAGCACCGTAGTAAGTGGGAGGAACGCCTGGATCGCCCATCTGTGTCTGCAGGCCACACCACTGCCTCCTCTTCCCCTGTTTTCGGTGCCGGCCAATCGCCTGTCGAAGGCGCAGGCCCGCATACCTCCCGCCCTGCACCTGTACCATCTGAAGCACCATCAGCGACCACATCCACTTCCCTGTCCCAGCACAGCGTCCAAATGTCGTTACCCCAGGCATTTGAGCGCAAGAGAAAGTACCCAGCCACCCACCCACAGGCCATAGCACTAACCTCACACCTTTCCAAATTACTGGCCATCGAAATGCTGCCATTTAGGCTTGTGGACACTGAGTCCTTCCGCAGCCTGATGGCAGCAGCTGTCCCTCGGTACGCGGTCCCCAGCCGCCACTACTTTTCCCGGTGTGCCATCCCCGCATTACACCACCATGTGTCCCGTAACATCACCCGTGCCCTGACCAACGCAGTTACTAGGAAGGTCCACTTAACGACTGACACATGGACAAGTGCTTGTGGCCAGGGACGCTACATTTCCCTGACGGCACACTGGGTGAATGTCGTGGAGGCTGGGAGCGACTCGGACCCTGGGATGGCACGGGTGCTACCCACGCCAAGGATTGCGGGCCCTACCTCCATCAGGGTTTCCACCAGCACCTACGTTATTGGCTCCTCCTCCTCCGTTTCCACCTCCGAATTCTCTACACACAGCGCCACTCCCCCATCAGCCAGTAGCTGGAAGCAGTGTAGCACTGCAGTGGGGAAGCGTCAACAGGCCGTGCTGAAGCTGATCTGCCTTGGGGACAAACAGCACACGGCCTCAGAGCTGTTGCAGGGGATTAGTCACCAGACCGAGCAGTGGCTCTCGCCACTCAACCTGCAACCAGGCATGGTTGTGTGTGATAATGGGCGTAACTTGGTGGCGGCTTTGGAGCTTGGCAAGCTCACACACGTACCATGCCTAGCGCATGTATTTAATTTAGTGGTGCAGCGATTTCTAAAAACCTACCCCAATGTGCATGATCTCTTGACCAAGGTGCGCCGCGTGTGTGCACATTTCCGTAAGTCATCAACAGCTTCAGCCGGCCTGTTGAAGCTGCAGCAGCGCTTACAATTGCCAGCTCACCGGCTGCTGTGTGACGTGAGCACGCGCTGGAACTCCACCTTCCACATGTTGGCCCGGCTTTGTGAGCAGCAGAGGGCAGTAGTGGAGTACCAGCTGTTACACGGTCGTCGCATCTCCGTTCAACTTCCTGTAATCAGAAGTGAGGAGTGGGAATGGATGTCAGACCTCTGCGAGGTTTTACGCAATTTTGAGGAATCGACACAGATGGTGAGCGGCGATAACGCTATTATCAGTGTAACCATCCCACTTCTGTGTCTACTGAAACGCTCGCTGCTCACAATTAAAACCGACGCTTTGCATGTGGAAGAGGTGGAAATGGGGGAGGAAGAGCTTACACAAGGTGATAGCCAGAGCACCCTCACTTCGTCTTCTCAGCGACAATTGGAGGAGGCGGAGGAGGAGGAGGAGGAGGAGGAGGAAGACACGGTTGCCTCCGCTACAGAGGGTAGCCATGGAACTTTAGTTCCATCTCTTCAGCGTGGATGGGCAGAAGAGGAGGAAGAGGATGAGGATATTGAGAGTCATCCTCCTGGTGAGGACAGCGAAATCTTGACTGTTGGTACTCTGGCACACATGGCTGACTTTATGTTAGGCTGCCTTTCCCGTGACCCACGCGTTGTACGCATTTTAGACAACACGGATTACTGGGTGTTCACCCTTCTGGACCCCCGCTACAAAGAGAATTTCTCATCTCTCATTCCTCCGGTGGAGAGGACAAGCAAAATGTTGCAATACCAGAAGGTTATTGTTGAAAAATTGCTCCAAAATTTTCCATCTGACAACGCTGGCGGCAGAGTACGTGCTACCTTGGCCAACCGAGAAGGGGAGAAAAGGGGAGCACACAGCAGTTCCGACAAAGGCAGGGCAACACTCTCCAAGGCGTGGGACACCTTAATGACACCCCGCCAGCACCCTCACCCTGATGCGCAGCCTAGTGTCACAAGGAGGGAAAAGTTTTGGAAGATGGTGAAGGAGTACGTAGCAGACCGTGTCAGCGTCCTCAATGATCCCTCTGTGCCTTACAACTACTGGGTGTCCAAGCTGGACACGTGGTATGAACTGGCACTCTACGCCTTGGAGGTGCTGGCCTGCCCTGCCGCCAGCGTTCTGTCTGAGCGGGTATTTAGTGCTGCTGGTGGCATCATAACAGATAAGCGTATCCGCCTTTCCACCGACAATGCTGATAGGTTGACACTTATAAAAATGAACAAGGCCTGGATTTCCCCTGACTTCTCCACTCCACTGGAGGAAAGCCCCGGGGGAACATAAACTCACTTTATATATGTTATTTACAATGATGGGAATACTCTGTATTCCCATTCACCCCTTCCACCCAAAAAACGGGTATATGGTTGACTCTTAATCTTCTCATCCTCCTCCTCCTCTTCCATATGCCCTGGGATATAATTTTTATATAGGGCCAGCTCACCAGCGGGCCCTGTGATATAATTTTTATATAGGGCCAGCTCACCAGCGGGCCCTGTGATATAATTTTTATATAGGGTCAGCTCACCAGCGGGCCCTGTTTGACAATTTTTATATAGGTCAGCTCACCAGCGGGCCTTCTCATATAATGTTTTATTGGGTCAGCTCTCTAGCGGGCCCTCTCATATAATGTTTTATAGCGTCAGCTCACTAGCGGGCCTTCGCATATAATGTTTATGATGGTCAGCTCTGCAGCAGACCCTCACCCATAATGTTTTAGATGGTCAGCTCAGCGCACGTTTCCCTCTTAATCATGGCCTCAGTTCTGAAAATCAAGGAAATTTTTGGGAGAATTTGCCTCTGCGCACGTTTCCCTCTTAATCATGGCCTCAGTTCTGAAAATCAAGGAAATTTTTGGGAGAATTTGCCTCTGCGCACGTTTCCCTCTTAATCATGGCCTCACTTCCGAAAATCAAGGAAATTTTTGGGATAATTTGCAGATGATATACAAGTAAATATACAGCAAATATTGTTTGGTAACAATTTTTCGCCTAAAGTCGTTTTTATTTTCCTTTTTGTGTGTTTTATGGTCAGTCTGTAAAAATGGCGTACTACGGGCGAAAGATCGTTCCCAGCAGCGATGTTGGAGTCCAAGATGCATCCAGACATCCTCCCTATGCTGTCCCTGAACCATTTCTGTGGTGTTTCCATCCTTTTCTGCCCTTTTCCTATGGACCAGGCACCCTCCCCTCATCAGAGCAGGGGGTGCCTGGTGTAATGCTCGAGTCCTGCCATTGACTTCAATGGGGCTCGGGTGCTCGGCCGAGCACTCGAGCCTCAGGGGGTGCTCGGTCAGAGCACCCGAACACCCGAGCATTGGGGTGCTCGCTCATCACTAGTAGCAACCATACACAACACACCAAAAATAGAATAAACTCTTCCTAAATAAACTTGTCCTTTACTTCCACCACCCATTTTTTCTCCTGAAATTGCTATGGGCAACTGTTTCACTTACATTTTTAGGAATATCTGCTTTTTTTGCAATAGCAAAAGATCAAGAGTAGTGCTCCTAACTTCTGATTCTTTGTCTGGTTTCCTGTAGCCCATCTATGGTCAGCAGTACCATGATTTCCAAGCTTTGAATCATTCTATGAGTGTATTTAAACTTTATCCACTATGATAAGCATATCATAACTGAGCTATCCATGTTTTCAGTGTATGGTTTCCAATGGCAGACAACTTGTGCACCATGGCAAATGTGTGTTCATTTGTAGCAACCATACACAACACACCAAAATAGAATAAACTCTTCCTAAATAAACTTGTCCTTTACTCCCACCACCCATTCTTTCTCCTGAAATTGCTATGGGCAACCATTTTTAACTTGCCTCAACTAAAGATTTTACTTAAATGTTTAGGAATATCTGATTTTTTTGCAATTGCAAAAGATCAAGAGTAGTGCTCCTAACTTCTGATTCTTTGTCTGATTTCCTGTAGACCATCTATGGTCAGCAGTAACATGATTTCCAAGCTTTGGAACATTCTATGAGTGTATTTATACTTTACCCACTATTATAAGCATATCATAACCGAGCTATCCATGTTTTAAGTGTATGGTTTCCTATGGCAGACAACTTGCGCACCATGGCAAATCCTCTTAAAAGTTATTTTTTTCTTTATTTAAACAAAGTCGGAGTGGTCATCTTATCACAAATTAAGTATACAGCAAATCAATTTTCAGTACAGTACTCTTTCTTTCTTTTCACCTTGTTTTAAATACCAAACCCTGCCTTCTCCCCCTCCTTCATCAACCCGAGCACTTAAGCCTCTCCCTCTTTATGACTCAATTTGCATCAGTTGGACACTCAGACCACAGCCATTCTTAGACCTTTGAGTACACTGGGCTAAGATATTCTTGATTATGAAACAACTGTAGGAAGTTGCCCCATTCTCACTTAAAGGAAAGTAAATAAAGAATATATATTTATTGTAGGACTCTTCCTGCTGAGTAAAACAATGGTACTCCCGCTGCTGGAAATGTGTAATTTCAAAGTTATTATTTTAAACTGTCTTTTTTACCATGATCAATGGTTTCCCGAAAGTTCACCTACAGATCACCTGTGTTAGGGACCAGGAACCAGACAGGACACAAAAATGTAAAATGCAATATACCTTTATTAAAGTAACAAAAACAGAATTGTGATACAAGAGCATAAACCAAAAGGTACGCCAGGGTCAGGAAGCAAGACAGGAAATCAGCCAAGGAAGAGTCAGGAAACCAGAAGTCTGCGATGTCAGGAACAAGCCAAGGGTCAGAAGCACAGAAGTCCATGATGTCAGGAACAAGCCAAGGGTCAGGAACACAGCTAAACAGGAACACAGGAGAATCCACAGCAGCCAGCAGCAACAAACACAAGGACAATCAGGAAGTGAGCCAAGCTGCTTTAAATACCCTGAGAGGGTTGGCTGATAACAGTCAGGTGAGTAATCAGAAAGGTCAGCTGATTCAGCCCCAGGAACTCAGAAGGCAGCAGCAATGAATAGCAGAGCACTAGATTAGCTCAGACAGCAGTATCAATAGGCAGAGTTAGAGTAGCTCAACCAAACATTAACAACCTGATGCTATAGTCATTCTTCTGCATTCTGTGTCAGAGGGGAGTCATAGACTGCAGTTCTCCACAGACTGTGATAGTCACAGTTTGATCACTTCAACAGTTTGACATTTTGAGTAAACAAACTGTCAGCAGTAAAAATATCCTTGTTTTACGCAGCAGGAAAAGCCCTATGAGGGTTGTAGCAGAGGACCTTGCATCCATATTGTGTGTGGGGGGCATCTATGGATAAAAGGGCCCCTTGACAACCAGAATGGCCCACCAGGATTCTGGTGGAATCTCCCAATGAGTCCCACATGGTGTTCTTTTTAATTATTTTCTTTAGGTAGTGTAGTGCACCTCTGCCTCACTGTCCACAGTTTAATTTTGCATGGAGCCATTCCACAGCCTCCCTCTTTACCTGAAACCTCCATGTTGAACCAAAGTCACATCATTGCAACCTGGTTGCATCTGGTAGAGAGAAGAGTCTGTGGAACAGCTCTATGCTGTGAAACTGAGAACAACGTGGCAACAGTGTTCTCCAGTACCTAGAGGAAAAAAAGGTAAAGGGGTGAGAGACAGTATATGTTTGGATCTGTGGCTACAAGTGAAATAAGGCCATTGTGTCAAACCCTGTATATGTGGTCTATGACTTACAGTGGACAATAGAGCAAGGTAAAGGGGTGAGAGACAGTGGATGTGTACTCCTATGACTAGCCATGAGACAGTGGAACAAGGCTGGGGTGTCAAATAGCATATGTGAGGTTCTGTGACTACCAGTGGAGAGTTGGACAACGATGGGGTGTAAGACAGTGTATGTGTGGTTTTGTGATTACCAGTGGACAATGGAACAAGGCTGGGGCATTAGACAGGTTACGTGTGGTTCTGTGACTACATTGTACAGGTGTGATGCTGTGTATGTCTAATTATATGATTAACAGTGGAAAATGAAATAAGCCTGGGGTGTCAGTCAGTGTATATGTGGTTATGTGTCTACCAGTATACAATTGAACAAGCCTGGGGTGTCAAACAACATATATGTGTTTCTCAGACAACCAACAGAACAAGGCTAGGATGGTAGACTGTGTACGTGTGATTCTGCAACAACCAGCAGTGCCTTTATGTCTTAGTCTGACACTGGCTCAGGGGCATTGAGACTACTCTAAAGAGAGGGGATAAAAAAACAATCACACTTATTTAAAATGGGATTTTAAGCCAATGAATGCTGGAGAGGTCTCCAAAACATGGAAAACCAATGTGTTGGAGACTTCCTGGCACAAACGGGATTACAATCCCCATTTAAATAAAAGGGATTTGGGGATATTTGTATTGTTTTACCTATGTGCAGCTGATTTGCTCCAGAATGTCTCCCCTTCTTTTTTGGAAAATAATGCCCATAGAGATTGGGTGACTTAATTAGTTAACTTCTTGGATGCTAGAAAGTCCTTCAGAGCATTGCTTTTCAATGTATTAGAGATCTCTCTGCATTGCAAGAGGTAATATATATGTTGGAATTTGAATCACTATTTGGCACTTTCTATATTCTATATAGTGTTAGTAAACATTCAGTTAACAAGATGGAATGTTGATGTTGACAAATGCAAACAATCTTTTGAACTGCATAAAATCACAGTTTTCCACCTAAGGATCAAATAATCATTTGAGAAATTCAGACAATTTTATAGGATCAATTTGTGAATTTAAATATGCTAATTAAGGCTCAAAAGCTGAAAAAAATCTAGTTTTATTGGCCATGCACTGAGACTTAGGTAATGTCCTTAGCCAAGTGCATGCAGTGACCTCTAAATATAACATATGAATTGTAAACAGTTCATCCCAGGAGACTTTCTCGGGATTGAATGATACTACAAGTAACACTATGCAAAGAGCAGGGAGATTTATTTATCAGTTATTTAAATGGATGTGATTTGTTAGCACCAGCTGAACTAGTTTAAAATATATTAAATCAAAATTATGCAAATAATGGGTATGCATAATAAATTATATAATTACATTTTGCATGGTTGATGTAAAATGGTGTTATCATTGAGCTAACAAGTAAAAACATTCTCTTTTTAAAATGTACAGCCATTATGTATAACCAATGTTGGGTAATTGACATAGTCAGCACTTTGGAATAGGTCCTCATATTGAATCACTAATAGAGTATAGTAATTTACTTTGAAGTAGCGAATTATAGAAAACAAACATGCTGAATTGGCTTTCCTATTCAATGATGCAATTACTTTCCAGTAGCTGCCATTATCACTGTAAAATACACAATGGGCCTTATGCACAAATGGAAACTGGAGTAATCCTGGTGCAATCCAATTGAACAATAAAGAATGGATAAAAATCACCATTGATTTTAAAACATTTAAAAAAATCTAATTGATTTATGCAAGAAAGGTTTCTAACACATTGCTAAGCAATGCACCTGAGATTGAATCATCTCTCTAGCACTGAAAGAGTGTATCACCCACTTTGTATCAATTGGGATATTGTAAATGTTTATTTGTTCTCTATGGTGCACATGGTTTAGCCAATTTGCCAATCTTTGCATTTATATTTAAAAGAGGTGTTAACACCCCCCCCTTACCTTACTATAGCCAGAAACGTATATTAGGACCTTATGAATTTTGACCTGTCCTAAGAGATAACATCTTCAATCAGTGCTGAAAGTCGTGTCTGTGGAGGCACACATGACAATTGCTGGCAGTTTTTTCAAAGTGAAGCAGGCAGAATACAAGAGCCTATCTATCTGACTATCTATCTATCTATCTATCTATCTATCTATCTATCTATCTATCTATCTATCTATCTATCTAGCTATCTATCTATCTATCTATCTAGCTATATGGTCAATGGAAGCACTCTCATTTAAATAGCTAATGCTGAGGAGCACAACAAAGACCACCAGGGGAAGAGGTACTACGCTAGTGTAACGGAAGCTGAGAAGGGATCGCGTCGCCTTCCGCCGTCGTTCCTGGGTCTCTCCTTCTCGACGCAGATAAGCGTCATCGGATGCACCAGTTGAAGTATGAACAGTCACTGGAAACAGCCGCAGGATCACTGGAAGCAGGGAAGCAGGGAAGAGTCCACGTCACCGCCTGACAGTCCACGAAGTTAGGACGCAGGAAACTGGCAGCAGGCGGTCAGCGATTCAGGATACTTGGCGCAGATGGGTATCAGAGTGGATACTTTAGACCATAAGCAATACAAGACTCCAGGACTCCTTGTTCACTCCAAAACAGAACTCACTTTATAGGCAAAGACCACAGATATTTATACATAGTACAGGACATTGGATCACATGGGGAATCTGATACAATAGGGAACATGATTAAATCATAACACATCAGACACAAGCCAGCAACAGATGGTCTTAACAGATACAATGACTCAGACAGGGTTACATTTCAGACACACAGGGGTTTGATCGAACAAAGACTTGAGGGCGTGAACTAATTACCACATGGCAGGGGGTCAACATAGTGAATGGCTGGAGTTGCTATAATCCACATCTTAGGGACAGTGGCCCAAGGTTGGAGCCTTTGATTGACTATTTTGAATGCCCTGCCCCAACTTTGATCAATCACTGGTCTGCCTACCATTTCCCATGTTAAGCTAAGGAAGATATTTGCATACCTGGTAGTTGGTGATTGCACAAACCTTCAAATTGGACAAGTACAATTAAACACATACAATATTTGAAAATACATAAAACCAAACTTAATACACAAACCAATGTTCATAACTATAAGTCTTTGTTCCTGGCAATAGCTGGCCAGTTCGTATGCCAGAGCCCACAGCTACATCCAAGCAGGGCAACAAGGTCCATAGTTTTTAAGTAAATAGTTTGTGGTCCAGACAAGGGCTCAGTAACGGGTAGGATCCATTACAGCTAGTATAGAAACAAAGTGGTATCACCTATGGGACTTTTTAAATAGGTAAAGATGCAAAGATTACTGGTTGTGTTGTGACTCACTAGTGAATGAAAATGTTGACCTACCAATAAACGTTGCCTTCTAACCTATTAAAAAATATCACTGGTGCTACCTTTCTCTCTCCCTTGGTATCTGTAAAAATTTTTCACATTGTGGAGTAAGTTATTTAATTTGCACTCTAATATTGAAAGGTTTTTGGAGTTTTTCTGAGTTACAAAGTCAGAATCCCCCTTTGCCTTTTACTCTTAGAGCATTAAGAGAAATGTACCAGGCTGTGCCTTTGTGTACCTCCTTTACTGCACTTGCTGGACATCACACTAGAGTTCTAGTAGCAGGAGGTTGTTTGTGTTTCTGAGGAAAGAGGAAAAGCTAGGAAGAAGAAGTTGCTTATCGGAAAACTCATTTGTCAGAGATATTGACTTCGAAGATTATGTAGGAAAAAGTTAAATTTGGTGTCTTCCTTGTGCTATGGCTTAGAGGAATAGAAGGCATATTGTAAGGATTGTAGGGTCATCAGAACATGGATATTATGATGTCTCAGGAATGCATATTAATTGTAATTGCAATTTTCTCTCCCTAATGGGAGCATAGTAGTGGAAGAGGTTTTTGAAACCCTTTTTTGGCATTTAACTTATTCACAAAGGTTTTAAGGACCTCATATTAATTATTTTTCCCAATTCCTCTTTAAATTATAAGAATAGAGGGTGGGGTCATCTGACACCTTTCTTGGCCAATTGTTGGATTGACATGGGGTCTCTGGATCTCATATTACTATTTTTAATTGTAGCTTCTATAAATAAATTGATATGTGGTATTTATACCCCATATGAATTACTTAGTAAAAATCAATAAGGGGTATATAGCCCACATATTATTATTATTATTATTTATGTAAAAAATAATAATTGGTGAATGGGCACCATTTTTGTTTTCATTTAACTTTTGAATGAATGGCCAAAAACATATAATATGAGGTGTCAGGAATGGAAGAATGGCTTTGAACTTGAGTCTCTTTATGTCTCTTTGTCATAGACCCCCTTTTCCCTCAAAGTGTACAATACTGAAAAAAGCACACCTATATACTATTCAATAGAGTCTTCACAAGCTATAACATCAACCTCCTTCAACTCCAATGGGATCTGATATGAGGAGAGTCCTTTAAGAGTGACAGTGTTTTTCAGTTGCAAATTAATCCTCTCTCTTAAGCCACAGCCCTTATGTTAACAGAACCGCAGTAAACTGCAGAAGACTCTAGTCAGAACCATAAGTCCTTGGAAAAAGTGTATGAAACATGTTGGATTATACACACTGAATAACAATTATTTGTTTTTTTTACTATTTCTATATATAAATAAATATTTAATTTAGAATTTAAGTCCATATTTTATACTTATACCTACTTTGACTTTGGGGATTGACAACATCTAGCATGGAGAGAATTGAGACAGGATTTCCTTTAAAGGCTTTTTGGTATATAAAATCTGGCGAGTGACTACATAAGCGGGATTCTTAAATATTTGGCACTATATACAGAAAGGCATATAAAATATAAAAATAAATTACTTTTTCAGTGTACTATTTTTTTTTTCTTTTGTGAATAACAAGTGTATTTAAAATAGAATTAAAACTGATCAAGCTAAGTGAACCCATCGAATAGCACAATAAGGCTGAATTACTAAGAAATGTGGCACACAAACCAACTGCTCCACAGGGATCAGATAAAAATGCCCTTTGGTTTAAAGGGGTCTCAGGAGCTGAACTACCATTGGTGCTGCAGGTGTAAAGAAAATTTACCACAAATACCCTGAAATTGTGTGTGACTAACATGGAAGAGACAGGCAGCTGCGATCCAAGTTCCTTCCAGCTGGCTCTTCTCTCTTTGTTAGGGGTACTTGGTTTAGAAGCAGCTGCATATGGTTTTTTTATGGTGATAGGGACCATTAATAATAAAAAAAAAGTTAAAATAATGTGAGTGATAGGTGAGGAGGCAGAGACCCTGACATGAGCTGTAACTGAGTGTTACGGTTTTCAGTACACTCAGAGGCAGGCAGTTTGGTAAAACACAGTTTTATTGAAACCAGACAGAATAAAGTAACCCTCGTGGGTCCAGCAATAGTACACACTAAATACTGACACAGGACAGGGTACAAAATAGCATTAACCCACATGGGTCCAGTACATATATCAGAGAACATATACATATACTGACACAGGTCAGGTTACAGTTCGTGTAAATAGTGTTATAACGATTGAAGGTGCTATTAGGCTGGGAGGCTGGTAGGACCTAATAGCGAGGCCCAGGAAGCACTCTGTACAGGAGAGAGACACAATAGCAATAAAGCACTCAAAGGGTGAGCAAGGCCCTGAAGGAATCATGGACTACCGGACAGTGCTGTAACCGGAGGAACAATGGAAAGCCAACCGGAATCTACAAGAACTGCGACCCAATGATAACAGCACCGGACAACAAGGGTACAGACGCTCAGGCTTGATGGCGACTGCTAGGTGGTAGTGACGACTGAGGCGCCCAGGAGACCAACCCTCAGTAAGGGAGCATTAACAAGCCAAGTGTATAGTACGCCAATGAGAATATCTCCTACCCGGGTGAGCACCGGACAGCAAGGGTTAATAGACGCTCAGGCTTGATGGCGACTGCTAGGTGGTAGAGACGACTGAGGCGCCCAGGAGACCAACCTCAGAAGGGGAGCAGTAACAAGCCAAGCGTATAGTAAGCAAACAATATCAGCTTCACCCCTGGGGTATGGAGATACTAGGCACAGGAACATAAATGGGTCGCTGTAACAGAACGGTTAAACAGTAGGGATGAGCGAGCACCCCGATGCTCGGGTGCTCGGGTGCTCTGACCGAGCACCCCCTGATGCTCGAGTGCTCGGCCGAGCACCCGAGCCCCATTCAAATGAATGGGAGCACTCGAGCATTAAACCAGGCACCCCCTGCTCTGATGAGCGGAGGGTGCCTGGTCAATGTCCCCCTTCATCTCCGCTATGCCCCTCTTCCACAATGTCCCCCTTCATCTCCTATGCCATAGCGGAGATGAAGGGGGACATTGTGGAAGAGGGGCATAGCGGAGATGAAGGGGGACATTGTGGAAGAGGGGCATAGAGTCTATGCCCCTCTTCCACAATGTCCCCCTTCATCTCCGCAATGCCCCCTTCATCTCCGCAATGCCCCCGTACCTCCATTCCCTGGTGGTCCAGCGGAGCGTCTTCGGATCTGTGCCTCTTCCGGCACAGATCCTCTTCACCCGAACATGTCGGGCGAGCACATGGCGGTACTCGTACGAGTACCGCCATGTGCCGAGCAGAGCGATGCTCGAGCCGATCCGAGCATCGGCCGAGCACGCTCGCTCAACACTATTAAACAGCACTCGAGGCAACCAATGGGTCAGCACGCTCTAGACAGAGCACCGGAAAGTACTCTCTACCGGAATACCGGGCACGGTAGTGAACCGGACCAGAGACACACAGATCAGGAATGGAAGCCAATCCGGGTCGATGCACAGAACAGGAAAGACAGCGAGGCCGGGTCGGTACACGGAGCAGGAACGTCAGCCAATCCAAGTCGGTACACGGAGCAGGAACGTCAGCCAGGCCGGGTCGGTACATGGAGAAGGAACGTCAGCCAATCCAAGTCAGTACATGGAACAGGAATGTCAGCCAATCCAAGTCGGTACACTGAACAGGAACGTCAGCCTGGCCGGGTCGGTTCACGGAGCAGGAACAAGATCAGAGAGAGTAGTCAGGCAGTTCGGGTCATACACAGGATTCACACGATAACGACAGCAAGCAATAAGCAACGGGAACACCACAACAGGGCCCTGCATGAGTGACAGAGCACAGTACTTAAAGGCTACCACTGGGTGGAACAATCTCACGCTAAGAAGGCGTCAGAAACAATGTATCAAAATGTCGCCAGCAATACACGGGCACCGTGATACTGAGGTATACTGACACTAGAATAGATTAATCAGTTTTATTGTGTACTTCACTGTTAAAATGCACATACTCATTTAATAATGTTCAGCAAAAGTACTAGGAGAAGGAGGAGGGTGAAAGGAGTAGGAGGAACACAGGGACGTGTTAATACAGTAATTGTCCAACAAATGACTGCTGCCATGGTTGCTGCAGTGTAGTGATAATCTTTCTTCTCCTGCAGATGTAGTTTGTGAAAATTCTATAAAACGTTCACCATTACCAGAAGCAATATTAAATAAAAATATTAAACCATCTATGAGAACTGAAGACAACAAGTCACATTTTAGTATTAATGGCATAATAGGAGGTTTAGCAGTGTAACAAACAAGTACAACATCTGTCCTGAAACTAATAGGGAATGTTGTGATAATACCTCTAAGGGGAAAATGAAAAGAAATTGTTTCTGAATTCAAAAAGCCTAAAGGAATATAAAACTATTGGAAAGAAGAGGCGGGTGATGCTAAGGATGACCTAGTTCATGATGATGATATTGATCTAGAATATATCCCTCCAGCATCTTCCTCTTCTTCAGATCCAGATCCAGTTGAGAGTGAGAAAGATGATGATATGGCCAGACAATTAGATGAAAGGCAAAGGCTAAATCTTCCATCACTGAAATGGAGCACTGTGCCTGTTTATAAACTGCTTGAGAAATCAATTGGAAAGTCTGACTATGGCCAAGCAAAGTTGCCAAAAAAATATACAACTTTCCTGTCAGTCATCATCAGCATCATCACTGCTTCCAAGCCCAAGCCCCACACAACCACATGCAGTTGTGTAATTAACCAGCATCAACACAGGTTATCAACACCCATAACCTTAGCTATGATGAGTGCCTCTGCTGCTGTTTGAAATGCTGCACCTTTTACACATAGCAATAGTAGCAGAAGTACATTTAGAGCCACATATAGTCCCAGTAGTATTAGTAGTTCATCAAGAACCCTTCAGTTTATGAATTTCACAGTATGGAGATACGTCACACACAATCCAAATCTGTTGTCTTTGTAAGAAGCACAACCACAGATCTGATTGGGAGACACTCCACAACTAGTAGCAACAGGAGCACTCCTGAAAGTTCTCTGGGGTTCTAGAGCACATAATAGATGTGATGTTGATGTGTCTAAGAGTGTACCTCTGGTTAGTCATGTAGGAGTAGGGATTAGCAAGATTTCTTCACTAATATATTTACTGCAGAAAAAAAATTGCAGCATGAATCTGAAATGATGACAACAAAGAGATTCCACAGCTAATAAATGACATGTTAACATACTTTGACTGTCTGATCTGTCAAGAACTCTTTTAGTTTTTGTACCTGAATATATCCAGTTTATGAGCATGCTAAAGCTGATATACTAAGAAGTAGCATAATTTTGGAGAAAACCAACTGGTCCTTATGGGTTGACTAAAATTCCACATTGATTTAAATAGGATTTTGAACCTCTTGACTCCAAGAAAGGTCTCCAAAACATTTTATTTGTTTCCTGAGCGGAAGTTGGTCTACTCCAGAAATACTCTAGTTCTCCTTAGAACCTCAGTCCTGCTGTGTCATGTTACAATAGTGTTTAAGAGCGTCTTATGATCAAACCAAAATAGAGTAATTCTGGCACAAATCAACTGCACCATAGGTGAGAAATAAAAAAAATCTGATACAGTTAAATGTGACTTTTAACCCCTAAAAATGCTAGAGAGATCTCCAATGCTCTGACATCCAAGGGGTTAAACTTCTTATTTAAATCAGTGGGGATTTTTGGAATATTTATTTTTTCCCCTATGGTACAGTTGGTTTGACTCAGAACAGTATTATTCTTCTGAACCATGTGTATTTTAAGGCATATAAAATGAAATTACTTTTTCAGTGTATTATTTTTTTATTTTCTGCAAAGCAAGTATATTTAAAATACAATTAAAAATGACCAGGATAATTGAACCCGTCCAAAACCACAGAATGGCTGACGTACTAAGAAATGTGGTATAATTCTGACACAAATCAACTGCTCTACAAGGATGAATTTAAAAAAAATGCCCTTTGGTTTAACCCCTTAATGACCAGCTGATCGGCGTGATCAGTTAAGGACCACAGAGCATTTTTTTTTTAATTTCCACTTCCGGATTCCTCGAACGGCGTGCAGCTGCGGGGGAGTCCGGAATTCCATGACGGTCATAGTGCGTCATCGGTCGTTCAGTCAGATCGACCCTTGACGTACTATGACCGTCAAGGGTCGTTAAGGGGTTAAAGGGTCTCAGGAACTGAACTACCATTGGTGCTGCAGGTGCAAAATACCAAGACCCAGACACATTTAAGGGCCCATTCAGTGCTGAAAACAGGAATTATTTAGGGTTTTCAGTTGTTTCATTTGAATTAAATGTCCAAATATATTTTATATACCAGGGCCCTCAATCACTAGTTCTGCCACTGATGGGACTTTTAACAGCTTCAATGCTGGAGTGGTCTCCAATATGTCATTTCCATACTATAGTTTTTTACACAGTCTCAAAAATATTTTCATTGTTGCAGCCAAACCTTTTGAATGAACATTCACAATTTCCACAAGTATAGATGTATGGTGGACACGTCACTTTCATTTACTAATTTTAAAAATGTCACCTCATACCTGAGATATATAGGGATAAAATTTGTCAAGCTAAACTGATGCTATTCTGGAGCAAACCAACTGCACAATAAGGTGTTTTTGGGGGGTGGGTTATACAATTTTTCCAAATTCCCATTGAAGTTATTGGGACTTTCAACCTCTTCATATATGAGAGAGGTCTCCATTGCTTTGCTTTGCATAACATTCATGGGTTTAATGAAAACAATGGAGGTTTTCATTTCTCCTCTATGGTGTAGTTGGTTTGTTCTTGAATGTCACCTGTTTAGCTGATGATTAAGGTCCTTAGCTTTAAAATTACAGCTTTGCACATAATTCACGAGCACGCACAGACCCTACTCTGACTCAAGCAGTTCCTTACCATATAAAGGGTAGCTTAGCACTTGCAGCACAATCGATCAACCTAAGAAATTATTAAAAAATAAAGAATCATAGAAAAAATGTCCATATATTTTCATTTTGTTGCAATATTTTATGTTTCCTGTGATCATTTCCTCCTGCTACTTAGGTCTCTTTTCTTCTAGAGAATAATAAGAGAAAGTCTTTAATCAAACCACATCACATGATGCAGATAGAATAAAATCCTTGACAGGCTTGGCATTTTAATATTTAAAGGACAATGTGGAAACTCTGCTGCAAGCTATTAATTAAAACCAAATTTCCTTGTAGATATGATTGTGCAGGAAATACATCACCTGCGCTTTTATTCTTAGCTTCTACTTGTTATCTCTATCCAGATGTGTGTATTTCTGTGTGACAAGACATTTCAGAAATTATTCTTTTCATTTCTTCTTTACATGTCTAATAACCATTTATTTTCCCTTCCTTTTAGATGAGTTAAGTAATTTCAAAACTGTTTTGTCTTCCATTTCTGAATATCTCAGTGATGAAAATATAGATTTATATGGTTTAGTATCACAAGCATAGTCTTTGTTACTAAGTTAAAACAAATAGCCCTATTTTCTTGAATAAACCAGTAACTGTCTTTAAGCCTGAATCGAATGTTTATAGTAGCATTTATTATAGTACTATATTTCTTTTGTAAAGATTGATAACAAGGTAGTCTGTTTTGCCTGTGGAAGCTTGCTCATGATAATGTGAAGTGATTCTTCAATGCAGAGATGTCCAAGCTAAGGCTTTGGGGCAATTTATGACTCTCAGACATGGTCAATCAGGCTCCCAGTAAATTTAAATAAATCACTTAATGCGGCTCATTGTGATAAATAGAAATAATTGCAGTTGTGTGAAAACGTATGTACACCCTATCTGAATTCTATGGTTTTACATATCAGGACATAATAACAATCATCTGTACCTTAGCAGGTTTAAAAATTAGGTACATAAAACGTCAGATGAACAAAAACACATGACATATTACACTGTGTCATGATTTATTTAAAGGGATAATAATAGTTTAAATGTAAAACAATATGTGTTGTAGGGTTTATCCCCCGGAGTAAAACAAGGGTACTCCCACTTCTGAGAGATATTTTATTAAAAAATGATAAAAGCTCAAACTAGAATTTTTTTAGATGCAATATCACAGTGGCCTGAAAATTTACAGTGGCACTGTTGCTACACCATCCTAAGGACTGCTCTGGTCTGTAGACCATAACTCTCCATAGGATGATGTAGCAACAGGGCCACTTCAAATTTTCAGGCCACTGTGATATTGCACCTAAAAAATTCAAGTTTCAGCTGTTATAATTGTTTAATAAAATATCTCTCAGCAGTGGAAATACCCTTGTTTTATTTAGGGAATAAACCCTACAACATATTTTTTTTTACATTATTATTCTTTAACAAAAATAAAGCCAATAGGGAGAAGCCGTGTGTGAAAAACTAAAGTACACCTTACGATTCAATAGCTTGTAGAACCACCTTTAGCAGCAATAAGTAATTGTTTTCTGTATGACTTTATCAGTCGCTCGCATTGTTGTGGAGGGATTTTGTCCCACTCTTTTTTACAATGTTGCTTCAGTTCATTGAGTTTTGTGGGTATTTGTTTACGCACAGATCTCTTAAGGTCCCACCACAGCATTTCAATTTGGTTAAGGGCTGGACTTTGACTGGGCCATTGCAACAAGTTGATTCTTTTCTTTTTCAGCCATTCTGTAGTAGATTTGGTAGTGTGCTTGGGATCATTGTCCTGTTGCATGACCCAATTTCGGCCAAGCTTTAGCTGTCGAACAGATGGCCTCATATTTAACTCAAATACTTTGGTATACAGTGGAGATAATGGTAGACTCAATGACTGCAAGATTCCCAGGTCCTGTGGCTGCAAAACAAGCCCAAATCATTACCCCTCCAGCACTGCACTTGAGAGTTGGTATGAGGTGTTTGTGCTGATATACTGTGTTTGGTTTTCACCAGACGTGGCACTGTGCATTATGGTCAAGCATCTCCACTTTGGTCTCATCTGTCCAAAGAAAATTGTTCCAGAAGTCTTGCGGTTTGTTCAGATGCAACTTTACAAACCTAAGCCGTGCTGCCATGTTCTTTTTAGAGAGAAGAGGCTTTCTCCTGGCAACCTTTCCAAACAAACCATACTTGTTCAGTCTTTTTCTAATTGTACTGTCATGAACTTTAACATTTAACATGCTAACTGAGGCCCGTAGAGTCTGAGATGTAACTCTTGGGTTTTTTACTATCTCTCTGAGCATTGCACGGTCTGACCTTGGGGTGAATTTGCTGGGACATCCACTCCTGGAAAGGCTGACAACTGTGTTGAATGTTTTCCACTTTTGAATAGTCTTTCTCACTGTAGAATGATGGACTTTAAATTGTTTGGCAATGGCCTTGTAAATCTTCCCAGATGGTGGGCAGCAACAATTGCTTCTCTAATCATTGCTGATGTCTTTGCTCCTTGGCATTGTGTTAACATACCCCTGAATGCTCCAGACCAGAAAACTACTAAAACATCAGCTTTTATAGAGGTAGTCACACTTGCTGATGATTAATTAATCAAGGGCACCTGTCTGCTACTTAGCATCTTAATTCCTATGGAAGCAGTAAGGCTGTACTTAGTTTTTCACACATGGATTCTCCATTTTGGCATTATTTTTGTTAAATAAATCATGACACTGTGTAATATGTCATGTATTGTTGTTAATCTGAGGTTTTGTTTACCTAATTTTTAGACCTGTTAAGGAACATATGATTGTTATTATATAAAACCATAGAATTCAAAGAGGGTGTACTTTCTTTTTCACATGACGGTACGTTCTAATAGTTTCAGCAATCAGGTAAAATATAACGTTGCGTGTTTATGCACTTTTGTTGTTGCAGATTGTTAGCCTAGCTGTGGTTTGCATCCAATAGTCTGTAAAATCCATCATTTTTTGATGCAAGTCTTAACCCCTTAATGACCCTTGAATTGCCAGGACCACCACAACGGTCCCAGAACGTAAGGACCGGTGACGGTCCTGGCATATCATGGAATTCCAGGGTCCCCACACAGCTACATGCTGCTTGGGGATCCCGGAATCCACTGGCAAAAAAAAAGTCCTGTGGTCCTTAACTGCTGGGCAGGGCTGGTCATTAAGGGATTAAGTGCCATTACATTTGCTTTGGAGACATATATAACATTCAGGTGGGTAAAAGTCTTTATTAGAGACAAATTGGCACTACTGGTAGACAATAGACTAAAAAAAAATGTTCAGCATAGATTTTTAGATCACTTAAGTAAGAGGAGAGGGATCTAAAGGGATCTAAAGGGGTATCTGATTAATATTTACAAATACATTCAAGGTCTATACAAAGAATTGTCATTGGAGCTCTTTACTCAAAGAACATAAACAAAGGAGCATACTTAAAGATAAGGGGAAAGTCACTTTAGACTAATGCAAAGACTGTTTTTTAAGGTAGAAAGGGGGATTACTAATGGGTCAAGGGAGTTAGTTTTATATGCAAGTGCACAATATATATATACTGCCTCTGCATTACTTTTAATCAGAGGTGAGGCCTTCAGGCTAAAATAGTTGCCCACCCCTGTATTAGATACTTATTACTTATTATTATTACTTAATAATTATTAACTCAGAACAATATAGAGAGGTAGGGCAGTTAGTTACAAGATAGATATGACATTGATCAAGGTTTGATTCAGGATTTGTTTTTACCATCTTGGGACATAATTGAAATGGATTTTATTTTTTTTGTCTTCATTTCTATCAACAAAAACAAGGGTGATACGGGAAAGGCTAAATTTGATGGACGCATGTCTTTCGTCAACCTTATCGACTATGTTATATATCTAGGAGAATTTTAATTTATCCTTTATTGTGCAGTTGATTTGCTTCAGTGTTGTTTTATTTGGTTCAGCATATCTCCACAGTGTGTAGAGCTGTTCGTTACCATCATCAAAACTGTAGTTTTCATTAAAAATTAACAAAAGTGTTCTGTTTATTAGTTTTTTTTGTCAACATTTACCTTGTACAACACCTGATTTAGTTCTATGTTTCATTCTAAAAAATTGTTCACTACTGCTCACCTCCTTTCTCCTCCCTTCTCTGCCTTCAGCCCTCTCTCTTCCCTTTCATCTTCTTCAGTTGCCACTGTTGTGGACACAGGTAAAGTCGCTGCAATTTTGCGACAAAACTTCGTCCATTACATGATGTAACGTTGTGACATTTTTATGACTACATTGGTGCCTATTTTTTTATGTTCCTGTGTCCTAAACACACACTTAGGTTTCAGAACCATTTAAACAAACCCTTTCCCTGGTTCCTTTGTCTGTTTTGGTGGGAAAAGGACAAAGAGAAGACCAGTTCCCTTTGTTACATCTGCTGCTAGGGTGAAGGGAGGAGGGGCTGTTCAGGGCAGGTAAAGTGGGTAGGGGCAGTGCTTGCATCAATAAAATAAGCTGCTAGGGAGAACTGTGCGATAACTAATCCAGAAGCCAGAGCCTGAGAGTCATCTTTTGGATGCCTGACCTCCTCCAGTGGACTCAGCCAAGTTCATTGCGCAAATGCAACCAGTTCTACTTGTCTGCATCCTCTAGAGAATACACAAACACATAATATATATTTTTAGCAATTTATATATTAAAATTAAAACTTAAAATGCAATAAAGTAAATCTGTGTATACAGTTGATGTGACCTAACATAGTAGCAGTGAAAGGGTGCTGATCACTTCTTACTTTTGAGGCACACATGGCATTTACATTTTTTAGTATGGGCATTGAATTTTTACATCTGATTAGCTTTGAGAGTGAAACAAGTTTGATCAAGGGAATAAATTAAAGACTTCATGCAAAGTGCTCTGGCTCTCCAGAGCTTTGATGATGCTCCTACTATACAACTTAAGTTTGTAAGAGAAAGAACATGCACCAATGTTGTCCTTCAAAGCAAAACTTCAGCCATAACAAAAGTCACTGTGATACTGGAAACAATCCAAGAAAAAACAAACATAGGAGATGAGAGTGCAGAGGAAATCATAGTATTTAACAATTCAGTTGGAGGTCAAGTTGATAACAATATTAAACAGATGACAAGCAATTGAAGTTCAAATGTTCTATGTACAGCTTCTAAATTACTGTCACAGGGCACATCACACAAAATTAAACTTTTTAGGATCCGTGTGGTATCCCATGCATTTTTCACCAAAGGATCCTTAACCGTTTGAGTGCCGGGGGGGGAGCAACATAATGTGGAAGATTGCACTAAGGTGTGATAAAGAGGTGATAAAGTGGAGTTGACTTCTCCAGTGATATATTTTTCCAGTTCCTATGTTATTATATGGAGCCAGTGCACTAAGATCTCCAATGCTGGAGAAATGTTAGTGCATTGGCTCCATAGAATAACATAGGAACTAAAGCAGAGATACTACATCAGTCTTCAGACTTGTACAGTAATCAGTACAACCCTGCAGTGTGTATTTTATAAGATCCCTGATGTAAAGGGATATGTGGTCACCTTACACTGAAGTCATCTCCAGTTTATCACCTCTTTATCACACCTTAGTGCATCTCCCACCATTGTCATGCAATTTGTGTCTCATCTCTCTGGCACCCAAAGGGTTAAAGGGTTAAAAGGAAATAATCCAGAATCCAAAGATTTAAGATATTTGTTTTGTTATCATTAAAGGAGAAGTTAATTTTTAAAGTACAACAAAAATAACATATATTGTCTAACTTTTACTGCTGAGTATAAATTTAATGTAAATGATATTCCCGCCATTTTCTGTTGCTGTCATGAGATGGCTCTTTTCCAGTTATTTGCTATGGAGATCTATAGTCTATGACTCAGGCTTTCCCAGAGAGTTCACTATAAATAAAGTTGTCTTTTGGACTCAGGTTTGTGCTGTTACCAAAAGTTGCATTAAAAACACTAACATATTTAAGTTGTAATACATTTTGAATAACACCCCCAGTCTTAGTCCTACATTACCTCCCCCACTCCAAGACAAAATAAAGGCACACAGTGACTCAATGTGCACTATGTTCAAAGGAAAATTGTAGTCATTCTGAGGTAAACCAACTGATTCACAGAGGACACATACAAATTCCTCAAATTCCCATTGATTTAAATGGGGCTTTTGACAGCATTAATGCAAGAGAGGTCTCCAAAGCATTGCGTAAATGCATATATCATACATTATTTTAAGACAGATAACAGACAAGATAATATTCCACAATCAGAAAAGATAAAGACAAACACATATTGGTGCTGCTGGTTTACTGCTGTCCTGTGCAGCTAATTACATACTTCAGACTTGTTGAAGCTAACAACTCTGTCACTTTCTTTACAATAACAATCAACACTACTGTCATTATGTACACCAAATGTGGTAGGGGCAAGGGGAAAGGACTAGGACAAGTGAATGAGTTTGTGGTAGTAAATTCATACTAAAATATGACTTCCTCCATCTGGTTCCTGCTGTTTGTGTAGCAAATGCATATGATCCCTCTGCTCCTGAGGAGACTGTGTGTAAAAGTGATGTGTCACGTTCAAAGAGTAGTAATACTAAGCCTAACACTACAGATAATGCAAATCACAGTTTGCTGTTGCCATAGCAGAGGATGAGGAGTATTTAGAATTAGTGAGACCAACTGCATCAGATAGGGACAGTGGCCCCCACCACAAACTAATGGTCAATATTGTAGAAATCTTCCTAAGGGGAAAAGTAAAATGCACCTTTTTCAGACTTAAAAAAAACCCACAAAAAATATGAAAGTAGTGGAAAGGAAGATAACTAGATACTATTGGTTGTCATAGTCCAGTCCAGGGTTCATGGGTTTCTCTAGCTGTGGCCTGATCCAATGTTCAATCCACCTCTTGTTATCACCTGGTCTCCTTTATAGTGCTGTCTCCCCATTGCAATGGTGCTTGCTCAAAACATCCTGTTTGAACTTGTCATGTGTATGATGTTGCTGTTTGCTCCTGCTCTTTAGTTACTGACTGACTTTTGTTCCTGACTACACTTCTGTTTGCTGATTGCTCTTTCATTGATTCAGTGCTGCTGTACCAGTATTGTTGCTGAATCACTTAACGACCCATGACGGAACTGGACCGTCATGGAATTCCGGGGTCCCCTCGCGGCTGCACGCCGTTCGGGGAGTCTGGAAGTCGTCCGCAAAAAAAAAAAAATGCTCCGTGGTCCTTAACGGACCGCAAAGTGCATGCGCGGCCTGTCGTTAAGGGGTTAAAACAATATTACAAGCAAACTATACAAGTTATGGAAAGAAGACTAAGCTCATTTGCTTTATTTATTTAAGAAGAACTATATTAAAGCTTGTTAAAATAAAGTAATACTATCCCTTTAATCTATACTTAAAATGATGATATGCCTACTCAGCAGTAGACAGCTGTAGTATACACTAACCAGCATTGGCAATACTAGCTGCTCAGTGGTCTGTCAACGTGCTCTAGTTCCATGCTGTAGCGCTTCTCCCCAGCATCTTGTGGCTCACAGTGGCAGCTGAAATGAGAGACTAGGTCATCACAGCCTGGCATCATAACTAGGGCTGGGGCAAAAGGTCTTGCTGTGTTTCCGTGAGAAATTCCACAAAAACATGTTGTTTTCCGCTTTTTCGTGGGCAAATCCACTTTAAAACCAGCTATTAAAATTTTAGCATTTTTCGCCTATTGGCCTAAATTCTAGAAAGTTTTTGACCATTGATTTACATGTTTTTCGCCTTTTCTGCATGCTGCCAGACATGCTGCAACTGCTGCTACCATTCCTGTACCTGCTGCCAGACATGCTGCCCCTGCTGCCACTAGTGCTATGCCTGCTGTCAGATGTGCTGCCCCTGCTACTGCTACCACCATTGGTGTACCTGCTGTCAGACATGCTGCTCCTGCTGCCATTAGTGTTGTACCTGCTGTCAGAAATGTTGCCCCTGCTGCCACCAGTGCTGTGCCTGCTGTCAGTGCTGCCCCTGCTGCCACCAATGCTTTGCCTGCTGCCAGTGGTGAACCTGCTGCCACCAGTACTGTGGCTGCTGTCAGATGTGCTGCCCCTGCTGCAACCAGTTCTGTACCTGCTGCCAGTGCTGAACTTAATGCCACCAGTACTGTCCCTGCTGTCAGACATGCTGCACCTGCTGCCATCGGTGCTGTGCCTGCTGCAAGTGCTGACCCTGCTTCCCCCAATGGTGAAACTGCTGTTAGTGTGTCTTGTAATACTCAAGAGGGGGGTAGGGAGAAGATGATGCCAGGTGTGACAGCAGGGGACCCAAAGTCACACTTGCCATCTCCAAGCAGTCCCACCAGTGCTAGTACTACTACTAAGAAGGTCCAGCAGCTTGTTTGTGTTAGGAGTGAAGAAGGGGTAATCATCATATTACTAGTGACTGCGAGACTGAACTTGATGTGGTTGGTGTTAGTAGTAGTAACAATAATTGTGAAGCAGCTGGTAGGACTAGTGTAAGGGGAGTGGTAGGAGAAGCATTTGAGAGCATCCAGACTAGCAGTCAAGGGAGCCCACACCATTCCTCTGGCTCTGGGAGTCCCCTACCCTTCATGACAGTGTCCAAGTGGAACATTATCTTGAAGCAACAAGAACTGCATGGGCAGCAATAATACCACCACCACCAGGAGCACATACCAGCTGCTTGTGCCTACTGCTAGACACACTCCTCCAAGTGCTAATAACAGGGTGCCATGATAGAGAGAAAAAAAGATAAAATAATCCTATATAATAATTCGCTAAGTTGTGTGTAACGCCCGACATGCGCAGTAGACACTATGGCGTGTGCGGCAGTCATGCGCAGTACAGACTGCCCGCGCCGCGGCTGATACAGAGCTGGGGCGCTCCGAAGGAGCGTCCAGCTCTGTATCAGCAGTGGCACGGGCAGTCTCTGCTGCATGTGACTGCCCCGCGACCGGCTGCCAGAGGCACTGTGGCCCGTGTAACGGGCTGTTCAACTAGTTATTTATAATACAATATTGTATGTAATTAAAAAATACGATTATACTTCCAACTTTAACTGAGAGTCCGAAAGAATAGGGTAATCTCAGTTCAGAAACTATTGTCCGTCACTTCACTTGATCTCTGCTGCTACCTCCTCAGTATGTCCCTGGCCTGGGATCCTCCACACATGTAAAACCAAACACAAAACAAAGAGGGTGCATGCACCTCTAAGTGCAGACGTCTTCTGTATAGAACCACCACCTTTGTGCACTAGACACCTCTAAAGGAATGTTACTCATAATCTCCAGAGGTTGGTTTCCCCCCAGTGCAGGGTCTCTGCAGATCCTTCTGTAGGCTCCCAACAAACTCCTCTGAGATGAATCATCCCCAAAGTGTTAGTGTCCCCCTATCTGAGGACTGTGGCTCCACAAATTGGAGGTATCTTGGAAAAGCCTATGGATCTTATAGGAGAATATACTATCTAACTGGTTTATATTAAACCCTGTGTATATATCGATAGTAGTGAAAAATAATAAATAGGTGGAACCTTAAAAATATTTATTATACACATATAAAAAGAGTTTCACAAACAGCATCCCTGTGTTGCAGTATTATCTTATAAAAAAAAGTCTGACGCGTTTCATCACAGTGTTACTTTATCAAAGACAATAATAGCATCATATTCCCAATCTACCTTTTTTCTCATATTTTCTCACCAAACACAACATACAAAATACCATACGTTACCCTTATTGTTCCATTTCTTACGCTCCAGAGGGCTACACTCAAATCTTGCCCTCACCTCCCAATGGAACGCAGACATCGATACATTGTCAACCCTCTTCCTCCACACCGTGAGCGCACCTCTCCCCATCCAGCCTGCACATCGCATCCACCGGATCACCACACTATTATCTATCATGTGCATGTGTCCTAATATGTCCAAAACTGGAACGCAAGTTGTGCTCCATATCGGTCATCTTCTGGCACATGCGCTTACCAGAATATGTTTAATCTCCAGGGATGCAGTACATTCTCGATACTGCTGCCAGTCTGCCTTCTTCACATCACCAAGAAATGGCAAGAGTGACATTAGGGTTTTTTTTTTCCTCAGGGCTTGTGCTTTCAAAAAATACAAAATAAATAATAAAAAACCCATAGTTCTACAAAAAATAAACAATATTTAGGGGTTTGTTTCTAACAAGCCTAAGTTCTAAAAATCATTGTTTCCTTATGGCTTGTGCTTAAGTCTAATAAGTCTAAGACCTACAAATCAATGTTTCCTCAGGGCTTGGGCCTCTTACATCAAATCTAACAAATCGTCCTCTACATAATACTCTATTGTGTCAAGTATGAGTCTTCCCCAGTGGCAGCTTATGTCAGGGAGTTCCTGTCTCTATCACTTTACATACACATTTCTTATTTTATTTTATTTAATTATTTTTTTATTAACTTCCCACCCAATACCAGTCAAGAAACAAATTTCCTGTTCAGCTGATTCATTCCCCAGACTCCACTCACCAACACAGGCACCCTCCTCAGACCCCTATTATATCATGTTTTATGGGTTTTTTTTTTTTTTTTATCATTATCTTTTTATTTTCATCTTTTTGACACTTACAAAACATAAAAATATCACAATACAATATCATATATTCCACATCACTTTAACCAGATCAAAACCATCTTCCCACATACATTCTACCCACCTCACATAAAAACAGTGCGGATATTAGGTATAAACCTGACCAACCTCGATCAGGATGGGGGGGGGGGTAAAAGCAAAGGAATTCACGAGGACCATTACCAAACCAACTGTTTCCATTTGTCCCACATCTTATCATATACCCCCAAAATATTACAATCAGGTTTTTTATAAAAATGTTTTTCTGAAAGCAATTGAAACTCTATTTGCTGTTTTATCTCCTCCAGAGAGGGGACTTTCTGTTTTCTCCAATACCTAGCCAAACACATCTTAATTCCTACCAAAATGTGTACCATCAAACATCTATTAACTTTCCCCACAGTCGACATACCCATATGGAACAAAAAAGTCTGAGGTAACAATGCATAATAAGAACCAGTCAATTGTTCAAATATTTGTCTTGTTCTAACTTTCATGCATTGTAGCTCAGAACATTCCCACCAAATGTGTATCTGTGTACCCACCACCCTCTGGCAGCGCCAACAGTAAGCTGATAATCCAGGATGGTACCTAGCTAATCTAACCGGGACCAAGTACCATCTGTGAAGCAATTTATAATATTGTTCACACAGAGTAATACAATGGACCACCCGTCTCGTAAATACCGCTGCTCTGTACCAATCCTGGATTGGAAATGAAGAACCCAGGTCCTCCTCCCAGCGTAGCACAGCCAGAGTTTTACCTGGAGTCTCTATAACCCCCAGCACTCTTTTTAACCCAGAAACTATATTTTTATTCCATTGTTGCCGAAAAAGGGCAATTTCCAAATCAGATTCAACCCCCTTGTTTTTACTAAGGAATGCTTTTATTCTTAAGTAAACAAACAATTCTGCCACAGGCAATTCATAATTGCACTGTAATTCTGCAAATGTTAATAGTTTACCTTCAGAATAAAGATCCGATACCTCCTTTATTCCACACGATTCCCACTTAATAAGACTCATATTATCCATATATATAGACAAAACTGCGATTGGAGTTAATCCTGTAACCACTTTTGTTGAACTTGCCATCCCCTTTTTCATACTAAATTTATGGTACCACCTCACCAGTTTGGAAATAATTTGATTTTTAATCTTCAACAATCCGAAGTGGTTCTGGTCCAACCATATAAAACAAAAGGGGTCATGTCCCCTACTCTGTGCCTTCTCAAAATTAACCCATCCCAAGTTTTTTCCTCTTTTCACACTCCAACTCAGTATGTGCGAGAGCATACACGCCTCATGCATCTTACTCAAATCCGGATAATCTAAACCATGATGATTGGTACTTCGTCTCAGCACTTTCCCTGATATCCTAGATTTCTTAGTACCCCAAACATACCTAGCTAAGATATTTTCCAGTTCCCTGATGATAACCGGAGAAACTGGTATCGGGATTGTTCTAAACAAGAACAAGATTTTTGGCACTATATATGATTTCACTACGTTAATACGGCCCAACCAAGATATCTCCAAACCCTTCCATCGCATAATATACTCTTTAATATCATCCACTAGATCTGAATAGTTTACAACTAGAGTTTCATGCAAATTCAAACCTATTTTGATTCCCAGATATTTAATCGTTCTATTTGACCAGACCACATCAACACTTCCCCTCATAACATGAATGACCTCATTCGTCAAAAAAAAGGGAAGTAACTGTGTCTTATTTGCATTCAATTTATAATTAGAAAACTCACTATACCTATCTATTAATTCGAGTACCACCGGAACCGATTTCATCGGGGCCGAAAGTGATAGCAAGACATCATCTGCGTATAATGACACCCGATGATCCTGCTGACCTACCATAATCCCATCTATATCCCTAGATTGTCTTAACATAACTGCTAAGGGCTCGATTGAAAGAACATATAACAATGGGGCCAGGGGGCAGCCCTGGCGAGTCCCATTCCGAATTTCAAAGGTGTCAGACCCTATATTGAGACCTACAATCCTGGCCCTAGGAATCGTATAAAGTGCTAATGCATGATCTACAAACTTACCCACTATCCCAAATGCCCGCAGAGTTCTGCACAAAAATCTCCAACTTACTCTATCGAAGGCTTTTTCTGCATCTAAAGCCATCAAGACCGACGGAGTTTGCCTCCGATATATCTCGTCTACAATGTTCAGAACTCTGCGAGCATTATCCTCTCCAGCTCTCCCGACTACAAACCCCACCTGGTCCGGATGTACCAACTCAGGTAATACAACATTAAGCCTCTGTGCCAAAATCTTAGAATATATTTTCACGTCCGAGTTAATAAGCGATATTGGCCTATAACTCGTCACCATCTCCGGGTCTTTCCCCTCTTTTAATATAGGGATAATGTCTACCTCCAACATTTCTGCTGGTATAGGCTCTACCCCTACCATTTTATTATAAACTCGTTCCAACAAGGGAACAATTATTGGATATAATACCTCATAAAAGCTCAATGTAAAACCATCCGGACCAGGAGATTTACCCTTCTTTGAAGCTTTAATAGCGTCAACAATCTCTACCCGTGTAATAGATTTATTCAGTTCTTCCAACTTTTCCGGTGGCACATTCGGTAAATTCAAACCTTTCAAAAACTCATCTGTTTCCCCCTCAGTCTTTCCTCCATCTGTCAAATTATATAAAGATTCGTAATAGGATCTAAAAGCATTCCCTATCTGTTTAGGTGACAAACATAATCTCCCCTTCCACTTTATTTGTTTTATTCTATTTTTCTGATTTAAAAATTTCAATTTTCTAGTCATTTCCCTACCAACCCTATTGTTATTGTAATACCATTTTTGTTTTAACCGATCATACATCCTGGAAGCATTATATCTAATTTTCTCCTGGATTAAATCATGCAATCGTAAAATCTCCTGACTTAAAATCCTAGAGGGACCTTCTTTATTCCTCCTTTCCAATTTTGCTAACTCAATATATAAATCATTCAAAGGTTTACCCTGTTGGCTCTTAATGTATGCACCCTGTTTAATTAAACATCCTCTCGCATAACATTTTAACGAGCACCACAGAGTAAAATCAGAGACCTCCCCATTATCATTATCCTCCAAAAATTTCCTAATCTCTTCCACCAATCCTTTCTTCATCTCTTCCCTATCTAATAAATTATCATTTAATCTCCACTTATATCTCTTATAATAGGAGGGATTATCTTTTATAAGCATTGTAACCGATGCATGATCCGACCATCCTATGTTACCTATCTTTGAAGCCATACATGCTTCTACAGATGCCGAATCCAACAGAAATAAATCTATTCTAGAGTATGATGCATGAGGGAAGGAATAAAAAGTAAAGTCTCGCTCATCTGGGTGGTGAACTCTCCATATATCAAACAAATTATACCTACAAACAAAGGAAGAGAAAGCCTCTGATGTCGCCCGCAGCGCACCAGCCGAGGTTTTTGCTCCATCAGAAAACTTCTTATCCAAGTCACAACTCAAAACCGAATTAAAATCTCCTCCCATCACATGGCAGCCCTTCCCAACCCGTTCTACATCCTCCATCAGAGTTTCCAAAAAAGAAATTAAATGATCTGAAGGGGCGTAAACATTTACCAATGTAAACTCAACATCGTTAATTTTACACACTAATATAATATATCTTCCCTTTTTGTCAGACTCATGATAGATATGTTCAAATTTCACTCGTGATGTAATTATTATCGCCACCCCTCTCTTTTTTTTGTCGGGAAGGGATGCCGTGTAAATGTTAGGAAATTTGTTAAAATTCCATAACTGTTTATCGGATAACCTCCAGTGGGTTTCCTGTACAAACGCGACATCTGAGGCCTCTCTTAACATCAAGTTATATAAACACATTCTTTTAAATGGTGAATTAAGTCCTCGTGAATTAATGGTCACAAATTTCAGAGGCATCTATCCCCAATCTCCTCCCTCCTTCAACCCCCCAATTAACCCAACTCCGCTCTGCAAACATAAAACTATCGCTACACTCTTCACTCTCATTCTATCACTCATCCTATCGCAATCTAGAGGCCTATCAAGAAACCCCATCGTATGCGCAAAAAAAAAAAATCCCTGTATCCACCAAGGATCCTTAAGCCTCCCCCCTCTGGAGCTATTTTCTATCTATTCCTCCCTTTCCTTTTCCCGTTTTTTCCCCTCTTCTTCTCTTTTCTTCTCTTCTCTTCCTTCTTCCCTCTTTCCCCATTTATAAACCTTCGTGCACTATTATATATGCTTATTTACACTTACTTATCCCCACGCCCTCCTATGACTATGTTACCCAAAACTCCCCCCTTCTCCTTAATTTCAAATTCGTTTATAGTATACAGATATCTCCACCCCTATGTGAATTCCACTTGACTCGTGTGTCACTAATAACTCAAATATACTCATACACCAATGTAGAAAAACCTTATTATCTTCAAAAATTATCCACTATACTAGCACTTCTGTGATATTGCTTCATAAGCAAAAAATAACAATTTTACTTCACTTACTACTTATATCCTTTTTGTATCCCACTACTACCCTAAATCCAACCACATACTCCCCTGACTCCCCTTATCTTCACCTCCATTTATAATATACAGATATCACCATCTCTCTAATAATAAAAAAAAAAAAAAAAAAAAAAAAGAAGGAAAGAGACCTCCAGCAACCAGACTATAAACCTTCATAATTCAGCTCTGATCTTTCCACAATCCCCAGGCCTCCAGTTTCAATCTTGCCTGAGCAGGGCTCTGGCAAGAGTGAAAAGTATCCCTATAAACTATAATCAATTTCACTGGGAACCCCCATCTGTAGCTGATATTATTCTGTCGCAGACAAGCAGTAACTTCCTTATACGTTCTTCTAGCAACTCTTGTCCCAACAGAAATATTTGGGTAAATCTGCAACAACTTATGCTTCTCATTATCCTGAGATTGTAACCTGAATTTTTTCACAAAAAGATCTTTAACTCTATAGTTACAAAAGCGGACTAAAATGTCTCGAGAGCCAGCAATAATATTTGGTAGCTTAGGCAGTCTATAAACCTTCTCAATTGGAGCCACTCCAATTGTTACTGGGTCCAAATAAGACTTCAAAAGATCCGAAACAAAGTCTTCCAAATTTTCAACCTGATCTGGGACCCCTCTAATTCTAATGTTATTTCTCCTTGCCGAATCTTCCATATCGTTTACTTTAAGCTCCAAATTATTCAGTTTACTTTCCAAGACAACATTCTTATTCACTAAATCTTCATTTATCTTTGTAAGTTGCTGAACCTCCTCCATCATATTCTTACGGATTTGAGATATTTCCTCCTTAAGAACACTTAAATTGTTCTCCAAATCCAACTTTATCTTCATATACAGATTATCCAGAGCAAGCTGCAATTGAACAGGGGATATAACCCCAGGAGATTCCCATCCACTAGTTTCCAATACTTGTCCCAGCGACTGTCTATTTGTGTTATTTCCTCTCCCATTATCCTTAGCCTGGGCGTTGGGGGAATAATAAGTATTGATAGGATGGGATGCTGATCTATCAGCCAAATCTTTTTCTTGCTTTTTACTTTTGTCCGTTTTGGGCGACATAATATACTAGGAAGAGGCAAATATATTGATCTGGAGAGACAAGCTGTTAGTTGCCATATAACGTAGCCAAAACTGCCCAATTCGTCTCTCACCCTCGCCTCTGCTCTCTCCTCCTCTTTTAACCCCAAAATAAGGAGAGCGTGGGTAACTTTTCGCCAATCTTATGCCAACAATGTTATGTCAAGTGGTTCATAAAACTTGTCAGTGTACTCACGAGTCACCTCCTTCATATCATAACCACGTTTCAATACCTCCTCTCTTGTGCCCAGGACGGGATTATCGATGTACCAACAAGTCGCGTCCTTCAAAGCTTAACCGTGTACATCCTCTCTTATGTCCGGGACAAGGATCTACCTTGGGCGTCCTTGCGGCTGGCCAACCTCCAAAGCTCCTGCCACGCTGGAGCAGAGTGGCCGCTCCGCTCGCCTCAAAGGTCCCGTCTCTCAAACTCGTTCCCCTCCTCCTCCACTCCGGGCAATGCTTCATCCACTACTCCCGGGCCCAAAAGTAAACAGCCACGGCCGCCCAACCAGCCTCGCGGCAGCATTCGGCGTCCTACGCTCCAGAGGGGATCCGCCCCCTAATGCACTTCCTGCTCACATCACTTCCTCTCCTGTTTTATGGGGGTTTTTTAAGTGTATTTAGGATTTATTTTTTATTAAATGCCCCCAATCCCAGTAAACGACCCCCCCAAAAAAAAATTCCCTGTTCAACTGATTCTATCTCCATACCCCACCAACACAGGCACCCTCATGCCCCTTTTATACTACGCCTTTGGGAAATAAAATAATACTTGCTATGTGTTGTGTGTATATTCAATGTTCCCATTTATTTCAATGAAATGCACTAGGAAAAAATGTGGAAAAAATTCACTTTTTCCTGGAAATTATTCTCCATGTGGGAAATGATATTATTTGCCGATTTCAGATTGATGCGAAAGTTTTCGCCCATCCCTAATCATGACAATGATGCTGCTGATCCTGATACTGCTGACCTAATTTTTGATGGTTGATTTAAAATGTGTTTTTCCATGCTCCACCCCATCTTATGACTCCGATAAAGTAGAATGTCACAAAAAATAGATGTATCTGAAATAAAAAAAAACCTCAATCTTCTACCACTAAAAAGTAACACTATTATTGTTTTAAACTCTTTTAGAGATCAACTGGAAAATCTGGAAAATTAAAAATGCCTAAAAATATTTCATTTCCACTCTTCCCCATCACGTTCAAGCTGACTTTATGCCTGGTAAATCTACCTTTCACAACCTTTGGCAACTTTTCTTCCACTTGTAAATTGATCATGCTAAGAAAGGGAACAGAGCCATGGCATTCTTGGATGCCTCCAAGGCCTTCGATTCTGTCGAATGGGAGTATCTTTGGAATGTCTTCTATAGATTTGGATTTGGTCCCACCTTCTTATGTTGGGTTTGAGTATTTAATGCCTCTCCTTGCGCACGTGTCTTCACTGGAGGTCTCACGTTCAACTGGTTCCCTTTGAGGAGAGGGAAGAAACAGGGGGTGTCAGTTATAACCAGGCCTATTCACCCTTGCCATTGATCCTCTTGCCTCACAAATAAGGAACAACAGGGATATTTTGGGACTTTATGGTGGGAGACTGGGAGGAGAAGCTGGCATTATACGCCGATGATATCCTGGTATTTCTTGGTGACTCCATAAGCTCTCTTAGAAGATTTTTCCTTGTTTACAAATTTGATATGTTCTCGGGCCTCCAAATTAATTGGTCTAAATCTTCCCTATTGTTGTTATACTTGTCCGAACGGAATACCAACCTCATTGTTACTTCCATGAAGTGTGAGGACTCTATTAAATATCTTGGGCGGATGGTGACTGCCTCACCTTGATGGCTGTATCCGTGGCAATTTGGAAACTGTTCTAACCCACTTCAGACATAAATCTCCTCTAAACATTATTAGCCATGCTAATCTGATGAAAATTATTTTTCTACTGAAATTCCTGTACGTATTTCAGTGATCACCTGTGCTGATACCCAAGCGGTATCTCAGCGAGATTGATAAAATTGTTACTTCAAGTGGGCTGAGAGGTCTTTGAAGATCAACATGTGGACCTTAAAATGTCCTGTGAATGAAGGGGGCATATCACTCCTTGATGTCCACAAATATTATTTAGTGATGCTAGGACACTATGCATTCGCATACCTTTTACGACATACCACTCATACATTTGCAAAAAGTAGATTAACCTCATGTTACATTTTTCTGACACACAGACCAGGTTATGAAGTAAAAACACAGTTTTATTGAACTGGATTGTAAAATAGTGCCCCTAAGGGCCAGTACAAGAATAACAGTAGTAGTAAAACTGACAAGTGAATGCACACAATGATATAATGGGGAATAACCCCTAAGGGTTAATAGGTGCACAACAGAGGAATAGGATCTGGATTGGCCAACGCCCAGGATATATCGAACAGTCTCTAGCAAGTAATGGTAGAAAAAGTGTCTGTACTGAATACACTCTCACGTAGAAATAGGACTGCGCCCTTATGACCAAAGCTGAACCAATACCACCTCCGTGGGCTGACTGGGAACACTACTGCCAGTGCTGGAAACCAGAACCATAAACGCCCTTAACTAGTTTTCGTAATAACCCTGCGAGTGCCAAACGGATGGGGCCTGGACACCCCTTGGATGCCACAGTGAAGGTTACTGCACAAGCTGTATGGAGCCGGCGCACGGGAAGTGCGGCTGAAAGCGTACCCTCTATCCTGAGTAGGCCGGAGCCAGAGCACCCCTCCGGTGCAGCTACAAGTGTAGCGAGTAGACAAACAGACACCGAGCACCGGAAGTCGGTGCACAGAGGGAGCTCGAAAGCTACAGAGAGGTACACAGATAAGTGGCTCAGCAGTTAACCATATACTTGGATATTTCGGAAGGCACACCACGGAGACTAATGGCACCGCACGGGTTAATTGGTTCGGTATGAGAAGGAGTGACAACAACCAGCATAAGGCAGAGTACCCTTGGTCACAGCTTACTGCTAGAGAGTGTAACAGTGAGTCCTTATACAGTTCAGAATGTCGCCGGAGCGACTGCAGAGTACTGGAACACCGGAACAGGAACCGGACGGCAGCAGACTTCACAAACGTAGAAGCAGATCAATCACGGAGCAGAATCGGCAGCCAGCAATGGGTCAGATCAAGAAGTCGGGTCCTCAGCCAGGATCGGGTCAGATCACGGAGCAGGGTCGTCAGCCAGAATCGGGTCAGATCACGGAGCAGGGTCGTCAGCCAGACTCGAGTCAGATCACGGAGCAGGGTCGTCAGCCAGAACCGGGTCAGATCACGGAGCAGGAACAACGGAGTAGTCAGGCAAGCCGGGTCGGTACACAGGAGATACTGGAACTAGCAACGAAACGTAGGAACAGGAACACCACGAAAGGGCAACTGACAAGTGCCCAACCTCCAGCATATAAAGGAACATCCTAGGCGGGCCAATCAGCTTCCTCCAATGCGTAGGTATACAGCCAAGATTGACAGCAAAAAACACGGGGACCGTGATAGTACCCCCCTCTCAAAGACCCCCTCCCCTGCTGGAGGGTCTTGGTTTCTGAGGATATTTAGAGTGAAAGTTGCGCAACAAACGTGGAGCATGGAGGTCCTTGTGGTCAACCCAAGAGCGCTCCTCTGGCCCATACCCTTTCCAGTGGACCAAATATTGCAACTTGCCTCTGGACTTCGTATTCCTCTTGGCCCTGCACATCCACCGGCCCAGGAACCACCGGAGTGGTAGTATAGCGGTTGCAAACCAAGGGCTTCAGTAAAGACACATGGAACACGTTGTGAATACGCATATTATTAGGTAGTTCCAATGCGTATGCCACAGGATTGATCTTGCGAATGATCTTAAATGGCCCAATGAACCGGGGGGCCAGTTTGTTCGAGGGCACTTGCAGGTTGAGATTTCTGGAGGAGAGCCATACCCTATCCCCAACCTGGAAGGAAACCGCTGGCAGCCGTCTGCTATTGGCATACCTCTGATGTCTGAGGAAGGACTGACTGAGGGACCTCTGCACCTGTGCCCAAGTGGAGTGGAGCTGCTCCATGTGCTCATCCAGAGCCGGAATCTGTTGGGACTGAAATGAGTCTGGGAGTAGACAGGGTTGGAACCCATAATTGACAAGGAACGGAGAGTTCCCATACGATGAATTAACCGCACAGTTCCTGGCGAACTCCGCCCACGGCAACAGGTCGGCCCAGTTATCATGATGATCAGTCACAAAGCAGCGTAGGAACTGTTCCAGTTCCTGATTGGCACGCTCAGCGGCTCCGTTGGTCTGGGTATGGTAGGCTGAGGAAAAGGACAATTGAATGCCCATCTGGCCACAGAATGCCCTCCAGAATCTTGACACGAATTGACTCCCCCGGTCAGACACTATCACTCTGGGAACCCCGTGCAAGCGGAATACTTCTCTGGCAAAAATTAATGCCAATTCCTGGGCCGAAGGGAGGCCAGAGAGGGGCACGAAATGAGCCATTTTAGAGAACCTATCCACCACCATCAGGATAAACGTATAGCCCTTGGAACTCGGCAGCTCTCCCAAGAAATCAATAGAAATATGGGACCAGGGACGATCACCATTAGGCACTGGTTGGAGCAGTCCCACCGGAAGATGTCTGGGAGTCTTGGCCCGGGCACAGGTGGCGCAAGCAGCAGTAAATGCGGCGCAGTCAGCCTTCAGGGAAGGCCACCAGAATGTTCGAGACAATGACCATGCCAACTGATCTCTGCCAATGTGCCCAGCCGCCTTAGATGAGTGGTAGGTCTCAAGCAACCGGGTACGGAACAGCTCGTCCACAAAACACTTGCCGACTGGGGTTTCAGGAGGTGCCCGAGTTTGTGACGTCAAGATTTGCTCTCCCAGTGGCGAAGTGATGCTGGTACGAATAGTAGCCAAGATCTTATCTGGCTAAATTATGGGGACCGGGGCCTCATCCCTCTCAATGTCTGTGCAGAATTGTCTAGACAGAGCATCTGCCTTAATATTCTTAGAACCAGGCAAGTATGAGACTATGAAATTGAATCTGGACAGAAATAGGGCCCATCGAGCCTGGCGAGATGACAACCTTTTAGCCTCGGATAGGTAAATCAAGTTCTTGTGGTCCATGAGGATCAACACTGGGGTTCTTGTGCCCTCCAAGAGATGTCGCCATTCTTTTAATGCCAAGATGATAGCCAACAACTCCCTATCACCAATTTTGTAATGGCTCTGGGCACTGGACAGTTTTTTGGAAAAGAACCCACATGGCCTCAGGTTACCCCCTTCCTTGGGGCGTTGGGAGAGAACTGCCCCTACCCCAACCTCGGAGGCATCGACCTCTAGCGTGAAAGGCAGGGTGGGATTAGGGTGGGAAAGTATAGGAGCAGAAGCAAATGCCTTTTTTAGGGTTTCAAAGGCCATCTCAGTTGCCTCAGACCATTGAGAGGGATTAGCGCCCTTATGCGTCAGGTCAGAAAGAGGTTTCGTAATGGTAGAGAAGTTTTGAATACATTTTCTGTAATAGTTAGCAAAGCCTAGAAACCTTTGGATGGCTTTTAACCCCTTGGGTCGTGGCCATTGTAAGACAGCAGTCAACTTCTCTTGGTCCATAGCTAAGCCATCAGTAGATATAACAAAGCCCAAGAAGGATACTTGGGAACAATGAAATTCACATTTCTCTAGTTTGCAGAACAATTTGTTCTTGCGTAATCGAAGCAGTACCTCAGAAACATCCTGGATGTGCTGGGTTAAATTAGCGGAATGGATCAATATATCGTCCAGGTACACAACCACACAGGACTGTAACAAGTCACGGAGGATGTCATTAATGAATACCTGAAATACGGCAGGTGCATTGCATAACCCAAATGGCATAACCAGATATTCGTAGTGGCCTGACCTAGTATTGAATGCCGTCTTCCACTCATCACCGGCTCTTATCCTTATAAGATTGTAAGCAGCACGTAAATAGAGTTTTGTGAAGATAGATGAACCTTTCAACCTGTCAAATAACTCTGTGATGAGCGGAATGGGGTAGGCGTTTTTGGACATTAACTTATTGAGTCCACGGTAGTCAATACATGGTCGTAATTCGCCACTCTTCTTTTTCACGAAAAAGGAGCCTGCACCTGCCGGAGAGGATGATTTACGAATAATCCCTCGTCTAAGGGCATCCTCAATGTATTCCTCCATGGCCCTATTCTCTTCACAGGACAATGGGTATGTCCTACCCCTCGGTGGCACCACTCCCGGGGGCAAATCAATAGCGCAATCATAAGGCCGATGCTGCGGCAATGCACCAGCCTCACCTTTACTGAATACGTCACTGAATTTGCAGTATTCAGCTGGCACAGAAGGAGAGGTACACATAATCTTAACTGGGCGAGATAAACAGTGACCAGAGCAGTAGTCAGACCATGACCTAATTTCACACGTTTGCCAATCAAACTGGGGATTGTGCATCATTAACCAAGGGAACCCCAGAATGACTGCATGATGGGGTGAATGAATAATCTGGAAGCGCACCTCCTCCTTGTGGAGGACCCCAACAGACATAGTGATGAGAGTAGTCTCCTTGGTGATAAGGGCTGGTTCAAGAGGTCTGCCATCAATAGCCTCAATGGCTAGCGGAGTATCCCTTTTAGACAGAGGAATATTGTATCTTTCTGCAAACGCCCGGTCCATGAAATAGCCTGCTGCGCCAGAATCTACCAGAGCACATACCTCCACAGCTTGGTCATCAAGGAGAAAACTCACCGGTATGGTGGGTTTTTTGGAACTAGGATCTGGGACGGTTGTACACCACCTAGGGCCTGTCCCCCAAGGTACCCTAGGTGCGTGCGTTTCCCGGACGTACCGGGCAAGTGCGTAGTAAATGCCCCTTTTGCCCACAATACAGGCATAGCCCTTGTCTTTTGCGATAGGCCCTCTCCTCCTTAGATAACCTAGTGAAGCCAATCTGCATAGGCTCCCCTGTTTCGAGTGCCTGACCAGGAGGAATGGGAGGAGAGGGTGGGTCAAAAAGCCTGTCGTGCCCATGGATTTTGGAACTAGCCCTTTTAGCCAAGCGTCTTTCGCGCATGCGAGTGTCAATGAGTATCATATATTCTATGTACTCATCTAGATCAGTAGGTACCTCCCTGGCAGCGACTTCATCCTTAATGGAGTCGGATAAGCCTTGTGCAAAGGCTGCCAGTAATGCCTCATTATTCCAGGCCACCTCAGCTGCTAGAATCCGAAATTCTATAGCGTACTCCGCCACAGTACGATCGCCCATCTGTAATACCATCAATTTTTTTGTTGCAGAGCTGGCTCGCCCTGGTATCTCAAATACTCGCGAAACTGTTTGACAAATTCGTTAAAGCTCAGCGTACAGGGTTTAGCCTGTTCCCATAAAGGATTAGCACATGCCAAAGCTTTGCCCGTTAACAGAGATATCATGAACCCCACCTTGCTACGGTCATTCGGAAAAGCATGGGGTGTGAGTTCTAGGAATATCTCAAGTTGATTAAGGAAACCTCTACACAGTGTGGGTTCGCCATCATATCTTAGCGGTAACGGCGCCTGGGGGGAGTCAGTAATTGCCCAGTAGTATTATCCGGTGTCATAACTGGGGTGACCACCGGATTCGGTTTATCAAGGTGTACCGTACGTTCAAGCAAAGTTTGCATGGCCAATGCCAATTGGTCTAAGCGTTGCTCGTGAATGTCCATCCTCCAGTGGAGGTTCTGTGTATTACTGTCACTTTTCCCGTCTGAGGTCATGGCCCTTTCGTACTGTTACGGTTTTCTGACACACAGACCAGGTTATGAAGTAAAAACACAGTTTTATTGAACTGGATTGTAAAATAGTGCCCCTAAGGGCCAGTACAAGAATAACAGTAGTAGTAAAACTGACAAGTGAATGCACACAATGATATAATGGGGAATAACCCCTAAGGGTTAATAGGTGCACAACAGAGGAATAGGATCTGGATTGGCCAACGCCCAGGATATATCGAACAGTCTCTAGCAAGTAATGGTAGAAAAAGTGTCTGTACTGAATACACTCTCACGTAGAAATAGGACTGCGCCCTTATGACCAAAGCTGAACCAATACCACCTCCGTGGGCTGACTGGGAACACTACTGCCAGTGCTGGAAACCAGAACCATAAACGCCCTTAACTAGTTTTCGTAATAACCCTGCGAGTGCCAAACGGATGGGGCCTGGACACCCCTTGGATGCCACAGTGAAGGTTACTGCACAAGCTGTATGGAGCCGGCGCACGGGAAGTGCGGCTGAAAGCGTACCCTCTATCCTGAGTAGGCCGGAGCCAGAGCACCCCTCCGGTGCAGCTACAAGTGTAGCGAGTAGACAAACAGACACCGAGCACCGGAAGTCGGTGCACAGAGGGAGCTCGAAAGCTACAGAGAGGTACACAGATAAGTGGCTCAGCAGTTAACCATATACTTGGATATTTCGGAAGGCACACCACGGAGACTAATGGCACCGCACGGGTTAATTGGTTCGGTATGAGAAGGAGTGACAACAACCAGCATAAGGCAGAGTACCCTTGGTCACAGCTTACTGCTAGAGAGTGTAACAGTGAGTCCCTATACAGTTCAGAATGTCGCCGGAGCAACTGCAGAGTACTGGAACACCGGAACAGGAACCGGACGGCAGCAGACTTCACAAACGTAGAAGCAGATCAATCACGGAGCAGAATCGGCAGCCAGCAACGGGTCAGATCAAGAAGTCGGGTCCTCAGCCAGGATCGGGTCAGATCACGGAGCAGGGTCGTCAGCCAGAATCGGGTCAGATCACGGAACAGGGTCGTCAGCCAGACTCGAGTCAGATCACGGAGCAGGGTCGTCAGCCAGAACCGGGTCAGATCACGGAGCAGGAACAACGGAGTAGTCAGGCAAGCCGGGTCGGTACACAGGAGATACTGGAACTAGCAACGAAGCGTAGGAACAGGAACACCACGAAAGGGCAACTGACAAGTGCCCAACCTCCAGCATATAAAGGAACATCCTGGGCGGGCCAATCAGCTTCCTCCAATGCGTAGGTATACAGCCAAGATTGACAGCAAAAAACACGGGGACCGTGATACCTCATAACAGGCATATGACCTTCAACACATTGTTCTCTTGGATCCGGAGATTGGAATTGTCCCTGCAGCTTCTATGCAGGCAATCTGCAGGGTCTGGTCCTCCTTGCAATCTCTTATGAATTACTCTGCAAGACCCCAATATTCCACTCTGGGGAGAGAGGCTGGTTTACCTCATCTTCACACATTAGACTTTGGGCATATTTGGACTACACACAGTATTTTTACCTTATGCCAACTCTATGTTACATGTACAATTTGGGATTCCCAACAGACATTTTTTCCTCTCACTTGCACTTTTGGCATGCCTTCTCTCGCCATGTCACTAGCAACAGGAATTGTTCCAGAAGATTGGAAGGTAGCAAATGTAGTACCGCTTCACAAAAAAGGTAGCAGGGAAGAGTCTGGTAACTACAGACCAGTAAGTCTTACATCAGTAGTGGGAAAATTAATGGAGACTATGTTAAAGGAAAGAATTGTTGAATATCTGAATATAAATAGCTTGCAAGATACCAAACAGCATGGATTTACAGCAGGGAGATCTTGTCAAACTAACCTCATAGATTTTTTTGAATGGGTAACTAAAATAATAGATCAAGGGGGAGCAGTAGATATAGCTTATCTAGATTTCAGTAAAGCATTTGACACTGTCCCTCATAGAAGACTCATAAATAAATTGCAGTGTTTGGGTCTAGATGTAAAAATAGTGAAATGGATAAGGCAATGGCTGAGTGACAGGAGACAGAAGGTGGTAGTCAATGGAGAATATTCGGACGAAAGGAGTGTTACTAGTGGAGTACCTCAGGGATCTGTACTGGGGCCCATTCTTTTTAATATTTTTATTAGTGATATTGCAAAAGGTCTTCAAGGAAAGGTATGCCTTTTTGCAGATGATGCAAAGATCTGCAATAGGGTAGACATTCCAGGGGGAAAAAGCCAAATGGCGAATGATTTAGGTAAATTAGAAGAATGGTCAAGAGTGTGGCAGATGCACTTTAATGTTGATAAATGTAAAATAATGCACTTGGGACATAAAAATCCAAAGGAAAAATATACCATTAAGGGTACTGTGCTGTCAGAGACAACAGAGGAAAGGGATTTGGGAGTAATTATTTCTAATGACTTAAAGGTAAGCAGGCAATGTAATAAGGCGATGGGGAATGCAAGCAGGGCACTGGGTTGTATAGCTAGGGGCATTAGTAGCAGAAAAAAAGGAAGTAGTCATGCCACTGTACAGATCTCTAGTTAGACCTCACCTAGAATATTGTGTACAGTACTGGAGACCCCATCTCCAGAAGGATATTGATACTCTAGAGAAAATTCAAAGAAGGGCTACTAAAATGGTGACTGGTCTACAGGAAAAGAAATATCAGGATAGACTAAAGGATCTTAATATGTATAGCTTGGAGGAGAGAAGAGAGAGAGGGGATATGATAGAAACATTCAAATACATGAAGGGATTCAACAAAGTACATGATGGAAGTATATTTCAAAAGAGTAAAAACATTAGGACAAGAGGCCATAGTCTAAAACTAGAGGGACACAGGTTTAGATGTAATGTAAGAAAGTTTTACTTCACTGAGAGGGTAGTAGACAAGTGGAATAGCCTACCAGCAGAAGTGGTAGATGTCAATACAGTGACAGAATTTAAGCATGCATGGGATAGGCATAAGGCGGTCCTTAACATAAGAAAAGACCAAGGACCAAAAAAGGTTTGAGGTTGTGTGTGTTGTTTTTTTTTTTGTTTTGTTTTGTTTTTTGTTTTTTTTTTACAGTAGGAAATTGGGCAGACTAGATGGGCCGAATGGTTCTTATCTGCCGTCAAATTCTATGTTTCTATGTTTCTATGTTTCTATGTGGGCTGGCTGGGAGGTTGAAATTTCAGAGTTTCCCTTATTGACTAGCCTGAGTGCTTTCAGACCCATGTCCCTCATATATGTACAGTATGGTTAGAGACAGAAACTATAACCGAGGGCATATCCCTCTGATATAAATGGGAAGCTGACATAGGCAATCTTGAGGGTTGAGAATGGGACTCTGCTAAGAAGGGCCCTAGCGGGGACTGGCTTGTATGGTGTGATTTGTGTATGTACATAGTTTTTACTATTGTCATGTTTGCGTCAAATCACTATCCTCCTTCTCAGATTATTGACACACATTACTTGTTGCTCATAGCAATGGTCCCAAGTGAGGTAGATGGTGGCAACTCTGCTTCAAATCTCTCCTCCACCTCCTCATATGTGCTGCTGTTCAAATATTTGTCCTGGCTTTGTCTGTCATCATATGTGGTTTCCTCTACCTGATACTCAGGTAGAGATACCTGAGATGTTGGTTCATTTTTTAAGAATATTAGTCTCCCAACATTGCTGTTTCACAGCCATGTCCTGTAGTCATTGAAAATATAACCAGCTGCACTGAAAACACTCTCAGACTCAATCCTTGCTGCAGGACAACTGAGGGTTTCAAATGCAGTACGTGTCAATGCTGACCACAAACACTGCTTTGTTTGCCAGGAGTCCATGGGGTCATTGTTCCTGCCTAGAACATAGCTATCCTACAAGTATGCAGAAACCATCTCACATGCAGTGGGACTACTTCTAGGAGCTACACGGTGTTCCTGTGTGTCAGTTACCAACCCATACTCAGGGAACAAGTCCCAAAGAGATGTGCTGTCACCACCACCACCATTAATGTTGGGTTTTTGCCACCCCTGTTAAGACCCATAAATTGACTTGTGTTCCGAATGGGATATTCTGGTTGATGAGGTAGATGCTTCTGCTGGTTGAAATGATTTGCTGCCTTTCTTTTCGCTATACTGTCTAGATGTTTGTTGTGCCCTCACTTTCTCCCTCTCATCCTCCACAATGCAACCCTACACTCGATCAATAAGCATGTTTTGATATACCTTGACAGAATACAATTCTGCTGATTGTCATGACTCCTTCTTGTGGCAAACTGCAATGGCCCTTTGGCAGAAATTCAGAAATGTGTTTTAAGCGGGGGTCCAGCAAAGCAGCAAGAATGTATTCCTCATTACTTTTAATGAACTCTATACGAGGATCTTGTTCAAAGCACACTAACATGTCCTTTACCAGCTGGTGCATGTCTATGTTGTCATTATGGTAAGAATCCTCAGCCATGCTCCTCAGTTTTTTCCGTAATAAAAATATCAGTGGTAGAATTTCACAAATTCTTGCCCCAGTGCGACTCACCAGCATTATTGCCTCCTCAGAGGGTTTCAGTAGCTTGCATACATTGCACATTAGTGGCCGTTGGCCAGGTGACAAAGAAGCTCCCTCTAAAGCCTTCCCGTTTTGCATGGTGTACTCGCTAATGGCCGTATTCTGCTTGTACAAATGCTCTAGCAAGTTCAGTGTGGAATTCCACCTGGTAAGGACCTCCATTTTCAGCTGGTGACTGGACAGGTTGTTAAGCTCGTTTATGGAATAGGGAGCGTTGCGTGCACTGTAGGAGAAACTAAAATGGGCACAGATTTTGAGGGCAATAGTAAGCATCTCTTTGAGGGTTTCGGATTCTGCCAGTAATCTGGTCACAACTAAATTTAGCACATGGGCAAAGCAGGGCACGTGCACCATACCACCTATTATCAAAGCAGCAATTATGTTGGAGGCATTATCAGCACACAACACACACAACCAGCTTTTAATGAGCGGGTTATAAGCCATTCCTCTATCACCTGCACTAGCTTACTTAAAACATCTAAAGCTTTGTGGGACTGTCTCTCAAAACTCTGCATGCACAAGGTGGAGTGACAATGGTATGGGCTATCCTGCTGCTGCTGCTGCTGCTGCCACCTTTTAATCACACTGCCACAACCAGAAGCACGATTACTGGTTTTCACCTGATGTTGTAAGCTAGTATTGTCCACTGTTGGTGGTAGTAGGGAAACCCAGTGAGCAGTCAGCAGTCCTAATACAGAGAACAAGTGTCCTACCTAAAAGACTCCCTAAACTAACCTTCAATTCTCCTTTATTTGCCTATCTTCTCTAGCTCAAAAACATGCTGCTTTCTCCTCTCACAAACGCAGAATGGCATGCTGTGAGAGCCTGACACCCTTTAATATGGCTGTAGAAAAGTAGAGAAAAGTTTCATGTGGTAGGGAAAATTTTTTATTGATTCCAATGCAATGAGCTAGGCGAGAAAAGCAGGAAAACTACACTTTCCGTGGCAAATTATTTGCTGATTTTGATTTGATGCAAACTTTTTTGCCCATCCCCAGTCATCAAAGGCACATGAAGAAGTGGGTAATAGTATTTGGGAAGCATATATCCAAAAAAAACCATTACCATAGCAGAAGCAGAATGAATTGCTACTTTGCAAACTAAGGAAACCAAAGTCTTTGCCTTCTGGAAGGTGTGGGAACCATTTATTTATACTCTCTTGGGGACCTAGAGGACAAACTTCACCCTGTGTTTCCGAGACACTGCCTAGCTGATGGTGAGGTCATTTAGGGAAGACAGCACTGATCTTGCACCTTCACTGGTGCTTTCTGTGCATGTTGATGAATGTTGATGAAATTTCTATGTGTAAAGATTTTGAATTTTGTCACCTCTCCCCCGTCCCCCTTCTCCCTTTTCCTCCTCTCTTCTCTTCCTTTGATACCCTCTGGTTATTCAGTTACCCTTAAAGGGATAGTAAACCCCCCAAAAAACTGTTGGAGAATTGATAGGACTAATAAAAAACATGTAATGCCCTTATTTAGGGCATCTGTTACAAAAAAAAAAAATATATGATTTTTTCTGATATCTTGAAAGCTAGAGAAATCTCCAGTGTATTACAAAGCAATGCATTGGAGGCCTCTCTAGTATTCACTGGGTTAACAGTCGCATTTCAATCAATGGGAGTATTTATTTGTCCATTATGGTGCAGTTGGTTTGCTCCAGAATTGTACCAGATCTTTTTAATATATTAGCTTTAGAATTTCCAATTCCTAGTTACAATAAAAGTTGCATTTTCAGGTTTGTCACAAACTAAAAGCCTATAAGGTGGGGCTCCTCAGGATGATGTGCTAAGAAATAAGGGGATAAGAATGGCTTTACAATTGATGTACCTAAGGGGGTATGGTTTGAGCATTAATGGCCACGATGAAGATGGAAGGAGAAATAAGGTAATAGGATATATAAAATGCCAGATGAGTAGGTCACAGCTCCTCCAAAGAAAGGTTAAATCAGACTTCTGTGTCTCTCTGTAACTACGCTGATTAATAATGTATGTGCACATAACTTGAATCCAAAACAGGCCAGCACAAGTCCAGGAGGCAAATCTAATAAAACTGCATTTTAAAATCAAAAAGCGAATACACAAAAACATGAACAGAGATAGAAGTGGTGACATTGAACTGTATGTACAAAATCTCTTTGCTCTTAACCCTTTGAGTGCCAGACTGATGCCCAGTTTTGTGCTTCACTTCTACATTTTGTAGGCTAAGTGTCACAATGTTCCCTCTATGGCTGGGTTCATATAGATGATTTATTTGTCACTACTATGCTGAGTAATTTTTAATGAGTAAATTTACATGTCATTATATGCATTTTCACTGACATAAAAAAACAAAACAAATTCACACTTAAATCTCAGTTCGCATTTGTGTGTTTGGAGGAAGTGATGGCATACATCTGCTCTATTTTTCACATATAAATGCAAATACATAGGATATTCATGTGATATTCATTCAACGCCATTGTTTTCTGTTTTCTTTTTCAAAATTGTTATTGTTTAATTCAGAGTTCAACATTCATAGTACAAATACAATATGGTTTACATGTATGGAAAGTAAAAAAGAATCAAGATTGCATAGATCTTCTGTGTAGAGAAATAAGTATACAAGGTAATAATGAGTATAGATGAGAAGTATCGACCACTTTGAGCTTACTGCTGATTAGGAGCTGAAAGTCTGTGGTATAGTAAGAAAGCAGTGATAAGAGAAAAAAAAAGGTAGGGAGGAGAAGGAAGGCGATGGGGGAAAGAACAGAGGGCAGAGAGATGTGGGCGTAATCTCGAGGTTAGAATTTTGGCGAATATTTTCAGATCTATATTTAACAGTTACAGCAAAGAGCTGGGTCTGTTTTGGTTTGGTACTGTGATTATATCAGCAGCTTGAGATTGAGAGGGAATGGGAATACATTGTAAAATAGCATTAAAGGCCACTTGCATATATGGAATCAGAATATGTTGGAAGGTGCGGTACTATAACAATGTGAGACACCTGGGCCTGGGCTCTTGCCCAGTTTCATAGATTTTAAGGCCTGCTGAATTTCTGCTGCCTTGATAAGTTTGTTAAGATCTTCTCGAGCTTGTATAGGTAGTGAAAGGGATAGTAATACTTCGTTTTAACTTTATTTTATTTTGTAGGCATTAAAAAACATGAAGAATGATATAAGTCTTATCTCTCGAACCTTTATGGTTTATGAGATATTCACAAGCAAAGTTCCCCTCCCCGCCCCTTTTACCTAGTGTAAGCCATCTCTTCTCAAATGTGAGTCTGGTTGTATGACAGGACAGATAACAGAAGGGGACAATTTTCTTTGTATGAAAACAATGAAATCCCTGCCCCCCTTGACAAGTTTTTCAGCTTTTTCCCTTATCTTAATTGAAGATTGTCCCTCTCTGCAGTCTACCTGGGCATCTCCCTTCTGATCTGGTTGAACAGGGGGGGATACTTTGTTTGTGAATATCTCTTAAACCATAAAGGTTTGAGAGATAAGACTTATATCATTCTTCATGTTTTTTTAATGCCTACAAAATAAAATAAAGTTAAAACGAAGTATTACTATCCCTTGAAGGGACATTCACTTGTGTTAAGAATTCCAATATTTTTGGATCATCATCTGTTACCCTCTGATCAGAATCACCCTCCAGATTATATAGGTTGTAATTATAGTCAGGGAAAGCTTCTTCTATTGCAAGAAAGGTGTCACCTCCGTTGTTTCCAATGTTTATTTTTTTAATTAGTGTGATAAAACATCCATATACCAAAGTTACTGCTTTCTCCAATGCCATGTGATAAAACAATATGCTCAACATCAACACATAGGCAGTATATACAGGCTTGAAGAGGTGGTGCAAAATTATACACGACTTAAAAAGTGCCAGATGTATCAGGGTTGGATTCACTATACATTACAGTCAACAAACAATCCCAGAGGTACACATACAAAGTTGATAATATATATATAAATTAAACTGAAATAAATTACATCCAGTATGAGTACAGGATCATAAATCTCTATGCCGGGAACACAGTATTGTCCAGCAATCCATTTTGCATTATCAACGAGTGCTATTTCAAGCAAGGATCATCTACAATCTAGCATCCATCATCCATTTTACCATATCCTGGAATGTGAATATGTTGGTACATATGAGATACCATAGCTTTCAGATTATAATTAACTAATTAATCCATATGGGGAACAAGTTTATATAGCTGTTAGTATAGATGCTGGACGTCCATTGCTTGAAAAAGTGCTTGTTGATTCCAACCCTGATACATTTGGCACTTTTTTACTTTTTACAATTACCAATCTACATATACAACTCTTGTTTTTTTTTTATCATTACCAATATTCCTACTCTCTGTGCTCTAAATCAGGACTGCCCAAGTTCAGTCCTCAAGGTATACACACAGATCAGGAAGTAAGGATTTCCCTGATTAAGCACAGGTTAGTAAATCAAAATGAATGAGCCACTGATTAACTCACCTGTGCTTAATCAGGGAAATTCTTACCTTGTGGCCTGTTGGTGGCCCTTGAGGACGGAACTTGGACAGCCATACTCTAGATATTGTATATATTCTTTTTTTTTTATTTGTTATCTAAGGATTTTCCTACTGGAGACATTGAATGCCATGCTCCATTTAGTTGTAGTATCTTTGAAGTGATTGAACTGGAAAAAATATGTGTTTTTTTTCTTATAGCACAACTTTTTGGAAATAATGGTACATACTAGCCTAGGGGCAGAAATTCAACTGACCCTTCATTTGATGCAGATGGTTGTCTATGTTCCAAAATGGTATTATTTGCTTACCATTTCTTGATTTCTCTAGTTGTTAGAACCATTTTAGTACAAGAAAGTCCTAGTTAAAGAAAAATAAAAATTAGAGATTGTATATGGCATAGTTTTGTGCTTCTGACACCCCCTACATTATGTCAGCTCAAAGAGTGGTAACTAGTGAATATAGTAGGGAATTCCATTGTGGCAAAGATTTCAGTACCTTTGAGCAGGTAGTTCTGGGGTAATTATGTTTTAAATCCTTAAAATTATGTATAGTGTGTTTTTGTTGTCTCCATGAAAAGGTAATTAAAAATGTTGCTTTGTGCTGTTACCAAACTGGGGTCATAGGGAAGACATACATTTGTGCATCTATACATAGTGGGTATTATTGGGTATAGGTGTACTCGGGAGAAATGTGTCATTCAAGAATCATAACAAAAAATATATATATATATAAAATATGACAGTTTTGTTTGTTTAAGCTTGAGAGTTGTGAATTGTCAATTGAATTGTCACTCTGAAATCTTTTGGAAAATACCTATTTTTAACAAAATGCCCTTCCTTCATCATTTAATTAAGGAAACCGCTTTATTGTTATATATTTGAATTTATTTGTACTGATGAGAATATAGTTTGTTGCATAGTGCTTGGTGAAAATGTTTTTACCCTGGAGGCTGGACCAGGGTACAAAAAGTGTCCCCAAGACTTTGGCACTAAAAGTATTAATTCAGTGTTTTGCCACATACTCTGGTTTCCAAGAATTTGGAGGGATAGTGATGCTTAAACAGTGCCACCATAACATTTCAGAACATGGAAGTACTATACCCCCCAAAAAAATGTTTGAGTTACAATAACTTTTGAATAAAACATGTCTCTGTGGTGGGTGTACTCTTGGTTTACTCAGCAAGATAAAACCTACAATATATATTATTTCAGTACTAAGCATCACTATCTTTTTAACATGTTGGTGCTCGGGCTCCGCATGCTGTAGTTCACACAGACATAAAGTGTTTCATTTATGGATTGATTGATTTCCAAATAAAAGGAAGATGTCAAATAAAGCACAGATGATTGTTGTTATGCAAACTATCATTTAATGCACCAATTATTATTTTGCTTGAAACCTGTTTAAAAGCAGTGCGAGCTGTGTGATGTGATCAGTACTGAATCATGGAGGGATTAGGAAAAACTCATAGGGGAGTAGAGAGAAAATGCTTATGGGCCATATGTTCAAAGAAGTAGCAAAATAGCTTTTGTTGTTTGTAACGACTTTTCAAAGTACACTGTCGTTGGGATCATTAATATTTTCAGAGAGTGTCGGTTGTGATTGGAAATATGTTGTTTGTCCTGACTGAAATTGTCATATGGAACGACAAAAAATGTCTTAACTAACGATAAAAATGTCTTAAAAAATGTATTAGCTAACAACAAAATTGTCTCTAAAAATGTCTTAACTAACGACAAAAATGTCTTTAAAAGTGTCTTAACTAACCACAAAAAATGTCATAACTAATGACAAAAATTCTCACATTCAGAAAACATTCCCTACACTTTTTTCTTAACGTACAAATTTTGTCTTTTGAAAGACTTTTTTTGTCATTAGTTATGACAAATTTTCTTTTCCTCTATATGACACTGGAGAATAGTTTAGCAACACCCTTGCACCGCCCCTTTGCCCGTCAATTCTGGAGTTGTGTCGTACACAACGGACATTACTATCTTTTTGGCGTATACTCTATAGAAAATATGTCGTTCATTCATCCAATTACTTATCTTTGTCTTTCATATGACAATTTTTTGTCGTTATCCCTTTGAACATCTGGCCCGATATGTGAAACCTGATTTAAAGCTTCTGCTGAATTAGGCAAGTGGCTAGTTGATCAAGTTCTTGCATCTTTTAACAAGATACAAGCTTAAATAAACTGAAGATAAACTATTTCTACCATAAATAAAATTGTTTTATTATGTTTCAATTATTGATAACTTTGACAAGAAATTCAATAACGTAATAATACTACAGTACACTTAACCCCTTGGGTGAAAAGCAACCCATTGAAGTTTCTTTGGCAACTATGGGGTTAAAGATTGTGTGTTTTTGAGGGAACAGTGGATACTTATACATCTCTAAATAATATATGAATCAACCAGAAATTGCTTTTCATTGGACAGGATGATATCAAATAATAAAGAAATCATATCCAATATTTGGATAAGGATAATTACAATATGGCCTTCTTTGAAATTGGATTCCCAAAACAATGTCATATTCAATATGTGAAGGTCATTCCTTCAGAACAGAGAGTGGAATGCATGTTGATTGTTAGAAACAAAGGAGAAAAATGTTTGATCTTTACAGTGATGTTGTAAATATTATTTCAAGCCCTTAGGAAATGTATAAACGAAATAGAAAATAATGGGCAAACACAAAGATATGGGAAAAAGCAGAAAAGCAGAAAAATGAAGCAATGCATTGGAGAACTCCTTAACATTCAAGGGCTTAAAAGGAATTTTTATTTGTTCCCTATGGTGCAGTTGGTTTACTGCAGAATAACCTGCTTTTATAAATATGGGCTTATGCTTTGTACCACTATTAAAGATCATAGTACCTGTGAAGTGATTGTGTGCTGATTTCAGCATAAATAAACACTCACACCTAAATATTAAATAGGGTTATATAATTTTGAATATCAATTATTGTCATCCAGCATCTGTACAATTAGTTATTTTATATTAGATCTCTAAAATCTAAGCCTAAACAGGAATTCTGAATGCATTAATTTGGTTCATTTTGTCTGTGCTGTTTGTTACATGAATAACAAAGTTTTTGTGTGCTTTGTATTGTGATACTAAACATTAAGATTGCTCAAGCCTGCTTCAGGGATAATTTCAGCCTCTCTGCTTCAATTATTGATGTGTTATTAATTTCAGGGATACAATATAAACTGATATTTAGATGAAAATGTAATACAAATGTATAGCTGTTCTATATACGTGCATAATATGTTATCTTTAATAGCTGTCAAAGAGATAAGTTTCTTTTTCTACTTTCTAGAACAGTGTTTCTCAACTCCTGTCCTCAGGACCCACTAACAGGCCAGGATTTGATGATTTCCTTGTTAGAGCACAGGTGAGATAATCAATGTGAATGAGCCTCTGATCACCACACTTGTGTTATAGCAGGGAAATTCCTAAGTCTTGGCCTGTTAGTGGGTCCTGAGGACAGGAGTTGAGAAACACTGTTCTAGAATGATAGCTTTCCTCCCTCTTGGACAGAAAGTACAGTGTGAGAAAAAATATCAAGCACTTTGAGAAAGATCGAATGTGAAGACTAAGCCCTACAATAAATAGAATACATTATTTTTAAAACTATGCTCTCACTAATTAATAAATGATTGTAAAAGAGCCCCTTAACATTAATTTAAGTATTTCCTTCATAGGTAGAAGAAGTCTTGATGAATCTGATGATTTTGCTACAAAACAAAAACAAAAGAAAGTGATTCTGTATAATTAGAGAGCGAGCAAGCAAGCGATAGGGAATGAAAGAGAAAGAGTAAGAGAGAGAGGGATGGAGAGAGACAGAGAAAGAACTGCCTTAGCAATTGATGTGCAATTTAAAGGTAAATAAACGTGTGCACAGACTATATTTCATATTGCTTCTGCTTTATGATGCATAAGATTAAAGTAATTGCATTTACATTGACTGCTTTTTTTCTAGTATTTGGATCATTTAATCAATTTGTAATTAGCTTATGCAAAATCTATGGTATTTTAACATTCTAACACCTCAAACTAATGGATAGACCTTAGGTCTTGCTTTTTTCCTTTAATGTTCAGCCATATTTTGATTTGGTTACTTGACTTTATTTTCTGGAAGTCTGGCCATATGTTAATTATTATTATTATTATAATAATTATTATTATTATAATTTATAAAACACAAACATTCCCCAAATTTGTAATTAGTAACTGGGAGCAAGGAATTCTCACTAATATAGTACCAAATGAGAAAATTTGCTAGTTCTAATTATCCTATAACATAAAGTGGTAGAATGCGTCGCTCACTGTGAGCTGTAACTGCACATGCGCAGTAGAGAGTCTTTACTATGCATGTGTGGTTTAGTAAAAAGGGAACTTCACTGAGAGCTAAGGATCAGCACATGCGGCGACTCTCTACTGCGCATGACTGCAGTCATGTGCAGTAGAGACTCACCGAACGCGCTGCCCCGCTCCAGATGGCTTAGTCCTGTCTCTGCTCTCGGCTCAGGGGCAGCAGCCAGGTCAGCTGGATGCACTTTAGCCCGTGTATATGGGCTTTCATACTAGTCTATCTATATTATTCCCTTTTCCTATCTTGTAGAAAGTCTTGTTCCTATAAGTCACAAAATAAAAAGGGAATGATAAAACAACAGCATTATATAATAGTCTGGAATGTAATGCCTTTGTATTTTCATTTTCTGTATCACATTTAAATATGAAAAAATAGGTATAAACTCTTATTCACTAATTGATTTTACAATATTATCATAGTAGCTAATGTCATATGGAAAGGCTAATATAATTAGTCCAGAAGTTTCAATCAATCATTTAGCAAAATCACTTTATGAAATATGATTAAAATATAAACCTTTGTATGTACATATGTTAACACTGATTTATTGGTGCTGTCAGATGTAATTATTTATAATGAACACCCGATTAAGTAGAATGAAAAGGGATATGTTTTGATATAATATCTCTGGAAGAACGTGTTTCCCAACACAGGTATTATCATTTTAATAAGAAATATACTCTAAATTCAAACAAAGGTTTATAAATTACATTTTCACACCAATATTTGTTTGCAATGTTTTCCTCCAATGCATTGGGAAGCAACACAATGAAGACAGTGCAAACATCCAAGGGTTTAATGACAATGACCAATAAAAACATTAAGACCAAACTATTTATTTTATTGTCTTTTTAAAGTATTACATATGGTATCAGTATACATTACTTAAATATTAACCTCTTGAGTACCAGAGGGGTACGTAATGCTTTGCAAAGTGATGTGCAGCATACCTGTGGTCCTCAAGGAGTTAAAGTATTGTGTTTCTTAGGTGGTTTGGGATATCTATATTACTAAAAGGAGAAGCTTGGCAGGAAGCCAATATTCTCCAGCACTGAACACACCCCGGGGTGTACACACTCGCCAAGGGGTGGTAGTAGAGAGAAGACATATGTCCCTCACTACTGTCTGTTGTACAGATAACACAGGGGCATGATTTTCACAGCTACTCCTGTGAAAATCACTGCATGGACTTGGCCCCCCAGTGACTTAGCCCACCTCTACATTCGTCAGAATTAACAAAAATCAACCACGTCTCAAAACATTTACCCTCCTTCATCATTCACTTTCCTACGACTGAAGTTCACAAAACAACTCAAACATGCCTCAGTACACAAACGGTTTATCAATATGCATGCCATTCGCTAGGACTTTAGCCCCCTTCACTATACACAAACCTTAATCAATACCAGCATTGTACCTGCCATTCGCTAACCACGGATTGAAGCACTGTATGTATAAAACATTAACCCTTTGGATGCCACCCCTATAGACAACAGGCACGACGCTCCCACAGCACTGTATGTACAAAACATTAAGCCAATGGATGGCACACCCCTACACAACAGGCACCATGGTCCCGGTCTGTGAACCAAGTTTGCATGCACATAAAACATGTCACGACTAGCCTGATACACACAGGCACAGCCTACCTTCTTGCCACACGCCTTGGAGCACACTCTGCCTTTCATTTCTTTGCTTTGCTCTGAAGTTTGCCACTGGGGTGTGCAAATACTGCTGTACACGCTGGGACAGCTGCTTAAGGACACCAGGGGTACGCAACACATTGCTCTGCACTGCGTTGTGCACCCCTGTGGTTCTTATAGGGTTAAGCCATTCTAACCACTTCCAACTCCTACTTACTGCTCATATGGGTTAAATTGTTCTACAACCAAGCAAATAACTGAAATAACTTACATTAAGTCCAGCAGCAGCAATGTTAATGCTGTGGACAAGCCATACACACAAAACAATTACTTAACCCCTTGCGTACCCCTCTGGCACTCAAAGGGGTAAGTAATGATTTTGTCTGCATGGCTTACCCACGGCATTCACATTGGTGCTGGACTTAATGACCAGTATGTCAGGAGTTTACTTGGTTGTACAACGATTTAATAAGCATATGAATAGTAAGTACGACTTTCTTCCTTGTGTGACAATCGGCAGGAGGAACACAGCCAGACGAGCGCCTCTCAACCAATGACCAACTACATCTTACTCTACATGCTCGCTTACTTGAACAGCTGTAAATTCACTGCAAATAAACACTCAATGTCTCCTCTCTAATCCTACTCTGCTCCTCTGTATCCCTCTCATTAGTCCTTCTCCACTCCCCTTCATCCTATCTTCCCCTCCAGTGGAAGGCGCTGTGTCGCACCAAAGCGCTTTGAGCCAACACACCAACCGATTACAGGGAGCCAGCCTTTGCAGCCACGTGGGACACCAGGGACACAGGAGAAAGAAAGTTGAGAAAGACTAAGGAGAAGGACACAGAGGCAGCGGACTACAATCACAGAGGAGGACAAGGAGACACAGACTGTGTTTATTTGCACTGAATCATCAGTACTTCAAAATAAGCTCAATAGTATATGTGTTGTATATATGCCGAACTTCTGATAAAGACTAACTTATTTGGTAGCAGGAAAGCTATACAGTTCTCATGTGACTAGGGAATGAGGAAAAGGTAGAACTTGATGAACGTGTGTCTTTATTCAACCTAACTTACTATGTTACTGTGTTACTAAGACAGAATAGGATAGCTGAAGTCCGGCAAGATTGTTGAAGAGGAAGAAGCCCACCAGGGTCAAGGCAAATGGAAAGTCTGACAAGCCAGATCAGGAACAGGTAGGCAAACAGTACAAGGTAGCAGATGGAGGGATGGTTGATCAAAGGAGCCAAGGTCGGTAACAGGATATCAAATGAGCAAGGCACGAAATCACAAAACAGGAGGGAAGTTGCAGGGAAAGCCAGGTCAATACAACACTTGGAAACAGGACAGGAAACTCAGGGTCACGGCCTGGAACGCTGGGATCATGCCCCTCTCAAAACCACAGAGGCTCTATGGGCTCGATTTAAAGGCAGCCGTTAATAAAAAAAAGCACTAATGGGTGCGTTAAGTTCCATGTAGCCATTCAAAGATCCATCTAAAGAACAGCTAACGGCAGTTTCACAATCCTTACGGCCGATACTCTTACGTGCTTTCAGACGCATGGAACAACATACGCCAGAGCCATTCAAAGGCTTGCGGTACTGGTAATGGCTGAAAAAAAGACACACCTAACGGCAAAAAGTTAAGACCCACTTTTCTTAGCCGTTAGACACTTAACGGTCAAAACAAAACACCCTTTACATGGGAAAATACACAAAATGCTTACCACACAAGCATGTAAATGGAAAAATTAACCCGTGCAATGCCAAAACAACACAAAAACATGGACACACAACACAAATCACGCCACACACAACAACAAGCAACACCACAGGGACAACGACACCCAAAAAACACCAACACAACATGGCACGGAACAATGGGGGTTATCACACGACACGGACACCTGAAAATACAAGCTCACCTGTGCAACATCAACACGCGACCTGCACCCCACAACTACACCCCCGCAAATGGCAGACACATACCAAGCACAACACACCACATCTTATAACACACACCTGCAAACACTTACCTGGACAAAAACAACTCTACATTGGTCAGCACTCACCTCATCACCACACCTACACAACGCCCTATCAAGTACTTAAAGGGCAACTCAACACACTCACTTGTGGCTTGTTTTCCACTCAGGGAGGGAGAGAGAGAGAGATAGAGAGAGAAAGAGAGTGCAAACAGTATGTTGGGTTACATATTGTTGTGAAGACTGCGGAGAAGGCGTGCAAGGGAGAGAGCTAGGGAACATCAGCAACCTCCAAGCACGCCTGATCAACAGCCTTCACCTGTTGCAAGTGAGGAGGCTCTGGCTCAGCAGCCACACAGGACTCCATCCCCACCTGGAGGGCAGCACCTGCCTGCAGATGCACAGCTGCAGCAACAGGATGCTCCACAGCAGCAGAGGATGTATAGATGACCACCAAGGCCCAGAGTATACCGCCCAAGGGTCACCCTCTTTGGAATGACCGATGATGAGGTAATTGATCGCTACAGGTTGAGGCCTGACAGCATCATTGCCTTGTATGAGGTCATCAAGGAGCAGGTGGATCCCATCTACATCCACAACCATGCCCTAACTGGCCTGCAGAAACTACTCTGTGCCATACACTTCATGGCAAGTGGGGCCTTCCAGTCCACTTCTTACGGTTTTCTGACACTCAGACAAGGTATAAGTAAAACACAGTTTATTTGAACTGAAAATCAGGAATAGCGCCCCTGGGGGCCAGGTCAGGCATATACAGACTGGTATAAAGCAGTAATAAACGAAATATGGAATAATACTGTATAGCAGGATAGACAAGGGTTAAGGAATAACCCACTGATCAGTCACAATGATGGTAGGCTGACAACGCCCAGCTGAACCAATAAGTCTCTGGAAGAATACACGATCAATAGTAGGCTTGCTCAAATCACTCTCATATAGCTGTTACAAAAGGACGCCCAAGGAGACTGCATAAGCAACCAGAGCTGAGTAAAACTCCAGGAGGAGTGAATGGATGAGTGCTAGCAGAACTGGTAAACGGAACCGGTGAAGCTCTTGAACGTACAGGAGTACTGTTGTGAGCCAAATGAGATCAGAGCCAGGTCACCCACTAGGTGCCAACAGGAGTAACACTATGCCAGCCACCGCGAGCCATGCACAGGAATGCGATGAATGAGATACACACGAGCAATGACTAGCGCCCAGACAGCCTTCCGGTGCCATATCAGTACCATACAGCGAGAGCAAACGGAGGCCACTGCACCGGGAGGTGCATGCACGGTAACCCACGTACCAGAACTAAACTGCTCTGCTAAAGCCACGGACAGACTAGGTACAAAGCGCAGCTCGGACAGTGTAAGCGGCTCTGATCGTATAATAAAGCTTGGCAAGTGTATTCGGCTCTGCAATGTAGGCAACACACACAGTCACTGGATCGGGCCTGTATGGCCACAGAGGGGCAGCTCAGCTAGCATACAACAGCTCGGTAAACGAAGGCCACGGTGCAGCGCCAATGAGAGTGAATGAACGGAGCCCCACTACTACAGTTCAGAATGTCGCCGTCGGGCGATCTGGAACACAGGAACTCAGGAACTGATGAGCAACCGGCAGCGATGACCGGAACCAGGGATCCCTCGATCAGGAACGTCAGCCACAGCCAGTTCGGTAACGGAGTAGGAACGTCAGCCACAGCCAGGTCGGTAACGGAGCAGGAACGTCAGCCACAGCCAGGTCGATAACGGAGCAGGAACGTCAGCCACAGCCAGGTCGGTAACGGAGCAGGAACGTCAGCCACAGCCAGGTCGGTAACGGAGCAGGAACGTCAGACAGCGCAGGAATCCAATCAGAGAGCAGGAACAGAGAATGGTCAGACGAGCCGGATCGGTACACAGGAACACAGTAACTCAGCAAGAGGCTCAACTTCAGGAACACCACGAAAGGGCATCAGACAGCTGTCACAGGCCCAGTATAAAAAGGAACATCCTGGGTGGGCCAAACCATCTGCACCAATGCACAGGTATCATCAGTGTGACTGACAGGGAATCACGGGCACCGTGATAGTACCCCCCTCTCAAAGACCCCCTCTCCTGCCTGCTGGTTTGGGTTTGTGCGGATATTTAGAGTGAAAATTGCGTAATAAACGTGGAGCATGTAGGTCTTTTTGGTCCACCCATGAACGTTCCTCAGGCCCGTAGCCTCTCCAGTGGACCAAATATTGCAATTTACCTCTAAATCTCCTGGAGTCAATAATACTCTGAACTTCGTATTCCTCTTGACCTTGAACATCCACCGGCCCAGGAACCCAGGAGTGGTGGTATAACGGTTGCAAACCAAGGGTTTCAGTAGTGATACATGGAACACATTATGGATGCGCATAGATGCAGGAAGTTCTAGTGCGTATGCCACGGGGTTAACCTTACGGATAATCTTAAACGGACCAATGAACCGGGGAGCCAATTTGTTGGATGGTACTTGCAAATTTAGATTCCTGGAGGAGAGCCATACCCTATCCCCAGCCTGAAATGAGACCGCTGGCAACCGTCTGCGATTAGCATGCCGCTGTTGACGCTGAAAGGACTGGCTGAGGGACCTTTGCACCTGTGCCCATGTGGAGCGGAGTTGCTCAATGTGCTCATCCAGAGCCGGAATCTGTTGTGACTGAAATGAGTCTGGGAGCAGACAAGGCTGGAACCCGTAGTTGACAAGAAACGGGGAGCTCCCAGAAGATGAATTGCCCACGGCAACAGGTCGGCCCAATTGTCATGATGATCAGTCACAAAGCAACGCAAAAACTGCTCCAGTCCCTGATTGGCACGCTCAGCGGCCCCGTTGGTCTGGGGATGGTAGGCGGAGGAAAAGGACAATTGTATGCCCATTTGGCTACAGAATGCCCTCCAGAATCTCGAGACGAATTGACTCCCTCGGTCAGATACTATTACTCTGGGAACCCCGTGCAAGCGAAATACCTCTTTGGCAAAGACTGTTGCCAATTCCTGGGCCGAAGGGAGACCACAGAGGGGCACGAAATGAGCCATCTTAGAGAACCTGTCCACCACCATTAGAATAAAAGTATAGCCCTTGGATGATGGCAATTCTCCCAGAAAGTCAATGGAGATGTGTGACCATGGGCGTTCGCCATTAGGTACTGGTTGGAGCAACCCCACTGGGAGGTGTCTGGGAGACTTATTACGGGCACATGTGGCACAAGCAGACGTAAATGCCGCACAGTCAGCTCTGTGATAGAGACCATACTAGCTGATCTCGGCCAATGTGCCCAGCTGCCTTCGAGGAGTGATAGTATTCAAGTAATTGGACCCGTAAAGGCTCATCCACAAAACACTTGCCAACTGGGGTTTCCGGAGGTGCCCTGGCCTGGGATGCCAATATTTGTTCCCCCAATGGCGAAGTGATAATAGTACATATCGTGGCCAGAATTCTGTCAGGCTGAATAATAGGAACCAGGGTTTCATCCCTCTCAATGTCTGTGCAAAATTGCCTGGACAAGGCATCAGCTCTCACGTTTTTTGATCCAGGCAAGTAGGACACTATAAAGTTAAACCTTGACAGAAACAGTGCCCACCTAGCCTGGCGAGATGACAACCTTTTAGCCTCTGAAAGGTAAATCAAATTTTTGTGGTCAGTAAGTATTAGTACTGGGGTTCTTGTGCCCTCCAATAAATGTCGCCATTCTTTCAGTGCCAAGATTATAGCCAACAGCTCCCTGTCCCCAATTTCGTAATGGCTTTGGGCGCTGGATAGCTCTTTAGAAAAGAACCCGCATGGTCTCAGGTTGCCCCCTTCTTTCGGACGTTGGGAGAGGACTGCCCCACCCCAACCTCAGAGGCATCGACCTCCAATGTAAATGGCAGGGAGGGGTTAGGGTGGGAAAGGATAGGAGCGGAGGCAAATGCAGATTTGAGAGTAGCAAAAGCCTTTTCAGCAGCATCAGACCATTGAGAGGGATTGGCTCCCTTATGCGTAAGGTCAGAGAGGGGTTTGATAATAGTGGAAAAATTCTGAATGAATTTCCTGTAATAATTGGAAAACCCCAAAAACCTTTGTATTGCTTTTAACCCTTTAGGTCGTGGCCACTGTAGGACTGCTGCCAATTTACCCTCATCCATGGCAATGCCATCATTAGAAATGACGAATCCCAGAAAGGGTACCTTGGAACAATGAAATTCGCATTTCTCCAATTTACAGAACAATTTGTTCTTGCGTAATCGTAGCAGGACTTCAGACACATCCAGAATGTGTTGGGTTAAATTGGCAGAGTGAATCAATATGTCATCGAGGTACACGACAACACAGGACTGTAATAAGTCGCGGAGGATATCATTGATGAGTTCTTGAAACACGGCAGGTGCATTACATAAGCCGAATGGCATGACCAAATATTCATAATGACCCGACCTAGTATTGAATGCCGTTTTCCACTCATCACCGGCCCTTATCCGTATCAGGTTGTAAGCCGCACGTAAATCGAGTTTTGTAAATATAGATGAGCCCTTCAACCTGTCAAACAGTTCTGTAATGAGTGGGATAGGATATGCGTTTTTAGGCATCAATTTGTTAAGTCCTCGATAATCAATACAGGGTCGTAATTCGCCATTTTTCTTTTTTACAAAAAAAAATCCTGCACCTGCCGGAGATGAAGATTTACGAATTATCCCTCGCTTGAGGGCATCCTCAATGTATTCCTCCATGGCCAGATTCTCCTCACAGGACAACGGGTATGTCCTGCCCCTCGGTGGCACCACCCCCGGGGGCAAATCAATAGCGCAATCATACGGCCTATGCTGCGGCAATGCGCTAGCCTCTCCTTTACTGAATACGTCACTGAATTTGCTGTATTCAGCTGGCACGGAGGGAGAGGTACATAGAACCTTAATTGGATGCGACAAACAATGCCCAGAACAGTAATCAGACCACGACTTTACCTCACATGTTTGCCAGTCAAACTGGGGGTTGTGTAAAAATAACCAAGGGAACCCCAATATGACCGCATGATGGGGTGAATGTATAATCTGAAAACAGACCCTCTCCTGGTGGAGAGCCCCAATATTCATAGAGATAGTTGTAGTTTCCATGGTGATGAATGCGGGTTCTAGCGGTCTGCCATCAATGGCTTCAATGGCTAAAGGTGTATCTTTTTTGGACAGCGGAATACTGTGCGTCTCAGCAAATGTCTTGTCCATAAAATAGCCTGCAGCGCCAGAATCTATTAATGCTAGTGCCTCAATCGCTTGATCACCTACAGGGAAGCACACCGAAATGATGGGTTTCTTGGAACAGGGATCTGGGGACGATTGTACACCACCTAGGGCCTGTCCCCCAAGGTACCCTAGGTGCGTGCGTTTCCCGGCCGTACCGGACAATTACGTAGCATGTGCCCATTCTTGCCACAATATAAACATAGGCCCTGCCTTCTGCGGTATGCCCAGTCCTCCTTAGATAGCCTGGTGAACCCGAGTTGCATAGGTTCCCCCAGTTCGGTAACTCGATCAGGAGGGATGGGAAGCGAGGGTGGGTTTAAAGGGCCGTAGTGCCCATGGATTCTGAATCTAGCCCTTTTAGCCAAGTGCCTTTCTCGTATGCGTGTATCAATGAGCAATACGAAATCTATGTAATCATCCAAATCGGTAGGTACCTCTCTGGCCGCAATTTCGTCTTTAATCACATCTGATAGTCCCTGGGAGAAAGCTGCCACTAGAGCCTCATTATTCCACCCTACCTCTGCTGCCAGTATCCGAAATTCTATGGCGTATTCGCCTGCGGTGCGTTCGCCCATCTGAATCTCCATTAATCTTTTGGCAGCAGAGGAGGTTCTCCCAGGCAGCTCGAATACTCTCCGAAACTGCTTGACAAACTCATCAAAATCTGATGTACATGGTTTGGCCTTCTCCCATAGTGGGCTAGTCCATGCCAGGGCTTTACCCGTTAATAGAGATATCATGAATCCCACCTTACTACGGTCGTTCAGAAAAGCGTGAGGCGTGAGTTCTAGAAATATCTCAAGTTGGTTAATAAACCCTCTACACAGGGTGGGTTCGCCATTGTATCTCAATGGTAACGGCGCCGCCGCCGTTAAACTTCTGGAGACAGCAACCATTTGACCAGCAACGTGATCCGATGTCACAACTGGGGGGACCACCGGATTTTGGTTAGGTTTCTTAAGGTGTACCGTACGTTCTAGCAATGTTTGCATGGTCAGTGCCAACTGGTCCAAGCGCTGCTCGTGCACATCCATCGTCCAGTGGAGGTTCTGTGTATTACTGTCACCTTTACCGTCAGAGGTCATGGCCCTTTCGTACTGTTACGGTTTTCTGACACTCAGACAAGGTATAAGTAAGACACAGTTTATTTGAACTGAAAATCAGGAATAGCGCCCCTGGGGGCCAGGTCAGGCATATACAGACTGGTATAAAGCAGTAATAAACGAAATATGGAATAATACTGTATAGCAGGATAGACAAGGGTTAAGGAATAACCCACTGATCAGTCACAATGATGGTAGGCTGACAACGCCCAGCTGAACCAATAAGTCTCTAGAAGAATACACGATCAGTAGTAGGCTTGCTCAAATCACTCTCATATAGCTGTTACAAAAGGACGCCCAAGGAGACTGCATAAGCAACCAGAGCTGAGTAAAACTCCAGGAGGAGTGAATGGATGAGTGCTAGCAGAACTGGTAAACGGAACCGGTGAAGCCCTTGAATGTACAGGAGTACTGTTGTGAGCCAAATGAGGTCAGAGCCAGGTCACCCACTAGGTGCCAACAGGAGTAACACTATGCCAGCCACCGCGAGCCATGCACAGGAATGCGATGAATGAGATACACACGAGCAATGACTAGCGCCCAGACACCCTTCCGGTGCCGTATCAGTACCATACAGCGAGAGCAAACGGAGGCCACTGCACCGGGAGGTGCATGCACGGTAACCCACGTACCGGAACTAAACTGCTCTGCTAAAGCCACGGACAGACTAGGTACAAAGCGCAGCTCGGACAGTGTAATCGGCTCTGATCGTATAATAAAGCTTGGCAAGTGTATTCGGCTCTGCAATGTAGGCAACACACACAGTAACTGGATCGGGCCTGTACGGCGACAGAGGGGCAGCTCAGCTAGCATACAACAGCTCGGTAAACGAAGGCCACGGTGCAGCGCCAATGAGAGTGAATGAACGGAGCCCCACTACTACAGTTCAGAATGTCGCCGTCGGGCGATCTGGAACACAGGAACTCAGGAACTGATGAGCAACCGGCAGCGATGACCAGAACCAGGGATCCCTCGATCAGGAACGTCAGCCACAGTCAGTTCGGTAACGGAGTAGGAACGTCAGCCACAGCCAGGTCGGTAACGGAGCAGGAACGTCAGCCACAGCCAGGTCGATAACGGAGCAGGAACGTCAGCCACAGCCAGGTCGGTAACGGAGCAGGAACGTCAGCCACAGCCAGGTCGGTAACGGAGCAGGAAGTCAGACAGCGCAGGAATCCAATCAGAGAGCAGGAACAGAGAATGGTCAGACGAGCCGGATCGGTACACAGGAACACAGTAACTCAGCAAGAGGCTCAACTTCAGGAACACCACGAAAGGGCATCAGACAGCTGTCACAGGCCTAGTATAAAAAGGAACATCCTGGGCGGGCCAAACCATCTGCACCAATGCACAGGTATCATCAGTGTGACTGACAGGGAATCACGGGCACCGTGATACCACTGAGGGTTACGCATCTGGCATGTCACAGCCCACATTCTCCAGGGTGCTGGCCCAGGTCCTGCCAGCCCTGCCAGCAAAGCCAGTACCTATATACATTTTCCCACCACCGACATGGACTGGATACACGTCAAGCAGGCCTTTTACGCAAGGGGAGGCATGCCCAGGGTCTTGTGTGCTATAGATTGCACACATGTCCGTATTAAAGCCCCAGCACGTGATGCACAGTTATTCATCAACAGGAAGAACTTCCACTCCATGAACGTGCAGATGGTGTGTGACAGCCATATGAGGATAATGAATGTCTGTGCAAAGTATCCTGGCAGCTCACATGATGCATACATTCTCCAAAACTCCTCAGTCCACAGAGATTTCGAGAATGGAACTTTTACAGGGGGATGGCTTTTGGGTGAGTTCACAATACAAAATCACACCACATACACAGGTGTACACACAACGCTGCTCAGCATGCTCCTGACCCACAGCTAGTACGTCCACCACACAAAACATCATTCACACAACATGTGCTCCCTGTCTCACCATGTCACTCACATTACACAGGTGATGCTGGCTATGGATGCAAGTCCTTGCTACTGACCCCTGTGGCCAATCCTCGAACACATGCCCAGGAAAGGTACAACCAGGCTCATGGCAGAACGAGGAATGCCATCGAGCGTACCATTGGCCTCCTCAAGTCAAGATTTTGATGTCTGGACCACTCAGGGAGAGCACTGCAGTATGCATCTGGAAAGGTGTGCAACATAATTGTGGCGTTCGCAATACTGCACAACATCGCAGTGGACACCAGGCTGCTGGATCACATCCAGGACCCCCCCATACATGAAGTGCCCATGGACATCGGCCATGTTGAGGAGACGCTGAGAGGGGCGCAGATCAGAGACAGGCTCATCACGGAACACTTTACATTTGAGTATAACACAGGCATGCAAACAATCCATGCAAGTCTCCCATCAGTCCTGTGAATTGGTGCCAACACACTAACCACACTGCACATGATGTTCTGTCTCACCCCACAGGAACACTGACACAGCACTGCACTGGCAGCAGCATGGCCCCAAACATCAACCATACCATGGACGTGGCATATTGTGTGTGGGGATTCAAAAACCATCCTCCATTCCCCTTTCCACGTTGACATACAGACCCCAAGGATATCACGCACACCCTCAGCAGAAACAAGGTACAACACATAACTCATGTTCATCGCCTTACAGGGCTTGATTGACAGCAACTAACTTGATTTGCCATGATCATAGGCTGAGCAACCATGCAAGCCTTGTAGCGAAAGAGTATTATCCAATGCTATGCATTGGATAATACTCTGTCACATCAGGGGTTAAAGGGCCATTGGACTCAATATGGGACCTGTACTGTGCTAGAGCTGAGAAGAGCAGCAGAGGGGTGGATGTACAGTGGTATTGTTACACAACGTAGAGGTCATGAAATGTAGATCAGATTACCAGGGACTCCATGCTGACCTGTGAGTGTTCAGACATATGTGCCCCTGATATGAATACACACATCAACAAATATGTCCTAATAGTTCCATGGAACAAATGACGTTGGGCTGCCACTGTCACTTTCACAGTGGCAGCCCAAATTCATTACTTCCATGGAGCTCTCAGAACACTTGTTGATCTGTGTATCCATGTCAGGGGCACATATCCATAGGACTGGTGCACATGTCCTTAGTTCTCCACATAATTGGTTACCGATGAGTACAAAACACATTACCAAGCAATGGTTTGTGTACTCACCTGTAATTAAGAAAATTGAGGGGATTATAAAGTCGAAATTGTTGTTGCTTGATGATCAGTTCAGGTCTATTGCTCCAAATCCTGTCCTCTTGTCCCACAGGCATCCATGACATGATCCATCCTTGAACTGAAGATCTTCCATGTGACTGGATTGATGTCTTGACAACACCTTCATGAGGATCACCCCTTTCTATTTCTGGTGATGTTGTTGGTGATGCAATGTTTGACCTGAGGTTCACAGCAACCTCTACTGCAACATTCTCATATAGATACAGAAAACACAAATTCACGAGTGTAATAACCTGTACAGTTAGGATGCTCATCTACAAAGTTGTCAAACCTTGTGGACAACACATGAGCAGGACAGCAGTGTTACTAAAGTAGTACGATTTAGTTTCAAAGTACATTTAGTGTTCTCATACAAGTGTTCAATGCATATAGGCAATACACACAGAAAACACATGTACGTTGTAATGTACTTTGAGACACAATAAAGATGAACCATCACTATTCAGTCTGTGTCTGTATGAGGATATATTGGATTACACATTTGTTAATGCGTAACCACACTCAGGATAGAGTATCCCCCATACATGGAAAGGCATCATCCATATCACAGGAGTCTACCACTTGTTTGCAAGTGAGTGGACTCTGTGATGTATTCATGCAAACAGATGGTGGCAGTGATACACTAATGTGTTGTGGGAGTGATAAAGAGGTGATACAGGGGACATACTTCCACAGTGAATTCCTGTCCACAGTTTCTGTGTCGCTCAGTATAATCAATGTTCTGTGATATTGCTCCACTTTGACATATCACAGTACATGGGCTACATCAACGAACAACCAGACCAAGTGGACAAGTGTTTTCACTGGTGAAGTCTGTTACACCCTTAGGAAAAACAACTCAACTTACTGGAGGCCCCAGTGCTCACCCCAGGATATCAATGTGTGTGCTACACATTGAAATCCTAGGTTAAAAACATTGGGATCCCCAGTAAGTCAGTTGCACAATGAGTGTTTGAGTCCAAGACAACATTGATGCAGGTCCCATTTATCTGTCCTGCTTGTTATGTCACCGCTAAGTCACATAGCTGTTTGTTTGGTTATCCCCTTAACCCTCTGAGTGCCAGAGTGGTACCCAACGCATTTCTTTGCAATGCGTTGCCTACCTCTCTGGCTATCAAAGGGTTAAACACAACATTTGATGTAGACGAATGTTCAATGTTGTACCATTTGTTATGCTAAGGGGTATGTTTTGTTGTTCAAAATCAACACACAACATCGCCATATAACACAGTTGTGTAATATGGCTCCAGGGATGTATTTCCAGTTGAATTTATACAACGGAGTGTGTGTGTGTGAACCCATGTTGTAACATCCCACAAACATCTTACCTAGGCAGAAGTTGTGTTCACTGCATTGTTTGGCAATGCATTGGAGACAACTCTACCACCCAATCTATGACCAAATACAAAGCAGATCAGACAGGATTCAAAAGCACAATGTTCCTTTATTCAGGGGAAATGTAACATGTTGGGCATTTTATTTTTTTTTCTTGGGGGGGGGTGGCCTTAGACTGTGTGGCAGAAGTGGATAACCTGGATGATCTCCTGGTCACCCTTTGCCTCCTAGGTGTGGCTTTGGGGGTCACATTAGAGGGGGTGGTGGGGGCAGTGGATCCCTCTGTGGAATGCAGGTTCTTCCTCTCTCACCGTAAGTTCTCCCTGCGTTTTAGCTCTCTCAACTCCACCAGTACCTGTGCAAGCATGTCCATCACCCCAGTGTGGAGCTGATGGAGTTGAGTGTTGATCCTCATGACCTCCGACACCAGGGCTTGGATCCTTGCCTCTATCCTGTTAGTGTTTCTCCGGGAATCCCTACGACTCCTGGTGATGTTGTCATTGGTGCAGAGGCTTGACCGGAGTAGTCTCCTTTGCAGAGCCATACACTCTGCTTCCACCCCCGTGGGGCGTTCACTGCTGGTGATGCTTGTGCCTGGTGAATCTGCTGCTGCTGTGTCCCCCTCAGCTGCTGCTGTGTCCTCCTCAGCTGCTTCTGTGTCCTCCTCAGCTGCTGCTGTGTCCTCCTCAGCTGGTGCTGTATGTGCTGCAGATGGATATGTGTCCACCACATCAATGGACTCACTGCTGCCCACCGATGTCTGTGCTGGTGGAGGTGGTGGGGTAAACATGTCCCTTAGCATAGGGTGTTGGGGCTCCCCAAGCAGGCCCAGGTGTTGGTAGTCGAGTGGCCAAGGGTCAAACCTTGGCCACTGGTATGTGCTTGGCCCCCACCTGGGATCATACCTGGGGCCATGCTGGGGAGCCATCCAGAAGGGTAGGTCGATCGCGGATGAGTATGTCCCGTATTGGGTGGTGGCCACATCACCGGGCAGCCATTACCTCCCTGGTGGTGGTGGTGGTGCTGCTGCTGCTGGAGGGTAATAGCTCCTGGAGGTGGTGGGGTGCATCCAGTCACTGTAATATGGCGGTGAAGGCAGAGGTGGGGTAGCCAGAGGTGATGCAGCCAGAGGTGGTGTAGCCAGAGGTGGTGCAGCCAGAGGTGGGGCAGGCAGAGGTGGTGCAGCCAGAGGTGGTGCAGGCAGAGGTGGTGCAGCCAGAGGTGGGGCAGGCAGAGGTGGTGCAGCCAGAGGTGGAGCAGGCAGAGGTGGTGCAGCCAGAGGTGGGGCATCCAGTTGGGCAAGAGGTGTGGATGTAGTTGGGTACGGTGCCCACTGGCTGGTTCCCTCCTCCGTATACTCCTCACTGGGTGGTGAGGTGGCCTCCTCCATGGGCTCCTGGAGTGCTGGAGGCATATAACCTGTGTGGAGAATTGAGATTGTGTGATCAGTAAACTTAGCCATGATGGTGTCAAATTGATATTAATACTTGAAATGTGGAAAGGGACATATATGTTGTAGGGTTTATCCCCCTGTGTGAAACAACGATACTCCTACTGGTGAAGGGTGTTTTATTCTACATGTATCGCAGCTCAGAGTTGAATTCCTTTGGTGCCGCGTCCCAGTGGCCTGTATTTGTACATTTGCACTGTTGCCAAATCATCCTTTGTGGACCAAAGCTGGCCAGAGGATGGTCTTGCAACATTGGCATAGTACATTTTCATGCCACAGTGATATTGTCCATGGAATATTCAACTTTGAGCTGTTATACTCTTGGGATGAAACACCTTTCTGCAATGAGAATACCCTTGTTTTACCCAGTGGATCAATCCTATGACATATATTTTTCCTTTCACATTTTAGGTATTACTATCTCTTTAACGGGATAGCAATGGTTAATTACACCTTGATGTACCATTGTAGGCATCATAAAAAGATGTTTAGAAAGATGTTGCTGTATGTGACAGCTGGAGATGTCAGTCATTTGACCACACGGAGGCTCTTCAGCAGACTCAAAATTGACCCATTTGGAGATAACTACATCTTTGGCATTGTCTACAAAGTGTTCCTGGTTTGTAAGCACACTCTGTGGACCATTTCAATGATGGATCCATCTCCAATTGGTTCAATTTTGGGTCCGCTGAAGAGCCTCCGTGTGGTCAAATGACTGACATCTCCAGCTGTCACATACAGCAACATCTTTCTAAACATCTTTTTATGATGCCTACAATGTTACATCAAGGTGAAATTAACCATTGCCATGTCAAGGTACACAGAGAGGAATATGGTCTGATATGTGTGTATATGTACCTTTCATATGGGTACAAACATATCCTTGATAGATATGAACCCAGAGATCTGTTCAGTACATGTGATTGTCTTACTGCCTATATATATGTGCAGCCATCACAAACTAACTTTCATTGATACCACTGATACCCATCCAAGTAAGGTGTAATATACTAGGTATGTGTACTCTGATGATGATATCAATATGAGTTAGTTTGTTAAGGGTGCACATATATGGGCAGTAGGACAATCACACGTACTGAACCGAACTCTGGGTTCACATCTTGTTGGGACATATTTGTACGCCTTTGAAAGGGACATATCCACATACATATCTGGTCGTTTTTCTTTCTGTACATATCTTTTTGTAATTGATCTGCAGTGTGATTCAAGTGGTATTCATCCCTATGTTATCAGTTTATCCCGTACAGTGCTGGATTTTGTCAGATTTTACATGTCACTCTCTGGTTGTCATGATGGTATCCTATGCATTGCATTGTGATGCATGGGATACCACCGTGGCAATCAGGGATTGATGTACATTACAGGATTCTGTCCATGAGGTCTGTTCAAGTTGAATCCTGAGGGGCAAGGATATCATTGATTGAGGCCTTTTTTCCTGAATTAGCCCATCCATCCTTCTGTGTGAGGCAGCCAGACACGATCATAGATATCCATAATTCATGGCCTGTTATTGACCAAACCTCAGTGGTTCATACTTGGTTCCCATATGTATCCTGCAAATAGCATCTGGTGTACTATCCATGCATGGCATCAGCACTCCTGAGGATCCATATGTGAATCAAATGTGAGATATGTAAATTCAAGTTAGAGTAAATGATTGCATACACAACACCAAGGTAAACTTTTTCACCTTTAGTTATGTGTAATTGTTTTTGGCCTGTGTGTTGCACATACAAGCAGTTATACTCAGTGGCACTGTGATTTGTGACCTGATCCATCCTGTTGGTGATTCAGTAAGCGGTTAAGTAGACCTGATGAACTGATTATTATGCTGACTTCTCCGGTGATCTCATTTCCCCATCTGCAATGTTTTCTATGGAGTCCATACAATGGGGCCTGTGCAGCTTGATTCATGTTATTGGATATTCTTCATAGACTAACATTGTAATTGGTAAAGTGAGGGTATGTAAGTGGAAAATTCTCTACATCAGCTCTTTTTCACCGCTTAGTGAATGTCCCCTATGTGTCATGTAATTGTTAACCTATCGAAATGTGTTTGGTTAACCCTTTGGGTACCGGAGGGGTTGCCAAAGCATTGTTGATCGATGCATTGATAATCCCTCTAGCACTCATGGGGTTATGTGCTGGATTCCCTGTGGGAACATGGGTAACATTGTGTGACAACAATTGTGATGTTTGACATACAACACTTTTCTGAGCATGGTTTGTGTGTATTGTGTGTGATCAGCACAGCAACATGAGGGTTAACCAGGGAGTTGGACAGGTTTTGGCCTTGTTGAACCTTGACATTTGTCCTTGTCTTGCGTCCTGTTTAAACCCTCAGGGTGCTGTGTTGGTGCAGTTGTGTGGATGAATGAAGGGCAGATGTTGGGATGTGAGTGTGTTTGTTTGTGATGGGAGTGTGATTTGAGGTGGTGTGTGGTTTTGGGGTGATGCACTTACCAGTGGTGTGGAGGCTCCTCTCATCCCCAGTGTCTGATCCTCCAGGGACCCCCTCAATGAGGGTAGATGACAGGGTCTGCCGCAGCCTCTCCTCCCATGCGCTGAAGGTGATGGGGACAGGTGGCCCACCTCCGGTGGCTCGGGCCTGCAGGGCAGCATCCCCCATCTTCTTCTTCACCTGCCTTTTGCAGTCGCCCCATCTCTTCTTTATTGAGTCCACATCCTGTCTGCAGGTGGTCACCGCATTAACTCGGCTGCAGATTTGGCTCCAGGCAGCTCTCCTCCTCGCAACCAGGCCAGGGAGCCTCTCCCCCGGAAAGAGGACACTCTCCCTCTCCAGCACAGCCTCCACGAGGGCTGTGTTTTCTTCCTCGGTATATCGGGGATCCCTGACCCTGCCCCCAACAGCTCTGGCATGCGAAGAGTCAGAACCGGAATGTCCTGCCTGCTCTGCCCCTGCCTGTGTGTGGTGGTCCCCAGGAACTACCCCTCGTCCCACTGCAGGTTCTGTCCCTGTCCTGCGTGTGCCTGCTCTTGTGGGCCTGGTCCCCCTCCGCCCTGCGGATCTCCCTCTCCCACCCCTGCTCTGCTGAGGGATACCCTCCTGACCTTCCTCCTCCACTACTCTCCCCATCCCTCTCTCCTGTCCTCCTCTCCTGGCCATCATTCACCCACTCACACCCAGGCACTCTCACACGCCCTCACAGACACACTCGATCCCACTCACTCTCTGTCACACACTTTCACTCACGGATTCACACTGTAAAAATAAAGTTTAAAATGTGTAACGTGTGATGAAAAAAAAGACTATGTGTATGTATGTGTATGTCTTTGTGTTTGTATGGATGTATGTGCTATGTGCAAAAGTGTGCTATGTGTCTATTTAAATGTAATTCTCTCCTCTCCAAAATCCTTCTACCTTACTCCTCTGTATGCTTCTCTCTCTCTCCCTCTCTCTAAACACTATCCTCCACTCCTGGGTCCTGTGATCTAGCTTGCTGAAACTCGAAACACAGACAGTGTGTGACCATTATTTTGAGGTATATATAGGTGTATTTGAACATTTTTGATACTTTGGGGCCTTGGGATTGGCTGTAGGTTTGAATTTTGTTTGTGCATCTATCAGGGTTGCTAGACAACGGCAGCCGTAATGTTACATTTTGACTTAAGTTGTGTTTTAACGGGTGTTTGGGACGCACGGTGATGTGAAATCAGGTGGGACGCTGGTTTTTGTGTTACGTGTTTTTGTTGTGCCCGATAGCTATTCTTGTACTCTTACCTTTCAATCTGCCGTAAACCATGTGTTCTTTGCAGCCAATGTGCCTTTTCTACTTAGCGGATGGTTTAACGGCTGCCTTTAAATCTAGCCCTATAAAGGCTCAGAGCAACCACAAGACAAAGCGGGTAACCAGGATCCAGATAACAAAGTAAAACAAATGGAAAACCAGATAAGGAATCACAAAAGACAAAGAAAATGTAGAACATGACAATTCCCTATTGTATAGCACTGTGGAATAAGTTGGTGCTATATAAATAAAGTATACTAATACTAATGTTTGTGCTCATAGGGACACTTATTTCAGCCCACACGTGCTAAAAGAAATACACAAATCACCACCAAACTCTAGCTCTTACCTTTTCTATAGGTGACAAGGTCTGGATGTCTACCAAAAATATGTTTCTTCATCAGACTTCTAAGAAATTGTATCCTTATTTTATTTAACCATTTTGGAGCCTTTGTCAAATTAATCCAGAAATGTATGAAGTTCCCAGAACCTTGAAGATTTCTAATATCATGTTTCCTTCTTGAAAACAATTGTTCAAAACCGTTTTCTTATCCTGCCACCTCCTCACCACCTTCTATCCTTGTTGATAGATATGAAGTGTACATTATTGATAGTACTATGCATTCTTTTGTTTCCTTATGTGTTCTCCAGTATTTGGTCTCTTAGCATGGCAAAAGACCAGAGGACCGCTCTTGGTTTCCTTCCTCAGATGTGTATGTCCAAGCTCAGGTCCATCACTTTCATAAGGAAAACCCTTGTAAGACGTTTTACTGTCTCCACAGAGGGTTCCTGAAGGTGTGGGGTTAAAGGGATAGTAATGTTTCATAATAAAAGCAGCTCTAATTAATCATCATAGTATTTGGGCCTTGGAGACTGTTATTTCAGTTCTGTCAGAGTTGTAGTTCAAGAGTAATTGAATGATAAAATATCCCCCTCCCGTCCTTTTTAATGATGTTACACTGCTCAACTAAGAGCAGCAGGGTATATCCAGGTAGATTGCAGAGAGGGACAGTCTTCAATTAAGATAAAGGAAAAAGCTGAAAAACCTGTCAAGGGGGCCAGGGTTTTTCATTGTTCTCACAGTAATAAGATTGACCCTTGATGTGAGCTGTCTGGTCTATAGACTGGATTACACATCTGAGGAGTGGGGACTTAAACTAGGTAAAAGAGAACAAAAAAAGAACAATGAAAACCCTGTCCCCCTTGACAAGTTTTTCAGTTTTTTTCCTTATGCTAATTGATGACTGTCCCTCTCTGCAAGCCATCTAGACAGTCTTGCTGCTCTGAGGTGAGCAGTGTTACCTGAGTAAAAGGGGCGAGAGGGGGAGACTTTATCATTCAATTATTCTTGAACTACAACTTTCACAGTATTGAAATAAAACTCTCTATGGCTCAAATACTATGAAGATTAATTGGAGATGCTGTTTTTGTGAAACATTACTATCACTTTAAATTCAAGTTATGGGTTAACATTTTACCCTAGTCCTTTCCTGATTCTTTATCTTGCACTGTATCTTTAAAACCTCCCCTTCCTAGTTGCCTGGCAACTAGTCTGGGTGTTTGCTGATTGCTGGTGTGTCAAGTTGTTTCCAGGTTTGTCTTAATCAGACTTAACATTGCTATTCATGTATCAGTAACTGACTAGGCATCTCCTCTGCATTCAGCTTCTCATTGGACTGTTTCTGTTTGTTATAGTGGGATCCACAGCATGTAAGCACTAATTTCATAATTGATTACCGGGCAAGCATCTGTTTCATTGATAACAAGGTGGTGTCCAGCCAAAATATACCAATAAATACAATGCTGTTAATCAACAGCAATCTTATAAATTCTTGGCTAGAAACTCAAGAAACAATAGTAGTTCCAGTAACCGCTGAACCTTACCATCAAGAGTGGATTAATGTAATCTTATCTTGACAGTTTGCCATTCTAGGATTACATTGGTTATACACTGATAATTTATCTATAAACTAATTATCTGATGAGGTCTCCATTCCATCCCAATGGTGACAGAGTTACTGTTGTATGATCACTGAACCTCCTCCCCAGAATAAATGGGAAACTGATGCAATGAACATTTCTAGTCATTACTAGGGGTGGGCGAAAAGTGAGAACAGTTTCCTGCATGACTGGCCGATTGTTCTCTTTTTTCGTGAAAGTTTTCTCGTTTTAGCCAATGCAACATTTTCTGCCTATTTTAACACATTTTTTGCCTATATTTCCTAAGTGTACAATATTTCCCACTGCAATATTACTTTTTCTGAGGGCTGTAGTGGAGAAATAAGTAGCTGACAGTCAAAGCTGTGAGTCCTATAGCAAAATATACATTGAAAAATGTGTTAGCATGCAGAGTGCCTTTGTCTTTTGCCCTCAACACTAAGTTCCTGCTTAGTGACATTGGCACATATTTACAATGATATCAAGTGATAAAAAAAAGAGTACAACCTACAATGTGGCAGATGTGTATGGTAGTGGTGGTGAGGGACTGGCATGGTGTGATTGATTTGTATATAGTATATCCTATAACATAAAGTGGTAGAATGCGTCACTCACTGTGAGCGTAACTGCACATGTGCAGTAGAGAGTCTCTACTGTGCATGTGTGGTTTCGCACACAGGGAGCTTCGCTGTGAGCCGTCTGGAGGTCCACGTTAAGGAGCAGCGCGTTCGGCGAGTCTCTACTGCGTATGACTGCAGTCATGTGCAGTAGAGACTTGCCGAACGCACTGCCCCGCTCCGGATGGCTCATGTCCTGTCTCTGCTCCCAGCTCCGGGGCAACAGCCAGGGCCGCTGGGTGTACTTTAGCATACGGACTTTCATACTAGTATATATATATATATATATATATATATGTATATATATATTGCTACAGCAGCAGTTTCCACCATTGTCATGTTTGTGTCAAATCAGTATCCTCCTTCTCAAATTATTGACATTACTTATTGGTTATAGTATTGGTCCCAAATGTGGTAGATGGTGGCAACCCTTCTTCACATCCCTCATCCCTACTCATCCGTGCTGTTAATATATTTGTCCTGGCTTTCTCTGTCATGTGTGGTTTCTGCTACCTGATTTTCAGACGGTATGAAATGTTGGTTCGTTTTTAAGACTATTAGTCTCCCAGTATTGCTACATGATAGCCGTGTCCTGAGGTCATTGTCAATGTAACCAGCTGCACTGAAAACCCGCTCAGACTCGACTCTTGCTGGAGGACAACTAAGGGTTTCCACTGCAGTACGTGCCAATGTTGACCACACACACTATTTTGTTGGTCAGTTATCCGTGGGGTCATTGTTTCTGCCTAGAACATAGCTATTCTGCAAGTATGCAGAAACCATCTCGTATGCAGTGGGACCACTTCTAGGAGCTACATGGTGTTCCTGTGTGTTATTGATAGTACTATGCATTCTTTTGTTTCCTTATGTGTTCTCCAGTATTTGGTCTCTTAGCATGGCAAAAGACCAGAGGACCGCTCTTGGTTTCCTTCCTCAGATGTGTATGTCCAAGCTCAGGTCCATCACTTTCATAAGGAAAACCCTTGTAAGACGTTTTACTGTCTCCACAGAGGGTTCCTGAAGGTGTGGGGTTAAAGGGATAGTAATGTTTCATAATAAAAGCAGCTCTAATTAATCATCATAGTATTTGGGCCTTGGAGACTGTTATTTCAGTTCTGTCAGAGTTGTAGTTCAAGAGTAATTGAATGATAAAATATCCCCCTCCCGTCCTTTTTAATGATGTTACACTGCTCAACTAAGAGCAGCAGGGTATATCCAGGTAGATTGCAGAGAGGGACAGTCTTCAATTAAGATAAAGGAAAAAGCTGAAAAACCTGTCAAGGGGGCCAGGGTTTTTCATTGTTCTCACAGTAATAAGATTGACCCTTGATGTGAGCTGTCTGGTCTATAGACTGGATTACACATCTGAGGAGTGGGGACTTAAACTAGGTAAAAGAGAACAAAAAAAGAACAATGAAAACCCTGTCCCCCTTGACAAGTTTTTCAGGTTTTTTCCTTATGCTAATTGATGACTGTCCCTCTCTGCAAGCCATCTAGACAGTCTTGCTGCTCTGAGGTGAGCAGTGTTACCTGAGTAAAAGGGGCGAGAGGGGGAGACTTTATCATTCAATTATTCTTGAACTACAACTTTCACAGTATTGAAATAAAACTCTCTATGGCTCAAATACTATGAAGATTAATTGGAGATGCTGTTTTTTGTGAAACATTACTATCACTTTAAATTCAAGTTATGGGTTAACATTTTACCCTAGTCCTTTCCTGATTCTTTATCTTGCACTGTATCTTTAAAACCTCCCCTTCCTAGTTGCCTGGCAACTAGTCTGGGTGTTTGCTGATTGCTGGTGTGTCAAGTTGTTTCCAGGTTTGTCTTAATCAGACTTAACATTGCTATTCAGGTATCAGTAACTGACTAGGCATCTCCTCTGCATTCAGCTTCTCATTGGACTGTTTCTGTTTGTTATAGTGGGATCCACAGCATGTAAGCACTAATTTCATAATTGATTACCGGGCAAGCATCTGTTTCATTGATAACAAGGTGGTGTCCAGCCAAAATATACCAATAAATACAATGCTGTTAATCAACAGCAATCTTATAAATTCTTGGCTAGAAACTCAAGAAACAATAGTAGTTCCAGTAACCGCTGAACCTTACCATCAAGAGTGGATTAATGTAATCTTATCTTGACAGTTTGCCATTCTAGGATTACATTGGTTATACACTGATAATTTATCTATAAACTAATTATCTGATGAGGTCTCCATTCCATCCCAATGGTGACAGAGTTACTGTTGTATGATCACTGAACCTCCTCCCCAGAATAAATGGGAAACTGATGCAATGAACATTTCTAGTCATTACTAGGGGTGGGCGAAAAGTGAGAACAGTTTCCTGCATGACTGGCCGATTGTTCTCTTTTTTCGTGAAAGTTTTCTCGTTTTAGCCAATGCAACATTTTCTGCCTATTTTAACACATTTTTTGCCTATATTTCCTAAGTGTACAATATTTCCCACTGCAATATTACTTTTTCTGAGGGCTGTAGTGGAGAAATAAGTAGCTGACAGTCAAAGCTGTGAGTCCTATAGCAAAATATACATTGAAAAATGTGTTAGCATGCAGAGTGCCTTTGTCTTTTGCCCTCAACACTAAGTTCCTGCTTAGTGACATTGGCACATATTTACAATGATATCAAGTGATAAAAAAAAGAGTACAACCTACAATGTGGCAGATGTGTATGGTAGTGGTGGTGAGGGACTGGCATGGTGTGATTGATTTGTATATAGTATATCCTATAACATAAAGTGGTAGAATGCGTCACTCACTGTGAGCGTAACTGCACATGTGCAGTAGAGAGTCTCTACTGTGCATGTGTGGTTTCGCACACAGGGAGCTTCGCTGTGAGCCGTCTGGAGGTCCACGTTAAGGAGCAGCGCGTTCGGCGAGTCTCTACTGCGTATGACTGCAGTCATGTGCAGTAGAGACTTGCCGAACGCACTGCCCCGCTCCGGATGGCTCATGTCCTGTCTCTGCTCCCAGCTCCGGGGCAACAGCCAGGGCCGCTGGGTGTACTTTAGCATACGGACTTTCATACTAGTATATATATATATATATATATATATATATATATGTATATATATATTGCTACAGCAGCAGTTTCCACCATTGTCATGTTTGTGTCAAATCAGTATCCTCCTTCTCAAATTATTGACATTACTTATTGGTTATAGTATTGGTCCCAAATGTGGTAGATGGTGGCAACCCTTCTTCACATCCCTCATCCCTACTCATCCGTGCTGTTAATATATTTGTCCTGGCTTTCTCTGTCATGTGTGGTTTCTGCTACCTGATTTTCAGACGGTATGAAATGTTGGTTCGTTTTTAAGACTATTAGTCTCCCAGTATTGCTACATGATAGCCGTGTCCTGAGGTCATTGTCAATGTAACCAGCTGCACTGAAAACCCGCTCAGACTCGACTCTTGCTGGAGGACAACTAAGGGTTTCCACTGCAGTACGTGCCAATGTTGACCACACACACTATTTTGTTGGCCAGTTATCCGTGGGGTCATTGTTTCTGCCTAGAACATAGCTATTCTGCAAGTATGCAGAAACCATCTCGTATGCAGTGGGACCACTTCTAGGAGCTACATGGTGTTCCTGTGTGTCAATTAACTCATACTCAGGGAGATCCATGAATTGCCCTGTGTTCAGAATGGGATATTCTGGTTGATTATGTAGGTGCTTCTGCTGATTGAAATGCTTATCTGCATTCCTTTTCACTATGCTGTCTAGATGTTTTTTGTACCCTTGTTTTCTCCCTCTCATCCTCCACAATGCAATCCTCCACTCGATCAATAAGCATATCTCAATATTCCTTGACAGAATCTGATTCCTCAGAGAGTTGCTGCCGATCGTCATAACTCCTTGTTGTGATGGCCCTTTGGCAGAAATTTTGTGTTTGAAGCAGGGGTCCAGCAAAGTAGCAAGAATGTATTCAACATTGTTTTTAATAGACAGTATGCGAGGATCTTGTTCAAAGCATGCTAATATGTCCTTTACCAGCCGGTGCATGTCTGTGTTGTCATTCTGGTAAGAATCCTCAGCCATGCTCCTAATTTTTTCCTGAAATAAAAATATCAGTGGTAGAATTTAACTAGTTCCTGCCCCAATGCGACTCACCAGCATGGTTACCTCCTCAAAGGGTTTCAGCAGCTCACATACATTGCACATTAGTTGCCATTGGCCAGGTGACATAGAGGCTCCAAAATCTTCTAGTTTTGCATGGTGTACTCGCTAATGGCCTTATTCTGCTCGTTCAAATGCTCTAGCATGTACAATGTGGAATTCCACCTGGAGGGGCCTCCATTTTCAGCTGATGAGGTGGTTGTGGTAAAGGGAGCATGTGAGGGCAGTTTATGACTCTTGTCATCTCCTACAGCAAACCAAGAGTCATCATACTCCTCTGCAGCAGGATCCATAGGTGTTATTTGACAGTTTGTTTGCAGTAGCACACTCGCTGACACATAAATAACATCACTACTTTTCTGTTCTGCCCTAGAGCCCTGGGAACTTTCTGGAGTGCTTCTGTGGCTGCTGCTAGTTGCAGCACCTCTTACCTGCTGATAGTGTGTCTCCCAGTCAGACCTGTGATTGTGGTTCAGGTGGGATCTCATAGAGGATGTGCCTAGGTCTGAGCCTACTTTCCCCCTGCTCATGTACTTTTTACACAGACAACAGATAGCAACATGCTTAGCTTTAGGATCCTGAGTGAAATATCTCCATACTGCGGACTTCATGGACTGAGGGGTTCCTAAGGGGCTGGTACTACTACTGGGGCTTGATGTTGATGCAATTCTACTGCTACTACTGCTAAGTGTCAAAGGTGCAGCACTTCCAGCAGCAGCAGAGGCACTCGTCATATCTAATACTGTGGATGTTAATAACCTATGTTTCTGTTGTTGCTGCTGCTGGGTGCTCAACACAGATGTGTGTGGCTGAGTGGGACTTGGACTTGGAAGAAGTAATGATGACTGATAGGGTGGCTGTGTACTTTTTGCCATCTTTACTTGTCCAGGGTCAGTGTTTCCAGTGGTTTTCTCAAACAGTTTATATACAGACACAGTGCTCCTTTTCAGTGGTGGAAGATTCAGCATTTGCTTTTCTGCTACCTTTATGGCCATGTCATCATCCTCTCTCTCTCACTCTCAACCCCATCTTTATCTGAATAAAAGAAGGATGCTGGAGGGATATATTCCAGGTCTGCATCATCATCATCATCATTCATCATTAGGTCATTCTCAGCATAAGCTTCACCTGTCACTTCTTGCCCACTACCCTTATATTCCTCTAAGCCTTTAGATGTCTCAAACAATTTATTTTTACTGTTACTTTCATAAAGTTTGCTACTACTTTCACGACAGGTGGTTTTGTCTCACTATCTGATGCAGCAGACGATTCAGCTGCTACACCTTCCTCTGTTATTCTATTGCCATCATCAACACTAAAATGTGACTTGTTGTCATCTTCAGTGTTCTTCTTATTTGTATTCTTATATGGTTCTTTTTTTGTACTGGCACTGGTGGTGCCGGACGTTTTGGTGGGACCTTGACAAACTGCTTCATCTCTTGGAGGATAAGGATCATCATCATTTATTACACATGGTGCAGCAACCAATGGGAAGTCAGTTTTTGAACTACTACTTTACTCTCATGTCCCTGCGCTGCTCCACATTTCCCCCTCCCCCTGCCCCTTGTGCGTTTGCTGGACATTGCTCAACAGTACACAACAAAACTGATTGAATGTGATGTCTTGCCTTAGCCCAATCAGCTTTCTGTCACCTAATATATTTATTTGTTTGTTTATTTCTTTATTATTTTTTATTTATGTTTTTTATTATTATTATTTTTAAGTTGTCCACTCTGTCCAAAAAAAATTATAACTGATAAACAAAATCATCAACTTTTTTCCCCAAACTTCCCCAGCACAGAGACAAAAACAGCAAGATCAGAAAGCAAACTGGTCCCCAGCTGCCTGTGTCTTACTAGTCAGTGACATGGAATTTCGGGGTATTTGGGGGTCAACCCCCTTCCTCTCTTCTCCTCCCTATAGTGCCCCAAGACTCTCCTACTACAGAGAACAAATATCCTACCTAAATGACTCCCTAAACTAAACTTCAATTCCCCTTTATTTGCCTATCTTCTCTAGCTCAAAAAACGTGCTGCTATCTCCTCTCACAAATACAGAATGGCATGCTGTGAGATCCTGATACCCTATTATAATATTAAAAGTAGAGAAAATCTGCGTATAATGGCACTTCCCACTCGGCAAACAGTTTCCCAGGAAAAGTGTAATTTCTCCGCTTTTTTCGCCTAGCTCATTGAATTGAAAACAATGGGAAGAAAAATCTTTCACCACTACAAGAAAGTTTTCTCTACTTTTTTAAAGCCAAATAAAAGGGTGTCAGGCTCTCACAGCATGCCATTTTGTGTTTGTGAGAGGAGAAAGCAGGTTTTTGTGCTAGAGAAGATAAGCAAATAAAGGGGAATTGAAACTTAGTTTAGGCAGTCTTTTAGGTAGGACATTTTTTTCTATGTACCAGGGGAGTCTGAGGGCACTCTGGGGGAGAACATGGGAGGAAGGAGGTTGACCCCAAATACCTCAAAATACAGTGTGACTGACTGGCAAGACACAGGCAGCTGGGGTCCAGTTTGCTTGCTTATTTTGCTTTCATTGTCTCTGTGCTGGGGAAGTCTGGGGGAAAGAAGTTGTTGATTTTGTTTTTTAGTTATAGGTTTGGTTTTTTTTTTGGACTGACTGTGATAAGATAGGATGTACAACTTAAAAATAAATAAATAAATAAATAAAATAATAAAAAATGTAAAAAATAATACATAAATAACATAAATAATGAAACAAATAATTATATTAGGTAACAGATAGCTGACTGGGAGCCTGATGTGAGCTGTGTGACTGAGACAAACTTGACAGACAGCAGATGACATTGAGAATTTTGTTCAGGGCTAAGGCAGGACATTACACTCCATCAGTTGTGTACTGTAGAGAGTAAAGAAAACACACAGTACTTGAGTAATGTCCAGCAAACGCACAAGGGGCAGGAGGAGGGGGAAAGGTGGAGCAGTGCAAGGACGTGGGAGTAAAGTGGTAGTTCAAAAACTGACTGCAGCAATTGCTGCAGTATGTGCAATAAATGATGATCCCTCTCCTCCCATGGTAGATGCCGTTTGTCAAGGTCCCACCAATCACACCACGCCAGTCCGCAACCACCATTACCATACACATATTCCACATTATAGGTTGTACTTTATTTTTTTTATCACTTGACATCAGGAATGTGTGCCAGTATCATTTAAGAAGGAAGTTAGTGTTGTGGGCAAAGGACAAATGCACTCTGCATGCTAACACATTTTTCAAGGTATAAGCTGATGTAAGACTTACAACTTTGACTTTCAGCTACTTATTCTCCACTACAGCCTCAGAAGAAGTAATATTGTGCTAGGAAATATAGGTGAAAAATGTGCTGGAATAGGAGAAAAATATGTTGAATAGGAGAAAAATGTGTTGGAATAGGTGAAAAAGTGGCTGGAATAGGAGAAAACAGGAGGAAAGTTTAGCAATGGCTAAAAGGAGAAAACGTTCTCAAAAAAAGTGAAAAACCCTTCGTTTTATTGTGAAATGTCATGCGGGAAATTTTTCTCAATTATCGCCAACCCCTACTTAGTTCCACTGCACTGTTAACCATAGAACATAGGACACTACTTCCCTCACATTATTGTAATGACTCATGCAAAATAGAACCCCCTAGCCCTGTGTTTTCCATGACATACTGCATACAGTTGTCTTATATCTTGGTTGAAAAAAGAAATAAGCAAATAATGAAGAAATTGGAAGGTGTCTAGTGTTCTCGTCCTGTCTATTGCCTCATTCAATTACAGTCCTTTGGACCCACTAACAGTGCAGATTTTTATGATATCCTCACATGATCACATGTGAATAGTATTAGCTGAGATACAATAGTGAGAAAAATGTTGTGAATATCTTAGAATTGTCACATATTTCACACCTGTAATGTTATCAGGTTATAATCTAAGTCTTAACAATAGATAAAAATAAGCTCATGAAAAAAATGAAACAAACACAATGATTTGTCACCATTTAATTATCTATCCACAACTGATTCAACATTCAACAGCCAAATGTGAACCATTAGATTCTGTACCTGGTGGCACCATCTTGACCAGCAATTACCTTAAATAAGGGTTTCCTATAACCGTTGGTTAGTTTCTCAAATTGATTTGAATTTCATCCCATTCCTTCATAAATAATTGTTTCAACTGTGTGACATTTGCAGACTTCCTTGCATGGACAGTTCACTTCAGGTCCTGCCACATTTCAATAGGGTTTAGGTTCGGACTTTGATTAGGCCTTTCAAAAACTCAAAATTACTTTTTACTCAACCATTCCTTCTTAGAACTGCATGTACTTTTAGGATCATTGTATTGTTGCATGACCAACTTTTAGTTCAGCTTTGGCTGATTGACGGACAGACTGGCAATCTCCTCTTGAATATGTTGATATTCTGTAGGATTCATTCTTGAGTCAATAATGGCAAGCTGTCCATGTCTTGAATCAACACAGCAGCCCAAACTATCACATTTTTACAACCATGCTTGATGACTCGGATAAGGTTCTTCTGTACAAACTCATTGTTTCTTTTCCACCAAACAAAAAATTTCTCATTGAGGCCAAAAAGTTCTAGTTTGAAGTCTTGTGGATCATTTATGTGATGATCAGTTGTTTGATTCAACTGGGCCAAATTATGTTTTTAGAGAGCATTAGTTTCCTTCTAGCTATCCTCCAATGAACACCATTCTTATGGAGTCTAGGTGAGAGTGGCCTGCAGATGTTACACTTGGATGCTACCATGAGGTTCTTTGTGATTTCATGGATGATGATCAGGGTTGCTCTTGGATAGATTTTGGGACTGTCTGTCAGACACTGGATGGGTGGAACCCCAAATCCTTAGCAATGGTTTTCTGTAAAGCTGAAAATAAAGAGCCACTGACTGATACGCCTGTGCTTGCGTGAGGTTATCTGGAAAACATGCACTGATATTATGGTCCAAGACCTGAAATAAAAATCCCTGTCCTTATACATTTGCATAAGTCTAGGCTGTATCAGAGACTAATGGCTATTAAATAAGGAGGTTTATGATTATATCCCATGCAATATCTACTGGAATTTGAGATCAGATTCAGTCTCCTGTCAGGTTATTACAAGAACTGACAATATGCATCTAGGTTAGGGTTTCAAAAACCCTAAATTAGCACTTTTATTGCTAATGCAGTTTGGTTCCAAACGTGTAACGTTTACTTTGTTCACACTCAATAAGATAAAAATAATTGTATGTAGACAAATGTCTTGTACCATAAAACAAGTAGCTGTTGAAAATGCTTATCACAAACACATATGCATATGTAAATGCACGTATCTTTTTCAGAAACAATAGATATTTATTGATGAAAAATATGTTTTGCAGGATTTTGGCCTTGATTTACATTCCTAAGCACCCTTTGTCACCTATAGGCACACCCCACTCCTTATAAGATGCAACCCACAACCCAACCCACTGTTGTCTGGCATAGAAAATAACCATGTCCTATTTGACAAAGAAGACTTTTTTTAACCCCTTGGATGCTAGAGACATCTCCAACAAATTCTTTCTCAATGGGGGTTATGCGCTAAGGCTTTATAATGAGGTGATAAACTGGAAATTACTTCTATAATGATATCACTTCTCCAAGTCCTATGTTATTTTATGGACTTAATGCACTAAGACTTCTCCATCTTTGTGGCTCTTAGTGCATAGTCACCACAGAATAACATAGGAACTGGTGAAGTGATATAATTGGAAAAGCTATCTACACATTATCACCTCTTTATCACACCTCAGTGCATAACCTTTCTAGCATCCAAGGCTTGAAATAATGACCATCAAAGGGGGAAGAAACCTTGAAAATGAGTTAATAAACTAATAAGTGAACCAGCCACTATAAACTAGTAGTGGATGTCTAGTAGAAGGATTGCTCTGGCCTCATCCACAACATGGGCATAAAGAACAAAACTGAGGGTTCCCTCAAAATGTGGAGCTCTGGTTTGTTGCCTACTGTTCCTACAGGTGAATGGGCCCATACAAATGAAACAATTCTGGAAGAAATGTATGGTATTAACCCTTCTGGCACTCAAAGTAAACCTTTGAGTGCCAGAAGGGTTAATACCATAAATTTCTTCCAGAATTGTTATTAATAGTTATCCCTTTCAGTGTTAGAGGTCTTTACAAAGCTTTGTACATCACTGTGACTTTCAAGGGTTAACAACTATCCATAGGTGAAGCCACTGTCATTGTCTAAACCAGATTTAGGCAGCATTTGACTTTTCAGTTATTAGGGGCTGAAAATCCCAACAACCCCAATCAGGCTGGTTGGGGAATATGGGAGCTGAAGCAGTGGACATATGTTGTATAAACCTGGTGTAGACATTCAGATCTCTTTGTAGCTCCTGTATGTTTTAAATTAATTTTATAGTCAGTACAAGATTTCAATATTTGTTTGTTCTCATTTCCAAACAATTACGTTTTATAATTAATTGGAATCTGTCAGGTTCCTCTGTTTATACAGGATTTGATTGGTACATTAAAATACATCCGAGAAGAACTTGTTTCAAATAATTATGCAAGAGATGGTGATAACTGTGAATTGTTTTCCCACTGAAATTTCTTTTGTATTTTCATGCAGGCTTAATACTGTTAGGGCAGAATATGGAGAGGAGGGGAAGGGAGCAGATAGCAAGAAAGACTCTGGGATTTAAACCTTTTGAGTGCTAGAGAGGTATCCAAAACATTGCAACGCAATGAGTTGGATACAACACTGGCACTCAAAGGGTTGGAGCAGTATAATTTTGCCATGACAAAATATATGTTATATAACTTTTTCTATTGAGTAAAACAAGGGTACTCCCACTGATGGGGGTTTTCATTTAAAAGTTATAACATTTAAAACATCTTTTCATTAAATTGTGAACAACAGAGCCAACGAGATCCAGAAGGCATTTTTCTTATAACGTTCTCTATGGGATGTTTAAAAGAAAACTTCAGCAATTCTGGGACAAAACAAATAGCCTGTCGGGGACAAGTTAAAAAAATACCATTAATTTAAATGTCTTAGAGACCCCTCTAGTATTCAAGGGGTTAAAAGCCCAATTTAAATAAATGAAAAATGATATTCATCCCATACGGCACACTTGGATTGTCCCAGAAAGTGTTTTACTAGGAAGAATACACTAAGATTTTGCTCATTTTTAAGTATATCCTGGAGAGCATATACAATGCAAAATTACACATTTTCACAAACAGATACAAAAATAAATATAACAAATTATATTTTAAATACATACAAAAACTCAAAAAAATATTTGCTCTGACAAAAGCCAGTACAGTAAAAGAGTCTATAATGTAATGGAATATATGTGAGAAACAAAAACCATATACGTAAAGACTCTAGCCAGCCAATCATCTAATACATACCAAAAGTTAAAACCAATAACAATACACGAAATCAGCACTAGGATAGCCTGGGATTATGCAATACAAACTGTAAATGGAATTGAAGGTGACCTGCCTATACATTAAACACCTACACATATATACAATGCTGTAACCCTGGATATCACCATGTTAGGGGCAAGAGTCTACTGGCCATCCAGGTTGTACTTAGATAGCAATATGCTACATCACACTTAAATCCAGGGTCAAAACCATAAGACCAAATATGTATATATACAATAGGTGTATGTGCAACTGCTGCCCATCACCTCATGTGACAGATGGAGAAGAACTCTCTACACATCCATAGTGACACATAACATGTATAACATATAAATAGCAATCTCAACATATAATAAAATCACAGCTGTGCAAAGTCACATGTATATGTGCCCCAAAGAAAATGCCATTGCAATATGCACAAATATTGGTTAACCCTTTGAGTGCCAGAGGGGTACACAATGCATTGCTTTGCAATGTGTTGTGTACCCCTCTGGCACTCAAAGGGTTAAAACACCTCTAAGAATGTATGCATACATGAACTCCAATATGAACACATATTGGAATAGAAGTCCAGATCTGTTTATATGGGTGATCTGAACTAAAAGAAAAAGTAAAATATTTTTTTCAGTGCTTACATGTTATCTTTTTTGTACATATTCATTTACCTATAGATGGGGGGTTCCTTTATCTGAGCTTCTTCCTAGCTAGGTTGTTTTAACCTGATTCCTCTCATCCCTGAGCTGCTATTATCCACATATCTATATATTTTAAATACAGGTGCATATTGTCCTTATATACAAAGAAGCAGTTTGTATTAGAGCTATTAAACTGGGAGCAGATCTGATTTAATTCAGGAAGGCTATTCTAGGTTCTCAGTGCTCTGCAGGATTGGCAGATTGACCAGCTTCATTCTTACAGTTTGGAATAGCTAGTGAGTTTGTGGCAGTGGAGGTAACTGGATTGAGTTTCATTCATTGGAAGATATACAATCATTAATGTTTACTAGTAATGACATAAGGAGTAATATATTACATGCATTACATACATGGACACAAATAAAGTGCAAAAATAAAAGCTTAGTGAAACGTAGCTTAATGAGACATCAACAGATTCCTGTGGGTGTCTTTATATGTCAATGTGGCATTTCACCACATGCAGTAAGTGCCAGTAGCTGCCTATGTTGTTGGAGTTTACAGTCCCAACTGTGTCAGCCTGGTCCCTTCCTTAACCCTTTGAGTTTCAGTGGAGTAAGTAACATATTACAGAAAAATGCATTGTTCACTCCCGTGGCACACAAAGGGTTAAACTGATTCCTGCGTCCTTTGAACTAAGCAGCCTAGTAGCTGCTCACAAACACTAAAAGTCCCATTGATAACATGTTTGAGTGCCATAGGGATGTGTAAAGCTCCAACAGCATTCAGATAGCTATAAGTTACACAGCGGGCCTCCACTGAAATGTTCCTATCAGGTGTTATTGCACACACAGGAGCCGGCCACCACACAGCTATGTAAACAGACACTCAGACACACTTTGCAAGGCCAGTGGTGCTTCTCCATTTGACTCATGGAGTAACACCACTGACCTTGCTACGGTGTATATTATAATGTATTTTACATGCTAGTGGGATGTGTAGTGTTTGTGAGCAGCCACATGGCTGCGTATTAGAAAGAAGGCAGGCAATACTCTGCAATGCATTGCTTACCCCACTGGCACTCAAATAGTTGAGGGAAGGCTGCTGCTGTTCTTGATTTTGATGTCTGGGAATATATCCTTTCTGCTCTCCCTCTTCCCTCCCCAAAACATTAGCCCCTTTATGCCAGTATCATTAGTTAATGATGACAGTCTCTCCCCCCTCTCTCTCTAAATACCTAATTCTTAGTGTATTTTAGCCTGTGTTATTTTTTTATAAATTCATATCATTGTTGAGAGTCTCTTGTAGTCTCCACACCTGCAAGAGTTTACCTTCCATGGATGTCTGGGAGACGTTGGAGAACGTCCATGACTGGCGGTCAGATCCAGTCAAAGCGAACCATCCTACAGGCACCCTAGCCTCTCAGAAATGTGAGTACCCTGTCAGGGGGATTTTTGCACCTTGTTCTTGACAATAGACTTTCATTATACTACACGTAGAGTGGATTGTGCTGTTTTGTTTGTCTTTAAATTGTGTTGCGGTACTAATGAAATCCTTTAGTACTTTAGGGGTACTTGTTACTGAGAAACCTTGGCATAGGGGAGAAATACAAACATTCCTAAACTCCCAATGTGGTTTTTAAACCCTGGAATTATGGAATGTGCTTCATTAGAGATTTCTCCAGTGTTCAAAAGGTTATAAGTCCCATTTACTTCAATGTAAAATATTAATTCTCCCCATGGTGCATTTGGTGCACCACATTTACTAAAGTTCTCCACAGTATATTAGCATCATTATTTTTTTTATTTGTTTATCACCTATTTACAATACTGATTCAATAAGCGAAGCTGTAATGACATTATTCTCTTGCGGCTATGATCTCTTAAACAAACATTTTCAGTGCTCCCTTTACAGAGCAGGCCAGCCATTACCTTATTTTTAATGACATGATTATATTGGCTGCATATTTTCTTATTACCCTTGGTATAAATATTAATGTGGTTTAAATTTTAATGAAAACTAATGAAGATTAATAGGTTATAATAAGTGAGAAAATGGTTGTCTAAGGACACCTGTGCAGCAATTTTATCCCAGACTTAACCCTATGTGATTCAGACAGGTACTCAATGCATTGTGCACTCGAAGGGTTCAGTTCAAATTGACTGAAAGAATGAAAAGGTATTTCATATAGCTTCATTTTATGGATAATTGAGACTTTGTATTTCCTCCCTACCACTAGGTGGTGCCAAAACTGTGTAAGTGTGCTGCAACTGAATCAGGCTAAACCAAGAACTAATCTGCTTTACCTGTTGCAGATCATCACATTGACCTGGGGCCATAGTCATCAAGATAAAGAGGTGTTATTCTGGAGCAAACCATCTGAGCCATAGGTTTAAAATGAATGTTCTGCAATCCTATTAATGTAAATGGGGCTTTTAACCCTCTGAATGTTAAAGAAGTCTCCAACGCACTGAAAGTAAGTGTGTTGGAGACTTCTACAGCAGCTGTGTGGTTAAAATGCAAATTTTCATTTCAACAATATGGTGCAATTGGTTTGCTCCAGGATTGCACTTATTTAGCATAAGACCCTGGGATCCCAGATATGATTTGCTTTCTGAAATCTCTAGCATTCAAGGACTTAAATAGCAAACCAGATTTATGAGCAGATATTTTACAATGCAAGAAGTATAGGTAAAGAAAAACTTGTGTGTAAAAAAATATATATTAGAAAGAGAAAGAGAGAGAGAGAGAGAGGCAAAGGATAGGAATATAATTGTACCTAATTCTAAATCCTTGGTTAGGCCTCATCTAGAATATGGAGTGCAGTTATGGCTGGACAGTTTCTGAAAAATGCATGACTGAACAGGAAAAAATAGAGATGTGCTGCAAAACTGGTCAAAACTGATAAAAAGATTCAAAGATTTTATTGAACTATATCACTGCTAAGCCTTTTCACACGTAGAGTGCTAAGCATATATTAACAATTTTGTTGCAGTCTACAGTCAAATGAAAAATGTTGGCACTTCACTGTGAACAGCCCACATATGTCATACACTGTTTTTTCAGCAGATCCTGAACTTCCAAAGGATGCCATTGGTTTGTGGATACTCTTTAACATGAAAAAAACATGACCAAACTATTTCACAAACATATATCCATATGCTGACCCTTTTAAACTCACTTCATCTTTAAAGGGATAGTAATACTTCATTTTATCTTTACTTTATTTTGTAGGCAATAAAAAAACATGAAGAACGATATAAGTCTTATCGCTCAAACCTTTATGGTTTGAGAGATATTCACAAGCAAAGTTTCCCCTCCCGGCCCTTTTACCTAGTGTAAGCAATCTCTTCTCAGATGTGGAATCTGGTTGCAAGACTAGACAGATAACAGAAGGGGACAATCTTCTTTCTATGACAACAATGAAGGCCCTTCCCCCCTTGACAAATTTTTCAGGTTTCTCCCTTATCTTAATTGAAGATTGTCCCTCTCTGCAGTCTACCTGGGCACTTCCCTTCTGATCTGGCTGAACAGTGTTACATCAGTAAAAGGGGTGAGAAGGGGATACTTTGTCATTGAATTACTCTTGAACTACAACTGTGACAGAATTGAAATAACACTCTCCAAAGTCCAAATACTATGATGATTAATTAGAGCTGCTTATTTTATGAAACATTATATCCATTTAAATGAGCTTTAAACTGCTATGTTTTTAATACAGTCATACAAACCAAGAGGGTTGCCCAGATCAGGGAAACACAAAGCTTTCAGTAATGGAAAATGTTTTGCAATTTGCTGTGCTTATGACTCTTCTCCAGCTTTAGGGTGAGATGTTCAGAAAGTGGTGTCAACTGAAATTGTCTGTAATCAGAATTAAAAAGTTCTTATGCCATGATCCATCAGTTCTCAGACATATTTCTGTCATGTTTTGCATCCAATTCCACCATCTCTGTCAAAGGGAAAAAGCTGTCTTAAAAGTGGGTGTGGTTTAATCTACGGTCATATTGTAAGCTATTTTCAGAAAGAAATGTTCGTTTCAATATCACTTTTTTTGTATGATTAATGTAATTTTTCCAGCCAAAATAAAAATGTTCTAAACAAATTAAATTACTATTAGCAGGAGTGAAGCAATTTGTTGTTTCAAAGACAAAAAATGAATTTGTTTCTTTGAAAATTTTAATATCAAAGACAAAATCAAAGACATTTTTGACATCAGAATTTTTAAAGGCAATGTTCATCAAGATCTCACCGTCATTTTTAATTCTGTAAACACATTTTCAAACGTGACAGATCTGCTTCTAAAAATATTTTCCTTCTATTACCATCAACTCATGATCTGACAATTTTTTCCATTATGATGACTTTTTGAACATCTCACCCTTAGAGAGCTATAAGATGCCCACCCTTATTACTTAACTGTAATGGCTTTTGCATGCTAAGAAACAACAAAAATTCTACATACTCTTATACACTTATTACCACCAGCTCTCCATTCTAACTAAAACCTCTAGCTCCACTGCTACCAACTCACTGAGTATCTCACACTACAAGAAAGATCTACCTTCTCCTTCAGAGCTCCGAAAGTCTGGGATAACCTGCCCAAAAAAAATCCAATATTCTCCCTGTCTAAAATCCTTAAAAATAGCTGCTTCTTTATATCTAAAAACAATATGTAACTGTATGTACATTTGTATTATGCATGCCTATGTTTATGTGATATATATGTGCTGCTATCTATATTTGATATGTTTTGAACTTGTTTCAGTACATTTCTACTTTTTGATACCTGAACTGTGAGTGCGTACTTTTTCTTCTTTTGTGATTACAAATTCAACAGTGGGACATTAGTAGTCTCTTCTTATTTTTATTACATGAGTGCCAATTGTTTATGTATATATAATGCTTCTGTATTTGCAACCCTTTACTGTAAACTCTCCGGGACATACTTGTAAATGAGAGAAATCTTAATGCATTCTTCTTAGTAAGACATTTTTCTAAATAAAAAAAAATAAAAAAAAAATTTTGGAAACACTTCTGTGTGCCCTTGTTACATATACATTTTTCTAGTTAAATAAAGGTTGACTGTTTATTATTTGTTCCAATGTATTTAACAACCATCCTGCAACATGTTTTGGCTCTCTCTAGAACCATCATTTATTGTTGCATTTCACCTTTAAATGTTGTTTCAGTATGGGTATGAAGCTTTATATTGAACCCTCAAATGTATCCCCAAAATTGCTCTTTTTCTTCCTTCATACTGCCCAAAAATGCTGTGTTATATATTTATCGTCTGTTTTCTACCTTTAAAAATTTAGAAATAGGGCCCAAGGAGACATTGATTTGTCTACCCATAATCACATATTCTATTTTGTGATAAAATTGTTTGTAGTTATTATTATCAGATTTAGTGATTATGGTAACCAGAGCCATTTTTGAGTATACTTTCCCATTAACTCTTTTGAGTGTCAGTGGGGTATGCAACACATTGCAAATCAATGCTTTGCGTACTCCTCTGGCACTCAAAGGGTTAAGCTCTTAATGCAAATTCAGTAACACTGTAGATTCTACGTTGGGCTTCCATTTATTATTTAAGTCTGGACATTCTTCTCCACTCTTGCTCTTTTACCTAAAAGGGCAAATAAAATAATGTAATACAGTGCTGTTTTAAGCCACTAGTGTGCCACAGGAAAAGTAAAAAGTGGTGGGGCCCATTAACCTTTTGGATGCTGAAGACCTTTCTATCATCTAGTATCCTTTTAAAATGTCGCTGACAAAAGAGCATACCAACTCATTAACTATGTTACTGTTATGAAAAGGGCAACATGAGAATCTTGCCCTGCATCAAAAGCACGAGATTCTCATGTCGCCGCCTTATAAGTAACTTCCACCCACATCCATTTTAGTTCCCGCATACCTTAAGCATAGCTTTAACCCTTTGTGTGCCTCCGACCTCCGTTCATCCCCTCAGTCAAACTGCCCACATACCTTAAGGCATTTAAGGAGACGACATGACAATATCAAGCTTTTGATGCAGGGGGAGATTCTCACGTCGCCCTTTTCATCATGGCAATATGGTTAATGCGCCTTTTAGTTGCACGCTCTTTTGTCTGCAACATTTTCAAAGTGAACCCTAGCATCCAAGGGGTTATAAAAGAACAAAACATTTAACCCTTCTTCAAAAATGAGTATTCAGACTTATTGTAGGCACGCACAATTTGGGATTTTGCTGTATATAATGCAGAATGTTTTGCAATGCATTATGTAACCCTCTGGCACTCAAAGGGTTATGGGGAGAATTTTAGGCATAAGAAGTTTAGTAGATTAGCATTAGATGGGTATAGGACTAAAAAATGTATTCCATGTCTGGGCTTAGTGTAAAATTATATTAGTACACCCCCACTACTGAGTTTTCATACCCATCTTCACACAATGCTGAGTTTCCTACCTAATTTGAGACATTGAGCAGACTGTATTATGTGAATTTTAGGCATAAGAAGTTTAATAGGTTGGCATTAGCAGGTGTGGGACTAAAAACTTATTCTAGGGCTGGGTTTAGCATAAATTATATTAGTACACCCCCTACTGAGTTTTCAGACCCATTTTCACACAATACTGAGTTTTCATACCTAGACATTGTGCAGACTGTATTCTATGTCCCAAATCATCAGAGACTGGAAGATTCAAAGTTTTCCCAAAACTGTGATGTATGGTAGACAGACTCACTTCTTGACTGTGAGGAGCCCTTTCCACCAGTGGGTACTGGGCAGCTGTACCATTTTCCCGTTTTTATTAACAGACCCAACTTTATAAATGTTTATCATATTATTTTTTGGGCCTAAGAACATCATTCTTGTAAAACAATGGTTACCATACATTTATTGTAATGTAAATAGAAAAAAAAACAAAACAAAAGGGCCTTTTTCATGAAACTAAAGACAAACAATTATTGAGCAAACTAAGTGCACCATGGGGGAAGTATGACAAGTCCCATTAATTTTATATGGCACTTGTAACCCCTTGAATGAAAGAGAATGCATTGAATGCATTGATTCGTAATGCGTTGGAGACCTCCCTTGCATTCAGGAAGTTAAAAGTCCCATTTAAATCTCTGGGAATCTATGGAATTTTCAATTCAACCCTATGGAGCAGGTGGTTTGCTCCAGAATAGCATTCTTTAGCTTAATGAATAAGATGCACAGTACCTACCATTAAAGCTGGCATATAATATTTGGGATAATTCCTAGTGTCAGCTCCCTGGAATCTCAGTCAGATTATTATTTTCTCTTGTGACTGATTAGCAAGAGAAAATTAATTATAAACTGAACTGAACGGGGCAAGCACAGCCATGTAAGTACTAGTTACACTCTAAAATGCCTGATGCTTTAATACAAAGCTTGTATAGTGCAATTTGTTCATTTGGATTTAACTGTTTTAGTGTCAGAAGTGTGTGAGGCACATTGTTAGTTGTTATAAGGACCATTGATGTGGGAAGAAGAGAAGATGAGGGGGACAAAGCCACCACCCCAAATGTAAGGCATGGACAACTTTTAAGCATCCAGATTTGTGCTGCCTTGGTTAAAGCATGAGATTGGTGGGATGAAGGAATATTCAGAACTAGACCAGAGTGAGACTGCAATAAACCAGTCAGTGACTGGCTTACTGGATCACTTACTGTCTTTTCATGGTTTAGCTTGTACTAGAGTCATTGGGAAACCATGTGATAGCCACACAGGTGGGAAAGGTGTGTGTGGGGGGGTATTTGTTAGATGGTTAGATGTGGCTGTAGGGGTGAGAGTGAGACTGGATGAAGAGAGAGGTACAGAAACCTTATTCATACCTCTGGTAGTGGAAAGGTAGAACTCTGGCTGTGGAAGTGAGGGGACTGTGGATTGATGGGAAAAAAGCTCAGCCCACTGGAAGAGAGAGAGTCAGAGCGAAAATGTATAAGAGAGAGATAAAGAGACAGAGTGATACTTTTTAAGGTGGGGCATAGAGAAGGAGTGAGTGAGCAAGAAAGATGTACAGTACCTCCTGTTATAAACTGTATTTTAATATTATATATATTCTTCTTCTGTGTCACATTCTTCACTCAATGGATATCTGATCTCGGGTAAAGGAGATATGTGACAAAGGCCCATGTTTATAAACCAACTGTACCACAGGGGACATATATGCTATAGAGGTCTCCAATGTATTGTTTTATAATGGATTGGAAACTATTTAGCATCCAGGGAGTTTAAAATAAAAGCTCTATTCTCTATTAGCAGTAGGTTATCAAAACTCTCTACCATGTATGAGAATTTAGGCATGTTTACTTGTTCCCGCTGGTGTAGTTGTTCAAATCCAGAATAACTCCAGTTTACTTTTATAAATATGGACAAAAGTTCTCATGATGTAATTCAAACCAGTTAAATAATAGGTTTATTTCAAGTTAAAAACAAGCATCACCTTAATCTTAAATAGATTTAACACTTTGGATGTTACAGCCTCCCTGTCCAGCTCATGCACAATCGCTATTTCCAGTGTGAAACCCACTAGAGAATAATTTTATGCATGATGTTGAATTGTGTACAAAAAATCAAGATTAGCAAATAGCTGAGGATGTGGTCAGGATTAACAAATCTGCCTGAGTGGAATAGTGAATGTCCCTCATGCAGGAAGTGCTATTGCAAACAATTATATAAGTCTGTGTAGTGTTGTTGTAAAAGCTAAGTTTTTTATGCACGATTTAAGAAGCGTTCAATATACAGCTTCCTTGATTACCGTAAAATATCTGGTATAATACGCAGGTGTATATTATGCCTAAGATTTTAGGGGAAAACAAGAGTGCCTATGTATAATACGCACCCTTGTTTTCCCCCTTACTTAGAAAAAAAAACTGCTTCCAGCTACATTCCCTCCCTGCCCCCAGCTCGATCCGATGTCAGTTGAATCCTTACTTTATTTTGCTGCCCTATTCAAGGGCAGCAAAATAAAGTAAGGATTCTATTGACATCAGATCGAGCTGGGGGGGAGTGAAGGAAGGTAGCTGGCAGCAATATATTTTTTTTAATTCAGCCAAAAAAACTCTCGGGTATAATACACCCCCCCACTTCACATAAGGGGAAGAGGGGTAAAATTGTGCGTATTATACCCAAGATTTTACGGTAGAACATGCACCATATCTATCTACGCAGGAATAATGCCTTTAGCGCGTGCAATCACTATTTTCAGTGTACTATTGATGGCAAAATGATTAGCACCAAAATGTTACTGAATTGCACATATTTTTTTCACAAATTAGGGAACACTTGCTCATTTTTAGCAAATGCATTTGAAAATGTGGGTGTGGCTAAAATGTCCACCGTTTCATGAGAATCCCAAATTAGCAATTTCAGCAAAGCAATTAGCACACATTTTCATATGCCTGGCTTACTTTGGCATTAATTTAGGAGCATATTCTAACTTTGCCATTAATTTAGGAGCATATTCTAACTTTGCCGTTAATTGAGGAACATTCGCTAACTTTGCTGTTAATTTAGGAGCAAGTGCTATTCATTTTCAAGTAGTTAATAGGTTTCTTGCATCCAAACGTGAGCAATCGCAAATAGTTTGTTTGTTATATTTGATGTATATCATTTTTACACATAAACAAAATATAGATGGCTAAGCATGTTACTTTTGTTATATAATAGTACAAACAGTCGAGTATGACTATTCTTTCATTAATAGCTTTTAGAAATACATTTGCAAGCCATTTCTTTCTTCCTCAGGACTTCAGGAGGTTGATTAACCCTGCGTGTGACAGAAGTTCCTCAAAGGGTTAAGAACTAGAGCAAACTTGGGGCAAGCCAACTGCATCACAATGGACAGATAAAAAAATAAACAAATTCTAATTGTTGCAATGGGAAGTTATTCACTTAAATGGAGTAGAAGGCTTCCACTCATTCAGGGGGTTAACAGTCCAATTTAAATCAATGAGAATGTTTATCTGCCTTTCATTCATGGCAGCACAGCTGAGAGAAATGGCCTTGCCCCCTCTACTAAGAACAGGACATCCCCCAAAAGTAAAATGTGTATAAGCCCTTCCCAGATAACACAATGTTTACCTCTCATCCAGTCTTCAGTTCTGATGTTTTTATGACTGATGATAGTTGGGAGGAGATGCTCAGACAAAACCTCTGTCATGGCAGTAGCAAGGATCCAAGGAGGCTGTTACACTAGAAATGACAGCGTGATTGATTCTCTAAAATTTGTTTACTGTCCACTTAACATGCATTGGGATTCTATGCATGGGTTTTATGGGTGCATAAATAAAAATGTATCAGTCTAAGGTATGTTAACACTCACACATGCAACAGAATAACAAATGGATTATTCTGTTCCATTGGATTTTAATGGGCAGAATTCTACTGCAATTGGATTAATTTAATCTACAACAATAGCTTATAGGCTAGATATTTGAATACCAAACTGTGACTGTAAAAGCATTGTCGCATGTTTTGTTTCATGCTAGAGGTTATAGAATCAAGACCCAGGCCTAACCCTGCCCTGTAAGCTCACATTAACAGTCACTGCTATAATATTAAAGGACATTACATATCCTACACACTTTCAGACTACGTGTGCCCTTTTGGGGGGTTGTTTCAGATATTTAAGGACCTGAAGGGGAACATGGGCAATTATAAGGTCAAGAATTCTGGGGTCCACCTAACCCCTTTAACCCTCAAGCCAGACTGGCTTAGAAGGGAGTATTCTTTTATCCTATGTCCGTCTTGTGCTGTTGCCCCCACATCACCTCTGGGGCCCTCATCTGTTGAACAGGAACTAGTCTGTATTATTTCCTCAGTCTTTTCTATCATCATCTATTCAGGATGTCCTAAACTCTTTGTCTGTATGCCCTACGCCCCCATCAGGTACCTAAGCAATAATCTTGGGGGTCGTTTACAATATGTAGGGTATTCCTTTGTGGAGGAAGGAAATATACTGAATGAGTGAACTAGATTCCTCCCTGCCCTGTGGGGATGTCTATGAGGAGGACTCTTGTCTGTCAGTTGAGAGACTCTGACAGAAAAAGGAGGAACCCATATTTCCTCCCCATCATTTTTGCACCTGGTTCTCCTGGAAGAATGGAAGATGCCTGAAACAGGCTTTGACAAAGTCTGCTACCCCACCGTGGTTGATACCCCTATTTCTCGGCTTGTCAAAAACACCACTCTGCCTCTCACAGATTCTGTAGCTCTTAAGGATCAGGTGGATTAACACCAGGATTCTTTATTGAAGGCTAATTTCTGGTCACAGGCACTGCCTTGTGGCCCATCTTTGATATTGCCTGGGTTACTAGAGCGATGACTATCTGAGATGAATATCTTTTGAAAGCCACTCAAGATGTTTCCAATAATAATGCTGGACAAAAGTCTTGAGGCAAGTGCAAATTTTACTGAGGCAGCCTTTGATGCCACAAAGTTTTCTACAAAAGCCTTGGACTTTTCACTAGCTTCACGTTGCACTCTGTGCTTGACCAATCATCCAAGAAGTCCTTAGTTTCTCTTCCCTTTATATGAAGTCAACTGTTTGTTCCAGTCATAGACAAGGTCATAAGTAATGTTATACGAGGCAATAGTACCTTGCTACCTAAAATTCCTCCAAAGCTTTTTACTTAAGAATATGCATGGTTTCAGAAACCCCCACCAGTACAGGGTGCCTAGTGTACAATCTCCTCAGGTTTCCCATGATTGCTCCCCCCCAAACACCAAACAGGCTTGGGTAGGCAAGAAGACTGTTAAGAAACCTAAAGCTGAAAAGCCCACTTTGCATGACTCACAGTTTTCTGGTCTGTGTCTACCCATTGAGGGTTATCTCCATCTCTTTCAAGATGTGTGTATGACTTCAGTGATAGACCAGTAGCTTTTGCAGGTATTCTCAGGAGAGTACCACATAGACTTCCTTTTGTCCAGTGATCCTCAGCATCTGGCTCAGGGGCATCCTTTTGTCGATAAAGCCTTCTCTCTGCTATAAAAGCAATTTTTTTTCCCATTCCAGCAAAGGAGTACTTCACTGGATTCAACTGAAACCTTTCATCGTTCCCAAAAAAGATGGCAGCTGCCATTCTATTCTGGACTTGAAGTGTCTCAGCCATTTTTTTCCTAGCTCCATGATTCAAAATGGAGTCTCTGCATGCTGTCATCATGTTTATGAGTCCTGGAAAATTTCTTGCCTCCCTTGACCTCCAGGATGTTTAACTACATGTTCTGACTCATCTAGATCATCAGATGTTTCCGTGCTCTAGCTTTGTTGGCAGTCACTTCCAGTTCAATGCCCTTCCTTTTTGTCTGGCGCCTACTCTGAGGATCTTCACAAAGGTCATACCCACTTTGGCAGCACCAAACCGCATTCAAGGTATATTTTGATGCTTTTCCTAGGCAGCCTTTTACTCAGTGCTCCTTTTGAGGGAACCCTGTGTTCTAAAATTCAAAAGTGGTTTTCTCTCCTAGAGCAGAATGCCTGGGTACTCCATTTCAAAAAATCCTCTTTGTTCCCTTCCCAGGTCCATCATTTTCTAAGTATGACATTCAACAGTATCCAAGGGAGAGAGTTTCTCCCTTATACATCTAGACTTTGATAAGCAGGCCAGGGTCTAGTTCGAAGAGGGCTCAAAATGTTGATGTACTGTTAAGCAGTGTTGAAGGCACGTGGACAGTATTCACTAAAGAGTCTTTGACATCACATCATCATCAGTCCGATAAAAATCTGCCCACATCAGATCCATCCTACAAGTATACGAATTTTCACTCATCACATTGACAATGGCCTATTTCCAAAAGGAAATGAAGCATAATGACTCATTTCCATATGGAAATGCAGGATCATGAGCCATTATCATATTCATGGGTGTTGTTTGTTTGTTAATGTGGCACTGCTCCATATTCACTAAACTTCGATAGCAGCTCTGCTGTCAGAATTCACATTCTCAACTTCGCCTACATGAGGCTGGTGAAGCTGGGATCTCCTTGTACTTTCCTATGCAGTAACAGACCTCAATAAGAAACAGGGAGGGTTCTGAACTGATGTCGATTTGGAAGGGATGCTCTCCTTCACACAATCCTGATGTCTGACAGCATTCTCTCTGCTACCGTGTCTGATCAGTAAGGGAATGGAAATAGTCCTTTCAGCACCATGAACAGCATCACTCCTTTAACTCTTTGAGTACCATAGGGATGTGCATTTCTCAACCCTGTGGCACTCAAAGGATTACTATACAAGTTATGTGGCAGATCTAATGGACAATATGTTTTTAAGGGACATAAGGGAAGGGTAAGTGACATAAGGGAAGGCTTGGCAGGGAAGGTTTGCTTGTTTGCTGATGACACAAAAGTGTGTAATAGGGTTGATGTTCCAGGAGGTGTCTGTAATATGGAGAATGATTTGGCACTATTAGATAAGTGGTCAAAACAATGGAAACTTCAGTTCAATGTTTCCAAATGTAAAATAATGCACTTGGGGAAAAGAAACCCTCAATCTGACTATCGTATTGGCAGTTCTGTGGTAGCAAAGACTTCAGAAGAGAAGGATTTGGGGGTGGTCATCTCTGACAGCCTCAAGATGAGTAACCAATGCAACCAGGCGGTGGGGAAAGCAAATCGTATGCTTGGCTGCATAGCTAGAGGTATAACAAGCAGGAAGAGGGAGATTGTGATCCCTCTGTATAGAGCTCTAGTGAGACCACATCTGGAATACTGTGTACAGTTCTGGAGGCCTCATCTGCAAAAGGATATAACTAAAATTGAGCGGGTTCAAAGAAGAGCTACAAAAATGGTGGAAGGTCTAAAGCATAGAACTTATCAAGAACGACTCAGAGATCTAAATATGTATAGTCTGGAGGAAAGAAGAGAAAGGGGGGACATGATTGAAACCTTTAAATATGTTAAAGGACTGAACAAGGTTCAGGAGGGAAGTGTGATTAATAAGAATCTGAATACAAGAACAAGGGGGCACAATCTGAGGCTAGTTGGAGGAAAAATCAAGAAAAACATTAGAAAATATTATTTCACTGAAAGAGTAGTAGAAACTTGGAACAAACTTCCAGCAGAGGTGGTTGATAAATCCACAGTAACACAATTTAAACATGCCTGGGATAAACATGTATCTATCCTAAGATAACAATAAAGGAATACTAAAGGGCAGACTAGATGGACCAGGTGGTCTTTTTCTGCCGTCAATCTTCTATGTTTCTATGTTTCTATGTTTCTAACCCTTTGAGTGCCAGAATTTTCAATGCATTGTGTACCACTCTGGCACTCAAAGGGTTAGAAGTGTGGGGGCACCTTATGTCAGATTTTACTGGAAGGGCAGCATGCCAGACTTTACTAGCAGGGGGGCCTCATGTTGATAGGTAAAGGCAGCATGTCATTGTTTACTAGGGGGGCATCAGGTTGGAGTTGATAGGTAAAGGCAGCATGTTGGAGTGGTATGCTAAATGAAGTAAAAAATATTTTGAACTTTGTAGCATATCGACTCTCATTCATTTCCTGATCAATCTGCCCCGGACAATTTTCCTCTATTCATTAACCCCTTGGATGATAAATATGTCTCCAATACATTGTTAAGCAATAAGACATCAATCATTAACCTGAAATATTTTCCATAATACAACATAAAAGCCATTGCACAGCATAGCCACTGGGTGACTGAAGCCTAGTTTCTAGCAATCAAACAGCATACACCAAGGTTAATTGCATGTGGAAAAGTTTTCCCTTTCATGCTTTGAGCCTTTCTTCTTATCTTGAAACTATACCACAAGAATGTTCCAAGTAGCTATATTTACAGAACTGTGAACTGCCTGTTGATGTGCAATAATTTTAATCAGGAGATTACTTAAAGAGTCCATATATTATACAGGTCAAAAATATCTTGCACTTCTTTTAGCATACTACTGTGGGTGGGATTGTATGAATCTGCCAGCACTGCTCATGTTCTGTACTTGGATGTAAGCTTAGACACATTGCACCTCCACCTACTACTATAGTGCATGTGTGTAGTGTATCCCTCTGGCACTCAAAGGGTTAAGACTTTAACGTGAATCTGTCACCCTAAGACAAGATTACTTTGTTTTATATAAACTCAGACTGTATGTTATAATAGCCATTTTTCTACAAAATTGTTCTTTTATAATTAGCATTTATATTTTGATGGCACAGTGTGCAAATGTATTCTGTTTCATTGCACTATATGCTAATTAGTGTTTTTGAGGCCAAACATCCCTCAATGTGCTGGCTTTGCCCAGATTAATTCATAACAAAGTATGTGATTTTATAGACCCAGCACAGAGACTAATACTGATTGTTAATAACATAACAGACTTTACAATCCAAATGAGACAAGATAAAGAGATAAGTCCCACCTATGTCCCTATAGAACCAGGAAAACTTCTTTCACATAGCATACTATACAAAGACTATATATACTATAACACAATACAAATGAAAAATAAATAAGTTGATGAACTAGTCTATTCCCTGAATTACAGATACCAAGGTAATTTGCTTATTTTGTGATACAATATTAATAACTACTTACGTATATGATGCAGTTACCATTTAAGAAAATATCACAATGTGAAGCAAAGCACAAAGCATCATACGTCAGTTAGAGTAAGGCTCCTTTCACACAACACAAAAGTAGCAATAATGTATTGGTCATGTGTTCTATGCTGAAACATACACTGAACTGCAGGGCTATGATGCCCTTTACATGGATGGCTATTCCCTAACATGAAAGCACCAAAGTCCAGCAAGCTGTATCTTTATTGCATTCATGCAGGAACACAGTACATTTGTGTCAGGTCTCATCTGCCCAGTCTCCTATGAGGCCCCTGGCAGACCTTTCAAACAAGCATCGTTGAAGGTCACATTGCTCATTACATCCTACAATGAGTGACCAATGCATCTAATGCTCATGTGGGTCAGCTCATAACCATACACAAAAGCACACTCATATACAACGCTCATAACCATACACACAAGCACACTCATATACAACAGAACTGGTGGGTGAATGCAGGAGAAAAGTGAGTTCATAATGCGAGTGAACTCTGTTGCTCATGTGAAAAAGTCCATTATCCAGATCCAAATGGCTGATTTAACATGGATCGGTTAAATTACTAGCAATAGTTTATTTGTTCATTTAGAGGTGCCTGAAATGAATGTCATACTGCAATTTGTATAACAAGAAAAAAAAAAATCAGTGGATGATTATGGCAGATAGATCAATACCAGTGTTGAACACTTTGTGACAGTGACAGATTGCAGCATTGCTTTAGGTGCTCAGTGAACACAGTCTTTCAAAGCTGAAATGTGAGGTACAGAAATTAGAATCTACGATTGCCCTGATGCAATTTTGTCACATGCGATTTTGATACTTTGACAGAGTGATAAAAAGTGTTCCAAGGAAGAGTGCCTTATTACATAATGGTGATAAATTAAAATGTAGTATAAACATTTATGTTTGCAGCAAAATACATGTATTAACCCACTGGATGCTAGAATTTTGCCCACGATACATGGAACATGTCTCTAGCATCCAGCACTAAAGTAGAAGTAAATTATTAATTGAGATTGGTGGAAGAACTACTATATTGTCATATTTATTACAATTTGTTCCACTCTGGTAATTTCAGCTAAGCAAGCTGTGAAGCAATGCACTGGTTACCTCTTTGGCACTCAAAGGTGTTAATGAGCTTGCAAAAAGAAAAGAAAAGAAGGCCCTTAATAGCACCAGACCAAAACCCCCTCAAAGATACCAGATGGGTTACCAGCTCATACAAGTGAGTTTTCAACAATTGCCCCTGATGCTGATTGCACATAAAATAAAATATAACTTTTATTGCAAATTCTATTAAAAAGCTTAGCAAATTAAAATAATAGAGGAATTTTCTAACCACAAGTGTGAACCCTAACACTAAGGGGGTATTGAAGCTGTGGGTCCAGTCTGGCAATTGGCACCAGATCAGTGTCAGCCACAGAGTACTATACAAAGCCTATAATGTATAACTTGTGTTAAGGATTATATACATAACCGTAACATTGTATCCCTGAAAGAATACTAGGTTTTTGTATTTGCTCAGATAAACTTCTTCTATCTGTGAGCTTCATGCAAAAGTATGCCATTGTGAGTAAACAACATACTCAATTAGTAGACCTAATTATGTACAGGGATGAGGAATCGTCCTTGACTCTGTGTCTTGTATCGCCTGATACTTAACACAATTTATACATTATAGGCATTGTATAGTACTCTGTGGCTGACATTGATCTGGTGTCAGTTTCCAGATTGGATCCACGCTAGTGGTTAGAAACTTCCTCTATTATTTTAATTTGCTAGGCTTTTTAATAGAATTTGCAATAAAAAGTTGTATTTTATTTTAGGTGTAATCAGCACCAGGGGCAATTGTTGAAAACTCACTTGGATGAGCTAGTAACCCATCTGGTATCTTTTAGGGATTTTTGGTCTGGTACTATTAAGGATATTCTTTTCTTTTCTATTTGCATATTCATTATTGTCCCAGCACATTCCTAAGCCATTCTACCAGGCACCCTATATATGCTGTTAGGTGGTGCACCACAGTGTTTTTAGGATCTAGTTAATGAGCTTGCCTTTAATCAGTAGATGAAGAAACTGTCTGGAATCAGGAGGAAGAAGAGATCTGATGAATGTAACCCCTTGAATGCTAGAGATTGCAGTGTGTTGGAGATATCATTAGCATTTGGGGGGGGGGTCCAACAGATCAAGAGAAATTCAAAAGGTAAAAATATCAAATAGTATCTGTACATGTGTATGGTTTGTGGTGCCACATAGGAGTAAACACAGAAACTTCCCAATTTTATATTTATTAAAAAAAATCATTGTTAACAAGGAGGCATCCAGGATAGCATCCAGGACTTTAACTTGCTTCCGTTTTTGACAAAGGAATATCAGGGTCTTGCCTATAGTTGTCCAATGACTACCAAATAAGTCCTACAATCAGTCCAAAAAAAAAAGAAAATAATCCCCAACTCTATATTATGGTTTTCAAATTAATTTTTTTCATAGGATTTTTCTTTAAAATGTAAATTTCTTTCATGGAGTGCATCCCACTACCATGAGGATCTACAAATAATATGCCTGCATTTCATAAAAAAATTCTATAGACAAAGAGAAAAACACAAGAAGGAGGTGCTCATAGGGTTAATAAGCTCAGGAACAGGAACCCACACATAGGCATCCATAAAATGCACTCACATGTAATAGTGGCCACACTACAGACACTTGTGGCTTCAAAGCAAGTGGGGATATTACACTGCCCTCCACGCAGATAGACTCTGGTCAGTAGCTCCCTTGTAATCACCTTCAAGAAAAAGGAGAAGACACATAGACTATAGAACCCGACACCCTGAAGAAGGGGCTTAGTGTCCTGAAATGCGTTGGAATAATTCAAATTGTTTGTTGCTTTTAATATATTTTATATTTTGGATTCTGAATTAATAATTTTTAATGAATATCTGATTACATAATTTGGTATATCTTGAAGCCGAATGTTTGTAGCACCTGTACAGGAGCAGGTTGATAATTCCCCCGTTGCTTTAACTGGTTGTGAAGAACTCAACTGGTTTACAAGAAATTGTGAGTAACCAGTTCATTTATACTATTGGAAATTCGAAACATAATGGAAACCTCCCCTTCTGTTTATCTCCTTTTCTTTAGACAAAGGATCACCTTAATTAGCCAACCATGCTACCTGCCATTCATGATTGTAGGATATCTCTGATTGATTACATGTGGAACAATAAAAGCTAATGAGCCACTTTATTCCATTTCTCCTATTTCTTGAACTCGTTCCATCATTTTCTTGTTTATACTGACTATTACACTCCCAAGGTTAATGTACACATCTTCTTGATATTGACACACACACCTTCCTCACATGCCCAAATAATTGGAGGTTTATTTTTTGTTCCTTAGGACGGACAATCTGGGAAGTTTAGTTATAGAACTTAACAATATTTACTATGACATGAATCAGTCTCATATCATAACACTTCCCTGTCTTACATGACGATCACTGCAGTTTACATGTCTGTTCAGACTCCTTATTGCGCTATTGTGTTTATCTTTCTTTGGAGTGGAAACATTTTCCTTATGTTCAATGTCATTGTTACAATTATTCCTGTATTGGTTTTATGACTCATGTACTGTACTTTTTCATTTAATAAAGTATTTGAAACAAAAAAAAAAGTGACTGAGCCACTGATTGACCATTCTCTACTCTAGCGGGGACGCATGGGACATGCATTGCTGGCAGCTCTTGAGGACCTGGTTTGGCTTCTCCTGTTACAAAGAATTCTGTAACAAATGGGTCTTTTAAACCTTTGAATGACTGAGAATGATGATGATATGTTGGTTTGCTCCTGAATTTCTGATCCTTGCCTTTTTGCATAAATCCTTAATGGACTTTTCCTCGAGCTACAGTTATATAGAAAAACAACTACACCAAAGGTATAAACTTCTCCTTCACTTAAATTTTGATTTTAACCCATCGAACAATAGTGAGGTATTCAATGCTTTTCAAAGTCAATGAGACTGCAGAGTTTTAATTTCAGAATTCTACTCCATAGCCTGATGAATAAGGCCCATTCAAGCAGTGTTTATGCATATCACACTCTCTGCAAGCTATTTGCATTACTAAGACTCTTCAATGAGAGATCTATGAAGAGGTTTATAGCTTCAGGAAATCATAAACCTGTGCTGTAAAAATATCCCTGCTGACTACAGCAGGGAATCTGCAAAAATAATTAGATCTAATAGCACTTTTCAGACACATTATACTCCTAAAGTTAAAATTCAAGCTGCCTAATTGCACCAACATGCACATTTATATATACTGCCTATGTGAGATAAGGAAATATGTTACATTGTTCTTATTTTTAAGCATGGTTGTTTAAATAGTAGATAAATGAAGGGTATAATTCAGTTTTACTCTTACTGTAATATGGACAATCTCATTTAGAAGTGAAAATAAAAGTGTTTAGAATGTTTGGTTATAATCACTATATAAACACATATGAATTGGAGGCACTAAAAAAAGAATGTCAAATTAATTCCATTGATTATATATTTAAATTGTAAATTAATATAAATAATTATTTATTCATATTTTACAATTAATTTCTGTACTTCGCTGTATTCCATTTAACTTTTAAGGCCCATAAGGCATTCAAAGCAATGTGTTGCACCCCCCTCTGGCTCTTAATTGGTCAATGGAATACAAAAATCAAAACTAAAAAGTATGAGTTAAAGCAGCTTGAATGTATCTCATCTCATATCAAAACAATTTGCCATTTAGCTAATGCGTGTTCACATTTTTCCCCAAGTGGTTATGGTCTTAATGGGTTTAAGAGAACTCCAGCTGTGAAATTAGAGTTACTCAACTATGTAACTGGCTCTATAGATTGCCACATTCTAGCACTTAATTGACAACCAGTAGTTGATGGATCCATGATCTACTAGCTAGGTACACTGAAACTATCCCCCTATCACATACAATTAGCCCATCTCTACTTATCACCCAAAATGATAGTCCTGGTGCAGATTAAAAAGGTATCTGCATGTGAAGGTGTATACAAAGAAGAATTAGAGACTGTCCCTCATCAGGACTTACATGGAATCTATAACTTGTAGTAGCTTTAAGAAGAAAAAGGTTCCCACTACAGATGAAAATAATGTGCTTTCCTCACAATTAAATTGATTCTTTGAAGTCCTGATGAGTGACAATTTCTTGGAATCTTCACAGCATTCAGGTATGATACAAAATACGGCACCCAGGACAGGAAGCAAATATGGTACTAATGTATTTCATGCTACAACATGCTCTTTTCACTCTGAGAGACTGCTTTGTTTATCAAGAAATGTCTTATTCCCCCCTCCGTATGTGCTGTATTTTGTATCATACCTGGGTAAGTAAATAAATAAATAAATAAAGCTGAATGCTGAGCTAGAAAGGTATCTGCTATGTTTTGGAAAGCATCTGCACACAGCTTCCCGAGACAAAGACTTCTACACCCTTAACACTCAAATTGCTCACCTAATAGTATAGAATATCACTAGAAGAATGGTGTTGTACTTTCCCATTTAATCCCCACACAATCAATAAGGACACACGCATCAATAAAATGCTGATCTAGCAAACTGCACCTTGCCACTCAATAGAAAAACTACACTAAAACAACACCTTAAAATATCTATAATTCATAATTTACTAAGAGTACTACACATCATCGCCCAGCATTGACACTACAGCTTAAAAAATTGTTATGTGTCATGTAGTGTGTCAATGTCATTTGTCATTTGTGATGTCACCAGTGATGCTACTAATGGTGTAATTTGTGATGTAATCAAAGATGGAATTTGTGATGTCATGTCTGATATGATCAACAAAGCACATGTGATCAAGAATTTAAGTTGAAATAACAAAACCTGTATGTACCAGATTTTGGTCCTGTGAGCGAGAACTTAATTATGGCTTTAACAAAGTTTTTTGCCATTGAATTTCCATATATTTTTTCGAATATTTAAATTGTTGCAGTTGGTTTGCCTCAGAATTGTACCAGTTTTTCTTAATGTTTTGCAATTTTAGAGCAAGCCAACTGCACCACAGACATCAAATAAAGAGTAATGTTGCTTTAAATTAGGCTTTTAACCCATTGAATTCTAGAGAGGTCTCACAGCGGGGCAGTGTATGATTGGGTCAGCGTCTACCAGGAAGCAGTGAAATGAAAATAGATGACAGCAGCATCAGCTGGGGTCTGTGAGAGCAATAAAATTAATATAAACATGTCACAAAAGTCATCTACACACATTGAAATACATTATCCCACTCCCTTATGTGCTGTTACTTCCCATCTGAAGCTAGACCTGTATCCTCCAAGGTACATGTAATAGCCATGGTGGAGAGTCTTACCTTTCATAGTACAACCTATGTGATCCTCATTTGAGGCTACAATATAAGTTTTCTAGACAGCAGCAAACTATCAGCAGGGGTGACATCTGAGAGCACCTCAGACGCCAATTCCATCAGTCATCAGTAGATGGCAACCTATTAAGTTATGGCTATAACTGCTCTTGTTTTGTTTTTTGTTTTTTGTTGTACTTTGAAAGCTAATATCTCCAGTTCAACTGATTCGATTTACTGGTTTAAAAAAAAAAAAAAAAAAGAAGCTTGCTCTAGTCATCATAGTCCTTCTCCCTGCCAATTTTTGAAATAATTCATATGCTAGTATAGTAGGTCTGACTAAGTTTCTCATAGCCCAACTGAGTAAACATTTTTAAGCAGTTTGGTACTCAGAAACAAATCAATATATTTTTTATGAAGGGCCTTCCAATTCAACATAGAATCTAAAATTTCAGTCAGTTTTGCTGCTGCAATTAAGTTATATCCAAAATAAAAAGTTCAGATGACACAGAACCTTTTGTTCTATCACAGGCCAAGATTCCATTGCACTGGAATGGAAACTTGGTTGGCAGATGTGTAGGAAAAAAATCTTTTTTTCCAGACTTTTTCTCCTTCTGCCTTTACTAAACTAAATTTACCAGTTTGGCATAAATACAAAAATGGCAAAATTTGGAAATTGTAGTTCTGCTATTACGTACAAGTAGAACAGCCTTTACAAAGCTGCTTTGTCAAAAGGAGCTACTTTTTGTTATTACTAAGCTGGACCTAAGAAGTGCCTACAATCTTGTATGAATAAGGGAGGGTGGGTGAGTGGAAGACCACCTTCAATACACTGTACAGACAAAACTAATGCCAGGTTATGCATTCTGGACTCTGCAGTGCCCCAGAAGTCTTACATGCTTTGATAAGTAATATCTTCCAGGAAAGTGCTTAAGTCCTAAGTTATAGTCTACCTTGATGGCATCCTGATGTACTCTTCTACTTCTGTCCTGCACTAATTCTACATTCAAGTAGTATTACTGTCACCTGTATATTAAGTTTGAGAAATGTGAGTTTAACAAAGAACAGGTTCCATTCCTTTGATATTTCATCTTTCAGTCAGGTCTTCAAATGAAAAATAATCAATGAAGGAGTCTACTGAGTCTGAGGAGGAGGAGGAGGAGGAAGTGACTAGCAGTACTGAACCAATGCTGTCCAGTCCCCCTAAATCACCCCAAGGGATCTTGGGGAATTTAATGGGAAGGGAGGGAGAAAAGGGAATGGGAAGGAAGGGAGAAAAGGGAAGGAAGGGAGAAAAGGGAATGGTAAGGGAGGGAGAAAAGGGTAGTACTGGTGAGAGCAATACATGTCAGCTGCCTGTGCCTGCTGCAAGACGTGCTGCCCCTGCTGCCAGTGCCACCATTGCTGTACCTGCAGCCACTAGTGTTGTACCTGCTGCCAGATGTGCTGCCACTAGTGTTGTACCTGCTGCCAGTGCTAAACCTGCTGCCACCAATACTTTACCTGCTGCTAGTGTTTCTTGTAGTACTCCAGGGGGTGAAGGAGAAAATGATGCCAAGTGTGACATTAGGGGACCCTCTGTCACATTGCTCGTCACCTCCTCCAAGCAGCAGTGAGATGTCTGGAATAGAGTAGCATCATGTAGGGACTAGTGGTGGTGGTGGCGCTGGAGAAGCTGGGGTGGAAGAGAAATTGATGGCCTTTTTATCAGAAAGTGAGAAGGAATTGGAGACAGGGATGAGGATGGGCATCACCACCACCACTAGCAATCAGCTTTTGGAATTTGTGGAAATTGCAACTGGTCTAATTCCTGCTGCTGCTGCTGCTGAGATGAAAGGGCAGCAGGGTGCTGAGGATAAGGCTATTGTGCTACAGACCACCATGGACACAGTGGGAATGGGGTCAACAAGTAATACGGGACTAGGACAGGTTCCACTTGCCAGCGCCAGCAATACTCCTGGTCCTAGTTGCAGTGCTAAATCTAGGCAGTAGCAGCAAAATTATCAGCTGCCACAAAAAGTGAAGGGGAATGTGGAGGACAAGAAGAAAGAGGCCATTCTTCTCCACCGGTTCCCTATCCATCACCCAGAAGTCATAGGTTTGGGACTATTATTATCTTCCGGCAGGCACAGTGCAGTCATCATCAACAACGGTACAGTGCAAAATTTGTGACAAGTTAGTGAGAAAGGGAAAGGAGGGAACACACCTTGGTACAACCTCCCTGATAACACACATGAAACGCAGACACCATGACATTTATGTCAAACATGTTAAAGCCAAACACCCATTACGGAAATCTAGCACCACTGTTACTGTACCCCCTGACTCTCCAGAAAGGTGGAGATCAAAGAGGAAGAAGAATAAAGAAACTCAGAAAGACAGTGGAAGTTCCATGATGAGCGAAACAACTAGCTCGCCATCAACATCACCTTCTTCCTCTAGGGTAACAAGTACATCTCCTGCCAATCCACCTCGTTCACTGTTACCTCCCCTGCCAAATGATAGCCAGGATGTGGCAGTTCATCTCTAGCCATTGCACACTGTGTGGTGCACTGACCACTCATACCAGTGTGGTGGAGGAGTATAGATATAAGGCCATCAAGCGGCATATGCTAAGATGGAGGCAGGGAGGCTTCATCATTAATATTAAACTGTCAGCAAGTTGTCATGTGTCCTTAGCAAGGTCTGGGCAAGGGGTACAGTGACAGCGGCAGTACTTGGTTTCGGGTGTCATGGTGTTTGGATACAGTTGTGCCCCCAGATGTTATTTACCACACACGTACTGTGCTCATTGCAGTTACTGAGGAGACCCACTGATCCTGCTCTCAAGGGAAAAAATATATTCTAATAACAACACACCCATAATGATTTTGGTGGAGGGGCAGGTGAAGAAGATTAATGGCCAACTTGTTCTTTTCTCCACAAATACTGGGGGCTATTTATTCTGCTGCTACTGCCTCAGGCGCATCACTGGAGCCAGTCATGGCAAAGGGAATCTTCATCATCCATCTTCCATGTTACTGCTATTGTTGATCCCATTCCCCTTCAGCTGCCTAATCATCGTGCTGCTTAAACAACTCAACAGCAGCAGTATGAACAGCAGCTGAAACTCAGGACTCAGGAGGACATTTGACAGTGGCCATTGGCCAACATGACCTTCTGGCATTAGGCCAGTAGGGCATGTTTATTTTTTTCTTAGGGCTTGTGTTTAAAAAAAAATAAACAAATAAATAAATAAAAACTAGTCCTACAAAAGATTAACAGATTTTGGGGGTCCAACAAGCCTAAGTCCTACAAATCAATGTTTCCTTAGGACTTGTGCCAAACAAGCTTAAGTCCTACAGATAAATGTTTCTTCAGGGCTTGGGCCTCTAATAAGTCTAAGTCCTACAAAGGCCTCTTAAAACAAATCAAACAAATCATCCTCTTCAAAATACTCTATCAAGTCAAGTATCAGTCCACCCCAGTGGCAGCGTATGTCAGGGGGTTGCTGTCTCTGTCACTTTAAATATAAATGTCTTATTTTATTGATTTATTTTTTTATTAACTGTCCCCCCAATAGCAGTCAAGAACCCCCCCCCAAAAAAAACAAATTCCCTGTTCAAATGATTCATTCATTCACCAACACAGGCACCCTCCTCAGACCTCTTTATACCATGTCTTAGGTTTTTACTTTATTTTATTTTATTTAGGATTTCTTTTTTATTGTGCCCACAAATCCCAGTAAACAACCCCTCAAAAACATTCCCTGTTCAACTGATTCTTTCCCCACACCCCACCAACACAGGCACCCTCATGCCCCTTTTATACAATGCCTTTGGGAAATAAAATATTATTTGTAATGTGATGGGTGTAACCATTATGTTCCCATTAATTTCAATATGTGAAAAAAGCAGAAAAAAGCGGAAGATCGGCACTTTTCGCAGGAAATTTTTCGCCAAGCGGAAAGTGCCATTTTTCGACGATTTCAGTTTGAGGCAAGCATCCCTACTTACCATTACCAAGCTCTAAAAAGTAAAGGCTGATGCCATCACCAGGCAATTTCCTGCTATGCCCAATCTCTAACAAAAGCTCATAATTCCTCTAGACATATAATATCTGCTATATTTCCAACCACTTTGCTAAAATCCAGAAAGATGAAGCCTCCATACCCTCAGATTCTTCAAAGCTGAATCATTTGCGCCTTGTTCCTTCACACTTTCCTCTGAAAGTTCTTCAGTTGACTTATACCAATGGACATTCAAGTAACACTAGAACTGCTTTTTACTGATTGGCAAGCTACTCACCACTTAGCAGCTGGCCTTTACCTTTATTCAAAAGATTCTTCTCACACATTGTTTACCACTCCATATTGTATCTGACAGAGGTTTTCACTTTGTTTTTCAATTCTGGAAAGCTGTACACCATTCTGGGCACAAAAAAACATCTGTAGTCAGCCTACCATCCTCAGGCTAATGACAGATGGAATGAACAAACCAATCCCTTGAGCTGTTCCTTTGCCACTACATCAAACAGCACAACTCCAATTGATCGGAGTTTCTTTTCTTCTCTGAGTTCACCTTCAACAAATATAGACATGAGTCTCTCCAGTGTTCCTTTTTTTATGCAGCACTCTGCTCCTACCACCGCATCTAACCTATTACAGGACCTGTTGATGTTCTTGCAGCAAATAACCTGGTGGATGACCTTCATGCCCATTGGGTGGACATTCGAGCTAGGATCCAAATGGTAGTTTCTCTCTACAAGCAGGCTGCTGATACCTATACAACCAAAGCACCTCTGGTGCTTGTCAGTGCACATCAGGAGCATGAAATCCATAAGATCTTGGACTCCCACTTCTTTTATTATCAGCTACAATATCTTATTGACAGTTCCCGATTTCCATTCTTGAGGGCCATGTGCCTGGGTTGAACATTCCTTCTACCACTGTTTCCCTGACAAGGCTGGTTGCCCTGAGGGCTCCCATTGAGGGTGCTGAATCTCGGTTACTTTTTGGACAGTGCTTCTCTCCATCTTCATATATCTGAACAGTTGTTATCTGGCTTATCTTCTATTGGCTGTCTTTCCCTATAAAATGCACATGTTCTCTATCACCTATTCCTGATATTCAAGCTACATACTTTTCGGTTTCCAGCAGTTTTGTGTCCAGTTTCTCCATTTTTAACCATGGCTTTTTCTGACCAACCGTCCATCAATCTCCAATCCTGACCTCGGCTATTCCTTCTAACTATTCACTTGAGTATCCAATTTGGTGCTGCACTGTGATTTCCTCACTGGCTAGATTCATTGCCAGCCACGGTTCCTCCAGTGATATCTTCACCTTGTTCACCAATTTATGGGGAATTCACCTGAGTGGGTCTTCACTCCCATCAGCCGTCACTCATTGCTCCAGTTCATCAAGACCTTACTTTGCTCCTTTCAACTTGTCTGACAGTCCCTGCAAATTTGCCCAAGGGTTTCTTTCTTTTTTTTTTTTGCTGAAACCTGGAGTCCAGAGTCAGTACTCTTTGACTACACATCTGCAACACACCTCCGGTGCTTGTCAGTACACATCAGGAGTATGAAATCCATAAGATCTTGGACTCCCATTTCTTTGATTATCAGCTACAATATCTTATTGACTGTAAAGGATTTAGTCCTGAAGACAGTTCCCGGGTTCCAGTCTTGAGGGCCATGCGCCTGGGTTGAACATAACATTATGCTGCACTTCTGTTATGCTACTTAAATAACTATACCCCCTTTGTCTTCTTTCACTTTACAGATTCAATTAAATCTATTGAATGTGTATTTCAGATATGTTTCCTACTCAAAAATTATACAATGCAAGTTTAATTTGTTAACAAGAAATACAAAATTGCTGTAGTAAAATGATACAATGCAAGTTTAATTTGTTAACAAGAAATACAAAATGACTGTAGTTTTTGTCCATATGTGTAATTATATCCTACAGGGATGCCCATATGGGTATTACTAGGAAGACAAACACAACATTTGTTTTCTTTCTAAAAGACAGTTATTAATTGATTGTCAGAGAAATGATGGCCTTACGGTTTACAATAAATTTATCAACAGGAGTCAAGGAAAGAGGACAGAGGTGTTAAATCCGGATTAAGGTTGGGCAATCTGGTCCACATAGAGGATTTACTAATTCAACAATGTGACATAAAGTCGAAGTGTAAAATATTTTATATCCTTCCAGGTTGAGTTATGTCATTACAGCATAATAAAGACAAGCAATTGCTATTAGAAATTCTGTTATAAAACTTGAAGTAATAACTAAACTCTGAGAACTTCAAAAAAAACCTTAATGTCATTTAATCTTAACCTCTTGAATGGCAGAGAGCTCCCCAACACATCATAAAGCAATACATTAGAGACTTCTATAGCATTCAAAGGTTCATTAGTATGTTCTGAGAAATGGATATTGAATTATGCTTTAAAGGGATAGTATTACTTCAAAATTACTATCCCTCATATTGTAGCCTTTATGATTTAAGAGATAGCCGCTTTCAAAGTTTCCTCTCCCCTGCTGTCAGTGTTCTGCTGCCAGCAGGGGAATCCGGTCCCGGGAGAGGCGGAGGCTCTTAAACAGAGCTGGTATCTCGTTATGGAAGGAAAAATGATTCATTGAAACAGTCTTCTACGTGTGCTTGGTAACCAAGCACACGTAGAAGACTGTTTCAATTAATCATTTTTCCTTCCATAAAGAGATATCGGCTCTGCTGAAGAGCCTCCACTTGATTCAGAGACCGGATTCTCCTGCTGGCAGCAGAACGCTGACAGCAGGGGAGAGGAAACTTTGAAAGCGGCTATCTCTTAAACCATAAAGGTTTGAGAGATGCCGCAGGTGTCATTTAACTTAGTTTATTAAGGGCTACAATATGAGGGATAGTAATTTTGAAGTAATACTATCCCTTTAACCCTTCCAGTGCCAGAGTGGTACGCAACGCATTGCAAAGAAATGTGTTGCGTACCACTCTGGCACTCAAAGGGTTAAAGTGGAATGGTAACTTCATAACAAATAGCTGTTTTTGGAAGAGCATTCAAAATCACATATGTTTGTTAGCAATGTTTTATTTAAAACATTAGTGTATGATATATTTAGCAGGTGAGATGGGGAGCAGTATATGACACATGGCTGTGCCAGCCAATCAGTATACATAAAAAATAATTGCTAGTCCATATAAATCCTGCAAAATATATTTAGAATATAAAAAAATTGTTTTCCGTGTTAATTTGTTTTTCATCATTTTTTTCTTTGTCTGATTGACCATATTTATCATATAGGCTTTGATTACATTCCAACATATTTACTCATCAGCCCGTTAAAAAGTTACATAAATGTTATTTTTTTAACCTTTTTTTATTTGACCCTGGCAAGGTTGAAAATCAACAAAAACAACGTAAAATAAAATATTTGAAACCAAATTTTCTTTTGTTGAGACCAATGAGGCCTTTCCTACCTCTGCTGCTCAAAGTTCTTCCATACAGAAAAGTAGACCTCATCGGCTGCAAGAGGCTGTGACCATACGTGCCACTCACACCTCCCAAAGTGCCCTTAAGCACCTTCCTACCTTTAATCATGTAAGTCCTCATTAACCTCTCTGATACCATACTGGTGTGCAATGCATTGCTACCTTACACTAACCCCCCCCCCCCTCCTCCATTTACGGATTTGCTTTGCAATTAATTAACTCCAGCTTCCCCGGCAACAGAGGAGTTAGTCCTGGGAATAGAAGATTTCATTTTTATTCAAAGTCAAAGTGGCCTTAAATTTAGTTGCAGTTAGCGGGTGTATATTCCTGGCCAGGAGAGATCTTGTGTGATGTTGGAAGATTTTTCATCATACTACATGTAAGTTTTAATAGAAACTTGGTATTTCTTTTAAATTTGGCAAATTTTAGCCGCTTGTATCTTATAGAGATTGTTCTTATGTCCACTCTATAAAGCTACTCTTAGTAATTATTTGATGGTGGTATATATTAATGTGTACTTATTGGGACAAGAAACTGTGAATTAGGTGACCATTTGTGTTTGTAGACACCCTTTCACTAGTGGTTTCTTCTCTTTTCGGTTTAAAGGCCAGTTGTATATGAAGGTGTTTACTTTACACTATATGTATTAAGTTTATTTGCTCGATGTTGTGCAATAATACATTTGTACATTTTATTTATATTATTTTGTTATGGTTTATTATGTATGTTGGCAATGCCCAAACTCTCTGTACATTTAAGGTTTCCCGTCTTAGGGCGAGATATCAGTGCTAGACCCTTACTGTTGTTATTAAATAAATAAGGGGAAAACGAGGGACAACGCTTAATGGGATAGCTGTAGATTAAAGGCACCATAGATCTAATTCCTTATTTAACCCACTTGTGGTTAAAGTGTTAAGTTTAAAAATCCAAAAACTCTCTTGATGGCAGAATCTCTGAAAATGGTTTCTACCTCTTATAGTAGGTGAAATGTATTCAATTCCCATATGGAGATATCTTTGATGGAGCAAAAAATTGGACAATTTATGGCAGTGTCTGGGAACACTATGTTTATAATTCTTTTTCAGAATGTTGTTCCAATGTTCTAGAAACCACTCTTTAAAGGGATAGTAATACTTCATTTTAACTTTATTTTATTTTGTAGGCATTAAAAAAACATGAAGAATGATATGTCTTATCTCTCAAACCTTTATGGTTTATGAGATATTCACAAGCAAAGTTTCCCCCTCTCGCCCCTTTTACCTACTGTAAACAATCTCTTCTCAGATGTGGAATGCAGTCCACAGACTGGACAGATAACAGAAGGGGACACTCTTATTCCAATGAAAACAATGAAATCCCTGCCCCCCTTGACAAGCTTTTCAGGTTTTTCCCTTATCTTAATTGAAGATTCTCCCTCTCTGCAGTCTACCTGGGCAGCTCCCTTCTGCCCTGGCTGAAACGTTACATCAGTAAAAGGGGCGGGAGGGGGACACTTTGCTTGTGAATATCTCTTAAACCATAAAGGTTTGAGAGATAAGACTTATATCATTCTTCATGTTTTTTTAATGCCTACAAAATAAAATAAAGTTAAAATGAAGTATTACTATCCCTTTAAGTGATCTGGATGTTCGTCCAACATAATGGCCGCCATATGTGCACTTATGTGCACATATTCTGTTGTGCAATTGATGTACTCCTTCATTTTAAAAGTTTCTCCTGAAATCTTAGAGGAAAATTTTGTTTTTCATAAATTGACAGGTATGTCCATATTTAAAGTTGCCAATTACATCTATTGGTCTCTGTCCTGTATAGCTGTCTTTGGAGATCATGGATTGAGCTATCTTCAGTTTCATATCAGGAGCTTTTATGAACACAAATTTAGGTTCATGTGGTATGATCTTTTTAAGTAATTTATTGCCTTAAAGAATGTGCCAGTGTCTCCACGTAATGTTCTGTATTTTAACAGTTACGGTGAGTATTCTGTAATAAAAGGTATTTGGAGGATTCTTGTATTTCCATCTGAATTCTTATTGCTCTCTTGTACTGCCTGATCTTTTTTCTGAATCAGAAGTTTTTATCTTGGCATCTCAGCGGACATATTTTTTGCCTTCATGACCATCTCCTCAATGAACCTCTCTGCTTGCTCTAAGAAATCCGCATGGTTTGTATAATTGCGTTTAATCTGCTGGAATTGGCCACACAGAAAGTTGTTAAGCCATTTTTGATGGTGTCCAATCCAATCGCAATCCAAATTTGTTGTCATTGATTGCCAAAAGGAAAGACAAGAGGCGAGTCTCTGCACACTGCCAAATAAAAAGGATGTCATCAATATATTGAATGTAGAGATCAAGGTTCGTCCCAAACCGCTCACACACATGGGCCTCTTCCCAGAAACCCATGAATAGATTGACATAGCTCGGGGCAAACCTTGTTCCCATATCTGTACCCCTGATCTGTCTATAATTTTGGTTTTCAAAAATAAAATTATGTTCAATATGAAGGCAATCCCATTCTTAATAAAGTTTCTTTGTCTCTCTCTCTCAACTTGGTGTCTTGTCTGAGGTAATACATAACGGCTTTAATACCCTGTTGGTGATCTATTGTAGTGTAAAGGGCAGTGACGTCACATGTCACCCAAATATACTCTTCCTTCCATTTTATTGATTTTAGTTGATTGATGATATGGGTAGAATCGTGGGTATATGAGGTCAATTGCTGAATGTATGGTTTGCAGAAAAAAATCTATGTATTGTGACAAATTTCTTGTGAGGGAATTGATTCCTGAAATAATTGGTCTGCCGGGAGGGTTTCTAGTGTCTTTATGGATTTTTGGTATAAGATAATAAATGGCTGTGGTAGGATGTTTGATGTCTAGAAATGAGTGTTGTGTGTTTTTTGTCAGGATTCCTTCTTTGTATGCTGAATCATTCTTTCATACTCCTTTTGATAATAGGGCCCGGGGTTGGATTTAAGTTGTTCATAAAAATCTTTGTCTCCCAGTATTCTATGGTCTTCATTTATATAATCTGTTCTGTGCTGAATTACAATCCCTCCTCCTTTATTCACTTCACAAATTACAATGTTATCGTTTTGTATCAGAATTTTTAGACTTTTGTTGTTCTTTCCGAGATAAATTTGATTTAATCTGAATGGGTTGTTGAAAGATATGGCAGATATCTTTACTAGCTCCTGAAATGTGTCAATGAATGATCCCCATGTTTGTACTGGATTAAATCTGGGGTTGAACTGGAAATCTATATGTAAAAATTCTCCTCTAAGACTTCAGGAGAAACTTTCAAAATGAAGGAGTACATCAGTTGCACAACAGAATATGTTGTGCATTTGTTAGAGTGCACATGTAGCAGCCAATATGTTGGAAGAACATCCAGATCACTTAAAGAGTGGTTTCTAGAACATCTGAATACCATTCTAAAAAGAATTATAAACAAAGTATTTACAGACACTGCAATAACTGTTTGTCTTGAATATATTCTGTCTACTATGAGAGGAGAAAACCGTTTTCAGAGACTCTGCCATCAAAAGAGTTTTTGGATTTTTAAACTTAACACTATAACCCCAAGTGGGTTAAATGAGGAATTAGATCCATGGTGCCTTTAATCTACAGCTATCCCTCTAAGGGTTGTCCTTCATTTTCACCTTATTTAATTAATAATGACATTAAGGCTTGGGAAACCTTAAATACACAGAGAGTCTGGGCAGTGTCTTACATACATAATAAACTATCACAAAATAACATAAAATATACAAATGTATTAATGTACAATATCCAGCACAGGTTGTCCCTCGTTTTCCCCTTATTTAATTAATAATGCTTTATCACCTATAGGATGTTTTTTTTCAGACATTCAGTGACCTCTAAAGATCTCATCTTTTAGCCTTTAACAAATGGCTATACCACCAAGGGTTGTTCCTTGTTTCCCTGATTTAATTATCTTTCAAAATAGAATGTAGTATCTTCCAAAATGTTATTCTCTACTAGATCACCCACACGTGAAGTTAGTAATCAATGTAATATATTGTAATATATGACATGAAGAAAGGCCAAAAGTGAGTCTTATTTTGTGGGTGACTTCACAGGTCATAAAAACTAATAAGCAACAATATAGAAAAGAAAAAGATCCAAGAATAATAGAGCCTATTTACTATTAGAACTATTACCCTAGATCTGAAAAATTACACATTCAAAGTCTAAACAGTGTGCCTAGGTGGGGCGATGCCTAGTTAATACTTAACTTTTATTATATACAAAGATAAAAAAGTGGTTAAAAGTGATTCCTTTATTAATTAGGTGGGCGAATAAAACTGAAAAGCCCCAGATAGGTAATTGGTAGGGGCACTGGTGATGATAATCAGTCCAGATCAATGCAATCACTTCAGTATAAATGTATAGGATAAGGCAATAGTATCTTATTGTTACTATCAATATAAGCGAAAGAAGAGTCCCTCAATCAATTGTAGGATGTATAGTGCTCGTATTAAAGTCTAGTGTTCTACAGTATCTGTTTAGTAAGTGCACATTCTCCTGGATTTAAAAGCTCTTTTCATATTCACTATGAGAATTTGTGCCTGATCATTATCTTGAGGCAACTGAAATTCTCATCTGCAAGCCAAGCCTTTAGGTGAGCCCCAGTGTGTTCACTGATGGTCTGAATATTGCTGAAGTTTAATTACTTGAGATTGGAAAGTATCGGCAGTAGTATGACAGCTCCATATATCAAGGTCAAGTTATAGCGTATTTGACTGAAGGCCCACAGAGACTCATATAAGTATTGATCAGTGTGAAAACATACTGCAAGGGCGCTCAATTTAACCAAGCAAGAAAAATCAGGAAGGTTGTTTCCTAACACCAAACCTCATGGCCGTCATCTAAGCCCCTGACAAAGCCGTTGTGCTAATGGCGAAATGCGTTGGGCCATGCTGTCTGGAGGCATGTGAGCATTGGCTATAAGATACAACAATAGCTTTAACTTATAAGCAGTATAGGTTTGGCATCGTGGTTGGCAATAGTGATTGAGAACTAAATATGTGGTACACTTTAGATGACAGCCACAAGGTTTAGCGTTAGAGAACAACCATCCTGCTGTTCCTTTCTTGGTTAATTTGAGCGTCCTTGCAGTATATGTTTCCACACTGATAAATACTTATGAGTCTCTGTGGGCCTGCAGTCAAACACTGTATCACTTGACTTCAATACATGGAGCTGTCATACTACTGCTGATACTTTCCTGTCACAAGTAATTAAACTATCACTTGCAAGCTTCTAGTGCCAGGGCTTAATCACGATGTTGCCGCCACTCTATTCAAATTACCCAGGCTGCATATTAAATAATAGCAATATTCGGGCCATCAGTGAACACACTGGGGCTCACCTAAAGACTTGGCTTACAGATGAGAATTTCAATTGCCTCAAGATAATGATCAGGCAAATTCTCCTTGTGAATATGAAAATAGCCTTTACATCCAGGAGTACGTACACTTACTAAACAGGTACTCTAGAAAGCAAGCCCTTAATATGAGCATTATCCGTCGTGTAATTGATTGAGGAACCATTCTGTTCCTCTGCTCTTGCTTTGACCCAGACCGATTATCATCACCAGTGTCCCTACCAATTACCTAACTGGGGCTTTTCAGTTTTATTCTCTTACCTAAAAAACGGATCACTTTTAACCACTATTTTTTTTTATCTTTGTATATAATAAAAGTTAAGTATTAACTAGGCATCGCCCCACCTAGGCACACTGTTTAGACTTTGAACAGGTCATTTTTCAGATCTAGGGTAATAGTTCTAATACCAAATAGGCTCTATTATTCTTGGATTCTTTTTCTTTTCTATATTGTCAATTTAATATATGAATAACTTCTTATATTGGTGTTCTGTTCGTATTATCTTTAGTTTTCTTTGCAAGTTTAGATATTATCAGCTAATTGGAGTTATGTGTTAAACACTATATCTCAATAGTCAATGCAATTATATTAGAGTTTAAAGCAGATACAGAGTTATTTAGCTTGTATTATGCAATATATGATCGTTTGGTCTATACAGTAATTTCCTAATTTGAGTGGCTAAGCCATTCTGTATAATGTTTCACATTAGTTTGTTGCAAGCTTGTTTAATATAAAGCGCTACATTTTAATCAAGCACAACATATTCCTCAGTGTGACAATGTAGCAGGTTCTCCAATCGCACATAGCACTTTATAAGATTGATTGGATTCTTACTACATTTTTAACTCTGTCTAGACAGCGCTTAACAATTTACACAAATACAGTGGTTATGCTACAGCAGTCCGGGTCTCCATGACATCGAGAAGCAATGCAGCTCATAGTGTAACAGGTCTCCTGAGAGTCGTGAAGCATTGGAGACATATGTACTTGGTAGTAACCATATAAAATTGTCAGTATATCATATAAAAAGTGTTATTCCATTTATATATAATTCACTCTCTATACCTCGCAAGGAGCCATCATGGTGATAAACTGGGCCAGCGTTATGGATAGTATAGACAGTAAATAATTAAGATCATATATGCTGACAAAAACGCATTTAAATATCATAACTGTAGGAAACACTATACAAACATGTATACAGATAAAATTATGGTGATTATACACTTTTTATTATAACTGCAGAAATTGCCTAATGGCTTGACCCCCTAGGTCCCAGGCAAAAGATACGGATTGGCCCATATGACTATAAATTGGGGTGCTGCCATAACTGGCCTTTTCTAACCAACACATTTTCCTTTTTTTTGTTCTTATTTTACTAATCCTGAGGAAGGTATTGTGTATCCCAAAATGCACTGATTTTGATTTTAAGAGTTATGTTTAAAAACTGTTTATTCTTTTTAGCCAGCATTGACCTTTTACAATAAATTATTATCTTTTATCCACTTTTCCTCACACTCATTTAGTATATACAAGATCTATATTACCATCTTTGAAATATCGCCAGTGACATCAAGCACTATTGGACTTACTGTGAGGACCAGCTACACACGAAGGTACAGCAGAATTAAAAATAATAAGATGCTCAGAAAAGCAGAAGGAGAGGGGCTGTATGAGGAGAATCAAAGTGGACAACAACAACAAAGATCACTAGTACAAGAATTAGTCTAGTAAACACATATTAACCCCTTAAGGACCGGCGTGCATACGCTCGGCCGGCACTTGCAGACCACAGGGTATTTTTTTTTATTATTGCTTCCTATTCAGGGCTTCCAGAGTGGCGTGCAGCCGTGCCGGGAGACCTGAACTCCATGCCGTGCCAGGACCGACATTGGTCCTTAAGTGCCGGATCGCCGTGACGGTCCTGGCACGACAATGGTAAGTAAAGGGTTAATTAGGGATGGGTGAAAAATTTCACCTGAAACTGAAATCAACGAAAAATGGCAATTCCTGCTTGGTGAATAATATCACGTGAAAAGTGCAGATTTTCTTTTTTTTTTTGCCTAGCTCATTCCATTGAAATCAATGGGAACTTTCAATTTATACACAACACACAGCAAATATTATTTTATTTCCCAAAGGCATAGTATAAAAGGGGAATGAGGGTGCTTGTGTTGGTGGAATGTGGGGAAAGAATCAGTTGAACATGGAATGTTTTTTTGGGGGGTTGATTACTGGGATTGAGAGGCAGTTAATACAAAATAAATCCTAAATACAAACACCCCCACATAAGACATGGTATAAAAGGGGTCTGAGGAGGGTGCCTGTGTTTGTGGGTGGAGTCTGGCAAATTAATTATTTGAACAGAGAATTTGTTTTGGAGGGGGGCTTCTTCACTGGTATTGGCAGGACAATAAAAAAAATAATAACATAATTTTTTTTTGTGTAAAGTGATAGAGATAGGAAAACCCTGACATAAGCTGCCACTGGGGTGGACTGATACTTGACTTGATAGAGTATTTTGTGGAGAATAATTTGTTAGATTTGTTGTTAGAGACCCAAGCCCAAACATTAATTTGTAGGACTTAGACTTATTAGAGGCACAAGCTCTGAAGAAACATTGATTTGTAGGACTTAAACTTGTCTGGCACAAGCCCTAAGGAAATATCGATTTGTAAGACTTAGGCTTGTTAGAAACAAACCCCAAAGATTGTTTATTTTTTTTGTAGGACTATGTTTTTTTTTTGGTCATGTCCTGTTGGCCACTGGCCATTGTCAAATGCCCTGATATATATGTGGAATTTGTGACTGTTATTCTTGCTGCTGCTGCTGCTGAGTTGTTTAATCAGCAGGATGATTAGGCAGCTGAAAGGGAATGGGATCAACAACAGCAGTAACATGCCTGATGGATGATAAAGGTTCCACTTGCCACGACTAGCTCCAGTGATGCACCTGAGGCAGTAGCAGTACCATAACTAGCCACCACCACTTCAGATATATTTGGAGAAAACAAGAAGCTGGCCAATAATTCTTCTTCCCCTACCCCACCTCCAAAATAATGGGTGTTTTATTATTGGGATAGAAAGTTTTCCCTCCAGAATAGGAACTGTGCCTCTCATCAGCAACTGCAATGTGCACAGTATGTGTGGTAAATAACACTTAGGCCACAACTGTATCCAAACACGAGGACACCAGAACCCAAGAACTACCACTGTCACTATACCCCTTGTCCAGGACACATGACAACATGCTGACAGTTTAATATAATGATGAAACCTCCCTGCCAGCATCTTAGCATATTCTGCAGAACGGAATCTCCTCAGATGCCACTTGATGCCCTACTTATGATTCTCCTCCACCACACTGCCATGTGTGGTCAATGCACCACACAGTGTGCAATGGGTGGAGAAGGACTGCCACATCCTAACATCAACAGAGTGGCTATCATTTGGGGGAGAGATAACAATGAATGAGGTGGATTGGCAGAACATGTAGTTACCCTAGAGGAAGAAGGTGATAGTGAACTAGTTGTTTCCCTCATCATGGAACTTCCAGTCTCTGCCTGGGTTTCTCTATTTTTCCTTCACTTTGATCTCTGTATCGCCTCTTGTTGTCTTTCTAGAGAATCAGGGGGTACAGAGACAGCGGTGCTTGATTTCTGTGGTGGGTCTTTGGCTTTAACATGTTTGACATAAATGTCATGTTGTCTGTTTTTCATGTTTGCTATCAGGGCGGTTGAGCCAAGGCTCATTCCCTCCTTTTCCCTTTTCACTACCTTGTCCAAATTGTGCACAGTGCCGTTGCTGAAGACTGCACTGTGCCTGCCCCAAGAGAAAAATAATCCCATACCCATGACTTCAGGTGATAGAGAACAGGTGGAGAAGAATGGCATCTTCTTGTCCTCTGCATTCCCCTTCTCTGTCTTTAGCAGCAGATGATGTTGCTGCTATTGCTGCTACTGCCTCAGAATCAGCACTGCAACTAGGACCAGGAGTATTGCTGCTGCTGCTGGCAAGTAGAACCTGTCCTAGTTCTGCATCACTTGTTGACTCCATTCCCACTATGTCCATGGTGGTCTGTGGCACACTAGCTTGCTCCTCAGCATCCTACTACCCTTGCAACTCAGCAGCAGCAGGAATTAGAGCAGTTGCAAATTCAACAAATTCCAAAAGCTCATTGCTAATGGTGGTGGTGATGCACATCTTCATCCCTGTCTCCCATTCCTTCTCAGTTTCTGCTAAAAAGGCCATCAATGTCTCTTCCACCCCAACTTCTCCAGCATCATCATCCCTACCACCACTAGTCCCACTTCCTACGTGCTGCTACTAGTCTATTACAGACATCTGACTGCTGCTTGGAGGAGGTGAATAGCAATGTGAAATTTCTTTTTTGACCTGAAGAAGGCAGACTGGCAGCAGTAGCAGTAGACACAGGCATCTGCACCTGCTGTCCCCCAACAGTTCTGGCCTATTCAGGATAATGTTCCACATGGACACTGTAGTGAAGGGAAGGTGACTCCCAGGGCCAGAGAAATGATGTGGGCTCCCTTGACTGCTAGTCTGGATGCTCTCAAATGCTTCCCCTACCACTCCCCTAACACTAGTCCCACCAGCTGCATCACCATTACTGTTACTCCTACTAATAACACCAACCACATTAAGTTCAACCCCAGAGTCTTCCTCCTCACAGTCACTAGTAATATGAGGATATTGTTTACCCTCCCCCTTCACTCCTAACACTAACAAGCTGCTGGACCTTCTTAGTAGTAGTAGTAGTAGTAGTACTAGCACTGGTGGCACTGCTTGGGGATGGCAACTGTGACTTAGTGTCCTTTGCTGTCACACTTGGCATCATCTTCTCGTTCCCCCACTCCTGAGTATTACAAGACACACTAGCAGCAGCTTCAGCAATGGTGGCAGCAGGTTCAGCACTGGCAGAAGGCACACTACTGGTGGCAGCAGGGACAGTATTTCTAACAGCAGGCAAAGTATTGGTGGTAGAAGCTTCAGCAATGGCAGCAGGCATAGTACTGGTGGAAGCAGGGGCAGCATGTCTGACAGCAGACACAGTACTGGTGACAGCAGGTTCAGCACTGCCAGCAGGTACAACCCGGATGGCAGCAGGGGCAGCACTGGCAGCAGGTATAGCACTGGGGCCAGTAGGGGCAGCATGTCTGACAGCAGGCACAACACTAGTTGCTGGAGGGGCAGCATGTCTGACAGCAGACACAACAATGGAGGTAGCAGGGGCAGCATGTCTGGCAGCAGGTACAGTAATGGTGGCAGCAGGGGCAGCACATCTGGTAGCAGGCACAGGCAGCTGACCTCTCCTGCTCTACTAGTACTAGTACTAGTCACTATGCTTCGTCAGGGGATACAGTTGATAATCAAACCCCGATTTTTAAATGTCTTCAAACCAATAGAAGCGGCCATGTAGATCACGTGAAGGTAAACCAAGTCAACTGATTATGGTGCTCACGTGATCAAAAACTTTACCGAAAATAGAAAAAATACAAAGCTGTTGTCCAGTCCTACAATAACTGAAGCTACGTCTATATTAATCTAATTACAGATACAAATACAGATGGAAAAAGTGCATGAGTAAAAACAAAAACAAATCTAAAGGGGCATACTCCAAAATATCATTAATTAAGCACATGCGCAAAATACACAAATGCAAAAGTGCTAGTGTCGAATAAATATAACGCCGATCATACGCATGCATATCCACAAATACAAAAGAAACATGCACATGCGTAAGATTGTCACAATAGGCAACTTAAAAAATGCATACGCCAAAAATGTCAATAATCATGCTCATGCGCAGAATACACGAATACAAAAACACGTATTCCAAAAGATGACATCAGTCATATATAGGCGCACCAAATGTAGAACAAATGAACATAAACCATCTATATCATCGTAAAAATACCTCCATTATCCAAGTCAAAGGACAAAAATGCCAATGACCTGTAAAGTGGATAAATGGCATAATACAATACATACAAAAAAATATAGATAGATAGATAGATAGATAGATAGATAGATAGATAGATAGATAGATAGACGTGGTTATAACAAGACATATATTAAAACGGTAAAGCACTCTTGTAATGATTTATAAATACTTGGCCAGATCTAATTGGTAAGCAAGACAAACAAAAAAAAAGGGGGGGATAGATATAAAAACAATATACACAACCAATAGTGATATCAATAAAGATTATTATACATGTAGATTGAAATAAGAACACATCCATGAAAATTGTTTGAAAAAAATATAATAGATAAGGTGTAAATCCATTCAACCATTACAAAAAGAGTCTATTAGTAGAATTTAGTCCATATATAGTATCCGTGCTATAACTGAAATGATCCTCCGCAACACTGATGTGATAATAAGTAATTGTTCCTTATCATCACTCCAGAATGATCCCTCGAAGTCACTCAAAAATTATAACTCTTTAATCAGGATCTCCAATTGAGTTGGATCAAATATCAAAAAAGTCAGAACAGGACTTCTTACAAAATTTTTCCTCTGAGTGTCTGCAATGAATTACTCAATGTCCATTCAAAACATCCAGATATCTAGTTCAAAATTTCCACAGATATTTCATATATCATATTATTCTTGAAGTGCATGCACAACAAACTTCACTGAAAATTCACTGATCACATGATGAATGTCAAGTAATCATAGTATAAACTCCTGTGCTGATGTTTCAGTGCTTTCAGTATTCATCATGATAATCCCAAAACCTGAACACTAGTCATTACTTCATCTTATAGCAACGATTCCATCCAAAAATGGTTCCATCAATAGTCACTGTGTCCTTCCACCTCGTCAAGAAACTTCAACTGAACTTCCAACTTAAATACAAACTAGCGCCAGAAAAATGTATAATTCCCTGAAAAAACACATAAATAAATAAATGAATAATAAAAAAACAAGTTAAATTAAATAAATTAAATAAATTTTACAGACAAAAAAGGGTAAACAACCCCCCAAAAAAAACATTCCCATTCAACTGATTCTTTCCCCACACTCCACCAACACAGGCACCCTCATGCTTCTTTTATACTATGCCTTTGGGAAATAAAATAACATTTGCTATGTGTTCTGTGTAAACTCAATGTTCTCATTGATCTCAATGAAATGAGTAGGGATGGGAGAAAATTTCTGCCTCAAACTGAAATTGGCGAAAAATGGCACTTTCCATATGGTGAAAAATATTCCGCGAAAAGTGTTGATTTTCCACTTTTTCATGTTTTTTTTGCCTAGCTCATTCCATCGAGATCAATGGGAACATTGAAGTTACACACAACACATAGCAAATATTATTTCCCAAAGGCATAGTATAAAAGGGGCATGAGGGTGCCTGTGTTGGTGGGGTATGATAAAAGAATCAGTTGAACAGGGAATGTTTTTTGGAGGGGTTTTTTACTGGGATTGGGGGGGGGCAGTTAATAAAAAATAAATCCTAAATAAAATTAAAAAAAAAACATAAGACATGATATAAAAGGAGGGTGTCTGTGTTGGTGAGTGGAGTCTGGGGAATTAATCATTTGAACAGGGAATTTGTTTTGGGGGGTGGGTTCTTGAATGGCATTGGGGGGACAGTTAATAAAAAAAAATTGTTTGTAAAGTGATAGAGACTGGGATGGACAAATACTTGACAGAGTATTTTGTAGAGGATGATTTGTTAGATTTGTTGTTAGAGGCCTTTGTAGGACTTATTAGAGTCCCAAGTCCTGAAGAAACATTGATTTGTAGGACTTAAGCTTGTTTGGCACAAGCTCTAAGGAAACACTGATTTGTAGGACTTAGGCTTGTTAGAAACAAACCCCCTCAAAATTGATTATTTTTTCCTAGGACTATGTTTTTTATTTATTTGTTTTCAAAACACAAGCCCTCAGAAAAAAACAAAAATGCCCTACTGGCCTAGTGCCATAATTGTGGAATTTGCAACTGCTGTTCTTGCTGCTGCTGCTACTGAGTTGTTTAAGCAGCAGGATGATTAGGCAACTGAAAGGGAATGGGATCACCAATAGCAGTAACAATTCTTGGAAATGTGGGCGAAAGATGCATACATTTTACTCGCGACAACTTTTGCCATCCCTAGAAATAAACTAAGTTAAAAAAGCAGAAAAATTGCACTTTTTGCAGGAAATTATTCGCCAAGCGGGAAGTGCCACTATTTGCCATTTCAATTTGAAGCTAAATTTTCCAATCATCCCTAGTTACTATCTAATTTATTATTTTCATTTTGAAAGGGCTGGGCTTATAGTTGATGTTCTCAACATCTTTACTATGAAATTCCTAGATATTGTTGGTTTGGGTAAAATGTTACCCCCAAATTTTACATAATGATTTTTTCATTTTAGAGAAAACTTTGAAAAGGGCTTTAATGAAAATGTTTTGCTTTTTCATTCACATACTTTTTAAACCACAGTTATCAATAAACCATAAGTTCCAGCATTTTGCTTTTTAATAGGCAACATCAGAGTTTAAATGCAAAAAAAAACTATATAGGTTAAACTTATGGCTGCATAAAGGATACCCCTAGCTCATTCATACTGTTAAGCACATTGAGAACCACTTAAAATTCCTCTTTAACCCATGGATTCTAGACACATCTCCAGTGCAGTCATCTGAGCATCATAGAGAACTTTCTCCCATCCAATCTGCTGTGTCCCTCTCACTCTCTTCCCACATATTGGCCTTTTCCCTTTCCCAATCCCTCCTTAATTGCCTTTGGCCTGCTGCTCTTAGCTTTCATTTCTGCGGTCCACTCCCCTTTCTCATTTTCTTCTGATGCTTTTGGCCAACCACTTGCTTTCTTCTCACGCCCAGCCCTTTTATACTCCTGCAGTGGTGTTTTATAATAATAGTAATACTAAATCACAATATCAATCTGTATCTATAAAACATATGAGAGGCAGATTTACCACAAGTGGAAATTACACTTTGTAACAAATAGGTGATTTAAAGGAATAGTAATGTTTCACAAAGACAGCAGCTCCAATTAATCTTCATAGTATTTTTGAGCCATGGGGGGTGTTATTCAAGAGTAACTGAATGATAAAGGTTCCCCCTCTGTTGTGTAAGCCACCTCTCTCAGATGTGGAATCTGGTCACTTGACCGGACACCTCACAGCAAGGGACAATCTTCTTACTGTCACCTGGCCCAAATACTAAGACGATTAATCTGAGCCTTTCTTTTGTGAAAATTACTCTCCCTTTGAGGAATTTTTTTATAGTGGACTTGTATTCTTTTTGCATATGTGAACATTTCAATAAAAAATGTCTATATATCACGTTAACCAAAAGTCCAACATATATATAGTTTAAGAAATATTCACACTTTTATTTCTAAGAAAATTGAAAATGAAAGTCTCCTGGTGCAGCACAGCACTCCATAAGCATATAAAACATCACTAAAAACCTTTATTAGCATATGAAATATCACTGAAAAAAAATAATTAGCATATTACACGTAACTGAAAAGCTTAGGTAGCATATGAAATGTCACCATTAATGTACCACAATTAGAACACATTAGCATACGGAACCAAGTATGAGTATTTCCTTAACTGTACATCCGCTGGTATTTTGGCTAATATGATACACATTTAACATTTTCAAATCTGCAAACTTGAATCAAGGTGACAGGTCCACTGTATTTTAGGGTGACCAGCCCTCACATTTAACCGGGGACGCTTAGGAAAAATGCATACTGTAGGGCTGCTTTGATTTCAGTGAAGTACTGAAATATGCCTATTTCCTACGTGTCCCCGGTTAAAGGTGAGATCTGGTCAGCCTACTGTATTTCTGTTATCCATTTTCTTATTTCAATAGTAAATTAGATATTTATCTGTACTTGTGTTGTTAGCTTATGCAAATGAGCTACAACAGGGTGGCAGGGAGTGGCAGCAGTGGCGTAACAACAGGGGTCACACCTGCGACCGGGCCCTTCACTCTCAGGGGCCCGGCCGCCCCCTGTGACCCCCTCGCCACCTGCCCACAGCACAGCTGATGTCCCGGCGGCCAGCGCTCGAGTAATGCATGACATAATCTCCCACACACACCGCTAGACCACCAGGAGGTAGGAGGACGGGGGTCTATAGGGGCAATGTGGCGATGGGGGCATTGTGGAGATTGGGGGGAAATGTGGAGAATGAGGGGCATTGGGGAGATTGGGGGGAAATGCGGAGAATAAGGGGCATTGTGGAGATTGAGGGGAAATGTGGAGCATGAGGGGCATTGTGATGGGGGCATTGTGGAGATTGGGGGTAAATGTGGAGAATGAGGGGCATTGTGATGGGGGCATTGTGGAGATTGGGGGGAAATGTGGAGAATGAGGGGCATTGTGGAGATTGGGGGGAAATGTGGAGCATGAGGGGCATTGTGATGGGGCATTGTGGAGATTGGGGGTAAATGTGGAGAATGAGGGGCATTGTGATGGGGGCATTGTGGAGATTGGGGGTAAATGTGGAGAATGAGGGGCATTGTGATGGGGGCATTGTGGAGACTGGGGGGAAATGTGGAGCATGAGGGGCATTGTGATGGGGGCATTGTGGAGACTGGGGGAAATGTGGAGAATGAGGAGCATTGTGATGGGGGCATTGTGGAGATTGGGGGGAAATGTGGAGAATGAGGAGCATTGTGATGGGGGCATTGTGGAGACTGGGGGGAAATGTGGAGAATGAGGGGCATTGTGATGGGGGCATTATGGAGACTGGGGGAAATGTGGAGAATGAGGAGCATTGTGATGGGGGCATTGTGGAGATTGGGGGGAAATGTGGAGAATGAGGGGCATTGTAGAGACTGGGGGGAAATGTGGAGCATGAGGGGCATTGTGGAGATTGGGGAGAAATGTGGAGAATGAGGGTCATTGTGATCTGGGCATTGTAGAAGGGGCAATGTGGAGGTGGCCAATGTGGTTGAGGGGGGCCAATGTGGTCGGAGGGGGGCCCATGGCAATTCTTGCACCAGGGCCCCATGGCTTCTAGTTACGCCTCTGAGTGGCAGATAGGATGTGGAGCAGTCTGGAATGTTAGTACCTTGCCGGTATGCCAAGCAACACAGTCTAATTTGCATAAAATTACAAAAATAAATCTAAATATGTCATAAGTGAGTATTTTAAATAAGAAATTAATAACATAACATAGAAGTGGTTTTGAAAGTGCTATCAAAATCACTTATGTTTTACAACATGAGAGTTCCACTTAACCCCTCAGATGCTAGAGATGTTACAACAAATTGTTGCATCGAGTGGGTTAAAGCAGAATGTAATAGCATAATTTGCATGCAGCGGAAGTTATTGCTATCTGTGGTACTACAATTTGCTTTGGCCAATTCCACTTGATGCTTTATACTTCAGAGCTCTCATAAAGCTGAATGAAGTAGATGTGGCTTCTCTGCTAGAACTTTCATTTCAGAAGTAAGATAAGTGTCTCAAAAGATTATTGCCTTTCTGCATGTTTCAAATCAAAGAATCATGCCAGCTCCCTTTGGAGTGAAAGAATCCTGTGGTTTTATATTTTCTGAATTCTTAAGAAAGTGCTAGAACTTTCATGCTCCATTCCCTTTTATAATTCTTTGCATATCATTATGGTAAGTTTATAAAATTAATTAATCAAATAGGTAGTGTATACAAACAAACTGCCCCACATTTTACTGCTATTTATCACATTATCCCTTCCTCTTATCTTGACTGCGTATTTGTAATGTAATTGTGAATGGGCCCCAGTGTTATTTCAGCACATAAATCGTTCAAAGTAAATAAGTACTGCTGTTATCTTAAAGGAGCAGCACTCCTTTTTAAGAAAAATGTTATATGACTTTTTTTGCTGAGTAAAATAAGAGTACTCCCAAAGCTTGAAGTATTACCATTCAAGCTTATTTATTTGTTTTGTTTCAAATCAAACTGTTCACAACAGTGACAATTAGAGTCAAAAGACAAATTTTTATAATGTGTTCTCTGGGAGAGTCCTAAACTACAATTATGAATAGAAAGTAATGGGAAAAAAATCACCATTTAGTGATTACAATTAAAAAAAAAATGCAAGTTAATCTTTTGAGTGCCAGAATGGCATGCAAGGGTTAAAATGCTTTGCAATGCATTGTGTACCTCTCTGGTACTCAAAAAACCCAGGTCTGAACTGTATTATCTTTTGAATGAAAATTTTCTAAGATGTTACAATATCTTTGTTTTACCTAACATATTTTTCGACACATGCCAATTATCTCTTCTTTTCCCACACACATATAAAAGGGTGTCAGGGTCTCACAGCATGCCATTCTGTGTTTGGAAGAGAAGAAACAGCACATTTTTGACCCAGTGAAGGAAAGATAATAAAGTGGAGCTGAAACTTAGTTTAGGGAGTCTTGTAGGCAGGGAATCTGTTCTCTGTATTAGAGAAGTCTGTGGACTCTGTAGGATAGGATGGGAGAAGGGAGTTTGAGCCCAAATACCCCAAAATTCAGTGTGACTAACTGGGAAGACACATGCAACCATGTTCTAAGTTTCTCCCTGTTCTGGCTGTTATCTCTGTTGTACGGGAGTATAGGGTTGTGAGAATGGAGAAAGGGTGTTTTACCCCAATACCCCAACATTTTGTGCTATCAAGTAGACACAGACAGCTGTGATCCAAGTTCCTTTTTGATCTGGCTGTATTCTTTGTCAGGGGAGTCTGGGCATTTGAGTAGGGAGAAAAGGAAAATTATCCCAAATACCCCAAAATTCAGTAAACTGACTGGCAAGACACAGGCAACTGTGTTCCAATTTTCAAGTGCATAATGGTCCAGTGCTGAATACAGTGCTAGATTTCTGGTTAGGACACTGGACATAAAGTAAATAATTTATAAAGAGCCTAAGTTGTACAAAGTCAGTGTCATGTAACATGTTTAAGTTTTGCTAAGTAAGTGTAGTTTCAGCTGTGACTTGAAGACCATCAGAAAGGTGCAGTGGCGCAGAGTCGGAGGTAGAGCATTCCAGAGATAAGGAACAATGAGAGAAAAAGATTTGATACATGGGAGGATTATAGACACAAAAGGAGCTAAGAGAAGATTGTTATTGGCTGATCGTAAGTGGCGGGATGGGGTATAGCAGGAGATCAGAGTGGAAATGTAGGAAGGGGTAGAGGAGAGAAGAGTTTTGAAGGCGAGAAGCAGAATTTTTAAGAGATCTGGAGTATAATAGGCAGCCATTGGAGAGATTTGAGGAGGAGGGGGGCAGGGACAAACCTAGGTGACAATAATATAATTCATGCTGCAGCATTCTGTATGGTTTGAAGAGGATGGAGAGAAGAAGATTACAGTAGTCCATGCGGGAAATGATGAGTGCTTGTATGAGAATTTTGGCTGTGGAGGAACAAAGGAAGGGATGTATTTTAGCAATATTACAGAAGGGAAAGCATCAGGATTTAGCAATGGCGTTAATATGAGGAGAAAATGAGAGACATGTGTCAATTATCACCCATAGGCACTGTGCTTCTGATACCGGATTTATGGTAGTGCCATTCACAGTCACCTTGAAGGGCACTACTGGGCCAGACCTGGGTGGGATGAGTCTTAGCTCCATTTTATACATATTAAGCTTGAGGTGCCTTTGAGCCATCCAGTCTGAGATACCTGAGAGGCAATCTGTGATTGAATATCAGAAGTCAGTCGAGGTGCAGATAAATAAAGCTGGGTGCCATCTGCATAGAGGTGATATTTGAGACCAAATGAGTTAATAAGATTACTAAGTGTTATTGCATAAAGAGAAAACAGAAGCGGTCCTAGAACAGAAAGCAGCAGAGAGATCAAGAAGGATAAGTATAAAATAGTGACCTTGTGATTTGGCAATGTGTAGATCATTAAGGAGGGGGGGCAGCACAGAAATAGGCCTCTAAGTTTAGTATTAAGTTTATTACATAATATAGACATAAACATAACACATGTACATATTGAGACAGAGATATATATACTTTGGTGCTAGGTGTATATATATTCTCAGGATGCTAATTTCCAAGGTACAGTGGAGAAATGATGAAATAAGTAAAAAGGTATATTGTGCGGTAGAGGAGGGAGATATATAGAACATTTCTTAGACTGGGGGTGTAACAGGACTATGGGTATGGTCTGTGGAGGGTTAATGGACAAATGGAATAGGTGAGTTCGACATTAATAGGCGCTTACAGGAACAAGTGAATAGTCTTTAGGACAGTAAAACAATCTTTGGGGCTGGATCATATGACCCTCCTGTATATTATGCACTTACTTGATTAAGGCTAATAAAATAACCAGTAGGATAAGTCTCCCCCGTGTAGCCTCTGCCGTCCTTCTGAGTCCCGTGTCTCCTCTCTCCAGCTGATGTCACAGTCTGGAAGCATTATCTATTCTGCTGCCTATTTCCTTCTCTCCTTCTCTGCACACAGTATGTTGATTTTTGCAACACATTTCGGAGCGCTAAAAACAGCACCTTTTTCCAGCAATCAAAGGGCACTGTCTAGAACTGTCCCTGCTATACACGTAACTCGACCAATCAAATTCTTATGTGGGTGTTCCTATTTAGTGATTGACACAGATACATTGTATTCATATGGATGTTACAGTTGAAACACACATTGTGTACGTGTTGGATATCCTAAATAAAACATATTTTATCCAATAATATATGCTTGTTTTGTTCATGAAGAAAGGAGTAGGATACTGTATTTCTAAATAAGTGAAAAAAGACAAATACAAATGTGTTTCTCTGAAAAGGGAGACAATCCTATTGTGTAAAAATGCTTAATTACTTGTATATACATGTAATGAAAAATTAATTACAATAAGGTGTGTTTTTTTATTTCAGTATTTTATTTATTATTTTTTCAGCATTGATTTATTTTGATCTTTAAGAAATGCTCTGTTTTCTTGTTTGGCAAGATTATTTTCTAAATGTAAAGATAAGAAGAAAAAGATTAAAGGGATAGTAATACTTCGTTTTAACTTTATTTTATTTTGTAGGCATTAAAAAAACATGAAGAATGATATGTCTTATCTCTCAAACCTTTATGGTTTGAAAGATATTCACAAGCAAAGTTTCCCCCTCCCGCCCCTTTTACCTAGTGTAAGCCATCTCTTCTCATATGTGGAATGCAGTCCATAGACCAGACAGATAACATAAGGGGGCAATCTTCTTTATATGAAAACAATGAAAGCCCTGCCCCCCATGACAAGCTTTTCAGGTTTTTCCCTTATCTTAATTGAAGATTGTCCCTCTCTGCAGTCTACCTGGGCACCTCCCTTCTGCTCTGGCTGAACAGTGCTACATCAGTAAAAGGGGTGGGAGGGGGACACTTTGTCATTGAATTACTCTTGAACTACAACTCTGACAGTATTGAAATAACACTCTCGAAAGTCCAAATACTATGATGATTAATAGACTTGTGCAAATTCATTCAGAGACATTCGTATTTCGTCGAAAATGGGGTCATTCGGAGACATTCAGCCAATCCGAAACTCAAGGGTCATTTGGAAAAAATGATCCTACTCCGAACAGCCCAGGACCAAAATTCGTTGAAACTTTCGGAAGTTTCGGCAACTGACAAATTTCCAAAAGTTTTGACTACATTCGACCAGGACTTTTTTGTACTTCCTGTGCGCGCTCAATTACTTTCCCTCCATAATTTTCCCTCCATGTCTCTAGTCCAATTCCATTCTCCCTTTCATGCACTACTTCCCTCTTTTGTCTGTATTCCAATAGCCTTCTTCGTTTTATGATGGGGGTTGGACTAATGACACAGTCACACAGACAGACAGCCTGAAGTTCCTCATTGCGTTGTTGGAGCTCAGAGAGAGAAGAAGAGATTAGAGAGTGTCCAGTTGTTGTGTAGGCAGGCAGGTAGCATTAGGCTAGGCATAGGTAGGCAGCCAGCATTAGTTCCAGTTATTGCCACTGCAAGAGTGAGTAATATTTGTTCCTGTGCAAAATATAAAAAAATATTAGGTATTTGTTCGAATAATTTTCAATGTCACATCAACCAGTCTGACAGTCCTATAGGCAGGCAGGGTGCCTTTTCGCCACCGCAAGGGGGTCATCTGTGTTTCTTAAAAAAATATATAAAAAGTACAAGTCATGTTTGAATAATCTTCAGTGTCACATTGCCAGTGTCACAGTTGTATAGGCAGGCAGCGTGCCTTTTCGCCACTGCAAGGGAGACCCACATGTGTTGGTTTTAGTAAAAATATAAAAAATACAAGTTATTTGTTTGAATAATCTTCAGCGTCACACTGCCAGTGTCACAGTTGTATAGGCAGACAGGGTGCCTCTTAGCCACCACAAGAGAGAGTCACCTGTGTTTGTTTTATTAAAATTATTCCTAATACAAGTTATTTGTTTGAATAATCTTCAGCGTCACACTGCCAGTGTCACAGTTGTATCGGCAGGCAGCGTGCCTTTTCGCCACCGCAAGGGAGACCCACATGTGTTGGTTTTAGTAAAAATATAAAAAATACAAGTTATTTATTTGAATAATCTTCAGCGTCACACTGCCAGTGTCACAGCTGCATAGCCAGGCAGGGTGCCTTTTTGCCACCGCAAAGGAGAGTCACCTGTGTTGGTTTTATTAAAAACATACAAAATACAAGTGATTTGTCTGAATAATTTTCAGCGTCACACTGCCAGTGTCACAGTTGTATAGGCAGGCAGTGTGCCTTTTCGCCACCGCAAGGGAGACCCACATGTGTTGGTTTTAGTAAAAATGTAAAAAAATGCAAATTATTTGTTTGAATAATCTTCAGCGTCACACTGCCAGTGTCACAGCTGTATAGGCAGGAAGCGTGCCTTTTCGCCAACTCAAGGGAGAGTCACCTGTGTTTGTTTTATTAAAAATATTCATAATACAAGTTATTTGTTTGAATAATTTTCAGAGTCACACTGCCAGTGTCACAGTTGTTGTGTGGGCAGGTTTTAAAGTTGTAAACTATAATCGTTCTCTACCCACCTTTCTGTAATGGATTTGAGTCCTAGTGAACAACCTGTTATTCCTCGTCCTGGTACCAGCTGCCGTGACCCAGCAACCACCAACACCACCACAGTGCAGTTGCTTTCAAGCAGAGCTAGCAGCAGCAGGCAGGGAAAGAAGTGTACTTTCATTAGTACTAGTCAGACTCAGCAGCAGCAGTCCAAAACAAAAACTAGAAAGAAGAAGGGAACTGCTGGTCATTCTACCTCTACTAGCAGGGTAGAGAGGTCCAGTTCCTTGTCTAAGACCACAAAGCGGCCGTCACCAGTCTCTCGCCAGCTGTTTCGTGATGATCCCCCCAGAACCACCTGCACAATGACTATTGCCACTGACAGTTCCATCACCACTTCTACTACAACCAGTTCTATAAACCTGGGGACTAGTGTTGAGCGAGCATGCTCGGCCGAAGCTCGGTTCGGCTCGAGCATCGCTCTGCTCGGCACATGGCGGTACTCGTACGAGTACCGCATGTGCTCGCCCGCCATGTTCGGGTCTCCTCCCCGCACGTTTCGCGGCTGCTGCGCAGCCAATAAACGTGCAGGGAGGCTCTGACATCAGTGTAATGCCAGCAGCCATGTTGGCTGCTGGCATTACACTGATTGGCTGGCCAGAACCCGTGATCGGGTGCTGTATAGCACCTGACCAGCGAGTTCGGCTCAGTCTTAGCCAGGGAGAGATGAGGATAGGAAGGGAAAGTCAGTGTAGGGAGAAGAAAAGCGAATTTGTAAAAAAAAAGACCCAAAAGTCCTTTTTAGGACTACTGTGTGTGGGGGCAGCAGTTTATTTCGTTTGGGGGGGCAGAGATATAAAAAAAAAAACTTCATATATTCTGTTCACTGTGCCTAGCCGCAGATTAGCAGCACATTCTGTTTAGTGTGCAAAGTTGCAGATTAGGAGAACATTCTGTTAAGTGTTCAAACTGTAAAATATCAAAGTCACATATTCCATTCACTGTGCGTAGCCGCAGTTAAGAAGCACATTCTGTTTAGTGTGCAAAGTTGCGTATTAGGAGAACATTCTGTTAACTGTGCAAACTGTAAAATATCAAAGTCACATATTCCATTCACTGTGCGTAGCCGCAGTTAAGAAGCACATTCTGTTTAGTGTGCAAAGTTGCGTATTAGGAGAACATTCTGTTAACTGTGCAAACTGTAAAATATCAAAGTCACATATTCCATTCACTGTGCGTAGCCGCAGTTAAGAAGCACATTCTGTTTACTGTGCAAAGTTGCATATTAGGAGAACATTCTGTTAACTGTGCAAACTGTAAAATATCAAAGTCACATATTCCATTCACTGTGCGTAGCCACAGTTAAGAAGCACATTCTGTTTAGTGTGCAAAGTTGCATATTAGGAGAACATTCTGTTAAGTGTTCAAACTGTAAAATATCAAAGTCACATATTCCATTCACTGTGCGTAGCCGCAGTTAAGAAGCACATTCTGTTTAGTGTGCAAAGTTGCATATTAGGAGAACATTCTGTTAAGTGTTCAAACTGTAAAATATCAAAGTCACATATTCCATTCACTGTGCCGAGCCGCAGTTAAGAAGCACATTCTGTTAAGTGTGCAAAGTTGCATATTAGGAGAACATTCTGTTAACTGTGCAAACTGTAAAATATCAAAGTCACATATTCCATTCACTGTGCGTAGCCGCAGTTAAGAAGCACATTCTGTTTAGTGTGCAAAGTTGCATATTAGGAGAACATTCTGTTAACTGTGCAAACTGTAAAATATCAAAGTCACATATTCCATTCACTGTGCCGAGCCGCAGTTAAGAAGAACATTCTGTTTACTGTGCAAAGTTGCATATTAGGAGAACATTCTGTTAACTGTGCAAACTGTAAAATATCAAAGTCACATATTCCATTCACTGTGCCGAGCCGCAGTTAAGAAGAACATTCTGTTTACTGTGCAAAGTTGCATATTAGGAGAACATTCTGTTAACTGTTCAAACTGTAAAATATCAAAGTCACATATTCCATTCACTGTGCCGAGCCGCAGTTAAGAAGCACATTCTGTTAAGTGTGCAAAGTTGCATATTAGGAGAACATTCTGTTAACTGTGCAAACTGTAAAATATCAAAGTCACATATTCCATTCACTGTGCGTAGCCGCAGTTAAGAAGCACATTCTGTTTAGTGTGCAAAGTTGCATATTAGGAGAACATTCTGTTAACTGTGCAAACTGTAAAATATCAAAGTCACATATTCCATTCACTGTGCCGAGCCGCAGTTAAGAAGAACATTCTGTTTACTGTGCAAAGTTGCATATTAGGAGAACATTCTGTTAACTGTGCAAACTGTAAAATATCAAAGTCACATATTCCATTCACTGTGCCGAGCCGCAGTTAAGAAGAACATTCTGTTTACTGTGCAAAGTTGCATATTAGGAGAACATTCTGTTAACTGTTCAAACTGTAAAATATCAAAGTCACATATTCCATTCACTGTGCGTAGCCGCAGTTAAGAAGCACATTCTGTTTAGTGTGCAAAGTTGCGTATTAGGAGAACATTCTGTTAACTGTGCAAACTGTAAAATATCAAAGTCACATATTCCATTCACTGTGCCGAGCCGCAGTTAAGAAGAACATTCTGTTTACTGTGCAAAGTTGCATATTAGGAGAACATTCTGTTAACTGTGCAAACTGTAAAATATCAAAGTCACATATTCCATTCACTGTGCGTAGCCGCAGTTAAGAAGCACATTCTGTTTAGTGTGCAAAGTTGCGTATTAGGAGAACATTCTGTTAACTGTGCAAACTGTAAAATATCAAAGTCACATATTCCATTCACTGTGCCGAGCCGCAGTTAAGAAGAACATTCTGTTTACTGTGCAAAGTTGCATATTAGGAGAACATTCTGTTAACTGTGCAAACTGTAAAATATCAAAGTCACATATTCCATTCACTGTGCGTAGCCGCAGTTAAGAAGCACATTCTGTTTAGTGTGCAAAGTTGCGTATTAGGAGAACATTCTGTTAACTGTGCAAACTGTAAAATATCAAAGTCACATATTCCATTCACTGTGCCGAGCCGCAGTTAAGAAGAACATTCTGTTTACTGTGCAAAGTTGCATATTAGGAGAACATTCTGTTAACTGTGCAAACTGTAAAATATCAAAGTCATATATTCCATTCACTGTGCGTAGCCGCAGTTAAGAAGAACATTCTGTTTACTGTGCAAAGTTGCGTATTAGGAGAACATTCTGTTAACTGTTCAAACTGTAAAATATCAAAGTCACATATTCCATTCACTGTGCGTAGCCGCAGTTAAGAAGCACATTCTGTTTAGTGTGCAAAGTTGCATATTAGGAGAACATTCTGTTAAGTGTTCAAACTGTAAAATATCAAAGTCACATATTCCATTCACTGTGCGTAGCCGCAGTTAAGAAGCACATTCTGTTTAGTGTGCAAAGTTGCATATTAGGAGAACATTCTGTTAAGTGTTCAAACTGTAAAATATCAAAGTCACATATTCCATTCACTGTGCCGAGCCGCAGTTAAGAAGCACATTCTGTTAAGTGTGCAAAGTTGCATATTAGGAGAACATTCTGTTAACTGTGCAAACTGTAAAATATCAAAGTCACATATTCCATTCACTGTGCGTAGCCGCAGTTAAGAAGCACATTCTGTTTAGTGTGCAAAGTTGCATATTAGGAGAACATTCTGTTAACTGTGCAAACTGTAAAATATCAAAGTCACATATTCCATTCACTGTGCCGAGCCGCAGTTAAGAAGAACATTCTGTTTACTGTGCAAAGTTGCATATTAGGAGAACATTCTGTTAACTGTGCAAACTGTAAAATATCAAAGTCACATATTCCATTCACTGTGCCGAGCCGCAGTTAAGAAGAACATTCTGTTTACTGTGCAAAGTTGCAGATTTGCAGCACATATTCTGTGTAATATGAAGAAGACGGGTAAAAAGGGACGGGGAAGTGGACGTGATCCTGATAGTTCAGGGCGCGGGTCAGGACGCGTAGAAACTGTGCCTGGTGCCAGAGCACAAGACAGAAAGACATCCATCATACCTAGCTTCATGTCTCAGTTTACAGGGCGTCGCAGGACATCACTCTCGAGGTCCGACCACTGCGAACAGGTGGTCGGTTGGATGTCAGCTGATACTGCTTCCAGTCGGTTAAGCACCACCCTGTCTTCCACCAAGTCCACTCTCAGTAGCCAAGAGTCTGGTCAACATAATCCTCACCCTGATCATCCTTCCTCCCACCATAGAGGATCTGGTCAAAGAAGTGATCCCACACTGGGATATAGTGAGGAGCTCGTCTCATCACCAATCCTTAATTTGAACCTCTCTCCAAGCACGCTTGCAGAGGAACATGACATCTTGTGCCCTGATTCACAACCTCTAGAGGGTACACAATCACAAGAAGATGACAGAGGTGAACGGCATTTAAGGTCAAAGGAACTGGATGATGATGATGATGAGACACAGTTGCCATTAAATCAACCACTATTACTGTCTCAAGACCTTGATGAGGAGGATGATATACAGTTGTCAATGACTGAGTATGTGGTGGGATCAAGACATGAGGAGGATGATCAGAGTGAGGAAGTGGAGGAGGACTTGGTGGACGATGTGGTGACTGACCCCACCTGGGAAGGTGTAGAGCCGAGTGATGACAGCAGTCCTGAGGGTGAGCCATCTGCAGCACCGCAACAGGCTGGAAGAGGCAGTGGTGTGGCTACAGAAAGAAGGCGGACCGCACCAAACCGGCCCGCAAATGTTCCACGGAGCACCCCCTTGCGTAAATCTCCCTTGCCAAGGGGTAGGTGTTCCGCGGTATGGCGTTTTTTTAAGGAAAGTGCGGACGACAAAAGAATTGTAGTTTGCAACCTGTGCAACACCAGAATGAGCCGAGGCATGAACACTAGAAACCTCACCACCACCAGCATGATCCGACACATGGCATCCAAGCACCGTAATAAGTGGGAGGAACGCCCGGATCGCCAATCTGTGTCTGCAGGCCACACCACTGCCTCCTCTTCCCCTGTTTTCGGTGCCGGCCAATCGCCTGTCGAAGGCGCAGGCCCGCATACCTCCCGCCCTGCACCTGTACCATCTGAAGCACCATCAGCAACCACATCCACTTCACTGTCCCAGCACAGCGTCCAAATGTCGTTACCCCAGGCATTTGAGCGCAAGCGAAAATACCCAGCCACCCACCCACAGGCCATAGCACTAACCTCACACCTTTCAAAATTACTGGCCATCGAAATGCTGCCATTTAGGCTTGTGGAGACTGAGTCCTTCCGCAGCCTGATGGCAGCAGCTGTCCCTCGGTACGCAGTCCCCAGCCGCCACTACTTTTCCCGGTGTGCCGTCCCCGCATTACACCACCATGTGTCCCGTAACATCACCCGTGCCCTGACCAACGCAGTTACTGGGAAGGTCCACTTAACAACTGACACATGGACAAGTGCTTGTGGCCAGGGACGCTACATTTCCCTGACGGCACACTGGGTGAATGTCGTGGAGGCTGGGAGCGACTCGGACCCTGGGATGGCACAGGTGCTACCCACGCCGAGGATTGCGGGCCCTACCTCCATCAGGGTTTCCGCCAGCACCTACGTTATTGGCTCCTCCTCCTCCGTTTCCACCTCCGAATTCTCTGCGCGCAGCGCCACTCACCCATCAGCCAGTAACTGGAAGCAGTGTAGCACTGCAGTGGGGAAGCGTCAACAGGCCGTGCTGAAGCTGATCTGCCTTGGGGACAAACAGCACACGGCCTCAGAGCTGTTGCAGGGGATTAGTCACCAGACCGAACAATGGCTCTCGCCACTCAACCTGCAACCAGGCATGGTTGTGTGTGATAATGGGCGTAACTTGGTGGCGGCTTTGGAGCTCGGCAAGCTCACACACGTACCATGCCTAGCGCATGTATTTAATTTAGTGGTTCAGCGATTTCTAAAAACCTACCCCAATTTGCATGATCTCTTGACCAAGGTGCGCCGCGTGTGTGCACATTTCCGTAAGTCATCAACAGCTTCAGCCGGCCTGTTGAAGCTGCAGCAGCGCTTACAATTGCCAGCTCACCGGCTGCTGTGTGACGTGAGCACGCGCTGGAACTCCACCTTCCACATGTTGGCCCGGCTTTGTGAGCAGCAGAGGGCAGTAGTGGAGTACCAGCTGTTACACGGTCGTCGCCTCTCCGTTCAACTTCCTGTAATCAGAAGTGAGGAGTGGGAATGGATGTCAGACCTCTGCGAGGTTTTACGCAATTTTGAGGAATCGACACAGATGGTGAGCGGCTATAACGCTATTATCAGTGTAACCATCCCACTTCTGTGTCTACTGAAACGCTCGCTGCTCACAATTAAAACCGACGCTTTGCATGTGGAAGAGGTGGAAATGCGGGAGGAAGAGCTTACACAAGGTGATAGCCAGAGCACCCTCACTTCGTCTTCTCAGCGACAATTGGAGGAGGCGGAGGAGGAGGAGGAGGAAGACACGGTTGCCTCCGCTACAGACGGTAGCCATGGAACTTTAGTTCCATCTCTTCAGCGTGGGTGGGCAGAAGAGGAGGAAGAGGATGAGGAGATTGAGAGTCATCCTCCTGGTGAGGACAGCGAAATCTTGCCTGTTAGTACTCTGGCACACATGGCTGACTTTATGTTAGGCTGCCTTTCCCGTGACCCACGCGTTATACGCATTTTAGACAACACGGATTACTGGGTGTTCACCCTTCTGGACCCCCGCTACAAAGAGAATTTCTCATCTCTCATTCCTCCGGTGGAGAGGACAAGCAAAATGGTGCAATACCAGAAGGTTCTTGTCGAAAAATTGCTCCAAAATTTTCCATCTGACAACACTGGCGGCAGAGTACGTGCTACCTTGGCCAACCGAGAAGGGGAGAAAAGGGGAGCACACAGCAGTTCCGACAAAGGCAGGGCAACACTCTTCAAGGCGTGGGACACCTTCATGACACCCCGCCAGCACCCTCACCCTGATGCGCAGCCTAGTGTCATAAGGAGGGAAAAGTTTTGGAAGATGGTGAAGGAGTACGTAGCAGACCGTGTCAGCGTCCTCAATGATCCCTCTGTGCCTTACAACTACTGGGTGTCCAAGCTGGACACGTGGTATGAACTGGCACTGTACGCCTTGGAGGTGCTGGCCTGCCCTGCCGCCAGCGTTCTGTCTGAGCGGGTATTTAGTGCTGCTGGTGGCATCATAACAGATAAGCGTATCCGCCTTTCCACCGAAAATGCTGATAGGTTGACACTTATAAAAATGAACAAGGCCTGGATTTCCCCTGACTTCTCCACTCCACTGGAGGAAAGCCCCGGGAGAACATAAAGTCACTTTATATATGTTATTTACAATGATGGGAATACTCTGTATTCCCATTCACCCCTTCCACCCAAAAAACGGGTATATGGTTGACTCTCTTCCATATACCCTGTGATATAATTTTTATATAGGGCCAGCTCACCAGCGGGCCCTGTGATATAATTTTTATATAGGGCCAGCTCACCAGCGGGCCCTGTTTGACAATTTTTGTATAGGTCAGCTCACCAGCGGGCCTTCTCATATAATGTTTTATTGGGTCAGCTCTCTAGCGGGCCCTCTCATATAATGTTTTATAGCGTCAGCTCACTAGCGGGCCTTCGCATATAATGTTTAGGATGGTCAGCTCCGCAGCAGACCCTCACCCATAATGTTTTAGATGGTCGGCTCAGCGCACGTTTCCCCTCTTAATCATGGCCCCAGTTCAGAAAAATCGAGGAAATTTTTGGGAGAATTTGCCTTTGCGCACGTTTCCCTCTTAATCATGGCCTCAGTTCAGAAAAATCAAGTAAATTTTTGGGAGAATTTGCCTCTGCGCACGTTTCCCTCTTAATCATGGCCTCAGTTCAGAAAAATCAAGGAAATTTTTGGGAGAATTTGCCTCTGCGCACGTTTCCCTCTTAATCATGGCCCCAGTTCCGAAAAATCAATGAAATTTTTTGCAGAATTTGCAGATGATATACAAGTAAATATACAGCAAATACTGTTTGGTAACAATTTTTCGCCTAAAGTCGTTTTTATCTTCCTTTTTGTGTGTTTTACGGTCAGTCTGTAAAAATGGCGTACTACGGGCGAAACATCGTTCCCAGCAGCGACGTTGGAGTCCAAGATGCATCCAGACATCCTCCCTATGCTGTCCCTGAACCATTTCTGTGGTGTTTCCATCATTTTCTGCCCTTTTCCTATGGACCAGGCACCCTCCCCTCATCAGAGCAGGGGGTGCCTGGTGTAATGCTCGAGTCCTCCCATTGACTTCAATGGGGCTCGGGTGCTCGGCCGAGCACTCGAGCCTCCGGGGGTGCTCGGTCAGAGCACCCGAACACCCGAGCATTGGGGTGCTCGCTCATCACTACTGGGGACACCTAGCTTGTTGAACATAAACACTACTGGTGGGAAACTGCGGGCAGTATTAACGCGGGAGTTTTACAGCGAACGTCCGAGTAAGCAACCCAAACTTGAATTATTAGAGTATTTTGAGAAAATTTCTCCTGCCGCCACTGTCACTGACACCGAGAGCATATCGTCTCCAAAAAAGGTTATTGAGGGAGATAATTTACCATTTCCCGGTAGCTGATGATGATTTTTTCTTCCTGTCCAAACCTACAAGAGGTAGAAGAAGAATATGGGGGACCAAGGCCTGATAAGCTTGATTTTTCCACTGAGCATGATTTTTCCACTGACCTTGATTATTCTCCTGAGCTCCATTTCTCCACTGCTGCCCATAGTACTCCTCCTGTTTCTCCAGCTACAATTCTGTCTTCTATTGATGAAAACTCACCACCTGACTCTCCAGTTCCAAATGAGTCTCCCAGGCAGGTAGTAGCCACTAGTGTCTCTGCCACCAGTGTTACTCCACCCTCCTACAATCCCAGTCCCGACATCCATACTGCCATCTTTGGTTCTACTAGTAACCCTGTAAAGGTATGTAGAAAAAAAAATGCATAGTGAGGTTGCTTCAGCATTTGAAGATGAAGAAAATGTCACCTCAGTTTCTTCTTCACCACCTTCCAAAGTCATCCGTCGCTCCAAAGCATGGGACCATTTTGTGACACTTGGCGATGGCCGGCTAGCAAAATGTAAATTGTGTGGCAGGGAAGTCAGCCGTGGGAGGGTGTTGGGTCATCTTTCCACCTCTGGGATGAACCAACACCTGAACCACTACCACAAGTCAGTGTTGATGGGTGCAGAACGTGGTGGCACTACTACATTTACCAATGTAACACTCACCACCAGTAGGCAGGAAAAAGGGCACGGAGATCATGCCACATCTGGTCCTAGTAAAAGCAGTAGACAGTCACAGCCCATCCCAATGTCAATACAGGCCACACTGGAAGATTTTGGTGGGTTTCATTCCAAGGGGATGTGCAGACAGCAGTCCAGGAAAATTACACGCCTCATTGCACAACTCATAGCCGTTGGGGGTGCAACTTTCAATTTGGTGGACGGGGAGCCCTTCCATCAACTTATGGAGGTTGTTGCACCCCGATATAAAATTCCATCCCGCACCACATTTAGTAGAACTATAGTGCCCTCACTGTACCAGTCGTGCGTTGGTCTTTTGAAGGAACTGCTAGGAAAGGCTGGTGGCCAGTCAGTGCACTTTACCACTGACTTATGGAGTGCTCCAAGTGGCCAGCATGGCTTCCTGTCATTGATGGCACATTGGTGGCAGCCCAGTGTGTTGAAAGACACACTGATAGCAACAAGTTCAGGTCCAGTAGCCAAGCAGGCAGGGCACCGCTCTTTCCTCCTCCATGCTGAGGTAATGGATCAGCAGCACACCTCAGATAACATCCGCAAAACACTGCAGAACATGGTGGAGCAATGGCTAGGGGAGCAGACAGGCACACAGGCACAAATGGGGTTTGTGGTTACTGATGGTGCAGCTAACATGATCAAGGCTCTCCGGGATGGCAGATTTGTGGGTGTGCGCTGCTCAGCGCATGTTCTGCATCTAGTAGTGAAGGCTGCTCTTGAGGATGGCAGTAACACTGGAAGGTTGTCAGCACTTCTGGAGTAGTGCCAACAAATTTCTGGCCACTTCCATCGGAGCGTCAAAGATAGCCAGCTACTCAGGGAGGAACAGAAAATGGCAGACGTCCCAGAGCAATGCCTAAAACAAGATGTTGGGATCAGGTGGAACTCCACCTTAGATATGCTAGAGCGTATCCTGGAGCAGAAAAAGGCAATTCATGCAATGTCATGTCACCATTTCATTGGCAGTAACAGAACACTGGGCAGGGCTGACTGGGCCCTGATGGAACAGGTAGTGACAGTCCTTACGCCTTTCCATGCCTTGATGGAACTTTTGAGCAAAGAGAACGCTAGTCTGGCAGAAGTCATTCCCCTCTTCACGCACCTCTCCTTAAAATTGGATGATTTCCTTTCCCATAGGGAACGCTTGCCTGGTGCTGAGGGTAATATACTTCCAGATGTTGCTGCCCTTCTAACGAGGTTGAAGAAGGAACTTACTCGGCGCATGGAAGAGAGCATGGACAATTGTCCCGAGTTAATGCTTGCCACAATTTGCGATCCTCGAATCAAAGGCAAGTTGGCACTTCGTTCCAATTCTGTCAGTCTCTGAGAAGGGTTAACCCTTTGAGTGCCAGAGGGGTACGGAACGCATTGCTTTGCAATGCATTCCGTACCCCTCTGGCACTCAAAGGGTTAACCCTTTGAGTGCCACAGTGGTACGGAATGCATTGCTTTGTCCCGAGTTAATGCTTGCCACAATTTGCAATCCTCGAATCAAAGGCAAGTTGGCACTTCGTTCCAATTCTGTCAGCCTCTGAGAAGGGTTAACCCTTTGAGTGCCAGAGGGATATGGAACGCATTGCTTTGCAATGCATTCCGTACCACTCTGGCACTCAAAGGGTTAAGTGAGGTGATAGTTCGAAACAGGTTAGTGGGTATTTTCCGTTACTGGAAATATACTTAGCCCCCAGCGCTCTCAACTGGCCCCCCAGCTCATGGAGCAAATGACTTTTTTTTTTTTTTTTTCCTTTACAAATAAATATATTTATTATACCCAAAAATATCTAACAATCACTCACCCATCCACACTTTGTATTTTGGTGCCGGCCAGGAAGAAGAGTAATAACCACCAACAAATTCTTTCCCTTCTCTTCTTTTCTCCTTTCTTTTCTTTTTTTCTTTCCCTTTTCTTTATTCTTTTTTTTTCTTTTTTTTTTCTCTTTTCTATCCTCCTTTCCTCTTCTTTTCCCCTTTTCCCTCTTTTTCCTTCCCTTCTCTCTCCTTTCCTTTTTCTTCCCCTTTCTTATCCCCTGCATTCCTTTTCTTTATCCTTTTCTTTCCCTTTTAAATAGAATAAATCTAATCAGATCCTATACTCTACCATGGCTTTCAACATCCTTTCTTTCATAGCATTTACCTTAACCAATGTGGAAATACTCCATCCTATACCTTTTTCCATTTTCAGCTGCCAAATTAATTGATTCCGTAACCTAACCACCGAAAAATCTACAGATTTTCTCCAATTCCTAGCAATTATTATTTTTACCGCCACCAAACAACGCGTAGCCAAAAACCTCTGGCTATCATCAAGCCTAGGCCAGCCCAAATGTAACAACAAACACTCAGGTCGAAAAGGTAACCTAATCTTATTTACTTGATTTAACAATTCCAAACCATAAATCCATAACTTCTTAACCTTCATACACCCCCACCATACGTGCAAATAAGTAACATTAGAATTACCCCCACCAATTCTAGCTAATTTTGCAGGAACCATATACCACCTATTAATTAACTTATAGTGAGTCTCAACTAATATAATATCGTGAATCATCTTATTTACCTTTACAAATGCTGCATACCACTCTTGCCTATTAATAACTAAATTCAAATCTTTTTCCCATGTCCCAATAATCAACCCATTTTCCGTGAAACCATTAATCTCCCTCACCACCTCCACACACTTTGACACTGGCCTAAGAACTACCTCTTTTACAAAAATTTTCTCTAAAACCTTAATTATATCATTATTCTCAATTTTACAAAAATGTCTCAGCAAAAAACCTTTTACTTTTAAATATTTGAATACATCCATTGAAGATAACTTATATCTTTGACCTGCAATTTTTGACCTGCAATTTTACACTTTTTTTTTTTTTTTTTTTTAAAAACACAACACACTTTTTTTTTTTACAAAAACATATTTTTATTTTAAAAAAATATATATAATTAAACAATATTGCAAGTGGAGCCATGTAATACACTTATATACACCACCAAATGCCAGGGACAAAAAAGTGTCAAAATAGGGTGGGAAAAAGGGACATGGGGATTTTCAACCAGGGGGGACAGTGGCCACTTTAAACTGTGCATTTTGTAGGTATGACTGACCGGTCATACCTTTCATGCAGTCTCCATAAAAATTTAACCCTTTGTGGCCAATTGATCCCAAGAGAAAAATCAAAAATGGTGGGTTTTTTACATTTTTTTACCTTTTTTTTAATTTTAATAAAGTGAATGGTGGGTTATTCATATAAATAGGGTATCAAATGAAAGCCCTATTTATGCTTAAAAAAACAATATATAATTTATGGGGGTGGAATAAAAGCCTAAGAGGGAAAATACTGTTGAACAAAGACATAGTCAAAAAGGTCAGAATTGCTCCGGTCCTTAAGGGAAAACGACCTCAGATTTTCCCGGTCCTTAAGGGGTTAGGGGTAAGTTTAGGCGGGGTGGTAGTTCCGCTTTAAATAATATGAAAGCATCAGGATAAACAATACAGTAATTTGACATAGTAAGCCACCTATAGTATCCCTGTATGGTTTAATATTGCCTTGTGAGACAATACAATATTATTAGAAACTGAAATAATACATAATCTTGTGAGAAACAACAAAACATGACAGCATAATCTGTGACAATGATACATGTGCCAGACAACGGTGTCCTCATTGATAAGATAACCCATATATAGTCTTCATATGTGAGGTCAATGCATAAATAAAATAATACAACACTGACCATGACATTTGGACTCTTGGTATCATACAGAAGTAACAAAAACACAGCACATCAGCAGAATCTTAACAGTGCCTTGAAAGACAATTATCAAACGCCAATGATATAACAGTCCCTTAATATTGTAGAAAAGAGCCACCCATGTTTATGAAATAAATATGCTGCACTTTATGAAAGCTTTTTTTTTTTTTTTTAAAGCAATAGAGGACTTAACCCTCTGAATATCAAACAGGTTCCAACTTCTCAAAAATCTAGATGACCAAGAGAATCATCCATCATACTGATAGCAGAATCCCTGTCACTGACAAACTTTATAACAGAGAGAATGGATGCCAGCTGGAAAACACTAAAATGCTTCCCCTTGCACTGCTCTGGACACAACAACTTGGTGGACACAATAGTAGCTGTGTCATGTGAAAGATGCTTGTGAGCATAGCCTGACATTCTCACATTAAGTTTGACAACTCACAAGTTCTACAACTTAAAGTATATTGCATGTTACATTTACTATTAGTGCCAACACACAGTGGTAGTTCTGAGGCTCTGGTTTATAATCTGTGAATAAATTTTTCATAATGCCAGCTTTCTCAGCATTGAGGCTCTGATGTATAAGTAAGAATTATATTGCCCATCTTGCCCTTATGCTCAGTCTCAGATCTGGGATAACCCTCAGACCTGTGTAAAATAGTAACCATGAAAAAAAACAACATTATTATGTAGATTCTGATTACCCATCATCTGTTCTTCCACTTTAACACTGCAAAGAGATAACAATCCCATAGGACTGCTCTTCCCTGGTGATGGGAAAATGCTATGTCTACCCCTCACCAGCTGAGATGTAGTGGACTAGGGGGGAATAACCAGAAGTAATAATGACAAAGTCAAATAAATCTAGAGAATAAAGTAAAACAATAAGCTGAAACAAAATAAAAGTTCCCCATAGTAAAACCTGACTCCTTGAAGACAAAATGTTACTGATTAGTTGGCAGAGCCAAGGAGTAAACTAGGGTTGAGGAGTGGGAGAGCTGACTAAGGGTGGGTGTAATTTTCACCTCAAAAGCAAAACAGGTGAAAAATGTCACTTCCTGCCAAGCAGGACATTTTTGGCAAAAAGTGCCGATTTTATTACTGGCCTAGGTCATTGCATTAAAATCAGTGGTAAAATTGAATCCCCTCCTCACATGGCAAGTTTTCCTTTTCCCCCACAGGAGTAACATAAGAGGGGTGCCAGGTTTCCACATCATGTCATTCTGTGTTTGTGAGAGATATAGAAAGCAGCACAGTTTTAGAGCTAGTTAGAATAGGCAAATAAAGTGAAGATGTAGCGTAGATTAGAGAATCTTGTAGGTTGGTAATTTGTTCTTTGTGTTAGGGGAATGTGGGGGGTATCAGAGGCATGTGAAAGGAGAAAGGAGATTTACCCAAAATGCCCCAAAATCCTGTGTGACCAAGTTCCTTTCTGATGGGTGTTCTCTGTTAGAGAGTTCGGGGTGTGCGAAGCAAGCAAATTCGATTTTCCCCAAATACCCCAAAATCTTGTGTGGCTGAGAAGATGCAGGTAGCTGCGATCCAAGTTCCTTCCTGAGCTGGCTGATCTTCTTTCACTGACTGACTGACTGATAGAATATTTAGCAGACTGACACTCAGTAGACAAACAAGTTAAACTGACACTGACTCCTACAACAACCAGAAGAAGAGGGGACAGCACATTTAATAAAGTGAGTGTAGTCTGCAGTGACATTGGGAGGGAGTGAAAGCAACAGCTGAAATCCTCTAGACACTAGGTAAATGCAAAGAGTGGAAGAGCCAGATTCACAAGAAGTATACATAATGGAAATATAGAGGGTCAAAAAGGGGGGGGCTATCATTATGAACTAAAAGTAGAGAGAAACAATAAAACCATATAATAAAATACTAAGCACCATGTGACTACTCAAAATATAAAAATATATTGAACGAAAAATAAAATAAAATTGAACATGAAACAGGACTCAGACCTCAATCACTATGTGATGGCTGACAAAAGTCACGTTAATGTCATCCCCAGTAATCCTCACACATCTAATGTTATGGTTTGAAACTTATGAGGGAAGCACCAAGTTGAAACGTGTGCCCCTCAATGACTCTATAGCAAATATATATATAGCAACCACCTGCAACATACAACTTATGTGGAAAAACAATAAACCAAATATATAAATTTACATATATAAATATACAAAAAAGGGGAAAGAAAAAGGAAAAAAGTTTGCAGGGTAATCTGACAAATGTTCACCATATAAATGCTCACCATATATGGAGTTCTACATCCACAATGAGTCTATCCCCAACAAATAAAAAATTAGTCTCTAGTCTTATATAATGTAGATGGAATGATGACAAATAAATGAATATGGAAATACAAATGGAATAACCCTGATACTCTGTCCAGAATGAAAAAGCACTTAGCTGTAAAGTCTTCAATAGTCAGAGGAAAATGGGAATGGGAGGATGTAAAGACGTGATGTATGGGAGATGAAGAATAAATATTCCAGTCTCCTTTTTATTATAGTTTCACTTATTGTTATGTAAATTGGGTCACACATATTCAGTAACCTTCCTCACAACAGTAAAGGAGGGGTTAGTATCACTTCTTACTGTAGCATTAACACATCAAATGGGTTTAGCCAGCAAATAGTAGGAGTGAGAGGTCTTTCACACAGCAAGTTATTAGTGATGAGCGAGCATGCTCGGCCGAAGCTCGGTTCGGCTCGAGCATCGCTCTGCTCGGCACATGGCGGTACTCGTACGAGTACCGCATGTGCTCGCCCGCCATGTTCGGGTCTCCTCCCCGCACGTTTTGCGGCTGCTGCGCAGCCAATAAACGTGCGGGAAGGCTCTGACATCAGTGTAATGCCAGCAGCCATGTTGGCTGCTGGCATTACACTGATTGGCTGGCCAGAACCCGTGATCGGGTGCTGTATAGCACCCGACGCGCGAGTTCGGCTCATTCTTAGCCAGGGAGAGATGCGATCAGGCAGGGAAAGTCAGTGTAGGGAGAATAAAATTGTTGGAACTCTTTCAAGACCCAAAAGTCCTTTTTAGGACTGTTGTGTGTGGGGGCAGCATTTATATTTTGTTTGGGGGGGCACAATTTCCTTTTTTTTTGTGGGGGGGATATTAGTAAGGTGACATATAATACTAGATGCACAGGAAGTCAGTGTAGGGAGAATAAAATTGTTGAAACTCTTTCAAGACCCAAAAGTCCTTTTTAGGACTGTTGTGTGTGGGGGCAGCATTTAATTTTTTTTGGGGGTGGCAGAATTTCATTTTTTTGTGGGGGGGGACATGTTCTAAGGTGACATTGTACTAGGTGCACAGGGACAAATATTTCACAGTGCAGTGACAAGCTGACATATTCTGTTAGGTGCACAGGGCCAATTATTTTACAACGCAGCGACAAAAAGGGCCATTTTAAACGTGTGCCTAGCCATAGATTATTGTCACATTCTGTTTAGTGTGCAAATTCACAAATTAACGTCACATATTGTTTAGTGTGCAAATTCACAAATTAACGTCACATATTCCGTTCACTGTGCCTAGCCGCAGATTAGCGTCACATTCTGTTTAGTGTGCCTAGCCGCAGATTAGCGTCACATATTGTTTAGTGTGCAAATTCACAAATTAACGTCACATATTCCGTTCACTGTGCCTAGACGCAGATTAGCGTCACATTCTGTTTCGTGTGCCTAGCCGCAGATTAGCGTCACATTCTGTTTCGTGTGCCTAGCCGCAGATTAGCGTCACATATTGTTTAGTGTGCAAATTCACAAATTAACGTCACATATTGTTTACTGTGCAAATTCACAAATTAACGTCACATATTGTTTAGTGTGCAAATTCACAAATTAACGTCACATATTCCGTTCACTGTGCCTAGCCGCAGATTAGCGTCACATTCTGTTTCGTGTGCCTAGCCGCAGATTAGCGTCACATTCTGTTTCGTGTGCCTAGCCGCAGATTAGCGTCACATATTGTTTAGTGTGCCTAGCCGCAGATTAACGTCACATATTGTTTAGTGTGCCTAGCCGCAGATTAGCATCACATTCTGTTTCGTGTGCCTAGCCGCAGATTAGCGTCACATTCTGTTTCGTGTGCCTAGCCGCAGATTAGCGTCACATATTGTTTAGTGTGCAAATTCACAAATTAACGTCACATATTGTTTAGTGTGCAAATTCACAAATTAACGTCACATATTCCGTTCACTGTGCCTAGCCGCAGATTAGCGTCACATTCTGTTTCGTGTGCCTAGCCGCAGATTAGCGTCACATTCTGTTTCGTGTGCCTAGCCGCAGATTAGCATCACATTCTGTTTCGTGTGCCTAGCCGCAGATTAGCGTCACATATTGTTTAGTGTGCCTAGCCGCAGATTAACGTCACATATTGTTTAGTGTGCCTAGCCGCAGATTAGCGTCACATTCTGTTTCGTGTGCCTAGCCGCAGATTACCGGCATATATTCCGTTTAATATGAAGAAGGCGGGTAAAAAGGGACGGGGAAGTGGACGTGATCCTGATAGTTCAGGGCGCGGGTCAGGACGCGTAGAAACTGTGCCTGGTGCCAGAGCACAAGACAGAAAGACATCCATCATACCTAGCTTCATGTCTCAGTTTACAGGGCGTCGCAGGACATCACTCTCGAGGTCAGACCACTGCGAACAGGTGGTCGGTTGGATTTCAGCTGATACTGCTTCCAGTCGGTTAAGCACCACCCTGTCTTCCACCAAGTCCACTCTCAGTAGCCAAGAGTCTGGTCAACATAATCCTCACCCTGATCATCCTTCCTCCCACCATAGAGGGTCTGGCCAAAGAAGTGATCCCACACTGGGATATAGTGAGGAGCTCGTCTCATCACCAATCCTTGATTTGAACCTCTCTCCAAGCACGCTTGCAGAGGAACATGAGATCTTGTGCCCTGATTCACAACCTCTAGAGGGTACCCAATCACAAGAAGATGACAGAGGGGAACGGCATTTAAGGTCAAAGGAAGTGGATGATGATGATGAGACACAGTTGCCATCAAATCAACCACAATTACTGTCTCAAGACCTTGATGAGGAGGATGATACACAGTTGTCAATGACTGAGAATGTGGTGGGATCAAGAAATGAGGAGGATGATACACAGTTGTCAATGACTGAGGATGTGGTGGGATCAAGAAATGAGGAGGATGATCAGAGTGAGGAAGTGGAGGAGGACTTGGTGGACGATGAGGTCACTGACCCCACCTGGGAAGGTGGAAAGCCGAGCGATGACAGCAGTCCTGAGGGTGAGCCATCTGCAGCACCGCAACAGGCTGGAAGAGGCAGTGGTGTAGCTAAAGAAAGAAGGCGGACCGCACCAAACCGGCCCGCAAATGTTCCACGGAGCACCCCCTTGCGTAAATCTCCCTTGTCAAGGGCTAGGTGTTCCGCGGTATGGCGTTTTTTTAAGGAAAGTGCGGACGACAAAAGAATTGTAGTTTGCAACCTGTGCCACACCAGAATGAGCCGAGGCATGAACACTAGCAACCTCACCACCACCAGCATGATCCGACACATGGCATACAAGCACCGTAATAAGTGGGAGGAACGCCCGGATCGCCAATCTGTGTCTGCAGGCCACACCACTGCCTCCTCTTCCCCTGTTTTCGGTGCCGGCCAATCGCCTGTCGAAGGCGCAGGCCCGCATACCTCCCGCCCTGCACCTGTACCATCTGAAGCACCATCAGCGACCACATCCACTTCCCTGTCCCAGCGCAGCGTCCAAATGTCGTTACCCCAGGCATTTGAGCGCAAGCGAAAATACCCAGCCACCCACCCACAGGCCATAGCACTAACCTCACACCTTTCCAAATTACTGGCCATCGAAATGCTGCCATTTAGGCTTGTGGACACTGAGTCCTTCCGCAGCCCGATGGCAGCAGCTGTCCCTCGGTACGCAGTCCCCAGCCGCCACTACTTTTCCCGGTGTGCCGTCCCCGCCTTACACCACCATGTGTCCCTTAACATCACCCGTGCCCTGACCAACGCAGTTACTGGGAAGGTCCACTTAACGACTGACACGTGGACAAGTGCTTGTGGCCAGGGACGCTACATTTCCCTGATGGCACACTGGGTGAATGTCGTGGAGGCTGGGAGCGACTCGGACCCTGGGATGGCACAGGTGCTACCCACGCCGAGGATTGCGGGCCCTACCTCCATCAGGGTTTCTGCCAGCACCTACGTTATTGGCTCCTCCTCCTCCTCCTCCGTTTCCACCTCCGAATTCTCTGCGCGCAGCGCCACTCACCCATCAGCCGGTAGCTGGAAGCAGTGTAGCACTGCAGTGGGGAAGCGTCAACAGGCCGTGCTGAAGCTGATCTGCCTTGGGGACAAACAGCACACGGCCTCAGAGCTGTTGCAGGGGATTAGTCACCAGACTGAGCAGTGGCTCTCGCCACTCAACCTGCAACCAGGCATGGTTGTGTGTGATAATGGGCGTAACTTGGTGGCGGCTTTGGAGCTCGGCAAGCTCACACACGTACCATGCCTAGCGCATGTATTTAATTTAGTGGTTCAGCGATTTCTAAAAACCTACCCCAATTTGCATGATCTCTTGACCAAGGTGCGCCGCGTGTGTGCACATTTCCGTAAGTCATCTACAGCTTCAGCCGGCCTGTTGACGCTGCAGCAGCGCTTACAATTGCCAGCTCACCGGCTGCTGTGTGACGTGAGCACGCGCTGGAACTCCACCTTCCACATGTTGGCCCGGCTTTGTGAGCAGCAGAGGGCAGTAGTGTAGTACCAGCTGTTACACGGTCATCGCCTCTCCGTTCAACTTCCTCTAATCAGAAGTGAGGAGTGGGAATGGATGTCAGACCTCTGTGAGGTTTTACGCAATTTTGAGGAATCGACACAGATGGTGAGCGGCGATAACGCTATTATCAGTGTAACCATCCCACTTCTGTGTCTACTGAAACGCTTGCTGCTCACAATTAAAACCGACGCTTTGCATGTGGAAGAGGTGGAAATGGGGAGGAAGAGCTTAAACAAGGTGATAGCCAGAGCACCCTCACTTCGTCTTCTCAGCGACAATTGGAGGAGGCGGAGGAGGAGGAGGAAGACACGGTTGCCTCCGCTACAGAGGGTAGCCATGGAACTTTATTTCCATCTCTTCAGCGTGGGTGGGCAGAAGAGGAGGAAGAGGATGAGGAGATTGAGAGTCATTCTCCTGGTGAGGACAGCGAAATCTTGCCTGTTGGTACTCTGGCACACATGGCTGACTTTATGTTAGGCTGTCTTTCCCGTGACCCACGCGTTATACGCATTTTAGACAACACGGATTACTGGGTGTTCACCCTTCTGGACCCCCACTACAAAGAGAATTTCTCATCTCTCATTCCTCCGGTGAAGAGGACAAGCAAAATGGTGCAATACCAGAAGGTTCTTGTCGAAAAATTGCTCCAAAATTTTCCATCTGACAACGCTGGCGGCAGAGTACGTGCTACCTTGGCCAACCGAGAAGGGGAGAAAAGGGGAGCACACAGCAGTTCCGACAAAGGCAGGGCAACACTCTCCAAGGCGTGGGACACCTTCATGACACCCCGCCAGCACCCTCACCCTGATGCGCAGCCTAGTGTCACAAGGAGGGAAAAGTTTTGGAAGATGGTGAAGGAGTACGTAGCAGACCGTGTCAGCGTCCTCAATGATCCCTCTGTGCCTTACAACTACTGGGTGTCCAAGCTGGACACGTGGTATGAACTGGCACTCTACGCCTTGGAGGTGCTGGCCTGCCCTGCCGCCAGCGTTCTGTCTGAGCGGGTATTTAGTGCTGCTGGTGGCATTATAACAGATAAGCGTATCCGCCTTTCCACCGAAAATGCTGATAGGTTGACACTTATAAAAATGAACAAGGCCTGGATTTCCCCTGACTTCTCCACTCCACTGGAGGAAAGCCCCGGGTGAACATAAAGTCACTTTAGATATGTTATTTACAATGATGGGAATACTCTGTATTCCCATTCACCCCTTCCACCCAAAAAACGGGTATATGGTTGACTCTTAATCTTCTCATCCTCCTCCTCCTCTTCCATATGCCCTGTGATATAATTTTTATATAGGGCCAGCTCACCAGCGGGCCCTGTGATATAATTTTTATATAGGGCCAGCTCACCAGCAGGCCCTGTTTGACAATTTTTGTATAGGTCAGCTCACCAGCGGGCCTTCTCATATAATGTTTTATTGGGTCATCTCTCTAGCGGGCCTTCTCATATAATGTTTTATAGCGTCAGCCTTCGCATATAATGTTTAGGATGGTCAGCTCCGCAGCAGACCCTCACCCATAATGTTTTAGATGGTCGGCTCAGCAGCAGACCCTCATTCCTAATGTTTTAGATGGTCAGCTTAGCGGCATGCCCTCGCCCCTAATGTTTTAGAGGGTCACCAGCAGGCCATTAATCCTAATTTTTCAAGGGTGTGTATGATGCCCTCCTTTATGTGTAATAAAGGGTGTATTGGAGTGATATTTCAGTCTAATTTTTGGCAGCCCTTTCACTTAGTGCATAGGCTTTATGAGTGTTGGACCACTACCTGAACTATTGTACCACAATGTGAATGAGGCCCTCCATTTTGTGATATACAGGTTGTATCGGAGTGCCTCAGGTCCTCCCATTGAATTAAATAGGGCTGGGGTGTTCGACAGAGCAGAAGGTAGTTCTTGGCTTCATCCACTAAGTCACTTCGTCACTTTTACTCAATGGATCAGACCCCACTGTTCCGACTATAAATTTTGGACTTAACAAGGGCAAACGGACATGTTGTAAAACCTGTGGTAGCTGCGGCCTCCGTTCCTGAATGCTGTACCTTACCCGGGCCATAACCACGTTGAACACCTGCTTTACGCTGCGCACGTTTCCCTCTTAATCATGGCCCCAGTTCCGAAAAATCGATGAAATTTTTTGCAGAATTTGCAGATGATATACAAGTAAATATACAGCAAATACTGTTTGGTAACAATTTTTCGCCTAAAATCGTTTTTATCTTCCTTTTTGTGTGTTTTACGGTCAGTCTGTAAAAATGGCGTACTACGGGCGAAACATCGTTCCCAGCAGCGACGTTGGAGTCCAAGATGCATCCAGACATCCTCCCTATGCTGTCCCTGAACCATTTCTGTGGTGTTTCCATCATTTTCTGACCTTTTCCTATGAACCAGGCACCCTCCCCTCATCAGAGCAGGGGGTGCCTGGTGTAATGCTCGAGTCCTCCCATTGACTTCAATGGGGCTCGGGTGCTCGGCCGAGCACTCGAGCCTCCGGGGGCGCTCGGCCAGAGCACCCGAACACCCGAGCATCGGGGTGCTCGATCATCACTACAAGTTATACATTGATGCACAGGGATAACTGTGACACATAAAGAGTCTGTAATTTGCAGTAAAATTGGAGAATAAACAATGTTGAAAGTGGACAATATTATTCAAATTAAATTGGAGAAAGAAGGTCATGGGAGCACTCGAAGTCGAATTTCAAAGGGGAAGGGTTACTATTTGAATGTGAACAGTATTTGTCGAATTAAAATGGTGAAGAAAAGCACTGTAAGTTGAACTTTGAAGGGGAAGGGTTAAAATGTGGAATGAGAATAATATTTGTGGAATTAAAGTGGTAAAAGAAAGCACTGTACGTTGAATTTTAAAAGGAGGGGTTAAAATATCAAAGTGGGGTACTCTATGTCAGATTTTGATAATGTAGGGAACACATCTAACACTGAACTTGATCTTTCTGTCATCAAATGTACACCTATTTCCTTGGCCTTTGACATTTTGAGTGTTTTTTTAGGCAGTAGTCGAATAAAAGCAGACAGCTCCAGTTTTATTAGTACTCTGAAATGTGCTGTCTACTCCAGTTTTGTTTTAATGTGGTTCTACAATAGAATACCGAAGTAACACATGTTTGCAAAATTCACATTGCTTGTTTTTCTTGTAACGCCGGTTTTAGCGCTGGTAATAGAATCGAGCCCTAGATGTCTCAAACAATTTGTTTTTACTACTACCCTTTGAGGGATTTTCATAACATTTGCTAATTCTTTCAAGACTGGTGTTTTTGTGCTTGCTTGTCTTATTGTTAGATTCAGCAGCTGGTTGAGCTGCTACACCTTCTTGCACTATGCCATCAAAAATGCAATGCAACTCACTGTCGTGTTTTCAGATGGTTTATTATATTATTGATGTGGTGGTGGATGAACATTTTGTGAGACTTTAACAAACTGCATCCTGCTCAGGAGGAGAGGGAACACAATCATTTATTGCACACGCTGAAGCAACCATGGCTGCAGTCAGTTTTTGGACCACCACTTTACTCGCACGTCCTTACACTGTTGCACCCTCCCCTAAAACCTTGGGCATTTGCTGGACGTTGCTCAACTACTGTGTGTGTTTTTACTATAAAGTACACAATAGAACCAATTGTTTTTGCATTGACCCTCTACTCTACAAAATACTCTGTCTTGTCTAGTACCAGGCTGCCTCAATCACAAGTCATATCAGGGTCCCTGTTGCTGTCATGTATCATTTTTTAATTAACAGTTCCCTATCTCTATCACTGTCAAAGAAAACAGTCTCTGTTCAACTGCTTCTTTCCCTAGACTCCTAACGCACAGAGATAACTGCCAGATCAGGAAGAAACTTGGATCACCTCTGCTTTTGGGTTCCTAGTCAGTCACACAGAATTATGAGGTATTTGGGGTAATGCTACTTTGCTCCCTTCTCAAACCCCAAGGCTCCCCTGACACCGAGATAATAGCCAGATCAAGACGGAACTAGGATCACAGCTGCATATGTATCACAGTGCCTGTCATTATCCTGTCACTCTCATCTGTGGCAGACTGTGATTTGTTCAGTTGGTTTGGCCCGCCCCTTGGTGACCTTTTTATACCTGACTCTTACATCTGTCAGATGCCCTTTCATGGTGTTTCTGAGCCAGTCTTGCTGTTGCTGTGTTCCTGTATCCGGATTCCTGTGTACCGACTTTGGCCTGTCCTGACTACGCTCCAGTGTTCCTGATCGTGTATGACCCGGCTTGTCTGAGAATCCTCTACGTGCTATGACCCGGCTTGTCTGAGAACCCTCTACGTGCTACAACCCGGCTTGTCTGAGAGACTTCTACGTGCAACAACCCGGCTGGCTGACTTCCTGCTTCGAGATCACCACGGCCTGTTCCAGCGTCCTGCTTGGCCTGTTGTCGCCGCCGTGACATTCTGAATCCTGCGTTGCTGTGCCGACCTAGTGTGACCGTTACACTCCTGTGTAACCCATCCCTTAGTGCAGAGTTCCTTGCTGACTTGCATAAGCTGTGCTCCTTGAACCGAGCCTCTATACGCTGCAGAGCTAAGTTACCATACCGAGCCTGGGAGATTCAAACGTACCTTTTAACCCTTGCAGTGCCGCTGCTCTCTTGCCAGACCTCCTTTCTGATTACTGAGCCGTTACCTTGTAAGTCTACTGCTGCTGAGTTGGCCGCAACTTGGACGGCGACTCCCAGTTACGTTTGCAGAGTAGTCTATCCTGTTGGTCCGGTTGGGTGTCTTTGGCTCTCGGTATCACGGTTATTACCGGAAGTATCCAGTGGGGCTATTGGTAGCAAGGTTAGGCTCTAAGCTCTTGCAAGATCAGAAGGTGAACGCCAGTGGGGGCTATTGGCTCGTGTTGTGCTCACGTTGGTCTCCGGTTATACGCCCGTGGGGGCTAAAATGCCAGCTTTGCATCTCAGGCTAGTCTCGATCATGCCCGTGGGGGCTACATACTCTTGCACTTGCAGTCTCAGTGGTCTCCTGGTGAACGCCCGTGGGGGCTATTTTGGGTCACTGTTCTGCTATAGTTCACGTTGGTCACTGAACATCTACTACCCATCATTGCATGAACTCTGTGCTGTGCACATTTGCTCAGTTTATCAATACACCATACGGGCGTGCCAAACCCCACAGCTGAGACGGACAAATTGTTCTCATTTACCCTTTAGGGGCCAGTTCCCTATTTTCTAAACCTATGTTGTGTGCCTTCTATCCATTATATTGAATCTATGTGTAATGTGTATTCACTTACAATTGTTGCTGTCAACTGTAGAGGGCGATCATTTGTATTTATTTTCTTTCAATAAAAGTTGTTTTATTTTACCTACTGGTCTGAGTGTCAAAACAAACCGTTACAATATGTCTACTCGGTCACAGTTTATAAACAGGTCCAGTGTTCCTTTTCAGTGATGAAAGATTGAGCCTTTGCCTTTCTGACCATGTCATCACCTCTCTCATTCTCAACTTTATTTGTATCTGAAAAAGAATAAAATGTTGGTGAAATGTACTCTAGATCAACATCATCATCATTAATTAGGTCATCCTCAGCATTGCTTTCAGCTTCTTCCCCATTACTTATATATTGCTCTAGGGTTTTTGAAGTCTCAAATAATTTCTTTTTACTTTTCCCCTTTGAGGCATTTTCACAATGTTCACTACTACTTAAACAACAGGTGTTATACTTGTTTGTCTCACTGTTAGATGTAGCAGTTGGTTGAATTGCTACACCTTCTTACATTATGCCATCAACACTAGAATGGGACTCAAAGTCATATTCAGTGTTCTTAGATGGTTTATTAACCCAGCTGATTGTATGTGATGTCTTGCCCTTTACAAAATAATGTATTTCTTCTAGTATTTCTCGGCCTCATTCACAGCTCACAACAGGGTCCCTGTCTCTGTCAAACTATTTTATTTTTTATTTTGTTTTATTAACTGTTTCAGTCACCATCAACAAAAAAATGTTCCCTCTCTACTTTTAGGTAGTGTCAAGAGGATTTCAACTGATGTTTTCACTCTCTCCCAGTGACACTGCAGTCTTTATTTTGTTTTTAGAACAGATAATGATGACAGAACTTACTAAATATGTTGACCTTTCATCATCGGGCTATCGAAGGGGTAAGAGTCAGTTACATTGACTGTCTATTGAGTGTTAGTGCGCTGCCTCCCTCAGTACGCTTATGAGCCTCTTTTTCACTTCCTCTGACTAGCTATCTGCCACTTCTGTGTCAAGTCTTGAGTTCAAGTGCTTTGTGCCAGTGTTCCTAGTTCTTACTATTTGGATTACTTCTCTGTCTTTGTCCCAGCCTGTTTGACTACCCAACTGTTTCTATGTGTTTGACCAGGTCTGTAGGACTACCCAGCTGCCCCTCTGCATTCAACTTGTCCTCTACAATTACCCAGCTGCTTATCTGTATTTGACCCATCCTGTATGACTACCCTGCTATCACTCTGTGTTCAGCCCGGCGTGTATGACTACCCAGATGCCTCTCTGTATCCAATCTGGCCTGTACAACTACTCTTATCAGCTAGGTTCTGGTAGGTGCTTCTTAATCTGCTTCTTACTTGCCTTGTTCCTGTTGCTGACTATTGTGTTAGTTGCATGCTCATTGTGTCCCACCCAGGCACTTGTGGTATAGTTATTTTATCTCTTGGAGAGTTTTCCACCTCCTGGTGGTCCCACTAGCTAGCCTTGCTCCCTAGCCACGCTTCCTAGCCTGTACTCTTCCCTAAAGGAGAGCTTACTGTATAACTGTTTATCATCCAGAGTAGTCACTGGCTCCTCTGGTGGGTGTTATCCAGCTTTGTGGCTGACATCTTTATATGGCTGAGTCTGCAGCATAGTCAAGCAGTTGTAGCCCACGTTCACCAGCTCAGCTCACTAAACTCTGCCTCCTAGCACTCGCTTTCCTTTTAGGATCCTGCCAGGTGGTGACACTCAGATAGAGCCATGGGTAGCTTATTCTCCTATACTTGTATTCCATGTCAGCAGATCCTAAAGAAATATCCAAGGATGTGCTTAAACAGGGGGCCTTCTTGAAGCAACATGCCTCTCAGATCCAAAACCTGGATCAAAAGCTGTAGTCTATTAATACACTGTTGCAACGCATGCAACAGTGCCTGGAATTTCTCAGACCTTCTCCTCCCCAGTTTCCTATTAACCTGCTGAGTCCTGGACCTTTTGTCTCACTACCCTCATCTTCATCTCCCTGATGATCACTTTGATGGAAAAAACAAGGATTTTTAAACTAGTGCTTCCTGCATTTCCAGAGTCAACCCAAAGCCTTTGCATTCTGCCAGGCTAAAGTCACCTTTATTATTTCACTACTGAAAGGACAAGCTCTGTCCTGGCTCACCTATTACAAATGATCTGGACTCCTTTCTGTCAGCCTTTAGATCCCTCTTTGATGTCTTGGGTAGGCAGGCTATTGCCAAATCTGCTCTATTGGAGATCCAATGGGGATAAAGAACATTTTCACAGTATGTAGTGGAGTTCAGGATGCTTGCCTACTATACTGAGTGGGGTGATAGTGCACACAAGGCAACTTTCAGAAGAGGCCTATTGGATAGGCTCAATGATGAGTTGACTACTTGTCCTATCCCTGCCTCTTTGGAAAACGTCATTGCTTTATGATCTTTCCTTGAGAACCACCTACAGGAAAGAAGGCAGGAAAGAGATAGAAATCAAGCACACCAACCTGCCCCTTGTCCTCTGATGCGACTGGCTCCACATTTCCAGAATTCTTCCACTGTCTACAGGATATTGCTTCTGAATCAATGTAGATTGGAAGAGTTGCTCATCTGTCTGAGGAAGAGAAATCCTGGCAATGTATTGTTGACCTTTGCTTGTATTGTGGTCAACTGGTCATCTTGCTCGTGTATGTCCCAAAATGCCAGGACTTAGAGACCGCCAGTGGACTTTGTCAAAGTATTTCTTCTGTTCCATCTGCCAACAGTTTGCATCTATCTATTCCCATCACATTTTTCTGGCATTCATAGAGTGTATCAAATCAGGAGACACTGGCCTTTTTATCAATCATTCCTATGCCTCCTCACTTGCCATTCCTCTTGTCTCCATGGATCCACCAGTTCAATCGCAGTCATTGGCAGCACTCCCCTAGGACGGGGGTTGATCATGCAGTGTACTATGCCGCTTCTCTTAACTGCAGATCAAGGTCATAGACCACTGTCATATTCTATACTATTTGTATGTGGTGTAGCTATTTTATCTCTTGATGAGTTGCCCACCTCCAGGTGGCCCTGCTAGCTAGCCTAGCTCCCTAGTCATGCATCCTAGTCTGCATTTTTCTCTACAGGAGAGCTTGTGCTATAACTGTTTTATCATCCAGAACATTCACCTGCTAATCTGGTGGGTATTTCCCAGGTTAGCAACTGGAACCTTTATACAGCTGAGTCTGTAGTCACAGAAGATGTGGGGTAAATCTCCTTTGATCCCTTCACACGCTCCAGACACCCTAACACAGAGAACAGCCAGAAGAAAGGAACTTGAATCACAGATGCATGTGTCTTCTCAATCACAGAAGATTTGGGGATATTTCTTTATTTGCACTCCTCCAGGCTCCCCCAGTCTCTATCACAGAGAACAAATTAGCTTGAAAATTGTGCTGCTTTCTCTACCTTTCACAAACACAGAATGACATGCTGTGGGAACCTTTCACCCCTTTTATATTATTCCTGCAGGAAAAGAATGGAAACTTGCCACATGGAGGAGAATTCAGATTTATTACTGATTTCAATGCAACGAGGTAGGTGGGAAAAAGCAGAATGAGAAAATTTTTCAATCAGCGGGAAATTACATTTTTCCACCTGTTTCGCTTATAGGGTCAAAACAAAACAACCCCATACACAAACACATGCACACAACATATTGCAAAAATATTGCAATGATCATTTCACCTTAAAGAGCAACAAAATGTAATTTGGAACTTTTGGTATAGAATCATAACCCCTTCACATAAAATAATTTTAGAGCTAGAAAGAAATGTTATATTATAAGGAATATGTTTTTTCATGTAAACTTTATGATTCATTTACAATATAGGTCAATTTCAAAACTTGCTAGCCTTTATAAAATAGCTAACTAGTCTTATGATTTTAATTGATCCGAAGCACTGGGACCTTTTTGTATCTAGTGGGATAAAAGGCCAAATCTCCTAACTCACTCTACAAATAACATTAAGAAATATGCATTTCTTAGTAAATCAAACCACTGCATTTTGTTCTTTTCTACCCAGAAACTAGCTGTGCTTGAAATAATTAAAAAAAGTGGTTTTCATTGTGTGTAAAAGCACTTTGGAATGTTGGAATTCTTCTTGGATGTTTTATTAAAAAACTGTAAGCTAATTATTAAAGCTAATAATAGAGTCTGCATATGACAAGAAGTCAGTTAATCATTTGTGAAAGTTAATTTAAGTTGAGGTATACTGTGATTCCTGCTGGGCAAAAATTGTTTCACAGATGACGTTTCTGTTAAACTAGTTTGTAGATCTAGATCAAAACAGAATAATATGTGTGTAAGTGTGTTTTAAGACTTGTAATTGTAAAAGAAATAAAATGTTATACACACACATATATGTGTGTATATATATATATATATATATATATATATATATATGTATAGTATGCAGCCCCAATGAGACTTTTAAAAAGGGAAAGAAAGCAATATTTATTGGGTCAACGTTTCAGCACAAAAGTAACATCATCCCTTGTGAGAAAAGTAAATAAAAAAAAAAAATCAACCAAAAAGACTAAAAAAATTGCATATACAACTATTCTAAGTTACAAGAATATGTCATATTTAAGTTATATCTGAATGAATGAGTGAATGAATGAATATGTTTATTTATATAGCGCCACAAGTGAATGTAGAGGTTTACAATTGAAGGGGTTTGACAATACAGGATTTCAAGTGCTGTGCAAAGTGAAACACAGAGTACGGGTCAGGGTCAAGTGCTGAATACAGTGCCAGAGTTCTGGTTAGGATAGGGGACATAAAGTAAATAATTTATAAAGAGCCTAAGTTGTACAAAGTCAGTGCCATTTAACATGTTTAAGTTTTGTTAAGGAGGTGTAGTTTCGATTGTGATTTGAAGAACATCAGAGAGGTGCAGTGGTGCAGAGTGGGAGGTAGAATGAATGAATGAATGAATGAATATGTTTATTTATATAGCGCCACAAGTGTACGCAGCACTTCACAATTTCAGGGTTTAAACAATACAGGGTTGTAGGTGCTTTGTAGAGTGAAACATTGGGTGAGAGGTCCCTGCCCGAAAGCTTACAATATAAAATTAGAGCATTCCAAAGAAAAGGAGCAATGAGAGAAAAAGGTTTGATACGTGAGAGGGCTGTAGACACAAAAGAAGCTGAGAGAAGATTGTTATTGGCTGATCGAAAGCGGAGGGATAGGGTATAGCAGGAGATCAGAGTGGAAATGTAGGAAGGGGTAGAGGAGAGAACAGTTTTGAAAGAGAGAAGAATTTTGTAAGAGATACAGAGTTTGATAGGCAGCCATTGGAGAGATTTGAGGAGGAGGGGGGCAGGGACAAACCTAGGTGACAATAGGATAATTTGTGCTGCAGCATTCTGTATGAAGAGAAGGCAGGAAGGCCAGAGAGAAGAAGGTTACAGTAGTCCATGCGGGAAATGATGAGTGCTTGTGTGAGAATTTTGGCTGAGGATCGCAATTTCATAAGATCATACTTCCACCAAAGATGGAAAATCACATGCCAAGCAACCATCAATGTATATAAACAGTTTGATGTATATCTATGTATTAGCACAGGGATACTGATAGCATACACAGTTCATATATGAGACATATAAAGGCACGCTTTCACCAATTCCATGTCCCAAACTTGAACTTCAGAGCAATCCCTCTGTGCTCAAACTTCGTTTATACTTTCACCGCATGGAACCTCTGTCATATATTCATAATAGTGATATCCTCAAATACTTCTCCAAATGATGTGAATCAGATACCACTATATTTTACTCTGTGACATAGACATTACTTATGCAGTCCATAGTTTGTATATGGAACCATATCTCTTCAAAAAGTAATTCGGCATCTCAGAAGGGTAAACACACCGACATGTTTCACTCCCAACTTTGGAGCTTTGTCAAGGATAAAATCAATTAATTAACTTACATCTTAAGTACCTGTTAGCCAGAAGCTTCTCTTCCTCACCCAATGGGCCTTTGAATCCTGCATTAAAATCAGTCTGCCAATCAAAAATCAATCAACCCACAAGAGCCCAACCCTTGATCTTTACAATATACTATATTAAATCATCCACATTATATCACATTGCCATTGTCAGTGTATTTAATTATGTCCAAACTACAAACACATTACACATAATCTATATATATATGCATACCTCATAGCATATCTCATAGATACCACAGATACACATTTAACTCCTTAATCACACAAAAATAGATAGATAAAGTACAAATCTACATCATACCAAATAATACTAGTATGATATATTAGAATGTATACCATTCCAGAAGCATATGTTTAAATCTTATAAGAAACATTATAAAAAAAGCATTAAATCTCAATTCATCATTTAACCCCTTAGGGTGATGTGCCGCCAAATCGTAAATCTATCTGGATTCCAACTGCAATAATGCACTATCTCTATCACCTCTCCTCTGATCCTTTTTCAATTAAGAGATGCACATGGCCATCAAACCAGCAGGGGAACCCCCATGTTTCTCCTCAAAATGCCTTGCTACAGGACTTTCAGTTCTTTTATGTAGTATATCTCCTATATGTTCCAATAATCTAACCTTTAATTGTCTTTTAGTTTTGCCAATATAAATATATTGGCATGGACAGATAAGCTGATATATTACTTCTTCTGACCGGCAATTAAAAATTGCTTAATGGTATAACATCTACTTTTGTCATGAGTAAAGAAATATTTACTTTTATTAATATACCTGCAAGCCTTACAGGACCCGCAAGCAAACATACCAAAAGATAGTGTGCGATTCAACCAACTACATCTGGTGCTAACAAATTCAGATCTTACTAATTGATCCTTAATGTTACTCGATCTTTTAGCCACCAACATGGGTCTTTCAGCCACAAACATGCCAGTGCTTATTCAATGCCTGTTTCACTTGATTACATTGATTCCCAAAATCAGTAATGAACCACATGCAGTCATCTTTCTTATTAGTCATTGCATTACGCTTTGCCTCCTGAAAAATCAGAGTATCCCTGTCACATTTTAAAATCCTCCTATAACATTTTATCAGACATTTCTTTTGATAATCTCTGTCAATAAACCTATGTATCAAATCCCCAGCTTGTTTCTTTAAATCCTCATTATTGGACAGTTTCTTCTCAAACGTAAGAATTGTCCCCAGGGGATTCCCTCTTTCTGTTACTGTAAATGATGACTATTATAATGTAGCAATGTATTACATGCTGTTTCTTTTCTATATGTTTTAGTCTTAATTATACCCTGATCTTTAAAAATATAAAGATCCAATAATTCTACCTGTAGTTTACTATAGTTTTGAGTCAATCTAATATTAAAGGGATTTGAATTAAGACAAACCACAAAACTATCCAGCTGTTCCACAGTCCCTGTCCAAATAAGGAATATATTGTCAATATAGTGGATCCAGAGAGCGACATGTGCCTCAAACCCATGATCACAAAACTCCCGGTGTTGCTCCCACCAACCCAGGTGCAAGCAAGCGTAAGTCGGGGCACACGTGGCTCCCATTGTGACTCCCTTATATTGCTGGTAAAAACGACCATCAAAAATAAAATAGCTATTAGTAAATACAAATTCCAAGAGATCTAGAATAAATTCATTCTGACGGGTGAATTCAATGCCCCTCATAGCCAGGAAACATTTATAAGTCCTTAGACTGACATCATTGGGAATGGAAGTGTACAGTGACTCAACGTCTTGTGTAACCAGAACGGAGTCACTGCACACCCCCAAACCCTCAAGTTGATGTAGGACATCCCTTGTGTCCTGAACATAAGAGGGTAATGAAGTAAAAAAGGATTTCAATCTGTAATCAACATATCTGCTTACATTCTCAGTCATACATCCACAACCAGAAACCACCGGTCTACCTGGTGGCGACCGGAGGGATTTGTGAATTTTTGGTAAAATATACATGTGGGCACCCTTGGATGGATGACCCAATATATTTATATTTATGTATATTAATCAATTCTTCCTCCAGAGCAAACTTTAGTATAGTATTTAACCTCTGTTGAATTGCTTCCGTGGGATCTCTCTCAAGGCGTTTATAGCATAATTTATCCTTAAGTTGCCTATTAATTTATTTTCTGTAAAAATCCTCCAACATCAATACCACATTTCCCCCCTTATCTGAAGGCTTTATTACTAACTCCTTATGGCTTTTTAGATCTTTCAAAGCTTCTTGTTCATCTCTAGATAGATTCTGACATGATTGACTGTGATATAAGAAATTGGAGATTTCATCCTCAACTAAATCTGTAAACACCTTTATATTTGCATTTAAACCCAAAGGTGGCATACATGTAGATCTAGGTTTGAGGGTAGTATACGTTGTATCAGTGAGTCTCTGCTCACATTCAATGTCCTCTGAAGCATTTTCTTTTAATAAATCCTCTAGATCTTTTAAGAGATTATCATCCAGACCTAAATCTTTTTGTGGTTTGTAATGCAAATACTGCAATAAATTTTTTCTAGAAAACAAATGCAAGTCTTTTACCAACCCAAACTGGGAGTCATTGCCCTTACATGGTGTTCCTGCTCGTTACTCTTGCTCTCCGTTGTGACCCATGTTTGCCTGAGAATCTCGCACTGTGTATGACCCCAACTTGTCTGACTACCCACATTGGTTCTGCTCTGTGTCTCTGGCTGACTACTCACTCTGTGTTTGACCCCGGCTTGTCTGACTACCCACATCAATTCTCACCAGTGGCTGTGACTGACTACTCGCTCTGTGTATGACCCCGGCTTGTCTGACTACTCACATTGGTTCTGACCTGTGTCTCTGGCTGACTACTCACTCTGTGTTTGACCCCGGCTTGTCTGACTACCCACATCAATTCTGACCAGTGGCTGTGACTGACTACTCGCTCTGTGTATGACCACGGCTTGCCTGACGAGTGGCCCTGGCAACTACCCACTCAGTGTAGCCACCAGTTGCCTTTCCTGTGGTCCTTGTAGTCCTCAGTTTGCCTGACCAGTGGCACTGGCTCCTACTCGCTCAGCATAGTCTCCAGTTGCCTGACCAGTGGCCTGGTTACTCTCACTCCGTGTAGTCCCCGGCTTGTCTGACCTGTGATTTTGGCTGCCTACTCGCTCCCTACACTACCTGCTTGTCTAAACTGTAATCCCGGTGTCTCCTGGCTCTGGTCTGCTCTTGCACTCTGTTGCCTCCGTTCACAGACCAATGGTGACTTACACATATTCTACCATTCTTCTGTTGTCCCACTTGAGCCGCCTCCCTAGTCTCGAGATCTTGAGTAGTGAAGTGCACAGCACAGTGTGCAGTTCGGGGGGGACCTTGGGTCCTATTTGCATTATATGTCTGGGGTTCTGTGTGGGCTCTACCATTATTGCTGATATAATAAATAAAAGTGGTTATATTTTATCTTTGTGTCTGTGCTTGAGGTGCCTATGGGCCATCCAGTCTGAGACAGCCAATAAGCAATCTGTGACTTTGGATTGAATATCAGAAGTCAGTCGAGGTGCAGATAAATGAAGCTGGGTGTCATCTGCATACAGGTGATATTTGAGACCAAATGAGTTAATAAGATCACCAAGTGTTATTGTGTAAAGAGAAAACAGAAGCAGTCCTAGAACAGAACCTTGAGGAACGCCAACAGAGAGGTGGACAGGAGAGGATGAAGAGGTGGCAGAGGAGACACTGAAGAATTGGTTAGTTAGATATGAGGATAGTCAGTCCAGAGCAAAGTTACGGATTCCTATGGAGTGAAGAGTTTGTAGGAGAAGTGCATGATCATCAGTGTCAAAATCAGCAAGAAGGATAAGTATAGAATAGTGACCTTGTGATTTTGGAATGTGTGGATCATTGACCACTCTTGTAAGAGCAGTTTCAGTGGAATGAGCAGTGCAAAAGCCAGACTGTAGCGGGTCGAGCAGGTTGTGCGTGTAAAGGAAGTCAAGCAGACAAGAGTAGGCTAGGTGGTCCAAGAGCTTAGAAGCAAATACCCGGAGAGAAATAAGTCGATAGTTAGAGGGTATGGTACTGTCAGTGGAATTGTTCTTGAGGATAGGTGTTATTTTGGCATGTTTGAAGTCATCAGGAAATGTAACAGTGGAAAAGGAGGAGTTAAAAATCTGTAATTGTGGGGGAGAGGGACTGGATGAGGTGTGAGAGGAGGGGCTCAAGGGTGCATGTAATGGAGGGACAGGAGGTTAGGAGGTTAGGCAATTCTTCCTCCGTGACTTGTGAAAAAGAGTCCAGAGTGGCAGGAAGGGAATGAGGGAGGATAGAGGGGTATTTACAGGGTGGGATATTATCCCGGATAGAGTCTACCTTGGCTTTGAAGAAGTCAGCAAAGTGTTGTGGCTGTATGGAGTTTGAGAGGGAGGCAGATGGAGGGCAGAGAAGGGAATCAAATGTAGAGAAAAGGCAGAGGGGGTTGGATTTGTGAGCACTAATTTGTTGTGAAAAGTAATTTTTTTTGTCAGGGACACAGCAGAGTTAAAACAAGAAAGGAGGAATCTGAAGTGCAGAAAGTCTGCCAGAGATCCTGACTTTCTCCAGAGTCCTTCAGCTGAATGGGAACAGGAGCGAAGGAAGCTGGTGTCCTTATTAAGCCATGGCCGTGGATTGGTTTTACAGGTGCGTCTGAGAGAGAAAGGAGCATGCAGGTTCAAAGTGGAGGACAGGGCTGAGTTGTGGGTTTTGACAAGGCTGTTAGTGTCAGTATTAGTCGGAATGGATGAAAGTTCTGTAGCCAGGGAGGATTGTAGAGCAGTGAGATTAAGTGATTTGAGGTTACATGTGAAGCAGGGAGAGGAAGCAGGGATTGCAGAAGGTGTATAAGTGGTACTGAATGTTAGAAGATGGTGGTCAGATAGTGGAAGAAGGGAGATGTTGAAATCCAAGAGTGCACAGACTCTAGTGAACACAAAGTCTAGGAGGTGACCATCCCTGTAAGTACTAACATCTGTCCACTGTTGTAGTCCAAACGCAGATGTTAGAGAAAGAAAGTGCGGTGCCCAGGAGACTGAGGGATCAGCCACATGGCAGTTGAAGTTCCCCAGAAGAAAAGAAGGTGTATCTGATGAAAAGAAAAAGGAAATCCATGATTCAAAGTCAGAAAGAATGTTTGATGGTGTATAGGTAAGTGGGCGATAAATAACTACAACCTGTAGAGAGACAGGAGCACAGATATGGACAGCATGCAACTTACACCTTATGTATAAAATAATTATTAATTTGCAGCAACTCAAAATGATCAAAACTCATTAAAGTAAATGCCTCTTGCAGTAACAAGTTAAAGATTAGAAAAAAGGGTTGTTTGGACAGTTCTCAGATGGCCTGTAAACCCAGGTCTAAAAAAGGAGTGGCGTGATGGTTCTGGAGGAGGCCTGGAGCTAATAACAAGTTGATATAGTGATATTTCTAACCATTAATGTCTAGGAGCTGAATTCTCCTCAAAAAGGATTGACTCATAGATACACTGTATAAAAAAATGTTGATGTAGGATTTATTCAGAGACCCATTTAAAGCAAGAAGACATTGGACGTTTGAAGAATAAGAGATACTCAGTAGTAAAATATGCTTTGGTTCAGGATAAAATGGTAAGACGAGTGGCTATTTTGATTTCTAGGAATATTAAGTATGAATTTGTGTATAAAAGTGGGGATGAGAGTGGTAGGTATATCTTTCTTATATGTAGGCTGAATGAAAAATTGTTTATTTTGTTAAACATTTATGCTTTGAATAACAGGAGGGATTCCTGAGTGGAGTCTTGAGTCTTCACTAAGGGAACCCTCATAGTAGCAGGAGACTTTAATTGTACTGTTGATGCAGATTTAGATAAAAGACTACCACAGGGTAAAGAAAAGGACAAATTGTTGATTTCTATGGCAACAGCTTTTCAAACTCTTTTAGGTAAACATAGATTGTTTGATCTCTGGAAGGTAATAAATCCAGCGGTAAGGGATTATACGTACTATTCACATTCTCGCCAATTATATTCAAGACTGGATATGTTTTTAACTAGGGGTGAAACAGTAAAGATATGGAAGAAAGTAACAATTGGATTAATACCCTGGTCTGACCATAATCCAGTAATATTGGATTTTAAGGATGAATATCGTAGGGTTAATATGTCATGGAGATTGAATGACAAGAGTATAGCTAAGAAAGAGTAGTTAAAGGAGTTAATATAGCTTCTCGTCATTTTTTTAGGAAAACTGGGCAGAAGAAGTTGCATTTGTACTATCTGGTTTGCATATAAATGTGTACTTAGGGGAAAGATTATATGTAAAGAAGCAATTAAAAAGGAAAAATCAAGGTAGTCGTCTGGCGGATTTATATGTACAACTGTATAATTTGGAAAAACAAAATAAAATAAAAATGACTCAGGTATTAAGTCACAAATAACAGAGTTTAGAAGAAAAATTAATAAATTATTGAACGAAAGAACAAACTGGGTTTTGTTAAGCGCTAGGCAAAATTGGTATTATAAGGGGAAAAAATCAGAAACTTTACTGACGAATGAACTATAAGATCAAAATTTAAACTCTTGAATATTTAAAATAAAATCAAAACATAATCCATGTATTAGTCCAGATCAGATAAATATAGCATTAAAGGAGATTTATGAAGAGTTATATAACATTCCGAAAAAACGTCAGGAAATATTTGAAGGACTTGAAACTTTAGAACAACCTTTTACTGAAGAAGAAGAAGAAATAAGTTAAACACTTAATACTCTAAAAATTAACAAGGCACCTGGGCCAGATGTATATTCTACAAATTAATGGATGAGGTTATTACCTTATATCTAGCAAAGGTATTTAATTAGATTAGGCGAAAAAATATTTTCCACCAGAAATGCTTCAAGTGACTATTTCCCCTACACATTAACAGGGAAAAGACACTACTTTTATAGGCCCATTACACTCATAAATACAGACACTAAGATTTGTTCAGTAATTATCTACAGTAGATTAAAACCAGTTATTAGCCTTACAGTTGATAGAGATCAAGTAGGGTTTGTTAAAGGAAGATATGCATGTAATAATATTAAGAAAACAATAAATATCTTGGATTATGTCAGAACAGTTGGAATCCCCACTGTAGCTCTATCATTAGACTATGAAAAAGCTTTTGATCGTGTTAGTTGGGTTTTCCCAGAAGGGGTGCGCCATGCTTTTGGTTTTGGGTTAGGATTATTTGACTCAATAATGGTTCTTCATACTTGTCCCTCTGCTAAAGTTGTAGGCCAGAGTCTAAATTCGCCTTGGTTTGAAATATGCAATTAAATAAGGCAAGGATGCCCATTGGCACCAATTTTATATATCTTGACATTAGAACCTTTGGCAGTGAAAATAAGGGGGGAATCTAACAATAAAAGGATTAACAATGGGGAAAACAATGTACAGTATAAATCTAGTCTATATGCTGACGATATAATCTTAACACAGATATAGAGTGTTCATTGGCTAGTTTAATTGAAAAGATTGGAAAATATGGGGATCAAATTATAAGTTGAATATATCTAATATGCAGACATTAGTTATTGCAATTTCTGAAGACAGAATGCAAGTAATGAAAAAGCAGTTTGCTTCTTGTTGCACAACTTCTAGTATCTTCTATTAAAGATACTGATACCATCTAGGGTGATAGATTTGGTTGATATAAACTTTAGGTCATAAAAGAATACAGTTAGTTTACTTGAAAAATAGAAAAATAGTTTGATATCTTGGTTTGGAAGAATTAATACAATAAAATATTATATTCTTCTTAGATGGTTGTATCTCTTTCTTTCAATTCCGATGGAGTTTCCTAATGTTAAATTCAATCAACTTCAGTCAAATTTCCTAAAGTTTATCAGGTTGGATAAGTGGCCTAGAATTGCTACATATGTATTTTATAAAGATAGATCACAGGGAAGTTTGGGGGTACCTTATATGATGAGATATAAAGAGGCTAGTATGTTGTCACGTTTATAAATCACAATTAGTATCATCTAGACAGGAAGGTTTGAACTGGAAAAATCTGTTTTAGGAGATAAAGAAATTTGTTCTCTATGATGTGGTATGGAAGCGATACCTTGGAATAATAAACAATTGGTTACTCATATATTACTTGCAGTAAAGTTTATTATTGCTAAGAACTGGAGGAAGGAGGGTGAAATACAATGGATAGAATGTATGTCTCAGATTAATGAACCATATTTAATGGAGAAAGGTTACTATGCATGTAAGAATATGACTAAAAGATATGTAGAAATGTTGGGCCCATGGAATAATGCTAGATTAGTCTAGTCCATACTAAGAATAACATTTTAAAGCAGAGATGTGGTAAATGGTCTCCCTGGATTTCAGCAGGCGACTCCACTCTTTGAAATTTTGTAAATTGGTAACTTTGTACTCTGCTAATCTGTCTGAAGGTTTTATGTATTTCACATAAGTACGAATATTGTATTTAAAAATTAAAAAATAAATAAATAAATACTACAAGGAATAATTTGGAACAAAAATAAAAGATCAAAATATAATCATAGGGCAAATACTATGGAGGAAAAAAAGGCTAAATAGGACACATAGCTAGGTTACCATAGTGAAGTTTAAAGTGATAGTAATGTTTCACAAAAACAGCAGCTCCAGTTAATCTTCATAGTATTTGAGCCATAGAGAGTGTTATTTCAATACTGTGTAAGCCCCCACTTCTCAGATGTGGAATCCAGTCCATAGACCAGAAAGCTCACATCAAGGATCAATATTCTTACAGTGAGAACAATGAAAGCCCTGCCCCCCTTGACAGGTTTTTCAGCTTTTTCCCTTATCTTAATTGAAGATTGTCCCTCTCTGCAGTCTACCTGGACACTCCTTGCTGCTCTGAGCTGAGCAGTGTTGCATCAGTAAAAGGGGTGGGAGGAGGATATTTTATCATTCAATTACTCTTGAACTACAACTCTGACAGAATTGAAATAACACTCCCCAAGGCCCAAATACTATGAAGATTAATTAGAGCTGCTTTTATTATGAAACATTACTATCCCTTTAATAAACTTGTCTCTAGAGGGGTTAAATCTCTTTCCTTGCAGCAGTACACTGGAAAGTATAGGCCATTTTTGTTAATTATGGTGATGTATGATTCTGAGTATCAAGATTGGTAAAGCATGTGCTAATGAGCAATAAAGATAGATTAATGAAATAGATGCCACATTATAGCCATTACATAGCAAAATAAAGAGAACAAACTTTTTGGGTCAGATCAAAGAAGGGAAATCGGCCAAGGTATACAAGGGAATCATGATGTGTATCTATATACACATAAGCATAACATGATGAATATAAATTTAAAATAAATTAAGAAGTATAATAACCTCAATGTGAATAATACTATGTATCAATGTGTGATGGAATAAGCAATCCACATGTCCCATATCTGTATTCTAAAAAGAACAAAACAGCCAATTCCTTGTGCAAGTTGAATGAAAGTATATGAAAACTTAAATGAAAGCAGAAATCTGTATAAATCCCTCTTAAAAGACATACAGCATCATCTAATTTTGAAAAATGTCTATTATTGGTGTTTGAGATTGAAATATAAATTGCCAAAGTCTCATCAGAGTAACTGTTCAATTCTAATTCATGTAACAGATAGTATCCAAAGTGTCTTAGAGCAGGCTAGGAGGATACTAGACAAATGGACTTATAAACAATATGGGTGGCATACAAGAAAGTGGAGCATTCGCTAACTTTTGAAAGCCACACATTTATGGGTTAGTTGTGATTGCTCACGTTTTCATGCAAGAAGCATGCAAACTGTTGCGGTTGGGAAGCAGAACCAGGAGTCAGAGAGTATAGTTAATATAACCTTTATTATGAGAATAATAACAGTAATGCAATATAAATATATACACGTGGGTGATCAAAAAAGGCGAGTACTGTATCAGGAATAGCAGTCTCCCAATATCACCACCACACTGTCCGAGACTAGGCCTCATCCTGCTGGAGTCTCGTGGTAAGGTAATGCCCAAGCGTGATACTGACTCAGCCTGCAGTTAGTAGCTGGGAGTCTGCTAGAGCCCCAGGTCAATACTAGGAAGGATGTCTGAATAACGGAACCAACCCTAGGGGCAAACATACAGGGCCTTCATGTAAGCACCAGATAGGATAGTCAGATGAGCCAAAGTCATACACGGAGCGGGTAGTCAGCCAGAGCCACAGGTTTGCATCAGACAGAGCCACAGGTCAACACCAGAATGGATGGACAGACAAGCCGGATCATACACAGGAATCAGGAATACTTGATAATGAACTTCTCAGAACACCAACATAAGGGTAACTGATACATAGGTCCATAGAGGTTTATAAAGGTGTAGGAGAAGGCGGGACCAATTAGGTCCCCCAGGCTGGGCCTATAACAGACATCCAGGCAAGTGCCTGATTCAATGCTGCCAGTAACCAGGAACCAGACTAGGCCGCAGGCAGAGGAATGCTGTTATTGATGAAGGAGCGTCCGTCCAGAACCCTGCATCTGGCTGAATGGCGCAGGCCAAGGTAAGGCACTGTGACACAAACACCTTGATGCTGAATAGCATATGCACCTAAATTAATGGCAAAGATAGTTATATGGATGAAAATGTGTGCTAACTGCTTTGCAGAATCAGGCTCAGTCGCTAATCCTTTCACAAAACGACAAACATTTTTGCCCACTTTTTTGAAAGGCATTCACTATAAAATGAGCAAACGTTTGTTAATTCAGAAGGTTATACATAATTCAGTAACATTTTCGTGCTAATCATTTTTCCAGCAAAAATACAATGTTGATAGCGTTTGTGCACTTTTCTTGTACTCCTACCTATGAGTCTTAAACAAAGAGCTATAAACAGTATGGATCCCAATGATGTGAGACAGGTGTTTGGTGGGGATCTATTCCAGGATCTATGTCCATCATCCTCTGGGGTCTTCCCTTCCTCTGATGTCATGCATTCAAAAGGTAATGCAGAATATTGAATTTAAAGATACTGGCACTACTTTCACTTGATGTCCAAGAGGGAAAGGACTTTGCAATGGGTTGGGCACCTTACTGACACTCAAAGGGTTAAGATTAATAGAGATACCCAACACATTGCATTGAAATGCTTTGGATACCTCCATGGCATTCAAAGTGTTAAAGATTGATGGGTTTATTTTCTTGAAGCCATCACCAAACATTTGATTTAAGAAGTTGATGGAATAAACATTTTTATACTTGTTTCCTATGTACTTTTCCAATTGTAAAACCACAAATAGTTTTTTTTTTTCAAAACTTACCAGTCTCTATACCTCATTCCTTTTTTGTTAAAACATCTTGTGTCTTATCCCGCTTTGTTTGGGGAGATAAACATCCTAGGGTAAAACATATCACCATGGCTAGACCCAAGACAGTTGGGGGTCTTGGCCTTCCTATTATAGAAAAATACTATAAGGCGACAATACTGGCAAGTATTCCTGACTGGAGGCACCATAGGGATGACAAACTTTGGGTAGGTATAGAATGCGATTCTTCCTTCCTAGATTCGCTTCACTTGCTGCTTACTGAAGCACGTTACTTGAATATGGACTCAATTTCTAATACTGTCATACTAAATGTTTTGTCAAATTGGTATTCGCTGAACAAATCTAAAAAGTTTATATCCCCTCCTCCTTCTCCAAAGTCTTTCTACCGAGGACATCTCCCCACTCACTACCATCCGGACAGTATCCTGTCTGGTCCACCATCCCTGCTTTAGAACTTCAGGTCTTCTGGGATAGCTCAGGCTTGAAAGATTTTACCTCACTGCAGTCCCAATATAACTTACCGGATGTGGAGATTCCTCCACATTAAACACTTTCTATCTATCACGGTGCCCGTGTTCCTGCTCTGACGGCGACATTGTTACTGTGCCTATTTCCATGTTGCCTTCTCATTGGCCTGTCAGCTTTACTCCACCCAGGGCTTGCCTTTTTATATCCTGTCACATCTATTCTAAGGCGCCCTTTCGTGGTGTATCTGAACCTGACGTTTTGCTACTGTGTTGCTGTTTGTGTATGACCCGGCCTGTCTGACGACGTTCCTGTGTTTCCCATGTACTGCTCCATTACCGACTGATCTGGCTGAGAACCCGCTCCGTTGCTGAACTGATCTGGCTAAGAACCTGCTCCTTTACCGACTGATCTGGCTGAAAACCTGCTCCGTTGCTGAACTGATCTGGCTGAGAACCCGCTCCGTTGCTGAATTGATCTGGCTGAGAACCTATTCCGTTACCGACTGATCTGACTGAGAACCTGCTCCATTGCTGAACTGATCTGGCTGAGAGCCCTCATTGTCATAGTCTGGCTGGCTATTGAGCCTTGCCTGTGCACCTGACCAGTCTGTGCCTCCCGTTGGTTGTAACCTGTCCACTGAGCCATTGTTCCGTTGCCATCCGTGTATGGTAGTGCCTCCTCCATTGTCTAACTGGCCAGCATTACATTCAACGGTTTCCAGTTGCCTAGTAGTGCCTCGTGGCACTAATCTTATTCTGTCGACCATAGGCATAGCATTCGTGCTATCACCACTTACTCCTACTGCCTGTGGCAGTGTGTACATGCAAAGTACCGGTACAGTGCTAGCAAGTGCTGACTGAGTTACTCTGATCTCTCTGTGTCTCCCTCTGCGCTAATTGCTGGGCTCACTCCCTGTGAGAATTCCTATGTATCTCTGGACGTCTCCTGTTAACTGTTCAGTGCCTAAAACTATCTAAGCTACCCGTGTGCTCCTTCGTGTTGCAGTGCCTGGGTGAGGGCCAGCACTTGCATTGGCATGCACGACTTGGTGTGTGGAGACCCTGAGCTCATATTCCTGTCTAGTGGCCTGAGGGCCTAGAGCCAGCATTTGCGCTTGTTCCACTGTCCTACAAGGGGACACCTGTGGCCTTCCAGTGTTCACTTCGATCCACCCCTAGCGCTCTAGGGTTTACCCTTTGTAAGTGGTGGCTTCGGTCACTCTGGGTCCCCTGTCCCGTGGTCAGTGTTGGCTCGTTGCCTCTTTGGGTTCTGTGCCACCCAGGAATCTGGGTCTCGTGCCTATTACCATCTCCAGGACTTACTGCCATCCTCTGTCCTGCTGTCAGTCGGGGTCCAGTAGCCTGATCGCAGATTGGAATAGGATCTGGAAAAACACCCAGAAATCCTCTGTCGCCAACAGCTTCGTAGAGACTAACTGTAAACGTCTCTTTAGATGGTACTATACGCCTGTCAAACTTCACCTCTTTCATTAAACACTTCTGCAGCAATGTTGGCGGTGTAAATCAGATGTTGGTTCTTTTTCGCATATTTGGTGGCACTGCCCCATAATAACACCCTTATGGTCAACATGTCTCCCATTTATTGAAAAACTGTTAAATATTTCTTTATCTAGAGATCCTTGGCAGATCCTTTTTTTAAGGACCTTCCTTCTATCACTCCAAATAAAAAACTGTTTCTTTACACTCTGCTGAATGCAGACAAAGTCATCTTTCCTCTATTATGGCGAAGCTCCTCTACTCCAAACCTCTCGACCTGGTATGATAAGGTTGATGAACAATTGTTATTTATCCACATATCCTGGCGACTGTCACACAGGGCTACTTCTGAACTAGACCCTTTGCTATCCCATTGGCATTCTTTGCGATCAGATACCATACATACATAGCAATTGAGCTTTGGAGTTGGGGTCCAGGTCTACACCCTTTTCCTTTCCCTTCCCCCATTCTCTTCCTTTGAGGTATCCCTTTTCTCTTGAATCCTTTATCCCGCTTTCTCAGTTTCTTCTGTCTGTTCTTTCATTTTCTTTTATCTCTATCTATATCTTTCCCTTGGTCATAAGAGAGTTAATCTTTGATAAAAGAGGGACTCTCTTTTATCACTCTCTTACCAATTTAAATAGTTAATTTTATGTGAGTATATGATGCTTTGTCTCACTTCATGACTCATTGATCTCTGTCAGTATGTTAAATGTCCTGATGTATATTTTGCTGTATACCCTCTTATTATGATTGTCTTGTATTTCCGAACTGTTGTTCACATTATTGGTCAATTCTCAATAAAAATGTACTGATTCAAATAAAAAATAAAAAAATAATATTTGTCAAATTTCCATTTAGTTTGTTCACAGAGGATGTTATCTCAAAAAGCACACAGCAGCTCTAAAGATTTCTCTGGACCGATTATGATAAAAATCATCTAATTTTATCCAGCAAAATTGTTTGCATCCTATGTGATAATTACTTAGAAGGGTATTGGTAATTTAATTTGATTGAAATCAAAGTTAGGTATCTATCAAGGATGGAATAGATATTAAAGTATTGAATAAAAATAATGATTTTTTCAGAAATGCTTAAAAAAGAGGACATTATTATATCAGTTGGTAATAACTTGATAGCAGTCCACATTTTAAGCTATGTGCAATGCCAGTACAGTGAATTGCAATTATTTGTTTACTGGCATCATATTTATGCATGACCTTAAAGTAGAAGTAAAACTTCCTAATAATATTCCCCCCAATTAACTTAATACGGTAAGATAATCCTAATTATCCCTGTTAATTTTGTCCTTGTGCCTTTGTTCCAGAAATAACATCATCAATTAATTCTAGTTGTCATGTGCATGGGGGCAGATATAACAGTTGCTGGCAGTTTTTAACCAGAAGCAGACAGATTGCATGAACCTTCTTACCCCTGTAAAGACAATAAGGATGTGTAATGCATTGTGAAACATTGCATTGCATATCCCTTTGCTTCTTAAATGAGAAGAAAACTGTTGTTTGGGAATACCAATAAATTATAGGGCTGTTCCAGCTGAGCAAATCAACACAGTACCCTCTAGTGGACAGATTTGAGATAGTTATTCTGTTGCATTCTATGGGTGAGGCAAGTCACTGACAACAGTTCTGCATAAAATGTTATAATAACTCATGAGTCACGTCCTGACAGTTTGAACTGTCAGAACAAAGAAGCTGTCCCTCACTTTCTAACAAACTGAACTGTTAAACCATTTGGATAACACAACTTTCAGCATCAAGACTACCCTTGTTTTACTGAGTAGGAATATCACTATAACATACGCATTTTCATAAAAAAGCTTACTGCTCATTTATAGAGTTAATATTACCATATTTGGTGAACTGAGTTTGTGTTCTGTGGTCCTGCTAGCAACTGTCATGTCTGCCTCCATCGGCATGGCATCTAGGACTGGTTGAAGCTGTTATCTCTTAAACATAGGCACAAGGGCAAAATCCATATGAGCTAATATGATTTTCTAGCCCTAGGAAAGGATAATAATAAGGAAGTGTAATACTGCAGCACATGGAAGGGCATGAAAAATGTTTGTGTTTGCACTGCATTTAATTGTGTTGCATATAGCCTTGGATTAATATATGTTTATATAAAAGCTGATGAAATATATTTTAAGCCCTTTTGCTTAATTAAACTCTTTCTGAAGGGGGAAACAAAGTACAAGATAAAGGCAAAATTTAATTCTCTGTAAACCAAACTTTTAAGATGACTGATCCACTGACAAACAAGGACATAAGTAAATGCAGATTGCAGGGCTGCTATGTAAATCAATGCAGTCCTGCAGTAAGCATTTTTACGTGTCCTTGTTTAGAGAGACATTTCTGCAATCTTTAAACACAGCCTTGCAGGTTCATGTAATAAATAATTAAATTAATAGCTAATGCCAACTGTTAAGAAGTAGTATACTGTAAATACTGACCACTTCCAGCCTGACTTCTTGCACTTGTGCCTACAAAGCAATAGATATATAACATTGTTTTGTGTCTCCTTTTAAAAATATTGAAAACTAATTTTTTTAACAAAAAGCCTACAGCACCTGGTAGTCCCAGGCGGTCTCCCATCCAAGTACGAACCAGGCCTGACCCTGCAAAATACAATTTAGTTAACTGACCTTTCCACAGACCCAAGAGCATCGTAAATACCTCTAAAGCCTCAGAGGAAGAGTGCAATTTACCATTGACTGATCAAAGATATCTGGATCTGGACTGCATTCTGTTATCTGATTTCCATGCTAAACAATGTGATGTGTACTTGTATTTAAGAGAGATGTTTTCATATTTATCTGTATAACATGCCTGAGGAAGAGACCTAAGGTCTTGAAAGCTTGCATTTAAATCTGCTTAGTTAGCCAATAAAAGGTATCAAAAACTATATTTACCTCCTGTAAATTTTACTGAACACTGAACTTTGAACGTTTGCATTTCTTTCAATGGCTCAGACTTATCCATGTGCTGCTCTGTAAGCTCTTCCTGCAAGCACACAAAACGTTTCAAGTTGTTATTGCTTATGTCATGGAAATATTGAATCTGATACTTTAACCACCATATAATGATAATGTGTTATTTGACTTGAAAATGTTTCCACTTTGAGTAAACTTTACAATAGCACAATTAAAACATGTTTGCATAGCACAGGGTAGGCAAACTTTGTAACTCCAGTTGTAGGAGAATTGCCTTCATACCCAACTGGTATTTGGCTGGTTGGGGATGATGGGAGTCTTGGATGTGACTCTATATGGGGTCCAGATGTGATCCAAGGAATCAATCAGACCCAGGGACCAATAGGTTCTAGTTACGTCCCTGGGAGACTATTACTGCGTAAGGGTTCCAGAATATGTCTACTTTGGACCCTTCAATGACTAGTTATACCACAGCAATTCATTAACTTTTATCTGTGACAAGTATGAAAGCCTGTGTACATGGGCTAAAGTGCCACCCAGCAGCCCCGGCTGCTGCCCCAGAGCCAGTGAGCAGAGACAGGCGGTGAGCTGTTCGCAGTGCCCCGCTCCAGAACAGCTAGTTTGGCCAGACTCTACTGCGCATGACTGCATCGCTCTGGCAGTATCTACTGCGCATGTGCGGTTATGCACACAGAAAGCTTCGCAGGCTAGCACTTAATATTATTTAGATCTGCAAGATGGATAGGCAAACTGTGTTGCTGGCTCCCATAGGAGGACCCAAAATGACTTGTAGTGGGGAATACCGTGCTCAATTTCTGGTCAGGATAGAGGAGCATAAGTAAGTAAATTATAAGAGCCATGGATGTATGAAGTCAGTGCCTTCTAGCTTGTTGAAGCCTTGCTGAAGAGGTATAATTTTAAAGAAGACTTGAGAATCTGAAGAGAAATGCAGGACACAGGATGGGCAGTAAAGCATTCCATAGATATGGAGCAAAAAGGGAAAATGATTTGTTATGAGAGAGAGAAATGTAGACACAAAAGGAGCTGAGAGAAGAATGTAATTGCCTGATTATAGATGGCAGGATGGGGTATAAGATCAAAGTGAAAATATAGGAAGGGGTAGAAGAGAGAATGGTCTTGAATGAGAGAAGCAAATATTTTAAAAGATATGCAGAGTTTGATGGGCAGTCATTTGAGTGAATGGGGGAGGGGGGGGGCAGAGACAAATCTAGGTGACAGTAAGGTAACTTGTGCTGAAGCATTCTGTATGGATTGAAGTGTATGGAGTTGGGAAGGAGGAAGACCAGAGAGAAGAAAGTTACAATAGTCCATGCAAGATAGGATGAGTGCTTATACAAGAATTTTGACTGTGGGGGAACAGAGGAAGAGGCAGAATGTTGCTATGTTATGCAAGAGAAAGTGTCAGGATTTGGCAATAACATTAAAATGAGGGGAGAATGAGAGGGCAGTGTCAATTATCACCCCTACGCACCATGCCACTGATACAGGATTTATGGAAGTACCATTAACTGTCACCAGGAAGGGCACTACTGGGCCAGGTCTAGGCACAATGAGGAGTAGCTCAGTTTTTGACATGTTGAGTTTTAGGTATCTATGAGTTATCCAGAATGAGATAGCAATCTGTGACTTTAGCTTGAACATCAGGAATAATTTGAGTTCAGTTAAATAAAGCTGGATTTTGTCTGCATAGAGTTAATATTTGAGTATAGGGGTAGATTTAAAGGCAGAAGGTGTATAGAGAGAACAGAAGTGGTCCTAGAACAGAGCCTTGAGGAAAGAAACAGAGAGGTGGATAGGAGAGGACAAAAAGGTGGCAATAGAGACACTGAAGGATTGGTTAGTTAGATAATAAGACGGAAAGTTCAGGATTGAGTTACAGATTCCTAAGGAGTAAAGAATTTGGAGAAGTAGAGCATTATTGACAGTGTCAAAAGCAGCTGAGAGATCAAGCAGGATACATATTCAATAGTGACCTTGCTATATGGCAATGTGTAAATCACTGACAACTCAAGCAGGTTGTGTGCTTTAAAGAAGTCAAGCAGGTGGGAGTAGGCGAGGCATTCTAAAAACTTAGAGGCAAAAGGCAGGAGAGAAACTGGTCAATAGCTAGATGGGGTGGTGCTATCAGAGGAATTTTTCTTGAGGATAGGTGTCACTATCGCATTTTTGAAGTCATCATGAAATGTATCAGAGGCAAAGGAGGAGTTAAATATATGTAATAGTATGGAGATTAGTGTGAGGGAGAGGGACTGAATCAGGTGAGAGCGAAGTGGATCAAGTGTGTATGTATTAGAGTGGGGGTGGATAGCAGGTCAGTCAATTCCTCCTCCATGACTGGAGAGAAAGAGTGCAACATGACAGAGGGGAACAGGGGAGAATAGGAGGATATAATCTACCAGCAAAGTCATGTCGTGGTATAGAGTTTGGGAGGGAGGCAGTAGGAAGGCAGAGGAGGGAGTCAAAAGTAGAGAAGAGATGGCAGGGGTTGGATTTATGCATGTGAATTAGTGTGAAAAGTATTGTTTTTTAGCCAGGGGAAGAGCAGAGTTAAAGCAGGAAAGGAGGAATTTGTAGTAGAGAAAATATGACAGTGATCCCTACATCCTTCAGTGCCATTCAGAAGAACAGGTAGAGGATCAAGGAAGGCTGGCATATTAAGTCACAGCCTTTGATTAGTCATAGGGGCTGCAGAGAAAGAGAGGTGCATGCAGGTCCAAAGAGGAAGACATGACAAAGTTGTATTTGTTTGGACAAGGCTTTAGAGGAATCAATGAAATTTCTGTAGCCAGGGAGGATTGGAGAGCAGTGAGACTGAGTGACTTGAGGTTTCTTGTGGAGCAAGTAGATAAGGCAGGGAACCAGGGATTACAGAAGTATGTACAGTGCTGTATGTTAAAAGGTGGTGATCAGATAGTGGAAAAGGGGAGATATTAAAATCAGAAAGAACATAAGGGTAGATTTAAAGGCAGGTGTTGTAAAAAAAAACTACCATTGTATGTCTTAACTTTCAGTAAGCCTTTTAAAGGTCCATCTTATGAACTTATGCAAGCACACTTTGTAGACCATTCCAATGAAGTATTTATTTATAAATTGTGTGATTTCGGTTCTGCTGAAGAGCCTCCGTTTGGTCAAATGACTGGAATCTGCAGCTGTCCCATAGAGCTCAAACTTGACTAAAACAGACAGGAAGAGTTAACTTTACCAAGCGATAGCTCTCAAACCATAAAGGTTTGAGAGATAGGACTTACATCGATCCACATCTTGGTGAAATTGTTGTTGACATGTGAATCTCTGGTTGTCATGACTCATGATGGTATCCTATGCATTGTGTTGTGATGCATGGGATACCACACTGGCAATCACAGATTGATGTACTTGACAGGATCCTGTCCATGAGGTCTGTCCAAGTTCAGTCCTGAAGGCCAACAATTAGGCCAGTAGTGAAGGATATCTTTGATTAAGGCCTGTTGTTTTTCTGGATACACCGATCCATACTTATGAGTGAGTAAGACATGTTCAATCAGAGATATCCATCATTCATGGCCTGTTGGTGAACAAACTACAATGTTTAATATTTGGTTCTCATGTGTATCCTGCAAATAGTGGATAGCCTAACATCCATCCATGGCATCACCACTCCTGTGGATCCATGTGGGAACCAGTTGTGAGATATGTCAGTTCAAGGTAGAGTAAATTATTGCATACACAACACAAATGCCTACTTGTTTCTCTTTAACTAGATTCTAGATTTGTTTAGGCCTGTGTGTTGCACATACACCACCCAGTTATTCTCAGTGGCACTGTGATGTGTGACCTGATCCATCTTTTTGTGATTCAATGAGCTGTGATGAAGACCTATTGAACTGAAAATGATGATAACTTCTCCAGTGATCTCATATCCCCATTTCAAATGTTTTCTATGGAGTCTATACAGTGAGACCTTAGCAACTTGATTCATGTTATTGAATAGTCTCCATATAGACTAACATGAGGATTGGTGAAGTGTGGGTATGTAAGGGTTAATTTCTCTCCATCATCTCTTTTTCACCTCTTAGTGATTGTCCCCTGTGTAGCATTTAATCGTTATCCTATTGACTTGTGTTTGTTTTTGGTTAACCCTTTGAGTACCAGAGGGGTTGCCAAAGCATTGTTGAGCGATGCATTGATGATCTGTCTAGAACTCAAGGGGTTATATGCTGAATTCCCTGTGTGTACATGGGTGACAATGTGGTGGAACATTGATGATGTTTAACAGACAACAGCTTGTGAAACATGGTTTGAGTGGATTGTGTGTGATCAGCACAACAACATGAGGGTTGAACTGGGACTTGGACAGGAGGGGGGCCTGGTTGAACCTTTCCTTTTGTGCATGTATTGCATCCTTTTTTAACCCTCAGGGTGCTGTGTTGGTGCAATTGTGTGGATGAATGATGGGCATGTGTTGTGGTGTGACTGTGTTTGCGTGTGATGGTTGTGTCAGTTGATGTGGTGTGTGGTTATGTGCTGATGCACTTACAGGTAGTGTGGAGGCTCCTCTCTTCCCCAGTGTCTGATCCTCCAGGGATCCCCTCAACCAGTGTGTCTGACATATTCTGCCACAGCGTCTCCTCCCAACTGCTGTAGCTGATGTGGGCAGGGGCACCACCTCCGGTTCCTCAGGCATTGAGGGTGACCTCGCCCATCTTTTTCTTGACAACCCTCTTGCAGTCGCCCCATCTCTTTTTGATGGAGTCCATGTCCCACTTGCAGGTGGCCACCAAATTCACCCTGCAGCACAACTGGTTCCAGGCGGCCTTCCTCCTCACAGCCAGGCCAGGGACCCTCTCCCTTGGAAAGAGGATACTCTCCCTCTCCAAGACAGCCTCCACAAGGTCCCTGTTCTCCTCTTCAGAATAACGAGGATCCCTGAACCTTTTCTCATCAGCTCCGGTGTCAGAGCTGTGGGATTGGCTGGAGGTTTGAATTTGTATGTGCATATATCATTGTTGCTAGACAACATGGGTCGGTATGTTACAATTTGACTTAAGTCGTGTTTTAACAGGTGATTGGGATGCACGGTGATGTGAAAAAAGGTGCGATGCAGGTTTTTGTGTTACGTGTTTTTGTTGTGCCTACGCTCCTTAGCTATTCTTGTAGCCTACCTGTCGAATCCAACACAAATCATGTATTATTTGCGGCCGATGTGCCTTTTTTTACTTAGCGGCTGTTTTAACACAAACCTTTAAATATACCCCACACTCTAGTGAACACAAGGTTTAAGAACTGACCATCTTTGGGGGCGTTTCCCTACTGCTGACCAAGATGGATGCATGAAAGAGTTGCTCCCGGGCTTTTGCTATCTATTGCTCTTTTGTCAGACTTTTATAACGCTTTCATAGGCTTTCAACTCGATTGAGCCACTGTGCTCCTTTTCATTCCACCAAAGAAGAAGAAATATGGTTCTGCTGGAGGTTCCCGTGGCTCCCTAACACAATACCTGAGTAAGACGACCCGCCAGCCTACTAGGCCCTCATTGGTAACATCGCTCCAGTGCTTAGTTGTTGGTGACGCAGTTAACTCTGAGACTGTCTTTGAAGCTCCAGACCCCACAATGGCTCAACTGACTTATGTGTCGTCTGATGTTCTAGCCTCCTTATCTATGAAGGATGACCTCCGACAGCTGGCTGGTGATATTAAGGCTGCCCTTGCCACCGCCACGGAGCTCAGGCAAGACATTCAATCGCTATCGACTAGGGTGGATGTTATTGAAGCGGAGCAAACAGAGTTGGCCTCATCCTTTACCAATCTAGAACAGATATCCCTGGCTCAGCAAGAGACTATTAGCTTTCAACAATACAAGCTGGACAATTTGGACAACAGGGGACGCCATTGTAACCTATGATTGAAAGTTGTACCAGAATCTATCCCGCAGAAAGACTCTCTTTCCTACAGTCTTTTTTCGCTGAGATCCTACAGAGACCTGTGTAAAATGCTATACTTATTGACAGAGCTCATAGGGCTCTCCAAAGCAGGGGAGGGCCTGCAGATCCACCACGCGACATTGTTTGCAAACTACATTACTGTAGGGATAAGGACGCCATTGTGGCTGCCTGCAGAAACAAGCCTTTTGTTAAGTACGCAGGAGTGGAGATACGGGTTTACCAGGATCTATCCCTACAACGCCAGTTAAAGCCCTTGACTGAACATCTTTGTACCCTGGGTATTTTGTATCTGTGGTGCTTCCCTTTCCAGCTAACGGCATCTCATGCTGGCAGCACAGCGACCCTGAGGAATCCGAATGATATTGAGGATTTCTGCAATACCATTGCGATTTCACTGCCACCCCCGCCTGCAACGCAAGCCCCGGACCAAGGCCCGAAGTTAGCTGGTAATCAACGCCTGCGTTGGCACCTAGTTGCCGTGCCACCGAAACATAAGAGGCACAAGGTGGACTCTGGGGCACCAGTGGTTATGGAGGCATGACTTCTCTACTTGCAACATACCTTCTACCTTGCTGTTTAGTTCATTTGCTAAGACTTTCTTTGGCTCTGTTCAATATGGAACTCTCTACACCAGTAGTCTGGTAGTTGTCTGATCCTGTTGGACTTATTGATGTCCTCATCTGTGAGTGGGTTTCTCACCTACATAATGCCTCTATCGGACTTACCTATACCGCTACTATGGTGACTTGACCCTGATTATTTACTATCTTGTGTTACACATTATTGATCTTAGTATTGCCTGTTATTGTTCACAGTTATTTCTGAGATCTAATTGTTTACCTGTTATGTCCCTGTACATGGCTCACCTTCTTTGTACTTGCGCCCGACATTTTATTCTGAAACTGCTTTGAGCTATTTTATGGATTATTGGGTGCAATGTATGGTTTTATTTCATACTGGGAGTGTTTTGATGGGGTTAGGTGTGCAGGGCTAAGACTGATCTGCTATCTAAGGTATAAGTTGCTTGAAGTAAAGTCCCAGTTAGAGTAATGGGATTAGGTGGGTTATGCATTGGGTTCAGTCTGTAGAGCTTTTCAGTGGTGATTTCCCCGCTCTGCACACTTACAGATCACTTTGGGTGGGATTTGCTCTGTATTTTATGATAGGGAGATGGTTGGGATTATGGGTTTAACTCGCTAGTCTCTCTGGGCAGAATTTGAGGCAGCGGCTGGCCCTCGAGGGTGACTTGCCCTAGGGGTTGGGTGGTGCCTTGGCTTTTGTTCAGACTTGATATGCACTGCTGTTTTTTCACCTCTACTGTGTGAAATGGTGGATTGCGGCCCCATTTGTTTCCTTTTATTGTCCTGCCTGAACCCTTCATGTGTTCCCTTCCCTAATATAAGGGGTTGTTGACTATAATAAAGCATGCCTGTATTGTACTTTTGGGATATGCCCGGCTTTCATGCCCTATTTTGAAGTTATGACTTACTCTAGTTTTCTGACTCTTTTTGCAGTTCTGCTGTGCTTTCTTTGAGACCTTTGGGCCTCTCCCGCATTTGTGTATTGTGCCCTCGGCCTCTGGCTTTTGTCGTTGGCTGATGGTACCATGGGGTATCCCGTAACACCGCTTCTCTTCTCTCTCTCTGTCCTTTTACCTTTTTCTTTCCACTTTTGTATCCCTTACTTTCTATTCCCTTTGTGTGTGTCCTTCCCGTCCTCCCCCCCTTTCCTACATCCCATGGCTGGCAGTGTATTCTTTTAAGTGCAGGAGTGTGGAGTTTGTTACTTGAGTTATCTCTTATACTCTACCATCATGCTTTCACCCCACATTAATTTAGTCTCTTACAATGTGAAAGGTTTTGGTAGCCCTGAAAAACGCTCTATGTTAATATGTGAACTGGTCCGGTTCCTGTCGAATACAGTCTTCTTGCAGGAGATGCATCTGGTGCGTTCCTCACAACCGAGACTCACGACACGGCAATTCCTGGAGCCTTGGATAGCGTCTTCCCTAGAGAAAAAGCGTAGTATTGCCATGTTAATAAGCCACACTGTCCCTTGGTTCTGTGAAGCTATCAAAGCGGACCCTCAGGGAAGGTTTTTGTTTTTGAAAGGGACTTTAGCTGGTGTTCAGGTTACATTAACTAATATTTATGCCCCTACTTCTGGACACTTATCATTTTCTTGTACCACGCTGAGAATCCTTCCGGACTTTCAGGTTGGTTTACTTGTTTTAGGGGGTGATTTTAACATTTGTTTTAACCCGTCTTGAGATCGCACCTCCAACTGCCCCAACCAGCCCACCAAGGTTCATTCTCAGGTGTTATCTGGTCTGAAGGATTTAGGACTGATTGATACCTGGGGCATTTTGAACCCACAATCAAGGGACTACTCCTTTTACTCCCACCCTCACCATTCCTACTCTTGCACTGATTACTTTTTTCTTAGTCAATATCATCTTAGTATGCTATCAAAAATAGAGATTGGTTCCATTACTCTATCGGATCACGCTCCGGTTATTCTTACCTTTGCTTTTGATGCCCTTCCTAAACCAGATAGAGTATGATTGTGGATGTAGATGGAATCCACCTGATTCTTGAAGACCTCATACAAGGCAAGGATGCGGTGTGGCCTCAACCAGTAGCGATCAATCACCTCGTCATCGGTCATTCCAAAGATAGTGACCCTTAGGCGGTATACCCCGGTCCTTGGTGGTCGTCTATACATCCTCCTCTGCTGCAGGGGTCCCTGTGGCAGCTGGGGAGCATCCTGTTGCTGCAGCTGTGCATCTGCAGGCAGGTGCTGTCCTACAGGTGGGGATGGGCTCCTGTGTGGCTGCTGAGCCAGAGCTTCCTCATTCTCAACAGGTGAAGGCTGTTGATCAGGTGTGCCTGGGGATTGCTGGTGTTCCCTAGCTCTCACTCTTGCACACCTTCTCCGCAGTCTTCTAATCAATAACTATCCCAACATACTTATTGTTCTCTCTCTCTCTCTCTCTATCTCTATCTCTATCACTGAGTGGAAAACAAGCCACATGTGAGTTTGGTGAGTTGTCCCTTTAAATAAATGGTAGGGCGTTGAGTAGGTGTTGTGATGAGGTGAGTGCTGACCAATGGGGAGTTGTTTATTGTCCAGGTAAATGTTTGCAGGTGTGTGTGTTATAAGATGCGTTGTGTGTTGTGATTGCTGTGTCTCTGTCAGTTGCAGGTATGAAAATGTGGGGTGTAGGTTGCATCTGGATCATGTGGTGACGTTGTACAGGTGAGCTCATTTTGTACTGGCAGGTGTCTGTGTTGTGTAATACCCCCATTGTTCCGTGCCATGTTGTGTTGGTGTTTTTTTAAGTCCTTGTCCTTGTGGTGTTGCTTGTTGTATGTGAGAGTGATTTGTGGTGTCTGTCCATGTTTTTGTGTTCTTTTGGCATCGCACAGGTTAATTTTTCCATTTACGTGCTTGTGCGGTAAGCATTTTGTGTTTTCCCATGTAACAGGGTTTTTTTTTTTGCCCGTTACGTGTTTAACGGCTAAGAAAAATAGGTCTTAACTTTTGTCCGTTAAGTGTATCTTTTTTTCAGCCGTTAACAGTACCGCAAGCCTTTAAATGGCTCTGGTGATTCTCATTCCATGCGTCTCAATGCACATCAGTGTATCGGCCATTAGGATTATCAAGCTGCCATTAGCTGTTCTTTAGACGGATCTTTAAATTGCTAAATACAACTTAATGCACCCGGTAGTTGTTTCTTTGGCTAACGGCTGCCTTTAAATCTAGCCCATAGTCTTCAATGTACCTTCCTGTCCCATATCTCTCTCTACAAACACACTTGTTGCCCTCTATGCTACAACAAAAAGGATTGCTTTTCAATTAAATAAATCAGAGCTGCCATTTTCCTTTGACTATCTAAATTGACAGGCATATAAGATCTTGAAACATTTTGCACTCAGTACACAGCGCTCAGAGCAAATTCTAAAGTTTTACACCACAAGCACAATGAAATACAAGACTCATAATGAACAGACCCTTCATTACAGCCTCACATACTCTGTTCCAGACTCTGCTTTGACCACAGCATGGAACCAAACATGTTATAGGTGATGTCAGAGATGTTAAATTGCTAGCCTTACACTACTGTAATCAAATAAAGAGCCCTGACTGAACCTTGGCTGCAAAAATAAATATCAGGGTTGCACCCTGGCCTCACTGCACCACTGGCATGGCACCTAAAAGGGTTAATTGGACGGTACTGGGGAAAAGGTGCTTCGTATAGAACTGTACATATAGCATCAATATAATAAGCATAGCCAATCTGATGGGTAAATTCAAACTCTATGTTATATGTCTTTTAATTTTACTTTCTTCATTACTTTTTGCAACATATAAAATTAGAAAAAAGAACTATTTTTTCCTCTTCTTCAGATCAGATGAAAATGTAACTGTGCTGAGTTCAGTCAGAACGTCTTGTTTTTTTTCATTAATTTTCCATTCCTCCCCTCACAAAACCTTAGATTACTCTATTAAACTGTTTACAAAGTTGGCATGTGTACTGTTAGTGATTGCTAGTCTTATCTCAGATGTCAGTGATTTTGCCTGGAGTAAAACAGCACCTGACTAAAATTATCAAGTAAATAGATGATCTGGTATCTTGTATGCCTCAACAATGTTTCATCTGTAACCTCCTTTTTTTCCAGGCCCATGAAAGTATGCACATGTAGTGTAGGAACACCTAAGCAAGATATCCTCCCCATGAACACCCCTGTCATCTTTATCATCAGATACCTGTCCCCCATATACTGCTGCCAGGCAAAGAAAATGCCCCTATCCTATAAAATCCAAACAACACAACCATGCTTAACCCCTTGGAAGTTTTGGTGATGTCTTTATCACATTGCTTTGTAAAAGGTACTAGTTTGCTAGCCATTAACTTTTTGAGTGCTAGAGAGGTGCGTCTGGCATGCATAGGGTTAAAGAGGTATGAAAGTGAAAATAAATATTTAAAATTAGTATGTGAGCTCCATGGACATGAAAATGCTTAACAGACTGACTGTTAAATATTGAACAAAGACAAATGCAAAATTCATAGGGGCCATTAACATTTTCTAGCCATAGTAAGGAAAGTGGTGGTATTATTAGAGGAGGTTTTACTTTTCCATTTAAACTGTTTTATTTTATTTTCAGCATTTATACAAAGGTCCACAATACAGAGGGCAATCAAGAGGATTCGGAATCCAGCATCAGAATGGGGGGAACAATAACGCTACATCTTCCACGTATGATTAGTTGCATCGTATATTTGGAGTTATTTACTTTTGTAAAGTAGTGGTTATATCTTAAGGCTTGGGGGAGCTTCTGGAACTTTATTATCTTGGCAAGGGCAGAGCTTGTAACTACAATTTGTCTCTTTGGGTTTCCAGTTGTGATAACAGGGCACCCACTCCAATCTCGGATGCGTCAACCTCCATGGTAAAGGGCAGGGAGGGATTGGGATGCTCCAATATCGGGGCTGCAGCAAAAGCTGCCTTCAATTTTTCAAAAACCAAGATAGTTGTTTGGGACCATTCAGAGGTCTTGGCTCCTTTACAAGTCATGTCGGTAAGTGGTTTGTCAATAGAAGGGAAGTTCTTTATAAATTTTCTGTAGTAATTAGCGAACCCCAAAAATATTTGGATCGCTTTGAGTCCCATAGGACGAGGCCACTCCAGTACCGCAGACAACTTTTGAGGGTCCATGACGAACCCAGAGGTGGAAATGATATACCCCAGAAATGTTACCTGGGGCTTATGAAATTCACACTTTTCCAACTTGCAAAACAAGTTGTTCTCTCATAATAGGCTCAAGACTTTGGATACATCAGAGCGATGGATCTCCAGCATTGGAGAGTGAATGAGGATGTCATCCAAGTAAACAACCTCGCAACTTTGTAGGAGTTCTCTTAAGACATCATTGATGAACTCCTGGAAGGCAGCTGCGGCATTGCACAAACCGAAGGGCATAACCAAGTATTCATAGTGCCCACTCCGGGTACTAAAGGTTGTCTTCCACTCGTGCCCTTCTTTTATTCACACCAAGTTGTTTAAACCAGGAAAGTCAATGCAGGGACATAGCTCTCCATCCTTTTTCTTGACAAAAAAAAATCCAGCACCAGCGGGGAATGTCGATTTATGAATGAAGCCTCTTGCCAGCGCATCAGAAACATACTCTTCCATAACTTTATTTTCCTCAACAGATAAGGGGTAAATACAACCCCTAGTAGGTGTAGTACCAGGCAACAATTCCAAAGAGCAGTGTAAGGCCTGTGTGGTGGTAAAGACCCAGCTTTACTTTCGCTAAAGACATCTTTAAATGTGTCATGCTCCTCGGGGAGGAGTGGAGCAATAGCGTGAGTGAGTCTTATAGGACATGACAGACAGGATTTAGTGCATTGTGAAGACCAAGCCACAATGTCACACATGTGCCAATCCATCCTGGTGTTATGTTTCTGTAGCCAAGGAAACCCCAGAACAATGGCATAATTTGGAGAATTAATCACCTGAAATATCAGGGTTTCTGTGTGGAGGCCTCCCACCCTCAGGGTTAGCAAAGCAGTTTCATGCGTAATGTATGAGGGCTGCAAGGGTCACCCATCAATGGCTTCTACGGCCAGAGGAGAAGCAAGTGGCTGCAAAAGGATAATATTACTGGCTGCAAATTCTGCATCAATAAAGCAGCCAACAGCCCCCGTGTCCAGAAACGCTGGTACTGATATTGACTTATCTGCCCAGTAAATGCAGGCCTTCAACATGGGCATTTCTGAAACATTCTCTGAGGAAAGTGAATGACGCCAGTACGTGCGCCCTGGCGAATGGTCATAAGGTTTTTTGAAGCCAAGGCCATGCGGCCTGGCCTATCAAAATTTTTCCTGAAGGAGTCCACAAACTCTGTGAAGTTATACACAATGGGTTTGTCTGTCTCCCATAGTGGGTTACCCCAGGTCAAGGCCCTACCAGTGAGGAAAGAAATCAGAAAGCCAGCCTAACTGCACTCAGAAGGGAAGGCATGAGGAACCATCTCGAAGTATTTACTGAGTTGATTGAGGAAAACCACAGCAATCATCTGGGTCCCCACCATACCACTGTGGAAGCTGAGCGGAACCTGACAACCCCCTGATCATGCCTGCATCAGAAGAGGTTTGGGCCACTGGTGCCTGGGAGGGAGCGGGGGTGGCCACCATTTGTGGTTTAGTGCGTTTGAGTTGCGTGGTGCTTTGCAACAGCATTTGTATGGCAAAAGACAATTGATCAATACGTTGATCCAATGCCTCCATCCTCTCCAGGATGCTTTGAAGAACTGCATTACTATCACCGTCTGAATTCATGGCCCTTTTGTACTGTCACGGTTCCCCAGAGATGTTCAGGAGTCAGTACGGTATAGTTAAGTGCAATTTATTAAAATATAAGTAAGGTAGTACACAATAGCATAAACAGAATAAGCAGGAACAGACAGAGGGTCACAGGCCAGCAAGCACTGCTATCAGAAATAGTAGGCTGCCAAGATGGACCACACTGCTGGAGACTAGGCCTCAGCCACTGGTAGTCTCTGCTGGAACCAGGTGCAGGAACTGCAACGGAACATTATCAGGAACAGGAACACATGATCTGATCCGACGCAGAGAGGAGGCTACCTGACTCACGCCTGCAGTCAGTCTGTAGCAGAGGATACCTGACTCACGTGTAGTCAGTCTGTAGCAGAGGATACCTGACTCACTCCTGCAGTCAGTCTGTAGCAGAGGATACCTGACTCACTCAAAATGGAGAAAGCGGAAGCTTGACTCACGCCTGCAGTCAGTTAATAGCTTGTCTACTAGATCCCAGATTCGCACCACGTTGGGTCTCTGCTAGGTATAGGGGAATAACAAGAGAATCATCAGACAGAGCCACAGGTCAGCACCAGAGAGGGTAGTCAGACAAGCCAGGTCATAAACAGTTCAGGTGGTCAGCCAGAGCCACAGGTCTGCAACAGTTTGGGTATCCACTATAAGGATAAGGCAGGAGAATAGTCTGACAGAGCCACAGGTCAACACCAGATTGGCTGGTCAGACAAGCCAGGTCATACACAGAGCCCAAGGACACAGAACTGCTTAGTACAACAACACAAGGGCAACTGAGTCAGGACTCAGACTGCCCTTTAAACCACTCCTCAGGAAGTAGGTAGGAGGAGCAGGCTCAGAGGAAGGAAGTAGGTAGGAGGGGACTACAGGAAGCATGGCATACACTCTAAAACCTTGCACCTGCAGATGACGCATCTTGCCCTGATGCGTCCAACCTTTGCCATCCTCCTGCATCATCCGTGCGACATGAACTGCCGCTGAAACCAAGGTAAGCTGTGACAGACAGGAACAGGAGCCAAATATGTTACTGCAAATGAATTGACTCTTGTCACACTCTCTGACACAAAAGCAGTACTAATATTATATGCCCCAGAGCTCCAGAAATTTTTAAGAGTGCTTCTACTGTCCCTAGATGTTGCACGTCTGACATGCTGCTGGTTTGTCTCTCAATCAGATCTATATTTGTGCTTCAGGTTCTCAATAATGATGTGCCGATATGTGATTCTGCTTTTCCCCTGCTCATAAGTTTCTTATACAGACAACAGATAGCAACATGTTTAGCTTTTGGATCATGAGTGAAGTATCACCATACTGTAGACAGGGCTTATAATTTTAAGTCCTTTGCTACTAGCCAGACCTGAAAAGTTACTCGCCACTGCAAGCCAAATCATACACACCAGGGCTGAATTTCTACTCGCCAGGGCTAAATTTTCACTCGCCATTGGCTAGTGACAAGTGGAAATTTTGAGCCCTGCTGTAGATATCATGGACTGAGGGCTTCCTGAAGGGCTACAACTATTGGGGCAAGATGTTGCAGTTGTACTAATTAGTGTCAAGGGGGTCATCATCATCTGTCTGACTCTCAACTTAATCTATATCATAAGGAAAAGAAGGATACTAGATTACCATCATCATCAATAATTAGGTCATCCTCAGCATCGCCTGCCTGAAGTCTGAAACAATTTATTTTTAGAGATTTTTCAGAACATTCACAACTACTTTGGGGACTGGTGTTTTTTCTCTAATGGTGAGGTACAGCAGTAGGTTGAACTGCTACACCCTCCTCTGCTATGCATCAACACTAGACTTGTTGTATTCAGTGTTTTTAAATGGTTTATTCATATTACTCCATTAACGCAGGCACCCTCAGACCCCTTTTATACCATGTCTGTAGGAAATAAAATTAAATTTGCTATGTGTTGTGTGTAAATTCAGCCTTCCCATTGATTTCAATGCAATGAGCTAGGCAAAAAATGCAGAAAACGTCACTTTCATGGGATGTGCTATTTTACACCAATTTTTGTGAAACTTTTTCGCCCATTCCTACTTGTAGCTTTATATAAGTCCAAAAATTCATAGATATATTTACACAGCAAACTGGAATATAATGCATCTACAGAGCAGAGCATATTTAAACATAGATTTCTGACTGTATCTAAGTCAATCATATATAAAGTGAGGAAAATGGGTTTGTCTGGCGTATAGTGCAAACAAACACACAATACAAAGCAGGTCACAGGCGGCTATTTAGGCAGAACACAAATAATATTATACTTCTCCAACCACAACACTCCTTTAGATTCACATCAACAGACTAGTGACTAACTAGCACATCATGCCATAGTTTTTGTTGTAATTGTACCAGTATAATCATTTGTACACCACTGCCATACTCATGGCATTTTCGCTTTACACAGTCTTAAGGCATCTCTCAGCTGCTCTCCTGTATCCACTAGTGTGGTATCACTCATGCTCAATCTCTTCAGTCTCACTGCTCATGGGATTTTCTCCTCCAGCAAAAGTATTCTTCTTTGGCAAATCTCATATAAATAAAAGCTGCATACATTTTACATGTATCTTGTAGTCCTGACATGCAGTTCACACTGTCATCACAAAACAGGGCTTCTTACCTTATTGGGAACTGGAGAACAGATTAACTGGCTTGTCCATGTAAATTTATACCAACAATTCAGAAAAAAAACAAATAAAACAGCATATGGCATAACAGCATCCCAGAAGCTCAAAATCCTATCATCATTTATACAGTAGGACACAAACAAATATGAACTCTTCATTCATACACAGATGAGACCTAATACTCAAGCTATAAATCTACCTTGCCTCTTTTTGAAATAACAAATTATTAAAATCCCCAAATTTTATGTTTTTAATAAATGTTGGACCCTAAGGCAATTAAAGCTTCAAGTTTGCTTCCATGTGGTGTGATGTTCCACTGATTGATTGATTTTATGTTCTAGAGTTCACTACCCGAGCTATCTATTGGTTTTACCAATGCATAGTAAAGGGCAGCTGCATTCCACATCATTAAAACTCTGTAGTATTACACATGAAAAGACATAATAAGACATCTAATATCAGAGATTTGAGCCCCAGAGTCTTCAAAAGTTTTGATTTTGCGAATAAGGGACACATATTGAACTGTCTAGGCTGGGAACAGCCAATGACTTTATTCCCTAACAGGTTTAGATCTTTTATATTTCCCCAAATTCTAAGACACATATTGGCCTTTACAATTAATTCTGCACAATTATGACAATTATGTATATATAAAATTATTTACAGGTAATAAAATGGATTGTAATTTGTAACCTTTAAAAGGTAATTTACTTTACTACATGCTCGTGCTATATCTACCGTAAAATCTCAGGTATAATACACACCTGTGTATAATACGCAGATTTATATTATACCCAAGATTTAGGGCAAAACAAGAGTGCCTATGTATAATACGCACCCTTGTTTTCCCCCTTGCTAAAAAAAATTTGTAACGCTGGCGATCCCTTCCGTCCCTCCCTCCCCCGGCACTATCCTCTGTCATAATGATGCTTACTGTGCTCCACTGAGGTGCCCACTGTACTGTAGGTAAAAGAAGAGAAGCTTAAAATAAACTTCCTCTGGGCAATTCTTCAATGCCGGCGACATGCTTGCATTACGATTGGCTGGAGGCGGAAGGTCCTTAAAGCCCATTGATGGGAAGCAGGTGGTCAGCAAATGCAAGTATGCCACCGGCATTGAAGATTTGCCTAGAGGAAGTTTATTTTAAGCTTCTCTTCTTTTGCCTACAGTACAACGGGGACCTCAGTGGAGCACGGTAAGCATCATTATGACAGCGGATAGAGCCGGGGGAGGGAGGGAAGGGATTGCCAGCATTGCAAATTAAATCCCCCAAAAAACTCTCTTGTATAATACGCACCTCCACTTCACGTAAAGTGAAGTGGGGTAAAGTTGTATTATACCCGAGATTTTACGGTATTTAACTATGAGAAAAGTAAATTTTAGCGACCAATTTTATAATACAGCTTTTGAAGCAAAAATGTAGAAAAAACAATTAATATTGTTTTTAACTTAGTATCAGATAATGTTACCTGTGCTGATGCAGGGAAAGCCTAGAGATGTGGCCTGGTAGTTGTCCCTCGGGAAAACATTTGAGAATCACTAATTTAAAGCAGTGACATGCAACCAGATTCATTGTAATGATTGTGTAAGTAGTGTGACACACAGGTGATATTAATGCCTCAATTCAATTGGCCCCATCACCAAAAACAAAACACATGATGGCATTTTTTCAAGCACGGTAAGCCATTCAATGGCCTGTGCTATGAAAAAATACTGGATGATAAAAACGCGCACCGGGAACTAAGGTTAGCACCCTTTGAAACCCCTTAAAACCAGTCTATTTTTCTCATTCAATTGCATGTGTTGGCCATTAAGATGCATTAAAGGACCCACTCTAACGGGTAAAAATCTGCACCCAGTTTTTTTGGACACAGAGTCCCCTAATGCATGTTTAATCCTGCCGATTTAGGAACTCAAAGTGAAAAAAGCAAAAGTGGATGTATTGATATGGGGCCCTAAGTCCAAAGTGCTTAAAAATGTGTCAAATGTGTCAAATGTTAGTGCCAGTGGGGCATGCAATGCATTGCATATCATTGCATACCCTACTGGCATTCACAGGGTTAATCTCACTACGTTAACAACACCACATGAAACTAAATACTTACCTGTAATCCTGATGTCCAGCAGGGTCTTCAGCAACCTGGTCAGCTACTATCATCTTCCTTCTTCTTCTTCCTCTCCATCTTCTTTGTCTTCCTCTGCTGTCTTTTCTTCTGCTATTTCCAAAAGATGTCACTGTAAAGAAAAAATTAAATCATCATTAAATTGTGCTTGTAAAAAGTATTTTTCCAAGATATGCAGTCGTTAACCCTTTGTGTGCCGGAGGGGTAAACAACGCATTGCAGAGCGTACCTCTCTGGCATTCAAAGGGTAAAATCTGTGTCGGCATTCCAAAATAAAAAAAAGTTTTTTGCCCAAGAAGAAAAAACATTTTCTAATCAATATTGCCCAATTATGTGTTGGAGTCCACACAGATTATATGATAATATTGTAAAAGCCTGTGTACACAGGCCAAGGTTCAGGTAATGTTAATCCTTTGAGTGCCAGAGGCACTCAAAGGATTAAGAGACCACTACCGCTACCTCACTGCACCATGCGATGCAGTCTTGTGTCGCCTCACTCACGCAATGCAATAATGCGCAGAAGAGACTGCCCGAACACGGGCAGTCTCTACTGCGCATGACTGCATCGTGACAAGATTCCTAGTTAATTATTATATAGGATATTGCCTTAGAAAAAAATAAGTTGAAGAAGCATTAAAAGAGTTAAATCATGTTGCCGCCTCTTCTGCTGTCACCAGTGGGGTCGGTAGTAATGCAGGCCAAAAATCCCCCTACATCATACCTCTCGGGCCATTGCATATCATTTGGAAACAGCAGAAGATAAGAATACAGAAGATGAAGAGAAAGAAAATGAAGAGGTAGAAGAAGGAAGATAGAAGATGACAGAAGAAGATGGATAGTAGATGACAGGTAAGTGTTATACAGCTGTGGGTTTTAGGCTAGTATTAGGGCTAGTATTGTTGTACTTCACAGTTATGGGTAGAGTTCGGTTAGTGTTTGGGAGGGTGACTGTGTGTTGAGCTCACACTCGGTGCTTGACAGTGTGTCAAGCACACATTGCTAGCCGTTTTCCTTAGATGTTCTCATTACTCACACTATTTAGCATGTGGGAACTTAAAACACATGACGGACATTTGTCTGAAACTCAGATTCTTTGGCCTAATGTTCATTGTAGTTTCAGTTGGTAGGGCAATTGAATACCGATGGTGACACAGTGGGTGTATGAATCGATAGCCATTTTTGCCCTACCGGTGGTTTTACCGGTCACAGTTGAATCAATGCCCAGGTGTCTCATTTTTTTTTTTATGAAATTCAAATATTAAAGGTCACTTCGGTGAACCCTATCAAGAATTGTGATTGGCCAATTACGGTTTAAATGTTAGCGCTAACTTATAGCGCACAATAAATTCTCAATTTGAAAAAGGGGACCAGATCCCCGAAATGCATTGAAGAGGACTTCATCACATCAATATTTGGTGGACCATATTCAGCTGATAACGTACAGTGGCACAAAGATCAATACAAGATCCGCTCATCACCTTATCGGCAGGAGACGGAGAACCAGGGGACGCTGAAATAGAAACCGGCATCACCAACGGTGTTTGTTTATTATGGGCCCATAAACAAGAAGATCTCTGGTGAGTGGCTATTATTATTCAATTACATGAGGAGTGCATATTTATCTGACTACTTACTGATGGAGAATGTGAATACATCTAATACCCCCCAGAGATAGTATACAAATCAGATAAGCATCCTCTGTAGTATATTGATTATTCTAGTATCCCCATATAGGTCCCGTCTCTGATATCAGTTTGAGATCCACCATAGTCAATATTAACATTTTCATTAACTTTTATAGTATATTTCAATAAACTGTGTTTATACCATTTTACATACAACTGAAAATGTATTTTATGTATCAATTTATCTTTTATTAATTCATTTTAAACTATATTTGTTTGACTTAATATTTTTATATTTTCCAATAAATATACCCTATATTTTTACCACGCATAATTGTTTATCATTCATCCAATATTTGGCCACTACACTTAGAAGGTCTCTGGGCTCTGTCTTCTATTTTATCTATTAATAAAGGGGAAGTGCACACTAGGAATATGTCTCCATTTATTTAACATGTTGCTTTATACAATAGTTAGGTTGTCTATTTATTTACTCTCTGAATTATATCCACTCTTTACTGAGGTTACATCACTATATTGCAATACAGCTTCAGTATGGTCACTAGTCTTTATGAGACTGTATACTGAAAAAGTTGTGGAATACAAAAGGGATCAAGCTTAAATAATGAAATAGTATATAGCTATAATGACTGCTGTTTGAAGTACAACTGCTTAGGTACAAATTAAAATCCCTGGATTTCTAGGGTAAAGGTTCCATTTTAGTGCCAGAGAGATATCCAGCACATTGTGTTGCTATGATTTGGATACCTCTCTGACACTCAAAGGGTTAACAGCTTCCGTCCATTATGAATACAACATATCTAAATATCATAGTCCTCAAGAGTCCTCAATTAACTCTCTGAATGTTCAATGCATTGAACACCCCTCTGGCAGTCAGAGGGATAATTTGGATCAACATTGTTATTTTAGTTGTAATATTTGAAAACAGAATTAACCATAGCTTCTCACAATGGGACTTGCAATAAATCTTGGTTATTTTCTATTTACCAACTGATTTCAATACATTCAATTAGTGTCATGACCCATAGGCTCTATAGAGGACACTGACAAATTGTACCGCATTTTGACTTGATGATATATGTAATGGGAGTCTCAGTTATAGACCTTGAGTCTAGGATAACTAACTCTACCTCATCAGCTGTCAGTGACTACAACTCCCATCACTCCCAGACAACCACTGGCTACCTCTGTCTAATGTGAAACCTCACAAAACACTGAAAGCATGAAGTTTAAAAAAGGAAGAATTTTGAAATAAACTGCTTGAGTAAACTTTGAAATATGAAGATCTTTGAAATACATGTCTATGGACAGAAACATTGCTTTTGATTCATTGGACATTAGCCTGTTTTTTTAATCTCACTGCAGGCTTAATCAATTTTTATTACAATTTCAAAGCATACAGGGGATTTATTCCAATAAAATATATACATTATCAATGCATCTACCCCTCACAATGAATACATACTTATTTGTGCATAAGGTAGTGGTTCCAAGTAGGTGTGACATTAAACAGTTATGTGTCATGGCACTAAGCTTAATTTGTCACGCCTAAATGAACATTGAGTAACATTGTCAGTGTCATGGATTTCACTTCCATATTGAACCCTAATTCATAACCCCTTTGGGCCCTTGATTACAGCTCTATATAGTAAGAGTAAAGAACAGCGTCCCCTGATGATAAAGCCGGGTCTGCATTGTGAACCCCTCCATACCAAACGGGATCAAAACAGGGGTCTGAAAAGAGCCCTCCCAATGCTCACATAAATGCTACAATTTCCTGTCCTGCAACATGGAGGTCCTCATACAACTGATCTATTGGGTTTAAAAGCCTGTCACAGCTGACCTCTGGAGACAGCACAAACAATTTTCCCACAGAAACAGACTTACTAAAACATGATAATTGTCCTTTAAATGAACAAAATGAACAGGAATGATAAGGAACATGCACAGAGCAAACCATGACCTAAGGGCATTTCCTCTTAGATTCTTAAAGATATAGTAATGCTTATTATTTTATTTTCTCATGTTAAAATATGCATATTCCCTAAGATTCAAACGAGAAGTATGATTATATTGCAGATCTCTATAGTATCTTAGGGGTTAAAAATAAAGGGACCAATGATATCTGTGAATTAAATCAATTAATTAGAGATCGATTTTTATATATTCCAAAAGGGACCAGGGGTAGGAAACATTTGGCTCCCCACTTGTTGGAGACTACAATTTCAATAATCCCCAACCAGTTGTTGGCTGTTTGGGGATGATGGAGGTTATACTGTCCAATATATGGAGAGGCAAAAGTTGCCTTTCCCTGATACTGAATGACAAACACTTTCCACAGAATATGAAAGATTGTGATAGAATTAATACCCTGCCTCAGAATGGAATGTCTGATAAGTTTGAAGAGCAGAACCTCTGGAGTCCTGAATAATGAATAGGATCTGGGACAGTTCCTGAGAGACATATTTAGCTGATTATGAATTGTAAGGATGTGGACTTTTGTGCTGCTTAAGATATTAGAGTTTTCAGTTTCATTTTACTTGGACAATTTGTACACATACAATTTAATGTTTAATGAAAACAGATAAAGGCAAGGCTCTGAATCACTGGAGCAAACCAACTGTACTATTAGGGACAAATACACACACTCCCCAAATTCTGCATTGATTCCAATCAGTTGGGATTTCTATACGTCCCCTATGATGCAGTTGCATTACCCTAGAATTGCTTCTCTTTAACACATTCAGTGCCAAAGCAAAGCAATGCGCTGCTTAACCCCTCTGGCATTGAAAGGGTTAATTTTGAACCTTTGGCCATAAAATCCAGAAGATTATTAATAAAGAAAGATCTAGTTTTCAGTAAAGTTTATTAATTCAAATAGTTACAAAAAGATCATGAATGTTACCTGAGAATGAACAGTAAATACATACATTTAATGGAATTTAACCATTTGGATGCTAAAGACATCTCCAATCCATAGCAAAGAAATGCATTGGTGACTTGTCTAGTATCCAAGAGGTTAATGGAGCATGTTTAACAAAGGATTTACCATCAAATGCTCACCTTTGAAAATAAATTTGCTTTATGGCTTTTCACAATAAAATACATGAAGGTAATGTCATTTAACCCCTTTAATGATGGAGACATCTTCAGCCCATTGCTAAGCAATGCATTGATGTCTTGTCTAGCATGAAAGAGATTAATGGAGTATGTTTAATGAGGGTTTTCCCATCAGATACTCACCTTGCAAAATAAATCTGCTTTAGGGCTGTTTCACACAGGTGACAGAAATGTAGCAACATTCCTGCTACATCTCTGTCTTCTGTGGTCTGAACTTACCTTCTGCTGCATACCCACAGCCGTCCTATCACTGAGGTGGGGGAGTTGATGGCTGGCTCATGCAAGCTTCACACGAACATGACTGGCTGATAGCCACATGGAGAGCTAGTCATTGGAGGTCGTGATGAGCACTAGAACCTCCTATGTAGCTCATATGAAAGGCCACAGTGCAAGTCAACTATATAGCAACTTTACTGTCTTCCTGAGTGAATGTAATAATGATGCAGCATTCTGAATCTTGGTTTATTCATAGGAGGCCATAGTTGCCCAGGTGAAAGGTACCATAGTCCTTTATCAACTGATGACATCACTAACACTCAATTTCTGAGCTGATGTTCCCATGTGAAATGGGGTTTAGTGTCTTTCTTTTTATATGGGTGACACCATCACTGCAACAACTGAGATACAGTATCTTCTGTACAATCGATAGAAGGAAAAAAAGAACCAAAGGTAGAATGAGTGTAAATGGGCTAACAGTGGTTTGAGAATAATCTTTGTTCTTCCAGAGCAACGTTAGCTTCTCTAGCCAGTTACCTTAACCTTTTGAGTGCCGGGAAGTTAAGATATACCAGAAGCCCTTGTTGCAGAAATGACATTTTTTGTATGGGAAGAAATTCTCTAAGGCCAAGTTCACATGGGTGACTTTGCTGCAACCAAAAAAATGAAACTAAAAAGGCCTGTAGCTGAAATAGTCACTCATGTAAACTACCACACAGAAAATAATGCAGGAGACTAGTAGTATAAAGGTGATACATTTACTGGCTAACTAAGCGGCTACAAAATGCAAGCAGCCACTTAATAAGCCAATAAAGGTATGACTTTTACTCTACCAGTATCCTGCTTTGTGTATGGCCAACACGGTACCACCTTTTACTATAGCAAACAATGAAATATGTTCCGTGAAACTTATTGTTGCAATAAAGTAGCTCATGTGAACTTGGCCCAAAGCAGATTTTTATTGTAAGGTGAATTTTTATTATTTAAAGAATATAATCCTTCATTAAGCATTTATTAACATGGCCATTATATTTAGTAAGCTTAATTCAACCTTTGAGTGTTCCTTTAACCCACTGTATATTATAGAGGTCTCCAAAGTATTGTAGAACAATGCAGAAAGATGAAGACCAATGATTCTAACTCTAAGGCATCCCTAACATGCAATCTATATGTTTGGGACACATTTGAAGTATATAAATAAAGTTATTCTAAGTTCTCGCAATCAGAATAATAAAAGCAGACATATTGTGCATATTATTTTTCATAAATATACATTTTTAAAGTCAACTTTCACATTTTTTTTAAAAGTGTTTACAGAAAAAAGGGGCACCCTCGGTGGCTGTCCATTTAGCACCAAGAGTTCACAGCACTCCAGTTAGGAATCACTGATCCAAAAAGTGTACTTATTTATGGGGAATGCTCACCATTACTGCCAATTCAGTAATCAATTGTTTACTCTTACTCTTTTTTTAACCCCTTGAGGACAAGAGGAGTGTGTAATGCCTTATAAGCATCTGTGGTCATCAAGGAGCTAAATTGTGTCCTGTTATGTAGCTGTTCTGAGGGACACTTATTAAACTTGCATAATGTTAATTCCTATGCAGGTGAGCAAAATTAAATTTCTACAGGTGCCCTGCATTAAATTAAAATCCCTGGTTTTCTAGGGTAAAGATTCCATTTAACACTTTTAGTGCAAGAGATATATCCAACACATTGTGTTGTAATGATTTGGATATCTCTCTGGCACTCAAAGGGTTAACAGGTGCTGTCCATTATGACTCTTGATATATGTAAGCCTCTGAAGAAGTGACTATTGAGTCACAAAATGCGTTAAGTGATTTTAAATTATCAGATCAATTGATTTGTTTCTTTTCTTACATATTACTTATACGCGTATCCTATATTATAATTTGCTAAATAAGTTTGTCAGAAGCTGTCATGCGCAGTAGAGACGGCTGCGAGCGCTGCAGTCATGCGTAGTACAGACTGCTCACGCCGCGGCTGATACAGAGCAGGGAGTCCTTCTGGTGCGCAGAGAGGACTATGATCTGAATTCGGAGTGCCCCGCTCCGTATCAGCCTCGGCGCAGGCAGTTTCTACTGTGCATGACTGCACCTCGCAGTTGCTGGGTGGCACTGTGGCCCGTGTACACAGGCTCTTCAACTAGTATTTTATATTTTATTTCTACTGGTTGTTTTAACCTGGAGGTATCTAGCCTTTGAAAGAATTTTCAGATGCACTCTTTTTAAGGGATCATTTGAATAAATATAGGTTCACTCAGCACTGCATTGGGTACACTATTGCCCTTTTGCTACAGTGGCTGTTTCCACAAACCAAAATATTCTTATAGTTCCATATGAGTGGTGGAAGGACTGAAAAGCCTATGGCCTGTAAACCCAGGAGCTGAATATCAAAACCAGGAGAAGTACACTTAACTAGGGTGTGAACCAGTACATGCTTTGATCCTGAGAGGCAAGTGAAAGCCTCTTGAAATTGTGAGTAGCATTTTATGGGTGTTGGTGAAGGATCGTCCTAGTTCTCAATACCACATTCAGAGGACTTTTTCTTGCACCGTTTCCTTTTTCTTCTTGTTTTTTGCTGTCCATTATGAATACATCATATATCATAGTCCCCAACAGTCCTCAATTAACCCTCTGAATGCTCAATGCATTGAACACCCCTCTGGCAGTCAGATGGATAATTTGCATCAACATTGTTATTTGAGTTGTAATATTTTAAAACAGAATTAACCATAGCTTCTTACAATGAGACTTGCAATAAATCTTGGTTATTTTATGTTTACAAACTGATTTCAATACATTCAACTAGTTCAGTGATTCTCAACGTTAGTCCTCGGGGCACACCAACAGTGCACGTTTTCAGGTTGTTCCAGCTTAAAGACAGGTGAGTAATTAGTGTCTCAGTCATTGTGATTGATTCACCTGTGATTAATTAGGGATATCTTGAAAACATGACCTGTTGGTGTGCCCTGAGGACTGGAGCTGAGAATCACTGAATTAGTGTCTTAACCCTTGGGCTCTATAGAGGATTTTGACACGTATCACATTTTGACTTGCTGATATATGTAATGGCAGTCTCAGTTACAGATTTTGAGTGTAGGATAAGTAACTTTGCTGCACCAGTTGTCAGCGACTACAATTCCCATCACTCCCAACAAACCATTGGCTACCTCTGTCTAATGTGAAACCTCACAAAACACTGAAAGAGCGATGTTTAAAAAAGGGCGAATTTTGAAATACACTGCTTGAGTAAACTTTGAAATATGAAGATCTTTAAAATACATGTCTATGGACAGATTTGGAAAACACTGCTTTTGAGTCCAAAAAGTGTACTTATTTATGGGAAATGCTCACCATTACCGTCAATTCATTAATCAGCTGTTTACTCTTACTCGTTTTCAACCTCTTGAGGACATGAGGCGTTTGTAATGCCTTATAAGCATCTCTGGTCATCAAGAAGCTAAATTGTGTCCTGCAATGTAGCTATTCTGAGGAACACTTATTAACCCTTTGAATGCCAGAGCGGTATGCAACGCATTGCTTTGCAATTTGTTGCGTACCACTCTGGCACTCAGAGGGTTAAACTTGCTGCTGAGCAAAATTATATTTCCACATGTGCCCTGCATTAAATAGAAGGTCTGGTCCCCTTATTAAAACTAAGATAGATAGATAGATAGATAGATAGATAGATAGATAGATAGATAGATAGCGATTCTAAAATTATCAGTATAAGTTAAGCTGTTCACTGCTATCTGTGTGGGTGAGTTATGTTTTATTTAACCAAGACATGATGATCAAAGATAGAAATACACAGGGTTCCTTTGAAGAGGTGCACCTGTCAAAAAACAGTGCTGCCAGCACAGAGAGATCAAGAGGGAGCGAGAGTACCAGATGAGGACTGCTTGCTGGAGAATGATTAGGATTAGAACAGGATGTGGAAATCGTCTGATGACCTGTGAGTTTTGAAGACCAAGTAAAACTGTTCTCCTCTTTGCACCACCAATTAATGTGATGGAAATAGTGATGCTAATGTACTACACAAAACATCATGCAATTCTGGAGCAAACTAACTACAGAATGGGCTATTAGGGTTATCAGATCATCCCCTTAAAAGAGGACACATGAAAAAAACCTGCTGTAGGGCTCCAGTGGTATCAGGCATTTTTTATATGATGTATTTACGGAAGTCAAGCACAATAGCAGCAGCTACAGAGCGAGGTAGATGTGCTGTGCTGTTCTGCTGTGAGTGAGGAAAAATTTAGCAGGAGAGGTTCATAGTGACTGCTATCGCTAGGAACAGGTTTAAAAATAATAAAACGAGGAACTGGAAGGACCATTATGTGTCCACTGAGTCTGAGTCTGAGGAGGAAGTGAGTACTACAGAAGCAATGCTGACCAGTACCCCTAAATCACCCCTAGGGTTTTTGGGGAAATTACTATCAAGGGAGGAACAAAAGGGTAGTAGTAGTGAGAGCAGGACAGGTCAGCTGCCTGTGCTTGCTGCCAGACATGCTGCTCCTGCTGTAAGATGTGCTGTGCCTGCTGTCAGATGTGCTGCCCCTGCTGCCAGTGCCACCACCAGTGCTGTGCCTGCTGCCAGTGCTGAACCTGTTGCCACCAGTGCTGAAGCAGCTGCTAGTGTGTCTTGTAATACTCAGGGGGGGAGAAGGGGAAGATGATACTAAGTGTGACCCTAGGTCACAATTTTCATCCCCAAGCAGTACTGTCAGTGCTAGTACTACTAAGGTCCAGCAGCTTGTTAGTGTTAGGAGTGAAGGAGGGGGTAATCAATATCCTCCTATTAATAGTGACTGTGAGAAGGATGACTCTGGCTGAAATTGATGTGGTTGGAGTTAGTAGTAGTAGTAGTAGTAACATTGGTGGAAAAGCAGCCGCTGGGACTAGTGTTAGGAGAGTGGTAAGGTAAGCAATTGAGAGCATCCAGACTAGTAGTCAAGGGAGCAGACACTTTTTCCCGGACTCTGGGAGAAGGCAGAATTGTCACGACCACAATAATACCATCACCACCAGCAGGAGCACAGATCAGCTGTCTGTGCCTACTGGTACTGCCATCAGTCTGCCTTCTTCACGTCACCAAGAAATGGCGAGTGTGACATTAGGGGACCCTCTGCCACATTGCTCATCACCTTCTCCAACCAGCAGTGAGCCTTTGGAATTTGCAGAATTTGCAACTGCTCTAATTCCTGTGGCTGCTAAGTTGCAAGGGCAGCAGAATGCTGAGGGGCAGGCTAGTGTACCAGAGACCACCGTGGACACAGTGCGAATGGGGTCAACAAGTGATGCGGGATTACTAGGACAGGTTCCGCTTACCAGCAGCAGCAACACATATGTCAGAAATGGTGGGGGATACTTATGGTTCTGCTACTTCCTCAGGTGCATCACTGGAGCTAGTCGTGGCAAGTGGAACCTTCATCATCCATCACCCATGTTACTGCTATTGTTGATCCCATTCCCTTTCAGTTGCCTAATCATACTGTTACTTAAACTACTTAGCATCAGCAGCAGCAGCAAGAACAGCAGGTGCAAATTCCGCAATTATGGACTCAGGAGGACATTTGACAATGGCCAGTGGCCTCTGGCCAACATGACCTGCTGGCACTAGACCAGCATGGTGTCTTTTTTTTTCAGGGCTTCTGCTTTTTCAGGGTTTGTTTCTAACAAGCCTAAGTCCTACAAATCAATGATTCCTCAGGGCTTGTGCCTTTAACAACAAATCTAACAAATCATCCTCTACAAAATACTCTATCAAGTCAAGTATCAGTCCAGCCCAGTGGCAGCTTATGTCAGGGGATTTCTGTCTCTATCACGCTGCATACAAATTTCGTATTTTATTTTATTGATTTATTTTTTATTAACTGTCCCCCCAATACCAGTGAAGAAGCCACTTCCCAAAACAAATTCCCTGTTCAACTGATTCATTCCCCAGACTCCACCAACCAACACGGGAACCCCCCTCAGACCCCTTTTATACAAAGTCTTATGGGTTTTTTAATTGTATTTAGGATTTATTTTGAATTAACTGTCCCCCAATCCCAGTAAACGAACACCCAAAAAACATACCCTGTTCAACTGATTCTTTCTCCACACCCCTCCAACACAGGCACCCTCATTCCCATTTTATACTATGCCTTTGGGAAATAAAAAAATATTTGCTATGTGTGTAAATTCAATGTTCCCATTGATTTCAATGGAATAAGCTAGACGAAAAAAAGCAGAAAATCAGCACTTTTCGTGGGAAATTATTCGCAAAGCAGGAAGTGCCATTATTTGCCGATTTCAGTTTGAGGCAAAATTTTTCGGCAATCCCTACCCATTAGACATCACTTTTCTAATGTAAACGAAACCCATCTAGCTCCCTTTTCATATAACTCCAGTCATCCAGTCTCTTTGTAATCCCTGTTGCATGCCAGCTGAAAATATCTGTGTTAAGAACTGGCATCTACAACTGTACTCCATATTCTAGATGAGACCTTAAATGGATAATAATGGATGAAAATAAATGCAGTTCTGATTAATCCTCCTATATTTGGGCCATGTAGAGCTGTATTCCAGTATTGTCCAATGTGTTTTTCAACAGTAATTCAATTATAAAGGATCTCCTTCCTGCCCCTTTTACCTTTTGTATGCCATCCCCACTCAGATGTGGAATCCGGTTACTTGATTGGACAGCTCACAGCAAGGGACAATCTTTTTGCTGTAAGCATAAGGAAAACTCTGTCCCCTATGATGAAGGAGGGTAGGATTTTAGTTATGGTCACTGAAAATTTTCCCTCGCTGCACTCCATGTGGACTGGCTTGGAGAGAATATTACGTAGGTTAAAAGGGTGCGAGGTGGATATTTTATAATTGAATGACTTTTTAACTACACATTGGACAGTATTGAAACACAGTGCTAAATGGCCCAAAACATATGAGAATTAATCAGAGCTGCATTTATTTTCAACCATTACTATCCCTTTAACAAGGATTTACATAGTGGTAGAATAATATTCCCACCTTGTGCATCTATACCCCTTTTATACAGAATAGTACCCTATTGGCTCTTGCAGCAGCTGAATGACATTGCAAGGTGTTGTGAAGTCTATTATCTATCAGTTCTCCTAAATCTTTCTCTAAGTAGGATTCCCAATACAGTTTCCCATTTAAGGTATACATTGCATGTTTGTTTCTGCAGCTCGAATGCATAACCTTACATTTATTAATTTTAAATTTCATCTGCTACTTCCCCACCCAGTTTATCCAAATCTTTCTGCAAAAAAAACATAATTTTCTTTATGTATTTCCTTACAAAGCATAGTGTCATCAGCAAAGATTGAGGCACTTCTTTCAATACCCATTGTAGATCACTAATAAACAAGTTAAAAAGCATTGGGCCCATGACAGAATCCTATGGCACCCTACTTAAAACATTAGAACAACTTGAAAGGGTTCCCTTTACAACAACTCTCTGCTATTAATCATGTTGTTGGTTGTCACATAGACCTGAATACTCTCAGTTAGTAACCCTTCTAATATGTTACACACCAGGTAAGTCAAGCTCACAGATCTATAATTTCCTGGTTTAGATCTTGACCCTTTTTTGAATAGCTGTACTACATATGGTTTCCTCCAGTCATAGGACACTATACCTGATGGTTGTAAATCAATAAGTATTAAGTATAATGGTCTTACTATTTCTTAACTAAGTTCATTAAGTACCCTGGGATGTATGCCATCAGGTTCAGGTGCTTTATTCATCATAACCTTTCCCAGTTTAGTCTGAACTTTGTCCTCAGTGAGCCATGTATATGATGGAAGAAATTCTGGGATTCTCTTTGTTTGCCCATGGCCTGCCATTATTGTTTCCCTGGTATATATATAGAGAGAGAAAATAAAATGATGTGTTTAAGGTGTCAGCCATACCCTTATCCTTGCTAATTCAACTGCCTCAGTTTAAAGGGGAACCCTATCAACCTAAATCTTTTTACCATATACATGTAGAATTATTTAGGCTTTTCCTTGCTCCCGTTTGCAATACTTTTCTCATTTTCAGTTTTAGCTCTCTGATTATTTGCATATTTTATTACATTCTTTATATTCTTTTAAAATGATGCAAATAACTCTTCTGAATTATACAGAATAAAAACTTGCTTCTCATTTCCATGTAAACTTCTTTATTAAGCCACACTGATCTTAATTTGTTCTTCTTGCATTAATTCCCCAGTGGTGTACATTGACGTGTATATTTATACAACAGCAATTTAAACAAATTCCATCTTTCTTCTGCATTTTTGCCCTTGAAGATTATAACCCATTGAATGTCCTTTAATACTGCTTTTAGCATTATGAAATTAGCCTTTTTAAATGTAAATGTTTTGGTTAAACCTTTGCTAATGGGTTTTTCTTTTCAGATTTCAAAGGATACCATACTGTGGTCACTGCTGTCTAAGCATTCCCTTAAAGTGTTAGTAATGTCCCAGTGAAAATATTTTGCATTGTGTAGAGCTTAAAAAGTTGAACTTAATGCAAAAAAACATATCTCTCAAACCGCTATGGTTTGAGAGATACATGCATTCAAGGTTTGATGTTTTCTGCTGTCAGCTGTAAAGCTGTCAACAGGAGATCCATGTCGGCCAACATGGAGGTTCTGCAGCAGAGACTCAGTTGCGTTATTTAAAATGGATGACTACATTGGAATGGTCTAAAAAGTGTGCTTGCAAACCAGGCACACTTTGTAGACCATTCCAATGCAGTCATTCATTTTAAATAACGCGATTGTGGCTCTGCTGCAGAGCCTCCGTGTCAGCCAACATGAATCTCCTGCTGACAGTTTTACAGCTGACAGCAGGAAACAGCAAACATTGAATGCATGTATCTCTCAAACCATATCAGTTTGAGAAATACTTTTTTTCCATTCAGTTCAACTTTTTAAGCTCTATACAATGCAACATATTTTTACTGGGACATTACTAACACTTTAACTGTATGTTGTATACCATTTCAGAATTGTTTGAGACCACTAGGGCCAGCAGGGCCTCTTTTCTTGATGGATCTTCTACTAGGTGGGACATGAAATTGTCATTAGAAAATGATTCCCCTTTTTTGTGCTTGAAGTCATATTTCTTTAGTCAATTTCAGGGTAGTTGAAATTTCTCATTATGATTACATTTTCTGAATGAGAAGCCTTTTCCATTTATAGAAATAGCTGGGCTTCTTTAAATACCCCAATATAAGCTGGCGTGTAGCAAATTCTAATTAACATATTTTATCATGTAGGTTCCCTGTTTGTATTGCAACATACAGGTCCTCATAGTTTCACTGGACCCTTCATTAATATCTTCCCTTATACTAGGTTTCAAGGTAAACTTTACATATAGGCATATCCACCTCTTTTATTAACACTGTCCCTCCTAAAAAGGTGAATAACCCACTAGATCGACTGCCTAGTCATGTGTGTCATCTAACCAGGTTTCAGATAATAATGATCGTTCATTGCATTCAGTTGAAGTTCCATCATTTTACCGGCCAGATTACAAGCATTTACATGCATACAGTTTATGTTGTTACCATTCTGAAGAATTGCATTCTTTGAAATATTTATTTGCTTTTTATTAGACTGTAACATAGGAAACTCCCTATTACATAAGCTAGACCATCCCATCTCTCCACCCCAATGCCCCTTCTCTAATACCATTTAGTCATTTACACTGTATTGCATAAAAAGGGGTATTGAAGCTTTAGTAGATAACATAATTTTGCCATTATACCAATCATTGGTAAGACCTCACCTCAAATATTCAGTGCAGTTTTGGTTTGATGTATTTACTCTAGAGAAAAGACAACTAAGAGGAGATCTTATCACAATGTACAAGTATAAGAAAGGTAAATACAGGGATCTCTCTGGTGAGTTAATTTCAAGGCCTGATCAAATAACCAGGGGGCACCCTTTGAGATTAGAGGAAAGGAGGTTTCATCTTCAGCACAAGTAGGGTTTTTTTACAGCAAGGTCTGTTAAATTGTGGAATTCCTTGCCCATGGATGTGGTTATGGCAGATAGAATGGATACATTTAAGAGAAGATTAAATACACTTCTTTCCAAAGGGAATATACAGGGTTACATACAGGAAAGCTATATAAATCTACTTTTTCTGGTTTATGGGGAAAGAGTTAAACTTGACAGACTTGTGTCTTTTTGCAGCCTAATTTACTATGTTACTATGTTACTGTCTACCCCATCCTATCTTGTATTATCCTATTCCCAGTTTAAAGTCTCCTCCAGCCCTCTAACTATCCTAACCCCTAGCAAAGTAGCTCCTATACCACTAAGGTGAAAGAGTATCCTGCACGTAAAAAGCATTCAAAGGGCTAAAATCCCCATTTATATGATAGGAAAGTTTTATGTGTCCCTTTTGGTGCTGTTGGCTGTCTTTGGGACATTGTTACTTCTAAGATGAACACAGGTGAGTGACCGTAGAAACATGAAATTTAATAGCAGATAAGAACCATTCAGACCATGTAGTATGTCCATTTTTCCTACTGTAAAAACCTCAAAACTTGGTTGGACCTTGGTCTTGTTTCAGGTTCAGGATAGTATTTTGATTATCCCAGGCATGTTTAAATTCCCTCACTGGTAGGCCTTTTCCACGTATCAACCATGCTCTCAGTGTAGTAAAACTTTCTTACATTATATTTAAGCCTGTATCTCTCTTGTTTTAGACTATGACCTCTTGTTTTAATATTTCTACTCCTTTTAAATGTACTTCCATCCTGTGATTTGTTGAATCCTTGAATGTTTCTATCGTATCATCTCTCTCTCTTCTCTCTTCCAAACTATACATGTTCAGATCCTTTAGTCTACTCTAATTTCTAATTTACCATTTCAGTAGCCCTTCTCTGAATTCTCTCCAGAATATATATATATATATATATATATATATATATATATATATATATATATATACTTACGGTGGGTTCTCCTGTACTGTAACTGGAGATCTGTAGAGTCACATGACCACATCCTACTTTCTGCTACTAATACCTCTAGCTATACAACCAAGAACCCTGCTTGCATTAAACTGCAACTGCCACACTCTCATCCATTATTCTAATTTATCTAAATAATTTGCCATTTGGATTAGTCTGCCATGTATGTTTATCCTGATGCAGATGTTTGTATCATCTGCAAAAATGGCATACATTACCTTTGAAGACCTTTTGCAATATCACTAATAAAAGTATTTAAAAGAATGGGCCCCGCTGTCTCATTGCCTTCTCCATTCAACTATTTTTACATAAACACTGCAATTTATAAATTAGTCTTCTTTGAGGGACAGTGTCAAATGCCTTACTGAAATTGTAAGGTTAGTTTGATAAGATCTTCCAGTAGTAAACCGTGCTGCTTAGGATCTTATAAGCCATTTAAATTAACATCGAATCTGCATAGTTAGAGTGCAACAACAAGAAAAAAAGGAAAAGAAGAAGCGCACTAAGTGCAGTATGTTTAAAAGATACAGGATATAAAATCACGATAAACAAACCTTCTCCCATCACACTTACATACTGCCCATCTTGAGCTTAAAGCATCTTGGGTAGGGGTGGGCAAAAAGTGTGAAAAATTTCCCGTGAAAAATTTCACGAGAACGTGCCGATTTTTCACTTTTCCTGCAAAAAAGTTTGCCTTTCTGTCTATGCAAAAATGTCCTCATTTTCGCCTATTTTAACAAATTTTTCACCTATGTTAAGACATTTTTCACCTATTTTAACACATTTTTTGCCTATATTTCCTATAGGTACTACATTTCCCACTGTAATATTACTTCTTCTGAGGGCTGAAGTTCAGAAATAAGTGACTGAAAGTCAAAGTTGTGAGTCCTACAGTAAAATATGGCTTGAAAAATGTGTTAGCATGCAGAATGCATTTGTCCTTTGCCCACAACACTTTTTTGCTTAAGTGACACTGGCACATATTCATGATGATATCAAGTAATAAAAAAAATAAAGTACAACCTACAATGTGGTAGATATGTATTGAAGTGGTGGTGGTGGAGGACTGGCATGGTGTGATTTGTGTATGTATTGTTACCATTGTCATACTCTATCCTCCTTCTCAGATTATTGACACACATTACTTATCGGTCATAGCAGTGGTCCCATCTGTCCTCCACCTCCTCATCTGTGCTGCTTTGTCTGCCATGTGTGCTTTCTGCTGCTACTTCTACTGGAGCTGGATGTTGATGTAATTCTACTGCCACTACTACTAGGTGTCAAAGGTGCAGCACTTACAGCAGCAGCAGCAGCACCAGAGGTACTCTTCATATCTAACACTGTGGATGTTAACCTGAGTTGCTGTTGCTGGCTACTCAAAACAGGTGTGTGTGGCTGAGTGGGACTTGGACTTTGAAGAGGCGATGATGTCGATGATGACTGATAGGGTGACTGTGTGCTTTTTGACATCTGTGCTTGTCCAAGGTCAGACTTTCCAATGGCTTTCTCAAACAGTTGATAGACAGACACAATGCTCCTTAAAAGTGGTGGAAGATGCAGTCTTTAACTTTCTGCTTTTGACTTTCTGCTAATCTCAACTTCATCTGTATCTGAACAAGAGAAGGATGCTGGATGGATATAGTCTAGATCTGCATCATCAGTCATCATTAGGTCATCCTCAGCAGCATCAGCATCACCTGACAGTTCTTGCCCACTACTATCCTCATATTCCTCTAAGCTTTTGCAGGTCTCAAACAATTTATTTTTACTTTTACTGTAATAAAGTTCCCTACTACTTTGAGGATGGGTGTTTTGGTGCTTGTGTGTCTCACTGTCTGATGCAGCAGGCGCTTCAGCTGCTACACCTTCCTCTATTATGCTACTGCCAGCATCACCAACACTTGAATGTGACTTGTTGTCGTCTTCAGTGTATTTCTTATATGGTTCTATAGTTCTACTGGCACTGGGGGTGTTGGACCTAGTTTTGCTGGGACCTTGACAAACTGCATCCTCCCTTGGAGTAAAGGGATCATCATCATTGATTGCACACACTGAACAATCATTGCTGCAGTAGGTTTTTGGACTACTACTTTACTCTCACATCCCTACACAGCTCCACCCCTTCCCCTTCCCCTTGTGCATTTGAAGGACATTCTGCAACTACACTGTGATTTTTTACTGTACAGTGCACAACACAACTGATGGAGCTGTATGATGCCTTGCCTAAGCCCAGTCAGCTGTATGTCACTGTCACCTAAGATATTTTGTTTTTTATTGTTTTTTTATTTTTTATTTTATTTTTTAAGTTGTCCACCCTGTTGTCTTATCACAGTCAGTCCAAAAAAACTAGGACTGAAAAAGAAAATTAACAGTGTCTTTCCCCAGACTTCACCACCCAGCACAGGGACAATAACAGCAAGATCAGCAAGCAAATAGGTTGCCTGTGTCTTGCCTGTCAGTCACATGGAATTTTGGAGTATTTGGGGGACAACCTCCTTCCTCCCTTCCTATCCCCCAGGGTGCCCCCAGACTCCCCTAATACATAGAACAAATGTCCTACCTAAATGACCTTTATTTGCCTATCTCCTCTAGCTAAAAAAACATGCTGCTTTCTCCTCTCACAAACACAGAATGGCTGCTGTGAGAGCCTGACAGCCTTTTATAAGCTGTAGAAAACTTTTGTGTGGTGTAGAAATATTTTTCTTCCCATTGATTTCAATGTGTGGAAAAGGCAGGAAAAAGCAGAAAAATGGCACTTTTCGTGGGGAAATTTTTGCCAAGCAGAAAGTACCATTATTCACCGATTTCAGTTTGAGGTGAAAATTTTCACCCATCCCTAGTCTCGGGGTCCCTGCCCCTTTCTTGATGTAATCCAATTGTTTGGATGCTCTGTACAAAAAGTAAATATATATGCCGTACAGATGCGGCTGATGTTAAAGATGTACGACGTGGAGTTGTAAAATGCTGAACCTTCTTTAGTCCAGAGCACACAGCGACACTGTGCTGAATGTAAAGGTTACAAACCTGGAATGGCTGCACCGCTATGATGTAGAGATTCAATGGCAGATGAATAAGTAAAAAGAAAAATCTTTTATTGAAGAAATTCAAAAATATAAAAGCAATACTTCGTGCAATAATTCAGACATTGGAGGTCAAATCTCATGTCATACGCAGTGCAAAGAAAACATAATCTCAAATCTCATGTCATACGCAGTGCAAAGAATGTAAAGGTTTCCACAGGGATCGGGGAGGGACCCGGCAATTCAATGTGCAAGGAGGAGGGGAGTAAAGACCCAACGGTTGTGTTGAATCTCTCAGATCCACTTCATCAGGGGGAAAGGGTCTGACTGGATACAGTCTCTGTTATTTATAGGGTGCCATGCATCCATCACAATGATGACAAACCTATAATAAAAAGCTACATTCTGTAAAATTATAGTAAAAACCCATAGTCTAAGGGGTATAGATCCAATAAAGGTGAAACGGGTGTGAATATTTGCTAAATATGTGATGGGTAATATATATAAAGAAACCTAGTATGGGAAATGATAATGACAATGTGCATGTAATGAATTTGTAGGAAATGAAATTTTAACAAAGGTCCCTAACTAAGAAGACATCTAGATCTCTAATACTTTTGTGTTAAAATTAACAAAATACAAATGAATATACATACAAACAGATTAAATACAAATATGTAAATGATAACATACTGTAAAACCATCAATAGTTTATATAAAATCAAAAGCATAAAATTACATAGCCTGTATAAAAAATTATTAAAAAACCTTAATTAAAGACTTTAAGATAAATAGTAAATATTAAAATCTATACATTAAATAAAAATATATATATACACATAAAAAACATCACAAAAGCTGTAAAATCAAATTCCATATTTAAACCTGCTGGATCCATGGTCTTTAGTGTGTATATCCAGAAGGATTCACATTGCTTAAGTTTAACAATTCGCTCCCCCCTCTATGGCTGAAAGAGACTTGTTCAATACCTGCCACTTTTAAGCCATCATGCTTACACCCATGGGATATTTTGCAATGCTTTGATAAATTGTGTGTCAAAGCCATTTTTAACATTTTTTATGTGCTCTGAAAATATAGTTTTTAGCTTTCTTTTCGTCCTTCCAGCATATTCACATGTAGTTAGATAGACAAAATAGGTGTAATGGCAATTAATGAAATTATTTATATTACACTCTTTACCTGTCACAGAACTACTGAATTTGAGAGTTTTGGGTCTCTCTAAGTGAGCACACGTGGTACATCCTTTAGGTAGGGGAGTATTATTGCCCTTTGAACTATGAAGTTTTAATGTGATGTCGTTAGGCAATAGATGGTTACTTATACTGGTATTTTTTCTGAACACTGTTTTGAGCTTCTCTCCCAGTTTATTTATAATTTGATTAATTTGTGGTGCTTTCTGGTTATAAGTGGTAATGAACATAGGAACAGAAGATGTTTGGGATTTATCAAGTTTTTTGTCTTTATATAAGGTCTTTTCTATCAGGGGTAAATGATTTACCTAGTGCTTTTTGTACCACATCATATCATACCCTTTATCCAAAAATGTTTGTGTGAGAACTTTATGAAATTCTTGGTCTGTACTAAAATTCCTCTTAATTCATTGAAAGTGACTGGAGGGAATATTATTAATCCAGTTTCTGTAGTGTGCACTTTAGCATGGAAATAATTATTAGAATCAACTGTTTTATGGTGGTTGGTGGTCTGAAATTCACCTTCTGAATGATACAGGACTATATCTAAAAAATTGATTTTTTCATCTTGCAAATTGCTAGTAAAGCTTACATTTAAATAATTTGTATTCGTATATTGTACAAACCTAAATAATTCTTAATTTGAGCCACCTCGGATAAATATAAGATCATCTATATATCCCATATAATAATACGCTAAAACGTGTGTAACGCTTCAGTCATGCACAGTAGAGACTGCTGCCCGTTCTGCAGTCATGCACAGTGGAGACTGCCCGCACCACGGCTGAGACAGAGCTGGAAGCTCTGAAGGAGGGTCCTGCTCTGTATCAGCCGCGGCGTGGGCAGTCTCTACTGCACATGACTACCCCACAACCGGCTGGCAGTGGCACTGTGGCCCGTGTAACGGGCTCTTCAACTAGTCTCTAATAAAATGTAATATAATCTTTAAAAGGATTTTGATCATTATAAATGTGCTTTGATTCCCAAAAGCTCATAAACAGGTTGGCGTAGGATGGGGCAAAAGTAGACCCCAATGCTACACCTGATATTTGGAGAAAAACATATGATCTAAAGGAAAATAATTACGGTGTAAAATAAAATCAATACAATGTACAAGAAATAATATCTGTTCTTGAGGTAAAATAGTAAAAGTGGTTAATAGTTCTGAAACGACTCTTAAACCTGCTTCTTAAGGTATATTAGTGTATAAGCTACAAACGTCACAGGTAGCCCACTTAAAGTCTTTTTCCCAGTTGAAGTTCTCCATTTCTTGTAAAATATGTAGTGTATCCTTGAGGTAGGAGTGTTGAGTATGTACGAAGGATTGAAGAAATTGATCCACGTATTGAGAAAGGTTGTATGTGAGAGAATTTATACCCAATACTATTGGTCTCCCTGGTGGGTTGGAGACCGATTTATGCAGTTTTGGTAAACGGTAAAATATTGGAATGGTAGGGGATTCCTGATTTAGGAAGCAAAATTCATCACTCTTAATTATTCCCCTTTCCAAAGCAGGTTTTAATAATGTGAGGAGCTAAGTCAAGAAGTCTGGAGTAGGATCTACTTTCAATTTGGTGTACGTCTCTATATCTCCTAATAACCATTCCACCTATGTTGTCTATTTAATTACATGTGAATGCAACTTCCAATATGTTGGAAGAACCAAAAGAAAACTAAAAACCAGATTTTCAGAGCACATAAAAAAATTTAAAAATGGCTTGGACGCACATAATTTATCAAAACACTGCAAAATATCCCATGGGTGTAAGCATGATGGCCTAAAAGTGACAGGTATTGAACAAGTCTCTCTCAACCATAGAGGGGTAGATTGAATTGTTAAACTTAGGAAAAGTGAATCCTTCTGGATATACACACTAAAGACCATAGATCCAATAGGTTTAAATGTGGAATTTGATGTTACAGCTTTTGTGTAGTTTTTAATTACATCTTTTTATTCCAAAAAATTAACCTTCTGAACATGGATGTTTTTAGTGTGTGTGTGTCTATATATATATATATATATATATGTATATATATATATATATTTTTTTTTTTTAGTGTATATATTTGTGGTATACATTTTGAAGAAAAATAGGGATTTTACTATTTATCGTAAGGTTTTTTAAATATTTTTTTACATAAGCTGTTTTATGTAATATGCTTTTGATTTTATATAAACTATTGATGGTTTTACAGTATGCCATAATTTACATATTTGTGTTTAATCTGTTTGTATGTATATTCATTTGTATTTTGTTAATTCTAACACAAAAGTGTCAGAGATCTAGATGTCTTGTCAGTTAGGGACCTTTGTTAAAATTTCCTTTCCTACCAATTCAGTACATGCACATTGACAGCATTATTTCCCACACATACATACACTCCAGGTTCTCTTGGGAAAAATATGGATTCTATATTTGTTTTACTATCACTAGTGATGAGCGAGCATGCTCGGCCAAAGCTCGGTTCTGCTCGAGCATCGCTCTGCTCGGCACATGGCGGTACTCGTACGAGTACCGCATGTGCTCGCCCTCCATGTTTGGGTCTCCTCCCCGCACGTTTCGCGGCTGCTGCGCAGCCAATAAACGTGCGGGGAGGCTCTGACATCAGTGTAATGCCAGCAGCCATGTTGGCTGCTGGCATTACACTGATTGGCTGGCCAGAACCCGTGATCGGGTGCTGTATAGCACCCGACGCGCGAGTTCGGCTCATTCTCAGCCAGGGAGAGATGAGCTTAGGCAGGGAAAGTCAGTGTAGGGAGAATAAAATTGTTTAAACTCTTTCAAGACCCAAAACATAGAAACATAGAAACATAGAATTTGACGGCAGATAAGAACCATTCGGCCCATCTAGTCTGCCCAATTTCCTACTGTGTAAAAAAAAAAAAAAAAAAAACCTCAAACCTTTTTTGGTCCTTGGTCTTTTCTTATGTTAAGGACCGTCTTATGCCTATCCCATGCATGCTTAAATTCTGTCACTGTATTGACATCTACCACTTCTGCTGGTAGGCTATTCCACTTGTCTACTACCCTCTCAGTGAAGTAAAACTTTCTTACATTACATCTAAACCTGTGTCCCTCTAGTTTTAGACTATGGCCTCTTGTCCTAACGTTTTTACTCTTTTGAAATATACTTCCATCCTGTACTTTGTTGAATCCCTTCATGTATTTGAATGTTTCTATCATATCCCCTCTCTCTCTTCTCTCCTCCAAGCTATACATATTCAGATCCTTTAGTCTATCCTGATATTTCTTTTCCTGTAGACCAGTCACCATTTTAGTAGCCCTTCTTTGAATTTTCTCTAGAGTATCAATATCCTTCTGGAGATGGGGTCTCCAGTACTGTACACAATATTCTAGGTGAGGTCTAACTAGAGATCTGTACAGTGGCATGACTACTTCCCTTTTTCTGCTACTAATGCCCCTAGCTATACAACCCAGTGCCCTGCTTGCATTCCCCATCGCTTTATTACATTGCCTGCTTACCTTTAAGTCATTAGAAATAATTACTCCCAAATCCCTTTCCTCTGTTGTCTCTGACAGCACAGTACCCTTAATAGTATATTTTTCCTTTGGATTTTTATGTCCCAAGTGCATTATTTTACATTTATCAATGTTAAAGTGCATCTGCCACACTCTTGACCATTCTTCTAATTTACCTAAATCATTCGCCATTTGGCTTTTTCCCCCTGGAATGTTTACCCTATTGCAGATCTTTGCATCATCTGCAAAAAGGCATACCTTTCCTTGAAGACCTTTTGCAATATCACTAATAAAAATATTAAAAAGAATGGGCCCCAGTACAGATCCCTGAGGTACTCCACTAGTAACACTCCTTTCGTCCGAATATTCTCCATTGACTACCACCTTCTGTCTCCTGTCACTCAGCCATTGCCTTATCCATTTCACTATTTTTACATCTAGACCCAAACACTGCAATTTATTTATAAGTCTTCTATGAGGGACAGTGTCAAATGCTTTACTGAAATCTAGATAAGCTATATCTACTGCTCCCCCTTGATCTATTATTTTAGTTACCCAGTCAAAAAAATCTATGAGGTTAGGGGACAGGGACAAGATCTCCCTGCTGTAAACCCATGCTGTTTGGTATCTTGCAAGCTATTTATATTCAGATATTCAACAATTCTTTCCTTTAACATAGTCTCCATTAATTTTCCCACTACTGATGTAAGACTTACTGGTCTGTAGTTACCAGACTCTTCCCTGCTACCTTTTTAGGACTGTTGTGTGTGGGGGCAGCATTTATATTTTGTTTGGGGGGGCACAATTTCCTTTTTTTTGTGGGGGGGATATTTTTAAGGTGACATATAATACTAGATGCACAGGAAGTCAGTGTAGGGAGAATAAAATTGTTTAAACTCTTTCAAGACCCAAAAGTCCTTTTTAGGACTGTTGTGTGTGGGGGCAGCATTTAATTTTTTTTGGGGGTGGCAGAATTTCATTTTTTTGTGGGGGGGGGACATGTTCTAAGGTGACATTGTACTAGGTGCACAGGGACAAATATTTCACAGTGCAGTGACAAGCTGACATATTCTGTTAGGTGCACAGGGCCAATTATTTTACAACGCAGCGACAAAAAGGGCCATTTTAAACGTGTGCCTAGCCATAGATTATTGTCACGTTCTGTTTAGTGTGCAAATTCACAAATTAACATCACATATTCCGTTCACTGTGCCTAGCCGCAGATTAGCGTCACATTCTGTTTCGTGTGCCTAGCCGCAGATTAGCGTCACATTCTGTTTCGTGTGCCTAGCCGCAGATTAGCGTCACATTCTGTTTCGTGTGCCTAGCCGCAGATTAGCGTCACATATTGTTTAGTGTGCCTAGCCGCAGATTAACGTCACATATTGTTTAGTGTGCCTAGCCGCAGATTAACGTCACATATTGTTTAGTGTGCAAATTCACAAATTAACGTCACATATTCCATTCACTGTGCCTAGCCGCAGATTAGCGTCACATATTGTTTAGTGTGCAAATTCACAAATTAACGTCACATATTCCGTTCACTGTGCCTAGCCGCAGATTAGCGTCACATATTGTTTAGTGTGCAAATTCACAAATTAACATCACATATTCCGTTCACTGTGCCTAGCCGCAGATTAGCGTCACATATTGTTTAGTGTGCAAATTCACAAATTAACGTCACATATTCCGTTCACTGTGCCTAGCCGCAGATTAGCGTCACATTCTGTTTCGTGTGCCTAGCCGCAGATTAGCATCACATTCTGTTTCGTGTGCCTAGCCGCAGATTAGCGTCACATATTGTTTAGTGTGCCTAGCCGCAGATTAACGTCACATATTGTTTAGTGTGCCTAGCCGCAGATTAGCGTCACATATTGTTTCGTGTGCCTAGCCGCAGATTACCGGCATATATTCCGTTTAATATGAAGAAGGCGGGTAAAAAGGGACAGGGAAGTGGACGTGATCCTGATAGTTCAAGTAAATATACAGCAAATACTGTTTGGTAACAATTTTTCGCCTAAAATCGTTTTTATCTTCCTTTTTGTGTGTTTTACGGTCAGTCTGTAAAAATGGCGTACTACGGGCGAAACATCGTTCCCAGCAGCGACGTTGGAGTCCAAGATGCATCCAGACATCCTCCCTATGCTGTCCCTGAACCATTTCTGTGGTGTTTCCATCATTTTCTGACCTTTTCCTATGAACCAGGCACCCTCCCCTCATCAGAGCAGGGGGTGCCTGGTGTAATGCTCGAGTCCTCCCATTGACTTCAATGGGGCTCGGGTGCTCGGCCGAGCACTCGAGCCTCCAGGGGCGCTCGGCCAGAGCACCCGAACACCCGAGCATCGGGGTGCTCGATCATCACTAACTATCACCACAATTATTATATTTATCACCATATATTCATTTCACTTTTTCACACTTGCACTTTTTAATATGATCAATATTATCCGTACTAGCAGTCTAGTATTCTTCACATATTTTTTACTTTCTCCTTAGCAATATATAGCTTCACTCATACTGGGTTTCATCATCTATTAACCATCACATATTTAGCAAATACTCATATCCTTTTCACCTTTATTGGCTCTATACCCTTTAGACTATGGGTTTTTACTACGATTTTACAGAATCTAGCATTTTATTATAGGTTTGTTATCATTGTGATGGATGCATGGCACCCTATAAATAACTGTTTCCAATCAGGTCCTTTCCCCTGATGAAGTGGATCTGAGACATTCACGAAACACGTTGGGTCTTTACTCCCCTCCCTCATTGCACATTGAATTGTCTGGTCCCTCCCTGACCCTATGGCTGTGTGCTCTAGACTAATGCTGGTTCAATGTTTTACAACTCCACGTGGCTTGTGTTCACCCACAATACAATGTTATTTAAAGCAACAATAGCAAATCGTACATCTTTAACATCAGCCGCATCTGTAGGGCATAGATATTGACTTTTTATACAGAGCGTCCAAACAATTGGATTACATCATGATACATTGTTGCATTAAACACAGAACTTCAGCACCTGCCGAACATCGATCCCAGCAGACTGAAGAGGACTCAGGAAGACACAGTATCGTGGCAGTAAGGGGCAGGAACCCCTGAGACGATTTAAGCCCAAAAGTGCAATGGGAGAAAGGGGGTTTGTTTATTGTGATTTTATATCCTGTATCTATTAAACATACTACACTTTGAGCACTTCATCTTTTCCTTTTTTTCTTGTTGTTGCTCTCTAACTCTGCAGATTCGTTGTTTCTTGGGGTGGCAAGGACACCCTTGATTTGAGCTGTACCAGGATTAATTGGGGTCATTGAAGGAGTTACTTAACCACTAACAAGATCTATTCATCCATTACCATTACTTCATCTGCTTGTAACTTTCATAACTTTGTTCATTCCATTTATTCATCTAACATTCATCTTCATATTGATTATTAACTACATGGACTGCCATAGAAATCTACTATATAGAAGAGATTAGTGACTTTGGAAATTGGCAGAACCTTTTTAGTATTCTTCAAACACTGAATGTATTCATTTCTATCTGGTTATTTGCTATACCTTCGTTTGGACTATCAGTAGCGCAGATTTAGTGTGTGATTTAAATTAACATATTTAAGAATTATTTTGTTTAACGTGGTTTCTTTTGATTTTGCCACTAATGATGTAAGACTTACTGGTCTTTGGCTGCCAAACTCTCTCCTGCTACATTTTTTGTGAAGAGGTACTTTAGTTGCTACCTTCCAATCTTCTGGAACTACTCCTGCCAATAGTGACTGATTTTATAATTATGATAAAAGGTTTTACCAGAACAATCTGAAATGATTTTAATTACTTTGGGTGTATTCCATCTGGTCATATTTATTTATATGTTTTTACCTTAGAGCAGGGCTGTTTAAGGTCAGGCCTCAAGGGCCACCAACAGGCCAGGATTTAAAGATATCCCTGATTAACCACAGGTGAGTTAATCAGTAGCTCATTCACTAATTCAACTATGCTTAATCAGTGAAATCTTTAAATCCCGGTCTGTTGGTGGCCCTTTAGGACTGAACTTGGATAGCACTGCCTTAGAGAGTTGAAGTAGAGCTTCTTCTTCTTCAGTAAACATGCTTCAAGCATGGTTCACGTTTCATTATTATTTTTCTAACATGGGTCCCTTCCCTTCACCTGAACACAAATATTTATCGTTCACCTGAACACAAATATTCATTGAAGTAGTCATTTAGACATTTAAGGTACCTTACAAATATACCTTTACAATGCTGGAGTTTCAAAACATTTGGCATGATGCGTAAAAAAAGAGAAAAGGAACACTTCTAGAGGAGTGTTCCCTCTAATGGGAATGCCACTAAGCAACCCAGCACTGAAAAACTTAAAGAGGAGTTTTTATGCACTGGAAAAACAAATGCACTATACAGCCCTCCCCTGTTTTACTTACTCTCTTAACGCTTTCAATGATGGTTCACTCAGTAATGTTCACCTTAGAGAGAACACTGCCCCAAAATTGTTCCTCTTTGCTTCTTCACGCATATAAGGCCAAATGTTTTAAAACCCCAGTATATTGTTATATTTGGGGGCAGTTTGCTGGTGTTTTGTATGAAAATTGTGTTTGTGTTAGTATTGGATGAGTCTCTATGAATCTTTTGTGTGCCAGGGGTCAATCAAAGAGTCAGCAACACTGCCTAACATAAAACTCTTTCAAAATCACCTATTTGCTACAAAGTAACATAATAGTGATAATTATACATAGTAAAGCAAGAACAGTTTTTGCTAAATGAATCAAATAACTTTCAAAAGTCCAGATGCAATTCACACAAAAGAAAAGGGCAATAATTATCTGGTTAGCCAACAACCACACCGTATAGGGCAAATTAAATTCCCCGTAATTTACATTCAACCTTGGATTCAGTATCTTCTTGTAAACCACTTTATTCACTATATTACTAATGAATAAAGCATTATTTTAAAGAAGATGCATTTGTTAACTTTGTGTGGGCAATTATATCTCAAAAAATGATCAGCTATGTGTTGGAGACCTCTAAAGCATTCAAGGTGTTAAAAGCCATCAAAAGGAATTTGAATTTGTTCCCTATGGTTGAGCTGGTTTAGGCCTGAACTAATCCACTATTCTTATAGCATATGGCCAGTTGTATGTACGTCTGTCTTTCTAACCTGTTAGTGGAGCACCCATCCATGACCTTCTGATCCTTAAGGGATTTCCTTGATTTACTGATTGGTTAATCTGATCATGGTGAAGGATATGGAAAGGGTCATCCTATAAACGTTGATACAGTTGTCTATGCAGAAGCTAGAGAGCACCAGGGCAGGAATCAACAGCTATTGCACCCAGCTATAACTTCTTACATTTTTTAACTTTTAACACTTTGAATGCTAAGAGTTCTCTATTGTCTTGCAAATAACTGTGTTGGAAATATCTCTTGCATTCAAGGTGTTAAAAGCTCCAGTTAAAGATAGTTCATATTTTGTCCCTTAATTTCTCCATGCTTTATTTGTGCATATGGCCAATAGATGTTTCTTTGAACTGTATGTTCTCAAAACTGATGTATTTTGTATTAACATTTATTTTTTCCAGATCTCTGAGACATGCTAACTAATGACTAACCAAGCAGTAGCTTGTTTTGTTTAATCCCTGCAAAGAATGAGAGACATCATTAGCATTCACATGTTAATACAACAGGGCTAAAGCAGTGTACTGGAGTCCTCTCTACCATGCAAGGATTTGTTATAACATTACTCCTGATAGGCTAAGGTTTTGCACCAAGGAGGAGCTCTGTTTTACTCTGTATGATGTGAATTACATTAGAGACATTTCTTCCAATGGTAAATTACCAGTTCCGGAGACTTTCCTGAAACCAACTTTGAGCCAATATATTACAGCACACATCAGGAATTTCACTTCTGAAAATCAAATTGGAACATCTGGATAAAGCAGGGTTGGACAACATGAAACCCTCCAACTGCTGCCAGACTACAACTCCCATCATCCCTCTGCAATGATTAGCTGGTGGGGCATGATGGGAATTATAGTCTGGAAGGCTGAAGAACCTCATATTGCCCAACCCTGATAGCAAGCCGAATGAACTCTCAAATGTCCCAATAATAACAAATGCCTGAAAGCCCTGAACTTTCAATTTCTACAGTTGTTATGGAAACTCCAGCCTTAATGAGGTGAATCAGTAATGTGCTGTGTGTCCCTTTTTCATATCTGTGTCCATGAGAGCACTGTGTTATTTCTCTGGTGTGCATGTGTAGGGATGTTATGTGAACGGTGAAAAATGCAAGAAAGTCAAATGAGTTTCAATATATAATGAAGTTATAGAGTAGATGATTATTAGTACAGATGAAAAGTGTATGTAATGCGTGTTAACGGTGTACAAACTTGAGTGCTACATGTTGAGTATATTGGCACATTACTGTAAAGTATAAACTGTTCTATTGAAGGGAACCCAAGACATGAACAACTGAGCAGATTTCCATTTGGTGGGTTGCTTGCATTCCTAGGTGGAACTGTCGGACATGCATGGATAGGAACATCTTTCAAGCTGGCAAATCTGGCCTAAAATCATATTAATCTAGGAATGCTGATAATCTCATGTTAAAAAAGAAATAATGAAATCTCAGGTATAATATTCACCTACTTATAATACACAGGTATAAGTTATACCTAGGATTTTAGGGGGAAACAAAAGTGCCTATGTATAATACACACCCTTGTTTTCCGTCCCACTACCAACCAAAAAAAATAAAAATAGTTTCTTGCCTGCTTCCCTCCCTTCACCCACCTCAATATGCTCCCACCCTCCCCTCCTTCTACTCATCCCCTCTGGAGGCATCTGGGATATCTGCTCAGTGGGTGGCATGCTTGCTTTTGCCTCCCACTTCCTGCACCCTGTGTGAGGACCTGTGTTAATTCAAGATAATACTAGTGCGCTTTGAGGAACTGAATGTTGTAGCAGGGCACTACCATAGATCTAAACCATAGAACTCACAGAAACTACAGTAGTGCACTGAGAGGACCTTCAGGTCCTCAAAGGACACTACCATTATCTTGAATAAATACAGGTCCTCACAGGGGTATGTGGGAGATGCAACTATGTTGCCTGCTGCGCAGATGTCCCAGATGCCTCTGGAGATGAGTAGAGGGAGGCAAAGGTGGGAGGATATTGAGATGGATGGAGGGTTGCAGACTTAGGAATATTTTTTTTTCACTTGTGTATAATACACCCTCACACACTTCACAAAAGGTGAAAAGGGACAAAATTGTGAGTATTATACTTGAGATTTTACAGTAGTCAGTTCACAAGCTGAAGGGTCTTCGAAAATAAAAATTGGCTGCAATGTAAAACTTGTGCTTCCTAAATCTGATGATTTTCTCTGGACTGTCATAAGATGTTAACCCTTTGAGTGCTGAAGGGGTGTTTAATGCACAGCTTTGCAATGAGTTGGACACCACCCCGGCACTTATATGTCAAACTGCTGTAACATAATGTGTTGAATTAAGAAAATACCAACTGAACAGCATTTTCCCATGGAATTTTGTCCCTGATGTCACATTCAGTTGTAATATAAATGAAGCCTTTGTTATCCTTAACCATTTAAGTGCCAAATAATTATCCAATACATTGCCATTCAATGAGTTTTATACCTCTCTGGCACCCAAAGGGTTATACCTGTGTCTCTGATGGAGATCTGTGCTGCATTTATATTCAGCACTTTGCGTTCTTACTGCTGAAGTCCGGACAGAACACATTTCTGTTTCAATCAGTCTGTTCTATTTTCCTTTATTGCTTTAATAAGAATTATATGGATATAAAGAGCAGCTCTAAATTTACTTTGCTGTTTCTATGAAATAGTCATTTGTAGCAGGATGTTATACCTTGTTTACCTGGCTAAGGAAAATCACTTTTTTTTTTTTTTTTTTTTTTTTTTGCAATATTTTCAACAGAGTTAATTAAATGGCTGTGAGGTATATGTATAAAGACAGAAGTGAATCGGTTCTGGCAAAACCTGTTACACCATAGACTAAGTCCCTACTAGCATTCAAGGGGAAAGATGCAATAAAGGTTGATGCTGTGACGATATGACTTTGTCAATATGTTCAAAGCACTTCGATATTTTGATGTACACAAACACATACATCGCCATATGCACTAAAATTTACGGATGCAAGGGGAAGGGAGGAGAAGGTCCCCATTAAAATACAGGATTGTCAAACTGTTTTTGATGTAGAAGGGGTACCCTCCCTCACACATCACTAGCACTAGGAAAATCCTGAAGTCTGACAGCATTCTTTCTTCTGCCCCACTTGGCCAGTAGGGGAGTGGAGAGAACACTTTTGGCACCATGGACAGCATCACTCCCTTATCCCTTTGAGTGCCATAGGGATTTGCATTGCTCACCCCTGTGGCACTCAAAGAGTTAAAAAAGTACACCAAGCACTACACAGTTACCCCCTTGCTCTGTATCATATATTATACATGGTGTGCACTCCGAATGGAATAAGGCTGAGGGTCAGGCAACATCCATGGGAATTTGTGGCTTCCATTTGCTCCCCAGCCTTGTTCCCTTGCACACGGATAGCCATAGAACTCCATGTACACTGTTTTACCCTCTCCAGCCTTTTTCTCTTGCCTACTGCTAGCCGCAAATCCCCATGGGCACTTCCTAGGCAAGGGAAGAAGGCTGGGGGGTGTCAGTCAATGTATGCAAGCTAATATATAATGGTGATGTCCCCCAACAATGCTTATATTCAACATGCTGTTCCATAGTTAAAATTTGACATATGCTGCCCCTACACAGGTAAAATTCAACAAATTCTGCCTCTCCCCAATAAAATCCAACATATGATGCCCCTTTTATTCAACATATGCTACCTTCACCAGTAAAATCCAACATGTGATGTGCTTTCATTTGACATATGTTGCCTCCCCCAGTATAATACAACATATGTTGCCTATTTTATTTGACATATGCTGTCTCTCTCAGTAAAATATGACATATGATGCCCTCACACTGTTAAACCCTTGAGTGCAATGCATTGTGTACCCCTCTGGCACTCAGATGGTTAATTTCAAAGTAAACCAGTGAAATATTAAAAAAACATAGTGGAGTTTTTGTATTTGTAAAATAAAATCAGATCTCGTGGAGGGGTAATGCGACTCACCTGATGCCTCCCAGGCATTGGTCCCCTATCCAATAGGATAGGCGATCAATGCAATGACCAGGAAATCAATTACTGCTTTCCTCTACTTCCTACTCCAGCCAGCTGCTTTTTCATCAATGACCGACTCAATTAGGACTTCTCCTACTCAACCCGATCATTCACAAAAAGCCTGTTGAGTTCATTAAAACTGGAGTTGTATTGTAAGTAAATGTAGGAGGCCTTCATGCTGTATTGTGTTATCATTAACCCTTTGTTTGCAAGAAAGGTATCCAATGCATTGCAATGCAATGCTTTAGATACTACTCTGGCACTCAAATTGGTTAGATAAAAAAGGCCTGAATCATTTTATGTAACACCTACATTTCCTAAATTTGTTTTGCTTTAACATTTTTGTTTGTATAATAGATTTCAAGATATTGGTAGGATGTGTCAATCATATTATTTAAAGAGCATTATCATGTTTTACTAATTTTGTTCTGATGGAAGCATAGAATGCCAGGGTCAGTTAAGAAAACCCATATGATGCAGTCTAAGGGGTCTCCCGATTATATCCCACATGACTATGAACTGCAAGACTGGAATTGTTGCAGTTCAGTTCCTATCACTGGATCGCTGGAAATGACATTTCTGACCCCTGTTTTGCTCTCCTGCTGATATGCCAGGGCTTGTAAGGCAGCCCCACCTTCATTACATGATCATTTTGCTTGGATGCTTGAGTGATCTCTAATGCAATGTAAAGCAATGTTTTCACAGTAAATTAGCAACTAGGGGTTAATATTTATGATATAAAATATCCAATGCAGGTGCACAAAGTAGAATAAATGAAAGAACTGTCACTTTAATTATTATAGTATTGTTATACTGTACTAAGAAATGTCAAAATAGCACAGCAGAACCCTTATCAACCCTTTGAGTACCTCTCTGGTGCTCAAAGGGTTGAAGTGACACCAATGAAACATCTATTGGAGAAACATACTGCTTTCATGCAAATGACTTCTGTTCTTCCTGCGTTTTGGCTGATTGTTGATTGTATCTTCTTAGAAGAGTGTGTGTGTTTGTGTGTCTGGGTCAAGCCACAGGGAGCAAATGCAAATACCACAGATTTCAATTACTTAGATGACGCTTTCAACTTCTTGAATGTCCCTTATGGAGCATGTGATTTTCCCCAGAATTGCTCCACTTTTAATATATGCATTTGTTCGTAAGTTTATAATCCATGATAGTGTCTGTGGAGGTCTTTTCCAACAAAAGTGCACAGTTGCCTGTATATGGAAGAGCTTTCATCTCATTATAAACTAGTTGAAGAGCCTGTTACATGGGCCACAGTGCCACTGCCAGCCAGTCGCGGGGCAGTCATGCGCAGTAGAGACTGCCCGCGCTGCGGCTGATATCAGCTGTGGCGCGGGCAGTCTCTACTGCGCATGACTGCAGCACGAGCAGCAGTCTCTACTGCGAATGACTTTGTCGTTACACACGTTTTAGTGAATTATTATATAGGATTATTCTTAAGTATAACAGCAGTGTATTCCATGAATAACATAGTATTGTTCATCATTATCACAGAGTACCTTTACACTATGAACTATCATAATAATAGTCATGTATAAGACCTTTTGTGTCATCACGAATATATTCTATAGTTGAATTATGCTAAGAGGTGTAACAATGAATCCTATAATGCACATCTAATTTCTACGGCATCTCTAGAGGATAAAGGCAGAGGGGTATGCTGTCAACTTCAGTTGGAAAATTCAGTCAGACTATTATAGACAGAAAAAGATCCCAAGGGGCTTTAGGATTGCCAACATCCCCACTACAGGGCGTAACAACCCAGATTTCTGTAAGATCTGGTGTTCCATCCTTAACAAATTTTCATTCAATCTGATACTACTAGTTATTGAAGAAGTCACTTGGTTATTAAATCTAGTGAAGGCAGAAGTTGTAGCATATGAAAACACTTATTTCATTACTTTGGTTGAGGATAAACAAAACAACTGGCCTGACAAATTAAAAGACCAATTATTGACTTTCAGAACTGACTTACAACGTTTCAAACGTAAGAAAGTGGACAAACTTAATATAGATTACAAGGAAATATGGGTGAGTAGATGGATGTCTGGGTCTGATGATAGGAGGCAACATCCATTTAAGAAACAACAAGCTTGTAACATGATCCAGAGACCAAATCTATCCACCACTGATAACTCTTCAGGTAACTAACTCTTCAGGATCAGAAACTGAAGTCAATATTATAGTGAGGGCACCACTGGGGGAACAGAGGTTACCACAACTAACTTACAACCACTTTTTTAGGGGCTACTACAAGAAATCAAACAGCCCGAGGAAAGGGAGGCTCCATAAGAGATGGGGGGAGGCGACACAGAAACCCCAGGACCAAGTAGTCTCAAACCACCAATAATCTTTCCTCACGCAGTCTTACTCCTCAGGAAGCTAAATTACTCTCGAGAGGATTATCCTTTATTCCAACCACCTAACAGACTGAGCTAGACTTAGCCATTGATATGTATAGGTTTCAGAGGAACATGAAACTGAAAGATCTCTTTCAGCACAGCAATACCATTCCTGTTCCTTTTAAGCCTAGGAGTTCTTACAATTCTGGTAACAAAAAAAAAACTATTTATCCAAACACTATGGACATTGATTACCATTTGGACTCTATGCTGGGCCGTGTCGTACGAACTGTCCAGTTATTACCCAAGAGCAAAGACTTAAATTCATAGACTTTGGATCATATACTATGTTTAATGTATGTTGAACGTTTAGTTTTTGTATGTAGTATGTTCGAGGGTTTACACACTCACCGATTACCAGTCGGCGGGGACTGGCGCTGTGTGCGATCAGCGCCACTGGATCAATCGTTCAGAGGCGGGGGCAAGAGGTGAAAGCTGGGTCACTCAAAACCCTGGAGTAGGCATGCAAATATCTTCCATAGCCTAAGATGTGTATTGTAGCCATTCCATCCATTTGACTATGTGTACTGTAGCTAGACAGAAATGTTATGTACATTATATATTGGAGTTGTAATTGGTTCACACGGTAGAGTTGTCGTGTAGTAGTAAAGTTTGAAAGAAATTGAATGCACTGGGCCTTCAGCACTCATTTGCCTCCCCGGCATGATCACAGATTGCCACGCATAGTTTGTTATGTCTGTCACAGTCTAACCTGCATAGTTTGTCGAACATAACCAACCCGTCCGTCCCCACCCACCCTACAGAGTTAGTTGAATACAAATGAAGCGAACATCACCAACCCATGCATGTCCCCGTCTACCCTGCACAGCTTGTCGAACAACCCATATCTGTCACTTCCTGCCCATGCTTAGTTTGTGACATCATGTCGTACCTTCCTCGAATCGTATTGGATATATTGAGATGGCATTGCCCATTCCAGCTCCCGCTTTCGAATACTATTGGGCCAAGTTTCAAACTCTTAGGATTCCGATTGCTGGTTGGCCAGGTGCCTTACTAGCAATGCAAAAAAGTTAAGAGTGGGGAATCCCCCCAAACAAGAACCAGCCCCCAACAGACAGCCTTTAGAGAAACAGCCACCGTTTTGAAAAAAGACTGCAGAGCAACAGCAGCAATGGCCAGAAGGAGAGATCTACCCTTCAGCATGGAGGAGAATGAGGCACTAGTGGGGGCACTGCAGGGCTGTTATTCCCAGCTCTTCGGCCCATTGGCAGCTTCCACCACAGTAGTGGATAGGAGCGAAATGTGGGATACTGTGGTGGAAGCTGTCAATGAGGTGGCAGAGTCCCCACACATATCAGACAGGTGCAGGAAGCGGGTTTATGACATGAGAAGGCAGGTGCTGTGGAAAAGGGTGAAGATGGAGGTAGCGCGGTCATCTGGGACCTCCAGTAGACCTGTTCAATTCCATCATTATGAACATATCCTGGATGGCCTCATTGCAGCATCTGAGGCAGAAGCTGCTCCTGCTTCAGGTGGTGATGAGGCTGTTGCTGGTCCATCACATGATGGACCAGCTCCCATCACCCCTGTAGCAGGACCAGTGGAATCCACGGATGCTGAAGATGACTGTGCTCCTGCATCTTCCCCTGCCCCTACAGCACCTGTCTTTCTGTCCACATGCCTGCTACTGTTCCTGCTGGTATACATGTCCATTCTCCATCAGCTGGAGGGAGCGACACTTCTTCTGGTCTGGTGATTTGCACCAGTTCCGCCAGGAGCAGTGGTAGTGACATTCCCTCCCTGCACATCTCAGAGTTGGGTACTCCAGTGCCAGACCTCTCCTCAACTGAGGAGTCAGGGCATAATGGTGTGTTTTCTGGTAAGTAATTGTATTCTGATGCATGTGTTCATGCAATGTTATTAAGTTATGTTAACCCTTTGAGTGCCAGACTGGTACGCAATGCATTGCATGTGTGTCACGGTTCCCCAGAATAACTCAGGAGTCAGTACAGTATAGTAAAAATGCAATTTATTAAAATAACAAATAAGGTAGCACACAGATGTAAATAGCAGGAACAAGTAGAGAGTCATAGCCAGCAAGTGCTACTACCAGAAATAGTAAACTGCCAAGGTGGATGACTCTACTAGAGACTAAACCTAAGCCATTGGTAGTCTCTGCTGGAACCAGGAACAGGAACTGAACAGAATCAGGAACAGGAACACGTCTTGATCCGGGATAGCGAGGAATCTACCAGACTCACGCCTGCAGTTAGAATAGTAGTTCCAGATACTTGACTCATGCCTGCAGTCAGTATGGAGGAAGCAGATATTTGACTCATGCCTGCAGTCAGTATAAGAGCTAGTCTACCAGAGCCCCAGGTCCGCACCAGATTGGGTGTCTGCTAGGTACAGGGGACAAACAAGAGAATAGTCAGACAGAGCCACAGGTCAGCATCAGAGAGGGTAGTCAGACAAGCCAGGTCATACACAATTCATATAGTTAGCCAGAGCCACAGGTATACACCAGATTGGATGGTCTGACAAGCCAGGTCATACATAGTTCAGATAGTCAGCCAGAGCCACAGGTCTGCACCGGATTGGATGGTCTGACAAGCCAGGTCATACATAGTTCAGGTAGTCAGCCAGAGCCACAGGTCTGCACCAGATTGGGTGTCCAATATCATAGGATAAGGCAGAAAAATAGTCAGATAGAGCCACAGGTCAGCACCAGATTGGATGTTCAGACAACCCAGGTCATACACAGAGCCCAAAGTAACAGAACTGCTTTGTACAACAACGCAAGGGCAACTGAGTCAAGACTCAGTCTGCCCTTTAAACCCCATCACAGAAAGTAGGAAGGGGGAGCCTATAGAAGGTCTATACTAAAAACAAGACCCTGCGTCATTCTACGCATCTCATAGTCTTACTACCATTCTGCTCCACGCTGCGTCATATAAAAACCGTGACCCCAAAAATGATGCATCTCCGCAATGCGTCCGTGCACGGTGTCAATCCAGCGACACACAGGCAATACTACCATCCAGCCCGAGACCATGGATGGTTACTGACACCACCTTGTGTGCACAAACCCTGGCCATGGAGAGACGCCTGGAACTCAGTAGAAGCGCCAAGACGGAAGATACTTCTCCAGCGTCGCCTGGAGGGCAGCGCTGGAAATTAGGTATGATAACAATGTGTTGTCTAACCCTCTGGCACTCAAAGGGTTAAATATCTACCACTGAGCATATAGGTGTGCAATGTATAGTAAAGCACTGCAAGTCACACATATCTGCTCTGTGTAACTTAATCCTTTGTAATGCAATGTTCACATGTGTGTACTGTAATGTAGTACTTTGTTATGCGATGTCCATGCGTGTGTGTAATGTAATTTAGTTCTTTGTTATGCAATGTCCATGCATGTGTGTACTGTAACGTGGTGTACTCTTCTAATTACAGATGACCCTGATGGAGTACCTAGCTCTGGCAGGGAGGGGGAAGAATTCTTCACCCTGAATCTGCAGCCAGTCACTGCCACTGCTCTTGCCAGTGTGGAGGAAGAGGTGGCTGCTGGTAAGTTGTTTTTAAGATGTCTCCCTCATCTACAAACGTGTTTTTAGTCATGTTAAATTGTTCCATATGTGTATTAGCAGCCCCATCTTGCGTTAGCCATATCTAGTATATATATAACTATTGCATTGCCACAGGGGTGAGCAGCAGTGCATTGCTAAGCTATGCTTTGCTCACTTTTCTGGCACTCCAAGGCAGGGCCAGACTGGCCTACCGGATACCGGGAAACTTCCTGGTAGGCCTCCTGCATTGGGCTTCCCTGAGGCTGCTTCAAAATCAAGAAGCAATCCACGGCCATGGTCCTGTCACCTTGCAGTCGCAGATTGCTTCTTGACTGCAGGAGTGCTGGCCACAGACACAAGGTGACAAGACCACAGCCGGGAGATATGAAGGGCCCCGCAACATGCTGAGGTCTGTGCCTTCTTCGGCACAGACCTGTAGTAGCTGAGCTCCCTCATCTAATCTTTAGTGATGTCGAGCACTGGGAAATTACATCATCTCCCAGCACTCTGCATTACTGAAAAGAAGACCATGCAGGACCAATAAAGAGGTCTGTGCAGAAGGAGGCACAGACCTCTCATGCAACACCGCTGGACCACCAGAGACGTAGAAAATGGATATGGCAATGTGGAGATGGTGGAAATGTGGAGATTAAGGGGGCAATGTGGAGACTGAGGGCAATATGGAGATGGGGGCAATATGAAGATGGGTGGCAATGTGGAGATTGGGGGGCAATGTGGAGACTGAGTGGCAATGTGGAGATTGAGTGCAGTATGGAGATGGGGGAATTATGGAGATGGGGGGCAATGTGTAGACTGAGGGGCAATGTGGAGACTGAGGGCAATATAGAAGTCACCCAGTGATGTCAGACGCAGTGTGAAGAAGAGCACTGCGTCTGCACACCGGGTCAGCTGCACCTCAATGATATGGGGCTGGTAAGCAATTTTTTCAGGGCTGGTTTTTATTCCCAGTCCGGCCTGCTCCAAGGGTTAAATATCCCACTAATGCACATATGGCGCACATGTAAGAAATGTTTGTCATGCTCCTGCCATTCACATGATGACATTGTAGGCATGATGGACACAAGCAAATGAACCATGATGGATGTCTCGGTAGTTTAAGCCCTGCCATACATTACAGTGATGCTTCGTAGGCCAAACTGGCCTCTCTGTTGTTGAGTAAATCCTGATAACTAGGTTATCCCACCTTGGTGCAGTTGTTGTGAACCTGAATGCTTACACAACTGAAGCATTTAATGAAGTCAGTGTTTCTCATCACATGTTAATTCCCTCAATATCCAAAATAGGTGCAGCTGATATGCCGGAGGAGGCGGGGCGGACAGGAAGATGGTGGTGTGCAGGCCCCCGTTGGTGCACCTGGGGACCACCACGTGGAAAGGGCAGGTGAGGATAGTAAATTGTAATATGTCCTCCAGCAAAAACATGTTAATCCGTTCAATGTCTAATATGTCTTTTGTTGTGTGTTGTTGGTTTATGTTTGTGGCAAGGGTTCTGAGTTTTGTGTTTCTGGTTGTTGTAACCATTTCAGTGGCAGAGGGGTACCCAATGCATTCTCAAAATTGTTGCGCACCCCTCTGGCACTAAAATGGGTTGAGGCTCCATACAATTATCTCACCCTTGTCAAAATGTCCTGTATCTCCTCAGGGTCATCGCAGCCTGTGTCTGGTGAGGAGGGTGATGAAACACCTCTGGGGTGTCTGCCTCTGCTCCTGAGACTATGGAAGAGGAAGCGCTTGGTAAGTAAAATCCTAAATATACTAGTGTTGTGTAACTCTTTGGCATTCATTGGGTTAAACTATGTATTAGTGTGCCCGATATTGCATTGGACATATACTTTTCTGGGTTGTTTTTACAGGAAGAAGACAGAAGATACAAAACAGTGGAGAAGACAGAAGGAGACAGACAGTGGATGACAGGTAAGTGTAACACTGATTAGTTAACGATCAGTGCTTGGCAGTATGTCAGGCACCGATCATTAGCTTTTTTTCCTTTGAAGTTCCTAATGCTGACACTATTTAGCGGCGTTGAAAATTATTCAAACAAATGACTTATATTTGTAAAATTTTACACAGGGACAAAGGTGACTCTCCCCTGTGGTGGCAATAAGGCACCCTGTATGCCTATACAACTGTCAGACTGTCTGATGTGTCACTGAAAAAAATAATTCAGACATATTATTCCAAATATTTTTAATATTGTCTGTTGCATGTGCCATTTCTGTTGTAGAGGTGAAAAACAATATATATATAGCATGAGCATCTGTCATTTACCATCTGTAGCAAAGGTAATACATTACACAATATGTAGCATGTGTCATTTACTATATGTAGCAGAGCTGTTATATACATATGGATGTAGCTAAGTTAGAAGGAAGAAGGAAAAGTGAGGATGACTGGTGCAGTATCCTTTTGAAACATCACAAAGAAAAATATTGTGTGGCTAAAAGCCAATTTAACCATGTTGCAGTGTTAAAAATAGCGACATGAAAACCTTGAGCTGCATAAAAGCTCTAGGTTGTCATGTCGCATATTTAAATGTCCCTATGTAATGGCCACAATTCCCAGCACCCTTACCTTGCATTGCCCAGCTCTCATTAAAGGAGCAGTAAACTTTTTTATGAAAAAATATATATTGTAGGGATTTTCCTATTGAGTAAAATAAGGTTACTCCCACTGCCGAGAGATTTATATTTCCAGAGTTTAAACCCATGTTTTTTTTACATCAGCAGTGCCCTCTAGTGGTCATATTCTAATTAGATTTCTTGTTAGATTCTAATGGAGAGGAAAATCAGAAAAGTCAGAGACATACAGTTCTCCATAGAATGTGATAGAAACTGCCTGTCACTTCCTGTCAGTTAGAACTATCAGGAAGTAAACTCAGTAAATTCACTTCCTGATTATTTAAACTGCTATAAATTTTGAATGAAACATCTGACAGTGATGGGAGTGACATTGTTTTATTCAGCAGGAAAAGCTCTATAAAATATGTGTTTTCATAAAAAAAAGTCTACTGCTCCTTTAAAACAGAACTACCACCTCTTACAAACATGGCCGAAAATAATTACCCATCTGGCGACTAGCTGCTCAGTACTGCTAGTTGCCAGAATCATTACCGCGTTAATGAGAATTATACACTGCTCCCGGATTGACAGGAAACCGTGCAAACATCTCAGTCAGTAGATGGATACAGCAGCAACTGAGTTAGACTGGTGCGAGGCAGACTCAGGATAACAGCAACAATGGAGATGTAGCCAGTAGTAAACCTCAGAACACTGGAGAAGGTAGGACTCAGTCAGTAGATGGAAACAGCAACAACTGAGGAAGACTGGTGTGAGGCAGACTCAGAATGACAGCAATGATGACAGCAACACTGGAGATGTAGCCAGCAGCAAACCGCAGAACACTGGAGCAGGCAGGACTCAGTCAGTGGATGGGTACAGCAGCAACTGAGGAAGACTGGTGGGAGGCAGACTCAGAATGACAGCAATACTGGAGATGTAGCCAGTAGTAAACCTCAGAACACTGGAGCAGACAGGACTCAGTCCGTAGATGTATACAACAGCAGCTGAGGAAGACTGGTGTGAGGCAGACTCAGAATGACAGCAACACTGGAGATGTAGCCAGCAGCAAACTGCAGAACACTGGAGCAGGCGGGACTCAGTCGGTAGATGGATACAGCAAGCAACTGAGGAAGACTGGTGCGAGGCAGACTCAGGATGACAGCAACACTGGAGATGAAGCCAGCAGCAAACCGCAGAACACTGGAGCAGGCAGGACTCAGTCAGTAGATGGATACAACAGCAACTGAGGAAGACTGGTGCGAGGCAGACTCAGGATGACAGCAACACTGAAGATGTAGCCAGCAGTAAACCTCAGAACACTGGAGCAGGCAGGACTCAGACAGTAGGTGGATACAGCAGCAACTGAGGAAGACTGGTGCGAGGCAGACTCAGGATGACAGCAACACTTGGAGATGAAGCCAGCAGCAAACTGCAGAACACTGGAGCAGGCAGGACTCAGTCAGTAGATGGATACAGCAGCAACTGAGGAAGACTGGTGCGAGGCAGACTCAGGATGACAGCAACACTTGGAGATGAAGCCAGCAGCAAACAGCAGAACACTGGAGCAGGCAGGACTCAGTCAGTAGATGGATACAGCAGCAACTGAGGAAGACTGGTGCGAGGCAGACTCAGGATGACAGCAACACTTGGAGATGTAGCCAGCAGCAAACAGCAGAACACTGGAGCAGGCAGGACTCAGTCAGTAGATGGATACAGCAGCAACTGAGGAAGACTGGTGCGAGGCAGACTCAGGATGACAGCAACAGTGGAGATATAGCCAGCAGTAAACCTCAGAACACTGGAGCAGGCAGGACTCAGTCAGTAGGTGGATACAGCGACTGAGGAAGACTGGTGCGAGGTGGACTCAGGATGACAGCAACATGGATGAATGTAGATGTCTGAAGTCCTTTTTGTTTTTCTAATCTGCATCGAACCTGAGAGCAGGGTAACCCAGCTTTGGCAAGTTGACTTTTAAAAAACATATTTGCTCCATGAGGTGGCCAATTGAGAGCGCTGGTGGCTAAGTATATTTACAGTTACGGAAAATACCTGCTCACTCTGGACAGTGGTTGGGGGTCAAGAAAGCAACTCCAATGGTTCAGATTTGGTTCCCATGTGTATCCTGCAAATAGTGGCTGGTGTACCATCCATCCATAGCATCATCACTCCTGGGGATCCATGTGTGAATCAGATGTGAGATATGTAATTTCAAGTTAGAGTAAATGATTGCATACACAATACCAAGGCCTACTTTGTTCTCCTTTAAGTCTGGTGAATTATTTTAGGCCTGTGTGTTGCACATACACCCAGTTATTCTCAGTGGCACTGTGATGTGTGACCTGATCCATCCTTTTTGAGATTCAGTAAGTGGTGATGGAGACCTGATGAACTGAACATGATGCTGAGTTCTCCAGTGATCTCATGTCCCCATTTGCAATGTTTTCTATGTAGTCTATACAATGTGACCTTAGCAACTTGATTCATTTTATTGAATATTCTCCATAGACTAACAATGGGATTGGTGAAGTGAGGGTATGTATGTGTTTATTTATCTCCATCATCTCTTTTTCACCACTTAGTGAATGTCCCCTGTGTAGCATGCAATCGTTACCTTGTTGACTCGTGTTCTTATTAGTGGTTAACCCTTTGACTACCGGAGGGGTTGCCAATGCATTGTTAAGCAATGCATTGATAATCCCTCTGGCACTCAAGGGGTTATGTTCTGGTTTCCCTTTGGGTACATGGGTGACAAAGTGTAGGAGCAGGTCTGATGTTTAACATACAACACTTTTATGAGCATGCTTTGTATGTATTGTTTGTGAACAGCACAGCAACATAAGGGTTAACCAGGGAGTTGGACAGTTTTGGGGCTGTTTGAACCAGGACGTTTGTCCTTGTCATGTGTCCTGTTTTAACCCTCAGTGCCCTGTGTTGGTGCAGTCGTGTGGATGAATGATGGGTATATTTTGGGATGACAGTGTTTGTGTGTAATGGTTGTGTGGGAAGATGTGGTGTGTGGTTATGTAATGATACACCGGTAGTGTGGAGGCTCCTCTCTTCCCCAGTGTCCGATCCTCCAGTGACCCCCTCAATGAGTGTGGAGGACATGGTCTGCCGCAGCATCTCCTCCCATCGGTTGTAGGTGATGTCTACCGGTGGATCACCTCCGGTGCCTCGGGTGTACAGGGAGGCATCCCCCATCTTCTTTTTCACCTGCAGTCGTCTCATCTCTTTTTGACTGAGTCAACGTCCCGTCTGCAGCTGGCCACCGCATTGACCCATGCAGATCTGGTTCCAGGCAGCCTTCCTCCTCACAGCCAGGCCAGGGATCCTCTCCCTCGGGAAGAGGACACTCTGCCTCTCCAAAACAGCCTCCTTGAGGGCCCTATTCTCTTCTCCATATAGCGAGGATCCCTGGTTCTCTCCTCCTCAGCTGCAGCCTACGAGGAGTCAAAACCAGAGTGTCCTGCCTATGCTGCCCCTGCCTGTGTGTGGTGGTCCCCAGCAGCTACCCTTTGTCCCACTGCAGCTTCTGTCCCTGGCCTCCGTGTACCTGCTCTTCGAGGCCTGGTTCCCCCCATCCTGCGGATCTCCCTCTCCCACCCCTACTATGCTCAGGGCTGCCCTCTTGACCTTCTTCCTCTTCCTCCTCAACTAGTCTCCCCTTCCCTCTTTCCTGTCCTCCTCTCCTAGCCAACACTCGCCCACTCACACCCAGGCACTCCCACAGGCCTTCACAGACACACTCAATACCACTCACTCTCTGTCACACTCTTTCACTCTCAGATTCACACTGTAAAAATAAAGTTTAAAAAAATATGTAAAGCGTTAAAAAAAAGACTATGTGTATATATGTGTTTGTGTTTGTATGGATGTATATAATATGTGAAAAAGTGTGATATGTGTCGAATTAGTGCTCCTCTCTCCAAAGTACAGACTACAAAAAAATCCTTCTACCTCCAATGTCAACTCCTCTCTCCCTCGCTCTAATCACTATCCTCCGCTCCTGGGTCCTGTGATCTAGCTCGCCAAAACTCAAAACACAGACAGGGTGTGACCATTATTTTTGGGTATATATAGGTGTATTTGAACATTTTTGATACTTTGGGGCCTTGGGATTGGCTGTAGGTTTGAATTTTGTTTGTGCGTCTATCAGGGTTGCAAGACAACGCCAGCCGTAATGTTACATTTTGACTTAAGTTGTGTTTTAATGGGTGTTTGGGACTCATGGTGATGTGAAAACAGGTGCGCCACAAGTTTTTGTGCTACGTGTTTTTGTTGTGCCTACGCTCTTTAACTATTCTCATACACTTATTTTTAAATCCGCCGTAAATCATGTGTTATTTGCAGCCAATGTGCCTTTTTTACTTAGCTTCTGGTTTAACGTGAACCTTTAAATCTAGCCCTACAATTCACAAGATAGTGCAATATGTCCCTTCAGGAATCTAACACATCGCAAAAAAGTCCAAGAAGAGCCAAGACGTGTAATCACAGCAAAAGCAAAGTGGGGAAAGGAGAACAACCACTCACAGGCTGATCCATAAATTGAATATCCAAATAAATGTAATGGAATAGAACTTGTAGAGCGAACTGGCAATTATGTACCGTGAGAATAGTGATACTGGCATTCTATACGATAGTCAGGTACATGATGAGTCCTGCATAGGAGTAGAAGTTGTACAATGCACCCAAAACCAGGCCATAGCTGCGCCACTGAAAGGCCCAAAGTCCCAAAAACAAAAATTCTCTGATGCAACTCAACTTGGATACATCACCAAGGGGCTAGTTGGGTGTAAAGCCTCATGAAGTATCACAGAGGGTTCACCTACTATATCTGCTAATCCCCTGATATAGGCTCATAACATAGTGAATCATAGAAAAGGGCCCAGTTGCAATTCATGGTTAAGACTAGTGTTGAGCGAGCATGCTCGGCCGATGCTCGGATCGGCTCGAGCATCGCTCTGCTCGGCACATGGCGGTACTCGTACGAGTACCGCATGTGCTCTCCCGCCATGTTCGGGTCTCCTCCCCGCACGTTTTGCGGCTGCTGCGCAGCCAATAAACGTGCAGGGAGGCTCTGACATCGGTGTAATGCCAGCAGCCATGTTGGCTGCTGGCATTACACTGATTGGCTGGCCAGAACCCGTGGTCGGGTGCTGTATAGCACCTGACCAGCGAGTTCGGCTCAGTCTTAGCCAGGGAGAGCTGAGGATAGGAAGGGAAAGTCAGTGTAGGGAGGAAAAAAAGCAAAATTGTGAAAAAAAAGAACCAAAAGTCCTTTTTAGGACTACTGTGTGTGGGGGCAGCAGGTTATTTTGTGTGGGGGGAAAAAAAAAAAAAAAAAAAAAAAAATATTCTGTTTAGTGTGCAAAGTTGCAGATTAGAGCACATTCTGTTTAGTGTGCACAGTTGCAGATTAGAGCACATTCTGTTTAGTGTGCAAAGTTGCAGATTAGAGCACATTCTGTTTAGTGTGCAAAGTTGCAGATTAGAGCACATTCTGTTTAGTGTGCAAAGTTGCAGATTAGAGCACATTCTGTTAAGTCTTCAAACTAAAATATCAAAGTCACATATTCCATTCAGTGTGCGTCGCCGCAGTTTTGCAGCACATTCTGTGTACTGTGCAGAGTTGCAGAATAGGAAGAAATACTGTTAAGTCTTCAAACTAAAATATCAAAGTCACATATTCCATTCAGTGTGCGTCGCCGCAGTTTAGCAGCACATTCTGTGTACTGTGCAGAGTTGCAGAATAGGAAGAAATACTGTTAAGTCTTCAAACTAAAATATCAAAGTCACATATTCCATTCAGTGTGCTTCGCCGCAGTTTAGCAGCACATTCTGTGTACTGTGCAGAGTTGCAGAATAGGAAGAAATTCTGTTAAGTCTTCAAACTAAAATATCAAAGTCACATATTCCATTCAGTGTGCTTCGCCGCAGTGTAGCAGCACATTCTGTGTACTGTGCAGAGTTGCAGAATAGGAAGAAATACTGTTAAGTCTTCAAACTAAAATATCAAAGTCACATATTCCATTCAGTGTGCTTCGCCGCAGTGTAGCAGCACATTCTGTGTACTGTGCAGAGTTGCAGAATAGGAAGAAATACTGTTAAGTCTTCAAACTAAAATATCAAAGTCACATATTCCATTCAGTGTGTGTCACCGCAGTTTAGCAGCCTATTCTGTGTACTCTGCACAGTTGCAGAATAGGAAGAAATACTGTTAAGTTTTCAAACTCAAATATTAAAGTCACATATTCCATTCTGTGTTCGTCACCGCAGTTTAGCAGCCTATTCTGTGTACTCTGCACAGTTGCAGAATAGGAAGAAATACTGTTAAGTTTTCAAACTCAAATATTAAAGTCACATATTCCATTCAGTGTCTGTCACCGCAGTTTAGCAGCCTATTCTGTGTACTCTGCACAGTTGCAGAATAGGAAGAAATACTGTTAAGTTTTCAAACTCAAATATTAAAGTCACATATTCCATTCAGTGTGTGTCACCGCAGTTTAGCAGCCTATTCTGTGTACTCTGCACAGTTGCAGAATAGGAAGAAATACTGTTAAGTTTTCAAACTCAAATATTAAAGTCACATATTCCATTCAGTGTGTGTCACCGCAGTTTAGCAGCCTATTCTGTGTACTCTGCACAGTTGCAGAATAGGAAGAAATACTGTTAAGTTTTCAAACTCAAATATTAAAGTCACATATTCCATTCAGTGTGTGTCACCGCAGTTTAGCAGCCTATTCTGTGTACTCTGCACAGTTGCAGAATAGGAAGAAATACTGTTAAGTTTTCAAACTCAAATATTAAAGTCACATATTCCATTCAGTGTGTGTCACCGCAGTTTAGCAGCCTATTCTGTGTACTCTGCACAGTTGCAGAATAGGAAGAAATACTGTTAAGTTTTCAAACTCAAATATTAAAGTCACATATTCCATTCAGTGTGTGTCACCGCAGTTTAGCAGCCTATTCTGTGTACTCTGCACAGTTGCAGAATAGGAAGAAATACTGTTAAGTTTTCAAACTCAAATATTAAAGTCACATATTCCATTCAGTGTGTGTCACCGCAGTTTAGCAGCCTATTCTGTGTACTCTGCACAGTTGCAGAATAGGAAGAAATACTGTTAAGTCTTCAAACTAAAATATTAAAGTCACATATTCCATTCAGTGTGTGTCACCGCAGTTTAGCAGCCTATTCTGTGTACTCTGCACAGTTGCAGAATAGGAAGAAATACTGTTAAGTTTTCAAACTCAAATATTAAAGTCACATATTCCATTCTGTGTTCGTCACCGCAGTTTAGCAGTCTATTCTGTGTACTCTGCACAGTTGCAGAATAGGAAGAAATACTGTTAAGTTTTCAAACTCAAATATTAAAGTCACATATTCCATTCAGTGTGTGTCACCGCAGTTTAGCAGCCTATTCTGTGTACTCTGCACAGTTGCAGAATAGGAAGAAATACTGTTAAGTTTTCAAACTCAAATATTAAAGTCACATATACCGTGTAAGATGAAGAAGGCGGGTAAAAAGGGACGGGGAAGTGGACGTGATCCTGATAGTTCAGGGCGCGGGTCAGGACGTGGAGAAACTGTGCCTGGTGCCAGAGCACAAGAAAGAAAGACATCCACCATACCTAGCTTCATGTCTAATTTTACAGGGCGTCGCAGGACATCACTCTCGAGGTCCGACCACTGCGAACAGGTGGTCGGTTGGATGACAGCTGATACTGCTTCCAGTCGGTTAAGCACCACCCTGTCTTCCACCAAGTCCACTCTCAGTAGCCAAGAGTCTGGTCAACATAATCCTCACTCTGATCATCCTTCCTCCCACCATAGACGGTCTGGTCAAAGAAGTGATCCCACACTGGGATATAGTGAGGAGCTCGTCTCATCACCAATCCTTCATTTGACCCTCTCTCCAAGCACGCTTGCAGAGGAACATGACATCTTGTGCCCTGATTCACAACCTCTAGAGGGTACCCAATCACAAGAAGATGACAGATGTGAACGGCATTTAAGGTCAAAGGAAGTAGTGGATGATGATGATGATGATGAGACACAGTTGCCATTAAATCAACCACTATTTCCGTCTCAAGACCTTGTTGAGGAGAATGTTATACAGTTGTCAATGACTGAGTATGTGGTGGGATCAAGACATGAGGAGGATGATCAGAGTGAGGAAGTGGAGGAGGACTTGGTGGACGATGAGGTGACTGACCCCACCTGGGAAGGTGTAGAGCCGAGTGATGACAGCAGTCCTGAGGGTGAGCCATCTGCAGCACCGCAACAGGCTGGAAGAGGCAGTGGTGTGGCTACAGAAAGAAGGCGGACCGCACCAAACCGGCCCGCAAATGTTCCACGGAGCACCCCCTTGCGTAAATCTACCTTGCCAAAGGGTAGGTGTTCCGCGGTATGGCGTTTTTTTAAGGAAAGTGCGGACGACAAAAGAATTGTAGTTTGCAACCTGTGCCACACCAGAATAAGCCGAGGCATGAACACTAGAAACCTCACCACCACCAGCATGATCCGACACATGGCATCCAAGCACCGTAATAAGTGGGAGGAACGCCTGGATCGCCCATCTGTGTCTGCAGGCCACACCACTGCCTCCTCTTCCCCTGTTTTCGGTGCCGGCCAATCGCCTGTCGAAGGCGCAGGCCCGCATACCTCCCGCCCTGCACCTGTAGCATCTGAAGCACCATCAGCGACCACATCCACTTCCCTGTCCCAGCACAGCGTCCTAATGTCGTTACCCCAGGCATTTGAGCGCAAGAGAAAATACCCAGCCACCCACCCACAGGCCATAGCACTAACCTCACACCTTTCCAAATTACTGGCCATCGAAATGCTGCCATTTAGTCTTGTGGACACTGAGTCCTTCCGCAGCCTGATGGCAGCAGCTGTCCCTCGGTACGCGGTCCCCAGCCGCCACTACTTTTCCCGGTGTGCCATCCCCGCATTACACCACCATGTGTCCCGTAACATCACCCGTGCCCTGACCAACGCAGTTACTGGGAAGGTCCACTTAACGACTGACACATGGACAAGTGCTTGTGGCCAGGGACGCTACATTTCCCTGACGGCACACTGGGTGAATGTCGTGGAGGCTGGGAGCGACTCGGACCCTGGGATGGCACGGGTGCTACCCACGCCGAGGATTGCGGGCCCTACCTCCATCAGGGTTTCCGCCAGCACCTACGTTATTGGCTCCTCCTCCTCCGTTTCCACCTCCGAATTCTCTACACGCAGCGCCACTCCCCCATCAGCCAGTAGCTGGAAGCAGTGTAGCACTGCAGTGGGGAAGCGTCAACAGGCCGTGCTGAAGCTGATCTGCCTTGGGGACAAACAGCACACGGCCTCAGAGCTGTTGCAGGGGATTAGTCACCAGACCGAGCAGTGGCTCTCGCCACTCAACCTGCAACCAGGCATGGTTGTGTGTGATAATGGGCGTAACTTGGTGGCGGCTTTGGAGCTCGGCAAGCTCACACACGTACCATGCCTAGCGCATGTATTTAATTTAGTGGTTCAGCGATTTCTAAAAACCTACCCCAATGTGCATGATCTCTTGACCAAGGTGCGCCGCGTGTGTGCACATTTCCGTAAGTCATCTACAGCTTCGGCCGGCCTGTTGAAGCTGCAGCAGCGCTTACAATTGCCAGCTCACCGGCTGCTGTGTGACGTGAGCACGCGCTGGAACTCCACCTTCCACATGTTGGCCCGGCTTTGTGAGCAGCAGAGGGCAGTAGTGGAGTACCAGCTGTTACACGGTCGTCGCCTCTCCGTTCAACTTCCTGTAATCAGAAGTGAGGAGTGGGAATGGATGTCAGACCTCTGCGAGGTTTTACGCAATTTTGAGGAATCGACACAGATGGTGAGCGGCGATAACGCTATTATCAGTGTAACCATCCCACTTCTGTGTCTACTGAAACGCTCGCTGCTCACAATTAAAACCGACGCTTTGCATGTGGAAGAGGTGGAAATGGGGGAGGAAGAGCTTACACAAGGTGATAGCCAGAGCACCCTCACTTCGTCTTCTCAGCGACAATTGGAGGAGGCGGAGGAGGAGGAGGAGGAGGAGGAAGACACGGTTGCCTCCGCTACAGAGGGTAGCCATGGAACTTTAGTTCCATCTCTTCAGCGTGGGTGGGCAGAAGAGGAGGAAGAGGATGAGGATATTGAGAGTCATCCTCCTGGTGAGGACAGCGAAATTTTGACTGTTGGTACTCTGGCACACATGGCTGACTTTATGTTAGGCTGCCTTTCCCGTGACCCACGCGTTGTACGCATTTTAGACAACACGGATTACTGGGTGTTCACCCTTCTGGACCCCCGCTACAAAGAGAATTTCTCATCTCTCATTCCTCCGATGGAGAGGACAAGCAAAATGGTGCAATACCAGAAGGTTCTTGTTGAAAAATTGCTCCAAAATTTTCCATCTGACAACGCTGGCGGCAGAGTACGTGCTACCTTGGCCAACCGAGAAGGGGAGAAAAGGGGAGCACACAGCAGTTCCGAGAAAGGCAGGGCAACACTCTCCAAGGCGTGGGACACCTTCATGACACCCCGCCAGCACCCTCACCCTGATGCGCAGCCTAGTGTCACAAGGAGGGAAAAGTTTTGGAAGATGGTGAAGGAGTACGTAGCAGACCGTGTCAGCATCCTCAATGATCCCTCTGTGCCTTACAACTACTGGGTGTCCAAGCTGGACACGTGGTATGAACTGGCACTCTACGCCTTGGAGGTGCTGGCCTGCCCTGCCGCCAGCGTTCTGTCTGAGCGGGTATTTAGTGCTGCTGGTGGCATCATAACAGATAAGCGTATCCGCCTTTCCACCGACAATGCTGATAGGTTGACACTTATAAAAATGAACAAGGCCTGGATTTCCCCTGACTTCTCCACTCCACTGGAGGAAAGCCCCGGGGGAACATAAACTCACTTTATATATGTTATTTACAATGATGTGAATACTCTGTATTCCCATTCACCCCTTCCACCCAAAAAACGGGTATATGGTTGACTCTTAATCTTCTCATCCTCCTCCTCCTCTTCCATATGCCCTGGGATATAATTTTTATATAGGGCCAGCTCACCAGCGGGCCCTGTGATATAATTTTTATATAGGGCCAGCTCACCAGCGGGCCCTGTTTGACAATTTTTATATAGGTCAGCTCACCAGCGGGCCTTCTCATATAATGTTTTATTGGGTCAGCTCTCTAGCGGGCCCTCTCATATAATGTTTTATAGCGTCAGCTCACTAGCGGGCCTTCGCATATAATGTTTTATAGCGTCAGCTCACTAGCGGGCCTTCGCATATAATGTTTTATAGCGTCAGCTCACTAGCGGGCCTTCGCATATAATGTTTAGGATGGTCAGCTCTGCAGCAGACCCTCACCCATAATGTTTTAGATGGTCAGCTCAGCGCACGTTTCCCTCTTAATCATGGCCTCAGTTCAATAAAATCAAGGAAATTTTTGGGAGAATTTGCCTCTGCGCACGTTTCCCTCTTAATCATGGCCTCAGTTCAGAAAATCAAGGAAATTTTTGGGAGAATTTGCCTCTGCGCACGTTTCCCTCTTAATCATGGCCTCAGTTCAGAAAATCAAGGAAATTTTTGGGAGAATTTGCCTCTGCGCACGTTTCCCTCTTAATCATGGCCTCAGTTCAGAAAATCAAGGAAATTTTTGGGAGAATTTGCCTCTGCGCACGTTTCCCTCTTAATCATGGCCTCACTTCAGAAAATCAAGGAAATTTTTGGGAGAATTTGCAGATGATATACAAGTAAATATACAGCAAATATTGTTTGGTAACAATTTTTCGCCTAAAGTCGTTTTTATTTTCCTTTTTGTGTGTTTTACAGTCAGTCTGTAAAAATGGCGTACTACGGGCGAAAGATCGTTCCCAGCAGCGATGTTGGAGTCCAAGATGCATCCAGACATCCTCCCTATGCTGTCCCTGAACCATTTCTGTGGTGTTTCCATCCTTTTCTGCCCTTTTCCTATGGACCAGGCACCCTCCCCTCATCAGAGCAGGGGGTGCCTGGTGTAATGCTCGAGTCCTCCCATTGACTTCAATGGGGCTCGGGTGCTCGGCCGAGCACTCGAGCCTCAGGGGGTGCTCGGTCAGAGCACCCGAACACCCGAGCATTGGGGTGCTCGCTCATCACTAGTTAAGACCCATCGGATGTAGAGTATTCAGTCTGTACTGGCTCTTCTTGGACTGTGTTGTGATGTGTTAGATTCCTTGAGGGACACAATTCACCTAAACTAACTTGTGACTTATAATGCTTTGTGTTGCTTCAAACAATTCTGGAGCCTTTTGTAATTAAATAGGAACTCATACTTTATTCCCATTGTAGGGATGTCCACAGTATTGTCATGCTTCTTCCTGTTTTTCTGTGTTTTACTGGAATTTGTTTCCAGTTTTCTGATGTTGCCTTTGGTTTCCCTTCCCCGCCCTGTCTCTCTGATCCTTTACCTAACGCTAGTGCCTTGCACCTGCGCATGATCTGAGCATTCTTGCTGTGACCTGTATCAGCATTGTTAAGTGTTTCCAGTGTTCCTGACCCGGCTATTCCTTACTAACCCTTTGTCTTCCCATTTAGCTTCCGTGTATTATTCTCCAGTATCGACCCTTGGCTTCGTTCTCCAGACTACTCTCCTGCTTGTTCCTCCGGTACTTCATTTGTTTGACTGGTTCTCAACTTCGGCCTGCTTGACTATTCTTCATATATCCCTTTCTCTGTCTTGCTCATTGTTCCCAACTCGTCTTGTCTACCCTTCTCTACCAGTGTCCTTTTATTCTTTCCATACTGCTCCAGTCGAGTTTGACCTTGTCTCTGGTTCTACGACCTTCACCTGCCAGTCGAGTGCAACGAAAACCCGCATCCCTGTGTTCGGCCCTCGGTTGTCGGTTCCTGTGGCCTCCTATGTCAAAAAGTTCCTTCTCGAGTCCTTAGCCTCCATTTTATGTTCCTGTGTTTGTGACAGAGATAAATATAGTTGTGGGCAGGTTCAACTCCCTGTTTCCTGTCTGGAGATAGTATGTTTGTTCGTTATGTATACAACTTTTGTAGCCATATAACTGAGATGTCATGTTGTGACAGAACCTAATTATCCTAGGCTAGTTCTTAGTGTTCTGCTGTAAGTTAAAGTTGCATATTTCTCTACTCTTCCTTATTCTCCTTCCTTTACGCCTTCTGTTGCTATATCTTATTTGAAGTCCTCTTCTAGACAGTGTATTTACTAGTTAATGAATTCTCTAGCTGACACACATTCTAGCTAGAATATAAGAAGTTGTTATTGCACTGATTGTATCAATTCTCTTTAATAAATTTTATATTATAAAACACAGTTGTCAACTGTCAACACTCCAGTGCAAATTAGTGTTTTATATCTGCGTGCAGGTAGAAGAGCCGAGCATGTTGAAAGGAGTAGTGTTACATTAATATGTAGCAAATTGTGGTCAAAGGGGGTAGAATGGAGACCTCAAAAGCAAAATATTGAACAGTGGCGGTAGAAAACAAATGAATAGTTTTTGCAGTATAGGAGAACTGGAGGCCAAAAAATCAATCAGAGGAATCTGGAGGCAGCACTAGTACTAGGGTTATTTATAAACTTGGTAGGTATAAAAAAGAAGAAAGGAGATGCTAAAGCCAAATAGAAAGGTTAACAAAGAACTGTTCAGAGAGTGTGAGTGTATCATGGGTCTCCACATGAAAGCGAAGCAGGGTATGCTGTATCTGATGAGTGCAGTCATGTTTCATTAACAACAAATAGGTTGAGAGTTTGGTCATGAAGTTGAAGAGATCCTGAGCTATGATGTGTTTGTTGCTGACAACAAGAACATTCCATAATACAGTCTATTTAAAGGGATAGTAATACTTCGTTTTATCGTTATTTGATTTTGTAGGCATTAAAAAAACATGAAGAACGATATAAGTCTTATATCTCAAACCTTTATGGTTTGATATAAGTCGATATAAGTCTTATATCTCAAACCTTTATGGTTTGAGAGATATCCACAAGCAAAGTTTCCCCTCCCGCACCTTTTACCTAGTGTAAGCCATCTCTTCTCAGATGTGGAATCCAGTCCGTAGACCAGACAGATAACAGAAGGGGACAATCTTCTTCCTATGAGAACAATGAAAGCCCTGCCCACCTTGACAAGCTTTTCAGCTTTTCCCCTTATCTTAATTGAAGATTGTCTCTCTCTGCAGTCCACCTGGGCACCTCCCTTCTGATCTGGCTGAACAGTGTTACATCAGTAAAAGGGGTGGGAGGGGGACACTTTGTCATTGAATTACTCTTGAACTACAACTCTGACAGAATTGAAATAACACTCTCCAAAGTCCAAATTCTATGATGATTAATTAGAGCTGCTTTTATTATGAAACATTACTATCCCTTTAATTAAAAATGTTTGGGGCAAAAGATGAGAAGTTCTGGAGTGTGCTAACTACACTACACAGGGAAAGAAACAATTACAACATATCCTTTGATTTAAATGGGGGTTTTAATCCCTTGAAATGTGTAAAAGGAAGGAAAAGCATCTGCTCTATTTTGTGGAAATTCCTATAGGAACACTTTTAATTCATTTCTACTCTTTTGCTTTCTGCATAATTCCCTTTATTTCTGCTTTTCAGTCCTTCTTACCCTATTTGAGATTTTTAAGCTGTCATTCATATGTGACATCTCAATACAAGTAAATAAAAACCAAGTTCTTATGTATACAGTATCTTGACTGTTATCTTGACTGTAGCTTAATCTTTTTTGTTTACTGAATTGTAATGCAGGTACTAAATTCAGATTACCCAGCAGGCTGAGTTTTCAGATCTGCTCCAGAACAGGTGGAGTCACTATGTTAATCACACTTGTGCTCAAATATGGATATCCATATAACTGATCTGTAGGGAAAGTGATGGAATATATTCAAGCACCACCTAAATTACTGCACTCAAGTTTATGTCCTCAGTTACCTTTACTATTACTGCATAGTGAGGCTGATGCACTGGAGAACTGAAGAACTGGAGAAATTCTAGAATAAATCAACTGAATCATGGGGAGGGTACAAATAAAAATTCACCAAAGTCCCATTTAGTGTTCAAATAGAGATTTCGAACCTTTAAATGCTAGAGATGTTTCCATCACTTTTCTTCAAAATGCATTGGTAAGCTTTCTAGCATTAAAATCCAATTGAAATTAATTAGAATTTTTATCCCTCCCCCCATGGTGAAGTTGTTTTGCAACAGAATTGTTCCATTTCCTCTTAGTACGTCAGCCCAAATATGCAGTAAATTGGTTTCGGTGTGGTCTTGGATTACTGAACAGTTTTCAAGAGAGAAACAAATATTTTTACTATATGATCGATTAAAGAGATAGTAATGTTTCAAAATAAAAGCAACTGCAATTAATCCTTATAGTATTTGGGCTGTGGACAGCTTTATTTCAATACTGTCTGAGTTGTAGTTCAAGAGTAATTGAATGATAAAGTATCCCCCTCCTGCCCCTTTTACTGATGTAACACTGCTCACCTCATTGCAGCAAGACTGTCTGGATGGATCGCAGAGAGGGACAATTGTCAGTGAGCATAAGGAAAACCTGAAAAACCTGTCAAGAGGGCAAGGTTTTGCTTATGCTTACAGTAAGAAAATTGTCCCTTGCCCGGTCAAGTGACCAGATTCCACATGTGAGGGGAGGAGGTTTACCCTACAGAAAAGGGGCGGTAGGGGGATACTTTATAATGTAACTAGTTGAACAGCCCGTTACACAGGCCACAGTGCCACTGCCGCCCGGTTGCGGGGTAGTCACATGCAGTGTAGACTGCCCGCGCCGTGGCTGATACAGAGCTGGGCGCTCCTTCGGAGCGCCCAGCTCTGTATCAGCCACGGCGCGGGCAGTCTCCACTGCGCATGACTGCAGCACGCGCAGCAGTGTCTACTGCGCATGTCGGGCGTTACACACAATTTAGCAAATTATTATATAGGATTACTCTTGAACCACAACTCTGACAGTATTGAAATAACACTCTCCATGACCCAAATACTATGAAGATTAATCGAAGCTGTTTTTTTGTGAAACATTACTATCCCTTTAAGAAAAATAATGTAGCACCAGTATTCTTTTCCTTGATTTTTTTTATTTGGTAGTCTGCCTGAGGGTGGTAGCCATAGGCTTGTTATTCACCATGTCTTATCAACATCATGCATTTACATGAATAGTGGATACTCACTTTCTGTTTGATTCAGGAAAAGGAAATCCATATCAAAGAGAAATTCTCCTAGGCATTTGCTTATTTGAACCAAACCCATTGATGAAAAAAATGTACATTTAATATATATATCTATGCATAAAAATCTTCTAAACAGATTCAGTTCTGAAATCTGTACTAACATTTTGGCTGATATCTGCTGTGAGAATTTGTGGGTTTTTTTATAAACAGCAGTATAATTTTATTATAATTATTATTGTTGTTATTTTTCAACTAAAAATATTTTTCAGTAGTTTCATGTGCATTTTTTATTTTATGCCAGTTGCTTGCTTTTAAATGTCTTGAGGTGGCAGAAATAACTTTTATTGTCTATGGCACATTTTTCTCATGCAAGTTGAATGGATTACACTTGAGTAATGTAAATGAGAAAACAATTGCCATGGTTAAGTGAGAAGAGGTGGAAAATCAATGGTCTGGATGATTTCTCACATTCATAAATATCCCCCTTTGTGTCAGCTTGTGTGAAGAAGATTGCAAACACTTGTTTGGGGTAAATGCACTGTGGAGTAAGCACAGATACACCAGTTCAGCAGTGCTTCTGTAGAAATGCCTTTGTTGCATACCAAAATATTTATTGCTGGATATGGTGCATACAGTTCTAATAGCATACCTCCCAACATTTCAAACTGCCAAAGAGGGACACTTGTGTTTTAGGGGGTGTGGCTATAGGTGTGGCTGGTGGGCAAGGCATTAAAGAGAATTATTAGGCTATTTCATGACCTATTGACACCTTCTTGTGTAACCTAATAAATGACTTATAACAAGACCAAAGTATTTTATTTACACAGACTAATTAATAAACATATATACTGATGTTTACACAAACAATAATGTGAGTTTTATTGCTGTAGAACAGTATGATACACTTATATACACACCACACAGTCTGATTCCCTAAAAAGAGGGACATCAGGGTGGGAAAGAGGGACAGAGGGATTTGGGACTAAAAGAGGGACTGTCCCTCCTAAAGAGGGACACTTGGGAGGTATGTAATAGTGCAGGACTTTAATGTGAACAAGCCCTAACATACCCCAATAGCAAGAGTAAGGAAAGAGAAACATTGTGTTCCATTTTTCTCTCCTCCTTGTTAGTGTATGATGCAGAACAAGCCACAGAGCAACTGCACTTCAGGAAATGCCCAAACACACACACGGCACTGCAGAACCATGCACTAGACACCTCTTTAGCACTGAAGGAGTTAAAAGACTATCTTAAATCAATCTGAATTTGTATTGGTACATCAGTCTCACTGCTAGTAATTTATGTTTCTTACATCATCACCAATATTGTCCCTGAGCAAACCTCACTTGGCTTTTGAAAACCAATATAAATGTATTGTCAGAATGGATGCCATATAAAGGGAAAACCCTAGGGTTCCCCACTGTAATATTTCAAACACCATCAGGTCCCTTAAATTTCAGTACTCAGTCACTGTGAGACACTATGGTTCCTATTCCTTTTTTTATGAGTATATAAATTATTCTAGGTACTAGTAGTTAATTATAACATTTTATTTTGTCCGTTGATTTATTGAAGATAATTAAAGGAGAAGCAAATTTTTTTTATGAAAAAATATATTATTAGGATCAGCAGCTAGGGATTTGGAGGTCACAGCACCAGTTCTATGGAGGAAGAGTGCCTACAGGGGATATGTTCACTGGAGGCTGCACGACATGGGCATGAGCTTCAATATATTACTTTTTAATTTGTTCATATTAATTGTTCCTTATGGAGGGGATTTACATACTTCTACAGTTGGAATATTCATGTTTAAATGGCATTTATGGCTATTCTTTGACTATGATTCATGAAAATGTTTTGTACAGTACCTATTGTATTTATTGATCCATTTATCCATTTAACCCTTTGAGTGCCAGAGGGGTACGTAACACATTTCAAATCAATGTGTTGCATACATCTCTGGCACTCAAAGGGTTAACTGAAATCCAAAACCCATGATTAGATATTTAAGATTATCCCTTCCCATTATTAGTTCTACAAATTTCATCTTTTAATAAGCATGATTACTTCCAGTGATCCCAATATAATGCTGAACACCTAAATAATAGTTACCAGTTATTTTTCCACTTTGTTAGATTTTTTTCCAATCATTATATATAATTATACAGTCACGTATTGACTGGACATTCTGTACAAGCATGATTCATATAGATACTCAAGATGTTCCTATTATTTAGGAAACTTTGACAAAACTTCTTTTGTCAAATGACAAACAGTGACATTAACCGTTTGAATGCAAAAGATGTCTCCAACTCATTTCTTTCCAATGTATTAGAGACATCTCTAGCAGAAGAGGTTAAAGGTGCTAGAGAAAGAGGTTCGTAGGTTTAAATCTTTGTATGCCAGAGAGGTATGTAATGTGTTGGATACCTCTCTGGCACTCAAAGGGTTAAAATAGCTGACGTGAGCTAAAAAGGTTTGGAAGTAGCAGTGGTAAGTTTGTAGTTGTTATCACAAGGGACTTCTTTTACCCATAGTAAATTGATACACCCATGTGACACAAGGGCTCATCTGTGGTTGTGTTTTTTAATGTTTTATTGTATTTACTAGTATGAAAGCCCGCATACATGGGCTAAAGTGCACCCAGCTGCCCCGGCTGCTGCCCCGGAGCCGGGAGCAGAGACAGGACGTGAGCCATCCGGAACAGGGCAACGCGTTTGGCGAGTCTCTACTGAGCATGACTGCAGTCATGCACAGTAGAGACTCGCTGAACTCGCTGATCCTTAGTGGGGAGCTCCAGACGGCTCACAGCGAAGCTCCCTGTGTTTGAAACCGCACATGCACAGTAGAGACTCTCTACTGCGCAAGTGCAGTTACGCTCACAGTGAGCGACTCATTCTACCACTTTATGTTATAGGATTAGCTGAGTACTGGAGAACAAAAAAAAAACATTTCTTCCGTTATTTTCTACATTAAAGCAACATTTAAATAATACACATATTCTGGCAAATTTATAGTTCAAATCAAATTCCCCACATCAAAGAGAAACTACACCCTTCAAATAAGTGGCTCTTACTTTGTTTATCAGTAAGTCTTGCTTAGTAGAAATTAGCAAAAGGTCAGTTTTTTTTTCATGGGAAATTTCACACAAAAAAATAAAATTTCTCACTTTTCCAACAAAATTTCCCACACTTTGAAAATCCATAAGATTTCTCTACCCCCAATAAAGTTCCTTTACTATTTTCCACCTTGTCCAAGAACTCCCGCAGCCACGCAGACTCTGAGTGTGTGTGTGGTTCTATTTCCGCTAGTGTAGTTGAACAAGGTTGGGACTGCTGTGTGGTCAACATTTGTGGTTCTCTGGCTACCAGTGTAGTGGGCAAAGCTGGGAGGTCAGTGCATGTGTGTGTGGTTCCGTGGCCACAATGCAGTGGGACAAAGCTGGGTAATCAGTATGTGTGGTTCTATACTACCATTCAATAAGACTGACATGAGGGCCAATAAGAGACTCACCAGCTGATTCCAGACAACAAGTCCCATCATTTCCTGCTAGCCACTGCCTGGTAGGAACTGATGGGAATCATAGTCTAGCAGCAGGAGGTCCGGGATTCAGTAGGTGTTTCTATATCTACCAGTGATGTTAGACAAGGGAGGGGGTCAGTATGTGGTTTCATGACTGCCAGTGCAATCGGACATGGCTGGGGGTAAGTATGTACTGTTCTATAGCTATGACAGGACAAAGCAGGGGGTCAGTACGTATGATTCCATGTCTACTAGTGCAGTGTGCAGCAGAAAAAATAATGTAAAATCAGCACTTGTGGTGGGAAATTTCCTTATCAGTGGGAAGTGCCATTTTTTCACCTGTTTCAATTGTGAAGTAAAAAATTTGGTCCATACCTATTGCTTAGGAATATTTCCATCATGGAGAATCACAGAGCTGTAAGCTATATAACATATTAGATATGGACAAAGAGTTTTGTTTACTTACCACTGAAAATTCTGTGGAAAAGGAGAGACATTTTTACTTACCGAGGACATTCTCTCAGTAACTGCTGACAAGCAAATCAGCAAGCACACACACATACACTCACACACTGAAGCATCATGAGTACATAGACAATCTCTCACCTCATATTTCCATAAAAAGATGTTAGAGGAAACATTTGTTCTCAAAACAATTTCCACAGGAACCAAATATGTCATTTTCTGCCTATTTCTTCCTACAGCTACATTTTTCACTGCTACCTAATTTCTGTTTTCATATTTTTACATTTAAATTCTACCATAGTCTATAACTGAACATGGATATATTAATACCCTGCGATAGCTTTTATGGACTTTATAATTCTAAGTGGAGCTGTCTCACTATGGATAATTTAATTGAGACTGATAAAGTATATTGTTTATTATGTGGGAGTAAAAAATATTTACAGATCTAAAATGGTATACAGCAAGCACATACAACTGCAGATACTATGCAAAAGATTATCAGTAGAAATACCTTAATGTTATATAGATGACTTCTACCTAGGTAAGTGATTCTGTTTTAAACACTCTAAGCATAGTTCCTTTTGAAAATTGGATTTGCTAGAATATCTTATTTATTTGTTTGCACATATTTTTCTGTCATTTTTATGCTGCAATTGGGTAAGCCATTCACATAACATCTTCATTTCCTTCATGGGATTTTGCTGGATCCTCATAATTCTAAGAAAGTGAACTCATCAGTTTCCAGTCTTCTATGTCTATGCTGGGTTATGGTTACAAGGTTTAGGCCATGAACCTTTTACCTTGTTTTCTAATGACATTTATTTCTTTTTCCGTTATTACAGTTTATTGTTACCACAATTATGTTATTTTGTTGCTTTTCAAATTACATATTATGTCCTGAAGGAATTATAAAGGCAATGGAATGATTTCACCTATGTTTTATCACTCTTAAGTTAACGACAGGAACTGATTGTTAAATTATGTACTTGCTCCATAAACACATGTAATGAATACTTTCCCAGACAATAATTATTGCAGACTTATTCCATATGAAATGTGAACTTTCAGTCTAGGGATATGTTTCCAAATTCAAAACATAATTGTACTGAAATTAAAGATATTAAAGCAATGATGAAGACTTTTGATAGCAAAACTAATGTGAAAGCTAAAGTACAAATACAAATGAGCAATAAGTCAGATGCTGGATTTCCTATCCCTACACCTGCCCGATGCCAATTTACTAAGCTACTTACACAATAATTCTCCCTTGCTGCTTCTGCCAAGGGCAGGACAATAGGTCAGTCGTTGCTCAGAAAAAAGTTGTTTAGTGCAGAATTAAAGGGATAGTAAACCCCCCAAAAAACTGTAAACCAAATGATAGAAATAATAAAAACATACTTAACGCCCTCATTCCCATCTCTCAAACCGTTATGGTTTGAGAGATGTTATAAAATAAAGGTCTCCATTCCCTCCTCTTTCTGCCTGATGAGCTGTAAAGCTGTCAGAGGCAGAATCCAGTCGACCGACTGATGGTGGCTCTTCAGGAGTGCTGACATCTGGATATCCAACTATAATTACTTCATCGGTATGGTCTGCATACATGTGTCTGGCTTGCAAGCACACGTTGTAGACCATTCCGATGAAGTAATTATACTTAGAAATCTCTATGACAGTTCTCCTGAAGAGCCACCGTCTGGTCCCGGAAACAGGATCTCATGATGTCCGCTATAAAGTGGATGCATGAGAAGGGGGAGGGGGCGGAGGTCTTTATTTTCTTACACCTCTCAAACCATAACGGTTTGAAATATGGGAATGAGGGCATTAAGTATGTTTTTATTATTCTCATCATTTGGCTTACAGTTTTTTTGGGGGGTTTACTATCCCTTTAAGTAGGCTGACCATACCTCACCTTTAAAAAGGGACACATAGGAAATAGGCATATTTCAGGAGTGCACCAAAGTCAAAGCAACCCTGTAGTATGCATTTTTCATGTGTGTCCCTTTTTAAAGGGGAGGTATGGTCAGCCTACCTTTAAGAAAGATATAGAGGAAATGATGTGATTTTGTTACATTTTCCTGCACACGCTATGGGGCAGGTGTGAGGGACTTGAAAGTCCTAATGATGGTAGAGTGTCCTTGCTTGTACGCACTATGGAGATTATGCTCTGTAGCACATGCTCTGAAGTGCAGCCATTGGCTTTTGGAGGCTGACAAATTAGTACAATCACCTCAATTAGGTTTACATAATAAGATGTTAGAGGGAAAATAACACATCTTTTTGATTTGAATGGGGATTTTAACCCCTTGAATACTAAAACCATTTGCATTCAAGGGGTTAAAACATTAATTTAAATCAATTGATATTTGGAGAAATTGTATTTGTCCCATATTGGACAGTTGTTTTGCTCCAGAAAAAGTCCAGTTCCTCTTAATAAATCAAAGTCTCTGAAGCTGTTTTCACTTTTTTAACCCTTTGAATACCGGAATGGTACACCATTGCAAAGCTTCAATACCCCCTTTTTATGTAAGACAGTACTTTGTTTGCTTTCTCTACTGCAATTTGACACTGATCACCATTTCCAAGTGTCAGTCCATAATGTTTTAATCTGGCGTTGTGGTCGGGTATCCTAATCCATGCGGGTTTTGGTCTGTTCTCCAATCACTGGATCTTGCACATTCCTTACTCCTTGTCTTGGGTGTGACCTGGTCAGGTGCCTATTTCAGCCTTCTCTGGGCTGATAAGTGATGTTAGCATTCAGTTTCCTGTGATGGATATTCTGTTAGTCAGCTCCTTGTCTCCCTGTACCTGTTGTTGGATCTCCAAGTTTGACCAAGTCTTCTCTTCGACTTCTCTTCTCCTGCCAACTTTGTTACCTTTCTTGCCTTCCGGTTTCCGACCTTGCCTGTGTTTGACCATCCATTCCTGCTCAGCTGTTATTTGAATCTCCAAACATCTGTTTTCAGTCTGTTCCTACTCAGTCAGTGTTCGACTTTTTGACCCTCTGTTTGCAGTCTGTTTCTGCTTAGTCACTGGTTGACTTTTCGACCATCTGTTTGCAGTCAGTTCCTGCTCAGTCAGTGATCGACTCCTTGCCTCTTTGTGGACTTCAAGCTACCTTCAGTGTACACCATGTACCCAGTCTATTTTTACACAGTAGGTATAACCTATACTACAGCAGTTATCCTGGGTGTGTGCCAGGTCCACCAATCGACAATCAGATAGTCTTGCAGCTAGTAACTTTAATACAGCTTCAGCCTCAGTTCAGCTTCTGTAAGGGTAGTCCACGCCAGCAAGCTGCATTCTCTATACAACTTTCCCTAGCTTCTTGCCTACTGGGGTTTACTTATCTATATATTGTTAGTATCCTGTTTAGTTGTACTATATTTACTGTGCCTTACTGTTTAATTTTCTCCCAGTTGGGCAGTCTACGCCATCCAGCTGCATATGCTTGAAGCTCTCTCTAGTCCTCACCTACTGAGACTTCTGACCTACTTTCATTCCATACCAGGCATAACACCAAGTTTCCAGTTTACAAGGACTCCCAGATCCTTCTGTAGTAATGAGTCTCATAGAATGATTCCATTAAGTTTATAAGTAGCATTAAGATTTGCACGTCCCAAATGCATAAATTTATACTTTTCTACATTCATTTTCATATTCCATTTGTTGCACAATCTGCCATTTTATAAAAATCCCTCTGTAGACAACAAACATTCTACTCTGAGTTTATGACCCTGCATAATTTAGTGTTGTCTGCAAATATTGACAATTTGCTGCATCCACTGCTTTGCCTTTATTTAGGCTGCTACTTACTTTTTCTTAGAAGCTCAAAATATTTGTTTGGCAAGATTTATTTCTCATAAAATCATGCTGATTCCTTCCAATAATGTTGTTCTTCTCAGTGTAATCCTAAATATAATACCTTATTATCCCTTCAAGAGGTTTTCCCACTACTGAGGTAAAACTCACAGGTCTATAATTCCCAGTTTCTGTTTTAGTTCCCTCCTTAAATAAAGGCACTACATTGACTTTATGCTAATAGTGTGGTGCTAAGCCCGTGGAAAGAGAGACTTCAAAGTATAAAAAGATTTGTCTTGCTAACACTACATTGAGTTCCCAAAGAACCCTTGGATGTATGCCATCTTAACTTTTTCCAGTTTTTCTTTGCTCTCTTCTTGTGTTAACCCTATATCTCATAATGGTATGCTTGCAAATGTTAATTTTGAGGCTTGTCTATCATCTCTTGTTCCCTTGTATATACTAATGAAAAGAAGGTGTTCAGAAGATCGGCCTTCTCTTCGCTAATCAATTTGCCCATTTCATTTTTGAAAGGTTCATTGCATTGTCCCTTAAGTTTTTGCCATTTATGTATGTGTATAATGTATTTTGATTAATCTTGCTATCCTTTGGAATTCCTGTTTTCATTTTCTTTTTTTTCTAGCCTAATTGCCTTTTTTTGATGCACTCCCTGTATTTCAGGAAATAATGCTCAATTCCTTCAGACTTAAATAGTTTAAATGCCTTTTTTCCTTGCTATTTCTTTTTTAACCACACTGGTTTTAATCTACTTCTTTTGCGTTTGTTCCCCAGTGGTATTACTGTTTAATACATTTCTCCAAACTAAATTTCAATTCTGACCATTTATCTTCAGTATTTTTTCCTTTTAATAACTCACCCAATTATATGTGTTGCAATGATGCTAACACTTTGAAGTTAGCCTTTTTAAATTTAAGACTTGTGGTTGCTTTATCAAATTTATCTCAAATGTAGCCATGTTGTAATCACTGTTTCTCAAATGTTCACCGCAATTATAGTATGCCCAAGATGTGCAGACATGTCTCTCTTGTTTCCCGAGTGGTAAAGAAAGGTGGGAAAAAGTGAGTGAAAGAACATGGGTGACAGAACTGAGCAGGGGGATGGTACATTCCTCAAACTGAACAGATGATTGGACCAATAGAAAGTACAGAAAAATGCAATTACTTACAAAAACAGCATTTCTTTTATTGTACTCAACACAATCACAAATAAGCATCCTTGAGGCACAAAAAAATAGTTTGCCAATAAGCACTGCTTGTCACTTTGTTCCCATTCCATGAATCTCCCTCTTTATAGAGTTATGGGTCACAGTGTTCAACAGGTCTTAATTACATTTTTTTATTACAATAAAGGAAACGTTTTTATCAGGAATCGCGGTTTCCGTACACTATATTGGTACGATCATCTCTTAATTGTGTTGTCTAAATAAAGGAGCTTAGAGATCCTTTGATTTGTACATATGGTTAGTTAAACATTTTTAATGGTTTAGCAATTTTTTAAGATAATAATCCTTGGGAGTATATGTTTGCAGATTAGAAGGATAATTAATATACTTGAATTTGCTATAATAATTGGTCCAGGTTTTTTGGGGGTTGGAGCCTCCGAAATAATGTGTATATGAACATTGGCCGGTACTGTCCTGTTGCCTGTGTAAGACCTGTTAAACACTGAGCAAACTTCATCTCTTCTGAACCATCATTAAATAGCAGTACCTGTCCATATCCATTAACTCTAAATGTCTAAGCTGATTTAAATGCGGCGTTTAACCTTCTGTATACTAGAGACAGAGAGCCTGTCTTTAACTTGTCACTGTAGGGATCAGAGTCTCAGCAGTAAGAAGTGACTTTAGGTGAACCATTTACCCTTTCACTAGGGACAGTGGCATATCCCAGATGAAGATATAGGTGCTGACAGCCTGTACCAATCATAAAAATAAAAAGCAGAATCCTATATAATAATTCGCTAAAACGTGTGTAACGACAAAATCATGCGCAGTAGAGACTGGGCTCTGTCCACTGCGCATGACTGCCCCGCAACCAACTGTCAGTGGCACTGTGGCCCATGTAACAGGATCTTCAACTAGTAGTTAATATAAAAATAAAGATGTTTGATTAATGAAATAAAATGTGTGACTTGTAACATCACAACTGCCAAACTACACCAAGAACCTATGTATGTTAGGTGTTTTTGCATGTGAAAGAAGTCATTTAATTTATTTTATCTGTATAAAATAGAAAAAAGGACAGGGGAACAGAACAAGGGGCGCCCCTTGTGTGTATCAAACTAAAAAATAGATGAATCACCACCACCGCACCCTTAATAGTGCGCACTCACAAGAAAAAGATGCCAGTAAACGACATACGTCGGCACTGACTTAACAGGCAGGAGGAGAATATGTCACTGTTTCCAACCAGTGTTCAGGGGATCCCATTTCCACTGCAGCTCCCTTCAACCTCTCGCTCCCCTCAGCGGTAACAAATATGTACAAAGAAACAAAAACAGGAACAGGAGCGCATATGGTGAAATAAGTATGCACAAATACTTTATAATAGTGAAAATACACTCACATTGAGTCGATGTCAGAGCTTTGGTACCAAAGTTCTCTGACTAACAGGCATACGGAGACATTAACCCCCTCTCCATTAGGGTCACTCACTCTTCGGATCTTTCCTTGGAATTTTCCACTCGGAGTAGGCAGTAAACACGACAATACAAAACAGCAGGCGGACTCTTATTTAAAATTTATTAAAAGAAAAATAATAACAGGCTTAAACGCTAACGCGTTTCGCGGTTAACACAACCGCTTTATCAAAGCTAGAATAAGCCAACAATAATAGGTACAATATTTTGTATTGTCGTGTTTACTGCCTACTCCGAGTGGAAAATTCCAAGGAAAGATCCGAAGAGTGAGTGACCCTAACGGAGAGGGGGTTAATGTCTCCGTATGCCTGTTAGTCAGAGAACTTTGGTACCAAAGCTCTGACATTGACTCAATGTGAGTGTATTTTCACTATTATAAAGTATTTGTGCATACTTATTTCACCATATGCGCTCCTGTTCCTGTTTTTGTTTCTTTGTACATAATTTATTTTATGCACTTTAAGAAATCCACAGTAATTGCTTGCAAACAATTAGGGGCAGAATTATGTTTTTATCTACATATTTACATTTATTAGATATTTAAAACTATATATATTTTGTAATTATAAGTTTTGTGTTTGGATAACTGGAGTGTGGAATAATATATGTATTTATGAATTGTTGGGAGTTGAGAGCATTCTCTGGCCATCACACAATCAAAATCTTTTTTAAGAGCCCATCAGATTTTGACTGGATTGACTATATGTGTCAGAGTTCATTGACTCACTTTAGAGTATACAGTATATAGAGTGTATGGTACATATGAAGCTGGACATCCCTGTTTCTTTGAATCTCATAGGGTAAGAGATTTGTTAATATCGCCTGTTTAAATGAATTAATGTAGAGTTTTGGGTTATGATGGATTGAGTCCTTGGTTATCTGATTAACTGAAGCCTAGACACTGAAACTAGGTGGTTATGTACTAAGGAGTGATAAAGAGGTAATAAAGCAGAGATTACGTCTCCACTGATATCTCTTCTTTGTTCCTATTTTATTCTGTGGAGCCTATGTACCAAGATCTCCAATGCTGGAGAAATATTAGTGCATTGGCTCTATAGAATAAGATAGAAACTGGAGAATTGATATCAGTGGACAAGTCATCTCCACTTTATCATCTATTTATCACATCTTAGTGTTCTAAGAAGAACAGGAATAATTCCGTGACAAAACAGCTACACCACAGAGGATACATCAAAATTCTCTAATTCTTTTTGATTTAAATAGAGCTTAAATTACAGAAGGAACAAAAAACAGTTCCAGCTGATTTAAATGAGTCTTGATTACTAGAAAGGTCCAAAGCACATTGCTTCCCAATGACATGGAGACCTATCAAGCATTCAAGGGGTTGAAATCTGTGTATAACCAGATGAGAATATGTGTTTGTCCAGATCAAATGCAAACCTGGATAATGCCACCCTGGACTGCTGTTACCAGGTTCACCAGCACTCTATATACTGGCGCTCTGGATTGCAGTTACCAGATTTACCAGCACTTTGTATGCTGGCGCTCTGGATTGCAGTTACCAGATTTACCAGCACTTTGTATGCTGCCGCTTTCAACTGCAGTTACCAGATACACCAGTACTCTGTATGATGTTGCTCTGGACTGTAGTTACCAGATTCACCAGCACTCAGTATACTGGAGCTCTGAATTGCAGTTACCAGATTCACCAGCACTCAGTATACTGACGCTCTGAACTGCAGTTACCAGATACACCAGCACTCTGTATACTGTAGCTCTGGATTTTAGTTACCAGATTCACCAGCACTTTGTATACTAGCACCCTGGACTGCAGTTGCCACGTTCACCAGCACTCTGTATACTGACGCTTTGAACTGGTTACCAGATTCACCAGCACTCTGTATACTAACGCTCTGAACTGCAGTTACCAGATACACCAGCACTCTGTATACTGTAGCTCTGGATTTTAGTTACCAGATTCACCAGCACTTTGTATACTAGCACTCTGAACTGCAGTTACCATGTTCACCAGCACTCTGTATACTGACGCTTTGAACTGCAGTTACCAGATTCACCAGCACTCTGTATACTGTAGCTCTGGATTTTAGTTACCAGATTCACCAGCACTTTGTATACTAGCACCCTGGACTGCAGTTACCACGTTCACCAGCACTCTGTATACTGACGCTTTGAACTGGTTACCAGATTCACCAGCACTCTGTATACTAATGCTCTGAACTGCAGTTACCAGATTCACCAACACTCTGTATACTGACGCTTTGAACTGCAGTTACCAGATTCACCAGGACTCTGTATACTGACGCTCTGAACTGCAGTTACCAGATTCACCAACACTCTGTATACTGGCGCTGTGGCCTGTAGTTACCAGATGCACCAGCACTCTGTATACTGGCGCTCTGAACTGCAGTTACTGGTGATTCAAACTGCAGCTACCAGATTCACCAGCACCCTTATGTGTCCTGTATGATGCAACTGGCTTGTTCCAGAATTGCTTGTTCTGTTTAGTACATCTGCCTCACTCCCTGCAAAGGAGGAACATCTGGTTCAATTTCTATGTCAGCTTCTTGTGACTTTAGACAAGTACTTTATTTCTGTGTCTCCAGAACCAACATTTAGATTGTGGGATGAGGATCTGTCTGGAAAAATTTGTGTCCGCCACAGTTTATAAATTGTTAGTGCTATGTAAGAATGAAGACATTTTTGTTCTGCTGTACATAAGTAGGTAAGTCTTCTGGACCAGGTTGGCATTGTGTTACAGAGTACTACGGACCACACTCCACTGCTTAGGGTAACATGGAATGTTGTTGAAGTGTTGGCAGGTAGAAGAAATAAAAGATTCAGTTGATTTGCATTGATCTTTTAACCCCTTGAATGCTAGCATTAAAGGGATTAACCCTTAAACAACCGTGTGACATGCCAGGACCATCACCGTTTTATTCCAATAAAGCAGAACTTTCACCGTTGGTAAAGTCCCCCTGCAATAATTAAGCAGGTGGCTTCTAGCTTAATAATAGTTCTATTACCTCTCAGAATGACACGATTCTACAGAAATCCTTAATCTTCCAAGACTGATGGCCAGGTTAGTGCAGTCAGCGCGCCTGCACCGTCAGTCCCTTCCAGTTACCTTGTGGCACAGTGCAATACTGTGTCATGGAGAGTGGGACTGACAGCGCAGCTGCACAGACAAAATGTCTGCTCTGATCCCTGGCTTCCGGTCTCCGAAGATTAAAGATTTCTGTAGAATCATGTCGTTCTGAGAGGTGATATATCTATTATTAAGCTAGTAACCACCTGCCTAATTATTGTAACGTGATTTTACCTATGGTGAAAGTTCCGCTTTAAGGACTTGGTCCTGGCATGTCACTTAATATTTACTTACAGTGCTCCTGAGGGGAAATGGGGGTTGAGATTGACCGTTCCAAGAATGGAGCGGTCTCTTTCAGACCCCTGTTCTGTGATCCGGTACACATAGCAGGTCACATGTGCTGGCTCATCGGCATAGATCAAAGTGATCCTTGAGGGAAGGTGACTTCTCAGGATTGTTGGTCCTTAAAGGGTTAAAAAATCCAATAAAAATCAATGAGGATTTGAGGAATTTGTATGTGGGCCCTATAGTTTAGTTGGATTTGGTTTGCCCCAAACTACTCCACTTGTTATCTATACATATGACCTTAGGGGAGGTATATATATATATATATATATATATATATATATATATATATATATATATAAAGCAGACAGGTAGGGTGATTATACAGAGACGTATGTTAAAAAAGACAAAAGTGGAACAATTGTGGAACAAGCAAACTGCACACAAATAAACATTTACATTGATTTATATAAAGCTTTTAACCCCTTGAATGTCAGAAAGTTCTCCAATCCATTTCCGATCCACTGGAGACCTCTTTAAAGCACATTGGGTTAAAAAAAATAAAATAAATAACCCTTTGCAATGCATTCTGTACCCCTCTGGCACTCAAATGAATAAACCCTTAAAGATCCAAGGGTTGTGTGATTGCTTTCCAATGTATTGCATGCCCATCTGGTAGTTAAAGGGTTAAGTCAATGTGAATTTTTGAAAATTGGATTGATTTAACGTTGTGCAGTTGGTTTACCCCACAATTACTCCACTGCATTTTGTACATATGAACCTGTATGATGTAATATCCTGGAAGAAAGTCGGGGAGACATACTAAGATGAACTGGAGCACTTCTGGAACAAACCAACTGCTCCACAGGGGAAAAACAAAAATCCCAAATTACCATTGATAAAAGTGGGACTGTTTAACCCACTGGGTACTAGAGATTTTCTCAACGATTTGGAGACATCTTTATCATTCAACTGGTTAAATACCCATTTAAATCAGTGGAAACGTTTAGTTGTTCTCTATGGTGCTGTTTGATCGTGTCAGAATTGCTCCGTTTCTTAGTACATCTGTTTCAAGGTGAGGTGGATATTAAGCAGACTGGTAGGACGGCTACACAGTACGGCAGAGGTGTGGCTGGGGCGGTCTGAAGGTACAAGGGGCGTATTCAAGCAAGAGAGGCTCCCATATATAGACTGCAAGTCTCAGCTCTGAACTTCAAGTTAATCAGCCATCAGCACCACGGACAGCAGCATCAGCGGCAGCAGCGCCCTTTTTGGCTAATACAATGGCAGAGACTCACCTGCAAGGAGTGGAAATTTCAGCTTCACAGTTCCTGGATATCTGGCGTCATTATGATACCGACGGTGAATATATATATATAAACTTAATTCCATGCAGATTATTATTATTCATATTTCCTAAACTGCTTCTAGTTAAGGGATAACTCTAGATCTCCCTCTGCATTAGTCGTTTTCTAACACGTTACTGCTATTATAAGAAGCGGATCTCACACAGTGTTGGCTTTCTGTTTGTTGCAGGCAATGGATTCATTGAAGGGAAAGAACTGCAGAACTTTATCCAGGAGCTCCTGCAGGCACGGCAGAAGGCAGGACTGGTATGTAACAGTCTTCTTCCATAGAAATTCTTCTACTCTATTTTTCTATACAGCGCTGCAGACTTTCTTATAGCCCTTTGAGTGCCAGAGGGGTAAACTCTGAGATGCGTTGTTCAATACTCTTGCAGTCAAAGAGTTTATACTCTTGACACTTAAGGTGTTTGATCCAAATGGCCCTTTAAGGCTGTGCAATTCTTCAGCAAACCAACTGCCCCATGGGGGAAATGCACTTTTCTAAACCTTCACAGTGGAGACCAGCAGTCAATGGGTTAAAAGTTTCAGTCAAAGCAATGGAAATGTGTACCCCCCCCCCCCCCCATGGTACAGCTGGTTTACTCTTTAGCTTCCAAAGTTGCACTGTTAATATTTTGGTAATTGTTCATGCAGCTAAAGATGTGTAGCTCAGAGCAAACCATCTGCATTATAGGGGTCACCCCCGAGACCCCCCTTCTCCAGTTCTGTTTTGATTTAAAGAGGACCTCTTAATCCCTTGAACGAAAAACAATGCTCTGGAGACCCCTCTAGTATTCAAGGGGTTAAATGTCACATTTAAATCAATGGGGCATATTTTTCTGATGTGGAGCTGTTTGTTTTCTCCAGAATTGCACCTCTTTAGTGTGATGACGAAGATCCTTTGTACCTTTTTTTTGGCTCAAAAATGATTAACCCTTTGAGGACCAGAAGGGTGTGCAACGCATTGCCTAGAAATGCGTTTCTCGCCTCTCTGGTCTTCAAGGAGTTAAATGTATTGTCTAGATAAATCACACGTTGGTTTCTGATTATGTGTGACTTTTAAACCTGTTATTAACCCCTTAAGGACTGCCTGATCCTGTGCATGGGTTGCAGCTAAAGACCACAAAGCTTTTTTTATGTGCATGCAGCCATGCTGCCATCACTGAATTCCATGACGTGCCAGGACCATCACCGGTACACCGGTCCTTAACTGGCAGAACCAACGTGACGGTCCTGGCACGTCATGGGTCCTTAAGGGGTTAAACACACTAAGGTCCATGCACTAAAAATGAGAACAATCCTTCAGAAACCCAACTGCAAATATAAACATTCCAAATTCCCATTTTTGTTGCGGTTTTTCAAACCCCTTGAATGTTAGAAAGTTATCAATTGTAAAGACCACTGTAGCAATGAAGGGGTTAAAAGCCGCATCTAATTCAAACAGAAGTTAGTTGTCCCCCATGAGGCCTGCTGTTCTTTAACCCTTTGAGTGCCAGAGGGGTACGGAACGCATTGCTCTGTGATGCATTCCGTACCCCTCTGGCACTCAAAGGGTTAATCCCTTGAAGGCTAGCAAGGTCTCCAACAGATTGCATGGCAATGAACTGGTGATGGAAACTTCTCTACCACTAAAGGTTCTAGTGGCCCCGATTTAAATCATACCGAAATTTGCATTTCACTCCTATGATGCAGTTAGTTTGCGCCATCATTTGTCCACTTTTTCTTTTTGCATATGGATTGTACAATGTCTGATCCCCATTGGTACTGATAGGCTTTGCACCATACTAGCATCAAAAACAATTTGCTTGATTCTGACACTGGAAGGGTTAAATGTATTTTCTGGTTAAAATCCTGTTTGTGTTCTTATTATATGAGATGCTTACACCTGCTTATATCTCATTGTTGGAATTGTATTAACAGTGCTAATCCCTTATTTCTAAGACGAGTTTGAGCAGAGGGTGATTTGACCCTCTGAGTGCCCAGAAGATTGTACAGCTCGTTGATTTGCACTCAAAGAGTGAAAATGATATTAAAGAGTTACAACTAATATGTAGGCATCATATGTACATAACAAGCTGCAGGCTGAAAACTATGTATTGCCCCATTAACCCTTTAAGAACCAGAAGTGTGGGTAGTGCATTGAGAAGCAATGCTATGCCCACCCCTCTGGTCCTTAGAGTGTTAAAAAACTAATGTTAAAAATATGAAAATGATAGCACTTTGAATAAGTGTCTCTCCCCTGAGTCAATTCCTTATTAATCCCTTACATGATAGGGATATATCTCTTTTGCAAGTCACCTCTCCAGTGTGCAGATAATCCTGATCCCATCTAAAGGGGAATCCAATACAACAATGCATATGACCAGCCCTAGGCAGGCTGTAGAAAGCATTTCATTCTTCATTGATTTAAGATTTGACTGCAGCATCTACTTAAAGTATCCCATATCATTTGATTTCATCCTTCAGCATTTGATGCATTAGGTAACTTTCTGGCCTTGGGTCAAACAGCAGATCCCTAGAAGGTTTGCTTTAAGGCTTTTTAGTGTGCTAACATGACACTGAATTTATTGATGTTATACGGAATACTATTTTGAAGAAATGTGAGTCCATGTCTCGGGTAACTGAGACACTCACTGAATTGGGAAACCGCGTTCAATTCCCATTGCAGCTAGGTAAGGATCTTGGGGTGAATCTATGACACCAATCCTGTTCTAAATCAGACAGTGTAGTTGATACTTATCATCTATGCCTGTGTTACGCCAATTTACTAGGTTAAGTATGCCAAAAAATAATCTCATACATACCACCTGGGATAAGGGGTGGGCAATGCAGAAGTCTAGCATTTTGGGGAGTTTGTTTACTCAACTCTGAATTCTACATTATATAAAAGAAAACTGGAGTAATTCTGGGGCAAACCAAATGTGCTATAAGGAATTTATAAAACTTATCATTTATTTAAATGGTGCTTTTAACCCCTTGAATGCTAGAGAGGTCTCCAAAGCATTGTTTTGTAATGCATTGGAGACCTCTCTAGAATTCAGCAGGTTAAAATCCCCTTTAAATCAATGGGGATTTTTGGGGAATTTTATTTGTCCCCTGTGGTATAGTTGGTGTGTTCCAGAATTGATCCAGTTTTCTTTTGAAACTATGATCCTTGAACTAGCAGAGTGTAGACATCTTTATCAGCAGTCTCCTGAGTTTCCTGCCCAGGCTATGTATCAGGTGCACAGTACTTGCAGGAGTGTATCCGCCAGTATGCAGTGCAACTATCATACACAGTAGTGCTTATCCCTGAGTGCAGTACATGTGGCTATGCTGGCACAGTGGTATATTATCCCCACTGAGCTGTATTTGGAGCTAAAGAGGAGGATTCTGTGACAAACCAACCACACTCTAGGGCACAAATTAACCCTTTGAGTGCCAGAGGGGTACGCAACGCAATTTAAAGCAATGCATTGCATACCCCTCTGGCACTCAAATGGTTAAAATTACCAATTACTTCAATTGAGACTTTAAAATCAACATGAAATTTGAGAATATCCAATGTTGCAATTGATTTTTCCCAGGAGTGTTCTTTATCTCTATGAATATGGTACTTTACCTGCATCAGTGCATCAGATGTCAACATTACAGTGTTAGCCCTTTGGTTACAAATCTGGAGAAGATAAAAAAGGAGCACTTTTATGGCAAAGAAAATGCATCATAAGGAAGAAATGAAAGCTGCCATTGATTTAAATGGGAACTTTAATCCATTGAATGCTATAGTAGTATCCTATGCATTGCTTTACAATCCAATTGTGATTTATTTATCATTCAAGAGGTGAAAAGCCCTATTTAAATTAAAGGGAATTATGAAGTTTTACATCTTTCCCCTGTGGTACAGTTGGTTTGACCCAGAAATGCTCAACTTTAGCTTCTATATTATGGCCTGATGTATAAACGAGCAGCATGAAAATGAATTAAGACTACTGATACAATTAGCAGATGGTTATACTATACAATGTGTTCATTAGTTTGAAGGGATTGATCCATATCTACAAAAAGCAACATGGAGTTAGTCTGGGGCAAACCAATAAAAATGTTCATTTTTTTTAAAACCCTTGAATGCATTGGAGACCTTTCTAGAATTCAAGGGGTTAAGAAGTTATATTTAAAAAATAGTGAAATACAGTATATAAGAGCTGCTATGATAATCTACCAGTAACTGTAATTGTGTTAAAAGGTGTTTACAATTATGTCCTGTCAAATATTTGTCAAATCAAAATCAAAGCTACACGTTGTGATCTTGTGATTAACTATACTCTTCTGTCACGAGAATCAAATCATAAATAAATATAATCTATACCGTATCGATATAAGCAGATCTAAACCCCTATCATACAAAAAATGATATAAAATGAGGACCTGCTCCCACCTGTGTATATTTCCTCATATTTAAAAAAATGACCATTTGGGGAATATATCTATGTATAGTTATATAAAACCATACATGCAAACAGTACTTTACAGAAATAGCAATACAAAAATACAGGACAGGGTTAACCCTCTGAGTGCCAAAGTGGTGCTCCACACATTGGCATTCAAAGAGTTAAGAGCATCAGGTGAAAGTGCGATCATTGTATTATTAGTGAGGGAAAAAAGTACAGTGAAGGGAATCATACATTGGGGACCCTGCTCCAAGGATATTACAGTCTAATTCAATGTTTAAAGGGCCCTTGCAGTGCATATAGTTTGCCTCAAAGTAGCTCAGTTTTGCTTTTATACATATGGGTCATTGTTCAGTATACACCTCTACATAATGAATCTGAGGGCTCATTTATAAATGTTAGTCTTGGGCACTGGCAGGCAACGTTCCACTTCAATATTCATATTATAATTGTGTGTTATGATCAACTAAGTAAATCTCCTAACAGTTTGCAATGCGTTGTCTTTTTTACTCTTTACCAATGACAAATGGATGGATCAGTTAGAAAAGTGTTTGCATAATGGTCTATTAACCCTTTGGATGCTACAGATGTCTCTAGTGCACCACCTTTAAGACCTCTGACATTCAAGGCATTGATAACATGTATATGACTTATTAATAATTGGCAGACGGTTTTACTCAAGGTGTTATCCTCTTATTTTTAAGGAGATTTTATGCATTTATTTATTTATTTTTTGCAAGGGACAGTTATTATTGCAATTGATTAACCCTCTGAGTGCCAGAGTGGTATGCAATGCGTTGCATACCACTCTGGCACTCAAAAAGGTTAATTTCCACTTTAAGTGGCCCTGTCACCTCAAGATATGTTTATTTAATTTAACCCTGTGCTGGATACCTCTCTGGCACTCAAAGGGTTAAAGAAAATTAAAAACTGCCTGTATTTTATGCTAGTCATTTGTTTGCAGTATAAATAGTTTTTGAGAAATTAACCTTTATTGTGGCCATTCATTCTGATTATTTTCTGTCCTGGGATAGATCATATTACCACTTGCTGAGTGAAAACCAGCTTCACTAAAGGGGACATTTAAACATTCGTAAACTTTCCATTGATCGTAACCAGGCTTTTAACCCTTTGAGTGCTAGAGCGGTATTCAATGCTTTTGCTCAGCAATGTGATGTTTAATTTGTTTCCCATGGTGCATTTGGTTGGCTCCAGAAATTATCCATTTTCATATTACACTGGCTTCACTATACTATGAATGAATCTAGACCGAGACCAAACACTAGGGTCATTTCTATTAGCACATCCAGTGATGTCTGACCTTGAACAGCACTAATTAGCATAGTGTGCAGGGAGTCAATATAAAGTACTATTATACTGTACCATTAAAACATAAAAGTTAATTTCTGAAATATTATTTATACGACAGGCAGATTTTAACCCCTGAGTGCCACAGGGGTGCCCAACATATTGCTTGGGTGATGCGTGACTTCAGATAACTGGTTCGTTTAAACCTCTTTTTGTTATCACCTCCCTTGCTGAGATTCAAACATGTAAGTGGATAACTCAGCTTAATGCTGCAATGTTTTAATCTGTGTGTTAGATGGTCATTTAAGGACTTTTAACAGCAATCAAGGCTAAAATTATCAGAAGCTAACCTTTCCCAATTCTGTAAGGGCAAAGAGTGCGTGAGTAAGCTAAGCTTTAAAGGGATAGTAATGTTTAATTATAGAAGTAAGATGGAGTCTTCTTTATTCTTTTTTATAATGATGTGTATCAAGAAAACGTTATTAAACTCTGCCGTTTTGCATTTCTAGTCTAATAAAGTTTCCCCCTCCCGCCCCTTCTACTTACTTCCACAACCTCCCCTCAGATCTGGAATCTGGTCCGCGGACCGGACGTGTTTCATCGAGGGACAATCTTTCCGCTTTCAGTATAAGGGAAAGCCTGCCCTATTGATGAAGGAGGGCAGGTTTTTCCTTATGCTGGAAGAAGATTGTCACTCGTCGCATTCTGTCCAGGCTGGCTTGCTGAGGCTGCTGAGGTAAGTGGAAGGGGCGGGAGGGGGAAACTTTATTAGACTATAAATGAAAAACTGCAGCATTTAATAACGTTTTCTTGATACACATCATTATAAAAAAAGAATAAAGAAGACTCAATTTTGCTTCAATAATTAAACATTACTATCCCTTTAAGTGAACGGCTGTTATATTACTAGTGGGAGATGACACTGTGAACATTATTTCTTCTGTTTGTTTATTAATATGAGAACAATCAGTCATGTATTTCCATTAATCATATTCACTTTTTAGGCTGTAAAAAGAACAATTAATCCTACTTTATTGCATTACATATATATTTCAATGCCCAGTTATAGACATAGCTAGTAATTGTTTAACTCTTGGTGTACCATGAGCACTTGCAACGCATTGAGGGCTACATACTAAGAAGATCTTGGGGGAAATTCACTAAGTGGTGATAAAGAGGTGATAAAGTGGAGGTGACTTCTCCAGTGATCCAGTTCCTATGTTGTTCTATGGATGCAGTAAGATCGCCAAAGTTTTAGAAATCTTAGTGCATAGACTGTATAGAATGACATAGGAACTGAAGAAGTGATAAACTGGAGAAGTCATCTCTACTTTCTCACTTCCTTAAAGCATCTGTCCCCTGGAGTAATTCCTGGGGTGAATCAGCTGCAGCAGAGGGAACACATACACATTTCCATTGATTTATATTGAACTTTTAAACCTTTTAATGGTAGAGAGGCCTCCAAAGCATTTATACCAATTGGATTTTGGGAAATTTGTATTTGTCCTCTATGCTGCAATTGGCTTTCCCCAGAATTATGCAAGTTATTTTTTCGTCTTCATCGACCCTTAGAAGTCTAATGTGCACTTAACCCCTTGGAGACTTGAGAAGTCTTCAGTGCATAGGGCTGGATTTATATCCGAGGCACCCCTAGACAAAGTTCTGTAGGCTCATTCCATGGCCACACACCCCCACTCCTCACATTAACCCACCCACAGTCCCATCAACTGTTCCCTGGCACAGAAAATATCCTTAGCTAATAACATACACAAATTCTTCTACGTACACTTGCACAAAGTCAGGGATTTTGTAGGCATATAGTCAGGTGTATAATGCTCTCCTGCTTCACTCCTGCTAAAACCTCCATGTAGGAGTGGGTGGGATCAGGGAAATCCTCCCCATGTCACCAGTCACATGATCTTTCTCTGGTCAATCCAGCCCACTCCTAATGGTTCGGGTTAGAGTGAAACAGGGGAACTTGTTGCCCTCGTGCATCTCCAGTATTAATTTCCCAGTGTGATTTCTGGGACATTGTCTGGGAGACCAATATCTGAGAAGCATCAAGGCCCTGACTGAAAAAGTAAAAAAAAAAAAAAAATTAACCCTGCGTTGCTTTGCAATGCATTGGACACTCCTGTGGCACACACAGGATTTTTTTGTTTGGATTTTTTATTCAGACCTCATTGGGGGACATTAGGACCCCTACTAATGTCCTCCCAACAAGGTCTGAATAAAATATAATTAACAAAACAATTATCCCTGTGTGTGTGTGTGTGTGTGCTGCAGGGGGATCCATCACATTGTTGGACACCCTCCCCCCACAGTGGCATGAACTACATCTGTATCCCTAGCCTGATTGCTTCCACACAGATGTTCCTTCCCCCTGGAGCCAGGTTCCACAGCCTACTGGTTTTCACAGCTCACACATTGTCTGTTCCATCCCCCTAGCCTGCTTCCACTGTCCACTGAACGCTCCACTCAAACTGTTTGACCTGCAACCTGATTCCACTGTGCATTGGTAGTCACAGATCCCTCATATACCCTCTCTGACCTCCTAGCCTTTTCCCACTGGCCAGTGGTAGTCACAGATCGCCACATATATTGGTACATTGTGTAACCATCCCCCAGCATGGTTCCACTGCCCCTGGTAATCACAGATTCCCACAAACACTGTCTGACCCCCCCCCCATCTTTCCTCCACTGGTAGCCATGTTCCTGACACCCACTATGGTTGTAAACCATACTAGTTTTCTTTGGCTTATAGTATGTGCTGAATACACTAGGAGATTCCATGGTGTTGAACCATTTCTGAAGTGATTGATGTGTAAAAATGTGTGTTTTATCCTATAACAACACATTCTAGAAATAGTTGTGCGCTAAGCTAAGGATAGAAAGACAAGTGATATCTTATTTGATGCAGCTGGCTGTCTGTTTTCCAAAATAGAATGCCTATGAAATTATGAAAATGCTAGATTGTAGTTTGTGTAATTTTGTGTTTCTGTCTTCATCTACAATAATGAAACTTCATACCACTAGGGTGTAATTGTTCTTGATTGTGCAGCATCTAATGATTATAATTGGAAATTCCATGTCTTTCAAACCTATGAGTATGTTTGAAGGGGTAGAAATGTATAATAGCTCTATTTTTCCCTATAGTGCTGCATCCTGCAGACATTTGTGTACACCAACCTAGGAGTAGAAAGACAGGTGACTCCTCATTTGATGTTGGCAAATGTCTACTTTCCAAAATGGCACACATTATTTGCCTTTTCTGCATATCTGTAATGGTTATAAAAAATTTAATGTAGGCAGGTAATTTCAAGAAAGAAAAGTGGCAGGTGTAGGTTAGTGTTTCTGGTATCCACATAAGGTATGTTAGACCACACAAATGGGGTACCATTTTCTCTAGCTGGAAACAGGTACTGAATACAGTATGAAATTCCATGGTTTTAAAAGATTATAGTATCTCGAAATGGTGGAAATTTGAAAAACATATATTTGTTCCCATAGCTCAACATTTTGGGAATATTTGTGCACACTGCCCTAGGGGTAGAAAGGCATACAACCTCTCATTTGATGCTGGTTAATGTGTACTTTACAAAATGGTATATCTTGCATACCTTCCCTTCACATCTCTAATAGTTATGACCATTTTAGTACAGGCAACCATTAAAAAAAAAAACAATGGGGAGTCATTTTTCTTGTAACAGTAGCAGCTAGTGACTACAGCTGGAAATGCCATAGTTTTCATAGATTTCAGTATATTTGAAGGGGTGGAAATACTTTTTTTTAAAAAAGCAATATTTGTTCCTTTAGCTCTAAACTGTGGAAGCATTTGTGCACACCAGGCTAGGGATAGAAAAGCAAGTGACTCCATATTTGATTTGGTAGGTTGTCTTGTGTCCAAGATTGTATGTTTTGTCTACGTTTTCTTCACTTCTGTAGCTGTTATAACTATTTTAGCACAGGCAAGTCATGTTTGGAAAAAATGTAAGAAAAATTAGAGGTTGTTGTTGGTGTAGTTTTCTACAACTGGCACCCCTACAGTATATCAACTCTAACCAGTAGGTTACATTTTACTTGTAAGAGCAATAACTAATTAATACAGTTGGACATTCTGTAGTTTGCACAGATTTCAATACAGTTGAAGAGATGGAAATGTAAAAAAAAAAAATATATATTTTTTCCTTTAGTGACACATTCTGGAAACATTTGTGCACACAAGGTTAGGGGAGAAAAGGAAAATGACCCCTCATTTGATGTGGTAGGTTGTCTTCTTTCCAAAATGGTGTGCCTTTTCTACCTTTTCTTCAATTCTTTAGCTGTTATAACCATTTTAGTACAGAAAAGTCATGTTTGAAAAAAATATAAGAGAAATCAGGTTGCAGTTGGTGTAGTTTTGTAATTCTGGCACCCCCTACAGTATGTCAATTGTGTCATTTTTCCCTTATAAGCACTGGCTAATAAATTCAGTCAGAAATGCAATGGTTCTCAAAGATTTTAGTACATTTGTAGACATTTGAAGGGGTGAAACCATAAAAAATGGCAATGTGTTTCCTTTAGCACCCCCTTCTGGGTTTCAGGGTAGTTTTACCATGTAACCACTGGGATGTGTATTTTAGTTCATAACTTTTGAAATACAGTTTTCGGCTCCTGGTAAATAGAGGTCTACGCAGGCCATGCATGTTGGTATAACTATACATATTTTGTACTTGGAGAATTCAACGAGTTTTCAAATTATTTACATTTTCACAATCAACATTAATGTTTTTGATATATAGTGTGAGATTTTATCAAAATACTAATTTTTAACTTTTTTTTATATCTATGATATCATAGCTTGTTGTGTGATGCAACATTTATATGAGGCACCATGCAAAAGATCAATTTGTTCTGAAAAAAAAAATATATATAGCAAAAATGTTGAAAACGTGTCTGGCTTACAGGATCTAAGAAATGGCCCAAGCCCCTGGCACTCAAATGGGTTAAAAGCCCCATGTAAATCAATGTTTATTTTTATCTCCCCCTGTAAGGTGCAGTTGGTTTGCTCTTTAATTGCTCATCTATTGCTTTCTGTTTAAGGCCCTTAGTATGTGGAGAATGCATTTCTAAATGTTCATTGTGGAATAATCACAAGTTAGTGATTGTAGTCTCCTGTTAAGCATCAGTTTACAAGTGGCAATTACACTGTAGGAAAATTATGTATTGCAATCTATAATCTTACAATGTGACCTCTGCAAGTGGTAATTGCACACAAGCAAGATTTTGTATTCCATTCTGAAATCATACATTGTGACTTCTGACACGATCTAATGTTTGCAAACATGTCTTTAATATATAATTTTCATGTTGTGCATTTCTTTATTTTCATTTAATTTACCTTACCTTCAAAAACAGAAATAGATTTCTTGTACTTGCCAATCTCATGTAACCTTAAAAGAAAGTTTGTTTTTCTCAAAAAGTTGCTTTTTTATTTTTATGATGGTAAAAGTTATGGAATCTAGAGTGCTGTGGGCATCCATTTTGTGTTTGCAGCTATGAGTATGGTTTGCAATGCCAGGCATAATTGTCTTGTCTATAGAAGCTGGATAGCTAGTTCATTTTCAGTTAAGCTGGCAAAAATATAATGCATTTGGGATTCTCCAGGAAAATGGGTTAAATTTATGTAAAATGCACAGAAACAAATGCCTAATTTTACTGTGCTTTTTTCGCATCTTGTTATTACATGGTGGTAAACAAAGCACCGATGCATGAAACACACTGAAACAGCCCTACACTACCACAACTCCCTCCCTTTGTAGCAATCAGCATAAGGGGAAGAATTTCCAGCCATGGTTTTCAAAATTTTTTATGCTCATGGTACACATGCAGTCTAATCGTTTTGGGGCACCCCTAACATTTTTTTTTATGTCAGAGGTGTAATAAAGGGTAAAAACATGTAGTTATCCTTAGGTCACAAAATCTGAATATCAGAAAGAAAAATATTGTGCACAATAATTACTATACATGTTCGTTTGAAACTTACCATTCACATTCTTATCAAAGTCTTCATCGAACATTGAGGCAATCTATGTTGACATCTGTGACCCATCAATGTGCCATAACACACTGGTTGAAAAACACTGCATCAGGCAGACTCAGCACACCACTTTAAGGTACCACAGTATTTTAAGCGAGTACTATTGGGGTGCCTTAAAGTGTTGAGAGAGCGTAAACATATTTTGGCCAAACCATGTAACGAAAATCTCAAATGTATCAACTCAGTAGTAGTATATTACATACTTTGTATGGGGTTCCTCATAGAGGAACGCAGGTCTTTTTTCTGTTTTAGAAAATGTATTATAAAGAACTGGAGTATTTCTGGGACAAACCAACTGTCCCAATTGGGTAGATCGAAATCCCCTATAATGCAATTGGTTTGTTCCAGAGTTACTCCAGCAATCAGCCAGTGAGAACAAAATGTGAGAGAGGTGAATTTAAGCAGAGGGGAGGAGCTATTGCTGGCAGCAAACCAGCTTCAAAGTGGACATGTCACTCACAGACAAGTTTAGGTCATTTTTACAGTTACATGTCATTTTAACCCCTTAATGATCACCCCGATCTTGAGGTTGTTAAGGACCACACAACCTTTTTTTCCCACAATGAATGCTGGGATGGCAGAGTCCTGTGCAGCCGCTCTGCCATCCTAGAATTCAATTACGTGCTTTAATGCTTATCTACCAGTGATAGTCCTAAAACATCACTGGTCCTTAAGGGGTTAAATATAATTTAAAATTGCCTGTATGTTGTGGTAGCCATTTGTTTAAAATATAAATTGTTCCCTAGTTTTTTAATAACTTTTATTTGTTGGTGGCAAAATCTGGCTCTTTATGCTAATTAGTTTATCTGCTATACTAATATTCCCAAATACTGTGCTATGAATTAATCTATGTCCACACTCTGGTGGGATAGCTAATATCACAGAGAACAATATTTGTGGTATTGAATTGCATACTACTTAGGGAATTAACATAAAGTGTTCCACCAAAACACAAAGGTTAATTGCTCAAAAATGTATTTTACAGGAAAACGTTTAGTACAACATATAGGCAGATTTTAACTTTCTGTAAAACAGACTAAACTTGCCTTGAGGTGACAGGTCCATACTATTGTGTTATGAAAAATGGATATGTATGAGATCCTCTAGGTCAGTTTTTCTACTTGGTACTTCCTGAGATTGTTCTGCTTAAGGCCCATCCAAAACCTAGAGCCGACCTGGCTGCAGGGACAAAATGGATGCCCACAGCACTGGATCTACAACAACAATACCAAGTTATAAATAAAGAAAAGTCACTTACTATAGAAAAATAAACCTTCATCAAGAAATAGTATAATATTGGTGGAAAAATAACCCTTAAAGGACCAGAAGTACCTGGTCCTTCTTACAATGAACAGTTTGTGTGGTGTTTGTGTCCTTTTCATAATGGATTTAGTTTTAATTTTGAAATGTATAATTCTGTAGATTGATATGGTTATGTTTAGGAAATGCAAACTGTAACTTTAGATTGAAGTAAAGCAGAGGCATTGCATACTCCTCTGGCACTCAAAAGGTTTAAAACATCAGCAACTTCCACATTAGCAAACCTGTACAAAATAAAACTACCGCTAGGTACAAGGGACATGCTTTCCAGTGTTATTGTGTGTTAGCTAATATCAATCTCAAATGAGCCTACTGAGCCGGTTAGGTGTTTATTTTGATTCAAGAAAATTTGATTCACTGACGCATATAGCATCTTAGAGTGTATGAAGCAAGCCATGTGTTTGGCTAGACACGGCTAGACAGCCCTTGCATTATTCAGAATTCAGTAGTGAATGATTACTGTTCCTCTCTCTCTCGTCTCCCTATGTCTTTTTCCCTCGCTCTCTCACTTTCCCCTACTCCCTCTCCATGTTACCCTACATCTGCTGCTTTCGCTCTCATCCCACACCTTCCTCTACTCCATCATTTTCCGTTCACTACCATCTTCTTAACCCTTCTCCACCCCCCAGTTTTCCTCAGTCATTCTGCTTCCTTCTTTAACCATCTTTCGAGTTCTGCCCTCATTCTCCAGTTGTTACCTCTCCCATTTTACCTCCTCTTAACCTTGCTTCCATCATCATAACACCTCTTCCTCACCCTTTTAATTTCTCTAGCTCATTCCATACCCCTCTTTCTTACCCTTTCTCTAGCTTTTCCCTGTTTCCCCCATAATAATCCTTCTCTCCACTCTTCCTACTCTCGCTCTTCTTCTCTAACCTCTCTTTCCTCTCTTTCTCTCTCTTGTTCACTCTCTTTATACCTTTTTATCCCTCGTTCTCTCTCTCTTTCTCTCTACTTACTCTCTCTTCTTCTCTCTCTCCCTCTCTCTCTATTTCTCCTTACTTCTCTCTCCCTCTTTCCCTATTATGCTCTCTCTCTCTCTAATGTACTTGCAATCAATAAAATATTCAGAAAAATCCAGTGATTCTAAGAAAAAAAATACATTAATTTCTGTCTATGACTTATATGTCTATTGGACTCAATGTCTGCCATAATTCCTATTATTTATCAACCAGTTAACAACATTGTTAATAATCATTCATAATAACCTAGATAATAAAATAACTGAAAACATCTAGGGTCCAAGGGTTTAAAGGAATGTAAACACCAAAACATCACACATACTGATGTACTGAGATTATTGATTGACAAACTCTAAGTCAGCTGATGTATTACGATGAGTACCCAGCCCTCCTCCTTTCAGAAAGGCATTCTCAGCCACTTACAGATCCTTCTGACTTTTGAGACACAGGTTATCAGTACACATTTATGTACAATGAGTTCATGGATACCTCCACAGGGCACGTTTAAGACTAGATAACAAAGATATAGTATACATATAGTATTTTAGTATATATTCTGTCATTTCTGTTTAGGCCATAGTGTTTCTTTAACCTTTAGAGGAATTCATATATGGAGTGAATACTGTTAACAAACAGAATTGTCAAGGCTAAATTTACATTTCACACACAGACAGGTCGCCATTTAGCCGATCATGCCCCTGACTTTTATATAACCTTGTCTCTAGTTTCACCCACTTTTACATAGTATGAAAGAATACACTTAACCCCTATAGAAAGGTCTATAACACATTGTTTTGCAATGTATTGGAGTCCTCTCTAGATTCCATGGGGTTAATAATGGCCAGGAAAATGGTATACAAACTGGCTAGAATAAAACAGGACTAATTGTCTGGAGCAATGATAGTTGGATTGCACAGGTCCTCCTCAGAGATCAAAATGGTGAGCAAGTCTAGAACAGTTGAGGCGCCACTCAAATTTTGGCATTCTAGACAGTTGCCTACTCTGCCTAACTCAGCATTCTATCCAACACCTTCCTAACATCAATTTACAAAACTGTGTAGAACAAAATCCTTCCCTTGACTCCACTTGTGCCAAAAGGGAGGATGAGGGACAGTCTTTGGGGCAGTCCTTTCCTTTACACCTTGCTTAGACTAATGTACTAAGCAAGGCATAGAGGAAATGGCATAGTGTACATAATTTTCCTGCACATGGTATGGGGCATGCATTGTTGGGCTTGCTCCTATTAAAGCAGAACTATCAACCAAATTGACTTTACCCCCAAATAATTATGCACATAACTATAAGAGATCCATACTAGTATTATCTGGAATAAGTCCAGCTTTATTAACAAATCCAACTCATTCTGAGATGGTCAGGCAGGCAACAGCGCAGACATCTTGCCAAAGACACATCTCTGCACCTGTGCTGTCTGTCCCGGTCTCCACTAGGAGGCGTTGCATTGTACCTTAAGGTACAAGATAGGACTGACGGCGCAGATGCCTCTACAGCAAGCTGCTTGCCTGACCATCTCAGAATGAGTTGGATTTGTCAATAACGCTGGACTTATTCCGGATAATAGTAGTATGGATATGCTTATGTGCATAATTATTTGGGGGTAACTTTAATTTGGGTGATAGTTCCGCTTTAAAGTCCAGTTCTAGTGGATTGTGTCCATTAGTATGCACTACAGCAATCATATGCAATGCATACTCTTAATTGCAGTCACTGACATGTAGAAGCTATCACCAGTACGGCTGCACTGGTGAACTGATACATTCACCCCCTTATCTCTTGAACAAAAGCTCAAGGCAAAATCCATAGGGCCATTACAATTTTCTGGCCATAGTAAAGTAAGTGGGAGTTATTAGGATGTGTTGCTTCTCCATTAACTTCCTGAATACAAACATTAAATACATATAAATTTGTGAAAATTTGGCCACAGTTTAAATATTCTACGAAAAGAATGAGACAGTCACATGGTCTCAAAGTCAGAAAAGGTCACACAGATAACCAATGTAATGCAGCACCGATTTCACTGAAATAATTGCTCTCATTCCTTTTTTTCATATTCTCACACTGGAAACAGGAAGAAAATCTAACAGTCTTTACTATTGCAAATAGTATAAATAACCCCATCATTTTATCCTGCATATACTTTTATGCTGATTCATGAAAACGCTATAGTAAAAATATTGCCTCTAGTAAAAAGCATTTCATTTTTCACAGGACTTATCGGACAAAATGAAAGCCTTTGTGGATCAATATGGACAGAACAGTGATGGGAAGATTGGAATAGTGGAGGTAAGATCTGATTTTCATTTATTTTATTTGGATATTTAAATGTATTTGATTGATATTGATGAAGACTAGTGTAGTTAGAAAAAGACAGCCTATCCTTGGCTCTTCTGATAGTATAGGATAATTGTACCATAACTCCCATCTTCCTCAGCTTGCCACTGGCTTTCAGGAGATAGTGAGACTGATGTATGATGTAAAATTGGTGCAATGCTGAGGTAAACCAATTATAGCAGAGGGACCATTAACCCCTTAACGACCGGCCGATCAGCACGGCGCAGTCAGTTAAGGACCACAGAGCATTTTTTTTTTTTTTTTTGATCCTTCCACTTACGGACTCCCAGGACGGTGTGCAGCCGCGGGAGGAGCCCGGAATTCCATGACGGTCATATTACGTCATGGGTCGTTCAATCAGATTGACCCTTGACGTACTATGACCGTCAAGGGTCGTTAAGGGATTAAAATATAGCATTGATTTAAATGGGGCTTTTAACCACATGAATGCTAGAAAGGGGAATTCTAGAGAGGGATCCCTCTCTAGAATTCAAAGGGTTTAAAGAGCTATTTAAATAAATGGGAATATAAGGATTTTTTTTCTGAACCCCCTATGATGCAGTTGGCTTGCTCCAGTATTACTCTAGTTCCTTTTAGTACATCAGACTCTGTGAGGCCTGCAGAGTAACAGGATGACAATCCAGATGTTAACCCGTTGAATGCTAAACGTGTCCCCAAAGCATAGGAGAATCTGCCAAGTGCCCAATCCAACGCATTTACTGAATGTCCTAGTCCTCCTTGAATTTGCCTTTTCTTAAAGGGATAGTAATACTTAAAATATAAAAATAAATATGTTGTAGGGTTTACTGCCCTGAGTATAGAACGGGGACTCCCACTGCTGAAAGGTGTTTTATTCAAAAGTTATTACAGCTACTGTATCAACAGCACTACTGTACAATTTCAGGCCACTGTGATATTGCACCTAAAAAAATTCAAGTTTGAGCTGTAATAACTTTTGAATAAAACACCTTTCAGCAGTGGGAGTACCCTTGTTTTACTCAGTGAGATAAACACTACAATATGTAGTTTTTTTACATACTAAGTATTACTATCCCTTTAAAGAAGCATATCTTCTAAGACAAAATTATGGTATGGTTCCATGTTAAAGGGACAGTATAACCTAATTATCAAAGACAATATGTTGCAGGGCTTTTTCTATTGAGTAAAATGACAGTACTCCTAATTCATGGAGATGTTTCTTTCAAACATTACTAAAGCGATAACTTGCCATTTTTCTGATATCTTGAGTATAAAATGTTTTGCAACCATGTGTCACTGTTACTATTACTGCTTCTGAGAAACAAAATGATACATACACAAGCTTCCCACAGATGTGTGTAGAAACAGCGCCACCTGTCAGAAAAACATCTTGAACTCAATTTATTAAAAAAATTGAATGCCGTAAACAGGCATTGTGAGTACCTTGTTCTACCCTACTGGAAAAGCCTTATAACACATTTTTGTTCATAATTAGGGAATACTTTCCCTTTAAGGAGAGGAATTAAATTATTAGTGTTTTTATTAATGCTAATCTAAAAAGTGATTGCAGGATTGAAAATACCAAAAGACAGGCAGGTGATAAGTTGATATCAAATTCATGGGGTTATTAAAAATACACAAAGAAATATACACAAGGAAATTCTTCAGATCTCATATCTTATGTTGACTGCCTGGGGATAATTACATGAAGGATGTGTGGCAGCAATATAAAGGGCATCTAGTTTACTGTCTCTGTTTATTTGAAGCCAATATTGAAGGATGTGGGCTGGTATTAAATGCAGGATTGCAGTCTGTTTATGTTTTATTACAACAATTGGTATTGATAGGACATCTGAATTGCAAGTTTGTGTGAGGAAAAATGGTTTTATGATCTATTCATTCTTTAACTCCTAGTGTGCTAGAGAGGTCACCAATGCACTGGACTCTTGGAGATGTCTCAAGCAGGGCTGGATTTCCCACTGGGAAAAGTAGACAACTAACTAGAGCAAAGGGCTCTGCAGCATGGATGGCTAAGGATGATGGGAACTGTAGTCCTGAACCAGGGAATCATGTTGCCCACCTCTAGCATACTCAAAATTTTGATAGGTGCTTTGGCTGTGGTGGTCACATCCACATTCTAAGTTATGATTGTGGCTACCTCAATCCAAATCCCCTACAGCAGACACAAACACCTGTTTTATTATTGCTAAACTAGTTTTAAAGCCCGTGTACACCTGCCAACACTGGTGGCGCCGCAGTACTGACTGCCCGAACGCGATACGGCTGATACGGAGCGGGGCGCTCCGAATTCAGACCATAGTCCTCTCTGCGCACCTTCCATGGACCAAGCGGTCCCAGGAAGGTGCGCAGAGAGGACTCTGGCATGAATTCGAAGCGCCCCCTCTGTATCAGCAGCGGCGCGGGCAGTCTGTACTCCGCATGACTGCAGCATGCACAGCCGTATCTACTGCACATGACTGCGTTGTGACAAACTTTTTAGCAAATTATTATATCGGATTTTTTACCAATTTGCATACACCCTTTTACTAGTCATTCAAATCACCTTTGATGCTATAGACATCTCCAACATATTAACCTTTTAAGCAATGCATCGCGTACCCCTCGGACACTCAAAGGGTTAAAAAAATAATGCCTTGTGATCTTTTTATCAACCAAGGTGTGAACAAATTGTTTGTGCTTGTATATTGTAGGCTAGGGATATTTTTCCTGCCAGACAACAATCAATGAGGTTGTGGGTGGGGTGAGATGATTGCGGATGTGGCAATGGGTAGTCTGTATTTTGTAATTTGCTAAAAAAAAAATAAAAGTCCAACTCTTTCTGGAACATTTCCTCTTTATCTGGCAACAACCCCTCTTTGTAGTTATTTTCTGCTCTTACGGTAAAGAAAAAATTCCTTTTCCTTTCCCCAACACTAATATGAAACAAAGGTGAAATAAAGGTAAATTCTCCAATAAGGTAACATCTCCAATTCCTATGATATTCTATGGAGCCTATTTTTCAAGTGGAGACATCTTGGTACACAGCCTCTGTGGCATAACATAGGAGTTGTAGGTTCTCTCACTGAAGAGTTTATCTCACCTTATTGTTTCTTCCCCCAGGAGAATTCATCTGTTGCAAGGGACAAATTAATTATGCTGACCATGCCCACAATTCAGTAGGTGTTGCCAGTGTAACTGAGTTCCCCTTACAATTAGACTACACCTTACCAGTAGTCTTCTCAGCCTAATGTTAAGTTGGGCTCTGTTCCAGATTCTATTGCAGGTTTTACATTTATCTTCAAATATTATCTTAAACAACAACAGATGTTTGTGAAATAACATTCATTGATACATGTATTGCAAAAAAACATGAAGCCAGCTCATTGTTTACTATTTCAAATAACAATTTGAAACTTTTGGACAGGGCTGGGCAACTTGAGGCCCTCTAGTTTTTGAATACTACAGTTCCCATCATTCCTAGTCAGCCGAATCTTGGCTGTCTATGCAGGGCCGGATCTGTCAATAGGCAGATGAGGCACTTGCCTAGGGCGCCTGATTTTCAGGGGAGCCTGGCAATAGCCCTGTCACGCCCTCTGGCCCGTCCACTTTATAATGTTGTTGCCCCCACATAATAAATTAGATGGTACTCACAAGTGTGATGGTTGTGGTGGGGCTTATACCCAAACACAACAAACCAGGCTTACAGAGAATTTTTTCCTGTCTCTGTTCAGGTAACCCTGGACAGGAGTATGGAATCCATAGGATGCTGCTGGTTTCTCAATAAACTCTTTTATTTTAGTTGTGTGGAACACATATACAATTATATAAAATATCTATTACAAGATATATATATATATATATATATATATATATATATATATATATATATATAAACAAAGGCTAGCTAAACAATGTTTCATAGTCACCTGGCTACTTCATCAGATTCAGCATAGGTGTCAAAATAACCTTTTGTCATTATTGCACCAGGAGCGCCTTCCTTCTTTTGTCTTGCAAAGTGAAAATATATTTAGGGTTTTTTTTTGTTGTTTTGTTTTCACTTTTATGTCCCTGACAGTAAGCTTTCTGAATGTCTGTAGCTGTAACGGATCTACACTGAATAATTTAGAGCTCACTGTTTCATTTTTCTTTGGTACTCGTACCTTCCCATTACTTGGGTCTAAACATGGGGAAAGGACAGGCAGCATATCTAGTAAAGATCATTTATACTGTCTGTATATATGCTGCATATATCCCATCCCTATTTATAACAATTTCATCTGCCTCTGGAAAATTGCCACAGTACTGTGAAGAATAAATCTAAAAATATGTTTTGCCATGAATGGGTGTGGCTAAGTGAAGGGTGTGGTTAGGGGCAGTGCTAAGGGCGCCAGAGGGTGTTGTACCTAGGGGCGCTGAGATGTAAATCCGGCCCTGTGTCTATGGATGATGGTCTTTGTAGTCATTGACAGCTGGAGGGTCTCGGGATGACAATACCTGTCTTTAAATTTTGAAAATATCTTTTCAGTTAGCTTAATTATTTATTTCAAGCTGTATTCATTGTTATATTGGAGAGGGCTCAGAACAAGAGAAATATTTTATGAGGGGAAATCAAAGTTTAAATAAGCCACAACAGATGGCAACCTTAAAGGAATAGTAATATTTCACAAAAAAAAAGCAGCTCCTATTAATCTTCATAGTATTTGGGCCGAGGAGAGTATTATTTCATTACTGTCCGAGTTGTAGTTCAAGAGTAATTGAATGATAAAGTATCCTCCACCTGCCCCATTTACTGCTGTAACACTGCTCACCTCAGAGCAGCAAGACTGCCCAGATGGATCACAGAGATGGACAATCTTCAGTCATCATAAGGAAAAACCTGAAAAACCTGTCAAGGGGGCAGGGTTTTCCTGATGCTCACAGAAAGAAGATTGTCCTTTGCTGCAACCTGTCCGGTTCAAGAGAGAAGATTCCACATCTGAGGGGAGGAGGCTTACACTAAGTAAAAGTGGCAGGAAGGGGATACTTTATCACTCAATTATCCTTGTACTTGTGTATGTATCTTTATTTATATAGCGTCATACACAGCGCTTAACAGAAGTTGAAATAATATAATGCAAAACTACAGGACAGGGTTAAGAGCATTAAGCTTAAGTGCAATCATTAAATTATTTGTGGGGAAAGTGCAGCAAGGGAATCCTAGGCTAGGAAAGGGACCCTGCCCCAAGGAGCTTACAATCTAAGCTGAATTCATAATGACAAACAGACAGTGGGAGGAGGATTATAAGTGCAGGTACAAGGTGTGGTGAAAGAAGTGCAGAAGGATTCTTCTTTGACTGTCAATGTGCAAGAGGAGAACATTGCTACTGAGATGTCTCCCTGAGCAGGTGGGTTTTGAGGAGATATTTGAAAGTAATGAGTGTGGATGATTGGAGAATGGTGATGGGGAGGGCATTCCTGAGACGAGGAGCAGCCAGTGAGAAAGCTTGTAGTCGAGAGATGGCTCGAGTTGTGTAGGGAGAGGACAGGAAGAACCCTTGAGTAGACCGTAGGGGATGGGAAGCGGTGTAGCAGGAGATAAGAGCAGAAATTTAAGAGGGTGCAGAGGAACAGAGAGACTTACAGGAGAGGAGGAGAATCTTGTAAGTAATACAATACTTTATAGGTAGCCAATTGAGGGATTTCAGGAGGAGATGAGATGGAAGGTATCTGGGAGCAAATGTGGTGATTCTTGCGGCTGAATTGATAACAGATTGAAGTGGAGAGAGATGAGAAGCAGGAAGACCGGAGAGTAGAATGTTGCAGTAGTCAAGTCTAGAGAGAACAAGTGCCTGAGATAGCGTTTTAGCCGTTGATATGCAGAGGAACGAACTTATTTTTGCAATATTTTTTAGGAAGAAGCTACATGTTCTAGTGACAGCTTGGGTATGGGGGGAGAAGGTTAATTTAGAATCAAGTATGACCCCAAGACAGCGTGCTTTGGATACTGAGTGTATGGAAGAGTTTTCTGTTGTGTTGGAGAAGGGAGTTGGTGAATGGGTTTTTGGAGGGAATATAACCAGCTCCATCTTAGCCATATTACGTTTGAGGTGGAGGTGGGCCATCCATGATGAAATGGCTGGGAGACATTGAGTGACTTGAGACTGCACAGCTGGAGTGAGGTCAGAGACAGAGAGATAGATTAGTGTGTCATCTGCATACAGATGGTAATTAAATCCAAGAGATGATATGAAGTCACCAAGTGAGAGGGTGTAGAGTGAAATAAGAAGTGGTTCCAGGACTGATCCCTGAGGTATACCTACTGAGAGGTCGAGGGGAGATGAGAAAGTACTAGCAAAAGAAACACTGAAAGTACGTTTAGAGAGATAGGAGGAAATCCATTCTAAAGGTGTGTCACGGGTGCCAAGGGTGTGCATTGCGTCTAGTAGGAGTGCATGGTCAACAGTGTCAAGCGCAGCAGATAGATCTAGTAGGATTAGTATACTAAAGTGTCCTTTGTCTCTTGTTGTGTATAGGTCATTTGTAATTTTTGTTAGGGCTGTCTCAGTGGAATAGTTGGAACGGAAACCTGACTGTAAAGGGTCAAGAAGAGAGTGTGTATTGAGAAAAGAGATTAAGCGGGAGAGTACAAGGCATTCCAAGAGCTTAGGTGCAAAGGGAAGGAGTGAAACCGGATGGTAATTTGAAAGACAGGTGGGGTCGAGTGAGGGTTTTTTGAGTATAGGTCTGACTATTGCATGTTTGAATGAGGATGGAAAAGTTCCAGTAGAGAGAGGAGTTAAAGGTAAGGCTGGGAACAAGAGTAGTTGTAAGAGCCTTAACAAGGTGAGAGGGCATGGGATCCGAGGGGCAGGTAGTGGGTGGAGAGGAGGGTAGTAAAGGAGATACCTCCTCCTCTGTTGTAGGGGAGAATGAGCTGAGGGTTGCTTGAGGTGGATTAGGAATCAGAGGCATAGGAGGAGAGGATGTAGAGGGTATAGTTTGTTGGATGGACTGTACCTTATTTTTGAAAAAGTCCTATGGAGTGTTGGAGAAGGAGGAGCAGTTCAAGGTTGGGGGTTTGAGAAGAGAATCAAAGATTTTAAAGAGGTCACGGGGGTTAGATTTGTGGGTAGTGATTGATGATGCCAGAGAAGTATTTCTGTTTAGTCTGGGTGAGAGCTGTGTTAAAACAGGATAACATGAATTAATAATGGTGTAAGTCTGCAACAGAATGAGACTTTCACCAGAGACGTTCTGCAGCTCGACAACAGGTGCATAGCATGCAGGTTGTTGAATTTAGCTAGGGTCTGGGATTCCTGGGCGGAAGTGCCAACGTTGGAGGGGAGCATGCAGGTCCAAGGAGGACATTAATGAGGTGTTATATTCGTGGACCAGAGGGTCTATGTTAGTAGTAGTAGCAGTAGGGCAGAGAGAAGAACTGCAACTCTGACAATACTGAAATAACATTCTCTATGGCCCAAATACTATGAAGATTAATTGGAGCTGCTTCTTTGTGAAACGTTACTTTAACTCGGCACTTGTGATCTATCTGGAAATCAATGGCTGTCTATCAAGATTCAAAAATGATTTTTCCAATGCTGTGAAGAATGAACAGGCCTCTTAGGTGCTTTCAGCAAATTTACATGTAATACATTATTTAATTCTGAAGGCTTCAGGTGATAAGTACAGCAGCCAACATTGTCTCCCTGGATTTTATATGACCAGTAACAGTACGTCTTTCTCACACTAAAATATGTCTTCTTTCCCCCTGCCTCTTTTTGCACAGGCAACGCCATGCTTCATTTGCTAGTATGTACTAAAAAGTAGATCAATTCTGGGGCACATCAGCTACACACTGGAAACTTATTTAACATTTAAGGGGTTAAAGGGATAGTAATACTTAAAATGTAAAAAAATATGTTGTAGGGTTTATCCCCCTGAGTAAAACAAGAGTACTCCCACTGCTGAGAGGTGTTTTATTCAAAAGTTATTACAGCTCAAAGTTGAAATTTTTAGTTGAATATCACAGTTGCCTGAAATTGTACAGTGGCACTGTTGCTACACCATCCTATGGAGATTTATGGTCTACAGACCAGAGCTGCCCATAGGATGGTGTAACAACAGCACCACTGTACAGTTTCAGGCAACTGTGATATTCAACTAAAAATTTCAACTTTGAGCTGTAATAACTTTTGAACAAAACACCTTTCAGTAGTAAGAGTACCTTTTTTTTTACTCAGGGGGAGAAACACTACAATATATATGTTTTTACATATTAAGTATTACTATCCCTTTAACACTGTAAGTGCCAGAGGGGCACACAACACATTGCAAAGCAATGCGTTGCACACCCCTCTGGCACTCAAATTGAAACCCAGGGGATCAATGGGAATTTTGGAAATTTTTATTTGCAGTTAGTTGGCCCCAAACTTGTCCTGTTTTCATTTGTGTATTAGGCCCAATATGTAAAATTGACTGAATATATGAATATAAATAATGATATAGTCTTTGAACATAACATGAAATAAATTATCAATCAAATCTCCACCCCATTCATTTACATTTCTGACTTTAGATCTGTATTTATACCTCAGGCATCCACAGTGCCTATAGCACCTCCATTCATATGTATGTATATTTTTATTTCTATAATGCCAACAAATGTACTTAGCGCTTTACTTAACTTATGTACTTAACACTTTTAGTGTAGATGGGATACAATAAGTACAGTAGTTAAAGGCATAGTAATACTTTAAAATTCCTAATCCCAATATTTTAGTAGTGAAAAAAGAAATGATTTGCCCCCCAGTGATATCTCTCAAACCTTTATGGTTTGAGAGATATTCACTTGCTAAGTCCCCTCCTCCCTCCCCTTTCCCTGAAGTCAGCGTTGTAGCTGAGTGCAGGGGAAGTCTGTCGTACAACCATTCGGTGGCTCTGCAGCAGTGCCGCAATCGCGTTAATTAAAAAGAAATCTTTCACTTAAAACATCTTCTACGTGTGCTTGGTTTGAGAGATGTCACTGGGGGCAAATAATTTATTTTTTTTTAACTACTAAAATATCGGGATTAGTAGTTTTAAATTATTACTATCCCTTTAAGTAGTTATAAAGACAGTTATAATAAGGAATACACTAGGTGTACATACATTGAGATAGGGGTTCCCTTCTCCATAGAGCTTGCAGTCTAAATTTAGGATTGGTGACATACAGATACAAAGAGGGAGAGGAGGAAGTGCAATTTATAACAGTTCATGTGATATAAAGTTTACATATTACAATAGTTCTACATTTTAAATGTGCTCTTTTTAGATATGATTTTAAAAGGATAGTAATACTTCGTTTTATCTTTATTTTATTTTGTAGGCATTAAAAAAACATGAAGAACGATATAAGTCTTATCTCTCAAACCTTTATGGTTTAAGAGATATTCACAAGCAAAGTATTCCCCCCCCCCCCCCCGTTCAGCCAGCTCAGAAGGAAGGTGCCCAGGTAGACTACAGAGAGGGACAATCTTCAGTTAAGATAAGGGAAAAACCTGAAAACCTTGTCAAGGGGGGCAGGGCTTTCATTATTGTCATAGGAATAAGATTGTCCCCTTCTGTTATCTGTCTGGTCTATGGACTGGATTCCACATCTGAGAAGAGATGGCTTACACTAGGTAAAAGGGGCGGGAGGGGAAACTTTGCTTGTGAATATCTCTTAAACCATAAAGGTTTGAGAAATAAGACTTATATCATTCTTCATGTTTTTTTAATGCCTACAAAATAAAATAAAGTTAAAATGAAGTATTACTATCCCTTTAAGTTGTTGAGGGTTAATGCCTGGTGAATGCTGGGTGATAGAGAGTTCAAAAGAAGCAGAGAGCCTCCACTATAAATGGAGCATTGAGGACATGCAGGTAAATGGCAGGATATCAACAATGAAATATAGGATGGGGACTAGTGTTGGGGAGCATTGAATGCAATGAAGAGGATTCTTAATGTTACATGTTGCTTTTTGGTAAGCCATGACAATGATTTTAGAATTATAGGGTATATATTGTTCAGGAGAAGAAGAAGAGTATTATGGTGGCAGAGTTAAGAATTGATTGAAGAGGAGAGATATCAGTAGCAGGCAGTAAACAGTCACAAACAGTCCAAGCGGGAAAGGATAAGAAGATAAAATGAGAAATGGGTGAATTTTTGCTATATTTTGAAGAAAGAAGCAACAGGTTTTTGTTACTTCATTAATGTTAGTGATGAAGGAAAGAGAAAAGTCCAGGATTATCCTAGGCAATGTGCCTTGTCCACAGGGACAATTTTGCAGCCCTCTACAGTTACAAAAAACAGAGTTATTTAGGAAGAAAGATAATTAGCTTTATCTTAAACATATTAAGTTTTAAGCAACAATGAGCTATCCAGGAAGAGATAGCAGAAAGGCATTCTTAGACCCACTTTTGTATTTCAGTGTATAGAGATAGATTTCCGTGTTATCTGCACAGAGATGTTAGATAAAGCTAATGGACTTTCAACAGAGAAAGGGTAAACAGAGAAAGTAGAAGGAGGCCCAGAACAGAGCCTTAGGGTACTCCTACTGAGCAGGGGGACAGGTTTTGAGGAGGTGTTGGCATATGACAAAAGATCGTTGAAAGAGTTAGGATAAGAACCAAGCATGTGCCAGGACATGGATGCCAAGAGACTGGTGAACCTGGGAGAGAAAGGTATGTTCGACTGTATTGAATGCAGCTGAGGTCAAGGAGCATAAAAAGCAAGAAATGCCCATTGGTTTTTGAAATATTGAGATCATTAGTTACTTTGGGCTGTCTCTACAGAAAAAGTGGGTCCAGAGTGTTTTGGGAGTTGAGAAACGTAAGCATATGAGAGTGGACTATGAGCTCTAGTAGTTTTGAGGCAAAGGGGCAGTAGCTGGATGGGGTCTAATGCGCTTTTCTTGAGGATTCTTGTGGAACAAATGCAGTTCTGATATTAGATCTGTATTGACATCTCAGGCTCCCTAGACAATTCCCCCATGGTGCCTCTAGCAACTCCATCCCATTCATATACGGCTCTGACTTTAGATCTGGATATATACCTCAGGCTGCCCATGTAATTCAACACCAGTTCCTCTAGCTCTTCTATCCCATGTATATGCAGTTCTGACTTTAGATCTGGATTTATCCCAGGCTCTCATCTCACTCTCAGTTACCATTCAGCAAAGGTATTACTAATGGGGAAAGGACATAAGGCAGGTGTTGTATGTGTATGTATTTTATATATCAAGATGTGATCCTAAATCCAAAATAATTGCACCTCCCATGTACATACCCCCAGTCTCCTAGATTCTTTCCCCACCTTGTGCACAGTTCAGTCTGGTACAGAGAATAACCTTAACCTAGGAAACAGAAAGCAATTTCTCAAATAAAAAAAAGGGGAATATAAATCCATACATAAATTATAATGCAAACTGGGCATCACTACAATATAGAGCCTGGTAAATAAACCAGCCATTATAAAGTAGAGGCAGGTGTTTGGTGCAGGGGGCTGGCAATATGCTGCCCATGCCCACAACTCAGAATCTAGACTTGGCCAGTACAGCTGAGTTGCCCTTTATATTTGGAGCCGAAGGTAGTTGTCCATTCTGCCTGATGGGAATTCCAGATAAGGCCGAATTTCCATATTACTAGCATAATTATGCTGGTAGAAGCCATTTCACTTTCCATATTGTGCTTAGTGTTGGGGTCCACATATAACATGCCTTCATGGTGTTCTGGAAAGGTACATTTTAATAGAAGATCACAGTACACAATATGTGCTCAACATCTCTTTCATTTATTTCATTTAATTGTTTTCATGTCATTTATGGCATGAGCACAGTTGTCAAATTTTCTGGGGGAGGGCATCATAATGCCTTATTACTATTATTATTATTTGTTTATTGTGCATTCTCATTATTTTCAACTTCCTTTTCTTCAAGCACAATTATAGTTGTCTTCCAGTACAATACTGGCAAAGCAGCAGCCTTAGATTGTTATTGGTTTTAAAGCAATTGTATTGCTTCAGCCATGCATTTTTATTGGCACTAGTTGTATGAACATCTAAGAAGTCTAATGCAGCTTGATCTTTGGACGTCTTCAAAGGCTAGTGGTAACAGGGCTGTGGCATCATGGAAGTCTGTTGGTACTATCTCTCTTTACTACCTGGAAAACCAGTGGTACTAGTACTGGACATCTTTTGGCACTAATCCTGTATACTTCCTAGAAGACTAATGGTACTAATGCTGTGAACCTCCTACTTACAGTACTGAAGTTACGTACTACCTAGAAAACTAGTCATGTAGCTTATGTGTATTTCCTGAATGGCTTCTTGCTATAACAATATGTACTTCCTGAAATTCTGGTGTCACATATTCTGTGGAACTCCTGGATGTGAGGTGGCACTGGAAGACTAGTGGTGTGTGAACTGGGGAGTTCCTGGAATATTGCTATAACATCATCTACATCCTGTAAGACTAGTGAAGTTGCTGGAGGTCTGGTGACACTGTTGTTGGCTCCTTCCTATAAGACTGTGGAGTTTCTAAAAGTCCTGTGACACTGATCTTGTGTACATCCTGGAAGACTAGTGGTGCCGGATGTCTCATGTCAAAGGTGTTGTGAACTTCTGTTTTATAGTGTAGTCACCAACCCTTGGACCACCAAAGCAATGCATTGCTTGCCCCTCTGGCATTCTAGAGGTTAAAAGCAATACTCATACCTTTGCTGTGTGAATTATCCAGTAAAGGCAATATAGGAGGCTTTTGTTCTAAAGCAAATGAAACAATACATTTGAAACTCCTGAGCAAACAAAGTGTACCATAGGGGGACCCATATAAATTCCCAGTTATTTAAATGGGGTTTTTAACTGCTTGAATGCTAAAAAAGTATTGCACATATTGTGAAGCAATGCACTGCACACCCCTATGGTCATTCAAGGGTTTACCAGTACTACATTTTGAATAATCCATCTCCAGTTCCTTTGTATTATGGTAATCATCTGGGAAATAGCTGTAATATATATTTTGCTTTGTCTTCGAATGGTTGGTTTATTGTTTGTTGTTTCTTACTAATAAAACATACTGCTCCTTTAAATACCAGTCGAACATTTGCAGGTCTCTCGTTGTAAAGCTGTATCAGTGGGTGCACTGGAGCTGAACAGTACAGTTCTCCTCCCCAGGGACCACTTAGCTCCAGAGACATTTCAGACATCTTTCTATTTCCAATGTGTATTTATATACAGTGATTTTCTATGCCATGTGTCTGCATAATTCTGTAGTAAATGAAGAAGGATTGAGCAGCACATGTATTAGCTAGCAAATGTGAAAATGTATTAACCCTTTGAGTGCCAGAGGGGTACTGAATGCATTGCAAAGAAATGTGTTCCGTACCCCTCTGGCACTCAAAGCACAACATTTCAGGGGCATTACCCCTTCCTCACTTGCAAAGAATACAATCTGTTATGCTGTGGACCCGATGAAGGAGTAATTCCACTGAAACATTCAGTGATGTCTTAATAGATTTGCATGTTTGCTATTTAATGCCACATGTGCTGCTCCATCCTCTATTTTCTGTTATCTGAGCTGCAGGCTGTCTGGCCTCTTGAGGTTCATGTACCATGAGACACTATTTGAGCAGAAGTGTGTGGAGGTTAATCCTGCAGGATAATTCTGGAATAACTGCTCCCCAAGGTGAGCACAATATGACAGATCAAACAATATTATCAGCAATACAAACAGCAGCAACATTGTTTTGAAGAAACTGCAAAATGTTATTTGTTGGTGGTGATGTGAAAAAAATGCAATATCATCTTTAAGAGTATAATAGCAGTGAAAAAATAATCTTCTTTTTTGTAGATGAGAACATTTACTTTAAAATGGACCTGTTAACCTGACTAGTTTTAATTTGTTTTACAGAGAATTAAAATCTGCTGATATGTTGTATTAGCTCTTGTTGTCCAAAATAAATAGATTTGGAGAAATTGATCTGTATATATATTTGGTGACATAGTGCTTCAGTTTATGGTATTTTCCTGTGCAGTAGGCTAATTACTGTGAAATCTCAGGTATAATATGCCCCTGTGTGTAATACACAGGTATAAATTATACCCAAGATTTTAGGATCAAACAAAAGTTCCTATGTATAATATGCACCATTGTTTTCCCTATCTCTACCCACCAAAATAATTAGTTTCTTGTCGGCTTCCCTCCCTCCTCCAACTTAAATATGTTCCCACCTTCCCCTCACTCTACTCACCCCCTCCAGAGGCATCTGGGATATCTGCACAGCATGTATGTATTTGCCGCCGCTTCCTGCATCATCCTTTGAGGACCTGTATTGATTCAAGATAATGGTAGTGCCCTTTGAGGACCTGAAGGTCCTTGCATGGCTCTCCCGTAGATCCAATGTACATACCTGGGAACTCTCCAGTTTTGCCCCGGAGACTCCGGATTTCAAAGTGAATTACCGGGTCTCCGGGGCAATGTGTGGATCGCCGGGTGGGCAGAGTTTAAATAGAAACTATGCCCACTTGTGCTCCGTCCCGCCCGGTTCCTCCCACTCCCCGCCCTCTTAGATACATTTTTCAGGTTTTTTTTGTTTTTCATTTGTCCCGCCCCCCCTTCGCAGCTAAGCACCACCCCTTTTATGACGCGAATGGCGTCATTTTCCTCCCAGGTCGGCACTGGTACATAAAAGTTCCCAGGTATGCCAATGTATAGATTTTGGCGTACTGAAACTACAGTAGTGCCCTGCAAGGACCTACCATTTTCTTGAATTAACATAAGTCCACACATAGGGATGAGGGAAGTGAGGGGAAAGTGCAAGCATACGGTCCGCTGTGCAGATGTCCCATATGCCTCCGGAGAGGATGATCAGAGGGAGGGGAAGGTAGGAGGATATTGAGGTGGAGGGAGGGGAGCAGACTAGAAAATATGTACATTTTTTTTCTTGTGTTATACTCACCCACCACGTCACATAATGTGAAAAGGGGCAAATTGTGAGTATTATATGTGAGATTTTACAGTAGTTCAATTTGATGTCAAGGTTACAATTAGCTGTTCTGTTTGAAAATATGTCAGTGTCTAAGCTCTAACTAGATTCATTCTTAGCACAGTATGTACTAAAGAGTAGCATAAAGGGCCACTCTGTGCCACCAATAAATAAATGTTAATGTATTTAACAAACAAATGGCTAGTACAACATATTTGGTTGTCTGTAAAATTATCTAAACAGGTCCACTTTAATATGCTTTATTGACTGTACATGCAAATACAGACAAACAGTCTATATTGTAGACCAAATTTTTATACTACATTGAAGTCTACCATTTTTACTACTTCTCATGAACCATGCGGGCCTAGCTGCATGTAATTGTGTTCTATGACATTCTATGTAAAGGTGAGTATAACGTCAACAACTTTTTACACACAATATAAAAGAGCAGTGTCCAAATAACTCTATTTTCTCAAGCCCAAAGCGACAATTATTGCAGTAGAAACAGTATAATTGATCTCCTACATACTTAGGAGACCAACAGAAAATTACATGAAATCGGTTCAATCCATTACCTAAACACAAAAACACACAAACACTCACACACACATACACACACAGATATACATACATACATACACACATACACACACACATACATACATATACATATATACTGTTTAGACATACACACACACACACACACACATACATACATATATGTGCACACACACACACACACACACACACAAGCACACACATATATATACTGTATATACATACACACATATACACTGTACTCTATTGATTATATATATTTCTGTACTTTATTACACTTGGTTAACACACACCACACACACAAACACATCACAGACACACAAACACACACCATAAACACATCACAGACAGGAAAATACACACACACACACACACACAAACAAACACATAGGTCTTGGGCTATCTGCTTGTGTATGGTAACAGACAATTGCAGGAGAGGACTTCATGGTAACTTGGCAAACCAGTCTGGTACCATATAGAATAGGCAGCAGGTGCATTCCTCTACAGCTCCATTCCACACCATGTTCCATCCTATTCCATCCTTATCTACCACAGGCAGGATGAACTGCTTCACCTGTCAAGATCTGGCCTGATGGATATATTTTGCCCACTTCTGGATTAGATTGTTGATGTAATCCCATTGTACTGTGATATTATTATTATTATGATTATTATTATTTATATATAAAATGCCAACTTATTCCGTAGTGCTATAAAATAGGAAATAAGCATTCAGAGATTTATAACAGTACAGGCAGAACAAACAGTACAAAAGAGTAAGATCCTTCTGCTCGTGAGAGCTAATAATCTAAAGAAAAGGTAAATTGTTATGATGGTTCAAAATAGGAAGGAGTATATAATAACAGCTAAGTTTGAGTACAAACATTGCTTGCTTCTTAAGTAGGTCAAATGAATACTGCAAGATCCATATCTAACTGAACCAATGGATGCTAAGGAGGTCTCCAACGTACTACATTGAAGACCTCTTTATCATCCAAGTCAGGACTGTCCAGGTTCAGTCATCAGGGGGCCACCAACAGGCCAGGTTTTAGGGATTTCCCTGATTAAGCACAGGTAAGTTAATCAGTGGCTCATTCATTGTGACTAACTCACATGTGCTTAATTATGGAAATCCCTAAATCCTGGCCTCTTGGTGGCCCCTGAGGACTGAACGTGGACAGCCATGATCCAAGGGATCAAAGAGGTTCATGAGTTGGACAGATATTTCAGGGTTCCATGGAGACCTAAAGGAGAAGCACACCTTCATATGAAAGAACATATGATGTAGGACTGTTCTTGCTATGTAAAACAAGGGGTTTTAATATAAACAGAGCTACCTGTGTCAAGGCAGTTCACTGTAGGTCATCTGGTGACCAGACAGTTATTCTTTGACAGTCTGTGGGTGAGGCGAGTCACTGACTACAGTTCTCTGCAGGGCCGGATTTATAATTAGGCAGAGTAGGCATCCCCCTCTGTTGGGCACGCCTATGTCTGGCATCATGTTGTGTGTTTTGTTTTGTTTTTTAATTCCCCTGAGTCACCTCCCCCGACTGGCGCCGTGAAGGCAGTTCTTTGCCTTCTTCTGCACAGACCTGTAGCTGCTGACCTCCTTTGTCGGCTCTTTAGTAATACAGAGTGCTGGGAGATCTCCCAGCGCTCTGCATTACTGAAGAGAAGACCGATTGGGAGCTCCAGCAGCTATAGCTCTGTGGAGAAGGAGGAGGTACAGACCTCTCCTGCCACTGAACCACCAGGGAAAAGGTAGGAAACTGACACTGGGGCAATGTGAGGGTGCAATGTGAGGGTAATATGCAGATGATGGGGACAATGTGAGGGCAATATGGAGCTGATGGGGGCAATGTGGAGCTGGTGGGGGCACTGTGAGGGCAATATGGAGATAATGGGGGACAAAGTGGAGATTAGGAGCATTGTGGAGGTGTCCAGTGAAGATGGCCAATGGGGGGGGGGGCTTCAGATTTCTGTGCCTACAGGCTCCTGAGATGTAAATCCGGCCCTGGTTCTCTGCAGAATATGGTATTAGTAACAGGTCCATCGCTTCATAACTTTTGAATAATTCAACTGCCAGTTGTACTCAGCAAGAAAACCTTAAAGTATGTGGTTTATTCATACTAAATAGGAACAGATCTTTTTATTTGAAAATAAAGGGATCCACCACAGCACAACGTTTAATACTTTGTGTTCCAAAGAGGTATCCAATGCGTTCCAATGCATTGCATTGGATGCCTGTCTGGCCCTCAAAGGGTTAAGAACTACTGCTGTAGATTGTCAGCTTAATTATGATGCTCATATTGCAGAGCTTTTTTTAAACACATTAATACATTAAAGTTGGATTTATGCAAAAATTACATAAATGCTGGTATTTTCAGTCATACTGTATATCTCAAAGGCAACTACAAAAACAAAATGTATTAACACACAGAAACACCACCAGTCATTTTTGAATGTGTGCACAATTTTGATAAAGAATGCCCAATTTATGAATAACATATCAATATGAAACCATTTATTATTCACATAATCAATAAAGATTCTGTTTCAACTCATATTTAAATAGCCCAGTTTATACAATGATTTACACAGGGAGTACAGGATACATAAATAAAACATATGGAAACATCCTGATCAAGGTATAACAGAAAAATATTGATAAATGCCTATATGAATTGTATAGATACCTCTAGAGAAGACAGTTTATTATTCTACAGCTGATGCAGACTACAACTCTCACCATCCCCAACCATCCAACAGCTGGTTGGTGGTGACTGAAGTCGGTGTCTCCAACAGCAGAACAGAGAGATGTTGCCTGCCCCAGATGTGGACCATATTTAATTTTCTCAACTATAATGTAATAGTGTCTTGCATTATTATACAAGGTTGGATCTCTGCTGGGTTATGCCATGATCCATTTGCGAAATACACTAATGATTGACATTGATTTAAACAGGAATTTTAACACCTTGAATGCTAGAGAGGCTCCCACACATTCGTTTGCAATGCATTAGAGACCTATTAAAAATTCAGGAGATTAAATGTCCAATTTAAATCGGTGGGAATGTAGGACAGTTTTACTCATCACCAATGGTGTTGTTGGTTTGTATGTATGTCTGTATATCTTTATTTATATGGTGCCACACAGTGTACGCAGCGCCTTGTAATAGAAGTAAGTTACATTAATAAGGGGGGATAAAATGAGTGCCACATTCATAGAAACATTAGGCGAGAGGTCCCTGTCCCAAGGAGCTTACAGTCTAAATGGGTAATAGGAGACAGACAGCAGGGTAAGAGGGTGTCAAGTGCTGAGGTTACAAGTGCTGGCTTTGACGAAAGGTAATGCATGGTCCTAGTGCTCCAGAAGATAAGATTTCAGGGAAGACTTAGAAACAGAGGGTGATTGTTCTAGACATAGGGAAATGGGTATGGAGTTCCAGAGGTATGGAGCAGAAAGTGAGAAAGGTTTGAGACAGGCTAGGGCAGAGGGTGTGGATGGTGTAACAAGAAGGGCGTTGTGTGCTGAGCGAAGAAGGCGGCCAGGAACATAAGAGGAGATGAGGGAAGAGATGAATTACCTGAATTCATAATATATCAACCTCAATGAATTTATTTTACAAGCTAATTGCTGTGCACTTCGCTGGTGATCAAACGATGAATTAGAGAAATCTCCAATATATTGAGAAGCAATTCATTGTAGATGTGTCCAGCATTCAAGAATACAGTTTAATGGCAGTGCTAACTAATGACGTGACTATACAGTGGCATATTTGTACACCCAACTTTCTTGATTAAATTCTGATCTTCAAATGACCTTCAGTTATCAAACACTTAAAATGTCATTTTATTTTTCAAACATTGGAAATATATATTTAATGCAGTCAAAAAGAAAATGCGTGGTCTCTTTTCTGTTATGTTTAGACACCATTAGCTGAATCAATGAAATGTTTTCTTTTAAACTGTTTTTGGGGTTAAAATAGTAATCAATATCCATCTTGTCCTTGGTTACAAACCATTAAAACCTCAATCTATAGAGTCAAGTTACAACTTAAATATATGTTGTGTTTGTAAACTACACTGCATATTACAATACAAATATATGATTACCTTGGAATGTTTTTTTCATTTAGACTTAAAACCATGCTAGGGAGGTATCCAATATCAATATTTCCAGACACACATTTGTGAGATCCTCTCCTTTCTCTCATAATCCATAATATTAACTGTTAGTTCAAATTAAAAAAGAAAGTATCACCAATACCAAGGTACTCAAATATTGTAATTCCTACTACTGGACTTATACTGCTGCTGCACATTAATTTATCATGATAGATATATACTTTTAGGTAAGTGTGGATGTTTTTATACACTTTTTCCTACAATTCATTTGGGGAGTATTTGTAAGAGTAAGTCTACATGGGCAACTATAGCTAGATAACTAGTCATAAATGGCTTTTGCCATCCATATGCCCTACTTGACCAGTACTGGCCCTCTTATATTGGTCACTCTGGGGCAGGGGAGGGTTGGAAACTTTGACCTGGGGGCAACAACAATCAAGAGGCCCACTTCTACGCTTGTTTCAGCCCACCATCCTAGCAAAACCTATTTTGTTAATTTTATAATTGACATTAATCGTGTAAAGTAGAGCAAGTCATTTCACATGGCTTACAGTTGAAATGGTGCTAAACAAGTGATACCAGAGGGCTTATAATTGAAATGGTGCTCCACTAGTGATACCTTGGCTCACCAGTTGTTTTCTTAGTTGATAATTTTATTTGATTATTCAAAATAACCACTTGAGAATACAAACTAAAAGTGAGATGCATGTAAGAGTTCGCATTCTGTAGAGACGGGGTGAGGAACCATTTTGCAAATATATTCCAGTAGTGTGGTACATGATGTGAATGAGTGAAACAGAAGAAAATAGAGAATTATGAGTGACCATTAAGGCCACATGAGACCAGGAAGGGAATATATTATATAAAACATAAGATTTTCAAGCCTATATACAATTACATAAGACTAGCACAATATTATGAGACTAGCAGTGCTATCATGAGACCAGTAGTACAATACCCAGGTATAGGACCCCCAGTAGTACAATACCTCAGAACATGAGACTAGCAGTACAATATCCAAGTACTTAAAGGGATAGTAATGTTTCACAAAAACAGCAGCTCCAATTAATCTTCATAGTATTTGAGCCATAGAGAGTGTTATTTCAATACTGTCAGAGTTGTAGTTCAAGAGTATTTGAATGATAAAGTATCTCCCTCCCACCCCTTTTACCTAGTGTAACACTGCGCACCTCAGATGTGGAATCTGGTTGCTTGACCAGACAGATAACAACAAGGGACAATATTCTTACTGTGAGAACAATGAAAACCCTGCCCCTCTTGACAGGTTTTTCAGCTTTTTCCCTTATCTTAATTGAAGATTATCCCTCTCTGCAATCTACCTGGGTACCTCCTTGCTGCTGTAAGCTGAGCAGTGTTACATCAGTAAAAGGGGTGGGAGGGGAATACTTTATCATTCAATTACTCTTGAACTACAACTCTGACAGAATTGAAATAACACTCTCCAAAGTCCAAATACTATGATGATTAATTCGAGCTGCTTTTATTATGAAACATTACTATCCCTTTAAAAACATAATTACAATGAGACTAGCAGTACAATACCCCAGTACAATAGTGAAGAACAGGAGACTAGTAGCACAAGCCTTAGTGATGGCTATGGGTGGAGGAATAACCTCCTGCCAAAGGCATTTCTGCCCTCTGATAGCCAAGGAGTTACAAACTTCTTACTTTGAAGGTGCAAGTGTTACTTTGTAGAGCAGGGTGTGTCAACAGGGGAAATGCAAGGCACAGTTTTATTAGCAGTGTTCAGCTCTCCATGGATTCCTATGACCAAGTGCATTTTATCCTAACTACTTGCACACAGCACATCAGGCCAGCTGCAGCGCAACCCATTCCTCGCTCACAGCCATCTCCCTACTACCACCCAGAGGGATACAATTAGTCTCTCTACACCACTATTCCTCCCACAAATCTGTCATCCAGCCATGTTTATCTCACCTTGTACTTCCCATCCAAGTCTCTCTCCCGTTGCCAGATTTCTTTTCGGCCACCTATACTTGCTTCATTGATTCCAATGACTGTGCCAGGCAGGTTGTGCAGCTTTTGATGATTATATGATGTTCACAGAAGGAGCTCGGCACAAGCAAAAGCAACCAGGCATTTTACTGTTCTCCTGATCATAAAAGTCACCAAAACAGAGGGGCAGGTATTTGAATATCTGAAGTGGGCACTTGCTTTCAGTCAGTCTTTAAACATATAGAAAGTTTAAAATATGTGCTTCTCTGGATGTTGAAGACTGAAAGAATGTGAAGTGAAGTGTTCATGGAGATCTACTGCTGACAGTCAAATATCTGCCCCTCTGCTCTTGTCTCTGTTTTTAAGTAGAAGTTAGCATGGTGTTATGAAAAATAGATTGTGTCACACTAATTTACTTGCGTTCTGTGAAAGGTTAAGTAGTAACTTCGATAATGGTATTGCTGTTCATATAGCATTCATGGATTTTACAAAAAAAGACATGCGTCCATCAACTCCAGCCCATGCCAAAAAACACCCCTGTTGATCCAGAGGAAGGCAAAAAAAAGCCCCCTGAAGCCATTTCCAATTTAGCCCCAAGTCGATAAACAATCCCTTCCTGACTCCAAATGGTAGTCAAATATTTCCTTGGATCAACAACCTATCTGCATTGAAGCCATCTGTAATAATTCTCGATTTTGTTTGTATTGTTGATACAATGCTCTGTTACGTGTTAATGAATAAAAAGGCTTTGGCTTGGGATTCAACATCTGTGAATGGGTGGAGAACTGGTTACATGATAGACAGTAGATAGGTTTAAATCTGATATATTCAAGATGTTCTAATGTCTTAAGTGGAGTACCTCAGGACACAATGGCCTGGATTCTATTACAGGTGCTATTTTTATCACTGCTTTTATCTCCGGTTTTCCCCATAGACTTCAATAGGAAAATCTTTGATAAAATGGGTGTTAACATTTAGCACCTGCAGTAGAATCTAGCCCAATGTCTTTTAATTTGTTAACCCTTTGAGTGTCAGCGCTCCACTAAGTTAAAATTTACAGGGCAGTAAAGTACATAAAACTGATCCTATTTTGTATGGAGAAAGTAGTAATATATCTATACAGTATTATCCTCAGTATTAATGACAGTAATTTCCTTCTCCAAAACGTTCCTCCGCAATCCTCCGTAATCCTCCAAAATATATACAGGAAGACGGCAGAGAGGAACGTCTCAGGCAACCATAGAATTTTCCCAATAGTGGAAATATAGCAGTATTATAAAATGCTACCGCATTTAAAACATATATAAAATATTCACAGTTCAATAACGTGTACCTTATGAAATTTTCAAATTTCAACGTTGGAGATCATATCCACGCATATACCATCCATATATCTTATAAAGTTTTCAGATTTCAGAATTTGGAATTATATCCATATGGATTTCCATTAATGGTGTGGATTCAATGCGAACATGAAAAGAAAATGTAACATAACATAGCGTAATCTGGATACAAAGTAATGTATCAATATACACATACAATATAGTCCAAAAGTATCAGTTTTTCACTCTGAACAGTCGGCTCTAGCGTTATTACTCACTTGGCTATATTATCGCCTGAATGACATAAAGTCATGCAAGCTATTGAGCGTGTGCGGGATTTTTTATAGGTTGCCCGCACTCAGCCTCCCCCTGAGGAAGTGTTTAATAGCACGAAACACGTTGGGATACTATAGATAATCTTGTTTAGGTTTACTTTATTCTCCATTATCTAATTTTCCTCCAGTGTGGCATTTTATCACGTGGGGGTTAATATATGCTGCAAACAGACGCTGGCCGTCTATAGCTGCTTATGCTAGATTTTGGGCACATCGTAACCACAGACAAGAGTTGTGTTTTTACTTTATTTAAATAAACAATTTTACTTGAAGATTACTTGATATTTGTAATTTACATCATTGGTTCCTACACGCAGTAATAGCGTGGAAAAACATAACTAACGTCTAGACGGAACATACAGCCTTTTGGACTCCGTGAGAATTACCCACATTAAGACCGAGAGCGAACCGAGTGAGGGCGGTCTGAACGAATCCCTCATACACTCATTAAGTCCTGGGAAAATTATTCCGATTTCCCAGGCAGGAGTACAAGAGTGAGTACATTTTTATTTATACATCAAAAGCTTTGGGACGAAAGATCCACGGAGGCTGAGTGCGGGCAACATATAAAAAATCCCGCACACGCTCAATAGCTTGCATGACTTTATGTCATTCAGGCGATAATATAGCCAAGTGAGTAATAACGCTAGAGCCGACTGTTCAGAGTGAAAAACTGATACTTTTGGACTATATTGTATGTGTATATTGATACATTACTTTGTATCCAGATTACGCTATGTTATGTTACATTTTCTTTTCATGTTCGCATTGAATCCACACCATTAATGGAAATCCATATGGATATAATTCCAAATTCTGAAATCTGAAAACTTTATAAGATATATGGATGGTATATGCGTGGATATGATCTCCAACGTTGAAATTTGAAAATTTCATAAGGTACACGTTATTGAACTGTGAATATTTTATATATGTTTTAAATGCGGTAGCATTTTATAATACTGCTATATTTCCACTATTGGGAAAATTCTATGGTTGCCTGAGACGTTCCTCTCTGCCGTCTTCCTGTATATATTTTGGAGGATTACGGAGGATTGCGGAGGAACGTTTTGGAGAAGGAAATTACTGTCATTAATACTGAGGATAGTACTGTATAGATATATTACTACTTTCTCCATACAAAATAGGATCAGTTTTATGTACTTTACTGCCCTGTAAATTTTAACATAGTGGAGCGCTGAGGCTAAATAGTTTCATTTACTTTGTATCTGTGATAGAAGATAGTGTCCCGGCTGCACCACTAATTGTTTTATATATACTGTGCTAGATTTGTGCGCTGAGAAATTCCTTTTATTTTTGTTTTAACCCTTTGAGTGCCAGAGGGGTACGCAACGCATTGCAAAGCAATGCGTTGCGTACCTCTCGGGCACTCAAAAGGTTAATGAATGATCTTGAAGTGGAGATTGAAAGTATTGCCTCAGTCTTTGTTGATGACACTACACTCTGTAAGGAAATGCATACAGAGCAATATTTTGTTCGCTGCCGAAATATTCAGATAAACTGGATGGAAAAATGGTAGATGAGGTTTCATAGAGATAAATGATTATTATCTCTATGATTATTATCTCTATTTATTTGGGTTGCAGAAACAAATGTGCTTCAGATACATTAAATTAAAGAAGATAAGTCTAAGGGGTGATATGATTCCATTTACAAATACATTTGAATTCAATACAAGGACCTCCCTGTGGGACTGTCTACTCAAAAATCTGAGTAAAACACCAGAGGCCACCCGTCAGCTAAAGGAAAGGCAGAGACTGTAAGGTTGTGGAATTCTTTACCTCTGGATGGTGTTGTTTCAAATGCAGTACTATAAATAGTTTTTAAAAAATGATGGATATCTCTCTAGCTCAGAGCAATATTGAAAATGATGATAGTGGGTTTCAAAAGATATATAAGATGACAGAAAATAAATGATTGAGCTGCAAATTGTTGATTTAAATATCCACGCATTAGACCAGGGCTGTCCAAGTTCAGTCCTCAAGGGCCACCTGTGCTTAAGCAGGGAAATCCTTAAATCATCGCCTGTTTGTAGCCTTAAGGCCTGAACTAGGACAGCACTGCAGTAGACTATTGGCATTTGTTAATGGTTTCAATAGAATCACTGATGAGACATTCTGCAGAGGGGATGGTTTAAGGTCAGGATATCCAGCATTTTACAAAGATCCAGCATTTTACAAAGATGGCAGTTTCCTCCATTTGCTGCATGTTCAGAATGAATTGGTAATAGAAATGTTTTGAGGGCCAGAAGCATTTATTGTAGTATTTAAAATTAATAGCGTTGCATTTTTAATAGGTGTTACTTTTTTTAAATATAGAATTATATTACAGTGTTCATTTTCATGGGCAATGGTGTGTTTAAAAGTGTTTAACTATAATAATTGCTGTTCTTTTATTAATATCATATCTGTTTTTTTAATGCTCTTTAAGCAGGCTCCTCTCCCCTCCAATGAAGCCTTCCAGTCTGGTGATGTGCTTGCAGCTATGCAGATCACTTAATTTGGATTCTGCTGCAGACAGCTAGATACCATGTGAGAGCAGTAAAAGGCAAATATTGTGACCTGCATATTAACCCTTTCAGCGCCAGAGGGATATGCAATGCATTGCTTTGCAGTGCATTGCGTACCCCTCTGGTGCTGAAAGGGTTAAATGTGCTGCTTACTATTCAGTTCACCTTTGGCGGCCACTAGTATGGATTACAACTAACTGTAGCTCTGATGTCTGTCACCCAGTGATGTCACCAAAGATGTGTGTGCTTCAGATAGGGGAGACAGAGGCACAGTAGACTGTACTTAGGGTTGCCAGATTATCCCTTTAAAGTGGACACGTTTTTAAAATGACTGTGGTTACTAGCGGGTTACAGTGGTTCTCATATATTCATGTAAAAGCAGTTTTAAAGGGATTATCTGCCAGCCCTACTATGCTGTATAAATGGAACGCTATGCAATGCTCCATTTTTAGAACATAAGTTCACAGAAATGGTGGAGGAGATTCATGGTTAATAAAACTAAAGAATAATTCCACTGAATTCATTGCCAACCTGTAAAACACACTGGTGCTTTTAAAAAGTAAACACTGTAATATTAATCCATTATATAATTCTACAGCTTTTCATTTATTTATATGTACAGTACTAAAGCATGTGTGACTATTAAAAAAGTCCCACAATACCAGTTGATGGAAATGGTGTTCTAGGTTAACTCTTTGAGTGCCCGAGAGGCATACTCCTCAGGCACTCAAAGGGTTAAAGTCTTGAATGCTAGAGAGGCCCCCAAAGCACTGAAAACTCTCAAGCATTCAATTGGTTAACCTTTTGAGTGCCAGAGGGGTACGGAATGCATTTCAAAGCACTCAAAGGGTTAAAGCCTCAATTTAAAGGGATAGTAATGTTTCACAAAAATAGCAGCTCCAATTAATCTTCATAGTATTTGGACCATAGAGAGTGTTATTTGTACTGTCAGAGTTGTAGTTCAAGAGTAATTGAATGATAAAGTATCCACCTCCCTCCCCTTTTACCTAGTGTAAGCCACCTCCCCTCAGATGTGGAATCTGGTCACTTGAAGGGACAGGTCACAGCAAGGGACAATCTTCTTACTGTGAGAACAATGAAAACCCTGCTCCCCTTGACAGGTTTTTCAGCTTTTTCCCTTATCTTAATTGAATATTATCCCTCTGTGCAATCTAGCTGGACACTCCCTGCTGCTCTGAGCTGAGCAGTGTTATATCAGTAAGAGGGGGATACTTTATCATTCAATTACTCTTGATCTACAACTCTGACAGAATTGAAATATCACTCTGTGGCCCAAATTCCTTGATGATTAGAGTTGATTTCATTATGAAACATTACTATCCCTTTAAAGAATTTGGAATTGTGTGATTTTGTATCTCTCCTCTATGTTTCTGCTGGTTTAGCTGAGAATTATTCAGGTTCCATTTGACTATACAGTTTTTACTTTATCAAAAAATATTTCGTTTACAGTAAAGCATATAGGAAGTTTCTTTTTTTTTACATTTTACTTAACTCCTTTTGTGTGTTGGATACTCCTCTGGCATTCAAAGGGTTAAAATGAACTAAACTTTTGTAACTTGACAGATCCACTTAAATTGCCCATATTAAATCAGACAAGTAGGTTTTCTATACGCCTTTCATGTTTAAAATGAAATATAAACGTAGAGCTTGAACAAGTCTGGATTTTTCACTTCCATCTCAAAGTCAGGAATAGCATTCGAAAATATATTGGGTTCTATAAATATTTAATCATGTTTGTTTTTCTTTATAAAAGCTTTATACTTGGAAACGGAGAATAATTTTAAAAAATATAAGATTTTAAATTCAAAATCTGACCTGCAAGTACTTTGAAACTAGCCTTAGGCGATTAGAGCGAGCCTTCGAGGCAAGCTGGATATGACCTTCTAGGACTTCCATCTTATTATAGAATAAGTACATATCTCTCCATTAATGAGTACTCACTGAGGATACACTGTAAGAGCTCTGTGAAATTAGGTCAATAAAACTGCCTTTCTCCCTCAAACTTGGAGGAAGATTCATGCCCCATATATAAGAAAAAAGTAAATTAACACAATGAATATATCGTATATGATCAGTTAAGGCCACAATAATGAATATATAGTATATGATCAGTTAAGGCCACAATAATGAATATATAGTATATGATCAGTTAAGGCCACAATAATGAATATATAGTATATGATCAGTTAAGGCCACAATAATGAATATATAGTATATGATCAGTTAAGGCCACAAGTCACTGACATTCAAGAATGTTTTAACTGGGTACAGAAAGCCACTTCCGAGTTAACATTTATGATACAATATCTACATGTTGTCAAACTGATTTATGTATGCAAAATTAAGACATTTTAAATAGAGTTTGCAATTAATTCAATTAAGTGTAATTAAGATACAAGTCACATAAGAGCCAATTGATGGTGATATTTCTTCTTTATCATTCATAGACACTATGTTTATTGCATCCATACTTTTAATTTGGGGAAGAAAGTTGCCTTAATTAATTAATTTCAGAAGGACCAGTAGTATATTGCAAGTCTGGTTGAAACTTAGATAAATTTCAGGTTTGTTAACCTCTTGAATGCTAGAGACATTTCTATGAACTGCTTTGCAAAGCATTGGAGATGTCATAGTACATCTTAGCCATAGGCTTAGGTTCTGTTCTGGAGGAAAGGAAGAGTATTCTGGTTGCTGAGTTAACAATCAGTTGAAGTGGAGAGATTTGGGTAGGGGGCAGACCAGTAAAGGAGTTGCAATAGTCCAGGTGGGAAAGGATAAGATTGTGCATGAGGGTTATAGTTGTAGAGTGAGAAGAAATTGGCTGATTTTTGCTAAATTTTGAAGAAAGAAGCATCAAGTTTTTGATATTTTTTTAATGAGGGTAGTTTTATGGAGCCCTTGACAGCCATGGAAAACTGAGATATTGTGCTGGAAATAGGAGGAACGTTAAGTAGATCAGTCTAAATGCATGAGCAAATCAGAAAGTGTTGGGGGGGTTATGATCAGCTGTACCATGGTGCACTTCTCAGATCAGAGGGAGGCAACGGTTTGGCCCTGCAGTGTTGAAAAAATGCTTTCTGACTTTGTCAGAGGTGGGCAACTTATGGACGTTTAGCTCTTGTTGGACTATAATTTCCATCATCCTCGTGTGGAATCTATTCTGCTGTGCCTGTTTCAGCCAACTTGTCCTTTCGTAACCATTTGAGTGCCAGAGAGGTATCCAGCACATTGCAACATAATGCGTTGAATACCTCTCTAGCACTCAAAGGGTTCAGTTCTATTGCAGTGCGAGTTGCAGTATGCAAACCTAACCTTCTGTGTATGCAAATTTTGTGTAAATCACTTTTGACAAAAAAGATTACTTTGCATTTGCTGATTAGGTTTTTCTGCTTAGTCAAATATTAGAAAAAATAGAAATAAATGGAAATAATAAAAAATATGCTGACTGTATGTAGCTACACCTTTCAGCAATGCTTTTCAATGCAATGTCTTGGATGCTTCAGTGGTATTCGAGGTGTTAAACATTCCATTTCAATTATTGGAATGTTTTTTGCTCCATTTTTCTATTGAACATAAGGCTCCTGGACTGATCATTCAGAATGTTGGTTTAGGTGCCGGTGTGTGAATTTACTGGTCACCTCAGAGCAGAAAGATTGTCCAGATGGATCACAGAGAGGGACAGTCATTAGTGAGCATAAGAAAAAAATCTGTCAATGGGGGACAGGGTTTTCCTTATACTCACAGTAAGAAGACTGTCCCTTGCTGCGACCTGTCCAGTCAAGTGACCAGATTCTATATCTGAGGGGATGCAGCTTACACTAGATAAAAGGGGTTAGAGGGGGATACTTTATCATTCAATTACTCTTCATCTCTGACAGTACTGAAGTAACACTCTCCATGGCCCAAATACTATGAAGATTTATTGGAGCTGCTGTTTTTGTGAAACATTGCTAGCGCTTTAAACAATAGCTTGTTAAGCGGCATAAAACTGATGTGGGCAGCATAGGCAGCTATCAGAGGTTAGTACATGTGGCGAAGTGCAACATTAACATATAAACACACCCACATGAATAGGACAAGGGCTCATTATGCTTTATTTAAATATGCAGTTATTGAAATAGCCACTGCAAAAGTTTAAGTGTGGCGAAGTCAAGATGGATTAATGGATATGGTGGCATGTTTGTGGCAGATTCCCAGGGATGCAATGGGGAAGACATCTTAGTGCATATGTTCTGATATAATCAAATATATATAAATATAAATATGCCATCATATCACCAGCTTGGATCCTTACCAACCCTTAGTGCCTCTCCCCTGTGAACTAGTACTGGTGCCTGAGGACATGGGTGGAGAACCACAGACCTAATATACATAAAGTGCATCATAGTAATTTTTATATGTTCAATATCTTTAAAGACAATAGTAGTTACCAAAGCTATTCACCATTTAAACCCCTTGATGCTACGGACATTTCCAGTGTAATATTTCACAATGCATTGGAGATATCTTTAGTATTCAAGGGGTTTAAAGGGGGAAATAACACCTCCTAATAATAACTCCAACTTACCTTATTATTCCCAAGAAATCCTAATGGCCCTATGAATTTTTCCCTTATTCAAAAGATAACATCTTCAATCAGTCCTGGATGTCATGTCCATGAAGATGGACATAACGTTTACTAGCAGGACCACAGAAGACAATCTTCACCCTCTACACTTGGGAATCATAACCCTAACCATAACAGAGGGATGTATAATGCATTGCTTCTCAATGTGTTGCAGGTCCCTCTGGGTCAGGTAGGCTCATTCATTGTGTACTCTTAGTACTGTATACACTGCCAGTGACAGTCCTGTGTGGCTCCATAAACATGACATCCAAGACTAATTGAAGGTGTTATTTCTTGAACAAGGGCACAAGGTAAAAATTTATAGGAGCCAATAAGATTTTTGGCCATAGTGAAGAAAGTGGGGGAGGATTACTATTTGGAGGTGTTACTAATTCTTTGAGTTCCAGAGGGATGTGCAGTGCATTGCTGTTTCATACTCTGCTTACTGGTTGCAGTGGGAACATTTAAGCTCATCTCTAGCTGTTTTCTAATTATCATCATACTTGGGAGCATCCCAGATCTGGCCAGGAGACTCTGGTTTTCACAGTTAAATACCATCTCCTGCCCTTTTTACTTCTTAGCACACTAGGGCTGGGGGAAAGTAGGTTAACAAGTATGATCATGTCCCTGGCTATCCTGGGCACAGGCATCCTTTGGTTCTCCAGCTAGTGGAGACTATAAGTACCATTATCCCCAACCAGGTATTTGCTATTTGAGGATGATGTGAGTTGCAGTACCTAAAATTTGTAGAGCCAAAGGTTGCCTACCCCTTGGCTAGCTTATGCTGTTAAGAGAAATTAAGACAAAATCTGTAAAAATCAGACTTTATGAGCAACACAAAGCATACAAATATAGCACATGTGCACCTGTACATTTGCTCACATTGACTAATGTAGTATATTCCTTGCAGCGCCTAGTATATGGAAATTGTGCATTTTAGCAACATACTGGGATTTATTAACAGTACAAAAGAAAAAGAACTTTGCAACAAACCAATTGCACCACAAGGGACAATTAAAACATTCCCCAAATTTCAATTGATTCAAATTGGTCATTTTACCCATTGAACACTAGAAAGGTCCCCGATGCATTGAAAAGCAATGCATTGGAGACCTCTGACATTCAGGGGTAAAAAAAATAATGAAACCAATGGGAATTGTCATTTGCACTGGTGCAGATGATTTGTACAAAACTGTCTTCTAATTGTTTGTATTGATCACAGACCCCATAAAGTTGATCTGTCACCCAAATACAAATTGAGATTGTTTCCCAGGGAATTAAGTTCCACCTGTGTGTTGTACTATTCATTTTTCTGTAAAATAAATAGATTATGAGAAATTAAGCTTTATGCTTCTGTGGCACAGTGAGGCCCTTTATGCTAATTCACTGCATAGTGTGCTAATTAATTCTGTTTGAGACCAAGCTTAATTGGCTATGTGCTATTACAAATGTCTCTGGTGTGAAAACTCTATTTAGATTTGTTTATAGCACAGTGAATTGTACTATTAATCCAGCACAGAAATTAGCATAAAGTGTCACACCATGCCACCAAGAAAAAAAGGTTTATTTAAGAAACTATTTATATTACAAATGCACAACATATTGGCAGTTTTTTTTAACTGTCTTTAAAAGCAATGCATTGCGCACCCCTCTGGCACTCAAAGGGTTAAAGTTAACTAAAAATAATTTTTAAAAGCTTTTTTACAGTAGGAAAATGGGCCGAATGGTTCTTATCTGCCGTCAAATTCTATGTTTCTATTTTTCTTCCAAACCTGTCCTCAAGGGCCAGATACAATCCAGGATTTAAGGATATCCTTTATTGAGCACTGCTGGGTCAGTAAAATGAATAAGCCACTGATTAACTTGCCGTGCTAAGTCAGGGGTATCTGTAAATCCTGACCTATTCATTACATTTGAGGACTGGTTTGGACATCCCTTAAATGGTGAGTATCAGATTTTACTATTTCTGCTGTTATGGGAGACTGGTAGAGTAAAAGTGATACCTTTATTGGCTGAGTAGGTTTAGAATGCAAGCTTTCAAGACAACTTAAGTCTTTATGTCTGGCATGTTTAAAATGAAGGATATATATAAAGTTCAGCCTTAATTCTAAACATGCCTGACACAGAGACTTAAGTTATCTTGAAAGCTTGCATTCTAAAGCTACTCAGACAGCGAGTAAAGGTACCACTTTTACTCTACCGGTCTCCTGTATTTTCTGTTGCTAACAAGGTACCACCTTTTACCTCTGCTGTTATGGGAGCAGACAGTGAAAAACACTGATGCAGTCCCTGAAGGGCTCCTTTCAGCTGCTAAGAGAGATAAGAAAACTGAACCTGGAAGAGTAGATAGGATTCACTGTAGCAAAAAAACTCACAAGAGTGGTATAAAGGTGATACCTTTTAATGGCTACCTGAGGACATAACAAGTGTAAGCTTTCAGGACACTAAGGTCCCTTCTTCAGGAATGGGTTAACAAACAAAGCTAGAATAACACTACATTTATATTTACAGAGTATGACATACATTTGAACCAAAATATATGAGTACACAGTGGGGGTCAATTAACTTAGTAAACATACAGTCTGCAAAGATATGAATTGATATGTACAGGGTTAGATCAAAGTCCTGGGAACAAGGAAATATTAATTAACCCTTTGAGTGCCAGAGGGGTACGCAACGCATTGCTATGCAATGCGTTGCGTACCCCTCTGGCACTCAAAGGGTTAATACAGAGGTGTGAACAGCCTGTTAGTCTGTGACTTGAACAGATCTATCTCTATACAATCAAATACCAAAATGTTCTATCTATTCTATTGACATAAAGCCCACCCCAAGGTTAAGTCCTGTCTTTAATGTGTCAGATAGAGCCATTAATTTAAATTCCCAGATTTTTCTTTCCCTTGGTTTTCTAAAGTTTCCTTTGAGTATGGTGACTTTCATATTTTGTAGAGTATAATGTGGACCACAAAAATGCTGACCAACTGGTGTGTCAACCTTTTTTCTGTTTATTGTGTAGTAATGAAGGTTCATTCTTTTCCTCAGTGTCTGTCCTGTTTCCTCAGTGTAGTAACCTCCTGTGGGGCACTGTGTACAAGTTATGAGATATACTACATTTGAAGAGGAGCAAGTGAATGAACCATTAATTTCATAGTGCTGCTGTGTATTTGGTATTTTTATCTTTGTTGAGCACTGAATGTGTGAACAGGTCTCACATCTTTTTACTCCACAAAAGAATGTTCCATTCTTTGTGATTTGTGGCAAATGGCTCTTGACAATAATTTTCTTTAAATTTGGGGGTTGTCTGTATGATATAAGTGGTGGATCTGGAAAATTACTTTTAATCTGTCATTTTTATGGAGGGTTAGTTGTAAGACTTTTGCAATCCTTCTCAGGGCTTCCAATTGGGGATTTTATGTGACCACAAATGGTACCCTGTTATTCTCTGCCCATGGTCTGTATTCAAGGAGTGTTTCTCTGGGTATTTGGCTGGCTCTGTGTATCTGATTGAACTTGGAAGAGTGAAACTCTAAGTCACAACCTTCACATGTTGTGCAAGTAGCCTCCATAAACCTCCTGTGTTGTGCTTTCCAGCCCCAAGCAGAGGGTCTATGAGACTTCATCATGCAGGACAAGAGACTGAACTATTAGACTTCAGTCTTGCCATTCAGTCTCTTCTAATGGGACAAACGGAGGGTGGGGTGCCAACACTCTCTTTTCAGAACCCCATTTTGCTGACTCATTGGTCTGCTGGAGCTCACAGTGCAGCTCACCTTTCATCACCAGGCCTGCTCCCCGGGGATTAGATCTGCTGATAGGTCTGATAGGACTAGTTGCACAGTAGAGTAACTAGTTGTTGGAGAGTCCTGTACAAAATTTTCTTGGGGTCTCCAAAAACAGAAATATTCTCAAAGGGGCACACCTAGAAATTATTGGGCTCTGTGACTGATGGAGCCCCCTGGATGTTGGGCTTTGTCACAGCTAGATATCACTCAGGCACTCAAAACGTAAGCTGTAAAATGGTGAACTTTAAACAGCTGCCCTCTTTATTATTGTAGGAATGTATGTTACATAGAGCATTCAAAGAGTTAATCATTCTAATAGTGGTCTGAAGATATTAAAGAAGAGTCTGATGAAGAAATGAATTACTTGAAATTAGTAATCCATATTCATTTTGCAATTAATTTGTGGGGGATGATAAAATCCAATTTAGTTAAATGTGACTTCCCCAGCATTGACAGTCATTCATTTGCACAGATTCACAGCTAAATTATGAACTATGCATTATTTATTACATATGATAGTCTTAATTCCTTGTAACTCTTTGAGTGCAGACCAATATGTTCCGTATCTCTCTGGCACTCAAAGGGTTAAGGTATAAACAGCTTTGTAATTGCGAGTGATCCTCAATACCTTTGAAAACATATAATATAATTTATAATAAGATATTCGAAGCATAATATCTTTTTTGCATTTTTTTCAAGCTTATGCCCTGTGGATGCCACGGAGATCTTTAATGTATTGAGAAGCAAATATTAAAATTCACTAAATTAAAATAATTTAAAAAAATTAAATCTGAGGTAGAAATGCTGTTGGGTCCTGCCATAGTACTCTTTGTTAGCTTCAGAACAGGCCCCTGAATCATCTAATAGGATTCTTAGATGGCCCTTTGAAGACCCTTCATCCTAATCCGGGCAGATTAACCAATCAGGAAATCAGAGGAATCCCTGAATGGTCACAAGGTCAAGGATAGGGGCACCACTAGAAGGTTAAATACTGACTTACACAGAATGGACCAGTGGAGCAACTCTGTAGTAAACCAACTGCACCATGTAGGAGAAATACAAGATATTTGTTTAAATTTTCCTTTTTTTATCCCATGAATGCTATAGAGGCCTCCAACGCATCCCCCTAGCATGCCAAAGGTTGAAATCTCAAATCATTGAGAATTTGGGGAATTGGATTTTTCCCCATGTTGCAGCTGATTTGTCCCAGTATATCTCCACTTTAGCTTTTGGGTATATGTCCTGCTCACCCACATCAGCAGATTTGAACTGTTTGCAGTAGTGATAAACCCAATTATTTGTCCAAAGATCAGGTTTAATTTGAACCATTTTTTAAGCTCAGAATGGCATATGTCAAAGATTATTTACTTTTGCCTATTGATTTTATTTGGAATTCACTCACCTTCACTGAACCTAGGCCATTCAAACTGTTATCACAGGAGACCTTCTCACAAAAGTAAATCATATTGACCACACGGGACAAATAAATACTTCCCATTGATTAAATGGGGCCTCTAACCTCTTGAATGCTAGAGAAGTCTCCCTAGCATTCAAGGAGGGAGATGCACTAAGGTGTGATAAAGAGGTGATAAACTGGAGATTACTTCTTATGTTATTCTGTGGAATTCTCCAACTTGAGAGATTTTAGTGCATAGGCTCCAGAGAATAACATAAGAATAACATAAGACACACTAGAAAAGTAATTTCCAGTTTATCACCTCTTTATCACACCTTACTGCATATCCTCCATGGTGTTAAAGAGGTGGTAATGTTACAGTATAAAGTCATATCTGACTAATCATTATACTTTTTATAATGCTCTGTACTGTTGTATATGGCCATATTGGTGTAGTCTTCTTGTCATTTTATTTTAAAGCTTTCCCCTCCCGCCCCTTTTCCCTACATCACTTTTCTTCCCTCAGATCTTAAAGGGACAGTAATATCCCATAAAAATGTTTAGAATTTTGTCGACATTAAAAAATAAGCTAAATGCCACAAATCCTATCTCTCAAACCTCTACGGTTTGAGAGATATCCTCCGTTAAAGTTCCCCTCTCCCTCCTCTTCTCCTGACATCAGCTGTAAGCTGACAGCAGGACTTCCTGGTCCGGGGACCGACAAGCAGCTCTTCAGTAGAGCCGCAATAGTGCAATTTAAAAAGAAATACTTCTTTGGAACAGTCTACAAAGTATGCCTGGTTTGCAAGCACACTTTTTAGACCGTTCCAAAGAAGTAATTCTTTTTAAATCTCGCTATTGCAGCTCTCCTGAAGAGCCTCCTCATGTCGGCCGACACAGATCTCCTTCTGTCAGCTTTACAGTTGACATCAGGAGAAGAGGAACTTTAACGGAGGATATCTCTCAAACCATAGCGGTTTGAGATAGGATTTGTGGCACTTAACTTAATTTTTTAATCTCTACAAAACTCTAAACATTTTTTATGGGACATTACTGTCCTTTTAAAGCCGGTTGCTTGACCAGACAGATTGCAATGAGGGACAATCTTGTCTCTGACTGTATAAGGAAACCCTGGACACCTTGACAAAGAGGAACAGGGTTTTCCGTATGCTGACACATTTTTGTCCCTCATTGCGATCCAGCTGGATCTGAGGGAAGAAGAGTGATGTAGGGAAAAGGGCAGAGGCGGAAACTTTAAAATAAAATTACAAGAAGACTACACCGATATGGCCATTTACAGTGGTACACAGAGTTATATAAAAGTATACTGATTAATCAGAATTGACTTTATATTGTGCAGTTACTATCTCTTTAAACCCTCCCCATTTAATTCAATGGGAGTATGGGGATTTGTATTCCTGTTATAATGTATATATGTTGTTCTATACAGTTACTGTTTGATTACTTTTGTTTGTGCAGTTTGAAATGAGTGACACAATCTAAGGCAATTCTTTAAATGAGATTCGTGCCTAGTTCACTTCTATTCCAGAAGGCTTTTCTTTTGTATCTCTGACAGTTTACAGACTACACTGCAATACAGTTACTAACAGTTTCTAATGGTGTCAGAATGTATTGGACATTAATTAATGCTTCTACAAGGCATGCTTAGGAATATATTTTAGTGTTCTAGTAACAAATATTCAAGTTTTTCATATGCTAGCTTGGAGTACATCCTTCGTTTTAACTTTATTTTATTTTGTAGGCATTAAAAAACATTAAGAATGATATAATTCTTATCTCTCAAACCTTTATGGTTTATGAGATATTCACAAGCAAAGTTTCCCCCTCCCGCCCCTTTTACCTAGTGTAAGCAATCTCTTCTCAAATGTGGAATGCAGTCCATAGATAAGACAGATAACAGAAGGGGACACTCTTATTCCTATGAAAACAATGAAAGCCCTGCCCCCCTTGACAAGCTTTTCAGGTTTTTCCCTTATCTTAATTGAAGATTGCCCCTCTCTGCAGTCTACTTGGGCACCTCCCTTCTGCTCTGGCTGAACAGTGTTACATTAGTAAAAGGGGCGGGAGTGGGACACTTTGTCATTGAATTACTCTGGAACTACAACTCTGACAGAATTGAAATAACACTTTCCAAAGTCCAAATACTATGAAGATTAATTAGTGCTGCTTTTATTATGAAACATTACTATTCCTTTATATGTTGTGTTCCTTTAAAATTATAGTAATGGTAAAAACATGTGCACCTTTTTTACTCAAGGATAAATCTTGCATTACATATTTTTTCAATATATTTTTCATATTCGGGATTACTATACCTTTAAGGTGAAATATGTTTTTCTGCAAATTGTAGAAACTTGATAATATGCTAGTATTTTCCTACATATTTAATTTGCATATTTATCAGTGGTTTTGTATTTGTTCATTTGTATGCCTCAGTGATACACTATGAAGGTGATGCACTAAGTAGAACCAGGGGCAGAGCAACTACACAATAGGGGACAATTAAAATGTAATTCATTTCAACTGGTCATTTAACCCTTTGAATGTTAGAGGAGTCTCCAATGCTTTGTGAAACAATGTGTTGAAGACCTCTTTTGCACCCTTCTTTCTTTGAAATTTTCCCTTTTCCATTCTCTGATCTTCACCTTATAAGATTCTCAGCTTTGAAGACTCCTTCCACTATCCTCATCTCTCCACCTGGAACTAGTTATTTTCCTTGTCTCTCTGCTTTTTCCACAAAATGAACTTTGGCCTTGGCTGGACACCATTGCATGTTACCTCCATTCCTGTTCTCATACTGCTGAAAGCCTCTTGGGAATCCATAACGTCATCCAGTCTTCATCCATTAAATATATCTTCTTCCCTACTCTGAATCTGCTCTTTATCTGACTGAAAAAAATACTTCTCAAATCTAATTACCACACACACAAAAGTAACCCACTTCCTCTTGTCTGTCACCTTGATTGCCATTTGCGGCCTCCCTTTGATTCTTTAAATTTCAGTGACCCACACAACACTTCGCTAACTTTTTCAGGTGCATGATACTTTCCATATGGAAAAACATCACACTACTTTGCACACTGGACTCACCAGTCATAGAGGAAAGGAACAACCTTTTTTACTCCTTTCCTTCTACTGGACTGGAGAGGTGCATGTACCCACAGTAAACAATCAAAAGTTAAGGTCAGTCATTGGATTGGGATTAGCATATGGGAATACTAACATCCAATTTATGTACATTTATTGTTGGATGCCTTACATTTGCATGTCATATGGGCTGATAGCCACAGTATTTCTAAGTTCCTACAGCACCCCTCTCTGTTAATGTTTTTACATGTTTTTCGTTTTACCTATTCTTTGTTTGAGTGCCTCATTTGTAGAGACCTACTGTGTGGAAGAGTGGTTTATCTTTAGCCTTTCCTACATGTTTTGGACCTAGTTATGCCTTTTTGTCCTGAGTGCACAGCACCACACTATTTATGTGGGTCTAATCCAGGGGTTGTATGTACAGTCTTAGAGATAGCTCTGGAATATCTCTTTTTTATTTGAAATTATTATGACATAATAAAATTAACGTCACCACATGGCAATATATATATTGATGATTAGATCATATGAAGAATGGTGAAATTTAATTCTATTGTGCTGATCATTCATGAGTCATGACTACATTCAGTACATTACAAATTATAATGGGCAACACATACAAGCCTGAGCCTACTGCGTGCTGCTCCTGCCACCCAAACTGTCCACCAACAAGGATGAACCTCCACTGACTGAGCCGAACCACAACCCCTCCTCTAACGGGCAATGGGCAACTCGCTGCACTATGCACTCACTCTCTCTCTCAGTTACCGTAGCCGACAGGTGTCACCAATTCTAAGATGTAGTAGTCTACTTCTTGTGCCTTTTAGCTCCTTTCTTCTGCATAGCTTGAGCGGCTACCTTTGACTACGTTAGTGCATGACCGTTGGCAGCGTTGTGACGTCACATGAGGTCCTGAGTTGACCAATGAGAACAGAGGCAGCAGTGGGTCACATGGGGCAGCCCCAGTGGCACAGGCACAAAATACAAGGCAACCAACGGGATAGGGAAGGCGCATTAGAACACATGTGACATGACACTGTTGTTACTGTATAAGCGTGGCACCCTCCAGGGCGAATGAGCACAGGAGCACAGCATTAGCATCAAATTAAGTGGCAGTGTGGGGCACAGCAATAGCATTGTTATTATGTACCCTGGGGCAGAGACTTGAGTGGTGGGCGTGACAAGGCCATTGCCAGACACCCCTGAAATTTGGGCGCCCTAGGCAAGTGCCTTCTCTGCCTATTGACAAATCTGGTCATGACTATTTGCATCCATGATTCCAGACAGTGTACCTACTTAATTTCTTTAACACACACAACATGATAGACCCATTGCAAGCTGAACTGCTTACTTCCCACTCCAAAGAAATAGCAGCTAATAATCTTGTAATTGCTAAAACACAAGGTCACGATTCACCGATATCCTCCTTGACTTGTCAGCTGCTTGTGAGATTGCTGATAACTCTCTTCCTGCAAACTATTCAATCCCTTAGCAACTGTATCCTGCCACTGAACTGGTCATCCTCTTATTCCTAACTGATCCTTTGATATCTCTGTCTCTATTCTTTCTCACCTTCTGTCCACCTCTCTCCTGGCTTGCCTCAAGACCATTTCTATTCTCATTGCACACAATAATACTTGATAATCATATTATCTCTCTCAATTCAAATATCAAATATATTCAGATGATACCAGCTACATTTATCCAACTTCATTTGACTCCTGATACACAATCCTGTCACGTATTGTCTCTCTACATCTCAATGCAAGGTTATAATTCACTTACAAATTTGTATTTATTTTCTATGCACTCATATTTTTTGTCTTTCTTGACATCAGAAATTATATTATAAAACATAGAATGTAGCATAAATTTTTATTAATAAATCAGATACAAAGGTCAATGAAATAATAAAAAAAATCAAAGTAAACTCTTCATAGCACACAGAAAAAAATGTAAAAGCATGATGGGCCACAAATTCCTGTTCTAAGCACTATCATTCAAGGAGACACCTTCTAGCACCAGATTGATTAATTGTAGCAGATGGCTCAAAAGCCTTTTTACTTGACTTCAACAGATACACTTTGTGCTACTTTTCTCAGCTACATAGGCCTATAATGTACTATATTTTGAAGTTTGTTAGAAATTTAAAATTAATAAATGTGAATAAGGTTGCTGTTTAGTGTTAAATGATAGATTCTATTATAACCGGTAATGGTTGTAGAATAGTTATTTTTAGCTATGGCAGAAATTTCCAGCTGGTCAATTTTGCAATTACATTCCGAGGGTCAGAACTAGATTTCCAAATTGCAGGTTTATTTTCCCTTTTGGAATCAATTTAGAGCCCTAAACAAGGTTCCAAAATCATTCCAAAGTGCAGCTCAAGAAGAGCAAGGGAAATGGCTGGATATTATCCTCTTCCCTTGGGCAAGATCAGGCAGGGGAAACAAGACTTCCAATAGTCTGACCAGCCCCCAGCCTGATTCCTCATGTCCATGAGCACCCTCCATCCTGCCATCTACAGTTAACCTCTACATTCAAATTTCAGCAACTTTGCTGTATTGGCAACTGAGAAGTTAACTGTCATTAAAAAAAAAAAAAAAAAAAAAAAGAAAGAAAACCCCCTATTACCCATGCCTCCATACACCACCCCCAAACACCCCATCCACACAAATGTTTAATCCCATTTTTGACACACTGCGGTGATCTTACTGCTCTTTCAACAGAGGGGTTAACCATCATGTTTAAAACAAACACACCCAAGACACCCATACAAAAGTATGATAAACCCTCTGTTACTTGGGTATCTAACCTCATCTGACCACCCGTGTAAAGGAATGGGGTGATACTATCCCCCAACTCTCCTTCCTGATGGGATCAGCAAAAATTGTGTGAAAAAATAATATGGGGTACAGTCACATGAATTGTCTTATATATGACTAATCACTGTTTAAACATTTTACTATGCACCCATCGGCATGGCACTGAATGTGCCCTTTAGTAACCTCACCTCCCAGCCAGTCACAAGGAGAAAGGGTCACTCATGCGCAGTATGTAGCTACTTCCTCTGGTTTCTGATTGGCTAATAGAAGTGGTCATGTACCACGCATGATTGACCCCTCATTCTCATTGGTGATTGGCTGAGAGGTGAGGCTACCTCAGGGTACATTCAGTGTCCTGCATAACTCTACTTCACAGCTAAGGAGAGCATGGGGTAATGTAAAAAAAAATTTGAATATACTGTACATTTATTTCTATGACATAACTTTTCCCGTGCCAGACAGTTGACAGTATATTGCATTGCAGTGTCTTTCAAGTTGCCTGGCATCAGAGGGGTTAAGTGGGACTTTGTACAGTATTTAAGATGATTCTAATTAAAAATTGCATTTCTGAAAGGTTTCAAATATAGCATAAACATTGAAAAACTTGCAGTGTTCCTCAAAAAATGTCACTTATTCTTTTAATTTGTTTCTCTTTCGACTTTAATTTGTTTATCATCTAATTATATAATATATAAATGTTGTTGGATAAACTCAAGAAAACAATCCACTTCTGTATATAGTCTTTCCATATATTTAAAACACCATTTTAATTGACAGGAATTTTACAATGTGTTTCTTTCAAATAATAATTTCTATCCTAGAATAGTATGTCACATATCTCTGTGTGTTGATGTACAGATACTCAAATGTATGGAAATTGTACTGTAACTCAACGAAAATAAAAATAGGTCATAAAAGTAAACAAATAACAGTTAATTTCTCAAAATATATTTGCATTACAAACAAATGGCTAGTGCAGCATACAGGCATATTCTTTTTTGCGTTCATTAACTAAACCCTTAAAGTGACAGGTTCATTTTAATGCATTACAAATACTTTTTTTTATTTTATTTTGAAATCTGCTTCCAACACTTTATTTTACCTTCTCAAGTGTACTAAAGTGCATCCCCAGTAATTTCACTGTTAACCCCTTGGATGCTAGAGTGGCCCTCAACACATTGCTTTCTAACATTCTCTAACATCCAAAGGCTAACCCTTTGTGTGCCAGTGATGAATGCAATGTGTTGGATACCTCTCTGGCACTCAAAGGGTTACAAGAATAATCTGAAATAGTATGGACCACATACAGTGAACATCCACTGAATACGGAAATTCATTCTTCCTCAAAGAGCTCTTTATATACCGGAAAATATGTTCTCCAGCAGGTGATTTCAGAATGAAGGCCCTCTGGTAATCCATGGATTTCATTTCTATTTTCTGTAATCTTTTCCAGCTGGCTCAAATCTTACCAACAGAAGATAACTTCTTGCTATTCTTCAGACAGCAGTTGAAGTCAAGCGAGGAATTCATGCAGGTATTTCAAATCAGTCTCTTTGAACGTTACATGCAGCTTTGTATCTTTCAAGTACAGTTAACACCACGAAGCACATAAATTATACAGACATTCTTTTGTCTGCATTAAAGTGACACTTGATTTTGAAGTTTGTTACCATGCATTTGATACAAGTAGCTTAGGTATTTTGAAACAAGTATTTTGCTAGCTTAGACAAGACAAGATATTGTAAAGAAATGGTAGTTTATTCATTACCAGATCATATGCTGAATTTACATTTTGAGCACCCCAAGCAAAGGATCCCTAGTGACCTTATGCCTAGCTCTGGTCATACCCCCAATTCATTATATGTCTGCAGCCCTAGCCCCACCCACAGTTGAATGCAGGGGTTAAACAATGTCCAGTAAATTGGTATGTAAACTGGTAAATATACTGGCTACCATGAACCAAGGAAATTGGGACTGCTCTGGCCATACCCACAACTCAATATGTGTGTGTCAGCAGCATAACTTAGGTGCCTCTCAAAAGTTGCCTACTTTTACTAATGGGGAATCTGGTACAGCACCTATCTGTATTACAGTGCTTCTCAAGCCCCACTCGTTTTCAAATCTCCCCCCCCCCCACACACACACACACAGTCTACAAATTTTCAGGGGACCCTTAACTTCTTACAGGATATCTGAAAGCAGTGTAATGAAGAGGACATGGATAAATAGTTACTTGTAGTCCCTGGAATGAGAGGCAAAATGTTCTCTTATACAGCATACTTAACAAGCTCTATGTATGTTACATTTGAAACTCAATGTTCACAATATAAATAAAATTCTATGAGTCCAACTTAAAGGGGTTGTATCACCTCAAAAACATTTTTTACCATAGGTTTTGTTACTAAAGTAGTATTAGAAAAGCTGTTTTTTTATTTCTTTTAAAGATATTCTATCTTCAGCATAATGTAGCATGTCGAATCGCCAGAAAAGCTCTTGCTCACTTCCTAATTCTCCTCCCACCTCCCTCCCAGCTGCCCCAGGGAGCGTGTTCATGCTTCACTTTGGTGTGGTGTGAATGGCTTCTATCGTTACATCAAGCTCCGGTTAGCATTATACTGAGGTTCCAGAATTACTCCACTTTGTGTTTGTGCAGATGGCCTCACTGCTGCAGAGTGATTAAGTACTTAGCATGCGCACTTATTTATTTATATAGAACCTCCCACTCAGTCCCTGTATTTGTTATAGTTACAGTTTACTATTTTGTTACACAGGGCAATGTTACAGGGTTGGAATAATGGTAAGCAAGGGTAAAGAGAGAAAAAATAAAAACAGGAAGTAAGGTTGAAGAAAATGTGTTAACCCCTTGAGGACCAGTGAACACCCTCTTTTCCTCAAGGGGTTGAGCTTCTAATTTATTCAAGTGGAGGAGAGATATGGACCCTTCCTCCTACCTTGCTACATATGCAGTATGCCCAGTTGGTGCTATCTGGGAAAGGCACTTATTGTTGCATGCTGCAGTATTATTCCAGAGCACCTTAGGACAAAAGTATTTTTTTTCCACTTTTAAAAAACAGCATACAAAATGAGTATGACAATGTAACAAGGACACCTCAAAAGACAGATGGGCTTTTATTCAACCACAGAGCTTGAATTAAAGTGGAACTGTCACCCTATATAAAGTCCCCACAATAATTAGGCATATGGAGATTAGCTTCTTAACAGTGCTATTATTGGGCAGAAGTACCACGTTCTGAAATAATCCTTCTTCTTCTGAGACCTGTGGCCAGACTTGCACGCAGACATCTTGTCCTGTGCTGTCCGTCCCGGTCTCCTCTAGGAGGCATTACATGGTACCTTAAGGTACCGGAAGGGACTGACGGCTCAGGCACACAGATGGCTCTAGAACAAGAAGCCTGGCTGTCAGTCTCAGGAAAAGAAGGATTGCTTCAGACTGTGGTACTTGTGCCCGATAATATCACTGTTAAGAAGCTAAATGCCATATGCCTAAGTATTGTGGGTGAACTTTATGTAGGATGATAGTTCCGTAGAATCCATGCATTCCTCTCCTGCTCCCTGGGGAGAAGCAACAGTCTCTGTGGCCTGCACATGGTAACATGCCATTGAGAAGGAGAACAAACATAGCTGCAAAGGTGTCTGGAATCAAGGCAGCCAGTGTAGAAGAGAGATAGAGATTCAGAACAATCCCCTTTCTCCAGCATTCAATACAAGTAACAGCATAAAAATACTGTATAACACCTTAACAAGCAGCAGAGCTGCCATCAGAAACCATGGGGCCCAGGATAAAGATAACCTCTTCAGTGTCCCACCACTCTGTTTGACCATGCCCAATATTGCTCCAGCACTGTCATTAAAGGAACATTAACACCACCCACTATGACTATTTTTCCTTCCACCAAACATACGATGCAAATAGATTTTCCTCGCCAGGCAGATACATATTTTTCTGAGGCTTCTGGAGTGTTTACACACTCGAGAGAGCTGCTGCCAACAAGTGGCCTCCGATATTGTCTGTACACCTTAAAGGGATAGTAATACTTCGTTTTAACTTTATTTTATTTTGTAGGCATTAAAAAAACACGAAGAATGATATAAGTCTTATCTCTCAAACCTTTATGGTTTAAGAGATATTCACAAGCAAAGTTTCCCCCTCCCGCCCCTTTTGCCTATTGTAAGCCATCTCTTCACAGATGTGGAATGCAGTCCATAGACCAGACAGATAACAGAAGGGGACACTCTTATTCCTATGAGAACAATGAAATCCCTGCCCCCTTGACAAGCTTTTCAGGTTTTTCCCTTATCTTAATTTAAGATTGTCTCTCTGTGCAATCTACCTGAGCACCTCCCTTCTGCTCTGGCTGAGCAGTGTTACATCAGTAAAAGGGGCGGGAGGGGGACACTTTGTCATTGAAAAACTCTTGAACTGCAACTCTGACAGAATTGAAATAACACTCTCCAAAGTCCAAATACTATGATGATTAATTAGAGATGCTTTTATTATGAAACATTACTATCCCTTTAAAGATAAGTGTTACATGAGCATGAGACCTCAGTCTAACTATCTGCATTCACTTGGGCCCAGACCAATAGTACCCCCAGCTCTATAAGCAACACCTGCACTAATAAACCTGCTGTGCTACACTACTACAACTTAGTGAGTTACGATTTCAAAGCTGGTCTGCACATCATTTAAACATAATCAGTGCAAGTTTAATTACACTTGACACAATTTTCCATTTCATAGGCAGTTCATATAATATTTCAGGTTAGCTGGTCAAGATGATGACAAATTATCTTCTTCAAAGCTACCACCTTTGCTGCAGTGGTTGGGGACTATAGTGAGAAGATCAGATAACTTCTCATAAGTCAAGTGTAAAACAGTTAAATGGCTGTCTTCTAAATATAGATGTCACTGACAGTTTGGAAGAAAGTGTTCCTAGATTAGATGCTAATCTGAAGGATTTATTTACATTTTAATTATAATCTGAAAAACCAACCAAAGTCATGCATCACAATGAATCTCTAGCAGAAGTGAGTTTTTCTGTTTATGCTGATTTTGATACAGTACATTCAAGAAGACATTAAAGTGTTACATTGATTATTTTACCAAAGAGAGCATGGTATAATGCTGAGTTTATGTAATGGAACTCGCTGTTTTTACACAATATCACAAAGCATTAGTTTACAACTGTCAAACGCTAGGAAATCCTTCCAAAAAACCTGTTATTTTAGTGAGCTGATTTATAAATCCTCACCACATAGAAGTTGAATACTAAATATAGATATATTGAAACATTCATTATCAACGTTTGATTCAGTAATTTTTTTCTCAATTTTTTTATACAGATAATTTTTCTTATCAAATTTAAACTAATACGTTTAATCACTTTGGTGATTTTGTAACCATTTTTAAAACAATAGTTTATGATATATTTTATTTGTCAGTTTAGACATTGCTGTGATGTAATAATTTGGTATACAAAGTAGCAGTATGTTGGTAAGTGTGCTAATAAGCAGACTTAAATATGTCACTGCTTTTTCATATGACATTCAAAGGCTGATATTACATATGGAACAAATAAACATGCTAATTGATTTTAATTTGGTTGCAAGATCATCTCCTTAACCACTTAAGGACCCATGACGGTCCTTTTCCGTCATGGGTTGTTATACCCTTAACAACCCATGACGGAACTGGACCGTCATGGAATTCCTGGCTCCCCTCGCAGCTGCACGCCGTTCGGGGAGTCTGGAACGCAGCCGCAAAAAAAAAAAAAAAAAATGGTATGTGGTCCTTAACGGACCGCAAGGTGCGTGCGCGGCCCGTCGTTAAGGGGTTAAAAGAGGACACAGATGAAAAATAAACAAAAGGAGTGTCTGCCATCAAATTCTGACTTTTACAAATAAGTAACCTATGATGTACTACAAATAAAACAGTGGTGATTTAGATGCATGTTTTTGGCCAAAGGCATGGTAAACCTGCCTGCCCAGTCAAGGCACCCAGACTCAGGCATGCCTCCATCTGCCTAGATCCTGTGAATATATATTTAGCATAATGCAGCTAAAAAGCAATTTTACCTCTACTGTAAACAAAACCGTTGTGAGGGAAATGGGAGAGGTATTTATACCTTCCATAATCAGCTATACCCTGCTGTGGAGCTACCACCCAAAGGAGAGGAGGAGCCATACCTCCCAAAATCCATACAGAAAGTGTAAAATTCAGTATGATATGCTTTAGGATATTTCCTTTCCGTGTAAGGCAATAGTGAGATAAAAGAGACTGCACCCTGTGTAGGACACCATTCGTATAGCACATGTTCAATTCTAGTTGAGCATCTCTGACCAGTTCTTTTGCAATTGAAATGTTAATGACAGTGATGTGAGTGCTCCAATATGCACCAAATCAGTCATAAGCTCCAGTGCATACCCCACAGTGCAAGTGCAGGAGCTGAAGTCTAACACCAGCAGAGCCTCAGGGCGGGATTCTTACATTCGTCCTGTGACCCCAGTGATGAATCACTATAGGTGGTGCAGTTTAACTCTCTGAGTGCCAAAGAGGTGTGCAGCATATTGTGGAGCAGTGCGTTGCACACCGTGTTGCTACTTGAAGTGTTAAATTCTCATTCTGTAAATATATGGAAAATCAATGCATATTTTTATTTTAACACTTTGTTAACACAGATACACATTTACTATTAGAACAGCATGGTTTGAAATTTGACAATAACAATTTTAAAGAGAAATAATGGTTCTTAAAATGTTATTTCACTTTTAGTATTTCCTTTTTGCAGACGTGGCGGAGATATGATACTGATCACAGCGGTTTTATAGAAACTGATGAACTTAAGGTAAGAGCCAGTTCAAGTTTCATGTGACTATGAAGGAACATGACGGGGATGATATACTAATCTAGGGGCTCCCAAATTTGTCCACCCATCACTGAATGTTCTCCACATCTCCTCAATTAAACACAAGTGAATGTCATTAACTTGGGCAGAAGCCTCAGAATGACTGAGCTCCTGATTGATTCATGTGTGCTCATGTGAAGAGGTCCTAAAATCTGTATCGTTGGGGGGGGCCTGAAGACAGATCTGAGTATCTCTGCAATAAGGGGTACTACAGTATTTTGGGGCACACTAACTGCACCATATAAATTGCTATGGATTTAAGTTGAATGCTAGAAAGGTGTGTAAAATTTTGCTTTGCAATGTGTTTGGGATCTTGCTAGCATTCAAGGGGTTAAATGTCCCCTTTCAATCAATAGGAGCTCAGGGAATTTTTCTTTGTCCCCCTCAGTGAAAATGGTTTGCTCCAGAATTATTTCTATTCTTCTTGGTACATCAGTCACACAAAGGCCGATGTACTGTGCAGAACTGGAAAAGACCTTGGGCGGACCATCTGCACTGAGCTGGGATACTGAAAAAACTGAAAAATATGTGCTACAGGGTTTTCCTTCTGAATAAAACAAAGGTAATGCTACTGCTTGGAGATCTTCCATCCAAAAGATATTACTGTTCAAACGTATCACTATTTTATATTGCACTGCAATGCTTTATTGTGATTGCAAAATGAAACTGTTCCTATCAGTTACTATGGAGAATCATAGTCTTTGACTCAAGCCTTCCCTTACAGTACATTATATAAAATGCCTATTGGGCATTAGTTTGTGCCCATTGCTGTGTAATGTAAAACTAAACATGTTTAATTGTCTGAATGAAAAATGTCCCATCAATGGAGGAAACCTTGTTTTCCTGCAATCCTAGAGTGTTGAGACAGTGCAGGTTCAGGTATATACCTAACTTTGCACAGTTAGCTCATTCAAAATCTTAGAGAATATGTCTGATATCTGTGAAAAAAGCAAGAATATCCCAAAAACCTGCATTGTCATTGTCCTCTAAGAATGCAATTTTAGTAGGTTGACCACATTTCAGTTCTGCCATTCAGGGACACTGCAGAGAGAAGAACACAGAGTTGTAAACACTAGAGGGAGAACTGACTGCTATAACAGAAAGTGATGCCTGTTGTGGGCTACAAGAAAAAGTACATCAAGCCCAAAGCCTTAAACTAACACTGCACTAAAATAAAATCACACCACTGCTCCTGATTGATGTCTGGATCAAGGCTTATTTCTCTCTCTAGTGTGTAGAGATCTGTCTGGAGGCCATTTTCTTGTAGCCCAGCAGAGACATCACTTTCCATCACAGTAGGCAATGGGCAGTTCTCCTTCTAGTGTTTGGAACTCTGTGCTCTGGAGTCTAAATTCAGGGACTTTGTATTGTCCCAGAAGGGGGCTGCCGGGGACAAGGGACACACACTTCGGGATTGTCCCGGGCAGTCTGGGACATATGGTCACCTTAAAGGGATAGTAATACTTAAGTATTACTAATCCCTATAGTAAAGTCCTATTAAAAATAAATGTATTTCCCCCAGTGTCATCTCTCAAACCTTTATGGTTTGAGAGATGAACGCTGCTAAAGTTGCCCTCTCCTTCCCCTGAAGTCAGTGTTGTAGCTGACTGAAAGGAAATCCAGTCATAGATCATCAGGCGGCTCTGCAGCAGAGCCACTATCGCATTAATTAAAAAAAAATCTTTCACTAAAACGGTCTTCTATGTGTGCTTGCAAACCAAGCACACGTAGAAGACCATTTCAGTGAAAGTTTTCTTTTTTATTAACGCGATCGTGGCTGTGCTGGAGAGCCACCTGAAAGTCGTACGACTTGCTTCCCTACAGTCCGCTAGAACTCTGACTACGGGGAAGGGGGAGGGAGAGGGCAACTTTAGGAGCGATTATATCTCAAACCATAGAGGTTTGAGAGATGACACTGGGGGCAATACATTTATTTTTAATAGGCCTTTAAAATAGGGATTAGTAATACTTAAGTATTACTATCCCTTTAAATTTGAGATCCATGTCATATAACATACTGTTATTCATTACAAAATGTTACTACTACTTTAACCTTTATGGACCAGAGGGGTGTGCAAGACATTACGAAGAAATGCATTACACACCGTCTGGTCTTTAAAGATATAACATGCTCAACATCCTTAAATCATCCAATGCTTTTACTTCCTGTCTTAATAGAATTTTCTAAAAGACTTGTTAAAGAAGGCAAACAAACCTTATGAAGAATCCAAATTAGAAGAATACACACATACGATGGTAAGAATTAACCTTTCCGTTCTGGTACAAAGTACTTATTCCTGCATTGTGCTGGTGGAAGTCTAGTTGCTTGAAGATGAACATAACAGTTGTTTACAAATGAAGCTTTCAAAATGACATAGATGTCTTGTTGAAGAGTACTTAGGAAATACACTTGAACAGGGAACGTACAATATATGGTTTCTAAAGCTCTGTACTTGACATCTCTGCAGAACTAATGTATCGGTTTGCTTTCCTAATGTTATCATTATATCTGCATTCATTACATGCCAAAAGTCTGGGTTACACTGAAGTCAACAATACACAGATGAGAAAGATGTGTGGGACATTCAGTTAATTAATATAATTAAATATAATTAATATTGGTAAAAAGAATGTATGCAAAACGCTAAGAGCAAACCAACTGAACCATAGAGAGCAACTAAGAATTTCCATTGATTTTCAATAAGCATTTTAAATGCTTGGATGCTATAATGTTCTAAAATAGATTATGTTTATACCATACGGCCTATATTTATAGAAGCAAACTGGGATTATTCTGGAGTAAACCAAGTTCACCATAGGGGACAAAGAAAATTCATAAATTCCCATGCACTTGAATACAGCTTTTTAACCCCTTGAATGCTGGAGGCCTCTATAACAATCAAAGGGTTAAAAGCCCAATTTAATTTAACAAGGTTTTGTATCTGTCCCCTGTGGTGCAGTTGGTTTATTCCAGAATAACTGTAGTTATAAATATAAATATGGGCAATTGTGTGTCACTTCAGAAACTTCTTGAGTGCACAGAGGTATCTTAAGGGTCTGTGGATTATTGCATGATGAAACAAAGGGAAGTGAGTTATTATCTTGCACATTAAGGCATTATACAAAATGTGAAAATGATAAATATCGCCATCACCTTTTTATTCCATATCTAGCAACAGCTGAAGTTGTTAGTGGCCATCTCTGAATTCTGTTGCAGCCACACAAACCTATGGGCTCAGCCTCTAGGGATGAGTGGCTGTGTGTCTTACAGACTCTGTAATTATAGCTGTCCATCACCTCATCTGTCTGACCTATCCTTGTACCTACTGAGTTTATACTGTATGCCTTAGACTCCTGTATCCAGCCAGCACCCACATAAACCTCTGGAGGGGTCGCCTTAGGTCCTACCTTGGCCACACCCTCACTTTTCACATAACCCCCACCTCCAATTCTAAACTTGTTTATGCCACTTCTTTCTATCATGTATTTGATCATTATGAAAGGGTAGAAGTGTGGGTGTTACCATATGTTCATACCCAGGAACACTGTAGCATTGTCACTTCCTCTAAATCATTTCCTTCTATAGTCCCACCCCACACAGCCATTATGCTTCATACTTAATGGTACATTTGTATTTTTCATGTATAGACAAGTAAGCTTAGTTTAGAAGACCAGTTTATGGGTCATTCTGATCTGTTGTCATGGTGCTGTTCTGCTTATGGTTCATGTGCTTTCTTTTTGAGGAGCTCCATTCTTCAGGACTTTGTTTCTCAAAATGTTCTTACAAGTCACAGAAGAAACTGGTGTAACATTCTTCCTTTACCTGTGTATGTGTGTGTGGGGGGATATGGTCACCCTTAGCTCCTCCCTTAGCCACCCCCCACTCATCACATAACCCCCACCTCCAATTCCATCCACTGTTCCCTAGACAGAATATACACGTAGCCTATAACAAAAAACATTAAGAAAAAGCATTTAATCCCTTGGTTGCTATAAGAGCCCCAATGCATTGCTTTGCAATATGTTGGCGACCCCTTTAGCATCCAAGGGGTTAAATCATAGCCAATAAAGTGGAATTTAAAATTGTGCAGAAACATTGAGCTTCCACAGGCCACACCACTACTCTGAATGTCGTTGTGACGAGCGTAGCTAAGGAGCCCCTCAAAACTTGCCCTTTAGGCAGTTTCCTACTCTGCCTAATGGGAAATCTGTCTCTGTTCCTGGTATTTTTCCATCCCTATAGAAAGGAGAACTGGAACAACTCTGGTGCAAACCTGCTGTATCGCAGGAGAAAAATAGCAATTTCCCATACTCTCAGTAATTTAAATTGAGATTTTCATGCCTTGATTTCTAGAGATATCTCCAACACATTCCTTGAAGGGGTTAAAAACACCATTTCCCATTTAAAGAGTAGTAATAATCTAAAAAACAACTTTGATGATATGAAAGAGCTTTAAAAATCAGTTCTGTTATTCTTTTTTTTTTAGAACACCATTTTTATGTTATTTAGATTCATAGTCTAGGCTAACTAAGGCATGCTGTGCAGGCACTTCCTATTTTAGCTATATATTACTTACACACTGACACCTAACCCTTTCAGTGCTAGGGGAGGTGAGCAATACATTGCTGATCAGTATCAGTTAGTGAGTGTTGTAATGTAGGACTAAGACAGGAAGTAACTGCATGATATGCCTAAATTAACACAATGTATAAATCTAACTCAGAAACACATTTTTTTCAAATAAAAATGGCAAATACAACATTTAGGTGATTTTGAAAGTTCTTTCAACATCACCAAAGTTGTTTTAGGCAATAGAGTCCCTTTAACCCTTTGACATACCTGGGAACTTCTTCTCCTGGACTCCCTGGAGGGGGAGTCCTGTGGTGCTGTTGGGGGAGATAAATGATTCAATTTGCATCAAAAGTGGATGGGGCTTAATCACAGGTGGGGGTGGGGCTTAAGAAAATAGTAAAAAAAATAGGTAGAATAGTCTGGGGAAGGAGGAGAAGTGGGAGGGACATGGGAGGAACAGACAGGGAAGGAGAAGCGGGCAAAGCTTCAATAGAAACTCCACACATCCGGAGAATAAGCTTCTGCCCCTGAGTCTCCGGAGCAAATCTGGAGAGTTCCCAGCTATGCCCTTTGAGTGTCAGAGGGCTGCATAATGTTCACAATGTGTTGCACACTCCTATGGCACTTGAAGGGTTAAAGCAATGGGAAATTTTATTTGTCCCTTGTGATGCACTGCGTATGCCCCAGAATTGCTCCAGCTATATTTAGCGTACCAGCCTCACTTTACTGAAGCATTAACAGAAAGATGTGCTAATTAGTAAAATATTTCCTCTTGCCCACACAATTTCTACTTATGACAATGATGGCAAGTGACTAGATCTCATGGTGCAAGGAATGAAATATTAGAAAATTTAAACTGACACATTCATTTTATCTGTTCATTAAATGGGTCTCATCATACTGATAAAAATGATATATGATGTGCAACGGAGTTTAATAATAGTATCACATTTATAGATTTCAAAGTGAGCTGCTCGGCAACGCTAATAGTTAATAGGTGCTGTGGAGACATCTTTTGTTCAAGCAGTATGCTCAAAAGGCAAAGTCATTACAGGCTCTGATATCCTGTTCTGAAAAGCACTCACTGCTATTATTAAGTGTCCTAATTCTTAATGAGTAGAAATGCATGTCATTTCAAAAGAAAGAATCACAGGAGAATTCAGCAGCCTATGTGCTATCAGAAGATCAGTACCATTTAAAATATAATACTCATCACTTTCCAGATTGGATAAATTCCCTTTTTCCTGAACATATTTACATGTTTTTTGTAATGACATGGATTTCATTAGGAATGTGCTAGCTTATTTATATGAGAGTAAAAATCCTATTCATAAAAAGGTATAGGAAGGAGAAACCGAAAAATAGAGGAATGTATAAATACTAGTGATGAGCGAGCACCCCAATGCTCGGGTGTTCGGGTGCTCTGACCGAGCGCCCCCTGAGGCTCGAGTGCTCGGCCGAGCACCCGAGCCCCATTGAAGTCAATGGGAGGACTCGAGCATTACACCAGGCACCCCCTGCTCTGATGAGGGGAGGGTGCCTGGTCCATAGGAAAAGGGCAGAAAAGGATGGAAACACCACAGAAATGGTTCAGGGACAGCATAGGGAGGATGTCTGGATGCATCTTGGACTCCAACATCGCTGCTGGGAATGATCTTTCGCCCGTAGTACGCCATTTTTACAGACTGACCATAAAACACACAAAAAGGAAAATAAAAACGACTTTAGGCGAAAAATTGTTACCAAACAATATTTGCTGTATATTTACTTGTATATTATCTGCAAATTATCCCAAAAATTTCCTTGATTTTCTGAAGTGAGGCCATGATTAAGAGGGAAACGTGCGCAGAGGCAAATTATCCCAAAAATTTCCTTGATTTTCTGAAGTGAGGCCATGATTAAGAGGGAAACGTGCGCAGAGGCAAATTCTCCCAAAAATTTCCTTGATTTTCTGAAGTGAGGCCATGATTAAGAGGGAAACGTGCGCAGAGACAAATTCTCCCAAAAATTTCCTTGATTTTCTGAAGTGAGGCCATGATTAAGAGGGAAACGTGCGCAGAGGCAAATTCTCCCAAAAATTTCCTTGATTTTATTGAACTGAGGCCATGATTAAGAGGGAAACGTGCGCTGAGCTGACCATCTAAAACATTATGGGTGAGGGTCTGCTGCAGAGCTGACCATCCTAAACATTATATGCGAAGGCCCGCTAGTGAGCTGACGCTATAAAACATTATATGAGAGGGCCCGTTAGAGAGCTGACCCAATAAAACATTATATGAGAAGGCCCGCTGGTGAGCTGACCTATATAAAAATTGTCAAACAGGGCCCGCTGGTGAGCTGGCCCTATATAAAAATTATATCACAGGGCCCGCTGGTTAGCTGGCCCTATATAAAAATTATAGCACAGGGCATATGTAAGAGGAGGAGGAGGATGAGAAGATTAAGAGTCAACCATATACCCGTTTTTTGGGTGGAAGGGGTGAATGGGAATACAGAGTATTCCCATCATTGTAAATAACATATATAAAGTGAGTTTATGTTCCCCCGGGGCTTTCCTCCAGTGGAGTGGAGAAGTCAGGGGAAATCCAGGCCTTGTTCATTTTTATAAGTGTCAACCTATCAGCATTGTCGGTGGAAAGGCGGATACGCTTATCTGTTATGATGCCACCAGCAGCACTAAATACCCGCTCAGACAGAACGCTGGCGGCAGGGCAGGCCAGCACCTCCAAGGCGTAGAGTGCCAGTTCATACCATGTGTCCAGCTTGGACACCCAGTAGTTGTAAGGCACAGAGGGATCATTGAGGACGCTGACACGGTCTGCTACGTACTCCTTCACCATCTTCCAAAACTTTTCCCTCCTTGTGACACTAGGCTGCGCATCAGGGTGAGGGTGCTGGCGGGGTGTCATGAAGGTGTCCCACGCCTTGGAGAGTGTTGCCCTGCCTTTGTCGGAACTGCTGTGTGCTCCCCTTTTCTCCCCTTCTCGGTTGGCCAAGGTAGCACGTACTCTGCCGCCAGCGTTGTCAGATGGAAAATTTTGGAGCAATTTTTCAACAAGAACCTTCTGGTATTGCACCATTTTGCTTGTCCTCTCCACCGGAGGAATGAGAGATGAGAAATTCTCTTTGTAGCGGGGGTCCAGAAGGGTGAACACCCAGTAATCCGTGTTGTCTAAAATGCGTACAACGCGTGGGTCACGGGAAAGGCAGCCTAACATAAAATCAGCCATGTGTGCCAGAGTACCAACAGGCAAGATTTCGCTATCCTCACCAGGAGGATGACTCTCATTATCCTTATCCTCTTCCTCCTCTTCTGCCCACCCACGCTGAAGAGATGGAACTAAAGTTCCATGGCTACCCTCTGTAGCGGAGGCAACCGTGTCTTCCTCCTCCTCCTCCTCCGCCTCCTCCAATTGTCGCTGAGAAGACGAAGTGAGGGTGCTCTGGCTATCACCTTGTGTAAGCTCTTCCTCCCCCATTTCCACCTCTTCCACATGCAAAGCGTCGGTTTTAATTGTGAGCAGCGAGCGTTTCAGTAGACACAGAAGTGGGATGGTTACACTGATAATAGCGTTATCGCCGCTCACCATCTGTGTCGATTCCTCAAAATTGCGTAAAACCTCGCAGAGGTCTGACATCCATTCCCACTCCTCACTTCTGATTACAGGAAGTTGAACGGAGAGGCGACGACCGTGTAACAGCTGGTACTCCACTACTGCCCTCTGCTGCTCACAAAGCCGGGCCAACATGTGGAAGGTGGAGTTCCAGCGCGTGCTCACGTCACACAGCAGCCGGTGAGCTGGCAATTGTAAGCGCTGCTGCAGCTTCAACAGGCCGGCCAAAGCTGTAGATGACTTACGGAAATGTGCACACACGCGGCGCACCTTGGTCAAGAGATCATGCACATTGGGGTAGGTTTTTAGAAATCGCTGAACCACTAAATTAAATACATGCGCTAGGTTGCAGGTTGAGTGGCGAGAGCCACTGCTCGGTCTGGTGACTAATCCCCTGCAACAGCTCTGAGGCCGTGTGCTGTTTGTCCCCAAGGCAGATCAGCTTCAGCACGGCCTGTTGACGCTTCCCCACTGCAGTGCTACACTGCTTCCAGCTACTGGCTGATGGGGGAGTGGCGCTGCGTGTAGAGAATTCGGAGGTGGAAACGGAGGAGGAGGAGCCAATAACGTAGGTGCTGGCGGAAACCCTGATGGAGGTAGGGCCCGCAATCCTCGGCGTGGGTAGCACCCGTGCCATCCCAGGGTCCGAGTCGCTCCCAGCCTCCACGACATTCACCCAGTGTGCCGTCAGGGAAATGTAGCGTCCCTGGCCACAAGCACTTGTCCATGTGTCAGTCGTTAAGTGGACCTTCCCAGTAACTGCGTTGGTCAGGGCACGGGTGATGTTACGGGACACATGGTGGTGTAATGCGGGGATGGCACACCGGGAAAAGTAGTGGCGGCTGGGGACCGCGTACCGAGGGACAGCTGCTGCCATCAGGCTGCGGAAGGACTCAGTGTCCACAAGCCTAAATGGCAGCATTTCGATGGCCAGTAATTTGGAAAGGTGTGAGGTTAGTGCTATGGCCTGTGGGTGGGTGGCTGGGTATTTTCTCTTGCGCTCAAATGCCTGGGGTAACGACATTTGGACGCTGTGCTGGGACAGGGAAGTGGATGTGGTCGCTGATGGTGCTTCAGATGGTACAGGTGCAGGGCGGGAGGTATGCGGGCCTGCGCCTTCGACAGGCGATTGGCCGGCACCGAAAACAGGGGAAGAGGAGGCAGTGGTGTGGCCTGCAGACACAGATGGGCGATCCAGGCGTTCCTCCCACTTATTACGGTGCTTGGATGCCATGTGTCGGATCATGCTGGTGGTGGTGAGGTTTCTAGTGTTCATGCCTCGGCTCATTCTGGTGTGGCACAGGTTGCAAACTACAATTCTTTTGTCGTCCGCACTTTCCTTAAAAAAACGCCATACCGCGGAACACCTACCCTTTGGCAAGGTAGATTTACGCAAGGGGGTGCTCCGTGGAACATTTGCGGGCCGGTTTGGTGCGGTCCGCCTTCTTTCTGTAGCCACACCACTGCCTCTTCCAGCCTGTTGCGGTGCTGCAGATGGCTCACCCTCAGGACTGCTGTCATCGCTCGGCTCTACACCTTCCCAGGTGGGGTCAGTCACCTCATCGTCCACCAAGTCCTCCTCCACTTCCTCACTCTGATCATCCTCCTCATGTCTTGATCCCACCACATACTCAGTCATTGACAACTGTATAACATTCTCCTCAACAAGGTCTTGAGACGGAAATAGTGGTTGATTTAATGGCAACTGTGTCTCATCATCATCATCATCATCCACTACTTCCTTTGACCTTAAATGCCGTTCACATCTGTCATCTTCTTGTGATTGGGTACCCTCTAGAGGTTGTGAATCAGGGCACAAGATGTCATGTTCCTCTGCAAGCGTGCTTGGAGAGAGGGTCAAATGAAGGATTGGTGATGAGACGAGCTCCTCACTATATCCCAGTGTGGGATCACTTCTTTGACCAGACCGTGTATGGTGGGAGGAAGGATGATCAGAGTGAGGATTATGTTGACCAGACTCTTGGCTACTGAGAGTGGACTTGGTGGAAGACAGGGTGGTGCTTAACCGACTGGAAGCAGTATCAGCTGACATCCAACCGACCACCTGTTCGCAGTGGTCGGACCTCGAGAGTGATGTCCTGCGACGCCCTGTGAAATGAGACATGAAGCTAGGTATGGTGGATGTGTTTCTTTCTTGTGCTCTGGCACCAGGCACAGTTTCTCTGCGTCCTGACCCGCGCCCTAAACTATCAGGATCACGTCCACTTCCCTGTCCCTTTTTACCCGCCTTCTTCATCTTACACGGAATATGTGACTTTAATATTTGAGTTTGAAAACTTAACAGTATTTCTTCCTATTCTGCAACTGTGCAGAGTACACAGAATAGGCTGCTAAACTGCGGTGACACACACTGAATGGAATATGTGACTTTAATATTTGAGTTTGAAAACTTAACAGTATTTCTTCCTATTCTGCAACTGTGCAGAGTACACAGAATAGGCTGCTAAACTGCGGTGACACACACTGAATGGAATATGTGACTTTAATATTTGAGTTTGAAAACTTAACAGTATTTCTTCCTATTCTGCAACTGTGCAGAGTACACAGAATAGGCTGCTAAACTGCGGTGACGAACACTGAATGGAATATGTGACTTTAATATTTGAGTTTGAAAACTTAACAGTATTTCTTCCTATTCTGCAACTGTGCAGAGTACACAGAATAGGCTGCTAAACTGCGGTGACACACACTGAATGGAATATGTGACTTTAATATTTGAGTTTGAAAACTTAACAGTATTTCTTCCTATTCTGCAACTGTGCAGAGTACACAGAATAGGCTGCTAAACTGCGGTGACGAACACTGAATGGAATATGTGACTTTAATATTTGAGTTTGAAAACTTAACAGTATTTCTTCCTATTCTGCAACTGTGCAGAGTACACAGAATAGGCTGCTAAACTGCGGTGACACACACTGAATGGAATATGTGACTTTAATATTTGAGTTTGAAAACTTAACAGTATTTCTACCTATTCTGCAACTCTGCACAGTACGCAGAATGTGCTGCTAAACTGCGGCGAAGCACACTGAATGGAATATGTGACTTTGATATTTTAGTTTGAAGACTTAACAGTATTTCTTCCTATTCTGCAACTCTGCACAGTACACAGAATGTGCTGCTAAACTGCGGCGAAGCACACTGAATGGAATATGTGACTTTGATATTTTAGTTTGAAGACTTAACAGTATTTCTTCCTATTCTGCAACTCTGCGCAGTACACAGAATGTGCTGCTAAACTGCGGCGATGCACACTGAATGGAATATGTGACTTTGATATTTTAGTTTGAAGACTTAACAGTATTTCTTCCTATTCTGCAACTCTGCACAGTACACAGAATGTGCTGCTAAACTGCGGCGACGCACACTGAATGGAATATGTGACTTTGATATTTTAGTTTGAAGACTTAACAGAATGTGCTCTAATCTGCAACTTTGCACACTAAACAGAATGTGCTCTAATCTGCAACTTTGCACACTAAACAGAATGTGCTCTAATCTGCAACTGTGCACACTAAACAGAATGTGCTCTAATCTGCAACTTTGCACACTAAACAGAATATATGTTTTGTTTTTTTTTTTTTTTTCCCCCCACACAAAATAACCTGCTGCCCCCACACACAGTAGTCCTAAAAAGGACTTTTGGTTCTTTTTTTTTCACAATTTTGCTTTTTTTCCTCCCTACACTGACTTTCCCTTCCTATCCTCAGCTCTCCCTGGCTAAGACTGAGCCGAACTCGCTGGTCAGGTGCTATACAGCACCCGACCACGGGTTCTGGCCAGCCAATCAGTGTAATGCCAGCAGCCAACATGGCTGCTGGCATTACACTGATGTCAGAGCCTCCCTGCACGTTTATTGGCTGCGCAGCAGCCGCAAAACGTGCGGGGAGGAGACCTGAACATGGCGGGCGAGCACATGCGGTACTCGTACGAGTACCGCCATGTGCCGAGCAGAGCGATGCTCGAGCCGATCCGAGCATCGGCCGAGCATGCTCGCTCAACACTAATAAATACTATTTAGCTCTACACTAGGCACAGGAACGTTTATATATATATATATATATATATATATATATATATATATATATATATAACACAAATGTGGTGGATAGTACTCACTCCAATTGACATGAATGCCCAGGTGCACAATCCCTAATAGGTATACACAATGTGGGAAGAAATGGGCAGCACCCGTGGGACTTAAACTTCAAGCATTTATTGAGCAAATAAGCAAAAACTGCTAGTCAACATTTCGGTCCGAATGAGTCATTCTGATCTGTTGTCATGCTGACCTTCTTCTTATGGCTCCTGGGTTTTCTTTTTGAGGAGCTCCATTCTTCAGCACCATTTTTCTCAAAATGTTGTTAAAAGTCACAGAAGAAATTGGTGTAACATTCTTCCTTTACCTGTGCATGCTATAGAGGAGGTATTCTGAGATTGACTAAAATAAAGTCTTATCAATGTCAGGTTGTTTGTGCTTGTATGCACTACAACATGTGTACATACCCAAAAATGCATGGGCATGATGTATACATATAAGTTCAGAAAATGAGCTGCACCATCAGATTTGTACATTGGATAAAATGAGTTTCCACTTGCCCAAAACCCACTATAGAAAACATGGAACTAGACTGCACTATCTGCCTAAAGTAGGCGATTAAGCCTCAATTATTATATGGCAGAAGAGTGCATGGGTAACAAATATTATATGCTACAAAAGAAACCAATCCCCGAGAAAGGGAAAATAAAGAATTACCCTTCAGTTGAAGGGTATTTATTTATTTTTCCTTCCTCAGGGATTGGTTTCTTGTGTAACAAAACCCACCTTGCAAGGTATTGTCCCATCAGATCATAGGCAAAACCTTAGATCCCTAATCATGAGATCTGTTTATTTCTGTTGTATGTTTGTCTATGTACAAATTGCCACTCCTGCAGCTGTGATTGGACTACACTGTCTCACTGACCTTTGAAGAACACATCCCTCAACAGTGGGACTCCTGTTTTTTACTCTTCAAGAAATTCCCTAAAGTATATATATTTTTCGTAAGAATTTCTGGGGGTTCTTAATGAAAGGTACCAGGATTTATCATTTTCTAAAGTTATATTGCTTTTCTGATCACATGTAGTGGACTGCTAGATTAAAGAAGGTACAGCCTCATCAACCTAGCATGACATAGCTGAAAGTCAAACCTAGATTAGCCCATGAGCACTAGATTCTCAATGCATTGCACACATTCCTGCTCATTGAGAGGTTAACTTCTGTTTCCATCAATGGGGTTCATTTGCTAATAGCTGGAGAAACCATCTTATCAGATATCCTGGACTCCTCTTCTACTTGGCTTAGTGTTCTTGGGCAAAGCGATATCAAAATCTAAGGCAGCCCTAGACAAGGCTTCTTTAGCTTCCCTTACTTCACCCACTGATTACATTACCACACCCTGAGACACATCACTGGCTCATGGCATAGAAAATACATTTAATCTATAAAGATCGTAATGGGTTATTAAAGGGATAGTAATGTTTCACAAAAATGCAGCTCTGATTAATCTTCATAGTATTTCAGGAGTGGAGAGCTTTATTTCAATACTCTTGTAGTTCAAGAGAAATTGAATGACAAAGTATCCCCCTCCAGCCCCTTTTACTGCTCCCCTCAGAGTAGAAAGACTGTCTGGAAGGATCGCAGAAAGGAACAGTCTTCAGTGAGCATAAGGAAAATCCTGCCGGGGGGGGCAGGGGTTTCCTTATGCTCACAGCAAGAAAATTGTCCCTTGATACAACCTGTCCGGTCAAGAGACCAGATTCCACATTTGAGGGGAGGCTTCTTACACTAGGTAAAATGTGGGGGAGGGGGAACTTTATCGTTCAATTACTCTTGAACTACAACTCTGACAGTATTGTAATAACACTCTCCATGGCCAGATACTATGAAGATTAATTGGAGCTGTTTTTTTTGTAAAACATTACTATCACTTTAAATAAACTGGCAAGTACATGGGATAAAAAACAGGTAAAGAAAATCCCACAAATAGCATATAACTTTATATTGCTGCAATATTTAAACCTAGAAAATAAATTATCCAAAATAAACCATAAATGCTTGTCTTTTGTATGGTGACTGTGGCCAACACAGCCGAAGCTTCTCTCAAAATTTAGTGTTCTATGTGGTTGCCATTGCCAACTATGTCTAATGGGAGTTTGCTGGCTGGTGTAGTTCGCACTGACATATGCTACACCAGAAGATATGAAAGAAATGAGCATTGGTATTTAAACAGCCCTCCTTTGCCCCATTATTAAAAAAACTATTAGCAAAAGTAGACAATATATATGTGTGTACTGTATGTTTTCTGTCATAGACTAACATAGGCTCCAGATGGATTTATGGAGCAAACCAAATGCTCCATATGGGATAAATAAAAATGCCTCAAATTCCCATAACTTTTATTTGGGTTTTTAACCTTTTCAGTGCCAGAGAAGTATCCACCACATTGCAACAAATAGGGTTAACCTATTGAATGCTCAATAGGTCTCCAGCACATTGTTTTTCACATTAATGGGATTTTTATTTTGTCCATTATGATTTAATTGTCTTGCTCCAATTCCTCTTAGTACAACAGCTTCAATGGCCCATATTTTTAAAAGCAAATGGGATTATTCTGGAGTAAACCAAGTGTACCATAGGAGCCAAATACAATTTCCTAAATTCCCATAAACTTGAATAGTGCTTTTTAAACCCTTGAATGCTAGAGAGGTCTCCAGTGTATTGTAGAGCATTTGAGGGGTTAAAAGCCTGATTTAATATAACAGGAATTTCTATTTGCCACCTATGGTGCTGTTGGTTTACTCCAGAATAATCCAGTTTATAAATATGGACCAATGTATTTCCCTTCTCATACCACTTACACTTAGGTGTATTTGAGTGTAACATGGTTTTCTAAAAAGAAAGATACCATATAATTCATTACATAAGGCACATCGCCCTGCTGATCACATGTAAAGGTGTACTGTGTTGCTGGTCTCATGTAATACCAAGTAAAAATGTACTGGTTTATCTGGCATGAAATGGCTGGAAGTCAGCCCTGTAGATGTCCTCCATACAAGTTATATGTGTGTGTATATATATATATATATATATATATATATATATATATATATATATATATATATATATATATATATGAACAGATATACAGGAAATGCAATTGGTGTATGTCCCATAAATATAAGGAATATACAAATATACTCAGCCTAAGATCATCCAAGGACCAAGAGAGACAGCACTCCAATGAAGTAAACATGGCGAAGAAAAGATTAATTTACTCCGTGCCCAACATTTTCGGTCCTAAACAGACCTTCTTCAGGGCCCTGAAGGACTGAAAACATTCGGCATGGATTAAATTAATCTTTTTTTCATCATATTTACCTCATCGGAGTGCTGTCTCTCTTTGTCTTTGGATGATCCCAGACTGAGTATATTTGGGACACATAGGAAATACCCATAGTTTAGTACTGCACTGAAATCAAAGCAGCCCTGCACCATGCTTTTTTCACGTGTCGCCAATAAAAGATGAGGTCTGCTCAGCATACCATGGGTTGTGGCTTTTATCTTACTGTGATTTTTTAATCCTATTGGCGTGTGAACTAAAAGCAGACTTAATTGGAGCTCAATGAATACAGGCACCTCTCAATGCAATGCAAAAATATAAATGTAAATAGATATGCCAGACTCCTGTATGAAATACATCTACCTAAAGAAGTCCTTCTAATAACCTCTTATGGCTCTATCTTCCCTTTAAAGCCTAAGTCAATGAGAATTGCCTGAAATATACTTTTGTGAAATGGTCTGAATCCCATTCTAGCTGTAGTATTAATGAAGTGGTTTATCGGCTATGTTTTATGTGCATGAAAATAAATTGCTTTGGGGTTATGGAATACATTGAGATTACTCAATGATGCTCCTTTTAGTTGCTGGTGTTTTGGGTTTTTTCATTTTAAGTATTATACATAATTGAATTGGCTTCTTCCCTGGCAGTGATATGTTCAAAGGCTCTTCTGTTCAAAGCAATGTGTGCAATCTGCAAGTTTCTACCACTCCAAAATATAATTATACACACAGAAACCATAAACTGAATAATGTATCCTACTGCAAGATTAGCATTTTACCATAAACTATCTATTACCATGGGACATATTTAAACTTAAAATAATATAAAAAAAAATTACAGATATTTAAAGGAAAAGTAAAGCTATATTTTTACTGTTCTTAAATTTTAGTTTATATTCATGGTTTTTACAATGTATTACACAACCTTCTGGTCCTAAAGCAGTTAATTTATATCAGTTATTCTGGTTCTTATTATCTGTCATCAAAGGGTTAATTTATATCCCTTATTCTGGTTCTTGTCATCTGTCCACCATCAGTGATTTGATTGATTTCTACCTGCAGTCGTTACTCTCTAATCGTTCTGCTGGCTGTTTGATAGAAGAAATTAGAGAAATAATAAAGAGACACAGACAAAACTCTTATCATCCTTTACACGTAGGTTGAGTCACAGACACATTTATGGACTGGAAGCAGGGGGCACTCACATCACTGACAATTAAAATAGCTGACATACTGTAAATACAAATAATTAACGAAAATAATGAAAGCCAACAGGTAAAATATATGAATATACTTTACTAAAAAATAATTAAAATAAAGCTTTGTTTCTGAAAATAATTGGCAGAATAATAGACACACACTGGAGCAATCACAATGATAAGATTATGAAAGAGAAATGCTCTAGAATTAATAAATCATCATGTATTGCAAAAAATGGATACCTATCGAGCATAGAACAATACTGAGAAATATGACAGATGGCTTCAGTGCAGATAGGTTGTTGATCCAGGGAACTACCTAACAGCCATTTGGAGTCAGGAAGGAATTTTACCTCCTTGGGTCTTATTAGAAATGGCTTCAGTGAGGGGGAGGGGGGTTTGCCTTATTCTGGATTAACAGGGGTGAATGGCATTGGCTGGATTAGATGGATGCATGTCTTTTTTCAGCCTCATCAACTATGTTACTATGCTACTATTTTGTGATATGTATTTGTAATCATTCTAAGGTAGATGCACAACTTTGTGAGGTAGAGAGCTCATATATGACAAATAGTAGTTCATGATGTAATTAAAACATAGTGATAGTATGGAAAATCTTTTAAATATTAGACACATAGGACGTAAGCACTTACAGGACTGAGGAAGTTGGTAAGTTACCGAAGTCAGCATTTAATAAATGCAGTTGATTTGTACAAACCCCACTGATTCACCAAACCATCAATTCTGCTAGTGAATTTTGCGCCTTTCAGATTTTCTCCCACTAATCAAATGTATCATCTTTATGATCTAGCTTCAATCTAAGCTTTCTGTCATCAGATTTTATTGCAGGTGATACTTTTATCTCTCTAAACGTCTTCATGGGCTATTATATATTAAAATAGTATCCAGCCCATTAAAGCTTTAGTAATGTCTAAAAAAAGGTTTTTTTTGCATTTAGAAGAGCTTAAAAAGCTGATCTAAATGCAAAAAAACGTATCTCTCAAACCGCTATGGTTTAAGAGATACGGGCCTTTAAAGTTTGCTGTTTCCTACTGACAGCTGTAAAGCTGTCAGCAGGAGATTCGTGTAGGTCGACACGGTGGCTCTTGAGAAGTGCCGAGATCTCGTTACTTACAAGGAATCCCTTCATTGGAATGGTCTAAAACATGTGCCTGGTGTTCAGCAAACTTTAAACGCCCGTATCTCTTAAACCATAGCGGTCTGAGAGATACGTTTTTTTGCATTTAGATCAGCTTTTTAAGCTCTTCTAAATGCAAAAATCTTTTTTTTTAGACATTACTAACACTTTAAGAGCAACTCTCTTCTCATTACTAACTTGTTTTCTCTCATAATTAGAAATTGTTTTAAGGGGAATAAAGTCATAGAAGATAATTTAATAAGAAGACCTAGGAAAATATCCACTAAGGCAGGGCAGCCAACCCTGGTCAAGAAGAGCTACCCATAGTGCATGTTTTCAAGATATCCCTGAATGAGAACAGGTGGAGAAATTAAAGTGACGGAGCCACTGATAACTTCTCCTGTGCTCCAGCTGGGGTATCCTGACAACACGCACTATGGGTAGCGCTTGTGGACCAGGGTTGGCTATACCTGCACCAAGGTGTGATAAGGAGGTGGTAGAGAGTTTATTACACTGGAGAAGTGAACTCCACTTTAAGTCCCTTTGCTCTATGAAGCCAATGCACTAACCGGTCTTAAGCTGGAGACATTTTAGTGTATTGGCTCCAAGAATAACATAGGACATGGAGAGCTGATCACCTTGGGAAAGTTATCTCCGATTTATCACCTCTTTATTACACCTTAGTGCATCATCCCCCATTAGAGCGTCTGGAGAAACCAATTTCACTATAATACTAAACAAAAATTCCCTGAAATTCCCATTGATTCAAGGGGTTAAAACTGCCATATAAATCAATGGGAGGTTTTATTTGTGTCATGTTACACAATCAATTATCCACAGGATTTCTTCAGTTCTTATTAAATCACCATCTATGACTTTGTTCCCTCTCAGAATATTATAACCTTTTTTTTAGTTTTGTTCCACTTTCATAACTTGCTTTACCCCTTAAGGATCAGGGGGATTTGCAACACATTGAGAAGTAATGCATGTCACACGCCTCTGGTCCTTAACCCCTTGAAGGACCAAGGACATACATGTACATCATGGGATGATTGTCCCTAAAGGACCCATGATGTACATGTACCTCATGGATTCTAGCGCTCCTCCTGCGGCTGCACGCCGTTCAGGAAGCGCTGAATCGGGATTGATAAAAAAAAATGGTCCGTGGTCCTTAAGTGACGGCCTCGTGCGTGCACAGCCGGTTCTTAAGGGGTTGAGGTGTTTGTGGTGTTTGTAATGCGAGATAAAGGCTAACAGTTATTTTACTGTGATTAGTGCCCACTCTGCTTGTATTCAAAGAGGCTATTTTATCTCAACACATTTACAGACAATCTTGGACAATCATCTCAAGACTACTTATATTACTGGGAGTCCCAGAAAAGTCTGGAATGTCTACCAACTCAGTGCATATATGAAGCTAGATTCTAGCACCCTGACGCAAGTAATAAGTCTGCAGCTGTTTATGGCTGTATTAGTTACTTGGACGTCTTCAACTCATTGAAAAACAGTGCATTGAAGACCTCTTTAGTGTCCAAAGAGTTAAACTCAAGACTCAGTATTGAAGATAAGCCTCAAACTATATCCACCATACAGTCCCAGTGGCTGGTTGTAATAATGATTAGTACTTTATTTGCATTAGACATGCCTTTCTTTCGACAGTTGGGAATCAATATAGCCCCCTTAAAACAAAGTGCTTTGGGGAATTCAAATTCAGGATCTATATGCAACACTTAAATTCTAGTCTGACACAAGCTGCAATGAGGTCAAAAACCAAATCACTTTTTTCTAGACAGTAATTATTTAAATCAAGATTTACAACAGTCAGTGTTCGCGGTGATAGATTTTTCACTTGTAACGGTTTAGTAAAATAAATAAATATTTGTTTATGACAGCAAATAAAATGAGGCCAGGGATTTGCACTGAATAATGTCATTGTTGTGTCAGGAATAATTATTAGATAATTACATTTTGGTAGAGTACGTGGTTCTAAAATCATTAGCAGATTTGTTTTGGAAGTACATTTATATAAAAGGATAAAATAGAATTTGTGCTAGAAAATATGATGAAGATCAAGAAGCCATTTCTTAACCCCTTGAATGCTCCTCCAATTGCACCTCTGTTGCCTTGCAATGTGTTGGATACGCCTCTGGCCCTCAAAGGGTTATAAAATAAAAATGCTACTGTATATTTAACCCTTTGAGTGTCAGAGGGGTACGCAACACATGGCACTCAAAAGTTTAAAAGACCAAAGCCTTATGCATATTTTAAATTCATATAACTTTTAATCTGATATTAATTATATGAAACATGTCAGTATTAAAGGGATAGTAATGTTTCAAGATTCAAACAGCTCCAATTAATATGCATAGTATTTGGGCCATGGAGAGTGTTATTTCAATACTGACAGAGTTGTAGTTCAAGAGTAATTGAATGATGAATTATCCTCCTCCCGCCCCTTTTACCTACTGTAAGCCACATCCCTTCTAATATGGAATCTGGTCTTAAGACCAGACAGCTCACAGCAAGGGACAATCTTCTTACTGTGAGAACAATGAAAACCCTGCCTCCCTTGACAGGATTTTCAGGTTTCTCCCTTATGCGGATTGAACATTGTCCCTCTCTGCAAGCCTTCTGGACACCACCTTTCTGTTCTGAGGTGAGCAGTGTTACATCAGTAAAAGGGGATGGAGGGGGATACTTTATAATTAAATTACTCTTGAACTACAACTCTGAAAGTATTGAAATAACACTCCCCATGGCCCAAATACTATGAAGATTAACTGGAGCTGCTTTTATTTTGAAACATTACTCTCCCTTTAAAGAAAACAAAGTTAAGTAGTAATATATCATATGACATGCCGAACTGAGTGAAACTCCCCCAATAACGTATGTGAAAGAAACACTAAAACCTAAAAATGAAATATGGTCATATACATTTAAATATCATGTGCTCCAAGCAATTGTTTGTAAAAAAAGTAATATTTTGATACAGGAAGATGGGCTGAATTTCCCAATAGGCAGAGTAGGCAATTGTCTAGAGATCCAAATTTTCAGGTGTGCCTCCGTGGTGCTGGCCACACCCATGTTTGAAATTGTGGGTGTGGCCAGAGCAATTTCAATGTCCCTGCACCAGTTTATACCCCTTAACAGGTTATTATTTAGCCCCTTGGATGACAGAGATATCTGCAACTTAATAGAGATCTCTGTTGCAACAAAGGGGTTAAAGTTGTTTTCAGTCTTGCTGTTTATAGGCCAAGGATATTTTCTGATCGCTGTACAGCATACCAGTGGTCACAGCACACCATTGTTAGGACGTTATTGCCAGCCAGCCCCATGCAGCTTCCCTATAGCATGTGCAGGAAAATTAAGTAAAGTCATACTGTTTCATCTGCCCCATGTTTAATACATGGCATTAAATAGGGCATATATGAAAGAAATGCTCCCAAATGACCGAGTGTGCAACATATGAATTGCTACTAGGAAAGAGGAGATCTCAACAATCCCCAAATAAAAAAACAAAACAAACAGGAAATAATTTTATAAAAATGGACTCGGATAATCCCCAGTTTTTGAGGTCCCATCCACTTATTGCAGGCAATCCCTCCTTAAGGCTGGTTAGTTAAAGGGATAGTAATACTTAGTTTTATCTTTATTTTATTTTGTAGACATTAAAAAAACATGAAGAACGATATAAGTCTTATCTCTTTTATGGTTTGAGAGATATTCACAAGCAAAGTTTCCCCCTCCCGCCCCTTTTACCTAGTGTAAGCCATCTCTTCTTAGATGTGGAATCCAGTCCATAGACCAGACAGATAACAGAAGGGGACAATCTTCTTCCTATGAGAACAATGAAATCCCTGCCCCCCTTGACAAGATTTTCAGGTTTTTCTCTTATCTTAATTGAAGATTGTCCTTCTCTGCAGTCTACCTGGGCACCTCCCTTCTGATCTGGCTGAACAGTGTTACATCAGTAAAAGGGGCGTGGGGGGGATACTTTGTCATTGAAACATTACTATCCCTTTAAACCATGATGGAATTAGAAAGAACTTTTAGTATAAAGCATTTGTGTAAACTATATGATGTGGTAGATGTAATAGGTAAGAAGCCTAAAATGGGTAGGGTTGCCACCCGGCCGGTATTTTACCGGCATAGCCGGTAATTAGCTCACTGGAGCCGGTGCCGGTATAACTAGTATACCGGCAATTTAAAAGCCGGTATTTTTGTGTGTCTGCGGAGGGGAAAGAGGTGACTGAGCGGGGAGAGGCAGAGTAGATGATGTAGCAGTGTGCTCTATCTCCTCCCGACCTGTAGGGGGCAGGGCGCTGCAGTAAGAAGTGGTTAGGAGATATGGAAACACAGGGGCAGCAAGAAGAGACCTCTTTCCCTTTCCCTCCTGTTGCTCCTCCTCGAGTGTATTGTGTGGAGTGGTCAATGGGAGGACTTAACAAGTCACCAGCAGGATGTTTGGGATCATTTCACAGTGAGTATTCTTTGCTTGGAGGCTGTTGACTGAAATGGCAGTGCAAGGGTTAACTCTGAGTGCTAGAAGAATGTGCAATTCAATGCTTTGGGCACTATTCTGGCACTCAGAGGGTTATTAATATCATTGCTGTATCAGGGTGCTGTGAGCTCTGTAGCACCCCCTGGTTCCACCTCTCCTGGTATTTACTGGGGACCACAGAATCAGGGGGGACTCTGATTCCACTGGTGATTGGCTGGGCTGGTTTTGGTTGGCACCCAGGAATCTGTTAATATTCTGCCACTGGCTGGGACTCTGGGTTGAATTCGGAGCAAGCTGGCACCGTTGACAACCTGGCACAGGAGTATCCAAATAATCATTATGTAGGAATATGATTCATGTTTATGTGCTGAAAATGTTTCACAGAGGGCAAAAAACTCAGTTCTGCCCCTAACACACAGCTGCCTTCTCTAATGGGGGACCGCGGGCTGCCACATTTGGCAGTTAAATGGTTAATAATGGGGTCAGGATCCTCTCTGCTCTCTTGTACCCATGGGATTAAATGTCTTACAGTCCTTCCCTTACTCCCCCATATGTGTCTGCCCACATAATGCCAACCCTTATTATCACCAGTCTATGTGTATCCCCTCCTCCCCATGGGTGTCTCCCCCCCAGTGTATGTGTACCCCTCTCCTCATCATGGGTGTCTCTCCCCCAGTCTGTGTGTACCCCTTACTCCCACTGGGTCTCTGCCCCCCAGGCTATGAGTACCCCCTCCTCCCCATGGGTTTGTCTCCCCCCAGTCTATGCGTACCCCTCTCCTCACCATGGGTGACTCTCCCCCAGTCTGTGTGTTCCCCCCCTCCACTTGGGTGTAACACCCCCAGCCCATGTCTGCCCCCTCTCCTGAATGACGCCCTACCCACATTTCTCCCCTCTGGTCATGTGTGGCTTTTTGTTTGCAGTGGAAACAATTTATTGCTCTTTAGCTCCCCCCCAACTCTCTGTCCTCCCTGAGCCCCCTCCTCACTACCCCTCCAGCCCCAGCTCTTCTCCAGGCTGGCACAAGCCCACGTGTCCAGTGCCCGTGGGTGGGATCAGACAGGGAAAGAAACTTCATGACGGTGGCAAAGTGCTGAGTTTTCTGTGCCAGGTAAGTGAGATCTGGGGCACCAGGGGGCACTAGTGGGGTAGAACCATGTGGCCTGGATAATAAACACTTTAGTGGTTTGGACTGTGCCATGTACATCGTGGGCAGACTGACAGCTTCTGTTCTGGGTTGCAAAATAACCCATCAGCGCCAGTGATTCCAAAATAATGCATTGGTCACCCATTTGACACTGAAGGGGTTCATTCTTCCAAACTGGCACCGGACACTGATATCAATCCGCATGCCCAGGGCCCCTTATAGCACTGAGCAACGTCAGCTGCTGCAGAAACTCTTAAAAAAACAGACTGGCGATCACTGGGCTGCTTCTGGTACTGCAGCTAACCCTCTCCTGTACTTGCTAGGTCTGAGCTAGTCAAAGAGTGTATATCCTATATAATAATTTGCTAAATCGTGTGTAACGCCGCGACATGCGCAGTAGACACTGCTGCGCGTGCTGCAGTCATGTGCAGTAGAGACCACCGCGCCGCGGCTGATACAGAGCTGGGCGCTCCGAAGGAGCGTCCAGCTCTGTATCAGCCGTGGCTCGGGCAGTCTCTACTGCGTGTGACTGCCCCGCAACCGGGTGGCAGTGGCACTGTGGCCCCTGTAACGGGCTGTTCAACTAGTAAATATATAATTTGTGTGTATAAACTACAGCCATGGTACTTATAGTTTATGTTTTACCCTAACCCGACCTGAACCCCTACATAGAATTCTTAACCCTCAGTATACCTGCCTTATTTGCTTTAGATTGTAAGCTATAGGGCAGCGGCCCCTGTCACATTGTTTCTCTCTGTAAAAGCACTTGTGTACGTCTGGATTGTCTGAACCTTTACCCCTTTGAAAGCCAGAAAGGTATGGATACATCTCTGGCAGTCAAAGTGTTAACCCTTTAAGGATCTATCTATATGTATAGAAATGCCATGCTATAACCATGCCAGTCAGGTTGGCAGAACTCTACCCCATATCCTACCAGGGGTTGGGGGGGTTGTAGAAAGGAAGACCAAGTAGGTTTGAGGTATCCTATCAACAAGGGGATTGACTTCAGGCCCAGCCAATCACAGTAAGAGAGGAAGAATGTCCTAGTACAGTAAATAAGTGTGTTGCAATATGGCAGATCAGAGCCACTGTGCTGTCCTCAGGCTGGACAGATCCGGGTTACCATGAAAACTCCCATGGATAAGGAGAAGATTGTGATAGGAGAGTCGGCATGTGTGATGGAGGTGAGGGGGGCAGATACCAAACTGGTCCTGGCCTGTGAGAGCTTAGTCTGAGAGAGAGCGAGCGTAGTCAGAGAGAGAGAGTGCAGAGAGAGTGCTTAGTCAGAGAGAGAGAGAGTGCTGAGTCAGAGAGGGAGAAAGTGTGTGCTTAGTCTGAGAGCGAGAGAGAGTGTTTAAAGAGAGAGTCCTTAGTCAGAGAGAGAGAGAGCGTGTGCTTAGTCTGAGAGAGTTAGTGTGCTTAGTCTGAGAGCGTGTGCTTAGTCTGAGAGAGAGTTAGTGTGCTTAGTCTGAGAGAGTGTGCTTAGTCTGAGAGAGAGAGAGTGAGTGTGCTTAGTCTGAGAGAGAGAGAGTGCTTAGTCTGAGAGTGGTTCTGCCCCTTTTGTGGCTCCTCCCTTTTGTGGCTCCGCCCTCACCGACCGACAACTATTTTTTTTAGGAAAAGGTGGCAACCCTAAAAATGGGGTGCGGTGAAGTGGCAGGCAAGCAGAAATATATTTTGGCCAAACTATGCAACAAACCCTCAACATAAAATAATGAAATGAATATGCGAGAACTGTGGGACAGTCTATGGGTGTTTCAGGCATTAATTTCCTGTATACGTTGTTTATGGCTTTGCCCTAATCAAGGAGTAAAGGAAATGTGATGAGAATATGCCATTTCCCAGCTCGTGCTATGGGGCTAGTGTATAAGATTTCCTGGCAGTAAAGACCATACACTGTAGTGCATTCCTTTGAGGTGCAGCCACTGGTGTTAGAAGATAACACCAAGAAGCCATACTGGCGAGTTCATATATTCGTCCCAGTGTGCTGATATATAAGAACAGGTGAATTCTGGGGCAAACCAACTGCACCACGGTGGACAAAAATATCCCCAAATCCTCATTGATTTGAATAGGGCTTTTATCCACTTCAGTGCAAGCAAGGGCACCTGTTCATTGCATAGCAAGTCACTGGAGAACTTATTTGCTTTTGAACAATTAGCCCCTTAGTGACAAAGGCATTTTGAGACAATACAATACTTTATGCATAAGTAGGGCTTTATTTATTTTGATACCACACTTATATGGATAACCCACCATTACAATTAATAAAAAATGAGAAAAAAATGAAATATATGAAAATGTCCCTTTTAAATAGGGAAGTACTGAGGCAAAAATCCCAATGCCCCTCATTCCATGCCTGGTGTCCTTATGTTTAGTAGATAAGACTGAGTGTTGTGTATATAAGTGTATCACATTGCTCCACAGCAGTAAAACTCACATTAATGTTTGTTTAAACTTCATTATATTTGTTTAGAAATCATTATGTGTAAAAGAATACTTTGATCTTGTTCTAAATCATTATTCAGTGACCCAAAGTGGTGGCAATAGGTCATCAAGTGAGCAAAACTGATCTACCGCTAGTTCTGTGTCCAGCACTGTAAATGTAATTAATAATGCCACCCCCATTGTGTCCCATTCCCCTTGTGGGAGTGTCTATTCTATGCTTCTTTCATCCTCACTGTGACTGTGGGGAAGAGAGAAGAAGAGAACAATGATAAAGGCAATGTATATTAATACATTGCCTTTGTCATTTGCTCAACCGGCATGTGATCGCTTTAGCAGCAATCACATGTACCAGCTCACTGGGGAAAGGCTGAAAGTGACTGCTCTGGTCCTGCAGCAGTCAGTTTCAGCCTCCCCAGCATGATCACAGCGCTCCCTGAGGCTTGCTGTGATCATGAAGGCTTTAACCTGTCAGAACTGTCACCTGTCCTTAATGGACAGAAATGTGTGATGGTCCTGGCACGTCACTCATCATGAAGAGATTAAAAGCCCCTTTTACATCATCATGCACTTTTATTTGTTCCCAATTGCACTGCTGATTTGCCCTAGTACAGAACTGCATTGCACAGAAGATTTGATAAGATATATATGTGCCATATATTGTGCATTCCTATCCCTATACAGTAGATGCGATTTTCTTAGTATCAGGTCACCTCAATTTGTAGTAGTATAATGCAATGCTAGTGGCATGTAATGGTGTATTGATCTGCTTGTGCCATGAAATACCAGACAACAAAGGTTTTGGGATAGTGTCAAGACCTGGCTGAAAATTGCTGTTGCCTATACACAAGAATAGACCGAGATAGTTTCCAGGCAACTGGGACTCTTTTGTTCCATCTATAATGAGAAATGTTTGCTACTGTTGTGCATACTGTTGTGCATACTTCCATTTGCTGGACCACAACTTCCATTATCCTCAGACTGCTCTTGGAGGTCTGAGGATGATGGGAATTATAGTGCAAGAGTGACTGGAGCATCACTGGTTGCCCACTGCTGGATTGTGCATAGGGATCTGCAATTGTAATTCTAGTTATTATTATTTTGTGCTTATTTTAATTTTTGAAAACCCCTACCAGGAAATCCTACATATGTTCCTGATACATACAATTTATAATAACCCGTTATCACTGACTGCAGCATTTCTTATCTCAAAGAAAACTGATGACACTTATTGTTTTTATTTGTAGCTACGAATATTTGATTCAAATAATGATGGAAAGCTGGGCCTTACAGAAATGGCAAGGTAAGGTTCATTAATCACAGTTCTATATGTTTTATATTCATGTGAATGCATTGTAGAATTTGTAGTATCCAACTTGGATGCTAGAGATAGCCCTAGTGCACTGAATAGCAATGCAGTGGAGACATTTCGCGCATTTTCTAGGATTCTCATGTTATCCTTACAGTAAATATCTAGAAGTGAAGGCCACCATTTGATTTGTTATACTGTTGATTACATTTGTTAATGTTGCTTCTTGCTGCCAGAAAATGTCAAACATTCATGAATGTATTTATCTATTGACCATAATTTCTGAGTATATTTAACCATGATGTATAATTTATATTTTGGATTTCATTTCATAACAATAGCCGAGGAATCAGATGTGGATAGATATTTACAGCTACTGTATGTGTGTGGTTGAACTTGGAATGAAAATCATGCTTTATTATGGCAGTCATTTACCGTCTCTTCCAAGCCCTGGGGGATATTTACTAAGAAAAAATGGGGGTGGTATTCACAAAGGAGAAATATCAAGGAGATAACTTATCTAGTGTGATAAACTCTCCAGCTTTAATGTTATTATATGGAGCCTATGCAATAAGATGTTGGTGGTAACTTGAAGCCATCCAGACATTCAGAACCACAGTTCCCATCATTCCTAGCCAGCCATAGTCCTGAACATCTGGAGGGCATCATGTTACCCAGCCCTGCAGATATCTCAACTTAGACAGATGATAGTGCATAGGCACATAGAATAACATACAAATTGGAGAGTTTATTACACTAGAAACATTATATTCCCTTTCTGACCTAAAGAGAAATATTTAAGGATAGAAAAATGCAGGGGTAAAGATAGATGGAGCTATAAAGGTGTGGCAGAAATCGAGACAGGCAGGTGAGATTAGATGGCCTACTTTTATATTGGTAGAAGGGATGGATATTAGGAAAAATGGGGAGGGAGGCATGCAGTATAAATCCAAAAGGTAGAGTGCAGGGAGGAAGACAAGTGTATATATAGGTCTTCCAGCACTTCTCACAGCTTCAGGCAATCAGCATGACCTCTATCACACCTTAGTGCGGAGAAAGACAACCCAGGTCCGCAAGAGCTACCAACAGTGCATGTTTTTAGGATAACACTGAATTAGCACAGGTGAATTCATTAAACTGATTGACCCACTGATTGATTCACCTGTGCTCAAGCAGAGAGATCTCATAAAATATGTACTGTTGGTTGTTCTTGAGGACTGCGGTTGGCTTCCCCTGCATAACCCAGTGGAGGAAGTATGGAGCAAAACATCTATACCATAGTTAAAAATTCAAAATTATTAATTTGTTTAACCCTTTACAGTGTTTTGCTTACCCGAACTCCAGTGCATTGTTTTGAAATGCATGTGAGACCTTTCTAGTATTCAATGGGTGAATAGCCCTATTTAAATCACTGTGAATTTGGGGATTTTTTTTGTAACTTATGATACAGTTGGTTGGCTCCAGAATTTCTCAATTTTTCGTTGTATATCATCCTCTTTGTATAACCCATACAACTTAAATTGGATTGAGTTATCTTTAAAAAAAACTGCATTGTAATTTACTTCAAAAGTAAGATCATTGTCTAAGAGAAAGCTGAAGATAAATCTCACCATTGTACAGCAATCCCATGTCCCCTAAACAACAAAGAGCTGTACCCAGGAAGAACAGTGGCACTATTCTAGAGCAAACCAAATACATCAGAAGGGACAAACAGAAACTCCCATCTGAAGAACACTGATAAAAAATTAGCCTACAGTCCCACCCCTACACGGACATCCATTAAATATTACAGCTGCTGAACAGAGTTGATTAGACAATAGCTGGGGGGGGCACAAAAAGTTATTTGCATAAGAGCCTAAGTCACACAGATCATATCCTCTTGTGAAAAAACTATAAAACACAGAAAACAATCCAAGGCAGGTTAACTCAGTATGTTCATTAAAATAAGTAAAAAAATGTTCTTGATAAACATTTCCCTTTCAAAAGGGAGGTAACTTTTGGCTCTCCAGTTGTTACGACTATAACTCAAACCATCCTCAACCAGCCAAAGGCTGGTTGAAGATGGTGGACATAGTAGTCCCAACAGTTGGAAAGCAATAGTATGCCTACACCTGTTGAACTCTCTGGGAAGGTTTTTCTTCTCCCAGCACTTCAAACGCTAATGTTGCTACTTTGCGACATTATTCTGCTAACTTGCAATCAAAATGTATTTATTTCATCCCCCATCACGTTACCTCACAGTTTCGCCTAGGTGCCATTTAATTCCTTTAATTGTTTCAGTGTAAATATCCATAAAAATCAGCATTTATTCAACTTTCCACTCACACATCTAGCATATAGTAAAATAATTGATGAGGTTGAAAAAAAAGACCAGTCTATCAATTACAGCCTTTGCCATGATATTGCTATGATATTGCCATGATATCGCACAGTAAGGCACATAACCATATGGAAGCCATTTCCAATTAAGTCCAAGGTCGATAAAAAATCCTTCCTGACTCCAAAAGGCAATTGGATATCTCTGTGGATCGACATTCTGCCTGCATTGAAACCAATGTTATACTTTTTAATATTGTTATGAGCTACAAAGGTATCCAGTGCTTTTGTAAAAGCATCTACAGTATTTGCAGACACAGCCTCCCAAGGCAAATAATTCAGCTTTCATCTAGTCTTAATGGATGTCCCCTTACTTCAAGGGATAGTAATACTTCGTTTTAACTTTATTTTATTTTGTATGATTTAAAAAAACATGAAGAATGATATAAGTCTTATCTCTCAAACCTTTATGGTTTAAGAGATATTCACAAGCAAAGTTTCCCCTCCTGTCCCTTTTACCTACTGTAAGCCATCTCTTCTTAGATGTAGAATCCAGTCCATAGACCAGACAGATAACAGCAGGGGACAATCTTCTTCCTATGAGAACAATGAAAGCCCTGCCCCCCTTGATAAGTTTTTCAGGTTTTTCCCTTATCTTAATTGAAGATTGTCCCTCTCTGCAGTCTGCCTGGGCACCTCCCTTCTGATCTGGCTGAACAGTGTTACATCAGTAAAAGGGGTGGGAGGAGGATACTTTGTCATTGAATTACTCCTGGACTACAACTCTGACAGAATTGAAATAACACTCTCCAAAGTCCAAATACTATGATGATTAATTAGAGCTGCTTTTATTATGAAACATTACTATCCCTTTAACTCTTTCAGTAAATTGTTTCCCAGAGAGTTCTTTGTACTGGTACCCAAACAATGTACGTGAGGCCTTAGCATGGATTTTTAAAGCTGTAGAATTACATTTTCATGTCCTGCATCTATACCCTTTTTCTACATGGCAAAGCAAGTAAATAACTTTATAGTAATCTGTTATTAAACCTCACCACTCTTTCACCCATTCACTCAATTTATTCACTCAGGTTATCCAAATTGTTTATCAAAGAAAAAAAAATACTTCTTTCCATGAATTTCTTTACAAAGAGTAGTGTAATCAGCAAAGACTGACACACCACTTTCAATGCCCACTTCTAGATCATTAATAAACAAACTGAACCTGGGACACCCACTTACAACTTTAGACCAACTGGAAATTTTCAAGTTATATCATCACTCTGCATTCTACCATTTAACCAATTCTCTCTGTCTATGCATGGATACCAGCTCCCAAACCGAATCCTTTTCATTTATTCAGTAACCCAGTGTTACCCAAACTGGGAGCATGCTTCCTCAGGGAGTGCAAGGCTTTTTTGGGGCAGGGTGGTGAGTCTTTGGTTCAGAACCAAATTTTTAATGCAATGTAACAATATCCATATTGTTAAAAAAGTGATCACAGTTGTGAATACCACACATATCTGCCTTATCTGTTATTATGATTCTCATACATCTGGTGAGGAGCTCAAATTCACTAGTTTGTAGAAATGGTTGCGGCAAAGAAAAAACTGTATAATGAAAAAAAAAATGAAAATGAATAATAATAAATGTATGTATGCAAAGGTTTGTGGGTAAATAGTTTTTTAGGGAAAAGGCCATGGAAAACATTATCTATGAAATGACAAGACTCAGCCATGCTCCACAAAGGAAAACGGATGACCTACAGAGCTTGGCTGAGTCTTGTATTTGCATGAGTCAGCTGATCTGCATGTACTGTTTTTCTTGAAGCAGCTGTTAAGCAGCCAGGGCAGTTGATTTTGTATGTTTAAATCCTTTGAGTGCCATGGGGGTGTGAAATGTATTGAGTGTTGGAAAGGCTCTGGCATGCAAAGAGTTAAGGGAGTGATGCTGCTGTTCTTGGTGCTGAAGTCTGACAGCATTGTCTCTTCTCCCCCAGTTGCCCTCCCCAACACATCGCCAGCTTTAGGCCAACCTCATATGTGAATGATCAAAGCCTGTCCCTCCTCCTTGCATGTCTAATTCTTAGTGCATATGACGAAATGTGTTGTATTCTCCATGGAGAAGTGATCTCCAAAGACTGCCAAACTTGGCCATTACAGTGACCCTTAGTTCAATCACCCCCATGAACAAAAGAGAAAATTTCAGTATAATTAACTCTTTAAGAACCTGAGAGTTGTTTAGAGCATTGGGCAGTAATATGTTGCACATCTACCTGTCCCTTAAATGGTTTAAAAAGACAGGTCTGAGCTGTAATACGTTTTAATTAAAATTCTTTCAGCAGCGGTAGCACCATTGTTTTATTCACCAGGAAGCACTATGATATATTTTTATTTTTTTTTAAAAGTGTTCTGCTCCTTTAAAGAACATTCTTTTAAATGCTTAACCCTATGCATTGCATACCCCTCTGGCACTCAAAGGGTTAAAACATTGCTATTAATGTTTTATCAATATGGACTTAGATCAAAAATATTCATGGATGTTCATGGAACATTGTCTGCTCTTTTCTAATAAACCAGTCCATTTGCAGAAATACTTGGGTGCTTCATACTGTGCATATTTGTATTTAGCAATTACTGTTTATGGAAAAGCACTTAATGTCTTTAGATAAATGTGTAATGGTAACTGTTGGAGTATTCAAAATTCTGTTGTAATTTATGTAGCCACATGAACACAATTCCCATTTAGGTTTTTCATATCAGTCATAGAAACCATAGTGCAGTAACACTTTAACAACTTAAGGACTATGGACGTAAATGTACCTCATTGGGAAAACATGTGTTAACGACCCATAACATAAATGTACTTCATGGAATTCAGGGGTTCCCGCATGGCTGCATGACGTTCGGGGACCTCTGATTCCGATTCAAAAGAAAAAAATGCCCTGTGGCCCTTAAGTGCCAGCCGTGAGGCTTCAAGGCTGGTCTTTAAAGAGATAGTAATGTTTCACAAAAGGGACAATCTTCTTACTGTGAGCATAAGGAAAACCCTGCCCCCTTGGCAGGTTTTTCAGGTTATTCCTTATGCTCACTGAAGATTGTCCCTCTCTGCGATCCATCTGGACAGTCTTGCTGCTCTGAGCTGAGCAGTGTTACATCAGTAAAAGGGGCGGGAGGGGATACTTTGTAATTCAATTAATCTTGATCTACAACTCTGACAATATTGAAATAACACTCTCCATTGCCCAAATACTATGAAGATTAATTGGAGCTGCTTTTATTGTAAAACATTACTATCTCTTTCAAAATCTATAGAGTTTTAGAAAAGGAAATGTATTGACCTTCATTTTTATGTACTAGGATTGTGTATTCAAAAGAAAAGTGGAAGTTCTGGGGCAAACCAATTGAACTACAGTGGAGAACTAAAAATTGCAAAAATTCTCATTGATTTAAATGGGGGTTTTAACCACTTGAATGCTTGTGAGGTTGGAGACGTCTCTAGCATTAAAGGGGTTCAAATCCCCATTTAAATCAATGGCAATTTTTAGTTCTTCCCTACAGGGCAGTTGGTTTATCCCAGAACTCCTCCACTTATCTTTTGAATATACGGCCCCAAGTGTTCCTTTCATTAATGTACTAATGGAATTTAGAAGTCTAATGAATGTAAACGTGTTGTATTTTCTCAAAGGTTACTTCCTGTTCAGGAGAACTTCCTTCTAAAATTCCAGGTATGATGCAGTTTTCATCATTATGGAAATATTTCTACTGTATTTAATTGCTTTAATACTGTTATCTGGTAAGATTGCATGTTTAACAAACCTGTTTTATCTTGTAGGGAGTGAAAATGTGTGGAAAAGAATTCAATAAAGCGTTCGAGTTATATGATAAGGTATGTTTTTTGCTTTTTTAACCCTTTGAGTGCCAGAGGGGTATGCATCACATTGTGAAGCAATGTGTAGCGTACCCCTCTGGCACACAAAGGGTTAATAACTTGTTTTGGAGTTTTTTTATTAACAGCTAGAACAAGAAACTGCCTCTTAACTATACTGTGATGTTGCTGAATGAAATTTGTGGAGGGGGTCAGATAAAAGAGCATCTCAGCTGGTTACACTCTGACATGGTAGCAGGTCTGTATAACAAGATCTGTCAGTCACACACTTCAATGGAACTTCCATACATGCAGTTAAGCATTAACCAGTAATGTAGGTAATGTAGGTTTTACAATATTTGCCAGCAAAAGATAACAGATGAATCCATTCAAATTCAAATAAAGTTAAGTGCATCTGTTAATATTTAAGAAAGTAATACTGAATAAAGATATTTAGATGCGGTTTATTATTTCTTAGGACATGTTACGAAACGTATAAAAATTTATGAGGTGGCAGTCTTGAATTAAAATATTATTGTGCAAGGAATCTCTGCGGTAGGCACACACAAAGGGAGTGTAGTTCACCTACAGAAGTACAGTTTGTATCTGTCTGTCAGACAGAATAGTAGGCCTTTGATATTCTTGCCTTAGGAACACTGCATGGCTAAATTTTATAAACAGGCCTGTAAAAAAAAAGCAAATCACTTCAAATGAGTCACATACCGAAGCTATACTCATTATTATAACATGTTAAATGGATAGTAATACTTCATTTTAACTTTATTTTATTTTGTAGGTATTAAAAAAACATGAAGAACGATATAAGTCTTATCTCTCAAACCTTTATGGTTTAAGAGGTATTCACAAGCAAAGTTTCCCCCTCCCGCCCCTTTTTCCTAGTGTAAGCCATCTCTTCTCACCATAAAGGGTTGAAAGATAAGACTTATATCGTTCTTTATGTTTTTTTAATGTCTACAAAATACTTTAAAGAAGCACTATAACCTCTTAATAACCCACGATTGACCAGTCTAGAGCTAAAAAATCCTAACAGCCTCTATGGCTGTGTTCCTTTGTTCAAGAGATATATTCTACAATCAATCTTGGATGCTAAATCCATGGATGTTGGCATGACTGTTGCTATCAAGCCTAGTTGATATCAAACAGCACACACCATGACTTGCTGTTTTTTATACTGAAGCAGGCAGTGTGAATGAGCTAGCAGAAGATTGCCATGTGCAGTGGGTATCCTGCTATCAATAGTCATGTTCTCCTATCTGAACATGTCATGCAAAATGGACTGAAGATGTTAGCTTTTGAAACAAGGGGCAAGGGCACAATTCATAGTGGTCAGGGTCCAGGAGATGCTAGGTCTTGCCTGAAAGGGATAAAGCCCCAGGTCGGTTTTGTTGCCAACATAGGACATGCAATGGTTCTAATCTCCCTACTAGTATGCTATGATCCAGTACCTCATGTTTACATCAACATTCCTTATCCATCCTCCCCCTTTTCAATTACCTGTTCTACAATTATTGCCTCCACAAGTCTAAGAGCATTTCTGGAGTCTTCTGAAAAAACACCAAACCTTGTCTTTCTACCTAGATGTATTGTGATTTGGCACATCACTTAAGATCTCTTTCTACTCTTCCTGCCAGCTGTTTCTAAACAGACAAAAGTGGCTTCCATCTCCACCTCTGCTGTATTTGGTAGCATTTCCTATCTACTTTCCTACTACTTTCTTCTCATTAAAATCAGCAGGTGTTGTGCAGACACCAGCGGCATCCTTCTTCACCTCTGATGACAGCACCTCCAGTTAACTTAGCATTGTCCCAGCCTGCTTGCCTACTACAGTCTCTACACACTAGAATCAGATGTTCCCAGCAGCTTCCTGGAATGGCTCCCCACCAGTAACCTCTTCTAGCAGCTATACTTTCACCACCACATCACTGTTACTCTGCAGACTCGTTGTCTTGTTCAGCTGCCTAGTCTTAGTAGTCCTACAATACTATTTCTTCCCTATCTCTTCAACATTTCTTCAGTGGATACCAAAGCAACTTCTGCGCCCTTCTGGTAAAACTGACCTCTGTCTTGCAACTTCTAGATACACCCTAAGGTTTTCATGGTCAGCCTAGGATGTATCCTCTGGTTGGTAGCCCAGCTTGCCAGCATCGGCAAAGGGGGTCCTCGTCTTCAAATACCCACCTGACAGAGAAATGGTGCAATTTGGCTACATGATGCAGTAGTAATGCATTGTTAGCCCAAACCCCCAGGCTCATCAGAACCAATCAACTCCCCTGATAGTGACTATTAGAATTTTCTGGCCATAGTCAGATAAGTGGATGGTTATTGTTAGGACGTGATAATGCTCCTTTAGAATGTCACAGAAGTACATTTCATATCTGACAAGGAACACTGAATGAGCTAGTAGGTAAGCTCATGCCTATCAGTAGAATAAGTTCAGGGGGTGCAGTTTTGCCAGGGGCAAGCATCCAAGTGGGCCTCATCTGCCCAGGGTCCAATAGGTTCTAGTTATACATCTTTGGAAATATTATTTGCGTCAGGGGCCCAAAACAAACTTTGTGCCAGGCCAATATGCCACTGCTGCCCATAAAATCCCTTTATCCAACAGTTATGGGAGGCTTAATTGCCAGTGAAAATATGAATACACAAGCCTTTTTGTGAGTTATAAGGTGAAATGAAAAGCAAAGGTAGAAGACACTTTCCCAAAGAATACCAGAGCTTCCCATTACAGACAAAAAACATGGCTAGTGACATTCCAGTGTGCAGTGCTCAAATGCAGACTTCAGAGTCTTTTCAATGGAAACAGTACCCACATGTATACCTCCCCCTCTTACCACCAAAACATGGATAACACACACTGTCAGGGTCCATTAAGCACAGTTCTGGTAAGAATTGCAGGAGTCATAAACCCACTCACAGCCATTAGATTCTAGGAGAAGGGTGCACAGTTCTGATTCTCTAAGGTTGTCCAGGCCAAGATTAAAAGACATCCCTGCTCATGATTGGATATATATTACAGACACGCAAAGCTACCTAAGGACCTATAGCTCTGCTCATGGCCTCACACCACTCCTTACATGGGTACACCCCTCAGTGGGTGTGGCCAGCACAGCTGAGTTGCCCCTCATAATTAGTGTCTTATTCTGCCCTGGAGCACAATCTGAGTCAATCTGTAGTTCAGTCAATGAAACCCTTATGTTTAATTAGGACTGTGCTTAAATACTTGCCTGTTGTGGGTCTTAAACCTTTGAGTGACAGACAGATGCTCCACACATTGCTTCACAAAGTGTTGGACATGATTTTAGCACTCAGAGAGTTAAGGCCCAGTTTTAGTCACCCAATTCTGGGGCAAACCAGCCACACCGTAGGGAACAAATAAAAATTCCCTTTAATTTAAATTAGGCTTTTTAAAACATTGAGTTATAGCATCCTCTTACTCAAGGGGTTAAAAGCCTCATTTAAATAAATGTGAATGTGTATTTTTTCCACTGTGATGCAGTTACTTTAGCTCAAATCTGCTCCACATGTCTTTTTATATATTCCCCATAGACTGTTAACAGGCCTGGTTTAAAAATACCTCAGCTGAAACACAGGTGTGTGTCAATCATTCTCCTCATACTGACTGACACACTGGTTCTGAGGCTCAAAAATCTGTGACCTAATAACAGTTCCTGAAGACTATATTTGAGTGCACTCAGGCTGCCATGTTAGTTATGAATGAGAAACATTAAATATCCATATTGCAATATATAGAATCACCATTCTTTGTTCCCTTGGATGCTTGAACATTCCAGTGCTTTGGAGATATCTCTAGCAACCAGTGGGTAAAAGGATAATTATCATGTTTTGCTCTGTATGCTTTATGGGGTCTGACCTAGTAAAAAGTCCAAGGCTGCAACGTGCAGGAAACACCAGCAGGTCTGATTTTCAAGATATCTCTGTTTAATCAGAGGTGAGTAATCCATTTCTCCATCTCTATGAATGTACTGCTGGTGGTATACTCTAAGGACTGAAGCAGAGAACTACAGGTGTAAGGGGACCTGCACTGCACAAGACAGGAAAGTGATCTATGAGACATCAGTGGTGTAGCTCGGTCTCTTCTCACACGATCTCTTTTCAGACCACTGTTCTTCTGCTCCAGTCATCTGATGGAGCTCACAATGTAGCACCGACTTCATCACCAGGTCTGCTCCCAGGGTGTCAAACTGCTGAAAGGACATTATACATGAGATAGTTACCTTTAGGCTTAAATGTTGTTTCAGCAACTAAAGCACATATGAGGAGTACTAACATACCACTCACCTTAATCTGAGCAGAATGTCCTAAAGGCTGCCATGAGTTATTTCTATATGGATTAGGTTCCTTCTATTAATATTTAACTAGATATCAGGTGCAAGGTTGCAGACATAAAACTCCTCCCTTAAGAGTTCCTAGCCATCTGTGGGTGGGGTTTAGAGTCCTGGAGTGCTTCAAAATAAACCATGTCTTCTCCTATTGACGTGATATCCATTACTAATTAAATATTTTATTACAGAAACAATCCACACATAATTAATTCATAGTGGCCATTAGGATTTTCTGCTCAGTTTTACCCCTGGAATATATTGCTTCACAATGAATTACTCACTCCATTAGCTCTCAAGAAAATGTAAAAAAAAGTGGTCAATTAATGGTTCTGGATTATCTTTCACATAACTATCCGCAGAAGCAGATACTAGAAGCCCCAGATACTTTACCGAGTTTTCATACCGCAGAGGAGCGGACAATTATACCCCTGTGCGGCTTTTCAAGATGGGCAGGCTGGATAGTGATTGTTGCAGGAGGTGTGGGGAGGCAGGCGCCGCCTTCTTCCACCTTCTGTGGGAGTGCCCTTTGGTGCATGGGTTTTGGGTTGATGTGCTCCGTACTATGTCATCAGTGGTGCAGTGGGAAGTGTCACTCTCTCCAAAGCTGTGTATATTCTCTATTCTCCCTGATCAACTCCATTCAAATTTTCATACTATATTACTTAGAGAGCTGTTGATCATGGCACGAAAGGTGGTGGCACAATCGTGAATGTCAGAACACCCTCCCAAGCATGACCAATGGATGGCCCTATAGCACATAATGTTCCTCATTATAAGGGACATTACTTGCATAGGGGCACTCAGAACAAATTTTACCAAATATGGGGTCTATGGACCTCTTACTGTAATTATAGAACTTTCTTTCAACAAGGGTTATGCGATGTATAACTATTACATGCTGTTTTGCTTTCCATTTCTATTTCTGCTGGAGACTGTGGTTACATATAATACTACTTCTATGCGTATTTACATATTGAAGCTTCATTGCTTCTTGGATATGTTTATAACTATTTAATGGAGGTGGTGTGGTGCTCGTCTCCTGGAGGGTGGGTTGAGGTTTATTGGGATTTCAGCTAGGGTTAGGGTTGGAGGGGGGTAGTTTAAGTTTGGTTTAGTTTGGTTCTTTATCTTAACCCTTTGAGTGCCAGAGGGGTACGCAACGCATTGCTTTGCAATGCGTTGCGTACCCCTCTGGCACTCAATGGGTTAAAATTCAAAATGGGACAGCTGTACCTCCTATATATATATATATATATATATATATATATATATATATAATTGTATGTATGGTTTTTTCTCTTTTGCTTATTTACCGTGTACACTATTATTATATTTGTAATGCATTATTACTGTCCTCTTAATAAAAATGTTTTTTTTTTTAAAAAAGTAGAGATTGGTTGGTTGGCTGGGGATGATAAGAGTCGTAGTCCCTAACAGCTGGAGGTCCAGCAAATGGCTATCCTTTGTTTACGGTGTAATTAGGTGTTCCTTTAAATTCAGCTAACACACTGCAGATCTCTCTAACAACCAAATAGTTATAAAATGTTACAAATCTTATGTGAGAAATGTCAGCACATTATATACAGATCTAATCACTGGACTGATTTTCATTTATTATCATACAGGATGGCAGTGGCTACATAGATGAAAATGAATTGGATGACTTGCTCAAAGATCTGTGTGAAAAGAATAAAAAGGTAATCACCAACTTTATTTTTGGAAAGGATCATTTGGATTAAAATTAGGTTTCCAAAATCTGGTTAATTTGTAAAGCAGGATAAAGTGAGGACTCCTGGTGATTGCTGAAACACATTAAGTCACTTTAGCCTTGGTAATACGGATAAAAATGTCTCACTGAATATACTGGTCATGGAGGTTTGAGATGAAACACTTAAAAGACCTCACAGGAATATTATGCAAGAAATGAAAAACATGAGACAGGCCATTGCACAGGGGCTGATTCTCTAGTAAAATAAATATCTTAATACTTTACCTTAAATGAACAGCAAATCTCATCAATAAACTAACTTAAAATCTTAGTCATGTGCTCCTGAGTATTGCTATAATGCACTGATAGCTCAGAGATTAATACTCACTAAGCCGCTCACCCGATCCCATGCTGTTAGAAGGATAAGGTGAAGACTGCTCCATTTCTGGACGATCGGCAAATGACTGCTATGGGAGCCGAGAAGGACAAACTTCCTAATGTATCAAACCCTACAGCACCAATGTGATTGTGCAGATCAGGGAATTCATCTTTGTGCAGTCACACTGGTACTTTGGGGTTTAAGAACTTAGTAAGTTTGTCCTATTCATCCCCATAAAAGCCAGTCACCGATCAAACCTGAAATGGAGCATACTTCATCCTATCCTTCAAGAAATGGAGCAATATTGGGCAAGTGCCTACTAACCCCTGAGCTACAAGAATATTTTAATGGTTGCCAGGGACACATAAATGAGATTTCAAGTTGGTTTAATTTAAAGAGTAATAAAGCCCTTATATCAAGGATTTTTCACATGGGTAACAAAGGTATAGTAGCCCCAGCCCCTACCCCATGATCCTGATGCAGAGGGTCATGACTGATGGCTGTCCTACAAGAGTGTCAGCTGAATATTACTGGCTGACACCAATGTGGGGGAGCCATTTATTCTGTCATATAAGCATCAGAACCACCAACATCACTTGGGTGAAAGGTCCACTGGTGGCCACAAACAGTGCTGTGGAAAGCTTTCTTGCTGCATTTTTATTGCTTTTGTGTGTAAATGCAGGAGAGATGTAGCTTGCCAGACTGGTGCATTCATGAGAGGTGAGAGTTGCCCATGTGAAAAACACCATAGCCCAACTTTATACATTTCATCACAGGCAATATTACCAACACACTGTTGCTATGTTGATGTCACCCCCAGGGCTAGATTTACATCTCAGGAGCCTGTAGGCGCAGAAATCTGAAGCGCCCCCCCCCGGAAAAAGTGCAAAAAAGTTTCTTGTGCTCATGGCATTTTACAGCCCTTCCCTTCCATCTGCTAGTCAATTATTGCAAACAAACGACCAATCAGTACCGCATTCCCATTGCCCACAGCCCTTGCCATCTTTATCAGTCCCTGTCCAGTGCCACACTCCTCTGAGTTTCTTACACCGCATTAGGGTGACTGCCCACTACCTGGATACCCAGCGGTGTCCAAGCAACTGATGTCTATGTGAGTGACCATTCCCATCCTCTCGGTGCGATCTGTGCCTCAGTCCCCAGTTAACAGTCTCCTATCCACCATGCCAGCCCTGCTGTTCAAGCTTTTGATCTTTTATGTGTAGTGAGCAGCCCTAGCTGTGCCTCTCTGGTCAGTACGTACCGGGCCCGGTACCAGTGTCCTGTGCAGGCAGCTGAGCTCCTCTGTGGACTGTGGCTGTGTTGTTCGTCTTGGGCAGCGGGCTGCAGCGCTTCTGTCAGTCACAGTTAGAGGCGCCAGTGCGCAGGTGCAGCAGCTAGAATTCGGCCCCCATCGCTTTTGTCACTCACAGTCACAGGCAGCAGCTAGAATTCACCCCCCCCCCCCAGTCCACCAGACATGAGACATGAATGATGAGGCAAAGAAGAAAAAAAAAAAAAAAAAATCCCAATGACAGGCGCCTCTCTGTGGGGTGCGCCTGTAGGCAGATGCCTACTCTGCCTTATTATAAATCCGGCCCTGGTCACCCCCTGTGAAAAAGGCATAAAGAGAAGTTAAGAAAAAACATTCACAGATATTTGCACCTATTTTTTATGTATTAAAAAAAGTGAAAAGAGTGTGCATGTTGACACAAACAATAGTTTATTAGTCAATAAAGGTATCATTTTTATTCTGCCAGGCTCTTAGATAATACAGAAATTGGAAGGACCTAGAACTCACTTCACTGACACTGTTTTTGATCTTGAAAAGGTCCTTTGAAGAAAAAATTATAAACACAAAGGTGTTTTCTTTTTATTTTTAAGATTTTTGTTTGGTGTGTTTTATTTTATCCTCCTTTTTTAATATGACACAAAGCAAGCATTTGATGTTATTCAATAATGAGATAAAGGTGAGGAAGTTTCCAGTGACAAATACCCTCCTCAAAATCCTGTTATTCTGTGAAGCTTCTTCTCTAGGTTGTTGAGATCTTACTGCAGGCATAATTAATTGTTGGACCTATAGCTGTTGGAGACTACAACACCCAAGGTGACTGGAGTTGCAGTCCCTAACTGCTGGAGGTCGAACATTTCACTACCCCTGTCAAAGTGCATATACTCCATAGAATAGCATAGAAAAGGGAGCATGTCTCATAATGTTAATTTTATATTACTTTTCTCTCACCTTAGTGCACCTTACACTTGGAATTAAAGCAATACTGGGCAGGGACAGAATTCTACCCTCTGCACATGTGAGCCAGTACTGGGCTCAGTAAACTATCCTCACTCTTAACACATGCATAATGTTCCCATAATAAGAATTAGGAATAAGGAATTGCTTATTATAAATTAACTAGTTGAAGAGCCTGTGTACACAGGCCACAGTGCCAGGCAGCAACTGCTGTGGTGCAGTCATGCGCAGTATAGACTGCCCGCGCTGCGGCTGATAATGGAATGGGGTGCTCCAGAGTTCCCCACTCCATTATCAGCAGCGGCATGGGCAGTCTGTATTGCGCATGACTGCAGTGCACGCAGCCGTCTGTACTGTGCATGACAGCTTCTGACAAACATACATTAGCGAATTATTATATAGGATAAAAAAGTAATAAAGTGACCAAATGGCAGCCACATTTACTTGAGGTCACTGACTAGCAGTAACTGACACATCACACCACATTTCTATACTTCACCAATGGAGAAATAAAGAAGAGGCAGTTTCTGCTTAACCCTTCGAGTGTCAAAGGGTTGCAAAATGAATTACTTTACAATGTGTTGCATAACCCTTAGGTATTCAAAGGTTTAAAAAAAGATTTGTTTTCAGAGGATACATAATAGAGAACTAACAAAGCTTAATAATAACCTACATTACTTTACTATGGCCAGAAAATCCTAATAGCCGCTCTGAATTTTGCCCTCATGCCTTTGTTCAAGAGATAACATAATTCAATCCATCAGTCACGTCCATGGAGGTATTATTTATTTTTATTATTCTTTATTTATATACCATCAACTTATTCCACAGCTCTGGACCTCAAACTCACACTCACTGCACATGATAATCTGAATGCTTCATGGACCAGAGAGTTGTGCAGTGCATTGCTTTGCATAGAGTTGCACACGCCCTGGTCTTTATAGGGTACAATAGGTTCATCCACTCTGTCACTCTGTTCAGTTTGAAAAAAAACTGACAGCTGGAAATTATCATGTCCGCCTCCATGGATATGGCATTCAGGACTGATTTTATCTCTTGATTGAAGGCACATGGGCAACCCTTAAATGATCTAAGACATTGGGTTTCATCTGGGATCCATAAAGCCCCAGGGTTCCCTAAATACTGACAAGGGGTTCCAAGAAACAACTTGGAATTGGAACTATACCTATAGAATAAGTCATTTTTAATTTGATTAACAAAAGGACTTGCCTAGGTACCAGTTCTTAATACAGCAGTCAGGTGTATTTATAGATATTTATTGCACTATATCTGCAATTGCCTATATCCGCTGATGCTCATTTTAAGTCTTTATGTCTCTTTCATTTCCCCTTCCCCTCCACATTAGTCTTTATCAGTCTGAATCTGGTGAGATAGAGTAAATCCTACTCGTGAGTTTTATTTCTATGTAAACTTTCTCAAGAAAGGGAAATTACATTGTCCAGCTACAGTATACTGTAGAATTCAAATGCAAGAAACAGTAAATAGGTTTAAAAGGCTGTTGTATGAAATATATATACCAAGGGAGGCCCTTTTGTTAAACAAATGAATTTATTTCAAGGGCAGAGTTCCCCTCTAAGTAATGGACGTCATGATAACAAGGCTGGAGTGGCACACAATGCACAGGTGTAGGAAACATTATTGTTTTTGTCCAAATAAGAGGAAACACAAAAGGAATGAGTTGCATTATGAACTCATGTTCAGGTGCACAATGTACATCCAATCTAGCCCCACTGGCAGCTTGCTCTGTGGCTGAGTAGTGAACAATGGTCATATGATTAGTCACACAGTGTGACACTAACCAGCTGTTTCCTGTACTCTACGTTCCTGAATAATGTCCCACTGCGCATTTAGTCAAGTGTGTTTCATGATCCCAGTTAAGAGCATTAAGTGATCTTTCCAGCTTTATGATTACATTATGAAACAAACCTATTCAGCACATTATTATATCAGTAATTTATACAGGAGAGCTAAAAACTGCTACTTTAAAATGATAGTAATGTTTTACAAAAAAAAGCAGCTCCAATTAATCTTCATGGTCTTTGGCCCATGTAGAGTGTTATTTCAATACTGTCAGAGTTGTAGTTCAAGAGTAATTGAAGGATAAAGTATCCCCCTCACACCCCTTTTACCTAGTGTAAGCCTCCTCCCTTCAGATGAGGAATTTGGTCCTGGGAACAGACAGCAAGGGACAATCTTCTTACTGTGAGCATAAGAAAAACCCTGCTCCCCTTGACAGGTTTTTCAGGTTTCTCCTTATTCTCATTGAAGATTGTCCCTCTCTGCGATCTATCCAGACAGTCTTGCTGCTCTGAGGTGAGCAGTTTTACATCAGTGTTACATCAGTAAAAGGGGTGGGAGAGGGATACTTGATCATTCAATTAATCTTGAGCTACAATTCTGACATTATAATAACACTGTATATGGCCCAAATACTATGGAGAGCTGCTTTTTTTGTGAAATATTACTATCTCTTTAACTTACAATGGACACAAAATCCTAATGACCACTATTTTGCCACTGTGCATAGGTGCAAGACACACAATAATGACTTCCATCAGTCCTGGATGTCATGTCTGTGGAGGTGGGCAGAACAGTTGCGAGCAGAGCAACAGGACATAGACTATCCCCAAAGCACACTAGGCCTAATTTACATAGGCATCTTTGGTTCACAGAATAGATAATGTTGTTTACTATGAAGCCATTCCCAATTAAGCCCCAAATGGGTTAAAATCCATACTAACTCCAAATGGCAGTGAGTATATTTCTCTGGATCAACATCCTATCTGCAGTGAAACCAACTGTCATCATTTTCAATAGTGTTCTGAGCTAAAAAGGCATTCATTACTTTTTGAAAGCAGCAATCTGCATAATTATGCGCATGGGGAAGGCTGACACATTACCACCTACCTCTCAAAGGTGAAGTCATATCTCATAAACACCCATTAACCTTGCTAAGGTTAGAAAATTCGAATGGCCAATACAATGGTCCGGCATGTCATGTCCATGGAGGTGGATATGATAGTTTCTGACCCTTTTTTCAGATTGAAGTAGGCAGAGTGCATGAGCTTACTTATCCCTTTAACCGTCTGAGTGCCAGAGGGGTTCACAGCGCAATTCAAAGTAATGTGTTGTATACCCTTCTGGCACTCAAAGGGTTAAGTACAAGAGGGGGTGTTCAATGCGTTTTTGAAATGTGTTGCACACCCCTCTGGTCCTTAAAGTGTTAAGATTACCATTTGCAGTGGGCAGAGTTTGTGGCTTGTGATCCTGCTTGCAGCTATCATGTCTTCCTCCATGGATATAACATTCAGCACTGATTGAAGCTGTTTCCTTCTGAACCAAGGAGCAAATGAACAATTCATAGGGCCATTGGGAGTTACTGGTCATAATAAGGTAAGTGGTGGTTATTATTGGGAGGTGTTACTACTCATTTAAAACAAAATACACTAATTATCAGATATAATATAACTGTTCAGCCTAATAAATGAATCTTAAATGACCTGTACCCAGCTAGCATTCTAATACAGTTAACCCTTTGAGTTCCAGAGTGCAATGCATTGTGTACCCTTCTGGCATTCAAAGGGTTAATATTGGACCTATGTTAACCCCTTGTTCAAGAGAGAAGTCTCCAAAAAAAACTGGAGTAATTCTGGGGCAAACTATCTACACCATAGGGGTCAAATATATTCCCACAATTCCCATCTATCTAAATTGACCTTTTAACCCCTTGAATGATAGAGAGGTCTCCTTTGCAATGTGTTGGGAGCCTCTCTAGCATTCCAGGGGTTAAAAGATCCCATTTAAATCAATGGGAATGTTTTATTTCTCCCCTAAGGTGCTCCATCATTATTTGTTTTCGTTTGAACATAATGCCCAGAGAGTTAATCCTATGAGTGCCAGAGAGGTAGCCAACACATACCCCCTGGCACTCAAAGGGTTAAATTCAAATTCAAAATGGCATGGTCATATGGTGAACTAAACCGGATTATAATGTATTATCTGTTCTTTAAATAGGAACTAGACATTAACAGCCTTTCAACATACAAGAAGAGTATCATGTCCTTGTCGGACGGAGGAAAGCTCTACAGAACAGAACTGTCTCTGGTCCTCTGCGCAGATGAAAACTAACAAAGCGGAATCCTCCCCGGCCCCAACTCACTGATCTACTGTGCACTATGAGCAATTAGGCCCTAACTTCTTTTTTAATCTACTGCATATAGATAATTAGCCAGAATGTGCTGCAGAATCTTTTTTTTTTTGGTTTGTTTCTATACTGTTTGTAATGTACAGTTTTTGTAACTATACAAAAGGGAAAAAGAAACGTCTATGGCTTCTAAGTTCTAAAGGAAAACTGATTCATTCTTGGTCAAACCAACTGTGCCATGGTGGGGGAGAATGTAAACTCCCCAAGTTCCCATTAACTTAAATGTGTATCTTAACCCCTTAAATCCTAAAGGGATCTCCAGCACATTGCTTTGGGGGTATCTCTTGTATTCAGAGGGTTAAAAATCCCATTTAAAGGGATAAAAATTACTTATCCCTATTTTGTAGCCCTTAAATAAAGAAGAAAAATGCCACCAGCGACATCTCTCAAACCCTTATGATTTGAGAGATAACCGCTTACAAAGTTCTCCCCTGCCTGACCTCAGCGTTCTAGCTGACTGATTTGGAATCTGGTCTGCAGACCGGCCGGCGGCTCTGCAGCAGAGCCGAGATTGAGTTAATGAAATAGAAATCTTTAACTTAAAAGGTCTTCTACGTGTGCTTGCAAACCAATCATACGTAGAAGTCCTTTTTAGTGAAGGATTTCTTTTTTATTAACGCTATCTCGGCTCTGCTGCAGAGCCACCGGCTGATCCCCGGAGAGGATTCCCCTGCTGTCAGCTAGAATGTTGACATCAGGCAAGGGGGAACATAAGGGTTTGAGAGATGCCGCTGGTGGAATTTTCCTTCTTTATTTAATGGCTACAAAATAGGGATAAGTAATTTTTACGTATTACTATCCCTTTAAAGGATCAAGAAACTTGTTTATGAAATAAACATATATTGTACAGTGAAAGAAGGATGCCCCCCACTGCTGAGATATGTCTTTCCAGAGTGATTAATGCTTTGAGTGTCAGAGGGGTAGGCAACACATTGCTTTGCTATTGCGTTGCCTACCCCTCTGGCATTTAAAGGGTTAAAGTTAAACCATTGTTTTCATACATCAACAGTGCCCTCTAGTGGCAATTTAACCTATGGTTCACCCTGCAATCACTCAGTTATTCTGTTGCACTCTATGGGAGAGGCAAGTCACTGACATAGAAGGTGTTCAAACTGTCAGGAACTGATAACAATTTGAACGGTTATAACATTTAAATGAACCATCTGCAAACAGTGAGAGTAGACTCGTTTTACTCAGCAGGAAAAAACCTTTAACATACATGTTCTTTGAATTAATGGGAATTTATATTCACCCCCTACTGTGCACTTGGTTTGCTGCAGAATTAACCTAGTTTTGTTTTGAACATAGGGGCCTATGTGCACAGTGGTAGAATGTATATTTGAGAAATTTTGTTTCTTTTTTTTTTTTTGCTTTTTTTTTAAATTAAAGCTATTACTGGAAATAAAACCATGTTCGTCATTACACTGAACACAACTATTTTAGAACAGATATATTTGAAGGCAGTAAGATTTGCACCAAGGTGCTGTACACATTGGGCATTATTATGTATAAAGACAAAAGTGAACAAACACAATTATTTTTAATTAAAATTGGACTTTTAACCCCTTGAATGCTAGATAAGCACTGCAAAGGAGATTTCTGTAACATACAAGGGGATTCAAACCCAAATTAATTCAGTTTAATCCCTGTGTTGCAATTGGTCCTCTCCTGAATTGCTCCATGTTTGTCTTTATACACGTGCCCTCTTATAGCTAATAGAACTTTGAAGATGAACCTTTTGAGCACCAGATGGCATGCACCATCTACTGAAAATGCAATACCCCTCTGGTACTCAAAGAGTTAAAGGGACACTAATGTCCCATAAAATTGATGCTTGTTTTGTAGACATTTAAAAAATAAATTATTTGGCATCAATCCTATTCACTTCTCAAGTTCCTCCCTCCCCTTCTCCTGATGTCAGCGCTCTACTGACAGCAGGAGATCCCGGTCCAGGGACCAGCCAGCAGCTCTGTAGCAGAGCCGAAATTGCGTTATTTAAAAATAATTACTTTGTTGGAAAGGTCTACAAAGTGTGCCTGGTTGGCAAGCATGCTTTGTAGACTGTGCCCATGAAGTAGTTCTTTTTAACCCCTTCGCGACAAAGGACGTACATGTACGTCCTCTGTGGCTGTCACTTAGTGACAGAGGACGTACATGTACGTCCAGGAAATCCGGATCCCCGCGCGGCTGCACGCCGTTCGGGGACTCCGGATTCTAATGGAAAAAAAAAAAAAAAGTTAGACGGGCGTTAAGTGACGGCGGCCGTCACTAAGGGGTTAAATAACATGATTTTGACTCTGCTGAAGAGCCTCCTCGAGTCGCACGACTCGAATCTCCTGCTGTCAGCTTTACACTGACAGCAGGAGAGAGGGAACTTTAGAGGCTAATATCTCTCAAACCATAAAGGTTTGAGAGATAGTATTGGTGCCAAATAATTTATTTTTTAAAAGTCTACAAAACAAGAATCCTTTTTATGGGACATTACTGTACTCTTAAGTGACAATGCAAAGTGACAAGAAAGTATTTCACTTATAATTAATCTTAATCATTGAATGTTAGAAAGTTCTCCAAAGAATTAGGAAGACCTCTCTAGCATCAAAACGGTTATGGATAGTATAACTTAATATGAAAAGTATATATATTCTGTATTCAGGGGTGCCAAAGTTCATTGCTCAAGAGCCATATACAGACCAAGATTTAAAGATATCCCAGTTTTACCACAAGTGGGTACGTAAAAATGAATGATTCATTGATTAACTCTCCTGTACTTAAAGGGATAGTAATACTTTGTTTTAACTTTATTTTATTTTGTAGGCATTAAAAAAATATGAAGAATGATATAAGTATTATCTCTCAAACCTTTATGGTTTAAGAGATATTCACAAGCAAAGTTTCCCCTCCCGCCCCTTTTACCTAGTGTAAGCCATCTCTTCTCAGATGGGGATCTGGTTGTAAGACCAGACAGATAACAGCAGGGGACAACCTTCTTACAGTGAAAACAATGAAAGCCCTGCCCCCTTGACAAGCTTTTCAGGTTTTTCCCTTATCTTAGTTGAAGATTGTCCCACTCTGCAATCTACCTGGGCACCTCCCTTCTGCTCTGGCTGAAAAGTGTTACATCAGTAAAAGGGGAGGGAGGGGGATACTTTATCAATGAATTACTCTTGTACTACAGCTCTGACAGAATTGAAATAACACTCTCCAAAGTCCAAATACTATGATGATTAATTAGAGCTGCTTTTATTATGAAACATTACTATCCCTTTAAACAGGGATATCCATACATCCTGGCTTGCTTGAAGCCCATGAGGACTGAACTTTGACATACCTGCTGTAGAGTCCATCTTTCCAAGAAAAGTAAGGGTACTCTCATTACTGGGAAATGCGAGTGCAGCATTGTCTGTGGCCTTCTCATTTTATGGTAGGCACCATTGCTAATACTGTCTATGGTGGGGCATCATGATCAGAAAGAAACACGTGTAGGCAACACAAGAGACCAGTAAGGTAATACGCAGTAAACTAGCAGGGCAATTTACCATTAAATGAGACAAAAAGTGAAATGTAGAGTGTTACTTGAGACCAGCAGGGCAATATTTCATTACAGAAACCAACAGGGAGTACTGAATGAAGTGAACACTGGGAAATAAGACACAAAACAGGGACAAGAAGGGCACAGGAAGTTACTTGAGTGGGAACAGGGGGCAAGAAGGTTAATAGAAGGGTACTGGACAGAAACAATGGGACAAAAGATGGCAGGAGCAAGAGAATGGACATGGGGCAAGAGGAGCACAAGAGTGCAACAGAGGGGCAAAAAAGGGGCAGAGATAATCAAAACATGACCACAAGGAAGCAAGACAGTGATTCAGAGAAACAACAAATAAGCAGAGAGTGAAAAATATTACTAACAATGTCAGGCAAAATTCATCTGAAGGTCAGGATGGTCACTTTTGGCCTACAGCCACACCTTGGGGGGTTATGCACTAAGGGGTTATAAAGAGGCAATAAGCGCTATCACTTTTCCAGTTCCTGTTATTCTATGGCCTATTCACTAAGATTTCTTAAGTGGCAGAGATCTTATTGCATAGGCTCCATAGAATAACATAGGAACTAGAGAAGTGATATGACTGGAGAAGTTATCTCCACTTTATCACCCCTTAGTGCATAAACCTACTGGATTTCTGTGATCTATGAAGAACCCTGCAACACTATAAAAAGAGGCAACGGAATAATGTATTCATTCAGTCATAAAAAATGTCAATTAGTGCTGTAATACCATTTTAATGAGACATCTCCCAGCAGTGACCATATCCTTATGTCACTTAGAGGAAATCTGTACAATATGTGTATTTGTCATAGTAAGTAACTATCCCTGTAATACAACATATATACTATCTATATAAATAACACTACATGCCAATGGGGCTATTTTAGAATATTACCAGAGACTATATTTTGTGAAGTATCTACAATGCTTGTACCAATGTTTGTACTTCCAAAGATTATGCATGTTTAGCTTGGTAGAAGCAGGGAATATAGCACTACACTTCATTCATCACTGTAAAAGCAATCAAAGCATTCGCACGCAGCACATTGTATAGTGCAGCAGCTAAAATGTCTTTTAAGCTGTGATACTGACACCTGATATTACTTAGGGAACGTATCATCTGGAATCAAGTGTTTAGCCCTTTGAGTGTCAGAGAGGTATCCAATGCATTGCGTTGTAATGCGTTGGATACCTTTCTGGCACTCGAAGGTTTAAAAACACATAGGACTCATCTAGAAAGAAATAAAGGAGCAAACCAACTACACAGTAGGGAATTACCATTAAATTTTAATTTCTTGAATGCTAGAGAGGTCTCAACACATTTCTTCTCCATCCACAGAAGACTACGCTAGCATTCAGTGGGCGAAAATCGCCATTAGATTAGTGACGCTTTGGAGAACTGTCACTTGTCATCTACAGTGCGGTTGGTTGGCTCCAGAATCACTCCTTTTTTTTACTGTTTAAGAACAGTAGTGTTTTAAAGCAGTGGCTCTCAGATCTATCCTCAAGGCCTCTCAACAGTACATTTATTCATAATGGGACAAGATCATCACTTTAATGATTATTAAGTCCAAGAGGCATGATTGTGCTCAGTGTATATCCACAACTGCATCACTGATGTTGAGGGGTGGAGCAATATAGATGCTGCCACCTAAGACTGTTAGTCCTTCTGCTATCTCGGAAATGCACATATTGTGGCATTAGGGTTTCAGGGAGCAATAATATTAAAACATCACTTGATTCCAGGGGATACATACCCATTAAATAAAATTTAAAAATGTATGTGCCAACTGACAAGCAGGCTGAATGACTGCTGATTCCTTTAAGACATAATCCTTTTATCTCTGAATACCAGAGTGGTGAGCAAGGCATTGCAAGTGCAACGCAATGCTTTGCTCACATCTTTGGTGCTCAAAGAGCTAAAATGCTGTATGCACATGCTTCATACAAATAATATCCAAATGACAAACATCATCCCATTTTCTAGATAATTTGAAAATATTTGCAGATTGTGATAAATATTCTAGTGAACTGAGATTTTTACACACCATGTTCTCTGTATTATCAAATTAAAAGCAATGCATAAAATACAACTGTGCACTGACTGGTATTCCTTGGTTTGACAGTTCATAGAAAATGATGTTGATCGGAGAGATCCCTTTATCAATGAATCAAAGCAAATAATAATAAAGAAATGAAAATAATAATTAATAAACCATCCAAGTTTTTGTCAGAAACTACTATTTATGTACCTTAGAGTAGGCAAACTTTGGCTCTCCAGCTATTTGCGACTACAACTCCAATCACCTCTAACCATGCAGGTTCACATTTCAGTCCTACAATTCTGCAGTTAAATGTCCTACCCCAGGGTGAAGTTGGGCTTTAAGCAGAACATTCATTAAAATTAAAGTGCCCCCCCAATTCATTATTCGGATAGTGATACGCATATCAATACTTGTATTATCTTGAATAAGTCTGGCATTATTGAGAAATCCAACTTGTTTGTCAGGCATCAGAGCAGACATCTTGCCAAAGAGGCCTCTGTGAGTCTGCGATGTTCATCCTGGTCTCCTCTAGGCATCTGTGAGTCTGTGATGTTCGTCCCGGTCTCCTCTAGGCATCTGTGATGTCCGTCCCAGTCTCCTCTAGGATTGGTGAGGGGAAGTTGCATTTTACCTTAAGGTACAGGAAGGGACTGACAGTGAGTCTCTGAACAAATTGGGTTTCTCAATAATGCCGGACTTATTCTGGATAATAAAAGTATTGATATGCATATCGCTATCTGAATAATGATTTGCTGGGCACCTTCATTTTAATGAAAGTTCTGCTTTAATATGAAGGGCCTCATGTTGGATGCAAAAATGTGCAATTCTAGAGCAATCTTTCTACACTTTTGGAGGTCATTAAAACCCCCCATTGAGTGTGATTTGTAAACCCTCGAATTCTAGAGAGGTCACCAATGAAATACATAGGAGACCTCTCTAGCATTCATTGTGTTAATAGTCCAATTTAAATAAATTGCAATTTGGGGGGGTTTTATTGGTCACCTGTGGTACAGTTGGTATGTTTTACTGAGTTACTGATCTCTTGCTTTCTACATAAGGCCCGACATGTAATCTGTGTTCGCCACTCCATCTGTATGTTCTCTTGTTCTATGAATATTGAGCAGACTGCTATGGCATCCTTGTCGGCAATGATGTTAAATGTCTGAACAAAATGCCTAGTGAACAGGATGGTTTCACTTGGAACAAGGCCTGTGTGAATTTATTCTGGAGATCTGTAGTGTCCTGAAAGAAGTATTCTGTCTGGCATATTTATAATATATATATATATATATATATATATATATATATATATATATATATATATATATATATATATATAAAAAGCTCTTGATCATTCATTGAACATAGGAAATTCAGATATTCTCACTGGAGTGTTCTCAGTGCATTTACCTTCTTTCATTTTTGTGGGAGTTTGTGGATTTGTAATGTTATGTTGTAACAACAACATAAAATGTTAGACTTAAACTGTCACTGTCTAGTTCTCTGAAAATCATTGATCAGAGCAAATATTTAATCATATATCCATATCATCTGACCTTGGACTAATTGACGTGTACAACAAGAGGAAATGGGCCGACAGAAACTTGTGGACGGCTGTACCGTTAGATGAATAGAGAACCGGGGGAACGGAGGAGTGACCATAAAGAAGCTGCCACCAAAGTGTACTTGCTATGGGCCCTTAAGCAAGAAAACATCCGGGGCTCAATTCTATTACCAGTGCTAAAAATAAAACAGGAGCTATGTTTTTTTACGTCAGTTTTTGCTGTCCTGTTACCTGACTTGTGAAAACAAAACCAGCGGTAATTATACTTACCGCCAGTCTAAAAAAAGCCCATAGGAAACAACTAAAAACAACGTGCAATTAGTATCCTATTACCCACAATCAGTATTACCGCCTGTTTTGTGGTTACATTTAAGCCAGAAATTTTGCGCCTCAGAAGCTGAAGTGTAGAAGCCATAACGACGGTTTCAAAACCATCGTTGTTTGAACAAAAACAGTACAGAATACAGTATACAACATAGAAATCCGACATAAAGTGACCCCCTTCGACATATTAACCCCCCCTTTTAAAAGTCAACTTGCAATGCTTTCTTTCACCACTTTAATTCGACCATTATTGTTCACATTCCACGTTTTAACCCTTCCCCTTCAAAATTTGACTTACAGTGCTTTCTTTCACCACATTAATTCGACAAATATACATTTGACATTGTAACCCTTCCTCTTGAAAATTCTACTACAGTGTTCCCTTGACTTTCTTTCACCATTTAAATTCGACAAATATTGTTCACATTCAACATTTTAACCATTCCCCTTTAAAATTCAACTTATAGTGTTCCTATGACCTTCTTTCTCCATTTTAATTTGAATAATATTGCTCCCATTCAACATTGTTTACTCTCCAATTTTACTACAAAATACAGGCTCTTTATGTGTCACAGTGATTCCTGTACGAGAATGTATAACTTGCTGTGCTAAGTGTGAAAGACCTCTCACTCCTACTATCTGATGGCAAAACCCATTTGATGTGTTAATGCTACAGTAAAAAGTGATACTAACCCCTCCTTTACTTTTGTAAGGAAGGTTACAGAATAAGTGTGACCCAATTTGCATAACAATGAGTGAAACTATTCTAAGAACGTCGGCTTTAGTGCGATTAATAGATTCGAGCCCCTGGTGAGAAGTTAGTACTATTATATGTGAGCCATGGATAAGTCTTAATATAACATCTGTGATCAGAAGTACCTATTCTTGATATTGTGAATAGACACCAGGCAGCATAGTATCACCTCACCTGAACCATACCCCATAAATAGGTCCTGTCTTTCTTATTTCCTCTATTAGTCCATATACAGCTCTAACAAATACTCCGCAACCATCATATGGTGTACAACTGTGGATATTTATGCTTCACATTTCTTATGTTACTGCTTTTACTATCACCTTAAAGGTGAAATTGTCTTTTAAATAAATACATTTATTTTACAATATTCGATTCTCTGTATTGAACAAACTACACTTAGAAGGCTTCTATGCGCTGTTTTCTTTTTTTCTTTTATATATATATTGTTCTACCCGAGGGGACTTTGGGATGGTAGACAGAAAACCGAAGCACTACTTCTGAAAGAAAGAATTCCTACTAGAATATGATCTGTGTCAGATAAAGACTTTTACACTTAGAACTGCACCAGTCCATTACTTATATGGTAATCGATTACATTGATCTGCAATCAAGTGTTTCAGTTTGACCAAGAGCCCATGTGGGTGAAAAACTGAACACGTGAGGCAAAATCAGTTATAGCGGTGAACTATTTGTACCATTTATTGTGTTCCATTTATTATTGTGTTCAATATTTATATATGCTCGATTACCTGCAATCACCGTCTAATGGACTAGATTTGTTTATAACAACAGATGTCATAGAAGGACATTCTCTATTTAATATGATTTTATCCACTATGTGTCAATCTAGAATATTCTTTATTTAATACATTTCTATCCACTATGCTGTATTTTTGATCTAGAACATCTTTCACCTATTAGAGCAGTCAATCACTTGCTCTATTTTTTAATGATTTTATTATTTTTTCCAACTTTTTGATTTCTTTCCCCTTTTATTTTCTCTTCCTAAGTAATATACTAGCAGTAAGAATATTCTTTGTATCACATATTTATCATGCAGGCGCTATTTGATTATTCGGTCTCAATATCTGTATCATTGTATAACTGCAGACATAGTCTTATCTGACTCTACCTATACTACTACCCCGTGAGCACTACTTGTTTCTATATATCTTTAAACTGTCACAAACATGCAAGTCTGAATAGTGATACTTTTTGAACAACATCCCTTAACAGCAAATGTTTCCTCTGCTGCGAGTCATATATAAGTGTTTCTATATCTTTAAATATAGGCTCCACATGTGATTTTTTATATATCTTGAATAAATTTGTTCCTCACTTATATCTCATTTTCCAAATCATTTGCATGTTTGTAGATAATATGTTCTGTAATTTCAATTCATACGGCTGAAATTAATTCCAGAATTCTAGTTTACATTCACTTGGATATCATGGCCTCTCAATATTTATTTTCTGCCACAAAAATATCCTTTGGTGGAATATACAGATAGATTATCCTACATAGGTTTATTTTCAGTACAGGAGTATGTAAACTGGTAACAAAAAACTGCCCAGGGGGGCGTGGTCTAGCTGCCTATCTAGATGGTCGCATAGTTTGTGAGCTCCTGCTCCGGGGAGTATTTGCCGATTCCAGCCGACTTCCACACTCTCTTTTTTGGACCCATCTATCACGCAGAAGGTGCTGACATGCCTAATTGCAAGTCGCATAAGAAGGAACGGGATGTTAAATCCTTTTTTACTCAAAACTCTGATGTTCCGCAAGACAAACGTTCTCTCAAAATGGCGGGCGCTACAGCTCCGCCACCTTTGGAAGAAGGAGGATTAACTTCTGCCACGAGCTCTGGCAGCGAATCTGATGATGATTCACCGAATGACAGACAAGACTCCCCTTCTACCCGGAGAGATATTCGGAATTTGTTGGCGGATTTGAAGCTCTTTATTAGGGACGAGCTTTCCGAAGTAAAACGTGAATTGACTCACATTGGTGACAGGGTGAATGCATTGGAAATGGAACAAACGGCATGGTCAAAATTCAAAGACTGCACTGTGTCTCATATTTCTGATCTGCGTAGAGCCCACCAAGAAATGGTCGTCAAGGTAGACGACATTGAGAACAGGGGCCGTCGACAGAATCTTCGCTTCAGAGGTATCTCTGAAGATATTGGCCGCGAAGACCTTCCGACATTCTTACAAGGTTTTTTCAACTTTCTATTGCCTACCTCAACCCCCGCTGTCTTCCCTCTGGAGAGGGCCCATCGGTCCTTGAAAGCTAGAGCAGCTTCTACCGATTCTCCAAGAGATGTAGTTGTTAAGTTTCAATCCTACACAGATAAAGAAGCTGTTTACCAGGCCACGAAAAATAAATCTCCCATCTCCTATAATGGCAGACAAATATCTGTTTATAGTGATCTCTCTCCCACTACTCTACGATGGAGACGAGAATTGAGACCGATAACCTCTGCTCTACGGAACCAACAAATACGTTATAGATGGGGTTTCCCTGTTGGCATTACTGGTGACTAAAGATGGTCAGACCCACTCACTTCATTACTATGAAGATTGGCGCCCCTTTTTAACGGCAGTTGGAGTCAAAGTGCCTGAAGATGATATACCTACCCTGCATCCTCAAGATCCGTTGTCATGGAGCGAGCAGATGGAAATTTCCTCCCCATGGCTTCCCGTAACGAAGAAAAGGAGAGTCCCGGGCTCTCCACCCTCATCTTCTACCGGGGCGAAGCAGGCTCGGCAGGCTCCTAGCTGAGGGACATTTTCTGTTGCTTTAACACATGTTTCTCCTTTACAGGTTTGATCAGTGAACTCTTTTGCCATCATACCCTGTTCTATGAGTCCCCGGACATTTTAGTTTTCGATCTCATGGTTCTGAGGTCATTATTACCTGTTTAAGGCTATCACTGTTTCACAGTCCATTTGTCCTACATACCACTACTCCCCATGATTTCATCATGGCTCCTTTCTAGCCCCACCTGTCTTATGACTAGAATGTATTACTTTGATTTATGCTAATTTGGTTGTATGCTGAATTTGCTAATGTATTAAAATACCAGTGAGTTGCTATAGTGAGTGAATTGGTGTATCAGGAGAGAGCTAGTATTGAGATATGGTTTTGCTTCGCTGGGAGACAATCCTGAGCTGGACTTTGTTTTGGGGCGCTTGTTTGGAGCGTCTAGCGAGCTTCCATCCCTCTAAGCTCTGGGTGTCTCTCGGGGAGGTGAGGGGTTGGGTTGGACGATGAGTTTTGCTCCATCTGGTGTTCCACTTTACTCACTTTCGCTCTTGTGGAAAGGACCCATTGTGTGCCTATTTATGGTCTGACCGGTGTTTATTGGGTCCACTGTTCTGTAGTGATCGCGTCCCCAGGGGGTGGTTGCTTTTGAGGCTGCACCTCTGGGGTTACACGGATCTTTTACACCGTTTGTAGATGTGACCTTCATTGTAGACGGGGGAGTTACGGTGTTTCTCACAGGTATTAAGTGGTTTAGAAGTAGTTGCAATGAATGTAGGAGGAGTGTTGGGTGGACAGTAGTGGAGATAGATAAGGGATTGGTTTCAGAAGGTAGAGTGAGAAGGTTGGGGGTGAAGGGGAATTAGAAATAAAATTAAAGGGGATGTTGTGAGCACATTGAGGGGAGGGTGGAGTAGCAGGGAGACAGACCAGTGAATGACAGTGACCACGGAGGAGTAAGGGAGGGATGGCAGAAGAGACGGGGTACTGAATTAAGTAAGGGGGTGGAACAGAAGAAATTGGGAAAAAAGAGGGAAAGTTGGAGTGGAAAGTAAAAGGTTTTAGGTAAAGAAGAAGGAGGGAGGAAGGTCAGAGGTAGTGTAAGATGGAACTGTGGGACGTATAGTTGAGATGCAGGGTATTATATTTCTATGTTTCGAGGGAAGAGGAAATATAAAAAAAAAAAAAAAAAAAAACTCTTACAAATCCTCAAACAAAAAAGTAAATATAAAACAGGGTCTGTTTTTTGCAAATTCATTGGGCACTTCGTGTTCTTGTTTCACTTTTTTTTTTGGGTCTAATATTAAGAGTTCCAATTTAAGATGCTTTATCGTTTCTTATATCACTTTCGTGCGTTGTTTATGTTTATGATGAAATTTCTTTTATTCCAAGAAATTCTCATTTGCTCTACATTATGCTTTATTTGGGTTTTGCTTTTCTTTGTTACTGAATGGCTTACAGTGTTTCTGCCGTGGTCAACACGGTACTCAGTCATGTTATGTTCCCCGAGGGCGGGGGACTTCCCCTTCTCGTGATCCCTTGTGATGGTGCCATCATCTTTGGTACCCTGGTGAGGGATTATTGGATTGGGACCTCTCCCCGGCTCTCATGTAAATTTATGTCCAGGGACTGGATATGCATCCATGTTGTTCCCTGGAATGAGCATCGTGGATTTTCTTTCTATCTTTTTTGTTGTTTTTTCTTTCCTATATCTCTTTGCCTCTTTGATCTTTTTCTTCTTCATTTTTGTCTGTATTGTCTTGTGCTTTTCTTACGAGACGCAGGTCGGGGTTCGTTGGCAAGTGTTTGCTCTCCAAAGTGGACCTAACTTCATATACTCTTGCTCGATATGGAGGTGTTTTATTATTTTTTTTTCTCCCTTGAGAACCAATGATAAAGTTTCAAGACCTACCATTACGGATCATCACTCAAAACGTTAAGGGTTTTAATTCTCCTAGAAAGCGCACATTAGTGTTGAGAGAATTGCATAGAATGAAGGGAGATGTAGCTATGCTCCAGGAGACGCATTTTAAGAAATCGGCGGTTCCACAGTTACGCAGCAGGTATTATCCCACTTCCTATTTGAACTCCAATATAGCGAAGAAAAATGGAATAGCGATTTTGTTTCATAAAAACCTTACTTTTCAACATTGTGCCACTCTTTCTGATAAGGAAGGCAGGTTCCTTTTTGTTAAAGGTACAATAGATGGCGGTTTATATACATTTGCTTCTATTTATGCCCCCAATACTCAACAAGCTACTTTTCTTCTTAATGCTCGAGTCTTTGTCTACTTTCCAAGAGGGTACTTTAGTGCTGGGAGGAGATATCAATTTCCCATTGGTTCCAGTTATGGATTGTTCCACGGGCTCAACTTCCTATAGCCAATCTCATATTCGTAGGATCAATAAGATACTACACTCTTTTAGACTTGTTGACGCTTGGCGTTTGATCCATCCCTCATCGAAAGATTATTCGTTCTACTCCCACTCTCACAACTTATATACTAGAATTGATTATATTTTTATTAATCACTCTTCCATCCCTTTATTGTTGGATGCTCAGATATGCAACCTGACTTGGTCGGACCACGCTCCTGTCACTATACACCTCCGTAGAAATACTCCTCACAAACCCTTCTCCTGTTGGAGGCTAGAGGAGTTTTTGTTACAACATCCGGACTCGGTAGCTCAATTAAACTACTCTTTGGAATGCTACATAAAGGAGAACTGTACGGATGACATCTCTCCGCTTACTGCTTGGGAGGCTCACAAATGTGTAATGCGAGGAGAACTAATCAAATTAGCTTCCAGAAGAAAGAAAGACGCAGCTCGAGAAATTGATGGTTTGTTGGCTGAGATACAATCCATAGAAGCGGCTCATAAAGCCTCCCAGGTGTCTAACTTATTGCCCTTACTGTTATCTTTGCGTTCAAGATTAAATCTCCTTCTGTAGTCGAAAGTGGAACAAACATTTTTCAAAGTAGACAAACTTACTTCGAACATGGGAACAAACCAGGGCGGCTTTTAGCTAGACAACTTCGGGCTCGCTTTCAAACCCATTATATTTCTTCTATCAAGAAGTCTAATGGCTCTTCCGTACACTCCTCACCAGAAATAGCGAACACTTTTAGATCGTTTTATTCATCTCTATATAATCTAGTGGAATCTTCTCCCAAGCCCTTTGATCATTCCCAATTAGTGGATAAGTATCTTAGGGATGCCCATCTCACTCCTCTTGATTCAACGATTTCTGACTCCTTGGAGTCCCCTATCACTGAAAGGGAGGTGATAGAGACGATCAATCAATTGCCGGTTAGCAAAAGCCCAGGGCCGGACGGCTTCTCTCAAGCATATTATAAGACCTTTGCGAAAACCCTTTCTCCTTTTTTGACCAAAGCTCTAGTTTCTCTTCCGGATTCCATTTCCTCTCATCCGATGATGGCTGAAGCGCATATCACAGTCACACCCAAACCAGATAAGGACCATCAACTATGTTCAAACTACCGACCAATTTCCTTATTGAATTTGGATTTGAAAATTTATGCAAAGATTTTGGCTAATAGGTTAAAGGTACTTTTACCTTCTCTTATCCACCTCGATCAAACGGGTTTCACTCCGAAGCGGGAAGCACGTGATAACACTCGTAAAATCTTGAATATTATTCATTATGTAGAATCGACCAAACTCCCAGCTCTTATGCTGACTGTTGATGTGGAAAAGGCTTTTGATCGTGTGGATTGGCTCTTTATGTCCAGGACCCTTCATTACTTTGGCTTTGGCCCTAAATTTCAGGCTTATGTTCAAGCCTTATATACTAATCCCAATGCGAAAGTGAAGGTCAATGGATCTCTCTCACAATCTTTCACGATTCAGAATGGTACCCGACAGGGATGTCCTCTATCCCCTCTTCTCTTTGTTTTGACAATGGAAGCCCTGGCCCAACATATTCGCTTCAATCCAGCAATTAAAGGCATTCAACTACCCAATTTTTCCACTCCGTTTAAATTGTCTTTATTCGCGGATGATGTGCTTTTATCCACTTCTGATCCTGTGTCAGCCTTGCCGGCTTTCCTATCTGAGCTCCACGACTTCTCGACTGTGTCCAACTTTAAAATGAACGTCTCGAAATCTCACACGCTAATGCTTAATCTCTCGGACACTTTAGCCAACGACTTAAAAGCGGAGTATCCTCTTCAATGGTCCACTAAGTCATTAGTACACTTAGGCATAGTACTAACTCCTTCTCTTGATAATATTTTCACTTCTAATTACCCGAAGTTGCTCCGATCTATCAAATCGGATTTTTCTACTTGGAAATCTCTCTATTTATCTTGGATAGGGAAGCTGAATGTTATCAAGATAAGTATCTTACCGAGATTTCTATATCTCTTTCAGACCCTCCCGATCCGGATTTTGGTCTCTTTTTGGTCGGCAACAACTCGTCTTCTGTCTTCTTTCCTGTGGAATAACAAACGTCCCAGGATTAGACCCCGTACTTTACACCGTCACTCCGATTATGGTGGGCTTGGACTACCGAACCTTAAAACATACTATCTCGCTGCTGTCCTATCATCTCTTCCGGATTGGAATATCAATCTTACCAATAAAACTTGGGTTTCTATAGAGAGGGGCCATGCATTTCCTTTAGATCCGCTTAAAGAGTCTTTATTGCCGAAGGGAGCCAGAACAGCTTTTCTTACCTTTAATCCCATAGTAAGAAATGTCCTCTCATGCTGGACCTCCCTACCTAAGGCTCAACACCTCCTTTCGCTCCCATCACCTTATTCACCTTTATTTCTGGACAGGGACTCCCCTTACACACTTCCCAAGTCCCAATTTCCCAATTCGTCTACTTTCGAGATCTCCGTCTCTCTGATATCTGCGAAAACGGTTCAGTCAGAGACTTGTAAGCAAAATAAATCGCTAACACAGATAGTCCGCCTTCATATAAAACCAGCGTATTCTTTATTGCAACAATGTATTAAAATGTTGAACACCATCACGAAATATGGAGCATTAATGGGGAGACTGAAAGAGGACAATTTCCAGCATGATGTTAGTCTCAGTCCTCACCGATCAACGCGTTTCGCGCAAACTGCGCTTACTCATGACCACAAATCTTACAAGTGTTAGCAAGGGCTTATAAGCGAACAACGGCCAATCAGCCATAAGATGTTAAACAAACCTCCCATTCCCCCATTTGATAAATCCAACCCCCTTAAAGGGAAGTTGTGTGACTTAACCCTATCTACAGCTTTAATTAATCCTCCATGATCATTTCAAATAACTATTAACAAAAAGATATATATATAAAAAATACATATGAAAAATATATCTTTTATCATGACAATGGGGATAATAGAAAAGTATAAAATATATCTTTTATCATAACAATGGGGATAATGAAAGGGTATAAGGCACACACTCAATATAGCTCATAAGAGCTGGGAATGAGAGGATATGTCACATATGATCTAGTAAATAAACATTAAGTTCATTATACCAATCTTAAAGGGATAATTTCACAGACTCTCCTAATAAATAAAATCATACCAGAATCAACTAGGAAATCATACTGATTTGGCCATGTTACACCCAAAGTCCAAGCAAACAACAACAGATTTTAAAATCTCAAATAAAGTAAAATTATATAGAACCAAGACATCAGGCAAGATTTCAATGTTACATATTATGGATGATCTCAGAAAATACACCACTATATTACATTTTAAGAAAGAAACATATAAATCATGTATATAAAGGATCTTCAAATGACAAAACATGTTACACCGAATACCAAAGAGGCACATTGTGAGTTAAATACTATACATTCTAACAATGTATCACATCTATATTGATGTATGATGACAAAGTATATATCCCACAATTAAGTATATATGTGTGCAGATGTGCACGCTGTAGTTGACTGTGAGGGAAAACATGATCCATGTGAAAACATAAATTTTCACTTATAAATAAGCATGTTAAACACACAGACCAAAAGTATATATAAACCCACATCGTTCGATTACAACAGCGCGCAATCGAACACTAACTCCATCAACCAATCAACACTAAATAAATCCTTGCTTCTAAATTTTCATAAGCTTCTGTATCTACTTATACATATATCTTACAAAATATTTGAAATACAAATATGTCATTCCATCAAAACAATCGTACAATAGAGAATCATGAATAGATGGCATTTTATACATCAATAACATCCCAGATCGGAAACAAACTTATCCTCACACTTTCTCGATCTATGGAGTACAATCAAATGTAACAACTCACATCATATTCCCTATTAAGGCCAACCGGATGTCTCGTTCCCAGTTCAAAAATCCAGAAGATTTCTCTCCTGGATAGCTTTTCATCCAAGCAACCTTTTCGTGGTCCCAAGACAACCCGTTCTATACCCTGCACGGTAAAAGTAGAATCACTACATCTGCCAGTCTTGAAATGAGAGGATACTCCAGAGCGAAACACTGGATGTCGTATATCACTTAGATGTTCGTTCATCCTTTCCCTTATAGTTCTTGTAGTTTTCCCCACATACTGTATCTTACATGTGGAGCAAGTCATAAGGTAAACGACACCCCTAGTAGCACAATTGGTGTATCCCCTCATCTCATAGACTTTACCAGTTGCAGTAGAGCAAAAAGTCTTGGTCACATTAATTAACCTACAACATCTACATCTAGAACTGCCACACATGTAAGTTCCAACAGCCTCAATCCAATTAGTTTTTTTATAGTTTTTATTTTTAGAAGTAAACAAGCTGGGTGACACATAGGTTGATATCGTAGATGCTTTACGTGACACAAACTTGAAACCATTCTCCAAAACCGTATGTAAACTAGGATCCGCATATAGTGTGGGTGTGTGTTTTTTCACCACTTTAATGATATCCTTAAATTCCACACTATAAGCAGTTGAAAAAATCACTTGATCAGTTAGCTGTATCTTCCTCTCTTTGCCCTCTGCACCTTCACAGATATCCTTTTTCCCCAAAGGCCTGTAATATAAGAGATTTTTTCTATCCTGTTTTCTAGCATGATTCCATGCTTTATCCAAGATCTCTTTCGAGTACCCTCTCAACAAAAATCTATGGTACAGTTCCTCCGCTCGCACCTCAAATAAAGCATCTGTTGAACAAATGCGTCGCAGGCGGAGGAACTGTCCCACAGGAATACCTCACACAGTATGTCTAGGATGACAGCTATCTGCCCTAAGGAGACTGTTGCCTGCAGTAGGTTTACGAAATATATCCACCAATATAGAACCTGTAATGCAGCTCCCTTGCAGCCATAAATCCAAAAAGGAAATACTCTCCCTAGAGACTTCCGAAGTGAAGGCCAAATTTAGATCATTATCATTCAAATATAAGACAAACTGTTGCACGGCCTCCATAGAACCCTGCCAAACAAATAAAAGATCGTCTATAAATCTGCCATACCACACAACCTCATCTCTATATGGATTAGAATCTCCAAAGACGCGGGACTCCTCCCACCAACCCATAAAAAGGTTGGCATAAGTGGGGGCAAACTTTGCCCCCATTGAGGTCCCGCGTCTCTGGAGATAATAAGAGCCATCAAACATGAAAAAATTATGCGTAAGCAGATATTCTATAGCTGCTAGTATAAATTCAATCAAATTCTCTGAATAATTACTGTGTTTGGCTAAATGGTAATATATAGCTTTCAGACCCAAGTCATGTGGGATACACGAGTATAGTGACTTGACATCGCAAGTAATCCATGTGTAATGTTCCGACCACTCCAAATGATTTAATTTCTGCATTACCTGGGTACTGTCTTTAAGATAACTATAAAGCCTCAGGACTAGAGGCTGTAACAAGTGATCCACCCATTCACCAAGGGTTTCATTAAGAGACCCTATACCAGAGACTATTGGTCGGCCCTCTGGGTTCCTCAAGGACTTGTGTATTTTAGGCAGGTGATGAAATATTGGTGTAACAGGACTTAGATTCAATATAAGATCAGCTTCTCTAGTAGTAAGCACACCTGACTTTACACCACAGTCAATCACAGAACCCAGAAGGCCAAGATAGTCTCCGGTAGGATCTTTGCGTAACAGGATATATGCCTCCTCATCCCCCAACTGTCTCAAGGCCTCATTTTTGTATTGAATTGCATTCAATACAACTACTGACCCCCCCTTGTCAGCAGCCTTTACTACAATATCAGTGTTAGAAGATAAAGATCGTAAAGCATCATGTTCTAACTTACTCATATTTGATTTAAACTTATTCCTTTTCTCCTTCAAAGCAATTAGATCACGCTCCACTAAATTCTGGAATGCGTCTAATACTCCTCCCCTGACAGCTACTGGATAATAAGAGGATTTCTTCCCCTCTAACTTGACTGGAACATGGGTTACATCAGACGACCCATCTGATCCTCCATGATCCAGACTCAAGGAGTTCAGGTCATGTAATAAACAGGCATCCCTAAATCTCAGGGACTCAAGAGCAGGGGATTGTGTTTGTGCCATTGAACTATTGGTTAAATCACTGGACTGCGAAAGCATAGCCTGTGAATCATCACAAGCATCACTTATCCATTCATCCAACGACGCATTAACCCCTCCAGCACCAAAATGTTTTTTCAAAGTCAACTTCCGAACAAATCTATTTAAATCAATAATGGTGCTGAAAAGGTTAAAATGCGAAGTGGGCGAAAAACCAAGCCCTTTTAACAGTACAGATTGTTCCACAGAGGATAACTGGTAATCATACAAATTGACAATATTATTTAGTGCTTCCTGATTTAATTTTTGTCTCCACTTCTTTTTCCTCTTTCCCCCTCTTGTTTTTCTTCCACCACTTGTATTATTTTCTCTTCTTTTTTGTTCTTCTTCGGTCTTGTTCTGGAGGAAGTTCTTTTTAAATGGGGTGTGACTGCACCTTCGTCGCCCAATTCGCTGGTGAATATTTTGCTGGCTTTGTCTCTCCGTATGGGTGACAAAAAAGAGGAGGCTGAAGGAGTAGATGGAGTAGTTGAATCCATGATTTCTGACTCTTGATATTCAGATGTGTCCATCTCCACACTTGAAAAGCTGACCTTTTTTTGTCTTCCTTGTGTTTTCAAGATAGATCTAGACCTTGATCGTCCACTTCTATATGAAACATCTCTTTCCCCTTTCCATATATAGATATTATTTGATTCATAGTCAGCCTTATCCCGTTCAAACTTGCTACGTTTAGTTTCCATAATCGATTTGTCTAATTTGTCTAAGTATGATGCAAGTTGAATATCCAGTTTCTGGAAGTCTGGTTCATTCTTCAATGGTTCCAGTGTTCCTTGTTTTTCTTATATTAACCTCAGTCAGAGACTTCTCATCTTTACAATCTGAACTGAATCTTCCGCCACATGAAATTTGGAATTACATTAGGGTCAAAGGTTTATTCTCCTCCAAACGCTTTCGGAAGTCCGTCAACAGACCTTTATCCCCCTTCGAGGATCTATTGTCACCTCATTCCCAGAAGAAAAAATTTCTAGGTGCAATATATAGGCTTCTCATGGCTGTTGAAGATTCTGTTAAACCAAATTATGCTTTGGCCTGGGAAAAAGATCTTGGTTTTACTCTTTCTTTGCCTGAGTGGAAGAAGATTTGGCGTGGAATTCGGAAATCCTCTATCTCTGCACAATTAGTTGAAATGAACTATAAATTATTGTTTCGTTGGTACTATACTCCACATAGGTTACACAGCTTTAACCCCAAGATTTCTAATATTTGTTGGAGATGCAAATCTCATCCGGGAACCCTGCTGCATATTTGGTGGACTTGCCCCGAAATCTTGAATTATTGGCGCTCCTGTATATCTATTATAAATAAATGCTTGGGCCTTTCTATCAGAGTGGACCCGTGGCAGATTCTTTTCTATAAAGACCTGCCGAACATTCCCAAGTCTCAAAAATTAATACTCTATACTCTGTTAAATGCGGCCAAGGCATTGATTCCACTTCATTGGAAATCGGATCTTTCTCCATCAGTTGGGGAGTGGCGTAAAAAAGTTGAAGATCATATTTTATTTCTGAAAATTGCTTGGAAACGTAATACATATTATGTGACTCACTTAGAGACTTGGTTATCGGATTTTTTGACCCTTCATGACTGATCGACCTCCTCCACCTCCATGGTTCTCCTGTGAGACAGTTGACCCTGATCTGTGTCTTCCTAGTCTTCTGCGTCTTTCTGTTCTTGTTTATTTTATTTATTTTCTCTCTTTTATTTATCTGTTCTGTTTTCTTGCTCTTTCGACTTCTCTATCGCACATTTTCTTTCTTTCTTGTCTCATCTCTATCTCTCTTCTTTCGCTCTTTCACGCTCTCTCTCTCTTTTTTTTTTCTCCTTTTTCTTTTTTTCTCTTTTTGTATTTGTTATTAAAAACTGAATCTTCCCACAATGGGATTGTTTTGGACGCTGCTGGTTTCCTGGTTATGTTAACATTGTAAACTGGTATATTCAGAATTCTGATCCTTAGTTTGATATGCAATGTTTTGTCTATATTTTAATATACTCTGGTCCGTTGCATACCATGTTCAGTTTTATATGAAGATTCTCTAATAAAATTCTTTGAAAACAAAAAACTGCCCATATTGCATGTAGACTGGTAATTACAGCAACTGGGGGTTATGCACTAAGGCATGATAAGGAGGTGATAATGTGGAGATGGCTTTCCAATGATATCACTACTCCAGTTCCTAAGTTATTCTATGGAGCCAGTACACAAAGATTTCTCCAGGTTTGGAGATCATAGTGCATAGGCTCCATAGAATAGCATAGGAACTGGAGAAGTGATATCATTGAAAGTCATCTCCACTTTATCACCTCTTTATCACACCTTAATGCATAACCCCCAATTAAATGGTAAATAAAATGGTCACAGTAAACAAGGAACAGGTTCTGGTGCAGGTACATTGGGATTGCACGAGACAAACCCATAACCCATGGTAGATATGAACCCTTTATGGTTAAGGCAACCCTCCACACATGTCTTCCAAGGTGGTTTCCTACTCTTGTCTAAATATGAAATCTGGCCCTGCTCACTTTGACACAGTTTATATGATCTTATGATCTATAAAGTACTAAATATGACAATATATTCTATAGCAGTGGTTCTCTCAAACTGTGTTCTGTGGAACCACAGGGTTTCCTAAAGAAGTTCAACTGATTTCGAATATCAAATGTTGGCAACAGCTGACAGGGAAGCTGGCAGACAGTGTATGTTTTGTAGCTACTAATGAATTTATGGAACACGAAAAACATTTCACACAGTAAACATGCAATTTTGTTACATTTCTCTAGTTACATGCATTCTAATCTAGCCCCCCACTTAGAAAAATATATAATTATCTGGGAACTATTACCTGATACATAGTAACTTTTGAGTGCCAGAGTGCTTTGTAATGCGTTCCGTACCACTCTGGCACTCAAAGGGTTAAGCTAATATTTTAGCCTTAAATTGTCAGTGTTATCTAGTATTCAGCTACAAATAATGTTTATATATATAACCAGACCATACTGCAGTGGAGGTCAGCAGCTCCCTATGACTGCAGACATTAATTGCAGTTTGTATTTACAGTTTGTATTTTAGCTCATTCAAAAATAAAAGTAAAAGACTACTGTGTCATGGCTCAACACCATCCACACTGATCTACTGGGCAACAAAGAGGAGAATCGGTCTATCAAATGGAAGTATGTAGCTACAGGTCACTGCAAACAATCAATTGCATAAAGATTAGAAATGAAGTGGGGACAAAGATAAACCACTTTATTTACATTAAGTAAAATGTGAAATCCAAAAACAGTGCTATTTTCAGCAACCACATATATTCCAGCCTGGTAGGTTTCCTTTTGCCAGCATCAAGATTCGTGAGGATTTCTTTTGGATTTTTTTTATTTGCATACAACATATTAATATTTGCATTTTTTGATGGGTGGCAGTAAGTTATGATATTTCAGCTAGTCTATGAATGTAAGTAATGCATATGTTATTATTGTTAATTGAGTGCCTCCCATTTCCAGGCAGTTCATGCAATGATTTCCATAGACTGCCCGATGTCTCATATTAGAATATGGTTTACCACATCTCTAGAGCTTCAAATTGTTCCTATTTTTACAGTTTCACAAAATGTGTTTTCTAAAAATATATATGTTTATCTGGCTTAAGAGTAGCTGTGTTGTTTCCAAAAGGCCTATGTCAATATTAAATATGAATCACACTGAAAATGTAAAGGCCGTATCCACACTTTATCTTCATTCCAGTTTCCTCCTTCCTTTCGTTCCTGTCCCCACCCTGCTAAGTCCTAAATCTGCTTCACTGTGCAGCTTGTTTCCCTACAGTAGTCATCTCCCAAACTTTGCAGTCCCACCACTATCATGTCACCGCCAGAAAATGCTCCCCTGCTAGCATCATATCACCCCATGCCCCCTTCTCTTCATTTTGTCTCCTTAATATTTCTCACCACCATGTCTGAATATAAAAACAGCCATAAATTGCTCCTCTAAGCTATCAACAGGCAACCTAATTTTCAGTAATCACTTCTTCATCCAGTGATTGGGCCATGTATCCCACAAATCAATACTTGGCAGCATGTCACCAGGACTTCTAGCAAGACTAATTAGGACTTTTCCTAAGCTGTTATGTACTGTATTTTCATCTGACCCACTTAATGCACCTTCCCTGCTGATAGACTTTCTCTTGCAGTGGCAAATGTATGCACTAATGGGAGGTCTTAAACTTGCATCTCTCAATCAAAGAGAGAAAATTATTTTAACTGCTTTGTTGGTGAATGATAAAGCATCTAGACTTCTACACACAAAAGCAGACACAAAAACAAACACATTAGTAGGATGGTGTAACTTTTCTTTGTAGAGGGGTTTATTCCAGTAAATACAGTACAATTAATAAAAACTAACTATGAAAACCCCAGAGAAATATGCTAGTGGTTTTTTTTTTGGGGGGGGGGGGTTATATAATTCAAATTTTTATTGGTTTTTCGAAAATAAACAGGAGTTACAGATAGAAGAATAGGAAAGGAAATACAAAAAGTGATCAATGTTGGTATCATCCAGAGAGCATGAGAAAAAAGAAACACATCTGACAAACTCGGATGGACAACTGCTTACATAACATTGTGCTAATGTACGTCCGTAACCCACATAAGAGTAGTCTCACCTCAGTGATGGAACAAGGTGAAAAAGAAAGGAAAAGGGGGGGGGGGTCAGAACAACGACACCCAATCAACTAATCAACAGGTCCGGATGAAACTCAGGCGGAGCCACAGCATCAATCCATGGAGACCAAATCCGGAGAAATCCAGAGGACGAGTCACATGTATACGCTGTGAGCTTTTCCATCCGGATTAAGCCCCATATTCAGCCATCTAATGCTGCTCAGGAAGAAGGCAAAGACTTCCAGTGTTGGGCAATATGGCAGCGGGTCATAGCGCACACTCGATAGACAAGTTTGTTAGCCATCCGAGAGAGGGGAGGGTTATGAGACGGTCTGTTTAGCAATGCTGTCCACGGGTCAGGAACTAACACTACTCCCAGGGCCAAACCCAAAAGCCGAAATACGCAATCCCAAACTTCAGCCACAGAAGGACAGGACCACCACGAATGGAGGTTAGTTCCCACCATCCCACATCCGCGAAAGCAGAGCTACGAGACCGAGGGAAACATGCGATGTAAACTAACGGGCTATAATACCAGCAAGCCATGACCTTGAATGCATTCTCCTTAATTAGGGTGCATGGAGTTAAACTATTGAAATTAGCCACAATTTAATTTCATTCCTCAGGCTCCAGAACCTCTCCCAGGTCCGTTTCCCAATGAGCTTGATAAGACTGAGGCATCGGAGCTAAAGAAGACATTAGAAGGGAATAAATTCTTGAGATAGCACCTTTACCGGTAGGGGAGGATGAGCAAAGATGTTCAAAAGGAGTCCGACTGGGAACAGGGTCGCATCCTAAATAAAATCTAATAAAATGCTGAACTTAAAGAAAGCTATATAATTCAACAGATGGGGCATTGTATTTCTCCCTGAATCCGTCGCATGTGAGGGGGGTATTCGCGGAAAACAAATCCGCCACAGTAGTGACGCCTGCATCCCTCCACCAACCAAAGCGTCTGGGGGTCAAGGCCCAGAGGAAAGTCCAGATTGTAAAACAAGGAGCACATTTTAGTTTTGTGTAAAGTAAGGTGCTCTTTTATACCAAATTTGCACCAAAGAGATAGTGTAAATGAAAGTGTTGGACTTTCGGAAACTCTATCCAAGGACAAAGAGTGAATCCAGAACAGATTACTCGTCAGCAGATATCTACATAATGTCGACTCCAATTCTACCCAGAGTGGTACATTCTGAGTTGAGTGCAGCTGAAGCACCCTGGCCAACTGTGCTGCTTTGTAGTAGGGCCAGAGATGTGGAACTGATAAGCCTCCATCGGCTCTAGGCTTGTAAAGTAACTCCGCTCTCAGCCATGGCTTCCGCCCGTTCCAAAAAAATTTTCATGATGTGAGAAATATGGTAGTTTTTTTAATGCTAACATAGTAACATAGTTGATGGGGATGAAAAAATACATGCGCCAATCAAGTTCAGACCGTGCCATATCACCACTGTTGATCCAAAGGTATGCACAAAACACTATTGATGCCATTTCCAATTAAGACCCAAGTGAGAGAAACATTCCTTCCTGACTCCAAAGCAGTCAGATATTTCCCTGGATTAACATCCTATCTGCTCTGACACCAACTGTCATAATTCTCTATATTGTTCTGAGTTAGAAAGATATCCATTACTTTTTGAAAACAACTATATTATCTTCAAGCACAGAATCCCCAAGGCAAAGAATTTCATAACTTTATTGTCCTTACTGTAAAAAATTCCTGCCTTTGTTTCAGTTGAAAGTGCATGTCATCTAGTTTTAATGGATGACTTCTAGCTTTTTGATCAGCTCTTTGTGTAAATAGTTCTTTAGAGAGTTTTTATATTGACCTCAGATATATTTGTAAATGGTCATCATATCACCCCCTAATGCTAATTTTAGAAAGATAAAATTTGGTTAAATATACACTTCAATATATACCACTGGAAAATAAATTTAAGAGGTGAAAATTAAGACCAATGTGGCTCAATAAAGAGGTTTGCAGGATAATAAGAAATAAGAAGCATGCTTTGTCAGAAGACTCAGATGCACCATTCAAAAATATAGAGAATGGAACAGAATCTAAAAACAAATAATTAGGCTAGCTAAAGCTAAAAGAGAAAAACATATTACAAAATAGGGCAATAAAAATCCTAACCAAATTTTCAAGTATATAAATGGCAAAAAAAATAAGCTTTATATTGGTCCTCCTAAAACTGAGACAGGCGAATAAATTAGTGAGGATAAAGCTATAGATGTCACCTTAAACACATTCTTTTCTTCTGTATATACAAATGAGACGACTGTGGCAGGCTATGGGCAAACAGAGAGAATCACAGTATTTCCTCCATCATGTATATGGGTTACCGAGGACAAAGTTCTGAAAAAGACTAGAAAATGTTATGGTGAGTAAAGCATCTGGACCTGATGGCATATACTCAAGGGTACATAACACCTTAAGGACCCAGGATGTACACAATTGTTATGATGGTTATGTACAGCTGCACACCGTTCAGGACCCTGGATCCAACAGAGCAAAAAAAAAATGCTCAGTGGTCCTTAACTGCCAGGCGAGCGGCTGTGTGGTCGGCCATTAAGGGGTTAAGGAACTTAGTTCAGTAATAGCAAGACCCTTATACATAATAGTTATTGATTCACAATCATCAGGCATAGTGCCCTGTGATTGGAGGAAAGTAGATTTAGTACCATTATTCAAAAAGGGTTCAGTATCTAAGCCAGGAAATTATAGACCCATGAGCTTGACTTCTCTAGTGGGTAAGATATTAGAAGGGTTATTAACTGATTCAGTATTCAGGACTATGTGTGCAAAAATTAGAATATAAAAATAAATGTAGAAAAGTGTAACTTAACTTAATGGATTCATTCTAGGAGACTCATTACTAGAGAAAAATCTGGAAATCTTTGTAATCTGTAAATATGGAAACAGTGGTCAGTGGCAAACAGTAGTAGCAAGAGCAAACAAAATACTGTCTTGCAAAAAAAAGGGTTATTGAATCTAGAGTGGATTAAATAATTTTGCAACAATACAAAATATTGGTAAGACTTTACCTTGAATATGCAGTGATATTCTAGATATTCTAGAATTGGAGAGAGTACAGAGAAGAGCAGCAAAATTAATTAAGGGAATAGAGTATTTGAAGTATGAAGAATGTCTAGCCAAACTGGATTTATTTACTCTAGAGAAAAGACACCTAAGAGGGGATCTTGTTACGCTGAATACACATATGCAAGGTCAATACAAGGATGTCTCTAGTGAGCTTTTCATTCCAAGGCTGGATCAAACAACTAAGGGTCACCCCTTATAATTAGAGGAAAGAAGGTTTCAATTTCAGCAGAGGAAGGGTTTTTTTACATTAGAGTCTGTTAATTTGTCGAATTCTTTGCCCAAGGATGTGGTAATAGCAGATAAAATGGATGCATTTCAGAGAAGATTAAATTCATTTCCTTCAAGAAAGAACATAGAGGGTTATATTACGTATTAGTAGGTAAAAAAGAAAGGTCCGGTAAATAGACTAATAGTATCATTTTGGAGGCAAGAAGGCTTATATAATTCTATTTTTCTGGGTTATGAGGCCAAGGTTGAACTTGATGCACTTGCGTCTTTTTTTCAACCTAAATTATTACAGTATGTTACCGTGTTATTACCAACAACATTTGTAGGAGGCAGCATGGTTTTATGAAAAATAGATCTAGTCAAACTAATTTACTCACATTTTACAAAATTGTAAGTAATTTGAACAAGGGTATTGCTGTTGATGTTGTAGTCTTGGATTTTGCAAAAGCCACTGATACTACTCTTCACAACAGGTTACTGCACAAAGTGAAAGGTTCCGGTTTGGGAGTTGAAACTGCACAGACAGAGAACTTGTTAAATGATTGATGGCATAGCTGTTGTAAAGTGCACCTTTTTTAAGTTGGTCTAAAGTTGTAAGTGGGGTGCCACAAGGTTCTTTCCTGGGCAGAAAGTTGTTTAATTTGTTTAGAAATTATCTTGAAGTGGGTATAAAGTAGTGTCTCTATCTTTGCTGATGACACTTAGCAGTGTAAGTAAATACATACAAAGCCAGGTGTCTTTTCTCTGCAAACAGACTTAGAGCAGTGGTTCTCAACTCCTGTCCTCAGGACCCACTAACAGTCCAGGACTTAGGGATTTCTCTGCTAGAGCACAGGTGTGGTTCATTCACATTGATTAACTCACCTGTGTTCTAACTAGGAAATCATCAAATCCTGGCCTGTTAGTGGGTCCTGAGGACAGGAGTTAAGAAACACTGATTTAGATAAACTGAGTGAACAGGCAGAAAAGTGTCAGATGAGGTTTAATCTAGATAAAGGTAAGGTTATACATTTGGGCTGCAGAAAAAAAACATGATACAAAAACAGTAAATAGGAAACTATAGGGAGAATCCTTGTTAGATAAACATTTAGGAGAACTAATAGACAATATACTTCCCAGCAGTGTGCAATGCAATTCAGATGCTGCAAGAGCCAATAGGGAACTATCCTGTATTCAATAGATAAATATGCACTGCATTGGAATACAATTATACGTATATGTAAATACTTGATAAGGCCTTATCTAGAATACGGAGTATGGTTTTGGACACTGTTACTGAACCTGAAAAATTACAGAGACTTACAACAAAACTGATAAGGGGATTGAATGATCTTAGTTCTAAAGATACTAGCAAAACTGGGTTTGTTTAAATTAGAGAAGAGAAGTCTAAAGGGTGATAAGATTGGCATTTACAAATTCTGTATATTCAAGGTCAATAAAATAACTCTCTAAGGAACTATTTGCTCAAAGAACTAAGAAAAAAAGGAAATGCCTTTTTGACTAAAACAAGACTTTTTTAACTGAGGGCAGTAAAATTATGGATTTTTTTTGCCTCTGCATGCTCTGCTTGCAGATATTGTAGTTGCTTTCAAAAAGTAATGGATACTTTTCTAGCTCAGAACAATAATGAGAATTATAAGAGTTGGTTTCAATGAAGATAGGATGTTGATGTATGAAAATATCCAAATGCCATTTGGAGTCAGGAAGGACTATTTTTACCCACTTGGGGATTCATTGGAATAGCCTTCAACCTTTATTTGATTTTTGCCTTCCTCTGGATCAGCAGGGGTGATACAGCATGGGTTGAACTTGATAAATGCACATCTTTTTTTCAGTCTCATCAACTATGTTATGATGTTTCTATAAGGAAATTGCTGCCCTTCTCATTTTCTCATAATGAGTCTTGCCTTTTACTTGGATATCAATTAGCCAGGGACAACATAATCACCAGTACAGAAGATTATAGAAAAGATGCAGTGAGATGATTTACATGGAAACTCTACAGTTGTAAGGGATGTCTCTCCATTCAGTGCAGGCCCTCACACATTTTAAATTGTTTATTAATAATCTCAGTTATAACAGGTAGTCGTATCCTCTTAATTGCATTGCATTGTATTAACAACCAATCACAGTAGAAAAAAGAGCAATATTTTGCCTCAGATGTGGGGAATTATCATAAAAGTGCCATATTGTGTCAGCGAAACATATAGGTTTATTTCTTAAAAAATATAAATTTTATAGAAAAATGGCTGACATAACATAAACAGATATTATCTGTGAAATAAAGAAAACTTGTCTTAATGTGACAAGCACATTTTAACCCTTTGAGAGCCCCCTGGCACACAAAGGGTTAAGGAATGTAACAAAATTATTATTGTCTGGCCACAGACCAAAATACTAGCTGGACCAGAGATCTGTAGCAGGATTTATGAGTAATCTGAAATACTGTGCTACAATTGTTTGCTATATATATCTTTATAGACAAGCAACATTTATATCTTTCTTCTGCACCAGGCCCCGCGGATGTCAAATATTTATTGTAATGAAAAAAGAACATTGATCTATCTGACAGCTGGTATCAATCTAAATCCAATCTATCTGACCAATATCTAAGTCAGTCAATAAGAAAAATAAGTGTACAAGAATCAACATACTCTTTCCAAAAATGTTTAAATACAGTGGGATGTATGCTGGGTGCATAGCTAGTAACCTTTTCATATTCATGACATCACTCTGAAACCTACTTACTGAATCAATCAAAAATTCAATTTTCTTTCCTATTCTTCAGATTCAATTGTATTTTATTGTTTAACATTGTCTATATAAGTGAATTCCCCAAACCTATTTGATTGTACTGTGAACTGTTCCAAAGATATAGTAATTATGGCTGGGATAGTGCTTCTACCATAACACTTGATCCACTTCATATAATGACAAGCTCTTTTATTGAACCCCTTAACGACCGCGCAGTCTGAAGGTGGGGTGATCTGTGATCACAGCACAGCGTGTAGCCAAACTGCATTCACAAACTCAGTTCTTGGTCCACTGCTTTTTAACGCATTAATAAATTACCTGGAAATAGATATAGAAAGCAAAATATCAATATTTGCAAATAACACTAAATTATGTAGGATAATTAATTCAGAACAGGATATATGTTCTCTACAGAGGAGTTTACATACAATGGCAGATTGTGCAAACAACCGAAATATGAAGTTTAATGTGGGAAAGTGTAAAGTGCATTTGGCGAGGAAAAAATCCCAATGCTATTTATGAACTAAATGGAATAATTTTAGGCAACTCGTTGCTAGAGAAAGACTTGGGAATCCTTGTAAACTAAAAACTTGGAAACAGTGTCCAGTGTCAAATAACTAGTAAAAGCAAAGTCCTATCTTGCATAAAAAGGAGTATTGACGCAAGAGTGGATAACATCATTTTGCCATTGTACAAATTGTTGGTAAGACCTCATCTCAAGTATGCAGTGCAGTTTTGGGCACCAGTTTCAAATCAGTATATATACTTATAGAACTTGACGTATGAGGAATGACTAGACAAACTTGGTTTATTTACTCTAGAGAAAAGATGACTAAGAGGAAATCTTACCACAATGTACAAGTATATGAGAGGTCAATACACAGATCTCTCTGGTGAGCTATTCATTCCAAGGGCTGATCAAATAACCAGGGGCCACCCCTTGAGATTAGCGGAAAGGAGGTTTCAACCTCAGCAGAGGAAAGGGTTTTTTTACAGTAAGGTCTGTTAAATTATGGAATTCCTTGCCCAAGGATGAGGTTATAACAGATACAATGGATAATATTAAGAGAAGAATAGATATATTTCTTTCAAAAGGGAACATATAGGGTTATACTGTAATAGTGGGCACAACAGGAATGTCTGATAAAGTCTAGCTTATTTGGCAGGAGGAAAGCTATATAAGCCTCATGTCTCTTGGTTATGAGGCAAAGGCTGAACTTGATGGACTTGTGTCTTTTCAACCTAATTTACTATGTTGCTGTGTTACTTACTATTATGTTTTGTTTTTTGTATTTTCTTAGTTTTCTTCATTTTTTAAAGAGGGCCTATCACCTTTCTAAGTCTTCGCTCAGCAGGAGCTTCCATCTTGAATGGATTTGCGTGATCATTCCTCTTTTTCAGTTTATTTCACCAAATAAACCAAATATGAACCCTGTATAAGGCATGTGTCATACCAATGTGCTAATTTACACATTTAAAAATAATGCTGGTTTTGTTGCATAGTTTGTTCAAAGTATGTTTAACCCCTTAACAACCCATGGCTGTTGCGCAGGGAGCATGGAATTCCAGGCTCCCCGCATGGCTGCATGCCGTTCATGGAGCCCGGAAGCGGATTCAGCAAAAAAAAAAAAAAAAAAAATGGTCCGTAGTCCTTAAAGGAGTAGTAAACTTTTTTTTATGAAAACACATATTTTATAGAGCATTTCCTGCTGAATAAAAACAAGGTCGCTCCCACTGCTGTCAGATGTTTTATTCAAAAACTATAGCAGTTTAAATAATCAGGAAGTGAATTTACTGTGTTTACTTCCTGACAGATCTAACTGACAGGAAGTGACAGGCAGTTTCTATCACATTCTAGGGAGAACTGTGTATCTCTGACTTTCCTGACTTTCCTCTCCATTAGACTCTAACAGGAAATCTAATTAGAATTTGACCACTAGAGGGCACTGCTAATGTAAAAAAACATGGGTTTGAATTGTAATAATACTGGAAATATAAATCTCCCCGCAATGGGAGCACCCTTATTTTACTCAATAGGAAAATCCCTACAATATATATTTTTCATAAAAAAAGTTTACTGCTCCTTTAAGTGACGGCCACATGCACGATCGGACATCCTTAAGGGGTTAAGCTCTTTTTTTATCCTCTGAATAAAAAAAGCAAACAATTGGTATGGCAAAGTTGAACCTGATAGACACGTGTCCTTTTTTTTTCAACCTTCTCAACCGTGTTACACACAAAAAAGTCACTTCATGATGCTTTTAATTTTTAATCAGGGCAATCCATGAAATGTAATTAACTCTCTGTAATTACACTGCATACATTCTAGTGTTTACAGAAAATAGAATTTACATAATAACTACTGGGAATTGTGCCAGTTTTTGCTTCTATCTTCTCATTGATTTTCCAGGTAAAGAAAACATTTTTTTACTCAAATAAAGAGATAGCTGCATGAGAGAGGACTGAGCTGGCAGATCAATGATGTAGTAGCAAACATGAATAAACTAAATTTATCCTATTAGTTTTTCACTTCTATTCTTGTAAAGCAATTACATATATCATGAAACAACCCCAGTAAATGACTGCCCTCCGCTGCTAAATCAGTTTTCTTGGCATCTTGTTTCAAACATTAATTTATGATATTTATTACAAGTTGTTTACAAATCTCCAACATATTACACAGTGGGCCATATCCGTAACAGAGAAGAGGAGCAATTCTAGAACAAGCTATCTATCTGCACCACAGGGAACAACCAAAAATTCCACAAATTTAACCCCTTGAATGCCAGATAGTTCTCCAGATCATTGCAAATGCAAAGCAATGTACTTTAAACTTGGCATTCAAGGAGTTAAACATCTCATTTAAAGAGATAGTAATACTTCATTTTAACTTTAATTTATTTTGTAGGCATTAAAAAAACATGAAGAACGATATAAGTCTGATCTCTCAAACCTTTATGGTTTAAGAGATATTCACAAGCAAAGTTTCCCCTCCCGCCCCTTTTACATAGTGTAAGCAATCTCTTCTCAGATGTGGAATCCAGTCCATAGACTGGACAGATAACAGAAGGGGACAATCTTCTTCCTATGAGAACAATGAAAGCCCTGCCCCCCTTCACAAGCTTTTCAGGTTTTTCCCTTATCTTAATTGAAGATTGACCCTCTCTGCAGTCTACCTGGACACCTCCCTTCTGATCTGGCTGAACAGTGTTACATCAGTAAAAGGGGTGGGAGTGGATGCTTTGTCATTGAATTACTCTTGAACTACAACTCTGACAGAATTGAAATAACACTCTCCAAATACTATGATGATTAATTAGAGCTGCTTCTATTATGAAACATTACTATCCCTTTAAATGGGAATATGTATTTGTTCCCTATTATGCATTTGGCTTGCCCCATTATTGAGCTTTTTATTTTTAGTGCATAAAGCCTAGTGCTATACAGTAGACGAGTCTTTATGAAAAATGTCCTTTGTAAATAGATTAAACCTTTGAGTGCCGGAGGTATAGGGGTATCCATTTAAAAGGTTGCAATTAAAAGATTGCGGATTAGCATACATTAGCATACAAGCATACAAGCATGAATATCTCCTTAACTGTTCGTTTGCTGGTCTTTTCTCTAACATGACACATAGGCAGTTTTTTTTAAGTTTATTTAACAAAAAAATAGCAGAATACAGCAAGTTAAACATGTTATAGTCACGTGTCTGTACATAAGAATATGGGTGAACATTGAAACAAATGACTGAATATAGAGACATAAAAAAGGCTGCCTTCAATGGTGACAATAGAATTAGAATATAACAGTCAACTGTTTGGAGACAAGACTTTAAGGAGGGGGGGATTGGGAACCCCAATGTACAAGGATAAGAGACTTCGCCGCATTGAGAAATGTGATAATACATGACCAGTGATTAATAGCAAGTAGTCGAGGGTTGTGTGACCTGTATAGAAACAAGCAGAGAAGCGGGCTTGACATAGGCAGTTTTTAAAGGGACAGTAATGTCCCATAAAACATTTTTAGAATTTTGTAAAGATTAAAAAAATAAGCTAAATGCCACAAATCCTATCTCTCAAACCACTATGGTTTAAGAGATATCCTCTGTTAAAGTTCCCCTCTCCCTCCTCTTCTCCTGACGTCAGCTGTAAGCTGACAGCAGGAGTTCCTGGTCGGGGCTGCAATTGCATGATTTAAAAAGAAATACTTCTTTGGAACAGTCTACAAAATTGTGTGCCTGGTTTGCAAGCACACATTTTAGACCATTCCAAAGAAGTAATTATTTTTAAATCACACTAATGCGGCTCTGCTGAAGAGCCTCCTCATGCCGGCCGACACAGATCTCCTTCTGTCTGCTTTACAGCTGACATTAGGAGGAGAGGAACTTTAGTGGAGGATATGGACAGAACCCCCCGCCCCAGAAAAAAAACTCACATTGGCTATGAGGAATTTTTTTACATATAATAAGGTGAGAGGCAGTGCTAATGTTCTTTTAAAGGGATAGTAATACTTCGTTTTATCTTTATTTTATTTTGTAGGCATTACAAAACATGAAGAATGATATAAGTCTTATCTCTCAAACCTTTATGGTTTAAGAGATATTCACAAACAAAGTATCCCCCCCCCTGTTCAGCCAGATCAGAAGGGAGGTGCCCAGGTAGACTGCAGAGAGGGACAATCTTCAATTAAGATAAGGGAAAAAGCTGAAAAACTTGTCAAGGGGGGAAGGGCTTTCATTGTTTTCATACAAAGAAGATTGTCCCCTGCTGTTATCTGTCTGGTCTTACAACCAGATTCCCCATCTGAGAAGAGATTGCTTACACTAGGTAAAAGGGGCGGGAGGGGAAACTTTGCTTGTAAAAATCTCATAAACCATAAAGGTTTGAGAGATAAGACTTATATCATTCTTCATGTTTTTTTAATGCCTCCAAAATAAAATAAAGTTAAAACGAAGTATTTCTATCCCTTTAAACATAAGCAACAAAACAACTTTTTTTTCCCATTCGTTGAGCATAAAGAGCTAAACAGGTACAAATGAAATTTACCATTAATTTAAAAGTGGCAAATGACATTTAATGTAGATAAATGTATGCATTTGGGCTGTAGAAACAAACATGCTACATATATTCTAAATGGTAATTAACTTGTGGAATCCTCATTAGAGAAAGATTTAGGAGTACTGATAGACGATAGACTTCACAGCAGTGTGCAGAGTCACTCTGCTGCTACAAGTGCAAATAGGGTACTAGCCTGCATAAAAAGAGGTGTAGATGCAAGGGGTGCTAATATTATATTTCCTCTATATAAATCCTTGGTTAGGCCTCATCTAGAATATGGAGTAGAATTTTGGGCACCGGTTCTTAAAAAATACATTTTTGAACTGGAAAAAGTGCAGAGACATGCAACAAAATAGGTAAAGGGATTGGAGGATCTGCGTTATAAAGAGAGACTAGCAACACTGGGTTTGTTTACATTAGAGAAGAGACATCTAAGGGGTGATAAGATTACCATTTACAAATACATTCAAGGTCAGTACAAAGAACTATCCAATTAAGTATTTACGCAAAGAACTGAGCTAAGAATGAGAGGTCATCCATTAAGAGTAGAGGAAAGGCTCTTTTGACTACAACAAAGGCAGGGATTTTTTTACAGTAAGGGCAGTAAAGCTTTGAAATTCTTTGCCTGGGGATGTTGTGCTTGCAGATAATGTAACTGCTTTCAAAATGGGTCTTTTAACTACCTGAATGCAAGAAAGGTCTCCAACACTTCACACTCTGTCTCACTTTTTCTCCATCTTGAATGCACTAAGGCTGATGTACTAAGAGCAATGAAACTAACTCTGGATCTAAACAATATAACTGCAGGGGGCATTCCCTTTGAGTCAAATTGGGGATTTCACCCTTTGAAAGAATGCTAATGAGTTTTCCAGTGCATTGCTTCTCAATGTGTTGGATATCTCTCTAGCATTCAAGAAAACAATGAGAGTTTTGCACGTGTATGTGTCCCCTGTGATAGTTTTTTTAACTCTAGAATTGCAACTGTTTAAAGCCCAAAGGTTTATCACTATATTTTTTGTTCAGTAACTTTCAATAAATTGTGTAAGCTCCAAGCCTTTTTAAGAAAAAGTAAGGTCAGAAGTTAATATGCAGACTGGAAGTGCAGACCTATAAAGATAAGACTGAAGATTACATAATTGAGATAACCTTCTGATCACCTTAAAGAATGTAGTCAGGGGTTCACAATAGAAAGTAATTCCACTGCATCCAACTGCAACTAAAACTGCTGACATTCTTTATTAACTACTAGATGGAAGAACATAAACTACTAGATTAAATCTAAATTGTGTACAGTTTTGCAGTAACAAGCAAGACTAAAGATGACAATCGTTCAGTAATAAAAACCTACATGTTTTAATCTTTATTATTTTAAATTATTTCCACTGGATGTAGGGCTGTTGGGCTAACAAATCCATTTTTAACCATCTGCAAGCCAGAGGTTCCCAGAGTCTTGTTTTGGAACATTGATAAATCTGTTGGAATTTAAATAAAGATAAAGAGGCTAATGCACTGAGAAGAAATAGTGCAATTATGGGCACAGCCAACTGTACCATGAGGAACGAAAGGGGAAGTTTCTGTACTTACCAGTAAATCCTTTTCTGTTAGTCTAATTGGAACACAGGAACCACAGGGATGACGTTCGCTCCACAGGAGGGAAGGGCACTTGTAAAGACTCCCATCCTGCACCACTTCACCCCACCCAGTTTGACATATAGCAAAGCTGAGATAATGACAAGAAACAGAAGAGGAACAAGTCAGGGAATCCACTGAACAGAGAACCCAAGAAGACCCCCTGACCACGAATGGAACCAGTGGTTTTTCTCAGGAAGGGAAGTCTTGTGTCCCACCTGGACTAAGAGAAAAGGATTAATCGGTAAGTACACAAAAATAACCTTTTCTTTTTCATCCTATGTGGAACACAGGAACCATGGGGATATAGCAAAGCATCCAACAAGATTCCAGGGAGGGAGAGAGAAAAGCTCCTCAAAACACAGCTCAGTGGGAGGAACTGGTACAATGCGAACCACAGGTGTCAAAAGACACCAAAACTACAACCAACAAACAAACTGTATGAGTCCTCAGAACTACCCTTTCAGGGCAAAAGACCAAACAGTAATGTTTACAAGACAAAGCATGCAGTTCGGCCACCTGCTGAATCGAGATAAAAGCCAAAAGAAAGGTGGACTTGAGCATAAGGGGACACAGGGAAACTAAAGTCAACGGCTCAAAAGGAGTTCTGAAGCACAGCTAGAAGCAGGTTCAAATCCCACGGAGGAGTGAGATTTCAAAAGACCTGGAGGGTATATGCCACCACTTAGACAAAAGTTTGCACATCAGGCAATGAGGCAGTACACCACTGGAAAAGGACAGAAAGAGAAAGAATCTGAACTTCAATAGAACTAAGGCCAAGCACTTTCTGAAGACCATCCTGAAGAAAGGTCAATACAACTGGAAAATGAAAAGGTCATAGCTGCAGCCTGGATCCTCACACCACTTGTAGAACAGGGACCATACCCTGTGATATGCCTCGGAGGAGACTGGCATCTGAGCTTTTGGCATGGTAGCAATTAGACTTGTGCGAATTGATTCAGATATATTCAGAATTAGTCGAAAATGGGGTCATTTGGAGACATTCGGACCATACAACACTCAAGGGTCGTTAGACAAAAAAGATCCAACTCTGAGCAGCCATGGACCGAAAGTCATTGAAACTTTAGGAAATTTTGACATTCGACAAATTTCCGAAAGTTTCGACTACTTTCGACCAGGACTATTCGGAGTCGGATCTTTTTTGTACTACCTGCGAGTGCTCGATTACTTTCCCTCCGTACTTTTCTCTCCATGTCTCTAGTCTTCTAACGAGACTGAAGAAGGAACTGACTCAGCGCATGGAAGAGAGCATGGATAATTGTCCCGAGTTAATGCTTGCCACAATTTGCGATCCTCGAATCAAAGGCAAGATGGCACTTCGTTCCAATTCCCTCACTGCCTGGAGGGAACAATTGATAGCAAGGGTGCGTGAGAGGCAAAGAAAAACTAGAATGCAGTCACAGGATGCGAGCGAAAATGAGCTGGAGGAGTGTGGTGGTCTTCCAGGACCTATTAGTAGCAGTGCCAGTAGCACTTCATCTTGATCCGGTGGAGCAGCTGCAGCTTTTTATGCTGAGGCAATGGACAGATATTGCTTCAGACAAAACAAACAGCTCCCCATTAATAGAAAAAGTGCTGAGTTTGAGGTTAAGGCTTACCTTGCGGAACCTTCTTTGCCCCCAAATACAGATCCCTTGGCTTTCTGGGATAACAAGAGGGCTGTGTGGCCTAAATTGTCCCTGGTAGCCCAGGAGTTGCTTTCTTGCCATACAACCACTGTCCAGAGTGAGCGGGTATTTTCCGTAACTGGAAATATATTTAGCCCTCAGCGCTTTCAATTGGCTCCCCACCTTATGGAGCAAATGACTTTTTTAAAAGTCAACTTGCCAAAGCTGGGTTACCCTGCTCTCAGGTTCAATGCAGATTAGAAAAACAAAAAGGAATTCAGACATCTACAATCATCGATGTTGCTGTAATCCTGAGTCTGCCTCGCACCAGTCTTCCTCAGTCGCTGTATCCATCTACTGACTGAGTCCTGCCTGCTCCAGTTTACGCAGTTTGCTGCTGGCTACATCTGCAGTGTTGCCGTCATCTTGAGACTGCCTCGCACCAGTCTTCCTCAGTTGCTGCTGTATCCACCTACTGACTGAGTCCTGCCTTCTCCAGTGTTCTGCGGTTTGCTGCTGGCTACATCTGAAGTGTTTCTGTCATCCTGAGTCTGCCTCGCACCAGTCTTCCTCAGTTGCTGCTGTATCCACCTACTGACTGAGTCCTGCCTGCTCCAGTGTCCTGCGGTTTGCTGCTGGCTACATCTCCAGTGTTGCTGTCATCCTGAGTCTGCCTCGCACTAGTCATCCTCAGTTCCTGCTGTATCCATCTACTGACTGAGGCCTGCCTGCTCCAGTGTTCTGCGGTTTGCTGCTGGCTACATCTCCAGTTTTGCTGTCATCCTGAGTCCTCTTCGCCCCAGTCTTCCTCAGTTGCTTCTGTATCCATCTTCTGACTGAGGCCTGCCTGCTCCAGTGTTCTGCGGTTTGCTGCTGGCTACATCTCCAGTGTTGCTGACATCCTGAGTCCGCCTTGCACCTGTCTTCCACAGTTGCTGCTATATCCATCTACTGACTGAGTCCTGCCTGCTCCAATGTTCTGCGGTTTGCTGCTGGCTACATCTCCAGTGTTGCTGTCATCCTGAGTCCACCTCGCACCCGTCTTCCTCAGTTGCTGCTGTATCCATATACTGACTGAGGCCTGCCTGCTCCAGTGTTCTGCGGTTTGCTGCTGGCTACATCTCCAGTGTTGCTGTCATCCTGAGTCTGCCTTGCACCAGTCTTCCTCAGTTGCTGCTGTATCCATCTACCGACTGAGTCCTGCCTGCTCCAGTGTAAGGGAAGGGGAGACAGATGGAACACACATGGGATAGCAGATTTAGGATTTTACTTACCATGCACTTCCTCTTCCATAGCCTCAGGAAAAGAGGCAGACACCCCCAGAGGTGTTTCATCATCATCCTCACCAGACACAGCCTGTGATGACCCTGAGGAGATACAGGACATTTTCACAAGGGTGTGATAATTGTATGGAGCCTTAACCCATTTCAGTGCCAGAGGGGTGTGCAACAATTTTGAGAATGCATTGGGTACCCCTCTGCCATTGAATTGGTTACAACAACCAGAAACACAAAACTCAGAACCCTTTCCACAAACATAAACCAACAACACACAACAAAAAACATATTAGACATTGAACGGATGCACATGTTTTTGCTGGATGACATAGTACAATTTACTATCCTCACCTGCCCTTTCCACATGGTGGTCCCTAAGGTGCACCAACGGGGTCTGCACACCACCATCTTCCTGTCCCCCCTCCTCCGCCTCCTTCGGCATGTCAGCTAGACCTATTTTGGATATTGAGGGAATTAACATGTGATGAGAAACACTGACTTCATTAAATGCTTCAGTTGTGTAAGCATTCAGGTTCACAACAACTGCACCAAGGTGGGATAACCTAGTTATCAGGATTTACTCAACAACAGAGAGGCAAATTTGGCCTACGAAGCATCACTGTAATGCATGGCAGGGCTTCAGACATACCGAGACAACCATCATGATGCATTAGCTTGTGTCCATCATGCCTACAATGTCATCATGTAAATGGCAGGAACACGACAAACATTTCTTACATGTGCTCCATATGTGCATTAGTGGGATATTTAACCCTTGGAGCAGGGCTGGACTGGGAATAAAAACCAGCCCTGGAAAAAATTGCTTACCAGCCCCATATCATGGAGGTGTGGCCGACCCGGTGCGCAGACGCAGTGATCTTCTTCACGATGCGTCTGACGTCACTGGGTGACCTGCATATTGTCCTCAGTCTCCACATTGCCCCCCCCCAGTTTCCACATTGCCCCCATCTCCATATTGCCCTCAGTCTCCACATTGCCCCCCAATCTCCACATTGCCCCCAATCTCCATATTGACCTCAGTCTCCATATTGCCCTCAGTCTCCACATTGCCCCTCAATCTCCACATTGCCCCCAATCTCCACATTGCCATAATCTCCACATTGACCCCTCATGTCCATTTCCTCCTTCTGCACAGACCTCCACAGACCTCCTTGTGCACAGACCTCTTTACTGCCGTTGCTCCCGCATGGTCTTCTCTTCAGTAATGCAGAGTGCTGGGACATGATATTATCTCCCAGTGCTCGACATTACTAAAGATCAGACGAGGGAGCTCAGCTGCTACAGGTCTGTTCCGAAGAAGGTACAGACCTCAGCATGTTGCGTGGCTCATCACATCTCCCAGCCACAGTCCTGTCACCTTGTGGCCGTGGCCAGTGCTCCTGCAATCAAGAAGCAAGGTCCGCGACCGCAAAGTGACAGGACCATGGCCGTGGATTGCTTCTTGAGTTTGAAGCAACCTCAGGGAAGCCCAGTGCAGAAGGCCTACCAGGAATTTTCCTGGTATCCCGGGAGGCCAGTCTGGCCCTGCCTTGGAGTGCCAGAAAGGTAAGCAAAGCATAGCTTAGCAATTCACTGCTGCTCACGCCAGTGGCAATGCAATATTTATATAAACTAGATATGGCTAAAGCAAGCTGGGGTTGCTAATACACATATGGAACAATTTAACGTGACTACACATTTGTACGTGAGGGCGATATCTTAAAAACAACTTACCAGCAGCCACCTCTTCCTCCACACTGGCAAGAGCAGTGGCAGTGACCAGCTGCAGATTGAGGGTGAAGAATTCTTCCCCCTCCCTGCCAGAGCTAGGTACTCTATCAGGGTCATCTGTAATGAGAAGAGTACACCACGTTACAGTACACACATGCATGGACATTGAATAACAAACTGTACTACATTACATTACACACATGCATGGACATTGCATAACAAAGTACTACATTATAGCACACACACGTGGACATTGCATTACAAAGGATTAAGTTACACAGAGCAGATATGTGTGATTTGCAGTGCTTTACCATACATTGCACACCTATCTTTTCAGTGGTAGATATTTAACCCTTTGAGTTCCAGAGGGTTACATAACACATTGTTAGCGTACCTAATTTCCAGCACCGCGCTCCAGGAAATGCTGAAGAAGTATCCTCAGTCTTGGAGCTTCTACTGAGTTCCAGGTGTCTCTCTATGGCCCGGGTCTGTGCGCACTTGGTGGTGTCAGTAACCGTCCATGGCCTTGATGGTAGTTATATGATGCAGCGTGGAGCAGAATGGTAGTAAGGCTATGAGATGCGTCCGAATGACGCAGGGTCTTGTTTTTTGTCTAGGCCGTCTGTGGGCTCCTCCTTCCTATTTCCTGTGATGAGGTTTAAAGGGCAGACTGAGTCTTGATTCAGTTGCCCTTGCGTTGTTGTACAAAGCACATCAGTTACCTTGGGCTCGGTGTATGAGCTGGCTTGTTTGACCATCCAACCTAGTGCTGACTTATGGCTCTGTCTGCTATTCTTCTGCCTTTTCCTATTATACTGGACACCCAATCTGGTGCAGACCTGTGGCACTGGCTGACTATCTGAACTGTGTATGACCTGGCTTGTCTGACTACCCTCTCTGGTGCTGACCTGTGGCTCTGTCTGACTATTCTCTTGTTTGTCCCCTGTACCTAGCAGACACCCAATCTGGTGCGGACCTGGGGCTATGGTAGACTAGCTCTTATACTGACTGCAGACCCGAGTCAAGTATCCGCTTCCTCCATACTGACTGCAGGCATGAGTCAAGTATCTGCTACTACTATTCTGACTGCAGGAGTGAGTCTGGTAGATTCCTCGCTATCCTGGATCAAGACTTTGTGTTCCTGTCCCTGCTCCTGTTCCGTTCCTGTTCCTAGTAACAGCAGAGACTACCAATGGCTTAGACCTGGGGCTCGATTTAAAGGCAGCCGTTAACCAAAAAAAACACTAACGGGTGCGTTAAGTGTCATGTTGCAATTCAAAGATCCGTCTAAACAACAGCTAACGGCAGTTGCACAATTCCTACGGCCGCTACACTTACGTGCATTCAGACGCATGGAACAACATGGAACAACATACCCCAGAGCTATTCAAAGGCTTGCGGTACTGATAACGGCTGAAAAAAAGACACACCTAACGGCTAAAAGTTAAGACCCACTTCTCACACACGTTAGACACTTAACGGCCAAAACTAAACACCCGTTACAGAGGAAAACACACAAAAGGCTTACCGCACAACCATGTAAATGGGAAAATTAACCCGTGCAATGCCAAAACAACACAAAAACATGCACACACAACACAAATCACTACACACAAAACAACAACCAACACCACAGGAACAATGACACACAAAAAAACAACAACACAACATGGCACGGAACAATGGGGGTCATCACACAAAGCGGACCCTGCAAATACAAGCTCACCTGGGAAACATCAACACGCGACCTGCACCCCACAACTGCACGCCCGCAAATGGCACACACAGAACAAGCACAACACACCACATCTTATAACACACACACACCTGCAAACACTTACCTGGACACAAACAACTCACCATTGGTCAGCACTCACCTCATCACCACACCTACACAACGCCCTAGCAAGTACTTAAAGGGACAACTCAACACACTCACTTGTGGCTTGTTTTCCACTCAGGGAGGGAGAGAGAGAGATAGACAGAGAGAGAGAGAGAGAGAGAGAGACAGATAGATAGATACAGATAGATAGAGACAGATAGAGAGAGCAAACAGTATGTTGGGTTACATATTGTTGCGAAGACTGCGTAGAAGGCGTGCAAGGGAGAGAGCTAGGGAACATCAGCAAACCCCAAGCACGCCTCATCAACAGCCTCCACCTGTTGCAAGTGAGGAGGCTCTGGCTCAGCAGCCACACAGGAGTCCATCCCCACCTGGAGGGCACAGGATGTATAGACGACCACCAAGGCCCAGGGTATACCGCCCAAGGGTCACACTCTTTGGAATGGCTGATGACGAGGTCATTGATCGCTACAGGTTGAGGCCTGACAGCATCATTGCCTTGTATGAGGTCATCAAGGAGCAGGTGGATCCCATCTACATCCACAACCATGCCCTAACTGGCCTGCAGAAACTACTCTGTGCCATACACTTCATGGCAAGCGGGGCCTTCCAGTCCACTGAGGGTTACGCATCTGGCATGTCCCAGGCCACATTCTCCAGAGTGCTGGCCCAGGTCCTGCCAGCCCTCAAAATCAAGGCCAGTACCCATATACATTTTCCCACCACCGACATGGACTGGATACACGTCAAGCAGGCCTTTTACGCAAAGGGAGGCATGCCCAGGGTCATGGGTGCTATAGATTGCACCCATGTCCGGATTAAGGCCCCAGCACGTGACGCACAGATATTCATCAACAGGAAGAACTTCCACTCCATCAACGTGCAGATGGTGTGTGACAGCAACATGAGGATCATGAATGTCTGTGCAAAATATCCTGGCAGCACACATGATGCATACATTCTACAAAACTCCTCAGTCCACAGAGATTTTGAGAATGGAACCTTTACAGGGGGATGGCTACTGGGTGAGTTCACAAAACAAAATCACACCACATACACAGGCGTACACACCACTCAGCTCAGCATGCACCTGACCCACACCTACTACGTCCACCACACAAAACATCATTCACACAACATGTGCTCCCTGTTTCACCATGTCACTCACATTACACAGGTGATGCTGGCTATGGATGCAAGTCCTGGCTACTGACCCCTCTGGCCAATCCCCAAACACATGCCCAGGAAAGCTACAACCAGGCTCATGCCAGAACCAGGAATGCTATTGAGCGGACATTTGGGCTCCTCAAGTCAAGATTCCGATGTCTGGACCACTCTGGGGGAGCACTGCAGTATGCACCGGCTAAGGTGTGTGACATCATTGTGGCGTGCGCAATACTGCACAATATCGCAGTGGACACCAGGCTGCTGGAGCACATCCCGGACCCCCCCATACAGGAAGTGCCCATGGACATCGGGCATGTGGAGGAGACCATGAGAGGGGCACAGATCAGAGACAGGCTCATCACGGAATACTTCACCTGTGAGTATAACACAGGCATGCAAACAATCCATGCAAGTCCCCCAGCAGTCCTGTGACACTAACCACACTGCACATTTTGTTCTGTCTCACCCCACAGGAACAGTGACACAGCACTGCACTGGCAGTGGACGTGGAAAATTGTGTGTGTGGACTCAGCAACCATCCTCCATTCCACTCTCCACGTTGACATACAGACCCCAAGGATATCACGCACACCCTCAGGAGAAACAAGGTACAACATATTACCCATGTTCATCACCTTACACGGCTTGATTGACAGCAACTAACTGGATATGCCATGATTAGAGCCTGAACAACCATGCTAGCCCAGTAGTGAAAGAGTATTATCTAATGATTTGCATGAGAAGGGACATCAGACTCAATATGGGACCTGTACTGTGCTACAGCTGAGAAGAGCAGCACAGGGGTGGATGTACAGTGGTATGGGCACACAATGTAGAGGTCATGAGACGTAGATCAGATTACCACGGACTCCATGCAGACCTGTGAGTGTGCAGACGTATGTGCCCCTGACATGAATACACACATCAACAAATGTGTCCTAACAGTTCCATGGAACAAATGACATTGGGCTGCCACTGTCACTTTCACAGTGGCAGCACAATGTCATTACTTCCATGGAGCTCTCAGAACACTTGTTAATGTGTGTATACATGTCAGGGGCACATATCCCTAGGACTGATGCACATGTCCTTAGTTCCCCACAGAATTGGTTACAGATGAGTACACAACACATTGTCAAGCAATGGTTTGTGCACTCACCTGTAACTGTGAAAACTGAGGGGATGAAAAAGACTAAATTGTTGTTGCTTGATGATCAGTTCAGGTCTACTGCTCCAAATCCTGTCCTCTTGTCCCGCAGGCATCCGTAACATGATCCATCCTTGAACTGAAGATCTTCCATGTGACTGGATTGATGTCTTGACAACACCTTCATGAAGATCACCCCTTGCTGTTTATGGTGATGTTGTTGGTGATGCAAAGTTTGACCTGAGGTTCACACAAACCTCTACTGGAACATTCTCATAGAGACACAGAAAACACTAATTCTTGAGTGTTGTAACCTGTACAGTCAGGATGCTCAGCTACAGAGTTGTCAAACCTCATGGACAACACATGAGCAGGGCAGCAGTGTTACTGAAGTATTACAATTTAGTTTCAAAGTACATTTAGTGTTCTCATACAGGTGTTCAATGCATATAGGCAATACACACACAAAACACATGTACATTCTAATGTACTTTGAGACACAATAAAGATGAACCATCACCATTCTATCTGTGTCTGTAGGAGGATATATTTGAGAACACATATGTCAATGTGTTACCACACCCAGGGTAGAGTATGCCCCATACATGGAAAGGCAACACCCACATCACAGGAGTCCACCACTTGTTTGCCAGTGACTGGACTCTGTGATGTATCAATGCAAACAGATGATGGTGGCAGTGATGCACCAATGTGTTGTGGGAGTGATGAAGAGGTGATACAGGGGACATACTTCCACAGTGAATACCTGTCCACAGTATCTGTATTGCTCAGTAGAATCCATGTTCGGAGATTTTGCTCCACTTTGACATATCTCAGTACATGGGCTAACGAACAACCAGACTAAGTGGACATGTGTTATCACTGGTGAAGTCTGTTACACCCTTAGGGAAACAGCAACTCAACTTACAGGAGACCCCAATGCTCAGCCCAGGATATCAATGTGTGTGCTACACGTTGAAATCCTAGGTTAAAAACATTGGCTTCTTCAGTAAGTCAGTTGCACAATGAGTGTGTGAATCCAAGACAACATGGATACATGTCCCATTTATCTATCCTGCTTATAATGTCCCTGCTAAATCACAGAGCTGTTTGTCTGGTTATCCCATTAACCCACTGAGTGCAAGAGTGGTCCCCAACGCATTTCTTGACAATGCGTTGTCTACCACTCTGGCACTCAAAGGGTTAAACACAGCACATGATGTAGACAAATGTTCAGTGTTGTACAATTTGTTGTGCTAAGGGGTATGTTTTGTTGTTCAAATTCAACACACAACACCGCCATATAACACAGTGGTGTAATATGGCTCCAGGGATGTATTACAAGTTGAATTTGTACAACGGTGTGTGTGTGAACCCATGTTGTAGCATCCCACTAACATTTCACATAGGCAGAGGTTGTGTTCACTGCATTGTATGGCAATGCATTGGAGACAACCCTGCCACCCAATCCATAACTGAAGACACAACAGATCAGACTGGAATTAAAAAAAAAATGTTTTCTTTATTGAGGGGAAACTTAACAGGTTGGGCCTTTCATTTTTTCTTCTTTGGGTGGGGGCCTTAGCCTGGGTGCCAGAGGTGGATGCCCTTGTGGATCTCCTGGTAACCCTCTGCCCCCTAGGTGTTGCTTCAGGGGTAACACTAGAGGGGGTGGTGGTTGCAGTAGACCCCTCAGTGGAACGCAAGTTCTCCCTCTCCATCCTCAGGTTCTCCCTGCGGTTTATCTCCCTCAGCTCCACAAGGACCTGTGTTAACATGTCCATCACACCAGTCCTGAGCTGCTGGAGTAGTGTATTCCCCCTGGACACCTCCGACTCCAAACCTTGGATCCTGCTCTCCAATTGGACAATGTTCCTCCTGGATTGCCTCCTGCTCCTGGTGATATTGCTGTCAGTACTCCTGCTCGACCGGAGTAGTCTCCTCTGAAGGGCCATACACTCCGCCTCCATCCCTGTGAGGCGTGCGGTGCTGGAGGTGGATGTGCCCGGTGTCCCTGGTGCTGCTGTTTCTTCCTCTGCTGCTGAGGGTGCTGTTTCTTCCTCTGCTGCTGAGGGTGCTGTTTCTTCCTCTGCTGCTGAGGGTGCTGTTTCTTCCTCTGCTGCTGAGGGTGCTGTTTCCTCCTCTGCTGCTGAGGGTGCTGTTTCCTCCTCTGCTGGAGGTGCTGTTTCCTCCTCTGCTGGAGGTGCTGTTTCCTCTGCTGCTGGAGGTGCTGTTTCCTCTGCTGCTGGAGGTGCTGTATCCTCTGCTGCTGCTGAGGGTGCTGTGGCTGCTGTTGGAGTGGCTGGTGCAGATGATGGGCATATGCCCACCACATCAAGTGATGCAGAGCTGCCCAGAGATGTGTGTGCTGGTGGAGGTGTGAATATGTCCCTGGGTAGGGGGCGCTGGGGCTCACCAATCAGGCCCAGGTGTGTGTAGTCCAGTGGCCAAGGGTCATATGGTGGCCACTGATAGGTGGTGGGACCCCACCTTGGATCATACCTTGGGGCATGCTGTGGAGCCATCCAGGAGGGTGGGTTGATCTGGGAGGCATATGGCCCATATTGGGTGTTGGCCACTGTCCCTGGCAGCCATTGCCTCCCTGGCGGTGGTGGTGCTGCTGATGGAGGGTAGTAGCTGGTGGAGGTGGATGGATGTGTCCACCTCTCCTCCTGTGGCATCCAGCCACTGTACTGGGGAGGTGCAGCTGGAAAGGGTGGTGCAGCCTGTGGTGGTGCAGCTGGAAAGGGTGGTGCAGCCTGTGGTGGTGCAGCTGGAAGGGGTGGTGCAGCCTGTGGTGGTGCAGCTGGAAGGGGTGGTGCAGCCTGTGGTGGTGCAGCTGGAAGGGGTGGTGCAGCCTGTGTTGGAGGGGATGGTGATGGTGGGTAAGGTGACCACCGGCTGGTCCCCTCCTCTGTGTCCTCCTCACTGGGGGGTGACATAGCCTCCTCCACTGTCTCCTGCTGGGCTTGACGGCCGTAAGCTGTGTGGAGGAAGAAGATGTTGTGATTAGTGACCTTTGCCATATGTTTGTGGAGACAATTCTACTTTGATATGTGTTGAAGAAAAATATATGTGTTTGTGTTAATCCCCCTGGGTAAACAAGGGTACTCCCACTGCTGAAAGGTGTTTGAGTTATTATGGGTGAAGGTTTCATTTTGAGGTGCAATATCACAGTGTCCAGAAATAGTACAGTGGGGCTGTTGCTACACCCTCCCATGTAGATATCTGGTCCCTGTACCAGAGCTGTCCATATGATTGTGTAGTAACAGCACCACTGTACAATATCAGGCCACTAGGATATTGCCCCTGACATATCCATGTCTGAGCTGTGATACCTTTTGCATCAACACACCTTTCAGCAGTACGAATACCATTGTTTAACTCGGGGGGGGGGGGGGGAGATCCAACAACATATATTTGTCTTCACAACTTGTAGGGATGGCTATCCCTCCAGGGGGGTGGCAAAGGTTAAGTCCACCTTGATGTCAGATTGTAGACATTGTGGGAACAGATGTTGTTCTCTGTTAGTCCTATCCCTCCTACCCTCATGGTTGTTCAGATAATGCTCTATGTGACGGATGTAGATTTCAGTCATTTGTCTACACGAGGGATTTTCAGCAGAGACAAAATCAACCCATTTAGAGAACAATACTTAATTGGAATGGTGTACAGGGTGTGCATGATTTACAAGCACACTCTGTGGACCATTCCAAAGAGGTATTTCTCTCTATATGTTGTGACTTTGGCTCTGCTGAAGAGCCTCCGTGTGGTCAAATGATGGATATCTTCACCTGTCACATGGAGCAATATCTGTATAACCATGAGTGTTGGAGGGATGGGACTTAGATCAAGACACATCTGTTAACGATGGCAATGATATGACATCATGATGACATTACCCATTGCTATCCCATTACAGTGACACACAAGTAGAAATGGTCATATATGTATGTGGATATGTACCCTTCATATGGATGGAGTAATATCCTTCCAAGATGTGATGCCAGAGAGCATTTCATTAGGTGTGATTGCCTTACTGGCTATATATGTGCACCCATCCAACCAGACATTGTATTGATATGATGGATATGAACATACCTCGTATATCCCATCTACGTAGGGTGTGATATACTATGTATGTGTATTTGGATGGTAGCAATGTAGGTTGATATGTGATGGGTGCACATATCTGGCCAGTAAGGCAATCACATCCAGTGAAGTGATCTCTGTGTTCACATCATGTTGGAACATATTTAGTAACATTTGAATCCTAAGGGCAACAATCCAGCCAGTAGTGAGGGATATCTTTGATTGAGGCCTGTTTTTTTGTCTGTGTATGAGCCCATCCATCCTTCTGTGTGAGGCAACCGTACTCAGTCCTAGATATCCATCAGTCATGGCCTGTTGGTGACCAAGGTACAATGTTTGCTATTTGTTTCCCATATGTATCCTGCATAGAGATGCTGGTGTACCATCGATCCATGGAATCAGCACCCCTGTGGATCCATGTGGGAATCAGATATGGGATATGTCATTTCAAGTCAGAGTAAATGATTGCAGCCACAACACCAATGCCTACTTTTTCCTGCTTGAATTCTGTAAAATAGTTTTCGGCCTGTGTGTTGCACCTACAAGCATTTATTCTGTGTGACACTGTGATGTGTGATCTGATGCCCCCTTTTGTGATTCAGTAAGCGGTGATGTTGAACCGATGACATGAACATGATGGTGACTTCTCCAGTGATCTCCTTTCCCCATTTCCAGTGTTTTCCATGGAGTCTGTACAATGGGACCCTATGAACTTGATTCTTGTTTTGGCATATTCTCCATGGACTAACACTGGTACTGGTGAAGTGAGGGTGTGTGAGGGTTACTTTGTGTCCACCATGTGTTTGTCACCGCTTAGTGAATGTCCCCTGTGTAGCATGTGATCGTTGTCCTATTGACTTGTTTGTTGTCAGGTTAACCCCTTGAGTCCCAGAGGGGTTGCCAATGCATTGTTGATCGATGCATTGATGATCCCTCTAGCACTCAAGGGGTTAGGGTGGGGGTGGGGACATGGGTGACATTGTGTGTGAACAGTGATGATCTATGACAGTCGACAATTTGAAAATGAAGGTTTGTGTATTGTGTGTAATGAGCACAGCGACAGGAGGGTTGAAGTAGGACTTTGACAGGTTTGTCCCAAGTTGGACGTTGCCATTTGTCCAGGTGTTGTGTCCTTTTTTTAACCCTCATGGTGCTGTGTTGGTGCAGTTGTATGGCTGAGTGATGGCCATGTGTTGAGGTGTGAGTGTGTGTGCAGCTGGTGTTGGTTGCTGTAGTGTGTTGTTCTGTAGTGTTGCACTTACCGGTAGTGTGGAGGCTCCTCTCATCCCCAGTGTCAGTTCCTCCCACGACCCCCTCGATCATGGTCGGGGACATGTTCTGCCGCACCATCTCCTCCCAGCCGCAGAATGTGATGGGCACAGATGGGCCACCTCCGGTGCCTCGGGCTTGCTTGGCCATGTCAGACATCTTGTTCTTGACCACCCTCCGGCAGTCGCCCCATCTCTTCTTCACAGACTCCACGTCCCGCCTGCATGTTGCCACCGCGTTCACCCGGCTGCAGATCTGGTTCCAGGCTGCCTTCCTCCGCGCTGCCAGGCCAGGGACCTTTGCCGTCGGGTGGAGAACACTCTGCCTCTCCAGGACAGCTTCCACAAGAGCCGTGTTCTCCTCCTCACTATATCTGGGATCCCTGATCCTGCCCTCATCAGCTCCGGCATGGGAGGATTCAGAGCCGGAGTGCCCTGCCTGGTCTGACCCTGCCTGTGTGGGGTGCTCCCCAGGAACTACCCCTCGTCCCACTGCAGGTTCTGTCCCTGTCCTGCGTGTTCCTGCTCTGGTGGGCCTGGTCCCCCTCCGCCCTGCGGATCTCCCTCTCCCACCCCTGCTCTGCTGAGGGATCCCCTCCTGACCTTCCTCCTCCTCCACTACTCTCCCCATCCCTCTCTCCTGTCCTCCTCTCCTTGACATCACTCACCCAGTCACACCCAGGCACTCCCACAGGCCCTCACAGACACACTCGATCCAGTCACTCTCTGTCACACACTTTCACTCCCAGATTCACACTGTCAAAATAAAAAGTAAAATGTGTAAGGTGTTATGAAATAAAAGGACTATGTGTATGTATGTGTATGTGTTTGTGTTTGTATGTGTGTATGTAATATGTGCAAAAGTGTGATATGTGTATATATAGTGCACCTCTCTCCTCTCTCCAAACTGCAAAACTCCTCTACCTCCAATGAACGCGCCTCTCTCCCTCTCTCTAAACGCTATCCTCCGCTCCTGGGTCCTGATATCTGGCTCTGAAGAACTCGATAACAGACAGTGTGTGGCGGTTATTTTTGGGTATATATAGGTGTATTTGAAGTTATTTGATACATTGGGCCTTTGGGATTGGATGTGTGTTTGAATTTGTTTTGGCATCAATCATGGTTGCTTGACAACGGCAGCCGTTATGTTACATGTTGTTTGGAGCTCAGTTATCGTGTGATTTGTCCGCCCGTTGTGCATTAACATGAGCGACAACGGGTTTTGTGTTACGTGTTTTTTGTGTGCCTACGCTCGATAGCTATTCTTGTAGAGTAGCTATTGAATCTGCCGTAACTCCTGTATTATTTGCGAGCGATGTGCCTTTTTCACTTAGCGGCTGGTTTAACGGTTGGCTTTAAATCGAGCCCCTAGTCTCTAGTAGAGTGATCCCCTTGGCAGTTTACTATTTTTGGTAGTAGCACTTGCTGGCTGTGACTCTCTACTTGTTCGTGCTATTTACCTCTGTGTACTACCTTATTTGTTATTTTAATAAATAGCATTTTTACTATACCATACTGACTCCTGAGTTATTCTGGGGAACCGTGACACACATGCAATGCATTGCGTACCCCTCTGGCACTCAAAGGGTTAACATAAAACTTAACAACATTACATGAACACATGCATCAGAATACAGTTACTTACCAGAAAACATGCCATTATGCCCTGATTCCTCAGTTGAGGGAATGTCTGGAGCTGGAGTACCCAGCTCTGAGGTGTGCAGGGAGGGAACGTCACTGCCAGTGCTCCTGGCGGAACTGGTGCAAATCCCCAGACCAGAAGAAGAGTCGCTCCCTCCAGCTGATTGACAATGGGCATGTACACCAGCAGGAACAGGAGCGGGCATGTGGACAGGGAAGACAGGTGCTGTAGGGGCAGGGGAAGATGCAGGAAAATGGTCATCTTCAGCATCCGAGGATTCCACTGGTCCTGCTACAGGGGTGATGGGAGCTGGTCCAGCATGTGGTGGATCAGCAACAGCCTCATCACCACCTGAAGCAGAAGCAGCTTCTGCCTCAGATGCTGCAATGAGGCCATCCAGGACCTGTTCATAATGATGGAATTGAACAGGTCTACTGGAGGCCCCAGATGACCGCGCTACCGCCATCTTTGCCCTTTTCCGCAGCACCTGCTTTCTCATGTCGTTATCACGGAGCTTGCCTGTCACTCTCTCTGCTGGTGCTCGTCCATTGGAGGAGGCTGATTGGCCCGCCCAGGGTGTCCCTTTATATTGGGCTTTATGGCACCTGTCAGGTGCCCTTTCGTGGTGTTCCTGTGCCTGCGCTATTATTGCTGCGATCCTGTATTCCTGTGTACCGACTCAGCTCGTCTGACTACTCTATGTTTCTGCTCCGTGATTGACCCGGTTCTGGCTGACTTCCTGCTCCGTGATTGACCCGGTTCTGGCTGACTTCCTGCTCCGTGATTGACCCAGCTCTGGCTGACGTTCCTGCTCCGTGATTGACCCGGTTCTGGCTGACTTCCTGCTCTGTGATTGACCCGGCCCTGGCTGACGTTCCTGCTCCGTGATCGACCCGGTTCTGGTTGACTTCCTGCTCCGTGATTGACCCAGCTCTGGCTGACGTTCCTGCTCCGTGATTGACTCGGTTCCGGCTGACGTTCCTGCTCCGTGATCGACCGGCTTTGGCTGACGTTCCTGCTATGTGATCCTTCCAATTCTGCGTCTTGTTTCAGCCTGGCGATATTCTGAGCCTGCTCGCAGCTAGCACCAGCTGATCACATTCGTTACTCTATGGCCTCCATCTCTGAGCCTGTTGGTTACCTCCGATTACTGAGCCTGTGAGAGATTACTACCGAGCTGTGGCTGTTGTCTGTGCCTGTCTAAGAACACTTGCTGTGCTGGTTGCCTCTGTTTACCGAGCCCGTTGCATACGCCTGTCAAGCTTGTTGCCTCCGATACTGAGCCACTTTCACAGCTGTTGAGCTATTGTCTACATACCGAGCCTAGCGTTACATTGCAGAGTTGTATACCTGTTTGGTGCTGTTTTCCAGTAGTGTTGCGCCGCGTGGTGCAAAGGGCATTCCGATACTCTGGCAGTGTGAGCTCCGTGTCGGCACCGGAAGGGTGCTTTGGCTCAGATCCTTTCTAGCTCACTGTGTGGTTCCATACATCTGCACTTGGTAGTGCGTTGGCTCTAGTATTCAGCTTGGGCAGTGCTTCCTCTGTTACAGCACCTAAGGGGTGCTAGGCTCAGGTCCCATTGGCACTCGCAGTGTTCCTCTCCTACCGCACCAGGGGTGCTTCCTATTCTGGCTCCAGTGGCTCAGGTAGTTTTTCTCCTTCATTGCTACACCCCTGTAGGGGCATTGGCTCTGGCTACAGTTGGTCACTCTATACTCCTGGGCATTTCCAGACCGAGATCTGGTTGTGATTCACTGCTGCACTACTACTACTGGGACTGTTGTTGTACCGGGCGTTGGCTTATCACCATCACAGAGACTGACTACCAGCTTGAGTGTTAACCCTTTATTGTGTTTATGCTATATTTTACTTGCTCCGGCTACATTGACCCTGTATATTACTCAGTACTGTATTACCGATTCTGTCCCTCAGGGGCACTATTCCTTATTTTCATTTTAATAAAACTGTGTTTTATCTCTAACCCTGGTCTGAGTGTCTGAAAACCGTAACAGTCGTAAACCCGCTTCCTGCACCTGTCTGATGTGTGTGGGGACACTGTCACTTCATTGACAGCTTCCACCACAGTATCCCGCATTTCACTCCTATCCACTACTGAGGTTGAAGCTGCCAATGGGACAAAGAGCTGGAAATAACAGCCCTGCAGTGCCCCCACTAGTGCCTCATTCTCTCCATGCTGAAGTGTAGATCTCGCCTTCTGGCCAATGCTGCTGTTGCTCTGCAGTCCTTTTTCAAAATGGTGGCTGTTTCTCTAAAGGTTGTCTGTTGGGAGCTGGTTCTTGTTTATGGAGATTCCCCACTTTTTTTTCTAGGTCATAGAGTAATCTTAAAGGGATAGTAACACTTCGTTTTAACTTTATTTTATTTTGTAGGCATGAAAAAAACATGAAGAATGATATAAGTCTTATCTCTCAAACCTTTATGGTTTATGAGATATTCACAAACAAAGTTCCCCTCCCCGCCCCTTTTACCTAGTGTAAGCCATCTGTTCTCAGATGTGAGTCTGGTTGTATGACAGTACAGATAACAGAAGGGGACAATTTTCTTTGTATGAAAACAATGAAAGCCCTTCCCCCCTTGACAAGTTTTTCAGCTTTTTCCATTATCTTAATTGAAGATTGTCCCTCTCTGCAGTCTACCTGGGCATCTCCCTTCTGATCTGGTTGAACAGGGGGGGGATACTTTGCTTGTGAATATCTCTTAAACCATAAAGGTTTGAGAGATAAGACTTATATCATTCTTCATGTTTTTTTAATGCCTACAAAATAAAATAAAGTTAAAATGAAGTATTACTATCCCTTTAACTTTTTTGCATTGCTAGTAAGGCACCTGGCCAACCAGCAATGGTAATCCTAAGAGATCAAAACTTGGGCCAATAGTATTCAAAAGCGGGAGCTGGAATGGGCGATGCCATCTCGATATATCCAATACGATTTGAGGAAGATACGATGTGATGTTGCAGACTAAGCAGGGGCAGCAAGTGACAGATATGGGTTGTTCGACAAGCTGTGCAGGGTAGGCGGGGACATGCATGGGTTGGTGATGTTCGCTTCATTTGTATTCGACTAACTATGTAGGGTGGGTGGAGATGCACAGGTTGGTTATGTTCGACAAACTATACAGGTTAGACTGTGACAGACATATGTTCGTGATGTTTGACAAACTATGCGTGGCAATCTGTGATCATGTCGGGGAGGCAACTGAGTGCTCCAGGCCCGGCACATTCAGTTTCTTTCAAACGTTACTACTATGCGACAACTCTACCTGGTGAACCAATTACAACTCCAATGTATACTGTACATAACATTACTGTACTTACAGTGATAGCTAGGAAGAAATAAGCAAAGCATGGAGCTAACTGGAAAATAAATGGCCAAAGATGTGGGAAATTTATTTTATATTAGTGGTGCATGGGACATGGTTTTCGATCTATTGGTTGAACTCTTGCCAGCCCTTGGTGTAAGTGAACAAATAACTTAACTATTAAAGTATCAGAGAGTTATCCAACACATTGAAAAGCAATGTGTTGGATACCGCTCTGGCACTCAAAGGGTGAAAGCGGCTAAGGGTTTGGACAATACGGGATGAAGATTGCTTAGGAGAATGAAACACTGAAAAGTGGGGTTTGTGTTTGAAAGATTACAGCCTAAAGTGGTGAAGGGAGATGGATTAACAGAGATCATCTATACGTGTTGCTGGTGGTGTGACTGGTGGGTCATTCCAGTCACTTTGTAGTTAACGTCATAACCTACTGACAACTCTTTGGGTAAGTGAGTTGACAATTTAGCACAAGATTAATGTATTTTCATTACGCAATCTAATTTAGACACACATACTGCAGTTTAAACAAACATTGATGTGTTTATTCTTGACATAGTATGAAACACTAATGTATACACATAGACTGGTCTGATATGAGGGGAACTCAGTGTAGGAAAATGAGACAGAGGAATTTGGATACCAAAGAGGGACAATAGGGTAGGAGGCTGGTACAAGAAAATGAAACCTTTAACCATGTACTAACATATAATGTCACATGTATAGTTTGTCGATGTTCGACCACTTATGTTGAGTAAAATGTGACAAGCTGGGGTTGTCGATGTTCTACCATATGCTAACTTGAATGTGACAGGCATGGGTTTTTTATGTTCGACTATGTGCTACATTGAATGTGACAGGCATGGGTTTTTGATGTTCGACCATATGCTACATTGAATGTGACAGGCATGGGATGTCAATGTTCCAACACGTGCAATTTGGATTGTGACCGGCAACCCATGCTGCAGTAGAGATGACATGCACAAACTGGCAATGTCCGACAATGTCCGTTTTTGGGATGGATCTTTTTCTATATGCATACCCTGTCTGGAAAGAATGATAGACCACACCCTGTTATATTGATTGGTAAAGTTTAATTTAGTTATTGTCTTTACACAGTATATACACTTCCAAAGTTATCATACCAAGTGAATTCTGGGGTTAACTACTTTATTACTTCCCAGGGAGACCGGCCATCCTACTGAGAGCTAATGTAATTCAGTAGCCATTTGGCTGTAAAGTTTAGTATAACTTTTTGGAAATTATACAGTTAAATCACATTAATATAGGGTAAAGATCAGATTCATAGAAATTTTAGACCATTGGGAATTACAGATTAGCTAATAAGCTGACACCTGGAGAGCCAAATGTTTGTTGTGCATACAAATATCTATGCCGGATTGTAGTGAGGTACATTTGTTATCACTGCAAACGGGCATAGAGAACTCACAATAATATACTCTGAGAGGGTCATTGTGCTCTATTTCACGGTGTTCTGAATATTTCTGTGTCTTTAATTGTGGATTTGGTATTTTGGCTGATTCCGTTCTGTACTGTTTTGTCTGTTTGTGATATCTTGCATAGGTTGTATCGTTGAGATAGTCACATCTGTGAAAATCTTGACTGAACAAAAACCTTGGAGTGTGTAATTGGTTGATCTCTTCTGCCTATAACTCTGGTTAACCCTTTGCGCTGAGATGAATACAGACATTCATGACATTCAAAGCCTTATATCCCCACTGTAAGTCCACAAATCTCGTGAGAATAGTGGTGTAACCATTGTGTCCAACATGTATATGACTCAAACAGTGGAAAAATAATAATAATAATAATAATAATAATAATAATACTGCAGTGCCTTGCAAAAGTATTCATCCCCCTTGGCATTTTTCCTATTTTGCTGCATTACAACCTAGAATTAAAACAGATTTTAATTTGGATTTCATGTAATGGATATACAAAAAATAGTCCAAGCTGGTAAAGTGAAATGAAGAAAATAACTTGTTTTAAAAAATTCTAAAAAATAAAAAATGGAAAAGTGGTGCGTGCATATGTATTCACCCCCTTTGCTATGAAGCCCCTAAATTAGATCTGGTGCAACCAATTACCTTCAGAAGTCACATAATTAGTTAAATAAAGTCCACCTGTGTGCAATCTACAGTAAGCAACACATGATCTGTCACAGAATCTCAGTATATATACACCTGTTCTGAAAGGCCCCAAAGTCTGTAACACCACCAAGCAAGCAGCACCTGGAAGACCAAGGAGCTCTCCAAACAGGTCAGGGACAAAGTTGTGGAGATGTACAGATCAGGGTTGGGTTATAAAAAAATATCCCAAACTTTGAACATCACACAGAACACCATTAAATCCATTATTAAAAAATGGAAAGAATATGTCACCCACCAAAACTCACAGACCAGGCACAGAGGGCATTAATCAGAGAGGCAACAAAGAGACCGAAGAAAATCCTGAAGGAGCTGCAAAGCTCCACAGTGGAGACTGGAGTATCTGTCCATAGGACCACTTTAAGCAGTACACTCCACAGAGCTGGGCTTCATGGAACAGAGGCCAGAAGAAAGCCATTGCTTAAAGAAAAAAAAAAGAAGCAAACACATTTGCTGTTTGCCAAAAGACATGTGGGAGACTCCCCAAACATATGGAAGAAGGTACTCTGGTCAGATGAGACTCACATTGAGCTTTTTGGCCATCAAGGAAAACACTATGTCTGGCGCAAACCCAACACCTCTCATCACCCCGAGAATACCATCCCCACAGTGAAGCATGGTGGTGGCACCATCATGCTGTGGTGGTGTTTTTTCATTGGCAGGGACTGGGAAACTGGTCTGAATTGATGGAATGGTTGATGGCGCTAAATGCAGGGAAATTCTTAAGGAAAACCTTTAAGTCTTCCAGAGATTTGAGACTGGGACAGAGGTTCACCTTCTAGCATGACAATGACCCTAAGCAAGCTGCTAAAGCAACACTCGAATGGTTTAAGGGGAAACATTTAAATGTCTTGGAATGGCCTAGTCAAATCCAGACTTCAATGCAATTGATAATCTGTGGTATGACTTAAACAAGCGGAACCCATCCAACTTGAAGGAGCTGGAGTAGTTTTGTACCCCAAGACTTGCAGTATTGTCTTTAGGGGGTAAATGGTTATGCACACTCAAGTTTTCTGTTTTTTTTCTTATCTCTTGTTTATTTCATAATAAAAAATATTTTGCATCTTCAAAGTGGTAGGCATGTTGTGTAAATCAAATGATACAAAGCCCCAAAAAATTAATTTTAAATCCAGGTTGTAATGCAACAAAATAGGAAAAATGCCAAGGGGGGTGAATACTTTTGCAAGGCACTGTATATGTATATTTTTCCATCCAAGACATAACAATCCAGTTATACCAAACAGCTAAGCTTCCAATAAACACATCATTACATATATGATGCTATATCGATTCCAATGTTTAAGTCCCCTTCTCATATGGTACTCAACATATGGATCCAGAAGGCTTCTCTAGTGCATAGCCTCTGGAACCTTCCATTAGTACCTTCTAGAATATGCTCTAAAACCTAAACTTTAAGATTCTTTATAACCCCGTTTAGGACAACTCAAAAAATGTCTAGAAACTCCATCATTGGTTTATTTTCTGTTTTCCTTGCTCCGATGTTCACCTATTCTCCTTTTTAAGGGTCTGATTGTCCTTCCAACATATTTGTCTACATCAGCAGATTAACATATGTATTACATAATTAGTGTTCCAGTTGATATGTTGTTTAATCCTAAAGTTACCAAGTCCCTTTACATCATAAAAGTATTTAGTACCATTTTGTATGTGGACACAGGTGGTGCAACTATCATGGTTATAGCTATATGTTCATATTTGCTGTTTATTGTTTACAGTTATTTCTTTTGATTTCAAAATTTTGAAGCAACTCTGAGCTGTAAAATACCTGATGTTTCTACTCATCCTCAAAGTAACAGATGGATCCTTACTTATCTGATCTTCCTATATTGGACCATGATGCAGAACTTTCCAGTGTTTTCGGATAATATTTTTAATATTATATCCATAAGACTTAAATTGGGTGATAAAACAGATTCTGTAACCTTGTTTATTCTGATGTTTTTAAGGAAAGCATTCTTATTTAAGTTATTTGTTCTGTTGAAGGCTGAATTCAATAGTTGTTCTTTATATCATCTCTCTAGGAATTGTTTTTATAAGGAGAGCACCCTCTTTTTCAAAATCCATAATGTTGTTACAGTTGCACCTAAGCCTGTAGAATAGTGGAAAAGGCACATTTTTGAGCAATTTGGAGTATGACCACTATTAGCTCTAATATATTGGTTTGACTACACTGATGTGTTTTCTATTTTGTAGGCATCTTCATTAAAGGCTAATGCCAAATCCAGGAATTCAGTTTGTTTCATCTGTACCGGCTCAGTAACTTTCAGATTTCTATAATTATTTCTAAAGTCCTCAATTATTCTGTCTAACTGTATCTGACTTCACTTCCAAATGATTAGAATTTCACCAATGTAACATCCATAGAAAATTAGATCACTCCCCTCCAGATTGTTTAGCCATCTATTCCAGTGAAATATAAAAAGATTGGTATAGGAGGATGGGAATCTTGTGCCCATGTCCGTACCTTTGATTTGTAGATGCCATTTTCCATGGATAGAGAATAAATCATGGCATAACATATACTGTGCACACTTCAACAAAAATTATTTTTGTGATGTCAGTAGATCTGAATCCTGATCCAAAAAATAACATAGAGCCACCAATCCTTGAAAATGTTCAACGTTTATGTACGTGGCTTCCACATCCAACTTTCATCACTATCATCACATTTGATCACTTCTAACTGTTCTTACACATGTTGAGAGTCCATTATGTAACTGGGCAACTGTATAACATATTTTTGTAAAAACTAAAAAGTCTAAATAGGGTTAGAAGACACGGACTTAATCCCCTCTATAATAGGTCTACCTGAGGGTTAAGTGTTGTTTTTATGTGTTTGGAGAGTAAGATACATGAAATCTGCGTCTGGTTAATCTGGTTGATGATGCCCCTCTCTAATGCACCTTTTAAAATGGTTGGAACTTATCACCTTTGACTCTTTATATTTTTATTTCATTTTACATATCTTATTCACTGCAATAAATTAGTATATTATACAGGTAAGGCATTTTTCCTCTATCCACTATCAGCACTGGGGCAGTGATATCCCCCCCAATGAATGTTCCCTTAGCCACTGCATACTGGCTGATTGCCCATTATTCTTATATATGAGGCATATGTGTTTATGGGAACTACATCTTCTATAAGCTAAATTGGTCAACTACCAGTGAGTGGAATCAGCGGACTCTACACCAGGGAAAGAATCACTAGCCTGGGGTGAACAAAATCCCAGAGCATGCTATACACACAGAGGCAGAGGAAGTCTCTGAAAATTGTGAGTATAACAGAGAGTGAGGCAAGTCTTAATACTGTACAGTGACTGCTACTACTCTTAGAAGAAGTATGTGCTGTCTTTTCTTCTTTTCCTTGATCCACGCAGGCTCCTGCTCAACAGATGAGGGGCCTGCAGATTGAGCAGGGGCTCCAGAGCAAGAGGGACAGGTACCAGGAAATTCCCTAGGAAGCCCCACCTGGCATGAAGAGTAATGGGCAAATGTGGTTAAAAGGACCCCTGAATCCTCAGTAGCCTTGGATTTTCCCATGCCTCCCTTGGGGTCTGATATAATCAGACAATGAAAGTGTAACATAAAAGTAGTAAAATTACAGAGAAAATAGAATAAAAGTACTCAGAAACAATTAAAAGATACTTATCCAACTGCAAGAGGTTAGTGTGGCAAGCAGGTGAGAGTAATTTGTCTCAGAGTAGTCAGCAGGGTCCCAAGAGGAAGAGAGTAGTCAAAGAATGGGCTGGTGGAAAAAGGGTGGGTGGTAAATCACCTAAAGTAAGAGGAAGAATCTGAGAGAACCATAAACCCCTTGCCTGTCTGTAAAATTGATGTAGAGGCAAGGGAAGTTCCATTATAGCAATCATATGCTTGGAACAAAATGTGCATGCCCATTCTTAAAAGGATAGTAATGTTTCACAATGAAAGCAGCTCTAATTAATCATCATAGTATTTGGACTTTGGAGGATGTTATTTCAAATCTATCAGAGTTGTAGTTCAAGAGTTCAAGGACCTTCATTGTTCTCATAGGAAGAAGATTGTTCCCTGCCGTTATTTGTCTGGTCTTACAACCAGATTCCACATCTGAGAAGAGATGGCTTACACTAGGTAAAAGGGGCGAGAGTGGGAACTTTGCTTGTGAATATCTCTCAAACCATAAAGGTTTGAGATAAGACTTATATCATTCTTCATGTTTTTTTAATGCCTACAGAATAAAATAAAGATAAAATGAAGTATTACTATCCCTTTAAAGGCACAGTAAGAAACTGTACCTCAAAAGGATTAGGAGTCTTCTCGAGCTAAAAAAAATTGTAGACCAGAAGTACAAGGGTTAAAAACCCTGCGAGAGCCATAGGGAGCATAGGATTGTAACATACGGATGAATAAATATGCCACTTGTAACCAAGAAAGCCTTGGAGGGTACTGAAGGCAACAGCCCACATACCAAGTGGGTGCAATATAGAGAAATAGGAACATACTAACAATATGGATGTGCTCAAATCTGTAGAATCTTTTCTTATCTTCAGGCTCCCATGAAGACTATATATATCTCAGTCTAATTTTCATATTCTGCATATGTATGCTATTTTTTGTTTTATCTTCACCTATTTTGTTATACAGTTATGTTCCTGACAGGGAGCTCCCTGGATTTCTGCTTCCAGAGAGCATTTTGTTAGATACTATGAAAGAAGAGATAGTGATCAGTGTAGCATGCCATATTCTATAGATGGATGATGGCACCTCGCTATCTAAAATGCTTACATAATTTTAAGAATATTGCGTGGGACTATTCTTTGCGGGATATGTGTCATTCAGAATGTGAGTATTCATTCACAACTGATAACAAGCATAACCCATTGAGTGCCAGAGTTGTAGTCAATTCTTTTCAAAGCAATGTGTTGACTAGGGATGGGTGAAAACTTTTGCCTCAAACCAAAATTGGCAAAAAATGGCACTTTCTGCATGGAAAAAAAATTCCTGAGAAAAGTGCCATTTTCCCATGCTCTCACAGCATGCCATTATCCAGGGCTGGATTTATCAAGAGGCCAACAAAGAACTGGCCTAGAGCGCCCAATTTTCTGGGGTGCCCAGCAGTGTCCCAGTCACAGCCCTTTTTTTTTAATTAATATTTATTTATATTTTTGTGTGCTGTGCTGCTCTGGTGCATACTGCTGTACAAACGGTGGTGCCCTCTGTAAACTCTGCTGCCAATAAAGTGAGTGACTCACTTAACCTGAGGTGCCTCTTGCGCCTCCCCAGCCCGCTCCCTGTATTTGCAATTGCCTGCTCCCCAGTCCCCAGCCACAACCCTGTGTTACAGCTGGATGGAACTTAGGATTCAGTGATGTGACGTTGATGTGTACTACATCATGGCACGGGCTGGCTAAGGGGGAGGCACTGAGAGACTGAGCCTGGTGTTTGCTTGATATAAGCTAGGAGGATGTGTGGAAAGTGGCGGGAGGGCGACAATTGTAATGTCCATTTTACTTTTTTTTGGCATGGGATATATCCAGTACACCTTCAATCATTCTGTTTGGTAAAATAACAAATTAAAATTTTACATTAATTATTTTAGTCCCTTGGGTGCTAGATAGGCAAAACAATGAAGTGTAGGATTCTTTATCATCCAAGGAGTTAAATATTCCTTTAACCCTTTGAGTGCTAGAGGGGTATGGAACGCATTGCAGAGCAATGCATTCCGTACCCCTCTGGCACTCAGAGGGTTAATTCCAACTGTAAAAGGCTCTCAATTTTATTTTGCTCCTAATGGAAATATATATAGATATCACAAAATAATCAATGCACAAAGTAAAGTTACCATAAAACATGGGCTTCCATGTCATTCCAGTCGAAAGCCACATGATCAAAAACGCATATGAGTGAGGGCCACATGCATTCTTTTATTTATAAAAATGGTGAAATGTAGTGGTGAAATACAACCCATCAGCTATTCAAAAATATGTTTTTTTTTATTTTTGAAAAAACAAAAGCAGTAAAAAAACCTTTAACCCCTTAAAGGGATAGTAATACTTTGTTTTATCTTTATTTTATTGGCATTAAAAAAACATGAAGAACGACATAAGTCTTATCTCTCAAACCTTTATGGTTTAAGAGATATTCACAAGCAAAGTTTCCCCCTCCCGCCCCTTTTTCCTAGTGTAAGCCATCTCTTCTCAGATGTGAATCTGGTTGTATGACAGTACAGATAACAGAAGGGGACAATCTTCTTTGTATGAAAACAATGAAAGCCCTTCCCCCCTTGACAAGTTTTTCAGCTTTTTCCCTTATCTTAATTGAAGATTGTCCCTCTCTGCAGTCTACCTGGGCACCTCCCTTCTGATCTGGCTGAACAGGGAGGGGATACTTTGCTTGTGAATATCTCTTAAACCATAAAGGTTTGAGAGATAAGACTTATATCGTTCTTCATGTTTTTTTTTAATGCCTACAAAATAAAATAAAGATAAAATGAAGTATTACTATCCCTTTAACAACATGTGATATGACAGGACTATCAAACTTGTCCAGACCAGTGATAGTCCTGGCATGTCACAGAAGTTTCTGGTCCTCCAGAGTGCCCAACGCCCCAGACCATGCTGTACTTAAGTGGTTAATTAACTTTATTTATACAAAAGTGCACAATTATAAACCTACTGCTAAAAACTGATCAAGGTAATAAGAATACTGATACCAAACTATTCTTGAACTATGTGCTAGTGGCAGGCAGGTGGTTAGGGGTTACTGGTCTTCTAGTTCATAAGTGCTACCCAATTAGCTAAAAACTTCTTTTTAGAAAATCTCAGGTGGGCTGTAAACTGGGGACAGTCAGGCCACACAATGGAGGCTCATGTCATAAACTTTGATTTGAAATGAAAGGTTCACATTTTAGAGACCATGGTGAGTGTGCCTGTGTGCATTGTGTATTAGAAACACACAGAAATACTAATATCCAAGGAGTTAAATCAAAAAGATTGTTCTATTTGTGGACTTTGGTGCACTTAGTTTATATGTATATATGCTGTATACAGATATACATATGTATATATGCTGTATATATACCCCCACCGGGTCATCAATATATATAATATTTTCCTCTACCTGTGGGAAAATTGCCATAGTACTGTGAAGAACAAAAATATTGAGAGGTTGTGGTTATGGAGGGGTGTGGCTAAATGAAGGCTGTGGTTGGGGTGTGGAAAGGCGGGGCTGGGGCACCAGAGGGTGTTGTGCCTAGGGGCGTCTGAGATGTAAATCCAGCCCTGCCATTCTCCAAGAGTAGAATGCAGCATGTTTTTGAGCTACAGAAGATAGGCAAATAAAGGGGAATTGAAGCTTAGTTTAAGGAGTCATTTAGGTAGTACATTTGTTCTCTGTATTAGAAGAGTCTGGGGGCACTCTGGGGGAGTGGAACGGAAGAAGGAGGTTTACCCCAAATACCCAAAATTTGGTGTGACTGACTGGCAAGACACAGGCAGCTGAGGTCCAAATTGTCTTCTGATTTTTGCTTTCATTGTCTCTGTGCTGGGGGATTCTGGGGAAAGAAGTTGTTGATTTTGTTTTTTAGTATATATAGTGGGACTGACTGTGATAAGATAAGGTGGACAACTTAAAAAAAATAAAATAAATAAAAATAAAATAAAAAATGAATACATAAATAATTAAATATATTAGGTGACAGACAGATAACTGGGAGCCTGATTTGAGCTGTGTGACTGAGGCAGATTTGATAGACAGCAGACATGATTGAGAATTTGTTGAGGGCTTCGGCAAAACATCACACTCCATCAGTTGTATACTTAGAGAGTAAAACATGCACAATAGTTGAGTAATGTCCAGCAAGCGCACAAGGGGGAAAGGTGGAGCAGTAAAGGACGTGGGAGTAAAGTGGTAATTCAAAAACAGACTGCAGTTTGTCAAGGTCCCACCAATCACAAAACTCCAGTCCCCAACTGCCACCACTACCATACACATCGGCCACATTATAGGTTGTCACTTAAACAGAAGGTTAGTGTTGTGGGCAAAGGACAAATGCACTCTGCATGCTAACAAATTTTTCAAGGTATATGTTGCTGTAGGACTCCCATCCTTCACTTTCCGCTACTTATTCCTCCACTAGAGAAGCAGTAATATTGTGCTGGATAATGTTGCACCATAAGAAACATAGGCAAAAAATGTGTTGGAATAAGAGAAAAATGTGTTGGAATAGGAGTAAAACGTGTTGAATAGGAGAATAATGTATTGGAATAGGTGACAAATTTTCTGGAATATGCGAAAAAGGAGGAACATTTTGCAATAGAGAAAAATAGAAAATTTCCACAAAAACAGAGAAAAATCATCCGTTTTTCATGCAAAGTCATGTAGGAAATGTTTATAATTTTTAGCCCACCCCTAGCATTGACTACCCCTCTGGCACTCAAAGGGATAAACCAAAGACAGACTACAAATTAAGCTCAATAAATACAGGTAAATGCAGATCCAATGCAAAAAAAAAAAAATCTACGTTTAATGGGAATCTTCCTAGGATTAAACTATTTGTGCTCAGGGCTTACAGCTGACTGTCTGTAATACGAATGTTAGTAATAAGTGTGCCTCCCCTGGGTATAACGAGTCCCTGGGATGAGTCAACGTGGTTAGCCTGTTAGAAGGCTGATTTGGTAACTGATTGAACTGAAGGGAGGGAGAATTGGGGGGCTCAACGTGAATTGAGCTTCAATGGGAAGGGCTGCTGCCTGTATTTAAGGGCTTGCAGCCCCTCCCACAAATACAGGCATACAGCCTTATACTTGTGTTCAGGGCTTACAGCTGACTGTCTGTAATACGAATGTTAGTAATAAGTGTGCCTCCCCTGGGTATAACGAGTCCCAGGGATGAGTCGATGTGGTTAGCCTGTTAGAGGCCAAAAAGGAGGTGCAAAAGACTAAAGGTCGAATGTATGTATTGGAAATAATGTCTTAACATGTAATATACAAGAGCTACAATGAGCAATAAAGCGGGAGGAGCACCACTTTGCGGTCTTGAGTGATAGTGCACAGGTATTCCTTCAATAGGCAGTGAATGCTGTTCCGGTACAACTGACGTGAACTTAAGGTAAATGAGACAGTCAGATAAGCTAGGAAACAACTGAGCCGGGCTAGCAAGGTGCTAAAAATAAAAGATTATGTGATGTGGCGAATTGGATGAGGTTGAAAAATCATGAAGCCATCAGAATATAGGCTTGATGGTTGATGGATACATAAGTGTCACTCAGACCAGATTGGTAAGGTTAAAATGACTTTATTAGGATAAAGTACATACAATTAGTTATGCCCACGAGCCCACAATAACAGAACATATATATATATATATATATATATATATATATATAGCAATAACAAGCCAGTCCCTTGAGATATTGGAGGAAATGGAGGCAGCAGCTGGCTGGAGAGAGTTCTGAGCTTGAACCCTGATGTCTGGAGGCACGCAAGACCATAGGCAACCCAACCCTAGTGGGCTAGGGGATAGCAGAGGCTACGCAGCACAGGTGCTGATGGAAGGACTCTAGATGACTAGTAGACCAGTAGTAGGTAACTGGCACAAGACCCAGATGCCTGGGAGACACTGAACCCAGAAGTAGCGAGGCAACCGCTTATGGTAGGCAAACCCTAGAATGCTAGGGGTGGATCGAGACACACTACACAAAGGCAACTTGTGTTCCCGCACACTTGCAAGTGTGATGTAACGCAACCGCCCAAAAGGCTACTGCAGAAGGGAATGGAGCACTGGTCCTGCCTAGAGGATCTAGGCACTGAAAGGGTCAATAGGTAACGCAGAGTGAATACTGCAACTCCCACAGGGAGTGAGCCCAGTTATGAAACGGAGGAGGACACAGATTGAGATCAGATATATCTCTCTCTATACAGCACTGTACCAGTACTTTGCATGTGCACACCGCCTGAGGCTGTTATTCAGTAAGCGGCTATAGCACGAATGCTCAGCCTACGGTCGGCAAGAGAATGGAAGCGCCACGTGGCGCACTACAGACAAGCGCAACAGGAAGGCAGCAGCGTGTAATGCTGGCCAGACAGAGGCAACCAATCGGGTTCAGCCAGGCACTGATGGCAACGGAGTAGTTCTCAGCCAGAGACAGTCAGCAGCGTAGCAGGTTCTCAGCCAGATACTGTCAGCAACATAATGGATTCTCAGCCAGATCAGTCAGCAATGGAGTGGGTTCTCAGCCACATCAGTCAGCAACAGAGCAGGTTCTCAGCTAGATCAGTCAGCCATGGAGCGGGTTCTCAGCCAGATCAGTCAGCAACGGAACAGCAACACAGGAAGCGCAGGAACGTCGTCAGGCAGGCCAGGTCATACACGATCAGAGTAACACAGGAACAAATGTCAGGAACAGGTACACCACGAAAGGGCGCCTCAGTACAGACATGACAGAGTACATAAAGGCTAGCCCTGGGCGGAGTCAGGAATATAAGGACAATAAGAGAGAGGCAGTGAAATAGGAATGATAATGTCGCCGCCTGCGGCCATGAGCACGGGCACCGTGATAATAAGTAAGCCGGACGTGATGATGTATGCGGTATTTGGAGAGCCAAAAGAGCATGATGATGTATGGTGCAAAAGATGCTGGAAGCCTTGAACGAATAACTGATGATGAACAGATCTAAGTGAAGGGATTAAGTGACAGAATGGTGAAAATTGGCTGACGTCTGTTATGAATGATTAGGGGATAGTATGGTGATGAATTTGGAAATAAATGCCGTGCTTCTATGGTGGGAGCTTGATAATGAATAATCCTGTGATATGAAAGATCATGAAGCGGTCCTAGGTAGAATGCTAATCCCGACCTGTCAGTGTGGACCATGTATCTATATCTGCTTGCTGATGGGTTGAGTAGAATGAGAAATCTGACTTGCTGAGTTGAATGAGAGATATAGGAGATGGATGTAAAGCACTTGCAGGGCGGAATAACTTCTAACAGTAAGCTTAGATTAAGGATGGAGTGTTTGCCTTTGGCCTCTGGGAAAAGGTAAGGATTGAGTGAGATTCCTTTGACCTCTGTGAAGAGGTAAGGATAGCGGTGTGGTTCATTCAGCCTCTGTGAAGAGGTAATGAATGAATGTGGTTCCTACGGCCTCTGAGAGGAGGTAAGTATTGGGTTGTGATTCCTTCGGCCTCTGTGAGGAGGTAAGGATTGGAGTATGATTCCTTCGGCCTCTGTGAAGAGGTAAGGTTTGATGTGCAATCCTTCAGCCTCTGCGGTGTGGTAAGGACAGGAGCTTGTGTGAAGCAGTAGTGTGAGTGTGGTCCCTTGTCCTCTGAAGAGGTAGGGATCTATATACATTTTTTTTTTTCTGAACGTGTGTGCGTGTAGTGTGAAATAAAGGCTTAGAGTGGTTAGTATAGGCTAGAGTATGGTGAAGGGTGGAGTTGTGATCCTTGGCTTCTTCGGTGAGGTAAGGATGAGGGTGTGAGTTCTAAGAAGGACTACTGCTTGGTCTGTGATATGAAGGGTGTAGCGGAGGAGATGCTGGTACTCTGTAAGAAATCCCGTGTATGCCGTAATGATGGCCGGACAGCATGAGTGAGAGACATATGAAAAGTTTGCTGTGAGCCAGCGATCTACCCTGCCTGATGGTAGAAGTAAAAGCATCTTGGTGATTTTCCTGGTAATGTAGGATAGAAGAGTTCAAGTTATGCGACTGGACGGGTGAGGATAACTGTTGGAAACCATGAGGTTAGGAATTAAGGAACGGAATTGTGCAGATCTGAGTATAATGAACCGGGCGTGGGAGGACGTGCGGATTGAGTGGACCTAGTTCTATGAAACCTCTTGTTCCTCCGATGGAGAAGCGGGGGTTCGTCAGCCTCTTCGAAAAAGAAAAAAAAAAGCGCAGCTGGGGTCCATCGGCCTCTGCGAAGAGGTATGGAGGGGCTGGGGTCCTCCGGCCTCTGTGAAGAGGTATGGAGCAGCTGAGGTCCGTCAGCCTCTGTGAAGAAGTATGGAGTGGCTGAGGTCCGTCAGCCTCTGCGAAGAGGTATGGAGCGTCTGGGATCCATCAGCCTCTGTGAAGAGTTACGGAGCAGCTGGGGTCCGTAGGCCTCTGCGGAGAGGTATGGAGCGGCTGGGGTCCTTTGGCCTCTGCAAAGAGGTATGGAGCGGCTGGGGTCTGTCGGCCTCTGTGAACAGGTATGGAGCAGCTGGGGGTCCCGTGGCGGTGCATACCTTCGGCCTCTGCAAAGAGGTAAGGATCGGTGGGGCATCCTTCGGCTTCTGCGAAGAGGTAAGGAGCGTCAGGGAATCCTTCAGCTTCTGAGAAGAGGTAAGGAGCGTCAGGGAATCCTTCAGCTTCTGAGAAAAGGTAAGGAGCGGCAGGGCATCCTTCGGCTTCTGCGAAGAGGTAACGAACAGGAAGGGAGTGGCGGGGCGTCATTCTGGGTCTGCAAAGAGGAGTGGTGGGGCATACCTTCGGCTTCTGTGAAGAGGCAGTGAGCTGACGTCTGTTAGGGGGAAAGATAAGGAGTGGCAGGGAGCTCCGTGGCCTAATGATAGATATGAGCTGCGGGGAGGAAGGGAAATACAGCTGCCTCTACTACAAGGTAGTGAGCTACTGGAATCCTGCAGTTTGGCAAGGGGTAGGAGTGATGAAGAGCTTCCGGTGAAGAGTAGCATGCTGTCTGAAATAGACGGTGAGGTAGGAGGTGTCATGCCCGTGATAATGTATGATTGAGAAGAAAGGAGTAAAATGTGAGGGGAAATGGTGGCTGGGTATCTGGTGGGGAACCAGAGAGGTGAAAGTCAAGCAGCAGTGAATGAATGAAATAATGAGCTTGATGTATGATAGCATTGAACGGATCAAACCTATGATCTTAAATGCTGAGTGAGTGGAAGAACAGCCCGGTGGTAAAGCCAATGATGAAGTGAGTGAGAGAAGCCATTGGCACCTGTGGTGGGGTAAGGTGTTATGTGAGAACCTTCAGCCCCTGCCGTTGGGTAAGATGTATGAATGGATCTTTGACCCCTGAATTGATGATAAGGTGAATGAGTAAGAACCTTCGGTTCCCATTGTGAGGTAAGGTGTATGAATGAAACCTTCTCCCCCTGCCGTGGGGTAAGATGAAAGAGAACTTCAGCCCATGCTGTGGGGTAAGGAGTGTGAGTGAAACCTGCTGCCCCAGCCGTGGGCAGGTGTATGAATGAAGCCTTCTGCCCTTGCCGTGGGGTAAGGACTATGCAGTACTGCGTCCTAGCCTGGGTTGAGTGATGTGTGTGAATGGATTGGCGAACAATTCCTGGAATGATCATAGTCCTGGCCTTAACCATTGGAACCTCGGTCCCAAGGAGACATGGTCAGAGTGAATAGGCAGGCGATACTGCTTGTAAAATGGCATGTGGGGGGAAAGTGACAGTTGAGTGCAGTGAGTTGGACTACAATGTGATGGTGTATGTAAGGTTGAGAACTCTATTTATTGAATGAATGATGAGACTGGAGGCAGAGCAGTGGCTGACCTGCCTAGAAGCACCTAGTCGATGTCTGGATCGGCATCCTGTCTTCTAATTCCCTGTTCTGACATCAGATGAATGGGTGAGTCGAACAGCTAACTGTGATGGGAAGCTCAGTCCATCTGTCATGCCAGGGTGCCGAGTGCTGTGAACCACGGCCGACGTAGTCTAGGGGAAGGGTCGATGAAAGGGAAGGAATAGCTGTGTGAGTGAATTGGGGGTGGGTGGTAGGGCCTAGAAAAGACTAGGTGACCGATTAAGGTACGAGGTCAGATTATACTAGTATGAGCCCTGTGAAAATCTAGAAGCGTGGACTAACTGACGGTGGATGACTGTAATAACTCCTGACTACCATACCCAAGACTGTAGAATGAAGAAAATGTAATCAGACAATAACTGTGTGATGTTAACAGAGTGATGCTAGGTATGATGATAAGAACTGTGAATGCCTGATGTCGCAAAATGAGGGCTGATGAAAGAAGGTTGGGTCTTAACTGATAACAGTATGGCTTAAAAGACTGTATCCTGAGTTTACTATGTGAAAGAAAAATGCTTGAAGCAATGGTGGGAGGAAAGTGTGTGGGGGGATATCTGTGTGTGATGAAGGTGCTGTAGATGGCAAACTGAAAGGCGGGAGCGACCGAAGGAAATGCTGGTCCCTGACTGCGGTGAAGGGGGGGGGGTGCAAATCCTGCTGGTTCATGAATGATGCTGGCAGAGCAATGGCGTTGGCTGGTAGGGTGACGTGTATGGCCAAACTGAGGTGTATGTTATGCTGGTGTATGAATAGGAAGTATAGCAGCGAAGGATGGCACAGTATCGGAAAGGTACTTGCAAGAGGCTATTTATTTGCTAGCTGCGGTAGCAACCTGAAGCAGGAGCTTTGGTATGTCTTATGTGTTGGTGATGCTGGCTCTTAAGCTAAGTGAAGTGTAATTAGAGTGTCGGTAACGGGGGGGGTCGACTGTATTGGATGTTGTCTCAACCTCCGGGCTGGACTGCGGGCCTGGTCTGAAGGTAGAGATGGATGGCCTGGGAATGACATATCAACGAAATGGAGTTAGCCAGTATGGCTGCGCTGGCTGATGAGGTGGGGTGTATGGCATGCTGGCTTATGATCAGAAATCTGTATGTGTAAGGACTGAATTCATTGTTCACGGCAGCAATTATGACTTGTAGTCTGTCAACTACTCAAAACGTACATGGAGGGCAATAAGTGGAATACAGCATGCATAAGATCTCATGGTGAGATACCATGTACGATGTATGAGACAGTATAGTTGTAGACAGATTGATGCCGCATTGACATATATCTGTGATAATACCAGCTACTTGATAACATACATCATAAAGATATAAAAACATATGCAAGCTCATTAGTCTTCTTATACTGAGAGGATGAGTTCGGCATAATGGTGTGAGCCCTGCCTGAAGGTTTGATCAAAGGAGTGAATGCAGAATCAGGCGCTAAATTGGTTGTCTCGTGAAAGCTGGTGGCTATGGCATCCATTGGGACCGGTCCTATGCCTTTATGATCATAGTGATTGAGATGAACGAAGGTGGGGAGTCAGTAAGTATATCCAGTAAAGGGTAGCTTGTAGTATGACAGGGAGGTTCTGGGTTTCAAAGGACCGACTTGAGATAACTGAGCGAATGATTGAAATCGGAAAGGGCTGTGGTTGAGGGATACTGGAGAATGGGAGGTGGGGGTGACTCAGCTTGATATGCAGTGGGGAGGCATGGAGGCTACCTATTGGGCTCTGAAATAGGCTGAGTGAGGGGGCTGAATAGAGACCTGAGCGATGTGGCGAGTGGAGTGTGAGTGAACCGGCTGCCATGACTGCGGAAGTGTAGAACTGTTGTGCGGTGGAAGTTTGCTGATGGGGCCATGCTGACTGTCAGATAACCTGAGGGTGAGAAGACTAGGAAGGGAGAGCAGGTGAAGGAAGTGGAGCTCGGTCCATGTAATGCCATGAATGGTGATAGAATATGAGAGGTGCACCTACCGGATCAGTGTCAGGTGACCAGAAGCGGAAGCTGAAACAGTAGCTGCTGGGACTTGACATATCATGTGTTTGTGCTCAACTCGAATTGAGCCCCTGACAAGTGACTGCAGATAGAATGCCTCCGATCACTGGAGGAGGCTGAAGCGTGATGTGAGTTGGAGTTGACGAGTTTGACATGGAGGACCGGAAACGGAAGTAGCAGGGGCTGCTGGGAGACTACTACATAGAGGAACGGAACTCAAAGTGTATTGAGCTCCAGTAGGAAGGGCTGCTGCCCGTATTTCAGGGCTTGCAGCCCCTCCCACAAATAAAGGCATACAGTCTTATACATGTTACTCAAATTAAGCCAGGGTTCTTTCATGCAAATGACAATGTATTATGTCTGCTACATTTCCATCAACAGTCCTTTGTTCACATTCTCCTGCATTTCCTCAATGATCTTCAAACATAGTGGGTGTGGCAGCCATTCATAGGAGGCCAGGTTGAGAATCTCATCCTCCACTGTAGCTCATGTGAAAGATCTGCCAGTGGGCCCCATAACCAGCTGTACAGATCTCCCATACTACAACTTCACTGCATTCCTCTATGAGGCTGTAAAGATGCTGCTTCCTAGACTTTGGTGCATCCATGTGTGGGGATAGTTGTCTGTGTGAAAGGTACCAAAGACTAGCAGCTTAGCTTTCACCATGGGGAACCATCACTGCACTGGTGTTGTCTGTGCGAAAGGTGCCTAATTTCTATAGGTAATTTAAGTTCCCACTTAACTTTTGAAATTAACATTTACACTAAACATTTGATTAATTCCAGTTGCAGTCTATTGAAATCATTAAATATTTTAATCACAGTGAATTGAAATAAAATGCAACTTAAAATCAAATAAAAAAATATAAGAAAAACTATTAGCACAGTTCACATGTTCAGGCCCTATCAACACTTTGAAGTAAGATCCATAATAATACTTGATTAAAGTCTTTTCAAAAAGGGATTTTGCCATTGTGCTTAAATTTAGAAGCAGTGACTTGATGAATAAATTCCTTAAGGAACACAAAACATATTGTTCATCGTAGGTGAATCTGACATTGAATTCTTAATAGAAATATTTGAAACGAGCAAAACAGTTCTAATTTATAAATCAGATTATTTTTTAATTTAAAAAAAATGTTAGGCAAGAGTTGTCGGATAAACAAATGGATCAGTTTCATGCTGGAAGTGTAATCATTTCTACATCCAAAAACTCTTGTCTAACATTAAAAAAAAAATAAGATCAGATTGTGTCTTCCATAATTTATAAATTAAACTTTTTTGTTCCTTTCAAATATTTCTATTAAGAATTCAATGTCAGATTCACCTAAATGAACAATATGTTTCGTGTTCCTTAAGGAATTTATTCATCAAACATCAGCTTCTAACTTTAAGCACGATGCCAAAATCCCTTCTTGAAAAGACTTTAATCAAGTATTATTATGGATCTTACTTCAAAGTGTTGATAGGGCCTGAACATGTGAACTGTGCTACTATCTTTTCTATAATAACTATCTGCTGTGATTTAAATCTTCCTTTGTAGCACAAGATTTTGTTCTTACAACTTTGTTCCACTATAATACACTGATAATCCCTACTGTCTTCTTTTTCATTGCACAGAGATGAACATTATTTTTATGGTTGCCAAGACAACCTTCCGTCCTTCTCTTTTTTTTTTTTGTCTAGTACCTCAGACATTCCTGTTACCTGTAGGCAGGAGCAACATACTCCATGACCTTAAAAATGAAAGCACCAGCATATTTGTACTCCTAAAAACGGCAGTACAACATTTTTAATTCACAATGAACCTTGTGTATAAAGGCAAGCTGCAGCTATTTGGGAGCAAACTAACAGCATTATAGGGAACGAATAAATATAAAAAAAAGTATTACATTAATTGAGGTTTTTAACTCCTTAAAGCGGAACTACCACCCAATAATAAGATAGCATCACATCATTGCCCATCTGGCGACTGCTCAGTAGCGCTAGTCGCCAGAATTCTTACCGGATTAAAGAGAAATCTCTATTCTTCATGGACTGACAGCAAGACGGAGTGCGGACATCTTGCCCTAGTGACGTCCACGAGCCTGCGCTGTCATAGGACAATCAACGAAGGAGGGCAGGTTTTTCCTTTTACTGAATGAAGATTGTCCCTTGTTGCGATCATCCTTCGGTACTGAGGCAAAGAAGACTGATATCAGCATAAGGGGGCGGGAGGGGGACAATTTATATTATAATTTCAAAGGAAATAAAGCGATTTCAGCATTAGCAATATAATGGAGCATTAGTACATACTATAAAGGAGATATCCTAGCTTCACTGTAATTGAAACATTACATTTAACGTTAGCTGTAATTGGCATTTCATTCTATCATGGTTTATTTTAGAACACAGTGAGACTGATGTACTAAGAAAGTAGTGCAATTCTGAAGCAAAGCAGCTGCATCTTAAAGGAAGAACAAATGTCCATAACAATTTATTTAAAGGAGAACTAGCACCCCAAATAAAGTCCACCCACCAATAATTAGCCATCTAGTGATAAGCTTACAAAAAGTACTGTTCCCCAGCATAAGTACCGTATTATTCAGAAATCATACTTCTTCTGAGACTGAAGGCCAGGCTTATTGCTTTAGAGGCATCTGTGCGCTTGCACCATCAATCCCTTCTGTTACCTTAAGGTACAATGCGATGCCTCCTAGAGGAGAAGGGATGGACAGACACACAGATGTCTCTAAGCCAAGATGTCTGCGCTGATGCCTGGCTGTCCGTCTCAGAAAAAGTAGGATTTCTGAATGACGCAGTTCTTATGCTGGATAATAGTACTATTTGTAAGCTTATCACTATATAGCTAATTGTTTGGGGTGATAGCTCTGCTTTAAAGGGATAGTAATATTTCATTTTATCTTTATTTTATTTTGTAGGCATTAAAAAAACATGAAGAACGATATAAGTCTTATCTCTCAAACCTTTATGGTTTGAGAGATATTCACAAGGAAAGTTTCCCCTCCCGTCCCTTTTACTTAATGTAAGCCATCTCTTCCCAGATGTGGAATGCAGTCCATAGACCAGACCGATAACAGAAGGGGACACTCTTCTTCCTATTAGAACAATGAAAGTCCTCTCCCCCTTGACAAGTTTTTCAGGTTTTTCCGTTATCTTAATTGAAGATTGTCCCTCTCTGCAGTCTACCTGGACACTCCCTTCTGCTCTGGCTGAGCAGAGTTACATCAGTAAAATGGGCGGGAGGGGGATACTTTATCATTGAATTACTCTTGAACTACAACTCTGACAGAATTGAAATAACACTCTCCATGGCCCAAATACTATGATGATTAATTAGAGCTGCTTTTATTATGAAACATTACTATCACTTTAAATGAGGCTTTTAACTTTTTGAACGCTAAAGAGGTCTCTAACGCATTGCAAAGAAATGGGGATGAAGGTCCCATTTGAATAAATGGGAATATATATATTGGTTTTCTGTGGAGCAATTGTAATAAATCTGCCTCACTTTGTATTTTTGTCATTATATTAAAGGAGTACATTTTTTTAAAGGAAACAAAATGTTACAGGGCCTTTTCCTTCTTCGTAAATATTAGTCACTTCCATTGCTGAGAGATTTTACATTCCAATGTTATTACAGTTCAAATGAACAATTAGCATAAATAGCAACTGATAACAAAAATCTTATTATTTTTAAAAGGATCAAGACAATCAGAATGAGTAAAAATGGCACATTGTACTATTACACTGAATGTTAATGTTACAGCGGAATATTCTATAACAACATACCTTATATTTCAGTCTAAATATATACAGATATACAACATATAAATAGTAATACTAGAAACCAAGGGAAGCAGTTTTTATCTCTAACTAACAAGTGGAATGTATATATTGTAAAGCACTAATATAGTGTTGTGTAAAAAAAGTGAGCATTATGAGCTAGAAAACAAGTTCTTCTATAGTAATTAATATGGAATGGCAAACTCTATCTCCTGTTTTACTCAAAGTGAAAGGACAGGAAAACCTGCTGCCCCTGTTATTAATGGCAACAGAAATCATTCCACTGGCAACATGTGTCAGGAAAGATATGTTTTCTTGTTTTATGGCATGAGCATTGTTACCTCACAATTCATTTGAGTCCTCTGTAGCATTCAAGGGGTTAAAAGCACTATTCATGTACAAGAAAATTTAGGAATTTTTATTTGTCCCCTGTGGTGAAGTTGGTTTGCTCCAGACAGGGGAGGGCTGGCATGGGGGGCAGTAGGGCAATTGCCCCCTGGGCTGGTCATATCTCTGGGCTGGTGGGCCACTGCCTCACTCAATCTTCCACTTGTAAATGGAGCTACACTAGTGATACCACAGAGCTTACATCTGAAATTAATCTAAATAAAAATAATAAAGCAGAGCTACAATCCAAATAGAGCTTCACTAGTAGTATAGCCTGTTTCCCTTGTAAGCTCTATGGCATCAATAGTGTAGCTATACTTAAATTGTAAGCACTGTAATATCACTAATGTAGCCCCATTTCAAATGTAAGCTGTGTGGTATCACTCGTCTTACTTCACAACATTAAGGACAATTTTAAAATTAACAAAACAGGGGTTGGCTGGGACAGTGGGCTCGGGTGATAGTAGAAATGGGCCACTTGATTTTATTTGCCCTCTGGGCTGTATGTTGCCAGCCCTCCATTGGCTCCAGAATAACTCCATTTCCTTATATAAAAATGGGCCATTGTTTTTAAAGTGTATTCTTTCAGTCCAGTATGGACAGAAGAGTAGTGTACTGGTAGACATATTTTGTAGAGTTTATCACGTGTAATTACAGGGAAAAGTTGAATATGCAAATTGTGCAGGGTAAATATGCAAGAGTATATCATGATTAGGGATTTCAAAATTAGGATTAAGAATTTTGTTAATGGAGGAAGTGACCTTTTTCCAACAGAATGTACTTTATTGACATTCCCACCAGAAATGTAGCAATATGCCACTATGAGAATTTCAGCTTTTAGCAGGAATCAGAAACATTTGGATATGATCTATGTAAACTTCCAGTGTTCTGTACCATGTGTAAATAACCTGTTTGTTTCTACACTCTGTGTTGTACACAAGTTGGTGGTAGTATTATTATGGTTTTATACCACTTTAATATGTAAACACTTGTCACATTTGTTCTGAAAATGGAAACTTCTCAGTAGATGACAATAGTACATATAAATATTTCTAGTTTGTTATCCTGTTGGGAGGTTTCTTCAGAAGGCTAAAAGGTCTCAAAAAGTAATTTATATATCTGTGGGTGTTGATAAGACTGTGTGTACAGCCAAATGACATGGAAAGGAAGATGGAGGGCTTCTTGGTGTTTTTAATGCAGTTGAAGAGCCTTGCTCAATTAGGTGTAGGACCAGAAGCCTATGCTTAGACTTCCAGTTTATGGAGTATCATAAACTCCTAGCTTAAAGTCTGGGTTGTGGAGGAGTGACAGTTAGAGGGGAGCGTCTTCTGGTCAGGTTGGATGTTTCAATAACAGAATCAATAATCTTTGGCGTATCTTCCATAACAAAATTAGATTTTCCTGAAGGAGGTCAAGATTAAAGTGATAGTCATGGCGACAATGATGGAAAGACTGGGTATACTAAATCTTTTTTTAATTTGGTCCAAGCGTTTGGTGTTTGAAAAATGAAACCAGTGACTAATGATAGGTAGTCATATTGCATGGTAGTACTGATGGATATGTGGGGGAGATGCACTAAGGTGTGATAAATCGGTGATAAAGTGGAGATGATGTTTTCAGGGACATAACTTCTCAAGTGGGAGAAAACTTACTCAGTTGGATCCAAAGAATAACATAGAACTTGGAGAAGAGATATCACTGGCAAAGTTAGTCCCTCTTAATCACACCTTAGTGCATAACCCCCCTGGTCTCAAAGGCCTCCCTTTGTTCTTCTAGCAAGCAGAAAGAATTTTATCCTTGCTGACAGATAAAGTAATTTAGATGGAATTCAATTTTTTTGATGTATGAGAGTAGTAGCAGTATAGGGACAGTTTGTAGAATAATTGTGTTTAAGATTTCTGAATGTGATATTGTGCTTAAAATGACAAACCGGAAAGAGTAAGAGGATAAGCTGATTGGTTGCTATTAAGATATGGTCATTTGCAAATAAAGCTAGTTTATGTTCCTTAGAGATGGAATGTACACCTTTGCTGTCTTTTTTTTTTCTCATCAAGGAATTGACCAGAGTTTACATAATGATTTTATAAATGGGAGGAGGTGGTAGGATTAGTATATAGCTCTTGTATCAGCCTTATGAACTTATTATTATTATTTTTATTATTATTCTTTATTTATATAGCGCCAACTAATTCCGCAGCTCTGTACAATTGGGAGTAGACATACAGAGGTATTAAATAGTACAATCAGATGTGAAGAACAGAAGGATCAGAGGGCCCTGCTAGTGAGAGCTTACAGTCTAGAGGAAGGTAGGATTGACACAGAGGGAGTAAGTACTATTGGGTTTAAGTGCCTCCTGTCACATGAACTGCCAGTCAGTGGGTGGGAGTGAGAAGTGCTGTTGAGTGCAGTGTTCTGAGCAAAGGGTGAATCTTGGTGATAATGTTTATGGAGGCAGTTGATAGGCTTCCCTGAAGAGGTGACTCTTCAGAGAGCGTCTGAAGATGTTAAGGATGGGAGAGAGTCTGATGGGGCGGGGGAGGGAATTCCAGAGCTGAGGTGCCGCACGGGAGAAGTCCTGTAGGCGGGAGTGGGAGGATGTGATAAGAGCTGTGGAGAGCAGAAGATTGTGTGCAGAACGAAAACGGTGGGTGGGAGTGTATTAGGAAATGAGAGATGAAATATAGGGGGGTGCGGTGTTAGTGAGGGCTTATAAGTTAGCACCAGAATTTTGAATTTAAATCTGTATGCTAATGGGAGCCAGTATAGGGACTGACAGATGGGTGAGGTAGATTAGTCTTGCAGCAGAGTTCATTATGGACTGTAGTAGGATTAGTCAGGTGAGAGGAAGACCAATTAGTAATGAGTTGCAGTAGTCAAGGCGGGACATGATGAGTGTTTGGATTAGAATTTTGGTAGTGTCTTTTGTGAGAAAGGGTAGGATTCTAGCGATGTTGCGGAGGTGGAGGCGGCATGAGTTGGAGATTGGATGTAAGGAATGAAGGATAGGGCAGAGCCAAATGTGACCACCAAGCAGCGTGCTGTAGAGGTTGGTGTGACGTTAGTGTTGTTAACAGTGAGGGTAATATCTGGGGTAAGGCTAGTTGTAGATGGAGGGAAGATAATTAGTTCAGTTATGCCAAGGTTAAGTTTGAGTTGATGGGAGGACATCCATGAAGACACAGAAGACAGACAGTCAGATACTCAGGACAGGAGGGAAGGGGAGTGGTCTGGGGAGGAAAGATACATTAGAGTGTTATCAGCGAATAGATGATGGTGAAAAACAAAGGATTTTTTAGTTTTCCAAGGGATGCAGTGTAGATTGAGAAGAGCAAGAGACCCAGTACTGATCCTTGAGGCACTCCAACAGACAGTGGGAGGGGTGGGGAAGTGGAGCCAGAATAAGAAACACTGAAGGAGCAGTTGCAGAGATAAGATGAAAACCAGAAGAGTGCAATGTCACAGAGACATAGGGAGTGGAGGGCTTAGAGGAGTGGGTGATCTACTGTGTCATAGGTGGCTGACAGTTCCAACAGAATGAGTAGGGAGTAGTGGCCTTTTGCCTTAGCTGAGAGCAAGTCATTGGCCACTTTAGTGAGGGCAGTCTCAGTGGAGTGATGAGGGCAGAATCTGGATTGCAAGGGATCTACAGGGAATGGGAGCAGAGGAATTTAGTGAGCCGGTTATATACAAGACCTTCAAGGAGCTTGGAGGCGAATGTGAGTAGAGAAATTGGCCGGTAATTTGACAGTGAGTTTGGGTCCAGGGAGGGTATCTTTAGGATGGGAGTGATTAATGCATGTTTGAAAGAGGATGGGAAGGTGCCAGTTAACAAAGAGAGGTTGAATAAGCGAGTAAGGATTGGAGTTAGTAGAGGGGAAAGTTCTTGGGTGTGCTGAGACGGAATTGGGTCGAGAGGGCATTTGGTTAGATTTGAGCAGGTGAGGAGAAGGGAGACTTCATCCTCGGTGACTTGTGGGAAGGAGCTTAGTGCGTATGCAGGAGAGGTGACAGGGCTAAGCTGGCAGGGTGGAGGTGGGAGTGATGAAATGTCATGTCTGATAGATTTGATCTTGTCCTTGAAGTGGGTGGCAAGATCTTGGGCAGAGAAGTTAGTGGAAGGTATTTATGTTGGTCCTTAGGTCCTATAACCACGCCTGGGATCTTTCAAAATGAGCTGACCCTGAGATCCTGTAAATTTTAACCCTTAAAGTTTCCATAGTATAGATTTTCTGTGATATGTCCCTGCTAGCTGTAATCAAGGGGTGTACCAGTCAATAGTTAAGGAGCTATTAATATACAACGACTTAAAGATATCACTGTATGATCAAACTCAAGGCAAGCAGAACTTCTCCCTCTGACTTCCTGGAACAAGTGGCACCAATTTAAAGTCTAAAGAAGTAATTAACTGGCACAGAATATATAATGGGTAGAACAAGACTCTCTCAGCTTGAGAATTTGATCCTTCACCTTGAGATTTGGGTCAAAACCCTGAGTCTCAGGGTCAAACCCAGAGAGTTCCCAAGTATGCCTATATCTATATATATTGACAAAAAAACACACTCTACTGAACACCTTTTTGGCAATAAAAATATAGTTACAATGTATGCTCTTTCAAAAATGTAGCTCTCTTAATTAACTGAATCACTCAATTGTGTTGTCCTGGGCATCTCTTCCAGGGATATAGCCAGTCTGTTCATGGTTGACCACTTCAGGCCTAAATCTCTTGAACTGATTAGCCAGTATATGTGTGTACATTTTTGTATCAAGATTTAACAATGAAACAGGCCTGTAGCTTGAGCATTAATCTGCATTCTAGTCTACTTTAGTCAAGATGGTGATATGGGTCTCAGTGTATAATGGGTATTTTTTTATGTGTTTAGAGGGTTCATTAAATATTCTCAACAATATTGGGAAATGGGAATACATTGTTGAAAGACTGAGGGAAACCCATCTGGACCAGGGCTCTTGTCCCCCAGCATCTTTTGATGGTCAGTCTGATTTCATCCAGTTATAATATCTGTTTCAGTGTAAGTTTGTTTGAGCATATCAGAGTCTTTAATATATTTGGTCACCATGTTGCATTGGGATGGCCTGGAATCTTCCCTCAAATCATGATTTTAGTGTATTCCTTGGTAATTCTTTCCTCTTTTGCCTGTATCTTATATACAAAAGTTGACTCATAAGAGCTTCTAACTTGTTCTAAAAGTAGTAGTTTCATCCTCGCTTTTTTCATGCGAAGATATTTTTATAATGATCCCTCTGATAAAACACTTAAGCAATTCACAAAAGATGATACAGAGTCTACCACAGAAGTGTTGTCAAGGAAAATTGTATACCGTCTCCAAATGAACTGCTTAAGGAAAATTAGAGGGTGCATGGTCTGACCCAGTGATGGGATGTGGAGTACATTTATTATAGATTTTACTGGCAAAGTAGAATATAATCAATTCTTGAGTTGAGGAGACAAAATGTAGTTTCTTTATGAAAGAATGCATAGCTTCCAGGAGTCAATGAACTGAGAATTTTTTATTGCTGTTTTTCAACATAAGATGGCACTAAGGAAATATTAAAGTCACTACCTAATATGGTAAATTCAGTTTTGAAATTGCTGGATGCCAATAGGATAGTATTGATAAAGGAATTTTGATTAGTGTTTGGGCCATAAATCAAGGCTATAGTGATAGGTTAGGAACCTAAAATTGTATCTACTATAAATTAATTCCGGAATGCAAGAAAGTGGAGTATTCGCTATTTTTTGAAAACCATGCAGTTTTTCTCTGTTTGTCATTGATCACATTTGGATGCAAGAAACATACTAATGCCTTAATGTTGAATAGTGCATTCTGCTAAATGAATGGCAAAGTTAGCGAATGCTCCTAAAGTAATGTCAAAGTTAGTGAATGCATCTAAATGAATGGCAAAGTTATCCAGACTTCTGAAAAATGTGTGCTAATTGCTTTGATGAAATAGGCTTAGTTGTTTATCCTCTCACAAAAAGGCAGATGTTTTAGCTTCATTTGCAGAAAAATTAGCAAATGTTTACTAATTCTGAAAAAACATTCGCGATTCAGTAGCATTCGGTGCTAATAATTTTGCCATAAAAGTACACTTTAAATAGCAATTCCATACATTTCTTGCATTCTGCCCTAAGATACCAACACATTTCTTTTCTGCAGCTCAAATGTGGGAAATTGTGTGGCGGTAACGTTCATTTTGGGCTTGGAATCTAAGTAGCTCACAATTTCTTTTACTGGATGAGTTAAGCCATTCTGAGATTTCAAAAATTAACCTCAAAGGAAAATAATTAGATATATTAGTGGTGAGATGATTTGTATATAGTGAACATTGTGATGATGCAGTAGGTCACTTGTAAAAAGCTTATAATAGTCATAGGTTGTAGACATGTACATAAAGAGAACATTTGAGAAACTATCAAATGCATATATACAGACAGATATGCATGAAAAAAATTACAAGAAAATGGGCACCTGGGTGTTTTCAATAGAACATCAGTAACATTATCAGTGTAGTTTAATTTTGTAATGGATATGTTATATGTGTATTGAAACTGTAAGAAATTATATATATTTATAGCAATGATTCAACATGCATCTTCTAAGAAGTTCACATACTAAGTCTGTAGCATATCTGCCACTTGTGCAGGGGGCAGATAGTTCAAATGACAGCACAATATGGAAGAGATTACTTTACAGCTTAAAATAACATCCCAGGACCATGGTAATAGTCTTAATCCATTGAGCATAAATGAATAGTGCTGATTGGTAGGTACTTCTGGCCATAATAAATCCCCAAACATTGTTTATAGTAATCTGAAGGCATGAGTGTTACTTAGTATTCAAGGGATAGTAACACTTCGTTTTAACTTTATTTTATTTTGTAGGCATTAAAAAAACATGAAGAATGATATAAGTCTTATCTCTCAAACCTTTATGGTTTATGAGATATTCACAAGCAAAGTTCCCCTCCCCGCCCCTTTTACCTAGTGTAAGCCATCTCTTCTCAGATGTGAGTCTGGTTGTATGACAGTACAGATAACAGAAGGGGACAATTTTCTTTGTATGAAAACAATGAAAGCCCTTCCCCCCTTGACAAGGTTTTCAGCTTTTTCCATTATCTTAATTGAAGATTGTCCCTCTCTGCAGTCTATCTGGGCATCTCCCTTCTTATCTGGTTGAACAGGGGGGGGAAACTTTGTTTGTGAATATCTCTTAAACCATAAAGGTTTCAGAGATAAGACTTATATCATTCTTCATGTTTTTTTAATGCCTACAAAATAAAATAAAGTTAAAATGAAGTATTACTATCCCTTTCAGTATTTATGCAGTGGTACAGTCATATATAGGCTCTAAAGGAGTGTATATAAAGCATTGTCTAAATCAAACAACATGGAGGCCAGGATAGGAGATCGGATCAGGGAAGAAAGGTAGTATTCATAATTTCGAGGGGGTGGGAAGAAGCCCCCAGATACTCCATGATGGCATCTCATTTGGGGTGGTTATGGAGCAGCAGCAAAGCTTTCCTTTTCTCAATCCCTCTATCTCTTTGGTTTGAATTTCTGCAACTGAGCCCACTGAGGAAGGCCATGAGCTGCCTGCAGGTGCTGGTAAATATCTAGATCCAGGAGTTTCACTAGTGCCATATATAATGTTCACAGAACTTTGTGTTGTCAGATGAATTTTGGATGATATGCACTTTACCTTCATGGGAGATGTATACAGAGAACAGAAAACCCAACTGGTATGTATAGTGTTCATCTCAAAAGGCATCCTTTAATGTTTTAAATGCTCTCCTAAGCCTTAAAGTATATGCTGAAAGATCCCTGCATAGCTGCATTTCTGTATTGTTATATTTAAATTGATGTAACTGCCTTGCATCTCTCATGATACTGTCCATCTGTGCAAAGGAGTATATGAAATAGAATGTGGCTAAAATATACTACTTTCTTCCATTAAAGATGTTGCTTCAAAAGTACTTGCAGAAGATAAACCAAATAAGGGCCGTAATAACAGACAATGGGGCAAATGTATAAAATCACCAGTGTAGCCCAACTGGCAAAGCTTCTCATGCCTGCAGCTGAACCCCAGGGTATGTACTACAGCATACAAGTGCTGTAGTGTATACTGGCAGACAAACTCTACTATTTTCTATAATGCCAGCCATCCTCATTGCATGCTTCCTTTATGCCTTTCTTAGAACGTAAGCAAAGTAAATTGACTGTAGGAAGGCGCAGGGACTGAAGATGGATTCCAGCATATTTTCTTGCACAGAATTGCCATCATACATTCAATATATATATATATATATATATATATATATATATTGGACCTTAAACACATGACAATGCATTCTACAACCCTCTGGTCCTTAAAACAAAACTTGCTTAGATATTGGTGGTGGGGGGGTTGCATTGGAACACTATTGTAATCAAAAGCTGATGAAATCTATTTCACATTCTGATATTCAACTTTCATTGCTCTGCAGAAAACCGGATGTGACGGGATAAGCTTCTGTTATGGATTTTTCATCCAGAGTGTTAATGTCTATTGTCCACTGTGGGAGGCATGAGCAAAACACATACTTGAAATGGAAATCTGTAAATACATTAAACTGCAAACCTATAATATACAGACAGTACGATAGATAGATCCCTTATACCTGTATAGTAAGTGTAAAAACATTTTAAAAGGGAAGGAAAAACCAAAAAAAGCTGAAGAAGATGCAATTCTGGAGCAAAGCAGTTGTACCATAATGGTGAATAAACATTTACATTGATGTAAACAGGACTTTTAACCCCTTAAATGATAGAGAGGTCTCCTACTTATTGAAAAGCAATGTACTGGAGACCTTGCTAACATTTATGGGTTTAAAAGCTCCCCTAAAATCACTGAGAATCTGGGGAGCTTTTATTTGCGTTCTGTGATGCAATTATACTCCAGAACTAGAAGTTTTACTTTCTGCATAAACCGCAGTGTCTGCAGGAAAACTCACTTTGGCACTGAATAGCATTTGTGCATTGGACTTCCCATTGTCAAGACAGAAGCAAGATTCTGCTGTCCTTCATGGGCCATTCCCCAGGATCTATATGATGTTCATGCTCAGGCAATTTGTCATTCTGTTCAATGTGCCTGTGATACGGATGACAGGAATTGCTGGAATGTTCACTTTGCCCAGAGCAGAATTATGTCTAGTTCTTTTGCAGCTTGAACACTTAGAATTTCCTCTTTGATTTTCTATGTAAGAAACATTTACTATTTTGTGTGATTGAATTATTTTCAGTTTCCTCATAGAACACCAAATAAAAGACACTGCTAGGAATCAGAAACCAATGAACCCTATTATGTGAGAGTCATAACATAGGAATTAAAAGAACTTGTGGAAAATATATCTGCATGGCTGCTTTGGGCCTGTACAGCTCCAGAGCAGCCAGCCCTGCATAATCATTTTTCATGTTTTCTTTTAAACAGTACTTGCCTCCTGTCCAAGTCCTCACCTCAGTTGGAGCATCCACCTTAAAGGGATAGTAATGTTTCGTAATAAAAGCAGCTCTAATTAATCATCATAGTATTTGGACTTTGGAGAGTGTTATTTCAATTCTGTCACAGTTGTAGTTCAAGAGTAATTCAATGACAAAGTATTCGCCACCCGCCCCTTTTACTGATATAACACTGTTCAGCCAGATCAGAAGGGAGGTGCCCAAATAGACTGCAGAGAGGGACAATCTTCAATTAAGATAAGGGAAAAACCTGAAAAACTTGTCAAGGGGGGCAGGACTTTCATTGTTCTCATAGGAAGAAGATTATCCCCTGCTGTTATCTGTCTGGTATATGGACTGGATTCCACATCTGAGAAGAGATGGATTACACTAGGTAAAATGGGCGGGAGGGGAAACTTTGCTTGTGAATATCTCTTAAACCTTTATGGTTCTTCATGTTTTTTTAATGCCTACAAACTAAAGTAAAGATAAAACGAAGTATTACTATCCCTTTAACAGAACTTGCCTGATTATTCCTTCCCCTGAATGGATCCCACCCTTTTGGTGGAAGCTTATATGCTCTGGCAGCCTCAGGAGGAGAAGTGAGGAAGGGGAAAGCCATTTCAAAACTGGTAGGTTATTCATTATGTAGCCTGTAGCCACAGGTCAGAGAACTCAGCTCTACTGAGGTTAAGTGATCCCTGACTACTAATCTATAATATATAAATATATTGCACTGATTAATAAACATAAAACACAAGACGTTTTGAAACTAGCAGCTGTGTAGTGCCAGATCTACTTTACATCTCAGTGCTAAAATTATCACTACTGAAACCTCAAGAATATAGGTACATGTGTACTAAACAAAAGTGGAGCAATTATATGCCACATTAACTGCATAATAGGGACTGTAAAATTCCCATTTTTTTTTTAAATGGACTTAACTCACTGCATGCTAAACAAGATTCAAACACATTGCAAAGCAATGTGCTGGAGACCTCTCTAGCATTCAAGAGGTTAAACCCCTTTAAAATAAAGCAGATTATTTTTATTTGTTCCCTATAATGGAGTTGATTTGCCCCAAAATGGCTTTTATCTTTATGCATAGATCAGGCTTTTAAATGTTTACGTGAACTGATTCAACCTTGGCTTCTATTCCACACTTAAAAATATATTTTAAATAATGCATATTTCCAGGTAGCAAATCCATGTTATAATAGAAGATAGGAACAAGGGGAACCCTCAAACATATTATATTATTATTATTATTATTATTATTATTATGTATTGAAACGAGCATACACCACATTGTACAAAATAGGAGTTACCACATACAGTAGCTTCAGTCCAGAGTAGTGGCTGCTTTTTGTTACTGAAGCTAAAAATTGTGTTACACCTAATCGGTAACAATGTAATGTTTAGCCACTACTCAGGTCTGAAGGTGAAAGACATGGGGAAATGTCTGTCTGAAAAAGTTATTAGACATTTCAGTTAGTGCTGTGTCAGAGGAATGTAGGGGGAGGAAACTACATAGTAGTGGGTCAAGTAGAGATGGAAGTGAGAAAGTGGATTACAGAGGTTGTACACAATCGGAAGAATTTTAATTTGGAAGTGAGAGGGCTCAGTAATTTGAGAGAAAGCTAGGGTCAGGGCATGTTGTTTTAGAGAATGGTTATGAAAGTGCATGTTTGAAGGCAGGTCGGAAGGTACCTGTAGTCATTGGGAGGTTGAAGAGGTGGGTAGGTTTGCAGTGGCTGGTATTTGTTAGTGAGCAGAGAAGGTTTGTTTTGGCAGGTTGTCGGTGTGATTATGAAAGAAGGGTTGATCCCTCATCTGCAGTGACTGGAGAAGAGAGACAATATTAGGGGAAAAGGGTATTGGAGTTTTGGGTGTTGATGGTTGATTAGAAAGATTGTCTGATGATTTTTATTTTGTCTTTAATGTATTTGGCAAAGTCTTGGGCTACAAGAGAAGATGGAGAGGGGGCTCAGGTGAACAGAGGAGACAGTTAAAAGTGGGGAAGACACATTGTGGTTTGGAAGGAGAGTAGATATGTGGGACGAAATGTAAAATTCTTTAGCAAGAGAGATTAAAAGCAGCAATGTAGAGTGATAGCACAAGATTTATAGTGGACAAAGTTTGCTGCTTGAGACTCCTCCTCCAATGGCATTATAATGTGCAGCAGCACGTCTGGATGTATCAAGTTGTTTGTGTGTGCCAAGGCTGGTGCTTTAATAGTTTAGGGTACATGGCTGATGTGGGTGCTGTTTTGTCTAGGGTTTCAGAAAGCTGTTGAGAGGCTGCAAAGCTGGAGCAGGAAAAGGCAGAGTAGTCTGATAAAGAGGAGGTGAGTTGGGTGTGGCCAGATGAGTAACTACTTGATAGTGGGAGTAGAGCAAGGATTAGAACTTAATATAGAAGGGTATATATACAAACAATACATGCACAGGCACACAAAGATTTGAGTGTTGACTTTTAATTATTTTAAGCATTTGACCCAATTATTTTTGAGATACCATAGAGATTACAATTGACAAGGAGCGTCACAAGTGATACCAGAGTTTGCAACTGAAATATCGCTACACTAGTGATGTCACATAGCTTAAAACTGAAATAGAGGTAAACTATTTATACTAAAGAGCTTACAATTGACATGGAGTTTTACCAATGATACCACAGAGCTTACATTTGAAATGAAGCTACATTATTGATGCAACAGAATTTAAAATTAAAATATAACCACACAACATGCCACAGATCTCACAATTAAAATGAAGCAGCACTGGTGATACTACAGAGCTTACAACTGAAATGGAGTTACACTATTAATACCCCAAGGTTAAAAGTGAAATGGATCTTCACTAGTGATACAACAAAGATTACAAATGAAATTGTGCTACACTAGTGAACTGGAGCTATACTAGTGAAGCACAGTGCATACAATTGAAGTGAAGCTCTCAAAGAGATAGTAATGTTTCATAATAAAATCAGCTCTAATTAATCTTCATAGTATTTGGGCCTTGGAGAGTGTTATTTCAATTCTGTCAGAGTTGTAGTTCAAGAGTAATTGAGTTCAAGAGTATATTTAATAAAAGCTTTTAGTTATATTAAAAGTCCCACGGGTGCTGCCCCTACTGTCTCCTGCATGTTGTTACATGGGATTGTGCACCTGGGCAAATTCTTCTGAAGAGTGAGTGCTTTCACCCACATAAACTTTGACTATATATATATATATATATATATATATACACACACGTGTATATATATATATATATATATATATATATATATATATATATATATATATATACACACGTGTATATATATATATATATATATTCAAAAAATGTACTCAGCCCAGGATACTCCAAGCGTCACAGCAGGAACAGCACTCAATCAAAAGTAGTAAGCAAATTTATCAATTTATTGCATCCATCTAGCCAAACGCTTTCGGTCCACACAGGACCTTCCTCAGGGCAAAAGGTTTGATCACTGAACAAAACCACATGTATATATACTTTTTGAAATGACTGAACAAAAAGAAGCCTCTTACCCCATATTCCTCGTGGTCCCGATTGCGCCAAAACCACTGCAGTCGCAATCGGCGTCCGAGGTGCAATGACGTAAGCGGGAGCTTCAGGTTGCTAAGCAACCAATAAAAAAACATACACAACTCGGTCCGGTTCACAATACATTCCACATGTTTCCATTGCCGGCTGACAGCAAAGGAAACTACAATCAGCCATAATGCCCATCGGAGAACAAGTGACTCCTAATACAGGTGTCACTTAGATGTCAAGTGTATTTTGCGGAGTGTCAGTGATGAAACATCAAGGATTCTATTGGATCTTCATGCATAGGACAAATCTACGGTCCTATTAGTTCAAATGTGTAGACACGGTCCACAGAGTAACCACCACTGAAGTGGCAAAAAACTATCCACAATAGGGAAATCAGTTTAAGTCATATTGGGCCGTGCACCAAAGTTAATATTGATACTTTACTTCCAGATTGATGGCAACAATAACTTGAAGCATCCAAATACCGCTGATCCAAAACGGTCCCCCGTTCAAGTCTAATCACATAGATAGACATATGATCCAGTTGCGATCTCAATTTATGAACAAGAGATGAGTGCAGTGCCACTACATGTACGGCACCGCTCTTCATATAGCTTCTCACTATTGCGGGCTATATTGGATCATCAAAAATACAATGTATCGCTGTTCAGATCAGCGCATTCCACAGGAGTGGACTGTGGTATATCGTCACAGGCACACAGTGGCAGAGATCATGATTCAGATGAATAATTTCATGAAGAGTCCATTTCAGTCCCTACTTGCCCCTGAAGCTAGACTTTATTGTTCATTGTAGTTCAATAAATGCCGAAGATTTCCCAAATGAAACAATGAATGAGCGGGTGTTAGGCTTGGTTCACCATAGGGCACCCCACCGGTGCGAACCATAGGGTTTTGCCCCTAATATTCAACATTGCAACATAGTCACTTCATTCATATTATGGGAAGATTGCATACTTCGCTAGTGATAGAGCAATCTCATGTTCATAAACGTAGATGAATACAAGTGAACTCAGGGGTCCTTCCAGGTAGGGAATAGGATTTCTTCAATATAAGGATCCATGACTCAATCCTTAATAAAGTACAACCATATAATGAAGCAACAGTCTCAGAAACACTACTGGTTACAATTTAATGCCCAGCGAAGTATCGGGTGTTGTACCTACAGTGAAAGGTAGATGGATGCCATAAAAAGACAATATGGCAGTCCACAATAACACTATAGCATCATGTTCTCCGAATGGGTAAAACAAAAACTCAATTAAAGAAAGCAGGATAATTGAAATTCATGGTTAAGGCCATGGGGGGCCAGACTTCCATATTCATATATAAGTCTAGCCTCCCACTGCAATAGAAGTTTGTGTCTGTCACCACCCCTGGGTGGTTTGTTCACTTGTTTAATAGGCATAAAACGGAAATCTTTGAGAGTATGTCCAGCAAGTTCAAAGTGTCTAGCCACAGGTTGATTAGATTTCTCTCTAATGTCTAATGTACCATCTAAAGTTTTCTTGATTACTGATCTGTGATTGTTGATTCGTTCTTTAAGCATCATTATAGTCTTGCCAATGTAATATAGTCCACATGAGCACACAATCATGTAGATAACAAATTTACTCTCACAGTTCATATAATCCTCAAGAAGTATCAATTTTCCAGTTTTAGGATGTTTATAGTGTTTTCCTGTTATAATATACTGGCAATTAGAGCATCCTTTACATTTAAAGACTCCAGTGGGACGTTTGAGCCAGTGGGTACAGCTCTCATATTTTGAAACAGGGTCATTTCTCATAAGCCAGTCTGCTAAGTTTTTACCTCTACGGTAACAGAAAAGAGGTGGATTTTTAAATAAATGACCAATCTTTTTATCCCCCTGTAAAATATGCCAATTATTATAAAAAACTTTTTTCGGGGCTGGTGAAGCGGTGGTGTATTGTGTCTGAATACAAAATCTTTCAGATTTCAATGACTTAATAGGGGGTGAGAACAGTAAATCATTTCTATTGAGTTGAGAAACCCTATTGACTGCTTCTTGTACTTCTTTATAAGGGTATCCTTGTTCAAGAAATTTTTCTTTCATTTTTTCAAGAGATAAATTTTGTATCTCAACATCAGACGCAGTCCTTATCAACCTAAGCATCTGAGAGAAAGGTAACCCTCTCTTCAAAGGTGCTGGGTGATGACTATCCGCATGAAGCAAAGTGTTTCGATCACTAGGTTTTTGATATATACATGTCTGAAGTCTAGTCCCATTTTTATAGATGGTCATATCCAAAAAATTGACCTGCCGACAATTACATTCCATAGCGAATTTGATAGTAGAGGGTATATTATTTAGGTAATCTACAAACTCATGTATCAAATCCACACCACCATCCCAGAGCAAGAAGATGTCATCAATGTATCGTTTGAAAAATCTTATATGTTCAGCATATTTAAAATCCGAGAAAATATGCGTCTGTTCATACATTTCCATAAAGAGAGATGCATATGCTGGGGCCATGTTAGATCCCATAGCGGTCCCTTGTAATTGCAAATAAAAATTGTTTTCAAATTTGAAATAATTTTTTTTAAGAATGACATCAATCAGTAGCATAAGGAATTCTACCGGTGGTCCCGCATATGCATTATCTCGTTGTAGCATTGCTCGTATAGCGTCTTTTCCTAAATCATGTGGGATGCTAGTGTATAAACTTGACACATCCAAGGTTACCAAAATTGTATTTTCAGTTATTGTATCAGGTAATTGTTTTATGAAATTAGTGGAATCTTTAATGTAGCTAGGCAAATTACACATATACTTCTGTAGAAAGAAATCTACATATTGCGACAAAGGTTGGCAGAGTGAATTTCGAGCAGAAATAATAGGTCTCCCTGGAGGGCGTTCCAAAGATTTATGGATCTTTGGAATGGTGTATAGTACCGGCGTAACTGGATGTTCTTGCGTAAGAAATTTTCTTGTTTCATCAGAGATCCAAATTGATAATCCCATCTATCTCTTTTTTATAGTTGATAGTGGGATCCCGTTGTAATTGTTTGTAACAAGTCATATCTGAGAGTTGGCCAAGGACCTCCTTTCTGTAGTCTTCATAATTTAAAACCACTATTGCTCCACCTTTATCTGCTCTTTTTATGATAATCGAATTATCATCTGCTAAATTTTTTAAGCAACAACATCCAATACAATAACTGAAAATACAATTTTGGTAACCTTGGATGTGTCAAGTTTATACACTAGCATCCCACATGATTTAGGAAAAGACGCTATACGAGCAATGCTACAACGAGATAATGCATATGCGGGACCACCGGTAGAATTCCGTATGCTACTGATTGATGTCATTCTTAAAAAAAATTATTTCAAATTTGAAAACAATTTTTATTTGCAATTACAAGGGACCGCTATGGGATCTAACATGGCCCCAGCATATGCATCTCTCTTTATGGAAATGTATGAACAGAAGCATATTTTCTCGGATTTTAAATATGCTGAACATATAAGATTTTTCAAACGATACATCGATGACATCTTCTTGCTCTGGGATGGTGGTGTGGATTTGATACATGAGTTTGTAGATTACCTAAATAATATACCCTCTACTATCAAATTCACTATGGAATGTAATTGTCGGCAGGTCAATTTTTTGGATATGACCATCTATAAAAATGGGACTAGACTTCAGACATGTATATATCAAAAACCTAGTGATTGAAACACTTTGCTTCATGCGGATAGTCATCACCCAGCACCTTTGAAGAGAGGGTTACCTTTCTCTCAGATGCTTAGGGTGATAAGGACTACGTCTGATGTTGAGATACAAAATTTATCTCTTGAAAAAATTAAAGAAAAATTTCTTGAACGAGGATACCCTTATAAAGAAGTACAAGAAGCAGTCAATAGGGTTTCTCAACTCAATAGAAATGATTTACTTTTCTCACCCCCTATTAAGTCATTGAAATCTGAAAGATTTTGTATTCAGACACAATACACCACCGCTTCACCAGCCCTGAAAAAAGTTTTTTATAATAATTGGCATATTTTACAGGGGGATAAAAAGATTGGTCATTTATTTAAAAATCCACCTCTTTTCTGTTACCGTAGAGGTAAAAACTTAGCAGACTGGCTTATGAGAAATGACCCTGTTTCAAAATATGAGAGCTGTACCCACTGGAGTCTTTAAATGTAAAGGATGCTCTAATTGCCAATATATTATAACAGGAAAACACTATAAACATCCTAAAACTGGAAAATTGATATATCTTGAGGATTATATAAACTGTGAGAGTAAATTTGTTATCTACATGATTGTGTGCCCGTGTGGACTATATTACATTGGCAAGACTATAACGATGCTTAAAGAACGAATCAACAATCACAGATCAGTAATCAAGAAAACTTTAGATGGTGGTGACAGACACGAACTTCTATTGCAGTGGGTGGCTAGACTTATATATGAATATGGAAGTCTGGCCCCCCATGGCCTTAACCATGAATTTCAGTTATCCTGCTTTCTTTAATTGAGTTTTTGTTTTACCCATTCGGAGAACATGATGCTATAGTGTTATTGTGGACTGCCATATTGTCTTTTTATGGCATCCATCTACCTTTCACTGTAGGTACAACACCCGATACTTCGCTGGGCATTAAATTGTAACCAGTAGTGTTTCTGAGACTGTTGCTTCATTATATGGTTGTACTTTATTAAGGATTGAGTCATGGATCCTTATATTGAAGAAATCCTATTCCCCAACACCCTATTTTGACACCTTTTTTATCCGTGACATTTGGCGGTGTGTATAAGTGTATTACATGGCTCCACAACAATCACACTTCCAATATTGTTTAATGAGATTTTTTTATTAAATAAAATATTTTTGTAAAAAAAAAAAAAGTGTGTTGTGTTTTAAAAAAAAAATATATATATACCATTGCAGGTCAGAAATTGACCTGCATTTAGCAAGCCTCTGGCACCAGCAGTGAAGGGGTTAATACCCCCAGCTGCTGTATTTTTGTTTGCCACTAGGTGCCTCCTGTCTACTTCTGTCTCCCTTACTTTGATAGCAAGGGAGACAGAGGCAGACGAGACACGCACAGACAGCATGCTTTCTTTGCTGCCTTTGTCTCTCATTATGCCGGTACATGTTATAGCTGCTACGGCGATCACATGAACCGGCACAAGCAAGAAGGGCTGAGACTGAACGCCCCAGTCTCGGAGCGCTCAGTCACAGCCTTACATTAATGACAGCAGTGTGCACGGAGGCACGCTGCTATCATTTAAGCCATGGCGGTCCTGGTACGTCATTGGTCCTTAACACAAACCCAGCCATGACGTACCAGGACCATCAAGGGTCCTTAAGGGGTTAAATAAGTTATTTTTCATTAAAAAACTGATTGAAAATTATAAGATATAGAAACATTTTATTTTACAGATAAGGTTATTGTGATATTGCACACACTAATTAGTTCTTAATCAACAGCAATAGGCTTGTGTTACTCCAGTTTTAGCCGCTTTGCTGGTGGTCCATCCAGGTTTTCTGTCATTTTCCTTTTCAGGTTGTTACTAGACAGTTTCATCCTCTTTGCTGGTGGTCCATCCAGGTTTTCTGTCATTTTTCTTTTCAGGTTGTTACTAGACAGTTTCATCCTCTTTGCTGGTGGTCCATCCAGGTTTTCCGTCATTTTTCTTTTCAGGTTGTTACTAGACAGTTTCATCCTCTTTGCTGGTGGTCCATCCAGGTTTTCTGTCATTTTTCTTTTCAGGTTGTTACTAGACAGTTTCACACTCTCTGCAGGTGGTCCATCCAGGTTTTCTAGAAGAAAACACAAATAGGAGGGCGCCCAATCGTGCCTATTATCCTTAGATAACAAATACAAATGTATATATATGTAATTATACTCACAAAGGTGAATGTTACTTAGGGACTTATACCCTTCAGTAACTGATCATGCTCGCAGAGAAAATTAACCTGTCTCTGCTCAGGTCTCCCCAGGTCTCATAGGAATCCAGAAAAGGCTGTGCTGCAGTCGTTTTTAAAGTTGTATTTAATTAAAAAATATATTATAAAATAACAATTGCTCATAAGAGCTTACAAAAATAAAACACCGCTAGAAAAAGGTTCAACCAAGCAAAACGTTTCGTGGCTCACTTGCCACTTCATCAGATGCAGAAGAACTTCACACTTCAAGATACAAAGAAAAAACACACAGCAGCACAAGAGTTTAAAAACCCCTCCCTTACCTTTGATTGGATCCAGTTGGACTGCCCTATAGGACTTTGTCTAAACAGCACAATCATTTAATTAGAAAACTCCTCAATTTTAACCTCTTAGTTGCCAAAGAGTGTAACTAAATTAGTCAACATATAAATAATCAACATTAATCAACATATAATAACTGATTGAAATTAATATTTCAAATCATATCATGTTCAACACACAATGTGTCAAAAATACTTTAAAACTAAATAACCTTACAGATCTCAATGGAACTCAAATCAAGTAATATACTACACATTACCCAAATGCACTATGGCAGTCAGCCCATTAACCCCCCGAGTGCCAGAGGGGCACGGAATGCACTCTCTGTAACGCAGCCCGTACCCCCCCCCCCAGCATCCAAAGGGCCAAATTGTCACAGACCACCAGAGTCCATTGATATTTAAAGAATGCATAATATATTTTAAAAAAAAACACTTGCACATCCCCAAATAAAACTCGATTGTCTCATATTCTGTTCATCACAATATATGAGGACTATAAGTACAACCGTACCGGCATGCAGGGCTAAAAATATCCCACATATTGATCACAATAATAATAGCAAAAAAGACGGTCAAACACCAGTAATATTGTAAAACAAGCACTTACCTGTCATTTTCAGGTTGTTACTAGTCAATTTCATTCTCTTTGCAGGTGGTTCATCCACATTCCCATTCATTTTCCTTTTGATGGTGGTTCTGGTCAGTGACAGTTGGAATTTCACTGATATTGAACTGGTCTGAGTGGCCTTCTTTGCGATGGGAATCAGGAGATATTTTTTGCCCTCTATCATTTTCTTGATTATTTCTCCAGCTGTGGGTAGTGGAGCTGCTTGATTTCGATTGATCTTGTTAGGTGGAAAGTGAATCCCGTCCACAGTGCGCCCCTTCTTGTGCTTGTATGGGCAGTCTTTGTTTTTGCATTCATCAAATTTCTCCCAACAACATGGGAATCTGCAGCGCTTGTCCTTGGTCCACTGAACCTTCAGAGAGTGGTGGAAGCCTCCCCACTCTGCAGGATAACACTGCTCCTTTTTCAGGGCCATCGAGGAATGGCATGTTGGGCAGCTGTTGGTTGATATGAAGAAGTAGGCAGACTCTTCTTTTTTCTTTGACATCCTAGCTGCCTGGTCAGATGTCCAGATCTTCCTTCAACAAAAGTTGTATAATATGTATGGACTGAAGTCCAAGGATAATAGCTTTTAAAAGGCTTTTCCAATTAATAGAGATCACATGAGACACTTGTCAGTTGCTCTCCCAGTGGAAAAATGTTTTTGTTGTGCTCTAGACAACTACTAATATAACTATACAACATTACATTGCTCTCTCTGTGACATCATTTGTGATTCCATTGTTTGTCTTTGACACCAGCTTTGATACCAAGATGAACCTATGTCTGTTTATGTAAGCTACAGCATAAACTTATAAAAATGTCAGTTAATTTAAAGGGGGTGTTTAACTCCTTGAATGCTAGAGATGTTTCCCATTGATTCAGTTTAAATCAATGGGAATTTTTATAATTTTTATGTATTCCCTATGGTGCAGCTAGTTTGCATTTGTATTATCTTTGATACCAACATGAACGAGTATATGTAAGCTACAGCATAAACATATAATTGTAGCTATAGGTCCCTGTAAACTTTTAGCATGGAAAGCAACCAAAAAATTAGAAAAAACAGGGTATGATATGGTCAGACTTAACATTAGCCATCTGTTTTTTTAAACACACATTTATGATATTTTTAGCTTCATGTATATGTCAGTGTAAATCTCCCTGCCACTTAATACCAGGAATAACCAGCTCATTTACATAAACTGACAAATAAATAAAGATTATTATCTCACAAACATATTTAGGAACTTGTCGGCTTTCACCCAGAATCTCCGGTTTTTGGCCAGTATCTCAGGTCTCTGGGTGCAGGTTGAAATTCTCTGGTTTCTAGAGAACATTTGCAACTCCATAAATGTGTATAATGAGTAGTGATGAGCGAGCACCCCAATGCTCGGGTGTTCGGGTGCTCTGACCGAGCACCCCCTGAGGCTCGAGTGCTCGGCCGAGCACCCGAGCCCCATTGAAGTCAATGGGAGGACTCGAGCATTACACCAGGCACCCCCTGCTCTGATGAGGGGAGGGTGCCTGGTCCATAGGAAAAGGGCAGAAAAGGATGGAAACACCACAGAAATGGTTCAGGGACAGCATAGGGAGGATGTCTGGATGCATCTTGGACTCCAACATCGCTGCTGGGAACGATCTTTCGCCCGTAGTACGCCATTTTTACAGACTGACCGTAAAACACACAAAAAGGAAAATAAAAACGACTTTAGGCGAAAAATTGTTACCAAACAATATTTGCTGTATATTTACTTGTATATCATCTGCAAATTCTCCCAAAAATTTCCTTGATTTTCTGAAGTGAGGCCATGATTAAGAGGGAAACGTGCGCAGAGGCAAATTCTCCCAAAAATTTCCTTGATTTTCTGAACTGAGGCCATGATTAAGAGGGAAACGTGCGCAGAGGCAAATTCTCCCAAAAATTTCCTTGATTTTATTGAACTGAGGCCATGATTAAGAGGGAAACGTGCGCTGAGCTGACCATCTAAAACATTATGGGTGAGGGTCTGCTGCAGAGCTGACCATCCTAAACATTATATGCGAAGGCCCGCTAGTGAGCTGACGCTATAAAACATTATATGAGAGGGCCCGCTAGAGAGCTGACCCAATAAAACATTATATGAGAAGGCCCGCTGGTGAGCTGACCTATATAAAAATTGTCAAACAGGGCCCGCTGGTGAGCTGGCCCTATATAAAAATTATATCACAGGGCCCGCTGGTGAGCTGGCCCTATATAAAAATTATAGCACAGGGCATATGGAAGAGGAGGAGGAGGATGAGAAGATTAAGAGTCAACCATATACCCGTTTTTTGGGTGGAAGGGGTGAATGGGAATACAGAGTATTCACATCATTGTAAATAACATATATAAAGTGAGTTTATGTTCCCCCGGGGCTTTCCTCCAGTGGAGTGGAGAAGTCAGGGGAAATCCAGGCCTTGTTCATTTTTATAAGTGTCAACCTATCAGCATTGTCGGTGGAAAGGCGGATACGCTTATCTGTTATGATGCCACCAGCAGCACTAAATACCCGCTCAGACAGAACGCTGGCGGCAGGGCAGGCCAGCACCTCCAAGGCGTAGAGTGCCAGTTCATACCACGTGTCCAGCTTGGACACCCAGTAGTTGTAAGGCACAGAGGGATCATTGAGGACGCTGACACGGTCTGCTACGTACTCCTTCACCAACTTCCAAAACTTTTCCCTCCTTGTGACACTAGGCTGCGCATCAGGGTGAGGGTGCTGGCGGGGTGTCATGAAGGTGTCCCACGCCTTGGAGAGTGTTGCCCTGCCTTTGTCGGAACTGCTGTGTGCTCCCCTTTTCTCCCCTTCTCGGTTGGCCAAGGTAGCACGTACTCTGCCGCCAGCGTTGTCAGATGGAAAATTTTGCAGCAATTTTTCAACAAGAACCTTCTGGTATTGCACCATTTTGCTTGTCCTCTCCACCGGAGGAATGAGAGATGAGAAATTCTCTTTGTAGCGGGGGTCCAGAAGGGTGAACACCCAGTAATCCGTGTTGTTTAAAATGCGTATAACGCGTGGGTCACGGGAAAGGCAGCCTAACATAAAGTCAGCCATGTGTGCCAGAGTACCAACAGTCAAGATTTAGCTGTCCTCACCAGGAGGATGACTCTCAATCTCCTCATCCTCTTCCTCCTCTTCTGCCCACCCACGCTGAAGAGATGGAACTAAAGTTCCATGGCTACCCTCTGTAGCGGAGGCAACCGTGTCTTCCTCCTCCTCCTCCTCCACCTCCTCCAATTGTCGCTGAGAAGACGAAGTGAGGGTGCTCTGGCTATCACCTTGTGTAAGCTCTTCCTCCCCCATTTCCACCTCTTCCACATGCAAAGCGTCGGTTTTAATTGTGAGCAGCGAGCGTTTCAGTAGACACAGAAGTGGGATGGTTACACTGATAATAGCGTTATCGCCGCTCACCATCTGTGTCGATTCCTCCAAATTGCGTAAAACCTCACAGAGGTCTGACATCCATTCCCACTCCTCACTTCTGATTACAGGAAGTTGAACGGAGAGGCGACGACCGTGTAACAGCTGGTACTCCACTACTGCCCTCTGCTGCTCACAAAGCCGGGCCAACATGTGGAAGGTGGAGTTCCAGCGCGTGCTCACGTCACACAGCAGCCGGTGAGCTGGCAATTGTAAGCGCTGCTGCAGCTTCAACAGGCCGGCCGAAGCTGTAGATGACTTACGGAAATGTGCACACACGCGGCGCACCTTGGTCAAGAGATCATGCACATTGGGGTAGGTTTTTAGAAATCGCTGAACCACTAAATTAAATACATGCGCTAGGCATGGTACGTGTGTGAGCTTGCCGAGCTCCAAAGCCGCCACCAAGTTACGCCCATTATCACACACAACCATGCCTGGTTGCAGGTTGAGTGGCGAGAGCCACTGCTCGGTCTGGTGACTAATCCCCTGCAACAGCTCTGAGGCCGTGTGCTGTTTGTCCCCAAGGCAGATCAGCTTCAGCACGGCCTGTTGACGCTTCCCCACTGCAGTGCTACACTGCTTCCAGCTACTGGCTGATGGGGGAGTGGCGCTGCGTGTAGAGAATTCGGAGGTGGAAACGGAGGAGGAGGAGCCAATAACGTAGGTGCTGGCGGAAACCCTGATGGAGGTAGGGCCCGCAATCCTCGGCGTGGGTAGCACCCGTGCCATCCCAGGGTCCGAGTCGCTCCCAGCCTCCACGACATTCACCCAGTGTGCCGTCAGGGAAATGTAGCGTCCCTGGCCACAAGCACTTGTCCATGTGTCAGTCGTTAAGTGGACCTTCCCAGTAACTGCGTTGGTCAGGGCACGGGTGATGTTACGGGACACATGGTGGTGTAATGCGGGGATGGCACACCGGGAAAAGTAGTGGCGGCTGGGGACCGCGTACCGAGGGACAGCTGCTGCCATCAGGCTGCGGAAGGACTCAGTGTCCACAAGCCTAAATGGCAGCATTTCGATGGCCAGTAATTTGGAAAGGTGTGAGGTTAGTGCTATGGCCTGTGGGTGGGTGGCTGGGTACTTTCTCTTGCGCTCAAATGCCTGGGGTAACGACATTTGGACGCTGTGCTGGGACAGGGAAGTGGATGTGGTCGCTGATGGTGCTTCAGATGCTACAGGTGCAGGGCGGGAGGTATGCGGGCCTGCGCCTTCGACAGGCGATTGGCCGGCACCGAAAACAGGGGAAGAGGAGGCAGTGGTGTGGCCTGCAGACACAGATGGGCGATCCAGGCGTTCCTCCCACTTACTACGGTGCTTGGATGCCATGTGTCGGATCATGCTGGTGGTGGTGAGGTTTCTAGTGTTCATGCCTCGGCTCATTCTGGTGTGGCACAGGTTGCAAACTACAATTCTTTTGTCGTCCGCACTTTCCTTAAAAAAACGCCATACCGCGGAACACCTACCCTTTGGCAAGGTAGATTTACGCAAGGGGGTTCTCCGTGGAACATTTGCGGGCCGGTTTGGTGCGGTCCGCCTTCTTTCTGTAGCCACACCACTGCCTCTTCCAGCCTGTTGCGGTGCTGCAGATGGCTCACCCTCAGGACTGCTGTCATCGCTCGGCTCTACACCTTCCCAGGTGGGGTCAGTCACCTCATCGTCCACCAAGTCCTCCTCCACTTCCTCACTCTGATCATCCTCCTCATGTCTTGATCCCACCACATACTCAGTCATTGACAACTGTATAACATTCTCCTCAACAAGGTCTTGAGACGGAAATAGTGGTTGATTTAATGGCAACTGTGTCTCATCATCATCATCATCATCCACTACTTCCTTTGACCTTAAATGCCGTTCACATCTGTCATCTTCTTGTGATTGGGTACCCTCTAGAGGTTGTGAATCAGGGCACAAGATGTCATGTTCCTCTGCAAGCGTGCTTGGAGAGAGGGTCAAATGAAGGATTGGTGATGAGACAAGCTCCTCACTATATCCCAGTGTGGGATCACTTCTTTGACCAGACCGTGTATGGTGGGAGGAAGGATGATCAGAGTGAGGATTATGTTGACCAGACTCTTGGCTACTGAGAGTGGACTTGGTGGAAGACAGGGTGGTGCTTAACCGACTGGAAGCAGTATCAGCTGTCATCCAACCGACCACCTGTTCGCAGTGGTCGGACCTCGAGAGTGATGTCCTGCGACGCCCTGTAAAATTAGACATGAAGCTAGGTATGGTGGATGTCTTTCTTTCTTGTGCTCTGGCACCAGGCACAGTTTCTCCGCGTCCTGACCCGCGCCCTGAACTATCAGGATCACGTCCACTTCCCCGTCCCTTTTTACCCGCCTTCTTCATCTTACACGGAATATGTGACTTTAATATTTGAGTTTGAAAACTTAACAGTATTTCTTCCTATTCTGCAACTGTGCAGAGTACACAGAATAGGCTGCTAAACTGCGGTGACGAACACAGAATGGAATATGTGACTTTAATATTTGAGTTTGAAAACTTAACAGTATTTCTTCCTATTCTGCAACTGTGCAGAGTACACAGAATAGGCTGCTAAACTGCGGTGACGAACACAGAATGGAATATGTGACTTTAATATTTGAGTTTGAAAACTTAACAGTATTTCTTCCTATTCTGCAACTGTGCAGAGTACACAGAATAGGCTGCTAAACTGCGGTGACGAACACAGAATGGAATATGTGACTTTAATATTTGAGTTTGAAAACTTAACAGTATTTCTTCCTATTCTGCAACTGTGCAGAGTACACAGAATAGGCTGCTAAACTGCGGTGACACACACAGAATGGAATATGTGACTTTAATATTTGAGTTTGAAAACTTAACAGTATTTCTTCCTATTCTGCAACTGTGCAGAGTACACAGAATAGGCTGCTAAACTGCGGTGACGAACACAGAATGGAATATGTGACTTTAATATTTGAGTTTGAAAACTTAACAGTATTTCTTCCTATTCTGCAACTGTGCAGAGTACACAGAATAGGCTGCTAAACTGCGGTGACACACACTGAATGGAATATGTGACTTTAATATTTGAGTTTGAAAACTTAACAGTATTTCTTCCTATTCTGCAACTGTGCAGAGTACACAGAATAGGCTGCTAAACTGCGGTGACACACACTGAATGGAATATGTGACTTTAATATTTGAGTTTGAAAACTTAACAGTATTTCTTCCTATTCTGCAACTGTGCAGAGTACACAGAATAGGCTGCTAAACTGCGGTGACACACACTGAATGGAATATGTGACTTTAATATTTGAGTTTGAAAACTTAACAGTATTTCTTCCTATTCTGCAACTGTGCAGAGTACACAGAATAGGCTGCTAAACTGCGGTGACACACACAGAATGGAATATGTGACTTTAATATTTGAGTTTGAAAACTTAACAGTATTTCTTCCTATTCTGCAACTGTGCAGAGTACACAGAATAGGCTGCTAAACTGCGGTGACGAACACAGAATGGAATATGTGACTTTAATATTTGAGTTTGAAAACTTAACAGTATTTCTTCCTATTCTGCAACTGTGCAGAGTACACAGAATAGGCTGCTAAACTGCGGTGACACACACTGAATGGAATATGTGACTTTGATATTTGAGTTTGAAAACTTAACAGTATTTCTTCCTATTCTGCAACTGTGCAGAGTACACAGAATAGGCTGCTAAACTGCGGTGACACACACTGAATGGAATATGTGACTTTGATATTTTAGTTTGAAGACTTAACAGTATTTCTTCCTATTCTGCAACTCTGCACAGTACACAGAATGTGCTGCTACACTGCGGCGAAGCACACTGAATGGAATATGTGACTTTGATATTTTAGTTTGAAGACTTAACAGTATTTCTTCCTATTCTGCAACTCTGCACAGTACACAGAATGTGCTGCTAAACTGCGGCGAAGCACACTGAATGGAATATGTGACTTTGATATTTTAGGTTGAAGACTTAACAGTATTTCTTCCTATTCTGCAACTCTGCACAGTACACAGAATGTGCTGCTACACTGCGGCGATGCACACTGAATGGAATATGTGACTTTGATATTTTAGTTTGAAGACTTAACAGTATTTCTTCCTATTCTGCAACTCTGCACAGTACACAGAATGTGCTGCTACACTGCGGCGAAGCACACTGAATGGAATATGTGACTTTGATATTTTAGTTTGAAGACTTAACAGTATTTCTTCCTATTCTGCAACTCTGCACAGTACACAGAATGTGCTGCTACACTGCGGCGAAGCACACTGAATGGAATATGTGACTTTGATATTTTAGTTTGAAGACTTAACAGTATTTCTTCCTATTCTGCAACTCTGCACAGTACACAGAATGTGCTGCTAAACTGCGGCGAAGCACACTGAATGGAATATGTGACTTTGATATTTTAGTTTGAAGACTTAACAGTATTTCTTCCTATTCTGCAACTCTGCACAGTACACAGAATGTGCTGCTAAACTGCGGCGACGCACACTGAATGGAATATGTGACTTTGATATTTTAGTTTGAAGACTTAACAGAATGTGCTCTAATCTGCAACTTTGCACACTAAACAGAATGTGCTCTAATCTGCAACTTTGCACACTAAACAGAATGTGCTCTAATCTGCAACTTTGCACACTAAACAGAATGTGCTCTAATCTGCAACTGTGCACACTAAACAGAATGTGCTCTAATCTGCAACTTTGCACACTAAACAGAATATATTTTTTTTTTTTTTTTTTTTTTTTTTTTTTCCCCCCACACAAAATAACCTGCTGCCCCCACACACAGTAGTCCTAAAAAGGACTTTTGGTTCTTTTTTTTCACAATTTTGCTTTTTTTCCTCCCTACACTGACTTTCCCTTCCTATCCTCAGCTCTCCCTGGCTAAGACTGAGCCGAACTCGATGGTCAGGTGCTATACAGCACCCGACCACGGGTTCTGGCCAGCCAATCAGTGTAATGCCAGCAGCCAACATGGCTGCTGGCATTACACCAATGTCAGAGCCTCACTGCACGTTTATTGGCTGTGCAGCAGCCGCAAAACGTGCGGGGAGGAGACCCGAACATGGCGGGCGAGCACATGCGGTACTCGTACGAGTACCGCCATGTGCCGAGCAGAGCGATGCTCGAGCCGATCCGAGCATCGGCCGAGCATGCTCGCTCAACACTAATAATGAGTATAGATCTCTCCCAAAAACAATATAAGGCAGAGAAACAAACTTGTGCCTCTGCTTAGCTTTTGTTTTAGGTTTTTGCCTAGTTTGGGGATTTGGCAACCCCCTTATTTCTTGATGCTCGCCATACCTTATTTTGAATATATATTTCTCTGTCGTCCAATACAGGTTACTGGTAACTCTGGGAGGCAATCTGCCCCTTTAAGTAGGCAGGAACAGCTGCATCCTAGCCAGCCAGATCCAGAATGATTTGTTCCTGGGTGTGAACACAACAGGTGGAGAACATTTGTCGTTAGTTTTAGTTTCTTGTTTATTTTTCTGTCAGATATGGAATACCACCATTATGCGGGTTACCATGACTGACAAATGCCCTTCAATGTGGCTAGCTCAGTGTCCAGGTGCTTTTTGGTGGACCTTAAGCCCTGAGGGGGAAAATCTTGGATACAAGTGCTTCCCCATGGATTACTCTCTGAGGTAATTCTTACTGCATGGTAACCTAAAGACAGAAGATCTGCAGGAGAGGTGAGCTACCCTTTGAGTGCTGCAGGTCCACTTGTCCCACAGTGCCCCTTCGCTGGGCTTGTATTTGGGAGTTCTCATTGAGCACTCCTGCACTCATTGGGTATTTATGTGTATGTCTGTTGGGTATTTGGAGCGGGTTTATGTGGTAACTTAACCCTTTGTCTGCTGATTTGACACGTTTAGTGGGGTTTTCTGAAACTTTCCTTACTGGGTTAGTGTTTTCTTAATCTGCACACATGTTCACTGTATGTTTCTCATATTTTTACCTCATATTTTAACTTTTATTAAATTTGTGTACTGTGCCTTTAAGGCGCGCTTTACCGCATAGACGCCATTGCTCCATTTACTTTCTATGGGTCTACACTGTTTGGGACGTATCTCTGCAACCGCTTCACACAGCAACTTCAGAGTGGGCTCATTTTAAGTGTCTACCCTTGCTCTATCATCCAGTTTATAGTTCAAGTGTGTTGGGGGGCTTCGGGCACTGCTTTGGGGTACTTTTTGGGAAAAACTACATTTCCCATGAGCACTTGTTTTGCGCCTTTTTTCTGATTGGCTCCCATCGCGGCAGCCATTTTGTGAGCTTTTCTCAGCGAGTATCCTACGCAGGGCTTGGACTCTCCTTCTCTCCTCTGTAGATTAACCCTTCGCCTGCCAGATGAGTCTATATTTAGCGTTTCTGGGGTGAAATATTAATCTAACACACTACAATTGGGTGATTTATTGTACAGTTGGTTATTTTGACACTGTGAGAATGTCTATACCTCTGGATCTAGGGGCTAGACCTAAGACTAAGGAGGTTGGGGCCTCAGTATCCCCAATTGCGCATTGCTCTTCCTGTCACACAGGGCTACCTAGAGAGTTCTCTGGTCATTTATGCCCAGCATGTTCTGAAAGTCCTAACAGCAACCCAGGGCTTTCCAGCCATGCTATTGAGCAAGCTTGGGTACAAGAGTTTAAGGCTGCGACTAGGGACCTTAGGTCCACTCTACAACTCTTTCCATCCCAGGTACAAGGGGCTGTTCAATTATGGCAGACCCCCTCTATTATCAGATCCTCCCTGCCTAAACCACAGGGGGCACTTGATGTGTCAGATTCTTCTGAGAAAGAATTGTTGCAAGATTCGGATGTTGAGGATGGTACTGTTTTAGAGTCTAATAGGTCCCTTGGGGACCCTTTTGAGTCTGACTCTGAACCCTCTGCTGAGGGCCTAATCAGAGCTGTATGACCACACTCAACATTCCCTTGGTTCAGGAGGTTCCCTCTGATCCCTCTGATGTTTTTCAGGTGCCTGCAAAGCCCCTTACTTATTTTCCTCCTAACCCAACTCTTGACCGTTTGGTTTCTGACGCATGGAAAAATCCGGACAAGTGCGCTTCTGTGTTCAGGAAGTTTGCTAAACTTTATCCCTTTTCTGAAACAGAAATGGCTAAATGGGTTTATCCCCCAAGGTGGACGCACCCATATCTAGACTGTCTAAATCTACCGCCTTACCTGTTTCTGATGCTTCTGCTCTGCAAGATTGGACTAACAAGAAACTTGAGGTTTCCCTGAAGTCCATTTTCGCTTCTATTGGCACTGCTATGCGTCCGGCCTTTGCTGTTGCGTGGGTTAACTGGGCTATTGCAGTCTGGACTGAACAACTCACTACTGCTGTCCTTCAGGATGCGCCTACTTCGGAGAAATTGCATCTTCTTGCTAATATCTCTGAAGAGCAACACTATGTCTCTGCTGCTGCTTTTGATGCCGTCCGCATGATGGCAAGGGCCTCCACTACCTCTGTGGTGGCCAGACGTGCGCTCTGGCTTAAGATTTGGTCTGCTGACACTGCTTCCAAGAAAGTTTTGCTTTCTTTGCCTTTTCAGGGTACTTCCTTGTTTGGGTCTGAACTTAAGGAACTAATTAGCAAGGCCACAGGGGTAAGAGTACTCTTCTACCCTTGGTCTTTAAGAAGAAATTGCCTTTTAAACGAAACCAGTCCTTTCGTTCCTTTCAAACTGAGACACGTACGATGAACCAGGCGGTTCCATCAGCTCCACGTCCTTCCTCCATGCCCAAGCAGAAATGGAAGCCCAAGGCCGCATCAAAGCCCAAGGCTCCCAAGAATGCTTCGGAATGACTCACCGAACCCGGGTCCGCATCCCACTGTGGGTGGTCATCTCCGCCTCTTTCGTGGGATTTGGGAGGATTTAGTGTCGGACCCATGGGTTTTACAGGTGGTGTCAGAGGGATACAAGATCCCTTTCTTTTCTCTTCTCTCTTTTCGGTTTCATCTTTCTCGCTCTCCTCAGGAAGGCGAGAGGAGCCGTCTGTTCGAAGGCGCTATTCAGGCTCTTCTGGACAAGGATGTCCTGGAGCCGGTGCCTCCTTCAGACAGGGGTTCGGGGTTTTACTCAAACCTCTTTGGTGACCAAAAAGGACGGCGGATGCCACCCTATTTTGTATTTGAAAGATCTCAATTCCTTTGTGGTTAAGACTCACTATCGTCAGGAGTCTCTGTGCACAGTGATCGCTGCCATGTCTCCGGGGGAGCTCCTTGCTTCTCTGGACCTTCAGGATGCGTATCTATACATCCCAATCCATCTAGAGAGCAGGCAATACCTGAGGTTCTCCTGCGACAGGGGTCATTTTCAGTGCTCAGCTCTTCCATTTGGTCTGACAACGGCCCCTCAGGTTTTCCAACGGGTTCTGGGGTCCTTGATATCCGTCCTCCATCGGGACGGGATCAGAGTGACTCCCTACATGGACGACTTGCTTTTGAAAGCATCCTCTGCAGACCTTCTTCATCAGCAGGTCCAAACCTGCATTCAAATCCTTACACATCACGGTTGGATTGTCAACTTGTACAAGTCAGACCTTGTCCCATCCCAGCAACTGATCTTCCTGGGCCTTCTGTTCGATACTCAGAAGTGCATGGTGTTTCTACCAGACGAGGTAGCCCATCAAATTGCCCAAAGAGTCTCAACGATTTTATCCCGCGATCGGATCCCGGTTTTGAAGTTGTCTTCTCCAGTGGGGAAGTTCATTTCCATGATAGAGGCGGTTCCATTTGCCATGACACACACCAGGGAACTTCAGAGATTTGTGATACGGACATGCAGGGACCGACCAGATCATCAGAAGCTATCGGTCTTACTTCCTCCTCATGTCGAGTTGAACTTGGAGTGGTGGCTGGACCTTTCCAATCTCTTAAAGGGGAGATCCTTCCTGATTCCCTACTGGACCAAGGTCATGACGGATGCCAGCCTCTTGGGCTGGGGAGCTGTTCTGGGTCGCTTCAGCGCTCAGGGGAAGTGGTCCACGGAGGAGTCCCTTCTCCCTATCAACATCCTGGAACTGCGAGCAATATTTCATGCTCTCCGTCATTGGGAGTCTCAACTGGAGGACTGTCCAGTCCGAGTGGAGTCCGACAATGCCATGGCAGTGGCTTACATCAACAGACAAGGCGGGACAAGAAGTCTCGTCGCTTGGTTAGAGGTCAAGGCCATTCTGTCCTGGGCAGAGGTTCATGTTCCTGTCATTTCCGCAGTACACATTCCAGGCATAGACAAAGTCATGGCAGACTTCCTCAGTCGTCACACAGTCGACAGCGGTGAGTGGGAGCTACATCCTGAGGTGTTTCAACCCTTAACTCAGAGATGGGGGATGCCCCTAGTGGATCTGATGGCTAGGAGACACAACAGGAAGGTTCTCAGTGGAGAGACTCTCTGGCTCTGGCTGCCGACACAATGTCCATTCCCTGGACATTCTCCCTGGCTTACATTTTTCCTCCTCTTCCAATATTGATAAGGGTGTTACAGAAATTGAAAGTGGAACTTTGTCAAGTAATTCTGATCGCTCCAAAATGGTCTCATCAGTCCTGGTATCCGGAGCTTCTGGCCCTATCAGTGGCGGAGCCTTTTCTTCTCCCCTCTCGTCCAGATCTTCTTCTGCAGGGTTAGCTGTGAAAGGAAGATGTTCATCGACTCAATTTGACGGCCTGGAGGTTGAATCCTCGATTTTGAGGAAGAAAGGGTTTTTTCTTCCGCTGTGGTGTCTACTATGCTTAGTGCCCGTAAGCCTGTTTCTTTCAAGATCTATCACTGTGTCTGGTCGACATTTGTGTCTTGGTGTGCTGAAATTGATCTGTCTCATGACTTTGATCTTCCCACTGTCCTGGCTTTTTTGCAGGACAGTGTGGATAAAGGACTCAGTCTCAGTTCTCTTAAGGTTCAGACTTTGGCGCTTTCTGTCTTTTTCCTTCTTGATGTCAGGGTTTTCTTCCAGGGCGCTGCTCATGTGCGTCCTGCCTTTCGGAGTCCGGCTCCTCGGTGGGACCTTAATTTGGTATTGGGAGTTCTCCAACGTCCTCCCTTTGAGTCTTTGGCTACTATTCCTCTACGTCTCTTGACGTGGAAGATGGCCTTTTTTCTGGCGATTGTGTCTGTTCGCCGAGTTGCTGAGTTGCAAGCTCTATCCTGCAAACCACCTTATTTGGTGTTTCATAAGGATAGCATGTTTAGGTGGAAAGTGTATGGAGGTAGACAATGTGGACAGTGTGGAAGTGCACAGTGAGGAAAGGTGGAGAGTGCGGGGAGGTGGACAGTGTGGGAAGTTATAAAGTTTGAACAGTTTGGAGGTGGACACTATCTAGGCTCTAATATTGATAAATAGAACCATATGTGCTCACTGAACTTAGAATTTCATAACTTTTGAAATTCTAAGTTCAATGAGCATGTAGAGTGTTATATTTTAAAGAGAAGTTAATATTAACCCTTAATGTTGTCAATCAATGACAAAGCATGTTTTATCAATGTCTTTCCTGCGCACACGACTGTCTATTTTACTTAAAGGGATAGTAATGTTTCATAATAAAATTAGCTCTAATTAATCATCATAGTATTTGGACTTTGGAGAGTGTTATTTCAATTCTGTCAGAGTTGTAGTTCCAGAGTAATTCAATGACAAAGTATCCCCCTCCCGCCCCTTTTACTGATGTCACACTGTTCAGCCACAGCAGAAGGGAGGTGCCCAGGTAGACTGCAGAGAGGGACAATCTTCAATTCAGATAAGGGAAAAACCTGAAAAGCTTGTCAAGGGGGGCAGGGATTTCATTGTTTTCATAGGAATAAGAGTGTCCCCTTCTGTTATCTGTCTGTTCTATAGACTGCATTCCAGATCTGAGAAGATATTGCTTACACTAGGTAAAAGGGGCGGGAGGGGGAAACTTTGCTTGTGAATATCTCATAAACCATAAAGGTTTGAGAGATAAGACTTCTATCATTCTTCATGTTTTTTTAATGCCTACAAAATAAAATAAAGTTAAAACGAAGTATTACTATCCCTTTAAACTGACAAATCTTATGTATCAGGTTAACTTTAAAATAGAACCACATGTACTAAGTGAAGAAGACATTCATAAACATTATTTCTATCATTGACATTATGGGTTAATTAATACTGATTTATGTTTAAAATGCAACCATATATGCTCAGCATGGTGAAACAAACATAGAAGTTAATAAAACACGTTCTTGTCATTGACATAAGGGTTAATATTAACTCAGTTTAAAAAAGAGCCACGTGCTCATTGAAGAAATTCATAAAACATCATGCTCTTGTCATTGCACTCCAATTCATAATATATGATATAGAGTATATTATATATTAACCATTTGAGTGCAATGGCGAGAGCATGTTCTATGATTGTCTTCACTGAGAACATGTGGTTCTATGTTAAACAGAGTTTAACCTGTAAAATACAGTATTGAATGTGTTTTAAAAAAGTCATTTTAAGGTTTTCTGTCTGTAGGAGTGGTGTGAGCATAAAATATGTGACGTGCGAGGACAGTCATTGGTCCTTTAGGCTAAGTCACTGATGATGGTCCTGGCATGTCACCATTTCTTAGGGGTTTTAGGGTTATTTACGATTGTATTCTAAGATTAAACTGTGTTAGGTAAACCAGAAGTGTTAGGATGCTTTCTAGCATCAGTTAAGCTGTAAGTTTATAACAAGCACCAGGATATTTTATGCAGAATATTAATGTTGGTACTATATTATTTATATGTTGATATACTGTTATTTTCTTATTACATGCTGAGGTCATACCTTCAATCCATCGGAATAAAGATGGGTCTATGTGTATTATTTTGTAGCCAATGGTTTGAGTGAAGTTCGTAAGGTGTGTGTAGAGGTATATTTTGTAACTGAGTCATGTGTGCCAGCTCACAGAATGAGATTAACGAGGTCATTAACCCTTTGAGTGCCAGAGGGGTACAGAACGCGTTGCTATGTAATGCGTTACGTACCCCTCTGGCACTCAAAGGGTTTAAGGGATTGTAATACTTAAAATGTACAAAAAAATGTATGTTGTAGGGTTTATCCCCCTGAGTAAAACAAGGGTACTCCTACTGCTGAGAGATATTTTATTAAAAAATTATAACAGCTCAAACTTGAAATTTTTAGGTGCAATATCACAGTGGCCTGAATATTTACAGTGGCGCTGTTGCTACACCATCCTATGGGTTTGCTCTGGTCTGTAGACCATAAATCTCCATAGGATGGTGTAGCAACAATGCCACTGTAAATTTTCAGGCCACTGTGATATTGCATCTAAAAAATTCAAGTTTGAGCTGTTATACTTTTTTAATAAAATATCTCTCAGCAGTGGGAGTACCTTTGTTTTATTCGGGGACATAAACCCTACAGCATATACTTTTTTACATCTTAAGTATTACAATCTCTTTAAGGGGAATCCACACTCCAGGACTGCCATAATCAAGGTTTATCTAAATTGGCTAAGAGCCATACTACCAACCAACCCTAGTTTACCTGGATGAGAAAAGTGTTAGCCTGCTAGCTGTAGCCGCAAGGCTGGAGACCAAGTTCGATGAGCTATGTTCTGAACCAGAAAGCCAAAAAACTGAGACTTATGCTTCACACAGCAAGCATTCCGTCATTCTCTGAGAAACAACACAATAGCATCAAGCAGAGCAATCAAATGCCCACAACACAGAGGCTAACCAACACCAGCCTACCACCTCTAATTTTCCACCATATGCACCAGAAGAACACATATAAAGATGTGCTTCATCAATACACACAGAAACTTGGGGGAGGGCAGGTGGGAAGCTCCTCCCTCCATGTGGTCCAGAAAGAAATGGCCACAGGGAAACTCACAATCCTTGGGTACCTCACTTCCTCTACAGATCTTCCTGCCAAACACAGCTAGGGGAAGCGCTCCAGCACTCCAAACCTGCCCTCCGTCCCTTTGATATCACCATTGATCCCCTATGCCCCCAGTCCCTTCTTACTCCTGGGGATTCCATTATGATTAGATTAATTGGTCTGTCTCTGACTGACTAATTTCTAACACATTTTTACAAATACGTGTGCTTTGAGATCCTTCTGTTGATGGACATGGATCTAGTCTAAATTTAAGCAGGATATAAGGGAAGTACTAACGCTTGGGTTTGTGTGTGGCATGAGTGTGTAATTCATTTTAAAATAAACAAAAAAAATCAGTTTATTTTAAACACATGAATAGATTATGAGTGAGTGTGAGTGAGACTATGGTGGAAGGTGGATCGTGCTGGCTCCTGGGTTGTGAGTGTGAGTTAGTGCGTGTGAGTGCAAGAGTGAGTTATTGCATGTGAGTGATTGCGTGAGTGTGTGTGATTGAGTGAGAGTGTGTGAGTGTGAGAGAGTATGAGTGAGTGTGTGAGTGAGAGGGTGTATGAGTGTGTGTGTGAGAGAGTGTGAGTGAGAGAGTGTGAGTGTGTGTGTGAGTGAGAGAGAGTGTGAGAGAGAGTGTGAGTGAGAGTGTGTGTGTGTGTGATTGAGTGTATGTGAGAGTATGAGTGAGAGAGTGTGAGTGTGTGAATTATTGTGAGTGTGTATGATTGCGTGTGTGTGAGTGTGTGATTGAGTGTGTGTGCGTTTTTTGTCTGATGTGTTTGTGTCTGTAGTGTAGGAGTGAGTGGCAGCCATTTTGTTTTTTCAGTCACTTGGATAGTGGTGGGCGGGCTGGATAGTGGGGGCAGGCCAACTGCATGATTTAAATCACTCCCCCGTTGAATCACCCAATGGGAGCAGTAACTCCTCCTTTCTTAACCCTTTGAGTGCCAGAGGGGTACGCAACGCATTGCTTTGCAATGCGTTTAGTACCCCTCTGGCACTCAAAGGGTTAAGTTGAGGTAACATAGCAATATAACACATGGTGGCTCTTCAGTTGAGGCAACGTAGCAATATGCTGAGGGAACAAATAGAAAGTGGTGTTTGAGGCTTGCCCTCTGTAACATACAGCAAAGCGTCTCTCTCCCTTTAATGAAAAAGGGTGGGAATCAAGAAGTGGAGGAGTGACAGTTGAAAACAGACAGTTAGTGAGGTGACTGAAGAGATGAAAAGGGTTAAATAAAAGAGTTGCTATTAAGTTTATCCCTGAGTTTGTATTTTATGGAAACATTACACCCTCGTACTGAAACAGTGTATGGAGGGTTACAATTATCTGTGGGAGGTGAAACAGAGTGTATGGAGGGTTACAGTTAACTGTGGGAGGTGAAACAGAGTGTATGGAGGGTTACAGTTATCTGTGGGAGGTGCAACAGTGTGTTCGTGGGGTCATGATCCTGAGTGAGAGTGGACCAGGAGAGGTTATTGATATCCCCTACTTCAGGAGCCAGTGGCAGCTATATTTTTGTCAGTTGGATAGTGGTGGGTGGGCTGGAGGGGGCGGGCCAACTCCCCATATGATAAACATGCCCCCATTGAATCACCCAATGGGAGCAGTAATGTCCCCATTGAATCACCCAATAGGAGTTGTGTCTCCTAATGAGACATAAATTATGTAATGAGGCATTCTGTTCAATGTGTGTGTGTTTTCTGAGGAGACATAAATTATGTTCTGTGTGTGAGGTACCATAAATTATGCAATGAGGCTTATTCTTTTATATATATAGATGTGTGTATATATATATATATATATATATATATATATATATATATATATATAAGCTATCTATCTATCCATATATATATATATAAATAAGGCAGAAAAATCTTGATAAAGGCCATTGAGGGTGGCCGAAACGTCGATTCAATAAACACCTGTGTGATGTGAGTGCATTATGGAATTCTGAGTGTGCTTCTCCTATTGTCTGCCTTGTATTTCTACTATTTATCGGAAGAGCACCCGGACCATAAGGAGGACCGTTGAACAGTTAGTGCTGCCATTCCCCTATATTTATGTATATTATATATATACATATATATATATATATAAATATATGCACACACATATTATATATATATATATATATATATATATATATATACACGTGTGTATATATATATATATATATATATATATATATATATATATATATATATATATATATATATATAGTTTGCTGTGGGTGAAAGCATACACTTTCAAAGGCTTCTGGCCCAGGTGCACAATCCCAAGGAAAAAGATACAGGAAAAAATAAGGGCAGCACCCGTGGGACTTGTTAAGTGGTGAAAAAAACATTTATTTGGTTTCAAGGTCAACGTTTCGGTCCTTTGTCAAGACAACCATAGACACACAGACCCAGATGTTAAATAGAGTCCAGACGCCAGGAGGGCACCTAAATCGCTGGTCACATCATCTTCCAGCAGTCGGATAGTTTGACTGCAAGAAGTGACGTCGACCCCTGGAGTGTCTTAAGTTAAAATTTGTTAAACAAACATGAATTATACTAAAAATAGGGATACAAACAATTATGTTGTAAAAGGCTAAACAAGAAAAACGCAAAGAAGAGTGTCACTGAACCCAAAATTTGAAAGGATGTTCTTAGCGGAGCGCTATGCATCTGTGTGGTACCGGGTTTCCTTCGCATCGCAAAGCAGCATATGATGGAGTGAGATAAAGTTAATGCAAACTAAGTAACGAAGTCCGTGTTGCTGATGTTTGCTGAAGGGGCACATAGAAGCAGACAATGGGACTCAATGAAAATATTGTACCCAGTACACATAATATGTAGGAATACAATGTGATACTTTGAGTGAGAGGTGCTGCAAAGGTAGAAAGTGTTGTATCTACTAGAGTCCAATTTATGACCTAAAAGTTACTACATATGTGTAGTTTGCGCTGCATGGATGCGATAAGACATGTATCATGAGAGTCAGTATAATCACATATAAATCACACAGATTACAGTTGTAAAAACATAGAATTACATAGCATTACTGCATCTAATTCTGCTTGTATGAACAGAGGACCCAGTTTATCAGTCAATTAACCCTCAAAGTTCCTGAGCAGAAGGCAGCCCCTTGTTTATTATGATACCTCATTCGCTCCCGGCGACAGTGAGTGGCTGGCAGAAAGCATAATAATGTACAAAAGACATGCAGAAGACATACATGGCTGGCCTCAAATACGAGTGACAGCAGGTATTTGCATATATATAGATAAGAAAAGTATTTGTGCCCGGCGTATTCAAAGTTATGGATATTTATGTCAACAGAGTGAGGTGGAAAGACCTGAGTTTATCTTGAATTCATCACTTTAATCAAATGGTGAAAAGGGGAATGGAACAATGAGCTTGTAACGTAGTTAATGCACATTATTATGTTGATGTATATTCTGTCAAAGTAAATGTTGTGACCACTTCCAAGTGTTATTATGGATGGGTGTTTAAGAATGGCAACACCCTCAGATGAGGGATCTATGCCCACCCAGCCCTGGAGAGGAAATGCTTCCCATGTTGACATAAGTGATGTGACTTCATATGTGGTAGACTGTTGTAATGATGATGGGTCATTTCCTGGTCCTATGAGTGGGTAGGTGTATAAATTAGCAACGCCCTCCAAATGAGGGATCTATGCCCACTGTTCCCTGGAGAGGATACAAAACCAGTTAATATTAGCCTCTAGGAAGTCTCAGAGATTCTGTAATCTCCTAATTCAGCTGAAGTACCACTGAGATATCAGTAGAAACATGAATAGTTAGTTTTCTCATTGAGGCCTTTAGGGGCCAAAGTATTCAGTTTATGAATCCATCTTTCCTCTTTTTGTGTTAATTTACGGTTTCTGTCACCTCCTCATGGTAGTTTGGGTTGATGGTCTATGGCCATGTATTTAATATCAGCCAAAGTGTGGTTGGCTCCGATGAAATGTTTGACCACCAATTTATCTCACTGTCTATTGCGAAGACCATCTCTAATAGAGTGGTGATTAGCCATGCTCTCTCTCATGCTATTGACAGTTTTGCCTATATACATAAGGCTGCAAAGACACTTAATAACGTACGCTATGTATGTGCTGGTGCATGTCAACCGATATTTAATGTCAATGTTCCTGCCAGTATGTGGATGCTTGAAAGTTGATCATGTTATCAGATGGCGACAGGTAGTGCATCCTATGCTGGTATAACATCCTGTTTTGTCAGACAATAGCCATGTGGTATGAGATTGTTTGTAACAATGTATCGGGTCACTTAGATTCTGTGCTCTTTCTGTAGCTAAAAAAGTGGTCTGTTCTTAAATTATTTTGGTAATGTTTTGTCTGTGGACAGAATGTTCCAGTTCTTGGTAATGGAATCTTTGATATGATTAGAAGACATTGTATAAGTTGAGACAAAGGTCAATTTATTGGATTGTTGTTTGAGATGTTGCGTGTTTAATAGATCATCCTGTGAAAACATTAATGCTCTTTTAAGAGCTTTTAAAAGGTTTGTTTCTTTGTAGCCTCATGATAATAATCTGTGAAAGAAGTCCTCCAGTTGGACAATTGCCTTGGTCTTTGTCAGTGTTCTTACAGATAATGCGTAGGAATTGGGAGTAAGGCACCCCTTGTTTCATATGTTGTGGGTGAAAACTATTATAGTGAAGAATGGTGTTTCTGTCCGTTAATTTATACACCGTGGGTAGGTGTATAAATTAGCAACGCCCTCTAAATGAGGGATCTATGCCCACCGTTCCCTGGAGAGGATACAAAACCAGTTAATATTAGCCTCTAGGAAGTCTCAGAGATTCTGTAATCTCCTAATTCAGCTGAAGTACCACTGAGATATCAGTAGAAACATAAATAGTTAGTTTTCTCATTGAGGCCTTTAGGGGCCAAAGTATTCAGTTTATGAATCCATCTTTCCTCTTTTTGTGTTAATTTACAGTTTCTGTCACCTCCTCATGGTAGTTTGGGTTGATGGTCTATGGCCATGTATTTAATATCAGCCAAAGTGTGGTTTGCTCCGATGAAATGTTTGACCACCAATTTATCTCACTGTCTATTGAGAAGACCATCTCTAATAGTAGAGTGGTGATTAGCCATGCTTTCTCTCATGCTATTGACAGTTTTGCCTATATACATAAGGCTGCAAGGACACTTAATAACGTACACTATGTATGTGCTGGTGCATGTCAACCGATATTTAATGTCAATGTTCCTGACAGTATGTGGATGCTTGAAAGTTGATCATGTTATCAGATGGCGACAGGTAGTGCATCCTATGCAGGTATAACATCCTGTTTTGTCAGACAATAGCCATGTGGTATGAGATTGTTTGTAACAATGTATCGGGTCACTTAGATTCTGTGCTCTTTCTGTAGCTAAAAAAGTGGTCTGTTCTTAAATTATTTTGGTAATGTTTTGTCTGTGGACAGAATGTTCCAGTTCTTGGTAATGGAATCTTTGATATGATTAGAAGACATTGTATAATTTGAGACAAAGGTCAATTTATTGGATTGTTGTTTGAGATGTTGCGTGTTTAATAGATCATCCTGTGAAAACATTAATGCTCTTTTAAGAGCTTTTAAAAGGTTTGTTTCTTTGTAGCCTCATGATAATAATCTGTGAAAGAAGTCCTCCAGTTGGACAATTGCCTTGGTCTTTGTCAGTGTTCTTACAGATAATGCGTAGGAATTGGGAGTAAGGCACCCCTTGTTTCATATGTTGTGGGTGAAAACTATTATAGTGAAGAATGGTGTTTCTGTCCGTTAATTTATACACCGTGGGTAGGTGTATAGATTAGCAACGCCCTCCAAATGAGGGATCTATGCCCACCGTTCCCTGGAGAGGATACAAAACCAGTTAATATTAGCCTCTAGGAAGTCTCAGAGATTCTGTAATCTCCTAATTCAGCTGAAGTACCACTGAGATATCAGTAGAAACATGAATAGTTAGTTTTCTCATTGAGGCCTTTAGGGGCCAAAGTATTCAGTTTATGAATCCATCTTTCCTCTTTTTGTGTTAATTTACAGTTTCTGTCACCTCCTCATGGTAGTTTGGGTTGATGGTCTATGGCCATGTATTTAATATCAGCCAAAGTGTGGTTGGCTCCAATGAAATGTTTGACCACCAATTTATCTCACTGTCTATTGCGAAGACCATCTCTAATAGTAGAGTGGTGATTAGCCATGCTCTCTCTCATGCTATTGACAGTTTTGCCTATATACATAAGGCTGCAAGGACACTTAATAACGTACACTATGTATGTGCTGGTGCATGTCAACCGATATTTAATGTCAATGTTCCTGCCAGTATGTGGATGCTTGAAAGTTGATCATGTTATCAGATGGCGACAGGTAGTACATCCTATGCTGGTATAACATCCTGTTTTGTCAGACAATAGCCATTTGGTATGAGATTGTTTGTAACAATGTATCGGGTCACTTAGATTCTGTGCTCTTTCTGTAGCTAAAAAAGTGGTCTGTTCTTAAATTATTTTGGTAATGTTTTGTCTGTGGATAGAATGTTCCAGTTCTTGGTAATGGAATCTTTGATATGATTAGAAGACATTGTATAAGTTGAGACAAAGGTCAATTTATTGGATTGTTGTTTGAGATGTTGTGTGTTTAATAGATCATCCTGTGAAAACATTAATGCTCTTTTAAGAGCTTTTAAAAGGTTTGTTTCTTTGTAGCCTCGTGATAATAATCTGTGAAAGAAGTCCTCCAGTTGGACAATTGCCTTGGTCTTTGTCAGTGTTCTTACGGATAATGCGTAGGAATTGGGAGTAAGGCACCCCTTGTTTCATATGTTGTGGGTGAAAACTATTATAGTGAAGAATGGTGTTTCTGTCCGTTACTTTGAGATAATTAGTGGTGCCTATGCCAGTTGGTGTACTAAACACTGTCAGATCTAGAAAATTTATGCTATGTGCATCTATAGTGTAGGAAAATTTGACTGGGCAATCCAAGGAGTTAAGCGACTCTGTGAACTGAACAAATGTGTCTCTACTGTCTTTCCAGATTAGGAAGAGATCATCAATATATCTGGCAAAGAAACTAATCCTTGTATTCAAAAGAGGCATGAAATGTGTGGTTTCATATTGTGCCATGTACAGGTTAGTAAAAATGGGGGCTACATTAGAGCCCATTGATGTTTCCGACATCTGTAAGTAATGGTCAGATTCAAACCTAAAGTAATTAAGAGTTAAGCAATGTTCAAGGAGCTCCAGTAAGTATTCAATTGGAGGGCGTGTGGGAGGAGCATTGGAATGTTGGAGTGCTGTGGCTGCCACCTGTGTGCCAGCTGAAATGGGAATGATAGCATAAAGTGACTTGACATCCATGGTGGCCAGTAGGAAGTCACCATCCAATCCCTCACATTTGGTAATTTTGGTGATGAAATCTGTCGTATCTTTTATATATGACAGTAGTGTCTGCACCAGTGGCTGTAACCAGTGGTCCAAAAATTGTGCCACCGGCTGCAGTAAGGAACCTCTCGCAGACACTATGGGACGACCTGGCGGATTCTTGGCATCCTTATGGATTTTTGGAAGTGTGTATAGAATCAGACAGACTGGATGGTCAGCTGTGAGGAATCTAAATGTGGATTCTTCCAACCAGCCCTGGGTCAGGCCCATGTTAAGTGATTTGTCTATAATTTTTTTTTAAAGCGAATTGCTGGATCAGATGGAAGTTTTTTATAAACTGCTGTGTCATTGAGCCATGTCTTTTGTACATTATTATGCTTTCTGCCAGCCACCTCACTATCGCAGGAAGCAAACGCGGCACCATAATAAAAATGGAGCTACCTTCCGCTCAGGCACTGAGAGGGTTAACTGACTGATAAACTGGGTCCTCTGTTAATACAAGCAGAATTAGATGTGGTAATGCTATGTGATGCTATGTTTTTACAGCTTTAATCTGTGTGATTTATATGTGATTATACTAACTCTCATGGTATATGTCTTATCGGGCCCACGAAGTGCGAACTACACATACCTAGTAATGTTTAGGTCACAAATTGGACTCTAGTAGATACAACCCTTTCTACCATTGTAGCACCTCTCACTCACAAAGTATCACTTTGTATTCCTACATATTATGTGTACTGGGTGCAATATTTTCATAGAGTCCCACTGTCTGCTTCTATGTGCCCCTTCAGCAAACATCAGCACCAAGGACTTCGTTACTTAGTTTGCATTAACTTTATCTCACTTGATCATACGCTGCTTTGCGATGTGAAGGAAACCTCGCACCACATAGAAGCATAGCGCTCCGCTTAGAACATTCTTTCACAGTGACACTCTTCTTTGCGTTTTTCTTGTTTAGCCTTTTACAAAATAATCGTTTGTATCCCTTTTTAAGTGTAATTCAAGTTTGTTTAACAAATTTTAACTTAAGACACTCCAGGGGTTGACGTCACTTCTTGCAGTCAAACTATCCAACTGCTGGAAGATGATGTCACCAGCGATTTAGGCGCCCTCCTGGCGTCTGGACTCTATTTAACATCTGGGTCTGTGTCTATGGTTGTCTTGACAAAGGTCCCTGTGTGGACCAAAACGTTGACCTTAAAACCAAATAAATGTTTTTTTTTCACCGCTTAACAAGCCCTTATTTTTTTCTGTATACATTATATATATATATATACACACACACACACACACATATATATGTAAATGTAATCAGCCTGGGGTGATCCTAGACGCAGAGAGAGACAACACTCATCCGATTTCTTCAATTGCTTTATTGAAGTATCACTGAAGAAACAGCATATTGCTAGATAGTTCTAGCCAAATGTTTTTGATCAAACTAGTGGACCTTCATCTCTATTTCCGCCTCTACATAATGGTGGTATATGATCAATTCCAATAAATAAAAAATTTGTTGGAGCATGCCATTTCTCCAAATAATGTTTGGCTACAGGCTTGTCGGATTTATTATCTCTAAAAGCCACATTAATTGCAGAACGATGTCCAGCCATACGTTCTCTGAGAGTCCTCTCTGTTTTTCCATTAGGGTGTTTTTTATTGGAACGATGAAAAGAAGAGGACTGGGTCTACAGTTTATATTTTCTTTTTCCTTTTTTTTCCCCTTTTTTCTTTTTTTTTATTTTATTTATTTTTTCTCTCTTCATTTTTCTTTTTCTCTCTTTTTATTTTTTAATTTATTTTATTTATTTACTTGTTTTATTATTCTTTTTTTACAGTACAGCCTCCTATTCAACTATGATATCCTCCCTTTGGTGGCGGTTGTTCCGTGTATTCTTTTCTGTTTCTCTTTTGTATTTCCTCTGATCTGATCTGAGTTACTTACTTGGATACGATGTGGCTATTTTATTCACCACTGGGTGGCACTGGTGCGTTTAGATATGTCTTGGTTTCTATTGGTTCTGCTGGATCTCTATTGTTTTTTTGTTGTGGGTTCTGTTCGTCATCTCTGGCGTCACATTTTCCGGCAGTGGATCACATTGGGTGAGTTATCTATTTATTTCACTATTATCTTTTGTTCTGTTGGCTTGACAAAGGTCCTAACAGAGGACCGAAACGTTGCTATATTAATTAAAATATGTTTACTTTTGAGTCTGTGAGTGCATCGCATTGTTTAGCTATATATTATACATTCATCTGTTGCACCTGGCATCCATTAATATTGATGTGAAGCGTGAGTGCTGATTCTCTGGATTATTTTATATATTATATATATATATATTATATTCAGATCTGAATAAACATCTTTGTACACTTTAAAAGAAACTCTGTGAGTGCAGTCTATCCTCCAACAAACTCGTGTCTAAGATTTGAACCTTGGACGCTGCCTCCAGGCATGTATATATTTTCACAGTGAGTGCTACCACCATTAAATTCTTCTGTGTGTATATATATATATATATATATATATATATATATATATATATATATATATATATATAAATAAAGGAAAGTGGGCACTCCAAAGATATTGTAAATAAATATTATGCCCGGTGCTGCTTGAAAGCAATACGTATAGTAATGTGTAGATGAGAGATCCCAACAAAATACAAGCGCACTGCTGGGTCTATACTTAATCAATCATTTATTAAATAAAAAGATCAACGTTTCGACCCCCTTGGGGGCATTTATCTTGATAGAGCCCTCACTAACACTGCATCACACTACAATTCATCTCTCATCTCCAAATACACTCCCTCTCGCCATCTTCCCTCTGCACACGACCTTCTCCTCTCCACAGCTCTTATCACATCCTCCCACTCCCGACTACAGGACTTCTCCTGTGCTACACCTCAGCTATGGAATTTCCTCCCCCGCCCAATCAGACTCTCCCCCAGCCTTCAGATGCTCCCTGAAAACTCACCTCTTCAGGGAAGCCTATCAACTGCCTCCATAAACAATATCACTAAGAATCACCCCTTGCCTTGACCACTGCACTCAACAGCACTTCTCACTCCCACCCACTGACTGGCAGGTCAGGTGGCAGGAGGCACTTACACCCAATAGCACTTACTCCTTCTGTGTCAAACCTACCTTCCTCTAGACCGTAAGCTCTCACAAGCAGGGTCCTCTGATCCTTCTGTTCTCCACATTTGATTGTACTATTTAATACCTCTGTATGTCTACTCCCTACTGTAAAGCGCTGCGGAATTTGTTGGCGCTATATAAATAAAAATTAATAACAATAATAAAGGCCCCAAGAGGGTTGAAAAGTTGATCTTTTTATTTAATAAATGATTAAGTATAGACCCAGCAGTCAGCCCACAGGGACAGTACATTTTATAATGTATATACTTATGTAAAGTTTACTGTTCCTTTAAGGGCTTGGGTCTGTTTTCAATGCCTAGTGAATCTTGGCCATGGTCAGCCATCCACAGCCATTTCATAAACATGTCATAATGTACATCAATCAATCCAATCAAAGTGCCATAAACCAGATCAACAGAATCACCATAACTGCCATAACTGCCACAGGACTGTGTGGAATCCAGGATGCCATAAGGACAAGTCCACCATGAAGATGAGGACACCACAAAACCAGGACACTGCAAAGGTAAGGACAGAGAGATGACAAGGGTGCTGCGAGGACCAGGATATGTAAAGAGAAAAATAATGAACATGGTTCTATCCTTTATCTTTTTTATTTTTGTGTATATGCAGTGAAGTCTAGGATGCCTTAACCCCTTAACGACCCTTGACGGTCATAGTACGTCAAGGGTCGATTTGACATAACGACCGATGACGTACTATGACCGTCATCGAGTTCCGGGCTCCCCCCGCGGCTGCACGCCGTTCGGGGAGTCCGGAACCCAACGGAGCAATAAAAAAAAATTGCTCCGTGGTCGTCTAGTGACTTCCGGTTCCGGATTCCCCGGTCGTTAAGGGGTTAAAGATCAGAGCGCCATAAAGGTAATGGGGTTATGTACTAAAGTGTGATAAAGAGGAAATAAAAGTAGAGATGACTTCTCCAGTGAAATCACTTCTCCAGTTCCTATGTTATTTTGGGCAGCCAATGCACTAACATCTCCAAAATTGGAGAGATCTTAAGTGATATCATTGGGGAAGTTCTCTCCTCTTTATCTCCTCTTTCTTACTCCTTCAGGCATCTCCCCTATGGACACCTTAAAGGGACAGTAATACCTAAAATGTAAAAAAAAAAAATGTTGTAGGGTTTATCCCCCTGAGTAAAACAAGAGTACTCCCACTGCTGAAAGATGTTTCATTCAAAAGTTATTAATTTTCAAAGATGAATTTTTTAGGTGCAATATCACAGTGGCCTGAAATTGTACAGTGGCGCTGTTGCTACACGATCCTATGGACAGCTCTGGTCTCAGGACCATAAATCTCCATAGGATCGTGTAGCAACAGCGCCACTGTAAAATTTCAGGCCACTGTGATATTGCACCTAAAAAATGCAACTTTGAAAATTAATAACTTTTGAATGAAACATCTTTCAGCAGTGGGAGTACTCTTGTTTTACTCAGGGGGATAAACCCTACAACATATTTTTTTTTACATTTTAGGTATTACTATCCCTTTAAAGATATTGGATCATATTAATAATAAAAAGTAATGCTGCATTAACCCTTTGAGTGCCAGAGCAATGTGTTGCGTACCCCTCTGGCAATCAAAGGGTTAAACCAACTGCACCATAGGGAACAAATACAAATTCCTGATCAATTAAATTAAGCTCTTAACCCATTTAATGCTATAGAGGTCTACAATGCAATATAAAGCAAAGCAAAGGAGACCTCTCTAGCATTCAGTGGGTTACAAAGATCTATTCAAGTACATGGGCATATATATATACACATACATTAGCAGGTGGGACGGTGTTCCCCATCTATTTTTTTCATCCTTGTATTTAGTAATGTACAGTGTAATTTTACACAAACACACGGATAGAAAAAGTGTTACACACACAATGTTGTACACACACAGAACACGATGTAGTAAGAAGAACATGGAGAAGAGAAAAAAAGAGATATGGGGTAGAAAATGAGTGGCATGAGACAGAAGGGAACAGGTGTTGGAGAAAGGGAGAGAGAGTGGGGGACAAACATGGGTGATACGGGGGCAGCACCATCGAAGAAAAGGGAGATATCAATATGGGGACAATATGACAAAGGAACCAGAGAGCCCCCACACTTTCCTGTTACAATAGTGTTGGCCTCCATATAAAGATGGATATTCCAGCTTATCTGGAGGGCAAAAGCGTTGAAAGTGCTGAGTAAGTTGTAAGATTGTGAGAAACACTGGTGATAAGGACACACACACATTGGGGAGAGACATGAAGGCATAAGTCCTAACATTTGACATGGACAAAGAGGGACACTTCTGGTTTAGGTTGTGTTGCTGAAGGTGTGGAATTACATATAATGAAGTTAAACATAACAATAATGTGAGTTTTTTTTGCTGTGGAACAACGTCATACACTTACATACACACACCACACAGTCTGATCTCCTTAAAAGAAGGACACCAGGGTGCAAAAGAGGGACTTGGGTGTCAAAGAGTGACCCTTGGGAGGAATGTCTCACAATACTGAACAGCATATATCTGAAAACCTGAGAGTGATTTATCCCTAAGTACAATATACAATTTCTGTGTTCCACTGAGTTGCCAGTAGCACCACTGTACACTACAAGGCTTTGATGTTCCTAATAGCGGTTGTTAACCCTTTTAAATGCTAATTATATCTACTGAATAAATGGCTGTTAAATGAACATATTACCTTACATAAGAAGATGGCATTAAAGGGAGAGTAATACTTAAAATGTAAAAAAATCTGTTGTAGGGTTTATCCCCCTGAGTAAAACAAGAGTACTCCCACTGCTGAAAGGTGTTTCATTCAAAAGTTATTAATTTTCAAAGTTGAATTTTTTAGGTGCAATATCACAGTGGCCTGAAATTGTACAGTGGCGCTGTTGCTACACCATCCTATGGAGATTTATGGTCCCGGGACCAGAGCTGTCCATAGGATCGTGTAGCAACAGTGCCACTGTACAATTTCAGGCCACTGTGATATTGCACCTAAAAAATTCAACTTTGAAAATTAATAACTTTTGAATGAAATAACTTTCAGCAGTGGGAGTACTCTTGTTTTACTCAGGGGGATAAACCCTACAACATATTTTTTTTTACATTTTAAGTATTACTATCCATTTAATCCAGCAATGGGGTATATGTATGTTTTCATTGTATGTACAGTTTCATGTGTATAGTAATGTGTGGCAAAGTCTGTTTGTAGGTCACACCTCATCACAGACAAACTGATGGTAAAAACATATTATTTGCACTGAAGCACAAGAGAGAAGACAGTCATACATGGCATGAGGAATGTTTGTTAGTTGTTCCTGCAAGGGGTTCCATGCTGTACTAAATCTAGCCATCATAGCATGAAGACACCAACATCCCGGGAATGTACCTGGGAATGTGGTGCAGTGGAGGAAAGAAATTATGAGATTCTTAGCAAAAAGGGGCTGGTCTTAATTACAAGTGGTGGGGTCTTAATTTGGGGTCTCTGATATTAAGCATGTATATGAACACACACCTGTGCATATTGCATTGATAATGTAATGTAACTATCTCCTTGTCATTCTGTGGGAAAGGCCAGAATACTACACACATCTGTACGGTCTCCAAAACCCTTGAAAAGCAATCCTTCAAGTTAAAGAGACAGAGTTATTAATGTATATAACACAGACATGGCACAATAGTGTTTATGTATAAAGAGAAAAATGGAACAATTGAAGTGCAAACTGCAGTAAAAGGAGAAATAAACATTATCAACATTACCTTGATTCAAATGGGGGTTTAAATGCACATGTTCTGTAACACACTGCCATGCTCCATCCCGGTGCCGCTGCTGTGTCCATGGAACGTTACAATGGCAGCATTTGAGGCTAGGTGGTGACCGTAGGAGAGGTTTGGGCGAGGTGGCGTTGGCCTTTTTTTCTTTTCTCCTTGTATTTATGAATGTAAAGTGCTCTTTGGCTGTTTCTGTTGTGTTCCTACTCTATGCCTCTTGGAGGATTATATTGAAGAGGCACCTGAATACTACATGTATCGTTTTACTGCCTTTTTCAAGTGGGGAAAATACATTTGTTTTCAAAGTCAACTCATTTCAGGCTCCGCGCGGTGTGAATTTTGTTTGGCATACATCTTCAGGAAAGACAGGATTAATTACTTTAAGTGACAAGTCTGAAGGCAATAACCTTCATTACACTGACAGAAACAGGCTGCATTGTGGGGCAAAGCAAACTAAATTCTGGGGAGAAATAAATATTCCTGTTTATTGAAATGTGCGATTTAAACCCATGGACAGCAGAGAGGTCTGTAATGCACTGCTTCCCTATATGATAAAGACTTCTTTAGCAATCAAGGGTTTCAAAAAGAGCCAAATAAAGAAATAAGACTTTGGGAAATTGTTGTTTGCACCCAGTGGTTCAGTTGCATTGTCGAAACACATTGTTCCACTTTCTTGGTAAGGCAGCCTCATGCACACTGTCAGGCTGCATAAATCAGTGCTGACTGTATTAAGAAGCTGTTTAAATAAAAATAAGACAGTATAAAATGAATAATTGCACAATTAACTGTTTGAGGGTCAGAGGGGTGAGCAATGTATTACTCAGCAATACATTGCATACTCCTCTGGCACTCAAAGGGTTCATTGTTATAGGGGTGAAGGTGAGGACAGGCAAAGAAGGAGAACAGAGAGCAAAGTGGCTATGAAGACAGTAAATGGAGGCAAAGGTGAGATGAACATGCGGCGTAGGGCAGGTGGAATAGAAAACAAAGTGCAAATGAATGAACAGATGGACAACACAGAGTAGAAGGCTTAGCACACAGAAGTGGTGCCCGTCAGTTGGACCAGTTTAATTGGTGGTGATCCAAACAGAACCCTGCACGTGTTAGGTGCTACATTAGCAAAGAAGTGACCCATATCTTATTGAGTGCCATAGGGAAGTGCAATGCATTGCTCTGCAATACGTTGCACACCCCTGTGCAACTCAAAGGGTTAAAGTTTGACCTGGTTAGGTTTACAGTTACCATTGCAGCGCTGCCCATTAAACTTTGCAACGTGCTGGAGTCCCGTATCGGACTGCAGCCCTTGCATCTGTGGGTGCACTCAGAGGTTGACTTCCAATAGTTCATATTATTTATATTATTATTTACTTATTCGCATATACACATATGGTTTTATTCACTATTTTTATGGCTACAGAGGTGTGGTAGGTGTTACAATGTGCTGCACTGACACTGGCAGCCTTGGCGAAGTACTCCAAGTGGGGTTGTGTCTTACTCCACTTTCAGTTTTCTGTTCCCATTCTATAATGGATGAATAATTGTGAGATGCAGGTGTTGCTTGGTTAATGATTTTTGTTGAAGATGTGGATTTTTGTGACGCAATATATGGAGTTTTACAGCATTAACCCTTTGAGTGCAAGAGGGGTACACATTGCTTTGCAATGCACCGTGTGCCCCCTGGCTCTCAAAGGGTTAATGAATGCAGTGTATATTTGTAAATGATGCAGTCTTCAAATTCTGTTTGTTGTTGGAGCGATAGTTGGCCAGGTTTTATTTTTTTTTATTTACAGGGCAATAGTCAGATGGGGAAAGTCCTTGTAGAGGGAATAGTGAGGGCGTTGAAAGTCCTTGCAGAGATTTTGACAGGAGTGGGCAGGGTGACCCCAAGCATTTTGTAAACAGGCAGTCAGGATGAGATCAGCATATCTCCTCCTAACCGTGGCCCGGGGGGTGTCAGACACAGCCGTAGCATTTATGGTCAAATTAATATGTTCTTTTTTTATAGTTTAGATAGAGAAAGATATGGATAGAGATACACGTGGGGAGAGACAATGAGAGAGAAATGAACAGGGATATAGATATTGTTAAGGATAGAGATAAGGCTAGAGTAGGGATTGATAGGGATAGAGATTGAGATAAATAAGGATAGAGATAGATAGGGATAGAGGAAGATAGCTATAGAGGGAGATGGAGATAGGGATAGAGATAGAGACAGGGATAGGTAGGTATAGAAGTAGAAATAGGGATAAATAGAGATAGATAGGGATGTAGAAAGACAGACAGACAGAGATAGCGATAGATATGGATAGGCATTGAGACAGATAGGGACAGCAATAAGGAGATTATATATATATATATATATATATATATATATATATATATATATATATATATAGTTAGACAGGGTCAGATTTACAATAAGGCAGAGTAAGCATCTGCCTACAGCCGCACCCACAGAGGGACACCTGTCATTTGGATCGCTTTTTTATTTATTTATTTTTTTAAATTAGCCTCACAATAACAATAATCCCCCCACCCGGCGCCCGCTCCATGTTGCCCTCACATTGCCCCCTCCCCTCCTTTGTCCGTTTCCTACCTCTCTGGCAGGACAGGTCTGTGCCTCTTTTGGCACAGTCCTGTAGCTGCTGAGCTCCCTTGCCGGCTCTTTAGTAATGCAGAGCGCTGGGAGATGACATAATCTCCCAGCTCTTTGCATTCTTGAAGAGAAGACCGCGCGGGAGGTCCAGCAGCAGCAGGGAACATGGACATGGTGGGGGCAATGTGGAGCTGATGAGGGGACAAGTTGGAGCAGATGGGGGGCAATGTGAGGGCAATATGGGGATGGTGGGGCAATGTGGAGCTAATGGGGGGCAAGTTGGGGCTGATGGGGGGCAATGTGAGGTTAATATGGAGATGGTGGGAGCAATGTGGAGCTGATGGGGGGAAGTTGGAGCTGATGGGGTGGGGTGCAATGTGAGGGCAATATGGAGATAGTGGGGGCAATGTGGAAATCATGGGGGGCAAGTTGGAGCTGATGGGGGCAATGTGAGGGTAACATGGAGCTGATGGGGGCAAGTTGGAGTTGATGGGGGGCAATGTGAGGGTAACATGGAGCTGATGGGGGGCAAGTTGGAACTGATGGGGGACAATGTGAGGGCAATATGGATATGATGGGGGCAATTTGGAGATGATGGGGGGCAATGTGGAGATGTCCAGTGGAGATGGCAAAGGGGGGGGGGCGCATCAGATTTCTGTGCCTACAGGCTCCTGAGATGTAAATCCAGCCATGGGGTTAGAGATAAATAAGAACAAATATAGGGATAGAGATAGATAGAAATAGAGAGATGTAGGGATATTTATAGAGATAAATATATAAATAGGGACAGACAGAGGCAGCACTCAGGAATTTTGCAAATTAAGTTTATTTCATAAAATTTATGAGAGTGCTGCCACATCCTTTTTGGTTTGTACTAAGACTTCCCATGTGCTATAGCACCCAGGTCACTGGACTGTTTTGTTGGAGTGTTTCCCAACTGGTTATGTAGACAGGGACAGAAAGAGGGATAGACAGAGATAGTGATAGGGACAGAGATAGTGATTGGCATAGAAAGAGGGATAGAGATAAAGATAAGGATAGGGATTGATATAATGATGAGAGATAGAAAGGATTAGATAGATATAGACATGGGTAGCTGTAGAGATAGATAGGATTGATAAGGATAGAGTAATGGATAGAGATAGCCAAGGATAGAGACGGATAAAAATCAGGATAGGGACTGAGACAGAGATAAAGATAGATGGGAATAGGGACAGATATGCATAAAGATGAATAGATAGATACATAGATAGATAGATATAGAAAGGGATAGAGATAGTGACATGCATAGAGATAGATAGGAATAGTGATAGACAGTGATGTATTAGGATAGGGATAGAGATACATAGGGACAGAGAGAGAGAGATATAGGGATAATGATAAGATATATAGAAGGATAGAGAAAGGGACAGGAATTGACACACACACACACACACACACACACACACACACACACACACACACACACACACACACACACACATATATATATATATATAAATACAGGGATAGACATAGAGACAGAGATAGATAGAGATAAGATAGATAGCTAGGGACAGATGTGGATAGAGATAGATAGAGCTAGAAAGGGATAGAGCTAGAGATAGACAGGGTTAGTTATAGAGATAGACAGGATAGATAGGGATGGAGATAAACTAGAGATAGAGATAGACAGACAGGGATAGAGACAGATAGACGGGGTAGCTAGAGAGATATATAGGATAGATATGAATAGAAATAAAGATAAAAATAGAGATAGGTATTGGGATGGAGAATAGGAATGGGATAGGGATACAGGTAGATGGGGATAGATAGATAGATAGATAGAAAGATAGATAGATAGATAAGAATAGGGATAGAGATAGATAGGGATGGGCAGCAATAGATATAGAGATAAGGATAGAGTTAGAGATGATCGGGAAAGAGATATAGATAAAAATAGGGATATGTATTGGGATAGTGAATGAGAAGGATAGAGGTAGATAGGAACACAGGTAGATGGGGAAAGTGATAGCTAGGCATATAGATGGATAGACAGATAGATAGATATGAACAGCTAGATGGAGATAAGAATAGGGATAGAGATAAGGCAAAGATACGATAGACAGGGATAGAGCTAAAGACAGAAATATAGATAAATAGATACATAGTATAGAGAGAGAGAGAGATTTATGGATATAGCTAGATAGACCTAGATAGGGATATAGAGAGAGATAGATAGGGTTAGGTATAGAGATAGATAGGATAGAAAGGGATAGAGTTATGGATAGAGATAGATGGGGATGGAAACATGGTATTGGAATAGAGAAAGGGAGAGAGACAGAGATAGATGGGGAAATCGATAGATAGACAGATAGAGATGGGGAAAGACATAGGGAGCGGGATAGAGACAGGGAGAGAGATAGGGATAGAGATTGTGGGAGAGGGATAGAGAGAGAGGCAGAAAGATAGAGATAAGAATAGGGATATATATATATATATATATATATATATATATATATATATATATACATATACAGAGAGAGAGAGATAGGGATAGAGAGAGAGAGATAGGGATACAGATCAAAAGCGTTAGACATAAGGACAGGGAAGAGTTAGACAGAGAGATAGATACAAGGACAGAGATGGAGATAGGAATAGAGATAGGGACTCAGATATAGATAGGGATAAAGAAGAAGATAAATAGGGATATAGATAGATAGGGATAGCTAGAGACAGAGATAGCGGCATGATAGATGGAAAAGAAGAGATAGATAGGGAAAGCGATAGATAGGGACAGGTAGGAACAGATACATAGGGACAGGTAGGAAGGGACAGATAGATAGGGACAGGTAGGGAAAGATAGATGGGGACAGATAGATGGGGACAGGTAGGTAGGGACTGATAAATAGGGAGATGGATAGGGACAGGTAGATAAGGACAGATAGATAGGGACAGATAGATAAGGACAGGTAGGTAGGGACAGATAGATAGGGACACAAAGGGACAGATAGATAGGGACAGGTAGGTAGGGACAGATAGATAGACACACAAAGGGACAGATAGATAGGGACAGATAGGTAGGGACTGTAAAAAGGGACAGATAGGGAAAGCTAGACAGTGAGAGGTAGGGACAGATAGAGAGGGACAAGTAGGTAGGGACACAAAGGGACAGATAGATAGAGACAGACAGAGACAGATACATAGGGACAGATAGATAGGGACAGTTAGGGACAGATAGATAAGGACAGGTAGGTAGGGACAGATAGATAGGGACAGGTAGGTAGGGACACAAAGGGACAAATAGATAGGGACAGATTGGGACAGATAGGTAGGGACTGTAAAAAGGGACAGATAGGGAAAGCTAGACAGTGAGAGGTAGGTACAGAGAGATAGGGACAGATAGAGAGGGACAAGTAGGTAGGGACACAAAGGGACAGATAGATAGGGACAGATAGGAAGGGACAGATAGATAGGGACAGGTAGGAACAGAAAGAAAGGGACAGGTAGGGACAAATGGATAGTGACAGATAGACAGGGACAGGTAGGCCCAGATAGATAGGGAAAGGTAGGTAGGGACAGATAGAGGTAGACAGGTCGAGACAGATAGATAGGGAGGGACAGGTAGGAAAAGATTGATAGGGATGGGGAGGGACAGATAGGTACAGATAGAAAGGGACAGGTAAGAACAGATAGATAAGGACAAATAGATAGGGACAGATAGGTCAGGATAGGTAGGGAGAGATAGGGACAGACAGATAGGTAGGGGCAGATAGATAAAGACAGGTAGGGACAGACAGATAGGGAGAGATAGGTAAGGACAGATAGATAGGGGCAGGTGTGAAGGGACAGATAGAGAAAGATAGATAGGGACACATAGGTAGGGAGAGATAGACAGGGACAGGTAGGGACATATAGATAGGGACAGATAGATAAGGACAGGTAGATAGGTAGGGACAGATAGGAATAGATACATAGGGGCAGATAGATAGGGACATGAAGGGACAGATAGATAGGGTCAGGTAGGTAGGGACAGATAGATAGGGACAGGTAGGGAAAGATAGATAGGGACAGATAGGGAAGTACAGATAGACAGGGGCAGATAGACCAAAGGGCAGAGCGGTGACCTGGAAATGCCCCAATGTGCAAGTGAACCTGAGGTACTTCTGACTGTCTGGATGAATTGGAAAATGCAGACACATGGCCGAGATGACAGAGCACAAAAACTCCATCATGAAGTGAATAGTATCCACAAAAGAGTTGAGATCCTTGAGGTCCAAGATGGGGCGACTGCCACCATCCCTCTTGGTAACCACAAAGAGGTTTGAATAAAAACCTAATCCTCTCTCTTGAGGAGGAACTGGAGCCAGGACTCCCTTGTCCAAGAGTGCCTGCACCGCCTTGTTGAAAAGAGGCAGTTTTTCCTGGCCTAGAGGAGTTCTTGAGTGAAAGAATCTGAAGGGAGGCAGGGATGTGAAGGGAATCCTGTAGCCTCCTGAGACCACTTGCAAAACCCACTGATCCACAACAGAGCCTGCACAGATGTCTGAAAATTGATGCAGACATCCACCCACAGGAAGGTGCGGATCAGGATTCTGCGAGTCATGCAGAAGAATGTTTGGCAGATTTGGGTTTGGTGTTGGGGTGTTTTGACCGCCACTGCTGCCTGGGCGTAGCGGCGGAGCATGGGGTGCTGGCCTGAGATACACTCTGACTCTTCCTCTGAGCTTCACTTTGTGGGGATGAAAAAGAATCTGCTTCCTCACCAGGTTAGGGCATTTGGAGACCTGAGGCAACTGTGTGGTCTTGCCCCCAGTGGCCTCACTGATAATTTGCTTCAGGTCAGGCCCAAAAAGAGATGTGCCCTGAAAGGAGAGAAATCAGTGACGAAAGGTCAGAAGGCCAAATTTTGAGCTACAAAGTGCACCTGGAAGAAACTGAGAAGGCAGAAGCCTTTGCCACAAGTTTGAAAGCATCAAAAAGAGCGTCAATGATGTAAGTCTGCGCTTCAGACATGTTGGCCAAGAGGACTAAAAGATCCTCTTGTGTAGCACCTTTATGGAAAGCCTCAGTAAACTGTTCACCCCATATAACAATAGCTCTACTGACAGAGGCCAAGGTAGGCCTCAAGGTAGCGCCTATGGCAGCAAAGTTAGACTTCAGAATAGCCCCCAGCTTTCTATCAGTCATATCCTTGAGAGCTTTGACATCTGCCAGGGGTAGAGCAGTAGACAGACAGTCTAGAAATAGGGAAATCAACCTGAGGAGGTGTAGCCCACTGAGCCAAAGCTGCTTTAGAAAAGGGGTACAGCTTAGAAAATCTCTTTGAAAGAGAAAGGCGCCTGTCAGGCATTTTCCATTCATCCAGCCTGGTCCAGATTGGGATTGGAGTATCAAAGAACTAGTGAGAATCAAGAGGAGAGAAAGGACAAAGAGATAATCCCTCCCAATTAATTCACTACAAAAAGAAGCTCATTAATGGAGGCACTCAAGAATAAGTGACTAAAGGATATACAAAAAATAAATTGTTTATTAATTAGCAGAATAACAAATCACAATTAAAATCATCTAAAAACATAGAACAATAGATAATATCTAAGCATCATGTCCCAAATATAATCAATATACCACATTAAATGGTGATACATAACAAACTGATGAATCCCATCAAGAAACATGAAAAAGAGATGGATGAGAATGATATCACAGTGAAGGTAACACAAAACTTGTAGTGTCTCAGTGCTATACAACTCATAAAATATCTAGTAATTAAAGGGATAGTAATACCTAAAATGTAAAAAAAAATATGTTGTAGGGTTTATCCCCCTGAGTAAAACAAGAGTACTCCCACTGCTGAAAGATGTTTCATTCAAAAGTTATTAATTTTCAAAGTTGAATTTTTTAGGTGCAATATCACAGTGGCCTGAAATTGTACAGTGGCGCTGTTGCTACACGATCCTATGGACAGCTCTGGTCTCAGGACCATAAATCTCCATAGGATGGTGTAGCAACAGCGCCACTGTAAAATTTCAGGCCACTGTGATATTGCACCTAAAAAATTCAACTTTGAAAATTAATAACTTTTGAATGAAACACCTTTCAGCAGTGGGAGTACTCTTGTTTTACTCAGGGGGATAAACCCTACAACATATTTTTTTTTACATTTTAGGTATTACTATCCCTTTAAGAAGTGATCCCAGGAAGGTGCACAGAGAGGACTCCGGTCTGAATTCGGAATGCCCTGCTCCTTATCAGCTGTGGCGCGGGCAGTCTCTACTGCGCATGACTGCAGCTCGTGCAGCCATCTCTACTGCACGACTGCTTCTGACAAACATACATTAGCAACATGATTATATAGTATGTTTCTTTTGGAGACCAACTGCCATATGCAGATTTGCAGTGGCTTTGGCATCTGAGCTAGTCACTGTATAGTGCCCAGAATGTAATGCTGCTGTTCTAATGTAAGCAAATAAAGTAGATCTTTAACCCTTTAAAGGGCAAAGTATGTGCAACACATTACTTCACAATGTGTTGGCCACCTCTCTGTTCTATAAAGTGTTAAACATTAGTAGAAAAGAGGCCCAAAGTATATCTTTTCAAGTTTATTTGGACATTTGTCATGTTTTCCCAAGTCTGCTTGTTTGCTATCAGACCTATTAAAGGAGAAGTAATAATAAACACCTACTACTTGTATCTTAGTATTACAAGAAAATCATAATGATCTTAGGAATTTTGTCCTTGTACCTTTGGGAAAGAGAAAACATCTTCAATCACCTTGGATACCATGTTATGGAGGTGGGCATGATAGGTGCCAGCAGTACTGCAGGACTTCAATCACTGTTTTTCCCCCGAAGGACCGGTGACAGTTCTGCAGGAGCACTGTAAGCACTAACGGGGTCTGAAATTGACCACTCCAAGACGGGAACGGTCTCTTTCAGACCCCAGTTTGGCACCCGTATAGGTCATCAGTCACATGTGCTATTGTGCTGAATAGGTAGCTATTCATTTGAGGTTACAGCCTCCAATGTCGATAGTGTGAAAGATCACCCAGTGGCCCTGCTCCAACACTACTGTGTTTCTGCATGAGTGTAGTAAATTTGCAATTTGCTGGATTTTGGTGCATTTATACAATGTAATAGTCATCCATGTGAAAGACACATAGTAGAGCAGCTTAAGTTTCAGCAGGGCAACATTTCCAATGCTCCATTACCATGTAGATGTCACTCGCATGAAATAGGCCTTTAATGGTAAATCTGAACTGTACCATCTCATTAGCCCCGTAAAATATTTGCAGAAAGCAGAGAAGCTAATGAACACAAATGACTTTCATAAGCAATATGATCAAACAAGGAATTTTTTATTAAAATCAGTGGTTTTAAACCCTCTGAGAGCCAGGGGTATGTGCAACACTACTCTTGATTTGAGTTACAAATGACTTGAGAATCGTACACAAGTTAACACTGTGAATCGCCATGCTGGGGATCTCTCTACCATTCAAGGGTTTAACCCATTGATTGCCAGAAGGGTGCTCAACACAGAATCCTTCTGGCATTCAAAGGGTTAAATGGAGTATTTAACCCCTGGATTGTTAGAGAAGTTTCCATGCAGTACATACTTTTTGTTTGTGATATGTAAACTTTTGATCAAGGCCATATAGGTGATTTTGGTTATCATTATGATTTAAAAAGGAGCCAAACAACTATGCGATAATAAATGGCTTCATATGATCACTATCCTTAAATAAAAGACAGTTTTTTGCATGATCAGTCATATTTTCAAAATCAATGCCAAAATTTCACAATTTCTGCCAGGTTATGCAAACTTTTGAACACAACTGTATACATACACACAGACACATACACACACACACACACACACACACACACACACACACACACACACACAAGTAAATACATACTGTATATTTTAGGTGTTATTTCCCTTAAACCTTTGCGTTCCAAAGGTGTGTGCCTGCACTGCTTTGCAATGAACTGCACACCTCTGCTTCACTTCTATGGTTAAATCAGGATGGGTCTGGTTTAATGGAAATTTGTTACAAGAATGTAAGCCACTTAGGACCTAAATAAAAGAGGAAAACTTGTAACAAATTATATGACACATGCCTTGGAATTAACTCTTTGGATGCTAGATATGTCTCTCCAAAGCACTGTAAAGTAATGTGTGAGACATCCCTAACATCTAAGTGGTAAAAAACAATCTCAACACAAACAGCAAGAAAATAAGAGGATTTTAGTCTTACCTTTTAAATCCTTTTCTTAGTCCATACAGGTTACTGGCAACTTTGGGTAGGCGATCCGCCCCTTTAATTGTAGGAAGGAACAATTCTAGAATTGTATGCAGGGGGTGACGCCTACCTTCCCACCTTGGCTGTAGTTAGCCAACCAGCTCCAGAAAGATTTGAGAGACAAACTATTGACTAGATAGTGGAAGGGAAAGAAGACTCCTGTGAACATGACCCCGAAGGACACCCACGGTCTGCCACAGGAGAGCCAAGCATGGTCCCGTGACAGGGTGGGAGACCAGTAACCTGTATGGACTAAGAGAAAAGGATTTAACAGGTAAGACTAAAATCCTCTTTTCTCTGTCGTCCAATACAGGTTACTGGTAACTTTGGGATGTCCAACCATTGAGTATCCCAGAGGCGGGAAGTAAGGCAAGGACCAGGAGCCCAAAGTCACCAGAGCAGATATGGACCATCAGATCAGAGATAGCCCAACAAACAAAGAAGTGTCAACAGACACTGAACAGGGGTAACTACACCACAACTGTTACACAGCACACTGAACTAGAGCCAACGGGGCTCAAAAGTGAAGGAAGCACCAAGAACCAAAGAAAATCCTAGACAGGCAAAACTGCCTCCAGGATTTTCCTCCTAAAGCTGGCATCAGCCGATGCCAACACATCAACACGGAAATGCTTCCAAAAGGTGTGCACAGATGACCAGGTGGCAGCCTTGCACAACTGATCAGCAGAGGCCTTATTCTTGTAAGCCCAAGAGACCCCAATAGATCGTGTAGAATGAGCCATGACCCTGAAAGGGACAGGCTTTTTCCTCAGTTCATAAGCCTTATGAATAGTAGACTTGATCCAAGAAGCATTAGTCACTTTGGATGCAGGACTTCCTGCCCTAGGACCCTCAGGAATGACAAACAATGTGTCAGAATGCCTGACAGACTTGGTGCAATGTACATAAAACTTGAAACAACGCACCATGTCTAACAAGTGGAGATACCTCTCCTTGTCAGAAGTGGGGTCAGAGCAGAAAGAGGGCACCACAATTTCCTGACTGATGTGGAACTCCAAAACCACCTTGGGGAGGAACTCCTGAGAGATGCGAAGCATCGCCTTGTCCTTGTGAAACAACAATAGGGAGGTTTACAGGACACAGCATGTAACTCCGCGACACGGCGGACAGACAATTGCCAGGGCACTGAGCATAGGTAGCCACCAAGCCAGAAGAAAACCCTTTCTCCTTCAATATTGAGGATTTAATTTCCAAGCCATCAAAGCTAGCCGATGAACATCCTCCTTCCACAGGTAATCCTGTAGAAGAAGATCCAGAAGGCAAGGGAGCCAGAATGGCTCTGCCACTGACAGATCCAGAAGCTCCGGAAACCAAGCTTGGTGAGGCCAGTATGGAGCAATCAGAATGACTGGACAGCGCTCTAGTAGTAATTTCCTTAACACCCTGTGCAACATTAGGAGGGGAGGAAAGACGCAGGCCAGAGGAAATAACCAAGGAATGGACATGGCATCCATTGCAGCAGCAAGAGGGTCCCTCCATCAAGAGCAGAACCTTGGAACCTTCCTGTTGTGTCTTGTCGCCATCAGGTCGATGTACGGAAGACCCCACTTCTGATCAATGAGAGTGAACACCTCTGGGTGCAGTTCCCACTCTCCACTGTGTGTTGACTGAGGAAGTCCGCCATGACGTTGTCTACACCAGGAATGTGAACTGTGGATATGGCAGGAGCGTGTTCTTCTGCCCAGGACAAAATAGCCTTGACCTCTAACCAAGCGGCAAGACTTCTTGTTCTGCCTTGCTTGTTGATGTAAGCCACAGCCGTAGCGTTGTCTGACTGTACCTGGACAGTCATCCAGCTGAGATGTCCAATGACAAAGGGCATGAAATATCGCCCAGAGCTCCAACACGTTGATGGGAAGGAGAGATTCCTCCAGAGACCACCGACTTTGAGCACTCAGGTGACCGAGGAACGCTCCCCAGTCAGAGAGGCTGGCGTCCGTCGTCACCGTGGTCCAGAGGGATACCAGGAAGGACTTGCCCTTCAGCAGATTGGAGAAGTTGAGCCACCATGACAAACTCAGTTCCACATGAAGAGGGAGGGACACTGATATCTTCAGAAGGTCCGACCGACCCTTGCACACCCGAATTACAAACTCTGGAGTTCCCTTGTATGTGCAGTGGCAAACGGGACCACTTCGATGGTGGAGATGAATTTCCCCACTAGAGAGGACAACTTCTTCGCTGGAACTGGATCTTGATCCAGGACCGCAGAAATCCTGTGGGTGATCTGGTGAGCTACGTCGTCTGTGAGAAACACCATGCTCTTCTGAGTGTCGAAGAGAAGGCCCAGGAAGACCAGACACTGGGATGGGCCAAGATCTGACTTGTCCATGTTGATGATCCACCTGTGATGGGTGAGTGCGTGAATGCATAACTGAACCTGCTGATGAAGAAGTTTCGCAGAGGGGGCTTTCAGAAGCAGGTCGTCCATGTATGGAGTAACTCTGATGCTGTCCCGGTGGAGGACGGACACTAAGGCTCCCAGGACACGGTTGAAAACTTGAGGAGCTGTAGTCAGACCAAAGGAAAGAGCTGAAAACTGAAAGTGCCCTTGGTCACAGGCAAATCTGAGATACTGCCGGCTCTCTGGACGAATGGCGATGTGTAAATACGTGTCCTGAAGATCCAGAGAAGCAAGGAATTCTCCAGGGGACATAGCAGCAATCACCGTCAGTAGAGATTCCTGGTGATAATGAGTCCAGATCACAAAGGAATTGAGATCCTTCAAGTCCAAAATAGGACGACAACTGCCGTCTTGGAGACCACAAAGAGGTTTGAGTAAAAATCCATACCTCTGTCCTGAACTGGAACCGGCTCTAGAACATCTTTGTCCAGAAAAGCCTGAATAGCGGGGAAAAGACAACGTTTCTCTGCGCCCTGAGGCGTGAAAGAAGTGAAAGGGAGGAAAAGAGACGAAAGGGATCCTGTACCCTTCCATCACTACCTGTAAAACCCATGGGTCCGCCACTGAATCTTCCCAAATGCTGTGATAGTGGCGCAGACGACCACCCGCAGCACGAACCCGGGTTCGGTGAGTCATGCCTAAGAAGGCTTGGGAGCCTTGGGCTTGGAGGAGACATTGGGCTTCCATTGCTGTTTGAGTTTGGAGGAGGTGAAGGAACCGTCTGGTTTGCCGGATGTGTCTCAGTCTGAAAGGAACGAAAATACTGGTTATGCTTAAGTGGTGTTTTCTTCCTAGGGACCAAGAGTAGAAGGGTACTCTTACCCCCTGTGGCCTTACTGATCAGCTCCTTAAGGTCTGGCCCAAACAAATAAGTGCCTTGAAAAGGTAAGGAGAGCAATGCTTTTTTGAAGCAGTGTCTGCAGATCTTGAGCCAAAGAGCCCGTCTTGCAGCCACAGACATGGTGGAAACCATAGCCACCAAACCGATAGCATCAAATAAGGCAGCAGAAACATAGTGCTGAGCCTCAAAAATGTTGGCAAGGAGGTGCAACATATCTGAAGTAGGAGTACCCTGACGAACAGCAAGGGTGAGCTGTTCAGTCCAGACCGCAATGGCCTGGTTCACTCATGCTGCAGCAAATGCTGGATGCATGGCATTACCAGCAGTGGCAAAGATGGACTTGAGGGAGACCAAGTTTCTTGTCAGTCCAGACCTTTAGAGCAGACACATCAGACACTGGCAAGGCAGTAGACTTAGATAGCCTAGAGATAGGAGCATCCACTTTGGGGGGATGAACCCACTAAGCAAGCACAGCCTCAGAGAAGGGATAAAGCTTGGCAAATTTTTTGGAGACAGACGGTTTTCTGTCCGGAGACTTCCACTCATCAGACACAAGGCGGTCAAGAGTGGGGTTAGGTGGAAAGCAAGCAAAGGGCTTTTTAGGCTTGTGAAATACATCAGAAGGGTCAGAAGGAACCTCCTGAACTAAAAGAAAGTTTAGGATATTTAAAACAGCCCTGATCATGCCCTCAGCTGAGGGCTCAGGATCAGCCTCAAAAGGATCCCCAAAAAACTGAGAGCCCAACGCAGAACATTCCTCAACATCTGAATCCACCAGGAGTTCCTCTTCAGAGGAATCTGACACATCAGGTACTCCCTGAGGTTTTGGCAGGGAAGACTTGACGGAGGAGGGGGTCTGCAATTAAGTCTAATTTAGACTTATCTGGTAGGCGAAGGGTTAATCAGCACAGGAGAGAAGGAGAGTCCAAGCCCTGCGTAGGATACTCGTTCTGGAAATAGCACAAAATGGCTGCCGCAGGAGCCAATCAGAAACGAGTGCGTGAAGCAAGCGCTCATGGGAAATGTAGTTTTCCCAGAAAAAGTACCCCGACAGTGCCCCAAGCCCCCTGAGCCCCCAACACACTCGAAACATGAACCGGATAATAGAGCAAGGGCAGACAAGAAGAATGAGCCATCTCTGAAGTCGCTAGGTTAAACGATTGCAAAGATATGTCCCAAACTGTACAGTCCCATAGGAATGAATGGAGCAATGGCGCGTATGCAGTATAGCGGAACTCAAATTTTACAAAATTGAATGGGAAATATTAAAAGACATGAAACATCACTAGAACATGTTAGGATACCCAAAAAAAACCACTGAACCAATAGGAAAAGTGTCAGAAAACCCCCCAAATGAATGCCAAACCAGCAGCTAAAGGGTAAAGTACCACATAAACCTGCTCCAAAACACCCAACAGACATACAGATAGACCCAATGAGTGCAGGAGTGTGCATTAGGAACTCCAAGGAAAAACCCCTGTGCAGAGAGGCACTGTGAGACATGTAGACCTGCAGCACTCAAAGGGTTGCTCACCTTTCCAACTGTTCTCTTGCCTGTGTTATCTTCACCAAGGAACAAATCTTTCTGGAGCTGGTTGGCTAGCTGCAGCCAAGAAGGGAAGGTAGGCTCCACCCCCTGCATACAATTCTAGAATTGTTCCTGCCTACAATTAAAGGGGCAGATCGCCTACCCAAATTTACCAGTAACCAGTATTGGACGACAGAGAAAAGATATTATTCTGATTTGTTAAATTCATACAATTCCTTCTTCTGTTCTGCACTTTTTAACCCCATGTGTGCTAAGAGTTCTCCAATGCTTTCAAAACAATATATTGAGATCTCTTTGGCATTCACGGGGTTAACCTTTGAGTGCCACAGGATGCTCAAGGTAATATATTACACTATCACTCAAAGTGTTAAGGTAGTTTATTTATTCTTTAACATAGGACAGCTTGTGATAAAAGTATATTTTAAACATGTACAATTAAAGGCATTAAGTTGTTTAAAGAGACAGTAATGGTTCTGTATATTGTTAATGCAATGTAAAGCATTAAATGGACAGTAAATCCTTCTGTACTAAACTAATCAAAATGCTGGATCTGTGCTCCTGACTACTGCTAACTTGATCTGGTAATTCAGGGTGATCCAGTGGTGCTTCCCTAAGATTAGGAAGGAGGCGGCTCCACTTCCTGACTGTGATGGTGACTGGTACTACAGGAACTGATGTTTAAGCCCCATAGAACAATTGCTATTGTGCAGAGCCAAAATCCCGTGTCCAAGCACACTGACTTTTTGGGGGCTAGAGACGTCATTCTCAGCTCCCTTAGTGCCAGTCACCAATCACAGACAGGAAGTGAAGGTTACTTCTCCATAGACGTATGGGTACACAAGGGGATCGGCCTTGCGGCTCAATAAGTGTTAAACTAGTGTTAAAGCTAGCAGTAGTCAGAGTTTTAGTTAGTTTAGTGTAAGAGGTTTTATTTCTCCTTTAAAGAGTGTGACTGGTGTCATCCATACCCAGAGGGGTACGGAACACAGTGAAGCAGCTAACTCAGTCGAGTGGTTGCTATGGCAACATGCCTGCACTTTCTAACATGTAGACATTTATCTTAGTGTAAGCAGCTATAATGTATCCTGACATATGATCAGTCACACTCTTTAATATTGTATAAAGTACCGAAAATAGAAAAGGAAATATTACCTGAAAAAGGAAAGTAATAAAGAGGTGAGCCAAGGGTGCCATTTGGAACATGTACAAATTACCTAAATTGCCATTGGTTTAAATGGGACTTTTAACTCAATGAATGCTAGAGATGTCTCCAGTGCATTGGTCTGAAATGCTTTGGACACATTTCTAGCATTCAATGGGTTAAAGGTCCCACTTAAACAATGGGAATTTGTATTTGTTGCCTATAGTGCAGTTGGTTCGCTCCTGTAATACTGCACGTTTTTGTGATCACGAGGTTGTATCTTCATTAATTGTTGATTTGTTCAGTTAACATGTTTCCGATTTACCCAGAGCCCTTTTAGGATCCTTTGGTGCTTCGGATTAGCTTTTCCATTACGTCCCACTGTTCGTTGGTTACCTGAAAAATGAAATGAGAAAAGTCTTTATTTGATATACAAGTTTCCAGTAAAGAGCTGTACACAACCTGTGGCTCTTAATTTGTGTTTGGACCACTGGCTAGATGAGGATGAGTTGTAGTTCAACAACAGATAGAGGGTTCCAGATGGCACACTCCTTGGGTAAGTATTACATATATGCTGTTTGATATTTAAAGGGGAACTTTCACCCCCAAGCAACTTACTCTAATTTATCTGTGAATGTGTATATAGGTTTTTTTTTGTTGTTGTTATTCACTATATTATTAAAGAGAGAGCATTTCAAAAGGTACCTTGCGATGGTCCCTGCGGCACAAGCCCCCTTTCCTTAAATATTCCTCCCACCACCCTTCCCAGCTGTCCCTAGGACTGCCTGCATTCAGTTGTAGATATCTAGTTCTGCTACAAACGCCGCTACTGGAGACGATGCTTGTCTTATTACTTGAAGCCAGATTGTAGGGCCAGATGTGAGAGAGACACTGTGGCTGCAAAACAGACCACACCATCCGTTTTACAGCCGCGTGTTTTCTCTCTCGCGATCTCACCCCAAAACCTGGCTCAAACTTCCAAGATGAGCACTGTCTCCTGTGTCAAAACCTCTCCATTCCAGGTCCTTATCCATTTTCTTCCAGTTAAGCACTGTGCAAATTACAGAAATGTATCCCTTTGAGTGCCAGAGGGGCATGCTCTGGCATTCAAAGGGTTAAACCAGTACACAGAAGATAGCACATGACTGTTCCTTGGGACTTAGGAGAATCAAGACGTAAGGGGCAGACTTAGAAAGGAGGAGGGGCAGCTAAGAGGGATAGCGCTGCCAATCATTTTTCACGCCATCAAGATGGCAGCGGGAACACTATACAGGCAGATTTAAAGCCTGGGGATAACTAACTAGTCTTCATTACAAGGTGGTTTTTAGGCATAGTTGGGTGGGTATAAACTGATGGGGATCGGAAAGTAGGAAAGTGACAGTTCTGCTTTAAATAAATGTACAGAAAATATATATTAGCCTTCTATGGGAACAGACCTAGGACTATATATACAAAGAAACTGGTACAATCCTGGAGCAAACCAACTGCACTATAGGGGATAAATACAGATTCCAACTGATCTAAACTGGGCTTTAAACCCCTTTAATGTTTGAATGTATTGAGTCATGCTTAACCCTTTGAGTGCCAGAGAGGTACAGAACTCATTGCAAAGCAAAGGGTTAAAGAAGGATGTATCACCTTAAAGGTTTGGAATCACGACTATAAAAGCATACATGTGGTGTGTCAGTGTATTCAGATGTGTATACTTTTAAACATATGTACACAAGCCATGGTGGTATTTATCTGGAACAGAGAAAAGGAGATGGACAGAAACTGTAAAAGGGATGAAGTGATAGGAAAGAACAGAGAGAGAGAGAGAGAGAGAGAGAATTAATGTGTTGCTTGTAGATAGCAAAGTATCTTAAAAAAAGGAGTAGGATTCTGGGTGTACCATAAAGCTAGGTTACAGATGCAGTAAATACAGGATTGTTTTTGATGTGGTGGAGCCCTTCAGTTTCAAATGAAATTTTTGTGGAACTAATACACGCAACCATAGCAATATTACATAATGTACTGAGGGACTTGTCTAGCATCCAAGAAGTTAATATAATATGGATATTAAATGTACTGTATTTTAGCGCTAGTTAGAACCACACACATACTGCCTGTCATCTTAGCCTTGTTCTCTTGTCTTCCACTACTTATATTTGTTTGGTGGAACCCCTTGTACTTGTTCAGGGAATCCGGAGGTTCCATGGAACATAGTTTGAGAAACACCGACAGAAAATGGAGGCAATCAGAGCAGAACGTATACTGACAAAAGACAAGCTGAGATTTCAAAGGGTAACCCAAAGCTAGAGCACACTTTCAGTGGTAAATACACATTTTAATACTTCAGAATTGTTTCCCTTCAACATAAGTACAAATCTGTTTTTACAAGACAAACATAATGGTATGATACCTTGTTCAAACTATTAAATTCTCCTGCCATAAAGACATATTCACCACCATCCATTCGAATGATCTGTGAAATACAAAATAAATGTATTAGTTAAATAACACAAATACTGTACATTTTTAATAATACATAGAAAGCAAACTGACATTCTTAGGAGCAACACTGGTTTATACCTATATGAAAAACAGTGGGTCAGATATTCACACCAACGTCTACACCATGAAAATCTGTTAGTTTAAGGTAAGAAAAAACAGGTGGGAAGTTCATTACCAAGTAGACACTAAGTAGACGCAAACTAGGGGAATTTGGGAAGCACAAGAAATATAAATTAACAGCAACATTTTGCCTTTACCTTTTGAGTGCCACTGGGTGGCAATAAATTTGTGCATGCCTCTAGCACTCAAAATGTTAAAGGCAGTGTGTTGTGCACCCCTTGGTCCTTAAAGGATTATGAGGTATAGTGGGGAAGAACGGAGGGGACTGACTGGGTCTTGAGTGGAAAATTAAATTAGAACTGTCCAAGGAAGTGGTCAGAGCTACAAGGGAACTTTCTGATCCAGAGAAACAGGTTCAGTCCCTGAAGACCAGATACTAAACAGTAAATAACAGGACCACTGGGGAAAATCCATGGACCCTCTCCAGGTCTCTCTATTCTTGCTTTAATCCTTATCATGTAGACTATGATAGCAAGTAATTATATTTAGAAATAAAATTTATGTATAGATTATTGATTTAAAATTAAATCCCTATGATCATCAAAGCTCCCTTCTCACAGGGGATGTCTTCTACCCTATAGTTTTGGGGTGGGTAAGTTCAAGTTCAGGAACCCCCGGCCTTCAGCAGGTGTGTGGTAGAGATAATAATAACTGAAAGGAAGATTAGGCTCAGTATTAGGTTACATAAAGGCTTCAGAGAGGAAAACACAGCAGCAATTCATTGGAAAATGACAACTACAGAGGAAGCTTCCAATAGGCTCAGCTGCTCTTCTCACTCCTCTAAATGTCCTCGTAATCACTATGTTCCTCCTCTACCTGAACACTTCATTATTACCATGCCCCTTCTCTTCCCCCTCCTACTTCTCATAGACATGCCTCTTCCCCATATTTATAATCCCAGTGCCACTCCTCTACCTCTCTCCCTAACTCTACCTGCCTATATACTACTAACCCCATACACCCCACTGGGTCCTAATTGGGTAACCTTCCTGAAGACAGAATTGTGTCTACATTTATTATATAAGCGCAAACCTCAGGAGACCCATCATAGGATCAAGATCTAGCAGTTTATTCTCAACTAGTTGAAGAGCCCGTTACAAGGGCCACAGTGCCACTGCTAGCCGGTTGCGGGGCAGACATGCACAGTACAGACTGCCCATGCCACGGCTGATACAGTGCCAGCCGGTCGCGGTGCAGTCATGCTCAGCAGAGACTGCCCGCGCCGCGGCTGATGCAGAGCGAGACGCTCCTTTGGAGAGCCCCGCTCTGTATCAGCCTCGTCACTCTCTACTGTGCATGACTGCAGCACGCGCAGCAGTCTCTACTGCACCCGACTGTGTCGTTACACACGTTTTAGCTAATTATTATATATAGGAATGTGAAACTTTTAAAACACACCATTTATCTTGTTAGTACTATAAAGGAATCTCTGGCATCAGTGAAACCATTTAAAAAATAATCTACTGACTAAAACACATGCCTTAATGGCTCCAAAGAGATGCATTTATAAATGGGTAGCACATGTACACATGCATAGCATACTACAGAACTCAGTAGGCATTCCCTACCCCTTAGATGGCATGTCTTGATTTACAGTAATTATACAAAAATAATATATACTTGTCTCTGAGTATTCATGATGGCCAAAGCTAGAAAAGCAGCCATTATGATGATGATGATTAGCCATTATCAATATGAGACAGTTTCACTGGCCAAAGTTGATAATAACTATACTACTGGTTGTAAGGGGAGGAAGTATATTTAACCCTTTGTGTGTCACAGATTGTGCAACAATAGCAGAGCAATCCACTGAACATCTATCTGACAGTTCTAGGCTTAAAAACAAATGAACTGAGCATGCTGTCTTCAGTTTAACTAGGGATTAAAAAATAAGTAAATCAGTTTTATGAAGTTGTCCTCTTCACCTCTTTGAAACTGAAAAGAAATGCTGAAAGTGGTAGATAATCTGGGTCAAACCAAGTGCAGCATAGAAAACAAATATATATTCCCTAATTATTTAAATGGGGATTTTAAAGGGGAACTTTCACCCCTTAATAACTAAATCTCCCCTTACTGCTGACCTGGCGACTAGCTGCTTAGTAGCGCTAGTCGCCAGAAATCTTACCCCGTTCTCAAGATTTCGCCGTTTGAAAGGATCAGGAAGCACGGACGTCTCTTCACAGTGACGTCCGTGCGCCTGCGCTGTCAGTCCCTTGTCAGTCCCTTGTGCACCGTACGGTGCACAAGGGACTGACAAGGGACTGACAGCGCAGGCGCACGGACGTCACTTTGAAGAGACGTCCGTGCTTCCTGATCCTTTCAAACGGCGAAATCTTGAGAACGGGGTAAGATTTCTGGCGACTAGCGCTACTAAGCAGCTAGTCGCCAGGTCAGCAGTAAGGGGAGATTTAGTTATTAAGGGGTGAAAGTTCCCCTTTAACTGCTTGAATGCTAGAGAGGTCTCTAATGCAGTGTGATGCAATATAGTGGAAAACTCTCTAGCAATTAAGGGGCTAAAAGCCCCATTTAAATCAATGGTCTTTTTTTTTAATTAATATTTGTTCCATATGGTACTAATGGTTTGCTTCAAAAGGTTTCCAATTTCTTAGTATAGCAGCCTTAGTGATTTACAGCATGTCTAGCAGTCCTCTCCTAGATTTCCAGGTAAGACAATATATTTAAAACGGGAATTAACCAAGTGGGTGCAGTTATTTCCTACTTTGGCCAGCTATGGCTTCTGCAATATAAATTATGGTTAGCCATTAGAGATAATGGCCAATTGTGGACTTTAGTTACTGCAATGTCTAGTGTGCATAACAAGATAATGATCATCATATGCTATTCTCACAACCCATGAAGACAGCTGGTTTCTAATCAGACTATAGGACAAGAGTAATCAAACTTTGGTTTTCCAGCTGTTGGAACTACAACGCTCATCATCTTCAAACAGCCGGTGGCTAGTTGGGAATAATGGGAGCTGTATTCTCCCACAGCCGAAGGCCCAAAGATTACCGACCGATGCCATTGTGCATTCTATTCATTTGGTTAACACATGCCAGAGGGTAAAATAATGTCAGGGTGATAATGAAGAAAAATTATATAACAATATGAAAAAAAAATGCAAAAAGAACAGCATATTTTCATGACCATTGTTAAATACCCAAATATAATATATATAACACCACAACTATTTTCATTTTTAGAAAGGTGAAATAGAAACTGGGTGATTGATTTCTGATTTTATGCAAACATCAAAAGGAGAACGCAATTAGTGTTGATTACGATAAACTAGAACTTAAAAACTTACTGCCCCGGAAACCCAGTTAGCATAGTCACTGCAGAGGTACGTGGCGAGATTTGCTATTTCCCCTGCTGTTCCCAGGCGTCCACATGGTATTCTCTTCACCATTTCTGACTCAAATGCTCCTGTGGGGTCCAGGCGACTGAACGCTCCCTGGAAATAAATAAATAATACTGAGAGGGGGGAGGCGGGGGATTCTTTGCTTCTCATGTCTCATCTTTAACCATTTGAGTGTCAGGAATTCATTAGCTACCCCTCTAGCAATCAAATGTTTAACCCTTTAAGGGCAAGAGGGCCATGCAATACATTACACTGCAATGTTGCACACGCCTCTGTTCCAAAAAGGGTTAAAGTGGAAATAAGACTTTATAACATCTCGGATTATTTAAAGCGGTGCTACCGCCATAGTTAAAGTTGCCCTGCAATAATTAGGCAGATGGCGACTAGCTTAATAATAGTTATCTTACCTCTAAGAACTACACGATTCTAAAGAAAGCCTTAAAGGGATAGTAATACTTAGTTTTATTTTATTTTGTAGGCATTAAAAAAAACATGAAGAACGATATAAGTCTTATCTCTCAAACCTTTATGGTTTGAGAGATATTCACAAGCAAAGTTTCCCCTCCCGCCCCTTTTACCTAGTGTAAGCCATCTCTTCTCAGATGTGGAATGCAGTCCATAGACCAGACAGATAACAGAAGGGGACAATCTTCTTCCTATGAGAACAATGAAAGCCCTGCCCCCCTTGACAAGTTTTTCAGGTTTTTCCCTTATCTTAATTGAAGATTGTCCCTCTCTGCAATCTACCTGGGCACCTCCCTTCTGCTCTGGCTGAGCAGTGTTACATCAGTAAAAGGGGCAGGAGGGGGATCTTTGTCATTGAATTACTCCTGAACTACAACTCTGACAGAATTGAAATAACACTCCCCAAAGTCCAAATACTATGATGATTAATTAGAGCTGCTTCTATTATGAAACATTACTATCCCTTTAATCTTCGGAGACTGGAAGCCAGGCATCAGACCAGACATCGTCTGCGTGCCTGCACTGTCAGACCCGGTCTCCATTAAGAAGCATTGCACTGTGCTGAAAGGCACCAGAAGGGACTGACAGCGCAGGCGCACAGACTGCATTAACCTGGCCATCATCTCGGAAGATTAAGGCTTTCTGTAGAATCGTGTACTTCTGAGAGGTAAGATAACTATTATTAAGCTAGTTGCCATCTGCCTAATTATTGCAGGGCGACTTTAACTATGGTGGTAGTTCCGCTTTAACTGTATTTGTCACTTTATGCAAATTACACATTAATGATTATAATGACAACCAGATATTAACAATACAAACTGCTCTACTTCCTACCTGTCACATTCTGTTGGTTAGATACTAGCTAATTTGCCTAAATGGAGAAATAAATAAAGCCAAACACACTATGGCATCGGAGCTCAATGTGCGGCTCGTGGGCCAAATACAGCCCACTTGACCTCAGGGTGCAGCCTGTCAGAGTTTAAACAAAAACCCAATTAACTAACACATGAACAAGTAGGCCAATAAGGCCTAACTGACTGATAGTTCACAATTCAAGAATAGCTGCCTGCTAAATAGCAGTATTGTTGTTGACTTGATAAATATATCCATATTTGTTAATAGCCGACAGGATATATTATTGTTATCAATAAAAAACTTAATTTGGTCCTTTCAAATATGGCTTTCTGATCATGTGGCCCACATTAGAAAATACCTGGACACCCGTGATATTCTTTAAAGAAAAAGGCAAACGTAGCATATTAATGATACTGAAAGCTTTTACAAAATCACATAATTTGTTGTAAGGTGTTATTTCCACTTTTAAGTTGCTTAGAATATGTCATTTTAAGAAGTACATATTTACCTTAGTTTTTATAGGACCAGGTTGAATCACATTGAATCTCATGCCGTATTTTCCCCACTCAGAAGCCAGGGATCTAAAATAGTGAATACAACAATTATAACAATCATAAGCTTCTGAAGAACTAAAGGCACTAACATATAAAAGCAAAGTGGTAATACCAGTGTTCCCAGTATCACATATAAGAAACAAATAGAATTCCTGTTGATTTAAATGGTGATTTTAAATTGTAAATGCTAGTGTAGGCTTCAACACATTGTCCTAGATTCAAGTTTGAAAAGTTCTGATGTTGATATCCTATCAAAGGCACCACAGTATTCACTAAAGTGTCCTTGACATCACATAGCCATCAGTCCAACAAAAATCTGCCCACGTCGACATCCAACAGGTTTAAAAATTTTTACCCATCACATCGACAATGGCCTATTTCCATATGGAAATGAAGCATGTTAACTCATTTCCATGTGGAAATGTTGGAAAATGAGACAGTTTAGTATTCAAGGGGGTGTGTTGATATGTTAATATAGCACTTCAACACATTCACTAAACTCCGACAGCAGTCTCACAGTCTCAACTTTGCCTGTCTGAGGTTGGAGAAGTTGTGATCTCCCTGTACATTACTATGCAGTTCCAGCCCTCAATCAATCACAAGCGTGGAGGGTTGTGAACGGTCATCGATGTGGAAGGGATTTCCTCCCTTCACACATTACCAACACTACAACAATTCTGAAGTTTAAGAGCATTCTCTCTGCTGCCCCACTTGGTCACTAGGGGAATGGAGAGAACACATTCAGCACCATAGACCGCATCACTTCCTTATCCTTTTGAGTGCCATAGGGATGCACATTGCTCACCCCTGTGGCACTCAAAGGGTTAAAAAAAAAAAAAAAAAAAGTACACCAAGCACTACACAATTATCCCCTTAGCTCCATATCATATATGATACATGTTGTGCACTCCCAAGGGAACAAGGCTGGGGATCAGACAGCATCTATGGGGATTTGTGGCCATCACTTGCCCCCAAGACTTGTTACCTTGCCCACTGGTAGCCACAGATCCCCATGTACACCTCTCCAGCATTTTTCCCTTGCTAAATGCTAGCTACAAATTTCCATGGGCACTGCCTGGGCAAGGGATGAAGGCTGAGGGTGTCAGTAGGTGAATGTGGGGCTAACTCACAAGGTGTTGTTCCCCATGCTGCCCAACATTCTATATATCAGACACACTGACCCCCCAGCTGAATCCAACATATACTGCCTTTTAAACCAGACATGCTGCCCCCACACCGTTAATTCTTTGAGTGCCAGAGGGCTATGCAACATTCTGTATTCCACTGGCACTCAAACAGTTAATAGGCAACATATGCATCTTCCTTTCTGGTCCCCGCATTGATCACCTATCCTATAGGTGATCAAAGCAAGGGGGGGCATCAGGAGGGGTCCTGATGGCCCCCATCTATATAGATATAGATGTTGCCTATTTACCCTAACCCTATTAAGCAATGCTTTGCATACCCCTCTGGTACTCAAAGGGTTAAATGTGTGGGGGCAGTATACATCGGATTTAGCTGGTGGGGGGGCAGAATGTCAGATTTAAAGGGCAGTATACGTCAGATTCAGCTGGGGGGGCAGCATGTCAGATTTATAGACTGTTGGTCAGCATGGGGGTCACCAACACTGTGTGTTTGCCCCATATAAACCTACTGACACCCCCAGTCTTCATCCTTTGACCAGGCAGCACCCATGGGGATTTGTGACTAGTAGTGGGGAAAGGGAAAGGCTGGAAAGGGTCAGACAGTGTACATGGGGATCTCTGGTTACCAGTGTGCAAGGGAACAAGTGTGGGGACCAAGCAGTGTATATGGGGCTGTATGGCTACCAGTGGGCAAGGCAACAAGGCTGAGGGGCAAGTGGTAGCCACAAATCCCCATAGATGCTGCGTGACCCCCAGTCTTGTTCCCTAGGAAGTGCACAACATGTATAATATATGATATGGAGCTAAGTGGATAATTTTGTAGTGCTTGGTGTACTTTTTGTTTCTTTCTTAACCCTTTGAGTGCCATAGGGGTGAGCAATGTACATCCTTATGGCACTCAAAGGGACGAGGGAGTGATGCTGTCCATGGTGCTGAATGTGTTCTCTCCATTCCCCTAGTGACCAAGTGGGGCAGCAGAGAGTGTGCTCTTAAACTTCAGATTGTTATAGTGTTGTCGATATGTGACAGGAGGAAGGCCCTTCCACACTGACAATCCTGTATGCTAATAGGGACCTTCTCTACCTCTTCCCTTGCATCCATAAATTTTAATGAATATGTTGATGTGTGCGTACTTTGAAATGTTGAACTGTTTCGAACACACTGACAAAATCATATCGTCACAGCATCCACCTTTAGTGAATCTAGGCCATTGTTTCACAATGCATTGGAGAACTTCCTAGCATTAAAACAGCCGATAGGGCAATATTAGTTACCGACCTACACAAAAATTGTCTAAATTGGTATCCAATTGTCCTACCAACCGAAACCACAAATTGCATGAGGCCACAGAAACAGACTTGTGGCCAAACGTTCGTTTTGTGTGTTAAGTTCCCAAAATGCATGCTAAATAGCACGAATCATTTATTATTATGATTATTCTTTATTTATATAGCGCCAATGTATTCCTCAGCACTGTTCAGTAGGGAATAGATACACAGATAGATTGAACCATACTAATCAAATGTAAAGAACAAAAGGATCAGAGGGCCCTGCTCATGAGGGCGTACAGTCTAGAGGAAGCTAGGTTGGACACAGAAGGTGTAAGTGCTATTGGATGTAATTGCCTCTTGCCACATGAACTGCCAGTCGGGACCAGAATCTGCTTCTTTCAGCTAGAGCCTGATGTCAGTGAAACGGGAGGGAGGGGAGAATTTTGTAATCGTTTATCTCTAAAACCATAAAGGTTTGAGAGATCGGAGTGACCTCAATTATTTATTTTTTACTATCTACAATATTAAATGGATTTAAAACTATCCATTACTATCCCTTTAATGCCAGAAAGTCCTGTATAGGAGCCCCATAGCATGTGTTGGGGAAATGGAGGATACTCACATCAATGCATCTACTCCTTAAATACTTTGTAACTAACAAGTCATAGAGGTAAGGAACAACGTGAAACTCTCAGATTGCCCCGCTGTTCTTGCCTTGGTGCGAGTGGTGTTACAGGGAGGAAGTTTGGTGTACGCAGCTTATTAAACTGACGTCAATCAGAAGTAGGGATTGAAAGTCGATTTCATTGCCTTATTTAGCTTGGAACAGCCATCATACATTCACTCCAGTGAGACAGAAAGAGTAAGGCTGAGACTGTGGCATGTCAGTGTGTACAAAAATGGGTCTTATACATAACAGATGAAATTCGGGATCAAACAACAGCACCATAGGGAACAAATAAATTGTTAAATTTCTCAGTATAGTTAATGCTAGACAGGTCTACACATTACTAGGCAATAAGGTGTGGACCTCTTTAGCATTAAATGTGTTAAAACCCCATTTAAATTAAGAGGAATTTGTATTTAAGCCCGGAGGTGCAATTGGGCTGCCAGATAATCACTCCAGTTCTTCTTAGTACAACAGCCTCAGTGTGTATGTAGGTCACACATCCCAGACAACACCATGTGGGAGATTTACTAAGGGGTTAGAACATGGAGATGACTTCTCCAGTTCCAATGTTATTCTTCAGAGCCTATTCACTAAGATTTCTTCAACTATGAAGAAGTGATAAACTGGACACGTCAGCTCCACTTTACACCCCTTAGTGAATCTCCCCCAGACATTTTACTCTAGCATTTAATTTGCTTGTAAGAGACTCACTTGCACAGTGCTTCAACGCCAGCTTTAGCAGAGGCACTTGGTACAACAAAACCAGACCCACTCTCTGCATATATCGTTGTTATAGCCAGAAATGCCGCTCCTATAATTAGAAAGAGAACAACAATGATGTGCAATAACCTGAATTCTGAAATAAGTGTTAGTCATAAAATTAATGTGGATTGTTCTAGCAGTTACACTTTGGAAAAAATGTTAAATTTTTTTAGTTTTCATCTGTTCAGGTCACTCAGGTCCCAATATTTACAAAGTATTTACAATTCATTAGACTGTGAGCATCACAGTTAAAGAGATAGTAATGTTTCACAAAAAAAGGACCTTTAATTAATCTTCATAGTATTTGGGCCAATACTGTCAGAGTTGTAGTTCAAGAGTAATTGAATGATAAAGTATCCTCCTCCCACCCCTTTTACTGTGTAACACTGCTCACCTCAGAGCAGCAAGACTGTCCAAATGAAGAGGCAGATTTAAAAAAATTAAATAAATAAATAAAATAAAAACAGAAAACTAAAGCAAATAGGGGGAAATACAAATATCCATAACAGAAAATAAAAATTACCATTTATTTAAAATGGGTCTTAACCCCCTGAATGCTAGGACATACCTGGGAATCTTCTGTATCCCAGCCCCTGGAATACTGAATAGAGCTGGGATGAGAATGTCCAAATGATTTGATTTGCATCATGATGTGGGTGGGGCTTAATTCGGTGGGTCAGATTAAGAGATAAGGTGGAAAGTGGATAGAACAGGTGGAAAGTGGGTAGAGGGAGTGGGAAGGGAGAAGAAAAGGCAGGAAGAGGGAGAGGCTATCAGGGAACTCACTAAGACAAAGAAACATCTTTGTCCTTCATTACATAGAGTGCAATCCAGAGTCCCCAGGGCAGATCTGGAAAGTTCCCATGTATAATACTTAAGGGCCTAGATTCACTAAAGGTTGATGCTGTGGCGATATGATCTTGTCGATGTGTTAGAAATACTTTGACATTTCGATGTACACACACATCAACATATTCACTAAATTTGTTTAGTTCTGGTTCAATTATTTGGACTGGGTTTTTTGTGTGTGTTTAACTGCTAATAAAACTATTTCTGTGGGTGTTTATCCTCTTATCCTAACCCTGTCAGGTATTTCTGGGGGTGTGGTGCACCATCTTTATTAATTAATTTTCCACTAACTACTGTTGTGTTCATATTCCTTAGTCATTATTTGTTTGGGTATCGCTGCTTCCCCCTGTCCGGTTTTGACAAGGGGTACTGGGTGCTGAGTGCTTGGGGCCTGCCCGTCACGGTGTCCGCCGTTTTTTCACAGACGTGGCGGTTCGGGTCTGGTGCTTATGCCCCTGTTTGGTTTCCAGTACAGGGTGGCAGGGTATTTGTTTTAGCTTCTCCAGTTTTTGTTTTATTTTATTTTTTAGTCCCTTTATCTTTTGTCTTGGGCAGTCTGCGGGAGTTTGTCCTGTGGGTGCCGCTGTGCGAGTATGCTATCTTGGATCTCATGTTAGGCGAGATCTGTGGCAGCTACTTTTGCTTACCCCTCTGCTTCCATTAGGCGTCCGTGTGTGGCCTGTGCTTTGGTCGGGTTCGGTGTCTTTGCCGCCAGCCAGTGTTGGGCGACACGTGGGGTGCCTTCTGGGTCTGGTACTCTGTACCCAAGCGTCATTGGAAAGGAATTTCCGTAGGCAGTGGTGGAGCTGGAAAGGCACCTCTTAAGCGGCCTAAGATGGGTGTTGGCCTTGACGCTTCTCGCCCGGACAAGTTCTCTTCTGATGACGATGATTATTCCTCTCCGCCTCCTTTGGCTGTGGAGAACGAATTTGATGTGGATTGGAAGGGTTCTCTGCAGGTGGATCCTTGTTATGTTAAAGAGTCTGTGGTGGAGTCAACTGATGCCATTCCCAGTGGTATCGCTTCATCTGGTCCAATGGATCAAGACGTTTTGTATGACACTAGAGACAATCTGCATTTCGACCCTAGATCCATTTGTCATCCCTGCTCTTCAGAGTGGGGTCTGCTGGAACATTTGATGAGATTTGTTCACCACTGGATACAGAAGCCGCTTGATAGGGAGGCCAGCAGTCGTCTGAGGACTGAATGTCTTCGTCCGCTGCTTCCAGACAAAGTGGCTCTGACGCCTGACTTTGACCCGAACGTGTTGCTATTTATGTCCCGGACTGGCAGGGATTCCCCTAAAGGCATTGAAAAGGAACTTAAGGCGGCTCAGGATAAGCTTCTGGATGTGTTGGGTCCTCTTGCTCTGATGTGGTTTTTTGCAGATCAGTCGATATCCCAAGGTACCTTACTGGATGCCAGTAGATTCAGAGAATGGGCCCTTAGGGCAGTGTGTCTGCTGGGGAATGCGAACACGGCTCTTTGCTCAGAGAGGAGGAAAGCGGCTTTGCTCAGAATAGATTCCAAACTGGCGGGCTTGGTTCCAAGGAATTGGGACCGGCGGCTTCAGGTTTGCTGTTTGGGGATCCTTTTATCCCGGAATTGAAACGGCATGTGGGTTTGTTTACGTCACTCAACAAGGCACAATCCTCCTTACGACAAAAGTTTCGCCCCTCATCCTCAAGGGTTGTTTTTGGAAGGGCTGGGTACCAGCAAGGCTGGGGCACCAGCTGCTTTTGGGCCTCCAACTACAGGGCTAATCCACCATCTGCAACCTTTTTCCCAGTGACCCAGTATCGACCTACCTTTGCGAGGGATTCAGAGCAGTTCCAAGGTGCTCGAGGCAGAGGTTGTAACAAATCCAATACAGGTAATTGTTCCTTCTTGTGTGGTTCCTCTGAATGTCACTGCAGGCAGGTTGTGTTTTTTCCTTCAGAATTGGGAGGCCATATCCACAGACGCATGGATCCTGCAGACTGTCAGAGGTTACACCATAGAATTCTCCGCTCCTCCGGTTCAGCGGGTTCAGCCTCACACGCCTGTCAGTTCCCAAGAGGCAGAGTCTTTGATCAACGCAGAGATTCAGTCACTTTTTTCAAAAGGCGCTATTCAGTTCGCTCCAGACGATGGTGGCATTTTCAGCATCATTTTTCTGGTCCGCAAAGAAACTGGAGATTTTCAACCAGTCATAAATTTGCGGCGCCTCAACTTGTTCGTAGTTTATCGGCATTTCAAGATGGAAGGGATTCATCTTTTGAGAGATCTTCTGCTCAAGGATGACTGGTTTACCCTTCTGGATCTCAAGGACGCTTACCTGTCGTTCCAGTGGCACTGCAGAGCTGTCCTTTTCTAAGGTTCCGCTGGAGGGGTCGCGTGTGTCAGTTCACGTGTCTCCCTTTCAGTCTCAGTCCGGCGCCTTGGTGCTTCACAAAGCTGCTGAAACTGGTCGTGGCTCATTTTCGGAGTCACGGAGTGCGGTGTCTCATCGATCTGGACGATCTTCTAATTTTTTTACTGCGATCTCAGACGCGCTTCGTGATTGACTTCCTGGAGTCTTTAAGCTTTATAGTCAACAGGGAGAAGTCCGCTCTGAGTCAGGCTCAGGTGGTGCAGTTTTTAGGGTACGAGATAGACTCAGTCAGTGTCAACTCCATCTTCTGGTGGCCAAGATAGCTGCGATTCGGAAGGAGATTTGCGAGTTCTTCGTCTCGATGGCATGCCGTTAAGTTCTTTGGCACACATCGTGGGTCTTCTTTCTTCGTCCATTCATGCGATCTTTCCGGGCCCACTTCATTAACGGGCGATGCAGCGGCTGAAGGCTCAGCACCTTCGGTTGGGTAGTTCTTACAGCGCATGCAACCTCGGAGTTTTTGGCAGAGACACAAGGATGCTTAGTTTGCATTCCATCCGTGGGGAGTCCGTTTTCTCACCACCAAGACAGCCGATAGGAGCAGCAGTTCAGGAGATTTACAGAGTAGCCCTGTGCTTTTATATATTTATTTTACATCTGCCATTAGATCAGACGTAAAAACAGTGATAATAGTCCTTTAAGACCCATTTATTCCTATTGTTATCATTTAATCACATAGCGTAAATGGTCTATTTCCACACTTTAGAAAACAAACTAAATATATTTCCAATTGTTATATTTTTCAAAATCCTATTGAAGTTGAGGTTCTAGCATGCCCATATAGAAAATCATAGTAAATTCTACATAGATTATCATGAGTTCTACAAATGTTTTCAGTTACCGGGTGACAAATAGTACAGATAAATAAATAAATTAGGACATTATACAATTATATAGAGGTGCTCAAATACCTATAATAAACATTGAATGTGAAATATATGATAATCAATATATCTTTTTGATATAGGGTATCAGAAGTACACATAATGGAAAAGCAGCTTAAAGGGATAGTAACACTTCGTTTTAACTTTATTTTATTTTGTAGGCATTAAAAAAACATGAAGAATGATATAAGTCTCATCTCTCAAACCTTTATGGTTTATGAGATATTCACAAGCAAAGTTCCCCTCCCTGCCCCTTTTACCTAGTGTAAGCCATCTCTTCTCAGATGTGAGTCTGGTTGTATGACAGTACAGATAACAGAAGGGGACAATTTTCTTTGTATGAAAACAATGAAAGCCCTTCCCCCCTTGACAAGTTTTTCAGCTTTTTCCATTACCTTAATTGAAGATTGTCCCTCTCTGCAGTCTACCTGGGCACATTCCTTCTGATCTGGTTGAACAGGGGAGGGATACTTTGTTTGTGAATATCTCTTAAACCATAAAGGTTTCAGAGATAAGACTTATATAATTCTTCATGTTTTTTTAATGCCTACAAAATAAAATAAAGTTAAAATGAAGTATTACTATCCCTTTAAAACCTCAAACCTTAAAATAGTGCAAAAAGTAAATAAACACATACAAATTCAGGTGAGCGCTAAAGTAACAGTTAATTTTAAAAACAAACATTGAATATATACTACCAATTTTGTACTCACAAACCCCAGTGATTGAAATGATACAGGGAATTTGCACATAGTTTGATCTGTTACATACATAACATATTCACACAAAATAACAAGTGAAGTCTCAACACGATCCAGACTTGGACTTTAGTCTGGATCATGATGAAACATCACTTGTTATTTTGTGTAAATATTTTTTTTTTAATTAACAGATCACACTATGTGCAAATTTCTAATTGTTTACATGTAACCAATTGATTTGATCCCTGGAGACACTCACTCTGAATATTTCATGTATTGTTTCAATCATTGGGGTTTGGGAGTACAGTATTGGTAGTATATATGCATTGTTTCTTTTTAAAATTAACTGGTACTTTAGCGCTCACCTGAATTTATGTAGGTCTAGTGTCGAATGTTTGCTCTAGAACTCTGTTGAAAGCCATAAGCTTGTTTCACAGTTGGAAAAGGTCAAGTCAAATCAAGGTCGATATGCATCTTACCCTTTCCTGCCTTAATTAGTTCCTTCCCCACCTCGAGGGTTACATAAGCTGTGCCATTAAGAACTATGTCTGTTATGGTTCTCCAGGCATTTGCAGAAAGTCTTTCGAAAGGAGAAATAAAGTTCCCTGCTGCATTGTTTATCACAACCTAATGAGGAAGATGGCAGACAGAGAATCAATCAGACGTATAAAAGAAAAGAGGTGCTCTACATATGTGCACAATTCCACTCTTGCTCTGAAACAAAAAAGAATGGTTAATACCTTAGCTGAGGAGGAAACTATCAATTTCAAAGGGTGAGTTGTATGACAGTGGGGGAGAGGATTAAAGGGATAGTAAAGTCCCAAAAAAGTATGTTCTAAATGGTAGCTGCACTAAAAAAAACACTTAATGCGCTTAATCCTTTCTCTCAAACCGTTATGGTTTGAGAGAAATAAGAAAATAAATTCCTCCATTCCCTCCCCTTTCTGCCTGACGAGCTGTAAAGCTGTCAGAGGCAGAATCCTGTTGCCCGACTGTAGGCAGCTCTTCAGGAGAGCTGTCATCTAGACATCTAAGAATAATTACTTCATCGGTATGGTCTACAACGTGTGCCTGGCTTGCAAGCACACGTTATAGACCATTCCGATGAAGTAATTATACTTAGATATCTAGATGACAGCGGTCCTGAAGAACCGCCGTCTGGTTCCGGAAGCAGGATCTCATGATGTCCACTGTACAGCGGACACATGAGAAGGGGGAGGGAGCTGAGGTCTTTATTCTATTACATCTCTCAAACCATAACAGTTTGAGAGAAAGGATTAAGCACATTAAATGTTTTTTTAGTGCAGCTACCATTTAGAACATACTTTTTTTGGGGACTTTACTATCCCTTTAAGTTCTTCATTACATACAGTAAATGTAAGCTAAAAACACACCATGGGTGGCACACAGTCCTAAAATTAAGAGTCCACTCAAACAAAATATATAAAAAAAAATAAAATAGTATTAAATAGAGACAAAAGTTAATTTATAAATAACATCTCTAAAAAAGTTCAATAAATACAATGCTCAAAGTAGAAAGAAATTGTATCACCATATTTAATCAAGTGTAAGCTTCAGAGGACAAGACTTGTTCATGGAGTGGACTTATGGATGAATTAAGGAAGATGATGGTGATTAATGATGAATGCAAACGAAAGCTATGGGTGAAACAGATGACGCACCCAGAGTTCAAGTCATGCATCTAGTCTCGTCAATAGTCTTCTATACCACTGATGAATAAGCACAAGTGAAGAAGAAACAGTACACAGACCACACAGAGAGAAGGCACAGTTCAAACTGTAGAAAATTAATCAGTAATAAAATCAAAATAATAAAAAAACACATTCACACAACCATTCTCTAGGGCTCTGCCCTTTTTTTCCCTCATACTGCATCCTGCACTGCCAGTGTCCTTAGCATCCAATGTGCAAATGAGTAATTCCCAGTATCCAGTCTTTGTGGTTATGTTCTAGTTTGCAATAGCTGCTAGTTTTGTTTTGCAGCTCTGTTGAAGAGCATGGCAGGAGATGTACCAACCTTGGTGTGACTGGGGCAGGGAAATTCTCAGGGGAAGCGGGTAAAGACCGGCACTAGGATAGAATGCGTTTAGTACACAACTGATGCGTATCATAGCAGCTTTCCCACTTCCTCAGCGGTAAATAGAAAGATCGTTCTTCCATTCCTCAATCCCCAAGTACCCTCAGTATCCACTAAGAACCAGTCAGCAATATGCAAGGATCTTGGTTAGCTATTCAAATCAGGGTATACGTTTAAGCCAAGAATACATATAACCACCCTAATTTCCTTTCCTCTCTAATCAGTACACCAAATATATTTACTATAAAACAATGTAAACATGTAAAACATAAAATTAAGAGAACTAATAGTATAATAAACTCATTTAAGCATATGTATCCCTCAAATTGTCCCTTACATGACTTGTACTGGATGTCTATACATAAAATGACTATACAAAAATGTTTAAAAGAAAAATCCCCACACAAACTTGAAATTGATTAAACTCTAATACCCAATATACTTAATTCTCCCTAGGGTCCGGGGGAGATAGCCTTGTTTTTTTCTGTTACCCATATATGATATTTTAAACTAACAACCACTGCTTGGGAGGTTGTTGTCCAGGGGGGGGGTTATTGCTTCGGGGTATTATTAGTGTGTCTCTGGGTTAGAGTTTCCATGTTGCTATTATGTTAATTGACAGGTTTTGTTACCTTTCTTTGACAATTATGGTGTTTCTGTGCTTTTGGAACCCACTTCTTTCAATTCTATCTTGTCGTTGGGGATACCCCAGAGGCTTCAGATGCTGTTTTTTTTGTTTTTTTGGCCCGATGAGCGGTGTGTTGAGTTTAGGCTGGCAGGGTATCTGTCCACGCTTTATCATATTCTAGCTTTTATGTTAGCGATATCGGAGCAGTTTGGATGTTTGTTAATTTGGAATGGATATACATGTCCTTGAATTTGCAGCTTCCAGGTGATATTTTCTTTTAAATTGGGCAGGGCACTGAAAATGTCAGCTAGTATGTGTTTACTTTACTTGCCATATTCCAGTTCTATGACAAGGATACAAGTGCTTCATTTTATATGTCTGTAAGTCTGATTATACCAATGTTATAATTCATACCAATTTATGATATGCTCCGCTTGTATGTCGATTTTTTTTTGGTATGAATCTGTGTACCACTTATACCTTTTACCCTGTAATTCTACTTTATCTTTCAATAAAGCTTTATAAAAAAAAAAAACAAAAACAAAAAAAAACAACTTACTTCTACACGCCGGTGTGCCATTAAATGCAGGGTGGAACTACAATGGTAATGTGATGTTGTTTCTCTAAAGTAGGGGGAGGCAACTTCTGGCTCATCAGTTGGAGCCTAAAACTCCAATCATCTCCAAACAGCCTGGTGAGAAAAAGGCTGCCCCACGGTCTTATGTTATCTGTATATACATGTGTCAACATTTTGGGCAATGAAATTCTGAAACCTAGCATATAAAATCACTCATTAATTGGTGTGAATTATTAGTCTTTTCTAAAGAAAAGTATAGGAGGTGCAGAGTTTACATATCATTGGGGACACAAGTAATCTTTAATCCATTTTCTAAACTCAGATTTTGAAGTTGTATCCAGTGCCTTGTTAGACAATGAGGCAGACAGGTCATTAGAATTCAAGGGGGTTAAGACATGAGGACAGGGGGAGATGCACTAAAGTTTGATGCTGTGACGATGTGTGTCTGGCGATGTGTGACAAGCACATCACCTTGACAACAGAGAAACACCACCACATGTCTAAGAATTAGGGGTGCAAGGAGAGGAGGGAGAAAATACCCATTAGCATACAGGGTTGTCGAACTGCTGGTGACATGTAAAAGATGCCCTCCCTTACACATCACCAGCAGCGTCCCTTACGCATCTCCAACTTGCTCATTGGGGAAGTGGAGAGGATCCTTTTAGACTTCAGCAGCTGGGTTTAAAACAAACCCTTTGGCATCCAGCATATGATCATCCAGCAGGTAGCTCTCCATCGACATTTGCCTCAGGGCCTAATAATTGCTAGTTATGCCCCTTGGAAAATATTGTGTTAGGAGGCCTAGAAAAAATATTGCTTCAGGTCTCTGCAATGTTAGTTATACAACCGCTGACTGTCCTGTTCCCACATTTCCCCATAGTCTGCCTAATCCTCCCCTTACTTCCTAGCCATTCTCCCTCTCATCCTTGTTTCCATCTGTCCTCTTCCTATTGCATTACTTCAGCCCATACCAACAACTGAAAATAATATTCTAACATTTAATTGTTTTTTGAAGGAGTTGCAAGCCCCTTTAAAATCAATGCTAGCTTTAATTTCCGCCACTTTGCCACCCATCCTCTGCCCATTCACCAATCTGACACGCCTCCTCCACACCATTTGTCACCTTTCCTGTGCTTCTCTCCCTTTGTCATCTGCATTTTCATTCATTCACACTGCATGGAACAAATGCCACTGTCCATTGTTCCTGGGCTGCCAAGTTACCAAGGATAGCAACGCCAACATCTCAGACGGGCATTTGTCGTGACTAAGTTCCACTCCAGAATCAAAGAGGGATGTCTCTGAGATGGCGTCAGAGAAATTATTTGTAAGTGGATGTAGGGAAGCCAGGAACTCACCTGGACATATGGCTGAGATGACAGAGTGCAAAGATTCCATCTTGAATCACATAGCAACCACATATTAGTTGAGGCATTTCATAAATAGAATAGGGTGGCATCTGCTGCCCTTCTTGAGAATTACAAAAAAGGTTGGAATAAAAACTGAAAATCTCAATTAGGCTGGGGCTGGTATTAGAGCATGTTGTCCAGCAGACAGGAGAAGGCATATATAAAGAGATATGCTTGCTCTGGGTCCTGAGAAACATTTGACAAAAAGAAGCAATGAGGAAGAAGGGACAAGAAATCTATTTGGTATCCTTTCCGAAACCACCAAAAGAACCCACTGGTCAATCATGGAAATGAATGTTTAGAACAGATCTGTGACAAGAGGGTACTTTTGCCACCAATGGCATCATATCATAGTGTACATCGGCAGCCTTTCTGCCTTCTGCTGCTCCCCTATCCACTGCTCCATGATGCAGATGGCCGGGTGCCAGTTGCATCCGCATTCCTGTGGCCACGGGCACAGACGCATGTCGAGTCACCTGTGATGTTGCTTTGCTTTTATAAGCTCTTCTCCATTTGTCTAATTGATTCCTGCATTAGAGTGTGCCTAACTTCCCTGGGCCTAGTTTATTTGCCCTTACATGGTGTTCCTGTTAGTACTCGTTAAGTTTGCTCAGTCTCGTTGTGACCCTTGTTTGACTTCAGATTACGCTTCATATTGATCCGGTTTGTCTGACTACCCACATCGGTTCTGACCTGAGGCTCTGGCTGACTACTTGCATCATGTATGACCCCAGTTTGTATGACTACCCACATCGGTTCGGACCTGTGGCTCTGGCTGACTGCTCGCTCTGTGTTGACCCCGGCTTGTGTGACTACCCACACCGGCTCTAACCTGTGGCTCTGGCGGACTACTCGTTTTGTGTTACCGAGGCTGTGGCTCATGCTGCCCCCGCTCCAATTACCACTGTCTGCATTTAAGTACTGTGCGGTAGTACGCATATACCCCTGGGTGCTTGGACCCCACCAGGCAGAGAGAACCATAGGCGAGGTTCTTCATTCCATTATCTCACTCTGAGTAGTGCAGGCCTCTGCCCAGTGTACAGTCTGGTTAGTGGACTGTGGGCTGTCCGTTCACCAGTATCTGGGATTCAGCTGGGGAATTGCTTATATTCTGTGTATTATCAATAAAGGTGGTTTTATCTCAATTTACCTGTGTCTGACCTTCTTTTGTATTGCTCACCGTGAGCATTAGAAGACAGCATAAGTCTTATTGAATTGTAAAACCAAGCATGAGTGATAGCAGGTTAGACAATCTCATGCAATGCACTTCTTGTCACATGTTTGAACACTTGGAGCAATCGTTCCAGGGGTCATACCACTGTGCCAAGTGTGAGCATATTTTCTTTTTAGAGTGTAAGATATTGGATTTGGAAAGAAATATTGCAACATTGCGAGACATTGGAAAGGAGTTTAGAACTCACAGAGCAGGTAGTATGTGGGGTTAGTGGTGAAGAGGGTGGAGTTGTAGATTAGGGGCAACAGGTAGGCAGCTGGGTAACAGTAAGGAGGGGAGGTAGTGGGCAGAGGAAGAGGAAGGCCAGTTCTGAGTTGACTAAGTCCAACAGATTTGCAAGATTGTGTGAAAATGTTGATGAGGATAGCTCATAAATGGCAACACTGGAGAGGGCTAATTCCTCTAGCAGCCAGGGGAACAGTCCTCCTTTCAGGTTAGATGGGATGCAGAGTAGGCAGAAACCAAGGCAGGTGGTGGTAATAGGGGACTCTATTATTAGGAGGGTAGACAGGGTAATCTGCCGCCAGAAATGTGAATGCCGAACAGTATGCTGTCTCCCGGGTGCTCGGGTTCTGCATGTTGCGGACAGGACTGACAGATTGTTGGGAGGGGCTGGAAGTGATCCAGCTGTCTTGGTACATATTGGTACAAATGACAAAGTAGGAGGAAGATGGAGGTCCCTAAAGAATGATTTCAGGAACTTAGGGTGCAAGCTCAAGGCAAGGACCTCTAAAGTAGTATTTTCTGAAATACTACCTGTGTCATGCGCCAGTGCAAGTAAGCAGAGGGAGCTCAGGGAGCTTAATGCATGGCTCAAGCATTGGTGCAGGAAGGAGGGTTTTGTGTTTTTAGAGCACTGGGCTGACTTTGCTCTTGGGTACAATCTATATGGAAGTGATGGATTGCACCTAAATGGTAGAGGAGCCTCTGTGCTACGGGAGTGAATGCTAAGAAGCTTGGAGGAGCTTTTAAACTAGGAAAGGGGAGGGAGGGTATAGATAGCATAAATTGAGTAGACAGAGCAGATAGGAACCGGGTCCAAGTAAATGACAAGGGGGTGGAGAAAGCATGGGGATAAATGTAGAAAATAGGGAGGAATTCCTAGTAAATGAAGATGTAAATAAAAGGCATAGAGGGAGTGATATATGTAAAGACTTCAAAATTAATTGTATGCTAGCAAATGCAAGTATGGTAGATAAAATAGGAGAACTAGAATTGCTGGTGGTTAACGACCAATTGGACATAATTGGTATAACAGAAACATGGTGGAATGATGCACATAACTGGGCTGTAAATATAGAGGGCTATTCCCTGTTTAGGAGAGACAGGATTAATAGAAAAGGGGGAGGTGTGTGCTTATACTTGAAACCAGAGTTAAATCCAATTTTGAGAGGTGATATTAATGAGGAAACTGGCCAAAATGTGGAGTCCTTGTGGGTAGAAATTGACACTAAATGTGGTGTAAAAGGTAAAAAAAAAAAAGGTTTTGGTGGGTATATGCTACAAACCACCAAATATTGATGACAATGTTGAGGCCAAACTGCTATTGCAAATGAGGAAAGCTACCCAGCTTGGGCATACTATAATTATGACAGATTTTAACTATCCAGGTATCAACTGGAAAAATGAGACCTGTCAGAGAGCTAAGGGAAGCAGGTTTGTGAGCGTGCTTCGTGAAAGCTACATGTCACAAATGGTGGAAGTGCCACCAAGAAATAACAATATATTGGACCTAGTGATAACGAATAAAACAGAAATGGTATCTAATATTAAGGTAAGTGAACATTTAGGAAACAGTGATCACAACATGGTTACATTTGAGATCAGTTTGGCAAAGCAAAACTGTATAGGTTCAACCAAAACTCTTAATTTTAAAGAAAGCTAACTTCAAATTGTTAAGGGCTTCAATGCAACACGTAGACTGGGATACATTATTTAAAGACAAAAATACTGAGGATAAATTGTCAGAATTGAAATTTAGGTTGCGGAAATGTGCTCAACAGTATATACCAATGGGGAACAAATGCAAAAGAAGTAAGTCACAGCCAATGTGGTTAAGTGCACATGTAAAGGAGGAAATGGCAAAGAAAAAAAAAAGCATTCAAACTATTTAAGTCTGCAGGAACTGAACATTCTTTCTTAAAACAGGGAGTGCAACAAAGATTGCAAAAAGGCAATTAGGGTAGCAAAAATAGAAAATGAAACTCGAATTGCAAGTGAAAGTAAGACTAATCCAAAAAAGTTTTTCAAATATATAAATAGCAAAAAACTTCAGAGGGAATGCACTGGACCATTCAAAAATGAGATGGGTGAGTTGATTAGTAAGGATAAGGAAAAGGCTGATGTTCTAAACACTTTCTTTGCATCAGTATATACAAGGGAGCAAGGAATGGTAGAAGGACCTCAACAAGTAACTAATAAAACAATACAATTATCAGATATTGGGTTAACTCAAGAAGATGTCATGTGTAGACTGAACAAAATGAAGACTGACAAAGTACCGGGTCCTGATGGTATATATCCAAGGGTTCTTAAGGAACTCAGTACAGTGTTGGCAAAACCCCTATATTCACTCTTTAAAGATTCTCTCACCACAGGCTCAGTGCCACAAGAGTGGTGAAGAGCCAATGTAGTGCCTCTATTAAAGAAGGGAACTAAAACAGAACCTGGAAACTATAGACCTGTGAGTTTGACCTCTGTAGTGGGAAAACCAACAGAAGGGATAATAAGGGACTATATTCAGGATTACAACACAAAAAATAGGATCATTAGCAGGAATCAACATGGTTTTATGAAGAATAGATCATGCCAAACTAAACTTTTCAGCTTCTATTAGGAAGTAAGCAGCAACCTCGATAATGGCAAGGCAGTTCATGTAGTATATCTAGACTTTGCAAAGGCATTTGATACAGAGCCACACAGAAGGCTGGGGTATAAAATAAGGAAATTGGGGCTAGGAGATGACCTTTGCAATTGGATACATAACTGGTTGAAGGATAAGGAACAGTGTGTGGTTGTAAATGGAAAATTCTCCAATACAGTTAAAGTGGAGAGTGGAGTACCTCAGGGTTCAGTATTAGGTCTGCTGCTTTTTAACATGTTTATAAATGACCTAGAAATAGATATAGAAAGCAAATTATCAATATTTGCAGATGACATTAAATTATGTAGGGTAATTAATTCAGAACAGGATAATTGCTCTCTACAGAGGGATTTATATAAAATGGCAAATTGGGCAAACAAATGGAATATGAAGTTTAACGTGGGGAAGTGTAAAGTCATGCATTTGGGAGGAAATAATCCCAAGGCTACTTATAAACTTAATGGAATCATTTTAGGGGACTCCTTGCTAGAGAAAGACCTGGATATCCTTGTCAACTACAAACCTGGAAACAGTTACCAATGTCAAACAGCAGTAGCAAAGGCAAACAAAAGCCTGTCTTGCATAAAAAGAGGTTTTGAAGCAAGAGTGGATAACATTATTTTGCCATTGTACAAATCATTGGTAAGCCCTCACCTTGAGTATGAAGTGCAGTTTTGGGCACCAGTTCTGAAAAAGGTTATACTAGAACTAGAGAGGGTACAGGGAAGAGCAACACATTTAATTAAGGGAATGGAGGACTTGACGTATGAGGAACGACTAGACAAACTTGGTTTATTTACTCTAGAGAAGAGACGACTAAGAGGAGACCTTATCACATTGTACAAATATATGAGAGGTCAATACAAGGATCTCTGCGGTGAGCTATTTATTCCAAGGCCTGATCAGACGACCAGGGGACACCCCTTGAGATTAGAGGACGTTTAGACTTCAGCAGAGATAGAGTTTTTTTTACAGTGAGGTCTGTTAAATTGTGGAATTCTTTGCCCAAGGAGGTGGTTATGGCAGATCCAGTGGATACATTCAAGAGAAGATTAGATACATTTCTTTCCAAAGGGAACATACAGAGTTATACCTTTTATTAATAGGCAGATTGGGAAGGTCTGATAAAGACTTATTTGGTAGCAGAAAAGCTATAAAATTACTGGTGTATGAGAAGGTTGAACTTTATGGACTTGTGTCTATATTCAACCTAATTTACTATGTTACTATGTGACACATAACTAATTATTTAAGTTCTGGCCCAAATAGGCTTCTATGCTCAAATAGCAAGGAAACCATATATTTCTTGGAAAATTGTTCCTCAGACCAAATGTTTATCCACAAGGTATGGCACACAGCAACAAAAAAAAGGCCTTACCAGAAAACCTGGCACCATCAATGAGGTTGCAGTAAAGTATGCATAATCTTTTCCGGTTGACGTTCCTGTCCTGCGTGCTGTTCCAGTGTTCCTGAGTAGCTCCGGTCGCTCTGGTGACATTCTGAACTGACTGGTATCTCACTGATCCTCTCTCTCTCTACCGAGCTGTTGCATGAGGTTACTTTATCATTCCGCTGTCTGCTGAGCTGTTCTCTCCTTTACCGAACCAGATTAACCCGTGCAGTGCCTGTAGTCTCTGGTTACGTGCCTCATATACGCTTTCCAAGCCTCTGGTTACCCTTAGAGCCTTCTACGATTTGAGCCTGTAAGACCTAGCCAAACCATCACTCGCAGAGCACTGTCCGTTCCGGTGTGCACCGTGACCGTGCCGGTTGGCGCTGATAGTCTGTCCGCTCTTGCAGTGTGGATTCTGTGCGACACCGGAAGGGTGTCCTGGCTCTGGTTCACAAACGCTCAGGGTGTACGTTATCTCCTGCACTTCCCAGTGCTCCGGCTCACCATAGCTTGTGCAGTAACCGTCTATCTTGGCACCCTAAGGGTGTTTGGGCGCAATTCCGTTGGCACACTCAGGGTTACTACGGAGTTTACATTAAGGGCGATTCAGGTTCTGGTTTCTTCAGCTCTAGCAGTAGCGTTCCTCCTAATCCCACGGTGGTGGTATTGGCTCAGCTCTGGGCTATAGGTGTGCTCCATTTAACTACCTTGAGAGTGATTCAGTGCAGACACTATATTCCTTTCTCACCATCAAGAGACTGTTATCATATCCTGGGCGTTGGCCAATCTAGGACTGAGTTGCTTCAGTTACTCCTCTTTAACCCTGTGTGGTTATCCCCAGTCTATATAATATCCATTTATGTATTGCACTACCTTACTTGGTCTGTACTTGCCAATACTGATTATACCTGTACTGGCCCCTAGAGGCACTGTTCTATTATCATTTTTTCAATAAAACTGTGTTTTTACTTTATCCGTGGTCTGAGTGTCAGAAAACCGTAACAGCGATACACTCATTGAGGAACAGCCTCTTATCTGGGTCTTTCCACTCTTCTAAGATGATCTAGTCAAGGGTGTTAGGAGGGAAGATTGGAGAGTTTTTTTGCATTTCTAGAAACTATAAGGAGATGGAGACTTGCCCCCCTTCCCCTCAGAAACCTGAAGGGGCTCCAAAATCGATCTGATGAGTCCCTCTGCAAAGGGGACAGTATCAGCCTCATAGGATTCCCCAAAGGACAAACAAGAGTTTATGACTTCTTCCTCGGACACAAACTCTTCAGAGGATGCCCCGATTACATGGGTATGTTCCCAACAAGCAGGATCATCTTGCCTGATGGTGGGCATGGGTTGCCAGTAGAGGAGGACCCCCCTGAATTGAAGAGGGAATGTATGCCACAGAGGGCATCAGAGTCTTAACCCACGCTGGCTCTTAATCAGTATTGGTTGGACCTAGAGATGTAGTAGTGGTCACAGTACAGGAAGGACATAGTGATACAGACTATTCCTTTGGAAGTCCAGCATGGCATGAAGAACAATGAGTTGGGTGAATTAGAGAAGCCCCTGTACATTTGTGTTTAGATTTTCCCACATGCCCCTCAGAGTCATACATATCAACAGAATTAGGTAGAACCAGATAGAAACTAGTTAATAGTAAAACCAGTTTATTGTGAAGTCCCCAGAAAGGACTTTTCTGGTCTGTAAAGTGTTAAACTGGAGAGAGAGAGAGAGAGAGAGAGAGAGAGAGAGAGAGTGAGAGTGAGCGAGTAGAAGAGTCAGCCTCTGCATAGTATAAACAATGGCGATGTAAAATGGCAGCCAGAAAGTTTGCAAGCACTCAAAGAACTTTTTCTAGCAATGAGCCTCATAGAATGCTCCCTTAAACCCTTTGAGTACCAGAGGGGTATGTAACGCATTGCTTTACAACGTGTTGTGTACCCACCCAGCACTCAAATGGTTAAAGGGATAGTAATGTTTCAAAATAAAAGTAGCACCAATTAATCTTCATAGTATTTGGGCCATAGAGTGTTATTTCAATACTGTCAGAGTTGTAGTTCAAGTGTAATTGAATGAGAAAGATAAAGTATCCCCCTCCCACCCCTGTTGCTGATGTAACATTGCTCACCTCAGTACAGAAAGGTGGTGTCCAGATGGCTTGCAGAGAGGGACAATCTTCAAATTAGCATAAGGGGAAAACCTGTCAAGGTGGCAGGGTTTTCACTGTTCTCACAGTAAGACGTTTGTCCCTTGCTGTGAGCTGTCTGGTCTTAAGACCAGATTCCACATCTGAGGGGAGGTGGCTTACACTAGGTAAAGGAGGGGAGGGGGATACTTTATCATTCAATTACTCTTGCACTACAACTCTGTCAGTATTGAAATAACACTCTCCATCGCACAAATACTATGAATATTAATTGGAGCGGCTTTTATTTTGAAACATTACTATCTCATACATATGCAGCATGCTTATTTTGAACTTCCCAAATGCATGACTATACATATCCTACATCTGGGGGGAGATTCACTAAGTGGTGATAAAGAGGTAATAAAGTGGAGATGACTTCTTCAGTCTGTCACTTCTCCTTTTCCTATGTTATTCTATGCACTAAGATTTCTTCACCTTTGGAGATCTTAGTGAATAAGCTCCATAGAATAACATAGGAACTGGAGAAATGAGAAACTGGAGAAGTCATCACCACTTTATCACCTCTTAGTGAATCTCCCCCTAAATCTCATAATTGTGTGTGTGCACTACTAGCCAAAACACAAGATCTTTAAATGGATCCAGTTGTACAGTTATGCAAAATATAAATTATATGTAAATACTGTGCATTCTTCAAAATCTTGTCTGAAAACTAGATATACCAAGTGAACAAATAATTAAAAACAGAATAAGTATACACTCTGACAAATTATATAATTATTCCCATTTCCAATATTTCCCAAAGCATTACATTCCCATAGAGTTAATTAATTCCTGCGCTGATTTTTCACAAGCTATTTCACAACATTTACCTGTGTATCATCAGATGTGAATGTTATGTTTACAAAGACCATGTCTTATGGTATTTTGTTTGCACATTGGAACAATGGGAAGGCAGTAGCAGCTGTTTTGTTGTGATCATGGAAATCAGGGATTTGCAAAGAAGATAATTAGAATTTTTTTTCTTCTTTTAACTCTGTGCTGGAAAAATGTCCAATGCACTGCTTTACAAAGTGCTGGGACAACATAGCAACATGTCTAGCAACCAAGGACTTAACTCACGGAACACTATAAAAAGAGGGTAGCCAACCTAAGGCCCACCAGCTGCTGAGGACTGCAATTCCCATCATCCCCAACCAACCAAAACGCATCATACCGTAACACTGAACCCCATGGTGCTGTTCCTATAGGTGGTTATTCCTGCACAGAATGCAATATGCTTTATCTGCACAGTGGCCTATAGGCAACACTGCAGATTGTGATGCTCTTCACAACCTCCAATAGCTAGCTGCCCACATGGGGGTCATCTAATAATCATCTAATTTGAGTGGGTACGCCAAAGTGGTACGCAATGCATTGCTCTGGCACCGAAAGGGTTAATTAACAGGAATTTGTATTTGTCCCCTATGGTGCATTTGGTTTATTCCAGAATAACTCCACTTTTATAAATATAGGCCTTATTCATTAAAAAAGAAAAACAATGCACTAAAGGGATAGGTTTTGTAATGCTTCAGTGACAAGGGGGGAGGGAATCATTAAGCGGCGATAAAAGTGGGATAACTTCTCCAGTTTATCACTATCACTTCTACAGTTTCTATGTTATTCTATGGAGCCTATTCACTAAGATTTCTTCAACTTTGGAGGTTTTAGCAAATAGGCTCTATAGAATGACATAGGAACTGGAGAAGTCATCTCCACGTTATCACCGCTTAGTGAATCTCCCCCGATGAGTTATAGACAGCTGGAACATTCAAGAGGTAAAAAGTCTCCATAAAAATCAATGGCTATTTTGGGAATTTTAACTGCCCTCTGTGGTGGAGTTGGTTTAGCTTGTTTACTCTCCTATATTAGAGAACCAACCATGAAATGCATTTCAGCATTGAAGGAAAACATGCAGACCGGCTGCACGCACATGGCCACCACTTTAGGACCACAGAGCTTTTTTTTTTTTTTTTTTTTTTTGAGAATCCGATTCTGGACTCCCTGAACGGCGTGCAGCCGCACAGGGAGCTCGGAATTCCATGATGGTCGTGGTACGTCATCAGTCCATGAAGCAAATCCAGCCATGACGTACCAGGACCGTCAAGGGTCCTTAAGGGGTTAAGAAAGGTTTTTTTTGGAGCCCCAGGTCATATGGTGTATTTTGTTTTTTGACAATGTGGGCCGTATTCAGTTAGCAATTCTAGAAAAGTAAAGACTACTGCACCATATGGAAGAAATGAGATTTCCCAATGATTAAAGGGATAGTAATGTTTCATAATAAAAACAGCTCTAATTAATCTTCATAGTATTTGGGACATGGAGAGTGTTATTTCAGTTCTGTCAGAGTTGTAGTTCAAGAGTCATTGAATGATAACGTATGCCCCTCCCACCCCTTCTACTGATGTAACACTGCTCAGCTTAGAGCAGCAGGGAGTGTCCAGGTAGATTGCAGAGAGGGACAATCTTCAATTAAGATAAGGGAAAAATCTGAAAAACCTGTTAAGTGGGGCAGGGTTTTTATTGTTCTCACAGTAAGAATATTGACCTTTGATGTGAGCTGTCTGGTCTATGGACCGGATTCCACATCTAAGGAATGGGGGCTTACACTAGGTAAAAGGGGTGGGAGGGGGAAACTTTATCATTCAATTACTCTTGAACTACAACTCTCACAGTATTGAAATAACACTCTCCATGGTCCAAATACTATGAAGATTAATTGGAGCTGCTGTTTTTGTGAAACATTACTATCCTTTTAAATGGAGCTTTTAGCAACTTGAATGCTAAAGAATTCTGTAACATGAGACTTCTCAAGCAGTCAATAAGTTAAATACCCAATTTAAATTTATGGCAATTTGGGGATTTTTTTTATTTGCACTCTGTGGTGCAGTTGGCTTATTAAATATGCCTTAACCCCTTGGTTACCAGGGTCTTTTCTTACACTACAGGACAACTGCAATGTTGGCCTTAATTTTTTTTTAAGTCATTATTCAACCATATTTTCCCTCTAATTAATTTAGTACATCCCACAATGTATATACTTTTCAAAGTACAAGTAGGGCTTACACCTGATGCCATATTTATAATATAAGCATCATTTAATTAAATATAAAAAAGTGGAAAAAAAAAACGCAAAACATTTTTATAAGTTTTACTGTGAAGAGTTGTTGAGGAACTGGATAAAAATATGAAAGTTTGTTCATGCCTTCCAAGTGTCCCTTTTTAGATTGGGGTACTGTCCCTCATTTAGTAGATCAGACTGTGTGGTGTGTAACTAGTGTAACACACTGCTCCACTGCAATAAAACTCACATTAATGTTTGTTTAAACTTCAGTATCTCTCCCTCACTCAGAATTGTATTTATTTATATATTTCTCAGAATTCCTGGTTTGCTGTCACAGAGCGTGGCTGGAAAACACTAATTGGATGTGGAGGAGCCCCCTGCCTCCTAAACCAAACCAAACACATCAACTACTTATATGGGAGTAGGAGGGGGAAGCAGGGGCTGAAGCCCACTGCCTCCTAAACCAATCACTTGGAACCATACTAGACACCTATCGCATTGTTCACTGTCCTTCCTCATTACCTTCCTTCATCATGGAAAAGGGTAGAGGCCACCCTGTTTGCCATGGTGAGTGAGAGAGGCTATTCTGTTTGCCGTGGGGAAGAGGAAGGGTTCCTCCCATTCACCACTTCATCTCCCCTTCCCTTCCATTCACCATTTTGCCTCCCCCAGTCCCTTCCATTCGCCACTTCCCTCCCCTTCCCTTCAATTTGCTGTTTTGCTTCCCTGTCCCATCCATTCGACTGCTCAGCTCCCTCTCCCTTCCATTTGCCCCGGAGAACAGGCTGGCCCCTCCCCTTCGATGCGGTGAAGGCAGGAGATGAGGTTATAAGAAAAAAACAAACAAAAAAACAAACAAAAAAAACAAATCAGACCTTGTGGGAGGCTTTCCCTTATGGACGTCAGAGGATTTCCCAATCCTGTCCACTCCCAGTACTTAAGGTAGGGGCAAGGGAGCTTTCTTGCTCCCGTGAGTCGCCTCTTTATCTCCCAGCAAAATTAACTGGGAGCTCAGTAGTGGTCCTGATGCCCCACCACAGGGTCTGAACTTAAAATAAATAAATAAACCCTTTGAGTGCTACACGTGTATCCAACACATTACAACTGAATGCGTCAAATATCTTTCTGCCACTCATGATTTCACCGCATGGGCAAAGCCGTGCAGCAGCAGCAACTCGTGTGTTTATAAAGGAGTCTGTGTAAATAAAATAATTTGGTTTTGCACTAAATCATGTATTCAGCTATACACAGAGGTGTCAATAGGTCATGAAGTAATCAGTCATGCTCTATCCACCAGTCCTGACCCCAGTACCACCACATGATATAAAAGTGAAACCTCTTTGGGTCTTTTGGTCTATTTGGTACTCTTCTCTGCCTCCCTCTTCCCCACAACAGGGACAAAGGCAATGTTTACATACAATGCTTTTGTCATGAGGTTCCCCTGTCACACATGATCACTGCAGCAGTGATCACATGTGCAGAGCCCCCGGGAAATGTCTGGGACTGCTCTGGTCCTGGAGTAGTCAGTTACAGCCTCCCCACAATGATCACAGAGCAAACTGAAGCACTCTGTGATCGTTAAGCCATGACCACCAATGGTCCTTAAGGGGTTGAAGATCTTTCTAGATGCATTATTTTACATTTAACTTACAGTGGAATGTCATTTTTAACAACTTTGATTTTGAAAGCACTTTTAGAATCACCTGTACATTAGCCATCTTTTTAACCATTTTGATACAATTTTCTTTATTTATGTGTCTGTTTATGCAAAGCAGTCAAAACTCTCTGGCATGCCAGCCAGATAACATTCCATGCTGTGTTCCCACCCCACCTGTCTCTTCCTCCTTGCCAGTGCTAAATGAATTCCATAAATGAACACCCTGACAATCGTGCAAATCCTGTCAATAAGGATGATCCCACTGAGGTAAGAATGCGGACAAGTGACAGTTCCACTTTATGGCTTATAACTTTGTGATAGCAGAATATGGTTAGTGCTATTGCACACCTTAGAATAAAGAACTGATGACTGTTCACCGGCCATGGCTACAGAAGAGTAACCACCCGCTCAATAAGAACAGAAATATCATGTCACACAATTCTTTACAGAACAAAATGCTCACTTGAAGAATAGGGCATGTTTTTTTCTCTGACAAAAAAGAAACAGAGAATATATAATGTATTTTCTTTTTTGGAGAAAGGTACAGTATGGTTAACATCTTTGGTCCTTAAGTGTTTAATTCAAAAGCTTTATATTTATTTCTGCCTTAAACAAATGTAATAAACAGTATAGCAAGATGGGCAATATGAACTTCTGAAAGAATATTTTTTACTAAATTAATTAGCTCTATGTCCCCTATCTTTCATCTAACAGTTTTACAGGTCATTAACAGGGAGATGTAGAGAAGAAATGTAGCATGAATAGGACCAAATTATGATAGTAAAGTATGAGGAACAAACAGAAGAGGTCTATGCAATGGTAGACTGGTGGATCTGAATTAAATTCCAGTACAGCAGGCAGTAAAACAGCAATGAATTCAGAGGGACAGCATGCTCAGTCCCACAGGAACTGTAATTGAGCATGACAGAGGATGAAGCATGGAAGCGTCACACTCCAAGAAGAGGAGAAATCCCAGAGGGAATGAAAGAAAATGCAGCCTTTAAGGACCTTTCACCCCCACAGTAGAAGTGCCAGACCCAATGAGGTGAATGGATGTTTTATAGAAAGCAGAAACAGATACAATTACTAAGAAAACTCAGTGCTGTTGTAATCACTATAGGAATTCCTAGACCAGTCTCCTCTGGAGAAAACAGAAGTACTGTACTTGCATTTCTTATGCTTTAGAAACTGTCTCTTTTTTGACCAAGAGTCCTGGGTCAATTATAAAGCACAGGATTATTATATGGTATCCCCTGCATCCTACACAAGAAATGAACACTGTACAAACACATTACAAAGCATTGAATAAGTTAAAAGAAAAAAACTCTATATTAGCCTCCAATAACTGAAGTTTACAGCGGTAGTAATGTTTTCCTGGGCGCACTCTTAAACCACTGTATTTGTCAATTCCTATTAATATCCCAGTTCCTCCACTTTTTGGAGACATCAGCCCCTTCTCCTTGGAAGAGGATGTCCGGCCTCCTGACAGGTGCTGCTGCAGCTGCCAATGACAGGTTTTCTTGTCCTGAGCACTAGCTTTATTGTACCATTTGCTAAGGAATGACTTACAATAATTAGAAACTCTGAAATATCTCATTTGTCAGATCTTGCCATTTGCAATCCCAGCCCTGAAATCATACTTTCAGACCAGCCCTTTCCAGGAAGAAGGGGCTGTTGACATAAAAGTTAGAGGGACGATGAATAATTAACATTAAATAACTTTAGTAAATCTGTCTGTCTGTCTGTCTGTCTGTGACTGAACCTCTGGGTACAGAAAGATGACTAATCCAAGAGAACACAGGTCTTGCTAACTGAAACTAACCTTGCTAACTGAAACTAAAATGTCCCTATCAGCTTAAAGGAGCAGCAGACTTTTTTTTTTTTTTTTTTTTTATTTAAAGCATATGTTATAGGGCTTTCCCTGCAGAGGAAAACAAGGATTTTTGAGGTATAGGTGGCAATTTGCGGCAATCCCTTCAAACCCTGTAGGGATTCTAAAAATTTGTTAAGTAGTTTCAAGTACCAAACTGCTTACCAAAATACTTTTTCCCATTTGACACAAAGAGAAATTTAGTCAGACCTACAGCCCAAACTAGCCTATAGATTCTCACCAAAACTGGAAGAGAATCTGCAAAAACAGGAGTGCAACAACAGGGAGAAAGAGACAGGAAAAACGCTCTAAGTGTAGTAATATTTATTACAAAGTAAAAACAATAAAACCAAAGACCCCCCCTTCTCCCAATGCACTTACAAGATGACCATCTTGGGCTTAATGCGTCTCAGGGGTCCCTACCCCTTACTGCCATGAAACTGTGCCCTTCTTTTGTTTCTTCCAATGCTGTATTCCTTGTTGATCTGGAGAGGCCAACTTTTAAATCCAATGCTGGCAACCTAGTTGGGACAAACCGTTCAATTTCCAAAATGTGTTACTGTGTAACACTGCTGAGTCGATGAAATTGATGTGTAAGATGTCTGCCAAGTTGTTACAGTTCTTGCATCAACTATCCACCATGTAATGAATAGTTATAATTATAATCTACGTGGTACAAACGAGACGCTGACACCAGCGTTTTGGATGTGCGCCTCAATGCACTGGTCTGAAACAAGGGTTCTCACAGGGGGAGGGGAGGGACCGGTAACTAAACGTGCAAGGGGAGGGTAATCGAAAACCCAACGCGTATCATGGATACACAGATCCACTTCTTCAGGGGCAAAACAAAGAACCATAGAGAACATTATTAGTGCTATATATATATATATATATATATATATATATATATATAGTTCACTCTAACACGTGACAGTTCCTTTCTTTTGATAATTATGACCCAATAGTGAATGTCTTATAAATTGACAAAAAACACAGTATGAACCAACCATGAATAAAATAATTACGTTACAATTATACGTAAAATAAATGAAACATGCGAGATGTTTAAGAGATAAAGTTGTATGAGAAACGTGATTTACTTTAATATAATAACTATGATAAAGCTATAAAAGTGTATGAATCCGTGAGAAAAAAATTAAATAAAAGAATAATAAAATTAGTTTAAAATCGAGGATGGTAATAAGCTAGTGAAACAGAAATGGAGGATTAACTGAGAGAAAAGGAAGACTCTGTTCGCTCATAAAAACCTCCGTCCCTATGAACACAAAATAGATAAGCCTACGCGCCTGAAAAATGTCAAAGGACATTGTGATCAAACATAGGGCATTATGAATAAGAAAGCTGAAAATGTCCAAAATCATAGAAAAATACATCTCAAAAAAATAGCTATTAAAAATAATAAGACAGGTAATGTTCATGTAAACGAACACAAAAGGGCAGACTTTAACCAGAAAAGCACGGAAAGAAAGACAGTAGTCATCATAAAACCCACAAAAGGTTAAGATTCTCACTATAAAAAAATCATTGTTATATATGGGATAGACACATCAAAACATATAGATTATATATGTAATGTTTAATTTAAATAAAAGCTGTAAAATCAGATTCAATGTTCAAGCCAGCTGGATCCATAGTTTTTAATGTGTATATCCAAAATGATGCTCTTTGTCTAAATTTACGTATCCTATCACCCCTCTTTGTCCCAAGGAAATGTGTTCAATGCCTGTTATTTTTAAGACTTCATGTTTGCAATTATGAGCTATTTTGCAATGTTTCTATATATTATGCGTTTCCAATCCATTTTTAACATTTTTCATATGTTCTTAGAACTTGGTCTTTAATTTTCTTTTTGTTCTCCCTACATATTGTAGGTTACATTCACAGGTTATCAGATAAACAATAAAAGTGGAATGACAATTCATAAAATCTTTAAAAGAAATGGAGAAAATTAGTTGGGACAAAGATTACAAACCTCATGAAGCAGGATTAAAAGCAATCAAGGAGATTCTAACTATACACAATATTTTACCTCAAGAACAAGTTTAATTTTTAGTTAAATGTATAGATTTTATTCTGCATCATTATTACTTTCTTTTTGATAACACTTTTTTTCTACAAATTTCTGGCATAGCGATGGGATCCACATTTGTCCCATTCTACGCCAACCTGTTTATGAACTATTGGGAGTCGAAATACATTTACAATGAGGAAAACCCTTTTAATGATGATATAAGGTTTTATAAAAGATATATTGATGACCTTATTTTCATTTGGAATGGGTCAATAGAAGATTTTTCAAAATTTGTACAATACATAAATAGCAATCCATTAAATTTAAGTTTCACTAGTAATATACAGGAAGAGAGGACTGAATTTTTAGATATCACATTGTATCAATTTGAGGGTAAAATTCTTACTACTAACCATCGCAAAACAGTGGATGCTAACAATTATCTCCATGCCAGAAGTGGACATTATAAAAACTGGATAAACAATATTCCACTTAGTCAATTTCAACGAATTAGGAGAAATTGCAGTACAGAACAGGAGCTCCAAAAATAAGCAGAGGTTCTCCAACAAAAATTTCAGGAGGATACAATAAAACAGTAGTTCAAGGATTAGATCAGGTTCTCACTTTGGATAGAAAAGATCTTATACAGTACAAGGATAAAAGAAAAGAAAGATCCTCAATACCTCAGGTTCCAATGTTCATTACCACTTATAATCAGAAAGCACCCCAGATAAAACATATTATTAACAAACATTGGCATATACTTATGCAGGATCCAGTTTTAAAGAAAGAGCCAGGAGAAAAACCAAAAATAGTCTTCTGAAAGAATACCAATATTGCAAATTACGTATTCCCCTAATGACATTACACCCAAATTACACATTTCAGTCAATAATAGTATATTGCCAACCAGGCCTAAGGGTATGCACAGATGTGGACCTAGAGGTTGTACCACTTGTGCACACCTGGGGACACCTAAAATATCTAGTTAAGTGTACGGTTACAGGTAAAGAGTATATCATAAAAGATTTTATGAATTGTCATTCCACTTTCATTGTTTATGATAACCTGTGAATGTACCCTACAAAATGTAGAAAAAACAAAAAGAAAATTAAAGACCAGGTTCTCAGAACATATGAAAAATGGATTGGAAACACAATTCATCGAAACATTGCAAAATAGCTCATATTTGTAAATACGAAGTCTTAAAAATAACAGGCATTGAACAAGTTTCCTTGGGTCACAGAGGGGGTGATAGGATGCGTAAATTAAGACAAAAAGAATAATTTTGGATATACACATTAAAAACTATGGATCCAGATGGCTTTAACATTGAATCTGATTTCACAGCTCTTATTTAAATTAAACATTATATTAATTATCTATATATGTTTTGATGTGTCTATCCCATATATAACAATGATTTTTTTAATAGTGAGAATCTTAACCTTTTATGGGTTTTATGATGACTAGTGTCTTTCTTTCCGTGCTTTTCTGGTTAAAATCTGCCCTTTCGTGTTTGTTTACATAAACATTACCCGTCTTATTATTTTAAATAGCTATTTTTTTTTGAAGATGTATTTTTTTTATGATTTTGGACATTTTAAACGTTCTTATTCATAATGCCCTATGTTTGATCACAACGTCCTTTGACATTTTTCAGGAGCGTAGACTTATCTAATTTGTGTTCATAGGGACGGAGGTTTTTATGAGCGAACAGAGTCTTCCTTTTCTCTCAATTAATCCTCCATTTTTGTTTCACTACCTTATCACCATCCTAGATTTTAAACTAATTTCATGACTCTTATTTTATTTTTTTCTCACGGATTCATACACTTTTATAGCTTTATCATAGTTATTATATCAAAGTAAATCACATTTCTCATACAACTATATTACTTAAACATCTCACACGTTTCATCACTTTTACATTTAATTATTTTCATATATTTTAGGTATAATTGTAATGTAATTATTTTATTCATGGTTGGTTCATACTGTGTTTTAGTCAGTTTATAAGACATTCACTATTGGGTCATAATTATCAACAGAAAGGAACTGTCACGTGTTAGATTGAACTATTATATATATATATATATATATATATATATATTTCACTAATAATGTTCACTATGGTTCTTTGTTTTGCCCCTGAAGAAGTGGATCTGTGTATCCACGATACGCGTCGTGTTTTCGATTCTCCTCCCCTTGCACATTTAGGTACCGGTCCCTCCCCGCCCCCTGTGAGAACCCTTGTTTCAGATCAGTGCATTGAGGCACACATCCAAAACGCTGATGTCAGCGTCTCGTTTGCACCACGTGGATTATAATTATAAACAACTATTCATTACATGGTGGACAATTGATGCAAGAACTGTAACAACTTGGAGGACATCTTACACATCAGTTTCATCGACTCAGCAGTGTTACACAGTAACATGTTTTGGAAATCGAACGGTTTGTCACAACTAAGTTGCTAGCATTGTATTTAAAAGTTGGCCTCTCCAGATCAACGAGGGATACAGCATTGGAAGAAACAAAAGAAGGGCACAATTTCGTGACAGTAAGGGGTAGGGACCCCTGAGACACATTAAGCCCAAGATGGGCATCTTTTAAGTGTCATGGTTTGTTATGACTCTCAGACACAGAGTTAAGATAAAAACACAACTTTATTGAAAAGTTTAAAGGGAACCCTTGCGGGTAGCATTCACATTCGACATTTAAACACAATACACAATAATAGAGCGTAGTGGTAACAGAATGTAGGACAGGCTCTACCGGCCTTGCCAATACCAGGTAAGGCAACCATAGGTTGGTACAGGATGGAATTGGTTCTACCGGCCTTACCAATATACCGGGCAAGGCAGCCTGGGAGGCTAGTATCACGAGAAGAAAAGGCTCTACCGGTCCTGCCAATATACCGGGCAGGACAGCCTTGAGACTGGTACAACGGGTAGTGAGACTCTACCGGCCCTGCCAATATACCAGGCAAGGCAGCCTTGAGACTGGTACAACGAGTATAGAGGTTCTACCGGCCTTGCCAATACCGGGTAAGGCAACCTTAGACTGCACAGGATAGGATAGGTTCTACCGGGCCTTACCAATATACCGGCAAGGCAGCCTTAGACTGCAAGACTGGAACACAGGCAAAGATGACCTCAGCGACTGGCCTAAGATGTAAGAACCAGTCGCATATGATGGACAACAGAGGCCTGCTGGGCTGTCAAACTGTAATAAGCTCCCAATGCAACAATGGAGCCAACCAGTACCAGCGTACGGGAGTGACAAACTCTACCGGTGCAACAAGCAGTCTGTTTACATGGAGTGAACCAGTACCCGCGTACTGAAGGAACACAATTTCTACCGGTGCTAACTGGGCACAACAAGCCACCGGTGCGAATGGAGCGAACCAGTACCCGCGTACTGGAGAGACACAAACACCAGCGGTGCTGTCTAGGACTGAACAAGCAGCCGGTTTAATATGGAGCGAACCAGTAACCGCGAACTGGAGTGACAGAATCTCTACCGGTGCTGTCTAGGATTGAACAAGCAGCCGGTTTACGTGGAGTGAACCAGTACCTGCGTACTGGAGTGACATAACCTCTACGGTGCAAACAGCAGCCGGTCGTACATGGAGCGAACCAGTACCCGCGTACTGGAGAGACACAATCTCGACCGGTGCTGTCTACGACTGAACAAGCAGCCGGTTACATGGAGCGAACCAGTACCCGCGTACTGGAGGGACACAATCTCGTCCGGTGCTGTTAGGGACTGAACTAGCAGCCGGTTAACGTGGAGCGAACCAGTACCTTGTACTGGAATGACACACTCTCTACCGGTGCTGTTAGGGACTGAACAAGCAGCCGGTTAACGTGGAGCGAACAAGTACCCTCGTACTGGAGTAACACAATCTCTACTGGTGCTGTTAGGGATTGAACAAGCAGCCGGTTAACGTGGAGCAAACCAGTACCCGCGTACTGGAGTGACACAATCTCTACCGGTGCTGTTAGGACTGAACAAGCAGCCAGTTATATGGAGCGAACCAGTACCCACGTACTGGAGTAACATAACCTCTACCGGTGCAACAAGCAGACGGTTGTAGATGGAGCGAACCAGTACCCGCGTACTGGAGTGCACCTTCAAGAGAGTGAAAATGTCGCCCAAGCGACAGGAGGAGAGAGAGACGCTGTGCAGGCAATCCAGGAGCAGGAACACAGCCGGTCAGGACAGGAACTGAATCGCCATGGCAGGCAACCGGATCAGGAATGGCAGCAGGAACAGAAACAGGAACAGCAACCCCAACCGGATCAGGAACGGAAGATGGAACCGAGGAAGCTGTCAGGCAGGAACTCAGGAGAACACAGGACAGCAAAGTGGTAACACGGCCCAGGACGCTCAGGAACACAATGCAGGTGCAGGCGACAGAGACAACACGAAAGGGCAACCAAAGGGTGCTCAAGCTCAGTCTAAATAGGCAATACAGGGCGGGCTGTAGGCAGGCAGCCAATGGAAAGCCCCCTTCATGTAACTGACAGAGAAAGGCAGCAATCACGGGCACTATGATAGTAAGTGCATTGGGAGAAAGGGGTCTTTGGTTTTATTGTTTTTACTTTGTAATAAATACTACTACGCTTGGAGCGTTTTTTCCTGTCTCTTTCTCCCTGTTGTTGCGCTCCTGTTTTTGCAGATTCGATTGTTCATTGAAGGTGGACAAGGACACCTTATATTAAGAGATGCACCAGGACTGACAGAGAATACGGAAGACGACTCATCTACTAACAAGATTAACTTGTTTTTCATTTTCATCCTAACTCATTTAACCTTCATTCAGATTTCAATCAATCAATCATTTCCTATATCCATCATAACATCCATATGTATACCTGACTATTAACCAATACTGACTGGCCTTACCAATACAGAGGACTTTTTAAATATATTCCACTCTGTTGGGTTTGCATTTATACTTTAGATACTTATATTCTCTAGATAGCTATAAAATCACCTTGCTGCCTATCAAGCTGCGCAGATACAGTGTGTTTGTAAAACTGGAAGAGAGAAGGGCCCTGATGAGCACTATGTACTATGTTTTTGTAACTCTAATAAATCTGATTAGTACAATAGAAAAATTAGCATTTAAAGCTTTAAATAAAAAAAAAAAAAAAAAAAAAAAAAGATAATTTAGGCTATAATGTAATTGGTGTAAGAGCTCATTGCAAAGCACTGATGCTCATAAGAGCAGACAGGGGCTGATTTTCCATCCTAAAGGTAAAGATATACACCAGCGCCAACAGGCTTCCCTGGAATAATTTTGAGGGCTGTTAGTCCCATAGAGATCAGTGAAGAGAAAGAGAAAGGGAGTTTAGGTGCACACATACAGGTAGAAGGAGTTCGAAAGTTTGGCAGCACACTTTGTGACATTATAACCCTTTGCACATACCCATAACACGCATCCATACACAAACACACACACACATTGCCCATATTTTTTTTTTTTTGTAGTAAAACACATACAATTTACCTTTTTTTTTTTTTTTTGGATAGTGTGAGTCTGTGAGTGCAAGTGAGTGAGTGTGTGTGTGTGAGGGCCTAAGTGAGTGCCTGTGTGTGAGTGAAATGGAGAGAGGGATGGGGAGTGTAGGAGGAGAAGAGGAAGAGGAGCAGGTAGGCATCCCCGCTCAGGGTAGGGGAGGGAGAGCCCTGGGGAGGAGGGGGAGCCAAAGTAGAAGAGGCACACAGAGCGCAGGGCAAGAGCTGACAGTGGGACAAGGGGTACGTCATGGGGAGCACCACACGCAGCCAGGGCCATCACAGGCAGGGCCTGAGAGCCAAGGCTCTCAGAGAACCTCTGGGATTGAGGAAGAGGACAGAGTGAGAGACCCAAAGTTCACAGAAGAGGAGACCCTTGTCATGGTGGAGGCAGTTATCGCCAGGGATAGGCTCCTGTTCCCCAAAGGGAAGGTTGTCAGCATGGAGGCCAAACAAAAGGCCGCATGAAAGGAGGTCCTGGCTGCTGTCAATGCCGTTTCCAGCCGCAGCTGGTCGCTGGAGTCCATAAAAAAAAGGTGGACTGACTGTAAGGCCAAGGTGAAGAAGAATATGGGAGAGAAGACCTTGTATGCTGATGGCAGAGGGGGTGGTCCACCCCTGCGCATGGAGTACAGTGAGTGGGAGGAGGCTGTGCGCAGAACAATATCCTCAATATCGGTCCAGGGGATCCCTGGATGGAGTGACACCGGGGATGAAAGGAGTCTCCAGTTCACAGGTAAGTGCATCAATGTCTACACACACACACATCACACAAATCTTGACACCACCAGACAGAGGCCAACACAGTGACACCTGAACACATGGACAGCATTCAACACCACAATTCAGCAACACAGCTTAGAGGGACGTCAAACAAGGACAGAATACTTGACAAACCCAGCCTGACTGGTAATGGTCAAGTCCCTGTTGAACCCCCTTCATGCTATCTACAACATCATGCACATCACAAAAACAATGCACACCATCATATGTCAGTCAATGATATAACTGTTATCTGTATCACAATGTCATACATAGAGTGACAAATAGGTCCGCACAAAACCCCTTGAGTGCCACAGGGATAAGCAATGCAATGCTTTGTTTGACAATACATTGGCTAGTCCCCTGGCACCCAAAGGGTTACCAGAGAACAGCAAGGAGGGGAATTGACGTGTTTCCTATTGTATTGTTACTGCATGCCAGGGCTAGGCGGTGTACATGTAGGCAGTCCTCCTCCTCAATCCCAGAGGTTCTCTGAGAGCTTTGGCTCTCAGGCCCTGTCTGTGATGGCCCTGGCTGTGTGTGGTGCTCCCCATGACGTACCCCTTGTCCCACTGTCAGCTCTTGCCCTGCACTCTGTTTGGCTCCCCCTCCTCCCCAAGGCTCTCCCTCCCCTACCCTGACGGGGATGCCCACCTGCTCCTCTTCCTCCTCTCCTCCTACACTCCCCATCCCTCTCTCCTCTCCATTTCACTCACACACAGGCACTCACTCAGGCCCTCACACACACACACTCACTCACTGTCACTCACTTGCACTCACAGACTCACACTGTCAAAAAAAAAAAAAAAAGGTAAAGTGTATGCGTTTTACTACAAAAAAAAAATATATATGGGCTATGTGTGTGTGTGTGTGTTTGTGTATGGATGCGTGTTATGGGTATGTGCAAAGGGTTATAATGTTGCAAAGTGTGCACCTAAACTCCCTTTCTCTAGCTTCTGCTCCTTGGTCCTGAGATGTAGCTCTTGGAACTCAAAATCAGACAAATGTGCGTCAGTTATTTTGGGTCTATATATAGTTTACTTGACTGAACTTGATACTTTGGGGTGCTGTGATTGGCTGGGGCACTAGTTAACGTTGGACGTTAGATTATAACTTACATTGTAAGCTCTTTAAGGCGGGGTCCCTTTCCCAGTCTAGGATTCCCTTGCTGCACTTTCCCCCATGAATAATGAAATGATTGCACTTAAGCTTAATGCTCTTAACCCAGTTCTGCAGTTTTGTATTATATTGTTTCAACTTTTGTTAAGCGCTGTGTACATGTATGGCTCTATATAAATATAGATACATACATACATAAACGTTTCACTTGTTTCTTTTATTGGGACATTTCTCATGTTTTTTTCATGGGTTTTTCAGTGACGATGAGGTCAGATTTTTGGCGACTCCATTTTTATAGTTTGTGTGTGTTTTGTAGGCCGTCACACGTTAACCTTTCTGGGTAAAGAAGATTTGAATCTCATGTTACCCGTTCTTGGTTAACTCGCAAAGGAATTTTTTTTATTCATGTTGGTTTTAACGCCAACATTTGGATCGAGGCCACAGTCTGATAGACAGAAAGACTGAAACAGAGACATGCAAGTAGATGGGCAAAAGAGAGCAATTTCACAGCTCCATTCAAGTCGCCCATGTGAACATAACCAAAGTGTGAAATGGAGGTTGTTAAATTATTCCCCTTCATTTCCTATTCACTGTGTTTGCCGATAGGATAACACAGCCAGATAAGCATCCTTTCCTTTATTTTTACCAGCTTCTTGGCCAGGAGGAAATCAGTGATGTGAGTGTGTATTTGACAAAAAAATCCAGCATGAATGGAGTCAGTGGGCCTCTATAAAGGCAACGTGATCCATTTATCTTCTACAGCATGCAAACAGTTAAAGGCACACTTTAAATCTGAAATATTTATTTGCCCTTAAAGTGCATTTGATTTTTCCCAGAATTGCATCACTTTGCCTTTATACTTAGGGCCCAATAAATGCTAAAATAATAATGTTTTTTTCATGTTTTAGTAGTAATACTGGGGCAAACCAACCGGGAAAAGAGAAACATCCCAAAAACTCCTAATGATTTCTATAGGACTTGAATCCTGCAGTGGCCTCCAGTACATGACTTCACAATGCGTTGAGACCTATGTAAACGTTAAGGGGCTAAAAACCCCATTTAAATCAACGGGACTTCGTTTTCCCCAAAATTGTCCCAATTTTATCTTTTTATATATGACCAAGGGCACTTAGATTACAGCCAATTTATGGAGTCGAGATACCCAAAAATTCAATCAACTTGGACGTATATAAATTATAGGAGATTTCTATGTCGAACAAGTCCACACAATCTTGAAACATCAGTCATAATTTCTATAGATAGTACACTTACATCTGGATGCCCTGCCACTTGGATCATCTCTGCTACAGCCTTCTGAACTGAATTTGGGTCCCTTACATCACAATGGATAGGATGAACCTGAATGCACAAGGAATGGATACTCAGATTGATATCATATAATAAGATATTTTTGATAATCTGCTTATTTTCATATATGTTGATGAACTACCAAGTAACAGGCGGTGCTGATGTGTAGGGACTTAGTTTTCTAAATGGTGTCACTGCTGCATCTTTTCATGACCTCTAGAGGGCACTGCATGAACGCCAACCACAGCCATGGTAGGTAGGTATATGTACTATATGGACATCATGGCCATTTCATGAGTATTGTATGTATCCTAGACACTGAAAACATTTACAAGAAATTGTACCTTATCCACAAACAATGCCAGACCACACCAACTGCACCCATAGGAAAGAAATACAATTCCCCATTTATGTTAGTGGGGTTTTAGCCCCTTGAATGCTTTAACATGTTCTAGCATTCAAGGTGTACCCCTTCCCCTCCATTCTGCAGTTGGTTTGCTCCAGATTTGCTCCTCTTTACTTTTTATTGATAAGGCCACGTATCTGTCATTACAACCTTTTTTCTGAGAATTACTTAGGCATAATATGCATGCCTGTTTTTTGGAGGTAATTTTGGCCATTATCTAGGCTTGTGGCAACATAACCATTTATTCTGGTCACTATCTAGACACGCATCACATTTCTGGATCTTGACATCAGCTTGAGACACGTGACATCGTAATACTTTGTGAATCTCCATACTGGTAATGGTAGATTTTAAGGTACACTAATGATGATTAAGTTAGGACTGGGAAACAAGAAGCCCTCGAAGCTCCTGTAGGACTACAACTCCCATCATCCCATGTTGTCTGCCAGGGGATGAAGGGAGTTGTTTTCCAACAACAGCTGGAGGGGCTCACATTACCCAACCCTGATTTAGATTGATAGACACTCCACATTTTCTGGGAGCCTAGCAATTCCCCCACCCCCTTTCATAATGCATGCTAAATTAAACAATATAGGTTTTCCTTGAAAAGTCAAGTTACTCACTTTTTACATATATTTCAAGTTAATAGGTTTTTAATTAAAAATTTAATATGCAATTTAATAAGCTAAAGAGATCCAATTCTAGAGCAAACCAACTGCACCATAGCTAAGTACACTCCTATAATTCTCATTAAAATGGGGCCTTTAACTCCTTGAATGGTAGAGAGGTCTCCAATGCATTGTGAAGCATTCAAGGGGTTAAAAGCCCCATTTAAATGAATCAATTTTCATTTGTCCCCCATGGTGCAGTAGTTTGCTCCAGAGCTGCACCTCACTAGTGAACAGAATTGCACCTTTAGTTTTCTCCAGCAAAAACAAATAGAAACATAACTCTTTGAGTGCCAGAGGTGTAGGGAACGCATTGCAAAGCAATGTGTTCCGTACCCCGCTGACACTCAAAGGTTTAAAACCTGACAGACACACACACACACACACACAAAATGGGGGTAGCCATTTTTAACCCTTTTGTGTCAGATAGGTAAACAAAAGATTGTATTTTATTTTTAACCCTTAAGTTCCAGAGGGGTATGCAACATACTCCCTTGCAATGTATTGCATTTGCTTCTGGTGATAAAAGGGTTAACCTTTTGAGTGCCAGAGGGCACTCAAAGGGTTAAAGATCTTCTAAAAAATATTATATATATATATATATATATATATATACACACACACATACATACATACATACATACATACACACACACACACCTTATTTTGGCCATTTTTGTCAAGGCGCAAAGGAATAAATAAGTTGGTCTACATTTGCTTCCTTCTAAGTGAAAAGTAAATGAACAGATAAAGCAAGGGAATATTAATTAGCAAAACAAAGACATGAAAGAATTAAGGGCCACAAAAAATAAAATTACCTTATTTCCAGTTTCCGATGCAATCTCATCTGCAGTTCCCTTCAAAACATCCAATTTTCTGAAAAAATAAAAACATGCTAATTAGTTACAATGGTCATTAAAGTGATAGTAATACATATTTAAAGTTAATCTTCAAGTCATCTTTAATTTTTTTAATACCATATAGCACTATATTTCGTTACTTACATATTCAATAGTTCGGGAACTATTCAAGCTGAAAGGATAACCCTCCTGCCCCTTTTGGCTACCTCCCTTTAGATGTGGAATCCGGTCATAGGACAATCTTCACTTAGTAAGTATAAGGAAAGCCTGCCCCACCTTCCTTGATGAAGGAGGGCAGGATTTTCCTTTTCCTTACTGAAGATTGTCCCTCGCCGCTCTCTATCTGGGTCAGCATGAGCGGATCAGTGATGCAGGGAAAGGGACAGGAGAGCGATCCTTTTGGATTCAATAGTGCTTGAACTGCAAATATGTAAGTAATGAAATATAGCACTGTGTGTTATTAAAAAAGTAAAGACGAGTCAAAGATTAACTTTAATACAGGTATTACTATCACTTTAATGCGTTAATATTATCACAATCTGAAAGGGGATTGGAAAAGTAAACATCTATTTAACCCCTTGGATGCCAGAGATAGGAGACATTTCTACCATCCAAGGGGTTATTAAAAGAGCAGTCAACTTTTGTTATGCAAAAATATATATTGTAGGACTTTTCTTGTTGAGTAAAACAAGGGTACTCCTACTACTGAGAGATGCATATTTCCAGAATAATTACAGTTTAAACTTGTGTTTTTTACAGTAACTGTGTCCTCAAGTGCTCAAATTCCAATTAGTTATTCTGTTACATTCTATGGGAGAGGTGAGTCACAGACAAATAGTTCTCCATATAATGTAATAGAAACTGCTGAGCCATGCTGTCAGAACTTTCAGGAAGTAAACCGCTATAAATTCACTTCCTGATTTGAACATTTGAATAAAAACAACTGATAGCAGTGGGAGTGTCCTTGTTTTACTCAGCAGGAAAACCTCTATAACAGGTTTTCAGAAAAAAAAATGTTTACTGCTCATTTAAGTATCTCCACCCCACATATGATTTTTTTTCTTCCTGGCAGTGTATCTGCAACAAAAATAAGGGTATGCTAGCCTTCATCACTAAGAAGGGATCAAATATTCTAGTAATTGTAAATAATTTTCCCTCAGTGGTGGCAGTAACAGTGCAATTTTATGGATGCCCATATTCACCAGTATGTAAAAGTGATTGTTAGGAAGAAAAAAAACACAGCTGCTTGATTTGAACTACCTTATCAATCATATATATACTATTTACACGGGCCACAGTGCCACTGCCAGCTGGTCATGGGGCCATCATGCACAATAGAGACTGCCCACGCAGAGGCTGATACAGTGACAGCCGGTCGTAGTACAGTCTTGCTCCATAGAGACTGCCCACGCCGCAGCTGATACAGTGCCAGCCAGTTGCGGTGCAGTCATGCTCAGTAGAGACTGCCCACGCCGTGGCTGATACAGTGCCAGCCGGTCGTGGTGCAGTCATGCACAGTAGAGACTGCCCACGCCGCAGCTGATACAGTGCCAGCCGGTCGCGGTGCAGTAATGCTCAGTAGAGACTGTCCACGCCGTGGCTGATACAGAGCGGGATGCATCATGGGCAGTCTCTACTGAGCATGACTGAGTTGTTACAAACTTTCTAGCGAATTATTATATAGGATGTTGTATGATACATTTTTGATTTAGAAAACATTTTGAGTAATTTAAGTTTATTGTGTACGTCAATTAAGGCATGTCAGGCAGGAACTTCCTGTTATTTCCCTTCATTAGCTCCTCCACTAATGGACATTTAACAATTTCAGACCTAGAGTAAACGAGCAATACGATATTGGATAGTGTCAATGAGTGTAGGAAGTAATGTAGGTATATGACAGGAAGGAAACTAAAATAATATAAACTTTATGTGCCCCACTACAGTACCAAATATCACCACCCTATTAATTAAAAAGGCAACAACAGAATACAAATTAACACCACCGCTTTGTGTGTTATAACATAAAACTAACTAAAAATAGAATACTCCTGCACCCTAAATAGTATATAAAATGATAATGTGGAGGCAAAGAGAAGAACAGTATAATATATATACAGTAAATAAACTGCATATACAATGATATGGGATAAGACTACATACAGGGCCGGTGCAAGGATTTTTGTCTACACAGACGAAGGTGCATTTTGATGCCCCGCAGCCGCTGCCACCAATCCTCCCACCTCCAGGGTTGTCACCTTTTCATCAAAAAAATGTCAGCCATAGTTGTGGGTTGGTGAGGGTGGAGCCACAAGAGGGAGGGGCAGAACCACTCAATGTTGCAAGTTGATGAAGCCGGGGCTGCACTGTGAGCCCATGCATGCCAACAGGGGGAACAGAACAGGTTTTGAAAAGAGACCTTTGTCCTCTGTCCTGTGCCATGCGATGCCCCACAGGTCCTCTGTTTCAACCTTCAAAGCCTAGTACAGGGGGGTATTTGGAGGTTGTAAATACAACCTGTGAAGTCTGTGGCTGAGCACCATATACAGTATAAACAACCCGCTGCACACGTACAAATATGATCACAGTATATTATCCCTACTATGTAAACCGTTACATTATATGCACAGTACAATACAAAAATCACTACTGCACCTTACTGCTCACACTAACATAAGCAAAGTAAATACAAAGTACTACACACATACATGCTGAGAAAACTAGAGTTCCTCTGGGCATACCAACTGCATCATAGGAGGCAAATAATTATCCCCATAGAAGTAAATGCTACAGTGGTCTCCAACACATTGTTACCTAATGTGCGGGAGGAGATCTCGCTAGCATTCCAGGATTTAAAAGAACCACTTAAATTTTTGGGAAGATTGTGCATTTGGTTTGTCTAGTTCTCTTAGTATACCAGCGTCACTAACGGTATGTAAATACGCATATTCACACAATTAAAGTGCTTAACCCTTTTAGTGCCAGAGGGGTATGCAAAACTTTGCTCGCAAAGCGTTGTGTACTGCTCTGGCACTCAAAGGGTTAACACACACATTTTATATATTATATATATATATATATATATATTACAAAGTCAGAGCAAATGCAGACCTAACTGAAGTATAAACACACACATATATTATTAAAAAATTACATTTGTACAGACACACTACTACACACATTCACATTACTTACACACATACTGCCATGCACTGACAGTACTTACCCTTTAGTACTCATGCTGACACTACAAAAAATACAATACATACAAAGTACTTACATACACACACATACAGCTACATAGTCACAGTACATACATATTACTACACGCACTGACACTATACACACCACTCCACACATTCGCATAAAGTACTAACATACTGCTACACAGTGACAGTACATACACATTACTACAAACATTAATGACAAAACATGATGGCATACAATCTGCCATCTAAGCACATATACAATTACGTGACAGGGTATACACACAACCACAGTACACAATGTATGTGTGTGTGCATGTATGTATGTACATTATATATATATATATATATATGTCCATGCACCCATGAATATAAACATATGTTACGTGACATGTATATACATATTGTGTCAGGGCTAGGCAACGTGGATATCTCCAGCTACTGTCAGACTGCTCAGTCATGATCCTCTGGGTAAAGTGATGGAAAATTCATATCACTACCCTGTGAGCAGGTACCTTGTTTGAGAACAGGACCCAACAACTTGAACTTGTTGCCATCATCTAGTAGGCGGTCGGTGGTGGTGCGCAGATGTGGCGAGGTCACTGGCCGCATGCGCTGTCTAAGTCAGTGAGTGGACTCCCTCTCCTGCTGCCTGCCTCATATGAGACCAGAACAAAGCCGCCAGCCTGGGAGACACTGAGAGGGATGGAGGAAGTTCTTAGTAGTGCTGCAGCAGCTTAAATCAGCTTTGCGGCAGATATTAAAAATAAATAAGTGGAAAACAAAAAAAATTTCTCCCCGTTTTGGCGCCCCTCCGCTGCGGCGGCCTAAGGCAGCTGCCTAAGCTGCCTTATGGTAGCGCCGGCCCTGACTACATACAGAAAGGTGGACACCCTCCAAAAATAGTTATATCATCTGGGATCCGCCTATACCATACGAGGAAAACACCAAACAAACAAATGGGAAGGCAACCTCACCGCTCTATTAAACAAGGCGTAGCAAGTCCTTGAAACGTGAACCAAAAAACTGCAACACTGAGGGACACACGTGGCAAAATACAATGTATAGTGGAAACAATAAATTAATAATATATGTTTTACTAAAACCAGTGTACACATATGTATCCTAAATGTATTCAACTGTATGTGTCTCCCTTATACAGCCAACTAAGTCAATAAGATATCAAAAATGACTCCGAAAAGAGGATTTTAGTTTTACCTGTTATATCCTTTTCTCTTAGTCCATACAGGTTACTGGTATCTCTGGGTAGGCGATCTGACCCTTTAAGTAGGCAGGAACAATTCTAGAATTGCATGCAGGGGGTGGAGCCTACATTCCCTCCTTGGCTGCAGCTAGCCTACCAGCTCCAGAAAGATTTGAGACACTAACTATTGACTAGATAGTAGAAGGAAAAGAAGACTCCTGTGAGTATGACCCCGAAGAAGCCCCACAGTCTGCCACAGGAGAGCCAAGCATGGTCCCTTGACAGAGTGGGAGACCAGTAACCTGTATGAACTAAGAGAAAAGGATTTAACAGGTAAGATTAAAATCCTCTTTTTTCTGTTGTCCAGTACAGATTACTGGTAACTCTGGGATGTCCAACCATTGAGTTTCTGTAACGGTTTTCTGACACTCAGACCAGGTATGAAGTAAAAACACAGTTTTATTGAAAATAAAACAAGGCCCCTAGAGGCCAGCACTGAAATAGCAACAATGGCAATAATGACAAAGTGAATGCACACAATGATAATGACAGGTGCTAGAATGGATAGGGAGTATTCCCCCAAAGGGTTAATGACTGAAATGGGTGAGATATACAAGATTGGCCAACGCCCAGGATAAATAGCAGTCTCTGGAACACAGTCTCTCAATAGCAGGATAGTGGAGTAACTGCACTGAATTCACTCTCAAGTTGATATACTAGAGCCCAATGTCCAGAGCTGAGCCGGTACCACCACCGTGGGCTACAGAGGAGTGCTATTGCCACGCTGGAATAATCAGAACCAAAATCGCCCTTAACTAGAAAAGTAGTAACCCTGCATGTGCCACTTGGATTGCGCCCATACACCCCTTGGGTGCTGTACTGATGGTGACTGCACAAGCTTTAATAGAGCCGAAGCCCTCTGGAGTGCAATGGGAATGTACCTTCAACGTCTGTGGCCCTGAGCCAGAGCAAGAACACGGACTGACAAGGCTCTGATGGTGAATAAGAGACACACAGAAGCACTCAGAGGAAAGGCTCACTTCAGAAAATGTATGCTTGGAAAGATATATCGGAGGAACCAGACCGGAGACTACAGGCACAGCAAAGGTTAAATGGTTCTGTACACAAGCGAGTACCTTGGCAGCTAACCGAAGGCAAAGCAACCTCAGGCTACAGCTACTGACAAGTGAGAGGAACAGTGAGTCGCTAAAACAGTTCAGAATGTCGCCGAGGCGACTGGAATGACGCAGGAACCCTGGAACAGCAGGCAGAACCGGAACGGTAACTGGAACAGCAGACAGGCCGGAACAACAACCGGAACAGCAGGCAGGAACGGAACAGCACCAGAACAGCAGGCAGGCTGGAATAGCAACCGGAACAGCAGGCAGGACCGGAACAGTACTGGAACAGCAGACAGGCCGGTGTAGCAACCGGAACAGTAGGCAGGAACGGAAAAGCTGGAACAGTAGACAGGCCGGAATCAATCACAGAGCAGGGTCGTCAGCCAGAACCGGGTCAATTCACGAAGCAGGGTCGTCAGCCAGAGCCAGGTCAAATCACGGAGCAGGGTCGTCATCCAGAACCAGGTCAATTCACGGAGCAGAATCAGGAGCAGAGTCAGACTAGCCGGGTCGGTACACAGGAGACACTGGAATATGGCAACAAGGCGCAGCAACAGGAACACCACGAAAGGGCAACTGACAATTGCCCAAGCTCCAGCATATATCAGTCTCCAACAATGCACAGGCAAATCATGTCAGATTGACAGAAAGACACGGGGACCGTGATAGTTTCCCAGAGGCGGGAAGGCACGGACCAGGCGCAAGGCCCGCAAAGTCACCAGAGCACATATGAACCATCAGATCAGAGATAGCCCAACAACTAATGAAGTGTCAACGGTCACCGAACAGGGGTAAGAACACCCCAACTGTTACACAGCACGCTGAACTAGAGCCAACAGGGCTGAAAAGTGAAGGAAGCACCAAGAACCGAAGAAGATCCTAAACAGGCAAGACTGCCTCCAGGATCTTCCTCCCAAAGCTGGCATCAGCCGATGCCAGCACATCAACACGGTAGTGCTTCGAAAAGGTGTGCACAGAAGACCAAGTGGCAGCCTTGCACAACTGATCAGCAGAGGCCCGATTCTTATAAGCCCAAAAAGCCCCAATAGATCATGTAGAATGAGCCGTGACGCAAAAGGGGACAGGCTGCTTCCTCAGCTCATAAGCCTTTCGAATAATGGACTTGATCCAAGAAGCAATAGTCACTTTGGATGCAGGTCTTCCTGCCCTAGGACCCTCAGGAATGATGAACAACACTTCAGAATGCCTGATAGACTCAATGAGATTTACATAAAACTTGAGACAACGCACCACGTCTAACAAGTGGAAATGCCTCTCCTTGTCACAGGTGGGGTCAGGGCAGAAAGAGGGCACCACAATTTCCTGATTGATGTGGAACTCAGAGACCACCTTCGGGAGAAACTCCTGAGAGGTGCGAAGCACCACCTTGTCCTTGTGAAAAACCAAATAGGGTGGTTTACAGGACAGAGCATGTAACTCCGCAACACGACGGACAGACACAGTCGCCAGGTGAAAAGCCATTTTCCACATCAACAGGCGTAGAGGAATAGTAGCCAAAGACTCAAATGGACGGCACTGAAGAACGCCCAAAACCAAGTTAAGATCCCATGGAGTAGTAGGAATCTTGAAGGCAGGAAGAGTATGAGCAACGCCCTGGAAGAAGACCTTGACATCAGGAAGGATGGCAATGCGCCTCTGAAAGAAAACAGCGAGAGCAGACTTCTGAACTTTAAGGGAAATCAAACTGAGGCCCTTACCCACACCGTCCTGCAAAAAAGCCAGGACCATAGGCAGATCAAATACCTGAGACAGGTCCTTGTCAGCACAACAAGTTAGGAAGGTCGACCATTCACAAACGTAGATCTTGGAAGAAACAGGTTTGCGGGCACTGAGCATAGTAGCCACCACACCAGAAGAAAACCCTTTCTCCTTCAATATTGAAGATTCAATTTCCAAGGCTAGACTATGAACATCCTCCTTCCACAGGTAACCATGTAGAAGATCCGGACGGCAAGGGAGCTGGAACGGCTCCGCCACTGACAGATACAGAAGCTCCAGAAACCAAGCCTGGCGAGGCCAGAACGGAGCATTCAGAATGACTGGACAATGCTCCAGCCATAATTTCCGCAACACCCTGTGCAACATGGGGACGGAAGGAAAGATGTAGGACAGAGGGAATAACCAAGGAATGGACATTGCATCCACCGCCCGAGCTAGAGGGTCCCTCCATCGAGAGCAGAACCTCTGAACCTTCCAGTTGTGTCTTGTCGCCATCAGGTTGATGTAAGGAAGATCCCATTTCTAAACAATGAGGGTGAACACCTCTGGGTGCAGCTCCCACTCTCCACTGTGTGTCCACTGAGGAAGTCCGCCATGACGTTGTCTACACCAGGAATGTGCACTGTGAATATGGCAAGAACGTGTTCTTCTGCCCAGGACAAAATAGCCTTGACCTCTAACCAAGCGGACAGACTTCTTGTTCCACCCTGCTTGGTGTTGTCGGACTCTACCAGAACTGGACAGTCTTCCAGCTGAGATGTCCAATGATGAAAAGCATGAAATATCGGCCAAAGCTCCAACAGGTTGATGGGAAAGAGACAGAGACATTCTTCCGGAGACCACTGACCCTGTGCACTCAGGAGACCCAGGACTGCTCCCCATCTGGAGAGGCTGGCTTCCGTCGTCACCATGGTCCAGAAGGAAACCAGGAAGGACTTGCCCTTCAGCAGATTGGAGAGGTCGAGCCACCAGGACAAACTCAGTTCCACGTGAAAAGGAAGGAATACCAACGTCTTCAGAAAGTCCGACCCCTGCACACCTGGATTACAAACCGCTGGAGTTCCCTGGTGTGAAGACCTGAGGAGCTGTTGCCAGACCAAATGGAAGAGCTGAGAACTGAAAATGTCCCTGGTCGAAGGCAAACCGGAGGTACTGCCAGCTCTCTGGATGAATGGCAATGTGTAAGTACTTGTCCTGAAGATCCAGAGATGCAAGGAATTCCCCCGGGGACATGGCAGCAATCACCGTCCGTAGAGACTCCTGGTGATAATGAGTCCGGGTCGCAAAGGAATTGAGATCCTTTAAGTCCAAAATGAGTTGACAACCACCGTCCTCCTTGGAGACCACAAAGAGGTTTGAGTAAAAACCCATACCTCTGTCCTGAACTGGAACTGGCTCCAGAACGTCCTTGTCCAGAAGAGCCTGAACAGCGCCGAGAAACAGACGGCATTACTCTGCGCCTGAGGCATATGAGAAGGAAGAAAGCGAAAGGGTGGGAGAGAGACGAAAGGGATCCTGTACCCTTCAGTCACTACCTGCAAAACCCATGGGTCCGAAACTGAATCCTCCCAAATGCTGTGATAGTGACGCAGATGACTACCCACAGCAGAGTGTGACCCTGGGTTCGGTGAGTCATGCCGAAGGAGGCTTGGAAGCCTTGGGCGTGGAGGAGACCTTGGGCTTCCTTTGCTGTTTGGGCTTGGAGGAGGTACGTGGAGCTGAGGGAACTGTCTGGTTCGCCGGATGTGTCTGAAAGGAATGAAAACACTGGTTATGCTTAAGCGGTGTTTTCTTCCTAGGAACTAAGGGTAGAAGGGTACTCTTACCCCCTGTAGCCTCACTGAACAGATCCTTGAGATCTGGCACAAACAAAGCAGTGCCTTGAAAAGGCAAGGAGAGCAAAGCTTTCTTAGAAGCAGTATCAGCAGTCCAGATCTTGTGCCAAAGAGCCAGTCTGGCAACCACAGACATGGTGGAAACCCTAGCCAACAAACTGATGGCATCAAATAGGGTAGCAGAAACATAGTGCTGTGCCTCAGAAATGTTGGCAAGGAGGCACAACTTATCCGAAGTAGGAGCATCCTGACGGACAGCAAGTGTGAGCTGTTCAGTCAAGACCGCAATGGCCCGTCACACATGCTGCTGCGAATGCTGGACGCATGGCAGAACCATCAGTGGAAAAGATGGACTTGAGGGAGACCTCTAGTTTCTCGCCAGTCCAGTCCTTTAGAGCAGACGCATCAGATATCGGCAAGGCAATAGAGTTGGATAGCCTGGAGATAGAGGCATCCACTTTGGGAGGATGAACCCACTGCACAAGTGCTGCCTCAGAGAAGGATAAAGCTTGGCAAATTTCTTGGACACAGAAGGTTTTCTGTCCAGAGACTTCCACTCTTCAGACACAAGGCAGTCAAGAGTGGGGATAGGTGGAAAGCAAGTAAGGGGCTTTTTAGGCTCCTGAAACACATCAGAGATGTCAGTAGGAATTCAAGACAGCCCTGATCAGGCCCTCAGCGGAGGGCTCAGGATCAGCCTCAAAAGGATCCCCAAAAAACAGAGGAGCCCACAGCAGAATATTCCTCAACATCTGAATCCACCAGGAGTTCCTCTTCAGTGGAATCTGACACATCAGGTACACCCTGAGGTTTGGGCAGGGAAGACCTGACGGAGGAGGGGGTCTGCCAAGAATGGAAGACCCCCTGTAACTGGGATGGAAAGAGTTGCAAAGTGGACCTGAGGTCCCTAGTAGCAGCCTTGAACTCTTGCACCAAAAACTGGCTCTAATGCATGGCTGGAGGTCCCTGGAAGACTCTCAGGGACATCAGAACATGCTGGGCATAAATGACCTGAGAATTCTCTAGGTAACCCTGAATGACAGGAAGAGCAATGCTCAATAGGGGATACCGAGACCCTAGCATCCTTAGTTTTAGGTCTGGCCCCAAGCTCCAACGGTACAGACATTCTCACAGTGTCAATAACCTTACTGTATAAGAAATCACCCAATTACAGTGTGTAGGATTAAAGTTTCACCCCAGAAATTGCTAAAATAGACTTATCTGGCAGGCAAAGGGTTAAATCAGCAGAGGAGAGGAGAAGAGTCCAAGCCCTGTGTAGGATACTCGTTCTGGAAAGATCACAAAATGGCTGCCACTGCGGGAGCCAATCAGAAACGAGCTCGCGAAGCAAGCGCTAATCAGAAATGTAGTTTTCCCAGAAAAGTACCCCAATCAGTGCCCGAAGCCCCCTGAGCCCCCCAAAACATGAACCAGATGATAGAGCAAGGTCAGACAAGTAAAATGAGCCATCTCTGAAGTCGCTAGGTTAAACGGTTGCAGAGATATGTCCCAAACTGTACAGTCCCATAGGAGTGAATGGAGCAATGGCACCTATGCGGTAAAGCACGCCTTTAACTCAATTTTTACAAAATTCAAGGTGTAATACTAAAAGACATGAAACATCACTAAAACATGTTAGGATACCCAAAAAAACACTGAACCAGTAGGAAAAGTGTCAGAAAATCCCCCAAATGAATGCAAACCAGCAGCTAAAAGGTTAAATACCACATAAACCTGCTTCAAACACCCAACAGACATACAGATAGACACAGTGAGTGTAGGAGTGTGCAATAGGAACTCCAAATGAAAAACACCTGTGCGGAGGGGCACTGTGGGACATGTGGACCTGCAACACTCAAAGGGTTGCTCACCTTTCCTGCAGATCTTCTGTCTTCAAATTACCATGTTTAAAGAAGAAGCCTCGGTGGGCAACTCCTGAGGAAAGAACTTGTAGCCAAGATTTTTCCCCCCAGGACTTAAGCAAAAAGCACCTGGATACTGAGCTAGCCACATCTAAGGGCATTGTCAGTTACAGTGATCCGCCTAATGGTGGTTTTTCATTTCTAACAGAAAAATAAAAAAAAAAACTTCTAAAGCTATAGCAGAACTGTTCTCTTGTCTGTGTTATCTTCACCAAGGAAAAAATCTTTCTGGAGCTGGTTGGCTAGCTGCAGCCAAGGAGGAAAGGTAGGCTCCACCCCCTGCATACAATTCTAGAATTGTTCCTGCCTACTTAAAGGGGTGGATCGCCTACCCAGAGTTACCAGAAACCTGTATTGGACGACAGAGAAAACTGTTACATACAAAAGAGACACAGCCCACAAGATTGGTAAATGGAAACGGTTTGTCTAGGTGAACAGTCCCCTAAATGCAAACCCGATCTAGAGAAACGGCAAGAAAATATAGGGACAAGCCAACCAATAATACCCTCAAAACTATCAGTATTTAGAGCCGGAACTTTTCCCTTTTTTGTAGATGGACGGGGATAACTAAACTGAGCATTAATTAAGGTGATTCCTTGGAATTGTAGACCTGTCCTCTACATGATTCACTTGAGTGGATTATATTTTATTCACAATAGATGAACTTTCTTCACAACAGGCTGTCTTGGGTGGAGTATTGCCTGTATATTATCCCATATAGTTTGGTTTGTTTTCTGTATATGCAGTTTCCATCTTTACTTGTGAGTTTTATGGTTCAAACTGTATCTGTACTGTAAAGATTCTAGTCAGTTCTACTATAGAGTGCAAACATTGTTGGTCATGTACACAATGGACTTACTAATAGAAAAAAAAAAATTATACAGTCTGTTCACTTCACATTAGCACACATTTTTCCCTAAATCATACTTGGTTAACCATTACTGTCCAAGGTTGCTATAAGTAGTCTTTTGCACAGCATAGCTGGAACTGTAACAAGCATCAAATTACCATAGATTGTGATGAGTGTGTTAGTAAAACTGGTTTCAAACATCACTTTTTCACCGTTATTAGTGCATAAGTATATTACCTGCTAGATATCACACACACTGCTCCCAGTTTGGACAAGGCCATTGTCATTCCTTTACCAAGTCCTGTCCCACCTCCAGTGATGAAGGCCACTTTTCCCTTGAATGTATCAGGAGGCAGCATTGGTGTCTGGAATGCGGGGAAAAACTTGGCTTGTGGGTCCTCTTTGTTTTCACTTGATAATGCTGGAGTGCCATGACTGAATACCTGCCAGCAGAAAGCACAGTGTATATCGTTTTCATAGAAATATCGGTGTGGAAAGAAATGTAAAGGCAACTTAACCCTTTGAGTGCCAGAGGGGTATGCAATGCATTGCTCTGCAATGTGTTGCTTACACTTTTGGCACTCAAAGGGTTAAACATACTTAAACACGAGAAGCTAACATCATCACAGAATTAACATAAACCAATCCCTGAGCTGCAATTATTTGTTTTTCTTTAAATGACAATTTTGCAATCTGTGTTGCTATTTTTAATTCCCATTGTCTATTTGGATATGTGCTTTTCTTAAATGATTTAATACCTGGGATTTTAATTTGCAGTTAACTAATTAGAAAAGAAAATGAGCAGAAAGTGATGTATTTAAGTAACAACAACAGGCAAGGAAAACCAAACTTCTGGCTTGTTTGAATCTATTTTAGAACTTGGATAATAAGTGTAATTTCTTTAACGTAAATCCTTTGTTCTTTTTAATTGAAAAATTCCAAATGTAGGCTGTAACGAGACAGGAGTGGAACCGCAGCCCCTAAATTTAACTACAACCTTACTCTTGTGACCGTGTGATGCCCCCTGAGGTTGCTCACATCTAACCCATATGGATACTACAAAGGTGTCTAGCATCCAGTGGGTTAAAAAATGGCCACATGCAGGGACCTCAATACCTTACCCTACCATTTTTTTTATGTAAGCAATATATACTATGCGCAAAAATGTTCTTCATCTGCTAGAAGGCTTCTTCCATCAATTGAATATAGTCTGAAATGAATTAACATCAAATACATGTAAGATATCTAGCAGAACATTAAAGCAAAGATAAGCGGACTGTCGGGATAGACCTAAAATTCTAATACATCTTATTGCTTGCCTCTCCCCCCCCAAAAAAAAAAAAGTGTATTCTGCATGTTTCAGTGTTAAACATTTGACCATGTCTACATTAACCTTTTAAAGGACGAAAGGGCTAACACACGTATTAGATGGACATTGCTTAATAGAATAGAATCTAGTGGTGCTTTTCTTGTAGAGTAAAATAAAGGCAATTCCCCTGCTGGGAATGATTAATTTTTCTTTTAAATCAAAATTTAGCTTATGAGCACTCCCTTCTATGTGGAAATGTTACTATAGTTTTCTATGAAGACCTGCTGTCTATGACAGATTATTCCCCAAGGACAGGAAAAGAAAATATACATTTTGTTGTCTATTATGAGCAGTAAAAACGTCTGAGTGAAGCATATGCCAGCAGGGTCAGAGAGGTTCTACTAAGCAAGAGCCTGCCAAGGTATGATATGGTCCATATGACCATATCATAACCAGTCTGCGATCTCTTTTAGCTCACAGGTGCCATACAAAGAGAAGAAATATCCTGAAGCACATCATACTGATCCTGTCAGAAAAGACAGTCCAACCATGAAGTACCAGGCAATCGAAGAAGCAGCATGGCACTGGTGAACAAGTGACTGCACCCTTGGTAGGATCAGTACCTGGCAAGTCTCCTCTGAATCGAAGAAGCAGCATGGCACTGGTGAACAAGTGACTGCATCCTGGGCAGGATGAGGTCCTATAAAGGCTGCTATATATATATTAACAGTCTTGTTCTTAGATGACCATCTCTAGACATTATTTGGCTTATGCAAATAAGCCTTTGGCTAAGTCTCCCTATGTGTTTTAAAATAATACTGATGTGGATCCCTTGCTGACAAGTGCCTAAAGATAATAGTTGCACCTCACTGGAGAGGCTCAAGAAGGCTGAAACGTATGTTTTGTGTAAGCTGCTTCTCTCACAGAAATTTCCTGGCACTTTATGATTGGATGGTCATCTGGGCACAATCTGTGATGTGCCTTCTGATATTTATTATCTGTGTATGTCACTTGTGAGCTAAAATACAAGGTCTTCTAGAACCTGCTAAATATTTTGGAAGGCTCATTCCTAGCTGAGCTTTTCTGACCAATACGTAGAATATGCAAATAACCTTTGGTCTCCCTAATTGATTGAAGGGAATCCAGAAGTGGATCACAAGTGCCTAGAGAAAACAGCTGTACCTCACTGATAAGGCCAAAGAAGGTAAAATGTACAGTGTGCAACCACTTCTTTCATTCATAGATGTTAGACTGTCATCTGGGCATGATCAGTATGAGACTAGTTGAGCGCCACTGACCATTATGGGCAGGATCAGTAGGATATGGTCACTAGTTTAGCATCTCTGACCATTTGCTTGCGTGTATATATTTAAATAGATGCACAAGCATAATTGATCCCAGACTTGCCAGAGGTGTGTACCATATTATTATACACCTGCACCCCACAGCATCAGTCCAGTCTTGCATTCACAAGCCCAGTCTTTTTGGCACCCTATTTTGCTTTCAGTTTCTCATTCCCTCTTGCTATTGTTGTCTTGCAATCACTATCTCAGTCTGTCTCTTGCATGTGCCCAGTCTGGCATTAGTAGGAGTTTTAGTAAGAGGGGGACATGTGTGGGATTGAAACAAAACGTATGTGGTTTTTTACTTTAGGAATTAGAGTAGATAATATGAATTCAAGACTACAAGTCCCAGAATGCATTTTCTCCACACTACTGCTGCCCTGGGACACAGGAAGACAGCAAGTTATATAGACACATTTGTATATTTTATATATATATGTATATATTATATACATACACACATATACACACACTTTAAAATTACTTGAGTGATTTTGAAAGATCTTTAAAAACCACTTATTAGGTCTCCATTATTTATTTAAAACTGTAGTTTATAAGATATTTGGTTTTATTTGTCGATCCATGCAAATTAGGAAGTACTGGCCAGCACAGCCTGGAGTGTCAGATATTAACATTCCATTTTCACTCACAACTGCCACTTCTACAAGGAATGCTGTCTAAGCTATATAAAATGAAAAATAAATAAAGCAAAACATCTTGTAAACTAGATTTATAAATAATGTCCAACAGATTATTCTGATAGCATTTTCAAAATCAAAGTTTCATTCCACTTCAAAGATTAAATGTAATGGTAATACTTTTTAATGGGAATCTTAAATCCTACCAGTTTATAAAGATGGGCACTGCAGGAGGCAAATACAGTAGGCATCAAAGAGACTTAGGTTTTTCATCATAGCTCTGGTGTCCTTTACGTGAAACACAATAACTAAATTTATTTGGATTTGATGAAAGAGGATTGCAACCTTGAAAGTTGTCGAATGGTATAACTTTATTAATAAAAGGAAGACAATGTGCATATCTGTGTCTTTGGTACAGACACGACTCCCGAATTAACAATAATCCAGTGTGACTGCAGCACGAGTGAGGAATCAACCTGGGTTTATTCTAAAAGGTGCAATTCTGGTTGAAGTCAAGTCCACCACAGAGGACAAATACAAATTCTCAAAGTTCCCTCTAATTTAAATTGGACTTTTAACCCCTTGAAAGCTAGAGACATCTCCAAGGCATTGCTTTGCAATCATTCAGGAGGTGAAAAGCTTCATTTAAAGGGACAGCAATGTTCCATAAAAAATGTTCTAGTTTGGTAGAGCTTATAAAATTAAACAATATGCCACAAATACCATCTCTCAAACTGCTATGGTTTGGGAGATATTCAATTTCAAATTTCCTCACTCCCTCCCCTTCTATGGATGTCATCTGTAAAGCTGACAGCAAGGTATTCGAGTAGTGCGACTCGAGGAGGCTCTTCAGCAGAGCCAAAATCGCATTATTTAAAAATAATTACTTAATTGGAATGGTCTACAAGGTGTGTTTGCAAACCAGGCATACTTTGTAGACCTTTCCAGTGAAGTAATTATTTTCCTATAATACGACTTCGGCTCTGCTGCAGAGCCACTGGCTGGTCCCCGGACCGGTTTCACCTACTGTCAGCACAGTGCAGACATCAGGAGAAGGGGAAGGAGGGGGGGGAACTTTGAAAGCGAATATCTCTCAAACCATAGCGGTTGTAGCATATAGTTTATTTTTTTAACCTCTACAAAACTATAAAAAAAGATGTATGGGACATTACTGACCCTTTGAATCAATGGTTATTTTCAGCTGCCCACTATGGTTCAGCTGGTTTGCTCCAGAACTGCAACTTTAATGATCATCATAAACAATCATGCACCGGACATCTTCGTCACATAATTTTATCCCTAATGTTTATGTGCAAATAAAATAATTGATGATTAATTCAGTCAAATTAACCCTTAAGGACAAGGGCTGTGTTACACCCTAAGGACTAAGTCAAAGCTTTCATAATTTTGTTATTTTAGATTAGTGTAAAAGACTATGTACACTGGCCAGCATTCTGTGCGTTCAGCAGTCTCTACCGCGCGTGACTGCTTCGGACATACATCTCTCCTTTTATTGTATAGGATATATATATAATTTAGGATAGCAGTGTTAGTCCAGTAGGGTATATGCCAAATTAATGAGTATAACAGTATGTAATAACACATTTATTTTGGACTAACCCTAAAAATTAGGTACACAATCTTTCTAGAGCGTTGCTCCACTTTTCAAGTCTAAAGCATACTGGTTTTAACCCTTTGAGTACAAGATGGGTATGGAATACATTGTAAAGCAATGCATTCCGTACCCCTCTGGCACTCAAAGGGTTAGAGAATGCATCATATACATTAAAAGCCATGCTAAAGAAAGAACAAACTTATAAGAAATGTAGGTGATTTATTACTTAACAGATTAATGCGGGGGAAAGAGGGTAATAAAAGAGAGAGAGAGAGAGAGAGAGAGAAAGAGAGAACATAGATTTAAATAGAACAATAATATGAAAAGATGGGTAAACATGTACTAAACAAAAAAATAGACGGAAACGTTATGTAAAGTTTTGGTAATGTGCTTATTTAGTCCAGTGTATCTGATGTTGAAAAAAACTGATCATCTTAATTTCAAAAGTCTTTCTCTCCTGTGTATTTTTGAAGTTCCCTCTGAGTATTTTGATTCATTTATGGATGGAGTGGTTTGTCTGGGTAGAATGATGACCAACTGGAGTATGGCTCTTTGTTTTATGGCATCTAAATACTCAGGAGAGAAAGACACTGTCAGGAGACTGAGGGCTGTCATCATACAACGGGATGCCGGAGTGGGAGTGCTGCCATGAACATCATTATCCTCTGTCATTTTATAGGGTTGAGCCTATTGTAAAACTTGTATGTATGTCATAAGAACTCTAGATTTGTGAAGCCACAATTAAATGTGCCTACAAGAAGCTTGAAAATGGTGCTAGTGTTCTAAGCTAGAGAACAGGTTACAGGGGTACCCATGCTGTGGTCTAAGCCAGGAGGTATGTTGCCAACCACAAAGTGGGATGTCTGACCCCAGCCGAGCCAGGGCCAAGACCAGGGTATGTACGCCTGTGATCCAGTAAGTAGAGACTCCAGTGGTCATCAAAGTGATGGTTCACAGTGTGCTAAAGGTAATCTATGTGGAAGGGAGAACAAAGAATGTTGATTAACCCGGCCGTGAACTATTTCTAGAAGCTGGTGTTGGCAGACAGGGTCACCAAGCTGCTACTGCTGAAACAGGAGGCTGTTAAAGGAACCAGTGTGTTAAAGGACCAGTGTGTCGGTCCTGGCTTAGTAACAGGTTCACATTAAATCAACGGGAATGTTGTAAATTTGCATTTGTCTTTATGGTGCACTTGGTTTGCTGCAGAATTGATCTTCTTGATCTTACTGAATACAGCCCTAGGTGTTATTTTCAGAAAGTCAGAGAGGTGCAGTTCTGGGGCAAAAAAGGGTACTCATAGGGTACAAATAAAAATACCCCAAAGTGCCAATGATTTAAAATAGACTTTTAACCCCTTGAATGTTTTCATCACATTGCTTCTCAAAGCATTGGATAACTTTCTAGTAATCGAAGGGATAAAACTGCCATTTAAATAAGTGTCCTTTAAGAAACAAAAAAAACAAAGGGGGGGTCTCAAAAGGTAAAAATGTCTGAGAGGAGTATAATCTAATTTAATCATGAATTGTATTCACATATTAAGATGTCTACATGTCAAAGATTGTAGCAATTTTAAATCATGGAGAATATTCTAATGCTCCTGCACAGATCTCCCAAAAAAAAAAAATCATCATCAGCTCCCCTGGATACACTGGCTCTACTTAAAGAAAAAGGAAAAGTCACAGCCAAAAGGGGACTGTGACGAACAGGACTGCCACAGGTCACATGGTGCAAGAGGCAGAGCCTCTCCTCCCACTAGCTGGGATCATGTGGACACTAATACTGAAGGGTATAGAAAGAATAGGTAGGGATTGTCATGGAAGCCTGCTCCAACCTTCCCCCACCCAGACTCAGAGCTGCAAAGGACTATCAGCTGAGCTTGATTGTTTTATGGTGGAACAGTTATTCATTGTCAATGTATGCAGGGTTGCTGCTAGGCTGAATTGTCCTTTAGTTGTGCTAACCACCCTAATCCCCCAGAGATTTCTACAGGAGGTGAGTCTTGTGTCCACCTCCTCCCTTTAGTAACCTTTGTCTGAAGTTAAACCCAGTATGTCATTTTTTGTCCATGTGGTGACTTCCACTTTCTCAGTGCTATATTAAAATGCTGTTTTGGTTGAAAATAAAGGAGTTCATGATTTACCAAGAAGGAGTGTATTTGTCTCTCCTTGAAGTATCCAGGTATATTGCTATTTGGCATCCATTATAGAGCAGTTACTCATAGAGAAGTGCCAGGGGACTAGATAGAATATCCTATATGAACCAGAGCTACCTATCAGTGCAGTATACCCTGCATTACCAGTGGATACATGACTCAAAGTACAGGGTCTTATTTAGTATAGTGGTTAGCTGTGCAGGTTAGCAAAAGAAACCCATGGATGGTAATGTGACTGAACTGCTATACCTTCCATGGCAGAGAAGCCAGGGCCGTATTGTCACAGGGATGCTTCAATATATACAATGTATATGTCTGTATAGTACAAAAAAGATAATTACGCCAGTATGGAGTCCCATAATCACCAGCAATTGAGCATAGCAGAATGTCTGCCTCTAATCGAGCTGTCACTGGTATACTGGATACACAATCCTTTACAGAAGTTAGAAAACTTTTAATAAAAAAAATGCTACAAAGTAATAAATAATATTAACAATAGCCTGAACAATCAATGAGTTTCAAGGTACACAAGACCTTTTCATCAGGACAACAGACTGTCACTAAAAATAATGGAAACTTTGTAAAAACATTTTTTTATTCAAAGTTTTCTTATTGTAAAACTGATTGTGTATTGAGTAAGTCAGTGGGACCTCAATAACAAGCAGGCTTATATCCTCTGATGTGCATTTGCCAGTGAATAAGGGACTCTACACCAGTCAATGTATTTTTTTTTTTTTTTTTTTTTTTTTTTTTTTTTTTTTTAAAGCAAGTATATCTTTTTCTTACCATACAGACAGATAAAATCTATATACTGAAGCACCCCCTCCTTTGCCGTTCATTTAAATAATTGTGAATTTTAATCTGTCCACTACAGTGCAGGTTGTTTGCTCCAGAATTGCTTGTTTTTTTTGTTTTGACCCAGAATATTCCAATTTGTAATTGTTATAGTGTTGACGTTTCTAAAATTAAACATAAGAATTATACATAGATACAAAATGGAAGAAGCTGATGGAGCATGCAGAGTCTGATAGATACATTATATATAAAATGTTGTATTCGTGTGCACTATTAAATCATCTAAGCAATCTAAAAGAGGAACAAATTAGCCAGATCCTCTTGAAATCGCTGGTTATTAAGATCGGATCAAATTGAAGCTTCAATAATTTTACATAAAATTTGTTATCTACACAGTTTCTAAAGAAAACATTTTTCATGGTGATGCAACATAACAAAAACTTTGCAGGCAGAAATTTTAGGTATGTTTAAATTTTTTGTCATACAACAGAGTGGTTTAACAATGTATCCGTAAAATACTCTTAAGTGCAACAATTAGTGCAACACTGCCACCCAATGGATTATCTTTTGATTAATGGTTGAGTACATGCACAGATGGACTGTTAAAAGGATAGTGATGTTTCACATAGTATTTGGTCCATGGAGAGTGTTATTTCAATAGTGTCAGAGTTGTAGTTCAAGAGTAATTGAATGATAAAGTATCCTCCTCCCACCCCTTTTACCTAGCATAAGCCACCACCCCTCAGATGTGGAATCTGGTCCCGTGACCAGACAGATCACAGCAAGGGACAATCTTCTTGCTGTGAACATAAGGAAAACCCTGCCTCCCTTGAAAGGTTTTTCCTTATGCTCAATGAAAATTGTCCTTCTCTGTGAGCCATCCAGACAGTCTTGCTGTTCTGAGGTGAGCAGTGTTACATCAGTAAAAGGGGAGGGAGGAGGATACTTTATCATTCAATTACTCTTGAACGACAACTGTGACAGCTGCTTTTATTGTGATACATTACTATCCCTTTAACATCTATTACAAGGGTAGGTAGCCTATGGCTCTCCAACTGTTGCTGTCTGACTCTACAGCTTTACCCATGTTTACCCCTCCAATGCAATATATTATAGCTGCACTGGCAACAGAGGGTTTTTAACCAAATAAAATCTACAATTCACTTGGATAGTGCCCCACTGGCAAATATGCTCCCCTGGGAGTAGACCTTCCAGTAAGCTGAGGAAATAATTGACAGCCCCTGCAGACAAACTGGAATGGCAAAATGGGGGGGGGGGGGGTGTCTGAAACTGGTTCACTTTTGAATGGTCACAGGCAGAAGAGCATGTGACCATTCAACTGTTTCAGCAGGGTCACCTGGGAGAAAAGCGCAATGTGACAATCTCGCAGTGCATGACAGAGCAAGATTGTCACGTCGCACTCTCAATGGGCGCATTAAAGAGCCACTGATCCCCGCTGTCAATGGGCGCATTAAAGTACCACTGATCCCCACAAATAATGGGTGCATTAAGCACATGGAGGCAGCTGGAGCCCCTCCATGTGCTGCAAACATCTTCTTCACACAGTACCGCTGATCCCCGCAAATAATGGGCGCATCTGTAGCGATAGTAGATGAAAGCGCACCCCCAATATAAACCACTCACCAGGAGTCTTTGGACCAGTAGCCAGGAGTTATTTGTGGGGATTTGTGAAGAAGATGTTTGCAGCACACGGATGCGCTCCAGTTGCCTCCATGTGCTTAATGTGCCCATTATTTGCAAGGATCAGTGGTACTTTAATGTGCCCATTGACAGTGCAACGTGACAATCTCGTGCTGTCATGCACTGTGAGATTGTCACATTGCGCTTTTTACCAAGGCGACCTGCTGAAACAATTGAATGGTCTCACACTCGTCTGCCTGCGACCAGTCAAAAGGATACCTCTGAAACTAAACCCCCTGATGGTGCCCCAGAAAGAAAATGAATTGCAATCAGAATGCAGAGTTTTCTGCCCTGTGAGATGCAGTACTCCACAGATCCACTGAAAGCTGTTACAGTGGGTCTATGAAGACTGAGTACATCAGACAATGGGGGCAGTTTTCATGACCACCCAAAATGGCCAGCAGAAGCTGTTTTGGAGCTGAACAGCTCAGCCATGGGCATTTTACTAAGAAAAATGATAATCGTTAGTGGATATATTATCCTCTATAGTTCCTTTCTTATCTCATCAGGATGGAGTGTATATGTAAAAATATAGGATTATGAGACCACGTTTATTTTTGACCAAGTGAGGGGACATTGGTCCCCCCCCCCAAACAAAGTAAACAAAAATAATATGGAGTGCATTAACCCCAAAATGATTATTATCTGTTTTTTAATTAAATACATTTATATGGGTATATAGGCTCAATATTGATTAGCTCCCTACAAAAACATTAATACTGGCTCCAGACTCCATAGTAACAAAATAAACCAAGGGGGGAGAACTCTAACCCTCCTATTGCCTGACCCAAAATATATTATATGGGGTCCATAGAATTCATGTTTAGATCCCTTCTACTACTCTTCCACTGGTAGAAAAAGTGTAAATTAATAAGTGGTCTATAGACTTCATACGAATACATTAGTTGAACAAGGAAAGGGTCTTCACACTCCTTTCCTACTCTCCCAATGGTAGAGAAAATGTGTAAATTAATATAGGGTCTTACTGAAAAATATCACAGCAGAGCAGTGTACGGCTATGATAAAATAGCTTCAGATTCACTCAAAAATAAAGGGAATACAATTTATAGATGTCACTTGCTACAAGGAAATAAATTCATTAAACCATGCACTGTATCAATAGCTATGGACTAACATTCCCCTTACAATCACTTTATGAGTGTTTTAAAGTGGACTTGTCTTAAATAAATAATTTTTGAGAAATTAACCTTTATATTTTGATGGCACTATGTCTAATCCTGGCAAAGTATGTTAATTAGTTATGTTCAAGGACAAACTAATTGCATGCTCTGCTATTAGAAACTATCCCAGTATGTGGATATCAGGGGCAAGTAACCTTTGGCTCCCCAGCTTTTGGAGACTACGGCTCTTATCCCCAACATGTGTTGACTAGTTTGGTACAATTTGTAATCTGAAAAAGCTAGAAGGCCAAACATTGCCTACCCCAATCAACATTCATTTACTGATAGTACAGTGTATAGTAATATTAGCCCAGAACATAATTAGCATAAAGTGCCACCAACAATAATCAAACACTATTTGTAATGCAAACAAATTGCTAGCATCCCTTTAACCTTTTGAATGCCTGAAATGCATCCAATGCATTGCACTGTAATGCAATAGATACCTCTCTGGAACTCAAAGGGTTAAAATGTACTACACTTAACCAGAGGACTATGGTGATTAGTCCTTAAAGGGGTTAAGGTGATAGGTCCACTGTAACTAACTGTTTAACAAACAAGACAGAGGTATTCACCCTACTGCACAATGTTCCTGCAAACTGAAGTCTATTCAGTACAAAGTTTGCATGGTTATAATGATTAACAATTTTTCATTAATAAATCAAGGAAATTAAACAGTCTAATGTAGTTTTGATTTTTTTTTTGCCTTTTAAACCAATATTTCCACTTGTTTAATCTGTAGATATTTCTCATTCTTATGAAGGAAAAAAACACGTTTGCTGAAGTTAGTCGTTGTAGGTGCCTCTAGCAGACTGGTCAGCTAAGCAGGTTTCCACTTCAGGAAGCAGAAGCTTAATGGATTCCATTGAAGATCCCTACTCTGCTGTAGCACTGCCTTCACTGAGCATAAAACTCATTAGTCTGTAAATGTATGAAATGCTGCTAATCTGTCATACTCCTTGAAGCTTAAAAATGAATTTCTGTGTAATATTAATGTATTTCACTTCGATATGCATTACTTACAGCTGTCACTTTGCTGTGCTCAAGTACAATATTAATTGTTTAATTCAATGACCCCCTTCCCACCTCTTCATGTATTTCTCCACTAGAATGTTAGATTTAACTTACTGCTGGAGTAGGCAACCGCAGGACCTCCAGCTATTGTAAACAATGATTCTCTTCATCACCAGCCAGCTATTGATTAGCTCATCTTACATGAAGTTACGTTTTCCTATATATAATCTGGGTAGAAGACAACATACAGAGACAAAATGCTAGTAAATAAATGGAAGGTGTCTTTAGTCACTCTATAGACCAAATTTGTTTTACCTTGAGGATGCCCCAGTAAGTTGTATTGATTTACTTCATTTTGTCTCCATGTGTCATCCTATATATTAGTAGGTATGTTATTGCAAAAGTCTCTGATTAAGCGATGTTTAGACGGTTTGTGTGGCCTGTTCCTCTCATCTCGTTCGCACCTTGCTCATGCCTTTCCATGCATGTATATAATTTTAATAAAGCAATACATTTGGATGTTTTACAATACATTGACTTTTGAATACCATTTATAAGTCTCTGAGTGCGAATGAATCTTTTTGTGTTTACAAGCTACAAACTCGGATAATAGGAGGACCGTGTTGGTACAGAACCCAAGCAGAAATGGTGAGTTCTATATTTGTACATGAATGATTTTAAAGTGGAACTACCACTATCTTTTCAGCTTCTATGAGGAGGTAAGCAGCAACCTTGATATTGGCAAGGCAGTAGATATAGTATATCTAGACTTTGCAAAGGCATTTGATACAGTGCCACACAGAAGGCTGGTGTATAAAATAAGGAAATTGGGGCTAGGAGATAACCTTTGCAATTGGATACAAAACTGGCTGAAGGATAGGGAACAGTGTGTGGTTGTAAATGGAAAATTCTCCAGTACAGTTAAAGTGGAGAGTGGAGTACCTCAGGGTTCAGTATTGGGTCCGCTGCTTTTTAACATGTTTATAAATGACCTGGAAATAGATATAGAAAGCAAAATATCAATATTTGCAGATGATACTAAATTATGCAAAGTCATTAATTCAGAACAGGATATTTTCTCTCTACAGAGGGACTTACATACAATGTCAGATTGGGCAAACATGTGGAATATGAAGTTTAATGTGGGGAAGTGTAAAGTCATGCATTTGGGAGGAAACAATCCCAAGGCTACTTATAAACTTAAAATTATTCCATTAGGTGACTCGTTGCTAGAAAAAGACCTGGGAATCCTTGTCAACTACAAACTTGGAAACAGTGACCAGTGTCAAACAGCAGTAGCAAAGGCAAACAAAGTCCTGTCTTGCATAAAAAGAGGTATCGAAGCAAGAGTGGATAACATTATTTTGCCATTATACAAATCATTGGTAAGACCTCACCTTGAGTATGCAGTGCAATTTTGGGCACTGGTTCTGAAAAAGGATATACTAGAACTAGAGAGGGTACAGCGGAGAGCAACAAAATTAATTAAGGGAATGGAGGACTTGACATATGAGGAACGACTAAACAAGCTTGGTTTATTTACTCTAGAAAAAAGACGACTAAGAGGAGACCTTATCACATTGTACAAGTATATGAGAGGTCAATACAAGGATCTCGGCGGTGAGCTATTTATTCCAAGGCCTGATCAGGTGACCAGGGGACACCCCTTGAGATTAGAGGAAAGGAGGTTTAAACTTCAGCAGAGGAAGGGTTTTTTTACGGTAAGGTCTGTCAAATTGTGGAATTCATTGCCCAGGGAGGTAGTTATGGCAGATACAATGGATACATTTAAGAGAAGATTAGATACATTTCTTTCAAAAGGGAACATACAGAGTTATACTGTTTATCAGTAGGCTGATCAGGAAGGTCTGATGAAGACTAATTTAATTGGTAGCAGGAAAGCTATAAAATCTCAGTTACTGAGGTATGAGGCAAAGGTTGAACTTGATGGACTTGTGTCTTTTTTCAACCAAATTTACTATGTTACCACATTTCATCTGGTGACTGGCTACTCATTAGCGCTAGTCGCCAGAATTATTACCTGGTTAATGCAAATTATCCACTGCTCTGGGACTGAAAGGCAGGATAGAGCACAGACATCTTTCCATAGTGACGTCTGCGTGGCTGCGCTGTCGATCCCAGCCGGCTATAGGAGACATTGCTAGTAACCATTCGGCTTCAAAAGGGACTGACAGTGCAGGCGTCACTATAGAAAGATGTCTGCGCTCCATCCTGCCTGTCAGTCCTGGCACAGTGGATAATTCGCATTAACCAGGTAATAATTCTGGCGACTAGCGCTACTGAGCAGCTAGTCGCCAGATGAGAAATTATTTGGGGCCATCTTTGTTAAATGTGGTAGTTCTGCTTTAAAGGAAATATTATACGATTGTGAGCGCCAACCTAATTTCTTATGTTACTGCAAAATAAAACAAAAGGTACATGGGAGGTTATTAATTTAAAAGTCACTACATCTCAAAGCTTCTAATGCCATTGCTGCATTACTTCCACTCATGTTTTAAAGTGGTTTCCCCCTACACAAATCTTTTCTAAAACAAGGGTATTCCCACTGATGAAACATTTTTCATAAAAAAAGTTAGAGTTTTTTTTTCTCTTTTAAACATTACGCTACAATTTTCTATTCTGATCACCAGGTGATGGCATTTATATCACATACCAGAGAGAGCAATAGACTGACTCAAGCTCTGCTGTGTTGTTAAATTGCCTAGTGGACAAAGTAAATCAGAGCTTTTCTGCTAAATACCGGAAAATTACTGTAGAGGAAGTAAATTCTCTCTTTCCCCATCAACCCTGCCAGCATTCAAAGAACAGTACTCGAGCGGTATCCACCCTTCAAGTTCATCTAGGTAAGAAAGAAAAAAAAAGGGAGTAGTAGTAATATGCAAACAAGACACTTCATTTGAAGTAGAAAAACATCTTAGGAACTTTAGCTCCCTTCTACCACCAGATACCAAAACTCTCCATTCCAATTTCACCTCCACTGTGGTAATGCTTGATGAAGGCAGATATAAGGGCCACCCACCTGCTGCCCTACACCTGTCTCCAGTGGCAAATGCCATACAGAATGTGGTAGATCAACCCATTATGGTTTTTAACCCTTTGAGTGCCAGAGGGGTACGGAACACATTGCAAAGGTTATATTTACTTGGTGGAGATGTGGGAAAGTGTCTGCAGTCTGAAGGAACACCTGAGGAGAGACGGATCTATTATATTTGCCTGATAATATCAGTTGGAGGACCACCAAATCAAGTGAGTGCATATTGATCACCATTTCCTACATATTTACTGAGTGATAAAACACCAATGTCTCCCTCTATTCTTTCCAGATTTCCCTTATATATTGGTATCAGTGTGCAAGACATACAAAATCGAGAGAGTACATGCTGTTGCTGGGGCAGCTTTAAATACCTCCTGCATGACCTGCTGGACAACATATATGTATTCTGCCCAGTAACCACCTTTGTGAGCAGATACCCTTGTTGTTGGTGGTGAAGTTACTAAAATTCATGTTTGAAAGGGGTTAATAAGGGTTTTGTTACTTAATCAGGGGTTAATGTGTTTCATACAGATTTTGCTGAATATGTTTATCCTTCTGCTCATAACAAGTTTATCAGCTGCTTCTGTTGATTATGTTACATTTTGAAGGCCATGCAACACTAATAGAAAAGCTGATTTTTGCAGACTGTATTAACCCTCACAGCAGCAGAGCATGAGCTAGGCATATAATGGTGAGGTAGGTTATTGACATTAGGTCAAAACATCTTGATCAAAGGGGGGATGTTTGGGCAGGGAGGAATTTCTATTGTTCTGTGACAATGCCCTGTATAACCTATAAATACTGATGCGGTGTTATAATAAAGCAGAAGAGATATTGATTTCACATCCTACTGTGTTTGTGAATTATTTCCCTTCTCCAAGTGCTGGCTGTCTCCAAAGTGATCAGGAACAAGTGTGCAGCTAGTAGTTTCCTAGGAAAAGTAGCAGTTTCATCTGACCAGAACCAGAGTATAGCTTTCAATATCACTACTGAATGTATTACTCTAGGAGCGTCTCCGGTTTTCTTCTTTTTTATATGATGTGAATATAGCCCTTAAAGGGATAGTAATACTTCGTTTTAACTTTATTTTATTTTGTAGGCATTAAAAAAACTTGAAGAATGACATAAGTCTTATATCTCAAACCTTTATGGTTTATGAGATATTCACAAGCAAAGTGTCCCCCTCCAGCCCCTTTTACCTAGTGTAAGCAATCTCTTCTCAGATGTGGAATGCAGTCCATAGACTGGACAGATAACAGAAGGGGACACTCTTATTCCTATGAAAACAATGAAATCCCTGCCCCCCCTTGACAAGCTTTTCAGGTTTTTCCCTTATCTTAATTGAAGATTGTCCCTCTCTGCAGTCTACCTGGGCACCTCCCTTCTGCTCTGGCTGAACAGTGTGACATCAGTAAAAGGGGCGGGAGGGGGACACTTTGTTATTGAATTACTCTGGAACTACAACTCTGAAAGAATTGAAATAACACTCTCCAAAGTCCAAATACTATGATGATTAAAGGGGAACTTTCACCCCTTAATAACTAAATCTCCCCTTACTGCTGACCTGGCGACTAGCTGCTTAGTAGCGCTAGTCGCCAGAAATCTTACCCCGTTCTCAAGATTTCGGCGTTTCAAAGGATCAGGAAGCACGGACGTCTCTTCACAGTGACGTCCGTGCGCCTGCGCTGTCAGTCACTTGTCAGTCCCTTGTGCACCGTTACTATCCCTTTAACAAATGTGCCTTCAGACCCTGCAGTATTGCCATCTTATCTTGTATAATCAAGGCCTACCAAGCGATCGACCACCTGCTGATCATGGACTTGGAGACTATAAAACCTTTTGCACATTAAGAAGGAATGAAAAACAATTTAGATGTTCTCCTGATGATAGGAGTCCTTTCCCATTGAGTATCCTGCTCTGATGAATCACCTTAACATAAATAATTATCAGATCAAACACAGCCCATCTATTGTCAGTCAGAAACAATATAGCTGAAACCTAGACCTTAAGAGAACTGGTGCTTAAGCCCTCATCAAAATCCTTTTTAAGGAAGGCCAAGGGTTGTGCACTGGAAGGCTGGACTTGAGACACTCTATTGGTAAAGACCCACTGGCAAAAATTATTACCAAACTCTGTAGTAGACATTAGAAGTCATGGTTTACCTAGGTTTCAGCAGTGCAACAGCTGTCTCTGAAAATTCAACTTTTTTAATTTCTGATGCTAAACTTTCATGCCATCAAAAGTAGTATTTGTTATTAAAGATGCCAAATGGGACCTTGATACTGCATGTCCTTCTTAGGCAAGAGATTCCAAAGTTCCTCAACTGCTATGGTGGAAAAAAAAAATCTGAAAACCATGGGCTTCTGAGCCACAATGGGATTATCACAATAACCTCTGCTTTGTCCATATTGTGCTTCCAAAGAATCCTAGGAATCATAAGAGGGTAGAAAGAAGTAACTCAGGCCCCAAGTCCAAAAGGATGCGCAGTGCATCGACCCCTTCTGTATCCACAAAGGGAGTCTTGCTCTAAAGCGTCTCCACTTTCCTGTTCTCCGGCTAGCCATGAGTTCTGTTATTGGGTGACCCCATCTTTGGGTTATTTGTCGAAACATAAACCAGTTCATGAACCTGGGTGAAGATGGGAGTGGCTGAGAAAGTCTGCCTGGATGTTGTGCTCATTTTAGTGTACAGCTCTATGACTTCAGCAGCAAAAGTGATTGCCCAGGATAGGCTAGGTTTCACTTCCAAACATAAAATTGGCTTCTTGTGCCGCCTTGATCCCTTAAACTACTGCCAAGACTGATTTGCAGAATAACTGCTTTATGAATGGCAACAAGCCATGTGCCACTTAGGTGCTGATCATCACTCGCGATTCCCAGAGGTACCTCTCCCAGATTACAACCGCTTGACATGTTCCACTCCTCTTGCCACCTAGTTAAGGACTGCAGAGCCTCCAACAGAATGAAAACAGTAAGGACCAGAGAAGGAAAAAAGGCCTCTAGTAGCATTTTGCCCATTTTAACGCTGGAATGGTAGCAGACTTCAGGCCCAAAATCTTCATGCGGTCTGGCTATCCAGAATCTCTTCATTTTGTATAGGACTATGCTGGACAACAGCTATTGAACCTTCTTCAGACCTACCCGTGTTGAAAAGGGCTGCCAAATATATAGAGTTCTTGAGGAGAGAAGTCCACCTGACTGAGACAGGAAATTAATTGCCTAATCTTGCTGATGAAGGACTATATCCCTCTACTACAAAAGGTTAAGAATATCATCTAAGTAATGGAATTTCCTTAGACCCTTCTTACTATGCTGTATGATGAGGCATATCGGTATCAGTGCTGGGAGGTGGCCAAAAAGAAAGCATGAAAAATGGAAGTGGAGGCCCTGTACAGAAAACCCAAGAAATTCTGGAGAGCCTTAAAAACTAGAATGTGCTATACGCATCGCCCAGACCTATGGACACTAGCCAGTCTAGAGAATGAATGCCTCTGATGATTCCATCTTGAAGCATTTGACTGAAAAAGCTATTGAGAAGTTGTAAATCCAGAACAGGATAAAAGTCTCCCAAAGCCCACTTGAGGTGGATGATGGAATATAACTAGAAAAAAACAAACAAACATTCTGTTTTTGGTACTCTTATGATGGCTCTATCAGAGGTGTTTGCTCATAAAAGAGGAAAGGGCTTGAAGTGTCACTTCTGATTGTGGAGGTCTTGATTCTGTGAAAATTTCTGCTCCTAGAAAGTTCCTGAGTTCTAAGACATAACCGTCTTCAACTGTCATGAGAACCAAGCGATTTTTCACTACTTTGGTATAGACCTTCAGAAGCTCTCCAACACAAGTCTGGACCAGGACACCAAAATTTTCAGTCTTCCTTCAATTAACTTGAGAAGCTGACCTTGGAGCCACAAACATACAGAGTGATCCCCTTTTTGGGTTTTGGAAGATTCTCTCCCAGGCAATAAGTTTGAAATTCCCATAAAATGTTGCATTTCCTTCTGGTATCTCTTGCTAGGAATGGAATCAATTTTTTTGCTGCATCCACCTTGGGGCCGAATCCCAGAACTTCAAGAACTTATCTGCAAACTGGAAACATGTTTGACACGTACGAACAGAATATGAACTTGATAATCTGTGAAAAATCTGTGGAGGTTGAAAGAGTATTCACAATTATCTCCTTCCAGCAGGCTCTGCAGTTTTCAAGTGTCCTCAAAGAGAAAGTTATGGGCAAACCTTCTCCTGAAGATTTTTCATATCCAAGTCATCTGCATTGTGTCTAAAGAGTCAGATAATCTGTACCCCTGGACACTCTCCTCTGTGGGATTACTCTTATAAATCCCTACAGATATTCCTGGGACACGTTTTGCCTCGGGATGAGGTGTTTTCTGTCTCTGCTCATAAAAACAGGATTACCAAACTGAGAGATAACAACTCTTCAAGACCCTATTACTACAAGTAACTCTTGGCATGGGGCGAGTGGTAAATTAAAAGTGGGTTCCCCGTCAGTGTTCCTAAATAAACACTATGATCATGAAGATAGGTATGCATGGCAGTTTAGATATAAAACTATGTGTTCTTTTGTTGAGCAATAAGCATCAGAATTAATTACCATTCAATCCTGCATGAGTCTCTAGCCACATCACGGCAATCATTACCACTGCATTTCTGGTCAGCCTACTGGAGTTTTAAGGTGTTCTCTTGCTCCCTATTGTGCGCTGGCTTCTTCTGTAGAGGTGCATGAGCAATGAAGGCTCAGATAGCTCCATTAAGCAACATCCTTTTCCGTCCCTCTCAGGATCGTTCTATCTAGGATCCTTATGGTGGAACTTGGCTCTTTATTTAAGAAATGTACTTACAAATCTTCCCATTCAAGAGGAGATGAGGTTTGGCTGTTTGAGGTTTCATGAAAACACCATCATGGCATCTTTACCATGTTAACTTAGGGAACTGGGGCAACGCTCATCTAGTTTCTTCCTCTTTGCAAGGTTCTGTATCCCCTATTGGAAAGTACTCCAAATAGCCTGTATTTATGTGCCTGTCTGGATTCCTTTAGAAGCTTTTCCACTCTGGCAAATCTGTTTTCAGTAGTACAGATCTAGCTCTCTGGGTGTACATCACTAATTTTTATCTACATATCTGGCTCCAACAACCACTTTTATAAAGTTTCCTGTAACAAGGTTATCCAAGAAAGAGGGGAGGTCTCCATGTCTGAAACAATACAGCAAGAATGCAGTCTTCGTTCTACCACTGAATCATTTTTAGTTTCTCAAACTGCAAACACAAATGGATGTTAACCATAGTGGCCCCTGATCAGTACTGGGTACTGCTCCTCAACAAGATTCCCAAAGTGGGATTTAATCCATGGTTTCTATTTCTCATTCCTCCTCCTATTTTAAACCTGAATTGGTTAAGCAATTATCCCAGACTAGTGCTGCTATTCCTAATTCCATTCATAGATCCCTAGGAAGAGATTGTCTCCAAGTTTGGAACGGTAGTTTCAACAGAATCAATTCCTTCTGAAGAAGTGGAAGCTTTTTTTGATGAATCAGAAAAGGAATTTTTTCCTTAAGTGGACGAATCAGAAACCAAGGGCAAATAAGAGTCCAACAAAATAGAGACCTTAATTATGTCAAGCAACACTAAAATATAAGTGTGAAAAAATTCTGTTTCTCTTGTTTACTGCAGGATTTCTGAAGGATTGAGGATAGTCTGGCAGCAAAAAATTTCATAGAATGCAAATAGAATGAAAGCCAGGGTTGTCTACTCTTCTACAACATGTACATTTGGGGGTAAAGTTCATTGCAGCATTGCCAAACAGCCCGAAATGAGACAAGGCACCAGCTGCAAAAATGGAATGGCTGTAAAAGGAAACGCACATGTTCCAACTGGGCCCAGTAACTCCCCCAAACCCTGACAAACATATGCATATGGGGTATTGCCTTACTCAGAAGAAGGAGCTAAACACTAATCAATGCAGTTTTTAAAATCTACACCTATCCTGTGCTTGAAATTAACATAAACATTGAAACCTAAGTGTGAAAAACATTGAATTCTTTACTTACGTCAAGATTTACGAGGGATTGGTGGTAAAATGGCTGCATAAAAATTTGAAATCATACATAAAATGAAAGCCTGGGGTGTCTACTTTCCAAAAATATACACTTTTGGGGGGAAATCTTAGAGTGGAGCACTGTTACACAGCCCCAAATAAGACATGGAACCAGTGATGCAAGCTGTGAAAATTCAAAGTGCCGTACTCAGAAGAAGGAGCTGAACACTAAACAACATATATTTTTAAATGTTCAACTATTCTGTGCTTGATCTCAACAGTAATATTGAAATGTAAGTGTGAAAACTGCAAAAAAACAAAATATTACCAAAATTTTGAAAAATATTTCTGGAAAAATAGCTGCATAAAAAACTCAAAAATTCTCCTGATTATTTACCTTATGTTGTATAGTTTTCAGAAACATAATCCTTTGTGGAACATTTTTGGTTCGGGCACCGTCAACTAAGATATGATGCTCACATGCCAATTGTTGAAAAATTACAGGTTGGAAATAATGGCATCCATCTTGTAATATTTACCTTGTAAATGCGTGAAAGGGATTGAAATACTAGGCATATGGGGTACTCTTATATTCAGGAGAAGCAAATAAATATATTTAGGGTTTTTTTTTTTGTAATGAACTAATAGTATGCAAATCCTGACAGGAAAATCTAAGCAAAATGTTTTGTTTTTTTTTCCTTTTTTTGCTTTTTTTTTCTATTTTAATCAAATTAAACGATGAGGTATTCATATAACTGTGGTATCAAAAGAAAGCCCTACTTGTGCTTATAAAAAACAGTATATCATTTTGTGGGGGTGCAAAAGGAATTAAAGAGAAAACATGGTTGAACAAAGACAGTCAAAAAAATTCAAAATTGCTCCGGTCCTTAAAGGGATAGTAATACTTCGTTTTAACTTTATTTTATTTTGTAGGCATTAAAAAAACATGAAGAATGATATAAGTCTTATCTCTCAAACCTTTATGGTTTATGAGATATTCACAAGCAAAGTTCCCCTCCCCGCCCCTTTTTCCTAGTGTAAGCCATCTCTTCTCAAATGTCAGTCTGGTTGTATGACAGTACAGATAACAGAAGGGGACAATTTTCTTTGTATGAAAACAATGAAAGCCCTTCCCCCCCTTGACAAGTTTTTCAGCTTTTTCCATTATCTTAATTGAAGATTGTCCCTCTCTGCAGTCTACCTGGGCATCTCCCTTCTGATCTGGTTGAACAGGGAAGGGATACTTTGTTTGTGAATATCTCTTAAACCATAAAGGTTTCAGAGATAAGACTTATATCATTCTTCATGTTTTTTTAATGCCTACAAAATAAAATAAAGTTAAAACGAAGTATTACTATCCCTTTAAGTCAAACAGAACTCAGATTTTTCTGGTCCTTAAGAGGTTAAGTGATTTTGTCGCTTATTTCCACAGCAGTAGTAATTCCTGTTATAAAAAAAAAAACAAAAACCAAAAGGGATTGTATTCCAATCTCTTCACTGTGCCAAAAAGGATGGATGGGTGTTCTAAGCCAGTTACAGGGCTAAAAGTCCTCAAAAAAAGCCTTAAGTACCCAAATTCAAAATGGTGTTTATCAGATCTGTCATACCTCTCTTGGAACCAGAAAGATTTATGGCTTCACTGAATATTAAAAGAAGATGTATCTTTTCACTTACCAATCTGTGTAAAATAGCAGTTTGCCTTCTCAAAAAAAACATTTCCACATTTGTGGCATATCGGTTCTGGATTAGACACTTCACCAAAGGTATTTACAAAAGTAATGTCACCTTTAGCAACCCACATAAAAACAAAAGGGACCAACATAATGATATATCTGGGCAATCTAATGATAAAATCAAAGATTAAAGCCTTCCTGCAGTTTTGTTTACAATGATCAGCATCCTTGAATATAACAGGCTGTACCTGTATTTGTGGGAGGGGCGGCTGGGTTTTAATACCCCACTTTTAGCCTCCCCTTCCACAACGCTTCTCACATTTGTCCCCTCCTCTACCCACCCCTTAAATCAACATTTCACTAACAAACCAGCCCTCTAATCAGGCGAGCCACTCAGTCATCAATCTTGGTCCATAAGGAGCCTAGGTTATGCCACTACATTCATTACATAGGAAGCCCCGCACACAAATATCTCTTCCTCACAAAAAGATGATCTCTGCCAAAAACATAATTCAGTCTTCTCCAAGTTCAGAGCCCAAGGTGCAGCACTGTATATAGACTGTCCCTAATAGCTGGTAGTTAAACAAACAGAATCTTGGAATTGGTCTGTAATTAACACGGACACAAGCCTGTCAGGATATGGAGCAGTATAAAATCACATTTCTGCTCAAGTGCTGTGGACGAGTCAAGAAGTATCTCTCCCCATCAATAAGAGAAAAGCCCAGATGGTGAATGTCACACCCCTATTCCTACTGGCTACTGCAGAGGTTAAAAATTGGAGCATAATTATAGTATGTGCCCGATAAACAAACTAGCACTGCGTTGTGTATCCTGAAAGTTCTGTTCCTGTGCATTACCTCGGCTTTGTTCTTGACCTTCCTCCCGTCTGACAATTTGGCTTCCGTTGTGATCCTTGGCTATGACTGAGTGCCTGACCATCTGACTGTCTGCTTCCTTGGCTTGATCCTTGGCTATGACCCAGCGTGCCAGATCATCCAACTGTCTGCATCCCCGGCTTGATTCTCAGCTACATCCTGGTGTGCCTGAGCACGTGACTGTCTGTTGTCTATGCTCCTAAGACCAGCTCTGTTGTGCATGATGCAGTTGCCTGACCAGTAAACCATATGCCTTATTGACCCTCTGTTGAACTGGCTTCACAAGCTCTCCCACTTGTCAGTAGTTTTTGCCTTCTAATTGTTGTTGACTCCTTTGATCCGCCTGCCTGGTTCTCCAACTTGGTGATATTGTCGATCTTCACCTACCTAACAAAGTGGTACTTCTTACCTGCTTGACTCCTCATCTTGGTCTTTCGACGATATAGTAAAGGCTTGTTTGACCTTGTGCACCATTTCTCTGAAGCTACTGTGCAGAGATTTGCTACCCCAAACTTCTGGTAGGCCCTTTTGTTTGTGACTTTACAGGTTTGTCCTGGGCTTCTCCATGTGATCTCCTGTCTATCTCTACAGACGAGAGATCCTCCTTCAGAGTATGAAACTAACCCCCATGGATCTTAAGGTTGCCTATCCTGCTATCTGGCTTCAAGGCCAGCGCCCTGAACCTCTGCCTAGGCCGCAGCAAGGGCACCTTCAGATCCACCAAAACTCCAGAGCACAGCTCTCAAGTCTGCGCTCTCTAGCCTTTGTTAGTTTCACACTTGCTGGAGTTTGGAGTTGGAGCCTGACAGTGAGCTTCTTGGTGAAATTCCTCTGTGACCAGGGCTACATAAATATATAGATATAGACAAAAAGGAGAAGTTGAATTTTCAGTAGCCATTAATCGCCCATGGGATATGTACTGCTCCCACACAGACTCTGGTTAGTGACTTTTTATATACTTACCTACTGCTCTCTTTTAGCACATCTCATAGGACTCCTCAATGACATAAAGAAGAAAAAGAGGTTGCCAATAGTGTAATTTAGACAGATGCATTTTCTCAAGAGGACATTTCCACTACTATGAACAATAAAACTTAAACTTTTAATATAAATATCACATAAAAAAATGCCAAACAGGTAATGCACCATGCTCTGCTATCTACAGTACAGATGCAAGCAATTTACTTATATAGTATGGCCCCTGGGCATGCGTTTCAGTCTGGAACGCATAGGCCCCACCAAAAATCATTGAAACAGAGGGATAAAAGGGAGCTGGCTCACAGTCCTTCCCTTCCCATGCCTCAGACTCCTTTGAAGAGAGCGCCCCAGGCCTGCAGCAACATCCCTTGGCTTCCTGTATGCGGCTGTGTCCGAAGGCCTGTGCATTCCACAACTGAAAAGCATGCTGATGACGTTGGTGCCCACTCTCAGTACCTTCGCCGAATCTCGACCAGAGGCGGGAGATTCAAGGCGGTACACCAGAGAAGGTGTCCCATGCCGGATAGAAAGCAGAGAAAGGGCTTCAGGAGATCCTTCTCCCAGACCAGGCAGCGAATGCAGCCCCCTAAAGGGTAGGTATGAAAAAAAGAAAAAAAAAAAAAAGCTAGGAGCGACTGCCATGTGCCCTACCCCAGCTGATATAGGACCAAAAATGACTGCCGGAGGAAGCTGGAGGCTTCTTTTGTATTCTTCGTTTGGTCCTACGCCAGCTGGGGGGCGCTATCATATACCCATTCGTCTCTAGCGTCGTGGATAGGGAAACAGAAGAAAAACAAAATATAAACTAAAATGAAATATTGAATGTGATGAACAGGACTATTACTGGTCACACGGCTAGGATCATGTGGACACTAATACTGAATGTTATAGACAGAATAGGTAGGGATTGTCATGGAAGCCTGCTCAAATCTTCCCCCCACCCAGACTCAGAGCTGCAGATGGCTATCAGCTGAGCTTGATTGCTTTATGGGAACAGCTATTCACTGGGAATGTATACAGGGTTGCTGCTAGGCTGGATTATCCCCTGGTTGTGCTAACCTCCCCTGGGGTATTCGACAAGAGGTGATTAGAAGCTTGTGTCCACCTCCCCCCTTGTGTAATTTTTTTTGTCCATGTGGTGACTGCCCCTTTCTCTGAACTGTACTAAAATGCTGTGCTGGTTGAAAATAAAGGAGTTTGTGATTTACCAAGAAGGAGCATGTTTGTCTCTCCCTGAAGTATCCAGGTATATTGCAGTTTGTTGTCCACTATAGAGCAGTTACTCATAGAGAAGTGCCAGGGGCTAGATAGATAGCTCTGGTTCGTACAGGATATTCTATTAGTGCAGTACATCCTACATTGCCGGTGGATACACAACTCATAGTACTGGTTTTTAGTGCTTAGTATAGCGGTTAGCTGTTCAGGTTAGCAAAAGAAACCCATGGATGATAAAGTGCCTGAACTGCTATACCATCCATGGCAGAGACGCCAGGGCCATAGCTTCACATTGAACTATTACAGTAAATATTATTATATATAATAACCGAGTGTTCCTCATGTGACCAAGGTTCTCAGTGCATGGTACGGGCATAAACACATAAACCCAGAGGCAGCAGTAAGGAGGAGTTATGCCTGTCTGTCCTTTTGGTCCAACCATAGGCCTACTCCTATCAAAATCTGAGTGAACACACACACACAGCACATAATACATGCACACACATAGAAGGCAGCAGTAAGGAGGAGTTATGGCAATTTCCTCAATACTACTTGCCCTTCTGGTCCAACCATGGGCCTACTCCTGTCAAAATTTCTGAATAAATACACACACAGCACACAATAGACACACAGAGGCAGCAGTAAGGACAAGTTATGGCAATTTCCTCTATACTGCCTGACCTTTTGGTCCAAAATATAAAGAAAAAAATCGCACATGACGTGGATTAGCAAAAATAAAAAACCACTTTATTCATAGAGATACACTGTAACACCACATCCATTAATGGTCTAATGCGTTTCACACAAACTGTGCTTACTCATAGACATATGTCTATGAGTAAGCACAGTTTGTGTGAAATGCGTTAGACCATTAATGGATGTGGTGTTACAGTGTATCTCTATGAATAAAGTGGTTTTTTATTTTTGCTAATCCACGTCATGTGCGATTTTTTCTTTATATTTTGAATCATTTATTGAGGTTGGAATCTTGAGAATCGGCACCGAGGACCAGCATTTCAGGCGGCGAGTGCAACATTGTTGCTTGCAATATTACTGGATATTTCTTTGGATGTTCCTGTTTAGCGGTGCCACTGTTTTCAAATTGTGTGATTTGTCATGACCTTTTGGTCCAACCATGGGTCTACTCCTGTCAAAATCTCTGAATGAACACACAGCACACAATACACACACACACTATGCCCAAAAGAGTACACAACATAACACACATACAATATGCATGCACATACTACAAACAATACACAAAACATACACCACATACAATACACACAACACACCCAATATACGCAGTACGCACACACACACAATAAGCACACCACACAATAAACACACAAACTTACCTGGAGGGTTTTGTAACACATTGCTTAACGATGCATTGCATACCTTTTTGGAGCTGAAAGGGTTAAACCATGGAAATTTAACAAGCCAGTCATTAAAAAAAAACATGCCTCCTTTCTGGATTTGCCTGGATGTCAGGGGAAAATAGTCCTACATGTAAATCCCCTTTTAGCATCAGACAGGTATCCAATGCATTGGGTTGCAATGTGATGATAGCACACATAATGCCTATTCCTGTTTAGGATGTCTTCTGTAATGTCTGTCTTCATAACACACTTTATTTCTAATACATTCTATGTTTATTTAGTCACACATACTCGTACATTGGACATTTTGTTTTGTTTTATTAACCGCACAGGCAATACCAATATTGCTAGTGTATATATTATATACACACACACACACTAGCATATGATGCATGATCTCTGCCCCAATACTGCCCGGGATGGGGCAGACAGCGAACCAGAAACCATTTAGATTTTTTATATTAGATATACAGATAGATCAGATCCACACAACACAAAATGACACACACATCAATGTATATGAAACCATGCATTGGCTATGTGAACATATGAATATGACCCAATCCGACCCGACAGCATGTACCCGCTAAATCAGAATATGACATCTAATCCCTCAAAACAGAATGATTACACATAAAATTAGAGTCACACATAACTAATGACCACAGTAACCCTCACACATAATTACAGAATCTACTGTAATGATACAGGGCATTTCTCTCTACACTTTGCGACAGGTGAACACTGAAACCCCCAATGTACTATAGAATAAATATTAACAAATATATATATAAGAAAAGATAAATTGACAACATGATAATTCAACACAGAAAGATTATATTTACAGCAAAAAATAGAACTATGCAAGTGAAAATAAGATGTACATTTAAATATAATAAATGAAACAATCAATCTTATTAAGCGGTGTTTCTCAACTCCTGTCCTCAGGACCCACTAACAGGCCAGGACTTAGGGATTTCTCTGCTAGAGCACAGGTGTGCTGATCAGAGGCTCATTCACATTGATTAACTCACCTGTGCTCTAACAAGGAAATCATCAAATCCTGGCCTGTTAGTGGGTCCTGAAGACAGGAGTTGAGAAACACGGTTATAAAGAGACAAGTATAATATGGAAACTATTTAGCACTACCTGTCCACTGATATAAATACATGCCTTGAGGCAAGTGATGTATAGTGAGAGTAAATAATAAAAGTGTGTTTGATACGGTGTTACTACAAACAGAATAAAAATATTGTTAACTACCTAAAATTGGTGTTAGTAATTAATACATTAATGAATAAAATGTGTATATAATTAAATGTATTTGAATGAAGAGCTAACTCAAAATAAAATACATAGAATAAAATTGCACATATGATGTGATCCTTAATCAAAAGAATATTAAGGGAAAGTACATTTAATTATATACAATTATGTCTTCTTTACTAACACCATTAATATTATACTTTATTTATATAGCAAAAGAAAGAAGAGAAAAGAACTACTATAAATGGCACTCTCAGTTTCCCCTTTATTTATATAGCACTGACTTATTATTATTATTTATTCTTCAAACATAGAACTTTCCTCATGATATATATTTACTTTAGCATAGGCAGCAGTAAATTTCCATAAGTAACATAAAGCTCTTCACTCCCCCAGTTATCAGGGTCTCCCTTACCCTCTCTCTACCCATTTCCATGACCAGGACCCCCACCAGAGGCAGCTAGGAGATCAAAGCAGCTGGTGGTATGCATGCATTTGCCGCCTACTTCATCCACTGCAGTACTGCCTCCTTTCAGGATATCGGAGCATTGAAACTATGATAGAGTCCTGCAAGGACATTCAGGCCTTTCTTCAATCTGGTTTGGAGAAGTTAAAATAGAGTTAATGAAAGGCCAGATTTTTGCCTGTTCAGTAGAGAACCCACTTCTCCTTGTGACCTGAACCAGGTTTTGGATGCTTTACATGGTGATCCCTTAGACCCTCTATTCTCAGTCACTTGTTAATAACTAACACGTAAAGTAGTATTATTAATGGTATTTTCTTCAGTCTTGTATATCTCCTTACCCAACTTTTCAGCAAGACTATACAATTGTTGATGATAATTCACGTTTTAGGAAAATAAAAGATTCAGTACAGTTAGAGTAAACACAGTGACTGATCCACTAATTTGTCACTTTGTATCAATAAAAGGATATCCTGAAAACCTGACCTGTGGAGCCCTGTGAATTAATATTGAAAACTGCAGCTCTATGTTAGTCTTCATCTGGAGCCCAGAAAGGAATTAAAACAGTCCTGGTAACTTCGCCCACCTCTATACATTTAGCACGGTGGGTAGGATTTGAATGCACAACTGTGTTAAGAGTGACTAATGCAATCAACGCCAGCCAAAATACAGCCTTATTTTAAAATTATTGTAAAAAAAACAGACAGCACAGGGCAAAAGGCATGACAGACTTCTCTATGCCCTATTTCACACTGCTAACTTTACTGTAGCAACGTAAGGTCACGATTGAAAATGACCAAGCATAAAAAGTCACCCAGGTGAACTAGGCCAAAGGGCTCACAGGAGTGAGGAAATTGCCTCTACCATATTTGAATTAATTTCAAATTATGTCATGCTTGGTATTTTGAATTACTTGTACAAGTAGTGTTAAGCTATTTCTTAATTGCTCAAGACAATACAAAACAAACTGAAAATCCCTCACACAATAATATATGCAATACTTTTGTTTTGTTTTTTAATGGCAGCATGTCTGCTACAGAACTTTATGTTGTAAGTAGAACGTGTTTTATGCAAGTCCTTGCTTTGTATTCTGTTTCATATATATATGTAATTTCCATATACATGTGAAAATATCAAGAACAGCCAAACAGAATTATAGACTGGGGCTAGCAAGTAGTTGTATCCATAAAAATCAACATGAAAACAATATTAGAAATATTAACCCATTAAGGTCCAGAGTGGTACGCCATACAACTGTCATTGCAAAGCCATGCAATGCATAACCATCTAACACTCAAAGGGTTAGAAGAAAAAAAAATATGGAAAATAGTCAAAGAAAACACTGCTTAATGATTTCCCTAACATTGTATGCAAATAAATTAACCATTTTGCGTTGATCACTCCTCTGCTTTCCCGTCTTGAATAAAATGATATCGGATGTAGAAGATCTGATTTAACCCTTTGAGTGCCATGAGCGTTGGATTACCCCACCGGCATTTCTACAACCGCGAATTGCAAACTGTTTGAATGGATTTCACTTTGAATGCCATATGTACTGGTATACAAGCCATATATAAGTTACACTAATCTTTCAAAGCCATATGGGTCTGCAATACATTGCACACACCACTGGCACCCAAATGGTTCAGCAGTCCTCCGTGTATAACTGGCAGGTTTGCATAACGACATTCCTGTTAAATTCGTATGTCTCTCCAGCTGTTCTTGTGCTACAGCTTCCACGATCCTCCCCGTAACCCCCCTTCACTCTTCGGCTGAGGGGAATTGCAGTCACACAACACCAGTTACAGACACACGTCACCCAACCTCTCATGTAGATCTCCGTTCACAACAAGGAAAGTGTATACTAATTCACGGGGTGACACCGATTTCTGGGCCAAGCAGGACAAGCCTTACCCTGATCCGAGGCAGGGCTCGTCCTACCCTCAGCAAAGCTGGACGGCCAAATAATACCAGAGATGAAGCCATATGGAACGATTCTCACCAGCCGTCAACTTAGACCTTCAGACTTATTCAAGATTCTGAAACTTTATTAAAAAAAAAAAGAGCACACTGCTATATAACTGTCCTTTGCTGAACCTAAGAAGAACGACTATGACCCTGATCCAATGACTGAATGAATATCAGTGGCTTGTTTTTAATCCTGGAAGAATAAACATTCAGATCAAGTATTTTCTATAATAATTTAGTTATTATTTAACCATTACCAAGACATATACTTGTCAACATTTCATAGCAATTAATAGAGAATATCACAAAGGCAGGTGCGTGTCACATGGCCAAAGAGGACACTTGTTTTAGGTGGTGTTTGCAGGGGCATGCATCTCAAGTGTCTCTCTTGGTGGCCTAAATTCATCTGTCCCTCTTTTCCACCCTGCTGTCATTTTAGATCTGACGTGCGTGTGTGCTTAAAGGAGCAGTAAACTTTTTTTTATGAAAAAATATATATTGCAGGGATTTTCCTATTGCGTAAAATAAGGGCACTCCCACTGCAGAGAGATTTATATTTCCAGAGTTATTGCAGTTTAAACCCATGTTTTTTTACATTAGCAGTGCCCTCTAGTGGTCAAATTCTAATTAGATTTCCTGTTAGATTCTAATGGATAGGAAAGTCAGGTAAGTCAGAGAAATACAGTTCTCCATAGAATGTGATAGAAACTGCCTGTCACTTCCTGTCAGTTAGAACTTCCAGGAAGTAAACACAGTAAGTTCACTTCCTGATTATTTAAACTGCTATAAATTTTGAATAAAACCTCTGACAGCGATGGGAGTGACCTTGTTTAATTTAGCAGGAAATGCTCTGTAAAATATGTGTTTTCATAAAAATAAGTTTACTGCTCCTTTAAGTGTTACACTTTTCTCCACAGCACTAAAACGAGTGTTTATTTAAACTTCAGTATATGTGTTTATAAATTAGTCTGTACAAATAAAACACCTTTGTCTTAGTCAATATCATTTATTCAGTTATAGAAATAGAATTAAATAGATCATGCAAATCTTAACTTTTCATCTTAGGGTGACCACATGTCCCGGATTGCCAGGGACAGTACCTGAATTTATGTGTGTGTCCCATGTCCCGGGTAGCCCCTATCAGGGACCATACAAAGTCCCTGAATAAAGAATCTAAACAGTACAAATAGAACTACCCATTGCCTACAAGAAAATGTCTTCCAGACAGAGCTCTAGGCACTAGAGACAGAAATGAGCCTTGTTCCTGACATCAAACAGGAACTGCAGTGACATTTTATTGTAGTGTAATACTAGTGTAAGGCATTGGGTGATGTATATTATCTAGTAGCCCAAAACAGGTATCACTTCCTGTTACAGCAGTCAATGGACAGTTCTCCCCCTAGTGTTTATAACTATTTGGTGCGCCAGATAAAGAGCGATTTGAGCACTGATGTCCAGTGGTGTATACTGACCCCTTACAAATTGCTTCCCTAGAGCTGGAGAGAAGTACTCTGGTCACCAGAGTGTCCCTGATTGGCAGAATGGAAATGTGGTCACCCTATCTTATAAGGGATGAACTTTGCACTTGGATAGAAAACTGGTTGAAGGATAAGGAATTGTGGGTGGTTGAAAATGGACAATTCTCCAATACAATTAAGGTTGAGAGTAGTGTATCTCAGGGTTCAATATTTGGTCCACTGCTTTTTAACATGTTTATAAATGACCTGGAAATAGACATAGAAAGCAAAATTTCAATAATTGCAGATGACACTAAATTATGCCGGGTAATAAATTCAGAACAGGATATTTGTTCTCTACAGAGGAATTTACATAAAATGGCAGATTGGGCAAACAAATGGAATATGAAGTTTAATGTGGGAAAGTGTAAAGTCATGCATTTGTTAAGGAGAAAATCCCACTGCTAATTACCAACTAAATGGAATCATTTTAGGTGATTCATTTATGGAGAAAGACCAGGGAATCCTTGTAGACTACAAACTTGGAAAGAGTGACCAGTGTCAAATAGCAGTAGCAAAAGCAAACAAAGTCCTGTCTTGCATCAAAAGGGGTATTGAAGCAAAAGTGTAAAACATCAGTTAGCCATTGTACAAATCATTGTAAGACCTCACCTCGATTATGTAGTGTAGTTTTGGGCACCAGTCTGAAAAAGGATATTCTACAACTGCAGAGAGTACAGTGAAGAGCAACAAAATTAACTAAAGGAATGGAGGCCTTGACATATGAGGAACAACTAGACAAACTTGATTTATTTATGCTAGAAAAAGATGACTACGGGGATATCTTATATATGTTATATACAAGTATATGAGAGGTCAATAGAAGGATCTCTCTGGTGAGCTATTCATTCATTTCAAGGTCTAGGCACATGACCAGGGGACACCCCATGTGATTAGAGGAAAGGTGGTTATGACTTCAGCAGAGGAAAAGTTTTTTTTTACAGTGAGGTCTGTTAAATTATGAAATCCTTGCCAAAGGATGTGGTTATGGCAGATACAATGGATACATTTAAAAGGATTAGATACATTTCTTTCATAAGGGAACATACAGGGTTGTGCTGTGTATTTGCAGGCAAAACAGGAAGTTATTAAAGACTAAATTATCTGGCAGCAGGAAACCTATATAATTCAAAACAGGAAGTTCTGATAGACTAAATAATTTGGCAGCAGGAAAGCTATATAATTCTCATGTCTCTGGTTTATGAGGCAAGGGTTGAACTTGATGGAATTATGTATTTTTTTCAACCCAATTTACTATGTTACTATGCTTCCAATAGGTCAGGAAGTAACCTAAAATTTCTTGGTTTTGCGGCATACCTGGGAACTCTCAGAGTTGAACCCTGAAACTTTGGGTTTTGACACAAATTTCAGGGTGAAGAGCCAAATTCTCAGTTTGAGAGTGTCCATTGCTACCTATTATGTATTCTGCTCCAGTTAATTGTTTTTTAGTCTCTAAATTAGTGTCATTTGTACCAGACAGGCAGAGGGAGAAGTCCTGCTTGTCTTGTGTATGTGTTCATGCAGTGATATCTTTAAGCTGTTGTATATGTTGTGCTTTGTGGGTTCTAATATCATAATACAGACAGACACACAGGTCTTCTTATCTCGGCTTTTACTTGTAAAGAACTTGCAGACAACTCAGAACAACCAGTCTAAACCAGTTTTGTCACATGACATCACTGAGAATGAATACACTCCTGAGCTGGTCAGCTTCTTAACCCCTTAAGGACCAGGGGTCCCGGGGTGTGTGGTCCTTTAAGGACCAGATAGGAAAGTTTGACGTGCTGTCCCACGTGACTGATCACGTGTGCCGGCACGCCGAACAGGGGACTGAAAGAGATCGATCCGGTCTTGGAGCGCTGTGAGTAAAAGTATGTGACGTACCAGAACCGTCACTGGTCCTTAAGTGCCGTACCAGCGTGACGGTCCTGCCACATCAATGGTCCTTAAGGGGTTAAAGCAACATAGCCACACAACATAAAACTTATAAACATATCATGACACACAGACACAGTGGTTTAGGATAAAACACAGTTTTATTGAAATCACAGTAATAAAATAACGCTCACAGGTCCTATAGTATTTAAGCAGAATAATACAGACACACGACAGGTTACATATACATATGCCTACACAGGTCCAGTATAACCATAAAGTCCATAACAGCATATACACAGGTCAGGCAGAATACGATGAATTCCCAGGAGAAAGGTACTGAATGGGTTAATGGTCTTCAATGAGTGTAAACAGTCCCATGTGAAGAGAGGTCTGTGATGGAGCTGACTCCATATAGAGAGCTTAAGGATACGTAACGCCCAGAAATAGGTTAGCAGAACAAACGTGAACTGCAAGAGTAATATCAGGAATTGAGCAACATATGACACTGCAGTAGCAGTAAAGGAGACCAGGCCACTTACACTCTGCCGGAGCAGTAACGGAGACAAGACCAATGGCTCACTGCCTCAGCAGTAATGGAGACAGGCCACTTGCACTCTGCAGGAGCAGTAACGGAGACAAGGCCAATGGCACACTGCCGTAGCAGTAACAGAGACTAGGCCACTTGCGCTCTGCAGGAGCGGTAACGGAGACAAGGCCAATGGCACACTGCCGTAGCAGTAACAGAGACAGACACTTGCACTCTGCAGGAGCAGTAACGGAGACAAGGCCAATGGCACACTGCCGTAGCAGTAACGGAGACTAGGCCACTTGCACTCTGCAGGAGCGGTAATGGAGACAAGGCCAAAGGCACACTGCCTTAGCAATAAAGGAGACTAGGCCACTTGTGCTCTGCAGGAGCAGTAACGGAGACAAGGCCAATGGCACACTGCCGTAGCAGTAACGGAGACTAGACCACTTGCGCTCTGCAGGAGCAGTAACGGGAACAAGGCCAATGGCACACTGCCGAAGCAGTAACCGAGACTAGGCCACTTGCACTCTGCAGGAGCAGTACGGAGACACAACTGAACACTGCCGTGACCGGGCTGAGTGGGCAACCGAACAACTCGCCCTGAGGTCGTAACCAACCGGAAGCGACACAAAATTCCTGATGGATAGGAATGTTGCCAAGGCGACACAGAGGCAGCCAGAGCAGGAACGTCAACCAAGCCGGGTCGAATCACGGAGCAGGAATGTCAGCCAAGCCGGGTCGGTACACAGGAGCAGGAATGTCAGCACGCCAGGTCGGTACACAGAAGCAGGAACGTCAGCCAAGCCGGGTCGGTACACAGGAGCAGGAACGTCAGCCAGCCGGGTCGGTACACAGGAGCAGGCGCAGAAGAATGGTCAGGCAATCCGGGTCGGTACACAGGCAGGAGACTAGATGCAGAGTAGTCAGGCAGGCCAAGTCGGTACACTGGGAATCACTGAGCAGAAACAAGCACTGGTACAGGAACACCACGAAAGGGCACCAGAGGGGTGCCAGAGCCCAGTATATAAAGGCCATACTGGGCAGGACAAACACAGAATAGCCAATGGGAGCAAAGCACAATGTAGACTGACAGAAAGTAGCAAGGGGAGCACGGGCACCGTGATAGTCTTCCCCTCTTTGGAAAATGAAAGTATTCTAAACAACATGCAATAACAAGTGTATTTTATCAAGTAATTATGCATAACATAGCTATCTGATATAGACATCTCAACATGACTGTATCAGTCTTTCCTGACATTTTCTTTGACATGCAGACCGTCTAACTTTCACATCATTATCTGATACAGCCTCCATGTTGCTATTTGTCACTTCATCAGAGTCTATGTTGGGACACTTTTGCTCTGGTTCTTTTAGAATGTCTCTTCTATTCCTTCAAAAATTTGCTCCATCCTCTGTTTGAATCATATAAGATCTCGGTTGCACTTGTTCAATGATAGTACCCTTCTTGGATCAAGTATTGGCCTTGTCTTTGATTCTCTCTTTGTTTCTATTTTGCAGTTCTGGTAGAAGTTTAGCTCTTGAGTCAAAATATACTTTCTGTCTTTCTTTCTGATTCACTTTAAACTGGTTAACTTGTTCACCTGCCCCTGTTGCAAGTATATCTTCCTTCATAGGCAGATTGGAAGAAGTTGTGCAAGGGAGTAACCACATACAAGCGGTGTACTGCGATATGCTAGCAGCCCTTTGTAGAAGTCACCTCCACTGTCTTCAGCTTTTCCCATTAATTTTTTAACAATTCCAACAGATTTTTCAACCAGTCCTTTGAACTGTGGAAAATGCGGACTAGATGTAGTATGTATGAAGTCCCACTCTTTGGTGAACTTTGTAAAGCTGACATTGGCAAACTGTGGGCCATTGTCAGAAAATACTTTGTAAGGTACTCCATGTCTAGAAAAGTCTGACTTCATGCATTGAATCACATTCTCAGATGATGTCGACCTCAATCCACATACTTCATGATACAAGGAATAGTAATCTGTGATGGTGAAAAAAATCTGTGTTGTTACATGTAAACAGATCATCACCAACCTTTTGATATGGCATATGAGGAACTGGATGTGGCTGAAATGGTTCTCTTGCATTGCTCACCTGGTACTTCAGACATGTAGAACAGGAGGACACTATGTTAGAAATATCTTGGTTCATTCTTGGCCAAAACATTACTTCTCTTGTGCTTTTCCTAAATTTCTCAAGGCCCAATTGACCTTTATAAATCTTTTCCAGCATAAGCATTCGTAGAGTGTGTGGAATAAGAATCTTGCTGCTTATGAAGATAATCCCATCAACCACAGTCAGTTCAGTTTTACAGTTCCAGTATTTTTGTATTCCAATTATGCAACTCTGTTTGACAACTCTGAACAACCAGTCTAAACCAGTTTTGTCACATGATACCACTTAGCATGAATATACTACTGAGCATGCTCAGATTCTTAAAGCAACATAGCCACATAACATAAAACGTATACACATATCATTACAGTATATTAATTATTCTTTGAGGACTGATTGGAGCACCTCCAGTCTCAGGGTCAGTTTATTTTGAAAGTTCCCAGGCACAGTTATGCCCTGCCCACCAGTTGTGCCCCAGCAACACCACCCAAAACAATTGTCCATCTTTGGTCATCTGAAATGTTGAGAGGTATGCACTGGGGTCATGACTGGTGGACAGGGCATTACTGAGAATGTTTACTTCACAACCAACTGAAACATCTAATATTTGAACCAAAATTAACATACTTTACTTACACTGACTAATATGTAAACACAAATACTGAAGTTTATAAAAACATTAATGTCAGTCTTTTAGCTGTGAAGCCATGTGATACATCTGCACACACTACATGTTATGATCCCCAAAAAAGAGGGACACCAGGGCAGTTAAGAGTGACAGGGTGACCTGGGTCTTAAAGGGATATTAATACTTTATTATTACTATCCCTCATATTGTAGGTATTTGCAAAATAAGTTAATAGCCCCCAGGTTCATCTCTCAAACCTTTATGGTTTGAGAGATAACCAAAGGCAAAGTTCTCCCCTCCCTCCCCCTTCCCTGAATTCAGCATTGTACTGACTGCAGGGGAAGTCTGTCATATGACAGGCTTGCGGCTCTGCAGCTGAGGTGAAGAAGAATTATTTCACTGAAATGGTCTTCTACATGTGCTTGGTTTGCAAGCACATGTAGAAGACCGTTTCAGTGAAATAATTCTTTGTCACTAATGCGACCGCGGCTCTGCTGCAGAGTCGCCTGATGAAAGTCAGACCGGATTTCCCTTCAGTCAGTACAACGCTGACTTCAGGGAATGGGGAGGGAGGGGGGAACTTTGCCTTCGGTTATCTCTCAAACCATAAAGGTTTGAGAGATGAACCTGGGGGCTATTAACTTATTTTGCAAATATCTACAATTTGAGGGAGAGTAATAATAAAGTATTACTATCCCTTTAAATAGGGACACTTGGGAGGTATACGGATCTGCTAGAGAAAGCAAACCCCCCAACACATTTCAAAATGCCTCCTTGAGTACCCAGTTAGTGAAGATCCAAATTGGTGATGAATTGAAAGAGGACCTTGAGCACTAAACTCTTTTGCTGCTATAAGTATATTTTGACATATCTATAAAGGCAAACGTGGGGTAATTCTGGGACATACTACCTGCACCACAGGGTATGTAAGCAGTGACTTCTCAGCTCGAGTCCTTGGGAAACATCAACAGATTAGATTTTAAGGATATCCCTAATTAAGCACAGGTAGATAAATCAAAATGACTGGCTGATTAACCACCTCTGATCAAGTTAGGATATCCTAAAAATGTGAACAGTTAGCACGTCCCGTGGACAATGTTGAGAATCACTACTGTTGTGTACTAGTCTGTATTTGGGCTGATGGCTTTTCACTTATCATAGTGCAGTTACTTAGACAAACCAGAATGAAAGTCTAACTTATTGGCTTATTGTACTCAAAAAAATTGCACAGTGTAAGTATAAGTCATTGCACCCACCTACACTTACTTCCATGTTAGCGAAGCAAAATTAATCAGCTCATTTAAAGTGGACCTTTCACCGTAAAATATGTTTAGTTAACTGTAAAGAGACTTATAACTGTCTCTGTGTTATGCTGGCAATTTGTATTGTAAATAGTATTTGAAAAATTAAACTTTGTTAATGTCACAGTGAGGCACTTTATGTTAATTTGTTTCTTTTCTGGGCCAGCATTATAACAAACTGTGCTATGCATGAATCCAGGCAAAGCAGCACACAGGGGGTCACACTGTAATAGCACAGCGTGAGGTATGTTTGGCCTTAAACAGAGCTAATCGCATACTGTGCATGAAATTAGCATAAAGCACAAGACTGTGAAATCTATATATAAATGTTGATTTTTCAAAACAATTTATCTTATAGAAAAATGATTAGTATGACATATAGGTAAATTATTTAGTTTAAAGTGAACGTATCTTAAAGTGACAGGGCCACTAATTTATTCCACATTATATTATATTACCTCCTAATTTTTGACATTTCTTTGCTTTATTCTGCATGGGGGGAGGGGGGTTTATAAAAAGGGCAAACCAAGAGGGGATTTCCAGTTGCTCAGAAATCCTCCATTGCACTCTACTACCCGCATTAGAACAAAGGAAACATTTCAGAGCTGCCAGTAATGATAACATGTTTGCTTCTTTTGTGGCAGGAGAATACCAAAGGATAATTGGATCTGTAGTCTAAGAACAGCTAGAGCTATGGGTAAAACATGAAACTGTGTTATTCACAGAAAATGAAAGAGACTAGTAGAGTAAAAATTATACATTTATTGGGTAACTGTTGCATCCACTCAAGCCAGTAGTTTGTGGCCAAGAGCCACATAGTTCTGGGTTGTGTTGCAGCTGAGGGTAGGTTGACCACAATTTTTGGGTACTCCAGGACAGTCATGGATTTTAAATGTGTGTCCCATGTTCCAGGCAGCCCCCTTCTGTGACAATACAAACTCCACAAATTAAGAGCTCATTAGAACGAGAACTGCCCATTGCCTACTGTGACAGAAAGTGATGCTGCTTCTGGTCTCCAAAAATGAGTTCCAGACAGAGCTCTAAAGACTAGAGCGAGAATGGATCCTTGATCCACACATCAAACAGGAGCTGCAGTACAGTTTAGTTGTAATGTAACACTGGTGTAAATCTTAGAGTGTGAGGAATATTTTCTTGTAGCTCTCCAAAGACATTGATTTTTGTCAAAACTGTCAATGGACAGTTTCTCTGTAGTATTTATATCTCTGTGGTGTGCCAGAGAAAGAGCAGCTTGTACATAAATGTCTAGTAGTAAAGAACTAAACCACCACACATAGCTACTCTAGAGCTGAGGACAGGTACTCTGCTTCTCTTGTCTCCACAGTGTCCCTGAATGGCAGAACGGAAGTGTGGTCACCTTAGCTGAGGGGGTCAGCCACCCTGAAAACCTGACAGAACCACTTTGGGGCTTCAGATTGTAGAACTGGGCATTTTACTAAGTCTGCTGTCATTGTAACAGACTTAATAACATGTAGTAATTTCCCTTTAACCATTTGCCTGCCAGAGGGGTTAATACTTTTACATTTCATTGAAATTACTGGGTTTCTCCAAATATCATCCTTGCAGTGCAGGTTGTCTGATTAATCCAAACAATGAGACACTGAAGCTGATGTACTAAGTAAAAGTGGAGCAAATCTGGCCAAACCAACTGTGACATTAGACTTTATTCATCAAGCTAAATAGGTGCATTTCCTGAGCAAATCAACTACACTCTTGGGTTGAAATTAAAATTTTGCAATTCTCATTTATTCAGAAGGGGCTTTTGAACCCTTGATCGTCCAAAGTATTGCACCCACTTCCCCCATAATACAGTTGGTTTGCTTCAGAATTGCACCTCTGGAGCCTGATGATGAGACCCACTGACTATGTGGGTTATATCTTTACCAACAGGTAGATAATGAAAACTCTCCAAATCAGAGCCCGGTGATGTTTGGAAGCCATGTCCCCCAGTTGTACATAACTTTCAGACTCTTGCTCCAGCTTCTTCTCTCTACAAGGCATAGATTCCACTGGATGTGTGTTGCAGCTCAATATTAACTCACAGTTGGGAGCCAGATGTTTTCAAACAAAACTTGTAGTTTATTTTTCAATAGCAAACTAGCATATAGTTTCGTACTCCCACGTGGAGCATTTCTTCCCTCTTATAATTTCACTGTGCTTGGCTTTGCATACCCTTTTGGTACTCAACGGGTTAAATTACAGAACTCTAAACTAGCTAGCTTTGCTGTGGAAATAATTCAACGTCGTCTTGTAACTCTCCGATTTGACGACCAGGTGGCGCTGTTTCCACGGACATTCTTCTGCTCTAGCTTTGCACTTGTAGAGCTGCAGGATTGGACTGGGATGGTTGGGGATGGTGACGTAATCACTTAGCGCCACTGTCTATGCAGCGCTGCAGCAACAAGTACGATGTGGAAGTTGGTGCCAGACAGTGCGGGAGGTAATAGTGCTGCATGTATTGCGATCGCAAAGGTTGACAGATGGGCCCCACTCTAATGTATTAATTCACTGGCTCCTTGTTTTCTGCTGTTGTATTAATGCAATAGGCTAATGATGCGTTCTTTTTAAACATTACGAGTTTAAAAGATTTATTGATTTGTGCCATGTATTTTGTAAAGTTTTTAGAATAGTTCTACAGCTGCCTCAACAAACGAAGGACTGGTTATTTATAAAAATTTAATTTACCAAAAGTAATTGGACAAACATATATTTAAGATTAAGACACCATTAGATCGGGAAATATCTCCAAATCAGTAGGCTAATCGCTACTTTGTTGTATTCAAGCCTTTAAGGAGTAGAGGGATGTGCAACATATTTCAAAGCAATCCCTTTGGTTCTTAAAGGTTGATTAAAACGGTGTTATATAATCTGTAATATATGATGTAGAGACATGCAAATCAATAGTTTGAGAAATTCAAGAGATGGCTGGGGAACGTGACAGTTGCATACCTTTCAAGTGTCCCTCTTAAAGGGATTGTAATGTCCCAAAAAAATTATATTCTAAATGGTAGCTGCAATAAAAAAAAACATTTAATGCGCTTAACCCTTTCTCTCAGACAGTTATGGTTTGAGAGATGTAATAAAATAAAGACCTCCGCTCCCTCCCCCTTCTCATACGTCCACTGTACAGCGTATGTCATGAGATCCTGCTCCTGGGACCAGAAGGAGGCTCTTCAGGAGCGCTGACATCGAGATATCTAAGTATAATTACTTCATCGGAATGGTCTACAACATGTGCTTGCAAGCCAGGCACACGTTGTAGACCATACCAATGAAGTAATTATAGTTAGATATCCTGATGACAGCGCTCCTGAAGAGCCGCCTACAGTCGGGCGACCGGATTCTGCCTCTGACAGCTTTACAGCTCGTCAGGCAGAAAGGGGAGGGAACGGAGGACTTTATTTTCTTATATCTTTCAGACCATAACAGTTTAAGAGAGGTTTCAGAGCATTTTATTGCAGCTACCATTTACAGGATACTTTTTTTGGGACATTACTATCCCTTTAAGACACATATCCCTCTCTGTCCCTCTTTTTCACCCTGGTGTCCTTTTTCGTCTGTGCGTGCTGTGTAAATAGGCGTATTACATTATTCCACACCAATAAAACTCATGCTGATATTTGTTTAGATGTCAATATATGTGTTTATAAATTGGTCTGTGTAAATAAAATACTTTATCCTTGCTCTAAATCATTTATTCAGTTACACAAAAAGGTATCAGTAGGTCATGAAATAACCTAAACATTTTCGACAATGTCCCTCCCACCATCCACGCCCCCCAGCAACACCACATAAAACACAAGTGTCCCTCATTTGAAATGTTTGGAGGAATGGAGTTGTAGTCTTCCACACTTGCAATGCCCTCCATTTACTTCTAGAATGAATTGAATTAATTGTTTTTCAAGAGGTGCAATTTTAGAGGAATCTGACTGCACCATAGAGGAGAATGCAGATTCTAATACCCACTGTTTTAAATGGGGAGTTTAATTTCTCAAAAGCATTGAGATACCTCTTTTGCATTCAAAAGGTTAAAATCACCATTCAAAGAAATGGTAATTTTTAGATTTTCATTGCAAATCTATGGTGGAGTTGGTTTGCGCCAGAATTGCATCTGCTTGATGAATAAGGCCCCGGGTCCCAAATAATTAGAATAATTATCCAAAATACTCTATATAGAAGCTCTGGAACCCTTTCATGTACAATTGGAACTTGTTTACAGTTTTTTTCTTAAACATCATGATATAATACCAGAAAATAGTGTCTCATACTATATAATTCCTGCTCCATGATGAGCTATTTGAAATGCATTGTAGTTCATATAAAAATGTTTTAAGAAAAGTGAATTTTTCTGTAAATCCTGTTGATGTCACTGGGAGAGCTGTGCGTCAGACCTAGCAGAATCAGTGTGTTTTATACATCTTTTTAGCTGCCCCGCCATCTTACATCCATTTTTCATCTTTGTAATATAACAGTACATTTTTTAAGTCATGTTTTGGGGAAGGAGAGTTTTACCCTGATGTTTTGAAGCATATTGCCATGCAAAACAATGTGTTGGAGAGCTCTGTCATTCAAGAGGTTAACCCTTTGAGTGCCAGAGGGATAAGCAGCTAATTGGTTTGCAATATGTTGCATACTCCCTGGCACTCAAAGGTTTAAAAGCCCCTTTTAAATTGGTAGGAACTTGTATTTCTCACTTACTGTTTTCTTAGTACAGACATTGTGTGTACACCTTTGCTTAAGGATATGCTTTCAGGTAATAAATAAATTGTGGATGAGAGCAACGTATTGTGGAGAATATGCAGCATCGTGATTCACCTTCGTTCAAGACTGGAATGTTGCCTACCTTCATCACATTATATTGTATATTATTTAAAAGACCCAGAAACAACATCACCTTTTTCATATATTCATGTTTCTCAATATTCTGACATCCAGTAAACATACTGTGGGTAAAACCTTGGAAGAAATAGGTTTAATTTGAGGTAATCTTATATGTATATTATCTGAGTCAATCCTAGACAGACTGATTTCCTTATTATAAGTACATAACATTGTCCATGTGAACAAGAAGCAGTGCTTGGATTATTTAAGAGTAATCCTCTATAATATGGTTATAGAATTAGACAGTCTGGAAGGTGAGACAGTAGCTTTGGAGAGGTTTCAACCACAGTGGGCTGTATTCAGGAAGATGAAATGGAGCAAACCAAATTCACCATGGGGACAAAAGAAAATCGGCATTGATTTAAATTGGGCTATTAACCCCTTGAATGCTATAGAGGACTCAAATACAATGCCAGGCGATTCAAAGGGTTAATAACCCAATTTAATGGGAATTTGGACATTTTATTTCCTCTATGTCCAATCCAGGGCAATGACTGTGAGTGTTAGCTCCGCCTCCCAGCTGGTAGGACCAAATCAAAATTATAAATATTCGGTTCCTCCTCCTCCCTCTCAGTTATTTTGGTCCTACCAAGCTGGAGGACAGAGGCGGTTGGCCTCTCTCTCTCTCAACATGTAAGATTTGTTTGTTGTTTTTTCTTCCTCATGGCCACTGCCTTCAATGCGGTTTACTTCCCAGTGTGTGGCTTAAAACAACGGGACCAGATACCCCTCACCATTACAGGGGTCTAAAATCATTATTACTGTGGCATTTGGCTTAAAGCAAATTACCACACAGCCTTTCCCAGATCACAGGTTGGAATCCCAGCAAACACAGGCGCCACGTGACCACGCGGTCTTACTGCAACTCCAAATCGGAAGTTCAATGGCATGCGCTCCACTGCTGGAACGCAGGAAGAGGAAAGCTGTGATCAGCATGCTGCAGATAAAACTGAGCCTTGGGGGAGGCGTGCGGCAATGTAAGTGTTTTAAACCATTTTTTTTTTTTTTTAACCACCTACCAAGCTGGAAAGACAGAGGTCCAGCTATATACTGCACCGACTGGCGTGCAATATATTCTTGATCTCATCTGGCCCGAATATCCTCCTCTAGTGAGGTTCGCATGGGGCCACATTACTAAGTCAAGTACTGCCGTTTAGTGTGCTTACCTCTCATAAGATATGGGATATAAGCCGCATTAAGGAGCTTCTGCATTACCGGTGCCGTAATCTTGCATGACAGCGCTGTGTTTTCAAGATGGAACGCACGCCTATTCGAAGGAGACTTCTGTTTTCAGTGTACCTAGTAAGGTAAGTGTGTTTCTTCTTCAAAGTGTCCTGCATCAGATTAATCTCAGCATTTAGCAGGTTCTTCTGCCAAAAAGGGTAAGTGTGAATCAAACGTTAGACCATGCTACATGGTGTTTTCTGATCCATCTAAAGCTTTATGAAATATACTTAAAGAATCGGCAGGTGCAGATATTCCGTCACAGTTAAGGAATGGCTAGGATGATGCTTTCCTCCAAGTAACATTCGTTTATTCTATATGGAATCAGAGTTGAAGAGACCACACCTGCTGATCCTGGGAACGGGCTTCTTATACTTATCTGGGGGATATAGGAGAACCTCACAGAAGCTATATCCTCTTCTCTGTGGAAGATTGAAGGTCAGCAGTAATTAAGGAGAGTTGGTAATATAATAACATTTACAGTATATATATGCTTCTTTTTGAAATGTATCTTTTATTGGTATACATTATATCTGCCATAACTACATCCTTGCACAGAAATCCCTTCTATTGCACTTCTTTGTGAAAGCAGAACCTTTTTTTTCACTTTCAGGGTATATTCCCTGGTTAAGTGACCAGGCCTTAGAGAAATAACAGTCTTTACATTGACTCCTCAGGGGTTTATGCATAGTTGGGATCTCCTCTTAGTCGTCTTTTCTCCAGCGTTACTAGCCAGGCTGTCTTGTCCAGTGGTTCTTGAACAGTGTGCCTAGGCTCTTAGTGTGCCATAAACATCAGCTTGGGGTGCCTCATGTTTTCCTCTTGGAAACATGTCAGTCAGGTTTATGTATGGATATTGTTCTGCACAAGCTTAATTTTGTTGGCATGTTAAGACCCAGTAGGTGCATGTTTATGTATCTTACCCTTCATCCTGCACTTGATATATTGCATTTAAGATGTTAGGCAATGATATGAGGCATCCCTTTTTCCCCTATTCTGGACTATCTAGCTTTCAGATCTGGTATCCATCAAGCTTCTCTACACCTGGCCTTGGGTGACACTTTCATTCTGGAGGTTCCAGTTAATCTTTGTAGCTGTTACTTAGATTCTTCATTTAACAGAGTCTGAAATGACTGTGGTCATTCTCTTTGCAATATTATGGGACATACGATAGACCTCAGTGTTTAGAAGTATTTCCTGGTTTGATTCACCTATGTGGGGCATGGCTTTAGCCAGAGATCCAGGTAGCAATCGTCTCCTGTATGCTTCATTAGGGAAAATATTTCATTTCTCCCTTCCTTCTGCTCTGTTTCAGCTGAAAGAGTGTTCTGGATCAATGCCAGGGGAAGTGGATTGATTTCTTTATAGTGGGGTGGTATCTCATACTGTCCTGGGTTCAATCATGTTTTGATCCTGTAATAGTTAATCGGGTATCTTATAAGGGAAGTTTCCCTACCTCTAAAAGATGTGACAATAATGTATCCTTGTAGCTAGGTCTTTAGGACCGGGATCCAGTAATTTCGATTACTAAAGGTAGTATCCAGGTTGACTAATTAATCACAGTTTCCTCTGGGTTCTGTCAGCGCATCCCCTCATACAGTAGGGGGCAGTCTGGATCTTTTATTTGAGACCAATACATGGTTTTATTAGTTTAATTTGGTAAAGGCACATCCTCTACAGCCACATATTCAGACAACACTTCCTATATCAGGTACTACCTTGGCCTAACTTCAGCACTGAGGATATTCTCCATAGTGCTGTCCGTGGCCATGGCTACTCTCCAAAAGAGAGGATTAGTGTTCTGCCCTTCCTGTGGGATATTCTCATTATAGGATCAGGAACCCATGCTATATCAAGAATTTTAGACCTACTAGAATGTCTGGGTTGGGTCTGCTATTCTTCCTAGAGTCAGCTATTGCCATCTCAGAGGCTAGTTCTGGGCATTTGGTTTGACTCGGTGCTATTCCAAGTGGTACTGTCCTCGAACAGAACTGTCCCCTCTGCAGAGTTTTTTCTTCTTTCTGAAGCAATCCAGACAGCCAGAGCCTTCTCGTAACTTCCGGGAATCTATCTGCAGCCCAGCAGGTAATGCCTTGGCTGCGATCACACAGTCGCCTATTTCAACAGTTTCCTGCGCTATTTCAGGAAGGATGCATTCTATCCATTCCAAAGATTCACATTCTACATTCCACAAGACAGTAGTTACTTGGTGATGTTGCCTGTCTGGCCTACAATAGTAAATCCTTACAAGACACTAATTGGCAGGTAGTCTACACAAGTTGCCAGCAACAGGATGAGGGGGCATTTGGAATACAAAGCCTGTCCAGGGAATCTGGAATCACAGACTGATTTCCCTACACATCTCTAATCTACAGCTAACTGCTGATTAGAACTTCAACATCTACAATAAAGATCCCGTACACCAACCAGTGGTAATACTCACAGGCAACATCACAATGATGCAAGATATACTGAAACAGAGGCACAAGAAGCTTAGCCTTCAACGGACTTGCCCTACGGATTCTTTAATGGGCAGAAAACAGCTTTCTAGCCTTGACAGCTGTCTTCCTATCGAGAAACCCTAAACTGACTGACCGGCTTCCCCAGCAGACAAAGCTTAGACCAGGACACATAGCCTCTAAAAGATGCTCATTCAGATAACTGACAAAATTGTTTGGACCTGCTGGCCTTGGATATAAGCATATAAGGTCAGAAGTTCCTGTCTAGCTGTGAATCGAACAGATCAGCAGGCCAGGATGCCCTGAGATATCCAGGTAAATTCATCTTGCTTACATCTCCCCTCTCTTCATTTACTAACAGAAGGCGGCCAGAAGGAAACAGCCAAGTGTAGTACGAATAGATCCAGGCTGGCCACAAAAGGCATGGTGCACCGAACTGAAGACGATGTACATTCTTCCTACAATTCCATTACCAGTCATTCCAAATCTATTGATATGGAGGCCTCTATGTTATCTCATCTGGCATCCTTTGAGATGACTGCTTGGAGGGTAGAAGCCTTAGGCTTAACGACTTCTCACAGCAGGTTGGAGATGCTATCCTTGAAGGTCATCGCCCCTCCACAATGAAGATTTACCACAAGGTCCTTTTTCTCCAAATGGTGCTGGGATAGACATAGTGACAGATCCCAGTCGTTCCCTGCAAACATCTTTGACTTACACCAGGAAGGTTGTCAGAGGGAATAATCCTACATCTTCGGCGGTTCAGATCTCTGACTTATCAGCTGTGCTTCCTACCCATTTGCAGACTCGTGTAATCTAAGGATTCAGGCCTGCAATTATAAGTTAAAACCCACCTTCTGGGTCTTTATTGCTCCAGGGGATCTGAAGTTCGTTTTGAAACGGTTATGCTCCCACAACCTTTTCTTTGCCTTTGACGGAGATCTCTTTGAAACACTTAGCTCTCAAAACCATTCTACTCATGCCAGTTACATCTGTTCTAAGAACTGGTGAACTACAGGTTCTCCTCTGTGCAGCTCTACAGAGGCTATGTTATCAGGACAAAAAATTATTCTTTGACCAAAAACCATCTTCTCGTTCTAGAGTAGTGTCAGAATTCCATCTCAGCCAGGGGATTTCTTTCCATCATTCTGTGCTGCTCCATCTAATCACAAGGACTGCTTCTTGCACAAATCCTGACCTGGTTGGAAGGCTGACAATATATTTAGACAGATCCAAGGCAATTTGTGAGACAGATGCCTTGTTCTTCATTTCTCCGAGAAGTTCAAAAGAGCGCCAGCACCCGACTCTTCTTTTGTTTGATGGATACGGGACTGCATTAACATAGCTTATACATCAACTAACCAGACCCCTCCTGTAATGTTCAAGGCACATTCTACAGGAGCTATATCCATGACCTGGGCACGAATGCAGTAGCTACATGAATCTGCAAAACCGCTACCTGGTCATCGGTAGCCACCTTTATTTAGTATTATAGTGGATCTTCTGGGCTCAGCAGTTGCCAGATTCGACATGAAAGTGCTAGACACTGCACTCCCCATTTAAGATGCGTATTGTCACCCCCCCATATGCTGGGGCACTGCTTTGGTAAGTCCCACAGTCATTGCCATGGATTGGACACAGAGGAAAAGGTGAAGTTTACTCACCAATATTTTGTTTTCCTCTGTGTCCTTCCATGGCACCCCTCCCTCAGGTACAAGGTACAGTATAGTTCCGGTCTTACTCCGTATGATCCTATTATAAGAGGTTCCTAGGCTTTCCAATGTATCAGTTGTTTTGCACTTTCTGGTTATTAACCATTTGGTATTTTTCAGCTTGGACAATAGTATAACTGAGAGGGGGGAGGAGGAGGAACCGGATATTTATAATTTTGATTTGGCCCTACCAGCTGAGAGATAGCGCTAACACCCACTGTCACTGCCATGGAAGGACACAAAGGAAAACAAATTATCGGTGAATAAATTTCACCTTTTTTTCACCTACAGTTGTCATGCTTCAGAATTGCTCCTCTTTAGCCTTCTGAATACTGACACAGGTTAGACAAAAACACTGGAAAATAGTTTTTGAGGTTCTGTATGCTTTGCTTCACAGTTTTTCCCATCTTCATTAAAGGGGGAGTTTAAAATCACTTATTTAATTTGAAATTAAAGGGATAGTAACCTCCAAAAAAAAAAAAGTACAGGCAAATTTATAGGTACAATTAAAACATACTTACTGCCTTCATTCCCATGTCTCAAACCGTTATGGTTTGAGAGATAAAATAAAGGTCTCCATTCCCTCCCCTTTCTGCCTGATGAGCTGTAAAGCTGTCAGAGGCAGAAACTGGTCGAACGACTTTAGGCGGCTCTTCAGGAGTGCTGACATTGGTATATCTAACTATAATTACTTCATCGGAATGGTCTACAACGTGTGCTTGCAAGCCAGGCACACTTTGTAGTTCATACAGATGAAATAATTATAGTTATATATCTCGATGACAGCGCTCCTGAAGAGCCGCCTTCTGGTCCCGGAAGCAGGAACTCATGATGTTCGCTATACAGCGGACACATGAGAAGTGGGAGGGAGCAGAGACCTTTATTTTATTACATCTCTCAAACCATAATGGTTTGAGAGATGGGAATGAGGGCAGTAAGTATGTTTTAATTGTACCTATAAATTCGCCTGTACTTTTTTTCGAGGTTACTATCCCTTTAAAAGAATCTTCAATATGATGGAAGTTACATAACTTTCTATGAAGCTCAAAGGGCTACCAACTATGTTTTAATAACCCTTTGAGTGCTAGTGTGTTTTTGTTTGTTTTCTTTTTGTCCATACCCACAGAGTAAGGAAGAGAGAACAATTGATAATTTCAGGAGATCTGATGATTTAAGTGACTGAGACACTCTGTCTACAAGATAATATAGACCAGTGGTTAACCCTCTGAGTGCCAGAGGGGTACGCAATGCATTGCAAAGCAGTAAGTTGTGTACCCCTCTGGCATTCAAAGGGTTAAAGTCCTTTTTCTCCAAGCTAACGTACTATGGAAAAGTAGAGCTAATCTGGGGCAAGCCAACTGAGCTACTGGACCTTTTTAATAGATGAAAACCTTTGTTATAAGATTTTTCCTGCTGGGTAAACCAAGGGCACTGCCACTGCTGGCAGTTGTTTTATTCAAATGTCGTAACAGTTCATTTTAACGGTGATTGATCATTACTCACACATACTGTGACAAGCTGTTGTCAGTGACTTAAAGGGATAGTAATGTTTCACAACAAAAGCAGCTCCAATTAATCTTCATAGTATTTGAGCCATGGCGAGTGTTATTTCAATACTGTCAGAGTTGTAGTTCAAGAGTAATTGAATGATAAAGTATCCCCCCTCCTGCCCCTTTTACGAATGTAACATTGCTCGCCTTAGAGCGGCAATACTGTCTGGATGGATCTCAGAAAGGGACAATCGCAAATGAGCATAAGGAAAAACCTGGCAACGGGGGCATAGTTTTCCTTATGGTCACAGTAAGAAGATTGACCATTTCTGTGAGCTGTCTGTTCAAGAGACCAGATTCCACATTTGAGGGGAGGTGGCTTACACTAGGTAAAAAGGGCCGGAGGGTGATACTTTATCATTCAATTACTCTTGAACTACAATGCTGACAGTACTGAAATAACACTCTCCATGTCCCAAATACTATGAAGACTAACTGGAGCTGCTGTTATTGTAAAACATTACTATCCCTTTAAGCTCCCATAGAATGCAACAGAATAACTTTTTGAACATCTGGGAGAGATGCCCTAAGGTTCTATAAGAGCTTAGGATGGTGATGTTGTGTTGGATCTGTGTCAAAAACACATTGCCAATATGCACTAAGATGTCTTTGCCATCATATCCCTGTCAATCTGCCCACCAATCCGCTGCCATCACCATGAACCTACCATGCCTTTGACAAGTTTATGATTTTGCAATTAATAAATCGACTGGCTCATTTCCATATGGAAATGCAGGTTAATGTGCCATTGTCGATTTCATGTTGGTGTGTTTATATGTTAATGTGGCTGTTCGTCACATGCACTAAGCTCAGATAGCAAAGTGGTGGAGGCAAAATGGAGAGAGTATGCTTTTCATGGAGGGAGGGAATGGCAGACCGTAGACAAGGGAAATGGATGGGAGGGTTTAAAGGAGCAGTAAACTTTTTTTATGAAAACATATATATTGTAGGGATTTTCCTTCTGAGTAAAATAAGGATACTCCCACTCTCAAGAGATTTATATTTCCAGAGTTATTACAGTTTAAACTCCTGTTTTTTTTACATTAGCAACACCCTCTAGTGGTCAAATTCTAATTAGTTTTTCCTGTTACATTCTAATGGAGAGGGAAGTCAAGAAAGTCAGAGACATACAGTTCTCCATAGAATGTGATAGAAATTGCCAGTCACTTCCTGCCAGAACTTTCAGGAAGTAAGCACAGTAAATTCACTTCCTGATTATTTGAACTGCTATAAATTTTGAATAGAACATCTGACAGTAGTAGGGTTGACCTTGTTTTATTCAACAGGAAATGTTCTATAAAATGTGTTTTCATAAAAAAAAAGTTTACTGCTCCTTTAAAGAAGGAGGGCAAAAGGAAGAAACTAAGAAATGAGTTCCAAGAGGAAGAGAGAGAGAAGAGGTGGGATGGAGGTGTGAGGATAATAACATTATAATGATAATGAGATAGTATAACCTAAAATATAAAATATGAAGATAGTGTGTGTGTGCTCAGAAACCAAGTGCGTATAAGTGTATCACATTTATCCACAGCAGTAAAACTTACATTAATATTTGTGTAAACCATGTGTGTTCCTCATTTAGTCTGTTCTAAGCCATATCTTTAATATAGAGATTTAAATAGGTCCTTGTTTGTTCCATCATTATGTACCAGAGAGGTATCCAGTACATTGCTCACCCCACTGGCACACACAAGATTTTTTTTTTGGGGGGTGGGGGTACCATGGCTGTAGCTGTGTAGAAAGCTATATAGGGTTCTCAACATCACCAGCCTCAGTTTGGATATGTTGGGTCTGTGAACTCCAACAGCAGAGGCTGTTAGTATAAACTTCAGTGTATGTACTTCGTGTGTTGCATGGCTTCATGAATAAGACCTACAGGTCCACCGTCAAGATAAAAATGTACATTCTCAATTAATTCAATTGGGCTTTTATCCCTTTGTATGATAGAGAGGGTAATGCTTTGTGAAGCAATGCATTGGATACCTCTCTCTAGCACTGAAGGGGTTCACAGTCCCATATAAATTAATGTGAATTTACAGAATTTTCATTTCAACCCCATGGTACATTTGGTTTCCACTACAGCTGCACCTGACATGTCCCGTTTCAAAATGGCTTGTTGGGGATGATGGAAGTTTTTGTCTCCAAGAGCTGAAGGCCCGACAGTTGATAACCTCTGGGTTAACCCAATATGTTGCCTATGCCTTTGGCCCTGAGAGGTTTAAAACACATAGTAAATATCTTTATAAATGTTAAAGCATTCATTGTAATCCTGTTTTTGTTGTTTTACAGGAGAGACATACTATTTTCTCACCGGTACCGACTACGTTGTGGGGCGTAAGAACTGTTCAATATTAATTCAAGATGACCAATCCATTAGTAGATCTCACGCTACATTGTCTGTCAGCCACTCCGTGTCCAGCCTGGTGAGATCTGTTTACCTAATAAATAGATACTGCAGAAATGTACCATCTGATGTGTATGTAGTGTGCAGCAGAGAACACCGAGTTTATCTATAAAAAAAAAACATTTCCCCATATGTGCAAGTGTAGGATGGCTGCTTTCTTGCTGACGCTGTGAAACGCTCAGATTTGTATACCTTTTGTTAATGTTCTGTTATGAAAGAAAAAAACAAACCACAACTTGGGTGAGCGCTATATGCCACAAAAGATGACCAATAAGGTCCTAAGAGTCCCAATCAGAATAAAGTTCAAAGAATGCTTTAATTCCCCTTGACTGTGGTGCTGCTCTTCAAATGGAACTGCTGACAAATCAACTCCTCATATATATGTAGAATACAAAATGCAGAAAAAAGAGAGCACACGCTGTAAGTGTAGACCATATTAAATATTTCTGCCACCACCATTGAATATCACCTTGTCAGTGCTCAGTGGTCTTATCCTGAACCAGCCTCTCAGTATAACAGCATTCACTGGATAACCCCCATTGCAGGTATCCGTGTTGCTCTCTCCCCGTCCTTCTCTCCTCAGGATTGGATCTTGACTCCACACCTTACTAGGAATGATCTTGTATAGCTTTCAAGCAGCTAATGGGCCTCAAATACTTCCAAACACTAGTATATAATGGGTAGGAGATACAGATAGTTTCCTAATCCTTACTAGAACTCACTGGGGAATAGCTGCACCAGATATATTATTTAACTAGACATAGAATTGAAAAAATGTAATGTGTCTCCAAATATTTAAAAAATACATAAAAAAAAGATACACATAAATGATAAAAAATAAATGTGCACATACAAGATACAAAAATAAAATAACAGGCCTCAATTCTACCCTACGTGTTACGTTGCTAATGCCACTTCATCAGGGATCAATCAGTCCCCCCAATGAACACTCAAAGAGTTTCCTCAAATACTGCCCGCAGTGACTAAACACCTTTTTTTTAGGTATATCATTCACAAAAAGAATATTTCAAAGGACAAAGAAAAAGGAGGCATAGGAAGAGTGGGGCTGCAAGGACTGTAACATCCAAATCACCAGAGATACCTAAACAATCTTTTACAATTTCCATGATCATGACCACTGCCAAGAGTTTCCTTCTGAGTTATGTTCCCTCTACTATCCTATTTAAATTTGGTGGCAGAATGGACATGTTAGAATTCATCATCCACTAAAACAAAAAGATAATTTTGGTAACTGAAAATTTTACCGTTCTGCCTTTTTGTAATCTATAAAATTTAATTTGATTCACTCTCAATGCAGCTGTCTTCCAAGTCGTTTCACAGTCTGATTGTCTCTGATCTTGAACAAGCTCAAGTAGTGAAATGTCATGGCAGTCTTTCCAAATTTCAAAGACAGGCCATGTTTGGTTTGACTAGTGATGACTAGAGAGGAAGTGATTGTGGCTGAAGACAAATGCAACTGGAGGCCAAGCGGACTCAAATGTTGAATAAAAAGCAAAGTGCCACTTGCTTTCTGTGATGTAGTACAGAGGTGTCTGCTATGAATGGATATCCCTATGTATAGAGGATTTTAGTATGGCTCATTGTGGAATTTGTGTTGGCCAAGTGCTGTAAGGATTCTCTGTTAATAAGCAGAGATAAGATAACAGTCTTTCGAAATACAAAATCAGCGTACACTAATCTCAATTGGTTATCCCCTTAGCAACGAGGGCTTTTTTGACACAAGAGAACACGAGCAATGATGTCTTTTTTAGTATGTTTTTATTCAACCGTATTTTTCCTATAATGCATTTAGTCCACCGCACAAATTATATACCATTTTCTTACTCAAAAGTAGGGCTTTCTTTTTGATACCATAATCGTATGTATAACCGAACATTCTTTTGATCATAATAAAAAAAAAAAAAAAAAAAAAAAAAAAAAAAACTTTTTTAGGTTTTCCTGTGATAATTCGTGTGTAATTGGCTAATTTTTAACAGGGACTGGATAAAAGGAATGAATGGCCATTCATACCTCCCAGTGTCCTGTTTTAGGGGTACTGCCCCTCTTTTCCACCCTGGTGTCCCTTTTCTTAGGACATCAGACCATGTGGTGTATATATATAAATGTATCACACTGCTCCACAGCAATAAAACTCACTTTAACCCCTTAGCGACCGGCGGTCCTGGGACGTTTCCGTCCCATAAGGACCACATTGAACCACGTGGACGCGCCGATACACATGACCTGTTGTGTGTATCGGCGCGTCACTATGGGGCCTGATAGAGATTGCTCCGATCTTGGAGCGGTCAATTTCAAGCCCTATTTTTACTTACAGCGCTCCCGGTAGAGAGCTGTAAGTAAAAAGTACTTGACGTACTATGACCGTCATCGGTCCTTGAGTATTTCAAGGACCGTGACGGTCATAGTACGGCACATGTCGTTAAGGGGTTAATGTTTATTTAAACTTCTGTATATACTTTTATAAATTAGTCTGCATAACTTTTGGTCTTGCATAATGAGTCATTGGCTATATATATATATATATTTATTTTTATTTTTTTTATTTTTTATTTTTTTGTTTTTTGTTTTTGTTTTTTAAGCGAAAAACCCATGACATGCCAGGACCTTAAAGTGGAACTACCACCGCTAAAAAACTTGCACCCCAATAATTCCCCATCTGGCGACTAGCTGCTCAGTAGCGCTAGTCGCCAAAATTATTACATGGTTAATGAGAATTATCCTCTGCTCCGGGACTGACAGGCAGGACAGAGCGCAGGCATCTTTCCATAGTGATGTCTGCGCTGTCTGTCCCAGCCGCCTCTAGGAGGCGTTGCTAGGAGCCATTCGGCTCCAAAAGGGTCTGACAGCGCAGGCAAGCAGATGTCACTATGCAAAGATGTCTGCACTCCATCCTGCCTGGTATAATTCTCCTTAACGCGGTAATAATTCTGGCGACTATTGCTACTGAGCAGCTAGTCGCCAGATGGGGAATTATTGAGGCACAGGTTTTTTAGCGGTGGTAGTTCCGCTTTAAGTCAAATTCACCGATGATTGCATCAGTCATTAAGGGGTTTAAACGCATTGAGCCCAGGACTGAACCCTCTGGTACCCCCACATACAACTTTAGACCAATTTGAAAAATATCCTTTACTACTCTCTGCCATCTATCATTTAACCAGTTCTCTATCTGTGTCCAGATATCACCTCCCAAGCCGAAGCCTTTTACTTTATGCAGGAACCTAGTATGATGCACAGTATCAAAGGTTTTTGAAAAATCCAAGTATATACATCAGCAGCAGTTCCCTTGTCCAAATTATTACAGCATTTACCCTTTCATAAAATTGGTGGATTTGGAGTAAATGCATTCTGGGATTTGTACTCTGGGTTTCCTAATACCTGCTTTGTTACCTGAATGAAATTACAAGTGTTTTTAACCCCTTAGTGACAGGCAATGCGCACACGGGGCCGTCACTTAACGCCCGGTTAAGAAATTATTTCTTTTTTAAAATTATTCCAGAGTCCTGAGACTCGGACATCCGGGACATACATGTACGTCCTCTGTCACTAAGAGACAGTTTTTGAGGGACGTACATGTACGTCCATTGTCAGAAAGGGGTTTGGCTTGGTGCCTGATTCCAGTCTGTTAGAACGCTTGAAGTTCTAATGAAACAGGATTTGGCAATATGAGGCTCTTCAGCTGTTGCATTTCAGTTTGCTTAACCCCTTAATGACCCATGAGGGACCAGGACCGTTATGGCTTAAATGATAGCAGCGTGCCTCCGTGCATGCTGCTATCATTAATTCCATGCTGAGACTGAGAGCTCCGAGACTGGGGCGTTCAGTCTCAGCCCTTCTTGCTTGTGCCGGTTCATGTGATCGACGTAGCAGCGATCACATGTACCGGCATTGTGAGAGACAGAGGCAGTACAGAAAGCATGCTGTCTCTGCGTGTCTCTTCTACCTCTGTCTCCCTTGCTATCAAAGTAAGGGAGACAGAAGTAGAGAGGAGACACCTAATGGCAAATGAAAATACAGCAGCTGGGGGTATTAACCCCTTCACTGCTGGTGCCAGAGGCTTGCTAATTTGCAGGTCAGATACTTGTGTTTTTAAAAAAAACAAAACAAAAACACTTTTTGTAAAAAAAAAAAGATATTTTATTAAAAAAAAATAAAATAATCTCATTAAACAATTTTGGAAGTGTGATTGTTGTGGAGCTATGTAATACACTTATACACACTGCCAAATGTCACGGATAAAAAAGTGTCAAAATAGGGTGGGATAAAGACACATGGGGATTTTCACCCAAGGGGGGACAGTGGCCACTTTAAACTGCACATTTTGTAGGTATGACTGACCGGTCATACCTTTCATGCAGTCGCCTTTGTGCCCAATTGATCCCAAGAGAAAATACAAAAAAGGTGTTTGTTTTTTTTTATTTATTTTTTTTAACCTTTTTTTTTAATTTTAGTAAAGTAAATGGTGGGTTACCCATATCAGTGGGGTATCAAATGAAAGCCCTATTTGTGCTTAAAAAAACAGGATATAATTCATGGGGGTGGAATAAAAGCCTAAGAGGGAAAACACTGTTGAACAAAGACATAGTCAAAAAGGTCAGGATTGCTCCGGTCCTTAAGGGAAAACGACCTCAGATTTTCCCGGTCCTTAAGGGGTTAATCCTCAGATTGATAGAGACAGACAAACAGATAAAGTAACAGACAAAAAGGGAGACACACCAAAACAGACAGTGAAAAAGCACACAAGATTTCATATGCAATACAGGCAGTGCACATAGTACAAAGAGAATGCACTCAACAAAGACAGAGCATGCAAGAAAAAGAGAGCACATGTATGAGAGGGAGAAAGCAACCAGAAAACATGCTCGGCATAGTACATATGCAAAAAAGTGAGAGTTCATGAGAGCTAGGGAGTAACACGGAGATGAGGATTGTAAGACTATAGTCAGAGGGAGTAATTGTGAGAGAGACCGAGATGAACAGAGCGAGAAAAGGGTGTCAGAAAGACTGACATTGTGAAATCAAGACAGAACTGACACTGTGAGATGTTGATGTGTAATACTGAGTATGATCCACAACATGGTTAATGCTGGGCCAGTTTATGCTATTATGGTATAAACTTGCTTTTCTTATCTACATATCAGCAGCTGTGTGTGTGTGTCTATATGACTCCTGTTTGTGATAAGGGCAATGTATATTATGACCAAGGTAAATAAACAAATAGATGAATTGCAGTGAACTGAACTGAACTCAACTCGGTGGCTTCTAATCTCAAAACAATGATCTCTATTTATACTTTTATCACATACCTGTTAATGGTAGCCACTTTCATCCATTTCACCTTTCTGTTTTGAAAGGATTTAGAGCTTTCACACCAAAGGGGGGTGGGGAATGCTGACTAATAGGAGTACATACATTTTTTGGATATGAATGAACCTTTAAATTATTATTATTGTTTTTTTCTGTTTTTTGGTGAGAAATTCCTTTGAAAAAAAAAATTTAGGTTTATATTTTTACATCTAATATAAAACATAATTTTGCTAGTTCTGGTATTTAAAGGAATGTCAACCAATTTAATTTTTAGATATTAGTGTTCCTTTAATGTATATCGCCACTTGACCACCAACTAAATTTCACAGTTATTACCCCAGGCTTCCTGGCACGTACTGCCAACATGCACAGTGTCTGCCTGTAGCTGCCTCGTCAAGTTCTTTTTACTGGTTATGGTTGATGGAACTGAGCAATGTTAAGAAGCCTTATTTCAAAAGTGTCTGTGTGCATTTTCGGGCCACGGACTGTCATTGTGTAATTGCATTTGTTAAACACAGCTGAAGTGAAAAAGTGAAGTAGCAGCCAGGGAACTTCCTAAATATCTGCTAGCATGTGACTGAAGCAAGATGATGATTGTTTGGTTTACCGCAGAGAAAGCACTAGCTCAGATTTCTTTCTTTCTTTTTTTGTGTTTTCCCTGAGCCTTATTTTATTTTTATTATTATTATTATTCCCCCCCCCCCTTCACACAAAGTACTTTTAATCTATGACTGAGAGATTAACCTTTTGAAAGCCGGGTGGGGGGAGGCATTTCATTAGGGGGTTTTGGTGCACCATGTTGCCCAATGACAGTACTAGCGGGGGGATTAATTACAGTACATGCTTCAGTCTAGCATCATGACCTAGGACTGTAAGCATGGGAGCTGAAGCTTCAGACTAGGGATGGGCAGTGTGATGCCCTCCACCTGCTGCCAGACTACAACTCATTTCATTCCCCCAAGACAATGACAGCTTTAGTCTCTTAGCAAGCATGTAGCATTGCCCATGTTAGACACCCTGCAGGAACGCAAAGAGTTAAGCTTTCTAGTTAGAGATAGTGGACCTTATGTATATACACACACCTGTGTATAATACGCAGGTGTAAATTATACCCAAGATTTTAGGGGAAAATAAAAGTGCCTATGTATAATACTCACTCTTGTTTTCCCTCCCTCTACCAACCCTCAAAAAAGTTATACATTGCCTTTGTCATTGGCTCAACTGGCACATGTGGTCTCTGTAGCAGTGGTCACGTACCAGCTCGCAGGGGAAGGGCTGAAACTGACTGTTCCGGTCCTGGAGCAGTCAGTTACAGCCTCCCCAGCATGATCACAGCGAGACCTGAGGAGCTCTGTGATCATGAAGTCTTTGACGTGCCAGAACAGTCACCCATCCTTTAACCCCTTAAGGACCATCCGCGTGCATGCAAGCGGCCGAAACTTAAGGACCACAAGCCATTTTTTTTTCTTCTTGAATCTGATTCCGGACTTCCCAAACGTTGTGGATCCTTAACGGAAAACAAGCCATGACGGTCCTGGACCGTCATGGGTCATTAAGGGATTGAAAGGGAACTCTCATCTGTATTAATGTTACCTTCATTTGAATGTGTCTGTGGACTGAATCTATAATTATTTAGTTTTTTGGGGGGTTTTTACTATAATGCTGTATTCTTTGAGATATTGTTTTTTAAAGTTAATCTGCTAGTGTCAGTTCTGTACAAGATGCAGTACAGCTCTGTATAGCAGCCTGTCAGTCTTCTTCTGTTCCCCTCCCCAAGTAGTGCCTCGTTCTCATTTCCTACTCTGATGGAGGCTTCCTCTGTGTGAGCTGGAGTAGTCTCATTGGCAAGAGACCGTTCCAGCTCACGTAGAGGAATCCTGTGTCATTGGTGGAGGTTGGAACAAGGCACTACTTGGGGAGGGGAACAGACAACTATTGACAGTGTGCTGTACAGAGCTGTACTGCAGCTGTACAAAACTGACATCAGTGGATTAACTTTAAAAGCTAATTTCTTAAAGAATACAGCATTATATTTAAAAAAATTAAAAGATTCAGTCCACAGGAGCATTCAAATGACGGCTGTATTAATACAGGTGAGAGTTACCCTTTAAAGCGGAGCTACCACCTTTAAAGGGATAGTAATGATTCATAGTAAAAGCAGCTCTAATTAATCATCATAGTATTTGGACCTTGGAGAGTATTATTTCAATTCTGTCAGAGCTGTTGTTCAAGAGTAATTGAATGATAAAGTTAACCCCCTCCTGCCCCTTTTACTGATATAACACTGCTCACCTCAGAGCAGCAGGGTGTGTCCAGGTAGATTGCAGAGAGGGACAATCTTCAATTAGCATAAGAGAAAAAGCTGAAAAACCTATCAAGGGGGCAGGGATTTCATTGTTCTCACAAAAGAAGATTGTCCCCTGCTGTTATCTGTTTGGTCAAGCAACCAGATTCCACATCTGAGGTGAGCAGTGTTACACTAGGTAAAAGGACGGGAGGGGAAACTTTATCATTCAGTTACTCTTGAACTACAACTCTGACAGTATTGAAATAACACTCTCTATGGCTCAAATACTATGAAGATGAATTGTAGCTGCTGTTTTTGTGAAACATTACTATCCCTTTAACACAGATGGCCCCAAATAATTCCTCATCTGGTGACTAGCTGCTCAGTAGCGTTACTAGCCAGAATTATTACCTGGTTAATGAGAATTATCGTCTGCTCCAGGACTGACAGGCAGGACGGAGACTAGACATCTTTCCATAGTGACGTCTGCGTGCCAGCACTGTCAGTCCCTTTTGGAGCCTAACTGCTCCTAACAATGCCTCCTAAAGCTGGCTGGGACTGAGAGTGTAGGCGCACAGACATCACTATGGAAAGATGTCTGCACTCCATCTTGCCTGTCAGTCCTGGAGAAGAGTATAATTCTCATTAACCAGGTATTAATTCTGGCGAATAACGCTACTAAGCAGTTAGTCACCAGATGAGGAATTATTTGGGGCCATCTTTGTTAAACGTGGTAGTTCCGCTTTAAGGATGGAAATCCTCATGGTCATGGTCCTAGCACGGCACATTAAGTCTGAGAAACGGAATCTCTGGGACAGATCTGGAGAGTTCCCAGGTGTGGTTGTGAGACATTCTCTAATATTATCTCTGCTATTGCAGGAAAAGGAGCTAGTCACCTCTTAGAAAATACACATTACATTGCTAATTGCTAGTGAAACACAGCATCCGAGGGCCTATAAAAGAAAAGTGGAGTCAAAGCAGCCGCATCATAGTGGACAAATAAGAATTCCCTTTTATTTAAATAGGTGTGTTAACCCTTTGAGTGCCAGACGGGTTCACAACGCATATCTTTTGCAATGCATTTCACACCCCTCTGGCACTCAAACAATGCATTAGAGACCTCTCTAGCATTCAGAGGCTTAAAAGCTCCATTTAAATCAATGATAAAGTTGTGCATTTGTTTCTGCTCCCTGTGGTGTACTTGGTTTGCTTCAGAATTGCAGCGTTTTAGCTTCCATAATATTGCCGTCAATATAAGAAAATGATGACTTGGAGTCACTATTTATGCTGTACTCCAAACACTATACCCAGTAGAGCCAAATGCTATACGCCAAAATCTATATGCTATAAGGAATACACCAAAAGCTGTACACAATACGCCAAATGCTATACTCTATAGCCAAACACTAAATGTAATAGGAAAAATGTTATACTCTTTAGACAAAATGCAATATGCTATACGCAATAGGGAAAACGCTATATGCAATATGCTATATGCAATAGGCAAAACGCTATCCTAAATATGCACAATGCTATTAGGCAATAAGCTATATAAAATACACTGTATGCAAAACGCTATACGCAAAACACAAGCTCATACACGCTCTTGCTCACACACATCCGCACATGCACTTGATCTCACACGATGTTGCTCAAATACACTTTCACATTCTGTTGCTCATGCACGGTCACACACGCACACACACATGCGTTTACTGATAGAGACTTGTGTAACGCAATGCATTGCACACCTTTTTGGACCTCAAAAGGCTAAGCACTGACAATTCAGCAAGCCAGTCATTAAAGCAGTCAATGTTTTATTAAATGCACAGGCAACGTTGTACCGATATTGCTAGTGTATTTTATATTGGCTGACCTCGGAACTGATTCATAGTAACATAGTTGATGAGGCTGAAAAACAATTCATCCATCAAGTTCAGCTAATGCCGTACCAACCTCGTTTCACTTTTCTACGTAGGACCCTTATACTCGCCCCAAATATCCAAGAATCCTCACTCGCATGATTTTACCATGACTTCTCATTTAGTGCTTGTATACTTCCCCCACAAATTACATTATTTTTATGCTGATATGTACACCCCAAGGCTTTTAACTCTTTAAGGACCAGAGGGGTGTTCAAAACTTTGTTTCCCAAAGCGTTAAGCAACTCTTTGGTCTTTAACCCTATGTGAGCCAGAGGGGTGTCCAGTGCACTGCTTTTCAGGGTTAATGGGGCTTGATATAGTCTTGCACCTCTTTTTATTTTTTTTTTTTTTTTTTTTTAACAAAATGTGGTCACTAGATGGCGTATTTCCTATCACTGTAGTATGTAATTAAAGGGATAGTAATGTTTCACAAAAACAGCAGCTCCAATTAATCTTCATAGTATTTGGGCCATGGAGAGTGTTATTTCATTACTGTCAGAGTTGTAGTTCAAGAGTAATTGAATGATAAATGATCCCCCTTCTGTCCCTTTTACCTAGTGTAAGCCACCTCCCCTCAGATATGGAATCTGGTCCCTTGACCAGACAGCTCACAGTAAGGGACAATCTTCATATTGTGAGAACAATGAAAACCCTGCCCCACTTTTCAGGTTTTTCCTTATGCTCACTGAAGATTGTCCCTCTCTGTGATCCATCTGGACAGCCTTGATGCTCTGAGGTGAACAGTGTTACGTTAGTAGAAGGGGCATGAGGGGGATACTTTATAATTCAATTAATCTTGAACTACAACTCTGACAGAATTGAAATAACACTCTCCATGGCCCAAATACTATGAAGATTAATTGGAGCTGCTTTTATTATGAAACATTACTATCCCTTTCAGCTATCTATGAAAATTGCCTTTTGGATACTTTGATGAAATAACGTTTTGCATTAAGTTGCCGGAGGGATATCCAGTGGAAACCTTTCTAGCTCTCGGAGAGTTAAAAAAAACAAAACAAAACAACCCTCAATGAAAGTAACATTGTTTTACTCGTCTGAAAACAAAACCCTGTAACGTATATTTCTTCCTAATAAACATTTGCTGCTTTTTAAGTTTCACACTGTTTTATCTCCAAATTTATGTAAAAAAATTTAGAGGATTTTTTTTATTAACCCTTTGAGTGCCAGAGGGGTTCTGTACCCCTCTGGCACTCAAAGGGTTAAGTAGGATTAAAATGGCATGATTGTTTTTCGCAGATAACATTATACGACCTGGTGTGGGGGAACTGCTATACTGATTTCTGAGATAAAGGTCATAATTATTTTCACCCTTTGAGTGCCAGAGGGGTACGCAGCAAATTGCAAAGCAATGTGTTGTGTACCCCTCCGGCGCTCAAAGGGTTAAAGTCTTATTCTGCTTTTTGGTCCCAAAACTTTTAGGTGTACCGCTGAAAATGACTTGATCCAGATCGGTGTAAGCAGCTGATCCAGACGGATGTGCACCATACAGCAATGCGATACACTGCACAGCATTCTGGTCCTTAAAGGGTTAAAAAAATGAATGCAATCGCTTACTTGACACTCTAGTTTTTCCAATATACAGGGCCAACCAGACATCGTTCCCATTCTGACAATTAAAGATTCCTCGAAGTATGGCACGTTTGTTAATGGAGAAAAGATGGAGAATTCTGTTCCCAAGAGTGTAAAGTCTGGTGACCGGGTCACATTTGGTGTATTTAATAGCAAGTACAGGTAAGCAAAATACATTTTATTTATTTATAGCTGAAATTGCACTTAAAGAGATAGTAATACTTAAGATGTAAAAAAAATATATGTTGTAGGGTTTATGTCCCCGAATAAAACAAGGGTACTCTCACCGCTGAGAGATATTTTATTAAAAAATTCTAACAGCTCAAACTTGAATTTTTTTAGGTGCAATATCACAGTGACCTGAAAATTTACAGTGGTGCTGTTGCTACACCATCCTATGGAGATTTATGGTCTACAGACCAGAGAAGTCCATAGGATGGTGTAGCAACAGCGCCACTGTAAATTTTCAGGATGCTGTTACATTGCACCTAAAAAACTCAAGTCTGAACTGTTATAATTTTTTTTTTTTTTTTTTTTTTTTTTTTTTTTTTTTTTTTAAAAGATTTTTATTGAAAGATCTTCACAAGAAATACAACAATGTACAGTAATTCAGCAAGTACAATTCGAAATTCAGCAAGTAACATACTGTCAAACAGCATACATCATAACTTGATACATTACTGACTTAAAAAAGATAATCACGATCTCGCAAAAGATCTTTTTTTTTTTGTAGTATATAGACAGAAAAGAAAAGAGAGAAAAGAGAATGAGAAGAGAGGAGCAGAAGTAATCTAAAGCAAAGAGAGAGGATACAGACTCCACCTCCATCCGGAGGGAACAATTACAATCGTGGTCTCAAATTGGAATAGAGGGAGAGACGCTGTGTGGAGTCGGGAGGAAAGGAGAAGGAGAAGAGGGAAGTGAGAGAATATCCCAAAGAGCGCTGAGGACACGAGCCTGGGTTCACATCTATCTACTTGAGAATTTAGTCCACCATTTCACTCTTATTGGTAATCAAGGGTAAGAAAAGCTAAGAGCCATCGGTTAAATTGGTCCAGATCCAACTTCTTTCGTTTCCACGCTATTCTTAAAAAGAGGAGTTGATCTTCAACTTTTTTAAACCAAGCGGACACTGAAGGTGGAGTATCTGACTTCCAGTGCAGGGGGATGAGTGCCTTAGCTGCATTCAACATAGTGTAGAGGAAGAATTTTTTCATCTTAGGTATTGTTGGAAGGTTCCTATATAAAAGAATAGACCAAGGGTCGCTAGGGAGAGATAATTCCAAGCATTTATTAATAAGTTGCAAGCAATCCTTCCAATATTTAGTAATTGCCGGACAGGTCCACCAAATGTGCAGCAGAGTTCCCGTGTGAGATTTGCATCTCCAGCAAATCTTGGAGATGCTAGAGTTAATGCTATGTAGTTTATGAGGGGTGTAGTACCAACGTAAAAGCAGCTTATAATTCATCTCAACCATTTGAGCTGAGATAGAGGATTTCTGAGTCCTCCGCCAGATTCCCCTCCATTCCGATATCGGTAATGATTGACCTAAATCCGATTCCCAAGCTAGGACATAATTAGGTTTCAAGAGACTGTTGTATTCTGAAAGAATTCGATATATTCTGCCCAAGAATGCCCGTTGTTTAGAGGAATTCGTTAAGAGCTCCTCAAATGGGGTGAGAGGTCTATCGAGCTGAGAACGTAGTCGCAGTGACGCTACAAGGCCTTTGATACGTATATAATTCCATATTTCTCTATGTGCCAGAGCCAAAGTCTCCTTCAGCTCCTGGAACTCTTTTAATTCTCCTCCTGAGGAAACATTTGCCCATCGAATGTCTTTATCCTTAGTCCAATTAGGGAATTGGGAGGACAAAAGTGTATATTTGGTTTCTCGGGTATAAAAAAGAGGGGAGCAGGGGGAAGGCAGCTGAATCAGATGAGGAGAAATCCGACTGGAAGACCAGCACGAAATAACATTATTCACAATTGGGTTAAACACCGAACGATATATCCTACTGTCCTTGGGTAATAGGGTTTCCCAGAGGGGGTCATAAGATGGGACCTGCTTGCGTTCCATTAGGACCCATGCTTTATTGGTTAGATGTGCATTCCAATCTGGTATAGAAGATAAGATAGAGGCTATATAATAACGACGGAGGTCTGGAATCCCCAAACCACCATCATCGTATCTCCTATGAAGAGTTTGAGAATTAATCCTTGGGTGTTTATTGCCCCATAAAAAGTTCGAAAGAAGTCTATTCGTATCTAGCCAGTAAGAGGTAGGTATTCGAACTGGAAGAGTCTGGAAAAGATACAAGAATCTTGGAAGAATACACATCTTTATTACATTAATTTTCCCAATCCAAGAAATAAAAAGAGATTTCCATTTGGCAAAATCAGCTTTAATAGCCTTCAACAACTGTGGATAATTAGAGGAAAACACTTGGGAAATACTAGGGGTAAGTACAATTCCTAAATACTCAATTGATTTCTTAGACCACTGCAAAGGGAATGCGGATTGCAAGCTAGTGAAAAGAGAATCAGAGAAATTCAGGGTTAGTGCAAAAGATTTAGATACATTAACTTTAAAATCAGAAACAATGGAGAATGTATGAAGTTCGGATAAGAAAGCTGGGAGAGCCATCTCCGGGTTCATCGTAGACAGGAGCACGTCATCTGCAAACATTGAGAGTTTAACCGGTATAGGGGAGGATGGCATCAGGATACCTGAGATTTGAGAATTTTTACGGATATGCTGAGCGAAGGCCTCCATAGTTAGAATAAACAAGAGTGGGGACAACGGGCACCCTTGTCGAGTGCCATTTAATATAGAAAATGAATTTGAGAGGGTACCATTTACTTTGACCTTGGCCGTAGGGTTCTTGTACAGAGCACCAATATAATCTAGAAATTTAGGGCCGAATCCAAAGTAATACAATGATCTGATCATGAATTGCCAGTTTACCCGGTCGAAAGCCTTTTCCGCGTCAACCGTCAAGAAAAGAGCTGGAATTTTAAAGTTATCAATGTGATGAATAATATTGAGAAGCTTACGTGTATTATCTCGAGCTTCACGTTTCGGAACAAACCCGACTTGATCCAGATGGATAAGATTCGGTAAAAAGGTCTTCAATCTATTCGCCAGAATTTTAGCGTAAAGTTTTAAGTCAAGGTTCAAAAGTGATATGGGACGATAATTATGACAAAGGAGAGGATCCTTACCTGGCTTAGGTATTACCGTGATGTGGGCCTCGGCCATCAAGGGGTGCGAATTAATAGCGTCTGGCAAAATGGAACTGTTATAATTTTTTAATAAAATATCTCTCAGCAGTGGGAGTACCCTTGTTTTACTCAGGGGGATAAACCATACAACAAATATTATTTTACATTTTAAGTATTACTATCCCTTTAATTGCGGAAGGGTAGCTTTAACAGTTTGCGTGCCAGAGAGTTATCTAATGCATTGCAGAGCAATGTGTTGGTTACCTCTCTGGCACTCAAAGGGTTAAACCCTTGGGTACCATTGATGTCTCCAGTGCTTTGCACTGCATCCAAGGGTTTAAAGCGAAACTATTACACAAATTATAGTTATGATGCACATAACGATAAGCATATCCATACTAGTATCATCCTGAGTAAGTCCAGAGTTATTGATAAATCCAACTCCTTTCCAGACAGTCAGGCAAGCAGCTTGCTGTAGAGGCATCTGAGTGCCTGCACTGTCAGTCCCATCCTGTACCTTAAGGTACAAAGACAGAGTTGGCCATGCATGAAATGGAGGGCGGTAGTCAGTGTGACTTGGGGAGTAGACAAGAATGTGAGAGAGAAGCGTCAGGAATAACGGCCCAGAGAAAGAGGGGTATGAGTGGTAGAACAGTGAAACGGAGGGTGAGAGATTCTATTAGGACACGTTCCATTCTGTTCTGTTAGTGAGGGCACCATGCAGATTCTGGGGCGGTGTGCCTATTATATTTGAAGAAGGGGGAGGTGAGAGTATGACCATGAAGAGAGTGAATAGTGATAGAGGAGGGAGGGTAGAATGCTAGAGAGGTGGGGAGAGAATGAGGGTTCAATCTGTGTGAAAGTACTTTATACAGATGGGCTGCCCCTAGCCATCCCATTGGGTGCAAAATGGGAGTCTTGCATAACTCCATCTTTTTGCTACCCCTGGGTGTGGCTAACAATGAACCAGAAACACTGTTTTTTTTATATATATTTATATTTGCTAATCTGTAAACGTGAGTAAAATGAAAATGATAATTACAAATGAAAGTGCATATTTATCAAACAAATAAAAAAAAGTAATTTTAGCAACACCTGGGAACAAACATTTTGACTTTCCAAACTAGCCAATAGCAACATATTAATGTAAAATAAAAACAAAACAATAACTAATTACCATCTGTAGGATTTGATCATTTAAATTTGGTAGCATTTATAAATCACAACATTTTGTGACTATTATCATAAATATTACACATACACTTGCTTTTTGGGAAAGATTTGGACACAGTGGATAAGTATGTCCAATAGATTAATGAGAGAGGTGTAGATGTGAAAAAGTAAAAACAATAAAAAAAGTTCTTTCCTTTTTCCATAATGTCAGAATGCCTTTTGTCCGATGAGTACCTCATTGCTTGCTTTCCAGGGGTTGAATGCACACCATTTTTTCAGCCTCTAGATGCCAGTCATCCCTAACTGCTGTTTCATGCAATCCAGCTTAAAATACACACTGCTAACATACAGGGGAAGCATTATGATTAAAGAAGACGAAATTACTCATAGAACACCAGAGGAGGCTTCAGAAGGGATTTTATCCCTGAAGCCACAACCCAAAAATGATTCCCAGTGAGGTAGAGCGGGCTCTAGTTGAAACCCTAGTGTGGGCACACTGGTGTTGTTTCTTCAGGCCTGTATAAATTCAGTGAACTAGAACTTTTGTGTTCGTCAGATTGTGGAACTATGGTACCCACTAGAATTCCAATTTGTTCCAATCCAGAATGTTTTCTGAAGATCAAGGTTCCCTTCAAACCCAGTCAAGGGGGAAGCCTTAATTTTATCACTCTGGAAACTTTTATAGAACAAGATCATCAAGCCAGTCCCACCTTCTCAGGCATCTGCCTAATTTTATTCATAGTTCCCAAACAATCTGGTTGCTTCTGGATGATTCATGACTTAAATAGCTAGTAATGCTTCAAAATAAAGCAGCTCCAGTTAATTTTCATCGTATTTGGCCCGTGGAGAGTCTTATTCCAATACTGTCAGAGTTGTAGTTTGAAAGTAATTGAATGATAATTTATCTCCCTCCTGCCACTTTTACTGATGTAACACTGCTCACCTCAGAGCAGCTAGACTGTCCAGATGGATCTCAGAGAGGGACAATCTTCAGTGAGCATTAGAAAAAACCTGAAAAACCTTTCAAGGGGGGCAGGGTTTTCATTGTTCTCACAGTAAGAAGATTGTCCCTTGCTGTGAGCTGTCTGGTCTCAAGACCAGATTCCACATCTGATGTGAGGTGGCTTACATTAGGCAGAAGGGGCGGGAGGGGGATACTTTTTCATTCTATTACTCTTGAACTACAACTCTGACACTTTACAGCTGTCAGTAGGAGACAGCAAACTTTAAACGCCTGTATCTCTTAAACCATAGCGGTTTGAGTGATACGTTTTTTTGCATTTAGCTTAAAAGCTCTTTTTTTGGACATTACTAACACTTTAAGGACCATTGTCGTGCCAGGACCGTCATGGCGGTCCGGCACATAAGGACCAGTGACAGTCCTTACACGGCATGGAGTTCAGGGCTCCCGGCGCGGGTGCACGCCGCTCCGGAAGCCCTGAACAGGAAGCGATAAAAAAATAAATGCCCCATGGTCCTCAAGTGCCGGCCGTGCGTGCGCGCCGGTCCTTAAGGGGTTAAAAACTTGCTCTTTAATAAATATCAGCATGTATCATTAACCCTTTGAATGCCAGAAAGGTACTCAACCCATTGGCATTCAAAAGGTTAAGCCGATCATCGTGAAACATTGCTATCCCTTTAAAGCGGAAATATCATCATAAGAACATTGCCCCCCCCCCCAATCCATTACTAATATAGTGATAGGTGAAGCCATATTTGTCTTATGCTGAATAAGTCTGCGTTATGGAAGAAAAACAACTTCTTTGGCAGGCATCCGCTGCACAGAGCTTACAAAAGAAACTCTGTGCTTCTGTTCCGGCAGTAACTTCCGGTACCTTAAGGTAGCAAGGATGCCACTCACCAATCCTGCCAGTGAACGGGACAAACAGTGCAGACCCAGAGGTACCTTTCCTCTAAGATGTCTGCGCTGTTATCCACTGGTGGCTGCAGACGAAGTTGGTTTTCTTCAATAATGCGGACTTGTTCAGCATAATAGAAGTATGCCTTTGCCTATCACTATATTAGCAATAGATTGGGGTGCAGTGTTATGATGATGCTAGTTCTGCTTTAACTTGTTAAGGAACCATGACGGCCCAGGACCATCATGAGTAGAATCCACTTAAGGACCCATGACGGACCTGGACCGTCATGGGTTAAATGATAGCAGCGCACCTCTGTGCAAGCTGCTATCATTAATTCCAGGCTGAGACTGAGCACTCCGGTACCGGAGCTTTCAGTCTCATCCACCTTCACTAGTGCCGGTTCATGTGATCGCTGCAGCAGCGATCACATGTACCTGCATGTGGAATGAATGATTTACACACTGTCTCTGTGTCTCCCCTATGCCTGTCTGTCCCTTGCGATCAAAGTAAGGGACAGAGAAGCAGAGAGGAGACACCTACTGGTAGAAAAAAAATCAGCAGCTGGGGGTATTAACCCCTTCACTGCTGTGCTGGATGGAGGCTGGTTGAATGCAGGTCCATTTTTGACCTGCTCAAATAAACTTTTTTTCTCTGTCGTCCAATACAGGTTACTGGTAACTTTGGGTAGGCGATCCTCCCCTTTAATTGTAGGCAGGAACAATTCTAGAATTGTATGCAGGGGGTGGAGCCTACCTTCCCTCCTTGGCTGCAGCTAGCCAACCAGCTCCAGAAAGATTTGTTCCTTGGTGAAGGCACAGGCAAGAGAACAGTCCTGCTATAGTTTTAGAAATTTTTTATTTTTCTGTTAGAAATGGAATACCACCATTAGGCGGATTACCATATCTGACAATGCCCTTAGATATGGCTAGCTCAGTAACCAGGTGCTTTTTGTGGACCTTAAGCCCAGGGGGAAAATCGTGGCTACAAGTTATTTTCTCAGGAGTTACCCACCGAGGCTTCTTCTTAATACATGGTAGTCTGAAGACAGAAGATCTGCAGGAAGGGTGAGCAACCCTTTGAGTGCTGCAGGTCCACATGTCCCACAGTGCCCCTCCACAAAGAGGTTTACCTTTGGAGTTCCTTTTGCACACTCCTGCACTCATTGGGTCTATCTGTATGTCTTTTGGGTGTTTTGGAGCAGGTTTATGTGGTAATTTAACCCTTTAGCTGCTGGTTTTGCAGCTTTGGGGGGGGGGGGGTTCTGACACTTTTCCTACTGGTTCAGTGTTTTATGGGTATCCTAACATATTCTAGTGATGTTTCATGCATTTTTATTTTACTGTTTCAATTTTGTAAAATTTGAGTAAAGGATCGGTTTACCGCATAGGCGCCATTGCTCCATTCACTCCTATGGGACTGTACAGTTTGTGACATATCTCTGCAACTGCTTAACCTTAGAGACTTCACAGATGGCTCATTTTTTTTGTCTGCCCTTGCTCTATCATTCGGTTCAAGTTTCCAGTGTGTTGGGGGCTCAGGGGGCTTTGGGCACTGTTTGGGTTCTTTTTCTGGGAAAACTACATTTCCCAGTGCTTGCTTTGCGTGCTCGTTTTTGATTGGCTCCCTCCACGGCAGACATTTTGTGTCATTTCCGGAACGAGTATCCTACCCAGGCCTTGGACTCTCCTTCTCACCTCTGCTGAGTAACCCTTCGCCTTACAGATAAGTCTATTTTAGCGATTTCTGGAGTGAAACCTTAATCCTTCACACTGTACTGGGTGATTTCTTTTATTATAAGGTTATTTGACACTGTGAGAATGTCTATACCATTGGAGCTTTGGGCCAGACCTAAGACTAAGGATGCTAGGGTCTCTGTATCCCCTATTGCTTATTGCTCTTCCTGTCATTCAGGCTTACCTAGATAATTCTCAGGTCATTTATGCCCAGCATGTTCTGATGTCCCTGAGAGTCTCCCAGGGACCTCCAGCCAAGCATTAGAGCCAGTTTGGGTGCAAGAGTTCAAGGCTGCTACCAGGGACCTTAGGTCTACATTGCAACTCTTTCCATCCCAGATACAATTCTTGGCAGACCCCCTCCTGCGTCAAGTCTTCCCTGCCAAAACCTCAGGGAGTATCTGACTTATCAGATTCCTCTAAGAAAGAACTGCTGGTGGATTCAGATGCTGAGGAATGTTCTGCTGTGGGCGCCTCTCAGTTTTTTGGGGATCCTTTTGAGGCTGATCCTGAGCTCTCGGATGAGGGCCTGGTCAGGGCTGTTTTGCATATCCTTAACATTCCCTTAGTTCAGGAGGTTCCTTCTGATCCCTCTGATGTGTTTCAGGAGCCTAAAAAGCCCCTTACTTGCTTACCGCCTTGTGTCTGAAGAGTGGAAATCTCCGGATAAGAAACCTTCTGTCCAAGAAATTTGCCAAGCTTTATCCCTTCTCTGAGGCAGTGCTTGCTCAGTGGGTTCATCATCCCAAAGTCGATGCTCATATCTCAAGGCTATCTAAGTCTACTGCCTTGCCAGTTTCTGATGCATCTGCTCTGAAGGACTGCACTGACAAGAAACTGAAAGTCTCCCTCAAGTCCATTTTTGCCACTGCTGGTACTGCCATGCGTCCAGCATTCACTGCAGCATGGGTGAACCGCGCCATTGCGGTCTGGACTGAACAGCTCACCCTCGCTGTCCTTCAGGGTACTCCTACTTCGGATATGTTGCACCTTCTTGCCAACATTTCTGAGGCACAGCTCTATGTTTCTGCTTCCTTATTTGATGCCATCCATTTAGTGGCTGGGGTTTCCATCATGTCTGTGGTTGACAGACAGGCTCTTTGGCTCAAGATCTGGTCTGCTGACACTGCTTCCAAGAAAGCATTGCTCTCCTTACCTTTTCAAGGTACTTTTTTGTTTGGGCCAGATCTTAAAGATATGATCAGTGAGGCCACAGGGGGTAAGAGTACACTTCTACTCTTGGTCCCCAGGAAGAAGAAAACGTCGCTTAAGCGTAATTGGTATTTTCATTCCTTACAGACTGAGAAACGTCCGACGAACCAGACTGTTCACTCAGCTCCGCGTGCCTCCTCCAAGCCCAAACAGCAATGGAAGCCCAAGGTCCCCTACAAGCCCAAGGCTTCCAATCCTTCTTCGGCATGACTCACCGAACCCAGGTCCCCACTCTGCTGTGGGTGGTCATCTGCGTCACTACCACAGCATCTGGGAGGATTCAGTAGCAGACCCGTTGGTTTTACAGGTGGTGAAGGAAGGGCACAGGATCCCTTTTGTCTCTCTTCCTCCCTTTCGCTTCTTTCATATTGGTCATATGACCAGTGATGTCATCTTCCGCTCTTACATTCCAACCTGAAACGCATAGTATATCCGCTTCATCTACCATCAGTTATGAGCTTACTATCGGAACACAGGCTTTAACGTTCCACGTTGGAAAGCATAATATATCTTTAGATAACTGATTCAATCTGCAACAGATGAGTGGAGTCCTTGTATAATACTACACATATATTTGTAGTTCACCTGTGCTACAGCTGTGATATCCTAAAAACATACACTGCTGGTAGCTCTTGAGGACCAGGGTTGTCTACCCCTGTATATGTAAATTATATATGAGGCAAATATTGTTTTTGATACCTTTTATTGGCTAACTAAGCAGATTTAAATGCAAGCTTTCAAGACCTTAGGTCTCTTCCTCAGACATGTTATACAGATAAATATGAAAACATCTCTCTTAAATACAAGTACACATCACATTGTTTAGCATGGAAATCAAATAACAGAATGCAGTCTAGATCCAGATATCTTTGATCAGTCAGTGGTAAATTGCACTCTTCCTCTGAGGCTTTAGAGGTATTTACGATGCTCTTGGGTCTGTTGGAAAGGTTAAGTCAACTAAATTGTATTGTGATAGGAATTCCTTATCCCTGTTCAAACCACTACAAATTGCATTAAATTTTAACATTAATTTTACCTCCCATACCTTTCTGTCCCTCTGAGTGCAGAACAGTCCCATCAATACAGTTAACTTAATATCCTTGATACTGTGCCCATTTTGGCAAAAATGTTCTCCCACTGGTGTCTCTGTCTTTTTGTTATTAACACTGGATCTGTGGGAATTAAATCTCCTATGTAGTGCTTGTCCAGTTTCTCCCACATACAGAGCTGTTGGGCATTTTCACACATGATACCTTCACCAGTAAATCATCCAATGTAATATACCTTATCATGTGGGGATAACACCAAATGTGTGTTTGTTTTTGGTTGGAACAGTTCCATCAGCCAGTAAGTGAAGTAATGGATGCATTATTCAGGCCATATACAACATGCATGTTTTTACTTTACTTTTATTATTAAATTCTTGTTTGTAACATGGGTTTGCTGTGTGTTTTTCCTTTCTCTCCAGGGTAGAGTATGAGCCTATGGTTCTTTGTTCCTCCTGTTTAGACAACTCCAAGAAGAACTCTTTAAATCAAATCCTTCTACAACTAGGAGGCCATATAGTAAATAACTGGACAGAGAAATGCACTCACCTAGTCATGACGTCCATTAAAGTTACTATCAAGGTATGGAACATACGTTTGCCTTTGGTAATGTGTGCTTTTATGCAGTGCTCAGCACTGAAATAGCAAAACCTGGAAGGACAAGATGTAGAGCTCTTAACATTTTGTGGAGAATGGTCACCTGGGTAAGGGTTAAGTCATTGGCTTAACAGACTAGCGATCAGGATGTTTCGCACTGCATTTTCAGGCTATGGCATGCTTTGTGACTTGTTTAGAATGTGACATTTTGTGCCAAACACAAAAGGACATGATCATGAAAAAACTGGTCAGTCTAAGCATTGCTGCAGTTGTTGGCCATGATTTTGGAAATGCTCAATGATGTTGGCATTTTGGTTTGAGAATACCAAATCACTTGGCCACTGATTGCCTCATAATGCTGGACTACAGGTCTTGGGGATTGTCAGCTTTGGAAAATGGCATTCCCTAATTTCTTTTCAACACCAGTAGAGGTGACTACTTTTAGGCCTGCCGTTGCTGTTGTCACACCACCACCTGTGAGAGTGTGCTGAGCATGAAGTCAAGATTGTCGATCCATGTTTTTCCAGACATGAGTTCCAGTCCTGTTTATAATGTCACAATGGCTGATCTTTTGTTGTGTAAACAACATCAGATGGTTTGGTGGATACAGCCATACCATTAGCTTTCTAGTGGTTAGCTTGGAGAGAGCTTACACATTGCCATTCTCCAAAGCTGACAGTCTTTATAGGCTATGGTCTATAACTGTGAACCATTATCTGATCCTGGAGTGCTGTGGTACTCCTGAACCCAATGGGGGGCCAAAATTGTTGCATAGTTCTGACATATAGTTAACCTAGCATGGACATTCTGCCCTTCTGCTGTTTGAGGATCATGTTTGTCTCATTTGTCATTTATCCTTATTCTTGATGTCATGCCCTAGGCATGTCATGAATCATCCCTCAGCTGAAAACACAGTGTTAAAGGTCTTCACATCTAACAGATACCCAGCAAACAGCTTTTATATCCATCTAACCTGTTGCACATGTTACACTTCATTGGTGAACTGTAAGCAGTTACATATCTGAAATAGCTGATGCTTGAGGTGATTTGCATAGCTCTACATCTTTCCTGGTGTTACAGTTTCAGTGTTCAGTAGTGCATTAAACCATTAGATGTCTGCAGCATCTTCAAAGCATTTCTGCTCTTTTCTTTGGACACTTGTCTAATGGGCAAGGGCCTGATTTTTAGTGTTAAACTGGGATTCTATTTGAAATTAAAGACCCCCTCAATTTTGCAATTCAATGGATGTGTCTCCAGCATTGAAGGTGTTATTAAGGGCCATTAGTCTGTCATGCTTTCAGTAAGTGGGTGGATTCAGTCGCAGGTGAATCAAACCTTTCTATAGAGGCAAATGGGAAAGTTTATACGTAAATCCTGTGATAAATTTCACCTGTGGTTGAAAAAAAAATTGTAAATTACATGTTGAAAAAGAAATTGCTCTTGGCTAAAGCTTCGTGGCATTACAGTTTACATTTTTTCATACATAAAAACAAGAAACATATTTAATTTTTAATCAGATTTGTTAAGAATCACATTTCATGCAAATAATTTTGCTTTTCTTTAACAGACAATATGTGCCTTGATTTGCTGCAGACCGATCGTAAAACCAGATTATTTCAGCAACCTGATGAAAGCTATACAGGAGAAACAAACTTTACCTGTGTGTGCAAGGTACTGGAGACTGGGCACATTCCACATGCTGTCTGTTACTTAAACCCAATATCAAAGTTTAACAAACACATTTGTGCTTGATTTAACAATCCTTTCTTTAACGGTTTGAGCGCCAGTGGTGAGTCCAATGCATTGCAAAGCAACAGTGGGTGAGACTGTATACCAGAATCTGGACATTATATGCACTGAGGGCCACGTGTTCAGAATACAAGTGGAGGAGTTCTGGGACAAACCATTTCCACTACAGGGGAGAAATAAAAATTCCCATTGATTTAAAAGGGCATTTTAACCACCTGAATGCTAGGGAAGTCTCCAAAACCATTGCATTCCCATTGATTTAAAAGGCATTTTAACCACTTGAATGATAGAGAAGTCTCCTTCGCAATGCTTTTGGAGACTTCTCTAGCATTCAAGAGGTTAAAATCTTCTTTTAAGTCAATGGGAATTTTTAGTTTTCCTCTATAGTACAAATGGTTTGGCCCAGAACTCCTCCACTTGTATTTTGAACACGTGGCCCTCAGTGCATGTAATGTCCAGATTCTGGACATATTTTGAACATACAGTCCTCAGTGTGTCATCTGGTTTGTTTTATATTAAAAACAATATGAATGCCTAAATTTAATTTGTAGCTTTGTAACAAATAGGTTCTGAAAGAGCCATCAAAATTGCCTATATCATAATTTGGACATTTTTTTTTATGTATAGCAGTATTTTGATATGTTTTAATTTATTTGCCAGTTTATACTAGTTAGACAGTACTGGCCAGCATACCAACCATATATTAATATTACACCCTTCTCTTCCTTCCTCCTGGAAACCGTGTTGACCAGGTACTAGCTAGCTCACTTGTATAAACTGACAGTTATGAAAATCTTGTGAACACTGATGCTCCCACTGACATAAGAATGTGGACTGAGATAGTTACAATCTAACTGACTCTTAAATTAACCCTTTGAGTGCCAGAGGGGTTAGCAATGCATTGCGTACCCCTCTGGTACTCAAAGGGTTAAAGCAAACGTAGAGGCGCTGTATATAAAATAAATAAATTTTTGTCATTTGGTGATTTATTTTTCTGAATTTCAAATGAGGCCGTTTATACCTGAATAGGACTGGATTCCTCTTCAGATCATGATATATATGGGACATTTTACATAAAACCAGTTGAATCTGACAATAGTTTGTCCTCTTCTGTATTTTCTCTGCCTCTAACAGGTTTATTCTAATTTTTATAGTTTCATTCCTTTTCTTGATGAACCTTCAATTAAAGCTGAATCACTGGAGATTGCTGGAAATGCAAAAAGGAAAAGTATCTTCAAGGAGAAAATCTTTTTATTCCTAAATGCTAAACAGGTGAGCATTTTCTCCGTTATGCTGGGTACTTTATATGAATTGGTAACATTATATTCCCGTATCAATTTTCTCTTTTATCCACTGTTGAAGTTTACCCTCACCAGTCATGCTAAATTTTCAAAGTGTCCTCGTTGAAAGCAGGGTAAAGTTACCCTTTAGCTCACTTTTTTTATATGGGGCTGTTCAGTCCCCTATTATTCAGGCTGTTATTCCTTTAGGATGGATGTGAACCAGTTAGAAGATGTTAGAGGACCTGGGGTCTGCTTGAGGATGGTTTTCAGAACTTTACTTAGCCACTCTTCTCCTGTCTAATTCATAGGAGGCTGAAGAGGATTACCGTTTCAGAGTGCACATGTAAGTATGCACCTCTTTCTGTCTGTCTAGCAGCCCCAATCTTAGGCCTGTGTTTTTTTTGTTGTGTCACTCTGGCCCTTTAAATTTATTTTACCCTTATGGCTACTTCAGTTGTCCCAGGGGTGTATGGTTACCTTTTTAGCTTTATTATAGTTTTTTACATTTTTATATAGTATTGTGCCGTTGTGCTTTTAAGAAATTGCTTGATAGCACAATCTTGGATGTGGCATTGATTACTATATTGTTGCTTCCCATAGCACCAGGTGGGCTTCAGTCCTTGGGAAGGTACTGTCAGGTTGAACACCTTGGTGGGGCTTTCCTGGAAATTGTTTTTTTTTTTACATTTTGGAGGGAATTTTTCTTCCCATGAGGCCTGGGCCTCAGGGAATGTGGAGGAGGAGCTACTGGTACTTATTTTTTTATTCTTCAGAGTGACCCATGAAACACCTGATCTACAGTTTTCTCTCTGAGTGCCTGAATCTCCCTCCTGGCACCTTATCTTTTCCCAACAACAGGCCGTTAAGAGTATTAATCTTATTTTCTTTTTGGTCTCTCTTTTTGGAGCTATCTTGCTATGTCTGAGCACAAGGGTGTAATGGGGAAGTCGGGGGTTTCTTCAGGACCCCTTTGTTCCACCTGTTAGACTGTTCTCCCAAAGGATTTTGCTGGTGCATTATGTCCCTATTGTTCTGTGATCCCTACATAGCCAAATCCACGCCCCTCTGCCACTGAACAGGAACCTATATGGGTTAAAACCTCCACCCTGTGCCCCCAAGAGATTGCTTAACCTTTTGGAGGGTGGGATTTTCCCTTTAGAAAGAGACTGGAGGAGAGAGAAACTGAGGAGGATGATATTTTTTTCTTCCTTATCCCTGAGGATGTAAATGTTAAAAAAATAAATATATATATATATATATATATATATATATATATATATATATATATATATATATATATATATATATATATGCCTTATTTGGGTGTTTCTCTTGACCCTTTAGGTTTATGAAGCTTCAGATTTGCGTTCCTCATCTCTGGACGTTTTTAAGAGCTGCAGTGCTTTTTCCTCCTTGTTTTATTCCCTTGACCAAGTGGTTCTTGAGGAGTGAAAGTTTCCTAATAAGAAACTGTCGATGCCCCGGCATTTTCTCAGTTATATCTCTTCTCTCCTTTTGGGCTACCCATCCCAAACAGTTGACCCTCATATTTCTTGCCTTTCTAAGAACACAGATTGACACTTGCAGACACATATGCATTCAAGGGTCAAGTCGATAAATGCCTGTACACTCTTCTTAAGGAGGATATTACAGCCTTTTGGGCCACCTTACACACTACCTATGCCACAGCATGTGTGATTATGGCCATGGCTGTTTGGAAGGAAGGCATATGTTAGGTGTATTGGGATGCTCCAAAAGGAGATATTGTCCTTTCTATTTGTAAGATTTGTGGTTTTTATCTGGAGGAATGCATTGAGATTGCTCTCATTTTCAAGTGTGTGCTGGAAGTTCCTTGAGGCTAGCGCATACCTTGTTGAGGTTGAATTTGTCACTGCCAAGGTTATTGGAAAGTTCCTAGTACTTCCTGTTGTAGTGCTGCTTACCCTTTGGATGAAGATTTGGTCTCCTTAGAAGTCTCTAGTGTCTCTCTCTCCCATTCATAGGCAAGCCATTGTTTTACCCAGAATTGGAGAAAGTCATTAATCATGCTACAGGGGGCAAGAGTGCTCTGTTGCCTCAGGCTACACCTAAGTGTTACTTATTTCATCAGAAGACGCTTGGCTCTTGTTGCCCCTGCCAGTATGGGTATGTGCCTTTCATCCATTCTGTGAGCCAGATGTGCCCGTCCCCAAAATCAAGCAAGCTTGGGTAGATGGAAAACCTATCCAAAAGTCCCCATTGACCAGTCTCTACCTCTGCATGACTCGCAGAGGTATAGGCCACCATAGGCAGTCTGGGGATGTCTGCTTCACTTTCACACTACATGGAACCTTTCTGTGGTGAACCCGTGGATGTTAAGTGATTTCATGAAAGTCATATCTGTTCTATTCTCTCCTTGTCTCACAGTTTGAGACCTTTTAATCCTAGAAGTGATTTCTTCCCTTGTGGATATGCAGGTCTTGGTACCTGATCCCCCATAGAGAGATTCAGACTTTTCATAGTCCCCAAAAAAGGACTGCGGCTATAGTCCTATCTTGGACTTAAATGTCTCAATTGCTTTTTTCATGCTCCTCAGTTCAAGAAGGTGTCTTTGCTCTCTGTCACAGCCCCTATCTGTCGATGGGGAACTTTTAGCTTCCCAGGACGTATGACTTTTATCTGCATATTCCCGTTCATGTAGACCATCAGCATTTTCTTTGCATTTCAAGATCGTAATTTTCAGTTGACTGCCCTTCCATTTTGGGCTGTCATCCTCTCCACAGATTTTCTCAAATGTTATGGCAGTTTTGTCTGCCCACATCCATTTACTTAGGATTTTCTTTACTTACTGTCTGGATGACCATACTAAAGGCTCTTTCAGAGGAAACCTTGAGTCTTCATCCGTAGATATGTGCGTCCATACTGAAGCAGGATAGCTGGGTGAGCAGTTTCAAGACATACTCTCTGGTTCCATCCCAGGTTCTAGTCTTTCCTGGAATTAAATTTTACACCCTTCCGGTATGGTCTTTCTACCAGAAGACAACATTTGGATGATGACACGGCAGGTGTCTCAGGCATTGGCTGTGCTACCTGGTTTCTGCCTTGAATAGAGCATGTTTTGCCAATTTCAGACTTGGGAACTGCAACTGGAGATTGACAACACCGTCATCTCTCCCACATGTGTCTCTCAACCCAAGAAAAGTCATATCTTGGTTCCATGACCTGTCTCTGATTTGTCATTGGTCATCCTGTATTAGTCTGTAGCCATAAGAGATGCCAGTCTTCAGGTCTGGGGAGCTTCATTCGACTTTCAGACATCACAGGGCCTTTGGTCCGACATTGAAAGTTTCTTGTCCATCAGTGTTTTGGAACTTTGAGTAATTTGCCTTGCTGTTCTTCACTGTTCTCAACTGCACCAGGGACCTCTAGTACGGATTCAGGCTGACAAGGTGGTGGCTTAAGTCAACAACCATGGAGGGACCAGAAACACAGCCAAGTGGTCAAAAGTTTGTCTGGTTCTCGCTTGGGCAGAAGCTTAAGTTCCATGTCTTTCTAGTGAGCACATGGGGAACATATTAGAGGATTTTCTCAGCCCTGAGTATTTGGATCCATTCTCTGTACTGAGAACTCAACCAGATGGTGTTCAAATCCATTTTCATTTATGGGGTCTTCCAGTTGTTGATCTCATGGAATCACTAGGTTCCCCTATTTTATTCCAGAATCCTGGACACTCTTGCTCTGTCAGTGGATGTGATGAGCATTCCATGGCAGTTTCCTCTGGGTTATTTTTGTTCTTTTTCCTTTGATCCCCAGAGTATTAAGGAAGGCCAGGTGGACTCTTGGACCTTTTGACCCAGTGTGTCACCCAGAGGTGGAGAGGTTAAAGTTGACAGCTTGGCTCTTGAAGCCAGCATTCTGATGAAAAAGGGTCTCTCTGAACCTGTCATCATGACTGTGATGAAGGCATGCAAGTTGGTTTCATCTAAAGTGTGTCATAGGGTCTGGTCATTTTCTTGTGTGAAGACCGGGGATTGCGGCCACATCCCTTTTGTCTTTCAGTTCTTTTTACCTTTCTTCAGGATGGGCTTCTGAAAGGTTTAAGGTTTACATTTCAATTCTGTTTTTTTTTCTTTTCAAATGTGTATTGCCTTGCTGCCAGATCCTTTGTGCAAGGGGTGGCTTATGCCTATCCCCATTCAACTTAAATCTAGCCCTGGGAGTTCTTCAGAATAATCCTTTTGAGTCTTTGGCTTCTATATCCCTTCATTTCTTGACTCTCAAGACAGCTTTCCTCCTGGCAATTGTGTCTGTTCAGTGTGTGGCCAAACTACAGGCTTTGTCTTGTAGACCTTGTTTTTCTGATATGTTATACGGTGGGGGTGGTTTTGTGTACTTCCTTTGGGTTTCTTCTCAAAGTGTTTTCTGAATTTCATATTAACTAGGGAATGTAGTTAGGTGTTTGAAGTACTACGTTCAAGGCACAAAACCTTTCCACAAATTAGACTGTTATTCCTGAGGGCCCAAGTGTGGGCCAAGTGGCGTCTAAGGTGACTGTAGCTTCTTGGAACAAGGACACCAATTGCTAGGGCTATGTCCTTAATAAAAAGAGTGTGCCCTTTAGGGTCACTGCACCAGAGCAGAGGGTGCTTCTTGGGCCTGTGAGAACTGGGCCCCTCTGGAGCAGTTGTGAGAGGCAGCGACTAGGTTGTCCATTCACACATTTGCTAGATATTATCAAGTCATTGTTCTACCTTTGGCTGATGTGTGTTTTAGACGGAAGGTATTACAGTCTGTCGTGTCTGTATAGGACCCTTTCTTAACATTATTTTAAGTAACCTTTTTTGCTGTTACTTGGTTTGGTGTGTCTGTATCTGTTGACACCCAAGGTTCATCATTTTTTTTTCTGGTTTGTGTCTGTTGAGACTAGTTTGTATTCTAAGGGTTTTTTTCTCTCTTCCTCCTGGAATCTTGGTAGATTATCTTTGATATAACCCCATGGTTCTTGTGTTCCACAATGGACGAAACAGAAAAGGGGATTTTTGTGCACTTATTGATCATTCCTTCTCTTAGTCCTTCTAGAACACAGGAAACCCAACCCAGAAAAAAACATGTTGTTTGAGTTCCTGGCAAGGGTGTCTGGTACAGGTGACCATAGTCTTGCCCTACTTTTTAATTCTGTCTTTGCAATACGTTAACACTGAGCATGACTGGTGAGGCTAAAGTGAAGCAAGGAAGGAGTCTCTGACCCCAGAAAACTCCCTATGCACGTGCCCTGTCTCCTTGAGGTATTTTAACCCTTAGTTCCTGTGTGCCGCATGGACTAAGAGAAAAGGATTTATCAGCAACCACACAAGTTTGTGGCTAGTTCACAGGGGTGACTCACACAGTTATTAACACTTCTGTAAATTACCCTTGTGTAATACATTACCCCTGAATGGTCATTCACATGTGCTACATTTGAGGTTGTGATGCTGTTTGCAAACTCCAGTGACTGACAACCCACTTTAGTATAAGCTAATAATATATGGCTGATGCCCAAATGTACTGGCATTGTGAAATAACTCCACCATGCCTCTTTATGATTGTGCAACAAAGTTCTTTGGGAGGCTTGGCAAGCGCTAAAACGGAGACAAGCCATGTCGCCTGTGTAAACATAATATACCTAAGAATAACTGGAATAAAATGACGGTGCCATAGGGTCAAACAAAAACTCCCATTGATTTAATAAGGGTTTTAACTTTGAATTCTAGAGGGGTCTCCAAAGCTTTGCAACTCTTTGAAGGAGCAGTCAAGAAGCACCATTCATATGTGTGGGAAATTTAATTTGATCCCTATTGGACGGTTGGATTGATCCAGTTCTTCTTAAATCTCATCTCATAGGGTATGCTTTGCCGTTCTGGGAAGTGGCGTGTTGGGGACCTCCAATGCATTGCAACCCTTCTGGCACACCAAGGTTAAAAAGCCCAACTGAAATTATTTGGAATTTATATTGATTCCCTATGCTGCAATTGGTTTGAACTAAAACAGTTTTTTTATTATGAACATAGGGCCATATAGCCAGTTTCTAACAAAGTTGTTGTTTTTTTTTGTTTGTTTGTTTCTTTGTTTGTTTTTTTTTTAAAGTACAAAAAACTGAGCCCAGCAGTTCTTTTTGGTGGAGGTAAAGTAAGACTGTTGACTGGAGAACTGGAGGACACGTCACAACTAGGAAACCCTGGAACGTGTGTAATTGACATTGGCATTGCGGATTCACAGCTCTCCGTATCTCAGCCTTCCCAGACCTGGATCTCTTCCATTCTGAATTTCTTACAGAGGTACTTGTTTTGTGGGTTCTATAATTCAGTGGTTCACAAGCAGGTGGAACCCATTTGTTTCAAATCAAATCCAAGTGGCACCCTAACAGTCAAAACCTCAACCTATTTGGTGCTAGACAAGTCTCCAAAACATTGCTTCTCAATGCATTGAAGTCCTCTCTTGCATATATTTAAACTAATGTTAATGATATTTGAATGCTAGCTGGGAAAATGTATCTAGGACCAAATGTATCAAAAGCCATTAATGTATCCATCAGCTACTTTATTCAAAAGTTAGTACAGTACGTAACAGTTTTTTTCCACTCTGAGCATCTGTGCATTAATATGGGGGTTCCAGACCTCATATTAATCCTTGTTTTTTTTACTTCCTCTCCCAGGGAAATATCTGACTGCCGTTTGGAGTCAGGGCAGAATTTCTTTCTACCACTTTGAGGCTTAATTGAAAATAGTTTTCAGTGTTTTTATTCCGGCTCAGCAGGGGCATAGGCTGAACTTGATGGACGCATGTCTTTTTTTCAGCCTCCACAATTATGTTGCTAGGGAGGCTAGAGGAAGGGCCCAGGACTCCTTCCTTGGACATTTTTTTTCTTGATATGGGGGCTCTGGGCTCCATATCCGTCATTAAATTGACCAATATATGTCTCTCCTTGGGGCATTTGGACCCTATATTGATTTGAATCCGTTGTGTGTTTTTTGTTTTTTTCATTGGGTTTGATCTTTTGCATACATCTGCATACAGCATATTAATGCATTAAAAGTTGTTGGAATGCATTAATATGTGGTATATAGAGTTCAATGCACAAGATTGGGCATCCCTGGTGTTTGAGTGAAAGCACAACACTGTGAAAGATTCAGAGAGTCAGGGAATTTATTCAATTGTTCAGTACCTAACTTAGATTAACCCCTTGGATTCCGCGGTCCTGGGAAGTAACCTTCCCTTAAGGACCGCTTTGAAGATTCCGATGTGCCTGCACACGTGACTTGTGATGTGTACTGGCACTCTGCTCTGGGGACTGAGAGAGACCGCTCCAGTCTTGGAGTGGTCAATTTCACTCCCCATTTTTACTTACAGTGCTCCCGGAGGAGAGCTATAAGTAAAATGGATGTGACGTGCTATGACCGTCACAGGTCCTTAATGCAAAAACTGTATGACGGTCATAGCATGTAACGTGGTCGTTAAGGGGTTAAGTGCTAAAGCGTCAATTAAGTTCTGAGAACTTACAAAAAATAACACTAGGGGTTCCACTGGAAGGTGCCCAAATGTTTGCACATGCTACATTTTCTGTTTTACTGTTTTTTTTTGTTTTTTTTTGATCCTTTATAATAATTCACTAGGATGTTTGTCATGATGCAGTCATGCACAGTAGAGACTGCCCGCGTTCGGCAGTCTCTACTGTGCATGATTGCATCATGTGAGTGAGGCGATGCAAGACTGCATCGCGTGGAGCAGTGAGGTATCGACCTCTTAACCCTTTGAGTGCCAGGGGGTACACAATGCATTGCAAAGCCCTCTGGCACTCAAAGGGTTAAAATTACCTGGACCTTGGCCCGTGTACACAGGCCTTTACACTGGTTCTGTTATATTCAGCATATGAATAGTAACATTACAATTTGCAGCAATATATCAAGTTTATGTCTGTACACTGCAGAGGTTATGTTAAATTATTTTCAATTAGTAAATCAACAAAACGTGATTTGACCAGGGGTGCCCAAATTTTGCATACATGTATACCACATTGTATTTTGTTGCATTTTAACCTAAAGTAACAGTAACACTTTATTTTGACTTTACATAGTCTACAAGTATATAATCAGTCAAATTAACCTATTTCTGTACACTTTTATTTACTTGGCAGTGAGCTAACTGGATCTGTCTGAAGTAAGGTTTCTGACATGGAGCATGAAAGCAGGTCTAGAGAATAATAAAAAAGAAACAATGTAACATAGAAAGCAGACAGAGCATTCAGTGCTTCAGTGGGACTGCAACATTGCATTGCATTCTACTTTGATGACCTATTTTTGTACGGCCAGCATTTCTTGATAAAGCAGCTTGTTGCTATAAAACTCTTAAAATGGCCATAGTATATTTTTTCTATACTTCATATATTTTAATAAACGGTAACATATTGTTTGAGTGTGGGTTCAGTTTGTCCACAGAGTTTTCTGATCAGCGATAGGCTATATACCTCTGAATTTTTTTTTTGTTGATAAGTGGCATATGTCCTTGTCAACCATCTATAAATGTGAGTTCACACATGCACATACATTTTAAAAGATAAGGCACTATTTGATTCCCTCTGTTGCATTGTGAAACTGTTTCAATCTGTTAGAAACCTCCACAGAAGCACCAGGTTACTCACAACATATAAGCTCATTAAAAAGAACAGCCAAGATAAATGGAGAATTCAGATTGCTTCCATTTGGTCACCGTCAGCACAAAAGGATGCTGCCTCAAAAACAAGATGAAGAGAAGACAAGTGGGGGGGTGCTGACAGCTGGTAACAGTGAATTATATAATGAGGTGAACAAAATGCAACTTACATTTAGAAGTGTACTGGCTTCCAGTGATAAACAGACTTGTTTGCTTGCAGGGACATAAATCCGCCCTGCTCAAGGTGGGCAAATCCCAGGAACTCTCCTCTAAATAGTGTATTTGAAAAAGTAGCAGTCAATGAATGTAGATTGAAAAGGTTTCTTTATCCTATGTAATAATTCGCTAGGATGTTTATCAGAAGCCGTCATGTGCAGTAGAGACTGCCCGCTCTGTAGTTGTGCACAGTACTGACTGCCAGAACGAGCCACAGCTGATACGGAGCAGGGTGCTCCAAAGTCATACTGGAGTCCTCTCTGTTCACTTTCCTGGGACAGTGTGGTCCCAGGAAGGTGCGCAGAAAAGACTACGATCTGAATTCGGAGCGCCCCGCTCTGTATCAGCAGCGGCGTGTTCAGCCAGTCAGTACTGCGCATGACTGCAGCACGGCCAGTGAGAAGAGAGGCTCCGGGCACCAGCCGAGGTTGCTGGGTGGCACTGTGGCCCGTGTACTCGGGCTTTAAAACTAGTCAAAAATAATTAAAAGCCATAAAATAAGCTTCCCAAAGGTTGACGCTTTTCAGAGCAACAAACACTCATTCTTGAGGAACCCAAATCAAAAACACTACAATTTTGAAAGATGCCAAAAACATTTGCAACTTATATAACCATCCATTTAGATATCAATGAAATAGAATAAATTGGTCAATCAAATTAACAAAGTAAACAATATTTGATATGAATCGAGTAAATAGGAAGGAATAGCATCCTCTCTTATAGAACTGACCGCATATAACAAAAAAGAACAATCGGCGTAAAAGTTGACACATATTTGCAAAGATGACATATAAATAAAAATATTTACAAACACTTCTCAGAGAGAGAACATAAAACGGAATGTGCTGCAAGAGTTATCAAAAATAGACCAATTTAATATAACAAAACTTATAAATATGTCAATATCTAGATACAATAAAATGGTCAGTAATCAGTGGGTAATCAATACATTGATAACCGTAATTCTGCAAATAAAATTATAAAATAATAAAGATATATAATGTGAATAAATTTTATTATAACTGCTGGTAATTGATGAATTAAATATAATGATAAATCAAATGTGATAATCTGAAGCAAAGAAAAATTGTATGGATTAATAAAATGAAAATAAATAAAAATAAACTGATGATCTGAATATAAAACAGAATGGCGTGTCCATATAAAACTACTAAGAAAGTAACCGGTACCTGAAGTAGCATAAAAATAATAAAAACATTATATAGAAATTCATAAAGTGTTCTAGAAATGTGATACCATATGGAGGTTTACTATGGACTATCAAATGGTCTTATCCCTCCTATATGTAAATTGATGTTTGATATCGACAACATCCCTAAGAACTGGATACAATCTCACAATATTCCAATGTTTTTTTAAAAGCATTCTCCAGAATTACTACTGAATCTACTAATGAATTTAATAGTCTCCCCCTGAGAAGCTACGTTGGCCCCATTGTTATGATTGTATTTCAGAATAACACTTCCAGGAAGATAGCCTTTCTGCAGTAATCTGTTTCACAAAATCTGTGACTGTTGATTAATGTGTTTATCTCTTTGGCCATTTAACACTAGTGATGCCAGAAAGTTTACAACATAAAGCACGTCAATTTGTAGTGTTGGGTTGCCCAAACTTTCTTTCCTCAAGGGCCAAATTGAGAACTGGCCATTAGACAGTGGGCCAGAAATAACGAAATAATGTAATTGTGGTCTTTAACCCTCTGAGTGACAGAGGGGTACGCAATGCATTGCAGAGCAATGCATTGCCTACCTCCTCTGGCACTCAAAGGGTTAAAGGGTTAATTTAAAGCATGGTCATGGAGACAAAATAAAAGATTGCACTATTTTAATCCAGGCTATAGAAATTGATCTTACTTTTTGCTAAGTAAATGTACCTACACACAATTAAAGGATAACTAACACCTCCTAACAATATCCCTGCACTTACCTACTATGGGCAGAAAATCCTAGTGACCCCTATGAATTTTGTGTGATATATCTCCACTCTGAAAAGATCTTCTTATTGCAATAAAATGACGGATTCAAGGCTGAAACGTTGATAACTGTACATACCACATAAGCTAGTGCTCTCTCCCTCCCTCCCTCCACTATAACACTGTCAAATGACTCTCCTTGTGGTATTAAGCAGATTTACTTAGAGTACCACATACGTGGCCCTAGAATCCCCTGAAGGACCATACATTATAGCGTAAAATTCTTATACTGGTAAGGGGTTAAAAGGATGGTAACCTTTTATTTTCACCATACATTTACTGCAAGATCATAAAATATAAAGGTAAATTGCACTATTGTTTTTTCATCTTCATGACACATTTCATTGGCATCTCTACATGGATTTTATTGATTGTGCTCCTGAATATTTTTGCAAAAATTGTTAGAGCTGTCCCCTCCTGTATTTTATATAGATGGACCCCTACCTGGACAGTTCATTTTAAATAAATTAAATGCCCTTATTTCTGTAGGTATTGATAGGTTTCCAGCCCAGGGTATTGTCTCTTTCTAAGTACAGGTGTCCATTTTTTTTTTTGGTAACATGAAAGAGCATTCATTTAAAGTACATGTGTTAAGACGAGAATTAGAAACACAAGTAGTGATTTCCCAAAAGCCAATGCTTTACCCACAGTTATGGATCTGACACGCAACATGAGGAAGATGAGTCAAAACCTCACTAATGGAGTCAGAGAGATTAAGCAAGTGAACTAGAATAAAAGGAAAGAAAAAGTGAGCAAGATTGATGGGGAATATCTATAGTTCTACAAAATGAACATGCTTAGAACAGGGGTCTCCAACAAGTAGTTTGGTAATTCTCTCCAGTCCAATCAGGTGTAAATTTATCTGGCTGTCAGAGACTAGTTCTGGGGCTAAATATGCTCCTTAGTTGTCTGCTGCCAATCTGGGCAGTAGTCAGTGGCCAGCAGTGGTCAGAGATCTTATAGTAATGCAGATAAAGTGCCTCACTGCGTTTTCATGGTTTTCCTGCCCCAGACAACTTAAATAGTAGGTGTTGTGAGAAATATGTGGCGACAGAGTGGGTCAGGGACACAGTGTAACTCCATATTCACTCGCCATATTTGCCAACTTCCTGTTATATTAATTAAATGATTTAATAAAACACCCTAATAACTTTAAACTTTCATAGTAATATGGGATAGTGTTATTAAGGATGGGAAGGCACTATCAATTAGAAAAAGTGTGGCTTTCTGGAAAGCCACAGTTTTGTCTTCTTTAGTGAATATGGATATTTTCTGCTAAAAATTATACATCTTGTAGCAGAATTTTATCACCTTGAGCTGTTAAGAAGGTCTCTTGTTTTCTTTGCAGTAATTTGTTATTGAAAGGAATGGGAAGGACTGAAGAGTTTGTAAGAACAGTATTGGACATGGTTTAATATGTACAGTTACACATTCATATATTTTCAATATATGTTTTAGAGTAGTTCAGTACATTCTTCATCTATTAAAAGTCCCGTTAAAGAAGAGGTAGGAGACCCATGGCCTAGAAAAACTATATTTATATACTTATAACCTTTCTTGACAAACTGCACATAATATTTTAGAGGAATCCCGAAAATTCCAGATTGTGTGTTAGGGATGCCTTGAATAAAAAAGAGATTGAGAACCACTGGTATACATCATATTATACAGGAAATTAGTGATAAGATGCAATTTATAGATATATTTCACTACTGTATGGTGGACACCTAAATGGGTAAGTCAGTGAGTTAACAGATTAAAGCCACTTAGTACTAGTCTCCTTTAAGGTAAGTGGGAATTTATTATTATTAGTATGTGTTTTTTTGTTTGTTTGTTTTTTTTTAATATTAACTATGGGTTGTTTGTTGGGCTTAATTCTGAACTATGGGTTGTTTGTTGGGCTTAATTCTGAATGCTACTTTGCACTGAATTATTATTATTATTATTATTATTTTTTTATTTTTTATTTTTTTAATATAATGCGGTATTCTCTGAGATATTGGCTTTTAAAGTAAAGCCAGTGACATCACTTCAGGACAGACTGCGAGTTGACCCGCAGCCTGTCTTGAAGTGATATCACTGGCTTTACTTTAAAGGGATAGTAATGTTTCACAAAAACAGGAGCTCCAACTAATCTTCATAGTATTTGAGCAATAGAGAGTGTTATTTCAATACTGTCAGAGTTGTAGTTCAAGAGTAATTGAATGATAAAGTATCCCCCTCCCACCCCTTTTATCTAGTGTAAGCCACCTCCCCTCAGATGTGGAATCTGGTCCACAGACCAGACAGCTCACATCAAGGGACAATCTTCTTACTGTGAGAACAATTAAAGCCTTGCCCCGATTTACAAGTTTTTCCCTTATGTTAATTGAAGATTGTCCCTCTCTGCAATCCACTTGGACACCACCCTGCTGCTGTAAGGTGAGCAGTGTTACATCAGTAAAAAGGGTGGGAGTGGGATACTTAAAAAAAAATCTCAGATTCATTGCAATGGAGCATTCAAATAAATGCAACATTCAATTCCGGAGCATACAAAATGCACCATCGAGGATAAATGAAAATTCCCCAAATCCCACTTAATTTAAATGGGACCTTTAACGCTGTGAATGATAGAAGTATCTACCATTCACTGAGTTAAAAGTGCTATTTAAATCAATGGGCTTTTCATTTATCCCATATACTAGATGTGTACCTTTTTTGTCTTGAATACTGTCCTATATTATGTGTATCATAAATCAAACAAGCTTTCCTGACAGTGAACATTTTAATTACTTCTCCCGAGAGCCTTGTTCAGTCATTGTCGTACAATATCACACCATGAAACTGTTTGGCTCTCTATATACCTGTCATTGTCCTGGTGCGTTAAAGGAAATAATAAACATAACTCTTCTTCACTACAGTAACGATCTGAGAGCTATCCCAGAAGCTGAAATTGGTTTGGCCGTTATCTATATGTCAACTGAAATTTATTGTAATCCTCGTAGACGCTCCGCAAGTGCAAATGACACTGGTATGGCAGCTTTTAATCTACTTTTTTGTATCAAACGTATTTTTGTTTTTTTTTTGTGACACATACATTTTGTAATAAATGTTCTGTAGTTTGACACTTCCTGTAGTGTAAAAATGCTTGCAGTTGGATATTAACTATAATAAATTTGGCTAAAATACTTAAAATGCAAATGTATAACAGTTTGTCGTTCCAACAATTTAGTATATTGCTAAGTCACTGCTAAATCACTAGCAGATGTTCACTGCATCCTGTCTGATCACTGTGACTAAGATGGTCAAGAAGTGTGAGCAAATCCTATATAATAATTCGCTCAATAGCTTGTAACGACGCAGTCATGCGCGGTAGAGACTGCTGTGCGTGCTGCAGTCATGCTTAGTAGAGACTGCCCGTGATGAGGCTGAATACATAGCAGGGCGCTCTGAAGTCAGACCGTAGCTCTGTATCAGACTCGGTGCGGGCAGTCTCTACTGGATATGACTGCACCACGACCGCCCAGCACTGTGGCCCGTGTACACGGGCTCTTTGACCAGTGACAGTCCTGGCACGTCATGGAATTAAGGGCTCCCTGTGCGGCTGCGCTCCACTCGGGGGGCCCTGAATTGGAATCGAAAAAAAAATGCCCTATGGTCCTTAAGTGCCGGTCGCTCGTGCGCACGATGGTCCTTAACCCCTTAAGGACCGGGAAAATCTGATGTCGTTTTCCCTTAAGGACCGGAGCAATTTTGACTTTTTTGACTATGTCTTTTTTCAACCATATTTTCTCTTTAATTCCTTTTGTGCACCCACACAAATTATATACTGTTTTTTTAAACACAAGTAGGGCTTTCTTTTGATACCACAATTATATGAATACCTCATTGTTTAATTTGATTAAAATAGAAAAAAAGAGGAAAAAAATTAAAAAAAAACAACATTTTGCTTACATTTTTCTGTCAGGATTTGCATACTATTACTTAATGACAAAAAAATACCCCTAAATATATTCATTTTCTTCTCCTGAATATAACAATACCCCATATGCCTAGTATTTCAATCCCTTCCTCACATTTACAAGGTAAATATTACAAGATGGATGCCATTATTTCCAACTTGTAATTTCTCAACAATTGACATGTGAGCATCATAGCTTAGCTGATGGTGCCAGTACCAAAAATGTCCCACAAAGGTATATCTTTCTGAAAACTAGACAACATAAGGTAAATAATCAGGAGAATTTTGAAGTTTTTTATGCAGCTATTTTTCCAGAAAAAAATTTCAAAATTGTAGAAAAATTTTGTTTTTTTGCAGCTTTCACACTTACATTTCACTATTACTGTTGATTTCAAGCACGAGATAGTTGAAAATTTAAAAATATCCATTGTTTAGTGTTCAGCTCCTTCTTCTGAGTACAGCAATACCCCATATTCATAGGTTTCTCAAGATTTGGGGGAGCTACGGGGCCCAAATTGGAACATGCGCGTTTCCAGTTTCACACTTTGAATTTTCACAGCTTGCATCACTGGTGCCATGTCTCATTTGGGGCTGTGTAACAGTGCTCCATTCTAAGATTTCCCCCCAAAAGTATATATTTTTGGAACGTAGACACCCCAGGCTTTCATTTTATGTATGTTTTCAATTTTTTTACGCAGCCATTTTACCACCAATCGCTCGTAAATCTTGACGTAAGTTAAAAAAACACCGTTTTTCACACTTGCACTTCAATGTTGATGTGAATTTCAAGCACAGGATAGGTGAAGATTTTTAAAAATGCATTGTTTAGTGTTCAGCTCCTTCTTCTGAGTACGGCAATACCCCATATGCATAGGTTTCTCAAGGTTTGGGAGAGCTACGGGGCCCAAATTTGAACATGCGCGTTTCCAGTTTCACACTTTGAATTTTCACAGCTTGCATCACTGGTGCCATGTCTCATTTGGGGTTGTGTAACAGTGCTCCACTCTAAGATTTCCCCCCAAAAGTATATATTTTTGGAACGTAGACACCCCAGGCTTTCATTTTATGTATGTTTTCAATTTTTTTACGCAGCCATTTTACCACCAATCGCTCGTAAATCTTGACGTAAGTTAAAAAAATAGCGTTTTTCACACTTTGACTTCGATGTTGATGTGAATTTCAAGCACAGGATAGGTGAAGATTTTTTTAAAATGCATTGTTTAGTGTTCAGCTCCTTCTTCTGAGTATGGCAATACCCCATATGCATAGGTTTCTCAAGGTTTGGGAGAGCTACGGGGCCCAAATTGGAACATGCGCGTTTCCAGTTTCACACTTTGAATTTTCACAGCTTGCATCACTGGTGCCATGTCTCATTTGGGGCTGTGTAACAGTGCTCCACTCTAAGATTTCCCCCCAAAAGTATATATTTTTGGAAAGTAGACACCCCAGGCTTTCATTTTATGTATGTTTTCAATTTTTTTACGCAGCCATTTTACCACCAATCGCTCGTAAATCTTGACGTAAGTTAAAAAAACACCGTTTTTCACACTTGCACTTCAATGTTGATGTGAATTTCAAGCACAGGATAGGTGAAGATTTTTTAAAATGCATTGTTTAGTGTTCAGCTCCTTCTTCTGAGTACGGCAATACCCCATATGCATAGGTTTCTCAAGGTTTGGGAGAGCTACGGGGCCCAAATTTGAACATGCGCGTTTCCAGTTTCACACTTTGAATTTTCACAGCTTGCATCACTGGTGCCATGTCTCATTTGGGGCTGTGTAACAGTGCTCCACTCTAAGATTTCCCCCCAAAAGTATATATTTTTGGAAAGTAGACACCCCAGGCTTTCACTGTATGTATGTTTTCAAATTTTTTACGCAGCCATTTTACCACCAATCGCTCGTAAATCTTGACGTAAGTTAAAAAAACACCGTTTTTCACACTTGCACTTCAATGTTGATGTGAATTTCAAGCACAGGATAGGTGAAGATTTTTAAAAATGCATTGTTTAGTGTTCAGCTTCTTCTTCTGAGTATGGCAATACCCCATATGCATAGGTTTCTCAAGGTTTAGGGGAGATACGGGACCCAAATTGGAACAAATATTGAATTTTCATATCTTTCTTATCTGGTGCCATTTCTCATTTGGGGCTATGTTCCAGTGCTCCACTTTAAGATTTCCCCCCAAAAGTGTATATTGTTGAAAAGTAGATACCCCCAGCTTTCATTTTAGGTGTGTTTTCAATTTTTTTACACGGCCATTTTACCACCACTCTCTTGTAAATGTGACGTGAGTAAAAAAATCAGCGTTTTTCACACTTAGACTTCAATGTTGATGTGAATTTCAATTACAGAATAGGTGAAGATTTTTAAAACTGCATTGTTTACGTTCGGCTTCTTCTTCTGAGTACGGAAATATGCCATATGCAACGGTTTCTCAAGGTTTGGGGGAGATACGGGACCCAAATTGGAACATGTGTATTTCCAGGTTCACACTTTGAATTTTCACAGCTTGTGTTACTGGTGCCATGTCTCATTTGTCCTGTGTAACAGTGCTCCACTCTAAGATTTCCCCCCAAAAGTGTATATTTTTGGAAAGTAGATACCCCAAGCTTTCGTTTCAGGTGTGATTTCAAATTTTGTACACAGCCATTTTACCACTAATCCTGTGAAAACTTGACGTAAGTAAAAAAAAAAAATCAGCGTTTTTCACACTTACACTTCAATGTTTATGTGAATTTAAATTACAGAATAGGTGAAGATTTTATAAACTGGATTGATTAGTGTTCGGCTCCTTCTTCTGAGTACAGCAATGCCCCATATGCAACGGTTTGTCAGGGTTTGGGGGAGATACTGGGCCCAGTTAGAACATGTGAGTTTCCTTTTACAGACATGCCATTTTTACAGCTGGTGCCTTGTCTCATTTTGGACTGTTTGGCAATATTGCAATGAATTTTACCCCCAAAAGTATATGTTGTACAAGAGTAGACAACCCTGGCTTTCAATCTATTTGCATTCTTTCAATTTTTTCGCTGCCACTGTATCAGCAATCCCTCCCAAAACCTGCAGTAAGGCAGAGAAACACCATTTTTTCACACTTATATTTTAGTGTTGCTCTGGATTTCAATCAGATGATATTTGCAGATTTTTTAAGTGCTTTACATTAGTGGTGAGTTACATCGTCTGAGTACGTCAATGCCCCATATGCATAGGTTTGTCAGGGTTTGGAGGAACTACTGGACCCAGTAGGGAACATGTGTGTTTCCATTATCAGAGATGGAAGTGCTTTGCTTCCCATTATATTTTGATAGTGTTAGATCTAAGGAGGGATGTGTTTTGAAAAATAAAAAAACAGGATATTTCAGGGGGGAAAAAGTGGCCAAATAATAAAATAAACTTCACAGCACTACTGCATTGTGCCTTCATGGTATTGCTTGAAGCAGTCGCCCATGCAGAGGCCAGGTTTAGAAGGGCAGTCAGGACAGTAAGTGGAGGTTTCTCTCCGTACTCCCTTGCTGTAGCAAACCCTGCAGCGCTTTTGTGGATTTTTCTTTTGGGGGGTTGGGGGGATTTTATAAATAAAATGTACTACTCCAGGTTTTGGGGGAATTATTTCTGTTGCCCCTTGAAGCAAAAATTGGGAGATAAGATGGAGCTGATACTGCAGAAAAGTAAGTTTTAGGGTGGGGTTTGCCAATTTAAAAATCAAAAATGAATTGTAAGCTGCAGTCTGCATCATGTAAATGGCAACCTTTTTGTACCATGCCCTACACTTTCGCATGGTGAGGTACGGCTGCATGAGTTGATCACACAGATCAACTCCCCCCATGTTCTTGTTGTAGTCTTTGATGCAGACTGGCTTTCTTAGTACCCCCCTCCTGCCACGAACAGACACTGCCACAGTTTTGTCCTCATGCATGGTGGACAGCATGTACACATCTTTTCTGTCCTTGAATTTAACTGCCAGCAGCTCTTGTTGGCATAAAGCTGAGGACATCCCGGTTTTAAGTTTTTTTTCTATCAGTTCTTTGGGCATCTCCCTGCAATTGCGCCTGACAGTGCCACAGGCCACGGTGTCAAAATAAAAAAGTGACTTAAATAAAAGGGGGCTGGTGTAATAATTGTCAACATATAAATGATATCCTTTATTTAACAAGGGGTAAATCAGATCCCAAACTATCTTCCCATTTATTCCCAGAAATTCGGGGCACCCAGGAGGATCAAGTTGGCTGTCCTTGCCCTCATAAATTCTAAAAGCCTGGGTGTAGCCTGTGGCACTTTCACACAATTTATAAAATTTTACACCAAATTTGGAACGCTTTGAGGGGATGTACTGTTTGAACCCTAACCTGCCTTTGTATTTCATTAGGGATTCATCTACACTAATTTCTTTTTGGGGAATATACACTTGGGCAAATGTTTTCTGTAAATGGGTTATTAGGGGCCGGATTTTGAACAGTCTGTCATACTGGGGGTGTTCTTTTGGGAGGCACAGGGTATTATCACTAAAGTGCATAAATCGCAAAATCATCTCGTATCTAGTCCTGGTCATTGTTTTGGCGAATATAGGGGTATCATATATGGGGTTTTTACTCCAGTATGATCTAATACTTGGTTTTTTAACTATTCCCATTGTCATTGTAAGGGCCCAGAATTTCTTAAATTCTAAAATGTCAGTGGGATGCCATATTTCTTGCTTGGAAATGAATGCTGATGGGTTGGCGGCAATATATTGGTCTGCGTATAAATTTGTTTGCGACACAATTTCCCCCAAAATTTCTTCCCCCAAAAATAACTCAAAAAACTGAACATGGGTAAATCCTGCCACATCCACTTGAATTCCTGGGTTGCCTGTGAATTCAGGAATTTGTGGGCATAAATTGGCTGGTGATACCCATTCATCAGCAGGAGTGGCAGTACTTGTGGCAGGTCTTCGGGCAGTACTTGTGGCAGGTCTTGTGGCAGGTCTTGGGGCAGCTCTTGGGGCATTACTTAGGGCAGCTCTTGGGGCTTTTCTTAGGGTAGCTCTTGGTGCAGTTGCTGGGGCAGTTGCTGGGGCAGCTGTTGGGGCAGCTGTTGGGGCAGTGCGTCTTTTTTTCACAGAAGGCCCTGCGTTATCACTGCTAGAGCTCTCACTCTCAGAAAACTGAGTGACGTCAAAGTCTGACGCTGTGTCTGTGGCTTCAGAGTCAGACGCCAAATAGGAATACGCCTCTTCTAATGAATACCTCCTCTGCATCTTATACACCTACTCTAAACTAACTTCTATAACTAACTATACCTAAACTTAAATCTATCCCTAAGCCTTACCCTGTAGTCCCTGAACCTACCCAACCCAACTACCTATCTAAACTAGCTTATAATATAGAATAAAGTTTTTAATAAAAGTTTTTTTTTTTTTTTTTTTCCCTACACTACTCCTAAACTTAAATCTATCCCTAAGCCTTACCCTAACACACGTAGTCCCTGAACCTAGCTAACCCAAGTGAACTACCTATCTAAACTATTTTTTTTTTTTTTTTTTGGTTTTTTTTTGGTTTTTTTTTGGGTTTTTTTTTTTTTTTTTTTCCCTAAACCTAAATCTAACCCTAAACCTTTCCCTAACACACGCCTACACTAAACCTACCCACCTACCCACCTACCTACCTAAACTATAGCTCTAAATCAATTTTTATTAAAAAAAAATAAAAATAAATTGAAAAAAAATTCAAAAAAAATTTCAAAAAATACAAGGGGGATGGGGGGTGTCCCACAGATCAGCAAACGCTGCTCTGCAGCAAATTGATCACTCCAAGAGTGATCAGATGGGGGGGAATGTATTGATCACTGCAAACCAGTGATCAAAGGGTTAAAATCTTTTTTTTTAACACTGTTTTTTATTCAGGAACGATCTACAACGCTGCAGCACGATCTCTCTCTGTCTCTCTCCACCTCAGCAGTGTGCAAGATGGAGGGAGGCAGAGATATATGACAGGGACAGTATTTACAAATACTGTCCCTGTCATTCAGCATTTGCAACATGGGATTCGCTCATCAAGCGAATCGCATGTTGCAACAAACTTTGTATTGGTTGTTACTAAGTGTCCCGGTATCGGGACACTTAGTAACAAGCAGCCCGCGCTCTCCCATCGCTCCGTGCGGCTGCGATGGGAGAGTTTAACCCATGACGGTGCAGGACCGTCATGGGTCCTTAACGGGTTTGCAACCCATGACGGTCCTGCACCGTCATGGGTCCTTAAGGTGTTAAGGAGTTAGTTATTGATCATCACTACTTGATAAACAAGTATGTATAAAGGTAAAAAAACACTAACAATATTTGTAAACTTAACCCCTTGGATGCTACTGTGACACTTAGGAAGTTTTTAAATAAGCAAACTTGAATTAAGGTGACAGGTCCGCAGCTGCTATCTCTCTTTCCAGGAGAGACCCCAAACTCTCCTATGTTGCTCTATAGTAAACTTGTGGATATAACCAACTTCAACTCAGTCTGGAGAATTTGGGACTGTGAACATAGACGGCATAAGCAGTTATTGGAGCTTAGTGCATGTGCGAATATAGACACATTAACATATATGTACACTGACAGGAATGCCACAAAGGCTCATTAAAGGGACAGTAATGTCCCATAAAAATTGTTTCTAGTTTTGTAGAGATTTAAATAATAATAAGTGCAACAAACCCTATCTCTCAAGCCGCTATGGTTTGAGAGATATAGGCATTGAAAGTTCCCCCCTCTCCTTCTCCTGATGTCAGCTGTAAAGATGACAGCAGGAGATTCGAGTCGTAGGCACACTTTCTAGACCTTTCCAATGAAGTGATTCTTTTTAAATAACATAATTTCGGCTCTGCTGGTCCCCGGACCAGGATCTCCTGCTGTCAGCTAGACGCTGACGTCAGGAGAAGGGGAGGGAGTAGGGCGATTTCAATGCCTATATCTATCAAACCATAGCGGTTTGAGAGAGAGGGTTTGTAGCACTTAGTTTATTATTTTAAGCTCTACAAAACTAGAAACAATTGTCAGAGACACTGCAACATCTGAACCCTGTAGAAGACATGGCAATGTATGTGTATTTGCGATGCATTGACTAGAATTTGATGGCAAAGACATCTTTGTGCGTAAGGCAAGATGGAATTGGTGCAAATACACCACAGTGTTACTAACATGGCTGCCCCTTCAGACCATATATATGAGTAGATTTTAGGCCTCAGAAAAGAAATAGAGAATTATTACAGAGATTAGCATGGCCTGCAAGGTATTTTACCATTTAGGGACCAGAGGGGTGGCCTTCTGGTTGTTAAACAGTTGTGTGCATACACCAGATCATTTTTAGGGGATAGTGTTACTTTAAATGGGGCTTTTAATGTGGGTTCTCTAGAGCTTTGTGAAGTAATACGTTGGGGTCCTTCTGTATCATTCAAGAGAGTAAAAGGCACATTTAAAGGGGAACATTCACCTCTAAAAAAACTTTACCGTATGTTTAGTTCTGAAACTAGTATTAGGAAACTTGTTTTTTTTGTTTTTTTGTTTTTTTTACTTTTTTTTGTGGGGGGCATTTACATACTTTTTAAGATATTTAGACTTCAAACTGTGCACTTTTGCATTATGCATCATGCTGAATCTTCGGTACAGCTCTTCAGGACTTCCCAGTGTTATTTAATTCTCCTCCCACCTCCCTCCCTGCTGCCCCAGGGAGCGCATTCACACTTCCCTTCGGTGTGCTGAGGATGATGTGAGTTGTAGTCCAATAGCTGTAGTTACTCAGTTTACCAGTCCCTGGTATTTTAAATTTAGTATTGGATACCTCTCTTGCACTCAAAGGGTTACTAGCGGACCTGTTTTACGGATAATTCAAATCTACCCATATTCTGTTATAGCCATTTTCTGTAATCAAAGCAATTTTTTGAAACAATAAACTTAAATGGATAGTTCCCTCAGACCTGATGGATTACAGAGAGGGATAATATTGTGTCAGCATAAGGAAAACCCTTTAATCACTTTAACCCTTTCTGTGCCAGAGGGGTACACAACGCATTGAATAGCAATGTGTTGCGTACCCCTCTGGCACTGAAAGGGTTAACATACATTGCAAGTACACTCTGTATAAATTCAAATTGCATGTACTTTTTATTTATTTATGTATTTTATAGTTTTATGCCCCTAACACTGAGCCCACCTGATGTGTTTCTGGAGAGCTTTTCTGTCAGGACCTGTGAAAGAAGGAATTTTGGTACAATGTAGAAAAAAATATAATGTAAAAGATAGTACACAGAGAATTCCTAGTATTACATTGTATCACTGGCCAGAAATCTCCCTGGAAACAAACATTCGGTGCACTTTATTGGTAGGGCCAGACAAGTGTGCGAGAAAATAGGTGAAGATTAAAAAAATAAGTATATGCAGCTTGGCTTCATATATTATGCACTTACAGAATATGTTAATTCAGAATTAATGGATTTATTTTATTTAGTGTTTTGCCAGGAAGAATTCACGTAGATTTCTCTCATTTTCAAGTATGTTCCTGTCCATTTATTGTTGTGGCTGCACCTGGGTAGATTTAAAGGCAGGCGTTGGCAAAAAAAAAAAAAAAAAAGCACTAGCGGGTGTTTTAACGTGCAGTTCATCTAGTATTACAGCCGCTACACTAACGTGTGTTTTGGCCCATTAAGAAGAAAAAAAAACAACGCTCCAGTTTGCCTTCTAAAGGACTGTGTTAGCTGAAAAATATCCGATAAGGGACTCGCTTACCCCATGAAATTTAAGACCCAGTTTGTTTGGCCAAAAAATCCCTTATTGGATCTTTTGCCAGCCAACGCAGCTGTTAACTGGCAAAAGTCCTCAGTGGATGTATTGATATGGGGCCCTAAGCCCCACATCAATACATCCAAAGTTAGTAGGATTAACCCTATGAGTGCCAGTGGAGTATAATTACCTCGTCGGCATTCATAGGGTTAACCAGACTAAGTAAAGCAACATCGCTTTAACACTTACCATTAATCCTGATGTTCACAGCTTCGTGGTCATCTTCTGTCCTTCTGTCTTCTCTTCCGTCTTCTCTTCTTTCTTCCGCCTTCTCTTCAATCTTCTTTCTTCTCTCAGTAAAATAAAATAAAATATTTAATACCAAGCATGAACAAATACAATGTTGAACCCTTTGAGTGGCAAAGAAATGCGTTGCGTACCTCACTGGCACTCAAAGGATTAAATAGTATTGCACCATAAATATTCCCATATTAAAAACCTCTATGTAATGCCAAAAAGTATAAACATGCCAAGAAATAATATCCATATAGACAGAAATAAATTCCATCCATTAATGCTAAGTAAAAGAACTTAGCAGAATTCTTTATGTCTCTGCCACTTGGAGCAGGTGCGGGGGCGGCGGCAGCGGAGACACAGATGCCCAGCACTGGTCCCTCGTCAGTGCTGTATGGGCCGATGCCCGTAGCACACTAAGGGCATTGGAAGTGAGCCTGGCTTTATAAATGGGCAGGCTCACTTCAACATCCCTCACAGCTATTGGCTGGGATGTTCTTCACATATCAGCCAATCAGATTCAAGAGGCTGTTCTTTAATCTGATTGACTGGGATGTGAAGAACATCCCAGCCAATGGCTATGAGGAAAATGGAAGTGAGCCTGCCCATATATAATAGCAGGCTCACTTCCAATGCCCTCAGTGTGCTACGGGCATCGGCCCACATAGCAATGACGAGGGACCAGTGCTGGGCATCTGTGTCTCCGCTGCCGCTGCCATTGTGGCCGCTCCAAGCGGCAGAGACATGAAGAAATCAGCTAAGTTCTTTTACTTAGCATTAATGGATGGCATTTATTTCTGTCTATATGGATAATAATATTTCTTGGCATGTTTATACTTTTGGCCATTACATAGAGGATTTTAATATGGGAATATTTATGGCGCAATACTATTTAACCCTTTGAGTGCCAGTGAGGTACGCAAAGCATTGCATACTCCCTCTGCCACTCAAAGGGTTCAACAATGTATTAGTTCATGCTTGGTATTAAATATTTTATTTTATTTTACAGAGAGAAGAAAGAAGATTGAAGAGAAGGCAGAAGAAAGAGGAGAAGACAGAAGGACAGTGGATGACGGGTAAGTGTAACATGGATCGGTTAACGATAGTTAATTGCTTTTTACTGTTACGTTTCCAATATCGCTGCTCTGAGCGGAGTTTTGGGAACTAAACCTAGAAAACGGGCGTTCAGCCACAAGACTGTTTTTGTGGCTTAACGTCCTTTGGAGTTTTAGCTGGTAGGGCCTTTAAATATTGCGTTAAACATGCTAGTTTAACAGCCTGTATTCACTTTGGCCCTACCGGCATTGTTAACGCCTGCCTTTAAATCTACCCCTTAATGTTTATTGTTTTGTTTGATGTCAAACTTACTGCTCGCTGCTTACTGCTATTAGATTAATTCATAGTGCAGTACGTATGGTAATATTGGTCAAGCACTATAACTAGTTAGCATACACTTTCGCCAACCAATAATGGTTAATTTCCCAAAAAGCTATTTTTCACTGTCGTCCAATACAGGTCACTGGTACTCTGGGAGGCGATCCGCCCCTTTAATAGGCAGGAACAATTATGCAAATGACTGCAGTGGGCGGAGCCTGCCCTCCTACTTAAGCTGCATTCAGGCCAGAGCCACTAGATTGATTTGTTCCTGTGTGCTGTGCACACCAGGTGGAGAACATCTTTGCATTCATCTTAGTGTTTTGTTATTTTTTATTCAAATATGGAATACCACCATTAGGAGGGTGACCATGGCTGTGAATTGCCCTCCTTAAAGTGACTGGTGCAGCTTCCAGGGATTTTCTGTGGACCTTATGCCCTGAAGAGGGAACAGCTTGAGTCAAGCAGCTTCCCTGCTGAGGAATTTACCTCTGGTCTATTCCCACTTTATCATGGTCACCTGAAGACAGAAGTCCTGCAGAAAGGTGAGCCACCCCTTGAGTGCTGAAGGTCCACTTGTCCCCACAGTGTCCCTTTGATGGGCTTGTATTTGGGAGTTGCATTGCACTCCAGCACTCATAGGGTGTTTTTATTTGCATTTATCATAGTTTATGCACTTTCTGTGGTATTCTCTGGGTTCTGGAGCTTTGGGTATAATTTTATTTATGTTTCTCATGTTTTGAGTTACTGTTTAGCACTTTTTAAAGTTTAGTGGGACTTTATTAAAATGTAGTGTTCCGCGCCTTTAAGCGCGCCTTTTCCCGCTTAGACGCCATTGCTCCTTTACTCTCTATGGGATTTCACAGTGTGGGACATATCTCTGCAACCGCTTGTCACAGCAACTTCAGAGATGGCTCATTTTACTTCTAAGCTCCTGCTCTATCATCCGGTGTATGTTTACAGGGTGTGGGGAGTTCAGGGGGGCTTCGGGCACTGTTTGGGGTACTTCTGAGAGAAAACTACATTTCCCATGAGCGCCCGGTTCGCGCTCGTTTCTGATTGGCTGACCTGACGGCCGCCATTTTGTGGTGTTCTTTCTCAGCGAGTATACTACGCAGGGACCGAGCCTTCTCTCCTCTCAGCAGATTAACCCTTCGCTGGCCAGATAAGTCCGTTTTTAGGCATTTCTGGGGTGAAACTTTAATCTTTCACACTTTTACTGGGTAATATTGTTTAGTGGTGTATATTGATGCTGTGAGCATGTCTACTCCACTGGATCCAGGGGCGAGACCCAAGACTAAAGAGGCTGGGGTGTCTGTTCCCCCCATTGCGCTTTGCTCCTCTTGTCACTCTGGGCTGCCTAGAGATTGTTCTGGTGATTTATGCCCTAAATGCACTGATTGTCGTGATAGCAACCCTGGGCTTCCCAGCCATGCTATTGAGCCAACTTGGGTGAAAGAGTTTAAAGCTGCCACTAGGGATCTCAGATCCACACTCCAACTCTTTCCCTCTCAGATACAGGGGGCTCTCCAGGTTTGGCAGACCCCCTCTACTATCAGGACTTCCCTGCCTAAGCACAGGGAGCTCCTGATGTGTCTGATTCTTCTGAAGAAGAACTATTACAGGATTCTGATGCTGAGGAAGGCACTGTTATTGAGTCTACCAGGTCCATTGGGGACCCTTATGAATGTGACCCTGAGGTTTCTGCTGAGGGTCTGATTAGAGCTGTGATAACTACGCTCAACTTTCCTCTGACTCAGGAATCTACTCATGATCCAACTGACGTTTTCCAAAAACCATCTAAGGCGGTTGTATGTTTTCCAACTAACCCTACCCTTGCCCGTCTAGTCTCTGAGGCGTGGAGGAATCCTGACAAATCCTCCTCAGTGTCTAAAAAGTTTGCTAAACTTTACCCTTTTCCTGAGACTGAACTGGCAAAATGGGTTCATCCTCCCAAGGTGGATGCTCCTGTTTCCAGGCTGTCCAAATCTACTGCTTTAGCTGTCTCTGATGCCTCTGCCCTGCAGGATTGGACGGACAAAAAGCTAGAACTTTCTCTTAAATCTATTTTTGCCTCCATTGGCAGTGCCATGCGTCCAACTTTTGCAGTGGCGTGGGTTAATAGAGCTATTGCGGCCTGGACTGAACGACTGACTGAGGCAGTCCGCCAGGATGCACCGGTATCTGAGCAGTTGCAGCTACTTGCTAACATTACTGAAGCACAAAATTATGTTGCTGATGCTGCCTTTGATGTTGTGCGCATGATGGCGAGGGCCTCCACTTCTTCTGTGGTGGCCAGACGTGCCCTTTGGCTGAAAATTTGGTCTGCTGATACAGCCTCTAAGAAAGCCTTGCTTTCCTTACCCTTTCAGGGGAACTTGCTATTTGGTTCTGAACTTAAGGAAATGATCAGCGAGGCTACTGGTGGTAAAAGTACTCTTCTACCCTCAGTCTTCAAGAAGAAGTTTCCAGCCAAACACAATCGGTCCTTTCGTTCCTTTCAGACTGAGACACGCTCCACGTCCCAGACGGGTCCGTCCTCTGCGCGCTCCTCCTCCAAGCCCAAGCAGTCCTGGAAGCCCAAAGTTGCCCTCAAGGCCAAAACCTCCAAGACTGCTTCGGCATGACTCACCGAACCCGGGTCCGCATCCGGCAGTGGGTGGACGTCTCCGCATCTTTCGCCGGACTTGGGAGGAGTCAGTGGCGGACCCATGGGTCATTCAGGTGGTATCAGAGGGATACAGGATCCCTTTCTCTTCCCTTCCTCCTTTTCGGTTCCATTTTACTCGTCCTTCTCAGGAACCTACAAAAAGACGTCTGTTCGACGACGCTATTCAGGATCTCTTGGACAAGGAGGTCCTGGAGTTGGTTCCTCCAGAGGACACAGGTTCAGGATTTTATTCCAACCTGTTCGTGGTGGCCAAAAAGGACGGAGGTGCTCGTCCCATTTTGGATCTCAAAGATCTCAATTCCTATGTTGTGAGTTCCCACTTCCGCCAGGAGTCCCTGCGCTCTGTGATTGCAGCAATGTCTCCAGGGGAGTTCCTTGCCTCCCTGGACCTTCAGGATGCTTATCTTCACATCCCTATTCATCCAGAGAGCAGGCGGTATCTCAGGATTGCCTGCCACAGGGGACACTTTCAGTTTTCAGCTCTTCCCTTTGGGCTGACTTCAGCCCCTCAGGTCTTTCAGAGGGTGTTGGGTTCCTTGATAGCGGTACTTCATCAAGAAGGTGTCAGGGTGACCCCCTACATGGACGATCTCCTCCTGAAAGCCTCCTCAGCGGAGCTTCTCCAACGACAACTGCAGCTGTGTATTCACACTCTGAACCGTCACGGCTGGATCCTGAATCTGGACAAGTCAGACTTGGTTCCATCTCAGAGGCTCGTTTTCCTGGGTCTCCTGTTCGACACTCGCCAATGCATGGTGTTTCTACCGGAGGAAGTGGCTCATCAGATAGCCATCCGAGTGGCTGGGATCCTGGAGCTGGACAGAGTTCCAGTGCCGAAGTTGACGTCTCTGGTGGGGAAGTTCATTTCCACGATAGAAGCGGTACCATTTGCCATGGCTTACTCCAGGGAACTTCAGAGGTTTGTGATCCAGACGTGCAAAAATCATCCAGATCATCAGCATCTGTCAGTCTCTCTACCTCCTCATGTGGAATCGAGTCTGCACTGGTGGTTGGATCTCTCTCATCTCCTGAAAGGGAGATCCTTTCAGGTTCCCTGTTGGACCACGGTTACAACGGATGCCAGCATCCGGGGATGGGGTGCTGTGTTGGGTCGTTTCAGTGCTCAGGGGAAATGGGGACTGGAGGAATCTCTTATCTCCATCAATGTTCTGGAACTGCGTGCCATCCGGCTTGCCCTGAGACACTGGGAGTCTCAGCTGGAAGGTTGTCCAGTCAGAGTGGAGTCCGACAACGCCACCGCAGTGGCCTACATCAACAGGCAAGGCGGCACAAGAAGTTGCACCGCATGGTTGGAGGTCAAGGATATTTTATCTTGGGCAGAAGATCACGTGCCTGTCATTTCAGCAGTTCACATTCCAGGCGTAGACAACGTCATGGCAGACTTTCTCAGTCGTCACACAGTCGACAGCGGAGAATGGGCTCTTCATCCAGAGGTGTTTCACCTACTCACCCAGAGGTGGGGGGTGCCTGTAGTGGACCTGATGGCTACCAGACACAACAGGAAGGTGCCGGTGTTTTGCTCCCGGCGGAGGGACCCTCTTGCTCTAGCAGTGGATGCATTGTCAATTCCTTGGGATTTTCCTCTGGCTTACATCTTCCCTCCTCTTCCTCTATTGATCAGAGTCATCCAGAAGTTGAAGCAGGAGCGTTGTCCTGTCATCCTGATCGCTCCAAACTGGCCTCGCCAGTCCTGGTATCCGGAGTTGATGGCCATGTCAGTGGCAGAACCGTTTCCACTCCCTGCCCGTCCGGATTTACTTCTTCAAGGATATCTGTGGAAGGAGGATGTTCTGCATCTCCATTTGATGGCATGGCGGTTGAATCCTCGATTCTAGAGAAGAAAGGATTTTCTCCTTCAGTGGTGTCAACGATGCTCAGTGCTCGTAAGCCTGTGTCCTCCAAGATCTATCATCGTATCTGGGCCACCTTTGTGGCTTGGTGTACTGATCGGAAGGTGTCCCTGGACTTTCATCTTCCCACTGTCCTGGTTTTTTTGCAGGACGGTGTTGAAAAAGGACTCAGTCTGAGTTCCCTCAAAGTCCAGACTTCTGCTTTGTCTGTGTTTTTCCAGGAAAGGATTGCTATCCTTCCTGATGTGAAAGTTTTCTTCCAAGGTGTGACTCATGTTCGGCCTGCCTTTAAGAGTCCTGCTCCCCAGTGGGACCTCAATTTGGTGCTGGGAGTTCTCCAGCGACCCCCGTTTGAATCCTTGGCTTCCATTCCATTACGTCTCTTGACTTGGAAGATGGCCTTCCTTTTGGCTATTGTTTCAGTTCGCCGGGTAGTAGAGTTACAAGCTCTGTCTTGTAAACCTCCTTACCTGGTGTTCCACAAGGATAAGGCTGTGCTTCGCACTACCAAGGAATTCTTACCCAAGGTTGTGTCCGAGTTTCACATCAATCAGGAGATTGTGGTTCCCTCTTTCTGCCCTAATCCTTCATCTGACAAGGAATGAGATCTCCATTTGTTGGATGTGGTGCGTTGCCTCAAGTTTTATGTTCATCGCACCGAGTCTATCAGGAAGTCTGACGCTCTATTCGTCATTCCTGAGGGGCCTAGGGCAGGGAGACCGGCTTCCAAAGTTACTATTGCCTCTTGGATTAAGGCTACCATTCGTGAAGCCTATAAGTTGCGGAATAAGCATGTTCCCTTCTGGGTGACTGCCCATTCCACCAGATCTATTGGGGCCTCTTGGGCCTACATGAATCAGGCATCTGCTGATCAACTGTGCAGAGCGGCCACTTGGTCCTCTGTGCACACATTTTCAAAGCACTATCGAGTTGATGTACTGGCCTCGGCTGATGCCAGTTTTGGGAGGAAGGTCCTGGAGGCAGTTTTGCCTGTCTAGGCCTTCTGCTCTGTGGTCTTTAGTGCTTCTTTACTGTTAAGCCCGGTTGGCTCTGCTCTGTGTGCTGTGTTAGTTCAGGGGTTGTTTTCCCCTGGTTGGTGTCCGTTGACACTTACATTCTGGGCTATGTAATTAACTGGTTCATAGCAGTTCTAGTGACTTGGGCCTTGTGCCTGGTCCTTGCCTTACTTCCCGCCTCTGGGTCAGCTCAATGTTTGTACATCCCAGAGTACCAGTGACCTGTATTGGACGACAGTGAAAATAGGATTTTAGTCTTACCTGTTAAATCCTTTTCACTTAGTCCATACAGGTCACTGGTCTCCCACCCTGTCAAGGGACCATGCTTGGCTCTCCTGTGGCATTCAGTGGGAGACCTTTGGGGCATGCTCACAGGAGTCTTCCTTCTTGCTTACCTATGGTCAGTTTTAGTGTCTCAAATCAATCTAGTGGCTCTGGCCTGAAGGCAGCTTAAGTAGGAGGGGAGGCTCCGCCCACTGCAGTCATTTGCATAATTGTTCCTGCCTATTAAAGGGGCGGATCGCCTCCCAGAGTACCAGTGACCTGTATGGACTAAGTGAAAAGGATTTAACAGGTAAGACTAAAATCCTATTATATTGCAATCAAGTGCTAGTACCTTCAAATATTAGGTATAATAATATGCACCCATGTATAATACCCAGGTGAGAATTATGCCCATATTTCTAGAACACTGAACATTTATCTAGAACACTGAAAATAGTGTTCATTATATTTAAAAAGTAGTTACATGCGCAAGATTTAAACTTTAAAAAGTGTCCGGCAGCCTACTTCCGGCTTGGCGACCTTTGCCGACCAGAGACAGATCCGTCCCACTACCCATCATCCTCCGATGATGGAGGCTGTCTGTCACTAAGGTGGAGCGATTGCATTGGCTAGATATCAATCTCTGCCAATGCAATCGCTCCACTTTAGTGACAGACAGCCTCTGTCATGCGAGGATGATGGGTAGTGGGACGGAGCTGTCTCTGGTCGGCAAAGTTCGGCAAGCCGGAAGTAGACTGCCGGACACTTTTTAAAGTTTAAATCTTGTGCATGTAACTACTTTTTAAATATAATGAACACTATTTTCAGTGTTCTAGATAAATGCTCTAACTAATGAGCATTAAGTGTAATTAGGTGAGAGATCCCCTTCAAACAACACACATTTGCAATAGGCTGGAAATAGACTATACATCAGTATAATAATAATAGAGTTTCCCTTTGGCATGAAAAATGCAATTTTCATTTCCCCTTTCCACCTTGTGTTTATTAGTATGGAGTGAGAAGTAGCAACATAGGCATCTTTTCTTTACTCCTAGCTCCAGTGTATCCATTGTACCCTTCAATTGTTTTGGTTTGTTTATTTGGTTCTAACAAATTGAACTGCTCTCCAAAGGCCTGGATTTCATTGCAATTCATCACTGGTTTTACCTACAAATAGAATCTGTGAGATAAAACCAATGAAAACATCATACCATATAATGTTGTTTCATTCACATATATAGATATACATTTTTTACACCTTAATATAGAAGAAACTCAGAGACCTTTTGAAAAAATAAAAATAAAATAGCAACTGAAGTAACATAATTGATGAGGCTGAAAAAAAGACATATGTTCTTCAAGTTCAACCTCTGCCATATCACCCCTGCTGATCCAGAGGAAGACAAAAAATAACTAATTGAAGCAATTTCCAGTGAAGCCCTAGTGGTTAAAAATATATTTCCTGATTCCAAATGGCAGTCGGATATTTCAATGCATCAACATCCTATCTGTTTGTAAATAAATGCCATCATTTTCAATATTGTTCTGAGCTGTTTTTTTTAAACAACTACAGTATCCATGAGCACAGCATCCTGAGGCAAAGAATTTCATAGCTTTACTGCCCTTATTGTGAAAAAAAGATGACCTGCCTTTTTTTAATCAGAAGTGTTTTTCTCTAGTCTTAATGGGTGACCTCTTGTTTTTTGCTCAGCTCTTTGAGTAAATCTTTCTTTAGGTAGCTGACCAGACCTCACCTTTAACAACATGAAAAATGCATACTGCATGCCTGTTTTGATTTCAGTGCAGCCCTTAGATATGCGTATTTCATGTGTGTCCCACAATAAAGGTGAGGTCTGCTGAGCTTAACCTTTTGAGTGCCGGGGCATGGGCCATTTCTTATACTTTGCAAGCCAGACACCTTTTCATCATGTTTGCTATCCATCTGTTTAGGTGATTCCTGTAGGTAACTTTCTAGTTACATATGGAAAACCATATATCATTTTTGAGATTTTGAATGGTGCCTCACATGAAGTAAAATTTGCAATCTGCGACAAGCTATGATGTCATAATTACAAAAACATAAAAAATGACTTATTTTGATAAAATTGCACACTGTATATCATAAATCTTTAAGTTGATTATGAAGTTTCTATTATTTGAAAAATCCCCAGTATACAAAAATACTCAATATGTACAATTCTGCCTACATGCATGACCTGTGCAGACCCCTAATTAACAGGAGCTAAAAATGGCATTTTCAACTTAACTAAAATTCACATTCCAGTGGTTACATGGTAAATACTACCATAAAACAGCCAAATAACTACATAAAACTATATATTTCTAGAAAGTAGATATCCCACTATATCAAATGAGCGGTCACTTGTCTTTCTACCCCTTAGCCTGGTATACACAAATGTTTCCATAAGGTGGCACTAAATTTTTCACATTTCCAAAACCTTCAAATGTACTGAAATCTGTGAAAAATATTGAATTTCAAACTGTAATCATTAGCTAATGCTTTTAGGAGAAAAATGACACCCCGTTGGTATGAGTTGACAATACTGTAGGTGGTGCCAAAAGCAAAACTATACCTACCTGTTTTCTTTTTTGAAAATGGCTGCCTGTATTTAAATGGTCATAACTATTAGATATATTAAGGAAAGGTATGCAAGATATACCATTCTGTAAAGTAGAAGTCCACCTGCATCAAATAAAGCGGTCACTTTGCGTTTCTACCCCTAGGCTGGATGCACAAATATTTTCATAATATGGAGCTATAGTGACAAATACATGTTTTATTTTTATTTACACCATTTCAAATATACTAAAATAGTTGAAACCCGTAGAATTTTCTACTGTATTCAGTAACTCAGTACCTACTACCATCCTGAGGGAAATGACATCCCATGTCTGTGGGTTAACATGCAATATGGTGGTGCCAGAAATACTAACCTGCCACTTTTATTTTTAAATTACCTGTCTGCACTAAAATGGCCATAACCATTACAGAAATGCAGTTAGGTATACCATTTTGGAAAATAGGCATTCATCCGCATCAAATAATGGGTCACTTGTCTGTTTATCCTTAGGTTGGTATGCACAACTGTTTCCAGAAGGTAGCTATATAGGAAAAATTTAGATATTTTACATTTCTACCTCTTCAAAGATACATATAGCTTTGAAAAAACATTGCATTTATGACTGTGATCATTAGCTACTATTCCAAGAAAAATAACACCCTGTTGGTATGACCTGACATACTGTAGGGAGTGTCAGAAGCACAAAACTATACCAACTGCAGTCTGTCATTTTCATACATTTTTCTACAATGACTTTACTACTTTACAAAATTGTATGCTATATCTGCCTTTTTCTCATTTGTTTCTACAGGCAGCTAGTTGCATTGAATGAGGGATTACTTGCCTTTTTACCCCCTAAGTTAGAGTGCACAATTATTTCCAGAATATGGTGCTATAGGAAAACTCATATTAAACATCAGTCACGTCAAAGATACTACAAAGGTTCAACACTGTGGTATTACCAAATTTATTTAGGACCTACTACCAGCCTTAAAAAATGGTAACCCTCTGGTATGGGTTGACAATACAATATTGGGTGCTAGGAGTGTGGCTACCAGTGGAATAAGGATGGAAGGGTCAACCAGTGTATGTGCCAATGGAGCTAGGTGGGGGTCAGACCGTACATGTTGGGTATGTCTACCATTGGGCATTAAAATAAGGCAGGAGGGGTGTGGGTCAGATAGTGCATATGTGACTACCTGAGTGCACTGGAATCAGTCTGGGATTCAGTGTATATATTGCCCACATACACAGTTTGATTCACAGCCTAATTCCAATGCACACTGCTAGTGTGTGTCTACCAGGGGCAGTGTAAGCAGGCAGGGTTGGGCTGGGGGGAAGGGACTGCCATTGAGCTGTGGAACCAGGCTGGGAGGTTGGGGTACATGGGGGGGGGGGGTTGGAGGCAGCTAGTGTGCACATTTGGGGCCATGGGCTTGGCTGTGCAGGAACACTTGGCCCAGTGATTCTCAACCAGAGTGCCGTGGCACTTTGGTGTGCCATGGACATCAACTTAGGGTGCCCCATGTTTTCTATGAAGACTGACAAAAATGGACTTTTAAATAAAGATTTATAGAAATTGTTATGCACAATAGATTTTGTTTTGTTATTATGATTATAAAACCTAATAATAACTGTATATTTATGTATTGCATCCTTCTTATGCCCTTGATAAAGTACATTAAATATGTTAGGGGTGCCCCGAATGTTGTAGATTATGTGTTAGGGGTGCCCCGAACAAAAAAAGATTGAGAACCACTGACTTGGCCAATAATGTGCCCTACACATGACTGGCACTCTGAGGGTTAAATTAGAGTGGTTTAACTGCTTGAGGACCAGATGGGTGTGCAACACATTGCAAGGGTTCTCAAGGGGTTAAAACATTAAGCTGATGCTACCAAGAATTACATTGAACACAAACAGGATCAAATAATAAAAAGGATATTAACTGTGAAATGCAGCTTACTGTGAGTCTATCAGACATGTAAGTTTAAAGTATTTTTAAGACAAATGATGCACCATATAGGCATATGCTATTTTTCAGCACTCTGTGGTAAGGAATTTTCTTTTCCCACAAAGAACAGCAGTAAGTGAGTTGTTCAGAGGAAAAGACCTTCCTCAGGTTACTAAAAAAAAAAAAAATCACATGTAACATTATTTTTTCAGATTCTTCAAACAGGAAACCTATCTTGGGTTCTACCCTTTCTCTAAGTGTGGCTGTCGATGAGACCATATTACCTGGACCTACTCTCAATATCACTGCCTATGTCGCTAATACAGAACCTCAGGACCAGCCTGATACTATGTAAGTTACAGTCAGATACCGAAAGCATACTTTTCTTTTTAATTAATAACAATCAATGCAATTTAGTAATAAAATATTAAATGTTTTCTACTAAAAAGGCTAACAGATGGAGATCTAGTCATAAAATGGTAAATGGTTATTGTTAACAATTATTTTATTTCTGCAACTTTATTCAGAATTCAAAATTATATGACTTAATAAAAGATTACTTTTAGAGAACCAATCCACAAGATGGAGGTGACCATTGACCTTCTGAGTGCCAGAGGGGTATGCTTACCCCTCTGGCACTCAAAGGGTTAATGGCCACCTTGAATAAATCCTTTTGTAGGACCCCAAACTCCTCCCACCGAAAACCTCCTAAGAATAGTTCAATGGCGAAGCATAGGGCGAGATGCTCAGAAAGTGGTGGTAACTGAAATTGCCTGTAATTAGAGTAAAAAGATCTTACACCATGATCTGTCAATTCTTAGACATGTTTTCATCATTTTTTGCATCCAATTCCGCCATCTCCGTTACACAGCCGTCTTAAAAGTGGGTGTGGTTTAATCTACTGTCATAATGTAAGGTATTTTCAGGAAAAAAAATATTCATGAAGATCATTTTTTGTCTGATTAAGGTAATTTTTTTACCAACATAATAAAAATGGTCTAAACTTGGAGAAGAAAAATTAAAGTACTGAGAAGCAATTTTTCATTTCAAATACAAAATCAAAGACAATTTTTAAGATCAGACTTTTTAACAGTAATGTTCAATGAGATCTTCTTACCGTCATTTTTAATTCTTTAGATGTATTTTCAAATGTGATGGATTTACTTCTGAAAATACTGTCCTTTTAACACTAACTCATGATCTGACACATTTTTCATTATGACGACTTTTTGAACATCTCACCTATAGTGTCCTGGAGTACTGAACAAAGAATCATATTTGCCTCTATGTTCATGATATTCAGTACTAAAAATGTGAATTTTGAAGAACCCTTCCAAATCAAATTGATTTGTTGTGTATATTATTACACGAGATTTTGGTAAGTGGGGTTTATTATTTGAAGTTATTGGTGCTTCTTTAATTCTTTGAAATGCATTGCTCTACAATGTGTTGCTCAACCCTCTAGCATTCAAAAGGCAAACATTTGTAACATTTTAACCCTTTGAGTGTTGGCGAGATATTCAAATATTCAACTCAATGTGTTGGATTCCTCTTTGGCACTCAAAGGGTTATAGTGACTCATTTTAATAACCACAAAAAGATAGAGGTTTTTCATCAAACACATTCCTTTGTAGGATGGACATAAGCGGGGTACGGGAAGTAAGAGAAACCCCTAAAAGCAAATGCAGGGACGATAAACCCAAAGCCTTCTCAGAAAAGGATCGAGACACAGTGAATGGTGGTAATGTGAAGGTGACTTTATTTCCAGAAGATAAAATGGAGTCTGGCAAAGTTCAGAAGCCCTCACCCTTAAAATCTTCTGTGGGACGGACAGAGAAGGCTTCCCAAAAATTACACTCCTCTAATAAAATAAATAATTATTTCCAGCCTGTAGCCAAAAAGAGGTAAGCTTCCTAAGGTGTGCATATGTTTAAATGTGATTGCAATTTCTCTTTCACTGTCGTCCAATACAGGTTACTGGTACACTGGGAGGCAATCCGCCCCTTTAAGTAGGCAGGAACATTCTCTAAATGTATGCAGGGGGTGGAGCCTCCCCTCCCTCCTAGGCTGCTCCTCAGTCAGCACAAGCCAGAATGATTTGTTCCTCGGTATGTTCACACCAGGTGGAGAACATCTCTCTTCAAACTTTAGTTTCTTTATTATTTTTACAAATATGGAATACCACCATTAGGCGGGTTACCAAGGCTGTCAAATGCCCTCTTTAAAGTGGATAGCACAGCTTCCAGGGTACTTCTGGTGGACCTTTTGCCCTGATGAGGGAACAACTTGATTTCAAGTACTTCCCTGGGGATTATCCTCTGTGGTAATTCTTTACTCATTTGGTAGAAGTCATTTGGCAGAAGTCCAGCAGAAAGGTGAGCCACCCTTTGAGTGCCGAAGGTCCACTTGTCCCTCAGTGTCCCTTCATTGGGCTTGTACTTGGGAGTTCTCATTGTGCACTCCAGCACTCATTGGGTGTTTTTCTATATATTGCAATGCAATGTATGTGTGTATGTCGAGTTTTGGAGCAGTTTATGTGGGATTTAACCCTTTATCTGCTGGGTTTTCCAGTTTTAGGGGTATTCTAGACTATTGCCTTGGTGGGTAATGTTTGCTTACATAGGACATGTGTTTGCTATATGTTATGGAACTTTTAACCTATGGGATAATTTTTATTAGAAATTATGTTCTGCGCCTTTAAGCGCGCTTTTTCCTGCATAGACGCCATTGCTCCTTTACTCTCTATGGGCTTACACTGTGTGGGACGTATCTCTGGAACCGCTTGTCACAGCGACTTCAGAGTGGGCTCATTTTGTTGGTCTTCCCTTGCTCTATCATCCGGTTTCACGTTTGAGTGTGTTGGGGGACTCAGGGGGCTTCGGGCACTGTTTTGGGGTACTTGGTGAGAAAAACTACGTTTCCCATCAGCGCTCGGTTCGCGCCCTTTTTCTGATTGGCTCCCGTCGCGGCAGCCATTTTGTGAGTTCTTCTCATCGAGTATATTTCGCAGGGACCGGATCTTCTCCCTCTCCTCTGCTGATTAACCCTTCGCTTGCCAGATAAGTTTAGTTTTAAACGTTTCTGGGGTGAATACTTAATCTTTCACACTTTAATTGGGTGATTTCTGTCTGTGGGGTATATCTGACACTGTGAGTATGTCTACTCCACTGGAACCTGGGACTAGACCTAAGACAAAGGAGGCTGGGGTATCAGTTTCCCCCATTGCGTTTTGCTCCTCCTGTCATTCAGGGCTATCTAGAGAATTTTCTGGTCATTTATACCCAGCTTGTGCGGAAGGTCATGGCAGCAACCCAGGGCCTTCCAGCCATGCTATTGAGCCAACATGGGTGAAAGAGTTCAAGGCTGCAACTAGGGATCTCAGATCCACTCTTCAGCTCTTTCCCTCTCAGGTTCAGGGGGCTCTTCAGGTATGACAGACCCCCTCCACCGTCAGGACCTCCCTGCCCAAGCCACAAGGAGCTCCTGACGTCTCTGATTATTCTGAGGAAGAATTTTTGCAGGATTCTGTTGTTGAGGATGGTACAGTTATTGAGTCTACCAGATCAGCTGGGGACCCTTTTGAATGTGATCCTGAACTCTCTGCTTAGGGTTTGATCAGGGCTGTGCTGACCACCCTCAATCTTCCCTTGTGTCAGGAGACTGCTCTTGACCCAACCGATGTGTTTCAGAAACCTTCAAAGGCTGTTAACCATTTTCCTACTAACCCTACTCTTGAATGTTTAGTTTCTGATGCGTGGAAAAATCCTGATAAGTCCTCTTCAGTCTCAAAAAAGTTTGCCAAACTTTATCCTTTTCCTGAGACTGAATTGGCTAAATGGGTTCATCCTCCTAAGGTGGATGATCCAGTTTCTAGGTTGTCCAAATCCACTGCTCTGGCTGTATCTGATGCTTCTGCTTTACAGGATTGGACTGACAAAAAGTTAGAGACCTGTCTTATGTCTATTTTTGCCTCTATTGGTACTGCCATGCATCCGACTTTCCCTGTGGCGTGGGTTAACTGGGCCATTGCGGTCTGGACTGAACAGCTTACTGTGGCGGTCCGGCAAGATGCGCCAGTGTCTGAGCAGTTGCAACTACTTTCTAATATTTCTGAAGCTCAGAATTATGTTTCTGACGCTGCCTTTGATGCTGTTCACATGATGGCGAGGGCCTCCACTTCTTCTGTGGTGGCTAGACGCGCTCTTTGGCTAAAAATTTGGTCTGCTGACACCGCTTCCAAGAAAATTTTGCTTTCTTTGCCCTTTCAAGGGACTTCCCTGTTTGGATCTGAGCTAAAGGAATTGATCAGCGAGGCTACTGGAGGTAAAAGTACTCTTCTACCCTCAGTCTTTAAGAAGAAATTCCCAGCTAAGCGCTATCGGTCCTTTCGTTCCTTCCAAACTGAGACATGCCACACGTCCCAGGCGGTTCCGCCTGCTCCGCGCGCCTCCTCCAAGCCCAAACAGTCCTGGAAGCCCAAGGTTGCCCCCAAGGCCAAGACTTCCAAGACTGCTTCGGCATGATTCGCCGAACCCGGGTCCGCATCCGGCTGTAGGTGGGCGGCTTCACCTCTTTTACCGGGTTTGGGAGGATTCTGTGGCGGACCCTTGGGTTCTTCAGGTGGTGTCAGAGGGATACAGGATCCCTTTCTTTTCCCTTCCTCCCTTTCGCTTCCAGCTTGTGCTGACTGAGGAGCAGCCTAGGAGGGAGGGGAGGCTCCACCCCCTGCATACATTTAGAGAATGTTCCTGCCTACTTAAAGGGGCGGATCGCCTCCCAGTGTACCAGTAACCTGTATGGACTAAGTGAAAAGGATTTAACAGGTAAGACTAAAATCCTATTTTGTGAGCGACTGTCAACAAAAGAAATCAGGAGCGCGTGTCAACATTGTCCTGTGTCCAATGCACTAGCCCTAGTTGTTTTTGTATGTATATTTGCACCTTAACTCTTTAAAGGGGAACATTCACGTTACAAAAACTTCTGTCCATAGGTTTTACTTAGCACAACGAGGTTATCGTTGTGGGGTTTTTTTTTATTATTTATTTATCTTTTTTTTATTTATTTATTTTAGTAAACGACTATTGAAATTATTAAGCCTTAAAATCGGGCACTTCTGCTTTCTGTGGCACCCTGCATGTATGGCACAACACCGCAGGACTACCCACCTCCCTCCCAGCTGTCCCAGTGAGCGTGTTCACGCTTCCCTTCATGGGGGCATTTATGTGGGCAGCAAGCTCCGTTTACCATGCTACTGAATTACAGGTGTTTTTGTAATGTGAATGTTCCCCTTTAAGGCATGGACATCCAAGTTATTTGAGTTGTGGGCCACATGATCAGATAGCCATAGTGTGAGGGCCTTTTTTTTATGGATAATGATGACGAATTATAGCCTGTCAGCTATTCAAAAATATTAATTTATTTATTTATTGATCAAGTCAATGACAATAATGATGTTTAACAGATACCTATTCTTGAACTGTGTGGTACTGGCAGGTAGGGGATTAGATCTTACTGGCCTACTAGTTCATGTGTGCTTGTTAATTAGGTAAAAAGTGTTTTTGTTTTGTTTGTTTTTTTAAATCTCAGGTGAGCCACACCCTGATGTCAGGCCACATTGGATACCCATGCTTTAAAGACTAGAGTTTGTGCATTCAAACAGGGGAAGTTTTTGAAACATGTCCTATTTCTGGGTCCCCAGAAACAGGATACATGTTTCAAAAACCTCCCATGTTTGGTTTAAAAAAAGGCAGGAGCCTAAAGGATGAATTGGGGTGCTCCGATCCTAGGAAAAGGTACATGGATGAGGGGGTGAGGTGCAGAAAGCATTGTATAGATGTATGGGATGTGTTAAATGTTTGCATATGTTGACATGGACTAGGTTTTCGGTCCCTAGGACAGACTGTATGATTAATGTGAAAGATAACATTACCTGCACCATACCATATGTAATATATTTGTTAATATGTACATGTGAGATATGTTATGTAGGAAATACAAGTAAATCTTTTAAAGAACGTATGCATGAGCATAGATCTTTGATTCTGAGAGGGTTGAATGGTACACTCAGTGCTCAGCAGCTCAAAACATCCCCTGTAGCTAGGCATTTTATTAAACGACATAGTGTTTAAGATTTAAAATATTTCCCTTTTGAAGTGGTGAAATAATCACCATGGGGGGAGTGGGGGTTGATAGGGAGTCCAGACTGGAGAAGAGAGAGATGTTCTGGAAATACGTCTTGCACACTTTATCGCCAAGGGGGTTAAATGAGCAGTTCAGTCTGATCAGTTATGTTTAATCACACATTTTAATTTTGGAGTATGGTTTTAAATTGATAGACCAAATAAGTATGGTTCATGAGTCTTGTTATGGTTCATAGTGAATGTTGGGTAGACACCGGGCTAGTGTTTTGGGTTTTCATGGCAACCACACAGCTGTCTCTGTGCCAAATTCAACAAAGGAGTATTTACTAGAAGGCCACGGAGATGGTCTGTAACACCCTTGTCCCTGATGAAAGCACCATGGAGGACTGAAATGTTGACTTGAGCTGTTGCATAGCGTTCAGTAAAAAAATAATCTTTTGGACATTATCATCATGTTGCTAACAGTCTGATTAAATAAAAAGAAGTTTGAGCTGTTGAGCTCCCACCAACAGTGGGAGTACCATTGTTTTACCGAACATGGCAGAAAATGCACTGTAACATACATATTTCATTTAAAAAGTTTACTGCTTTTTTAAGGCAGGAGTCCGCAGCTTTGCTCTCCCAACATTGTTGGCCTCAACCCCTAGTGGTCGGCTAAGTGACTGAAGTTGTAGTCCAATAATATCTAGAGAATCACAAGTTACCTGCATCTGTTTAAAATATCCAATTGTGATTTTGTTTTTGTTTTCAACTTAAGGGACCGAGATGACGATGAAAAGGAAACATCATTTGCTAAGCTGGCCCGAGTGGAGACCTTTCTATTTGAAAGTTCAGAACAGACAAATCCTATCGTGCCAACAGTCCTGAGAGGGAAAAGTAGTTCTGTAGCTCAGAAACCTGATTCCGATCTAGATATGGAGCTGGGTCTTTTGAGTAGTGCACCGAATAGTAACAGCATGGAAGTTAAATCTAGCATGGATAAAGACTCTGAGATAAGAAAGAGGAAGGAACTGGATAATAATTTAGTTGAAGAGTCAGATTTGGAAAGTGATGAAGACATCAGTGTTAAAATGGATCATGATGACCTAAGAAGTAATACGAATAAAGTAAAAAGAAGAAAATTGGATTCAGAAAATGATGACCTTGAGGACCTCAAAACATCAAAGGAGGTAGCAACGACCACACCAGTAAGTGATCTTTTAAATGTCTTATAATTCCCAGTCCTCATGAGTAATTATGTGTTTAAAAGCCATTATTCTTACCAGTGGCATTTTTGCAGAAAAGAGACTAGATTTCTCCTTCCTCCAGAAAGTCCGAAAGGAGGTCCAGAGCTTATGTAGCAGAGGTCTTGCATATAGTCTTCCCTGTTCCCACAAAGACATCACAATGCATGAACACAGAAGTAGGCTAAAGGGGCTGCCTGGAGGGAGGCCCTCTTTTTCACTGATTTCTTCTTGTTGCAAAACTCTTACACGTCCCACCCTACTCAAGAGCTTCTAATAGTCTGTGCTTGAACCTAGAGTTCCAGAGGGGTGCTAATTGCCCTTTTTGTCTCCCACTGGCTGGACACACAATATTTTGATTGCAATTACCATTGGTTTATGTTTCTGTTCCAGAAGACTTCTCTAATAGTTTACAACCAAAGGTCTTAAATAAAAAAATCAAGTGGGGTAAACCAGCCCAAAGGGAAAAAAATAAACATTTCTCATTCCCATTGATTGAAATTGGGCTTTTAACAGCTTAAATGCTAAGAAGGTTTCTAATGCATTTTCCCCAATTCATTGGAGACCTTTCTAGCATTCAATGGGTTACAAGTTTCTTTTGAAGAATTGGGAATATATATTTGTCCCCCAAGGTGTTGGTTTGACCTAGAATTGTACATATCTGCTTTTATACATATGCCCCAATGTTTGCAAGCAATTACATAAGTAGCTTTTGAAACACTTGTTAAGAACTTACATAACCAGGCATCTCCCTGTGACTAGGGGTGAGCGAGAGACATGAGAAAATGGGTGCTTTGTGACTTCCACCAGAATTCTCAAAAGTTAAGCTTTTTTGCTTTTATCATTGCATTGAAATCAATTCTGATGTAAATTCCCTCATATGTTCCCACTGTGGTAACTCACCATTATAAAAAAAAGGTGAGGGGCAGGGCCGCTTACTTCATGTTGTCAGTCTGTGCTTGGGAGAGAATGAAAGCAGCTAGGTAGTGTAGTCAGACAAGAAAGGAAGGGAGCTGAAGTTAATTTTAAGTGTATTTATGGTAGTTTTTGAATTCATGTGCTTGGGTGGTGATTTGGGCACCCCTACCCTCAACCTAATATCAAGTTCACTTCAGGTCTTTTCTCTGGGATGCAAATAACACGTTTCCAAAATAGAGGGCGGTGATTCGGACATGAGTGTGTGAGGGGAAAAAAAACCCTTATACCCTCACGTCCAAACTGTTACAGGAATTTGCTTACATTTATCTGATACGAGCAGAGATTTGGGCATGCAACCCCATGTCCAGATCACTACACGACATACTTGCCCCAGGGATTTGGATTTGACAAAGCAGAAGGCAGACTTGCTGTCCCAGTGTATCATTAACCTCAATATATGCTTGCTGACTCTCACAACAAAAATGGTATCCATCATATGTTAAAAAAAAAAAAAATAAATAAATAAAATGATGCGATCAAGTACCCAGTACTATGCAAACACGCCTTTCTCTATCACTCTTTTTCCTCCTCTCTTATACATTTTCCTTCCTTACCTCAGACTGGGCCAGAAGCAGCATAGGGATCTCACTGCCCCAGTAACACCTTTGCTGTACCTTAATAACATATAGGGTTAGAGTAGGCTGATCCAAAACCACTCCCACTCTTCATTCTCTTACACATTTTATTTCTCTTCCATGTGTCTTACACTATGTGTCACAGTGCAACTTTCAGTCATAGTGTGTGTATGTGTCTCAGTGTGGATATGTAAGTGTATATGTTGAAGACTGTGTATGACTTGGAGCCTTTACGAAGCCATGGAAAATGATGTGTGCACTATATATTTAAAAAGAAACAGCACAATACAACAAATTCACAGAATCAGAAGAAATGTGCACTGTTGAGACTGACCTGGCTGAGCATCAGTGTAGAAGGATTGGCACTCAGCAGGTACTTTTTCTGCAAATACCTTTATTGTATAAAAGGTCAAGGTTTCAGCTCACAAATAACCCTTTATGAAGACAACCAGGACATAGAAACAAATAAAACTTATATACCCTAATATACACAATAACAAGGAAGATTCACTGAATACTGTGTTGAACATCTCTCTAGCATTTAAAACCCCTTTTTGAATCATTGGGAATTTTGGGAATGCTCTTTTTTTCCCCTCTGGTACATCAGCATCATAGACTGTATACTTGGTTGTGACATGTTGGGGCAGTGCAGTGTCTATGTTTTAGGTCATTCCATTCTGTGGTGACCACCAGTTGTGCTCCAGGCACTTGGTCTTGTTAAGCATTACAGGAATCTCTACTAACCACTGTCATTTTGGTAGCTGCCATTACACATGCACACAGGCTTCTGCACAAATGCATTTCTCCACACATTACTTCCACCAAGAGAGAACTCAGAAGATTCCCACTGAGGACCTTGTATCCTCACAATGTTTTGCACACCCCTCTGGTCCTCGTGGAGTTAAAGGAGCAATAAAGATTGTTTTGTATGAAAGTCATTCAAACTGTAACAAATTGATAAAGCTGTTACAATCCCATTCTATGGAGACATGTTAGCAGTGGACCCCACCCGGTTTGCATGAAATAGAATAACTATCTGAACACCTGGTGAACTACAGGTTATCTTTCTAGCCTCTGCAATGCTCTATAATGGAAAAAAGTATCAACTGAAACTGTAATAACTGAAAAGACTCCTCTCCAGCACTGGGAGTACTATTACTTTACTCAGCAGTGAAAAGTACAATATCTGTTTGCTTTTTTATTATATATGAAAACACTAACACACAGTATGTTGGATACCTCCTTGGCACTTATACCAAGGAAGTATGAAATTCACCCACAGAGACCAGAACATATTCTGTAAGTCCTCCATGTTCACTATTTTCTCCTTCCCACATGTTTATTTTAAAATTTGAGCAGATCTCATTGGTTGGGGATTTGAGGTCTTCAAACTGAATACAGTATGACTCATCAGTTGTTTCAGTTCCTCGTGATTGTATAGGATAATTACTTTACCTTAAGCTGCCTATGGATTGGGTTCCAGATATAAATATGACCACGTGGAAGCAATATCTTATTTTGCCTTCTTGAAGCCATTAGCGAAATGCACTTAGTGGAATAGGAAGCTTTTTTGCTTCTCTTTATTAATAATGTTTTTTTCCTTTTTGCACATCTTTTATGGGATCAAAGTGTTTGTAATTGATGCTACAGCATCTTGTGCAATGTTTTTTTGTGGTGGTACAATACGTATGCCGATACACTGAACGATAACGCTTATTAGGGGTGGCAACGGTTTTGGTTCTTTCAGTGGTTAGTATAGATGCTAATGGGGGGGGAACACACCAGGAAACTGAAAAGAGACCCTCTGGTCCAGAGGGTCTGAACTGCAAAACTGGTGACGCACAGTTCAGTTTCCTGTCCTGTGCAATGCAGTTCACTATGGTCCCTGTGTATGAAATTTGAAAGTCCAGCACAGCAAGTCTATGGGAACTGTGCATGCAACCCTGACGTTTGTGGCAGAGAGCCATATACTTCTGGGTTGTGTTCCAGCCACGTATGGGGTCAGTTTTTACATCATGCTCTTTTCCCTGGACTGCTGATGGGAACAAACTTAGTGCTGCACAGAAAAGCCCCAGGCACCAAATCTTCACTCACATACACAAAATACACTGATTAAAGGTGCTCATTAATGAAAAGGGTAGTTTTGCAGAGGTACATCCAGATTTCCCAAGTAATAGTCTTGGGTATCCTGGAATGCAACAGCAAGAATGCAGAGCACACATTTGTTTAACCCCTTCGCGTCCTGTGACGTACCCAGACCGTCACGCTGGTCCAGCACTTAAGGACCAGTGACGATCCTGGTATGTCACGTACTTTTACTCACCGCGCTCCTGCAGGAGCGTGGTGAGTAATACCGTGGACTGAAATTGATCGCTCCAAGACCGGAGCGATCTCTTTCAGTCCTCCTTTCAATGTGCCGCCCCACGTGATCAGTCACGTGGGAGGGCGCGTCGAACGCGTCTATCTGGTCCTTAAAGGACCAGACACCGCGGGATCGTCGGACCCTAAGGGGTTAAAGTGGATCATCACATATAGAAAAGTAATGCTCATTAGTTAGAGCATTTAGTGAAAAAGTTAAACATGTTAGTCATTTTTTAAAAAAAACATTATCTGCGCAAAAATTCCAGTTTAAAAGGTGCCCAGCAGCCTACTTCCGCTTGCCGCACAGAGGCTGCTCCTGTCCCACTATCCAGCATCCTTCGATGACGGGGGCTGTCTGTCGCTAAGCTGGAGCGATCTCATTGGCTAGATATCGAAAGAAAGCCTCCGTCATCGGAAGATGCTGGGTAGTGGGACGAGAGCAGAGGCAGAGCTGCAAGCAGGATGTAGGCTGCTGGGCACATTTTAAACTTGAATTTTTTATGCAGGTTTTTTTTAAAAAAAAATGACTGACATTTTTAACTTTTTCGCTAAATGCTCTAACTAATGAGCATTACTTTTCTATATGTGGTAGATCCACTCTAATTGTCATTTCAACCCAGTTGGTTGCTCCACTATTGCACCTTTTTAGCCCTTAGGGGCTTATTCATCGTGCTAAAGCAGTGCAATTCTGGAGCAAACCAGCTGCACCACAGGGAAATAAAAGAAAAAAACATTTTTTTCATTGATTTAAATGGAATTTTTTTACCCACTTGAATTTTGGATGCTTGTAGTTCATTGAAGACCTCTCTAACATTCAAAGACTTAAAAGACTGATTTAAATCAGTGGTCATTTGATTTCCTCCAAAATGTCATTACTTTAGTTTTCGGCACAAGGCCTCAAGTTCTTTATTGATCAAGAGGTAGCGCGTGCCATTTGCACCATATGGGAAATTTGAAATGTACATAGATTTAATTGGGTCTTCTGATTCTGAGAATGTCAGAAGTCTTCATTGCATTGTTTCTAAATTCTTTGGGGACCTCCTTAGCATTCAAGTAGTTCTACGCCCTATTAAAAGAGAACCTCCATCTTGAAACAAATTGCATGTTTTTTCTTCCTTATGTTTATTCTACCCCTCTGGTGGAAACTGATGGGTTCTAGCAGCCTAAGAAGTTGGAGAGTGGTGATTTTCTAAATGTGAGTAATCAGTTATGAAGCATTATCTGACCGAGTCAGAGAACAATGCTCTGCCGAGATTAGATTTCCCAACTACTGAATCAGATATCAATAAAATGTTGATCCTGTTTACATAAGCACAAGATAAAGGGAGGTTAATTAGATACATTTAATGAGACTAATAGCTGTGTAGGTGATAGGCCCAATTTCCTTCAGTGGCAGTTTGTAGAATTTTAATTTCCCCCTTTAATACAGTTGGATAACTCCATAATTTCACTTCTTTAGCTTGATGAATAAGGACCTGCATGTTGTTGTTTTTCTACTGAAATCAGTAGGACCTTCACTGCTGTCATCACAATTAATTTATCTGATTTCAGATGCCACATTCCCATAGTCATGTTCATACTTCTTCCTCTCATTGCTGGCTGTGTAGGTCATTCATTGTTTGTCTGTCACATTATATCAGTTGCACTCATATGCACAAACATAAAATGACTAAAGCTGTTGCCTAATGAAAAGGGTTGTTTTTCAGAGATACATCCAAATTTCCAAAGCAATGCTCTTAGGTAGCCAAGAATGTAACAGCACAGCTTCTCTTATATCAGCAAATTACACAGCTACTGACATTCACTCAATTGTTCACTAAACCCCTGGGCGCCAGAGTGGGTCTTTATTAGAGGGCTTCTTGGTGCCCAAAAGTTAAAGGATCACTAATTCCAAAGCACAACTTGGTATTTGCATGAGAGATAATGTGCCACCATTCACAAATATATATGATTGATATACTTTGATGGAATACATATCATTATGTATATGGTATTTTCTATGCAGTTTTCTTGTACACACCTTCCTTCCTGCTAAATCTTATACAAAACAGCCGTCTTACCAGGAAGAGAGGTGTGCAGTGGAAATTGCTTCCCCATAACTGCTGAAAACCAGAAAATGTGTAGGCCTGTATCCACAAAAGAGGAAAAAAAGCAATTCTGGAACAAATAATCTACACCGGAGAGAAGATGTAAAATAATTCTATTGATTTGATGTTTTTAGCCGATTGAGTGTTAGAGAGGTCTCCAGTGCATTACTTTTCAATGCTTTGGAGATATCTGTAGCATTCAAGGGGTTAAACAGACCATTAAATCCCTTGGAATTTGTGAAATGTTTTTTCCCCCTGTGATGCAGTTAATTTTTTCCAGACGTGTAACCCATAGTACCCTATATCACATTTTATCAAGGTATATAAATATTTACATATAGTGGCATATGTATCCATGTTTCACAAAAGTTCACAAATTAATAGAATACAACATTCTTTAATAGAGACGTCCATATTTATCATCCCAGTTGATAGTGAAATAGACAGGGGAATTCGGACAATGATTGTGTGTCAGAGAGGTGTCTAGTGCATTATAACGCAATGCTATGAACAAGCCTTTAGCACACATGTTGTGCTGTGTATATATATATATATATATATATATATATATATATATATATATATATATATATATATATCTTCAATAATAATAAAAGGCCAGATGTATGTTTGTCCGATGCAGTCATGCACAGTATAGACTGCCCGAACACTGTATGTACACACACACACACATATACTAGCAGTTTTGGACGGCGTTGTCCGTCATGGGTTTGTATTTGTGTTATCTTGTGTTGCAAATGTAATGTATTGAAAATGTGTTTTATTGGGTGTCTGAATGTGAATATGTGTAAGTGTATATGTGTGTAAAACCAATTTGTAGTGTACAGCTGTGGTACTCAAAGGGTTAAGTATTTCAGTGTCATAGGTGTCCGACCCCCCCCCCCCCCTTCTATATTCTCTCTGTGTATACAGCAGCAACATGATCCCCCACCAGCAGATATGGACTGCATGGGCACAGAGAGAGGGCATGTGGGGCAGAGAAAAGGCATACGGGGGTAGATGGAACATGGGTTATTTTATGTGTAATAGCTTAACAGAGGGAGGTGCAAGAGTATGAATAGATGTTGGATTCACTATGTTTATACACTGAAAGAGTTAACACAGTGAATCGTTGAGTGACAGCGGTAGACACAGGACTGAACAAAGCACATGGAGGGGGGGGGAGTGATTAACGGAGTAGACGGAGTCATGACCGTGGCAGAGGGAAGTTATATGAGTGTATCAGAGAGCCTGGGAAGAATGGAACAGAGGGAGGGAACGATTAACTGAGAAGAGGGAGGTGAGACACTTGAGTGGCTGTTTAATTCTGTGTATATGTGCACTGAAAGGGTAAACACACTATAAATCACAAACCATGTTCACTGCGGTAGCCCATCAGTCTGTATGAATTGAAGAGAGCAGCCGTGTGGGACTGAAAAAGTTAACCTTTTGCGTGCCAGAGGGGGTATGCACAACACATTGCAAAGCAATGTGTTGCATAGTCCTCTGGCACTGAAAGGGTTAAGGTCCCACTTCCTCATCTCAGCTAGCTGCTTGCTCTGATCAAAAATCGGCTCTGGGCCATAGTAGGGGCTCCACTTTAATACGCGTTCAGTGTCAGTGCAAGTTTGAAAGTGACGGCCCTAATGTTGAAGCAAACACCAGCAGATGACGCATTTAGTATGGATCCTCCATTTCTCATAGTATTTTAGCTTTGCCACTTGCCAGAACTCCATCCAGATTTGGGGCTGGCAACCAGCACACTCGAGTCTTCAGCTTCCCCCCTCACTTCAGCACGAACGGCATCAGCACTGAGGGGGGAGTAGGCACCACTTAATACAAGTTGTGACCGCATACACATCTGTATTCTGCACACACAACAGAGTGCAGCACCGACGGAGCACTTGTAAGAAGCTCCATCCACGCTGCAGTGCAGGATACAGAAGTGTATGTGGTCACATCTTGTAGTAAGTGGCGCCTACTCCCCCCTAAGTGCTGCTGCGGTTCCTAAAACCAAGGTCCCAAAAATTACAAGCACTTCCTCCTATACCTCAGGCAGGAAAGTCCCCGGTCTCGGCCTCCCCACGTCTACACCCAAACCTAAAGAGCAGAGTGTGTGAGAAAGAGCAACGACAGAGAGCTGGAGCCACTGTTTGTGAAGCTGCATCCCGTCCTCAGCTCATGTGCCGAGAAGGGGGGAGAGAGGCTGCACGGTGCTCCCATTGTTGTCTGTCAAGAAGCTGAGGATCATGGGAATTCGGGTGCCTCTCTCCGCTTGGCCCTGTCACTGTGCTGTCTCCCCTTCTGTGAATAACCGGGCTGGATAGTGGGGATGGGCCAAGTCCCTGCATGACTTTCATAGGACTAGCGGTGGCCTTCAGCCACTGCAAGTCCTATGAAAATCACGCCCCCATTGAATCACCCAATGTGAGCAGTAAATCCTCCTTACTGCTGCCCCTGGGTGTGTTTGCCAGGCACAAAGTCTTCTTTTATATATATATATATATATATATATATATATATATATATATATATATATATATATATATATATATATATATATATATATATATTATACACACACACTCGGACCTCTTTGGGAGCATCATGATGACCCCTAATGCCTCCCCTGGTATTGATAACCTGGAAGGTACTTGCTGCATTCCTTCCCTCCTTCCTTTTCACTGAGTCAAAGGCCTTTTCATAATCTATGAAGGCTATCCATAATGAAAGATTGTATTCATTATTCTGCTCTGTAAGTTGTTGTAAAGTCTGGATATGGTCGATTGTCTTGAAACCATTTCTGAAGCCTGCTTTTTCTATAGGTTGTTGCGCATCATGTGTTATTTCCATTCATCTTGATAGTACCATTGTGAAGACCTTGCACATGACTTGCAATAGGCTTATTAGTTGGTAGTTTTTTTAGACCAGCCTTAACACCGTTTTGTGTAGGATGACTACTGCATTTTTTCATGTTGCAGGCAATTTGCTGAGTAACAGTTATTTTTAAAATAGTTTATCTATGGCTTTGAATAAGGGCTGATCTCTGGCTTTCAAGATTTCAATATTGACTTTATCAGGTCCATTGAGTTAACTGCAGCTTCTACTACTTCTACCAAAACATTTGACACAGCTTCAACCTCTGGCATTTCATTCATTTGTTGTCCTTCATCTATATAAATAAATAATAATAACATTCTTTCACTCATTTTAGTATTTGTTGTTGAGTTTTTGCTTTTGTACCAACTTCAAATTTTAATGCAAACACTTGACTCATATTTTTTATTTTGCTTTCATTATAACTTGAGTTTCTTCCAGCGTCCTTTTGATGAGCTCAAAATTGAACTTGAGCATTTCTTCTTGTATGCGCAGTTCCCTATGGACTTGCACATTCTATTGCGATTTTGCTAAATTTCATGTCACTTTCTATGTGTGTGTGTATTATATGTATGTATCATAATCTTCAGGCATTGTCAATCCACTGCAGGATGCAGGCCTCCTCTGCAAGCCTCAAACAACTTTGGTCCTGTTCAGTGTTGGTCTAACGGTAGATGCAAAATGAATGGGCTATGAAATAGAAACTGTGCCAGTTGTTTAAATTCCAGAAGTAGTATCATTGACTCAAAAGCTTAATTGTACTTGCTTAATGTTGAAAGTATTTTTCAACTAATTATAAATTCCACAACATGCATTAACCTGCAACATCTTTTATCAAGGAAGTAACCTAGTGTTTGAATATGTTAGCATTGTGATATAATAAACGTATGATTGTGATTATTGATTTTCTTTTTTTTTTTTTTATATATATATGAAGCAGGTTTCTCAAAAGACTGTTCATGCAATAAAAAATGAGTTGGAGATCAAAAAAGAATCTGAATCTCAAAGAGAACAGTCCAAGGTAATAAAACTTTTTTTTTTTTTAATTTTAAAGGGAAATATCACCTGGAAACAAGTGTTTAACAAAAAAAAATCCTTAATGGGACAGTTTAGTAAAGTGAACTGGGGCAGTTCAGGAGAATATAATCTGAACCACAAGGGGCAAGTGAAAATTCCCATTGATTTAATTGGGGTATTTAAGCATTGAATGATAGAAAGGACTTCAACTCATTGACATCCATGACCTGATGAAAATCTATTTATTGCACAGAAATGTTAACGTGTTTTTTTAAGTAAATCTTATGATGAATTTATGATGAATTGGAAGTTGTGAGTACTGGCCTCTTGTTTTTGTTTAGATAATTCTGCCTTATTCCAATTGGTATCAGCACCCAAGCAGATGTACTCTGTGAGTGAGTCTACTTCCCATTGGAGTGCATGCTTTAATATATATATATATATATATATATATATATATATATATATATATATATATATATATATATATATATATAAAATCTCAAAGGAATATGGAGAGAGTGCTAGTCTCTATTACAAATTAGAAAATGTGAAATACCCCCAAACAAATATAGCGCTATATATATATCATAAATGTGAATTCACATAAAAAAAATTAAAAAGGACATCACCAGAGAATGATAACTGGATACAAAAGAAACCGCTAGCAGCATGTTGTGCTCTCCCGACTATAGTCACTATTAGATTATATTATTCGATTACTATTAGTCGGGAGAGCACAACACGCTGCTAGCATTTTCTTTATACCTGCCCGCTTTCATACTGGGAGTCCCACGAACATTTGTGTCCAGTAATCATTCTCTGGTGATATCTTTTTAAATGTTTTTTTTTTTTTATGTGAATTAACATTTATTAGATATATAGTGCTATATTTGTTTGGGGGTAATTCATATGTATATTGATTGCATTGTGTATTGTTGAATAAATACATTTTCTAATTTGTAATAGAGATTAGCGCTCTCTCCATATTCCTTTTTTCTTTGTTTATTTCTGCCCACTATCAGATTTATGGAGATTGTAGCAAAAGTTTTGTGTGTGTGTGTGTGTGTGTATATATATATATATATATATATATATATATATATATATATATAATATTATATATGATATTGTTATAGTAAATATTGTTTGAGTTTAAAAATGAGGCCATGTGCTTCATTTCCTTCAGAGTAATGTCCTACCTATGGTTCAGAAACATGTCACTGAGAAATTGTGGTACAGATTAACTCAAGGTCCCCTGGACTTCCCTCTGGTCTTTAAAGGTTAAGTAGAAAGTTTGGGTTTTCACATTGCGCCCTATGTTCTATGTAACTATCACATCACAATAAGAAAAGAACAAAAAAAGGAAGTAAAGGCACCACCTTAAATAGTTGGGATAATATACACTGTTACATGCAGTGAAGGTGCCTTGTAGTTCTTGACAGTAACAGTAAGAAAAAAGAAGTGGAAAGAACATAAAACAACTTGTAGGCACACTTACATATCCCTAAATATCCCTATGGTATTGATTCATGACACAAGAACATGGGAAAATATGTATAAATAAGAAGAATAAAACCAAATAACTTTATTATTTTGAAAACATAATTTCAAAAGGAAGAACTTGTGGTGATATAGCTGAAACCTTAAAAACTATTTAATGAGTGGCACATGGATCATATATCAATAACCCTGATGGTACTAGCGCCAGAATAGTAGCTCCGGAGTAAAGTACGCCGCTTCACTTAACTTGCGCATCTTTAAATGGACAGTTATGACTATACAGAGTCACATATCGGCATGGAAGGGGACTCATGGGATAATTGCACCTTTCCAATACACCAACTTTATTTATTTATAGTATGGGTAAGCTGACAAAAAGGAATCAGGGATAAACCCCAACTCTAAATCTTGACTGTCAAACCAGTATTTATAACTATAAATTACTCCAGTCTCGGGTAGCTATAGCTCATAATAACATGTGTCCCATAGAGGGAAGCAAATGAGTAAAGCATTCCCTTTCATGACCCACCGTCTTATAAATACATGGAATGGGTAAATAGGCAAAGAGGAATCGGCGATAAACCCCAACCCTAATTTCTGACCGGTAAATCTCTATATATAACCATGTAGTGTAGTTCAAAAGGGACATTGGATTATGTTGTGGTGCAAATCAGTCACCCTATTTTTATATTGGTCCCCAGTCAGAGTTATACATCAACTTGCACCTCTCAAGAGCCTTATCTAGAACTTGCCCATTAACACAGTTATGTATTTATAAGATGGTGGGGCATGAAAGGGAATGCTTTACTCATTCGCTTCCCTCTATGATATATGATCGATGTGCCACTCATGAACTAGTTTTTAAGGTTTCAGCTATATCCCCACAAGTTCTTCCTTTTGATTTTATGTTTTCAATCAATCTCTCTCTCATTTGTTTCACCTTGGTTCAGGAGAATACATCTTTTTCAGTCATTCCTAGATGTCATGTCCATGGAAGAAAACATGGCAGTACCTGACAGCACCACAGGATCTTCCTTTGCTCACTGCACATAGTAATCGTAACACAGCTCTGGTCCTTAAAAAGGACACTTCAGTGATTTTGAAAGTGCTCTCAGCATCACCTGCATGTTGTATTAGCCATTATTTATTTAGAAACCAATTATTTTTATTTCAGTTATGCTAATTAAGGCATGCTGCACAGGCACCCATTATCTTTCTTTACATTACTGCCACCACTCATTGATACTGCTTAGCAGTTTGTTTCCAAACTCCCCTAGCACTAAATGGGTTGTGTCAGTGAGTGGAGGAGGTAATGTAAGTCTAAGACAGGAAGTGCCTGCACGGTATGCCTTATCCTATATAATAATTTGCTGAAATGTGCGTAACGCCGCAGTCATGCGCAGTAGAGACTGCTGCATGTGCTGCAGTCATGTGCAGTAGAGACTGTCGCGGCGCGGGCAGTCTGTACTGCACATGACTGCCCTGCAACCGGCTGTCAGTGGCACTGTGGCCCGTGTAACGGGCTCTTCAACTAGTTTAGTATAATCTATAAACCTAATTTACTAGTCTTATAAATAATAGCTAATATAACAGAGAGGTGAATTTAAAAGCTCTTCCAAAATTACCATAGTTTATTTTAGGTGATATCGTCAGTATTTAAGTAATTGCATGCCTGTTTCAGTCTCATACAAACTGCAGTGAATAGTCATGTCTGCCTCCATGGCAACTTCAAGGAATGATTGAAGATGATGTCTCTTGAACCAAAGAGCAAGGACATCATTCATAGGGGACATTAGTATGTTATAACCATAATGAGGTAAGGGGGAATTATTCTGAGGTGTTAGTACCACTTTAAGTAGCAAGCTTATTTGGCATGCTTCATCTTATGTTAATATGATCACTGTTAATCCTGGTATTGTTTTTCAGATTCCTGTTGATAACCCTGGGGAATTTAATGGACTTCCAAGCAAACTCTTACTAACAGAGTTTAAGTCATTGGTTGTTACACAAAGAGCACATAACAGTCGGGTCACTGCCAGTGTTAACCATGGAAACTCAGTTGATTTCAAAAAATTCAGAAAGGTAATCATTTACCTCACTTGCTGATCTTTATCTGATACGCAGACGTCTGCTTTGGCTCAGCATATGATTCCAAATCAGATTTGAAATCCCGGTAAGATCCTACTAAATCCTTTACATTTTTGCCCTTGTCTTAACCCTCTGAGTGAGAGAAGGATATGCAACGCATCCCTCTGGCACTTAAAGGATTAAAGAGACCCTATCACCTAAGGAACAACTTTTGTTTAGTTTGAAAGAATGTTGTATATATTGTACTTGTCATTTTCTATTTAGTAAGCTAGTTTTTGAGTTATTAGGTATATAGATTATGCAAATTAAGGCATTCCAGGTATTTCCCATCTTAACACAATTTTGCCTTCCCTTTTTACTGATGCTTAACCTTTCAATGCAAAGGTAGGTGAGAAACTAATTGCTGAGCCATGTCAGTGAGTGGGGAATACAATTGAAGGGTGAGACTGAAAGTGTCAGCAATGCATGCTTTAATCAGCAAATCTAAATAACTAAAATCTAGTTTCCTCTTACATCCAATGTGGAACAAAGGTACCATGGGCTTGAGTCCCTCCTCCTGGAGGGCAGGGACTCCCCACCTACAAACCCCTAGAATTCATATGTCCTGCGAAGCAGTTGGAGGTGTAGTGGCCATCCTGTTGTTTTTTATTAGGTTTTTATTATTTTTCTTTAGATATGGTGCTGTATAGTACCCCATTAGGTGGATTACCATCACTGGGTTTCCCTGGAGTTGGATTGCCCAATTAACGTGGTTTGTGGACCTTTCTTGCCCTGTGGAGGTTGACTTTATGACAAGTCTGTTACTCATGGCTGAGGCATGAGATTCTGCCCTCTCCTATGGTAGCAGCCTGAAGAAAGAACATTGGTATTTAACCTTTTGATTGCAATTCTCCACTCTATGTCCCATTCAGAGAAATTACAGATGGCTGTTGGGTGCTTTGGAGGGCTTATTTCTGCTCCCCCCACTATTTTTATTTTTTTGTTCCATGGGGGTTTTGGGTCTTTGCTATCCTTTTCCAGTTTAACCCTTTGCATAACAGATATATGGATTTACTTGGTATTTCTGTGTTTTATCCTTGTTCTGTGGACATTTAATGTAGTTTCTCTAGATTTTGGAGACATTCTCTCAGGGAAATGTCTGACAATAAGGGGCATATGGGGAAATCCAAGGCTTTCCTTACCAACTGTTCCTCATCCCATACAGTGCTTCCAAGGGAATACTCTGTGTCTCTATGCCCCTCTTGTGCTGTGGCCCCTACCACTCCACTTGGTGCCTCTAGAAGTGAACAAGAGCCTGCATTGATTAAAACACTACTAGCTTCAGTGGCATAAATCCCTTATTCATTTCAGGGGGTTCCCCATTCTTGGAAGTCTATGCCCACCTTCAAACAGGTTGATCCTGTATTTAAAGGGCATGCTCAAGTTATTGGGGCATCCTATGAGGAAGAATTGAACTTAGTGGATGATGAGGAGTTTGAGGACATGGCTTTTCCTATTCTTATGAAGATTCCTATAAGGCTGATCCAGTCCCCTCAGATGAGGAGCTCATCAGGGCGTTACTGGAGACCCTTGCGGTCTCAGATGCCAAGGTTGAGTTGTCTCCCCCTCCATGCCTTTCCCAGTCCAAGAGAGTCGTCCTATTCTGAACCTCAAAATTCTCCACCAGTATATGGCAGCTACATGCTTCAAGATGGAATTTTTGCTTTCTGTCATTGCAACGATGTTCCCAGGGGAGTACCTGGCCTCTTTGGATCTTCAGAGCTTGTACCTGAATGTCACGATCCACCAGACAGTCAGTGCTACCTGCGTTTTGCTTTTGGCTCCAATCATTACCAGTTCATGGCTCTGCCATTTGGCCTGGCTTCAGCAAATATAAACTTCACAATGATCATGGCCGCCTTGGCCACGTATAGCCAGTCCAAGGGCATTTCTCTGACTCCATATTTGGAAGATTTCCCACTTAAGGCTCCTCTTGGCTCACCATATCCAAGAATGTGCCCACATTCTGGTGCATCACTGGCTGGATTCTCAGTCTCAAGAAGTCTTCTCCAGTCCCATCCTAGATTTTGGTGTTCCTGGGCATAAGGTTCAGTGGAGAGTCTTTCTCATGGAGGAGAAGAGTCAGATTCTGTTCCAGGACATGTTTCAGGCACTAGAGTGACAGTCTGTCTCGATCAAGGACTATATGAGCATCTTGGGTCGGTCTGTGTCCACTCTGGAAATGGTCCCTTTCTCGCAGTTCCACAGGAGAATTTCAGGGGGACATCCTCAGGTTGTGGTCCAGGAATCCGGAACATCTCTTTCAGCAGATGACCCTGTCTCTAGAAGCCAGGGAGGACCTTCAGTGGCGGCTCCATTGGCCACACCTGGCATGAGGGAGAACGTTTGTCATTCCGGAGTGGACCTTGGTGTTGACAGATGCCAGCCAGAGGTGCTGGGGTGTGGCCCTGTGACTCCTTGATGTGCAGGGCAGGTGGACAGGACAGGAGAGCCTACTGTCCAATCAGCATTCTGGTACACAGAGAGATTCACCTGACTCTCTTCCATTGGTCCTAGGTTCTCACAGGGATTCCGTTGAGAGTGCAGTCAGACAACTCCACGGCCATGGCGCACTTCAGTCGCCAAGAGGGAACCTGCAAGGAGATAGCATGGAAGGAGGTGAAGGATATTTTCAATTGAGGGAAGGTCACGATCCAGCCATCTTGGTGGTATACATTCTAGGAGTTGAAAATGTACTTACAGACTTTCTAAGTCTCCAAGACTTAGATCCAGGATACTGGGAGCTCCATTTGGAGGCTTTTTACCTGATAGTTCAACACTGGTGGGTCCCAGCCATAGACCTCATGGCAGTCAGGGTTATGCAGGAGATCAGAATGGGCATTGCTCTGGTCATTCTGATTGGTCCATTCTAGCCCAGGAGGGCATGTTTTATGGACCTGGTCATCCTGTCTATTCGGGATCCAATTTGTCTGCCGCCCAGACCAGATCTGTTACTTTGGAAGGGATTCTTTGCTGATGTTTTCTCCATCATGATAAAGGTGCAGATTCCGGTCTCTTCCAAGGCATGCTATAGGGTGTGATCCAATATTCACTGGTGCTTTGTGGAAAATAACAAGTCCCCACAGGAATGTGACCTTCCTGTGGTTTTGTCCTTCCTTCAGGAAAGTCTCAGCTTGAGTTCAGGTCTCAGCCCTTTCTGTTCTTTATCAGAGAAGAATTACTTTCATCCCAGACATAAAGATAAACCCTACAACATTTGTTTTTTCTTTCACTTTAAGTATTACTATCCCTTTAACTATTTAAGTGCAGAATGGTGTCCAACTAATTTAGATTCAATGCATTTCAGACATCACTAACCACCATGGTGTTAATGCAGTTTGTCATACTATTTTTATTTCCTCCCTCTCCTGTGTCATTGGTGATCTTATTGTGGCTAGTCACATTACTATATAGTGCAGGAGGTAGGTAACACTTGGCATTCACCTGTTGGAGACTTCTGCTTCAATCTTCCATGGAGCCATCAGCTGGATGGGGTTGATGGAAGTTGTAGTCCTTAACAGCTGGGGGTGCCAAAGGTTGCTTCCCCCTGATCAAGAGCATTATGAAGAAATAGTGTCACATTACAGTTAAATGTCATTTAATTCTGTTACTAGGTTGCATACCCAGGAGCAGGAAGCTTTCCCCACATCATTGGAGGATCTGACTTGATTGCTCATGACAAAAAGAAGAATTCAGAGTTAGAGCAGTGGTTACGTCAGGAAATTGAGGTAAACAGGAAATTAATTTGAAACACTTACTGTGCTGTGGCAACACTGTCCCTGTGCACAGTTGCGTTAAAATAGGATGCTCTGCAGGGTATGAATTTCACATGGGCTGCTGCTCCAAGACAACTCCATCACCATTCACAGTCATTTAAAATAGTTTGCACTGTACCCTGAGGAGTCCTTATGGCCAGTTGCATTGACTGACAATTTCCCCTGGATGCAGTGTTGCAAATTTATGGAATATCTGTACTGCAGCCTGCGTAACCATTGTGCAGACCGTTCACACAAATGATTGAATCATTACAGTAGTTGGCACACATGGCTGTGAACCAATCATGTGTTTATTACCAGTGCCCACATGGATTGGCCCTCACCTCTTCAGTGCACACCTCCCCCTCACTCACAAAGGCACTGCGTACACTGGTAGAATAGGAACATGCCCATTTGAATGTGGCACTGGTGCCACAGCATTATCTCCAGTGAGACATCAAATCACTGCTACACAGTGTTCCCTTTAAGGTCAGCAGAATGAGCGACCCAGCACAAAGATATACAAGAGCAATTAAAACTTGGCAGGGCTGCATGGGGCACCTGTTATTCTAATGCAGTTCTGCAGAAGCACTGTTCTCTAACTTTTTCAGGACTAGGTGGCTAATCTGTACATACTTTAAAGGGTTAGTAATGGCATATATAAATAAAAAAAATAATGTACATATTTAAAAAAAAATAAATCCATCGATGGTAGTCCGATCTCTCAAACCTTTATGGTTTGTATACCATTTAAAAGTGTCCCCGCCCTCCCCTTTCCCTGATGTCAGCTGTAAACCTGATAGAAGGAGATTCGTGTTGGTCGACTCGAGGTGGCTCTTCAGCAGAGCCGAGATAGAGCTATGTAGAAAGATATACATCATTGGAACAATCTACAAAGTGTGCCTGGTTTGCAAGCACACTTTGCAGACCTTTCCAGTGAAGTATTTCTTTTTACATTGTGCTATCTCGGCTCTGCTGAAGAGCCACCTTAAGTTGGCCGACACAGATCTCCTTCTGCCGGTCCTGGGACCAGGATCATCTTCTGTCAGCTAGACGCTGACGTCAATGAAAGGGGAGGGAGGGGAGAACTTTTTCACCTCATATCTCAAACCATAAAGGGTTGAGAGATCGGACTGCCATTGATGGATTTATTTTTTCTATATCTACAATAATAAGTTTTATTTATATATGCCATTACTAATCCTTTAAAGTGAATACTGCTGCTACCCCAGATTTGCTTTATGATATGTAGCTATATAATATTTTATTGGTTTAGTGTAATATGCAACATGTTTAATGTAATATGCAACAGTTAGGTGAGTACCTAAGTTTATCTTCTAGTACTCTTGGCTGAATCCTCTACAGAATGATATGAAGTAGTTTGGTTCAGATTACTCACGCTAAGGTGTTTAACCTTTTAAGACCACGTGACTGTTCAACACATTGTGAACCAATACATTGCATACTTCTCAGGACCAGGGCTTATTTACACTAGAAGACGAGATACATTTTGGCCTTTTTTAGTATGTCATTGTTGTCCCATATTTTGTGCTCATTTAGTGCCCATTTTAGCAGGGACTGGATAAGAGGTATGAACATTCATTCATACCTCCAAGTGTCCCTATTTAGGGGGTACTGTCCCTCTGAGATGAAAATACCTAAGTCCCTCTTCCCCACCTGGTGTCCCTCTGTTTAGGAGATCAGACTGTGTGATGTGTTTAAAAGTGTATCACCTTGCTCCACAGCAATAAAACTCACATTAACCCTTTGAGTGCCAGAGGGGTACGCAACGCATTGCAAAGCAATGCGTGGAGTACCCCTCTGGCACTCAAAGGGTTAATGTTTATTTAAACTTCAGTATATGTGTTTAAAAATTAGTCTGTGTAAATTAAATACATTGCTCTTCCTCTAAATCACAAAGGTGTCAATAGGTCATGAAGTAACCAAAGAAGCTCTGTCCATCAGTCCTGCCCTCAGCACCACCATATAAGTTACAAGTGCCCCCTCTTTGGCCATTTTACATGTTGGGAGCTCTGTTGTATGCATCTCTCTTCTTCACAATCACAGGAGAGATGGAGAGAACCGTCACAAAGGCAATGTTTACATACATTGCCTTTTTCTTGTGCCAAGCAACTAAAGTAGGGCTGAATTGCATTGTATACTCCTCTGGAATGCAAAGGGTTAATATCTTACTAAATTGGTGACCATTCATGTCCACTTTGGAACTGTACAGCATTAGTGGACAACCTGTGTCAATCCAGCTATTGCTGTACAACAACTTCCATCATTCTCGGTTCTCCATCCAGATTTGTAGTCCAGCATCCTGTGGAGTGTTACAGCTGTCCCACCTTTACTTTACAGTACGAAGAACCATAAATTATTCTAAAATGTTCTTATTTTGTGTCTGCAGGAACAAACCCAAAATGCTAAAGAAGAGTTGATGGCTGAGGATTTGTTCAGGTGAGTTGTGTTATTATGTAAACTGTTCTAGACCGTCTTCTGCACCTATCCTATTTTTCCAAGTGTGCTGCTGTGGAAGCAGACATAGTAAAAAGTCATGGTTTCCTCCATGTAGTCCCAGGGAGTCAAATGGATTAGGTGCAGAGCATAACAGTGAAGTTTGTGGCTGAAAGTCACCATCTTTGCTGAGTGAGTGCATATTCACCATAGATTGTTCGGTTAGAAAACCCGTCACGAGTAATCTATGTGATTTGAAGTTGAGACTCAAAATCTTGCAATCCAGTCATTGTGGGATCATCCAGAATACCATGTGCCACTTTTTTGACCCCCATTCGGCTCTCCAGCTGATACGTCCTGGCTCATAGTGCAGCCTGGGTCCTCAGCACATCTACTCCCTGGGGAGCAACCCTGAGAAGGTGGTACTATGTAGTTGGTACTCTTTGATGGAGATAATCATTAGAAAAACTAACACCACTTAGTTTTTAACCCCTTGGATGCTAAAAGGCATACCTGGTACTCATACTGTTAACCAGTATATAGATGCCCATATATAAATAGGTATTTGACCATACTAAAGTAAAGAGGAAAATGAAGACAATGGGGATTGTGTACTAAGATGACTTCTCCAGTGATATCACTTCTCCAGTACTTAGGTTCCATATAATAACCTATGTGCTAAGATCTCCAAAGGCTTCACAGAATAACATAGGAGTTGGAGAAGTGATACAACAGGAGAAGTTATCTCCTCTTTATATTACCCCTTAGTGCATCTTCACCAGTGTATCTATGTGGCTATCCAAGTGGTAACATTTCACTGTGCAGATGGCACTCCAGGAGTTAAATATCCAATGTTCAAGACCGCTCCGATCTGGCCTGCTGTTCTCATATTCTCTGAGCAGCTGTTATAGTTCACTGTGTATTTGTTTTTGACTTTTTGAAGTACAAGTCCATCCAGTAAAAGTAAACAGTTCTTACACGTACATTCATGTGTACTGAAGAGGCTTGAAATGTGCATTGACTGTAGAAACTGGTGAATTTTGACTTTGTGTTTGTTCAAAATATAATATCTGCAATCGGTCCTGGATGTCATGTTCATGGAGGTGGCAATGACTGTGGTTGTGTCTACTTAATCCTTTAAACCATTAACATGTGGTGATGTGTCAGTACCATCTACTGTGTCCTTGCCTAAAAGACCGCTGATGGTCCTGGCACATCACTTAGTTTGTGCTCACAGAGCCCTTGCAGAAGAGCTGTCAACACTAGTGGGGTCTGAAATTGACCGCTTCAAGACCAGAGCGGTCACTGTCAGACCCCCGTTCGGCACGCTGGCACACATGATAAGTTACGTGTGCCAGCATACCAACCAACTTTAAATAGGTCCTTAAGGAAAATCCACTCCCAGGACCTCTGATCCTTAAGCGGTTAAGGACCAGAACAGTGTGTAACACATTGCTCACTATACATTACCATGTGCAGTGTGCAAAGTGTGAGGACATGTGGTCTTGTTAGCAGCAGTCATGTCTGCCTCTATGGACATGACATCCAGGTCTGACTGAAGATGTTACTGTCATAAACCAATGAGCAAAGGGAAATTCATAGGGGCAGTTAGGGTCATCTGGCCATAGTAAGGCAAGTGGAAGACTGGGGTTATTTGGAAGTGTTAGTTCTCTAGAGGAACAGTAAACTTTTTTTAATGAAAACATAAGTTATGGAGCGTTTCCTGCTAAGTAAAGCAAGGGTACTCCCACTGCTGTCAGTTCTTTTATTCAAAATTTATAACCGTTCAAATAATAAAGAAGTTATTTTACAGTGCATTTACATCCTGATGACAGGAGCTCACTTTTGAAAAGTAGCATTAAAAATATCGCGGGGCTAGAACACATATTAACCATGTCGCCATGCTTAAAATGGCAACATGAGAATCTCTCTCTGCATAAAAGTGCAAGGTTCTCATGTTACCTCTTTTAAATGTCACTATGTACTAGACGCAAATACAGAAAAAAATGTTCGTCCGGATAACGAGAAAATGCCAGACCTCTCGCATGTTTGACATGCCTGTATGAAATAAGTAAATGAAAATCGGTCACGTATCTGAAAATGCTTGATCTGAACATTAATACTTCATTGGATTGGTCTACAAAGTGTGCCTGGTTTGCAAATACAGTGGGAGTACTCTTGTTTTATTCAGCAGGAAAAGCCCTACGATACGTATTTTTTTTCATAAAGTGTACTGCTCCTTTAAAAGAACAGAAAATGTTTTAGTATGAAAACTTTATATTGTAGAACTTTTTTTTGCCAAATAAAACAAGGCTTCTACTACTGGAAGATATTTAATTCACAAATGATTATAGTTCAAACTATCATGAAGAGGAGCAGTTGTTACAGTTAACTTCAATGGGAAAAAAGAACTTAAGAGCCCTATATTCATAGTAAAACTGGAGTAATTCTGGTTTAAACCAGCTGCACTACAGGGGGAAAAGGAAAATTCCCAACTGATTTAAATTAGGAGTTTAAGCCTTTGAATGCAGGAGAGGGCCTCCACTGCAGTGGAAAGCAATGCTTTGGAGACCACTGTAGCATTGGACAGGTTAACCCTTTGAATGCCAGAGAGGTATCCAACGCGATACCTCTCTGCCACTGAAAGGGATAAAAGCCCCAGTTAAAATAATGAAATTGTGCAGTTGGTTTGTCCCAGAATTTTTCCAGTTTTCTTTTGAATACAGGGTCCACTTTAAGGGCTCGATCCAAATGTTGGAGACGGCTGGTTTTTCTGCCGACGGCATTTTTTTAAGCACAGTAATCTATTCAAATGCCAGTGGTGTGAAAAAATACCAGCAAAAAAGAGCCATTGTGTGATAAAGTTAAGAGGTGTTTTCACCCATAGCAAATGATGAAAACACTGTAAATATCAATTCAAATGTCTGCAATAGCCATGAAAATTTGATAAGGGACACAAGTTATCAATGCCCCATTTCAATACATCCAAAGTATGAAAAATGTGTCAAACTCCATTAGAATTAACCCTATGAGTGCCAGTGGGGTATAGTTACCCTGCAGGCATTCATAGGGTTAACCCTACTAAGTTAAAAAAACATTGCATTACAAGTAACACTTACCATTAATCCTGATGTCCAGCAGAGACCTCAGCTTCTTGGTCCTCTTCTGTCCTCCTTCATTCTTCTCTTCTTTCTTCTGCCTTGTCTTCAGTCTTCTTTCTTCTTTGCTGTAAAAATAAAAAACAAATATTAATAGAAGGAATAAACTTTTACATCGTTTAACCCGTTGAGTGGCAGAGAGGTATGCAACTCATTGCGGACCTCTCTGGGCTCAAAGGGTTAAACAATGTATTCAGCGCCCTGGAATAAATAAATATGCTGCCATTAAGTGTCTGAACATGTCATCATACTAATAAAATGTGTGCCAATAATATTTTTAAGATAAAAATATATATTATAATGCTTAGCTTTCTGAATAGTCTCTGCTGCTGTGTGCGGCTGCAGAGGTGGCAGCAGTGGAGACAGCTCCATGTGCCACAGGTTTCCCCTCCTCTCCCTCTCGGGCCGATGCCCGATCCGCAATGAGGGAGTTTGAACAGAGAGTGTCTTTATATTTGGGCAGTCTCTGATCCAGTTCCCTCACAGCCATTGGATGAGATGTGCTTAAGCACATCCTAGCCAATCAGATTTGAACGACTGTGCTTTAAAATGATTGGCTGGGATGTGCTTAAGCACATCTCAGCCAATGGCTGTGAAGGAATTGGATCAGAGAATGCCCATATATAAAGTCAGTCTCTGTTCAAATTCCCTCATTGCGGATCGGGCAACAGCCTGAGAGGGGGAGAAGGGGAAACCTGTGGCACATGGAGCTGCTGCCGCCTCTGTGGCCGCACACAGCAGTAGACACTATTTTTGTCTTAAAAATATTATTGGCGCACATTTTATTAGTATGATGACATGTTCAGACACTTAATGGCGGCATATTTATATATTCCTGGGCACGGAATACATTGTTTAACCCTTTGAGCCTAGAGAGGTCTGTTGTGTACCCCTCTGTCACTCAAGGGGTTAAACGATGTAATAGTTTATTCCTTATGTTAATGTGTTTTTTATTTTTACAGCAAAGAATACTAAGAAAAGGCAGAAGATAGAAGAGAAGGACAGAAGGAGAAGGACAGTGAATGACAGGTAAGTGTAACAGATTAGTTTACGATCAGTGCTTGACAGTATGTCAGGCAGCGATCGTTAGCTTTTTTTTTCCTTTGAAGCTCCCAATACTGTCACTATTTAGCAGCTTTTTGAGAACTTAACCCATAAAACGGAGGTTTGGCCACAAGACCATTTTTGTGGCCTAATTTGTGGCCTAACGTCCGTTGTGCTTTTAGCCGGTAGGACATTTGGATACGACCAAGACATTTTCTTTTGTTGGTCGGTATCCATTTTGCGCTACCAGCATTTTTATCTCCAACATTTGGATCAAGCCTAAGTCTCAGCCTTTCCACTGAATGCAGTAGAAAAAAGACCTGCTGTCTGGACACCAGATGGCAGCTTAATTTTAAAAAATATTAATTTTGAGCTGTAACTTCTGATTTAAGCGTTTCCTGAAGTGGGCATAGCTTTGTTGTACTTGGCTACTGTACAATTTCGGGCAACTGTGATATTGTACATAAACAATTAAAATTTCAGCTGTAATAACTTTTGAATAAAACACTTTTCAGCAGTGGGAGTACCCTTGTTTTACTCAGGGGGGTAAAACCTACAAAATATTTTTTAAAATTTTAAGTATTTCTATCCCTTTAAATAAGGAATGGCTAGCTTTAATGTAGGCTATTTCAAAATTACTCAGGTTATTATAAAATGTTAGTTTCAGTTTAACATCTCCTTGGGAGCAATGCATTACATTCCAAAGTGTTCTAAAAGCATAGTGTATTTTCTAATGTCTAACAGCCTACTGGAATGTGGTCAGATCTAAATCACAGGGTTATTAGATCTACTTTACTTATATAGGATCTAGAGTAAGCTTCCTTCAGCTCTTAATTATATTAGGTACAGCATAGTATATCACATTATTAACAAAGGGGGCTCTATTGTCTGTTTTAAGCAGTTCTGGCTATTTATGCACTGCTGTCCATGGAATTAAATTATTCAGGTCAATGAGGCCCTACACCAGGTTACTTAATTATTTGACTTCCAGTGTTGGTTGGTGATGATGGGAGATGTAGTCCCCAACAGCTGGAGGTCTAACAGTTGACTATCCTTGACATAAGGATTTCAATATTGTTTTGTATTTTAGTCACTACAAAATAAATTGAATTGGATATTGCTTTTGGCAGCGCAGGAAGCCAGCTTATTGTGAGAGGTCACTCAGCTGTGCTGGCCACGCCAACTGCGTTGATTTATAGGTGTGCAATTCCAGTGCCTCTGAACCAGATATCCACTCATGGCTTACTTTGCATTTTATATATGTTGTATTGTCCAGGTTATAAACAATCATTTAGTAACCCTTTGAGTGCCAGAGCTGTATCCGCGTTGGGATGCTAGAGAGGTCTATAATGCATTGTTTCAGGGTGTGTTGAAGTTCTCTTTATTATCCAAAGTGTTAAGTATTTTTATGTGTTTGCATGGTATATTCAAAGGATATTTTGTGCCAGACATCAGTGGCAGGGGCTTGGGGGCAAGAGTCATGCTTTAAAGTCTTTATATGCCAGTTTTTAAGTCTATTAGACAGGACTGAGATCTAGCCACATTGTGTTCATTCCCTTTTCAGGGAATTTCTCTATTGTTAATAAATCCCGTTGTGTAGTGTACCACCTTTGTGCTTTTTTTTCAGTATGGAGACTGTTAATAAATCCCGTTGCAATTACTACTTTTGCTCAACATTGTAGTGGTGAAGAAGTAGTATTCACAACGAGAAAGCCCTGTTTTCCATTGTGACGAAGGTGTCTTTATCTGCTTTTTTTTTTTTTCATGCGTCCATAATGCTTAATACGATATGGTGAATGCACCTTTCGGAATGACGCGAAGTGTAGAGTTTGCGACACTTTAAGGCACAATATGCTAAATGCGCCATTCGGAATGACACTGCGAAAGACATGTGACGTCTTATGACGAGATACTTTAATTGCGCCATTTCAAATGGATAGCAGGGAGGGAGGGGTGCTTAAACCAATAGAAGCTGGTCAAAACTTCCAAAAGTACAGTTCCAGTCCAGGTTTTGGTAAGCACACCCAAAGAAAAAAACACATTTGTGCTTACCAAAACCTGGACTGGAATTGTACTTTTGGAAGTTTTGACCAGCTTCACACACACCCCAAGTTTATGTGGGGTAGTACCAAGCCAGTGAAACTGGTAAATCCACACACATAAATAACTAATGTGTGGGTCATTTATTCTTGTCACTGAGTATATCTCAGTTTGCTGCTGTAGGTGGCTTTTTATAATAGAGTATATATCGGGTCTGTTGGCTATATAGGTGAGTTATTTCCCGTGACAGTGAGAGCAACCATTTTTAGTACCGATAATTTTTTTCTTTTCTGACTTCTGTTTTTGTTTTTATTTGATGCTTTAATCTTGGGCACACAATATTAAGCATTCTCCTGTTTTTAATACAATATTATATTTATCCTGCAATGATATTTTTTGTATAACATTACATCAACATAATTGAAATTTCATAGTGTCTTTCAATTACCATAAAGAGCGCCAGATTGTTTTCATATTTTCTACATTTTGTTGGATCACTTAGACTAGCATAGGTCTGTTTCCAGGCTGGTGATAGGATATCCTTTCCACCTAACACCCCACCACCCTCTCCGATACCTTGTCTTCCCCCCCTTGACTCCTCAGCCAGATCTCTCCACTTCTTCATTACTCCTTTCTCTGACCAACTTTTTTCTCTCCTTATGTAACCCTCCTCCTCCCCATTTTGTCTTCAAGGGGTTTGTTAACTTATGACAAAAGATAACGGACTACTGGGTTAAGGTTAAAAGCTGGCTAGAGATAAGCAATCATATTATGACTACCCAATCCTGGCCAGCTTTAAACGCCATACTAAATAGTCATTGTCATCATAATGTGATTGCCCATTCCTTGCCAGCTTCAAACCCACCCAGTAGTCTCAAGGCTACCCCTTGACAGAGGACTTCCTATACCTAAAAGAAGAAATGGGCATTTTCTGTGAAGCAGTAACCTTTAGGACTGAAAGAGAAAGTTACTGTCTCTGAAAAATAGATCTCCAGTAACTAGTACGTTTTAAGAAACTTGTATGGGGTAGTTTTTAATCCTATGTGTTTTTTTATATTGTAATATGATGTACATTTATGCAATTTCTGTATGTCTTAATCCCATTATACCATTGCGCATGTAATGTCCTAGTGTGGCCACCACGACATGGCTGTGGCCGCATTGACTTCCAGGAAAAATCATTTGACAACCACTGGTCTAAATTGTTAAATTAAAAAAAAAAAAAAAAAAAAAAAAAGACACGTAATGATTTAAAAGCAGAGATCATTTTAAGGTTTTGTTGGTTTTTTTTCCCATACTGCTATATTGTCTGTAAATGGGCCAACATATGGCAACAGACTTTATGAATACAAGTTCAGTGGTTACTAACTCGGTAAAGTAACTGTTGTAGCTTTTGCCATTTTTTAATTTAAAATAATAGTGCTGTTTGGTGATATGTGCTGGTTTATGCAAGTTGGTCAGTACTAGCTTGCACAGTCAAGTGCCAAACACTAACATTCTACACTGCTCTCCCTCCCAACTGCCACTCTCTTATGTGCTTCCTCCTACTTATTTAGTAACTGGAGAAGGAGGGCTCATGAAATACCTTTTGTACTGTCAATAACACAATATGACTAAATTTATGTATAACCCCTTGAGTGTCCAAGGGCAAGGAATTGGCAGGTGGGAAGGAGGGCAGTGTGGAATGTTAGTATCTGGCAAACAGCTGTGCCAGCCAGTAATGTCTAGATCATTAATAATCAAGTTAAAAAGCATTGCATACAGGACTGAACCTTGTGGCACCCCCACTTACAACTTTTTAGATTAAACTGAAAAGGTTCCATTTACAACAAATCTCTGCCATCTATCATTTAACCAGTTCTTTATCCATGCAGATATAACCTCCCAAACAGAAGCCATCCTATATAATAATTTGCTAATTTATGTGTAACGCCGCGATATGCGCAGTACACACTGCTGCACGTGCTGCAGTCATGCGCAGTAGAGACTGCCCGCGTCGCGGCTGATACAGAGCTGGGCAGCCCAGTCTGACAAAAATATAACAATGGCCATCCAATTTTTTAACCTTTTCAGTTCTAGAGGGGTGAGAAATATGTGGCACATTCTGACAATCAAAGGGTTAAACAGGGAAACCCTTAAAACTTGACCTGTTGGTATCCACTGAAGACACCCTCACCTGCTGGAAGATTTGCTAAATGCATTTAACCCTTTGAGTGCCATAGACATGTGAAATGCTTTGCACACATACGTGGAACAGAAATGATTAAAGTGTAACTTTCACCTTAATTCAAGTCTGCATATTTGTAAACTGCATTAAAAACTGCCTATGTGTCATGTTAACCAAAAGTCCAGCAAATGTATAGTTTAGGAGATATTCACACTTTTATTTCTGCACAAAGTGAAAGTGAACATTTCCTGGTACTACACAGAGCTTCATTAGCATTTGACACGTCACTGAAAAGGCTTCATTAGCATATGACTCATAAATGAAAAGGCTACATTAGCATATGAAGTGTCGCTGACAAGCTTAATTAGCATAAAATAGTCACTGGTACCTAGCATGTATTGGTATATGGAAATAAGTGTGACTATCTCCTTAATTGTAAATTTGCTGATCTTTTGGTTAATATGACTAATAGGCAGTTTTTTAATGCAGTTTTCAAATATGCAAACTTGAATTAAGGTGAAAGTTCCACTTTAAAGTTGCACATGGGTTAGCGATGGGAGGGAGAGGACAACACGGGGGGAGAGTCATATGAGCTAGGGGAAACCACTTTTGCTGGCAGGGGCAGCGTAGTACAAAAAAAGAGAAATACTAAAAGCTTGAAAACAATGTTATTAAACAAAACACATCTAACACCACATACAAGTCACTTTACCAGATGTTTTAACCCTTTGAGTGCCAGAGAGGTGGCCAGTGCATTGGACAGCGGTGTCCAAAGGGTTAAAATTGCCTAAATTGTTTTAAGGCATCAGTTCCACTTCCTGTGTCATGTGTATAATGAGTTCTTTAGTTGTACATGGGGTGTACCCCTGAGCATATATTAAAATTTGAAATGCCCTGTGATTTAATTGTGGCTCTTATCTCCTTCAGAGCTAGTGATCACTTTCTAAAGTATTGATTTCTTGAGGTTGAGGATGACAGGAATTGTAGTCAGACAACAGCTGGAGGCTCACGGATTGCCCATCCTGGCAGTAAGTCCTACACCAGGGAATTTATGTAGCCAATTTGGCATCATTACTTATTTCATGGACTGCTAAGGATCATGGGAATTGTAGTCTGATAATGGCTTGAGAGATCAGGCAGTAAGCCTCAACACATAGGTGTCTGAGGCTGATGTCCCAATAAAAGGCAACCCAGGTGCGCCATCCTATATAATAATTCGCTAGAAAGTTTGTAACGATGTAGTCATGCGCAGTAGAAACTGCCCATGACGAGGCTGATACAGAGCGGGGAGTCCACCTCTGTATCAGCGGTGGCGCAGGTAGTCTCTACTGTGCATGACTGCCCCGTGACCGGCTGGCAGTGGCACTGTGGCCCGTGTAACGGGCTCTTCAACTACTAGGGAATAAATAAAAATCCAAAAATTCCTGTTGATTTACATGAGGCGTTCGACCCCTGCAGGGCATTGCAAAGCAATATGTTGGCAGCCTCTCTAGCAAGCAACAAGTTACAAGGCCTATTTAAATCAATGGACATTATATATTTCCTGTGGTGCCGTAGGCTTGCCCCAGAATTGCACCATTTTACTTGGTACATCAGCCTCACTGAGTTGCTTTCAGTAGGCGCTTTCTCTTCCTGTCTTCTATGAAGGATAATGAAGAGTTGCTTAGGAACAGCAGCAGCCAACAATTATATCTCCTAGCTAACTGATGATGCAATTTGGCTTCAGCAGCCTGTCTAAGCAAATACGACTATTAAATGGGATTAAAGGAGAGTGAACATGCTTAAAGGGATAGAAACACAATATTGAAAAAGTGAGATGGCCCATTTGGTTAATGCACCAGCTGTACAATCTGTTCAGACGTCGCAGGTTCTAGTCCCAGCAAGTTCAACTCAGCCTTTCACCCTTCTGAGGTAGAAAAAGTGAGTACCTAGAACATACATAAAAACAAGAGACATTCTCATTGTATCCTTCCTGTTAAAATACATTCTAGAAAAAAAAAAAAAAAACATAGAACGATAAACCCTGCAAAATATGAGTAATACAAAGGTACTCCTGCTGCTGAGAGGTGTTTTATTCAAAAATTATTGCAGCTCAAATTTAACTATGGTGCTGTTGCTATGGAATTCTGTGGACATTTACTGTCAACTGACTGTAGCTACCCATAGACAAATGAAGCAACAGTGCCGCCATAAATCTTCAGGTCATGGAAGTACTGCACCCCAAAAATGCAAGTTTGAGCTGAAATAAAATATCTCTGCAGTGGGAGTAGAACTGCCTCAATTTTAGTATGCAGTGCTCAAATGTCATGTCAGTCTTCCTAAGAGTCAGCCAGGTCAGCTATGTCCCTCTTGTTTTGTGGCTGCTACTCAGTCCGCTCAAGGGCCCGATTCTTGTATGGCAGGTTTTCAGACCCTGACTAGTCTACCCACATTTATCCAGTGTATCCTTGATAAATTAGATTGCCCCCCCCTCAGGAAGAGAGCCCCTTCTTCAGTGGAGAGTGACCCTGTTCCTCACTTGAGGAAGGGGAGATAGGGGAGATGAGAATCCTAGGAGTACTATAGTGGGCATTTTACTTTTCTTTACCCTTTTTCCACTGCTGCAATGCTTTGTGGCTGAAGATCTGGTCAGCTAATCAGTCTTCTAAGAAGTTTATCACCTTACCATTTGTGGGCAAACTGAATTTGGCCTTAACTGGATAAGGGCATTGTACATGCTATATGGGGCAAGAGTTCCCAGTTGCCCCATTTCACGTGTAAGTTCTCAGTCTTTCCCTCAGAAGTCTCATTTTTTTCATCCCCAACCCTGTCAGTCCAGTAGAACTCTTAAGCAACCAATTCTCCTACCCTATCATTGAGCCAGACCGTTTTCACCCTAAGCCCAAACCAGTTTGGCCTGGAAATAAGCCCAAACAGAAACCGTTCACTGAAAAGTCTTCCTCAGCATGACTTATGGAGTCCCAGGCTACCTCAGGCAAATGAGGGGTGGCTGCTGCATTTTTACGATGTGAAGGCTTCCTAGTAGAAGATCCTTGTAGGTTTATACTGTAGACCTCAAGGTCTCCTTTCTTCGTTGTCCTTTATGTCAAGGGTTCCTCAAGATCCTGTGAGGGCCCTTCAGCTACAGGAGATGGTTCGAGCCTTGATAGACATGTAGCTATTGATTGCAGATCACTCTTCAAGAAAGGTTCCTGGGGTTCCAACCTTTTTTTAGTCCCACGAAGGATGGTAGTAGTTGTTCAGTCCTAAATCTAAGATGTCTCAATTGTTTCATTCGGACACCAAGATTTAGAATATAATCTGTGATCATATCCTCTGTGTGTCCAGACGAGTTTTTGGCTTCTCTGGACATAAGAGATGCATACCTTCATGTGCCTATTCACTTGGAACATGAGCGAATCTTCCACTTCCGTCTGGCCGCCATTCCTCGGGTTTTCACAAACATTATGGTAGTTTTGTCCGACTGCGTTCTGAAGTAAGGGATTTACTTTACACTTTAACGTCATAATAACCTGCTGAATGCACCTTTGAGAGAGATCTTTCAGCTCCATCTTCAGATGCATGTCTCCATTCTTTGACAGCACAGCTAGGTGATCAACCTCAGGAATTCCTCATTGTTCCCATCTCAATCTCTGAACTTTCTCAGCATGAGATTCTATACCTTCCATGAGTAAGTCTTCCTGCCATAGTACAAAGTTTAGATATCCTGGTATGTATATCAGGATTTGGCCTGAGTCAGCTCTGATGCAGGACTACATGACAGTGGTGTTTTTTTTGTTTTTTCACTGGATGCAGTGCTGTACTCCCAAGTTTCACATGCAATCCTGCTGGTCCAAACAGCAGTGCCAGCTTTCCCACTCAATATCACTTTCATCTCAGAAGATGGTGGATCTGGCTTCAGGAAATACATCTGACTTTGGGTGGCCCATTTGTCTTTGTGAACTGCACCATAGTAATGACGGATGCAAATCTGTTTGTTTGGGGGCCTCCTTCAGTTTCAGTGGGCAAAGGGCCTCTGATTCAGCCACAAGAGTCATCTGTCATTCAGTATTCTGGAAGTTCTGGAGATTAATCTGTTTCTTCTGGATTGGTCCCAGTTGCTTTGAGGTCTCCCGGTTCGAATTCATTTTGACAATGCTATGGCAGTGGCCTATGTCACCTGCCAAGGTAGGACCAGAAGTGTGACTTTGTAGTCCAAGGCTTGTCTGATTCCCTCCTGGGTGGAAGCTAATGTTGCAGCACTGCTGGCCATTCACATTATGGGAATAGACAGTGAGGTGGTTGACTGTCTACATCATCAATAAATGATGTCTTGGGAATGGGAACCAAAGTAGTCAATTTTTTTTTACTCCATAGCTCAAAAGTAAGGTCTGCTGGCTGTGGAACCTTGTTGTGTCTCATACGAACCACAAGTTCCATCTGTTTTTTCCAGGTGCCAGGATCCTCTGACATGGTGGCCATTTTGTGGCATTTCTCTCTTGCATATGTTTCCTCCTCTTCTGATTCCCAGGGTGTTGAGAAAGGTTGCATATAATCCTGATTGTGCTTTATTGGCCTTGCAAAATTTGGTCCTCAGACCTATTTATCTTCTCAGTAGATCTTGACTTCCTAGCTTCTGGGTGCTTCCTAGGCCTACAAGAACCAGGACTTTGTGGAGTAGTTGTACAAGACATGGTCATTACTTTATACATTCGCTAAACATTAGTGTCAACATGCTGACCTCATTTGAAACCAGTTTCAGGAGAAAAGGTGATGGCACCTGTGTAGGTGCCTTTTTCCTTCCACTCTAGTAACACTTCTGCTGTTAGATTTGGTGTGTGGGTGTCCTCTGACATTTGAGGTTCATGGTTGTATCTAATTTGTTTCTGCTGAAACTGATTTTATTGTTGAGAGTTTTTCACTCCCTCACTGGAATTCTGGTCGGGATAGCTTTGGTATACTTGGTATATAGTTCCTGTGTTCCACAATGGGCAAAAGAAGAAAGGGGGGGGTTGTATATAATCGATAGATAGAAGACTTCTGTGTGCCTGGTAGACATACCCAGTGGCAGTAGTAAGGAGGAGTTTTTCATATCTCCTGTATACTAGCGCTCCTATAGGTCCATTAATGGGGGTGTGATTTCCACAGCAGTGGCTATTGGGCAAAGCCCCCCTGGCCACTCTTGTGAAAATCTCTGCAAGGAACACACCACACACACAAACACAATGTAGAGGCAAGACACACAATAAATACAATATACACAGACACAATGCATACACACAATGTACACAATAAGTTCACATGCAATGCAATACACTGCATACTGTACGCAAAATGATACATGCAATATGCCAAACGTAATACGTAGAATGGTATATGCTATGCACAATACTATACGCAAAACACTATACAAAATAAGTAATACTTTATACACAAAATGCTATGCAATAAGCAAAGCAGTATATGCAAAACGCTATAAGCAAATGCTGAAGACAAAACACAATATGCTTTATGCAAAACAGTATACACTATACACATAATGGTATATGCTATATGTAGAATGCTATATGCAAAAAAAAAAAAAAAAACTGTTTACAGAACACAAGCTCGTGCACTCTGTCACACACTCTTACTTGCCCTCGCTCACATGCACACTCACATTCAGTGATGAAGAGTTGTGTAACGCAGTGCTTTGTAATACGTTGCACACCTGTTTGGAGCTGGAATAGCTAAGAACTGAAAATTCAACAAGCCACTCGTTAAAAACTTTGCCTAATTTCTGGATTCACCTGGATGTCAGGGGAAAATAGTCCTAATCCCCTTTTAATGTTTTAATCATATTAGTGTCGGACACTTATCCAATGCATTGGGTTGCAGTTCGGTGGATAATGCACACATATTGACTGCTTCGGTTCAGGATGCCTTCTGTAGTGTCTGCTTTCATAACACACTTCCTTTATAAAACATTCTATGTTTTAGTCATACTTACAACTGCATGGGACTTTTTTTTTTTTTAATTTGTTTGCTTTATTAACCACACGGACAAAGCCATGCCAGCATTGCTAGTGATGAATAACTCTTTATATTCAATAACTTCATTTGAATCAGCCCTAAGGGCCTTGTGTTCAAAATTAAACTGGAGTACTTATGGAGCAAACCGATTGCATTATGGAGAGAAATAAAAATGATAGAGCTATATATATTTATTTATATATTTTGCTTTGCGTAAGTAGTTAGGATGTAGCGTGTGTGTTTTGCAGATGTTTTCAGTTCCACTTATTACAGATTAATATATCGGATTTCTCTTTTTTTTTTTCCCTCCCTCAGGTACAATCCGAAATCTGTGAAAAGACGACGGTAATAAGATAACTTCAGTGAAGTTCTGTTAAAATAGAAGTTGCATTTTACAGAGAATTCTTAAAATCACTAAGCTGTCCCTTTTGTTAATCAATCATATGCAACCAGTTATGTAATTCCTATAATGTAAATAATAAATATAATAAAATAAATTGTGGCAGATTTTTTTTTCTTTTGTGCAACAGCATTATTCACCGCAGTGTACAGTGCTGAGCAGTCTCTGTTGAACACAATGTGTACATCTCTGCCCAGCCAAGAGCAGGCCATGGATACGGAGAATTGGAGTCCTTAGCAGCTGGTGGGACATATGTTGCCCTTTCCTGGCAGAGTACAAACAGAGATAGCACAAAGGAATTGAGACTTGAGTAGAGTAAACATTTCATTTGTAGCAAACATTAAAGAAAGAAAGAAAGAAACTTCCCATCTACAGAGGTCTTGTTTGTTTTGTTGGGTATGAAATGTTATTAATCCCCTTTGAGTGTCAGAGTGATGTACAATGTATTGAACATTCCTCTGGCTCTCAAAGGGTTAGAGGAAGGTCCCTTATAGCATTAATATGTGTCCCTTTCACTACAGTCAACGTCATATACTAGTGTATGGGTCCCAGGTAGTCTCAAAAGGTCTATACATTCTTTAATGCAGTAGTGAGTAACAGGCAACCCTGAGGGCTCATGTGGCTTCTATTCTATTCTCTGTTACAGTGCGAAAGGGAGATAAATTCCCTCTACCACAACACATAGCCTAATTCCACCCCCCAAAAAAAACACAAATCCCCTGTGTTGTCTCAAAGCATGACTCCCTTTTTTACTTACATGGTTCTACCTTAACCCATTGGATGTTAGTGATTCTTCAGCCCATTGCACAGCAATGCACTGAAGGCCTCTCTAGCATCCATGGAACACAGGAACCATGGGGTTAAGTTGCAGGGAACCAGGGCACTTGCAAACAAAACTTTCTGGAGGAGGAGACTCCCTCCAGCACCACTAAACCCAATAGCCAGCACAGCAGCCTTCAATTTTAAGGTCTCCTGTGGAGTTATAGCGACTTATTTGTTGTCTTTTCTTTCCTTTTTGTATGCTATATCAAGAGAAGGATCTGGAGCCGCTAAGGTGCTAGCTCCATAACTACCTCTCTCCCCTTATGTCATTGGCTCCAGTTGTGCCCTTTTCTTTCAGGGAAGTTGTGTGACTGTAGATAAACAGCCATAATAGTTGCTGTAAGAGTGGAGCCATGAGGTCATGAGTATGGAACTCTGTCACCGTTGTCTGTCTGTTTGGCCACTATCTGAGGTCTGTCTTGTGGGAAGATACCTAGAAAGGCACTAACCCCACTCTGGTTCACTTTGGTACATTATTACTGTACATTACTTCACAATATTTATTATTAGGGATATGAACCATTTTATTCTTATTGGGTCACAGCACCTTTAAATGTTTTGGGGCTTGCTGCAATAGAGTTATAGCAGTGGCTGTATTCTTCTCTATGCCAAAGGTTCCAGGTGGGCTCTGGAGTGTGTGAATAGCATGGTGGGGGGGGCGCTTGGTGTCTTATAACAAGCCTTCCTTGGCCTGACTCATTGCCTGAGGGTAAGCCCTAGGTGGATGTCTGTGGCAGTTCCTTTACATGTGGCCTGTTTTTGGTGATGGGCACGTGTACTTCATATGCTGTTGGAGGATTACTGGATAGACTTCAAGGATATTCCAACCCCATGTTCTTTTTTTAGGGATTGCTTTCTGTTTGGAGAGTAACTAAACTTCAAGGGATAGTAATAATTAATATGTAAAAAAAAAAAAAAAATTTAGTAAGGCTTATCCCCCTGAGTAAAACAAGGGTACTCCCACTGCTGAAAAGTGTTTTATTCAGAAGTTGTTACAGCTCAAACTTGGATTTTTTAGGTGCAGTATCATAGTGGCCTGAAATTGAACAGTGGCACTGTTGCTACACCATCCTATGGACAGTATTGGTCAGTTGACTATAACTCTTTCTATCCGTTTCAGGCCTTGTCTTGTACGGCTGTTTTTCTTTCTTGCAGTTATGGTGGTTCTGCAATCTCCCCCCCACCCCCCAAATATGTATCTGATTTCCATGTTAATTAGGACATTGTGTTTTCTTTTCGTTGTCCTGACCCATCCAGTAGGTGAGAATGGGATCTGCTCTCTTTGACCTTACTTTTGCAAGTCAGATGCGTTGTTCATTCTTTCCAACGGACCACAAGCAGCAGGACAAGCGGATTGTAAGGTGATGGCAGTCTCCTGGATGAAGGCGACCATTCACAATGCCTAGGTCATCAAACAAAGGCCAATGTCTTTTTGGGTGACAGCACATTCTACCAGAGCAGTGGGTGCATTATGTGCATGTCCCTGGCTTTCACGGAGCACTTGTGCAAAGTGGTGACATGGTCGTCACTTCACAAATTCACAAAAATGTATAGTCAACGTGTCTTCCATAGCTGAGGCCAGTTTTGGGTGAAACGTCCTCCGAGCAGTAGTGTCTGTGTAGGTTTTTTTTTTCTTTTCTGGTACCTTTTGTGTTGCATACTTGTGTGTAGAGGTGTACTTTGACACTTTAAATTGATGGTTTCAGTTTTATTCTGTGAAACTGGATTAGTTGTTGGGAGTTTTTCTCCCCCCTCGAGTTCTGGTTGAAACGGCTTTGGTATGTCTCAGTGTTCCACAATGGATGAAAAAGGAAAGGGGCTTTTGTGTACTTATGAATTAAATCCTTTCCTCTTACACCTTGTGGAACACAGGACATCCCTCCCAGAGGAAGAATATTGTTTGAATCCTGGGCAGGTGTTCTCTGCGTGTTCACTGCCTCCATGATGTTTTTTTTATGTCTTTTTGCTATTAATAAAACTGAAGGCTGCTGCTTTTGAGCAGGGGATTAAGCTGGGCCTGAGTGGGTGTCTCCTTCTCCAGAAAGTAACCTAACCTTTACTTAGAATTTCTATATATAATATATGACTCTTTGGCTGACTTGAGGGCCACGTGACATATGTGGGCCTGGTTGCCTTTCGTTAATTGAATCCTTCTACTTGACCCAGCCATGACTTGGGTAGAGCTGAGAGTAGAAGTGGAAACCGTGTTGTTCAGCTAAATAGAAAATGTTATGTGTGAGAGAAGTACATGCTCTACTCTCAATGCACCAGGGAAGTTGTTGGGAGCCATAGGGAAAACTTCTGAAGGCTATCAGTTGCCCACCACTGTAATAATCTTTAGCACATGAGTAGTAAATTACTGGACCTCCAGTTGGGGACTACAATGGTCATCATCCCCTACCAGTTGTCCTCAACAGCTGTAGGTCCAAGAATTGACAACTGCTGCCTTAGAATGTGGCATTAAATAGTAAAGTAGTTGCTTTTCTCCTGGACTTTTATGCATATATTTGATTTGCTTCCCAGATAGAGATAAGTGGGAGTTCATTAGCAGCCATCAGTGTTCCTTTAATACAGTGGATTCCAGCAGACTTTTCACAGCGCGTGTGTGTTGCGGTGCTGAGCACATACATGGCTAGAAAATCCTTATGCCCCTATGAATTTTGCACTTGTGCCTTTTTTCAGTGGCTAACATCTTCAGTCAGTCTTGGATGTAATGTCTATGGAGGTGGACATGACAGTTTCCGGGAGTTTTTTTTTTTTTTTTTTTTAACTGAAGCAGAGAATATGAGCCAACGTAATCCTTTAAGGATCGGAGGATTGCCCAATGTGTTGCACACCCCACTGGTCCTTAAAGGGTTAGGATTACCAATTGCCATGGGCAAAGTTTGTGTCTTGTGGTCCTTCTAGCAGCTGTCATATCTGCCTCTATAGATAAAACATTATTACTGAAGAGGTTACTGCAACTGTCCTCAGCACCCCCCCAATCATTCAGTATCTCCGCCCATGAACACATATTCATTTTGATGCATACACATCACATCAGTTTACATTGGTCAGCTACATTACAGCCCCTTAACCTTCTGAGTGCTAGATAGGTATCCCCTGCATTTTATTACAATGCATTGAATTACCTCTCTACCACTTAAATATTTATGACCAGAGGAGTATTTTGTCCTATGGTAATTAAAAAACAGAAGTAGGCTGTTGCATTGAAAACCACTGCTTTAACAGAGTACAAGTCACACCTTTGTTAATTAATATTCTTTCATTATTTATGTTGCACTTTCGGATTCTGTGAAACCTCTGTGTTTCTCTTCCTGTTTATTCTTAAAACCACAGTGTTTTTGCTGTGACACTTGAATGTTGAAATACTGCAGTAGCTATTGTGCTTTTTCTGCATACAGATAATTAATAGTATATTAATAAAAAAAACAGCCTTAGAATAGATGCTTCTAACTTCTGCCTAGATGAGATACCTGCACTATTTATTGTATTTTCTGCTTAGTTTTTGTGTATAGCATTCTTTTATACAAATAGTTTCTATATGAAACTTTAATAAAAGGGCATTTGTGTACTTACCAATAAATCATTTTTTTAGTCTATGTGGGACACAGAAACCATCTGGTAAAGTATTTTCCTGCAGGAGGGTGGCTAGAGCTGTTCTGTCACAACGATCCACTATTACTGGTCTTCTTAAAGGGATAGTAAAGTCCCGAAAAAAGTGTAACCAAAAATAAGTGAAAATAAAAAAAAAATAAGTAATGCCCTTATTCCTATCTCTCAAACCTTTATGGTTTGAGAGATATTAGAAAATAAAGTCCTCCACTCCCTCCCCTTTCTGCATGAGAGCTGTAAAGCTGTCAGAGGGAGAATCTGGTCAGGGGACTAGACGCGGCTCTTCAGGAGAGCTGACATAGAGATATCCAACTATAAATACTTCATAGGAATGGTCTACAACGTGTGCTTGCAAACCAGACACATGTTGTAGACCATTCTGATGAAGTATTCATAGTTAGATATCTCGATGACAGCACTCCTAAGAGCCGCCATGTGGTCCCGGAAGCAGGATCTCATGCCGTCAGCTATACAGCTGACGCATGAGAAGGGGGATGGAGCGGAGGACTTTATTTTCTTATATCTCTCAAGTCATAAAGGTTTGAGAGAGAGGAATCAGGGCATTACATTTTTTTTATTCTACCTTTCATTCTGGCTAAACTTTTTTTCAGGACTTTACAATCCCTTTAATCCCTGTTCATCTCCCTCTCAACGCTTCACATGTGGAGAAAAAAAAAACATACAGGGAACGATTGGCTATGAAGCTAGCTTTGGATAAGTGGTGGTACTTGCTTGAGAGAGCACCTCATGTCACGATTCTAACCAACCACCAGAACCTTCAGTAACTAGCTTTTGCCAAGCGCCTAAATGCCCATCCGGCTCATTGGGCTTTATTCTTTTCCTATTTTGATTTATATTCCTGGGACAAAGAGTTTCAAAGCTGACACCTTGTCTCAACAACATGATTCCATTAGTTCCTCTCAGCCCATTCCTGAATCTATAGTTACTCCTGCCCGGGTAATCTCTTCTTTATCCACAACCTTTCTTACCTGTCTCAGGAGATACCAATCTGCCTGTCCAACTGGACTTTCTTTGCTTCCCAATGTGTACTATGGACCACTAGCATTTCGTTCAGACATTCTTCATTGGAGTCATTGTTCTGTGATGGCCAGATATCATGGTCTACATCTCATCTCATGTTACCGTTGGTGTCCAGAGCTGAAGTCCTATGTCTCTTTTTTCATCTCTACATGACCAATGTATTTTTTTCGTCTATACATGTCCAATCTCTGCCCATATGGAGGTACCCAGATCTTGGACTGTAGGTTTCTTGCAGCCTCTGCTGGTTCTCACTCTTCCTTGGACACAGCTTTCCATGGACTTTGTGGTAGATCTGCTTTCTCAGGGGAAATTTGGTCTGGGATGTCGTGGACAGGTTTTCCAAGCAGAGGTGTATGTACCATTACACAAGCTTCCCATCTCTGTAGAGTTGGCAGAGCTCTTTATCCGAGAGAGCTACCACCTTCCTGGAATATTATATTGCATCCGATCGCACGTCACAATGTGTCCCATTTTTAGAGAGCTTTTTGCTCTAAACTAGTCATCCATCTTCAACATTTGTCTACATAACACCTGCAGATGAATGGGTATACCAAGAGGTTGAATCAGAACACAGAGCCCTTCCTCTAGTATTACTGCTCTCACTAGCAAGATAACTGGACCTGGCTGTTACCCTTGGCGCAGTTTTCGTATAACCGTCTATTGGTTACAAGCATCCAGTCTGACACTCTGCCCCTCTGCCAAGGCTAACGCATGTAAATTGGCAAACCACTGGCAAGCTTTTCATCACACTCCTTTGTCATTACAACTGCTCCATTGTTTGATCTGGGAGATCTAGTATGGCTCTCTACCAAGAATATTAAACTACGCCACCTATAGGACAAATTGGGTCTTCGTTATGCAGGACCATTTAAAGTCCAGGCTTATCTCTCATGGACTTGTCTCACCCCGGACTTTGAAAGTACATTTGGTTTTCCACATACCCTTACTATCAGGCTCATGTCTCTCTTCCCTAGTTAACGTCTCTTCCACTGGTCTCAGTGGACAATTCTGAGGAGTATGTCCTCAACACCATCCTGGACTCGTCTCTTCCACTGTACCTTGTTATGTGGAAGGGCTACAGCCTGGAAGAGCATTCTTGGGTGGTCACCTCGGACATCCATTGCTCCCTCTCGTATTTGCCGGTTCCACCTGTCCTTACCGACTAAACAGTCTTCGGAGTACCTGATGTAGTCCATTTGGGGAAGGGGGAATAGTGTCATGCTCTGACCTTCTTTTCTTTGTGATTCCTTGTCTGGTTTTCCTTCATTATCTGGTTCCCCATCTTGTCTTTGCCCTAAGCCTTTATAGAGTGTCAGTACTTTTGGGAGGATGCTCGATCAAACTATTCCAGTTCATGACCCTTCGTTCCAGTCTTGTTTCTGTATATTGGCCCAGCTTCTCCTTCAATTTCACTCCTGCTGTAAGATCTGGTACAGAGTTTGGCTTAGTTTGTTTGACTACTCTTCCTCCTGCCTTCTTGTACTGCTTTGGCTGATTAGTCAACCTTGGCTCTGTTCGACCATTCACTCTGCTGCTTGGTACTATCGGCCGCTCGTTCCTGACCTGGCTTGTCTTTCTTCCCATCATCTTCAACCTTGGTGGGTGTCTATTTCCTGCACCCTCAGTCAAACATAGACCTAATCCAGTCTTCCATCTCCTCAGTTTAGCTCCTCTCTCTCAGGCATCTGGCACCATGACTGATCTGGTGGAGGTCTCTCAAGTTGTAATCCTGCAAGGGACTAGGCGTGTGTAGCACTCCACTCAGATAAAAAAAAAAATGGATTCCAAGCTAGATTCCATTGCTTCTATGTTGCAACATATTCAGCATCATTTTTCGGCAACAGTACCCTCTTCAGATGATTCTACTGGAGTGCCGGCTACATTCCTTCCGCTTCTCCTTTGAGTTCCAACTGTTACCAAATCACTTGCAGTTTACCCTATGTTGTTTGTTGTTGTGCTTTTTGCCATATCATATATATCAAATAGCAGTATGTCACCTCCTTGTAGGGAATCTACTCCTAGAGTCTAACCAGGCAGCTTACATTGGGTACTTAGTCTGTGAGATCACAGGACAATTAAATCCCTTTTGTCTAATGTGCAACATAAGAACCATGAAGATATACCAAAGCTATTCACCAAGATTCAAAGGAAGGAAAGAGAAAAACCTTTCAAAACAGTCTAGTACTAATACAGAGGAACAGGAACAGGAACAGATACAGCCTAGCAGTTAATGGACAACTACACAACAAACCATGTAACAGGGAAGAAAAAAAAAGAAAAAGATACAAGCAGGACCTTCCATCCAAAACTGGCTTCAGACAAAGCAACATTAACACAGAAGTAAGAAACGTCTGAAGAAACAAGCATATTGTAGCACTGCAGTAGTGCTCCACAAAGGCCTGGCTCTTGAACAAGAAGAGCTGTAACCCTAAAGGAGACATACATTCCCTGAGAGCATAGGGCTGGAAAATTGTCATCTTAACCCAGGAATCCACTGTCACCTGAGAAGCAACTAGGACTTCACCAAGGCTCACAGGAATAACAAGGAGTCTGAGCTGTGGAAAGGCTTTGTACAAGGAACGTAGTACTACAAGCACCTAACTACATCCAAACAATTAAGCTCCCGTCTGAGAAGACAGAACAAAATCCTGGGTAATTAGAAACTCAAAGACCTAAGTGGAAAAACCCTACAGGAGTTCTTAGATCCAATCTGTCAAGCTGAAAGATCAAAGTACAGGCTTTGTCCTGTAAACCTCCTTTAGGCCACGTGCTGAACAGACAAATGCAAAAAAGGAAAGCAGTCTTAAGGACCCCTTCATTCAATCATAGTGGCAGAATCAAAGCAACCTCTCTCCCTCGGTATGCTGGCTTCAACAGCCAAGCTGTCAAAACCAACTTCTCCAGCTGTTGGAAACAGAAGACCCTGACTAATGAGGTCCAGATGAGTGGAAGATGAAAAAAAGGCACAGCTATAGTGAGAAGAATGAAAAGCTAGGCCTGGAGGGCTCCTAATGAGGCAATCACCTGAGCCCAGTCTATACCGACCTTCCTCAATACAGTGGAAATTGGAGAAAATGAAAGAAACATACACCAAGGGGAACTTCCGCAATGACCATCATAACAACAAAAAACAAGACCGAGAAGGGAACCCTTGAGATTCGACCTAGAAGTTATACAAAACCATGAATGAAAGACCACACAGATTAAGACCCCGCAGATAGACTTACTCGGCTGTCAGGGGTTAGTCAACTACAATGTTTTCTACCCCAATAATGTGAAAGGAGGAGGGAGGCATGCAAGCTTCCACCCAGTCAAGAATCAACCAGCCTTCTGACCACGAGGCTGCAGTCATGGTCTCTCCTTGGTGTTTGAAATAGGCCACTGCTGTTCCAGTGTCGGACTGAATCAGTGCTGGCAAACCCTAGAGGGACTGCAGTGCAAAAGAGAGAATAAAAGCCTGGAACATGTTGATGGGCAGAAGACACACACTCAAGCCAAAGGCCCTGAGCCATGAGAAAGTGGCACGTTAGTCTGTCATGTTGGCATCCGTTGTGACCATCACCCAATTCACACTAATGGCTGTCACGATCAACAAATGGGACATCTGAAGCCACCAAAATGTCATAGTTCCAGAAGGCACACACAAGTCTGAATCTGTAGGCCCAAGCCCCCAATGAAGCATCATTTAACAAAAAGGTCATCCAGACAGGGAGTAAAATACCTAGAGAACCAATGTGAGCACCATAACACAATACCCAGAGTCATTTGTAAGAAAAGCCAGAGGAGCAGGCTTCAGCCCAAGAAGCAAGAGTAATGCTCTATGAATTATGGCCTGGAAGTCAAACCAAAGGAAGCGCTGAGGACCTGCATAGATAGGAATAAGCAGATATGCATCCTTTATGTCAAAGGAGACTAAACACTCTCCTGGACAAATAGCAGTGATAACAAAGCACAAAGACTGCCTCTAAAATCCCAAGGAGTAAGAACAAAACCACTGAGACCCTTAAAGTTCAGAATAGGACAGCATCCGCTGTCTGTCTTGGGAACTTTGAAAAGACAGAAACAGAATCTTGCAACAGGAGGAACAGGTACATGTCCAACAGAAAAGAAATTATGCAAAAAAAAAAAAAAAAAACTCGCCAGGAACACTGGATGTAAAGGAAAAACATGTAAGGGATTAGAAATCTATACACTTCCATGATCACAGTAAAAAGCAACTTGTCCACCATGGAGAAAGTCCACATATTATGAAAAAGATGCAGATGAACTATGATCTGACCAGAGTCATGCAGAGGTAGACACTGGGAACTTTTTTTTTTTTTTTTGTATGCTTCTTGCCTCCCCAAGTCTATCATGGATTTCTGAGGAGAGATCTCCTGATCCAGTGTTGAAGTAGACACCCTAGCCATATACTCTTACTGGCAGTGATAATTAAAACTATGTGTCTTATGCAAAAAAGGAATGCTTGGGATAACCTGAGGAAATAGTGCAGTCTTACCCCAGCAGCATTGCTATTAACCTTATCCAAGTCTGGACTAAACAACTTCCTACCCACAAACAGGAGAGAAACCTGAGGACTGGTGGAAGACTTATCTTCTGACCAAGTTTTAGCCAAGGGTAAAATGTGCACTAACAGACTACAAAGGTTGTCCCGGTATTCCCATCGAAATTGAAAGCCATATTAGCCCCAAGGATCCAGGAAAATAAAAACAACATCCTCTCCCAGGGGAGTCAGCATGGACAGCCTGTAAGAGTTGTACCCTCACACAGTCATCGTCGTAGACACCCATGCAACCATAGTAAGATAAATACCGGCACTAGAAGTTGCAATCCAGGCACAAGTCAAGTGGGAATCCAGGCACAAGTCAAGTGACTGCTAGACAGGTAAACTCACAGGACCAATGCATTCTGAATACTGGAGACATTGGTCCTCTTCAGTCTTCGGCTCATATATATGTTGTACATAATTTATGCATGTCCTGCTCAGACAAGCCAAGTAGAAAGGAGGGGAAAAGGGTTGATAGAGCAAGCTATCTTGTAGCAGACCCAGGTCCTGTAGAGTCTGCACTCTAGTTCAAACTGACAGTCAAGGTCAGGGACAGAAGTTTGCCTAATGGTAGATCAAACAGCCCAATATAATCCGCAATTATTGGTCACTTTTGAATCTAAGCATATCTGGTTGGGTCAAGTGGAGTAGCGAGGGAGTCTCTGCCTCCAGAGAGCCTTTTAAGGAAAGTGTCCTGCCCTCATGTAGGTGGATACTTTACCCCATGGTTCCTGTGTTCCAGACTGGACAAAAGAGAATAATCAAAACACTCTTTAGAATGTTTCCAGAATCTCTTCTTGGGATGTTTTATAATTAATGTTAGCTATTATTAGTCTTTATTTACATAGCGCCAACAAATTCTGCAGTGCTTTACAATAAGAAATATACATACAAAGGTATTAAATAGTACAGTCATTTGTGGAGAACAGAAGGATCAGAGGGCCCTACTTGTGAGAGCTTACAGTTTAGAGGAAGGAAGGTTTGACATCTGTTGAAATAAACAAAATGTATAACAGTCATAAGTGTTCATGATGTATGGTCTTCTGCACCAAAACAAACAATCAAATGGGGTATTTCAGCCCTTTGAAATCTAAAGAGTTTTCTGTTACACTGCAAAGCAATGAATATAAGGCCCCAGTCTAACTGTTATTCACTTAACAGAGCAGGGCTATCCAAGAGATCTCTTAGGACATTTGAAGGCTTTGTGGCCTTCCTGATCACTTATCTCAAAAGAAGAAAAAAAAACAATGTATGAAATGAATATCAGCGCAGTAAGGGGCTGTTCACACTTCTGAAAAACACTGAACATGTCACAAAGAAATACTTCTAGCTACTGCATTTGGTCGGATGGTGCATTATAACAAGTACATGGGACTTTCAGCATTGCACCAAATATCACAGGTTAACAATATTGCTGTTCAGTGTTGAACCTGAAGAAAAGCAGAGTGGAAACATATACATTCATGCAACTGAAATCACATTGTAAAACACAAGATAATTGGGTGTTTATTGTATAATGAGACTTCATATGCATTCAGCATATCCAACAAAAATCACCAGTGTATGAAGGAGACAGTATTTACTTGGGTTTAACGGGCACATTAACATTTTTTAGTCTATCAATAGTGTCTATGTTGCTTAAAGTAGCAGTATCACCTTAGGTTCATTTGAAGGTACTTTCAAAATTACCTACATCAGAGGTGTCCAAGTTTGGTCCTCAAGAGCTACCAACAGACCAGAATTTAAGGATTTCCCTGTTTGAGATGGGCCAATCAAACTGAATGTGCCACTGATTAACTCGCCTGTGCTTAATGAGGGAAATCTTTAAATCCTGGCCTGTTGGTAGCCCTTAAGGATAGGACTTGGACACCCATGACCTATATTATGTTAAACTATTTCAAATAAAAAAAAAAAAAAAAGTATGAAATTTGTTTTGTCATTTTAATGTTAAACTGTACTGGCTAGCAGAGCTGTATATCAGAGTATTAACATTCTACACTGCTCTGCCCTCATGCTCTGTGATTTTTACTCCACTAGTCTCCTGCATTTTCTATGACTCACAAGGTCCCATGCAATTCCTCATACCCCGCCACTCAGAAGGTCCAAAATAAAGTCATTGTTTTTACACTGTACAGGTGTCTTATGAACCTACTTTCTCCAGTTACTAAATAAGTAGGATGCAAGAAGGAAGAGCGTGAGGGGAGTAGTAGCTGGTATGCAGAGCTGTGTACAATGTTAGTATAGTATAAGTTAGACAATACTGTCCAACTTTTGTAAACTGACAGCTAAACACATATTTCCAACCATATCAATAGAAAAATGACTAACATAACACGTTCATTTGAAGGAGCTTTCAAAATAACTGTCACTTCCACTTTAAAAGTTTATACTATTAGAACCAGTTAAGTCATAAGACAAGTAATAGATTTGCTTTTTAAAAGAATTAAGCAGACATTCAACGGTTATAATATTTATTTTATATAAATGTTATATTGCATAATATAAACTTGTATCTCAACCAACAGTTTCCCAAAGCAAATGACCACATACAGTATCTGAAGCATCATCTGGGCGCAGGAAACCAATCAGCAACAGTTTGAAAGGATTGGATAATGTAATAAAGCAGACAGGCAATGCAGTCACAGACTGGGTAATTTAATCACTCAGCTAATGGAGCTGGGCATCAAACAGTGGTAAGTCACCGTAACTCTCTGGCACTCAAAGGGTTAATATCTACGAGCTCACCCAGCTAGCTTGGTAAAAAAGATTTCTTCAATTTTATTAATAAAGTTGATATATCCAGCTTAAAGGGATAGTAATACTTCATTTTTACTATCCCTCATGTTGTAGCCCTTAAAACTCTGAATTAAACGAGACCAGCGGCATCTCTCAAACTTTTATGGTTTGAGAGATATCCACATTCAAACTTCCCTCTCCCCTGACATCAGCATTATAGCTGACAGCAGGGGAATCTGGTCCTGGGACCGGCGGCGGCTCTGCAGCAGTGCTGAGATCTCGTTACAGAAACAGAAATCCTTCACTAAAATGTTCTTCTACATGTGCTTGCAAACCAAACACACGTAGAAGACCATTTCAGTGAAGGACTTCTGTTTCTATAACACGATCTCAGCACCGCTGCAGAGCCGCCGCTAGCTCACGGACCGGATTCCCATGCTGTCAGCTAGAACTCTGAATTCAGGGGAGAGGGAACTTTGAATGCGGATATCTCTCAAACCATAAAAGTTTGAGAGATGCCGCTGGTCTAGTTTAATTCCAATTTTTAAGGGCTACGGGGGGGGGGGGGGGGGGTGTTAAAAATGAAGTATTACTATATCTTTAAAGGCCCATATTTATAAAATGAACCAACTGCACCCTATGCGACAAACATTCCTGTAAATTAAATTGGGCTTTAAAGTAATACTTAATTTTATCTTTATTTAATATTGTAGCCATTAAAAAAAAACATTAAGAACAATATGTCAAATCTGCTGAAGAGCCACCATCCGGTCTGCGGACCGGATTACAAATCTGTCAGCTAGAGCGCTGACGTCAGTCAGGGGAAATTTTACTTGCGAATATCTCTCAAACCATAAAGGTTTGAGAGAGAAGACCTATACAGTTCTTAAAGTTTTTTCAATGGTTACAATATTAAATAAAGCTAAAATGAAATATTACTATCGCTTTAACCCCATGAATGCTAGATAGGTCTGCAATGCTTTGCAAAGCAATGCAATGAAGACCTAACATTGAAGGGGTTAAAAAGCTCTGTGCCAGTGGATGAGTATTTAAGACATTTTATTTATCCCCTATGGTGCAGCTGGTTTACTCCAGAATAACTCCAGTTTACTTTAATAAATACAGGCCAATGTTTTTAGTAGTGTAACGTTTAACGAAAAAAAAAATATGGCATATGATGATATCTAGGTGATTTGGGGTCACTTAGTTTTATGTCTGAAATTACAAAAACGCCTTTGTCCAAGTGTTCATTTTTAAGTCCCTTGAGGACCAGAGACATGGAATTTGTTGCATACCTCTGATCTTCAAGGGGTTAATAAAATCCTGCAAGTGCTAGTGTGCATAAATCCCACGCCTGAACATTAAAGGATTTCAATTAGACTTGGGAACTCAATGTTCTTAAAATCAAGCTTTAAAAGTGAAGGAGCATCACTTAATAACTACACACACAAACACACACCTTACTATGGCCATAAAATCGAAGTGGCCCCTTTGAATTTTGACCATGTGCCTTTGTTAAAGAAACCATTTTTTAGGTCTATGGAGGTGAACATTATGTTTTCCAAATGAGGCAGACAGAGCACAATCCTACTTAACCCTTTAAAGGGTCAGTAATGCCATTAATAACTATTTAATATTGTAGAAGTTACAAAAATAAAGTATTTGGAGAAAATGCCATCTCTCAAACCCTTACGGTTTGAGGGATATTCACCACTAAAGTTCCCCTTCTAGTCAGCCAACTCAAACACTGTTCAGCAGAGCCCAAATCACGTTATTTACAAAGAACTATTTCAACTGAACGGTCTACAAAGTGTGCTTGCAAACCAGGTACACTTTGTAGACCTTTCCAATTAAGTAATTATTTTAAAGAACGCAATTTCAGCTCTGCTGAAGAGCTGCCGACTGGTCCTAGGACCTCCTGCTGTCAACACAGAGCTGACGTCAGGAGAAGGGGAGGGAGGGAGGAACTTTAGCGGGGAATCTCTCTCAAACCGTAATGGTTTGAGAGATGGCACTTTCTCCAAATACTTTGTTTTTGTAACCTCTACAATATTAAAGTTACAAATGGGCATTACTGAACCTTTAAAGACCAGTTGCATACCCCTCTGGTTCTTAAAGGGTTAAGCTTACAATTTGCAGTGGATGGAGTTTGTGCTGTGTGATCATGCTAGCAACTGTCATGTCTGCCTCCCAGAACATGGCATCTAGGACTGATTGGAGATGTTATCTTCATAGAGGCAACTTCTGAGCATAGTAATAGTAAGGATTTCCTTGCACAAGCATAAGTGGATCAATCAGAGGCTCAATCATTTTAACAAATCCACCAGTGCTCATGATTGAGAGATATGGGGTCATGTTATATTTTAAAATAAACATTAACATCCACTAATACCCCGCCACACACAAAATCTAGGCACAAAAACCTAATGGACATTATGATTGGATGGAGTGGTTCACCAAAATTGATTCATTTTAGGGAACCAATTCATGCAGAACAGATTTGGAATGGCCACTGGGATTTTTTTGCCCAGATTAATGTAAGTGGAGATGTATTCACATTAGTCTTTCTTTATTCCTTTGGACAATGAAGAGGTCTCCTGAGAAGTACCAGAGATTATTTACGAATTACCACATGTAAACTGTGGCATAGTGCAGCATATCTGATATGCTGCTTAACTCCCCCTTTAAACCCTCAATGGGTTAATAAATAGAACCCTCCTCTCTTTCTAGCCATATGCACAAAGTAAAGCAGAGCAATTATGGGGCAAACCAACTACATGAGAGAATTCCTACTGATTCAAATGGGGCTTTTAAAGGAACACCAGCATCAAATAATTAAATAGGGTTAACTTAAATATCACATAGGTACACCTAGCTAATGTAAAAATGATTTGTTACATACCTAAAATACAATCATATACTTGCTTTTTAACCCTTTGAGTACCAGAGGGGTACTCAACGTATTGCAGTACTCCTCTGCCACTCAATGGGTTAATCCACGTGTAGACTGTCATGTTCAGGTAGCATTTATTTAATGTGAATTGCAGGGACAGAACTACAGTGGGATGCAGTTGTGATAGGGCCCCAGAGTCCACTGGGTTCTAGTAATGCCTCTAGGAGAATATTTAGGTGTCAGTGAGCCAAATAAAGTTTGTACCCAGGGGTCTCGAATGACTAGTTAATACCACTGGTTATATGTTTTGAAAGAAGTGTTAAAGTCAGTTAAACCCTTAAAGACCTGATGTGCCAGGACTTTCACATGTGTTCCGGATGTTACGGACCGGTGATGATCCTGGCACGTCACAGATGTTTGTGATTACAGCGCAGTGTGATCAGAGAACACTTGGGGGGGGGGGGAGTCTCGTCATCTTCTAGAGCGCCCCACCCCTGGATAATGCGGACCTTATGAGATTAATTCACTGTTTAGTGCCCATTGTCCTTGTTTACGGAAAGGCTATCATCATATATCCGCTCATTCGCTGGTAATCCTGGACAATCAGTGGGAGCCCTGGAAAAGGCAGGAATGACTGCTACCTCAAAGTATTTGCAAGGATAGATTTTAGGCCTCATATTATTTTCTTTTTTTTGTACAGATGCTGCATGAGGTACCGAGGTAATTAAGTGTATATAACCCAGATTCAATTTTAGGTGTTAGGTGTCCTTTAATCCTTGGAATGCTAAAGAGGTAGTACAACGAGTAAGAACCCAATTTAGATCAATATGAATTTGGGTAAATCTTATTTGGCCACTATGGCACAGTTGGCCTGCCCAGAATTGCTCTTTTACTTTGTACAAATGACCCTTAGTGTGGCAAAGAGGTCTTTTTTTATTCAATTTATCGTACTTCTTTCTGTATTCTGTATATATTTAGGATGATTCAGGACAGTCCTTGGTTTTTGGTTAGGCACCATGTATTCTTTATGACAGTGTGCCCCACAACTACGATTTTCCCTTCCATAGGGAGATTGCCGTAAGAGTTCATAATGACTTGATCTACGATCCCGATGGCCTTTATGGAAACCCTAATGCAAAACTTTGTGCAAAGTACTGCTTATTAGACCCAACCACAATGTAAGAACATGAATATAAATATTTACTGAAAAGCTAAACAGCACAGAGCCATATTAGGAATTTCACATGCTTTGTAGGACTTAAAACAGTTCTCCCTATGGAGACAGGTTGAGAACCAATAATCTGATCTAGAACAGTGATTCTCACCGTTAGCCCTCAGGATAACCCAACGGTGTACATGTTGGAGACATCTCTGCTTGATCACATGTGGTTAATCAGTAGCTCAGTTATGAAATTACCTGTGCTTAAGTAGGGATATCCTGAAAACCTGATCTGTTGGTGCATTCCAAGGACTGGAGCGAAGACTCACTGATCTAGAATGTGAGCAGTTAATGATAATTTTCACCTAAACACTGCTCTTCAGAAAAGTCCCATTAAAGGGATAGTAATGTTTATAATATTGAGCAGCTCAGATCGTTTCTTATACTATCTACTCCTGATGTCGGACTCTCTCAAAAATCATTACTTGTTAGTTATGCAGTAATCATCCAATGAATGTTACCCCTCCCGCCCCTTTTCCCATTCTGAAGCCACCTCCCCTCAGATCTGAAGGGAGGGAAAATCTTTCCTCTGTCAGTATAAGAAAAAACCTTCCCTTCTTGAGGGATGACATATTTTTCCAAATACTGACAGTAGATTGTCCCTATGCAAGATCTGCTGTCGAATACGAGAGAAGGAGGCAGGATCTCTGAGAGAGTAACACATCAGGACTATATAGTATAAGAAACGATCTGAGATGCTCGATATTCTAAACATTACTATCCCTTTAATCTGGAACTCTGGCTTAGCTTTCCTAAAATGTAGAATTAGATTTTCAAAATCTAATGTACATTTCTTATTAACTTTCATAGTCTAGTGCTAGAATTTAATTACTAAAGAATCTAGTTTGTTAAAATTACAAAAGTATCACATTATTAGGATATCTTTATAAGAGCACTTTTAATACAGCTGTATACTGTAAACCAGTATTGGAGTTGTAACGTTCTTCATTTTATATAGAATTACATGAATTCTAGTACCACCACCTGTAGGAATATTTGTATTTAAAGGGATGGTAATGTCTTAGATACAGTTGAAACCAGAAGTTTACATACACTATATAAAAAGACACATATGCATGTTTTTCTCACTATCTGACATGAAATCAGAATAAACCTTACCTGTTTTAGGTCAATTAGGATTACCAAAATTATTTATATTTGCCAAATGCCAGAATAATGAGAGAGAGAGAGAATTTTTTAAGGCATTTTTATTACTTTCTGCAAAGTAAAAAGTTTACATACATTTCATTAGTATTTGGTAGCATTGCCCTTAAACTGTATGACTTAGGTCAAACGTTTTTGATATCCTTCCACAAGCTTCTCACAATAGCTGGTTGGAATTTTGGCCCATTCCTCCTGACAGAACTGGTGTAACAGCCATGTTTGTAGGTAGTCTTGCTCGCACCTGCCTTTTCAGCTTTGCCCATACATTTTCAATAGGATTGAGATCAGGGCTTTGTGATGGCCACTCCAAAACATTGACTTTGTTATCCTTAAGCCACTTTGTAGCCAGTTTGGTAGTATGCTTCGGGTCATTGTCCATTTGGAAGACCCATTTCCGCCCAAGCTTTAACTTCCTGGCTGATGTCTTGAGATGTTGCTTCAGTATTGCCACATAATCTTCTTTTCTCATGATGCCATCTATTTTGTGAAGTGCACCAGTCCCTCCTGCAGCAAAACAACCCCACAACATGATGCTGCCACCCCAGTGCTTCATAGTTGGGATGGTGTTCTTAGGCTTCCAAGCTTCTCCCTTTTTCCTCCAAACGCAACGATGGTCATTATGGCCAAACAGTTCAATTTTAGTTTCGTCAGACCACAGGACATGTCTCAAAAAATGTAGGTCTTTGTTCCTGTGTGCATTTGCAAACATTAATCTGGCTTTTATATGTTTCTTTTGGAGTAATGGCTTCTTCCTGGCAGAGTGGCCTTTCAGCTCATGTTGATACAGTACTCGTTTCACTGTGGATAATGACACAATCTTACCAGCTTCCGCCAGCATCTTCACAAGGTCTTTTGCTTTTGTTCATGGGTTGATATGCACATATCGGACCAAAGCACGTTCATCTCTGAGACACAGAACCCGTCTCCTTCCTGAGCGATATGATAGCTGGACATTCCCATCTTGTTTGTACTTGTGTATAATTGTTTGTACAGATGAACGAGGCACCTGCAGGTATCTGGAAATTGCACCCAAGGATGATCCAGACTTGTGCAAGTCCACAATTCACTTCCTGATATCTTGGCTGATTTCTTTAGACTTTCCCATGATGTTACACACAGAAGCAGTTTGTTTCTGGTGTGCATTAAAATACATCCACAGGTGTGTCTCTAACTCAGATGTTGCCAATAAACCTATCAGAAGCTTCCAAAGACATGACATCATCATATGGGCTGTCCCAAATTGTTTAAAGGCATAGTAATCCTAGTGTATGTAAACTTTTGACTTTGCAGAAAGTAATAAAAATGCCTTAAAAATTATCTCTCTCATTCTGGCATTTGGCAAATATAAATAATTTTGGTAATCCTAGTTGACCCAAACGGGTAAGGTTTATTATGATTTCATGTCAGTGAGAAAAACATGCATATGTGTCTTTTTATATAGTGTATGTAAACTTCTGGTTTCAACTGTATATAAAATATTGTAGAGAATAAAAAAAGAAATCCACCAATGCCATTCCTATCTCTCAACCCTTTATGGTTTGAGAGATATAACATTTCAAATTTCTCCCCTCCCTAATGTCAGCTGTAAAGCTGACAGAAGATGATCAGTGTCTGCCAACTCGAGGAGGCTCTTCAGCAGAGTCAAAATAGCGATATTTAAAAAGAACTACTTCATTGGAACAGTCTACAAAGTGTGGTTGCAAACCAAACACACTTTGTAGACTGTTCCAATGAAGTAGTTATTTTTAAATATTACTATTTTGGCTCTGCTGAAGAGCTGCCTGCCGGTCCCGGGACTAGGATCTCCTGCTGTCAGCTTACAGCGGATGTCCTGGAAAAGGTGGGGGGGGAGGGAGACCTTAAAATGTTATATCTCTCAAACCATAAGGTTTGAGAGATAGGAATGGCATCAATGGATTTATTTTTTATATATCTAAGACATTACAATCCCTTTAAGCAAATAAGACAGGGGTACGAGATTGTTGGAAATCCAGCTGCTGGAGAGTACGGGCCTTCTTTATTCACAAAAGAAAAGTGGTACAATTTTGGAGCAAACAAACTGCACTATGGGGGGAGCGACTATCCCCCATTGATTTAAGTGGGTGTTTTAACCCCTCCAGTGCTTAAGTCCAGAGTAAGTGTGGGTAATTATTTCTACTAATTGGTGTAGACAGTTTGATCCAGAATGAATCTTTTTTTTTTTTGTGAATAAGGTCCTAAATCTCCTACCCCACCCAACTGCTGGTTGATGGGAGCTGTTATCTCCAACAGACGGAATTATCCCTACCTCTGATTTTAGATCCATAAAATAATAGATTGCAGTTAGTGTTGACTTTGGAATCATGAAAATAAATTCATTTAACAGCTGTTTAACCCCTTTACGACTGCCCGATCCATCGTATGGGTGGCCGTTAATGACCACAGAGCTTTTTTTTTGCTCACTGAATTCTGGGATGACAGAGGGGAATGTAGCCACACTGCCATCCCAGGAGTCCATGACATGCCAGGATTGTCACCAGTCCTTAAAATGGAACTATCTCCCTAGATAAGGTCCCCCCCCAATAATTAGTCATATAGTGATAAGTTTAGAAATAAATAGTGCTATTATCGAGCATAATTACCACGTTATTAAGAAATCCTACTTCTGAGACTGAGGGCCAGGCATCAGTGCGCCTGCGCAGTCAGTCCCAGGCTCCTGCATTGTACCTTAAGGTAACAGGAAGGGATTGATGGCGCAGGCGCACAGATGCCTCTAAAGCAAGAAGCCTGGTCGTCAGTCTCAGAAGAAGTAGGACTTCCTAATAACGCTCTACTTATGCTATATAAGAGTACTATTTCTAAGCTTATCGCTATATGCCTAATTATTGAGGGGGGGGAGACACTTTATTTAGGGTGATGGTTCAACTTTAAGTGCTGGAACCGGTGTGATGTCCTGGCACATCATGGGTCCTTAAGGGGGATAAAGTATTAGTTTGAAAACAGAACTCTTAATGACAGTTCACCTCAACAGCTAGAGAGATTTAAATCTGATAATCTATATTTCATACACACACACACACATTATATATATATATCATCGTAAGGTGACCACACACTGCATGGTCCCACTGAATCCTTTACTGTTCTGCAGGATTAAATCTCCTTATGTATCACTGATTTAAAGGGATATGTGGTCACCTTAATACATACACATAACAGTATATGAAATGTTTCTGTTCTTGAAGACAACATAAAAACCTCAGTCAGGCTAATAAACTTATAAAATGTGGCACAATTCTCTAGCAAGCCAACTGCACCATAGAGAAGGAACTCATTCCCATTGATTTAAATAGGCTTTTAAAAGCTAAAATGTCAGACATGTCTATTGCTTTGCTTAGCAACGTGTTTGATATCTCTAGTATTCAAGCAATTAAAAAGCCCCATTTAAAATGAGCACTTTTTTCTGCATGAAATAAATTGTACAGCATGGGCACCCAAACCTGTCCTCAACCCCCCCCCCCCCCAAACCAGTGCATGGTTTCAGGAGCTCCTCAGTCAAACACAAGTGAATGCCATTAGATCCAGATCCTTCGGAATGCTTGAACCTCAGACTGATTCACATGTGAAGATATACATCCTATGCTGTACCTGGTTAAGGACAGGTTGGAGCTCCCTGGTATAGGGATTTTTCTCCTGAATAAACTGAAGCCATCCCACAACCCCCCAAAAAATAAAGTAAAATAAATAAAAATAGCTCTCATTTTTTAAGCACTTTACAAAGAGTCCGAGTCAGCAACTACGACTCTCCATAAGCGAGAGCTGTGATAACTTTTGAACTAAAAACAAATCTCAGCAGAAAGAGTACTCTTATAGCTTGGCAGGAAAAGTGGTATATTTTAATCCTTGGATTGCATCTCTGAACCACTCTGAAACTCAACTAATTAAATATAAATGTGTACTGTTCCTTTAAGTCAATTTTGGCTTCTATGGTGCAGCTAGGGTGCCCCAGAATTGTGTGAGTTCTTTTATTACATCAGTCTCAATATATACATGTGTATGAGCACATTAAAAATGGTATACGACTACAAAACAGCTTGATTTTAGCGCACTGTCGATCTTTGTACAAACAAAGCAGCACTTTGGATTTAGACTGACCATAAATCAGGAGTTATTTTGTACTGTGCCAAAACACATACTAATGAAATCTGCAGGCTTGCAGATCACTAACGGGGTGTCAGGGAATGTTTTATAGAATGAAAATACAGTAGAAGATCCATGAGTATATTCTGCAATCCTAAGACACCCCATCAACCCCATCACTTTCTACTATTCCATGTCTTTTCTTTTTTTGCCTCAGCTCCAGACATCTTGTTATGGCTAGAGATCCACCTTTTAGAAACCTGATAAAATTATCACCAACTAGTGGTCCCAATGCAAAAAGGTTAGGTTCCTTGGAGGACTCATACGTGTATGGATTTATCTCCACTGGATTACCCTTGCACGTAATTGGCAGATCTGGGTGCTGCCCCAGACTTCGACCTTGTTCCTTCAAGAAAAATAGATTGGGATGAGAACCTATTAAGACTAAGGCCATAGATATTTTTAAAACTTTCTTCTGTCCACAAGTGCTTTGCAGAACACACTTCATATCTGGAGTAAAAGAAAGCACACGGTGCTCAGGAAAGCTAGTATAAGATGGGTGGAGAATGCTGGCTGTTGCATGTGACTGCATACACATCATATGATAAACTTTGTGGTACTCTGGATAAAGTTTTTTAGGCAATTGCTTAAAAATGAGACTTGGATCATTTATTCGCCTACGGAAAGCATGTATCACTGGAATGTTATTGTTGTAAGCACAGAGAACTGCATCAGCTGCAGTAAGCCCAGCCCCTATAATCAGAACAGGATCTATGGTTCCAGTCAACTTCCCTTTGCTAACAGCAGCTTCAAACTCGGTGATAGAGTGTGAAACATAAGGCAGATCCTCTCCATTCACCTCCAGGCGAGCAGGTGCATCAAATGTTCCTGTGGCAAGAGCCAAGGACTCTGCAAATAGACAAAAGGGCTGGTGAGAGCCATCAGCTGCTCTTTGATAGCCTTGAATTTCCCAGTTCTTCTTTATGAAGTGCTCATCATTTTCTTTATGGATATGCGACTGTTCAGATGAAACATCATCATCATACTGGCATGCAGACTCCTCAGGTTCTCTGTATGTTCTTGTCACAGAGGTAATGTACGTGTTGTCAATAAAGTTCCTCTGGAGGCCCATTACTTTGACATAGTGTTTGTAATATGATGCTACTTCTGCCGGAGTGGCACGATCAGTCTTTATATTCCTGTTTAGGATGGGGAAGAAGTTCAAGTTGTAAAAAACAGGAGATTAACCCATCCATAATAAATGCATGCTAACATTCATGAAAATAGCAGAACCATGCAGTTGGGCAACACTTTCACAACTCAGAGGCGTGAAATCTATTAACACGTATTGTATTTTACATCTCTATAGAACTCAAAGGTAAACATAATCTGGTATAAACTATGCAATTCTTAGTAACACAAAGAGAAGTGAAGCAATTGAACTGCACCATAGGGATACATTAAAATGCCTATTTCTTAATATTGGGCTTTAAACACCGTCAATGTTCTAATATTAAAGAGTTTAAAAATTGACTAAAAAAAGGATTACTATTTACTTAGCATAATATGATCAAAACTTGGGTATTTGGAAATTATTTTCCAAATTTAAAGTAATTTTTTTTTTAACCCTTTGAGTCCCTGGGGGCATGTAACGCATTGCTTCGCACTCAAAGGGCCATATGTTCAAAGAAGTAGCAAAATTGCTTTTTTTTCTTCTTCAAAGTACAGTGTCGTTGGGATCATTAATGTTTTCAGAGAGTGTCAGTTGTGATTGGAAATATGTCATTTGTCCTGACTGAAATTGTCATGTGTAAAGACAAAAATGTCATATGCAACGACAAAAATGTCTTACCTAACGACAAAAATTCTCACATTCAGAATCTCCTCCACTTTTTTCTTAAAGCGGAACTAACACCGCTAAGAAACGTTGTCTATAATAATTCCCTATCTGGCGACTAGCTGCTTAGTAGCGCTAGTCGCCAAAATTATTACCCTCTTCATGGAGAAATATGAAGTGATCCTCGGCTGACAGGCAGGAAGGAGCGCGGACATCTTGCCCTGCGCTGTCAGTCCCTTCTGGAGCCAAATGGCTCCTAGCAACGCCTCCTACAGCCATCTGGGACTGACAGCGCAGGCGCGCAGACGACACTAGGGCAAGATGTCCGCGCTCCGTCCTGCCTGTCAGCCGAGGATCACTTCATATTTCTCCATGAAGAGGTAATAATTCTGGCGACTAGCGCTACTAAGCAGCTAGTCGCCAGATAGGGAATTATTTTAGACAAAGTTTCTTAGCGGTGTTAGTTCCGCTTTAACGTACAAATTTTGTCTTTTGCAAGACATTTTTTGTCATTAGTTCCGACAAATTTTCTTTTCCTCTATACGACACTGTAGAATAGTTTAGCCCCGCCCTTTCCTGCCAATTCTGGAGTTATGTCATACACAATGGACAATACTAGTTTCATGCATACAGTTACTTATTTGTGTCTTTCATACAACATTTTTATTTATTGTTATCCTTTTGAACATAAGGCCCAAAGTGCTAAAGACTAATGTACCAAAGCATAATTCCCCTTTTGAAAATATGATTGTATTAGCACCATTTGTCAAAAAATTAAGGAACACACTATACAGATATTTAGAGCTGTATGTGCAAAAGTAAAGTAAGGAGATTTGGGGCAAACCATTTGTACTATAGGGGAGAATTAAAAGTTCGAAAAAGTCCCATTGATTTAAATAGGAATTTTAACCCCTTAAATGTTTGAGGGGTTTCCAATGTAGAAGCAATGCTCTGGAGACCTCAAGCATTCAAGGGATTAAAATTCCCATTTACTGTAAAATCTCACATATTATACCCACAATTTTGCCCCTTTTCACCTTATGTGAAGTGGAGGGGGGGCGTTTTATACACAAGAAAATAAAATGTGTGTGTATATTTATATTAAATATATAAATATTATACTATACACACATCTGCTTCCCTTCCTCCACCCACCTCAATATGCTGCCACCATCCCCTCCCTCTGCTCACTCCCTCCAGAGGTATCTGGGATGTCTGCACAGCATGCTTGCATTTGCAGCCCTCTTCCTGTATCCCCCTGTGAGGACCGGAAGGTCTTCGAAGAGCACTACTGTAGTTTCAGTGCGCAGAGGTCTATGCAATGGCTGTACAATTTTTTTGGTGGGAAAAGGCAGGGAATCAAGGGTGCGTATTATACACAGGCACATTCCCCTTAACCCCTTAAGGACTACGTGACGTACTATGACCATCACGGTCCTTATACCCTTAAGGACCAGTGACGGTCATAGCATGTCACGTACTTTTTACTTACATCTCTCTACCGGGAGCACTGTAAGTAAAAACGGGGCCTAAAATTGATCGCTCCAAGACCGGAGTGATCTCTCTTACGCCTCAAAACGGCACGCTGGTAAGCGTAACAGTTCACGTGTACCGACGTGTCGGCAAGGATCAAATCGGTCCTTAAGGGAAGGTAACTTCCCTGGACCGCTGGTCCTTAAGGGGTTAAATCCTGGATTAAATTTGCACCTGCATATTACTGTAAAATCTCAGGTATAATACGCAATATGCATGTGCAAATTATACCCAAGATTTTTGGTAAAAAAGTTAATTCCTATGTATAATATGCACCCCCTACTTGGACTGCCCCCTTTCTGAAATCAGACCCCCTGAAGTTCAGCACCCTCCATCTGGAGGCAGCAGGCGGTATTCATGCGCTCATCACCCGCTTCCTATGTGCTGCAATACTGCAAAAACTTTAAATCCCCCCTTGGTAACCAGGATCCCCCCTCTGGAGTCTAGGCAGCCGTAAAATAGGGGCAGCGGACGGCATTCTTGCATTCGCCACCCGCTTCTTCCGCTCCCAGAATGCCTCTGCCCATCTGGGTTGCCCTGTCAGGACATACCATTGATTCAATACGCATGAAATCTCTCCTTCAGTTTTGAAATGGAACTGAGCAGAAGGAGGGGTTTTCCACCAGTTGCTCTCGAGAAATCCCCAGTTTTTTCATTTGGCAGATGCTAATGGAATTTCCATAGACATATTGCTACCTTTTCCTGTTTACATTTGTCCAAACCTCATCTAGAATAATAAAATAACCGTTTATTGAAATGTTACCTTCTTTTACCCAGGACCCAGTCTTTGAATTTAAGTCCGGGTAATTCCATCCAGTCCCCTAAACTGAGTGTCAACATGGAGCCTTCCATTTCCTAGAAAGAAATACAAATAAACATATTTAACCCCTTAAAGAACACAAAGGGAATGCAACATTTTAGTTAATGAAGCATAAAACTTCAAATTTGTAGAGTGCTCTATGATCAGTAGAGAAAGAAACAAATAAAGCCTAGTTATGTAAATGCTACTTGTTTAACCCATTAGATACTAGAGAGGACACTGCTTTGCAAAACAATGGATCAAAGACCTCTAACATGAATGGAAGCTCCAAATCCAGTTTATAAAGCCACCTTCTTAGCACAGTTTGTTCTGTGGAACCACAGAGTTCCCCAAAATAGCACAAGGGATTCCATATAACACATTTAATAACACTGGACTGTAGGCTTTACCTTATTTGAGCTTTTAACCAGTGAGTACCACATCCATAGCATTACAATGTGTTGGATGCCTCTTTGGCACTCAAAAGATTAAATAAAGGAAAAGTCGGCATATCAACCATATTTAAACCTTTGGATGCTGGAGAGGTTAGAAAAACAATGGCCAACAAAATAGGGGTTAATAATGGAAGATTCAACAGGTTAATTCTTATACGGGTCTTACAAAACCTTTAACAGATTCAGGGCCAGCAGCAGTTCGAATCTTAACCCTTTCAGTGCCAGGAAGGTAGCCAATGCATTGGCTACCTCTCTGGCAGTCAAAGGGTTAATATTATAAACAGTGAATAACTTACCAGTTTTGGTCCAGTAAAGGCAATGGGAAGTGTAACACAGAATGGACAAAGCAACTGTTGCTCTAATTCAAGGCAGGCAGCTTTCTGTTCATTGGAAAAAACTGCAGTAGTTCTGGGGCAAACTATTTGCCCTATAGCATACCTCCCAAGTGTCCCTCTTTAGGAGGGACAGTCCCTCTTTTAGACCCAAATCCCTCTGTCCCTCATTACCACCCTGATGTCCCTCTTTTTAAAAGATCAGACTCTGTCATGTGTATGTAAGTGTATTACATTGCTCTACAGTAATAAAACTCACATTAAATGTTTTCTAAATGTCAGTAAATGTGTTTATAAATCAGTCTGTGTAAATAAAATACTTTGGTCTTGTTATAAGTCAATTATTAGGTTACACAAGGAGGTCTCAACAGGTCACGAAACAGCCTAAAATTTCTTGATAATGCCCCACCCACCAGCCACACCGCCAGCCACACCCCCTAAAACACAAGTGTCCCTCTTTGGCAAGTTGAAATGTTGGGAGGTATGCTATAGGGGAGAAATTTATTAGAGGCCTTTCTCTATGACTCAAGGGGTTGAAATCCCCATTTAACTCAATCAGAATTTTGGGAATTTTAGTCATCCCCTACAGTCCCACATGGTTTGTTCCAGAAAGCCTCCACTTTCCTTTGGAACATATGGAACTTAATGTGCGAGTGTGTGTCTGATAAGTCAACCCCACACACTTACAGGACACACAAGCTCCTGTAGAAGTAGAAACATATTTGCAAGCTGTGGTGAACATGGGGAAGCTTCGTGCACTCACCAGAAATAATTTCACAAAGAATTAAAGGAGAATAACTTTTTTATAAAGTCATATAGGTTATAAAACTTTTCCTGCCGATTAAAGCAAGGTCGCTCCCACCACTGTCAGTTGTTTTACTCAAATGATATAACAGTTCAAATAATCAGGAAGTGAATTTACTGTGTGTTTACTTACTGAAAATGACAGGAAGTGACAGGCAGTTTCTATCACATTCTATGGAGAACTGTAAGTCACAGACTTTCCTCACCATTAGAATGTAACAGAATAACTAATTGGAATTTGACCACTAGAGGGCCTTGCTAATGTGTAAAAACAAATAAAAAACCCCCACAGGTTTAACCCTTTGAGTGCCAGAGGGGTACGCAACACATTGACTTCCAATGTGTTGCGTACCCCTCTGGCACTCAAAGGGTTAATGGTAATAACTCTGGAAATATGCATCTCTCAGCAGTGGGAGTACCCATGTTTTACTGAACAGGAAACATCCTACAATATATATATTTTTTGATAAAAAACAAGTTTACTGCTCCTTTAAGTGTAATAAAATTCCTGTGCAAGGTAATTCAGAACATTTACATCATAGAAATTCCAGGACAGACCCTAAAGGAGGACATATCCTGGAAAGTCCATATAGCTGGTAAACCAAGCTGACAGTGCAACAAGGCTGGATTGACAGAAAGTGGGTGTGTGGCTCTGCGACAACCAGTGGAAATTGGCAAGATTGAAAGAAAAAAAAAAAAAAGGACAATTTTATTTTCTGTTAGACTGATCTTTTAGTAAGATCTATAAAAACATAGCATATTCAGACCTGCATTACATTGCAGATAACTGTATCAAAATTTATATCTGCAAATATTTCCACAGACTTCAATGGGAATCTGTAAATTAAAAAACTGTGGATAACCAATATCAACTGCAATGTAGCATAGGCTACAATTAACTGGATAAATTAGTCTTAAATTACTGGTACAAAGTAGCATTCAAATTCATTTGGTATGTATACTATGTCTTTGTTTCCTCTCATTGCACTGGAGGCCTTTGAGCATCCATGGGTTAATGGGTTTGATTGTTAGGCTTCCACAGCGCTTTATTTTGAAACCAACTGCTACATGCACAAGGAAAAGAAGAGCAATGGTGGGACAAAACAACCGCATCACAAAATCCCTACTGATTTAACTGGGGCCTTTAACCTCTTGCTCCTGATGCTTTTGAGGCCTCTTTGACATTCAAGGGGTTAAAAGCCTCATTTAAATCAAAGGGAATTTTTATTTACTTTTGGTGGTGCTGTTGGTATGCCATGGAATTTATCCTCTTGTTTCTCTTTTTTGGCCCCAAGGGGCTAATTAACCCCCTCTGAGTGCCAGGGAGATGTGCAAAGCATTGCATACCCCTCTGGACTTCAAAGGGTTGAAAAGATGGAAAACCATTTGTGAACCACTGCTTTATCACAATAACCACAAACATTAATCTGTTTACCCAGAAACATCAGAAAGAGGCATAGATGTCGTTTGACAGGGTTGTGGAAGGATCCTATGGCTTCAGTTTCAGACATTCCCTTGGGAACACCAACTATTATTACTAAAAACCACTTTCTATTATTACTAATAACACATTCTACTGGAGGTCTATTAGACGCCCTTCCACTAGAACAGAGTGTCTGGATGACTGAAAGTGGCACCCTTAATTACTCTTAGGAACACTTTCCAACACACAGGCAGGGTCAAACCCAGGATTTCCAAAGATGGGTTCACAAAAGATAAAATTAGTATGGTTTGCAATTATACTTAGAATTTGCACTGTTTAATCCTTTGTGGACCAGAGAGGGTGCAATGCACTGGTCGGCAATACTTTGCACAAGCCTCGGGTCCTTTAAGTGGCAGTCAACCTTCCTTTTAAATTTACATACTCTGCAAGTGTATGATAATGAAAGTCAGTTTCCTATTTTTTTCCCACCTATCTCCATGATAACTAAATTTCCATTTCCAGGGAGCTTTCTGTCAGGGTAGTGTTTTGCAACGTTAGTCTAAGGGCACATCAACAGTGATGATTTTCAAGATAGCCCTACTTGTTGAGGTGAATAATCAGTGGCTCAGTCATTGAGATTGGCACTCAAACAGTTAAGCACAGGTGGAACAACGGGATATACAACACGTTGCAATGCGCTGTGTAAGCCTCTGGCACTCGGAGGGTTAATCAGGGATATCTATGAAATCTGACCTGTTGGTGTGGCCTGAGGAACATAGTGGATAATCCCTGTAGCAGAAAAACCTGCCTCCACTACAGCATACAGAGTACTCAGTGGTGCGGGGGTAGATCTACATTGTATCACGGATTCCACAGTTCCTGACAGAAAAATTCCTGGAAACAAAAGTTCAGTAAGTGTAAACATAAATAAAATAAAAATAGGCGACATTGAAAAGTACAGGCAATATGACTTTACATATTCTGCAAGGGCATGTTGTTTAAAGTCAAAAAGCAGGTTGACTCACTTCAAAGTGTCAATTCTGCATCAAGGAGTAATTGCAGCTTCCTTAGAATCAGCCAAGTTTGGGCACCAACGGCTGCCACCCAGCTTTTGTTAGACTACAAAGTCTACAATACTCAGTCAACCAACAGATGTTTGAGGACGATGGGAGCTGTAGTTCAACAGCTGAAGGAAAGACTCTGGCACAGACATACTGGATGCACGTAATCCCCATTATTGGGATGCAAACGTTTTGATCTAATTGGGCAAGAGTGCAAAGGTTTTTCTAGGCAACTGGAAACCCCATAGAGAGAGAGAAAGAGAGAGAGAAAGAGAGAGAGAGTGTATACATTTAACCCTTACAGTGCCAGAGAGGTATCCATATCACTATATACAGGAACTTGCAGTTATAGTGGAAAACAAATATATTCCTAAATACGATATATGAAGGACACTGATTTAGACAAGTCAGTCTGTTTATCAAATTAAGAGGCACTTATGTAATGGGTAAAGTTCCAAATTAACCCCTTAAGGATGAGAGAAGTTAATGCGTTGCACCCTGCTCTGGTCCTTAAGAGCTTAATCACATGCTGGAAGAGACAGGAGACTACTGAACATAAGAGAAGGATAGAGATGGAGGAGATGTTGGGGATGGAGACATTTGCTGATCAATAAAAAGGATTTCTCTTGCTATGAAGTGGACTTTGCACCTGCTAAGGATTGGAAACGGTTAAGAAGATTCCCTCCGAGTCTGGATTACCCATCCTTCCTGGGTTCACCCGGAAAGTCCTAGGTTAATAAACAAAATACCTCACCCAGTCGGGGTTCTAACAGAACAAAACTATGATCCACTCTGAAGCATATCAACTGCAAAACAGGGCACAAATGAATTTGCTCTTATTTAAAGGGATAGTAATACTTTAATATTACTAATCCCCATAGTGTAGCTATTTAAAAAATAATTTAATAGCCCCCAGGTTCATCTCTCAAAACTTTACGGTTTGAGAGATAACCGCACGCAAAGTTCCCCCCTCCCTCCCCCTTCGCTGAAGTCAGCTCTGTACTGACTGCAGGGACATCCGGTCTTATTTTCATCAGGCAGCTCTGCAGCAGAGCCGAGATTGCGTTAATAAAAAATTATTATTTCACTGAAACAGTCTTCTACATGCGCTTGGTTCCCCCCCCCCTATTCTGAGGCAGATGTTGGGGTCCCCTCAACCATAACAATCTGAAGTCACTAGGTGCCAATTTTCTGTCCAGCGTAGAGTATGTTCTAAGAGAGATCTTCCCAGGTAGTACTCATTAGGTTCATCCTGAATAAAGCAAAAGGACAGCCTTTTGTACAAGTAGTGGTGTAGGATCAGAGAGAGTCCCAGACTGAGGATCCCAGAGGATCTCCATGAGAAAGAGGGAACTCTACAGTGTATTAGTACTGCTACTGAGAATGGCCTACAGATTTCTTGTGTTGTAGTTCCTGTTAACAAAGTTTATTGTTCCTCATTGAAAGCCCCTGGCACTTATGTTATAACAGCTGACAGAGGAAAGGAATTGGTTTGAATATTCAGTGGATATAAAAAGTCTACACATCCCTGTTAAAATCCCAGGTTTTTGTGATGTTAATGTGACCTATAACTTGAACAATTCAATTGCAAAACAAACTGAAATCGTTGAGGGGAAAAATAAAAAAACTCACAATAACCTGGTTGCATAGGTTTGCACACCCTTAAACTAATACTTTGTTGAAACACCTCTTGATTTTATTACAGCAGTCTTTTTGGGTAGGAGTTTATTAGCATGGCACATCTTGACGCGGCAGTATTTGCCCACTCTTCTTTGCAAAAGCGCTCCAAATCTGTCAGATTGTGAGGATATCTCCTGTGCACAGCCATCTTTAGATTACCCCACAGATGTTCAATTGGATTCAGGTCTGGGCTCTGGCTGGGCCATTCCAAAACGTTAATCTTCTGGTGAAGCCATGCTTTTGTGGATTTGGACGTGTGCTTTGGGTCGTTGTCGTGCTGAAAGGTGAACTTCCTCTTCATTTTCAGCTTTCGAACGGACGCCTGAAGTTTTTGTGCCAAAATTGCCTGGTATTTGAAACTGTTCATAATTCCCTCCACCCTGACTAAGGCCCGAGTTCCAGCTGAGGAAAAACAGCCCCAAAGCATGATGCTGCCACCACCATGCTTCACTGTGGGTATGGTGTTCTTTGGGTGATGTGCAGTGTTGTTTTTGCACCAAACAAACCTTTTGGAATTATGGCCAAAAAGTTCAACCTTGGTTTCATCAGACCATAACACATTTTCCCACGTGCTTTTGGGGGACTTGATGTTTGTTAATGCAAACTTCAGCCTGGCTTGCATGTTTTTCTTTGTAAGAAAAGGCTTCTGTCTTGCCACCCTACCTCATAGCCCATTCATATGAAGAATATGGAAGATTGTTGTCACATGTAGCACACAGCCAGTACTTGCCATAAATTCCTGCAGTTCCTTTAATGTTGCAGTAGGCCTCTTGGAAGCCTCCCTGACCAGTTTTCTTCTTGTCTCCTCATCAATTTTGGAGGGACGTCCAGTTCTTGGTAATGTCTCTGTTGTGCCATATTTTCTCCACTTGATCATGACTGTCTTCACTGTGTTCCATGGTATAGCTATTGCTTTGGAAATTCTTTTATACCCTTCTCCTGACTGATATCTTTCAACAATGAGATCCCTCTGATGCTTTGGAAGTGCTCTGCAGACCATGGCTTTTGCTCTGAGATGCAACTAATCAAATGTCAGAAAAATCCTACCAGAACGGCTAAACTTTATTTGTGATTAATCGGAGGAGTCACTTTAAATGATGGCAGGTGTGTAATGACTTCTATAACATGAGATTGAATGTTATTGGTCAATTCTGAACACAACCACATCCCCAGTTATAAGAGGGTGTGCACACCTATGCAACCAGGTTATTGTGAGTTTTTTATTTTTCCCCCTCAACGATTTCAGTTTGTTTTGCAATTGAATTGTTCACGTTATAGGTCACATTAAAGGTGGAAAAAGTTCTGACATGATTTATCTTTGTCTCATTATTTAACATCACAAGGACCTGGCATTTTAACAGGGGTGTGTAGACTTTTTTATATCCACTGTACACCAATGGCCCTTGGGTCTGAGTATGGCCAAGGTACCCAAAAGGGTAACATTTTAGGACATCCTTGGCAGAAAAAGTTATTACACTTGAATATCAAGAGTAATACATGGGAAAATAAATTAAGAATAGAACAGAATTAATGCAGGATTTTCTGCGAAGATTAACCCTTGAGGTCCAAAGGGGTGTGCAGTGCATTGTGAGGTACTGCACTGTACTCCCTTCTGTTTCTCACGAGGTTCAAATATAGGAGTGTTTGTTATTAGACGTGCAAATTCTAAAGGAGCATGAACATCTTCGTTTCTGCCTCATGGGTCTCATCCAAAGTTTACTTACATGCCAGGCTCCACCTGGTGGTCCTTTTCCCAGCACAATGTGAGGAATATAGTGCTCTTGTTCCAGTTTCCACTGCAGAACAGATGGGTAATCATACCCAAAATCAGCATTCGGATGAAGGAGAGTATCAAATAAAACTGCTACTGGATTGGTGGAGCGTCCTTCTAGACCCTCAGACAAGTATTCTAAATCCTTTAAAACATGAAGACAGACAACACACACACGTTATATACATGTATTGTTATAATATATATAATGGTTACACCAAGTCCATCCATGTACAACTTATATTTCCAAATTCGTGATAGGGGTAGTCAGCCTATGGACTTCAAGCTGTCTGAGACTAAGGGCCTTATTCACCAAAAAATAATTCTGGAGCAAACCAACTGCACCATAGGAGACAATTAAAAAATCCTATTGAGTTAAATGGTGCATTTAACCCTTTGAGTGCTAGAGAGGCCTGCAACACATTGCAAAGCAATACGTTGGAGACCCTTCTAGAATTCAAGGTGTTAAAATCCCCATTAAAAATGGGAATGTTTAGTTGTTTAGCCCACAATTCCTCTGCTTCTTTTGAAAATATGTCCCAAAGTCCAAAGCAAATACTGCTGTAATTACTCAGTGCCCAAGATCACATACAGTAAAAAGCACTGGTTTATTTTATGCAGTAGTTCCAATCTTGGCATCTTTAAACAGGTTTAGTTTAATTGGGCAATGTATACTATATTTCTAGCATGGGAGGATTCCCAGATAGTGGAAAAATGCTGCAAGAGATCCAAAATAGCAGTCTCTTGTGCCAAAATTCAAGGGATATTTAACAAATGACCACGTTCCTGAAATGCATTAATTTAAAATAGAGGACTGATTTTCCTTATGGCCTAGATCAGGACAACTAGCCTCTCTACAAGCTGCAGATGAACCTCAAAGGATGATGGAAATTGTAGTCCAACAGCAGGAGATCTACCACCCCTGGCCTAGATTTATGAAGGAGTATCATTATTTGGGTCTCTTGCGGATAAAAGGAAAAAAAATAAAGTACTAAACTCAATACTATTTGATAACGCTAGGACATTGGGCTTTATGCTCAAACAGAGGATCAACTAGACTGTACCACAAGGGAAAAATAAGATATCTCGCAGATTTCAATTGGGATTTTAACTCCTTGAATTCTAGGGAGGTCTTGAGTTGAATACCTCCCTAGAATTCAAAGCTTATGTACCTAGAAGGGGAGTTCTATTGATTGCCAAAGACAAGTAATACATGCACGTAGTTTAACACTTTGAGTGCCAGAGGGCTACGGAACGCATTGCTTTGCAATGCGTTCCGTACCCCTCTGGCACTCAAAGGGTTATGGTTTATTTCTGTTTTTATATACATTGCACATCCCTCTGGCCCTTAAAGGGTTAAAATTCCCGTGTGCATTAAGCGGTTATTGAGGTCCTGTAGTCCTTCCAGCATCTGTCATTTCCACCATTATGGACCATGGCATCCAGGTGTGATAGAAGGTGTTCTCTTCAACAAAGAAACTTCACAGGGGCCATTGGGATTTTCAGGCTCTAGTAAGGTAAGTGGGCTATTATTTTCAGGAGACGTTAGTTTTCTTTTAACCCTTTGCGTACCACCCTGGCACTCAAAGGGTTAATGGGGGCTACTGCCTTATACTTTGCATGGGGAGCCAGAAGTAGATTAAAGGGGAAGAAACACCTCGTAATAACACCCTACTTACCTTGCTATTGCCAAAATTCCCACACACACACACACACACACCTGAACATGGCAATAACACTCATAGGTGTGCAGAACATTGCTTTGCAATTAATTTCACACCCCTCTGGTGCTTAACCCCTTAACGACCAGCGGTCACGGGGTGAGTGGTCCTTTAAGGACCAGATAGAGAATTTCGGCGTGCCGCCCCACGTGACTGATCACGTGGTGCGGCACGCCGAACTGAGGGACTGAAAGAGATTGCTCCGGTCTTGGAGCGATCAAATTCAGTCCCCGGTATTACTCACCGCGTTCCTGCAGGAGCGCGGTGAGTAATAATACGTGACGTACCAGGACCGTCACTGGTCCTTAAGTACCGGACCAGCGTGACGGTCCTGGTACGTCACCGGACTCTAAGGGGTTAAAGAGTTAAGTAGGTTCTTGCTCTCTGCCTGCTTCAGTTTGAAATAACAGCCAGCAACTGTCATGTCTGCCTCCAAGGACATGTCATCCAGCACTTCGTGATAGGGTTCTCTCTAGAACCAAGGGATAAATGCAAGATGCACGTAGACCGTTTGGATTGTCTAGTCACAGCTAGTTGAGTCAGGGATTATTAATTAAGAAGCATTACTTCCCCTTTAAAAAGGTCCTTCATACATACCTGCTCGGGAATAGAAAGGTGTCTGGATTCCTCTAGTTTACTGTGAAGGAGAGAATTGGGGTGCACAGCATCTGGAGACAAATATGGCCTGTATCCAGACAGCATATAAGACAGACAGATTCCTGAAGGTCCATTTCCTGGGAAAAAAACAAAACAATAGCTTGTTTTAGTATGAGTATTACAAACATCTGTCATTTTAAAACAACCTGTAGTTAACTCTTTGAGTGCTAGAGAGGCACGCAACTCGTACCCCTCTGTCACTCAAAGGGTTAAAGTGGAACAAACACTTCCAAAATCACCGATATTTAGGTTAGCCATTCTTTATATAAAACCATGTCGTTTAAGATAATTAGTTTAAGTTCTCATTTTATGTAAAATTCACCAGTATTCCTGGTAGGAAGAGGTTGTTGGGAGGGAGAATGGAATGTTAATATCCGATTCCCCAGGTTATGCTGGCAAGTACTGCATAATTTGCATAAATATACAAATAAAGCTAAATATCCACTACATCACCTAAAAGGTTATAAAGGGTATGTCCAATTTAAATGGTTAGTAATGTCCTAGATTGCTAAATAGTAACATTGTAGATAAATTTAAAAGAAATCTATCCGTGCAAGCCCCATCTCTCAAACCTTTATGGTTTGAGAGATAGAACGTTTTAAAGATCCCCTCTCCTTGCTGTCAGCTGTAAAGCTGACAGCAGGAGATTTGAGTTGGCCTACTTGAGTCAGCTCTTCAGCAGGGCCGAGATACCAAAATCTAAAAAGAAATACTTCATTAGAATGGTTTACAAAGTGTTCACTTTGCAAACCGTTCCAATGAAGTATTTCTTTGTATATTTCAGTATCTCGGCTCTGCTGAAGAGCCGCCTGTCGGTCCCCGTACCAGGATCTCCTGATGTCAGCTTACAGCTGATGTCAGGGAAAGGGGAGAGAAAGGAGAACTTTAAAATGTTCTACCTCTCAAACCATAAAGGTTTGAGAAATAGGACTTGTACAGATAGATTTATTTTTTATTTATCCACAATATTACTTTTTTTGAAATCTAGGATATTACTATCCCTTTAAGCTAAGGCATCTTTGATTAGGAAGAGGTTTGGATTGCAGGGACCAGCTAGTTCTAAAAGGCCTAATGTATAAAGGTACTACATTGGAGACCTCTTTGCATTCAAAGGATTAACCCTTTGAGTGCGTTGTGATACCCCTCTGGCGCTCAAAGTGTTAAATACCCCATTTACAATGCTGGGAATGTAAAGAATGGACTGTTTGTTCCCTCTGGTAGAATTGCCCTAGAACAGTTCCATATTACCTTTTTTTTTTTTTTTTTTTAAATGAACTAAATATAAAGCAGACTTAATCTTATAATGATCTAAGCTCTTTAAATCTGCCAACCTTCTTAAAAGAATTACTTTTTCATTAAATCTCTTTAGGTATGCCAGCTTCATTACAAAGAAAAGTATGCATATAAAAATCAGTGAAATGCTTTTCCACTGAAATTCATGATATATTTGAAATCCACAGCTTTATTGTGATACTTCAGGCTTCCATGTGTACACAGAAACATCAGTATACAGAACGAGATTCATCAAGGGGTGAAAAGATCAGCATATCAGATGCACTGGTCTTTACCACCTTTTTGCTGTGATTAATGATGGATAACTTTGGATTTTCTTCAATGATTGATCAGATTTCCCTGATTTGCTTATGCAAGGCGAGGAAGTACAATGAGCATATGTGGTTGTGTCCTCCCATTGATTACAACAGGATCCTCTAGTTTGTTAACAGGCAAAGGCAGGACGAAACCCCTCTAATTTGCCTGTGTTCTACACTAGTTCACACTAAATACTTTATATTTTCCCTTTGTATTTAATGTATAAAAACCCACCTGCTCAATATTTGCTAGTCAAAAAAAAGTGCAGTAATTCTGGCACAGAGAATCTGCAAGACAGGCGACAAAAGAAAAAAATTCCTATTCATTAAAATGTCGCGTTTAACCCTTTTAGTGCAAAGGGCTACACAATGCATTGCATACCCCTCTGGCACACAGAGGGTTAACACCTTGAATGCATTTCTAAATAACGTACTTCTGACCCCACTAGTATTCTAGGAATTACACACTTGAATCAATGGAAGTCTTGGAACTGTTATATTCCTCCTGTGGTGCAGCTGGTTTGCCCCAGAATCACTCCACGGAGATTTATGCAGTAAAGTGCGATAAGAGGGGAGATAACCTCCCTGTGTGTGATAAATTCTCCAGACTCCATGTTATTCTAAGCACCAATATCTCCAGTATGTCTACATCTTAGTTCCTCTAGACTGTAAGCTCTCATGAGTAGGGCCCTCTGATCCTCCTGTTCTCCACATTTGATTGGTGCTATTTAATATCTCTGTATGTCCATTCCCTATTGTACAGCGCTATGGAATTAGTTGGGGCTATATAAATAAAGAATAATAATAATAATAAGTGCATAGACTCCACAGAGTAACATAGGAACTGGAAAGTGTCTCTCCACTTTATAAAGCATTAGCACTTCTGCCTTGACCTCTCTTTTGGTTATAAGGATATTAGTATTTGTGAATTTATCTACGTCTACATCAGCTAAATAGACCTTTTATAGGTCATAATTTCATATTCTTCAACGTCATAAAAAAAATAAAATAAAAAAAATTGTAATGGCACCAGTGAGTCACCTGCCAGTGTTTAACTGAATACTGTTTTATTCTCCATCTGTCCAACTTGTGATCACTTGACCATCATACTACAGTCATCTCATGTAAACATGAACGGTTTTCTTTCACCCTTTGTAATGGAAACATTGACTTCCTCCCTTGTGAGAAAATCAGATGCTTCTGAATGTGTTAAGTCTTTGACAGAGGTATCCAATGCATTGCAATGCTTTGGATGTTCTTTGGCACTCAAAGAGTTGAAAGGACCCCCCCTAAATGTTCTATGAGGGGGTCCCATTGAATCTTTAAGGCTTTTAACCCCTTGTATGCTACAAAGCCCTCGGGACAACCCCTGACCCCCCCTAACACACACCGACTTTTCGTACCTCGTTTGCTCCGAATAACGGGGCATTAGCATTAACCCACCCTTAAACACCACTTTGGGTCCTGGAGTCATGCAGCAAAAGAACCATACCCACATTCGTAGCATATTTTATAAATAAATTCCCTGCAAATTCACACAGAACTGGTAACTAGTAGCCACTGAGATTTTCTGCCCAGATTAAAGTATGTGACAGTTCGTTATTAGGAGTGTTGGTGAACCTATAACAATTCAGTGAAGGAACTCATTTGGCCTATCCTAATCTGTTTCTGACCTTTTTCTTTGCTCATTACACACCCTGCTCATATGTTCAGAAAATTTAAGCAACCACCTCCTGTCAGTTTCTTTCTTAGATACTGCATTTTTTCACCCTGCTTTGCTGTCAGACAGGCCTGAATCTCTTTGCTAAGCAATTTTAGGACCTATCCCTCAGGGAACAAAGGGAAATATTTACAATTAATCAATACAAACAAATGTTGCATCAGCGTAAGACTTTTTAAGAATGTAACTTAATTGGCAGATTGTCATATTTTTTATTTCTCCTAGAAAATGGAGAGGTCACCTAGCTCGTATATTACAAGCAAGCAAGTAAAAATTGCACGATTCAATCGCAAAGCTACCTTAGGAAGATTTTGCAGCTAAAGTGGCAGTACTCATGAGACGCATATAGCAACGATACAAAGTCAAAGACTTGTTCAAGGTCACCGATGTAGGACAGGAAAGTTTTATTACTTCTGCTATGTAAAAATCATTTTCACTGCTTGGAGATGCCTTGTTCAAAATTGTATACCTTAAAAGGATCAGAAGCGTGTGCATAAAGATCTATTCAATTTAATGACCATACAGGTCTTCATCTCATCTAAAGTGGTTAACCATTTGTGTGCTCAAGTGATGCAAAAAGGGTTTAGGCATGGAGAAAGTCTTCAGTCATTCTGACACTCATCAGTTCACTGCAAATTGCTTAAATAGGGATTAGAAATCATTAAAAGGGAGTGTGTACTTCTGCCTGTGCACTTTTTTTTTTTTTTTTTTTTTTAAATGTGAAGTATCACGATGGTACTCATCGGGACAGTGAATGCAAAGCACAGTGGGGTCCATACAACCTAAAGCCCAATGAATATTAAAAATAAAATAAAAAAACAGAGAGGTAGTAAACCCTTATGAAAATACATTGCAGAGTTTTTCCTTTTGAGTGCAACATATATACTCCTGTTGCTTGGAGATGCATAATTAAAAGTTTATTCCAGAGCAAACTTTAGATTGGTTTGCAACCATTTGGCACTGCTTCTCTTAATGTCCAAGTAGAGAGGATGGTTGCAGATGCAAACTCTCCATTGACAATAATAACAGCATTTCATACAGTTCAAGACTGCTGCTACCTGTGTCTATGAAGAGCTTGTAACTACAAACCTCTCCTCTTAATAGACACCAGTGGCAACACTGCCACCTGGATGCAAAACGTTTCAATCTCAAACTACCACAAAATAATACAAGAATAATAAAAACATGCAAGTTTGCAATAATTTTTAATAAAGAATCTCCAAGAACTAGGATTACTGAGGTTTTATAACACACTTCCATATGGGCAAACTACCCCTTCAAAATATTCCATATTTAGCTTTCAGCAGACTCAAAGTTGTCTGTGGCCAACAGTGCTTTGCATTAGCTACACCAAAGATATTTCTACCACAAAGTCAGTTACTGAAGTTTAATTTGTCCATCAAATTCAACCAGAGCTAGATTCTTGCAGAAGACTTTAAAAAGGAACGGTCATGTCAATACAAGTTACCTCGATTCATTGTTGGTATACCTGTAATAATGAAAACAGGGTAATAAAGTCTGTAAAGTGTCAGCATCATTTAAGACCATAATTTCGTATTGGGCCTACATGAATAGGAGAGTGAGGCCATCTGGGCGAAGTGGGATCTGTGTACCTGCTCTGTCTGTCCCTGCGTTGTACCACATGGTTCCATTGCAACTCCCTCATTGGCAAATCCATCAGAGTGACATAGACAAGGACAGACAGCGCACAATCCTAATCATGTAGGTCCTATACAAAGTTATGATTTCAAATGATGCCGATATACAGACTTTATTAATCTAGTTTCAATACTACATGTATACTAACAATGAATCAGAGGGGACTTCTATTGACATAACAGTTCCACTTTAAATATAAAACCTGATGAGCTATAGTAAAGTCATAAAACCAATAGCAAAGAGGGCATCTCACCTATGATAACGAAGGGCAGAGTTAGAGGCGGATCTCTTAGTAGAGTTGTTTCTTCTGCCAATGGCATGGTTTCAGGTTGAAATATAATTGCTGAATTGCTGGACCAATAACTCCCTGTCCTTGGGTTTCAGAGATAATGCTGTGAAGAAGAAAATATTTATGGTTTGCCATGTCTAACGATGATGACCATAACCATGTGCTTTGAGTGATTATGAATAAAGACAAAATGAAGCAATTATGTAGCACACAAACTGATCCAGAGGGGACAAATACATTGTCCAAGTAATTTAAATGGGGCTTTTAGCATCTTGAAATGCAAGAGAGGACTTTAACACAAAGCCCATTTAAAATCAATTGACAATTTTTATTTAATCGCCTATTTCATAGATGGTTTCTTCCAGAACTGATCCAGTTTGCTTTTTATACATAAGGTCCTGAGTCCGACACGTGTGAGTAAATTGGAGATAATTACATTAGTGGTTCTCAATATATTTTTTCACTCAAGGCGCCCCTAACATTTTATAGGCAATTGTTAAAGAAATAATGAAGGGGACACATACATAGTTATTCTAAGGTCTCAATCAGAATGACAAAAAAAACCATCACACATATTGTGCATAGCAATTTAAAGCTCCTTGACATTGTTCTCCAAGGCCATATGTAAAAGAGGGCACCCTAAACTAGGGTGACCACATTTATTTTCTGCCACTCAGGGACACACATTTCATGAACAAGTCACAACAAAATCAGGCCCCATACCAGGAGGATTACGGATATAATTCCTCTAGAACGCATAGATAATGTCCATTGTTGCTGAAATTATACCACGGTGTGTAATCAGCTGTTGGTTCTAACTGATGCATTATTTCCTTGTAATGTATAAGTGCCAGCATTAGAAGGAAATAACGCATCAGTAAGAAGCATTAGCCCATTGCACACTGTGGTATAGTTCAGCAACAGCGGGCTATATTATCTGCGACACCGCACTGTGTGACTGGGAAACATCTCAGAATTGTAATGTCTTTATCTAGTGGCTGAGGGATGCCGAGTGCTTTACAGTTTCTGGGCGGTCTCAGTCAGTGAAGACTAAGTCTCTCACAGTCATTACCAGTAACCGATCTGCTGCCCCTTCCTGGTTCTTGTGACTCAGAGTGCGTCTGCTCCCGCTCCTAGACTCCATCCCTGCCATCTAAGTCACATACCTGCCTGCCAATGAGAGAGGAGCATCAACACTATGCACCTCTCAAATCACAGTACAGATTGCTTCTACATACTGGTATCATTATTGTTTCATAGGACATCCTTCTATGAACCAATAATGATACAAATATGTAAAAGCAATCTGTGCTGTCAAAACTATTTATCTCAAGTTTATTAAAACAATGCAGTCATTTATACAGAAGAGCTATTACGTTCTTAAAAGAATGAAACATGACCTACCGTAACATGTGATAATAAGATGATTCCATGGGATCACTAGCATGCATTGTAGAGACACAAAGGCATTCCTTTGAAATGTGTTGGACAACCCTCTGGCACTCAAAATGTTAAAGCGAGGTCTAGATCTTGTACTAGCCAATTGTCTGTAATATGGTTTGAGGAATTATCTATTTTTGGTGGCAGTTTGGCAATTTATGCAAATTTGTTTCGGTGCTGATCCAACATTACCATACACTGCTATCAAATGAATCTAGAGGCATTTCCAATAGCACGGCAAGGGATACGTTTGGCATCAAAGAGAACCAATTATCATACTGTGCAGTGAAATAGAATCACATGCCTCACTGTGTCAGATTTAAAAAGGAGACACATATTATATACACATACACACACACAGTTTTATCCCCTTGAGAACCATTTGATTAGAGCAATGCTCTTTTTGACCAGACATGTTCAAAGCAGGGCTCCAGCATCTAGAGAGACATCTAACGTTAGGAGCCCTGAGGACTCATTACAAGTATAAGTAATTTAACTTCATGTGAAGTATTTTGCACTTGAAAAATATGTAAAGTCAAGAAGGTGGTACCCGTCACTTTAACAAGATTTTGACTTTACATTAATGTCATAGTATTAGGTGCTTACATCTACAATAACTTGACAAAATACTGAGGTTTTACACAATGCCAAGTTCAGATGTGGCTGCACTCAATGAGGCTGAAGTGTTTATCTGTTCTCTATTAGGTGTATATTGTGAGCAGGGGCAGATCCTACTGTTCAGGGATTGTAGATCCTCTGGGAGGCTGCATGATTATGGGTTGGTTGGAGAGATCAGAGGATCCCACCTGACCAGCCCACAAAGTTTTGCATATGAGGCCGTTGGCACAGACCTCGATAACAGAGCTCCCTTGCAGTTCTCACATTGTCTCCTAATGCAGAGTGCAGAGACAGGACATCATATCCTGCCACCCTGTTCTCTCATGCCACACAGAGATAGCAAGGGATCATTTAGATGGAGGTCTGTGCCGATAACCACATAGACCTCTGGCTCTCCACACTGGAACATCATGGAAAAAGATCTCTCCTGCCCAAAAGGGGGGGGGGCAAGAGAAAAAGGAGGTTATGAAAGACTGGAGGAGAAAGGAGAAACAGGCTGGGGTAAGAGAGTGTGGAAAGGGCAGGGGTGAGTGAGACTGGCAGAAAAGGACTGGGAGGTTAGGGTTGTATTTAATATATACACACAGATTGGAATACCAGCTAATGGGCCAGGTAAAATCCCCCCAGACAGGCATTTCACTACAATCCTCCCGAGAGGGTTCCAGACTGTGATGCATGATTAGTTTCTCTGCCCACTATGCCCTACTGTTAACCCCTTGAGGAACAGAGGGTTGTGCAACACACTGCACACACCCCTCTGGTTCTCAAGGGGTTAAGAAAGCCCTGCCATCAGAACAATGGTAACACAGTAAACCATGGACGTTATTAGGGTATAAGAAGTCTACCACCCCGAACTAAAAGTCATGTTCAAGAAGCTAAAGAGCAATTATTTGATAAACAAATTGCACCATAGGGGGACAAACACCACATTTCACAAATGCAGATGGCTTTAAATAGGAATTTTAACCCCTTGAATGCTAGAGAGGTCTCAACATGTTTTTCGACATCTCTAAAGAGGTTAAAAGCTCCTTGGTATTTGTTCCCTATGGTGCAGGTGGTTTGCCCCAGACTTGCCTGATTATTATATAGAATGTATTCAATTAGCTAGGATGTTCGTCAGAAGCCGTCATGTGCAGTAGAGACTGCCCAAATGCACAGAATGCTGAGAGCACAGAATGCTGGGAGTTCTGTGCTGGGAGCATTCTGTGCTTTCGGGCAGTCTCTACATTGCATGACTGTGTCAGCGGCAGGACTGGCCTCTTAACCCTTTGAGTGCCAGAGGGGTACACAATGCATTGCAAAGCAATGCGTTGCGTACCCCTTTGGCAATCAAAGGGTTAACATCAGTCGGCCCTTGGCCCATGTACAGGGGCTTTTACACTAGTCCCTAAATATTTGGTACCTTTCTATTTTTTGTTGCATGTATAACAGGAGGCTAAAATGCATTGTTTAGTATGGAGAGGAGACCTTTGTATATGTGTGTGGCCAGAAAATCAGACATACTACTCAAAATTTGACTCTTCAATATAGCCTTTCAATGGCAGCAGAGGTGGAATCATCTTACACAGTTACATTGTAGTTTAGTTTGAAAAAACGACTTGCATCCATCAAGTTCAATCCTTTTCCTATTCTTGTTTACTGCTGTTGATAACAAAGGAGGCAAAAAAAAAAAAAAAAAAAAAAAAACAAAACCCTTATTTCAGCAATTTCATATTCAGAAATTACCCGGAAGAGACCGCAGGGTACAGGAGGGGAAACATGTCATGGGGAGGGTTGATTCATACAGGAAGTGTGTGTGATAGAGAGGAATCAAGGAAAAGGGCTTAACCCCTTGAGAGCCAGAGGGGTACACAACGCATTGCTTTGCAATGCATTGCGTACCCCTCTGGCACTCAAAGGGTTAAAAGGGGTAGTAACAGGAAGTGGACTGTTGTTTGGAAGAGAGGAAAAGGAAGCATCCCTCCCTCCCTATTATGGTGTGGTTGTGTGTCTCAGCTGGGCGGATAGTCCTTGAAAGGTTTTCAGAGATAAAGAACGGATGTGGTAAAGTTAAGGGATTTTATCCTCGGGTGAAAGCCCTTTGGGAGTTTGCCCTGGACTTAGGTCGCGGGAGGTGATGTTACCCATTGAAGCTAAAGAGATTGGCCAATGGGGTAATTTCTTGGGAGTCAGCTGTATGTGCTGAAGAGTGATGGAGTCAGCTGTAAGTGCTGAAGAATGTGGGGATTTTAGCAATTTGGCCATGCCTGGTTTCAAGTAAAAGCGGATTGGCAAGGACTGTCAGCTAATGATTGATTACTGGTTAATGATTAATTATTGTCGTGTTTGAATAAGAACAATAATAATAATAATAATAATAATAATAATAATAATGTGAGTGAAAATAGTTAAAGGGGAACTTTCACATTATAAAAATTTTTACCATTTGTTTAAGCATTTAAGTCAGTGGTTCTCAACCTTTCTAGTGCTGCGACCTTTGATAAAATTTCCCAGGTTGTGGGGACCCCTAACAGTAAAATTATTTGTTGCTCCTTCATCACTGTAATTTTCCTATGGTTAGGTTACAAAAAAAAAATCTGATGGTTTTAGGCAGGGGTCAAGTCCTGGGAAAAGAAGTGTGGGAACTCACCCAAGATTTCCCCACACACAAAATAAATATACATGGCTCACGTCAAGATTGTCTCTCATTATACGTGTGTGTGTATCATTGCATGCATGAGTGTGTCTATCTCACTCTATGTATGTCAATGCATGTGTGTGGGAGTTTCTGTGTCTATATGCGTGTATGTCTCTTGCATGTGTCTTTGTCTCTATTACTGTTGCATGCTTGCACACACATTGCCCCCATCAGCTCCAGCTTGCCCTCATATTGCCCCCCCATCAGATCCACATTGCTCCATCATCTCCAACTTGCCTCCCATCAGCTCCATCTTGCCACCATCAGCTCCATCTTGCCACCATCAGCTCCACATTGCCCCATCAGTTCAAACTAGCCTTCATCATCTCCATATTGCCCCCCATCAGGTCCAACTTGCCCCATCGGGTCCACATTGCCCCCATCATCTCCATATTGCCACCATCAGCTCCAACTTTCCACCATCAGCTCCATATTGCTCTCACATTGCCCCAATCACCTCCATATTGCCCCCATCAGCTCCAGCTTGCCCCCTCATCTCCATATTGCCCTCATATTGCCCCCCATCAGCTCCATATTGCCCCATCAGGTTCACATTGATCCATCATCACCAACTTGCCTCCCATCAGCTCCATCTTGCCCCCATCAGCTCCATATTGCCCTCACATTGCCCCATCAGCTACATATTGCCACCATCAGCTCCAACTTGCCCCCCATCATCTCCACATTTCCCCCATCAGTTCCAACTTGCCCAAGTCATCTCCATATTGCCCATCAGGTCCAACTTGCCCCATCATCTCCACATTGCCCCTCATCATCTCCATATTGCCCCCATCAGCTCCAACTTGTCACCATCAGCTCCATATTGCCCTCACATTGCTCCCTCACCTCCATATTGCCCCATCAGCTCCATATTGCCCTCACATTGCCCCCATCAGCTCCATATTACCCCATCATCTCCATATTGCCCTCACCAGCTCCATATTGCCCCATCATCTCCATATTGCTCTCACATTGCCCCCCATCAGCTCCAACTTGCCCTCACATTGCCCCCCATCAGCTCCAACTTGCCCCCATCATCTCCATATTGCCCCCATCATCTCCACATCAGCTCCAATTTGTCACCATCAGCTCCATATTGCCCTCACATTGCTCCATCACCTCCATATTGCCCCATCAGCTCCATATTGCCCTCACATTGCCCCCATCAGCTCCACATTGCCCTCAAATTGCCCCCATCAGCTCCAACTTGCCCCCATCATCTCCATATTGCCCCCATCATCTCCACATCAGCTCCAACTTGTCACCATCAGCTCCATATTGCCCTCACATTGCTCCATCACGTCCATATTGCCCTCACGTTGCCCCCATCAGCTCCATATTGCCTTCATATTGCCCCCCATCAGCTCCACATTGCCCCCATCAGCTCCAACTTGCCCCCCATCAGCTCCACATTGCCCCCATCATCTCCACATTGCCCTCACATTGCCCCCATCAGCTCCAACTTGCCCCCCATCCTCTCCATATTGCCCCCATCATCTCCACATCAGCTCCAACTTGTCACCATCAGCTCCAACTTGCCCCCCCATCATCTCATATTGCCCTCACATTGCACCCCAATCATCTCCATATTGCACCTATCAGTTTGAGTTCCAGAAAAAAAAAAAACATTACCTGTCGCCTGTCCTTGGGATGATTAACGTGACGCGACGATGCGTTGTGTGACATTCTGGGACCACTGCGATGTTGTGTGTTGGAGCTGCTCAGCTCATTCAATGCAGCAGTTCCGCGGGCCCAGTCCTTCTGTAACAAACATACTTCCGGTTTGCAACTTGGGCGAGCTACCCAAGCGGCTGGTTTCAGTTCACACCTGGCAAACAGTCATTCGACCCCCAACGGAGTCGCGACCCACAGGTTGAGAACCGCTGATTTAAGTAGTATTAGAAAACGTGCTTTTTATTTTTTATTTTTATGTAATTTTGTAAGATATTTGATGTCCTAGCCAAGCACTTCCACATTCTGCAGCACTGTATCTGCGGCACAGCTCTCAGGACTTCCCAGCAATATTTCTTTCTCCTCCCAGCTCCCTCCCAGCTGCCCCAGGGACTGCGTTCACGCTTCACTTCGGTGCGCTGTGAACGGCTACTAGCGTTACAGCAAGCTGCAATTAGCATTATACTGAGGTTGCAGTTGAAGTGAAGCGTGATCGCGCTCCCTAGGGCAGCTGGGATGGAGGTTGGAGGAGAATGAAATAGTGCTGGGAAGTCCTGAGAAGATACCAGTGCCACAGAATGCGGAAGTGCTCGGCTTGGACATTAAAAATCTTACAAATTATGTAAACATAAAAAGCATGTTTCCTAATACTACATAGATGTTTAAACGAATGGTAAAAAAAAATTATCATGTGAAAGTTCCCCTTTAAATAAAGCTGTTGTCTGTTATCTGCAAAATAGATGTGTTTGTACTTATTTATGGATCATACCCTATGACACGCCTTGAATGGGGGAAAAATTCCTTATGGACTCCAAATGGCAATCAGATTTCTCCTTGGATCAACAAGCCCCAAATAAATATTAATCCCAATACTAAAATACTTCTAATGCAAACTAGTAATTCCCACAAGTTCAGTTGAGGCCAAGAGCCTTATTTTAGTCTTTTTGTCTCTAAAACAAGCAAGAGACCTGCAGCACTCAAGATGGATTTATTATTGTTTGTATAACCATGGCAACAAAAAGTAAATCCCACAGTAAAAGGATTCTCACATGTTATTAATAATAAAAGTTTAGTTCCCAATCTTGGCCAATGAGTTAAAGTCTAGTACAACTTAGCATCCTGCATGAAATGAATGTCTCAGTATTAGGATTGGCCATAAAGGGTTAGTATTGTTTCATTAACACTTCAGCTAGGATACCTCCTTATAATGTACTAGTTGAACAGCCCGTTACACGGGCCACAGTGCCCCTGCCACCCGGTCGCGGGGCAGTCACGCGCAGTAGAGACTGCCCACCCCATGGCTGATACAGAGCTGGACGCTCCTTCAGAGCGCCCAGCTCTGTATCAGGCGCGGGCAGTCTCTACTGCGCATGACCGCAGCACGCGCAGCAGTGTCTACTGCTCATGTCGCGGCGTTACACACGATTTAGCGAATTATTATATAGGATATGATTGCTCTGTTATGTTGGTATGCCAATAGCACTTGATTTCCTCTGATATTATAATCCTATATTGTCCCCCTCCCAACCCTTTACAGTATAGGAAGCCCCCTCCCCTCCCACTCCTGAAGTCCAGATCGCAACATGGGACAATATTCCTTCATTCAGTATAAGAAATGAGGGCAGGTTTTTCCTTATATTGAATGAAGATTGTCCCTAGTCGCGATACTCCTTCAGTTCTCCTTCACAAAGAATGATGTCAGCATAAGGCAACATTATCAACATAATGGATCAAGCATACACATTATAAGGAATGATCCTAGCAGAAGTGTTAATGAAACATTACTAACCCTTTAAAAAAGTTGTAAACCCCCAAGATTAAAATAGCTTTATAGATAGCCCATTTTGCCCTGACAAGCTCCATCATGTTTCAGTTCCTCAAAAGTGGCTACTTACCAAGCTGTTCTCTTGATCCCAAGAGGATAACTGCAGGATCGGGTGAAGGCATCTTCTAGCCTGATCACAGACTGGTAATATGGTGTCTGAGAAGGGACAAACTTGCCTCCTGCTCAAACCCAATATTGCAACTATGCATGTATAATGGTAAACTCAGAGCTCCGCAAAGTAGTAATATTGGGTTTAAGTAGGGAGAAAGTTTGACACTCCTTAAATCCCATATAACCCAGTCACCGATCGTGTCAGAAGTAGAGGAAGCCTTCACCAGAACTTACAAATATCAGCACTAAATTGGCAGAGTGACTCCATAAAAACTGACTGTTTTCTACCAGAATACCATATTCGGGAAAACATGGCTTGTTGATTATTCTTAGAGTTTATTATTCCTTTAATGAGTGAAGTCCACAGCTTAAACTGTGGACGTTGCCTGCAGAACCCTCATTCCCATAGGCGGAAACTGTCGTGAATCAATATCTTCTGTAGATGAATATGAGGACTACAACCCTAGAACCTGAACTGCAAGACACTTTCAAGGTTCATCGCAGGATCAAACTGTCACGTGCCTCAGTTTTTTTAAAACCTGAATCAGTTGCATAGTTGATCAGCACGATGCAGCCCCAGCTAGACTGACCGATCTGCTACAAATGAAATATACCCTCCAAAGATCAACTAGACAAGTGATTAATCCATTTTAAAATAAGTAAAAACTCTTCATACATAGTATACCTTTTTTTTTTCTCGTGTTCATTGTACCTGCAGTTGCATTTAATTTACTGACTTAGAATTGAAGTCTGATTCACACATCCATACAATGGGCATTCACACACTAAATAATACATAGCAAAGTAGACCACCCACATTCAGCAGAACAATGTAAGAATATGAGATTAGGAAATTGGGTTGTCAAGCTATAGACCACAAATGTCCAATGCAAGAAATAGTATAATTGATCTCTACCTAGACAAATGTGACCAGACCTGCCCTGTGAACAACACGAAATATACATACTGCAGGGATACACTAAAATCAAAGCAGCAATATTGTTTTTATTTTTCATACAAGGATGTCTTGTTCCTATAGTTTCCCTTTAAGATGCTAAACTTGTGGAAAACCAAATCCAGATCCTTGGCAAAACCTCAGAACCTGGGAGTGGATCTGGTGGAACTCCAAGATACTAAGATGAATAGACCCAAAGTGTGTGAGCATAAACACGAAGAATGATAAACACACATATCAAGGACAGACGTGTGGATGTCTTTTACACACTCATTTAGAGTGATTTTAATAGGGAATATTTTGTACCCAGAATTTTGTATTCCATGTGACTAAAGTGTTCATATTAGCCATTCCTGGCATTTACAGCATCAGTTTCCAGCTCATGTTTTGATCCTTTTATAGCTTCGAAATTAGCATGAATCTACAAAGGAGGACTTAATTCCACAAGGCACATATAGCAGCTGGTAGTCAGTACACAGTCAAACACACTGGGGTGTTTAATCCCTTAAGTACTACAGAGGTCCCAATACATTGGACATATGTATAAGGATAAAGATGGAAAAATTATGGGCAAACAAATGACCACCATTTAAACCTCTGAGTGCCAAAGGGGTATCCAAAGACTTGCATCACAATGTGTTGGATACCCTCTGGCACTAAAAGGGTTATACAATTAACCCCTTGGAACTAGGAAGGCCTACAATACATTTCATAATAATGAATTTGAGACCTCAGGCTCAATTCTATTACCCGCGCTAAAATCAGCGTTACAAGAAAAACAAGTAGCGCAAATTTTGCAAACGTGTCACCTCTGTATTCTATTGCAGAACCACAGTTAAACAAAACTGACGACAAAAAGATCAAGTTCAGTGTTAGATGTGTTCTCCACATAAAAAAATCCAACAGAATGCCCCCCCTTGACATATTAACCCCCCCTTTTAAAAGTCGACAAATATTGTTCATAGTCGACAATGAACCCTTCCCCTACCAAATCCGGCTTACAGTGCTTTCTTTCACCATATTAATTCGACGAATATTGTTCATTTGACATTTGAACCCCCCTCCCCCTTGAAAAGTCAACTACAGTGCTCCTATGACTCTTTCACCATTTTTATCTGACATTTTTCTTCTCCTATTATATTCGACATGCCCTCGTATTTTTTATTGCAAGATTAACCCTATGAGTACCAGAGAGGTATTGTAATGTGTTTGCTACTCCTCTGGTACTCATAGGGTTAATAGGCAACCTGTATATGTATGAAAAAAAAGTGTTTGTTTTTATTATATATGTAATTTGTGTGGAAATGTAATTAAATATTTAATTTATGTGTAACAACGATTTTCTTTTTTTAAATTATATATGTAATTTGTATTAAAAAAGTACTTCAGACCTCAAGAGGGGTATCATGACCCCTCATGACACCCCCCTAGCATGGAGGCGACAATTGCCCCCTTTATTAATTAAAGAGCATATAACCTATGTGAAACATAGGTTATATGCTCTTTAACCCTTTGAGTGCCAGAGGTGTATGGAACATATTACAAAGCAATGTGTTCCGTACCCCTCTGGTACTCAAAGGGTTACTTAATAAAGGGGGCAATTGTCACCCCCATGCTAGGGGGGGTGTCATGAGGAGTCATGATACCCCTCTTGAGGTTTAAGTACTTTTTCTTAATACAAATTACATATATAATTTTAAAAAAAGAAAATCATTGTTACACATAAAAATTTAATTACATTTCCACACAAATTACATATATAATAAAAACAAACACCTTTTTTTATACATATACAGGTTGCCTATTAACCCAATGAGTACCAGAGGGGTAGCAAACACATTACAATACCTCTCTGGTACTCATAGGGTTAATCTTGCAATACAAAATACGAGGGCATGTTGAATATAATAGGAGAAGAAAAATGTCGGATAAAAATGGTGAAAGAGTCATAGGAGCACTGTAATCGACTTTTCAAGGGGGGGGGGGTTCAAATGTCAGATGTACAATATCTGTTGAATTAATATGGTGAAAGAGCACTGTAAGTCGGATTTGGTAGGGGAAGGGTTAATTGTCGACTATGAACAATATTTGTCAGATTAATGTGCTGAAAGAAAGCAATGTAGTCGACTTTTAAAAGGGGGGGTTAACATGTCGAAGGGGGGCACTTTATGTTGAATTTCTATGCTGTATACTTTATTATACACTGCTTTTGTTCGAACAACAATGGTTTTGAAACGGTCAACCTCTGAGGCGCAAAATTTCTGACTTAAATGTAACCACAAAACAGCCGGTAATACTGAGCGTGGGTAATAGGATACTAATTACACGTTGTTTTTAGTTGTTTCCTATGGGCTTTTTTTATAGACTGGCGGTAAGTATAATTACAGCTGATTTTGCTTTCGCAAGTCGGGTAATAGGATAGCAAAAACTGACTTAAAAAAAAAAAAAAAAAAAAAAAAACAACAACGCCTGTTTTATTTTTAGCGCTGGTAACAGAATAGAGCCCCTCTAGCATCCAATGGGTTAAAATTTCTATTTAAATCACTTTTTTTTTTTTAATTACATAATATGTATGTGTTAATACAACTGGCCATGTATATTAAAATATATACGTGTGTAAGTTTACATTAGTTAACACCTTGTAGACAGGAGGGGTGTGCATCACAATGGAGGTTATGCACTATGGTGTGATAATGTGGATACCATTTCTCCAGTGATATCGCTTCTCCAATCTACATGTATTTTTATGGAGCCTATGCGCTATGATCTCCCCATCTGAGAAACCTTATTGCATGGGATGCATAGAATAACATAGGAATTGTAGAAGTGATATCACTGGAAAAGTCATCTCTTTAGCACACCTTAGTGCATCTACCCCAGTCTATGTAGTATATGCACACACACACACACACACATTATATATATATTATATACACACACATACATACATACATAAATACAGTGCCAGCTGGTTCGGAGCTCCCCGCTCTGTATCAGCCTCGTCACTGGCAGTTTCTACTGCGCATGACTGCGTCGTTACACACATTTTAGCTAATTATTATACAGGATAGATATAAAATCTTTAACACTCACTTCACAATCCACTGAGAAACTCTGTAGCAGACAAGGGAATAACAGTGTTTTAGACTGTTTGCCTGATTTAGCATAAAGCATTATCTCAAATTAAAGTATGCACATCAATTATTCTATCAACATTACATTACCATTGCCATAGGGATCATTTCCAGGAAGTCATTCTCCAGATATCTGCTGTAAAAACTGCAATACTGGAGCACCACAGTTTTGCCTTAAAGGATGAGATATTCTATTGACTTGGGTAAGAAATGGAAATAAAGTAAAGCTTACCTTACATCTTCTATGTAGATCAGGCCAAGTGATTCTGAGATGAATATATATTCATCAGGTGCTTGAGTTGATTTCAGCCCAGAGGCGGCCCAATATTGACCTAATAAGTTATGTTTGCCAACATTTCTCCCTTTAACGTCATGTGAGCCCCCAGGACAATGGGACAGTCTGTCCGCATTTTAGGAGGGTGTCAAATTCCTCTATGCCTTTTTTAACACTAAGTACTAAACAAAGTGTATTGGGAATGGTGTAATTTTACTCCATTTTCCTGTACCCAGTATGGGGTAGGCAAAAGGGGTTTGACAGTATTAGAATCCTAATGACAGCAGAATGTGTTTGCTTGTATGTACTACATCAAACCAATCTCTATACTGCACAGCCTAAAGTGCTGGACTGCTGTTAAATGCTAACACTAGGGAAACTGCCCTGGTGTAATCACACATACATCCCTTTGGCTTTAAAATGGCTAGGCTACCACTGCCCCTCAAACTGTTGTTGGACTACAATTCCCAACTTTGGATGATGGTAGTTACAACAGCTGGAAAGACACAGGTTGCCTACTCCCAGAGTTAGATCAGGGGTAAAGTAACTGTTTGTCCAACCATTGATGTAGTTTGAGTAGGCATCAGCTGACTGGTTGAGAATACTGGGAATTGTAGTTCCCAGCAAGCAGAGAGCCAAATGTTACTCCTTAATCTAGATGAAGTAGACCTTTTTTTTTTTTTTAGAATAAATGGAATTATTTAATTTATCTATAGATTTAATTTTAGACTTGCACCACTGATTTAATGTTTGACACATTTTAATTATGCTGGCATACATCCAAAACAAAGTAATTAATTCACTGGACATCCCTGTGTTCCTGCACTCTCCTTAATGGGAAAGAAGAATTTCAGGATGACCGTTTAGAAATAGGGAGAAAAAGCAGAAATTATATTTCCCTATAACAGGCACGTCAGTTATCACATAACTAGCTTTCTATGTATGTATGTATGGACATATGTTCAAAAGGGAAGACGAGGAATTCCAGGGCAAACTAAGGGCTCGATCCAAATGTGGAGTTAAAACCAACGTGAAGAAAAAAAAAAAACTGCCTTCACGAGTTAACCAAGACCGGGTAACATGAGATTCAAATCTTCCTTACCCAGAAAGGCTAACGAGCGACGACCAACAAAATACACGTTCACCTTAAACCTGCGTCGCACAGAAAATATTACCTAAAAACACACAATATAAACGTTACCTAGCACTGCAGCCAATCACAGCACCGCAGCGAATCAAGTTCAGTCAGAAAACCCAAAATAACCGAGGTACCTTTTGGATATTTGTTTCATGATGTAGATTTAAGGGAAGTTTTATTCTGTGTGACCTAATAATACCTATACCTTCATGTATGGTTCCTTTCATGGAGTCCTTAAGCAAATGTTGCAATTTAACTCCTATTTTAAGGCCTGTTTTGTTGCAATTTAACTCATGTTCCTTTTATGGAGTCCTTGAGTAAATGTTGCAGTTTAACTCATGTTATCCCTAACGCTCTGTTTTGTTTTCCTCTACAGTGGTTTTCTACTTTGAGTTGTGTGATGTTCACCTAAAAAAGTAGGTGTTAGATTTCTGTCGGTAAATGTTGCAATTTAACTCATGTTATCCCTAACTCCAACATTTGAATGGCTCTGAGCTTAGCTTTTACATTGTCCTCAATGGGCGATATTTTGATCTTTTGTCAACGAGCGTCGTATTTTCAAATCTGCTGTTATTTCTTACTTGCGGGAACGTTCGCATTGCATACTTGACTTAAAAATCCACCGTTGCCAGTTTTTTCTGCCGACGCCAACATCTGGATCGAGCACTAAAATGGTCCATGGATTTTAACCTCTTACATGCTAGATAGCTTTGCAATGCATTGGAGACCTCGCTAGCATTCAAGGGGTTAAAAATCTGTATTTAAAAACCAATGGACATTTTTAACATTTACATTCTTCCTTATAGTGTAATTGGTTTACCTCAGCTGTGCTTTTGAAAGTGTAACAGATAAATGCAACACGTTGTGAAACAATGCACTTCACACCTCTCTGTCAATCAAAGGGTTAAACCACCAAAAAGTAACACTCCCTTGGGAGCCAGAAAAGTCTCCATTGTGAGACATCTAGTATCCAATGGGTTAAACAAAGCTATATCTTTATAGCATGTTACGCTATACTAAATCTTACATGGGATTTGTAAATGTTTATTTCCAAATGCAAAATAATTACCCTATAGGCTGAATTAAATCACCCATATGAACGTACATATGTATATATGTTTGCATTCCCACAGCAGACTGAAATTCTCACGTATTGAATAAACTCTGAAAGGTCATGTGAACTGAGATCTGAGAACCCCTAGTGAGAATGAAAAGCAATAGCCAAGATGAGTTTATTTCCATACACCAGGGGAGGGCAGTATGTGTCTCCCATCATCCTCAGTTTATCAGTCATCAGATTTATAGTCTAAACATACCCAGAGAACACAGAGATAAATTATCCGGTGAAATAAAATGTATATGTTATTCTATGGAGTCTCTGAGCTAAGGGTGGAATGCAAGTGGAGCATTAACGGTTTTTTGAATGCCGTAAATGTATACATTATTTGCGATTTCTTACGTCTCGATGCAAGAAACATACCAACACCTTGATACTGAATAGCATGTGCACCTAAACTAAGGGCAAATTAGCACGTACACCTAAAGTAATGGAAAAGTTATCCAGAAGTGCATTTGCTAAAAAATGAGCAGACATTTGCTAATTCAGAAAAAAAAAACATGCAATTCAATACAATTTTTGATGGTAATCCTTTTACCATCAAAATTACACTGTAAAGAGCAACGGCACAGGTTTCTTACATTTCACCCAAACAGTGCACAAATTCAAGATACACCTGTATCAGTCCTAAACTGACATTTTTGGAGCTAAACCAACTTCCATGGAGATCTTTCTTTACTTAATACAGAAAATGATAGATTAAAGAAAAATCACAGCCAAGAAGTACTACTACATCTTTAACTTAGTGCATGGGCTCCACAGAATAACATAGGACTGGAGAGTTTCTCACTGTGCAGCGGTTCTCAGTTAGGTAGTTGAACTTAGGGTGCCACTTTTCCTGAATAAAGACTGACAAAAATATGAAAGCCAAGCCTCATGTGTATCTTTATAAAAATTTGTTATGAACGCATTCTATGCCACACTACCTACTGCTTCAGGGGAGGCCTCCAATGGTTCTGCTCCTTCACCTAATTTGCCTTTTCGGGAGGGCTAGGTGGTCACGGCCACCCTCCAGATAATTCCCCAGCCCAACCCATGCTAGAAGTGCTTCCATGGTCTTCGTGGACTCTCAGTCCCCTATTATGCTGTAGAGGCCCGCTTCCCATGCCCTGCCTTCCAGACGTGGGCATTCCAGACACAGCAGGTCTAGCTCACCTCATGTCCCAGTGGGTGTTCAGTCCTCTGCTGTAGTGCCTCCCAGTGGTGATGCTGGCATGGCAAGATATGGGGGCCTTGTATGTACCAGGCCTGGTCCTTCGGCTTTTCAAGATGGCCGCCCCCCCCCATTCGCAGAGCTCACTTGAGCCGATGTGGTCTAAAATCCTGCGTCTGATGAGATGGCAGCAGTCAACATGCACATCACCACCTAGTGTGGCATGGACATCTGGAAGAACTGCCCTATCCCAGGCAGAGGCATCCTGGCTCCCTGATGCTCCTTCTACGGCATGATGCCTCAATTCCATCCTCCACCATTAACACCAGGACAGATCTCTTCACCCTTCCAGGACAACTCAGTCTTCCAGCACCCCAAGAAACTCAAGATCTGTACAGATTATCTCTCTGGCAGTATACAGGTCTAGATTTTCCTCAGAGTCTGAGGATGAACACCTCTGTGATGCCAGGCTTCCATCTGTGGCAGTACCATGTGGCTTGGGGGGCTGTGCAGGATGATGTGGGTTCGTGTGTGTGGGGGGGAATTCTGATTTGCTGGGGGTATTGGACCGGCTGTCTGTGCTGTGGTGCAGGGATTTTGCAGCACAATGGAATCCTGCGCATGCTATTCTACACCTCTGGCAGTTCAAGTGCCTCCAGAGTTGCAAGAAAATAACTGGTAGGGTGAATTTGTTGATGTTCTCTCCCTGGTTCAAACTAGTAAGGAATGCATTGACAGACCTTTGCGTCCCTCTGACACATTGGGCGAAGTGAAGGGTAAGGTTCAGTGTAAGTTCAGGAACTGGCTTGCAGGGATTTTGTGAGGACACCAGTGAGCGTGGAAAGAATGTAGTTCTCGTTAGGCAGGTACCACAACAGCAGGGAAGTGTGTATCATTTGGGTCAGTTTTATGATGGGTTTGGGATCCCCTTCATTCTGTTTCAGGGCATCTGTCTGGCAATTTACGTTCTGATCTTGATCAGGAGAACTTGGTATGGTCAAAAATGTTGAGTGAGGTTTCCTTGGGTAGAATGGAGGGGCTGTTTCCCTGCCCTCCCTTTTGCGTATTTCAGGGTTTCTCCTTTGGGTTTTTCCAAAGAAGGAAACCGGGAAAGTGCACTTTATCCATCATCTGTCCTACCTGAAAGAGTCCTCGGTTAATGATGGCATAGAGAAGGAGGAAAGCATGGTACAGTATGCTTTCTTTGAGGTCCTGTCCTTGGTTCGCTCGTCTGGGCAGAGCTGTTTGCTGCAAAATCAGATATTGATCTGCGTTCAGTTTGCTTCCAGTTCACATTGATTGTTTTCATTTATTAGGTTTCTATTTGGATGGGCTGTTCCATCTTCTGTTACTACTTTGAGGTTTTTAGTTCTCTCATTGTCTGGGTGGTTCGTCAGCAAGTTGAGAGGCACTCCATGTTGCACTACCTTGAGTACTTTTTTTCATAGGTTCTAGTGGATGTTTTTTTGTCGGGCAGCAAATCTTTTCAGTGTTCCCACTGCAGAAGACAAGACTGAGGACCCTCGGGGGGTGGGGGGGGGGGGGGTTATTGTTTTGTTTTTTTGTTAACTGTTTAAAAAATGCTGTGTCCCCTTTCTTACTCAAATGTAAGTGTTATTTTTGGATGGGAAAGGGGAGTGTCCTCCACACTAGGGGAATGTTATGGAGTAAGAGCCTCTTAAGCAGTCAAGATTGAAAACTACAGGCTCTTGCAGTTGTCTACCCTGCCATACACTGCAGGGCAATTGTATTGAATTTAAGCAGAAATTTACATGAGTAATACAAAGTAATGTATTCATATTAACCCCTTAAGGACCAGAGGGGTTTTCAGTACATTGCACCCCCCCTGGGATGCATACCTCTCTGGAACTCAGAGGGTTAACCATTTGAGTGCCTCTGACACTCAAAGTGTTAAAGAGTATTTTGGGATTCTTTGCTTTCACAGTAACTTTCAGTGGTAGATTATACACACCTCTCTGACACTGAAAGGGTTAAAAAGAAAAAACGAAAAACTGAATACAATCCCCCTAGTGGCTGCTGAGCAGAATGTCATGAAATCCACAGCTCAGACACTGACACTGTTGAAGTGCAGGATGAGTGTGAAATAAAGTAAGAAAACCACAAACTGTAGCGTCAAAGTATCACAGTGGAAGGACCGTAATCAGTAAACTAAAAAGGGGCATCACCAGGAAAAAAAATCCCCAAATACGCATGGTTTTCAATGTGGTATTTAATCTCTTGAATACCTGAGGTCTCCAATGTATTACTTCACATGTTGCTTTGGAGATTACTCTAAAATTCAACAGGTAAAAGCAGATTTTAATCTTTGTTAGTTTTCATTTCATCCATGTGGTGAGTAAAATAACCACTCAACATCAATAATCCTGATGAAGATCTGACTCTAGATCAGGGAGGCAACCTTTGGCTCTCCAGCTGTTGGCAACTAAAACTCCTATTATGCCCAGTCAGTCAACAGCTGGTTGAGGATGATGAGAGATGAAGTTTCAGAAAGCTGGGCAGGTAAATATTAGGGTTGCACCGATACCGATACTGGTATCGGTGCAGATACCAGCATTTGCGCGAGTACTTGTACTCGCGCAAATGCGGTCGATGCCAGCACAGATACCCTGTGTCAGAGTCATGCTGCAGAGAGGGAGCCCGGGGAGCTGCTCACAATGCTCCCCGGTCGCCTCTCTCCCTCCTGTAGCATCGGAGCATTGCTGCGTGTTACCATGGCAACGCTCCAACGAGGATCTCTGCCGAGGCTCGCGACAGAACAGTGAGCACCCGGCAGAGGAGGGTAAGGCAGGAAAAGGGGGATCAACAGAGGAAGATGGGGCATGAAGAGCGGGTGGTGAAAGAGGCAGAGAGGGGAGTCAAGAGGGAGAAAAAGAGGCAAAAGGGACTAAGGGAGGAAAAAAAAAAGAGGCAAAAGGAGGAAGGATCAGGAGACAAAAGGAGGGGGGCCCAAGAAGAGGCAAAAGGAGGGGGGATCAGGAGGGGGAGAGAGGCAAAAGGGTGGGATCAAGAGTCAAGGAGGGGAACAAAGGGGGATCAAAAGGGAGAGAAAAAGCCAAGGCAAAAGGAGGGAGCTCAAGAGGGGGAGAATGAAGTAAAAAGGTGGGAATCAAGAGGGTGAGAAAGAGGCAAAAGGGGAGAATCAAGAGGTGAAGTATATATATATATATATATATATATATATATATATATATATATATATATATGCTTTAGGTACTTGGAAAACTAGCAAATGACCGCAAAAAAAAAAAAAAAAAAAAAAAACAACTATCGGTGAGTACTTGAAAAAAGTATCAGTACTCGTACCCGGTCTTAAAAAATTGGTATCGGTGCATCTCTAGTAAATATTGCCTATCCCTGTTTAGATAAAATGGTTGGCTTGAAACACTTGCTACAGTAAAAACATTTTTTACTTTACTCACTTTTACAAGTCCCATGAGTGCAATATTTTCTTCTTTTTATATCACACAGAAAAGGAATTTAACCACAGCAGAGATATATTGCTGGCACTCAAAAAAAAAAAAAAAAAAAAAAAGTTTAATATACTCACTTGTTCAGGAAAAGAAAACTAGGATATGACACAGCTGCATGTTCCACATTTCCACATGGCAGGATGTGGATGGATAAGACATGAACATACACAACTTACCAACGGAAAAAGGTTTTATATATATATATATATATATATATATATATATATATATATATATATCCCATTGAGCTCAGTGGGGCATTTTTGTATGTGTAACTGTTTAGCTACAGAGTTGCGCTGGGGGAAAAAAGGCCTGTATAAACTTTTGGTTTAAAGTTACAGTCAACCTCCTTTTTCACTTCACAAATGATTTATTTGTAGAATATTGAAAGTCAAATTATCCATACCGACCTCCCACATTCAAATTTTCCTAAAAGAAACACTTGCATTTAATTAGTGAGCAGGCCAAACCATCAATTTGAATTAATTTTAAAACCAGATTAGATGCGACACAGGCCAGTAATACTAAGCCCTTTGTATATATAGACATAATAAAACAGATATTTTTAATACAAATATAACTTGAAGTCTGGAAGTTTGTATACAGTGTCTGCCTCCTGACTTGTTACACTGGTTCCACTGGCAGTCACAAACCCCACACACATACACTGCTGACTCCATAGCCTTGTTTCACTAGGTCACTGGTAGTCACAGAGCCAAATGTACACTGTCTGGCACTCCAGTCTTGTTCCATTGTTCGCTGGTAGTCACAGAACCACAGATGAACTGTCAGCCATCCCAACAGTGCTCCTCTGGTAATCACAAACATACACATCCCCTTTTTTTGTAGTCACAGTCCAATACATACAGTCATCTACCCAAACCTTGTTTCAGTAGTCACAGAACCTTGCATATACTTTCTGAAATCACCACATACCACTCACCAGGGCAGTACTTCCTAACCCACCAGGGTATGTCCCAGTGGACCACACTGGTATAAGCATTAGCTTGCAGTGACTGGTCCTGTGTGTCAGTCGTGTGGGTTGATAAAGTAAACGTAAGATTTCAGCATTATCTCATGGCGGTTTTGATTGTGAGCATTTCCCTGCATTCTTTGGGTGGTGGGGCTTAGAGAAGTGCAGGGCCATCGCCCCATTTTGCATTACCTTAAAGAGATAGTAATGGTTAATTTTAATTTGCTATAATATTGTAGGCATTAAAAAAAGATGAAGAGCGATATAAGTCTTATCTCTCAAACCTTTATGGTTTGCGAGATATCGCTTGGTAAAGTTACATCTTCCTGTCTGTTTTACTCAAGTCAGCGCTCTATGGGACAACTGCAGATTCCAGTCATTTGACCTGGAGAAGGCTCTACAGCAAAGCCGAAATCGCGCTATTTAGAAAAAAAAATACTTAATTGGAATGGTCTACAAAGTGTGCTTGCAAATCAGGCACACTTTGTAGACCATTCCAATGAAGTATTTATTTCTAAAAAGTGGAGTTTTGGCTCTGCTGAAGAGCTTTAGTCTGGTCAAATGACTGGAATCTGCAGCTGTCAGCTAGATGGCAGACTTCACTGAAACAGACAGGAAGAGGTAACTTTACAAAGCGATATCTCGCAAACCATAAAGGTTTGAGATGAGACTTACATCGATCGTCATATTTTTTTAATGCCTACAATATTACTATCCCTTTAAGGACAGGCCTGTTAGCCGGAGACTGTGAAACCAGGAACAATAATACAATATAGCATAATCCCTGAAAAACAAAGGGAAGAAAGAAAGAAACATGTACAATCGTGTTTTACACTGTACTGTAGTTTTGATAGAAAAACGATTAATTCCATAATGTAACTGAATTGAGAGTTTTCGTTTATCCTTTTTTGAATTAGCAAACATACATGCTTTTATAGTGAATGCATTTCAAAAAGTGAGTGTGTCTAAAATCTCCACTGTTTTGTGAGAGGATTAGCAATTATGCCTAGTTTTGCAAAGCAGAACATTTCCATACGTCTGCCATTAATCTAGGAGCATGTGCTATTGAGCATCAAGGGATTAGTAGGTTTCTTGCATCAAATGTGATCAAGTTTAAAGTGGATCTATCACATATAGATATCTAATGCTCATTGGATAGAGCATTTAGCAAAAAAGTTTAATAGGTTAGTAATTTTTAAAAAAAAAACGTTATCTACTAAAAAATTCAAGTTTAAAGGGTGCCCAGCAGCCTACTTCCGCTTGCCGCACAGAGGCTGCTCCCGTCCCACTACCCAGCATCCTCCAATGATGGAGGATGTCTGTCTCTAAACTGGAGCAATCTCATTGGCTAGATATCGATCTCTGCCAATGAGATTGCTCCAGCTTAGAGAAAGAAAGCCTCTGTCACTTGAGGATGCTGGGTAGTGGGACGGGAGCAGAGGCAGAGCTGCAAGCAGGAAGTAGGCTGCTGGGCACGTTTTAAACTTGAATTTTTGCGCAGATAACAGGTTTTTTTCAAAAATGACTAACATATTAAACTTTTTCGCTAAATGCTCTATCTAATGAGCATTAGATATCTATTTGTGATAGATCCACTTTAAATAACTATTTTTTGAAAGCCATAAATTTGGACTAGTGCTCCACTTTCTTGCATTCTGTCCTAAATGCTCTCTCCACATGCTGGAGGCAGGCTTTTCTAATGCAAAAAGGTCAACATGAAAATAAATAGCCGCTTTGATGTTCCATATTATGTGCTTCAAGGTCCAGATTTCCCAATAGGCAACTGCCTAGATCTCCAATTTTTGATGGACGCCTCAGCTGCGCTGGCCACACCCACATTCTGATTCTGCGCCAGTTTTATACAAGCTATTATTTAACCCCTTGGATGCTAGAGATCTCTCTAGCAGCCAAGGGGCTAAAACTTTTTTTTTTTTTTCTTTGCTTGTTATAGGCCAAGGGTATTTTCTGAGCAAGAAAATAGTGGATGTGTCTGAGGGTGGGGCCATGTGAGGAATGGGGTGTGGTCATGGGTGGAGCTAAGGGTGCCTAGAGTGCCTTGACTAGATATACCCTGGATAAATCTAGCCCTGATGTAAAGAAAAAAAGTAGCTTCACTCCTTTATTTCAACCAGGGGAGTTACTACAGGGGTTGTAGAGGGTGGAGTTTTTCCAGTGGTCAGCATCCAAGGGGGTCCCCAACTGCCCCAGGGTTCAATAGGTATTAGTTATGCATCTGGGAGCACCCAAAAAAGTTTGCATTGGGGAATGGTCACTGCTTTCAACCAACTGAATTACAGACTGATCTCGTGAAACTGATCACATGATCCACCCAATAAATAAGACGCTCGTGACAGTGTTTTACAGTGTGTTTGAAGTGTTCAGCCAGGTCAGAGAAGCTCCATTTTACCCGTTAACTCAGACATCTCAATGTTTTTCTGTCTAGGGCAACCCTAATACACTTTCTAGATTTTTCAGGGCAACCCTAACATTTTATGTGTCATTTGTCAAGGGTGTTATGAAAGGTACAAATATGTCATATATAGTTATTATTAGATCTCACAATCAGAATAAAAAAATATAAACCTATTGCGCAAAATGTTTTCCAAAAATATACAGTTTAAACACAACAATCACAAGTCTTTATAGAAAATAAGGGGCACCTTAAGTGGATGTCCATGGCACAACAAAGTGCCATAGCACCTTGGTTGAGAATCACAGGTCTAACTTATGCAAAAACAAAGGATTGATTCTGGCACATACAAACTGCACCACAGGGGAAAACAGAACTTACTACTGATTTAAATGGGGCTTATAGTTCATTGAATGCTAGAAAGGTCTCCAACTGTTTGCTAAGCAATGATTTCAAGGGGTTAAAAAAACAAACATCACATTACAGACCCCTCTGACACCCAAAGGGTTAAAGGGATAGTAATATTTTACAAAAACAGCAGCTCCAATTAATCTTCATAGTATTTAAGCCTTAGAGAGTGTTCTTTCATTACTGTCAGAGTTGTAGTTTTAAGAGTAATTGAATGATAAAGTTTCTCCCTCCCGCCCCTTTTACCTAGTGTAACACTGCTCACCTCAGATGTGGAATCTGGTTGCTAGACCAGACAGCACACAGCAAGGAACAATCTTCTTACTATGAGAACAATGAAAACCCTGCCCCACTTGATAGAGTTTTCAGCTTTTTCCCTTATCTTCATTGAAGATTGTTCCTCTCTGCAATCTACCTGGGCACCTCCCTGCTGCTCTGAGCTGAGCAGTGTTACATCAGTAAAAGGGGCGGGAGGGGGATACTTTATCATTCAATTACTCTTGAACCAGAACTCTGACAGTTTTTTAACCTCTTGAATGCTATAGAGGGATCCAACACACATTGCCTCAAAACGCATTGATGACCTTGCAAGCATTCAATGAGTTAAGTCACAATTAAAGTGAATATATCTGTCCCCTTTGGCACAGTTGGTGTGGTTCAAAAAAAACACCGGTTTTCTTTTGATCATAGGGACCTTAGAATAAAGGTACCCTCACTGCTCAGGATGTGCAAGCCAGACCCCAAAACATTTAACAAGATCCTGAGAATGGCAAGTTTTAACCATTTAAGGACCAGAGGAATGCACAGTGCATGTGGCGCACATCTTTGATCCTCACAGTGTTAACCCTTTGATTGCCACTGAGGTATCCATCGAATTGCCACAATAAGTTGGATATCTCTCTGGTACTCAAAATGGTTAAACTAGTCCTTTGATGCCAGAAGTAATGCTTTACTCTACTTCTAACACTGGCACGGTTATAATTGACAATGAAGTATTAACACAGCTACTTGTATTAATAATAGGTTGTAAACCCAATGTTGCCAATGCCATCAGTAGAAATAAAAGCTCATTTTGAATCCACACTCCTCCCCTCTCATAGAGTGTGCAAGCCGATCCACTCAGAGACCTCATACATCCTAGAAGACGTAACGACCCTCTGGCCCTAAACTGGTTAACAGGATTCTACGGATTGCCAGCATTGTTCAACCATTAGAGTGCTAGATGCAATGAACTGCAGACTTACATCAGGCACGTAAAACGTTAAGCTTCCCATCATCCACGCAATGAAGATCGGGACACCTGCTCTGCCAAGATCATGCCGAAGCCGCATGTGTACATACAGCGATGCACGGCATGACTAACTGGAATATGTGTGTGTTTGCAATCAGTACCCACGTCCCATGCCCATTCATCCTTCACTCACCCAACAAACTGACAAGCCCGTGCAAGCGGGGCACGCAGATCACTCTCCTCTCTTACGGCGTGCCCGGCAGAGACTAGTCGTGCTCATCACCTTGTAACGATGCCGCTTTTCCTCCTTGGCACCCCCTTATCTCACGAACACTGTGACAGATCAGCAAGATGGGGAAGATGCATGGGATTTAAAGCCCAAATCTGAGAAGGGGAGGGTAGTTCAGTCATAGAACCGGCCTGCTAAAGGGAGCTGCCGGCCTGTCACTGGATACAGAGGAGGAGAAAACTGCTATGATGGTTTGAGGAGGAGTCACAGAAGGAGGCCGGTGATGGGGAGGGAAAAAAAGAGAAGCACATTGGAGACCGTGGAGAAGAATGCAGTTGGGGCGGGGTGACAGTGACAGGACAGGGAGGGGTTAGGATGAACCCTTTGTGTGACTTTTAAATGGTTTGAGACACTCCCACCGGCTGTGTTGTCATCAGAATAGTTGCGTATATATTTGCTGTGCATAAAATGTTATGACTTGGTATGAAATGTTAATTAATGTTTTTGCTAATTGTGAAAAAGGAAGCTTACAAACTATAAAAGAACATGATGCAAACTTACTAAGAGGCAGTTACATCAGAGCAAAGGAAAGCGTGCGACCTTGGCTTTACAGATAATTTGTCAGTGATTTCAGACTCATGCATGCCACATGTTTCAGATTTCAGGGGCAGTACCTAATGTTATTTTCCTGCCCCATGTTTTAACCCTTTGAATGCCGAAGAGTTGTGTAGTGCGTTATAAAGCATTACTTTGAACTACCCCTTTGGAACTCGAATGATTATATATTAATTTAAACCTTATGGTTACCTCTGCTCCCTCGCCTCAGGCAAGGCTCATGAACAGAGCCCAGTAATCTGTACCACACAATGCCAGATCAATAAATACTGTACATATTTATCCATACATAAAACTAGTACCAACAAAGAGGGTCCTGAAACCTCCGCCAGTGCCTCAGCTGTATGTAATGTAGGCCTTTGGACCCCTGTGGTACATCAATTATCTCTTTTACTTCTGTGTGGCTGTTTCTCTCCAAGGTGTGGACCCTATGGGACAGATATATGTAGAGCACATAATAAACTCACCGGGGTTTTCAAACACGCACATATTCTTTATTGGTACTTCCCTGTTATCCAGAACCATTTTCAAATCTAATTCCGGTTGTTGTTATTTCCTGTCAGAATTTATCCTGTTTTATAATTTTATATTAAAAAAAAATATATATATATATATATATATATATATATATGTAACCCCTTCCGGACTGGACAGTGAGCAACTTCTGACCTTATCCATGATTGCCTCTGACTTTGGCGCTAACAGGATGATGCTGAGTCTCCGCAGATCTGGGAGACTGGGGAATAAAGAGGTTTTGGCAGTGCCTCCACTTAGCTAGGGATCTAATAATAGATATGTATCCCTGCCAAGACAACAATAAACCAATTCTAATAATAAATGCACACTGTATGTATTTTACAGGGGAATGGTACTCACAATATATATTGTAGAATGCAAAGAATAAAAAACTGTGCAACAGAATAACACAGATAATTATAACAGAATCCTACACTCCACAGCGTGAAAGTTCAGCACCCACCAGTGTCACCCTCCCAGTTCCCTTTTTTCTCCTCAGTTGATACCCAGACTCAGTTCCCTATAGCGCACCCCTATAGTGTGAGGTGTTTAACACAGAGTACCTTTTTGCAGCTTGTATGCATTCTCCCTGTCTTTTATTTACCTAGGAACTGTGCTTTCCTCCGCTGTATGCTGGTTGCAGGCCTTGCACCATCTGACAGCTTTGCACTTGATCCTCTGAACAGCAACACCTTGATTGACAGACAGGTCACCTGATAGTACCTCCTCCTGCAGGTGTCTGAATAGTTACTGGAGGGTCACTTACTTCTTCAGAAGCAGCATGTGGAGCAGTGCACCAAACGAGATTTACTGCTAGAACTAAGGTTGCCACCTTTTCTTCAAAAAAATACCGGCCATGGCATTCCCTCCATAGACTTAACATTGGACAGAAGCCAATTTTTTACCGGCCTGCCGGTAAAATACCGGCTGGGTGGCAACCCTAGCTAGAACTTCCCAAGCTGCCACACTAGGAGATTTCTGGGATCTCTCACTTTAATGTACAACTCCTCCAGCTCCCCTAGATCATCCCTCCCCTTCCTGGGTACTCAGATGGATTCTCATTAGCTGAGGGAATGGTGGGGCAATGAGTCATCCACAGAGAACTCTATGATCTACAGTCTAGCTCTATGGTAACTGGAGGTATCTGGATACCAGGGTTACATATACTATATAATAATTTGCTAGGATGTTTGTCAGAAGCCGACGTGCCCAGTAGAGACTGAGCGTGCTGCAGTCATGCTCAGTACAGAGTGCCTGAACGCGCCACGGCTGATATGGAGCGGAGCTCTCCGAATTCGGGCCTGAATCCTCTCTGTGCACCTTCCTGGGACCAATTGGTCCCAGGAAGGTGCACAGACAGGACTATGGTCCGAATTCAGAGTGCCGTGCTCCTTATCAGCCGTGGTGCGTTCAGGCACTCTGTACTGAGCATGCTTTGCAGCATGGGTAGTGAGCAGAGAGGCTTCAGGCACCAGCCGAGGCTGCTGGGTGGCACTGTGGCCCGTGTACACGGGCTTTTAAACTAGTATATAATATTATAATAAAGATTTTGTTTAAAAAAGTTAGAAAAATGTTTTGAAAATGGTTCCGGATAACAGGAAAGTACCTCTTTATTTAACAGTGTAACACAAATAGCAAGTGCTCTTCTTTCACAGTCTGCTAACTCAGAATTCACCTCTCTCCTAGAAACTCTACACTGTCTACTTGTCTCTCTGCACGGAAGGACCCTTTCGCTCTATACTGCCCTGCAAAGAAATATTGTGGTTTGGTGAAGGAAATCCACAGTCCCTCTCGATAGTACGCTTGTCCTTTGCCTTTTGATGTACCTCTGCCACACACAAGAACCAAATTCAGTTCCCTTGGGCAACCCTTTCAATTCACTGCAGGCCCCAACCACAGTACAGCTCCTGATGGAGCCTCCTTTCCTTGGCACATGCTTCTATCTCTGGATCAGAAATTCTCCCAAACAGGCCAATATATACCCTATCGTTACACTCCTCCTTAATACATAAGACCTCTAGGACATCCCACTAATCGAAGGAAACTAGGGAAAGGCCACTTACACTACCCCAAGGGGTTACCCTGTTACACACACACACACACATATATAATCAGTACACTGCTTCAAGGCTGTGCCCCGGGTATGTGCCCTTCTCACCCACCTTTAATAATGTCTTTGTCATATATGGACTGTAGTCTGAATTAAAGTACTGTAAAAGCCCCGTGAGGTATTAGTGGAAGAGGCCATGAATTCACAAGTGTTAGGATAATATATCAGGCCTCCACCTCCCTGCTTCCCTGCTTTTTTCCAACACTCACATTTTTAATTAATTGTCTCCTCTCATTTTCCTCACATCATTAGTAACATTAACATGCTGTAGGGTAGTTTGCTGTCCTCCCTCCCCAAATCAAATCATTATCCCTGTTTAGGCACCTTATGATGGCTACAGTAACAGGTGCTAGGGCTATGGCAGAGGTCTTTGAGGTACTTACAGTGAGTATTGGTAAACATGGGGCAGATGGGGAATGCAAAGTGTGTTAAATACTGTGATAGCAAGAACAAGATTTGCTGGAGGACCACCCAGGGAATCTGTGCCAGGCAGGTGTGCTAGGGAAGACACAGGGCCCATTGGATGTTGTCAATGTTTGAAGGTGAGGCCTGCCAGCAGGTCAAAGAAGTGGAATAAGGAGCATCAGGATGGTGAACAAACTCCTGGGTCTTCAGCAAGGATAAAAAAGGGCAAGAGAGGACTGCTTTACCAAACAGATGGTTGCCTCTATAGGTGCAGGCCACAGAGTCAGCTCCAACTGCCAGATTTGGTTCTGGGGATGCTGTTATAAGGGCAAGAAAAGTGGCCTCTTCTGGTGAAGAAGAGGCAGGAGGGCCAATTGTTAATTTCTATGACCCTTAGTATACTGCCTCCCCATTTTTTCATTAGGATCAATAAGGAAATCAAAGAGAACCTATGCGTGTGGGCTCATTTTTCATCAAGTTTAAAGGGATAGTAACGTTTCATAATAAAAGCAGATCTAATTATTCATCATATTTGGACTTTGGAGAATGTTATTTCAATTCTGTCAGAGTTGTAGTTCAAGAGTAATTCAATAACAAAGTATCCCCCCCCTCCCGCCCCTTTTACTGATGTAACACTACTCAGCCAGATCAGAAGGGAGGTGCCCAGGTAGATTGCAGAGAAGGACAATCTTCAATTAAGATCAGGGAAAAACCTAAAAAATTTGTCATGGAGGGCAGGGTTTTCATTGTTTTCATAGAAAGAAGATTTTCCCCTGCTGTTATCTGTCTAGTCTTACAACCAGATTCACATCTGAGAAGAGATGGCTTACACTAGGTAAAAGGGGCGGGAGGGGAAACTTTGCTTGTGAATATCTCTCTAACCATAAAGGTTTGAGAGATAAGACTTATATCGTTCTTCATGTTTTTTTTAATGCCTACAAAATAAATAAAGATAAAACAAAGTATTACTATCCCTTTAAGTCTAGGGCCCAAAACATTTTATTTATTATTGACCCTGAAGTAAGCTTTGAAGTCAGAGACACACATTTTGTTCTTACTCCAAATTGTATTATGTAATAAGTACATCATTATTTTATTTGCAAAAGTATTGGTATAATTGAAGCTTGTTAAACCAGATCCAACAAGGGAGATTGCTGAAAGAAACATATGGCACGATGCAAGAAATGTTCGCATCTGATAAAGGCATTTTTGTGCACAAATAGATTTTGAGCATGTTCTAATCCAGGAAGCTGAATATCGAATTCTTCTTGAATTGCGTGTAAAAAATTCCTTTTAACAACACTACACAGACATATAAATTAATTTGCAATAGCACTTCCTGCATTAGGCGCATTCGCTATTCCACTTACACAGATTTGTTAATTCTGACCACACCCACAAAAAATAAATATGCACAGCTGTTAGCTAATCTTGATTTTTTCATGCACAATTCAACAAAATCATGCGCAAACCTATTCCCTAGTGGTTTTCACATGGGAAATAGAGATTGTGCATGTTTCTTGCATTGCACCAACAGACACATAAAATTTGATGGCAGATTAAACCAATGAGCCCATGTAGACTGTCCATTCTTCCTCCTGTAAAAACCTCAAACCTTACTTTTTCCTTGGTTTTGTCTTATATTCATGATAACCTTATACCTATCCTATGAATGCTTGAATTCCCTAAATATTTTAACCTCTACTCCTTTGAAATGTACGCAGGGCCGGATTTCCCAATAGTCAGACTAGGCACCTGCCTAGAGCTCCAAATTTTGAGGGGCGCCTCAGCTGTGCTGGTCACACCCACATTCTGAATTGTGGGTGGGACCAGAGCAATCTCTGTATAGATACAGTAGCTTATAAACCCCTTTACAGGCTATTATTTAACCCCTTGGATGCTAGTGAGATCTCCAGTGCATTTCAGAGCAATGCGTTGGAGATCTCTCTAGCAACCAAGGGGTTAAAGCTTTTATGTCTTTGCTTGTTGTAGGCCAAAGGTATATTCTGTGCCAGGAAACACTGGATAAGACTGTTGGCATGGACATGTGAGGAGTGGGGTGTGGCCAAAGGCGGAGCTAAGGGTGCCCAGAGTGCCTTGCCTAGGGGAGCCGGGAATGTAAATCCGGCCCTGAATGTACGTAGCCCCTGTACTTTGTCGAATCCATTTATGTATTTGTATGTTTCTATCATATCTTCTCTCTTCTTATCTCCATGCTATTCAGATGCTTTAGTCTGTTCTGATAATTTCATCCTGTAAACCATCCACCATTTTAGTAGCCCTTTTTTGACTGCTCCCAAGAATACTTATATCCTTCTGGAGTTGGGGTCTCCAGCAGGGGAGGGCTGGCAACTTGTGGCCCAGGGGGCAAATTCAGTCAAGTGGCCCATTTCCATATCAATCAAGCCCACTGTCCCAGCCCACCCCCTTTTTGTTAATTTTAAAATTGGCATTAATGTTGTGAAGTAAGGCAACTGATACCACATAGCTTACAGCTGAAATGAGGCTACACTAGTGTGCTCCTACAAAGCTTACAATTTAAGTAATGCTACACTAGTTATACTATAGAGCTTACAAGGGAATGGGTTATACTACTAGTGTAGCTACATTTGGATTGTTCCTCTGTGGTGTCGTTTGTTTAGCTCCATTTCAATTGTAAGCTCAATGTTATCACTAGTGTAGCTCCATTTACAGCAGCAATTGGGAGATTTAGTGAGGAGCAGTGGCCCACCAGCCCAGACATATGACCGGCCCAGGGGGCAATTGCCCCTCTGCCCCCCAGGCCAGCCCTCCCCTGGTCTCCAGTACTGTACACAATTAGGTGAGGTCTAAGCAGAGATCTGTAGAGCTACTACTGCTTCTAGCTATACAACCCAGCACCTTGGCTGCAATTCCCACTGCTTTGTTACATTGCCTGTCTACCTCTAATTCATCAAAAATAATTACTCTCCCTCTTACCCCATTGTCTGTCTCCTTTTACCCATTTAGACTGTAAGCTCCTTGGGGCAGGGACCTCTCTCCTATTGTTTTTATGAATGTCACACTTATTTCATCCCCCCTTATTTATTGTAACATATGTCTATGTGTGGCGCCATATATATAAAGATATACATACATACATACATACATACATACATTACTCCCAATTCAGTTTTCTCTGTTGTCACAACATGGTAACTTTAAAATTATATCTGCCTTTGAATTTTTAAATCTGAAGTGCATTATTTTACATTTGCCTGCAGCTGTCACACTTTCGTACATTCTTCTAATTTACGGAAATTTGGTTTATTCCCCAGGAATGTATCCCTTCTTGAAAATTGTTGTAGTATCCCCAAAAAGGCATATCTTAAAGACCTTATTCAATATCACTAATAAAAATATTACAAAGAGTGGACCCCAGTATAGATCCCTGATGTACCCTACTATTAACATTGCCTTCCTCTGAATATTCTCTATGAACTACATTATCCATTCAACAATTTTTTTACATACGTAAGCAAACACTGCAATTCATTAATGTGTCTGCTGCAAGGAACAATGTCAAATATGTTACTGAAATCTAGAAAGGCAATATCTACTGCTCCACCCTGGTCTATTATTTTAGTTACCCAGTCAAAAAAATCTATAAGGTCACTTTGACAATATCTCCCTGCATTAAACCTTGCTGTTTAGGATTTTGCAAGCCATTTAAATTCAGATATTTAACAATTATTTAATTTAACATAGCTTCGCTAATTTTCGTACTACTGACGTAAGACTTTCCCACTACTGGCATAAGATGTCAGACTCTTCTCTGCTACCTTTTTTGCGAAGTTATACTACATTTGCTACCTTTCTGGAAACCAAACACTCTCCTATTGTTACATCCGATACCAAGTCTCCATTTGTAAATAATAAATCTAGTATTGCTTCCTTTTTTGGTTGGGTCTCCTAATTGAGGTAATCCCTGTAATTAATTTAGGACAGCTGTACTCATGGCTGAAACTGCTATTTGGTTTTTCCAGTCCACATCAGGCAACCTTCCCTTTCACTGTCATGTTGGTTATATCCACAGCCAGTTGTTGATCTAACTCCTCTGATTGTCCAGGGGATCTGTAGATCACACCTATATTCTGGTACTACTACAGCATAATCATTTTATTTCATTGTACCAGGTCACTGTAATCCCCGCTAAATCCATATCGTTGCTGGTTATTATTGCATTGAGTTCAGGGATCTTAGTCCCTAAACTGCAGGCCTTTGTACCAGGCGCGAAGCCTACTGTTTTTTGACATGTGCACCACAGACATACCTTGTCCAAATTCATCTTTGTAAGGCTGTTTGCGTGCATGTGGATTTAACCTGTATTATTCCATTGCTCCTCTTTACTAGTTTAAATACCCATTAATAAAACTTCTTAACCACTCACTGAGAACATCTGTTGCCTTATGAGAAAAATGAACCATCTTTTTGTACAGTTCCTTGTTACACCAAATATGTCTGGTGTAAGAAACAAAATATGTGCTCTTGGCCCCATTTCCCTAACCATGAAATAAAGTCTCTAATTCGCAGCAGCCTACTATCCTTTTCCTGATACACTGGTAAAATCTCAACAAAAGATACAGTGGATGTAATTTGGTGCAGATATTTACCTAGTTTACTAAAAACATATTTTCCAACACTAACCTCATTACAAGCCAAATCATTAGTCCCTAAACGGAGTATGATATCCAACTCTGCATACTGTCGTCACAATGTTAAAAGGAGTAATAGACTTTTTTATGATAACCTATATGCTATAGTGCTTTTCCTGCTGAGCAAAACAAGGACAGACTCACTACTGTCAGTTGTTTTATTCAAAACTAGTTGAAGAGCCCATGTACACAGGCCACAGTGCCACCCAGCAGTCATGCACAGTAGAGACTGCCCATGCCGTGGCTGATATGGAGCAGGGGCACTCCGAATTCAGACACAGAGAGGACTACGGTCTGAATTCGGAATGCCCCACTCTGTTATCAGCCGCGGCTCAGGCAGTCTGTCCTGTGCATGACTGCAGCACGCTCAGCCGACTGTACTGCGTATGACAGCTTCTTACAAACATACATTTAGCGATTTATTATATAGGATGTATAATAGTTAAAATAATCAGGAAGTGAATTTACTGTGTATTAACTTCCTGACAGTTCTGACAGCATGATTCAGAAGTTTCTATCATATTCTATGGAGAAACATATGTTACTGACTTTCCTCTCCATTAGAATGTAACAGAATAACCAATTGGTATTTGACCACTAGAGGGCACTGCTAATGTAAAAAAAAAATGTTTAAACTGTAATAGCTATGCATCTCTCAGCAGTGGGAATACCCTTATTTTACTTAACAGAAAAAACCCTACAATATATATTTTTTTCGTAAAAAAAAGTTTACTGCTCCTTTAAAATGTATCTTCTGTTTCTGTTATCTGTAGCTCCCGGGAGACACCTTACTTATTCCCAACCCTCATGTCTATCCTCAAAATTATAACTCTTAAAGGGATAGTAATGCCTTGATTTAAAAATGTATAATATTGTAGCTATTAACTATAGAAGTAGAATAAGCTACCTCCCATTTCTCACATGTTTATAGTTTTTGCGTTCATAGCATTTAAAGTTCCCCCTTCCCTCCCCCTTTCTCATACGTCAGTGATCTAGCTGACAGAGGCAGATCCTGGTCCCGGGACTGGCGGAGGCTCTTCAGCAGAGCTGAAATCGCAACATTTATGAAGAAATACTTCATTGGAACAGGCTACAAAGTGTGCTTGCAAACCAGGCACGCTTTGTAGACTGTTCCAATGAAGCCTCTGTCAGCTAGAACGCTGACTATGAGAAAGCGGAGGGAAGAGGGAACTTTAAATGCTACAAACGCAAAAACTATAAACTTTTTGAGAAATGGGACGTAGCTTATTTTACTTCTATAGTTAATAGCTACAATATTAGACATTTTTAAATCAAAGTATTACTATCCCTTTAATATAGAGTCTAATAATAATAATTGTTTCCTCTCACATGAGTTTGCAGTTCTTAACTTTGTGGTTTTATCAGTGGCTGAATTATGATTTACCCTGTAAATTTGAACTTGGGGACCCAGAAGACTGCTTCAGGATTTTACTGGGGTATTAAATCCTCAGTGTGCATGTATCTAACACAGTACAGAGTTAATGTTTGCAGAAACTTAATCGGAAAATTCCCAGTTTTGTTTATTTGATTGAGAACTTATTGCTGGATTTAGCAAATGTTTTCTAAATTTCTGTTTCCACAGAATATTTTTTACCATCTTTACCAACAGCTTAAGTGATCACACATCACCATTTCACTGTGCAGAAAATCCTAATGGCAACTATAAATCAGTTCTACGTGGATTATTTCTCCAAAGTTGACCTTTCATTAGTACTGCCTATCATGACCACTGAGGCAGACATAGTGCTGTATTGCAGGATGAAAGGATTCCAAACTCCTCCTGCTAACGGTTTTATTAGGAAATTCCAATGGGAGGAGTTTGGAATCCTGACATATTGCAGAAACAATCATGTCTGCCTCCATAGACATCATATTCAGTATTAATTAAAGCTAAGTTAAAGTTTAATTTTGCAGAGCCATTCCACACATGATTGAGTCTTAGCTGATTTTCTGCCTAGATTATGGAACATTAGGGTTTATTATTAAGAATTGTTAATGTTTCTTCAAGCTGCTACTGTGTTTGATCCATATAACTCCAACTACCATTTTTACCTAAATGCACTGATTAAACACAGTACCTCCATGTTCATGAATTGTGAACTTTTTATGTGTAATGTTCTGTGTATGCCCAGGATTGCAGATTTAAATCTATCTCAGGAACTATGGCACCTTTTTTTCCACTTTAAACAAAAGTGAATAGCACAGCAAAAAAGATGTCCATGTATGAAATGTTTTGTTGTTGTGAGTTCAAAAGATATTGGTAAAAAAAAAAAAGTGTAACTGCAAAAAAATATTATTTTTGCAAATATTTCAATTTTGAAAACCACTGAACAAATTTGTACCAAATATGCAAGATTTATATGAACTGGCATAGAGCTTACATTTTAATCTAATTATTGAGGTATCCTTTTAAAAGGTTGCACGCAAAAGAGCGTGCAACCACATTACACATTAACTACGTTGCCATGCTAAAAATGATAACATGAGAATCTCGCACTGCATGACAGTGTGAGATTCTCATGTCACTAGTGAAAGGTTGCATACCTTTAAGCCGAATTGTAGCACCATCTAAGCCAGTAGTTACTAATAAGAAATTAATGTTATGGTTGAAATGTTTAAACAATCCCGATCGTTCCACACATAAATTATACTACTGATATACTTGATACTACTGAGAGAGAGCCAGGGCAGTGCTCAGCAAGACTGGGATGAGCCTTTCCTTCTTCTCTGCGGCTTCCAGATGGGTAAGGATGATGAGAGTTGTAGTGCAACCTCATCCCAGTCTTGCTGAGCGCTGCCCCGGCTCTCTCAGTAGTATCAAGTATATCAGTAGTATAATTTATGTGTGGAACAATCACGATTGTTTAAACATTTCAAACGTAATGGCAATTTCTTATTAGTAACTGCTAGCTAAGATGGTGCTACGATTCAGCTTAAAGGGATAGTATTGGCAACTTTTTAAAAAGACGAATATTGTAGCTACTTAAAAATGAAACTAAATGCCCCCAGTTCCATCTCTCAAACCTTTATGGTTTGAGAGCTATTTAGCAGTAAAGTTCCCCCCTCCTCCCCTTTCCCTGACGTCAGCACTCTAGCTGACTGCAGGGGAATCCGGTCCTGGGACCGACAGAGGCTCTTCAGCAGAGCCAACATCGCGAGAGAGAAAAAGAACTACTTCACTGGAACGGTGTACAAAGTGTGCTTGCAAACCAAGCACACTTTGTAGACCATTCCAGTAAAGCAGTTATTCTTTCCCTCTCGTGATCTCGGCTCTGCTGGAGAGGCTCCAACGGTCCCAGGATTGGATTCCCCTGCAGTCAGCTAGAGCACTGACATCAGGGAAAGGGGAGGGAGGGGGAACTTTACTATATTATTGCAGTTTTCTCCAAATCAATGAAAAATAAACAAGTATAAAATTTATATTGCTATATTTTGATCTGTGTCCCTTGTGCTACCGTTTCATGCCAAGACACGTTATAAAGGTGCTCGGGGGGGAGAAAGAGTGAATTTAAATCATGTTATTTTACCAACTCATTATTAAGGTACTGACATCTGATTTCACACTCAGCATGTGTGCAGTATCCACTGATCAATAAATGTTAATATTTCAATCTACAGTGTACAGTATGTGTTTCCATAATGTAGATAAGTTAAAGCATTCTTCACATAACTGTACATTTATTGAAGAGCTGGAATCCAACCTTACATAAAGCCTTAAAAATTCCTATTCATATAGCCAGTATATATTTTTTATCCACAACATTTCTATGAATATTATAGTAGCAAAACAAATCTCTCTTATGTTATTATTATATGACAACTGCTTTGTATTATGAACATAGCAGGGAACTCTCCAGATTTATCCTGAAGACTCTGGTTTTGAGTTCTAATAACTGAGTCTCTGTGGCAGAGGCTGATTCTGTGGGTGTGGGGAGTGTCTACTGAAACTTTGCCCACTTCTGCTCTTTCCCACCTTGTTCCTCCCCCCTCCTGACCACCTCTCCTCCTTCCCCAGCCTTTACCACTTTTTTCATGCCAGCTAAGCCTCGTCCCTGCTTGTGATTAAGCCCCGCATCATTTTTCTCCTCCCAGGTATGATTATGAATCCATGTAAATGTAGTGTTTTCTTTCTATAGCGATCAGTCAGTATACTGAGTATAAGGAAAAACTTTATTCAGACGCATAGGATTCATAGACCCCATTTTATATATCCACTCATCCTCTTTTCTCAGTAGTCCAACATGGTGATCTCCGCCTTTAGATGTGAAATACATGTTTTCAGTGCCTGCAAGGCATTCAGGATCTCTATTATGTTTTATATGGAGATGTCTAGAGGTCATAGTGTCCAGGTTATTGCACTCATGTTCAAGGAGCCTTTTTACCAACATATATGATTCGGCATGAACATTTTACCTTATATAACATATCCATGGTTCTGCAGTTAATAAAATATTTTATTTCAGTGTTAGAAAAGAATGTGTTGGTTTTATAAACTCATAGGCTAAACAGTGTGCCGCAGGTATATGAATCTTTTTTTAAGGATTCTGCAGCCAAGTGACTTTATTTGTAATTTGAGGTGACTGTGTGCTAGCCAATTTTTTTTTTTTTTTTTTTTTTTTTACATTTTTAGCCCTTCTTGCTATAATAGAATGATTGCTTGGGAGTACTTCCTGCAATTCTTCATCAGAGTCAGACATTAATATTGACCTGTGTTTTTCAAAGATATTTTGTATTTCTTACCACTTATCATCAAAGTGCCTATACATCTGATTGTGTTCTCTTGTTTTTTCTTTGGCCAGCTGTCATATAATACATTGTTTCTTTCCCATGCTAAATCCTTTGGATGTGCTTTATCAGATGTTTAAGTGGGATGCCCCTTGCTTGAAACAAGCGTGGAGGGCCTTTGCTTGTTTATGGAATTCCTGTAAGGTATTGCAGTTCTTTCTGACTCGTAGGTATTTATTGATCAACAGGAATATCCAACAGGAATGATGGTTATGCCATTTTAATAGGCTATTGGTGGCCAATTATTTGCAAAAATAGAAATGTGTAAATATTTCCTCCCTCAATGTTCTGCATTTTTAGATAGAGAAAGGCTAAATTATTTTCAGTGAAATCTTATTACTTTAAGACCAATGAGATTTTGATTCAATTATTTCCCAAATAATTTCCAAATAATTCCAATTCTTCAACTGAATCTGTCCAAAACAGTAGATCATCTATATATCTAGCCCAAAAAGCTATATGACAAGAGAAGTGTTAACATTCTTCAAATGATAATTTAGTGTCTTCTACAACCCAAAAAATACATTGGCATAAATAGGAGCACAGTATGTTCCCATTTATATGCCTTTGAGTTGGTGGCATATTTTATTTCCAAATAGGAAGACATTATGAGTTAGAATACATTGAAGAATTGATAAAACAAATCCATTGTGTATGTAGAATTGTCTTCCTCTGTTGTTAAGAAAGTATCTATAAGCCTCCATTCCTTTTATCATGTGGTATATTACTGTGCAATGACTCCACATCTAAATTTGAGCTGGTACATTTTGGACATCCATTTTTTGGCATATGATTAGTATCCTGTACAAATTATGGTAAATATATGATGCGTGGTTTTAATATTTTGTCAATATATACACAAACATTCTGAGTAATGCAATAATTACCCAGCATACTGGGTCTACTGTATTTTTATGTTTAGTTTGGGAGGCAATAAAAAGTAGAAACCATAGATTGTGGACATAGTGACAAAAAATGTAGAGTCACCAACAAAAGGTACTGGGTCACAGACAAAAGGTACTGGGTCACAGACCTGTCATGTTCTGGCTCAAAATCAATGTGCCCAAACCTGTCTTCAAGCCCCGCTAACAGTGAATATCTTCTGGATATCTACAGTTTAGCACAGGTGATTGTATTATTAGCACTGGAGGATTCGCCGGAATGACTAAACCACTGAATTACTAATCTGTGATGTGAGAGGAGATCCATAAAGCCTTGTGGGGTTTTCAGTTCCTGCTAGCCAAAATTATCTCTAATTACTTCATTCTCAGCACCAGATTTACAATGGCTCCACTTAATGTAGGAATTAATGTATAATACCGGCTACAGACACGCTCATCCTTGTAACAATACAAAGCAAGGATGTCTACCAGAAGTCCTTATTACTTAAAATCGTACTGGCCCGGGATGCAGTCGCCCTTGGTCCAGCTCACCCTTGTCATTTCACTGAGATAAAGCATAAGAAGGATAGCAACTCAGAGGCCAAATCCTCCCACCACTCCCTAACTTGTGCTGGAAGTATACTTAATACTTTTAATGCCAGGCATTATCATAACATAACCAAGCAATGTGTTGCCCTTCTTTTTAGCACTTTGCATGTTCACCTTTACTGTTGACTAGCAATACTGGCACTGTGTTAACACTGCAGTTAATAAAACATTGTCTCCTTTAATGACTGGCTTGTTGAATGTGCAGTGCTTAGTCCTTTCAGGTCCAAAAAGTTGTGCAATGCATTGCAAAGCATTGTGTTACACAAGTCTCCATCAGTGAACTTATGTGTGTGTGCATGTGTGTATGTGAGTGTGTGTCCTCATGTGAGCATGTGTATGCATGTGACCATGTATGTTTGCACATATGACCGTGCGCGTGAGCATGTGTGTGAGTGTGTTTGAGTAACAGCATGTGAGAGTGTGTCTGAGCAACAACGTGTGAGAGCGTGTGTGAGCTTGTGTTTTCTGTGTACTGCGTTTAGAGTTTTGTATATAGCGCATTACATATAGCTTATTGCCTAATAGAATTATGTGTATTGTGTTTTGCGTATAGCATTTTGCCTATTGCGTATAACATTTTGTCTATTGCGTATTGCGTATAGCATATTGCGATTTGTCTACTAAGTATAGCATTTTTCCTATTGCATATACTGTAGTGGTTTTCCTATTGCATATAGCGTTTGGCTACAGCTTTTTGCTTATAGTGTTTGGCGTATAGCCTTTTGCTTATAGCATTTGGAGCATAACATTGGCGTATAGAGTATATCTTTTGGCATTTTGCTTATAGCATTTGGCATATTATGTACAGCTTCTGTCATATAGCGTTATGTAGTAGTTCTATTGTGTTTGGCGAATAGTGTTTGGTGTATAGTGTATTGCATTTGGTGTATTTCTTATAGCCTATAACTTTTGGTGTATAGTGTTTGGTATATTGAGTATAGTGTTTGTTATATAGAGCTTGGCGTATAGCGTATTGCATTTTGGCATATAGCGATTTGCGTATGTCATTTGACGTATAGTGCTTTTCTTATAGCATTTGGCATATAGCATTTGGTGTACTTGGTATAGGGTTTGGTTACAGCATATTGAGTTTGGCGTACAGTGTATAGCATATATTGCTTTGTGTGTAGTATTTGGTGTATTGTGTATAGCGTATGGCATGTAGTGTTTGGTGTATGGCATACAGCGTATTGAGTTTGGTGTATAGAGTCTGGCATATTGTGTATAGCATTTGGTGTATAGTGTTTGCCATATAGCATTTGATGTATAGCATATTGCATCTGGCATATAGCACAAAGTGCATTGCGTTTGGCATACAGTGTATGTCATATGGCGTTTGTCTTATTCTGTATAGCATTTGACGTATTGCGTATAATGTTTGGCATATAGCATCTGGTGTATGGCGTTTAACGTATAGCATTTGGATTTTGGTGTATAGCATTTGGCGTACTACATACTGTGTATAGCACATTGCGTATAGCATATTGCATTTTGCACATAACAGCTGGCGTATAACATTTGTTGTATTGCATATAGTGTATAGTGTTTGGCATATTGCTTATAGTGTACAGCATTTAGCATATGGCGAACAGTATATGGAGTACAGTTTTTAGCATCTGGTGTTTTGTGTAGCACATATGTTGTTTGCTTATAGCTTTTCGTGTATATCATTTGGTATATAGCGTTTGACATATAGCATATTGCTTATAGCGTTGGGTGTCTAGTGTTTGGCATATAGCTCTTTGCGTATGGCGTGTTGTGTATGGCATTTGGCCTATGGCGTACTCTGTTTGCCATACAGCATTTGGCCTATTGCTTATATCATTTTGCGTTGAATGTTCAGTGTTCGGGATATATATTATAGTGTTGCGCGTATTGTGCATAGCATTTTGCATATAAGTTGTGCGTAATGCATTGTGCATATAGTATTTTGTGCAGTGTGTGTGTTCAGTGTTTGTGTATTGTGTGTGTGTATATATATATATATATATATATATATATATATATATATATATAGATATATATAGATATAGATAGATATATACATTTTGACAGGAGTGGCCAGGGCCGCTGAGGACCATAGACACAGTGGTTGGCAACAGACTTGTGCACGGGCAAAATTTTCGGTAAAATTCGAATTCGGACAATTTTTTTTTTTCTAATTCGGATGATCCTAATTTCGGACCGGGCCTATTCGATTCGGACGAAATTCTGATCCATTCCGAATTATTCGGCCGAATTTAACATGGGTTAAATTATAGCAGTGCGCCTCCGTGCACGCTGCTATCATTATTTGCAGACAGGGTGTGCATTTAGAAAAAGATCCATCCCAAAAACGGACATTGTCATACATTGAAAGTCTGTGCATGTCACCTCTACTCTAGCATGGGATGCCAGTCACAATGCAAATGTCGAACATCGAAAACCCATGCCTGTCATTCAATTTAGCATGTTCGAACATCGAAACCCCATGCCTGTCCTTCAATCTAGCATATGTTCGAACATCGAAACCTCATGCCTGTCATTCAATTTAGCATATGCTCGAGATCGAAAACCCATGCCTGTCACATCCTACTCAACATAAGTGGTCGACTCGAATATGGACAAACTACATGTCACATTCTATGTTAGTACATGGGTAAAGATTAAGGTTTCATTTTCTGGTACCAGCCTCCTACCCTACTGTCCCTCTTTAGTACCCAAATTCCTCTCTCTCGTTTTCCTATCCTGATTTCCCCTCATATCAGATAACTCTATGTGTATATACATGATAGAGTTTCATACTACATCAAGAATAAACATCAATGATTGTAATGTGATAGATGTAATGTGTTAACCCTTTGAGTGCCAGAGTGGTACGCAATGCATTGCAAAGCAATACGTTGCATACCACTCTGGCATTCAAAGGGTTAAAAAGAAACATTGAGACATTCTGTTGTGAACAAACTGCAACACAGGAGAGAAATAAAAAAAAAATGCTTGACATCTATACTGAAGAGGGGTCCACAGCATTGTCTTAGTATAGCAATATCACCATTTTCCGTGAGTGTGCAATACAGGAATCTACGGTAATTGCTGGGCATTTCCCAATGTCATAATCAGGGGATGATGGGAGTTGTATTCTAACTACTGTTAGGAAACACATAAGTGATGCACATTCATCTCCCACCTAGAAATTATTTACACACGAGGCAACTCCCCCAAGTAATACCTAGCCCCTTTCCAAGTGAAAGGACTTCCAGAAAGGCTTCAGATCTCTTAGTGACTCACCTGTTATTGCCAGTCAGCGGGACCCGGAGAGTAGGAGGGGGTGATGCTATGGCTGCACGGCACGGTGCTCTTAGTTGGTCACTTGTCGCAATGTTGAAGCTCAGCCTGGCCAGCACCTTCTGGGTGGAGACACCTCACAGCAATCCTGTTCAGGACACATCATGCACTGTTGTGCACTCATACTAGGGATCCCAAATGTTTAGACTCATTTTGTACAGGGGGCACCCTCTTGTATTTGTAAAACCTCTCTAGCAAATCTGGGATGGTAGACCTATTTACTCAAGTCTTGACTTTAGGTGTGCGATAAACAATACAAAATAGGCATAATGTTTCACTATCACATAATTCACGTCACTGAAGCAGCCAGCAGGCATCGCCACTGAGTGAGCATAGGGCTGCCCGGCTGCTGACAGTCACACTGATGGGACACCCTGCAACACAGAAATGGTGGAAGAGCACAAAATAAACATGCTATGGGACGGCAAATTGCCGCCCCTGTCAAAGTGCCGCCTGGGTCCATGGACCCACTGGGACCCATGTAAGGGCCGGCCCTGTATTCGAACAAATACCTAATATTTTTTTATATTTTGCACAGGAACAAATATTACTTGTTCTTGCAGTGGCAATAACTGGAACTAATGCTGGCTGCCTACCTATGCCTAGCCTAATGCTACCTGCCTGCCTACACAACAACTGTACACTCTCTAATCTCTTCTCTCTCTGAGCTCCAACAACCCAATGAGGAAATGCAGGCAGTCTGTCTGTGTGACTGTGTCATTAGTCCAACCCCCATCATGAAACGAAAAAGGCTATTCGAATACAGACAAAAGAGGGAAGTAGTGCATGAAACGGAGAATGGAATTGGACTACAGACATGGAGGGAAAGTAATTGAGCGCGCACAGAAAGTACAAAAAAGTCCTGGTCAAAAGTAGTCAAAACTTTTGGAAATGTGTCGATTGCCGAAACTTCCGAAAGTTTCGACGAATTTCGGACCTGGGCTGTTCGGAGTCGGATCATTTTTTCCGAATGACCCTTGAGTTTCGGATTGGCCGAATGTCTCCGAATGACCCCATTTTCGACGAAATCCGAATGTCTCCGAATGAATTCGCACATGTCTAGTTGGCAAAGGAAACTTAGTGAAGCAGATTAAATACATATCGGTACTTCCCTTCGCAATCGGAAGATGTGCAGCAGTGCCATCAGCTCAAAATTGGCAGAAAACAATAGGATCCTGGTACACCCATTTACTGTCCGGAGAATTCTGGTCAGAAGTGTTCTTCATGGCAGCCAAAAAGCCATACCTCTGACATGGAAACAAGGCTAAGCGACTCAACTATGCACGAAAACACAGGAACTCGGGTGCAGAAAAATGGCAGCAGGTGGTCTGGACTGTTGAGTCAAAATCTGAAATTTTTTAAATATTTGACTCCAGCCTTCAGCAGTTGGTTCCCCAAAGGCTGGATAGTGGTACAATAATGAGTGTCTACAGGCAACAGTAAAGCATGGTGGAGGTTCCCTGCAAGTTTGTGGCTGCATATCTGCAAATGGAGTTGGGGATTTGGTCAGAATTAGTGGTCTCCTCAATGCTGAGAAGTACATGCAGATACTTATCCATCATGCAGGGAGGCATCAAAATTGGACCCAAATTTATTCTGCAGAATGACAATGACTCCAAACATACAGCCAAAGTCATTAAGAACTATATTCAAGGTAAAGAAGAACAAGGAGTCCTGGAAGTGATGGTATGGCCCCCATGAGCCCTGATCTCAACAACATCGAGTCTGTTTGGGATTACACAAAGAGGGAGAAGCAAACTGAGGCTGCCTAAATCCACAGAAGAACTGTGGTTAGTTCTCCAAGATGTTTGGAACAACCTACCTCCTGAGTTCTTTAACAAACTGTGTGCAAGTGTACCTAGAAGAATTGATGCAGTTTTGAAGGCAAAGGGTGGTCACACCAAATATTGATTTGATTTAGATTTGTCTTCTGTTTTCTCACTATAATTTTGTTAATTGATAAACTATTAACATGTCTATTTTTGAAAGCATTCTTACTTTACATAATTGTTTCAAATTTGCACAGTACTATATAACATGTTGGTGCCAATGTGCACATTCCCAAAGGAGTAGACAAATTTGAAGATGGATGGCACCACCCTCTTTCTTCCAAATGTGTATGTAATTACATATATGCAAGTGAAACTCCATTAAAGTGGTTTACAAAAATGTTGAATAAATAATAATCAGTTATATTTTGAATTAATAAAGAAAAAACAAATAAGATAATATATAAATGAATATATTTCAAAATATGTGGCTCTTATCTCATTCCGAATTCAACCCATGAGGTATCCTGGTCCATATTTTGCAACCAAGTAGGTCATTTATTTTTACTCATGAATAAACTGGTAGAAATTTGACAACCTATCCACTGGAGGACAAAGGTAACAATCCACCAATTCCAACAATGGTTCATTCAGTGAACAATGTCAGAAACTATAAGCCTACCTGTAAGGTTGACCAACATTTTGTTACCTTCTGCATGTAATGGAAAATAGGAGCAACCGGGCTCCCAGGGACCAAATAAGAAGCCTCCTTGTCACTTAAGAGGCACAAGTATTAAACTAGGAGCTGTAATTGATTTATTGGTGTCAAATCTGTATTTAGTAAGCTATCTATGCCTACAATTTTCTTGCACATGTTGAGACATTCCAAAAAGTGAAAGTGCAGGATTATTACGCTAATGTGTAAGTGCAGAAAATGAGCTGTGCTGGTGTATTTTTGATTTTCACTCTACTTTCCTTCCATCCATACCTGTCTATCCATACTGTCAGGCAGTGTATATGTGTGGTTCTGTGGCTACCAGTGGAGAGTTAAACAAGGCTGGGGTGTTAGTGTATGTGTGGCTCTGTGACTATCAGTGGAATAAGGCTGGATGTTAGACAGTGTGTTTATAGTTTTGTAACTATCAGTGGGCAGTGGGACAATGCTGGGATATCAGACAGTGAATTTGTGGTTCTGTGACTACCAGTAGAACAAGGCTGGGGTGGCAGACTGTGCATGTGCAATTCTGAGACTGACCCTTTATGTCCTAGCAGTTTGGGGCCCCCACAATAGAGTTTGAAAGGGACGCCAGCATTTTTTGTTACACTGGTAGTGGGATTCTACTGTCTTCAAGTCTTTCTTGAAATCACATTTCCTCATCTTCAAAAAAAGCAGATGGCACTAGAGCAGGGACCCCACTACCTTTATTCACTCTGTAAAGCATGTTTGTATCCCTGTATTGTGTAAACCTTAAAATGGAAAGTGCTATGTATTATTGCGTTGCCATATAAACAGATTAATTAATTAATTCATTCATTCTTTCATTCATTCAACAATTCCTAATGGCTTGGTTCCATGAATTTTGCCATTATGTCTTGCATGTCCATAGAGGCAGACATGACATTTATCGACATTTTTTTTTTAACTGTAAAGGACAGTCCGCTAAGGGTTAATAGTATTGTATGCAGTGTGCAGAGGGTGAGTTCATGTGGTCCTGCTAGAAACTGACATCCAGGACTGTCTGAAGATTGTATCTCTTGGAAAAAGTCACAGGAGCAGAATTCATAGGGCCATTAGAATTTTCTGGTTATAATAGGATAAGTATGTGGGAGTATTATTAGGTTGTGTTACTTTTCCTTTAAGCTTTTTAAACCACGTAATATGTAATTCAACGCACAAAACATGTGACAATGTTCCTCATTCCACATTTTGCAGAAGGAATTCTCATATACCAGCTTTATCTGACTAGAAATCAGATTGTTATGAATAATACATCAACCAGAAAGAAAACAGTGGGACACGTGTTGATTATTATTAACTTGGAATCATTGGCCCATAAGTATAAAAATGGAGAGGTGCGGTTCAAAAGAAACCAAATGCAACACAGGAGACTAATAGTAAACGTTTCCAAAATTCCCAAACAATGGAGGGAGTGCAATGTGTTATTTCCGTGCCAAACAATAATATTGAAATATTACCATACTAGTGTAAAAATCCATGTACACGGGCCAAAGTGATTGGCACTGAATGGGTTAACCCTTTGAGTGCCAGGGGGTACGCAATGCATTGCAGAGCAATGCGTTGCATACCCCTCTGGCACTCAAAGGGTTAAGATAGCCGTGCACTCACCAGTCCCTGCACCTGCGGCCTCAATAACAGCAGCGCGTGAGGTACCAGGAGAGGGAGCGTGCCTCTACCTCGTCAGTCTCGGGTGTGCATGCGGGAGCGCACCTTGACCCAGAGCAGGGAGTTCGTGAAGGCGCCTCGCACCTCTGGGCTCAGCTAGATACCGTTCAACAGGGGCCAGGGCTCCCTCACACACTGGGACGGACCCCAGGCACACAGGGCTGGAAGATCGGCTGGGAAGATGGAGCATTTTGTCCATTCTGGCAGTCTCTACTGCGTATGACTGCATCTGACAAACATACATCTGGCCTTTTATATAATAGGATAACAGCTTACTTGAAAAGGTTGTACTTCAGCTGGCAAATGTGCTTGTATAAGAGGTATCGCACGCTGTCATGCAGTGCGAGATTCTCATGTCGATATTTTAAAGGGATAGTAATACTTAAATATTACTAATCACCATATTGTAGGCATGTTAAAAACTATTTAATTGTCCCCAGTGTCATCTCTCAAACCTTTATAGTTTGAGAGATAACCGCCCACAAAGTTCCCCCCTTCATCCCCTTTCCCTGAAGTCAGCATTGTAGCTGAGTGCAAGGGAAGCCTGGCGTAGACAGGTGATGCAAGTAAGACCGGATATCCCAGCACTCAGCTACAACGCTGACTTCAGGGAAAGGGGATGGAGGGGGGAGCTTTGTGGGTGGTTATCTCTCAAACTATAAAGGTTTGAGAAATGACACTGGGGACAATTACATTCTTTTTAACATACCTACAATATGGGGATTAGTAATATTTAAGTATTACTATCCCTTTAATCCACATGACATGGTAAATATGTTGTTTGGTCGCACACTCTTTTGCGTGCCACTATTGAAAAGTAAACCTGTATAGGACACTTCTGCCTCCTCATAGTCCCTTTCAGTATGGATCAGTGATTTATCGCAGCTGTCACCCCAGGAATGGCACAAGATACACAGTGCCATGAAGACAAATAGAAGAAGCAGGGCCAGATTTACATTCCTAGCACCTGTGCCCGTTACTCCGCCCATGGTCACACCCTGCCTCCAGTCCCCTTCAATATTTCTTGGCACCGAAAATACCATTGGCCTATAACAAGCAACAACAAAAAAAGGCTTTAACCCTTTGAGTGCCAGAGAGGTAGCCAATGCATTGTGTTGGAAAGCATTGGGGTTTTCTCTAGCATCCAAGGGGTTAATTAATAGTTTGTAAGGGGGCATAAAACTGGTGACCCTGAAAAGAGCACAGTGTGTGCATATCATATAGTTGATTTGCACACAGTGTCTTTTTTCCCCCCATTGATTTAAATGGAACTTTTTAACTCCCTGACTGCTGAAGAGGTCTTGAACAAATTGTACTGGAAACCTCTCCAGCGTTCAAGGAGGTAAAAGCCCCATTGAACACTTTGAGTGACAGAGGGACAGGCACACTTTGTAGACCGTTCTAATTAAGTATGTTTCTGTAGATAATGCTATCTCGGTTCTGCTGAAGAGTCATCCAGTCAAATCACCAGAATCTCGATCTGTCAGCTAGATCGCTGACGTGAGTAAAAGAGGGGCACCCCTCTGGCACTCAAACTGTTAAGCAACGGGATTTACTGCATTTCATTTACTTTTTTCATCCTATATAATAAAACGCTAGTATGTTTGTCAGAAGCCGTCACGAGCAATAGATACTGCCCGAACGCACAGAATGCTGGGAGTTCTGTGCTGGGAGCATTCTGTGCATTTGGGCAGTCGCTACAGCTCATGACTGCATCGCATGTGCCACCAGTGAGGCAGCGGCAGTACTCAGACCAGGACCAGCCTCTTAACCCTTTGAGTGCCAGAGGGCTACGCAATTCAATGCATAGTAATGCATTGTGTACACCTCTGGCGCTCCAAAGGTCGACATCACCCGGACCTTGGCCCATGTACACAGGCTTTTACACTAATCCTATATAATAATTCGCTAGGATGTTTGTCACTATGCAGTCATGCACAGTAGAGACTGCCCACTTTTGGGTTAACATCACCCGGACCTTGGCCCGTGTACACGGCTTTTACACTAGTATGAATAATATTAAACCTTCTTAAATCTAGGTATTACTATCCCTTTAAAGGGTTAAGAGGCACTTCTCCCCCTTTAATAAGGCTGCCACAATTTTCAAGGTACTACATGCTAAAAGGATGATCATGGGTAGAAACCATGCATAGGCCTACTTAACCCTTTAAGGACCAGAGAGATACAAAGCTATGTATTGCACATCTCTCTGGTGCTGATAGTGTTTATATTACGATGAGCAGAGGGACAGTTTGTGTCCCATGATCCTGCTAGCAAGTGCCATGTTCTTGCTTCATGGACATCTATGACTGATTAAAGATTGCTTCTCCTGAACAAAGGCACAAGGGAAAAAGTCTTTGGGGCCATTAGGAATTTTTGGCCATAATAAGTTAAGAGAGAGGGTTATAATTAGGAGATTTTACTTCTCCTTTAGGTAACATTTGACTTAGTTTTAAATGGAATTGTTTCTATAATGAGGAAGTGAAAGAGCAGCTCATGCATACGCAGAGATGTACTAAGACTTGTGGCGCAATTCATGGGAAACCAACTTCACCGTAGAGAGCAAATACAAATTCATATTACTTTAAAAGGGAGTTTATCCCCTTGAATACTACAGAGGTCTCCCGTGCATTGCAAAGCAAGGTGTTGAGGACCTCTGTAGCAATCCAGCTTGAGTTTTAACTCTTTGTGGTATGTACTCACAGTGCCACAAACCCTGTTTTCCCCTCATATTGAGTTTTAACCCTTTATGGAATGTACTCACTGTACCTCAAACACTGTTTTCCCTCATTTTGAGTTTTAACCCTTTGTGGTATGTACTCACTGTACCTCAAACACTGCTACTCCCTTCATCTTCATTTTTAACACTTTGTAGCATGTACTCCCTGTATCTCAAACCCTGCTTCTCTCTCTATCTTGAGTTTTAACCCTTTGTGGTATGTACTCACCGTACCTCAAGCCCTCATTTTGAGTTTTAAACATTTGTGGCATGTACTCACTGTACCTCAAACCCTGCTTCTTCATCCATCTTAAGTTATAACCCTTTGTGGAATGAGGTAATTGCCTCCCCCACTATGTCTGGTTAATTCAGATGATGTATGGTGTCACACTTGATTGCATTAAGTGGATTCCCTATACAAAATGCTGGCACTTTTTTTTCCTATTACACCTTTTTTTGAGAGTTGCATATTTTCTGGTATGCTGCTTTAGATGTGTGATGGCAGTCTCCTTACCATATTCATCTTTTTCCTTTACAGGTATGAACTTGCTGCACCTCAAACTGTACCTCAGATCCTGTTTTCTCCTCCATCTTGAGTTTTAACCTTTTGTGGTATGTACTCACTGTAACTCAAACCCTGTTTCTCCCTCCGTCTTAAGTTTTAACCCTTTGTGGTATGTGGTCATTGCCTCCCACACTAATCTCTTGTGCCTCTAGGTCTGTTTAATTCAGATGATTTATGTTGTCACATTTGATTGCAGTAAGGGCATTCCCTGTACAAAATAATTTGCAATCGGCCTGACCCAGTCATTCGGTCTTGGATGGGATTTCTATTTAGTTTAAATTCAGACACAGTCAGGCGGAGCTCTATCTAGGGTACTTTAGATGTGGTTGAATTATCTGGTACCTTTTTTTCCAAGTACAGCATCTTCTAAATATTTGATTTGGATAGGAGAGGTGGGAAGAAGAGTGCAACCAACTAAAGACTACAGGCAAGTAAACAAAAACAAAGGCAGGGAAAATAGGAGGGAAGTGTTACAAATAGATGAAATTTGTTAGTTGGATGTGACATTTCACCTGTTTTGTGAGTTCCTGTTTCTTCCCCCCTCCAATGCTTGTGACATGCATACCAAAATGAACATATTGCTACTATCTGTTTTATTCCTTCCACTTTTAATACAATTTCCCTATTATCACCACAATCATACTACTCACTTGTACCATAACTTATTAATTTACCAAGGACTTCTACATACATGTGTACTACCCTGTGAGTGCTGGTGTAGAGTGCTAAAAACAAACTCATCCTGCCCCAGTAATCAAAGCAACCCAGGCATGCTTTCACCATATGCTTACCACAAACAACTCACTAAATATTTATGTATTTTATTACTTGCTCTGGCAAATGAGATAGAAACTAACCTTGGCCTTCAACTTGCAACAAAAGGCAACTTTACCTTCAAAGAAGCACTTTCTTTTGTACATTAAACACACACACAGTATACTGTCCAAAATGGAATAATTAAATACATGGTGTTGAGCATACAGACCAAAAATTCATATTCTCACTGAATCCTGGCTGAGTCCTAAAATACCTGACCCTGCTTTGCCATTCAAGGATACTCATGCTTTAGGAAAGACCAAGAAAGGTAAGGAGGAGGCATAATCATATTGTTAACCTGCACATGTGGACTAGTAGTCTCTCAGTACCTGGTGGTTTTGGGGAATAGAGATCTCTGGAAAGAGAGGTGTTTGGAATCGTAGAAGCCCTAGGCTAGTACAAGGCTAGGTGGCGGTAATGAGATCTGTTTGCAGATCTGAGGAGAACACAAAAATACAAAAGAGGTAAAGTGCCAGAGGGGACGATGGACTACAGACTAGCCTATATTGGGCCCCTGGGATATTGGGTGATCCCAATGACTGGTATAGGCCAGATGATCCCTTGAAGAATCATGCGGTAGGCTATGGATAGTTTATCCATACAGGCGACCACTGCCATTTTTTAAATAAAGCACATAAAACCTATGTGTACCATAGGTTATATGCTCTTTTATTGTAATACATATAGACATTTCAGACCTCGAGGGGGGCACCAGGACCCCTCCTGAAACCTCCCTAACATGGATCATCTATCCTTCTGGTTTTATAGGTTATATGAGCTTTTTATACTTAAAGATAACTTTCAGACCTCGAGGGGGCACTAGGGAGCCTCCTGAAACCCCATAACATGGATCATCTATCCAAAAGGATAGATGATCCATGGGGTGACCCTGAAGGCATCTTCTGCCTTCCTTTATACTGGAGAGGCTGTATAAGCCGCAGTAGTACAAGATCTTTTTTTTTTTAATGAATTAACCCTGCACTTTCATCAATGCATCAGTCACCCAATCTGACCCGGGTGATTGACTCAATGATGAAAGCGCAGCACTGTGCTTTCTAAGAATGACCCGGTGACTAGGTTCATTAATTCAACAAGCGCTTGTACTACAGCGGCTTATACAGCCGCTGCAGTACAAAGGAAGGCAGAAAATGCCTTCGGGTTTCCTCATGGATCATCTATCCTTTTGGATAGATGATCCATGTTAGGGGGATTTCAGGAGAGGTCCCGGTGCCCCCTTCAAGGTCTCAAAAGTTAGCTTTATGTATAAAACGTGCATATAACCTATGAATAACATAGCTTATATGCGTTTTATTACAAAAATCGCCACATGGATCATCTATCCAGAAGGATAGATGATCCATTTTAGGGGGGTTTCAGGAGGGGTCCTGGTGTCCCCCTCGAGGTCTGAAATGTTCATATTTATTACAATAAAAGAGCATACAACCTATGGTACACATAGGTTATATGCCCTTTATTTAAAAAACAGCAGTGGTCGCCTGCATGGATAACCTAACCTAATGGATAGGTTATCCATGCTAGGGAGTGTCAGGAGGGGTCCTGATGATCCCTTTGGGGTCTGAACTATTTATTTGAAATAAAATTAAATAAAAAAATTAATACACATATTTATTTGGAATAAATGTAAAAAAAAAAAAAATTAAAACACATATATAGGCAAGGTATGAAGCTGCATACCTAACCTATTAAACCTATGAGTATCAGAGGGGAAGTAAACACATTGCAATGCTTTGCTACCTCTCTGGTACTCATAGGGTTAATCTTGCAATACAAATATGAGGGCATGTCGAAAAAAAAATAGGAGAAGAGCAATGTCGAATTTAAATGGCGAAAGAAAGTCATGGGAGCACTGTTAGTCAGTTTTAAAGGGGGGCTAAAATGTCGAATGTGAACAATATTTGTTGAATTAAAGTTTTGAAAGAAAGCATTGTAAGTCAAATTTTCAAGGGAAAGGGTTAAAATGTTGAATGTGCACAATATTCGTTGAATTAAAGTGGTGAAAGAAAGCACTGTATGTCAAATTTTAAAAGTGGGGGTTAATATATCAAAGGGGGTCACTCTATGTAGGATTTCTGTGCTGTATACTGTATTCTACACTGCTTTTGTTTGAACAATGATGGTTTTGAAAATGTCATTATGGCTTCTACGCCTCAACCTCTGAAGCGCAGGATTTCCGACTTAAAATGTATCAACAAAACAGGCGGTAATATTGAGTGCGGGTAATAGAATACTACTTGCACGTTGTTGTTAGTTGTTTCCTATGGGCTTTTTATTGACTGGCGGGTGTATATTTACCGCTGATTTTGTTTTCACAAGTCGGGTGATACTAAAACCTGACTTAAAAAACACAGCGCCTTTTTTTTTTAGCTTTGGTAATAAAATCGAGCCCTACATGAGCAGGGTACTCACTACACTCTCCTTATTAACTACAACGTCCGCTCCACTGCTAAAAACTCACTGAGTATACCACACTACAAGAAAGAAGACGGTTGATCTGCTTTCTCTTTCAGAGCTCCGAAAGACTGGAATAACTTACCCCCAAAAATTAAATCTTCTTCTAGTCTAAAATACCTAAAAATAACTTTTTTATTCATTCCCTATGGTGAGCTTAGTTTGCTCCTGAATTGCACTATTTTTCTTTGGTACTCAGAGTCTTAAAAAAAAAAAAATCTATAATCAAGTTCTTATAAATGATGGCAGAGGACAATATGCACAAAAAGTGGAGCAATTCTGGAGCAAACCAACTACACCTTACAAAACAAATAAACATTACCCAAATTCCCCTTGATTTAAACTGTGATTTTAACCCCTTGAATATTATATATGTCTCCAGTGCTGGAATTTTCTCTAGTATTGAGGATTTAAAAGTTCCATCTAAATCAAGGAGAATGCTTAGTTTTTTCTATACGTTGCAGTTGGTCCTAGAATCACTTCTCTTTTCTATGTGGATGTGAGTCACTGATAACACCAGGAACATGCAAGACTATAACCCGTATACTGTACAACCCTTTCTCAGTGTTCTGTATCTGGCTTTATCTATTGATCTAATGGCTAACCTGGAAATGCACCATTTAAATCCACTTTAGTAGCACTTTTGTGTACATGCCTAGTATTATCAGCGTTCTAGTTTAGTCTCCTTTCCTGTTTTATTGTATGACCTCTGACTTGTCCAAGACCACCAATAACTGTCTGCCACCTGCACGAAGCTATCTGCCTTGTACAAGACCACCGCTACTCTCTGCCTCCTGCCCCAAATACCTCTGCCTTGTCCAAGACCACTGATAACGTCTGCCTCTTGCCCAAAGAACTCTACCTTGTCCACGATCACCCATATTATCTGAGGCCTGCCCAAAGACCTCTTTCCTCATCTATACTGTCTGCCTCCTGCCAAAAGATCTCTGCATTGTCAATACCACTAATAGTGTATGCTGCCTGCCAAGACTTCTGCTTTGTTTAAGACAACTGCTACAATCTTCTGCTTGCCCAAATACCTCTGTCTTGTTCAAGACCACAAATATGAGCTCACAGACCTCTGCCTTGTCCACGACAATTGTTGGTGTCTGCCTCCTTCACAAAGTCCTCTACCTTGTGCAACACCACCAGTACAGCCATACACCTGCCCAAAGACCTCTATCTTGTCCAAGACCACAGACATTGTTATCCAACTGCTGAAAGATCTCTGCATTGTCCAAGTCAACTGATCCTCTCTGACTCCTTCCTAACAACAGTTCCATTGTCCATGGCCACCACTACTCTTCCAAAAGACCCCTCCCTTTCCAAGACTACTGCTAGTGTCTTCTGCTTATCAAAGACCACTGCATTATACAAGACCAGCAATATGGTCCAAATCCTACCCAAAAACCTCTGCCTTGTCCAAGACCAATGCTGCTGTCTTCTGGCCATGCTCTGCCTGTAATCTGTCTTGTAAAACCATGCTACACATTATTCCTACAGTCTGTAATTTCTTTACTGGCAATCCAATATTTACTACTACTATAAGTACATTTAACACAGTTCAGTATATTATCTGCAACTTAATCTCTTCATATTATGGTTGACTGTTACTTTTACTGTCTTGCTGTTGCACCCCAGAATCCAGGCATTGCTCATTACATTCTTTATCCCTGTTTATTGACTGTCAGTGTATGCAGTGGCAATCCAACACCTTTGTTGACTACTCTCTGGTGCACTAGTTCATACCTATACTTTTGTATGATTTTCAGTATTGATGTTGTTTGTGTTAGCCCAGTGCTTGCCTTTTCAGATCTCCTTGTTGCCCAGTATTGCAGTTGTAGCTGTTTGACTTAGTATATGTGTACAGAACTCATGTTTGCCATCAGCTTCACTTCCATGCTGCTAAAAGCAAATAAAAATGATATATACTTGTGCAGTATCCAGACCAGCTCCATTTCTATGTGAACAAGTAGCCTCTACTATTGCTGGCTGGCATCCAGACGAAGAAGGTCGTTCTTCTGACCATTCAGCCCAAAAGTGGTACCTGGTGCTTAAAATTCTCTGAGATGCCTATGAGCATAGCTGTTGTCTATAGTCAAGGAGATGACTCACAGTGCTGATCTTGGATTTGTGTTAACAACCTACAACCTCAAGACTAACATGTCCTAATAATAACCTCCACATATCTTATTATGACCAGAAAATCCTAAGGATTCATGTGAATTTTGCCACTGTGCCTTTGTTCAAATGATAACATTTTCAAACAGTCCTGGATATTATGACCATGAAGGTGGACAATATATCTGCTGGCAGTTTCTTCAAGTTGAACATGCAGATTGCATGAGTCTCCATAAGCCTTTAAGGAGCAGAGGGCTGCACAGCTAATTGTGGAATAATGTGACATATACACCTCTGATTGTAAGAGTATAAGATTACCATGTGTAATGTTCAGAATTTGAGGTCCACTTGTCCTCCTGGCATCTGTCATGTCCGCCTACATGGACCTAACATCCAGGAAGGATCAAATATTGTGGGGGAGATTCACTAAAAGCTGATGCTGTGGCAATATGATTTTGTCGATGTGTTCAAAACACTTCGATATTTCAAAGTAGACACACCGCCATATGCACTAAAATTTAGGGACGCAAGGGGAGGATAAGGTCCCTATTGGCACACAAGGTTGTCAAACTGCTGTCGATGTGGAAGGGATGCCCTTCCTTACACATCACCAGCAGTACACCAATCCTAAAGTTTGACAGCATTCTCTTTTCTGCCCCACTTGGTCTATAGGGGAGTGGAGAGGATCCTTTCAGAATCACAAACAGCATCACTCCCATAACCCTTTGAGTGCCACAGGGATGTGCATTGCACACTCCTGTAGCACTCAAAGGGTTAAAAAAAGTACACCAGTCAGTACATAATCATCCCTCAGCACTGTATCATACTTTATACATGTTGTGCACACACAAGGATACAAAGCTGGGGGTCAGGTAGCGTTCATGTGGTTTTGTGGCTACCACCTGCCCTCTAGCCTTGTTCCTTGCCCAGTGGTAGCCATGTACACTTTCTGACTCCCTCAGCCTTGCTTACTGGTAGCCACAAATCCCCATGGGCACTGCCTGGGCAAGGGAATAAGGCTGAAGGGTCAGGCAGTGTATGTGGGGCTAACACATAATGATGATGTTCCTCATGCTGCCCCACAATGTAGAAATCTGACATGCACCCCTTCCTCTATAAACTCCAACATGATGTCCCCCCCATAGTGAACTCCGACATGCTGCCTTCTCCCTATAAACTCCAACATGATGCCCTCCCAGTAAACTCTGATATGCTGCCTACTTCCTATAAACTCCGACATGATGCCCCCCAATCAACTCCGACATGCTGCCTTCTCACTATAAACTCCTGCATGATGCCTCCCCAGTAAACTCTGACATGGTGCCCCCACACAGTTAACCTTTGAGTGTCAGAGGGGAACACAATACATTGTGTACCTTTCTGTCACTTTAAGGATTAATACCCAATATATGCTGCCCCATAACTCTTATACCTTGTTAAAAAAATACATAGTACCGGTCTTTTTTTTTTTTTTAAACAAAATCAGACCTTGTGTGGAGGGCATCAGGATTCCTCCTAATATCCCCATGGCATTGATCATTCATAGAAAGACGGCTTGACTAGGAGGTACTGTTGGAAGGCAGTGATAGCCTTCCTGGTCGCCGCATTGATCTCTTATCTTATTGGACAGGTTATCAATGCCAGGGGGACATCAGGAGGGGTCCTGATTCCCCCTGTGAGGTCTTATTTTATTAAAAAAAAAAAACGGTATTATATATTTTTTGAACAATATATAAAAAGGAGTACACAACTCATTGCAAAGCAATGCATTGCTTACATCTTGGGCACTCAAAGGGTTAACTGTGTAGGGGTACCTTATATTGGATTTTACTGGGAGGCATCATGTCAGAGTTTATAGGGGAAGGCATCATGGTGAAGTTTATAGGGGGAGGGCTGCATGTCAGAGTTTACTAGGGGAGGCATCATGTTGGGGTTTATAGAGGGAGGGCAGCATGTCGGAGTTTATAGGGGGGCGCATCATGCCGGAATTTATAGGAAAAAGGCAACATGTCAGAGTTTACTATGGGGAGACATTATATTGGAGTTGATAGGTGGAGGGCAACATGTCGGGGTCTACTGGGAGGCATCATGTTGGCGTTTGTAGGGGGAGGGCAGCATGTCAGAGTTTATGAGGAGTAGGAAGCATGTTGGAGTTTACTGGGGGGCATCATGTCAGAGTTTATAGGGAGAAGGCAGCATGTCTGAGTTTACTATGGGGGGGCAGCATGTCATAGTTTGTAGGGGAGGGCAGAAATTTGGATTTTTACATTGTGGGGCAGAATGTCAGATTTCTATATTGTGGGGCAGCATGGGGAACATCACCATTGTGTGTTAGCCCCACATACACTACCTGACACTCCCCAGCTTTATTCCCTTGCCCAGGCAGTACCCATGGAGATCTTTGGCTACCAGTAGGCAAAGGAAAAAGGCTGAGGGAGTCAGACAGTGTACATGGGGGTCTGTGAATACCAGTGGGCAAGGGAACAAGTCTGGGGCCAGGTAGTGTACATTGGGTTCTGTGCCTACCAGAGGGCAAGGGAACAAAGCTGGAAGGTAGCCAAAAATCCACATGGATACTGCCTAACCCCCAGCCTTGTTTAAAATTTAATACAGAGCTGAGGAGATGAATATGTACTGCTTGGTGTATGTGTGTAACCCTTTGAGTGCCTCAGGGGTGCACAATACACATCCCTACAGCACTCAAAGAGTTAAAGGGATAGTATTGTTTCAAAATAAAAGCTGCTCCACATAATCTTCCTAGTATTTGGGCCATAGAGAGTGTTATTTCAATACTGACAGAGTTGTAGTTCAAGAGTAATTGAATTATAAAGTTTTCCCCTCCTGCCCCTTTTACCCAGTGTAAGCCACCTCCCCTTAGATGTGGAATCTGGTCTTAAGACCAGACAGCTCACAGCAAGGACAATCTTCTTACTGTGAGAACAATGAAAATCTTGCCCTTCTTGACAGGTTTATCAGATTTTTCTCTTCTGCTAATTGAAGATTGTCCCTCTCTGCAAGCCACCTGGACACCACCTTTCTGTTCTGAGGTGAGCAGTGTTACATCAGTAAAAGGGCAGGGAGGGGGATACTTTATCATTCAATTACTCTTGAACTACAACTCTGACAGTATTGAAATAACACTCTCAGTGTTGTTGTTTTTTTTAAAACACTTTTATCCCATGAAGAAGCAGGCTTGTGGACCCACAAAACTCATTTGAAATAAATCATTATATTTGCATTAATATTTGTTTACTTCCATACATTTGATGAGCATCTCTTAATAGGGGCATATTATTTGGTGTTGCTCTTAGAGAGTTGTTTGATTTACTTTAGATACTGGTGCTGATATTTGGGAGCAGCTGGAGAGATGACCCTTGCTGCACAGTGAGAACCGGCATTGAGCTTAAACAGACCAGAGGTGAAAGAAGATCTCCCGAGTGGCAACACTGAGGACATTTAATCAAGAAGCGGTTTAGTAAGTGCAATCAGAACATCACACTTGATACTCAAACTGTTATTCAGACTGTCCCTAGAAAGACTTTGTGATTTTTCCTTTAGTTTGTAAACTTTTTATGTTCTAACTTTTTTAAAGTGATAGTAATACTTAAAATGTAAAAAAAAATATGTTGTAAGGTTTATCCCCCTGAGTAAAACAAGAGTACTCCCACTGCTGAAAGTTGTTTTATTCAAAAGTTATTAATTTTCAAAGTTGAATTTTTTAGGTGCAATATCACAGTGGCCTGAAATTGTAAAGTGGCGCTGTTGCTACACCATCCTATGGAGATTTATGGTCAACTGACCAGAGCTGTCCATAGGATTGTGTAGCAACAGCGCCACTGTACAATTTCAGGCCACTGTGATATTGCACCTAAAAATTTCAACATTGAAAATTAATAACTTTTGAATGAAACACCTCTCAGCAGTGGGAGTACCCTTGTTTTACTCAGGGGGATAAACCCTACAACATATTTTTTTTTACATTTTAAGTATTACTATCCCTTTAAGTGTCGCTGAGAACTACACATACAGTGCTTACATTTCCACTCACCCTCACTCAATTTCTCTTCAGATTAACCAGACATTCATTGTAGAAATGTTTGTTGGAAACAAAACATAATTTATTACAGCATAACAAATGAAAGGGGATATGCATATGTGTGTATGTATAACAAAATAACCAATGAAGATAAGTTAGGCACTCCAATATATAATTTTGCCACAGCTCTTAGGCAGTGAGACAACGGTGTGCGTGCATAATTTGTAACAATTAATTTCAATCTTCTTGCATTTTCCCCATGCATTTTTCAGCTCGTGGTGGCTCCTGTCCTGAGGCATATTGTTCCAATTTTAATTCCGTCAAACTTTATTCCTTTCTTAATCCATTAATAAAGTTCCAAATACTTGGGTGGTATGTCACTAGAAGATGACTGAATCCTCTATGCCACCCTTCTACAGAGTTATTTGTTTTTGGCAGGTCATGTAAAACTGAATGGAAACAGTCCCAGAGGTCAATGTCAAGCAGTGCTTTATTTCTATTATTTCTTCTTCCAGGTCTGCCGATCCAAGTGTCCTCAAAATAATTCAGTACCAATTGTAGTTCATTCACATTTTCAATAAAAAAGGTAGAGTCCATTAGGGTTTCCATTGATGATTCTCTCTTGGCGGAAGGTGCATCCTTCCACCACTAGCAATTTGGCTCCCTAATTGCTTTTAATGAATTTCAAAGGTATTGTGATGTCGCAGGACTGATGCTTGCAGTGCAGCCAAGTAGACATCAAAATAGGCAATGGACCTTCCTCAGTAGCAGGTGAATTTATACACAGTGACATGCCTGCGATATGGAACGCCACTCATTTGACACTCGGTACAGGCGACATTGGCTGCAACGTTTTCTTCTATTAATCCTTGTTCTGCATTGTTACTGGATTAAAAAAAGAAAGGTATCCCAAAGCTGTTGATGTCTAACATTGATATTTTTTACCCACTTTTTGGTACACAAGATAAGATATTACATTGATCTACAACAGTAAATCTTATCTTAATGTTTGTTTAAACTTCAGTAGATGTACGTATAAATTAGTGTGAACAAATAAAATGCTTAGCTCTTGTTCTACATTGTTACTGGGTTAAAAAAAAGAAAGGTATCCCAAAGCTGTTGTCTATTGTTGTTCTCTGCTTCTCTATCTTTTTCTTATAGCTCAGTTTCAGTCTATGCAGCATGATAACATTTAAACCTTGCTGTGGCAGGACTGATAAAATAATGACTAATACATAATGGTTACCAATATAAAAATATTTATTTTATTTAGGGAAAATGAGGGTATGCAATTCATGTACATTATTTTTTACTTTGAGCAGCTCCCTGTTTAGGGACTGCACCCTTCGCTCAAGTTGGGGAGGACACTAGGGAGGTTGAGGTGAAGAGGTGGTTGGTTCTTCAGGAAAATCTAGAATGCAAAATGGAAATAGTTGAATATCAATCCATGTCAATATACTGAATATAAACATAAGCAGTACACATACACTCACAAACCCAATATACACATACGCACACAAACCCACAACACACATACACTCAAAAACCCAATATACACCTACACTAACAAACCCAGTACACACATACACTCACAAAACCAATATACACACACACACACTTACAAACCCAATATACACATATTCTATACAGTATACATAGTGCACATTTGGGGGAGATGCAAAAAATATTCTTAGAGTATTTTTAAAATCCTTTTAGTGCCCAATTTTAAAAATACTCAAAAGAATATTTTTTACCAGCTCCCCCAATTTGAGGGTTGTGATGTGAAGCTAATTTTGAATTTTGTTAAGCTTATGTGTATTTAGTGAAATATGAAGGTGCGATTCCAAGCAAGAAAGAAAATGTGCATACTAATTACATGCTGGGTGTGTTATCTAGTAATTACATTTGTTACATGTAGTCTTTTTGAAGATCAGCCCTTTTAATAAAATGTTAAGGTGTGACTTGTACAGAAACTCCTAGGAAATTAACACAATATGCAAAGTAATTACATCTAGTAATGTAATTAGTCATTATGCTTCATTTCCATATGGAAGTAGGCCATTGTTGATGTGATGAGTGAAAATCCATAAAACTGGTGAAAGCATGTCAGATGGATGTCGATGTGGGCAGATTTTTGTTGGACTGATGGGGATGTGATGTTGAAAACACTTTAGTGCATATTGTCAATATGCCTTTGACACTGCTCCAAGAAGACATCAACATTTTGAGCCCTCTTTAACCTTTAGAGAATCTCCCACTGTGTTTCTTGAAACAAAATGCAGGGGAAAAATCATAGGGGCCATTAAGATGTTATGGCCATACTAAGGTAAGCAGGAGGTTATTATTAGCAGAAATATTAGGTGTTACTTTGGTTTTAATAAAGTAAATTAAGTCAGAAGTAACCAAAAACTGGTTTCCAAGAGGATTCACGAGCCAGACGTTAGTACACATTGCTAGGTCTGAGACCTCTATAATTCAGTTGGACACCTTTCTAGAAATCAGTGGGTTAAAAGCCCCATAAAAATCAATGGGCACTTTGGAAATTTTTTTTTAATTAGTGTTCTTTCTCAGGGAAGCTCAGACCTGTCTTCTAGTCCCCCAGCAGTGCATCTTTTCAGGATCTCCTCAAATAACACAATTGAATGTTCTACCTTAGACAGATCCTTCAGAACGATTGAACCAGTGACTGATTCACCTGTGTTCATGTGAGGAGATCCTGAAAACCTGTATCATTTGGAGAAGATGAGGATAGGTTTGAGGGCCCCTTCTTTATGGCCCAGTTGGTTTGAACTTGACTTTTTATTTGTGTACATAAAGGGCCATTAAGAGTCAAATTTGGAGCCAATATTCACAAACAAAGGGGAATAATCCTTGAATTTATTACACATGCATTCTTTAATTATTCATGTTGAGGACCAAAACACAAGTTAACATAAATCTCTAATTACAACGTTATTAGTAAATCTACCACTCAGAAGTATTGTGTTATACTGATTACTATATTGAAGTTGTTTAATTTATAAGATCAGACTAATTTCAATCGGGATCTAAAGACCATCTTCTAAAAGTTAAAGATAAGTGATTCTGGATTAAACCAACTGCACAATAGACAGAGACCAAAAACAATTATCCAACCCCCCTCCCCACACCCTTTTTATTTATATTGGGCTTCAACATAGGGCTTCAATCAATAAATAACATAGGGCTTCAATCAGAAGCTAAAGAGGTGCATTTCTGGGGCAAACCAACTTCACCATTAGGATGCAATTACATTTCCTAAAAATTACATTGATTTAAATGGATTTTATAATCCCTTGAAGGCTAAAGCACTCTCCAACACATTGCAAGGCAATTAGTTGGGGGTCCCTCTAGCATTCAAAGTGTTAAAAAACCCATTTAAATCAATGGAAATTTTAGGAATTTTAATTGAATCCTACGGTGAAGTTGGTTGTACCTCTTTAGTTTCTGAATGAAGCTTTGTTATATTCCCAAAAATGTGAACATGAATTACACAGAGTGTTCTAGTATTTGTAGACATTGTCTGCCTTTAGTCTTGTCTATTTCACAGACTGATAAGTGCAGATATTTATACAGTAAGTATAACTACAATGCTCTTGGGAAAAAATTGGAGAAAAGAAAAAATCAGAACAAATTTCCCATATAATGGCTACTCATGTCTTTGCAAAATATTTCACTCTTTACAATACCAATTTTTTTTTAAAGAAACAAATAAGCCTTATGAAAGATTACAGTTTGTAATATTTACATATATATATATAAATATAACAAGACTTCCCAGTAATAGCTACTCACTTACCTTAAAGCAACACTAGATGCAAAAAGTGGAATATGTTGTTACAACTTTAAATATCACTTACTTATTACCGCTAGCATATGTAAAAATTATTCATGTTACCTCTCTAAAATATCATGCTAAACTTGCCTTTTAATGTATGTTTAAATTGTCCTGTTCATAGAGCATTTATTTAATAGCGTTTGTGATGTTTGTACTGACATAATAGTTAATGCCAGTTAATTGATTGTGATTAATGCGCACTGCTCTTTTACATATCTCACTGCATTTCAAATGAGAGAAGTGGGACACTTTAGTTTTAGGTGGTATTTCTGGGAGAGTCGGTGGTGGACAGGCCATTCTTGAGAATTTTTAGGTCATTTCATGACCCATTGTCAACTTTGTGTAACTGAAAAATATTTAGAATAAGACCAAAGTATGTTATTTACATAGACTAATTAATACACACATATACTGAAGTTTAAACAAACACTAACATGAGTTTTATTGCTGTTGAGCAAAGTGATACACTTATATACACAGAACACAGTCTGATTTCCTAAAAAAAGGGACACCAGAATGACAGAGGCAAGGGTGACAGAGGGATTTAAGTCTCAAAGAGGGACTGTCCCTTGTAAAGAGGGATACCTGGGAGGTAAGTTTGTATTCGGAAAAGCTATTACCTCAGCCCGTTTACAGTCCTGTACTACTAATGGGAGCCCTTAAAAAACAGGAATATATAAGATTATGTTTTAGGCTTCAGGAAATTATTCGATAATTTTTACCGTTGCTAACATGAAGTGCAGGGTATTTAAGTGTATGTAACTAGGGATAATGAAATATTTTTCCTCAAAGGAGAAACATGCAAGAAATGACACTTCCCGCTATACAGTTGAAACTGATATTTTCCCACCTTTTTATGTGTTTATCATTGCATGGAAATCAATGATAAGAATGACACCCCCCTAGACACACACATACACACACATGCTGCTGATTCTGAAGCAAACACTAGACATTGCCACTGACAGAAAGGGACAGTTTATATGGAAAAATAAGAAAAAAAGGCTTGCAGGAACCTTGACCAGAATGATAACTAGAGCATTTGGAGAGGGGCAAGACATCACTCCACATGTAAACAGTTCTGTTGTGCACTTTAGAGTAAAAACACTAATTTCATTATTCCCAGCAAATATACTAGGGGCAGAGGTAAGGGGAAAGGAGTAGGAGGAGTGCATGAACTTGGTTATAAATTGGAGGTACAAAAACTGACTGCGGCCGGGGTTGCTGCAGCATGTGCAATAAAGGATGATGATTCACCTCCTTCTGAGGAGGCTATTTGTAAAAGTGTCATGTAAAGTTCCACCACAAGCTGTAATAATAATAATAAATCTTTTAAGAACACTGAAGATAAGAATGAGTCACATTCTAGTGTTCTGGCCATAGCAGAGGGTTTAGCAGTTAAAATAAGTGCTGAACCTTACAGTGAGAGTAACACCCATCTGCAAAGTAGTAGCGAATGCTCTGTAAGCCCCCCAAAGGGTAAAAGTATAAAACTGCTTGAAACTTCAAAGAGCCCAGATGAATATGAAAGTAAAGGATAAGTGGGCAATTCTGATGATGACCTAATTAATGCTGATAATGTTAGTCTAGAATATATTGCTCCACTGGCCTCCACTTCTTCTGATACAGATGAAGTAGAGAGTGAGAGAGATGATGAAATGGCCATCAATTAGCTGACATTTTCCTCCACTGAATAGGAGCACTGTGCCTGTTTATAAACTCTTTGAGAGATCAATTAGAGAGTCTGAGCATAAATACTAATGTTCAACTCCTTGGAAATTATATCCAGTACTGATTAAGAATTAGTGTTAACCCTTTCAGTGCTAGAGGGGCATGTAAAGGGTTACTTAACAAATCCACACAGATATATATATGATTCAGTATATTTGGCAGGAATTTAATGCCCAGATTAAAGTGAGTGAGGGTTATTAGGTGGCATTGGTGTTTTATTAACACTGTAAGCATCAGAGGTGTGTAACACAATACTTTGCAATATGTTGGCATACAAAGGTTTAGATATTTTATATCTCAAAAGGAAAAACAAAAAAGTGCCCAATAGTGTAAATTGTATAATAAATCTATTCAATGTGTAAGTCCAAGAATTGTACTCTCATTCGTGTATGGTCAACACTTGGAGGTAACCAAAGTTGACAAGTATGCCTGTGGAGATATCTCACCATCCCCACATGGTGATTCCAAGATGACTGCTCCATGACACAACAAAGACAAACTCCAACAAGCGATATGCTTTTTCTTATAAAAAATATAGTTTGTTGGAGTTTGTCTTTTTTTGTTGTGTCACAGAACAGTCATCTTGGAATCAACGTGCACTGAAGCTGTTAATCATATATATAATACTAGTGTCCGTGTACACGGGCCAAAGTGAATGGCACTGAATGGGTTAACCCTTTGAGTGCCAGAGGGGTATGTAATGCATTGCGTACACCTCTGGCACTCAAAGGGTTAAGATAGCTGAGCACCCACCAGTCCCTGCACCTGTGACCTCAGTAACAGCAGTGCGTGAGGTACCAGGAGAGGGAGCGCACCCTTACCTCATCAGTCTCAGGTGTGCGGGAGCAAGCCTTGACCCAGAGCAGGGGATTCTTGAATGCGCCTCGTACCTCTGGGCTCAGCTAGACACCGCTCAACTGGGGCTAGGGCTCCCTCACACACCGAGACTGACACCGGGCACACACAGCTGGGAGAGCGGCTGGGACGATGGATCATTTTGTCAGTTCAGGTATTCTCTACTGCGCATGACTGCATCTGACAAACATACATCTGGCCTTTTATATAATAGGATAGCAGCCTTTTCCTTTGTGAGTTCCCACGTGTGGGATGTATTTTTGGTGGTGGAAACATATTTTACGTTTTTGTTGCACTAGGGCGCTTCTTGGTGCTCTTCCCTTTTCTTGTCTTTCTAGATATTTTATATGTTATATATTAATTTGCACATTGGCTTACCATTTCCTGTCATGTTTTATATAGCATCATCCAAGGCTGATAACACAAATAATACAAGAAATTCTGGGGCAAACCAACCGCGTATCAGGGGACAAATGAAATGTACTCAAATTCTCATTGATTTAGACAGGGCCTTTAACTCCTTCGCTGCATTGCTTTGCATTGCATACCCCTCTGGGTTAAAGGGACATTACCACCTAAAAGCATCTTTGATGATTTGAAAAATCTTTCAGACTTTTTTAAGTTATTAAGATTTAGCAATTGTATTAAATAAGGCATTTCATGCTGGTGGTTCCTGTCTTAGTCCTACATTACCTTCCTCCACTAGGGAAGGCGGACAATGCAATTCTGAGCAGTATCAGTGAGTGGAGAGCCAATGTAGGCCTAAGGCAGGATGTTCCTGCACAGCATGCCTCAATTAGCATACACTATAGATATAACTGACTCAAAAAGAGTTGAAAGGTTGTACCATATAAGAATTGTCTTAAGTGGAGATGACTCCTCCAACTATTTATCTAACACTGGAGAACATAGTGCATTGGCTTCATAAAATAACATGGGAACTGGAGAAGTGATATCACTGGAGAAGTAATCTCCAATTTATTACCTGTTTATCATGATTTAGTGCATAACCCTCCAGGTAATATTGCAGTCCGTAATCTACTCCTGATAGTGCATTCCACCCCACTGAAATGCAAGCAATAAACATCTTGAGATATTAAATCCTAATCTAAACTATTATTAGGTCCAGTTATGATCCATAAACATTACATTGACATGAATACAAAATATTCCCATATTCAAATCAATATAATCAATTCAATAGACTTGATTATTAATAAACAGTGCATTTTATGAGAAACATAAGCTCTACAATCTTATTAGCAGATAATATTATGAAATGCAAGAGCAAACACTATATTCTATAGCCAGTCATTAATAATAATGGTGAGCATAGCTGCCAACACGGTCATAATTCAGTTTAGAAATGTCAATACTCCTACCTCAGTAGGATATACCCAGGGCCGGATTTATCATAAGGCAGAGTAGGCGCACCCCACAGAGGGGCAGATGTTATTGGGATCGATTATTGTTTTTTTAATTAGCCTCTCCAGAGTCGCAGCGCTGCATGCAGTGGCGTAACAATACCCCCTGCCCGATGAGGTCTGTGCTTTCTTCAGCACAGACCTGTAGCTGCTGAGCTCCCTCTTCGGCTCTTTAGTAATACAGAGCACTGGGAGATGACATCATCTCCCAGCGCTCTGCATTACTGAAGAGAAGACCGTGTGGGAACAACAGCAGCTACAGATCTGTGCAGAAGGAGGCACAGACCTCTCCTGCCACACCCCTGGACCACCAGGGAGGTAGGAAATGGACATGGGTAATATTGAGATGATGGGGGCAATGTGAGTGTAATATGGAGATGATGGGGGCAATGTGAGGACAATATGGAGATGATGTAGGCAATGTGGAGATGATGGGGGCAATGTGAGGGCAATATGGAGCTGATGGGGGGCAATGTGGAGATGATGGAGGCAATATGGAGCTGATGGGGGAGATGTGAGGGCAATATGGAGATGATGGGGCAATGTGAGGGCCATGTGAAGCTGATGGGGGCAAGCTGGAGCTGATGGGGGCAACGTGAGGGCAATATGAAGATGATGGGGGGCAATGTGATGGTAATATGGAGATGATGGGGCAATATGGAGATGATGGAGGGCAAGTTGGAGCTGATGGGGGCAATGTGAGGGCAATATGGAGATGGGGGGCAATGTGAGGGTAATATGGAGATGATGGGGCAAAGTGGAGATGATGGAGGGCAATTTGGAGCTGATGGGGGCAATGTGAGGGCAATATGGAGATGATGGGGTAATATGGAGCTGATGGGGGTAATGTGAGCCTACAGGCTCCTGAGATGTAAATCTGGCCCTGGATATACCCATTACATCTTATACAGGTGCCATTGTTATGAATATAAATATAATGGGTATATAGGTTGCAGAAATGTATATTAGCTCGATTTTCACTGTTGTCAGATGTTATTGATCTACATATACAGTACTTGGCTGGTATAAAAAAATCTTTCAAAAATAGACATGTTAATAATTTATTTTTATCAATTAACAAAATGCCTAGTGAGTGAACAGAGGAAAAATCTAAATTGAATCAATATTTGGTGTGACCACCCTTTACCTTCTGAAAAGCATCAATTCTTCTAGGTACACTTGCACACAGTTTTTTAAGAAACTTGGCAGGTAGGTTGTTCCAAACATCTTGGAGAACTAATCACAGTTCTTCTGTGGATTTAGGCAGCCTCAGTTGTTTCTCTCTCTCTTCATATAATCCCAGACAGACTCGATGATGTTGTGATCAGAGCTCTGTGGGGGCCATACCATCACTTCCAGGACTCCTTGTTCTTCTACTCTACTCTGAAGCTATTTCTTAATTAATTTGGCTGTATGTTTGGGGGTCATTGTAATGCTGCAGAATAAATTTGGGGCCAATCAGATGCCTCCCTGATGGTATTTCATAATGGATAAATATCTGCCTGTACTTCTCAACATTGAGGAGACCATTAATTCTTCCCAAATCCGCAAATCCATTTGTAGAAATGCAGCCCCAGACTTGCAAGGAACCTCCACCATGGTTCACTGTTGCCTGTAGACACTCATTCTTGTACTGCTCTCCAGCCCTTCGGTGAACAAACTGCTTTCTGCTACAGCCAAAAATGGTACATTTTGGTTAATCAATTAAGAGCACCTGCTGCTATTTTTCTGTACCCCTCATGTGTTTTTGTGCATAGTAGAGTCGATTGGTCTTGTTTCCACATCGGAGGTATGGCTTTTTGGCCACAAACTTTCCATGAAGACCACTTCTGACCAGATTTCTTGATATGGTAGGTGGGTGTACCTGGGTCCCACCATTTTTTGTCAATTCTGAGCTGATGGCACTGCTGACATCTTCCAGTTGCGAAGGAAAGTAATCAAGATGTCATCTGCTGCATTAGGTTTTTTGGCCGACCACTGCATCTACATTGACTGTTTCTATGTGATTCTTCAAAAGAACTTGGACAGCACATCTGGAAACCGCTGTCTGCCTTGAAATTTCTGCCTGGGAGAGACCTTGCTGATGCAGTATAATTACCTTGTGCCTTGCTGCTGTTCTTAGTCTTGCCATAGTGTATGACTTTTGACATTAAACTCTCTTCAGAAACCTTGTCAGCAGCTGTCTTCAACAATCTTGTTAGCTGAGTTTTACTGTTCCTTATCCAGTTTTATTCCTCCTACTCAGCTGTTTCTGTTTCAGTTAATGATTGTGTTTCAAACTGATGATCATTAGCACCTGTTTGGTGTAATTGTTTAATCATACACCTGACTATATGCCTAGAAAATACACTGTGCAAGTGTACATAGAATAATTGATGCTGTTTTGAAGGCAAAGGTTGGTCACACCAAATATTGATTTGATTTATCTTCTGTTCCCTCACTTTGCATTTTGTTAATCAATAATAAATAAACTATTAACATGTCTATTTTGAAAGCATTTTTACTTTACAGCATTTTTCACACTTGCCTAAGACTTTTGCACAGTCCTGTATATCCCTATTTTTTTAACGCTAGCACTGTGTGCTGATCTGTAGTATCATATTAGAGGTTCACCTTAACCCTTTGAGTGCAAGAGGGGTATGCACTGCATCACATACCCCTCTGGCACTCAAAGGGTTAATACCGATAAGCATCTGTTTTCATTTTCAGTACTTTCCATTCTCCTCTCTTTTTGCTTTATATCTTGCATCACCATTTAGCACCACTACTGCCACACAGATTGGTGGTGTTATTTTAATACTTTCCCTTTGGTGATCATGCTTTCCTCTCCTTCCTTTATTTAAATAAGCTGCGCAGAGTTCCAGTGTGCCTTTGTAATCCGAACACTCATTCAGTGATGAAGTGGTGCCAGGACTCCCCAGAGTGCAGCCCTGGTTCTTATTTTGTTTCAGCTGGTGCTTTTGTCTGCTTTACATTAGTGTGAGGCCAGCAAAATAACAATCTACCCACACACTAACTATACTATAATTATACCCCTAAAATTAATGTATATAATATGTCATGTATTCATAGCTAGCATATGTAAGATGCCTAATCTAATCCTAAAGTTGAATTTTAATGCATGTGTAAGACTGTCTTGTCAGAGAGCAAATTGTTAATTTTGTTTATGCTGTTGTAATTAAAGATATGAGCTATAGCCATTCATTTGATATTAGTACCCATTGCTCTTGTATCTAGAAAGATTGTTGTCTAATATAGTTGACAGACAATACAACACTGTCAACACCTATCAAGCTTGTTTTGGTAAAGACAGTGATAGCTGTTGCCACATTTATTATGTAGGGCTAGATTTTAGACCACGGAAAACAAATAGAGACTTTTGACAGGTGATAGCATGGAGTACAGGGCATTTTAGTGTATACATGCACAGATCATTTAGGTGTAAATGTTTAAAATCATCTGTCTGTCACCCTGTTATGAAATCAGAGGCAGGAGTATAGTGTTTGCTATTGTCACAAAGAAGCAATACATTATGTGTCCTGGATTCCGCTCTGCTATTGGTGCAAAGATTTGAAATTGTTTTACATATTGTGAGTTGATTTCAAAATGTCACAATATAGTGTGTATTTCTCATTCTCAATAGTGTATAGATATTGGCTGCAATGCTTAATTCAATGTGGATTGAGTGGGACAAGGGGCAATTATGATGAGAGTTATGTTAAAAAGTAGTGGGCTCTGACTATTTTATTTATGGCTACATCACTACCTGCCTGTGCATTCAGCAGAGCTTTGTTCTCTAATTTGGTTAGCTAAAGCCACACAATTAATTACTCACATGTTCAGAAAATCCCCTCTCTGTACCTTCTTAGGTCACTACAACCAGTTTCAACTGGAAGGGTGGCATAACATGATGGGGAAGAATAATCATGAATATCCTTTCAAGACTGGAGGCTCCCCCTGAGGGATGCATTGAAAAGGTGACAGAACCTCCTTTATTGGAGAACATTTTATACAGAATGACATTTGAAAGGAATGGCAAGTATGGCTGAAATTTTGGACTGCTACATGCTTTTAAAACTTTGACTGTGGAACTGTCATTTTGTAACAAATGGGTGGTTTTGAAAGAGCTTTTAAAATCATCTAATCTATACTTGTGTTAGCCATTTTTATTTCAAAGAATGGTTTATGAGATATTTAGTTGTATTTATTTGTTGATTTATATAGATTAGCTAGTACTACTGACAGGAAGTGGCAGTTGGAATGGGGAGCATTGTAGAATGTTAATATCTTTGAATTAACTGACAAATAAATAAAGCTAAACATCTAAAACTGTTGTTTAAATTAAAAATTACTAATCTAGATGATGTGTAAAGCTTTATTTATTTATTTATTTTTTACAAATGATAGTTCCACTTCAACCACGATTTATATATTTTTTTGTTTGAGTTAGAATTTACAAATATAATATATCATGGAATTTGGGCAAAGTCTTTTAAGGTGAAGGAGTCTAGCCATTGGTGAGGGTAAGTGTGACTAGTGTCCTGCATGGGATATAAATTCGGTAATGGATTACTGTATCCATCCCTAAATATAAATTATTATAGTGTAATATCAGTATAATGAATATTTAAATGGACCTGTTACCCTAAGACAATTTTAGTGTGTTTTACAGATAAATAAAATGTATGTATAAATTGTACTAGACATTCTTCTGCACAACAAATACTTTTTGAGAAAATAACCTTCATGTTTTGGTAGTAAATGTTGGTGTTTAATGCTAATTCTTTACACATTAAACTAAATGGGTCTCTTTGAGGCTAATCTTATAATTCGCTAGGCTTTCAGAAAAACATACAGTCCCACATGTCTCAAAAATTAATTTATATTACACACAAATGGTGAGCACAACATATATGTAGCTTTTAATTCTCTTTAAAACAAACTGAACATAGAGTAACTGGTCTACTACTATAAAGCAGAACTACCACCCCTTTTAAACATGTCCCCAAATAATTACCCATCTTGCGACTAGCTGCTGAATAGAGTTAGTCGCCAGAATTATTACCGCATTATCGAGAATTAATTTTGCTCCTGGGACTGACAGCCAGGAAACAGCGCAGACATCTTTCCATAGTGACATCTGTGTGCCTGCGCTATCAGACCTTTTTGAAGCCGAATGGCTCCAAACAACGCTTCCTAACGCAGGCTGGGACTGAGAGTGCAGGCGCACAGACGTCACTATGGAAAGATGTCTGGTCTGTTTCCTGGCTGTTAGTTCCAGGAGCAGTATGACTTCTCGATAACATGGTAATAATTCTGGCGACTAGCGCTATTGAGCAGCTAGTCACCAGATTGGTATTTATTTGGGGTCATTTTTAAAACGGGTGGTTGTTCTGCTTTAACCCTTTGAGTGCCACAGAAGTGTGGAATGAGATTAAGAAAGGGATTAAAAGCCCAGTTTAAATCAATGAAAATGTTATTTGATTCCTATTGTTCCATCTTCTTTTCCCAAAATTGTTGTACTTTACTTCATCAGCTTCACTGAGGGGAACTAACAGCAATTGGAGCAATTCGGGAGCAAATTAACTGTACCATAAGGGACAAATAAATATTCCCAGAACCCTATTGATTTCAATGGGTCTTCTAATCCACTGAATGCTTGACAGTTCTCCAAAGCATTTGCGAGGTGAAAAGCCCCAATTAAATTGTTAGCGTTTCCCTAGAATTGCTTAGTTTCTTCTCAGTACATCATCAGTCTTACTGTGTATAAGAGTGTCAAACAACACCCTGAGTGGAATCATATGAATGGCTTGTGTAAAGGATTTGTTCTGGGTAAGGGGTTTGTAAGGATTATACAACTGAGACGTGAGTAAACATGAATGAAATGGAATCTAGCTAGTTCTAGAAACCTCATTGTACAAAGAGCAAACTCTTTGTCTGTAACAGGGGCTATTGCCCTAAAACATTTGCTGAAATGTTCAAATGGGGATTTTATTAAAGGACAAAATTGTGAAAGGAGCTTTAGTGTTTTTAAGGGAAGAGAGCAAAACAGATTTGCGTTCTTATTTGTGTCCTTACATCTTTTCTTCAAAAAAAACAAACAAAACATTACATTACAGTTTACCAAAATTGATATGCTGCTGTGGCAACAGAGAGTCCTTTCTCATCATTTATTTCACTCTGGTGAAATCTCATATAGGGCTTGATACTATTAGCACTGGTTTTAAAAAACAGATTAGCATTCTACCACCCATGTTGCCAAAATCAAACTTGCGGTATTTCTGAGTACCTGCCATAAAAAAAAACATTAGAATCAATGGAAAGTAATGAGCAAGTAGCATTCTATTATATACAGTCAGTTCTAGCGCACATTCAGTGGACATATTTTCTGACGATAATCCTGCACCTCCAAGTAGAGGTGTAGAAGCCACAAAGCTGTTTTAAAACTACCTTTGTTTCAAAGACAGCAGATCAGAATTCATACATGCATGCTCTCCAAGCCATAAACAAATGGAGAACTGGGAAGTTAACCCTGAAAACAAAAATAAAGAACCTTAAATAGTAAACCAAGTGTCCCTAAACCTGCACAGCTACCAGCAACTCAAAAACCCCTTCAATACCAAGGGGTGTATAAAACAGCAGTAGGGTTGCCACCCAGCCAGTATTTTACCAGCAGGCTGGTAAAAAATTGGCTTCTGTCCAATGTTAAGTCTATGGAGAGAATGCCATGGCCGGTATTTTTCTTAAGAAAAGGTGGCAACCCTAAACAGCAGGAAGCAATTCCTTGCACACCTCCAGATCAAAAAGGGATAAAGTAGAGGCCCCAAAACACATACATATCCAGTTAAGGTATGCACACCTGTCTATTGCAGTGGGAGGGAGATGTAACAACATAATGTCCTGCACCTGCTCAAAGAACATTAGGCTTCAACAGGTAACACACAAACAGTTGACCCTAATGATCCCTCAACTACTATTGGTCCATTCTGCCTTCATGTCTTCCTCTGCACTCAGTATTGCTGTGGATACCTGGTTACTAGGTGACATCCACCCTGATCACAGTTTTGAGGTACCAGTGCCACAACCATTGGAGGGTGATACCCTCAGAGGTAGGGAGACATGGTATAGGGTCAACAGAGAATACTTTGCCTGTGAGTATCATGCATATACACACATCAAGTTTACAACACCAGACCACCAACAAAGGTTTCACATATACCAACATTTGACCATGTTTTGTCTCCATTCTCAGGATTCTGATCTCCTGCTTGACACCTGCCACTGCACCTGAGTGTTGCTGAAGTCACTGTTCTTCCTGGTCTTCCTCTTCTGAGCTAACACAAACTCAAACAACACCTGGGAACATGTAGCCTATCACATCTTCATGACATAGCCTTCAATGGTTTTAAAGTCTCCAGATGCTGTACAATGGATGGCCCCAGGTGAGCCTGAACTCACAGCTAACATGTATGATATCCTACGATGTTTGTTGTCCTCCATATGATACACCTCACATAGCCATCTGTGAATTATTCACTGTCTTACATCTGTTTCCTTCTCTTCCCTTACAGAGTTGTACATGTTACCAATCTGCGGAGGACTCTGTGGCTCATTGATGCAGAGCAGGTGTGTGTATGTGTGTGTGTGTGTGGGGGGGGAGGTTCAGTTCCCTTGTACCTATAATTGTATGTTTTGTACTCCAACTACCATTAAAACCTACATGGTGTTCATGAACATGGCATACTGTTTCATGCATAACAGGTCTACTCCATGTGCTTATCCCTTTGAATGCCAAAGGGGAACACTACTCATTGCTCTACAATGAGTGGCTTCCCCTCTGGCATTCAGGGGGTTAATGAAACAACTTCAACACATATGAGAACTTACATACTTCCACGATGCCACATTTCTCTGAACTCTACTCCCAACCTGTAGAATGGCAGATATGTCTGAAACACAAAGACATAGGGAGCATTACAGACCAATCCACCCTTCAAAGTGCTGGACCTTCAGTTCAGATGAAATGTCATATACACAAATCCCATGTTGTATCCTCCCACAAATCTGAAACACAGTTTGTGTGGGTGTGTTTTTCCCACAACCACACATCAATACACCCCAGTAAGGCATGTCTCTTGATCTCCACCCAGGCTCTGGAAACAATCATTGTTCCATGTCCATTTAACATATGTCACCTGTGATGTGCACAACATCACATGTGCCACTCTGAAGAGATCAAGATCACAAGCACTGTTGGGTGTGTTTGACATGTGGTTTTGGGAACACTGACTCAGTGAAAGTTACCTGATTTGACCTGTGTGTGTGTGTGTTTCCATGTCTTTCAGATGTCAGTTGGTAACATATTACCATCCTGTCAGCTGGGAGACATGTTTTGTTGTCCCTACAGTGTCCAAATGTAACAGATCTGAACCTGCATGTATTTATTTGTAGGTAACAAATTGTGGGTGCATTAGTTGGTGGGGACCAATAGCTAACATGAGACTCATCCAGTTCTTCTGTGTCTCCCATGTTGATGAGTGACATGATGTCTGAAGGTCAGCAACAGCTGAGGATTGTTATTTTCAGCAAAGCAATACAAATGAACATCAAGGGACTATGGAGTGCCATGGTGGTGTCCTTTGTATTGCTTTGCACAACAAAAGACATACCTCTGCAATTGAAAATGTTGAGACACCCTAAGAAACACAGATACCATGTTTCCAAGAGATGAATTTTTATTATCAGGGGGTGGAGTGTCAGGGGGGCCAGGCCTTCTTGTCTCGTTCTCCTTTTCTGGATAGGAGTTTGTGCTGATGTTAAGGTGGAGGATATGGGTGTGGAGGATGACTGTTGCAAGATCAGTAATTGGGACTGGATCATGTTGTGATCACACATCTCAGAGCCCACCTGTCACAGGATATCAGCCATTACCCCCTGGTACTGCCTGATTTCCTGGGTCAATGTGGATATTTGGCCCTCTATATGGTGTTGGCATCTCCTTGCCTCCCTCATCCTACACATCTGGATCCACAGGAATTCCCCATTAAAGGCAAATTCCCTGTCAGCAGGTAAAGCTGAACCCTCCACAGCAGGCATAATCGGTGGCATACTGGTGGATGACTGTGTAGCTGGATCCATTGGAGGTTCAGTCGGCACTGGCTGGACAGCTGCTTCACCTGGTGGTTCAGTGGGCACTTGCTGGACAGCTGCTTCTTGTGGTGACTCAATGGGCACTGGCTGGAGAGCTGGATCAGTTGGTGGCTATGGGCATACATGTTGGGAGGAACCTTGACCCACCACATCAATTTCCTCCACTGTTGATCCAGATGTGTTTGTTGGGGTATTGTAGTGTGCTTGTTGCCTCTGGGGCTCACCAACCAGGCCAAAGTGTTGGTAGGTGGCCAGGGTTCTCTCCCCAGCCACTGACTTCCAGATGGCTGACTCCAGGCTGGTTGGATCTGATAAACGCTATATGGTGGGTGAAGTCAGCTTGTTTCTGAAGGCCCCATCTGTGGGCCGTATGTGAGGTACATATGTAGCCCGGTCATCCATCCACGTTGTAGGGGTTGGGGTGGGAGTGATGCATCACCCCCCTTTCTGGTATTTGTGGCAGAAGCCACTGATGTGTGATCCCTGTAGGCTGGCTGTCAGCTGGGACCTGTTGCTGTGGCTGGTCATGTGGCACCTGGGGCAGGCTCCTCCTCAGGGTCTTGGGTCATGACCCCTGTTTCTTGCTCCTCTGCAGATTCATGGCTGTCTGACTCAGACACTGCAATTGGAGGATGAAGGATGTGAATTAGTTGAAAGTGCAATTGCAACACAGTCTGCTATGACATACATCATGGCCTGGACACTGGGGTCAATGTCAATTTGCCATGAACCTGATGTTGTGTTGCATCTTTCACATGTTATGTGTCTAAGGTTATTACATAACAGGGGATGAGCTCCTAACATGACAGCATATATGTTTATAGTAGGATGACATTTTGGAGATCTTTATATAATTGTCAATCTTGACTTTCCATCTGCTTTGAAATACATATCACATACTCATTGAGCATTGGTTTCATAGATCATGCTGTCCGCGACAAATGGGAAACCAGATGCAGCCTAGACCAGGCTTAACATTGCAAAGCAATGTGTTGTGTACCCCTCTGGCACTAAAAGAGTTAAGAGTCTTTTAACTCTGTCTACATGTTTGAGGGTTTCATCACGCTGATTTAAACGTGTACTCCAACTGCTGCTTATGTGGTTTGACACTGAAAGATTCTCCAGGAGGTGCATCTCGTGGGCGAATCACTATCTTCACTCAGCATTGTGATATTTACCTCCATTTGAAGGTGCTGTTTGCACTTTTGCACAACTGTCTGTGGCAATACGTCAGTCACTGGAACCTGTCACACATTACACATGTCAGTCACTACATGATGGGTCTGACTGTTACAATTGGGAATAGCATGTATAAGCAATGCAGAACAGAAGGGGTTAACAACATGCTTCATCCCATTGAGTCCCAGAGGGGAACCCAACATGGCAGGGTTATGCACTGAATAACTCTCTGGAAATCAGAAGGATGAATTGACCTGGGATATGTAGTTTGTTACTGTTAGGGGGTTAAGTCAAGATCTCAAATACTATACACTAAGAGCCCGTGTTACCAACACCATAGCAGGGAACAGTACAACAGATATGTGGAGCTAATGATATGACAACATATGTAACCGGCCATTGGTTAGGGGGAAAGAGATTGTTGTTTACTGTATTCTGAACAGTCCTGTACTCTCCTGTGTCACAGTCACCATGGATGCCCTGTACTGCTGTGGTGGACAGGGTGGCATGGAGCAGCTCCTCCCAGCCACTGAACAGTCTTCTAAGAGGAGCTTAAATAAGAATAATTAGAGCAAATCTGGGGCAAACTAACTGCACCAGAGGAACAAATAAACATTGACTTAACCCCTTAAGGACCAGGAAGACCTATGTTTTTTTAATCTAGAGGACCAGATAGAGATATTCAGGGAGCCGGCACATGTGAGCGATCACAAATGCCAGCTTGCCGAAAGAGAGGCTTTAATTGACTGCTCATACATGGACCTTCAGGAATGACCGGGAATCAAATTTCTTGAAAGGTTGCATGCCTTCAAGCACTTAGACACATCCAAGAGGTGAAGTTCTTACTCCTCTGACTATCTATGGAGCTGGACAGAAGTTCTTGCTCCTGTTTATGGAGCTGGATACAGAGAGAAGGAAGAACTATTTCCTGGTTGATGTGAAACTTAGAAATAACCTTATGTAGAAACCCTCAGAACCACCTTGTCAGGTTTGAGAGAGGTTTCAAAAACAAAGCAGGCAGTTTGGCCGCCTATAGAATCAAAACTACAGAGAAGAGAAAGGTGGTCTTGATCATCAGGAGACGGGGAAGACCAGAGACAAAGGCCCAAAAGGAGCCTTCTGAAGCACTCTGTAAGACCAGATGGGTATGAATAACCCTTGTATGAAAGTTTACATATCAAGCAATCAGGCAATATGCCATATTGCTGTGTATAGAAAATAAACAGAAACATCGCAACGTGGGCCTTTATATCAAAAAGCCTCCATTTATTGGTAGTCACAATATAAAATTTAATACTTATTAAAATATTATAAAAACAAGCAGAGATAATTAATCCCCAATGGTATATTGTAATTAATTGCCCAACGCTTTTTGTCATGTAGGTGACTTCATCAGGGGTCTAATTTTATAAAAGATTAATATTTCAAATTATACCTTTCTGTTTGTGATGCATCTCCATCGGTTTCTCCTCTTCCGGTCTTTCAAAACTCCCTCCCATGATGCAACATGCCACTCACCCAGCTTCTCATCTGTCTCCTTTTTCTTTTTTGGCATCAGGTGGTTGGAGCCATCTCCATTGAATGGAATAACCCCTGAGTCTGCATCACAGACATCCTCTTCTATAGACACAATCATATAATACAATTAATATAGAACACAAATCTGAATAGGCTATTGACTGGTCTAGGATTACAACCATACTTCTAAAAGTCTACAGGCTCACCAAACTGATTATATATAATTGCTGAGATGTAATTCTTAGATTGCTATTATTAAATTCTTCTTAGTATACTTCTGTATACTAAGAATTGGAGCTGATCTCACTTCATACATCCAATAACCTGGAGAGAGACAGCATACTTAACATTGGACAGTGTGGACAGACCGTTCCCATTATCATCCACCTTATCCTATGGTCATCACATCTCTCCCCATGCATGCATGTAAGTACAATCCTTCTTTGTATTACCATACATCCTATTTTTATTTCTTCTTTAAAGGGACTAATGCTTTTATACTACATTGCTTAAAGTGATAGAAATATATGAAATTAAATAAATTTAATTCGATAGATATTTAAAAAATGAATTAATTGCGCCGTTTCCGATCTCCCAAACCTTTATGGTTTGGGAGATCTCAGTCTGCAAAGTTCTCCCTTCCCTCCCCTTGCACTGACATCTGCTTTCTAACTTACAGACGGAGATCCCGTCCATAGACCGTCCTGCGGTACAAAGAAATACTTCATTTGAGCCGGCTTGCAAGCACACATTGTAGACCGTTCGAATGAAGTATTTCTTTGTAAGTAGAGTGATTTCGACTCTGCTGAAGAGCTGCAGGACGGTCTGTGAACCGGGATCTCTGTCTGTAAGTTAGAAAGCTAACATCAGAGCAAAGGGAGGGAAGGGGGGACTTTGCAGACTGATATCTCTCAAACCATAGAGGTTTGGGAGATTGGAAATGGCACAATTAATTCATTTAATTTCATGTATTACTATCAATTTAATTCAATATTTTCGTTTAATCCTCCTGGGACCAATATAGCTAATTTGTAGATCCATTCCACCTCTTTTCTACAGAGCCTTCTGAATCTACTCTTACAGCTGTTTGGAACTACTTCCACAATAGTAAAGAATATTTGGTGAATGATTTTATTAACTCTAACAGTAAATTTGTTGTGTACCTCATCCAATGTGGATGTGGTGCACAATATCTTGGACGAATGACGAGACAACTTCGAGATAGAATAGGGGAACACCAAAGGAATGTGGCAAATAGAGACAAAAAACATGTGGTGTCACACCATTTAAATCGGTGTCCCTTATGAGGAATGACCAATTTAAAAAAAATGGGTTCAGAAGTAGTTCCAAACAGCTGTAAGAGTAGATTCAGAACGCTCTGTAGAAAAGAGGTGGGATGGATCTACAAATTAGGTTCATTGGTCCCAGGAGGACTAAACAAAAATATTGAATTAAGCAACACAAATTTAATTTTTAAGGTGTAGTATCTCAATTTTACAGTGGCGCTGTTGCTACACCATCCTATGGACAGCTCTGGTCAGTTCACCATAAACCTCCATTCCATGGTGTAGCAACAGTGCCACTGTAAAAGTTCAGGCCATTGAGATACTGCACCTTACAAAATATAAGTTTGAGCTGTAATAACTATTGAATAAAACAACTCTCAGCAGCTGGAGTATCCTTGTTTTACTCAGGAAGATAAACCCTACAACATGTATTTTTTTACTTTTTAAATGTTATTATCCCTTTAAACTTGGCTTTTAACCCTTTGGATGCTAGAGAATTCAAGAGGTTAAAAGGGCAGAATAGAGACAATAAAATACAATTTTAAACCCCTGTCAGTGCCCATAGAACTATAGGGCTACAGTTCCCATAGTTTACCAGTTCCTTCCACCTTGCTCCTTACTCGGCGCTCAAGGGAACTTCTCTCCATCCCATAGTAGACATATAGAAGCCCACTGACGGCAAAATCAACAACATGGGGCTTCTATGAGGAGGGGAGAAATTCCATTGAGCACTGAGTAAGGCACTGATGTAACCCAGCTGGGCACCCATAGTTCTGAGGGCACTGTCAGTGGTTTGCAAGCATCTTTTATTAACCCCATATAACTCCTTTAATGCAAAACAATGTGTTGGAACCTTCCTGGCATTCAAGGGATTAAGTGCTCGATCCAAATTTTGGAGACGGCTGTTTTTTTCTGCCAACTGCATTTTTTTTAGTACAGTAAGCTATACAAATGTCTGTGCTGTGAAAAAATACTGGCAAAAAAGAGCCGTTAATGAAAACATTGTAAATATCAATTCAAATGTCTGTTGTTAGCCAAGAAAAGGCGATAAGAGTCTCAAGTTATCACAGGAAAGTTAACACCTACTTTTTTTTTTTTAACTTGAGTCCCTTATCGGCTGTTTAAACAGCCAACGTAGAAACTTGAATTAAAAAAAAGTCCTCTGTGGATGTATTGATATGGAGCCCTAACAAATTGCAAATAAAAGAGTAAATCTTTATATTCTCCACAGTCAAGGGAATGGTTCCCTGTTTGGATGTCGGGACCAGCCGCCACTCCACTAGTTGGTGTGGCGGTTGGTGCACCGTTCGGGGGGAACGTGGGGCATCAATGGTGACCTGTCTGCACATGTGGCGATTCACTCCTTTAAGTTACACTCGTCATTTTTTGCTGTTTGTATAATATCCATGTGGCATCATAGGGGCCATATTATAATACATCCGCATTTGATATGTCAGTTGGGAACCTTTCAGCCGTAGACTGTTCTGTTTCATCAAATCCTTCTGACCCTATAATAGGACTCCATGATGCCTGCTCAGGGCAGCACATGTAGAGCCAGGGGTTAAGGATTCCATTCATACAAATATGCCTCGGATTTCCAGAACTTATGACATACCGGTTAGGACCTATAAGCGGAGTCCTATACAGCAGCTCACGTTGAGCCAGGTCCAGGATTCATTACTAATGTGTCATCCTATCACATCTGGAAAGTACATCAGAGGTCTATCCATTATATCATGCTATTGGATTAAATCATCATACCGTCACATTGATCGTCTTTATTACCACCTTGGACGGGTGGCGGCTCCATTCCCTTGACTGTGGAGAATATAACTCAAAAGTTGGAACCATTTGTTTCTATTGTTTTCTCTTTTTTTGTAAGTGCACCTTGCATTTATACATAGTCTCATTAGCGGGGAGGTCACTTGTCGTCTTTATTTGTCCCTTACACCCGTGCACACTTGAGCACTCCGGCATGTTTGTCTAGATGTTATTTTTGTTAATGTATCCATATTTAATGTTGCAACAGTATCTCCTATATTATTAGCTGATCTACAGTGTGTTGATTTTGTGCCGACACAGGAGACGGCTACTGTGAAATCCCTGACTAATGTGGAATGTCGATAGAGGATATGGACATTACAGGGGTTAATGCTGCTTGCAGTCCATCATATTGCATTCCACGATGCGCAGGGACGCTGTCGCAGTGACCTCGTGGTGTTTAGGCGCAATTCAACTACTGTATTTAAGGTTGCTTGTGTGTATGGTTTGGCGTCTTAAGAAAGGCCCCAAGGGAGTCGAAATGTTTATCTTTTAAATACCTAATTAAAAGTTATTTTTTATTTTTATTAGACCCATGTGTGCGCCTGCTTCTTGATGTACTCTTTCATCTGAAATTCGTTTTTTATATATATTATATATATATTATTTCTATGGCATATTTACACATTGGGACAATACACATGGCACAATAAACAGTAACCCTTTGAGTGCCAGTGAGGTAAGCAACACATTGCTTTGCAATGCGTTGTGTATCCCTGTGCCACTCAAAGGGTTACATTATATAAATGTTAATGCTTTGTATTACTTATATTGTTTTATATTACAGGAAGAAAGAGAAGACAGAAGAGAAGAAGGAATAAAAGAAAGAAGAGAAGGATAGAAGGAGAAGGACAGTGGATGACAGGTAAGTGTAAGACACTTTAGTTAACAATCGGTGCTTGGCAGTATGTCAGGCACCGATGGTTAACTTTTTTGCTGTTAAGTTCCCAAACCTGCTGTTATTTAGAGGCGTTTTGAGAACTTAATGGATGTTTGGACACAACACCAGTTTTGTGGCCTAATGTCCATTGTGCTTAATGCCGGTAGGACATTTGAATACCGACCAAGACGTTTTCTTTTATCGGTCGGTATCCATTTTGCCCTACCAGCATTTTTAACTCCAACATTTGGATCGAGCCCTCAATTACTGGGATATTTTATTTGTCCCTGGGAGTGTACATAGATTGCCTTAAAGGGATAGTAATACTTCGTTTTAACTTTATTTTATTTTGTAGACATTAAAAAAACATGAAGACTGATATAAGTCTTATCTCCCAAACCTTTATGGTTTAAGAGATGTTCACAAGCAAAGTGTCCCCCTCCCGCCCCTTTTACTGATGTAACACTTTTCAGCCAGGGCAGAAGGGAGCTGCCCAGGTAGACTGCAGAGAGGGACAATCTTCAATTAAGATAAGGGAAAAACCTGAAAAGCTTGTCAAGGGGGCAGGGATTTCATTGTTTTCAAAGGAATAAGAGTGTCCCCTTCTGTTATCTGTCTAGTCTATGGACTGCATTCCACATCTGAGAAGAGATTGTTTACAGTAGGTAAAAGGGGCGGGAGGGGGAAACTTTGCTTGTGAATATCTCATAAACCATAAAGGTTTGAGAGATAAGACTTATATCATTCTTCATGTTTTTTTAATGCCTACAAAATAAAATAAAGTTAAAACGAAGTATTACTATCCCTTTAAAATGATTACACTTTTCTTTTGAACATAAGGTCCAAAATCAGTGATATTTTAATTTTGTACTTTAGTTGTTAGGAACTACAATTCCCATCATCCCCAGCCAGCTGTTGGCTGGATGGGAATGAAGGGACTTGCGGTTCCCAGCAGCAGGAGATTCAACAGTTGAGTAGCCCTTCCTTTCATGTTTGCAGGAATGCTAAAATTGGGCATGTATTAGTCTTAATTCTGATCTCTCTCATGATAAGATAATAAAATCACCATAGTCTACAATGTTGAGTCCTTTTTTGTTATAGCTGCAAGCACAGTTTTATGCAAACAAATGACACACAATGGTGATGTCCCACGCGTTACTACACAATACTTGTGTCCAATATACTGCCCCACGGTTAATATTTGACATGTGTTGCCTCCCTCATACACGCAAAAGGTTAACTGCGTGGGAGGAAGCATTTGTCGAATTGGAACCATGTGGGGGGTCAGCATATGTAAAATTTTAACTGTGTGTGTGTGTGGGGGGGAGGTAGCTTATGTTAAATATTAACTGATGGGGCATCATGTTGAATGTAAGTATTGTGCGGCAACATGGGGAACGTCACCATTGTGGGTTAGCCCCACATACACTGACTGACTCTCACAGCTTGCATAGGCAGTACCCATGTAGCTACCAATAGGCAAGGGAATAAGGTGGGGGTGAGGTCAGACAGTGTACATGGGGATTTGCGGTTACCAGTGGGCGAGGGAACAAAGCTGGCGGGATCAGACAGTGTACATGGGAACCTGTGGTTAGTAGTTGGCAAGGGAACAAGGCTGGAGGGCAGCTGGCAGTCACAAATCCCCATGGATGCTGCCTGACCCAGCCTTGTTCCCTAGGGAATGAACATGTATGAGATATGATACAGAGCAGAGGGAATGATAGTGTATTGCTTGTTGTACTTTTTCTTTAACCCTTTGAGTGCCATAGGGGTAAGCAATGCAAATCCCTGTGACACTCACAGGGTTAAGGTAGAGATTCTGTTCATGGTGCTAAAAGGATTCTCTCTACTCCCCCTACTGACCAAGTGGGGAAGTAGAGAGATGCTCTCCGACTTCAGGATTGTCGTACTGCTGGTGATGTATAATGGAAGGCATCCCTTCCATATCGACAGCAGTTCAACAATCATGTATGCTAATTAGGAATGTCCTCCCATCCCCTTGCATCCGTAAATGTTAGTACATATGGCGGTATGTCTGCATCGAAACATTAAAGTGCTTTGAAGATTTTGACATAATGATATCGCCATAGAATCGATCTTTAGTTCATCTCCCCACTGGAGACATATTAGTTCAAACCACAGTAGAGAAATAAAATGCTTGGTTGATTTAACTGGGTATTTTAACCCGTTCAATGCTAAGTAGGTCTTGAACAAATTTCTTTGTGTTGGAGACCTCTTTAAGTCTTTGAGTGCCAGAGGGGTAGCCAACGCATTGCTAAGCAATGCGTTGGATACCTCTCTGGAAATCAAAGGGTTAATCTTTGAGAACCAAAGGTATATGCTCTCAGTACTCTGCAATGTATTGCACATCTCTCTGGTCCTCAAGGGGTTAACATTCAAGAGGTTACAAACCTCTTTAGATCAAAGTGAATTTTAGTGTCCACTGTTGACATTTGGTTTGCTTCAGAATTTTCAGAATATATATAATGAAAAGCTACAGTAATTAAAAATACAAGAACCATCCCCCCACCTTCACATTTTTGTGGCTGAGCACTGTACATAGGCCAAATTAGACCATTTTTGGGGCAATTCAGCTGCACCATAGATGAAAAATAAATATTTTAAGAACTTGAATGATAGAGTGGTCCCCAATGGGCTGTAAATGAGTTAAAAGTCCTATTAAAATCGACTACAATTTTTATTTATTGGCTCACTATGGAGCAGTGGGTTTTCTTCAGAATCGCACTTGTGCACATGGCCCTTAGACTGTATTGACACCTACAGTATGTGTGTGTCAGTTCAAGAACCAGGTAAAAAAAACAATTCCCCACTGTCCTTGCCTTGGCACAAGTGGTGTTTAGGAGAGAATTTTGGGAATAAGTTCATAGTTAATTAGATATAAAGTAAATTCATAAATTTCATTTTTACCACACTATATAACAAAAGTGAGAAATACATAATCCTTTCTTACTCCAAGATGGATGTTAGTCTGTTTACCAGAGCGTGTTGTTTAATCTACTATCACACAATATAACTTTATATGTTCCTTTCCACTAGAAATATATCTAATGTTCTCATACTGTATGTATCCATTTCATCTGCAATCCCCACATACCTAGACAAAAAATGCCATTATGTAACATACCTTACTGTTACGAACCCCTTTGTCTGCTAAAGGTGAAACCTTCTAAATTTAACTTTAAACAATAGCTCGTAAGTTATTTGATCAGGCCTAGGAATGAAAAGTTCACTTAATAAATCCTAGCATATTCTTATACAGCATAATAATAAGATCCTCTATTAAGCCTCTGTAAGGTACATAAAGCAAAGGACTAGACATTCTTCATAGTTTGGTCCTTGATTCCCTTAATTAATGTTGTTGCTCTTCTCTGCACTCTCTCCACTTCCAGAATATAATTTAAGAACTGTCACGGTAATCAGGCAAAGAAGGACAGACACAAAGATAAAATATAACCACCTTTATTTATTATAACAGCAATAATGGTAGAACCCACATAGAACCCCAGACAAATGCAAACCCAAAGTCCCTCCGGAGCTGCACACTGTGCTGTGCACTGCACTACTCAAGATCTCGAGACTAGGGAGGCGGCTCAAGTGGGACAACAGAAGAATGGTAGAATATGTGTAAGTCACCACTTGGTAGGTGAAAGGAGGCAACAGAGAGTGACAGCAGACCAGAGCCAGGAGGCACTGAGACTACAGGTCAGGCAAGCAGGTAGTGTAGGGAGCGAGTAAACAGCCAAAGTCACAGGTCAGACAAGCTGGGGTCTACACGCAGAGAGAGTACCCAGGCCACACTAGTCAGGCAACCGGAGACTATGCTGAGCGAGTAGGAGCCAGAGTCACTGGTCAGGCAAACTGAGGACTCCAAGGAGCCTAAGTAACCAGGCCCACAGGAAAGGTAAACGGAACTACACTGAATGGGTAGTAGCCAGGGCCACTGATCAGGCAAGCTGAGGTCATACACGAGTGAGTAGTCAGCCAGAGCCACAGGTCAGAACCGATGTGGGTAGTCAGACAAGCTGGGGTCATACAGAGAGCGAGTAGACAGCCAGAGCCATAGGTCAGAACCGATGTGGGAAGCCAGACAAGCCAGGGTCATACACAGAGCGAGTAGTCAGCCAGAGCCACAGGTCAGAACCAATGTGGGTAGTCAGACAAGCCGGGGTCATACACAGAGAGAGATTCTCAGGAAAACACTGGTCACAACGGAGAGCAAGAGTAATGACCAGGAACACCATGTAAGGGCAATGAATCCCAGGTCCAAGGAGGTTTATAAAGGAGCAGAAGGAGGTGGGACCCAATTAGGCTACCCAGAATAGGCCCATGAACAGGAGTCCATGCTAGTGCCTGTTACCTGATGTCAGAAATGAGGAGTGGCCGGAGGCCATGCTGGCCTGCGGCCATACAGTGGTAGGAAGCATAGGAAAACTTAGCCTCTAAGGGAGTCTGTGATAAGAACTAGTACCCAAAACTGCACTTAACATTCTCGGTGGTCTTATCAACGACTTGTACAGTGGTAAAATGATGCTGTCCACTCATACATCAATACCTTATTTCGTGCAGCATAGCATTTTGTTGGCTTTTGTTACTCCTGTTTGACAGTGATCACTCTTGCAGTTTACAAGAGTTCAAGATCTTTATCCAGCAACTAATCTCCTAGAATGATCCCATTGAGTTTATAAGTAGCATGCTTATTTGTACTTTCCAAAAACATAATTTTACATTTTCCTAAAGTAAATCTGCCCAGTCTATCCTGTTATGTAAATTTGTATTACGTTGCATAATTTAGTATCTTCTGCAAATATTGAAATGTTAAAAACAAAAGCAAAATGTGATTTAGGTCACCTTCACCCTTCAATTAAATAAAGTGATGTTTTAACTTCAATCACTAGCGATTTTGAAACTCAATCTGAAATGTTAGTTGAAAAATGTATTGAGAGAGGTTACAATATTGATATAGTAAATAACGCAAAAAAGGAGGTAGCTGGTTTAGATAGGAATAGTTTATTATGTAATAAGACTAAATCAAATAAACTAAAGTATAAGGAAGAAGTTTTATTTATTACAAAGTATACTGATGATAATTCTAAAATTTATAATATTCTTAAAAATCGGTGAAGTATTTTAATGGAGGATAAATATCTAAGAGAATTTTTACCGAAAGCCCCTAAAATGATAAATACAAGAGCCACTAATTTAAAACAAAAATTATCTCCCAGTTTTTTTAAAAGAGAGGAAAAAGATAAAAATTGTATTGGGAAACAAGTCCCAAATGTTTTTTTTGGATGTGGCAAATGTAAAGTGTATAAAATTAATACTGTTAAAAAATCTAATTCTTTTACATCTTCGGATAATAAAAAGGTTTTTAAAATAAAACAATATATAGGTTGTATGAGAAAAAATGTTGTGTATCTATTAATTTGTCCCTGTGGTGCTATGTATGTGGGAAGGACATCAAGACATTTGAAAATAAGGTTAACAATATTATAAATAAAAAAGATAATCACAGCGTATCCCGTCACTTTAGGGATTGCCGAAATGGCAATCCAGAGGGTATAAAATGTATGGGAATAGAGAGAGTATATAAAGGTGAAAGAGGAGGAGATTTGAATTATAAATTATCACGTAGAGAAAGTTTTTGGATATTTGAAATTGGAACCTTAGACCCAAGAGGGATGAATATAGATATAGATTTATGGAGTTTTTTGTGATCTTATTCCTGTGTCTCCTGTATTTTAACACACACATATATATATATATATATATATATATACATATATATATATGTGTATTTTTGTATTTATTATTTTTTATATATATATTTTTTACATTTTTTATTTCTTATGTTACTTTTTTTAAAAAAAATAATAAGGTGGATTTTTATTTATGTGAGTATGTATTCCTTGCATGATGGTAAAGGTCTTTTGCTTTTCTATGGAATCAACATAGTAATAAAGATTGTTATGTTCGTTTTTAATAAAGTTTTTTGTAATTTGATAGTGTTGTGGATTCAGATACAGGCTTGGATGTCGATGTCAAAAAAACAATAACGCAAAAGGAAAAGAAGCGGGAAATTTGACATCACAAGAAAGCGACATCACAGAACTCCTAATGTATTTATAGGGACAGATGAGGGTGAGACAGGTATGCCCAGAGGAAGGTACCAGAGTGCCGAAACGCGTTGTTACCTGAGAGGATACCCGCGAAGGGGAGAGATCAGTGTGGAGAAGCGTGCCTATCTGGAGGAGTAGAGGCGAGTTGGAAAGGGCTCTGATTTGTATCAACGGCTACAAGTCTGGACTCGATCTACAGGGATAGTGCAGGAGAAGACATCCCTTTGTTTCTATACATTTTATTTGGCTATACTTGTGAGTGCATTTCTTAATAATACATAATTTTTTATGAGATGATACTGTCCCATGTGTGTTCTTATTTCTTATTTTTTTGAGGAAATATATTATTGGTGAAATATTATTTGACTGCACACAATCAAGATGAGTAATAAGTGAGTGGCCAATTGGCACACATTTGGAATACATCACGGATTGAATTGATATATTACACTATGTATTGTTTTTCTTTTTTGTTTTTCATGTTTTTATGGAAGATCTTCACTGAGTTTCAAGTATAAGTATTGCACCATACTTCAGTTGTTAAATATTGAAATGTTGTTTTCCATTAAAAACAAGTTAAAAAACAGTGGACCAGGTACTGAATGTGATGATCTGACAGACTAGGTAAGCGCCTAGTGGGGGATAGCTTTGTAAAGTGAGAGCTTCGCAAAGTGGTGACAGACTACTATTATAAATAAAATTAAAAAAAATATATGTAAATATAGTGGTAACAACAATTGACAATACAGAGAATACTGCTAGGTAGGCCTCAGTGAGATAGATGCTTGAGAGAGCTGGATGGAGAGAGTAGCTGGCAGATGGTGGCTGCTCTTGGGCTGCCTTGCTGTAGCCTAGGCTGGATTAAAGTTGCTGGCCGCAAAGCCAGATTGATGCCTGACCGAAGGATCCAACCCACTCCCTGGATGACAATCCAAGAAACAGCAGCTACTCACAGAGGAGAGGAGACTAGGACAAAACAGGAAACTACCTGCAGTAACAATTGCAGTTGAAGTTGGGTCAAGAAGGTCTGGAATGTAGTAGCTGATGAACTACTGGTAGGTAAGAAGTCAAAGTACGCCAGTGGTCACAGAAGTTGGAATACAACTTGTAGTCATAGTGGTTGGTATTCAACTGATGGTTTAGGTAATCTGCTTCATCTGGTGGTAAATGTCTGTCCAGTGGTCAATACTTGACCAGTGGTCGAGGAAGTCAGTGTTTGATCATGGGCACAACGGACAGAACACCTAGGACAAGACACATGGGAAGTTGGACGGGACGGGTCAGCAAGAGGCAGGCAATGCAGTACTGTTACAGTTTGCTAGCAAGACAAGAGTCAGACGGTATAGTTAAAATCACCTTTATTAGAATCAATAAGAATAGCAATCTATATATATATATATATATATATATAGATAGATAGATAGATAGATAGATAGATATATATAATATATAGTAGTCTCAGGAAGAAGCAGAGGGTAACCCAAGAGGCAGGGACTTTATCAGAAATAGGAGGCTACCTCCAAGTTCCCAGACTGCAGAGACTAGGCCGAAGCCAATGGTAGTCTCATATGCCAGAATGCCAAGCGCAGACCCGAACAGTCTCCCCTAATGATGGTAACTGGGGAGAAGACTGACTCACATCTGCAGTCAGTCAGAAGAAGGCTGTCTCCCAAAAGGAAAGGCAACAAGGGAGACTACTGACTCACGCCTGCAGTCAGTAAAGCTAGAGCCTGCCAGAGCCACAAGTCTGCACCAGTTAGTATGTCCACCAAACAGGAAGCAACACCGAGGGTAGCTGGACAGAGCCCCAGGTCAGCACCAGGTTGGATAGTCTTACAAGCTAGGGTCATACACGGAGTGGGTAGTCAGCCAGAGCCACAGATCTGCACCAGTTAGGATTTCCACTAAACAGGAGGCAACACAAAGGATAGCTGTACAGAGCCCCAGGTCAGCACCAGGTTGGATAGTCAGACAAGCCAGGATCATACACGGAGCGGGTAGTCAGCCAGAGCCACAGGTCTGCACCAAATTGGATGTCCAAACAATTAGGGAGCACACAGAGAAGAGTCAGACAGAGTCACAGGTCAACACCAGGATGGGTGGTCAGACAAACCAGGGTCATACACAGGATATCAGGAACAAGCTAAATACAACTGCAATGAACAACAACGTAAGGGTAACTGGATAGAAATCTGGTTCCCTTAAATACCAAGAACCAGGAAATAGGTGAGAGGGGACTGACCAGATCTTCCTGTATAAAGTTGAGGCCTGCGTCAATACGCAGCCCCGCGCCCGTAAATGACGCATCTAGCCAAGATGCATCAAACGCCTGCACCCATCCTGCTTCACCTAGAGCCGCCGAACCACCTAGCCAGATGACGCGGGTGGCCACCACAGACACCAAGCGTGCCCAGTCCCAAAGCCCAAAACAACACACACGATGACGCTGAAGCGTCATTTTGAGGTAACCTGTGACAAGTACCAAACAGCAGGGAAGAATAGACAAAGCCAAAGTCAGGAATCATTTGGGCAGATACAGTACACTAGGAGCAGATGAAGATGAAGCCAAGGTCAATAACAAGATATCTCAAACATGGAGCCAAATTAGGAGATGGAAGAAGAGTCAGAAGGGAAGCCAGATCAAAATACAGGAAACACTAGAATAACAACAGAATTCAGGTCAAGACAGGAGTGCATTGATCGCGCATGGGCACAAAGTGCTGCCCTTGATAAAGGCTCAGGAAACGCATCACACCAAGGTGGGAAATAAACCCAAACCAGAAAAAACAAAACATAAAACTAGGCAAAAAGTATGAAAACAAGGAAAACAGGGACAGAATATGACACTGAACCATGAGATACACCACTCAACTTTGATTTTATTTTAAAACATTCAATTTGCAAAATCTCACTTTTCTTTATCCTTCAACTAACCTTCTATCCAATTACAAAGATTATTACCTAGACCTAATTTCCTTATTTTAAAGACCAATGTCCTGTGCATCAGTTTATCAAAAATTAATCTAGCAACCATTATTTAGGTTCCTACTTACCTCTTCATAGAAGCTCATTAGAGTTAATTGTCAAGATCTGCCCCTTATAAAATCACTTTTATTTTGGCTAGTAATTTAGATTTTTGCTATATAGTCCTGAATATAATCCATTATTATCCCTTCAAGTGCTTTCCTTACTACATAGGTCAAATTCACAGGTCTATAATTCTCAGGATCTGTTTTAGTTCCCTTCTTAAATAAAGGCACCACATCGGATTTGCGTCAATTTAGAGACACTGAGCCCGTATTTTATTCCCAGCTTTTGATTGGCTTCTGTCACTTGTATCCAACCAAAGGGCTAATTTAATAAAATTAAAGGAAACAGGTAACAGCGTATCCCTTTTAGGATCAGAGGAGTGTTTTAGGAGCACTGCAACACTATTAGGATTAATGCTCCCTTCACCATCATTGTTAAATATTTAAAACACAATCATAATTGCAATTTGTTTTGATTTGTGATGTTTACATGTGTTTATATTATACTTGTTTCTAGATAACTGATCCATTAGAGTTTTTCTTTAATACTCAAAAGAAGAGTACCTTATAGCAAGGTTGGCAACAGGACCCTAACCAAAAACCATGACCACCTTCCTGTAATATATAACTTACTTGATCAAATGAAATGGAATGAATAGTACAAAGCTAAGCAGCAACATCACTATTCACTAAATAAATGGATAAGAAAGATTATGAATCATACTGAATTCTGAATTTCTGCAGGGGTATTTTTCAAAAAGAAAGGGGCAAGGCCATCTGATTCTTGGTGAATGAAGTTGCCAAAAAATGCACTGAATCACTGACAAAAAAGTACTTTGTCACTGAAAAGAGGTACTAGGTCACTGAACTGAATTGACTTGGCTGAAAATCTGCCCTGCTTTTCTGCAGTTAAACCCAATGGAGAAACTCTCTGCCCATCACTGCTGGTCACTGTACTGGACATTCTACTCCCTAGTTCACATCCCCTTCCTTGCATTCCATTCACTCAGCATAATTTTGAAAATAAGCACTATGTTTTGCTGTCTCTTCCCTTAAGTACATTTTCAGTTGGTCCTCCATTTGTGCAGTGCTCAGTACAAATGCTGCTATTCTAGGTTTACGGCTCTGAAAATTAGTTTTATATACTCCTTTAATATTGTATCTCATGTCACTCAATTGTCAAATAAACTCCATACACTAAAGCTCAGAACAGAATTATTTCATACCGAGAATACTTTATCCAATATATAACAAGATTGTTTCATTAGGTGTCTACACAATGCATCTGTATTTCACTTGTTCTAAAAATACCCCATTTTATGCATTAGATGCCAAAGTAGATTACAAAGTATCCTTGCACAGTTTGCAAAGAATGTGTTGGAGATGTCTATAGAAGCCAAGGTTTTAAAAAGGAGACAGAAGGATTCAGTCTATTTCCAAATTTGTGTTGTATATGGATACCAATGTCACATCCCTTATGTTCATTTGCAGGCTGGCAACTTCTCTGTTACAAACAATTACAATACTGGTGATGCAACTAAAATCTTCTAGGCATGATGTAGTAAATATGGTTCCATGCTGATATAAGCACTGGAATTGAATTACTGATGCTGTATCGACCTATCGCCTATGCTCCAATCGAATTATTCAGTGATACCTCCCTTTAACTCCTCTTGCAGCAAGAGAATACTAGTAAGAGAATGTATGTGTGTTTGAGGGTGGGCCATTTTTCTGCTCCTTGCTTAACACTATATACTAAACAAGGATCATAAGAAACTGGAGTAAGCTTACTCCATGGCCCTGCTTATGCTATAGGGGTGGGGTCTGAGGATTACCAGTGTAAAAGTCTTAGTGATGTTGCAGAGTGTGCACTGGTTTGCACTACTGCGATCATACACACTAATTCATATTCCGGAGTGCAGCCACATGAGTTGGAGTCTAATGTCTAAAGAGCTGCGTTGACAGATATGTTTGTGTGTCACAGTGCTTACGTTCATGGTTTTTTGATGTATTAAGCTGCTGGTTTGCACTACTGCGATCATACACACTAATTCATATTCCGGAGTGCAGCCACATGAGTTGGAGTCTAATGTCGAAAGAGCTGCGTTGACAGATATGTTTGTGTTCCACAGTGCTTATGTTCATGGTTATTTGATGTATTAAGCTGCTTTTTGTGCCTTAGATTATCTAGTCCAGTGTTTCTGAACCTTTTTGCTCTAGGCATTCCGAACAAAGAATTTTTGCGTCACCCCTAAAAATAGTATTTGTCAAGGGCTTATGAATGAAACTACATAAATATGGCTATTCAGAATGACAAAAACAAACACATTTGTGCATAATCCTATATAATAATTCTCTAAATCTTGTGTAACGACGCAGTCATGTGCAGTAGAGACTGCTGCGCTTGCTGCAGTCATGTGCAGTAGAGACTGCCCGCGCCTTGGCTGATACAGATGTGGATGCTCTGAACTGTATCAGCCATGGTGCAGGCAGTCTCTACTGCGCATGACTGCCCCGCGACCTGCTGGCAGTGGCACTGTGTCCCGTGTAACGGGCTCTTCAACTAGTAATTTCAATAAATATACATCTGAATCTCTAAGTACACATTTTTCCCACAGTTTGTACAGAATAAAGGGGCACTCTAACTGGAAGTCAGCAGCACACCAAAGTACCATGGCATCCTGGTTGAGAATAACTGATCTAGTCTTTGTCATCTCTTGCAGTCATGTGGTCATTCCCTGTAGTGGGAGTTTATCCAACAGTTACCAGTCGTGCTTGTGGGATGGCAACCATGCATCTTTCATTGAGTGATTGGAATGTGTTTACATCCAAAAGCAGTGTCAGAGACTATGACTTCAGTGTTTTGACCCATAAAATTGGATTTTAGACATGCTTGACCTGTGAAAAAATGTGAGAAGATGAATGTTCCTCTTTAATATGAATTGCTTTAAATAAGAAAAGATTATTTGCTTCGGAAAAGGTCTATCATTGCAATAACTTTTATCAGGTATGAATGACAATAATTTTAAAGAACGTCCAGTAGAATAAAAATAAATACTATAACAAGCAGAAAATTGCAGTCTGAGCTGAATTCAAGGGGAGATATTGTTTTTGTAGATAATATTATGGAGAGTTACATTAGTCTCAATGGAATGTCTTTGCCTGAAGCATCATAAAACTAAAGTTCTTTAGAAGAACAAAAGAATTCTTTCCTATTAGTGGCTGTTTGTAGAGCCAAATAGAAATATTTTGTCTTGTTGTATTTAAGGCAATGCTTTTATAATCTGCCAAGGTTTCCTGTTGTTGAGACATATAACAATACATGGCTTCATTTCTTTTCCTAGATTTTCCTATTTTAAAAAAAATAAATATGAAAGATACTAGATCTATTTAAATATCCACTTGAAATTATACTTTAAAACCTCAACATTAATTGAAATACTGAAGTTTAGAACAGTTTATGATTACCCATTAAACTAAATGGAAATAAAGATATTTTGTGTAATCCAGTTTACCTTTTAACACAACTTTACAGGAGAACTTTCATGTAGGAGTTAAGGGTTGGATTCATTTTCTCTTAAAAATGTTAATTCATTGTATCTCAAAAATTCTATTGGAAATGCTTTGGTAAAAATCAAAGATAAGAGCATTCAAAAACTTTTAAAAAGGCTCTAAATCTGCTCCATTGGAGAAAAGATTTACTGGTTTCCTAGGAAAAACTTCAAGTGCATCTTAAACTCAGTTTTGGTCAAAATACTGACAAGAACCCCATTGCCCCCACAAGAAAAGGTTACGGTACTTGCAGCTTAGTAATGATTTATTGTATTATTTTTTCCTGTTTTAGCAGACATATTACATTGAGGGACACATACTGTCTAAATTTTGAGGCGCATAAGTGAACTACTGAAAAAGACAGAGGGAATTAAAAGAGGATAATGGCTAATTTAGAGAACTAGACAATGGCATAAATTAGAGAAGAGATCTAGTTTTTGGTGCAGAGAATAGAGAGACAAAGTGACAGAGGAAGGAACTGGAAGGGGAATTGTTATGTGAGGAAATAAAAGTGATTGCTTCTGTAGTGATAGCTAGGTAATGGAAAGTTAAGAATTGTAGAGAAGGAACTTGCTGCAGGGAAGGTAGTTAAGCTAGATTTTATCTAGATCCTGGTTCCCTGCCTTGTCTTGTGGTTGCTCTGAGCCTTTATAGAGCCTCTGTGCTTTTGGGCAGGGTGTGATCAAAGCATTCCAGGTTGTGACCCTGAGTTTCCTTCCTGTTCCTGAGTGGTATCTTGTTCATTGACCTGGCTATTCCTGTGACTTCCCTCCTGCTTTTCAAATGTGGTACCATACTCATCTGATATCCTGTTACTGATCATGGCTCCATTTATTTGACCATTACTCCATCTTCTGCCTTGTACTACATTGCCTGCTGGTTCCTGATCTGGCTTCAGCCATCCCTTCGGTATCTGGGACAATTCAGGGTCAAGACCCATCTCTTCCCAGGCTCTTACCCTTTGATCCTTCTCCAGACATTGAAAGTATACAAAAAGGATTGTGGGGCACTCCTCACACTTGGTATTTAGAGGTGTCAGTATCTAAATCAAAAAGGAAGAAAAAGAAACACAAACAGGACCAGAACCCACCTCTTTATTGATGACTCGCAAGTTGAAGGAAAGATGTGGGGCTAAATAAGAACCTCACTAGAGTGAGTAGACACTTTTTATCAGTGTACAATGGCAGAGCTGATGGCATGTGTGCCTTTGTACTAACTAATGTGTCACTGGAAATCAGGAAGGGTGACTATGAATGTCGTTTACCACAATCCAAGAATAGATGGATTTTACTGCTAAATTCATTGTTCCCCAATGGGCTAACTTAGGGTATGCTACTCTATGCCCATATATAAAATCAGTGGCATAACAATATAGTTTGATCCTAGTATAACTATATGTAACTATCTTCATGTAATTGCAGTGTGCAAATCGTGAATTTAATATAATGTGCAGATAAATTTATTCAGTAGCATGATGGTATCAATAGTTTATATATGGGATCCTACTAAGGAAATAATGTTAATATGTGCCAACATAACCTTTATAATTCTGGTACATTGTTATCTATAACAGTCTTCTACTATGTATGTATGTATTGTAAAGCTAAGAACTGCAGCAATTTAGTTGTTTTGATTACAGCCAGTTAGGCTTGAGATTGAGGTTTGTACCTGTCATATGGGTGGAATTTTATGTCTAAAACTGGATGAGTCAAGGTGGCCGGTGAGCTTTGGGAGGATAACTCCAATGTGAAGTAATTCAAAAGATAGTTTAAATACATCTTATACTTTACTTAAAAAATACTTCCATATGAGTTATGGTTTCAGTTTGTAAGAAATGTGGTTATACTTCTGAATTTGAGTGCTGATGATATTGGTGGGCACTCAAATAACATATTATTTGAGAACACTTTTGGTTGTCATACTGTTATACAACTTAGAATGCCCAAATACACGTGTATAATGGTGGATGGTTTGCCATAAATACAAAAGAACTGATCAGGGTGGTTAATCAAGAAGGACATAAAGGACGGACAGGAGAATAATAATCCAGATACTTGTTCAGTCCTTTAATGATAACGTCTCCGATACTTGTATTCAGATTCAAACTATGCTTCAGTTCACTATATATATATATATATATATAGGGTTAATGAAATGTGACGGATCATAGGAAGTTACAACCCAGGTAAAGATTCAAAGAGCTGAGTGGGGCCTATGTGACCATCATACTAGGGGTTAATGAATAAGGACCGAAATGTGAAATCCCTGAGTCATATGTTGACATTAAATGTTCACTAAACACAGTCCCGAACTACAAGGGGTTAATGTTACTTTGTGAGTGATCTGAACCCAAACATCGGAAAATAGGCCAACCTGTGTATGGCTAATGAAGCAAAGCAAATGATAAATAAGTAATTCTAAAATGTAAAATGTTACAATTAATAAAGAGGGACATACAGGATGGACAGGAGAATAAAAATCCATACACTCTTTCAGTGCTTTAATGATAACGTCCCCAATACTTATATTCAGATTCAAACTATGCTCCACTTCACTGTATTAAAGGGATAGTAATACTTCGTTTTAACTTTATTTTATTTTGTAGGCATTAAAAAAACATGAAGAATGATATGTCTTATCTCTCAAACCTTTATGGTTTATGAGATATTCACAAGCAAAGTTTCCCCCTCCTGCCCCTTTTACCTAGTGTAAGCAATCTCTTCTCAGATGTGGAATGCAGTCCATAGACCAGACAGATAACAGAAGGGGACCCTCTTATTCCTATGAAAACAATGAAATCCCTGCCCCCCTTGACAAGCTTTTCAGGTTTTTCCCTTATCTTAATTGAAGATTGTCCCTCTCTGCAGTCTACCTGGGCACCTCCCTTCTGATCTGGCTGAACAGTGTTACATCAGTAAAAGGGGCAGGAGGGGAACACTTTGTCATTTAATTACTCTGGAACTAAAACTCTGACAGAATTGAAATAACACTCTCCAAAGTCCAAATACAATGATGATTTATTAGAGCTGCTTTTATTATGAAACATTACTATCCCTTTAATAGGGTTAATGAAATGTAACTGATCATAGGAAGTTACAACTCAGGTAAAGAGACACACCCACTGAGTGAGGCCTTTGTAACCATCATATAAGGGGTTAATGAATAAGGACCGAAATGTGGTAGGTCCTATCCCCGAGTTATATGCCGACATTAACTGTTTACTGAATACAGTCTCAAACTACAAGGGGTTAATTCGACATTGTGATTGATCCAAATCAAAACATCAGCAAATAGGCCAACCTGTGTATGGCTAATGAAGCATAGCAAATGATAAATAAATAATTTTAAAATGTTACAATTAATCAAGAGGGACATAAAGGACGGAGAGGAGAATACAAATCCATGCACTCTTTCAGTGCTTTAATGATAACGTCTCCAATACTTATATTCAGATTCAAACTATGCTCCACTTCACTATATTAATAGGGTTAATGAAATGTGACTGATCATAGGAAGTTACAACTCAGGTAAAGATTCACACACACTGAGTGAGGCCTATGTAACCATCATATTAGGGGTTAATGAATAAGAACCGAAATGTGGTAGGTCCTATCCCCGAGTTATATGCTGACATTAACTGTTTACTGAATACAGTCCCAAACTACAAGGGGTTAATGGGACATTGTGATTGATCCGAATCAAAACATCGGCAAATAGGCCAATCTGTGTATGGCTAATGAAGCACAGTAAATGCTGAACAAATAATTTTAAAAGTGTTACAATTGACAGCTAGACAATTAAACCATTTTGATTACTCTAATTTTCCACAGTATGATCATAAATTATGGCTCAATGAAGGGTTAATGATATAAGATCGAGTACTATGAGGTTAGTCAGATTGCCATTAATAATGCCTAGTGCTTCACAAAATATGAATGGCTGAGGACTAAAGAATCATAAGTACCCTGAATGTGCTGATACATAAGACACCCATAATTTGGGTGTTTGATCTGAACATAATGGATCATTGACCACAAATATTTGTCCTAATATTTGAGTTAATACAAGGTCTTCTGAAAAGAAGCCATTTGATCATATATTTCTATGTATAATTACTCTCACTGTAGCAGTTGATAAGAGATACTTCTGACATTATTCTATCCTTACAGAAATAATACCACTAATTTCACAGATTTTTCTTTTAATCCTTGTTTTAAAGTGTATATAATAAAAGTTAGATTTTATTTAGCTTGCTTTAACCACAATATATTTTTGTTGGTCACCACATATGCTAATCGGCAGCAACAGTCTATTGCTGTCAATAAAGAGAAGGGTTCTGGGTGCTGTTTGTGTTGCTTTTTCTTCCTTTTTGTTTAAGTGGACATCGAAAGTGCACCCATTCTTTCATGTGTCCCTACTCAAGCCCTATGTGTTAGTGCATGCTTCACACCCCTCCACAACCCCTCCACCACCAGTCTTTGTGGATGATTCTGAAGAATTCATTATTGATGCTATTCTGGACTCTTGTCTTCACTGTGGTTCCTTACAGTATCTTGTTGATTGGAAGGGCTATGGCCCAGAGGAACCTTCTTGCTTGGTGACCTCGGACATCCATGCCCCTTCTTTGGTTCTCTGCTTTCACTTGACCTTCCAGGGCTAAACCATCTTTGGACTCCCAGAGGTAGTCTCTTGTGTGGGAGGGATAGTGTCATGCTCTGCCCCTTTTTCTTTGTCTTTTGTGATTCTTTGTCTGGTTTTCTGTTTGTTTTCCCTTGTTATCCAGATTTTGGTTCCTTGCCTTGTGATTGCTGTGAGCCTTTATAGGGCCTCTGTGCTTTTGGACGGGGCACGATCAAAGTGTTACAGGTCGTGATCCTGAGTTTCCTGTCCTGTTCCTGAGTGTTATCTTGTGTATTCACCTGGCTATGCCTGCAACTTCCCTCCTGTTTTGCTTTATGGTACCATGCTCATCTGATACCCTGCTACGGAACTTGGCTCCGTTTATTTGACCATTCTTCCATCTGCTGCCTTGTACTGCATTGCCCGCCCATTCCTGATCTGGCTTGTCTGACTATCAGTTTGCCCTGACCCTAGTGGGCTTCTTCCTCCTCGACCAATCTGTTTGATATCGACTATCCTGTTCTCTGTCATCTACATCAAGCTCCAGGTCTCTGTGTTCTTGTACAACAACTACAACTATACTGCAGGTGGGTTATTTGTTCAGTATCCCCTTCGATCCCAGTAGGCAGCTGCTGTTATCTGGGTTATCATCCAGGGTGCAGGCCAGTTCCTCCGGCTGGCAGTAATCTCTAACTCAGCCTAGGCCACAGCAAGGTAACCCAGAAAGCATGTAGGGACTACTGGGGGTGGTGATGATGATGCTGGAGAAGCTGGGGTGGAAGAGACATTGATGGCTTTTTAGCAGAAACTGAGAAGGAATGGGAAACAGGGATGAGGATGGGCATTACCATCACCACTAGCAGTGAGATTTCGGAATTAGAGGAAATTGCAACTGCTCTAATTCATTCTGATGCTGAGTTGCAAGGGCAGCAGGATGCTGAGGAGCAGGCTACTGTACCACAGACCGTTGTGGACACAGTGGGAATGGGGTCAACAAGTGATGCGGGACTAGGACAGGTTCCACTTGCCAGTGCAAGCAATACTCCTGGTCCTAGTTGCATTGCTGAATCTGTGGCAGTAGCAGCAACAGCAGCAACATTATCTGCTGCCACAGACAATGAAGGGGAATGTGGAGGACAAGAAGAAAGAGGCCATTCTTCTCCATCTGTTCCCTTCCCCCTGAAGTCTTCATGGGTGTGGGACTATTTTTCTGTTGGGGCAGGCACAGTGTAGTCGTCACCAACGGCAGTGTGCACAATTTGTGACAAGTCAGTGAGAAGGGGAAAGGAGGGAACACCCTAATATCACACATGAAACACAGACACCATGACATTTACGGCAAACATGTTAAAAACAAACATCCACCACAGATATCAAGCACCACTGTTGCTGTACCCTGGCTCTCCAGAAAGGCAACAAGAGGCGAGGCGGAGATCAAAGAGGAGGAAGAATAGAGCAACCCAGGCAGAGACTGGAAGTTCCATGATGAGTGAAACAACTAGCTCGCCATCACCTTCTAGGGTAAAAACATCTGCCAATTCATCTCGTTCATCGATACCTCCCCTGCCAAATGATAGCCACTCTGTTGATGTTAGGATGTGGCAGTTCGTGTCCACCCATTGCACCTCTTTATCATGTTTTAGTGCATAACACCCCTTGCCTCCTAAGCCTTGCCCAAGTTAACCATAAGATCACATATTGCCTCCCAAGCCTTGTCCACATTAACCATAGAATCACAAATTACCTGAAAAGCCTTGCCCACTTTATCCATAGAATCAGACACTGTCCTTCCATCCTTACTGAACAGTAGCCATAGAAACACACATTACAAAAAATAATATGCACCCTACTTTGCCTCAAAAGTGATTGGACTAGCCTCTATATAGGGCTACTATCAGTAAAAATACCTCCACTATATAGTGTGCATTCTATACAATATCAAAATAAAAACTGAAGCGCCCTTCTTTTAAATCGAGATTAGTGACATGGGAGAAATTACCAACATCAATATATATCAGTCATATTTAGCAAAAATGACCAAAAGGTAGAATGAATCTATAATATTTACAGATTGGCTAGAAGTTGTTATGAATATATAATATCTAAAAACTGATGTTATGCTCTTTACAATGGAATACTAAACAACATTTATCCAATTCGACGCTTTCATTGTTTTAGTATCTATCAAATAGATCCACCTGGATTCAGCTTTCAAAAGTATGTTATCCAGGTTACCTTTTCTGTCATTGAGTTGAAATTTGCATATACCTCTAAAAGAAATAGCTTTAGTATCACCATTATGAATTATGTTGACATGCTTAAGCCAAGTGGATCTATTTGTTAGATACTAAAACCCAGAAAGGGTGAAATGAAGGGTTCACATCTCATCTTTTTATTAAAGATTGACATGATTGAATAAGTAGCAATCATCTAATTCTGACATACAATTTGATGATTAGAACCTTATAACTTGACATCTGATGGATATCTACACTTACACTTAAATACAATCTGGATTGTAACCTTTATGTAAGAATCATAGGGGACAATGTATTTGAATATAAATAACCCAAATGACATCTCTGGGTTAGAATGTAATGCAAGTTAAGCTAATATACAAAGTCATATTACCTATGCTCTTTGCAATTGGAGATATTTACCCTTAGTTATATGGGTATATTACAAACTAGTAATGGTTGTGGAATAAAATAAAACTTTGAATGGATGATGCATCTGGAGCATATATAATAAAATAATAATAACAAAATATTGATCTTAGATTCAGGTCAATGTCATACTATCTGTTATTGGTCCTTAACTAAGCTACCATATACATATATATAATTAGTTGTCTGATTGTACAAACTGCTCTTTCCCATTTTTGGACTCATTTTTATGGTATCATTTGTAGCTGTCTGTGATACTAAAATATAGCAATAAACCCTGTGTTAATAGAGAGGAGTGACATCTAAACAAGCCCCATCCTGTGAACCAATCAAAAACTAATATGGGAAGTCAAGTAATACATAACGGGACTGACCAATTTTGAGGCTTAATAGCAAGACTCCGGGAGGCCCTGAAAGTTAGTTTGTCCTGATGAAGACACCAAGTGGGATGGCGAAATGCGTAGTGCAGATGCCAGAAGGTTAAACACAGACTCCGCTTTTATATGTCATAATAGATGAAAATTGAAGTAGTACTTGTACAGCTGAAGTCTATTACTAACCGGGACTATACCCGATCTGTCTTTTGTTTTCTGGTGTGACATAGGGGTAGATTTAAAGGTAGGAGTTATCATAGCCGGTAGGGCCAAAGTGAATACCGGCTGTTAAACTAACAGGTTTAACGCGGGATCTAAAGTGTATCCTTTTCATATGTCGCATCACATACAGCGTGACTTCTTATGTCACATTTCTTATGTTGCGCGTCCTTAAATGGCGCATCCCTTTGGTTACGCGTATTCAAATGACGCATTACAAATACCGCGTATTCAACTGAACTGCATTGGCAAACAGCCACAACTGGTTTGCAGATGGAATCTTCAAAAGCTGTCCAATGCTATTTCAGCAAATGTACACTATACATGCGATGCAGTTTGGGACTGTTATCCCACTTGTGTTTGTACTCATGAGCGAGAAGACCACAAATATGTACACGAGTGTGCTAGCTGAGTTGAAGAAGCTTTGTCCTTCAATGAACCCTCGGACCATCATGACTGACTTTGAAGCGTCAAGCATAGCGGCATTTAAAAGGGTTTTCCCAGAATGCACACAGCAAGGATGCCTTTTCCATTTCAGCCAGTGTATTTGGCATAAAATACAACAAATACCAGATGTGGCAAAAAAATACTCTGAGAATGCTGAGTATGCACTCGAACTAAGGAACCTACTAGCATTTACTTTTGTACCACCACAGGATGTGGTAGACACTTTTGAAAGGCTAATGGACTCCACTTTTTTAATGGAAAATTTGGAAGAACTGCAATTGCTTCTCAACTATTTTGAGGACACATGGATTGGTAAACCTGGTAGAAGAAATACTAGAATCAAACCACTTTTTGACATTGAACTTTGGAACTGTTACCATTCAGTTTTGCAAGACCTGCCAAAAACTAATAACTCTGTAGAAGGGTGGCATAGAGGCTTCAACTTTATTCTAGGGGCATGACACCCATCTATATGGAACTTTATTAATGGACTAAAAAAAGAACAAAGCTTGACCTAATTAAAATTGGAACAGTATGCTGCAGGACATGAGCTGCAGATTGAAAATAGTTGTTATGAGCTATGCAACAACACGGATGTCGCAGTACCTGAAAGGTGTGTCACGCAATGTGCATCTTAATACATAGACTACATAAATGAACTGTGTTTGGTAAGTTTTGTTTTATATTGAACATTAACATGTTATTCTTTATTTGTTGTATTTATTTGTTATGCATGCTTTATAACATATTGTTTGGTTTGAAATAAACACTGCTACAAAACATGTGTGGTTATTCCTAGGTTGAACTGTTAGGCTTAATCCTTTGAGTGCCAGAGGGGTATGCAACGCATTGCAAAGCATTGAATTGTGCACCCCTCTGGCACTCATCAGGGTTAAAGCATCCTTACTGCGCCCCTATTTGTTAAATTTTATGCATACTTTGTCAAATACTGTTTGCTTTCAAATAAACATTTCAACTTCACTACTTTTTGTTACTTATATTTCTTGCATCTCACTACCTCTTTACATGAGCGACATGCTAAATGCATCATTCGGAATGAAGCGACATACACAATTGCGACTCCCTTACTTGCAACATTTCAAATGCGACGTTCAGAATGATGCGCCTAAACAAATGCACCAATTCAAGACGCGATATTAAGCATGCGACATATTGAAAGTAAACCTATTTAAAGGCCCTACCAGCTAAAACTCCAAAGGGGTAGCTGAACATCCGTTTTGTGCATTTAGTTCCCAAAACACCGCTAAAAGAAGCGATATTGGGAACTGAACAGTAAAAAACACTTAACTATTGGTGATTAACATACTGCCAAGCACCGATCGTTAACTGATCCGTGTTACACTTACTTGTCATCCACTGATCTTCTGTCTTCTCTTCTTTATCCTATCTTCCACCTTCTCTTCAGTCTTCTGTCTTCTCTCTGTAAAATAAAAGAAATGAATTAACACCAAGCATGACCGAAGACATTCCTGAACCCTTTCAGTGGCAGAGGGGTACGCAACGCATTGCAAAGCAATGAATTGCGTACCTCACTGGCACTCAAAGGGTTCAATAGTAGTGCGCCATAAATATACCCATATGATATGCCTCCATGTAATGCCCCAAAGAATAAGCATGCCAATAAATAAAATGATCCACATAGACATAAATAAGTGCCATCCATTCATGCCGTGGCGACACAGAATAAAAAGCTAAGTAGACATACTGGGCATGAATGGATGGCATTTATTTATGTCTATGTGGATCATTTTATTTATCGGCATGTTTATTCTTTGGGGCATTACTTGGAGGCATATCATATGGGTATATTTATGGCACACTACTATTGAACCCTTTGAGTGCCAGTGAGGTACACAACGCATTGCTTTGCAATGCGTTGCGTACCCGTCTGCCACTGAAAGGGTTCAGGAATGTCTTCGTTCATGCTTGGTGTTAATTCATTTCTTTTATTTAACAGATAGAAGACACAATATGTAAGAAAGAAGACAGAAGGATGAGAAGACACAAGATGGAAGAAAGAAGACAGAAGGATGAGAAGACAGAAGATGGAAGAAAGAAGACAGAAGGATGAGAAGACAGAAGGATGAGAAGACAGAAGTGAAGGACCAGCAACCTGAAGACTCCACTGGACATCAGGATTAATGGTAAGTGTTAATGCGATGTTGCTTTACTTAGTCAGGTTAACCCTATGTATGCCGGCGGGGTAATTATACCCCATTGGCACTCATAGGGTTAATCCTACTAACTTTGGACAGGTTTTAGGCACTTTGGATGTATTTATGTGGGGCTTAGGGCCCCATATGAATACATCCACTGTGGACATTGTTTTTTTTTTGCCAGTTAACAGCTGCGTTAGCTGGCAAAAATCCGATAAGGGACTTTACGGCTAACAAAATTGGGTCTTCAGTTTTGTGCAGTAAGTGAGTCCCTTATTGGGTTTTTTCAGCTAACGCTGTGCTTTAAATGGCAAAATGGAGCATATTTTTTTTTTAATGGGCCAAAACATACGTTAGTGTAGCGGCCGGCATACTGGATGAACTGCCGTTAACCATTACATGGCCCTTTGTATGGCTTACTACACGTTAAAACACCCGTTGGTGTTTTTTGAGCTTAACACTGGCTTTAAATCTACCCCTTTGGGACTTAGTACCGGGTTGTGGTATCGATACACAGCAAATAGCTTAGTGCTCATTCTCTAGAAATGAACTGTAGGGCTTTTTTCTTCCATTCAGGGCTTCATTTCTTTAACCTGTCTACAACAGATAGAGTCTTTGTGCCCTGTTAACTCATACTGTTCTTAATTGACTGTGTTGAATTGCGGGAGCATTCACATAGTCAGATCACATTTTAATTCTATTCATATTGGTTAGTTTTTAAATTGAATGTAAGTAAATGTTAAGTTTTACCCTAATGAGATTGTTTATTATCATGTGTAGTGCTCTGTAAGGCGCTGAAATGATTCCTAGCCATGTGCAATACAACAGGGTAATTAACTAATGCCTCAGCATTTTTATCATAGCATTCTCTTCCTAAAGTCATATTTATTTTGTATCATAATCAGAATACTGATAGTATAATACAGCTAGTACCTCTGGACTAAAACAATATTTTTAGTTATGATACTGTATGATTAAATGTACATTACAAGTAATGCAACATGCACATGATAAGCAAAATGACAACCTGCTAGTGGAATATTTATTTTTATTATAAACAATGGCAAAATTAAATATAGACAGTGCAAAAAAAATGAAGGCGGTTAACCCTTTGAGTACCAGAGTTGTGTGCAACGTATTGCTTTGCAATTCATTGTGTACCCCTCTGGCACTCAGGGTGTCAGAAGAGCATGACCTGAAAAATGTGTAAATTATTATAAAGGCAGATAATATGAAGCATAGAAACATGGCAGACAGGGCCAGATTTATATCTCAGGAGCCTGTAGGCACAGAAATCTGAAGCACCCCCCCCCCCTTTGGCCATCTCCACTTGACACCTCCACAATGCTCCTAATCTCCACATTGCCCCCATCATCTCCATATTTCCCTCACATTGCCCCCATCAGCTCCAACTTGCCCCCCATCAGCTCCACATTTCCCCTACCGTCTCCATATTGTCCTCACATTGCACGCCATCAGCTCCAACTTGCCCCCCATCGCCCCCACCATCTCCATATTGCCCTCCATCAGCTCCAACTTGCCCCCATTAGCTCCACATTGCCCCCATCAGCTCCACATTGCCCCCATCAGTTCCACATTGCCCCCACCATCTCCATATTGCCCTCCATCGGCTCCAACTTGCCCCCCATTAGCTCCACATTGCCCCCACATTGTCCCCCTTCAGCTCCAACTCACCCCCACCATCTCCATGTTGCCCTCACATTGCTTCCCCCCCTATTGTCCGTTTCCTACCCCCCTGGCAGGAGATCTGTCATCTGTGCCTCCTCTGGCACAGCTACTGGAGCTCCCGCGTGGTCTCCTATTCAGGAATGCAGAGCGCTGGGAGATGATGTCATCTCCCAGCTCTCTGCATTCCTAAAAATCCGGGAGAGCTCAGCACTTACAGGACTGTGTCAAGGAGGCACAGATGACAGATCTCCTGCCAGGGAGGTAGGAAAAGGACAACGGGGGAGGTAGGAAACGGACAATGGGGGGGAGGCAATGTGAGGGCAACATGGAGAGGGAGCCGAGGCTAATTAAAAAAAATAAAAAAAATAAAAAAAAACTATCCCAATTACAGGCGTCCCTCTGTGGGGTGCGCCTGTAGGCAGATGCCTACTCTGCCTTACTGTAAATCCGGCCCTGAAGGCAGATAAGAACCATTCTGCCCATCTAGTCTAATTTTCCTACTGTAAAAACCTCAAACCTTTTTTGGTCCTTGGTCTTGCCTTATGTTCAGGACAGCCTTATGCCTGTCCCATGCATGCTTACATTCCATCACTGTATTCATTTCTACCACTTCTGCTGGTAGGCTATTCCACTTATCTACTAGCCTGTCAGTGAAATAAATCTTTCTCACATTACATCTAAACCTGTGTCCCTCTAGTTTCAGACTAACATTTTTACTCCTTTGAAATGTTCTCTAACTCTTTAACCCTTTGGATGCCCCAGTGCATTGCATACCTCTTATACACTCAAGGGTTTAAACAGACAATTTATCTTCAGAATTTTTTATTGACATAAAACTGACATTAATAACATAATACACACGTAACAATGAACAAAAATATAACTCAATAACAAATAATGGGATTTATTTGTGGACATGTCACCTTCAGACAAGTTTAGTTTTCGTTATGTAGAAATAAAACCTGCCTGTAAGTTGCAGTGGCCATTTTTCAGTACAATGGCTATTTCTCTGCATAGTTTGTTAACCCCTTAACTACTGGTGACGTGTTAGGACTTTCACCATTTTTTCCCATGAAGGACTGGTGACGGTACTTACACATCACGTATTTTGTGCTTATAGTGCTCCTGCAGGAGCGCTGTAAGCAGTAAAGGGGGTCCGAAATTGACCACTCCAAGACCGACGTGGTCTCTCTTAGACCCCCCTTCTGTGAGCTGATACACATAATCAGCCAAGTGTGTCAACGCACAGACAACAACCAATGCTGTCCTTAAAAGAAGGTAATTTCTCCAGGTTGTTGGTCATTCAGGGGTTAATCAGGCCAAGTTTACCACTATAACTGTGCTCTTACAAATGACTCCAATGTGTGGCTTCTGCGTAGATTCCTTTATAGATCAGAATTCAGTAACATCAGCCTGACAGGTAAATGAATCAAGGTTAATTTCACAAAAAATGGTTATTACAACATAAAGGCAATTTTTAATTATCTGTAAATTAACTATACTTATTTTCTGATGACAGGCACACTTTAAAAACAAAAATGGGACTGGTCATGTTGGTCTCCATAAGAAATAAAGATTTCCATATATTCATTTTTGAATGAGAGCACCCTTACTACTGCTAAATATCTCATCTGTGGAAACATCTGGGTCCAATGGAGACAGTCAGTATGAGTCAGTGTTGTGTATCTATGTATCTATATATGTTATCTGTCTGTCTGTCTGTCTGTCTATGTATGCATATCCATCCATATGAATAGATGGACAGATAGCTATGAGCATTATTGCAATGAACATGCAGTTGATGTGTGTATGGAAAATTGGGATGTAACAGAAGGTCATGCTGAGGCACAAATCCATTCCTTCCTGCATTCCCTCAGTCTAACACCCATCCATCCCCAGTGACAGTAGAGCAGGGGCAGCAACATGTGGCTCTCCTGCTGTTGTGTGATTACAACTCTCATCAGTATCAACCAGCTATATAAAGACAAAATTAAAGGGCAATTATGTTATACTAAGTCTGCTTCTATGGGAACAGGCTTACTAAATAGCCCTGGGCTGCACTGTGCAGTCCCAAATTGATTATATGCACAATTCAGGGGGTCAGAAAACAGACCCACTCAGCTGGATTGCATTTCAGAAGTGAGTGGCTGTCAGCTCCAAACTGCATCAGTTATGTGTACAGTCGTGCTTTCACAACTGATACAGAGAAGCTATGGGCACAGTATCAAGTAAGATAGGAGAAAGAACTGCAAAACTTCAGTATCACTGGAGCAATGACGGAGCATCAGGGTCTCTTTTCTTACTCCTATTCTGCTCCCCTGTTGGTCTACTGGAGGTCACAATCCAGCCTAGAACTTATCGGCATGTCTGCTCCCTGTAGAGCAGATGTGCACTGTGCTCATAGTGTACTAAACTGGTCACAGTTGCTGTTTAAAACAATCACGTTCTTTCCTGTCAGTGGCAGCACTGAGTGACAAACACAGTCAATGCATGATTAATCTGTTTACAGTTGTGTTCTTTCTTTTTTTTTATAAAATGCTTGTTATTCCCAGAAGCTAGCTGGATCACACAATGACCACTAATCACTACACATCTGATTCTATTTTGGACAAATCAAGATTAATTCCAAAGACAGAAGCTGTCGAATTCTAGCAGTAAGCTACATAAAGATCTTTGTGTTTGTATTCTATAACTGAATCTCTGTTTTAGGGCATGAGTCACAGGGCATATTATTGTGTTTAATTGTTAAAGAGTGCACCCAGCTAGATCAGCAAATAGCAAACGTCTTGCCACTAGTATGTATTATGATGAACACAAAGATGTTGTAGATTTCAACTGAATAGTGGTGTCATAGCTTGTTATTTGATGTCATTGTAACACAGATAATGAAAGTTGAACAATGGTGTGAAAAACAGATTAACCCTCTTGCAGTTACTGAAAAAAATAACATTTGTAAAGATTTTCACATGATAATTTCTTAGTAAACTGTAGGTTGAATCAAATTCTTGTTTAAGCTATGACTAATTATAACAATGTATTTATCAACTAGACAACACAATATCTTATTTTCTGCTTTTCTCTATAGTTTTCTGTACTATTTATTGCAATTACAATAAAGAAAATAAGAAAAAAATAAACAAAAGAAAAATGAGCAATTATGGATAAAAGCATATTCACTGCAGGGCACACATAAAATGTACCCTTGATCAAAATAGGTCTTTCAATGTCTTACTCACTAGAGCTGTCTCAGTGCATTGGTGAGCTCTCTAGTATTTCGTGAGCTAAAATACCCACTCAAGTTAATCAGTATGTTGACAATTTCCTTTGTTCTCTAAGTAAAGTTTACTTGATCCAAAATTATTGCTGTTTCTTCTTTGTGTACAACTTTCACAATTCAGCTCTCACACACATGCGTGCACACAATCACTTTCACGGAAACACATTGTCAGACACACACATAAGCAGCTCCAGCAGTCCTGCTTTGTCCACACAAGGAGTAAATCTTCCCCTCTTCAGCAGTTCTCTTGCTTTGCTCAGACAGGAAGGAACCTTGACAGGAACCTATTTTTAGTTGACATGGAGGCTATGTAAAACTGCTGTTTTTAGTGTTTGCAACATCATGTCTGCAAAAACAATGGTTAAAATGATGTGTGACGCTCTTTATGTTACACCTATTTTGTGAAACAGATGGTTTTGTCTAGATACCAAATGAACAGAATTGTTTCCCTCATGCCTAGTAATTATGAGTGATCACAAGTAGCTCATTGGAAAGAAAATGCTAGTCATTGAAATACTCCTCAAGAGCTAATAGTGCATGCTTTCGGAATATCCCTTAATGAACACAGGTGGACTAATTAGTCTCTCAGTCACTTTAATTACTTCCCCTTTGGTCTCTTGTAAATCCTGAAAACGCGCACTTTTTAGCAGCTTATGGGGACCAGGGTTGGCTACCCCTACTCTTAGGGCCCATTGATGGTTATTAAGATCTTTATTTAAGGACAACCTTGTCTACATTTTTTAAAGGAATGTTCATACAGCATACAATTGCTTTTAAAAGCTGATTTTTCAAAACATGACAAAAAGATGCATTCTTTGAAAGCACATGGTCTATTCGCTTGATTATAGTATATATCCTATAATATAAAGTCATAGAATGCGTCGCTCACTATGTGGGTAACCACACATGGGCAGTGGGGACTTGCAGAATGGGCTGATCTGGAGCGGAGAGCTCCGGAAGGCTGACAGCCTGTCTGTGCTCCCGGCTCCGGGGCAGCAGTGGAGGTGGCTGGGTGACAAACTGCTTCCCTGGAGCTGGGAGCACAGACAGGCTGTGAGCCATCCGGAGCTCCCCGCTTTGGATCAGCCCGTGTATACGGGCTTTGTAACTAGTGTATATATATATATATATATATAGTGCCAGATTTATATCACAAACTAACCCAGGCAAGGGAGCCACAGATGCACTTAGCTCCATCCATGGCCATACATGACTTCTTACCTGATACCCAACAAAGTCCCAATCTGCTGTTCTATTGCAAAGAAAATATTCTTAACCTATAACACGCAAGCACAAAAACATTTCTAGCACATTGTTTGCTAGAGAGATCTTCAACACATGAATTAGAGTCCTCTCTGTAATCCAAGGAGTTAAAGGGATAGTAATACTTAAAATGTAAAAAAAATATGTTGTAAAACATATTTGTAAATATGAAATTGTACAGTGGCGCTGTTGCTACACCATCCTATGGAGATTTATGGTCCCGGGACCAGAGCTGTCCATAGGATCGTGTAGCAACAGCACCACTGTACAATTTCAGGCCACTGTGATATTGCACCTAAAAAATTCAACTTTGAAAATTAATAACTTTTGAATGAAACACCTTTCAGCAGTGGGAGTACTCTTGTTTTACTCAAGGGGATAACCCCTACAACATATTTTTTTAAGTATTACTATCCCTTTAAATAATCATCAATTAGGCTGGTTTCACATGGCAACTTGAGTGAGCTGTGTTGTAACACTGAGCAAATTACTGGTATAAATACACCTGCAATGGTTGTGCATTCGCCCAAAGATCCCCATACACTGTCATGCAGATTATCTCTGCTGCATATTCACTGTATTGTGACGTAAGAGAGCAGTAAAGACAGAACATGCTGTGTTGGGGCTCCGGCACATTAGGATATAGTTGCCAGTACAAACAGCCCCATGAGCAGCAAGCACTTCTAAATTATGGGACACTAGCTCAGTGATAGAAACTCTGTGCTAATGTCTCCGTGCAAACCCACCTAAAGGGGTATATATAAACTGGTACAGGGGCATGTAGGTGTGGCCGGCACAGCCGAGGCTCCCTTCATAAGCAGTTGCCTGCATTGTCTAATGGGAAATCCGTCCGTATATGTATAATATGTGTGTTTATATTGGTACCTTGGACAAATATCAGATAATGCAGCCAGGAGATAGTGAATCTACAGTCTGTATTTCTAGGGAAATTCTTTCCTTGTACTCACTGACTGATAAATGGGTGAGTACAGAAAATCATTGGCCCACTGATAAAAAAGACAGAAGAAAATATTTTTATTTCTCTCGGTGTTTAGTTATTTTAACATTCGATAACTCTACCACATGTGCTAAAGCACAGGGAGGCAAATCTTCCATCACAGTCTAATGAATTGTTGGACTCACCCCTGGCACTGAAAGCGTTTTTAAGGCTATACCACCATAAGCATAGACCAATCAATCATAGATCATCAGAACAACTGCTAATCAAATCTCCCTAGGCAAGAAATCTGGTCTTTAGAGCTGTACATGAGAAGTGGAGTTGTCTAACCTGGTGTTTGAGAAGCAGAACAGGTATTACAACTTCTTCATTGTTTCTTCCAATAAATGTGTCATTCCTATTTGCTTTGAAATACCCGCAGAGCTTTTTACTGTGTCAGTAGTCTTAAAGTAAATAAATATTACCTATTCTTTAAATGATGAAAAAAATTACAAAAAACGAACATTTCTATTTTCTCAAAAGTGTAGAGAATTTTATGTTTAATATTAACAAAATTAATCAAAGATGCATTGTATTGTCATGATGCTTGAAACAGTGTCATAGTTTGAATATTAAATGTTTCTGTATTTGAAAGTTATGATGAGGGTACATACCGATACCAGTAAGTGTATTAGTTAATGGACATTCAATTGGGCATTCATCACACTTGAGAAAGCTGCACGGACTGTGGTGAAATGTGTTGTCTATGCACTGGATAGCAGACCAGGGAAGGTTACTAAGTTATGATAAAGAGGTGATAACGTGGAGGTTACTTATCCAGTGATATCACTTCTGTAGTTCCTATGTTATTCTATGGTGCTTAAGCACTGAGATCTCTCCCACTTTAATAATCTTAGTGTATAGGATTCATAGAATAACATAGGAATTGGAGAAGTGATGTCACTATAGAAGTCTTCTCCACATTATCACCTTTTTATCACACCTTAGCACATAACCCCCAGGTGTATAGACATTTACAGAGGAGTACATTAGGATGACTGTTGGCAAAAGTGGACTTTCTCCGAGAAACTTTCTGCAAGATAAAGCCTTTGACTATGATAATTTGGCTTTCTTGTACCTGAACTGAGTGGAACCCGATGTAAACAGGAAGGCTCTTTGAGATGCTGTTACAGACACAACTTATTTTAGAAATATAATTTGGATGCTTATTTATTTGTAGTTGAAGTACAAAAGTTTGTGATTTATATTCTTTGTGTCCCTCTGTTCTGAGAGACCAAACAAATATTGCTGAGGGATTCACTTAGCAAAACTGGAAATGTTTCTCTCAAAGGCCTGAATTTATACTTTTAAGTTCCAGTTGTATCTGTTGTGGTTTGGGTTTTAAGCATGTCTTAACAATACTGCACTATTCTGTGACAATTTTTTGCAAACCATAAATTGCCTCCCTAAGGGTAATGGTTTCTCCAGAAGTGGATCCCTTGCGCTCAGTGCCTAGAGAGGCCAGGTACACCTCACTGAGATGCAAAATGGCTGAAAAATGTGTAAAGGGTTTTGATGTAAATCTTTTGCAGAATGGTGATTTGGGACTGGGTTGATCTTGTGGGAATTTCTCCTTTGTAATGGCACTAGTGAGCTAACCGTAGTACTCTGGAACAATGACTAACTAAAGAATATGCAAATGCCACACTGTTTTCATTCTCCTCTGTGAGTCTCTCTCTTTTTCAAATCCTAGGGTGTTGCCCTAACAGTGATGGGTAGTCATCAGGTGTATATATTTCAATATGTTTTGGTTTAAAAAAATGTTCTAAGGTAACTCATCAGTTCAAAACTACTGATAGTATTCCTTTTAGGAAGAATAAAATAAAACCATTTCTCTACCTTTCCTCAAACAAAATGTTATCCTCTCCCACTTTGATTACTGCAACCTACACCTCAACTCCCTACCACCTTTCATCCTGTCTAGTCCAGTGGTGCCCGATGTAGGGGGCCGGGGGGGCATGAGACTCCCCCCAGAGTAAAGTGATGTTTTATTTCAGCACCAATTACCTGCAATGCTATGGAACATAAAAATATACATAGTTTTGTGGAAAGCTAGTTCTAATTGTGAACAGCACAGTTTTCTATGTTAGCACTTTTGATACATGAATGTTTGGTTTGCACATGTAAGAAAATCAGATTGATCAAATATGACACATAACAGGAGTTTGTGTCTTTGGATATATATATGTCTATATCTATATGGATATGGACAATGTGTGTATATATATATATATATATATATATATATATATATATATATATATATATATATTTTTTTTTTTTATACAGTATCTCACATAAGTGAGTACACACCTCACATTTTTGTAAATATTTTTATTTTATCTTTCATGTGACAACACTGAATAAATGACACTCTGCTACAATGTAAAGTAGTGAATGTACAGCCTGTATAACAGTATAAATTTGCTGTCTCCCTCAAAATAACTCAACACATAGCCATTAATGTCTAAGCCTTGGCAACAAAAGTGAGTACACCCCTAAGTGGAAATGTCCAAACTGGGACCAAGTGTCAATATTTTCCCTCCCCGGTGTCATGTGACTCGTTAGTGTTACAAGGTCTCAGGTGTGAATGGGGAGCAGGTGTGTTAAATTTGGTGTTATCTCTCTCACACTCTTTCATACTGGTCACTGGAAGTTCAACATGGTACCTCATGGTAAAGCACTCTCTGAGGAACTGAAAAAAAGAATTGTTGCTCTACATAAAGATGGCCTAGGCTATAAGAAGATTGCCAAGACCCTGAAACTGAGCTGCAGCACGGTGGGCAAGACCATACAACAGTTTCACAGGCTAGGTTCCAATCAGAACAGGCCTCGCCATGGTCGACCTAAAGAGTTTGAGTGCACGTGCTCAGCGCCATATCCAGAGGTTGTCTTTGGGAAATAGACGTATGAGTGCTGCCAGCATTGCTGCAGAGGTTGAAGAGGTGGGGGGTCAGCCTGTCAGTGCTCAGACCATACACCTCACACTGCATCAAATTGGTCTGCATGGCTGACATCCCAGAAGGAAGCCTCTTCTAAAGATGATGCACAAGAAAGCCCGCAAACAGTTTGCTGAAGACAAGCAGACTAAGGACATGGATTACTGGAACCATGTCCTGAGGTCCGATGAGACCAAGATAAATTTATTTGGTTCAGATGTTGTCAAGAGAGTGTGTGTCGGCAACCAGATGAGGAGTACAAAGACAAGTGTGTCTTGCCTACAGTCAAGCATGGTGGTGGGAGTGTCATGGTCTGGGCCTGCATGAGTGCTGCCAGCATTGGGGAGCTACAGTTCATTGAGGAAACCATGAATGCCAACGTGTACTGTGACATACTGGAGCAGAGCAGGATCCCCTCCCTTCGGAGGAGTATTCCAAAATGATAATAACCCCAAACACACCTCCAAGACGACCATTGCCTTGCTAAAGAAGCTGAGGGTAAAGGTGATGGACTGGCCAAGCATGTCTCCAGACCTAAACCCTATTGAGCATCTATGGGGCATCCTCAAACAGAAGGCGGGGGAGTGCAAGGTCTCTAACATCCACCAGCTCCGTGATGTCGTCATGGAGGAGTGGAAGAGGACTCCAGTGGGAACCTGTGAAGCTCTGGTGAACTCCATGCCTAAGAGGGTTAAGGCAGTGCTGGAAAATAATGGTGGCCACAGAAAATATTGACACTTTGTGTCCAATTTGGACATTTCCACTTAGGGGTGTACTCACTTTTATACAGGCTTTACACTCACTACTTTGCATTGTAGCAGAGTGTCATTTCTTCAGTGTTGTCACATGAAAGATAAAATAAAAATATTTACAAAAATGTGAGGGGTGTACTCACTTATGTGAGATACTGTGTGTATATATATATATATATATATATATATATATATATATATATATATATACATATGTGTAATTAATTATCTGTATTATGACTTAATAATATACAGTTGGAAATCTGTTTCCTTAATGAAGGATCCAGGGCAATTTCAGCTGTCCCAAACTTCAGGGTATCACACAATTACACCAGTAAAAGGGGTGAGCAGAACAGCAGTCCTGATTCTTGTCCTGACGTGACCCAAGCCTAGGAGCAGACCAGAAACCAAGATTAGTGCTGGAGGGTGTGAAGAGACTGTCATCAATATCATTCCATCTTTTCTATTTCTGTGACTCATAATATTGTTTAATTCATGTATATACCATCCAAACTGTAACAGTATTTTGATTTTGTACATAATACAATCATTTTTATTATTATAACGTATTCATGTGTTTTTCTTAGTCATCACCTCTCCAAAAGAATAATTGTACCCTTGGTAAGAGGGGCTATAGAATTTCTTACAGATTGGCGAGCCAGGTAGCAGGGATTTGGTGTGACACAGAAATACATTTATAAATGTATAATATTTTGTGCTGATTCAAAATACTGTTTAGTCCCTCTGCCTCTGTATTAATTTTGGTAAAATTGTAGTCTACTACTATACAGTGGAAGGTTTAGTGAAGAAGATTGCTAAGGTTTCAAACCCTGAGTGTATTGTAAAGTGTTTGGGGGGAGCCTCAAACCTTTGGGTCCAAGCTCAGGATTATGTGGCCAAGGCAATCAGAGAGAAGAAACTATGAAGGTCAAAGGGTAAAACTGCATTAATTTTTGCTGCCAGCTGGATAGCAAAGCAGTACAAATCGCTGCAGATGCAGAAAGACAATTTGGAGGGTAAACTGCATGACTTAAATAATATCATAAAGTCACTGACTTAAATAATATCATAAAGTCACCCAAAATATCTGCTAAGAATGCTACTGCATTGAGTGTAGGAAGTCAGCACACAATGGCAGAAAACAAAGTACTCCGTATTGAGAATGAGCAGCTTTTGGAGAGGCTGAGGGAATCCCAGAGCGCCATTAGAGCTCTTGCATCCTCCAGCGCTAAAGAGGCTGATCATTCTCGTTGTTTGTTAGAAATTTACAGGTTAAAAGAGAAGTTAGACAAGAGGAATGCTGTTGTTGCTGCATTTAATGTGCCAAACTGTGTGAACGTATGATCTGTAGAATGGATTTGGAAATGTTTGGAAATGATAAAAGAGTGAATGAATGTGGTATGCCTGCTGTAAAAATGGCGCCAGTCTCCATTGAAAAAAAGATAGACTCACAGGGATTATTGGTATCTGAAACTAGTGTTTCCAGGCCTCTTTCCTGTACTGAACTTGCTGCTTTGAGTGAAGATCTAGGATGCATAGCATTTACTGATGAATTGATGATCCTTTAGAAGTAACTATAAAAATTGATCAGTCTGAAAAAATACATAGAAATTTAAGTGAGGCAGACAAATTTGATTATGTCTAGTCTAGATAATTCTGAGGTTTTGAACACCCTAGAACAAAGCAACAATCACTGAGTTCAGAGGAATATGGTCATCCTTCTGCATTTGGTAACTGTGCACAGAGGATGGGAGAATCTGTACAAGAGTTAGTGACAGATTATTTGTGTTATATAAATTAACACTCCCAACCTGTGTACAGGCAAATAAGAATCATGATATATATAAGAAGGCATTGCTGAAGAATGTATTACCAGAAATTTGTGAAGTAGTGGGTTTGTCTGTGTCTGCTCAAAATAGTATTTATATTGTGTTTAGCTCTCTAGAAAGAGCTGAGGCAATTGTCTGAAGATACAAAACTAACAGATGAGAGCTGGTACCGTGTTAGCCGTATAAATACAGGAGGCAAATATAGTTGTTGATACCTTTATTGGCTAACCAAGCAGATTTAGTATGCAAGCTTTCAAGACCTTAGGTCTCTTCCTCAGGCATTTTATACAGATAAATATGTAAACATCTCAATTATATACAAGTACACATTGCATTGTTTAGAATGGAAATCAGATAAGAGAACACAGTCCAGATCCAGATACTTTGATCAGTCAATGGTAAATTGTACTCTTCCTCTGAGGCTTTAGAGGTATTTACGATCCAACAGCCCTAAATGGGATCGTAAATACCTCTAAAGCCTCAGAGAAAGAATGTGCATGGTTTGTGCTTGCTTTGCAAGCACATGTAGAAGACTGTTTCAGTTAAATAATTATTTTTCACTAACGCGATTGAGGCACTGCTGCAGAGCTACATGATGAAAGCCAGACTGGATATCCCTGCAGTCAGTACAACTCGGACTTCAGGGGAGGGAGGGGGAACTTTGCCTTCGATTATCTCTCAAACCATAAAGGTTTGAGAGATGAACCTGGAGGCTATTAACTTATTTTGCAAATATGTACAATATGAGGGATAGCAATAATAAAGTATTACTATCCCTTTCAGTAAGAGCTTGGTTATAATTATTAGACAGTGGGTAAATAGTAGAAGTGATACTATTTTATCTAATGACCAGACCTGTCTGAATAAGTAATATTAGGGAAGCAAAATACCATTGCAACTGTATATTATCTTTAATAACATCAGTTTATTGTTTTTTTACAGATAGCCAGACTTGAATTAAGGAGACTAATACAGGGGTGACATGTATACCACCAGTGATTTGGCCAAGATCACATTATGTGCTTTACATGTAGTGTATCTTATAATTTCCTGAAGTCACTAATAAATAAATATCAAGCCCACCTTTCAAGTGATTGCTGTTAAAGGAATTCAGTACACTTGTATTTCTTACACCTAGCAAGATATTTAGAAAAGAAAACAATATATAATGAAGTAGTTTCTTCAAATGCATTGATATTAAATACAATACAAATTAATAATATAAATACATTTGCAAAAGGTTACATTTATTTCAGTACAAAGAGGGGTGTCCTGAGCTGGATTTTTGGAATGTATGCAACCTAGGCAAGTCTGTTAGGGACCATAATACTGCAAGAAGCCTGGTCTGCCCATCAGGTGACTGGTCACACCTCATTGGCCCTGCCTTTTCAATCCATGCAGAGTCAGAGAGGACTAATGAAACTGGTTTCTAGCAGTCATATCGGACCAGTGCGTATGCAGGACCTGTAAGTCCTTCCTGCTCATGAAATTAGAGTAAGGCCCAAATTTTAAAGAAGCAACAGGGTTCCCTGCTTCCCAGACCAATTTCTTTTTGCTTTGGAGTATTGTTCTTACCTTAAAGGGATAGTAATACCTAAAATGTAAAAAAAAAATATGTTGTAGGGTTTATCCCGAGTAAAACAAGAGTACTCCCACTGCTGAAAGATGTTTCATTCAAAAGTTATTAATTTTCAAAGTTGAATTTTTTAGGTGCAATATCACAGTGGCCTGAAATTTTACAGTGGCGCTGTTGCTACACCATCCTATGGAGATTTATGGTCCTGAGACCAGAGCTGTCCATAGGATCGTGTAGCAACAGCGCCACTGTAAAATTTCAGGCCACTGTGATATTGCACCTAAAAAATTCAACTTTGAAAATTAATAACTTTTGAATGAAACATCTTTCAGCAGTGGGAGTACTCTTGTTTTACTCAGGGGGATAAACCCTACAACATATTTTTTTTTACATTTTAGGTATTACTATCCCTTTAACAAGAGTTTCAGAATGTGTTTATGTCTGCACATTACAACTAAAGTGCTGAGGTCACAATAGCATGCCAGACAAGAAAGAAGACAGAACACAATAAGGAACCTCACTGGCATCTTTGAAATATAATCCTTAGTCTATTTTTAGTTTTATTAGCAGAGAGGACCTTCAAGTCCTCCCTGCAAATAATGATAACACAAATGAGCCTGATAAAGAAGTTGTTGGTAGGGGAGGAGGTGGCAGAGAGGAAGGTGAGAACAGGAGAATGTGGTGCCATGGGGAGCATGAAGGTGACATGGGGGTGGGTGAGGCAGAGAGAAGATGGTGCTATAGAATTGAAGGTGATATCGAGGAGATGATGGGGTAGAAGGTGGTTCTGTGGCGCAATGAAGATAATATTAGGGGAAGATGAGGGGAGAAGGTTATTCACTCCGGCACTTTTTTGGAGTTGCATTTCATTTTGCCTCTTTATCATCAACCCTGCACTGTGGATAACCTGGTCTGCTGAAACTTGCACTTCAATTTATACCTATTCTTTGTTTGTTATCCATGTTACACAGTTAGACTAATCTCTTTGGGTCAGGGCACGCTTCCTTTTGTTTTCTTGAACTGCCTTTGTACTAATTTTTCAATATTGAATTGTATTTAACCCCTATATCAGGACTAAGGAGCTACAGGTAGACCAGTGAGTAGGTCTCTCCAGTTCTATAAGGCATCCTCAGATCCTCCAACTCCTTGCATGTCTCTGCATTTTTACCAGTTAAATAATGTATTTTTTCAGTACTGGTGCCCAAAACTGTACTCCATATTCTCGATGAGGCCTTATCAAGGATTTATACAGAGGTAGAATTATACTAGCATCCCGTGCATTTATACCTCTTTTTATGTAGGATAGAACCCTATTTGCTCTTGCAGCAGTTGAGTGACTCTGCATGGTTTTCCTGTCTGCCATAATAGCTGCTAACATTATTCTGCATACTTCGTAAAGCATACTTATATAATAAATGTTGTGGGGAAAAAGTGGTATCCCAAGGTATCCCTTCTGGTTGCGTCACAGGATTTGGCAGAACAGAGGACAATGAGCTGTGGGGACGTGTCTGTTACTATTAAATCAAAGGATACCAGGCTAGCCAGGAAACTGTCAGTGCCAGAATTTGTCTTAGCATTTAGTATATATCGAGATGTACTGTGTTCTAGCTTCCTGTAGCACAAGCAAGAACTGGACCTGTATTTATAACTTGTTGTAGATCTACCATACAAATATGGAGGATCCACCTTCTATGACTATCACAGGTCCTTTTCTGCTAAGGCTGCTGCAAGTTTAGCACAATTCAATTTAATCATGGATTGGAGACAGCTAGACAATTATCTCTTCTGCAGACATTTTGCAGGTTTTAAATCTCCCACATGTCCTTCATGCCAGGCTACTTATCATTCTCCCAATTTATGCCTAATCATTCCCGTAGCCATAGAAGCTAGTTCAGCCCCCTTTGTAGCCCCAACAACAGCCCAAGCTTCTACTTAAGCTCAATCCACATTACCCACCAGGGATAAACTAGGCAGGCCTACTATTATATGGGCAATTCAGCTATCTGCAACAACTTTAATTCAAAAGGATGCTTTTATAGCGGTTGCAGGATGTTGCACTTATGTTCTAATTGTAGACAGGCACACTCCAGGGCAATCTGCTCCAAGATGGCATCTTCTTCAAATAATGACTAAGCTCTGTGAATGTGTCTCTGTTAGAGTCATTGCTTTCTGGCCATCCTGATCTTAGCATTGTTGACTTCAACACAGTAATCTTAGCATGTCCTTCAGATTCTATGGAATGCCTTAATCTAAAGTCAGCACTAGAGGAACCTGATAAAGTTTCTGAACTTATAGCGAAAGACTTTGAGAAAGGTTTCTTGTTAGGTCTATACCCATCACCCTCGTTTCCTAAATGGAGCATTAACCCTATAGGCTTAGCCACCAGGAAATTTTCCTTGAAGAAACTCCTTATTGTGGATTTCTAGGCCCCCCAATTCATGCCCTATCCCTAGCATTAAAAATCTAATTCCCATAGAGTCATATTCATTGTAGTATGCAAAAATAGAGGATGCCATGACTTTAATCTAGCAAGCAGGGATTGGATGTTTACTGTCCAAAACCGATATATCTAATGCATTCAAATTACTTCCTATTTATCCTTCTCTTTGTCATATGCAAGGAATTACATAGAATCAACAATATTACTTTTACAATCACATCGCATTTGGTTCTAGAAGTAGCCCCAAGTTGTTTGAAGTTTTCTCTGATGCTGTATGCTGGATCTTTCTCAATCAGCATAAAGGTCAGAGTATCTTACACTAGCTAGATGATTTTATGACTAAAGAACCATTCACTAATTCTCCATCAGCCCTAGGCAAGTTAGTAAATATATGTTTAATCAATTGTCCATCCATGTAGTTTTAGAAAAAACTCAAGGACCCACCACAACAGTCAAATTTCTAGGTATTGAGTTAGACTCCATCAATCTGGAAGCAAGATTACCTATGGATAAACTCATACATATTCAAAGTGTAATAGGTCAATACTTAGATTCGACAGATATAAATAAAAAAGAACTGAAATCTGTGATTTTGATCTCAAAATCATCCCACAAGGAAGAGCCTTCATCGCTTACTTACTTAAATTATTGCCTTCAACCCCATATAGCTACAGTAGAATTAAGCTTAATCCAGATGCTAAATCAGATTTGGCCATATGGAAAAAGTTCCTTAAACATTGGAATGGTCGAATTATGTTTCCTCCATCTCCTTGCTAAGTTTCACCGATAGTATTTTCCTATGCATCAGTTCATCATGGCTTCTCAGCTATTTTTAAAAATCATTGGCTCGCAGGACCATGGCCAATAGAAACAATAAAATTATCCATTACTCTCATTGTAGCTATATTATACTGTATAATAGCAGCAGTGCTATGGGGCAAGGACTGGTCAGGTCAAGCAGTGATCTTTTCTACAAGTAATAAGCTGGCTGCTGATACCATATCTAAAGGTCAATCTCCCTCTCCTCCAGCTATGATGTTCCTCAGGAGGCTGACATGTTTATCATTATACCATAAGTTCTTTATTCACACACAGTATTCCAAGGATCATAATATTGCAGCTTACACATTGTCTCTTCTTGAATTTCAGGAATCCTGAGAACTCTTCCATCGGCAGATGTGCACCCTTCTCAGCCTCCACTATTTCAAGACCTAGACATGCATAAGAATTTTTTCAAAACATAGCTCTCTATATTATGGACCAAGCACTAGCAGACAGTACTAAAAACCTTATGCAAAAGCACGTGTGTTTCAATTCACTCATCGCATCCACTAAACCTCAGCACCCTTTTTCCGTTCATGTCATACTGGCTTTAGAAGCATTTTGTCATTCATCACTTAAGCTATCACCTTTCACTATTAAGTTATATCTAGCTGGTCTTCAACATTATTTAGCTTTACATAAAGCTAACAAACCATCACTATCTTCTAATTTTCAAGTTAAATTGTTTATTAAAGGCTTATTTAAACTCCCACACCCACCTTCACGTGTATGTTCAACAATCACAGGTCTGATTATTAGACACATTTTTGACCTTCTGGAATCACACCCTTTTGCTACACATATATATTTGATTTTCAGGTGGCCATTTGTCTGGCCTTTTTTGACTTTCTTAGGCCAGGCGAATTTACCGCACATTCACGTTCAGCAACTTTCCTATCGAAATCACAGCTTACAGTTAAATCAGATCACTGTTCACTTTTCCTGTCTCATTCTAAAATAGATCAGGCTCATATAGGTCATCACATGCCATATTTCCCCACAAGAGATAAATAGTGTCCAGTCACTACACTGCAGAAACTCCACAGCATACTTGTAGATAAGCCGGACCATAGTCCACTGCTCCCAGTGCCAGATGGCCCTCTCACTGCCAGACTTGGGTATGATGAGTCTAGGTTTTCTGGCCATTCTTTTAGGTTTGGAGCTGCCTCCTCAGCTTCCAAAAAACAAGAACCATTCCATATTATTCAGAAGCTTGGGAGGTGCCATTCAAACTGTTTCACCAGGTACATCCCAGAACAAGTTAATGAAATGAATCTAGCTTTAGCTGGTCTGTTGAAATAATTAAAGTGTAAATAAAGCATTTAAACCTCCATCTTGTCTTCTTTTTGGCCTCTAATCTGGCTTGCCTCAATTTGGCATCCCTTGAGGATAATAGATCCCGGGGTACCCCAATATTTTTCATACGGTTCAGGCCTACCCTGCAAGCCCTGGGCACAAGTGGAAGGCATTTCCTGAATTTGTGGGAGGGGCTGCAAGCCATTATAAGCAGGCAGCAGCCCCTCCCACAGGGTCTCACTCTCTTGAACCCTCCTTCATTTTTCATTTCTTTCTGGGCAGGCCCTCTAATCAAGCTTGTCTCAATTTGATGTCCCTTGAGGATAATAGATCCTGGGGAACCCCAAGATTTATCATATGGTTAAGGCCTACCCTGGAAGCCCAGAGCACAAAATATATTTCTTCTCAGCATATTTATAGGGCAATGGTTTTATTCTTTTGGCATCCTCTACATTTTTAACTCTTGCATCTGTGCAATGCTTAACCCTTTGAGTGACAGGAGTAATCAACAAATTGCTCTGCAATGCGTTGCGTACACCTCTGGCATTCAAGGGGTTAAACTATGCACAGTTGACAGAGTTATGTTTTTTTTTCTTTATTTTACAGAAGTGGCAGAAGGAACAGAAGATGACAAAACAGAAGAAGATGGAGAGAAAGAAGAAAGAAGAGGAAAAAGAGGATAGAAGATGGAAGATTACAGAAAAAAAAGGAAGATGAAAGAAGACAGACAGTGGATGACAGGTAAGTGTAACGCAGATGTGGGTATTAGTATAGTGTTAGGGGTAGTATTGTGGGACTTTACTGTTAGGGATAGTGTAGGGCTAGTGTTTGGGAGGGTGACTGTATTTGAGCTAACGATCGGTGCTTGAAAGCATCTCAGACACTGGTAGTTAGCTTTTTTTCTTTTATCCCATTATTCATGTTACTTAGCGTGAGTTTTGGGAACTTAATGCACAAAATGGACGGTTGGCCAAAAGTCCTTTTCTGTGACCTAATGTTCATTGTTCTGGTAGGACAATTGCATACTGACTTAGTAATTTTTTTTTGTCAGTAGACAATTTAGCCCTACCGTCTGTTTTATAGCACACAATTGAATCAAGGCCTAAAAGTTTTCATAAATCACTCTAATAACTTTGAACATGCATACTAATATGGGATAGTGCTGTTAAGGATGGAAAGGCACTAGAACAGAATACCTGTGGCTCACTGCAGTGCCACAGGTTTGATCTTCTATAGCAAACATAGATTTCTTCTGCTAAAAATTACGGCTTGTAGCATAATTTTATCACCTAGAGTTGTTAAGGTTACTTGTTTTCTGTGTAGCACTTTGTTATTGGAAGGTATGGAAAGGACAGAAGAGTAGATAAGAACTGTTTTGGTGACGTTTTAATATGTAAAGTTATTAATTCATACATTTTCAAAATATGTTTTAGAGTAACTCGATACACGCATCATTGATTGAAATTAGCTCCTGTTAAAGAAATGAATGGCACCCTCTGCCCTATATTATTCACCTGTTGATCCGTGCAGAATTATTGCACCATTAATAAGAAACAATTACCCCTGTCCACAGAGCTCCTAGTGTGCATATTAAGGAGATTCAAACCAATTATCTTTCACAGCTGGAGTCTCCTGGAATTGAGAACATCTGACCCAATCAGCTCTCCTGATGTTCAGTTAAATTTAACTCACTGCAACCTGGAGGGTTGCAATGATGAAGGAAGCAGGGAACACTAAGTTTTTACATATCCTATATAATAATTAGCTAAATCGTGTGTAACGCCCGACATGCGCAGTAGACACTGCTGCATGTGCAGCAGTCATGCGCAGTAGAGACTGCCCACACCGCGGCTGATACAGAGAGCTCTGTATCAGCAGTGGCGCGGGCAGTCTCTACTGCACCTGACTGCCCCGCGACCGGCTGCCAGAGGCACTGTGGCCCGTGTAACGGGCTGTTCAACTAGTGTATAAATATTTATTAATAAAATAGAAATATACATATCTTTACATATGGTTCCAAACGAGAGCTTATTCTATCCTGAAAAAATACAGTTTACTTGGGAGCACTAAACAATAAAAAGGTGAAACCTCTTTAAAAATAACAATATCCAGAAAGATTTCATTTTATATGGTGCTTAAGGTACAGCAAAACCCCCATCTTTAAAAGTTTAAACTACATAAAGCACTGCATACCTATTCGGGCTATAGAAATGCATGTATATATACAGAAATGTAACATTTTATTTAGCTTCATTATCTAAATTGTATTTGCACTTATTGATAACTTTTCTTTATCATAAATTCTTGCACAAATATGGTTATAGGAACACATTCCTTTTTAGGAGTTTATTTTATTCAATAGTATGTTTGGTTACGTTTTACAAATTTTATTTTTTAACTTTTATCTCTGAACACTAGAGTGTGCTGTTGCATGTTTGAAATTCAGCAGATTAGGCCTTCAGTGAATGTGAAGCAGTAAATGGTTTTATTCCAGCTCTGATGCACTTTTGTCATTCTTATTGTATAACGGGAGTTACAGATTTAATGAGGTGCTAGCAACAGTTTTGACCTTAATACAGCTATCTATGAGACATGCTTGTGGTACCTTCGTATAAAGGTGACCACATATCCCTCAAAATCAGTGATACCTATGAAAATGTCATTCTATAAGAAACCTTGCAGTGTGTGTGCTTGTAAAGCATCCCTGATTTAAGGTGACGTGTTGAATTAAACTGTTACCAGTTGTAATTGAAGGAATTATTGTTATGTCATAATTAGAGGTGAGTGTATTGGCTTTTGTGTCAGTTTTTCCCTGTAATCCCATTACAAAGGGCCTCTCTCCCTTGGTTTTTGGTGTGTTCCTCTTTTCTGTCTTAGTCCAGTGGAGTCATTTGCAGACAAGTAGTGTGATCTTCTCTCTCCTGAACTCATCGATTACAAATACTCTGATTCAGGCCCTTATCCTCTAGAAGACTATGGACTTCATTTTTAGAAGCTGTTCCTTAAATTCTCTGCTGTAAACACTATTAAATGTAGCTGGTCATATCACTTCCTTCTAAATCCTATATTTTATCTCTCTTACCAAAATTCCAGTCCTGACTCACTTATGTTTAAATGAAAAAATGTTTATATATATATATATATGTAAGAATGCTTTCAAAAATCATAAATCAAATCGATATTTGGTGTGACCACCCTTTGCCTTCAAAACAGTATCAATTCTTCTAGGTACACAGGTACACCTGCACAAAGTCAGGGATTTTGTAGGTATACAGTCAGATGTAGGATTAAACAATTGTACCAAACAGGTGCTAATGATCATCAATTTAATATGTAGGCTGAAACACAATCATTAACAGAAACAGCTTTGTATGAGGAATAAAACTGTGTGAGGAACAGCCAACCTCAGCTAACAAGATAAGGTTGCTAAAAACAGTTTAATGTCAAAAGTCATACACCATGGCAAGACTGATGAGCAAGCGAGTATCTTTTATCCAGCCAATTTCTTGACACTTGTTTATCTGACTGTCCTTTTTCAAAAGCTTGTCTAATGGTAAATCTATGATTTGCCATGTGTTCACAAAAAGAAGTGCAAATCTTACCCACATAATACAAGCCGCATGGGAACATAAGTAAATATATAACAAAGTCTGAGGTACAAGTTGGTCAGTATTTAATTTATATCTTCTTAGTAGTATACAGATGTCTGAAATATTCTCCTGCAATCACAGAACTACATGTGTTAGGGTTTAAACATTTGTAGCATCCCAGTGGAAAATATGGGTCAAAGTTTCTTGATGGTTCTACTAACTTTAATGGCTTGTGACAAATGGCTGCATACAAATACTAAACACTTATGGGGAGACTCAGTCTTCTTCTTTGAGATTTTCACTCCTTTTTAACTGGTAATCCACCACGACCTTAGGGTACTCCCTTTCCAAAAATGTGCTATACATCTCCTTATTTTGTACGGAAGCATTAGCGGGATCAGAGTTGTTTCTTATCACTCTCAAAAATTGAAATAGGGAATCCCCTGAATTTGTGTAAGGGGGTGATCACTACCTACCATTAATATTGAATTCTTGTCAGTAGGTTTACTGTATAACATGGAGCATATACTGGATCCAGTGATATGTGAATGAAGTGCATCACAGTACGAGTGGGCACTGCCATCGGTAATTCGGTAATAACTCAAATAGAGGATCTGCTCACACCTACCCACACAACATCACAGAGAAAATGTACAAATTGTGACCTTGTTTCACAATAAGACGGAAAAATATTAAACTAGATTTAGTACAGCAGATTCTGCTTTCAAATCTTAAATGGGTTGCAGTACAGTAGGTTCTCCATTATGATAGTTGACAAGGTCACTGGTTATTCAAATCTCATGGTTGCATACAAATACTAAACACCGCTGGGGAGACACAGTCTTCTTCTTTGTCAATAAATCTTCCTGTGTGAGATTTTCACACCTTTTTAACTGGTAATCCACCATGTCCTTAGGTTATCCATTTTCCAAATCTCATGGACCCAAACTCAAAGGATCATAGATACTGTTTTTACAGATACAATGGCTCTCCCAAGAGGTACAAAGTGAGTCAGATCTCACAATGGTAAGATCCATACACCATGTTCTTCAATCTGAATAAAGTAATAGTAATATCTCAAAGTCAACTCCCTTGTGCTGCCTCAAGTTACATATAGATACCATCTATAAGTATAGTATCATCCAAAGTATCTTCATCTGCTCGCAGATGGACATCATACCCCATGGCAACTTCATAAAGGTGTTGCCTTCAGTTTAGCTACTCAAAGTAGACACCAACACTCTAAGAATAACCACTATAGTTTAACTCCAGTTGATACAGGTATCCTCCTTACGCCCAACCATTAGGGTATGTTATCCTCAGGCCAAAATCTGGGTGAATTATATACCCCATGAGTTATTCACAAGATTCTCATCTCTATATATACCTATCAGCATTACTCTTTGGGCATTTCATAAGAAACAACTCAACTGGAGTTGATGATTAAGGCATTTTGGATACATTGTGTTGAACCATAAGATTCCATTTGAAGTAACATTTGATGTCTATTGCCACCTCTTCTCTGTTTGTGAACTTTAAGTGTAGGCATAAACTTGAATTCAGATAAACTGTGTTTCAGCTGGCCAAAGTGTCTGGCTACTGGCTGTCAACTTGATTCCTTGCCATCTAAGGACCCCTCCAGGGCCTTACGTATAGACGATTTATGATTGTTAATTCTTTCCTTAAGCATGGTGGTAGTTTTACTGTTGTAATACAGTCTACAAGGAGAAATGATGATGTAGACCACACATCTAGTTTCACAATTAAGAAAATCCTTGACTGGAAACATCTTAACATTGTGTGGATGCTTGTAGGAGCTCCCTGTTATCAGGTTAGGGCAATTAGTATAGCCTTTGCATCTGTAAACTCCCAGGGGTCAGGCCAACAAATCCCTGCCTCCGTCACACTGATTACCTTCATACTTCATGGATGGGTTGTCTTGTATAGGAAAATCAGAGGTGTTTCACTCTCCTGTAACAAAACAGTGGGGGATCCTTGAACAGATGACCCAATTTATGGTCAACTTCAAGGATATGCCTATTTTTAAGTATACTTCTCCTAATTTCCAGAGATGAAGTTGTATAGGTAGTCTGAATGCAGAATTTGTTGGCTTTAATTTGGTCATAGCTCATCTGATCACTTGACAACAAAAAATCTCATTCCAGAGATTTAGCTTTGGCAATAGCCTTGCTCACTTCCTTAGAGTCATAACCTCTCTGGAAAAATTTATCTCACATTGAAATGTGAGCACTATTTCATAAGGTGATGTCAGAGATGTTTCTAATAACTCTTAACATCTGTGAGTACAGCAAAACCTTGCTTTAATGGAATGGGGTGATGACTATTAGCTTGAAGAAGTGTGTTATGGTCTGTGCACTTAGTGTAGATCATAGTTTTAAATTGTGAATCCTCACGATAGATAGTCAGATCAAGAAAACGTATAGCTTCTTTATTGAGTCAATAGCATTAAGTAGATCTACAAACTGACACAAACATCTTTCACTGCCTTTCCATAGAAAGAAGATGTCGTCAATAAATTGTTTATAGAACAGGATATGATCAGGGCCGGATTTAGACCTCAGGAGCCTGTAGGCACAGAAATGTGAAGCACCCCCTCCCCTCATTGGCCATCTCCACTGGACACTTCCACAATGCTCCTAATCTGCACATTGCCCCTCCATCATCTCCATATTGCCCTCACATTGCCCCCATCATCTCCATACTGATCTCACATTGTTCCATCAGCTCCATATTGGCCCCATCAGCTCCAGCTTGCCCCCCATCAACTCCATATTGCCCCCATCCTCTCCATATTGCCCCCATCAGCTCCACATTGCCCTAACATTGCCCCATCATCTCCCTATTGCCCCAATCAGCTCCATATTATCCTCACATGCCCCATCATCTCCATATTGCCCCCCATCAAATCCATATTGCCCTCACATTGCCCATTCATCTCCATATTGCCCTCACATTGTCCCATCATCTCCATATTGCCCCAGTAATCTTCATATTGCCCTCACATTGTCCCATCAGCTCCATATTGCCCCCCATCAGCTTCATATTGCCCCACCGTGTCTGTTTCCTACCTCTTACCTACACCCCTGCTCCCTGGTGGTCCAGAGGCTTTGCAGCTGGTGGGTCTGTGCCTCCTTCTGCACAGACCTGTAGCTGCTGTTGCTTTCAAGTGATCTTCTGTTCAGTAATGCAGAGTGCAGGGAGATCAGAAGCTACAGGTCTGTGGCAGAGACCTCACCAGGTGGGGATGAGGTTAGTGAGGGCGGCATGGCTAATTTTAACCCTTTGAGTGCCAGAGGGGAACACACTCAAAGGGTTAAAACAAAAACCATGTCCCAATGACAGGCGCCTCTCTGTGGGGTGCGCCTGTAGGCAGATGCCTACTCTGCTTATGATAAATCCGGCCCTGGATATGATGTGAAAAATCTTTCTGTGACAGGATGTGTAATTGTTCATAGTGATCCATGAAGATGCATGCATCTGTGTGGGCCATGTTTGATCCCATTTCTATCCCTTAAAATTGTAAAAAAAACATTTTCAAATCTAAAATAGCTCTTATTGAGAATGAAGTCTATCAAAAGAAGCATGAATTCAATGGGGGGGGGGGGGGGCAGTGTATGTAGGATCAGACAGCAATGCCGTTCTCACAGCATCCTTACCCAATGAATGGGGGGATGCTAGTTTACAAGCTAGAGACATCAAGTGAAACTATCAGAATCAATCTCCGCTGGGAGTTTACAAATGAAATCAGCTGAATCACTAATAAAACTGGAAATCCCAGGCATATATACATGAAGGAAGAAATCAATTAACTGAGATAACAGTTGACAGAGTGAATTTCTAGCAGATATGATAGGTCTACCCAGAAGTTTGTCCAGAGATTTATGAATCTTTGGTATAGTATAGAGTACTGGAATTTTAGGATAATTCTCTGCATAAAAAAACAAAACAAAACCTGGTTTCCCTGGTTGGCCAAACCCAAAATCGATTTTTTTACATAAAGGAGTGGGATTCCTATGCAATTTCATGTAGTGTCAGATAATTGTGAAACCATTTTTTGGCCCCCTTAGCAGCATTTCTAATAATGAAGGAATTATCATAAACTAATGATTTAATTACCTAAGCTTCTTCTTTTGTAATGTTATAAAAACTGGTCTTATGGTAATGTATGATCTTCCTTGATCTTCCAGATTCATAAAGGTGGTGATATGGCTATTTGAGCTGGTAGGTTCAAATGTGCTGGGCTTCCTAAATATGGGAATGTGAGATCCAACTTGGACCTCAGAAAAGAAGTAGTTTCATGTTAACTGTGTTTGAAGTTTAAAAAGGTCAATTTCCCAGTTAAACTCATCCTGGGTAGCAGTATAGACAAAGCTTAAGTCTTTGCTAAGAATTGTCCTTTCAGTGTTAGAAAGGGATTTGTCAGATAAATTATAAACCACTATTCTACTCTGTCTTAGTACCATTGATACCAGTGGTATACGTTCGACACACTCTACAGGGGATTCTTTGGAATTTTTTTGTTTTGAAGAACTCTTGGATTTCTCTACCCCCCCTTCCAGAGGCAACTCAGATCTACTAGGCCCCCCCCACTATATGTGGATGCTTCAGTACCACTAATTCTCCCTCGTGGTTTGGTATGCCTAATGATAAATGAAAGTTTATCTGTGAGCCCTATCAGCCAGGTGTACACTTTTAAGTCCTTGTGGTCTGTTTGCACTTGCTTAAGCTTTTCTTTTTTGATTTCTTATTTAAAAGCTTTATAGAAAGGAAAACTAACAGAGCTAAAATACCATGAAATACATAAATAAAATATTATTCATTTGTGAGGGAATATGAAAAGCAGCAGGAAAGAAGGAATCCTCCAAATCAACAAACAGGGATAAAACCCAGCACAAGAACAAAAAGAAAAATATTCCTGCTCTAATTCATGCAGATTGCCTGAAAAATGTAAACCCTGTGTAGTGTATATAATAAACCTATGTATTTTTAATGTCATAACAGCTGTCTTGGTACATATTGGTACCAATGACAAAGTAGGAGGAAGATGGAGGTCCCTAAAGAATGATTTCGGGGATTTAGGGTGCAAGCTTAAGGCAAGGACCTCTAGGGTTGTGTTTTCTGGAATAGTACCTGTCCCATGTGCCAGTGCAGGTAGGCAGGGGAAGCTCAGGAAGCTTAATGCATGGCTCAAGTATTGATGTAGGAAGGAGGGTTTTAGGTTTTTAGAGCACTGGTCTGACTTTGCTCTTGGGTGCAATCTATATGGAAGTGATGGATTCCACCTAAATGGTAAGAGAGCCGCCATGCTAGGGAGAGAATGCTGAGAAGGATGGAGGAGCTTTTAAACTAGGAAAGGGGGGGGGGCGGTATAGATAGCAGAAATGGGTAAATAGAGTAGATAGGAACTGGGTCCAAGTAAATGATCATAGGGAGGAACTCCTATTGAAAATGTAGAACAAAGACATGTAGGGGGCAAAATATGTAAAGATTTCAGAATTAATTGTATGCTAGCAAATGCAAGAAGTATGGTAGATAAAATGGGAGAACTAGAATTGCTGGCGGTTAATGAGCATTTGGACATAACTGGAATAACTGAAACATGGGGGAATGTTACACATGATTGGGCTGTAACTATAGAGGGCTATTCCCTGTTTAGGAGAGACAGGATTAATAGAAACAGGGTAGGTATGTGCATTTGAAACTAGAGCTAAATCTAATTTTAAGGGGTGATATTAGTGAGAACATTGGCCATAATGTGGAGTCCTTGTGGGTAGAAATTGAGACTAATTGTGGTGTAAAAGGTAAAAAAGGTGTTGGTGGCTATATGCTACAAACCACCAAATATTGATGAGAATGTTGAGGCCCAATTGCTATTGCAAATGAGGAAAGCTGCTCGGTGTGGGCATACTATAATTATGGGAGATTTTAAAGGGATAGTAATGTTTCAAAATAAAAGCAGCTCCAATTAATCTTCATATTATTTGGGCCATGGAGGGTGTTAATTCAGTACCTAGTGTAAGCCACCTACCCTCAGATGTGGAATCTGGTCTTAAGACCAGACATCTAACATCAAGTGCCAGTCTTCTTACTGTGAAAACAATAAAAACCCTGCCCCACTTGACAGGTTTTTCAGGTTTTTCCCTTATGCTAATTGAATATTGTCACTCTCTGCAAGCCATCTGGACACCACCTTTCTGTTCTGAGGTGAGCAGTGTTACATCAGTAAAAGGGGTGGGAGGGGGATACTTTATCATTCAATTACTCTTGAACTACAACTCTGACAGTGTTGAAATAACATTCTCCATGGCCCAAATATAATGATTAATTGGAGCTGTTTTTATTTTGAAGCATTATTATCCCTTTAAATATATGGAGGTCAGCTGGGAAAATGAGACCTCTCAGAGTGCTAAGGGAAGCAGCTTTATGAGCATGCTTCAGAAAAGCTACATGTCACAAATGGTGGAAGTGCCGACAAGAAATAACAATGTATTGGACCTAGTCATTATGCATAACATAGATATGGGCCTAGATTCACTAAAGGACGATGCTGAGGAGATATGATCTTGTTGATGTGTTTGAAACACTTTGACATTTCGATCTACACACACACATCAACATATTCACTAAATTTGTTGGATGCAAGGGGAGAGGTGGAGAAGGTCCCTATTAGCATACAGGATTGTCGAAGTGCTGTCGATGTGGAAGGTATGACCGTTCTTCACACATCACCTACACTACGACAATTCTGAAATTGAACAGAATTCTCTCTCTGCTTCCCTACTTGACCAGTAGGGGAAAGGAGAACAGTTTCGGCACCATGGACAGCATTGAGTGCCATAGAGATGTGCATTGCTCACCCCTGTGGCACTCAAAAGGTTAAATAAAAAAAAATAGTACACCAAGCACTACACATATATATTATACATGTTGTGCACTCCCAGGGGAACAAGACTAGGGGTCACTCAGCATGTGGATTTGTGGCTACCACTTGCCCCCCAGCCTTGTTCCCTTGCCCAGTGGTAGCCATAGAACTCCATATACACTGCTTGGCCCCCACACTTGTTCCCTTGACCACTGGTAACCACAGATCCCCATGTACACTGTCTGACCTTCTCCAACCTTTTTCCTATGCCCACTGCAAGACACAAATCCCCATGGCCACTGCCTGGACAAGGGGAAAAGGCTGTGGCTATATCACGGTTCCCATGACTCCTTGTCACTCTCTGTTGTGGCGCTCTTCCATTGGCGGAGCTGGATTGGCCCGCCCAGGTTGTCCCTTTATATACTGGGCCTATGGCATCTGTCAGGTGCCCTTTCGTGGTGTTCCTGTTCCTGCGCCATTGTTGCTGTGTTCCTGCGTTCCCGTGTACCGACTTGGCCCTTCTGACTACTCTGCTGTTCCTGCTCCGTGATTATCCCGGTTCTGGATGACATTCCTGCTCCGTGATTGACCCGGTTCTGGCTGGTGTTCCTACTACGTGATTGACCCGGTTCTGGCTGACGTTCCTGCTCCGTGATTGACCCAGTTCTGGCTGACGTTCCTGCTCCATGATTGACCCGGCTCTGGCTGACGTTCCTGCTCCGTGATTGACCCGGCTCTGGCTGACGTTCCTGCTCTGTGATTGACCCGGCTCTGGCTGACATTCCTGCTCTGTGATTGCTTCCAGTGTTCCTGCGAGATTTCGATTGCTTGCCTGGCGACATTCTGAACTGTGCTTGTAGTGTTGCACTGACTGATCACACTTCCTCTGCTGAGCTGTGGCCTCCGTTACACTTGCTGAGCTTGTTGCCTCCGTTACCGAGCCTGTCAGAGAATACTTGCTGAGCTGTTGCCTCCGTTACCGAGCCTGTCAGATAACACTTGCTGTGTTTGTTGCCTCCGTTACCGAGCCTGTCTGTGTACACTTGCCAAGCTTGCTGCCTTCGAATCTGAGCCGTTTAGCACTTGATGAGCTTGTTGCCTCCATCACTGAGCCTATCCGTTTACACTAGCAGAGCAGTATCTCCAACTACGGTGCTCGTTTCCTTGCAGTCGTTGCACCGCGTGGTGCTATTGGGCATACCGTTAGCTCTTGCAGTGTGTTGCTCTGTTTCGGCACCGGAAGGGTGTCTTGGCTCTGGTCTCCTATTGCTCACAGTGTTTACCATCATCCCGCACCAGGAAGTGCGTTTGGCTCACGTTACATTTGCTTGTGCAGTGTCTCCTCCGTTACCGCACCTAAGGGGTGCTCTTGGCTCTGGTCCCGTTTGCATATGCAGTGTTTCCTCCGTCACAGTACCTAAGGGGTGCTCCTGACTCTGGTTCCATTGGCTCTTGCAGTGTCTCTCCTCCGTTATTGCACCCAAGTGGTGGTATTGGCTCTAGCTCCAGTCAGTCCTTGCTATACTATTGGGCATATTACAATACAGCTATCTGGTAGTGATCCAGTTCAGTCGCACTGCTAGCGCTTGCCTGTTGCACTACTACTGGGACTATTTATATTCACCGGGCATTGGCTAATCACCACAACAGAGACTGATTATTTATATTGGGCATTAACCCTTTTACCTTCATTGATTCTGTTGAGTGCTATTTGCTCCTACTATATTGGGCCTGTACTACATCCAATACTTGTTTTACCTGTGATTACCTATTCTAGCCTCCAGGGCCACTGTTCCTTATTTTTACCTCAATAAAACTGTGTTTTATTTTTAACCTTGGTCTGAGTGTCGTAAAAACCATAACAGGCTATCAGGCAGTGTATATGGGGCTAACACACAATGGTGTTGTTCCCCATGCTGCACAACATGTTAGAAATCTGACATAGAGTGCCCCCCTTCGACATATTAAACCCTTGTGTATTTCAACATATATTGCTTCCTTCCGACATTCTTCTTTCTCCAACTTTATTCAACATACACTGCCCTCATTGAATATGTATCGCGTACTTAACTCTTTGGTACTCAAAGGGTTATTAGACAAGGTATGTGGCTGCCTTCCTTTGCTATCTACTGGAGCCGATGTTAAACTGATTCCGGTAAAAGTGCTAGTAGTGAACTCTGTCACTGAGTTAATTCATGGGAAGCTCAGCTCTGCGTTTTCATGAATGAATCAATCACCTGACCCGCGCTTGACAGTGTGTTAGGCACCGATCATTAGCTGTTTTACCTGTCTCAGCTGAATCGAGGCCTTAATGACCAGTTGCCCTGATGATGGTCCAAGCCTGGACCAAAAATATTTGAAGAGTTGGAGTAATGTTTAAATAAATGTTTTTACTTCAATCAATTTGATGTCTGCAAGTGATGGCTGAGTATACCTTATTATTGGGGATGGGCACCAATCTGTGTATTATACATACCTTTTGATTTAGAGTGCCACTGTCATATGTTTACCTTTATGTAATGTATATTATGTGCCAGAAATGTCGCTGATTTATAGTGTTTCTTTGTTGTTCTTCAGTCTAGGGTGACTACCCTAGGGGTGACACTCTAAGGGGTTCCCCATCCCAAGTGAGCCATCGTAAGTGAAGGGAGACTTAAGCAGGAATATATGATGTATATGCTGTGCTCTCATCTCTAATTATCTCAATTTCTCTTCCCCAGGTATGATGTTAACTCTTAACATCCCACATCATCTGATCATCTGTCTCTCTGCAGCCCTGCTAACATTTCCACTCCTGTTTATTAGGTATGATATTAACTCTTAACATCCCATATCATCTGTCTCTCTGCACCCCTGCTAACATCTACACTCCTGTGTGAGCCATCTTAAGTGAAGGGAGACTTAAGCAGGACTTGAGCAGGAGTGGGGCAGGAGACAGGACAGATTCCACTGGAGAAAGAACACCCCCCAAAGCAAGGCTACAAAGGACTTGAAGAAAACACCTAAATGGAAGCTCTGCAATTCTCCTAAACTTCAAGATTTTCTGTATAACACCAGTTTGTGGATTCTGTTTATAAACTCTTCCATCATGAGAAGATGCTCTTGGCCCATTCGGACTGTTGTTTCAACATCATGCTCTCTGCAAACAGTACCTAAATACCTAATATTCCTTTTCTCTATGGCTGCAGTTTTCACTAAAATATCTGGTTCCTTCTACCCTCCACCATCTCCTCCACCCTATGTTTATATTTTTCCTTCACTTCTATCATCCACACTCACCTCTAAACACCAACTCCTCACTCTTCTCCGCTCTTGCACTCCCCCCACCCCACACAAACCAAAACCAAATACACACAAATCACTTCTCATCTCCTGTCTCTCTCTTTTCTTCTATTAATGGCAGCTGGAGATATCTCCCCAAACCCTGGTCCCATCTCCATTCACAAACACTCTACCTCTAGTCAGCATAGGAACATTTAAAATCTAATCACCATTCCCTGCCTTGAACCTAAATTTGTTCTCTTTTCCTGCACTCTATGGAATGCTCTCTCCATTACTAACAAATATAACACTGTGCATGATCTCTTTTTCTCCCGCTCCCTCAATTTACTTGCTATTACTGAAACTTGGCTCTCTCAATCTGACACCGCTTTAAAAGCAGCAATCTCCTATGGTGGTCTCTCCTTCTCTCACACTTCATGCTCAACTGGACGTGGGGTAGGTGTGGGTTTGCTGCTCTCTGAACAGTGTCATTACAAACTAATTTCTCCCCACTCCTCACTCTGCTTCTCCTCTTTTGAGTCTCATACTGTCTGCATCTTTGCTCCAGTCTCTCTACAAGTTGCAGTCATCTATCGCCCACCTAACTTCACATATACACCTTCAGACTTCCTATCTGACTTTGAATCATGGCTTTCGTTCTTCCTCTCATCAGACACACCACTTCTGGGGGACTTCAACTGCCATGTGGATGATCCCTCCGTCTCCTGGGCATTCTGTTTTCTCTCTTTAACATCTGCATTTGGACTAACCCAGTAGACGAATGCTAGTACTCACAAGGATGGTCACTTCCTAGACCTTGTGTTTACTAGAGGCTGTGCACTCTCGGATTTTAATATCTCTCCTCTTCCACTATCCGATCACAATCTTCTAACATTCAGCACTACTTATACACCTTCTGCAATCCCTGCTTCCTCTCCCCGCTTCACACGTAACCTCAAATCCCTTAATCTCACGGCTCTCCAGTCCTCCCTGGCTACTGGACTTTCATCTATTCCCATTAATCCTGACGCTAACAGCCTTGTCAAAACATGCAGCTCAGTCCTATCCTCCTCTTTGAACCTGCATGCGCCTCTCTCTCCGATCCACTCGCAGAACTAACCCATGGCCATGGCTTAATAAAGACACCAGCTTCCTCCGCTCCTGTACCCGTTCAGCTGAATGACTGTGGAGAAAGTCTGGTTCTCTGGCAGAGTTTCTCCACTACAGGTTCGTACTTTCCTGCTTTAACTCTTCTCTGTCCCTCGCCAAAAAACTTTACTATTCACAACTAATCAACACTCATAAATCCAACCCCGACGCCTTTTCTCTACCTTTGACTCCCTCCTCCGCCCTCCATCTGCTTCCCCCACAAACTCCATACAGCCATAGGACTTTGCTGACTACTTCAAAGCCAAGATGGACTCCATCCGGGATAATATACCACCTTGTATATATCCTCCTAACCTCCCTTGTTCCCCTCCTGGCACTCTGGACTCTTTTTCACTAGTCATGGAGGAGGAACTGACTAACCTGCTATCCTCTGCTCTGTCCACTACATGCACACTTGATCCCCTCCCCTCTCACCTCATCCAGTTCCTCTTCTCCACACTAATTCCTATCCTATTACAAATCTTTAACTCCTACTTTGAAGTCGCCAGGAAAGGTAGCAGTGGCAAACATACCTTAGTAACACCCATCCTCAAGAACAACTCTTTTGACAGTAACACACCTTCTAGCTATCGACCAGTTTCTCTTCTGCCCTTTGCCTCTAAACTCTTGGAACACCTAGCCTACTTGTATGCCTTTATTTATTTATGTTTGTGGAAACTGTGCTTTGCAGACACTCACATCAATTTTGTAATATGTGATGTAATTGGGTGCAGCCAAACATTGCACCATTGTGTACACATTACATCATTGCTGTGCCCACACAAGCATTAGTTGTTTTATTTTTTTGTTTGTTTTTAAGATATGAATCAATTGAGTGCACTTAGAGAGGTAAAATGCATGGCAGATTTGATGTCCAAAAAAGAACTCCCAAAATAAACTAACTTATTGATGAGTGGGATTTGTTATATGCCACCTCTCAACATTGTGATCATATCTGTACATCCAAATATACATGAACTCTTAGGTTAATTAACCCTTTGAGTGCCAGAGAGGTACTCAACACATACTTAAAGGGTTAATTTCAGATGTACAGTGTGATTTTGTAAGAGGCCTTTTTTAATCAGATCAGTTTATTGTGTTGTTACAGTGACTATTGCCATCAGTACAGTAAACTAGAACAGTTCTAGGGCAAACCAACTGCAACAAATACAATGGGTGTCACAGTGCAGCCACAGCTTTATAGTCAGATCTATTCTCAGGGAAGCAGATTTAAAGATAGAATGCTATCCTTATGATAGTTGCCCTTTAACTGCTTGAACACTGGAGAGATCTCAACATTACAAAGCATGTCAGGATACTGCACTAAATAAAATTGGCTAAATATTCCTCTTTGATTTTTTGAAATAGTGGTTCCAAAAATGGGAGACATACCCACTGGGGGGGAGTGGCAGGGGAAGGAGACTCTCCCAGGGGTGCGTGAGGCTTTTCTTAAGCACCAAGAGATCACTGTTAGAGGTTTGTAATAATAAATAAAATGAAAATGAAAAATAATAATCATGTGCATATGGTTATATTTATTTCAATACAAAAGGTGGACATCCAGAACTAGATTATGGGGTAGGCAACCTAGGTTAGTGGTTAGGGCCCATTAAGGGCTTGGCCACAGCCTGGCCTGGGCAGTGGGTGGGTGAGAGGTAGCACCTGACAGCCCCTTCATTTTCAATCTGGGCCCGAGATGACTTCCAGGAACCAAAGAAATTGGTCCTGTCAGGCATACTGTACCAGCGCACAGAGAGGACTTGTAGGTCCTCACTATTAATGGAATTAAAGGAGCAGTACGCATTTTTTATGAAAACATATATGTTATAGAGCTGTTCCTGCTGAGTAAAGCAAGGGCACTACCACTGCTCTCAGTTGCTTTATTCAAATGATATAACAGTTCAAATAATCAGGAAGGGAATTTACTGTGCATTTACTTCATGAAAGTTCTAACTGACAGGAAATGTTAGTGTGATTGTTTCTATCACATTCTGTGGAGAACTGTAAGTCACTGACTTTCCTCTCCATTAGAATGTAACAGAATAACTACTTGGAATTTGAACATTAGAGGGCACTGCTGAGACAGTTTAAACTGTAATAACTCTAGAAATATGCATCTCTCAGCAGTGGGAGTACCCTTATTTTACTGAACAGGAAATGCCCTACAATATATATATTTTCATTAAAAAAAGTTTACTGCTCCTTTAAAAATAGTTTGTTTACATTTCAGCAGACAGGGTCTCCTGCTTTGTAAACAAGCTTCTTTCTACATTGGTACACAGTCCTGACCTTGACAGGGGTCACACAACATGATTAGATGATCACATTTGAAACTACCTCATTGAGGCCACAACACTATGTCAGACAAGAGTGAAGCCAGGTTAGCCAGTTTTGTAATAGTTTGTATATGTGATGTAATTGGGTGCAGCCAAACATTGCACCCTTGTGTACACATTACATCATTGCTGTGCCCACACAAGCATTAGTTTTTTTTTTTTTTTTTTTAATATGAATCCATTGAGTGCACGTAGAGAGGTAAAATGCATGGCAGATGTGATGTTCAAAAAAGAACTCCCAAAATAAATTAACTTATTGATGAGTGGGATTTGTTATATGCCACCTCTCAACATTGTGATCATATCTGTACATCCAAATATACATGAACTCTTAGGCTAATTAACCCTTTGAGTGCCAGAGGGGTACGCAAGGCATTGCAGAGCAATGCGTTGCGTACCCCTCTGGCACTCAAAAGGTTAATTTCAGATGTACAGTGTGATTTTGTAAGAGGCCTTTTGTAAGAACCCTTTTTTAATCAGATCAGTTTATTGTGTTGTTACAGGGACTATTGCCATCAGTACAGTAATGTAGAACAGTTTTAGGGCAAACCAACTGCACAAATACAGTGGGTGTCACATTGCAGCCACAGCTTCATAGCCAGATCTATTCTCAGGGAAACAGTTTTACAGATAGGATGCTATTTTGGTGATAGTTGCCCTTTAACTGCTTGATCGCTGGAGAGATCTCGACATTACAAAGCATGGTACATTGTACTTGTTTCCTATAATGCACTTGGTTAACCCCAGAATTGCTCCTTTTCACCTTTGTAAGTGTAGGATGATTTATGGATTTGGAGGTAAATAAAAGCCTTGGGAACATATGTTGCTAAGAGTGCTTCTCTTTTTCATTAATATCCACTGATCCAAATCTGTATAGAAGTTTTTATGTAGAATCTATCAGGATACTACGCTAAATAAAATTGGCTAAATATTCCTCTTTGATCTTTTAAAATAGTGGTTCCAAAAATGGGAGACATACCCACTGTGAGGAGGGGCAGGAGACTCTCCCAGGGGTGCATCAGGCTTTGCTTAAACACCAAGAGATCACTGTTAGAGGTTTGTAGAAGGCTAAATCTTGCTGTGAATGGCACAGTCTGACAATCTGCCATATTTGTACTTTTGATACTTGTATGTTTGGCTGGTAGAAAAGTCTGCTGCAAGTAAACAATATACAATGAACTGGTTTCTTCAAAATATATTAATAATAAATAAAACGCAAATGAATAATAATATACATGTGCATAGTGTTATATTTATTTCAGTGCAAAAGGTGGACATCCAGAACTAGATTATGGGCTAGACAACCTAGGTTAGTGGTTAGGGCCCTTAATACTGTGAAGGGTTTGGCCACAGCCTGGTCTGGGCAGTGGGTGGGTGAGTGGTAGCACCTGACAGCCCCTTCCTTTTCAATCTGGGCCCATGATGACTTCCAGGAACCAATGAAATTGGTCCTATGAGGCATATTGTACCAGTGCACAGAGAGGACTTGTAGGTCCCCACTATTAATGGAATTACAGGAGCAGTAAACATTTTTTATGAAAACATATGATCACTGCGCCCATGCTTCGTGCAGCGGGCGGCGGCATTCTGACTGCTAGTTTGCATTACCTCTTACTGATTGGCTAGTACCTTTTGTCGCCGCCCAGTGATGGCCTTTATATACCCTGTAATTTCCACATTATGGTGCCCTTTCATGGTGTATTAGTTCCTGCATTTTGCTCCGTTATTGCTGTTCGTGTATGACCTGGCCTGCCTGACGACATTCCTGAGTTTGCTGTTCTTCGACTTCTCCATTGCTGACCGTATCTGGCTGAGAACCCTCTCCGTTGCTGACCATATCTGGCTGAGGACCCGTTTCCATTACCGACTGTATCTGGCTGAGAACCCGCTCCATTGCTGACCTGATCTGGTTGAGAACCCGCTTCCGTTACTGACTGTTCCTGGCTGAGAGCCCACTCCGTTGCTGACCTGGTCTGGCTGAGAACCCGCTTCCATTACTGATTGTATCTGGCTGAGAACCCGCTTCCATTAACTACTGTGCTGACTGAGTATCTGTTACGTGTCTTACCATACCTGGCTACGAGTTTACTCTGTGTACTGTCTTGTCACACAGTGCCTTGTGTTCCCAGCATACCGCTTGGTGGTCTCCATTTTGCTCTCATTCTACTTGCGGTGGCTTGCTGTTACACTAGTCGGTTGCGCTGCATGGCGCTATATCTCTGTTGACCGTTAGCTAAGCATTTATGCTATAGCTACTCTCCATACATCCGTTGGCGGAGTGCACAAGCGAAGTACCGGTACAGTGTTATAGCACTGACTGTGTTACTCTGATCTCTCTGTGTCCACCTCTCTTACATCGCTGGGCTCACTCCCTAGGGGAGTTGCAGTATATCAGGGAGTTACCTATTGACCCTTTGCGTACCTAGACGTTCCAGGTAGAGTGTTGCATATTTCCATCTGCAGGAGCCTCGGGCTCAAGTGCCAGCATTGCGTTGTACCATCCTCAGTAGAGGGGACACTGGTTGCCTACATCTCTATATTCACGGTGCTGCGATCCACCCCTAAGATTGCCTCGCTCCTTGGGTTCTGTACCTCCCAGGCGTCTGGGTTGTGCCAGTAGTGTTGCCTCGCTCCTTGGGTTCAGTACCTCCCAGGCATCTGGGTTGTGCCAGCAGTGTTGCCTCACTCCTCTGGGTTGTGCCAGTCACTTCCTCCTGGACCATCTACCATCTAGGTCCTGTGGTCAGCCCTCTGTCTGCTTACCCTGCTGCCCGTTCTGGTCCAAGCCAGGACCTCCGTGGCCAGAGATTGTCATTATTCACACATACATCGCTATTAATGGCTTGCTACTATTGTATATACCTGCCTGTATCTCTGCCCTGTTTGTGTTGGCCCATAGGCCTATCTATGTGTTTGAACTTCATTTCAATAAAGATATTTTAACCTTACCAAACTGTTCTGAGTGTTCATCAAAAACTGTGACACATATATGTTATAGAGCTTTTCCTGCTGAGTAAAACAAGAGCACTACCACTGCTGTCAGTTGTTTTATTCAAATGATTTAACAGTTCAAATAATCAGGAATTTACTGTGCATTTACTTCATGAAATGTCTAACTGACAGAAAATGTTAGTATGATAGTTTCTATCACATTCTATGGAGAACTGTAAGTCACTGACTTTCCTCTCCATTAGAATGCAACAGAATAACTAACTGGAATTTGAACATTAGAGGGCACTGCTAATGCAAAAAAACAGTTTAAACTGTAATAACTCTAGAAAAATGCATCTCTCAGCAGCGGGAGTACCCTTATTTTACTGAGCAGGAAATGCCCTTCAATATATATATTTTCATTACAAAAGTTTACTGCTTCTTTTGTTTGTTTACATTTCATAGAAGCAGACAGGGTCTCCTGCTTTGTAAACAAGCTTCTTTCTACATTGGAGCACAGTCCTGACCTTAACAGGGGTCACACAACATGATTAGATGATCACATTTGTAACTACCTCATTGAGGCCACAACACTGTGTCAGACAAGAGTGAAGCCAGGTTAGGATATGGGGACTCCGTTGGCTTCCTTGAAGTGTAAGCCTCATCAGTTTTTAATTCCTTTAACAGGAATGACCTTCAAATCCTCCCAGAAAACAATAATGACAAATAATGAGTATGGTGAAGATGAAGAAGTTGGTTGTAGGGGGAGGGGGGTGAGAAAGAGGACGTTCATGCCCATTTTCATAAAGTAAAAACCTTAAAACTTATTTGGTCTTTGGCTTGTCGTAGGTTTAGGACAGCCTTTGCCTGTACCATGCATACTTACATGCCGTCACTGTAATAGCCTACCAGCATAAGTGGTAGAAATTATTCCACTAATCTACCGTCTCACTAAAGAACACAAAAGCGATCAAGACCTTTTTTATTTTATGCATTTTAATACATTTGTACGTGATTTCTAGTTTAAAGAGCCTCTGCCTGTGAATGCTTTTTTCTGCACCTGGAAACATGCCAGATACTGAAGGTAGACCCGAACACAGATGGGTATATACTCTCAGTATGCTTATTTGTTAGTCTGACTGATATCAGAAGCCTTACCACTTTATTTGTGAGTATCCATTTATTCATTTGCATTGCTTCACATTCTGGTGACAGTGTTACACTATTGGGTGCCTCTTCTTTTCAGTTTCAGTTTAAGGGTTTAGACAATACAGTGTTAAAAGTGCTTTGCAGTGTGAAACACTGGAAGTGAGTTCCCTGCCCGAAAGCTTACAGTCTAAAGTACATAAGGATCAAGAGCTTAACCCTTTGAGTGCCAGAGGGGTACGCAACGGATTGCTTTGCAATGCGTTGTGTACCCCTCTGGCACTCAAAGGGTTAATGTAGTGGACATAAATAAACTAAATAATTTATCAAGAGCCTAAGTTGAACAAAGTCAGTGACTTCTAGCATGTTTACATTTTATTAACCTCTTAAGGAAAGGTAAAATCTGAGGTGGATTGCACTTAAGGACCGGAGCAATTCTGACCTTTTTGACTATGTATTTGTTCAACAGTGTTTTCCCTTTAAGTCTTTGATTCCAGCCACATAAATTATATACTGTTTTTTTACTCACAAGTAGGGCTATCTTTTGGTACCCCACTTATATGGATATCACACCATTTATTTTATTAAAATTAAATAAAACGGTTAAAAAAAGTAAAGAAAACACAATTTGTATTTTTTTTTCTTGTGATCATTTGGGCACAATGGGTTACATTTTTATTGAGACTGCATGGTCAGTTATACCTAACAAATGGGCAGTTTTAAGTGGGCACTGTCCCTCTGGGGTGAAAATCCACATCTCTGTTTTCCTCACAGTGACTTTTTTTATACGTTACTGTTTGGTGTGTATATAAGTGTATTACTGTGCTCCACATAAATAAATTGTTTATTTTTTTTAAAATAAAATGTTGTAAATTAAATGATTTTATCTTTCTCCACATAACTTTTAAATATTCAGAGTGGTGTCAGTAGGTCATAAAGAGACCTACATTTAGCCTGCCCCCAGCACCAGCATTGAAGGGGTTAATACACCCAAACTTTGGCCTCTTTGTGTCTGATTTTATGTCTGCTCTTTGTGAGCAGTCACAAAGGCAATATGGGAAACACATTGCGTTTGTGAATGAAAATGCCGGTACATATGATTGCTCCTGGAGTGATCACGTGTACTGACAAAAGAGAGAAGTACTGAAACTAAGCACTCTGGTCCTGGAGTGCTCAGTTTCAGCATCTGCAGAATGATAGCAGCGTGCACCAAGGCGCTCTGCTATCATTCAACCCATGACGTGCCAGGAACATCATGGGTCCTTATGGGCAGTTTACCCATGACGGCCCTGGCACATCATGGGTCATTAAGGGGTTAAGGAAATGTGGTTTCATTTGTGAATTGCAGACTGTATGAGCGGTGCAGTGGCGCTGGGTGGTAGGTAGAGCATCCCATATCTAAGGAGCAATGAGGAAAAAAGTGTTTGATATGTGAGATGTATAGAATGTATAGGTTAACCCTCCAAGTGCCAGAGGGGTTCACAACCTCATCTCTTTCAATGAGCTGTGCAGTCTCCTCATTGCAAGTATATTAGAGTCCTCCCTAGCATTCAAGGGCTTAAAACACTTTTTTAAAACCAATGCAAATTTGGGAATTTTTGTTTGTTTCCTATGTTGCAGTTTGTTTGGCCCACAATTGCTCCAGTTCCTCTTATTAACCCTTTAAGGACCAGGGGGTAGTGAAACACATCGTAATACAATGCACTTTATACCTCTCTGGTCCTTTAAGAGTGAAGGCCTTGATTGCATTGCAGCTGATTACTTTGTAATTGGTTTAATCTACAGATTTCCCCTTGGACTTCAGTAGGACTCTTTGAGAGATTAAACTAGTGATGATATTTATCATCTGAAATGGAATTTAGGCGTAAATCACCTTAACCCTTTGAACGTCAGAGGGGTATGCATTGCATTGCTTCATAATACTTTGAGTATCCCACTGATACTCCTTGGGTTAATAGACTTTTTATTCTGTGTATATATAACTTCCAGAAGGATGTCTGTGAGAGCTGTAAGCAAAATGCAATAGGGGTGGAGCAATCACAGGGAGTAGCTTGTTGTAAAGCAGCCAAACACAAAAAACCCATGATATTGTACTTTGTCCTCTCTAAATATGATTATTAGCTGCATATTTGGTGTAGGAGAGAGAGAGAGAGAGAGAGAGCTAGAGAAGGGTCTTGTAGCAACTGAAGATTTGACTGCAGAGAGAAAAATAAATGTAGTGTCAGTGAGAGTGCAAGATAGTTGTAAAGCAGTTATGTAATACAGTATATATCGAAAAGCTCTCTTTTAACATTATCAAGGCAGTTAATAATCACACAAGAACATTCTCAGATTTAGAGATGGAGTCTCTTTCAGTCCCATGGACCTCTCTTTCTATCTCCTACACCACTCTGATAGGTCTCTCTCTCATTGTATTTGCCCTGCTGTTCGACTGGGTGAAACACAGAAGAAGAGGAGCCTGTTACCCACCTGGACCTCTCCCTCTGCCTGTAGTGGGGAATATGTTCGATTTGGATGTCAACAACTTTCCAGACAGTTTGGCAAAGGTAAACCTAATTTGATTATTTTAATGGCACTTTTTATTAACCCTTTAACGATCAGAGGCGTGTACAATACATTGGGAAGCAATGAGTTACACACCACTTTTGTCCTTAACCCTTTCAGCGCCATACCGGTATCCAACGCATTGGGTTGCAATGTGTTGGCATGCTCTGGCAATCAAAGGGTTAACCCTTTGACTGCCAGAGGGGTATGTTGCGAACCCCTCTAGCACTGAAAGGGTTAAGGGATTAAGCTTTTCTAGGGCTATTAACTATGCAAATAACTCTTTATTTTATATACCATAGACAGGAAAACACTATCTATCTATCCATCTAATTTTATATATATATATATATATATATATATATATATATATATATATATATATATGAGAGAGAGAGAGAGAGATACTTTCCTTTGCACTGAAACTCTTTAGTCTAAAGCTGGACAGTGACATTTCCCAGTCTCAAAAAATGCTTCTATGTGCTAAAGAACCATTGACAAGATTTTTCTCTACATAGTGATTATCATCCAGAGTTCCACTTAGGGTGTTCAGTTTTATCTATAAAGACTGACAAAAATTATGAATGTAGAGTTATAACTGTATATGTATGGAAGCTGTTATTCATAATATATTTATTTTAGTTATTCTAATTGTGAGAGCTAAAAATAAATCTATATTTATGGTCATTACACCCTAGACAAATCACATACATTACGTGTGCTACGAAAAGTATAGACTGTTTATTAGGGGTGTCTTGATCAAAAAGGATTGAGAACCACTGTTCTATAGGATATCTTATTCAAACTGTTGAGACCTGAAGTGTATTATTTTATATTTTGAGGAGCTGTTGTTTATTAGCAAACATTAATCATCATTAGCAAGAAGTAGGACTGAAACGTTGACCAATTCCACTCGATAATAAATAACACCTTTAGTGGTAGAGTGACCATGTACATCCCGAATTCCCCATGCCTAGGACAATCCCGGAATTTAAATGAGTGTCCCATGTCCCCTGCAGCCCCCTTCTGGGACAATGAAAAGTCCCAGAATGAAGACGCCAAAGCACAGAGGTCTAAACACTAAGAGAACTGCCCGTTGCCTGGTGTGACAGAAAGTGACGCCTCTTCTGGGCTAAAAAATGGCTTCCAGCCAGAGCTCTAAACACTAGAGAGAGAAATTAGCCTAGATCCTGACATCAAACAGAAGGTGCAGTGCAATTTTGTTGCAGTATAATGTTAGTTCAAGGCTTTAGGCGTGATGTACATAATCTTGTAGCCCACCACACCCATCACTTACTGTCACTGCAGTCAATAGACAGTTCTCCTAGTGTTTTAGGGGGTGATATATAAAAAAGCCTTCTTAGTGTATTCTTAACAATTGTCGCTAAAATTCACAACGCCTGGTCATATTTATAAAGAAATAAAGTCACGTTTATAAATATGTCTGTCTGAGAATATTTTGTGAATGTTCGCACCTGTGAATATATATTCGCACACATAGCAGTATTACATACTTCTAATAAGAACAGGTTTAACTGGCGTTATGATTTAATCCCTAAATTTGGTTTTATTTTTATAGCAATTAGCGAATTTCTTTATAAATACACTGGGACACAATTCTTATTTGGCCAAGACCATCTGTACTCCACTTTTCAAAAAAGTCAACTAGCTGGAGTTAGCACTTATGTTAGCAAAATGTCATTAGATGTTTATACATATACTTATGTCGCATTGAGACACTTTTACAGACACTTTCTTTGTAACTCCAGTTTTATACATCTCCCCCTTAGACCTCTGTGGTGTGCAGGAGAAAGTGCAGGTTGTGCACTGATGTCTATTGATGTATAGTGACTCCTCCCACATAGCTGCATTAGAGGTGAGGACAAGTACTCTGCAGATCTTATCTGCACAGCATCTCTGAATGGCAGAATAGAAATGTGCTCCTTTTGCTGAGATGTTTATGTTTAAAGTTACATTGAGAACATTTTCACGCATAGGTCATTCAGGTGCCAATGTACTAAGGAGAACTGCAGTAATTCTGGAGCAAACCAAACGCACCATATGGGGCAAATAAAAATGTAAACACTTTCCATTGATATAACCCTTTGTGTGCCAGAGCGGTGTGCAATGCATTGCAAAGCAATACATCGAGTACCCCTTGAATTCTAGAGAGGTCCCATCTAAACAAAAGGTGCAACTGGTTTACCTCAGAATGTCATATTTTCAGCCTCAAAGTGTATTGTATTAGTCTGGGAGCAGTACAGCTCTCAGGCACTATAGGGCCATCGACTCTTGAATTGGTACTGGCACTCTAGTTCATATGCGCTAGTTATTTAGCATACCTGGGGACTTTTCCTTCTAGAGTCCCCGGAGGGGACTCATTTGGTGCCGGTGGAAGGATATAAATGACAAGATTTGTGCCATGAAGAGGTGGGGCTTAATTAAAGTTGGGGGTGGGGCTTAATGGGCTATGTAATAAAGTGGTAGGAAGTGGACATAACAGGGTGGGGAAGGAGAGGAAGTAGGCAGGAAGTGGGAGGAACAGGGTGGGAAGGAGGGGAAGGAGGTGGAAAGTAGGAGGAACAGGGTGAGAAGGAGGGGAAGTAAGTGGAAAGTAGGAGGAACAGGGTGGGGAAGGAGGGGAAGTAGGCGGGAAGTGGGAGGAACAGGGTGGGAAGCTGCAGAAGCAGACAGAGTTTCATAAGAAAGTCCCCACCACTGGAGAAATAGCTTCTGTCCCTGGAGACCTGGTAATTCACTGTAAAAAAAAAAATGAAGTCTCCATGGCAAATATGGAGGGTTCCCAGGTGTGTTAATTAGGTATAAAAGTAGTTTTTGAAAAATCTCAGATGGGCTGCACCCTGGAGTCATGCAGGCTGCATTTAGCCCAATGTATGTATTGCATTGTATTGCTTGTTTTTTTTATATAGCGCCAACCAGTGTACTTGGCATTTTACAGATTACATTTAATATAGAAGGGGTACAATAAGTGCGTTATTAAGTGCTTATATAGGCAGTCATAAGGGGAACAACAGGTTAGTATATATTAGGATAAGAGGTCCCTGCCCCATAAAGCTTACAATCTAAGTCAATGGCGACACATTGGATGGCACTGCCTTACCCGGTGAGGCTGGTGTACTAAGGATTTGAGAAATTGTGGAGCAAACCAACTACATCAAAGGGGATATTTAAAAAATGTCAAATTTCCATTTATTTAAATGGGGATTTTACCCACATGAATGCTAGAGGTCTTCAGCGTGTTGCTTTGCAATGCACTGGAGATCATGCTCATGCTAATAATTAAAAAGTTAAAAGTTCCATTTAAATCAATGGGGATTTTTATTTGTTCCCTACGGCCCAGTGTTCAGGCTAAGTGTAAAATGATCCTACAGCAGACAGAGGGTAAATATTATAAGTACCAGAGCTTTTTGTATTTTGACCATATGCATGCTTGCCTGATTACATGTTATTGTTAGAGATGACTGAAATGGTAGTAATTCATTTTTTGTATCATCCTGAATGAGTCACCGAGGGGTGGAGAGAAGGAATAATAGTGTTTGTGAGAAGGACAGGAATGTGGGGAAAAAGAGAGTGGGACATCGGAGGCAGGAAAGAGAGGGGCCAACAGGCAGGAAGGAGTAGAGGCCAAGGAAGGGGAGCTGAAAAGGGAAGGGTGCCAAAGACAGAGAATGGGACTGGTAGTGTAGAAGTGATGCCTTTACTGGCTAACTGAGGCACTCTAGAATGCAAGCTTCTAAGACAACTAGTCTCTTCTACAGGTATAATAAGAATGAAGGCTGAATTAACAATACAAGACAGGTTAAACACTCATGCAAGATATTTTAACATTTAAATGATTTCTCTAGGCTCAGGTATTGTGTCTTTGTAGATTTATTAGCTTTTTGATGATCCAGTGATTTTTAGTCTTTAGACAGAGATGGCTAAGTCTATAGAATGTATGCATTAACCCTTCAAGCACCAGAGAGGTGCACATCCCCATTGCTTTCAATGAGCTATGGAGACCCCTCACTGCAAGAGATGAATTGTGCATGCCTCTGGCGCTTGGAGGGTTAACTCATACATTCTATAGACTTAGCCATTTGTAACTGAAGACTAAAATTCACTGGAGCATCAAAAAGGTTATATATCTTGTTTATATTTTTTGGCCCAATACAAAGTGACTGTGCTGGAGCCTAGGGAATAAATTGTAGACAATATTGATAAGAATATTCACTGCCAGTGGAATTTAAACGTTAAAATGATTTGCATGAGTGGTTAACCTGTTATGTATTGTGGATTCAGCCTTCTTTCTTATTACTATACCTGAAGAAGAGACCTAATTTGTCTTGAAAGCTTGCATCCTAGAGCCACTCAGCCATTTTTACTCTACAAGTCTCCTGATTTTCAGTGGCTAACACCATACCACGCTTTACCCAAAGAGGTGAAATGGAAAGGAGGAGGAGGCCAAAGATGTGGAACGGAGGGGAGAGAGCCAAGGACATGAAAGGGAACAGTATAGGTTAAGTACATGATCATTAGCGGAATAAATGATGGCTATGCATGTTGTAATCTAAATATAAAACATTACTTGTATGTACTCTAGATTTTATTACACATTTTTTTCAGTGGAAATGACAACTGTATACATTAATGTATCCACAAGGACTTACAATTCTCACCTGATTTATAGGCATGGGAGAAAATTTCCACCTCAAACTGAAATCGGGGAAAATGATACTTTCTGCGTGGCAAAAAATTTCCTGTGAAAAGAGCAGATTTTCCACTTTTTTCTGCTTTTTTTCGCCTAGCTCATTCCATTGAAATCAATGGGAACATAGAAGTTACACACAACACATAGCAAATATTATTTTATTTCCCAAAGGCATAGTATAAAAGGGGCATGAGGGTGCCTGTGTTGCTGGGGTGTGGGGAAAGAGTCAGTTGAACAGGAGATAATTTTTTTTGGGGGGTTGTTTGGGGGCAGTTAATAAAAAATCCTAAATAAAATAGAAACCATAAGACATGGTATAAAGGGGTCTGAGGAGGGTGCCTGTGTTGGTGAATGAATGAATCATTTGAACAGGGAATTTGTTTTCGGGGGGGGGGGGGTTCTTGACTGCTATTGGGGGGCCAGTTAATAAAAAAATAAAAAAAGACATTTGAATGTAAACTGATCGCTTATGTCAGGGGGTTCCTGTCTCTGACACTGGGGTGGACTGCTACTTGACTTGATAGAGTATTTTGTAGAGGATGATTTGTTTGATTTGTTGTTAGAGGCCTTTGTTGGACTTAGACTTATTAGAGGCCCAAGCCCTGAATAAGCATTGATTTGTAGGACTTAAGCTTGTGTGGCACAAGCTCTAAGGAAACATTGATTTGTAGGATTTAGGCTTGTTAGAAACAAACCCCCCAAAAATTGTTTATTTTTTTGTAGAACTATATTTTAAAGCACAAACCCTGAGAACAAAATAAAAATGCCATACTGGCCTAATGCCAGCAGTTCATGTTGGCCAGTGGCCACTGTCAAATGTCCTCCTGAGTTGCAACTGCTGTTTGTACTGCTGCTGAGTGGTTTAAGCAGCAGGATGATCAGGCAGCTGAAAGGGAATGGGATCAACAATAGCAGTAACATGGAAGATGTATGATGAAGGTTCCACTTGCTACGACTGGCTCCAGTGATGCGCCTGAGGCAATAGCAGCAGAATAAGTAGCCCCCAGTCTATGTGGAGAAAACAAGTTGGCCATTAAATCTTCTCCACCTGCCCCTCCTCCAAAATCATGGGTGCGTTTTTATTAGAAAATATTTTTTTCCCTTGAGAGCCGGAATTGTGGCTCTCATCAGCAACTGCGATGTGCACAGGGTGTGTGGTAAATAACACCTGGGGGCACAACTGTATCCAAACACCATGACACCCAAAACCAAGTATTGCCGCTGTCACTGTACCCCTTTTCCAGACCCACTAAGGACACATGACAACTTGCTGATAATTTAATAGTAATGATGAACCCTGCCTACCACCATCTTAGCATATTCTGCAGGATGGAATCTCCTCAGATGCCGCTTGTTGCACTGATTACAATTCTCCTCCCCCACACTGGCATGTATGGTCAGTGCATCACACATTGTGCAATGGGTAGAGATGAACTGCCACATCCTATCATCAACAGAGTGGCTATCATTTGGCGGGGGAGGTAATGAAGGAGGTGGATTGGCAGAAGATGTAGTTACCCTAGAAGCTGATGGCGATCTAGTTGTTTCACTTGTCCTGGAACTTCCAGTCTCTGCCTGGGTTGTTCTATTCCTCCTCCTCTTTGATCTCTGCCTCACCTCTTGTTGCCTTTCTGAAGAGTCGGGGACAGCAAAAGCGGTGCTTGATTTCTGTAGTGGGTGTTTGTCTTTAACATGTTTGACGTAAATGTCAGGGTGTCGGTGTTTCATGTGTGATATAAGGGCGCTTGTGCCAAGGTGTGTTCCCTCCTTTCCTCTTTTCACTGACTTGTCACAAATTGTGCACAGTGCCATTGCTCATGACTGCACTGTGCCTGCCCCAAGAGAAAAATAGTCCCACACCCATGATGACTTCAGGGGGAAGAGAACAGATGGAGAAGAATGGCCTCTTTCTTCTTGTCCTCCACATTCCCTTTCATTGTCAGTGGCAGTGGATAATGTTGATGCTGTTGCTGATACTGCCTCAGATTCAGCACTGCAACTAGGATCAGGAGTATTGATACTGCTGGCAAGTGCAACCTGTCCTAGTCCCACATCACTTGTTGACCCCATTCCCACTGTGTCCACGGTGGTCTGTGGCACACAAGCCTGCTCCTCAGCATCCTAATGCCCTTGTATCTCAGCATCAGAAGGAATTAGAGCAGTTGCAAATTCCTCTAATTCCAAAATGTGATTGCTAGTGGTGGTGGTGATGCCCTTCCTCATCCCTGTCTTCCATTCCTTCTCAGTTTCTGCTAAAAAGGCCATCAGTGTCTTTTCCACCCCAGCTTCTCCAGCATCATCATCATCACCACCACAACTAGTCCCTACATGCTGTTGTTGCTGCTCTATTCCAAATATCTCACTACTGCTTGGAGGAGGTGACGAGCAATGTGACAGAGGGTCCCCTAACGTCACCCTTGTCATTTCCTTTGACCTGAAGATGAAGGCAGACTAGCAGCAGGCACAGGCAGCTGATCAGTGCTCCTACTGGTGGTGGTGGTATTAATTCTGAGCCTGCTCTCCTCCCCCAACACCAGTTCTGACCTCTTCAGGATCATATCCTACCTGCACACTGTAGTGAAGGGAAGGGGAGGACTCCTAGTCCCAGGGTAAGAGGAATGGGCTCCCTTGACCGCTAGTCTGGAGTTGAACCCTCTCAAATGTTTCCCCTCCCACTCCAGCTGCTTCACCATTACTGCTACTACTACTACACCAACCACATCAAGTTCAGCCACAGAGTCTTCCTCCTCAGTCTCACAGTCATTAGTAATATGAGGATATTGTTGATTACCCTCTCCTTCACTCCTAATGCTAACAAGCTGCTGGACCTTAGTAGCAGTAGTACTAGCACTGTAGGGGATGCTTTGGAATGGAAAGTGTGATTTAGGGTCCCTTGCTGTCACACTTGGCATCATTTTCTCCCCCCCCCCCCGAGAACTACAAGAAACACTAGCAGCAGGCAAAGTATTGGTGGCAGCAGGTTCAGCACTGGTGGCAGCACATCTGGCAGGAGGTACAACACTAGTGGCTGCAGGTACAACAATGGTGGCACTGGCAGCAGGTACAACACTGGTGGCTGCAGGAACAGCAATGGTGGCACTGGCAGCAGGGGCAGCACGTCTTGCAGCCGGCACAGGCAGCTGACCTGTCCTGCTCTCACTAGTACTACCCTTTTCTCCTTCCCTTCCCATTCCCTTTTCTCCCTTCCTTCCCATTCCCTTTTCTCCCTCCCTTCCCATTACATTCACCAAGATCCCGTGGGGTGATTTAGGGGGACTGGACAGCATTGGTTCAGTACTGCTAGTCACTTCCTCCTCCTCCTCCTTCTCAGACTCAATGGACACATGATAAGGGCCTCAATTACTCAATGGACACATGATAAGTGGTAGCAGTCACTATGAGCCTTTTCTGCCTCAAGTGTGACAAAATATCACAGCAGAACAGCACAGCACGTCTATATCGCTCTGTAGCTGCTTCTGTTTTGTCTGCCTTCCGCAAAAACTTCATGTTTTTATAGAGTAAATGCAAAAACAATGTAAATCAATGGGCAGAATCTTTCTAGCCATTGAAAAAATGGCGAAAGATTTTGGCCAATGGACGAAAGATGCGAAAATTTTAAGCACTAGTTTTAAAGTGTATTTTCCCATGTGGTTTTCGTGAAATTTCTCGCTGGAACAGGCGACAACTTTCACCCATCCCTACTGATTTACCCCAAAGTATTGTCTTTCTCGTCTTACACAGAAACAAACTTTCCCTCTCACCTGCATATTTCATACGTGAGATTAAGTTAAGGCTGATATTTTCCTTTTCCATGCATTTTCAAAACCCTTTAATTAATCTAATTGTAACAGTTTATAGATGGGTATATGTTAACTTCATGATATATATTTTTTGTTTTAATAGCAATTGGTCAGGAACAAAAGGTGGAGTCGTGTTAGCCAGTAGAGTAGATGGGATTCAATGTACAAAAGTACTTTGAATCCCATCTAATAATTAGTCAGAAAGTGATATTAAGTCCAGTACAACAGAATATTAAATGGTTTCTATCGGTTCATTCAAGAGTATTCTAGTAGGGGAGGCTTAAGGCCTTATCCCGAGAGCAAAATATGGGCAATTATGGAGCAACCCTATTGCACCATAGAGGAGATTCCCCCAAATCCATTTGATTTAAATGAAGCTTTTAACTCATTGAATGCTAGATATGTCTCCAATGCATTGTCTCTCAATGCGCTGGAGACTTCTCTAGCATTCAAAGGGGGAAAAGCCCAATTTAAATTAACTGGAAATTGGGGAAATTTGTATATGTCCTCTATGGTGCAATAGGGTTGCTCCATAATTGCTCATATTTTGCTCTCGGGATAAGGCCTTAAGCCTCCCCTACTAGAATACTCTTGAATGAACCGATATAATCCATTTAATATTCTGTTGTACTGGAATGCTCAGGCCTGCTCTCCATATTGCACTTTGATTGTTCTAGAATTGATTATATTTCTTTCTATGTATATGGCCTTTGGTATAGAATGTATATACATTACAAAGTTTGTTTAAGCTGCATTAATGGCCGTTATATAAACAAACCTCTTGTGATTCCAGCTGAAGAAGAAGTATGGGAATATATTCAGCTTGCAGCTGTTTTGGGACAAGGTAGTAGTGCTGAATGGGTTTGCCGCAGTAAAAGAGGCTCTTGTCACCAAATCCGAAGACACCTCTGACAGACCTCCAATCCCCATCTTTGAACATCTTGGCTTGGATAAAGGTAAGTATTATCTATTTCACCAGGTTTACTACTGTATTTTTTTTACCCAGCTGTATTTGCAGAGCTGGAGATATTGTAACCAGACCATTACTGTGTAACCTATGCAATAATATTTCATTTAACCCCCAAAACAGGGGCATAGCTACTTGGAGTGTGGGGGGTACAGATATGTGGGGACCCAGTGTACAAGGAGACCCTATCTGCCCCAAGGTCCAATAGCTTCTAGTTATGCCTCTGCAAAAATATTATTTTGTGTTTGGGGGCTCAAAAAATGTTTGCATTGGGGCCCTTCAATGACTAGTTGTGCTACTGCCCAAACATTTATACATCCATTTCTGACCTGGGGCTAGATTCAATTGCAGGTGATAAATGTTAGTACCCATTTTATCAAACATTTTCCTACTGAAGTCTATGGGAAAAACTGGAGATAAAAGCAGTTATAAAATTAGCACCTGCAATAGAATCTAGGCCCTGGTCTTTAAAAGGATAGTAATACTTAAGTATTACTAATCCCTGCAGTAAAGCCCTACTAAAAAAAAAACGTATTGCCCCCAGTGTCATCTCTCAAACCTTTATGGTTTGAGAGATGATTGCTTCTAAAGTTGCCCTCTCCCTCTCCCTCCCCCGAAGTCAGCGTTGTAGCTGACTGAAGGGAAATCCGGTCATAGATCATCTGGCGGCTCTGCATCAGAGCCGTGATCACGTTTATTAAAAAAAACTTTCACTACAACGGTCTTCTACCTGTACTTGCAAACCAAGCACACGTAGAAGACCATTTCAGTGAAAGTTTTCTTTTTTAGTAATGCGATCAGGCTGTGCTGGAGAGCCGCCTGAAAGTCGTATGACAGGCTTTCCTGCAGTCAGCTACAACACTGACTACGGGGAAGGGGGAGGGAGAGGGCAACTTTAGAAGCGTTCACCTCTCAAACCATAAAGGTTTGAGAGATGACACTGGGGGCAGTATGTTTTTTTTTAAGTAGGGCTTTACTATAGGGATTAGTAATACTTAAGTATTACTATCCCTTTAAGCATTAAATAAATCTCCTGCATACATAAGAGAACTTACCCAAAAGGTTAGGGCATAATAGGAGATAACAAAAATACACAGTATAAAATTTGAGAATCCAACTCATATAAATGTTTAACAGTTCTTGGCTAACATTCACAAAAACTGGATTTTGTAATTATTTCCATTTAAAGTGAATCTGTCACTACTCCATTTAATCTCAATAAATAAGGCCTAAGCCTTATGCTTTTTGTTTCTCAGTCATTGTAATGGTTTTAAAGATTATTGGTTTAGTAGTTAGGGACTATTTAATCTCAGAAGAGCTGTGCTCTGAACTATCTGCACAGCCTGCATAATTCATTATTCACCTGAAATTGCTTCACTCTTATCAAGGCGGACAGATTATATTAGCTTCCAATGAAGAGGTGGAATAAATTAACAGGGAGTTAGTGGGCAGGAATAACCATGTAAAATCCTGTCAAAATGGCTGCTTTCTCTCACTCGAGGACTTGGAAAGGTGACAGATCCTCTTAAAAAAATTTCAAAATATGGATGCACAGTTTAGCATAAATAGAACCCTATAAATACATATGCATACAACTGTATTTACCAAAAAACAAAAGAAAACTCACAGCGCCAACTCACCATAACCAATCCATACTATAAATACATTTTTAATGTGAATATAAAGTGTATACATAGATAGCAGCTAGGAATGAGAGGGTTCTCCAGACCCCCTGCCTTCAGGCGAAAACCCAAAGTACAAACAAACAGACACAACAACAAACCAGCTCTTCTCTATGTATAGAATAAATGTGTGCCCTGTGTTTAGCATATGTAATGTTTCTAAATAAATTAAAATAAGTGAGATACTAGTTTTCCAAATTGGCCAAGTTGTGGGTAAGCTTGCCACCCCGCCAAGGTTTCTCACTGTACCGCAAGTCCTACTCTATACATCTGTAATGCCCTATCTAAAAATGAAAATTAAAATAATACTTGAAATTACCTGAAGTGATGTTATTATAAACACGTTGGAGAGCAAGGGACCCTTTAAATGTGCTCTTTTTATTGCTTCTGGGTCCCAGTGTGGTGCAATTAAAAACAGGAGACATACATTATAATGAAAAGATGTACATAGTGAACTTACCTAATACATTGAGGAGGAATTTTAGTGACATCAAGGACTTTGACACTCAGAGTTTAGTATTAAAAGGAAAATTTGTGGAAAGAGGATATGATCAAGCGTGGAAAGATAGAGCCACTGGGAAAGCACAATGTTTAAATCGAAAAAATCTCTTAATACCAAAATCAAAAAAGAGGAAAGAGAAAGCACGATTGCTTTTATAACACAATATAATTCCTCTGCAAATCAAATTACGTCCATAATAAAGGCAAACTGGAATATACTTCAAGAAGATCAATTATTAGAAGATAATTTACCAGAATATGGAAGAGTAATATTTAGAAAGGCCAGAGATGTTTGATCCATTATAGCTAGGAGTAGACCTAAGAAGGACCCAAAAAAATGAAATTAGAAAGATTAGATAACAGCAAAGGAAACTTCAAATGTGGTCTAACTAGATGTGCTAACTGTAAATATATGAAGAATAGACAACAAACATTCACTGGAAGTGGAAAAGATGAAGAACAATGTAGGACGCACAACTAGAACCCTAAGAGAACGCCTGGGAGAACACAGGAGAAACATCATGAATAAATGTGAGGAACACAGTGTACCCAGACACTTTAATATATGCCCTCAGGGAGGAATAGATAACCTGAGGGTTATGGGAATAGATTTTATACCAAGATCCGTTTCACATAGAATTACTAAATTATGTAAAAAAGGGGCCTTATGGATATATAAGTTGGGAACATTAAGACCGGCAGGACTTAATGAAGAAATAGAGCTCAGCCATATAGTTTGATTTTGATCTAGGAATAGTGGATATAGGATGAAAAGATCTAGGAATAGCTGGGAGTAATTATTTGACTGTTAAAAAATAATATATATATATATATATATATATATATATATGTTTGGATATCTATAGTCTCCCTTGTTATCATGTTCCACTTTCACCTTCTCTGGATATTAGTAGTCTTACATGTAAATATGTGTGCATATGTGGGTCTATATATAGAACCAATTAGATATAGTTTCCTTGGGGCTATTATCTATGTATGTGTCACTGTTTGTTAAGACTCTCAGACACAGAGTTAGGTAAAAACACAACTTTATTGAAAAGTTTAAGGAAAACCCTATTGGGTAACATACACATATATGTATAGCCAATACAGAGTAGCATAAGCAATGGTAAGGAATGAGATTCAGGCTCTACTGGCCTTGCCAATACCGGGTAAGGCAACCTAGGTGGTATAAGGTGGAATAGGTTCTACCGGCCTTACCAATATACCGAGCAAGGCAGCCTGGAGTACACTGAATAGGGAGGCTCTACTGGCCCTGCCAATATACCAGGCAAGGCAGCCTGGAGACTGGTTCAAGGAAAGGATAGGCTCTACCAGCCTTGCCAATATACGGGGCAAGGCAGCCAGGAGACTGGTACAACGAAATAGCGTAGGCTCTACCGGCCCTGACAATATCGGGTAAGGCAACCCAAGATGGTATAAGGAGGAATAGGTCCTACTGGCCTTACCAATATACCAGGCAAAGCAGCCTGGACTGCAGAACATGATGGCAGCCACTAAGACCTCGGTGACTGGGTAGGTGGAATGACCAGTCACATAGGATGACAAACAGAGGCCTAATGGATATTCAATATGGCTTTGCCAGTGAGGAGTACAGGAGCAAACCAGTAATCATGCAAGGGAGACAGTCTCAGCTGGTGCTGACAGATATTGCAACAAGCAACCGGTGTAAATGGGGAGCGAACCAGTACCCACGTACTGGAGAAATAAACCAATCTTCCGGTGCTGTCAAGGACAGAACAACGACCGTTAAAACAAGGAGTGAACCAGTACCCGCATACTGGAATAACTAGTGGACTACCAGAGCTGTCTAGGACTGAACAGCAACCAGTACACATGGAGCGAACCAGTACCCGTGTACTGGAGAAACCCAAATCTCTACCGGTGAGGCGTCATCTGGAAATGTGGAGCTTACCAGTACCCGCCTACTGGAGAAACTGACCTCTCTACCGGTGCAACAGCAGCCGGGTGTGTGTGAAGCGAACCAGTACCCGTGTACTGGGATAACCAATATCTCTACCGGTGCACAGCAGCCGGGTGAATGTGGAGTGAACCAGTACCCGTGTACTGGAATAACCAATATCTCTACCGGTGAGGCGTCATCCGGCAATGTGGAGCTTACCAGTACCCGCGTACTGGAGAAACCGATCTCTCTACCGGTGCAACAGCAGCCGGGTGTGTGTGAAGAGAACCAGTACCCGCGTACTTGGATAACCAATATCTCTACCGGTGCAACAGCAGCCGGGTGAATGTGGAGCGAACCAGTACCCGCGTACTGGGATAACCAGTATCTCTACCGGTGCAACAGCAGCTGGGTGAATGTGGAGCAAACCAGTACCCGCGTACTGGGATAACCAATATCTCTACCTGTGCACAGCAGCCGGGTGAATGTGGAACGAACCAGTACCCGCGTACTGGGATAATCAATATCTCTACCGGTGCACAGCAGCCGGGTGAATGTGGAGCGAACCAGTACCCGTGTACTGGGATAACCAATATCTCTACCGGTGCAACAGCAGCCGGGTGTGTGTGGAGCGACAACAAGTGAATCACAATGTTGCCAAAGCGACTGGGGAGGACAGACTCACTGCAGGCGATCCAGGAGCAGGAACCCAGCCGAGGATGGACAGGAAACAGCAACACGTTCAGTTAACAGGATCAGGAACGGCAGCAGGAAGCGGCAGCAGGACAGCAACCCCAACCAGATCAGGAATGGATACAGGAACTAGGGCGACTGGTGAGCAGGAACTAGACAATCTCAGGCAAGCTGGAACATAGACAGGGCCCAGGAAGCTCAGGAACTCAATTCAGGTGCGAGCAGCATAGAGACAACACGAAAGGGCAACCAAAGGGTGCCCAAGCTCAGTCTAAATAGGCAATGCAGGGCGGGCTGAAGGCAGACAGTCAATGGAGAGCCCTCTAAAGGTAACTGACAAAGAAAGGCAGCAATCACGGGCATCGTGATAGTATGGGTATTCATGTATGCACATAGATATATATGTATTAATTTAAGTTTTTATTCAAATAAATATTTTAAATATATTTTTTAGTTTATTTATAAGGAAGATCAGAGACTTAGAATTCCAAATGAGATATAATAAAAATAAAACTATCATAACAATTAATAACAAAAGTCTAGTTAGAAGAATCTTTGTGAGATATAAGCTCCATTATATATACAATTAAGATGTCTCTTATGTGTATAAGGGATCAATGAGAAGTTGGTGCTCTATGTATATAGACAAATTTTATATTGGTTTTATGAATATAAGCCTTAAGAATGTAATATAATTAAGTTCGTTTGTGGTTTTGTGAAGTTGTGCGTTCCAGAGATGAAACGAATGACACAGGAAGCCAACAAATACGATCTTTATGTCGCGCATGCGCGAATCTGTTTAATGTCGCTCATGCGCCAATCCGGAATACAGACGCGGAAGTCATTCCGAGACTTGAGCATCACGTTATGGAGATGAATACTGAAAAGGTATTGTTACGGTTTTCAGACACTCAGACAGTGGTAGATAAAATAAATGGAGTTTTATTAAGTAAATGAATAACAGGGTCGCCACTGGGGCGGTACTGGTATAACAGAAAAAGACAGAGATACCTGGTGCAACAGGTAATACTAAACAAGGTATGGAAGCACAACACAGGACACAAGAGGTTAATAGTCCTGGTTATCAGTCTCAACAGTGGTGTTAGGCACGCCCTTGGTGCTGCATATAGCTATGTGTGCTGTAAGGTAGCACCCAAGTCCATTCACTGTGTAGAGATGTAGCATAAAGTTCTGACTGAACGGGAACTGCAAGTGATAAGGAGATAGCCCCCACGGGCGTAACCGGAGACTACAGTATAGTGATTGCGTGAGCCAATAGTCCCCACGGGCGTAACCGGAGACTACTAAATCACAGTCACTTAAGCCAATAGCCCCCACGGGCGTAACCGGAGATTACAGTATCGATTGCGTGAGTCAGTAGCCCCCACGGGCGTAACCGGTGACTACAGTATTGTGATTGCTCGAGTCAATAGCTCCCACGGGCGTAACCGGAGACCACCAGAATAGTGATTACTTGTGCCGATGGCCCCAGCGTGGGCGTAACCGGAGACTACTGGGTACTGCTTGCCAACAGCCAACGGGCGTAACGGAACCGCTGCTCAGTCACGGAGAGCCGCCGACTACTAAGGCCCGCAAGCGGCCGGCTCACAGAGACAGCGGACAGGCTTAGGCGATAGGTGGATGAGCAGCAGTGATCGGATGAACAACACCAGTGTCTCAAGTGCAGGAATAGACTCAGCACAGTAAGGTCTGGACTCAGCACACGAAAGGCAGATAATGGAAGACTCAGCAATGGCTCAGCAACTGACAAGCAGAGGCTCAGACACACTATGCAGTATCAGAATGTTGCCGAGGCGACAACGGAGTCGTCCGTCAGAAATGCAGGAGCAGGGCAAGAGTGCTCGGTAGTCAGCCAGGCCGGATCAGGATACACAGGAGATTCACAGACAAGCCGGTTCGGTAACGGAGGAGGGTCATCAGCCAGGCCAGGTCAGATGCTGTAGGAGATTCGCAGACAAGCCGGATCAGGATCAAGCAGGAAGTCAGCCAGGCTGGGTCAATCATGGAACAGGAACACAGGAACGTCGTCAGGCAAGCCTAGTCAGTACACGGTGGATCAGGATACAGAATACAGCAATGCTGGCTAGGAAACACCACGAAAGGGCACCTGACAGGTGCCAGTGGCCGGATTAAAACGGATAACCAGGGGCGGGCCAACACAGCTCAACCAATCCGGGAGCAGCACAGTTGAGAGTGACAGAAATGATCACGGTCTCTCAAAGACCCCCTCTCCCTGCCGGAGGTCTAGGTTTCTGAGGGTATTTAGAGTGGAAGTTGCGCAACAGTCTGGGCACGTGTAGGTCCTTCTGATCTACCCAGGACCGTTCCTCAGGGCCATACCCTTTCCAATGTACCAAATATTGCAACTTCCCCCGAAATCTCCTAGAATCAATGATACTCTGAACCTCATATTCCTCCTGGCCCTGAACGTCCACCGGCCCAGGAATCACTGGAGTGGTAGTGTAACGGTTGCAAACCAATGGTTTTAAGAGGGATACATGGAACACATTATGTATGTGCATAGACGCTGGAAGTTCCAATGCATACGAGACTGGATTCACCTTGCGGATGACTTTAAATGGACCAATGAACCGAGGTGCCAGTTTATTGGAGGGCACTTGTAACTTAAGATTTCTGGAGGAAAGCCACACTCTATCCCCCACCTGGAAGGAGACCGCTGGCAGCCTTTTACGATTGGCATGCTTCTGGTAGCGCTGAAATGACTGGCTGAGGGTCCTCTGCACCTGTGCCCAAGTGGAACGGAGCTGCTCAATATGCTTATCCAGAGCTGGGATTTGTTGTGCCTGGAATGAGTCCGGGAGTAGACAGGGCTGGAACCCATAGTTAATGAGAGAAGGGGAACTCCCGGACGATGAATTAACTACACAATTCCTGGCAAACTCCGCCCAAGGCAACAGGTCGGCCCAATTGTCATGATGATCGGTTACAAAACAGCGCAAGAACTGTTCCAGACCTTGATTGGCACGTTCAGCGGCTCCATTAGTCTGGGGGTGATATGCGGAAGAAAACGACAACTGGATGCCCATCTGCCCACAGAATGCCCTCCAAAATCTGGACACAAACTGGCTACCACGGTCCGATACTACCACTCTAGGTACCCCGTGCAAGTGAAACACCTCCCTCACAAATACCACCACCAACTCCTGAGCCCAGGAAGGGGCACAAAATGCGCCATTTTCGAGAACCTATCAACCACCATAAGGATAAATGTGTACCTTCTGGATGCTGGCAGTTCTCCCAGAAAGTGAATGGAAATATGGGACCATGGGCGGTCGCCATTAGGTACTGGTTGAAGCAGACCTACTGGAAGATGCCTGGGTGTCTTGGCACGGGCACAGGTGGCACAGGCTGCAGTAAAAGCGGAGCAGTCAGCCCTAAGGGAAGGCCACCAAAACAACTGGGAAAGCGACCAACAAAGCTGATCCCTTCCAATGTGCCCAGCCGCCTTAGATGAGTACGTAATGGCTCATCGACAAAGCACTTGCCAACTGGAGTTTCTGGAGGAGCCCTAGTCTGCGAGGCCAAAATTTCTTCCCCCAGTGGCGAAGTGATACTAGTGCGAATAGTGGCCAGAATACGATCTGGCTGAATAATGGGTACTGGTTCCTCCTCCTTCTCAATGCCTGAGACAAACTGTCTGGACAAGGCATCTGCCCTGACATTCTTGGACCCCGGCAGGTAAGAGACCACAAAGTTGAACCGGGACAAGAAGAGCGCCCATCTGGCCTGACGTGAGGAGAGTCTTTTAGCCTCCGAGAGATATGTTAGATTCTTGTTGTCCGTCAGAATTAGTACTGGTGTCTTAGTACCTTCCAATAGGTGACGCCACTCCTTGAGTGCCAGAATGATAGCCAAGAGTTCCCTGTCACCAATCTCATAATGGCTCTGAGCACTGGACAGTTTTTTTTGAAAAGAACCCACAAGGTCTTAATGTACCACCTCCCACCGGGCGTTGGGAGAGTACTGCCCCGACCCCAACCTCAGAGGCATCAACTTCAAGGGTAAACGGCAGGGCTGGGTTAGGGTGGGATAGCACTGGGGCAGCAGCAAAAGCAGATTTCAGTGTCTCAAATGCGTTCTCAGCTGCCTCAGACCATTGAGAAGGAGTAGCGCCCTTATGAGTTAAATCAGACAATGGTTTCACAATCGTGGAAAAGTTTTTAATGTATTTCCTATAATAGTTGGCAAAGCCCAGAAAATGCTGAATAGCTTTTAACCCTTTGGGACGAGGCCATTGTAGGACAGCTGCCAACTTCTCTTGGTCCATGGCAATGCCATCTTTAGAGATTACGAACCCCAGGAAGGGTACCTGGGATCTGTGAAATTCGCACTTCTCAAGCTTACAAAACAACTTATTTTTGCGTAGTCGAGTCAGAACCTCAGAAACATCCTTGATGTGTTGGGTAAGGTTGTTAGAGTGAATCAATATGTCATCAAGATATACCACAACACAGGACTGAAGCATGTCCCTAAGGATGTAATTAATAAGCTCCTGAAATACCGCAGGAGCATTACATAGGCCGAATGGCATTACCAGATATTCGTAATGCCCAGATCTGGTATTAAATGCCGTCTTCCACTCATCACCAGCCCTGTTTCTAATCAGGTTGTAAGCAGCCCGGAGATCGAGTTTAGTAAAGATGGAAGAGCCCTTTAACCTGTCGAATAACTCGGTAATGAGTGGAATGGGGTAGGCACTTCTGGACATCAGTTTATTTAGACCCCTGTAGTCAATACAAGGCCTGAGCTCGCCATTTTTCTTTTTTACAAAAAAAACCCCGGCACCCGCCGGTGAGGTAGATTTACGGATAATCCCTCTCTTAAGGGCATCCTCAATATATTCCTTCATAGCCCTATTTTCCTCTACTGACAATGGATAAGTGCGGCCCCTGGGAGGCACCGTGCCCGGGGCCAGATCAATGGCACAATCATAAGGTCTGTGTTGCGGCAGGGCGCCAGCCTCTCCCTTACTGAATACGTCACTGAATTCCTGGTATTCAACTGGCACAGAGGGAGAGGTACACAGTAACCTGACAGGGTGTGAGAGGCAGTTATCCGCACAATATTCTGACCAAGACAATATCTCACATCTTTTCCAGTCAAATTGGGGGTTGTGTAACAATAACCATGGAAACCACAAAATGACTGCGTGATGAGGCGAGTTAATTAATTGGAATTGCACTTCCTCCTTGTGAAGAGCCCCAGTTGCCATAGTAATAGGGGTAGTCTCCATAGTGATAAGTGCGGGTTCTAAAGGCCTGCCATCGATGGCTTCAATGGTCCCTTTTGACCACCGGAATCTTATGCAACTCAGCGAAGGAGCGATCCATGAAATAGCCGGCAGCACCGGAGTCTACAAGGGCTAAAACTGACACAGAGGACTCCGACCACGTAAATGCACCTGGATGGTGGGTCTCTGTGTACTAGTGTCTAGGGACTGTTGTACACCACCTAGGGCCTGTCCCTCAAGGTACCCTAGGTGCGTTCGTTTCCCGGCCGAACTGGACAGGTGCGTAACTGGTGCCCAGCTTTACCACAGTATAGGCATAACCGCATTCTTTTACGGTGCGCCCTCTCCTCCTTCGTAAGTCTGGTGAACCCGAGCTGCATAGGCTCTTCTCCCTCCGTAGTACGTTCAGGAGGAAAGGGTGGTGAGGGTGGGTTCACAAAACTGCCGTGCCCAATATTCCTGGGTCTTGCCCTCTTAGCCATCCGCCTTTCTCGAATACGGGAGTCAATAAGCATGACGTAATCAATGTATTCATCAAGATCAGTAGGCACGTCTCTGGCGGCAATTTCATCCTTAATGGAATCTGACAGGCCCTGGGCAAAAGCCGCGACTAATGCCTCGTTATTCCAGCCCACCTCCGCTGGCAAGGTTTGAAATTCAATAGCGTAGTCGCCCAAGGTGCGATCTCCCTGTTGTACCTACAATAACCTCTTGGCAGCAGAGGCGGCTCTACCAGGTAACTCAAATACTCTGTGAAATTGTCTTACAAACTCCCTAAAATTCAGGGTGCAGGCTTTGGCATTCTCCCAGAGAGAATTTGCCCAGGATAACGCCTTGCAAGTTAATAGGGAAATCATAAACCCAACCTTGCTTCGATCATTAGGGAATGCTTGAGGTGTGAGCTCAAAGAATATCTCCAGTTGGTTAACAAAGCCTCTGCATTGGTTAGGTTCGCTATCATATCTTAACGGTAACGGCGCCGCCGCCGTGAACCCTCTGGACAGAGTGGTTGGGGTAACCAACAGATTTTCCGGTGTCGAGACTGGGGTGACCACCGGATTCTGATTAGGTTTGTCTAGGTGTACCGTTCTCTCGAGTAATGTCTGCATTGCCAGTGCCAACTGGTCGAGGCGCTGCTCGTGAACATCCATTCTCCAATGGATATTCTGGGTACCAGTATCTCCCTTGCTGTCTGAGGTCATGGCCCTTTCGTACTGTTACGGTTTTCAGACTCTCAGACAGTGGTAGATAAAATAAATGGAGTTTTATTAAGTAAATGAATAACAAGGTCGCCACTGGGGCGGTACTGGTATAACAGAAAAAGACAGAGATACCTGGTGCAACAGGTAATACTAAATAAGGTATGGAAGCACAACACAGGACACAAGAGGTTAATAGTCCTGGTTATCAGTCTCAACAGTGGTGTTAGGCACGCCCTTGGTGCTGCATATAGCTATGTGTGCTGTAAGGTAGCACCCAAGTCCATTCACTGTGTAGAGATGTAGCATAAAGTTCTGACTGAACGGGAACTGCAAGTGATAAGGAGATAGCCCCCACGGGCGTAACCGGAGATTACAGTATCGATTGCGTGAGTCAGTAGCCCCCACGGGCGTAACCGGTGACTACAGTATTGTGATTGCTCGAGTCAATAGCTCCCACGGGCGTAACCGGAGACCACCAGAATAGTGATTACTTGTGCCGATGGCCCCAGCGTGGGTGTAACCGGAGACTACTGGGTACTGCTTGCCAACAGCCAACGGGCGTAACGGAACCGCTGCTCAGTCACGGAGAGCCGCCGACTACTAAGGCCCGCAAGCGGCCGGCTCACAGAGACAGTGGACAGGCTTAGGCGATAGGTGGATGAGCAGCAGTGATCGGATGAACAACACCAGTGTCTCAAGTGCAGGAATAGACTCAGCACAGTAAGGTCTGGACTCAGCACACGAAAGGCAGATAATGGAAGACTCAGCAATGGCTCAGCAACTGACAAGCAGAGGCTCAGACACACTATGCAGTATCAGAATGTTGCCGAGGCGACAACGGAGTCGTCCGTCAGAAATGCAGGAGCAGGGCAAGAGTGCTCGGTAGTCAGCCAGGCCGGATCAGGATACACAGGAGATTCGCAGACAAGCCGGGTCGGTAACGGAGGAGGGTCGTCAGCCAGGCCGGGTCAGATGCCGTAGGAGATTCGCAGACAAGCCGGATCAGGATCAAGCAGGAAGTCAGCCAGGCTGGGTCAATCACGGAACAGGAACACAGGAACGTCGTCAGGCAAGCCTAGTCAGTACACGGTGGATCAGGATACAGAATACAGCAACGCTGGCTAGGAAACACCACGAAAGGGCACCTGACAGGTGCCAGTGGCCGGATTAAAACGGATAACCAGGGGCGGGCCAACACAGCTCAACCAATGCGGGAGCAGCACAGTTGAGAGTGACAGAAATGATCACGGGGACCGTGATAGGTATTTAAAGGTGTGAATGTATGTATGTTTTATATCCCTGATGAAGTGTTTTTAATGCCACGAAACGCGTTGGATAACTTTATAATACAAGAAAATCTGGAATAGTGGCTGTATTTGTGGATTCAATGAGATTAAAAAACGCTCATTATCACTAGATCTGGTGAGAAGCTGGGAAATAAGGGGCATATATAGACTATTGCTATACAGATATACTCTTAGAGGGTCTGCGTCCTGTTGTTTGTTTTTTGTTTATTGTATTTAAGATAGATGTTTTCATATTTATCTGTATAACATAACTTAGAAAGAGCTGAGAGGTCTTGAAAGCTTGAATCCTAAATCTGCATTGTTAGCCAATAAAGATATCAACTTGACTATATTTGCAGAGTTTCTCTGATGTATTACCCCAGTGTTGGTTTACAGCATTGTCAAATCTGTGCTGGAACAGAGAGAGAGTGTGCGCGAGAGAGAGAAAGCTGCTGAAAGCACGGACCCACCGGCCTTATCCAGCTGATAGAACTACAGAATCGGACCCCCAGACTTTTCCCACTGCACTGGTAGTCATAGACCACACTTACTGATCCCCAGCCTTGTCCCACTGCACTTGTAGCCATAAAGCCACACATTCTGACCCAGCCATGTCCCACTATACTGGGAGACTTGACCCAAAGTAGCCACTGAACTGCACATTCTGACTCCCAGCCTTGTCCCACTATTAGCCATAGAACCACAAATACTGACGCCATAGATTCACACATACAGACCTCCCCGACCTTGTCCCACTTCACTGGTAGCCATTTATCCACACATACTACCCACTCCCCAGCCTTGTTCCACTGCACTGGTAGCCATTAAACCACACATTCTGTCTCACCATCCGTGTCCCACTGCGCTGGTAGCCACACAACCACACACTGACACCCCCTCCCAATATTGAAGTGGGAATTTTCAGATCATAGCAAGCATAAACAGAAAGTGGTAGTTATTACAGAAATGTAAGTGAGGTTAGCAAAATTGTGGAAACTATGAGTTTTCTATGCAGGGTATTTCCAGGAATAAATAACAAATTGTGGACTTTCCACAAAAAATCCTGCAGGATCAAACCTTTATTTGTTGCCAATCCCGGTAGCTTTTAAGTGGTGAAGTAAGTAGTAGGTAGATTAAAGTTAATAATTATATTTCCTTCATTTACTAAATATACGTTTTGCTTAGAATAAAACTGACCAGGTGGACGAGTTCCAACCACACTGTTTCTCCTCTGCAGGTTTTGCATTCACAAAATATAGTCAACACTGGAAAGAACAAAGAAGATTTGTCCTTTACACTTTAAAGAACTTTGGGATGGGAAGAAAAACTATTGAAGAACGAGTGAGGGAGGAGGCTGGGTATCTTTGTTCTGCTTTTCAGGCTGAAGAAGGTAAGACCAAAGGCAATGTCCTTACCCCATTTAGTGACTTTTTTCACTAAAATGACTACCTGAAGTAGCTGTAAGCTGCAATATGTTTCCTGTTGCTAAATATACCTTTTCAGTTTTATATATGGTGTGTGTAGTGCATACTGAAGTCCTTGGAGCTGTGCCTCTCACATAAAATATAAATATTTTACCCATAGAAGACATAATGGTAAACCATTTTGAAATTAAAGGTAAGCACAACCCAGGTCAACCTGTTAACCTGTAAAGGCTCAATGTCTCCTAAACTGGGTATTAAATATTATTATATAATATAAAATTGTACTATCTGCAGTCTGTATTTGCAGTAACCTGTCAGTCTGCTTAACTCATTGGCTGTTTCATGAAGTGGTAAGGAATTCTGCTCAGTGTTTACAGAAGGCTGTGAAGAAGGGAATACACTATCAAGTAGAAGAAATGTTAATGTTGCAGAGAATGAAGCTTTACTGATATTATCACAATCAAAAGTGGCTAAATCAGTTAGTCCAGATGAAATTCATCCAAGTGATAAAATAGCTTAGATGTATATTTTCATCACTTTTAACTGAGTTTTTTTAACCAATTACTGTTGACAGGAATGATTCTGCATGACTGAAAATTGCCAGTGTAGAGGGATCTGGCAAATATGAGCCTGTGAGTCTGATACCAGTATTTGGGAAAATAAGTGAAACACTATTGAAAGAAAGAATTATTGCATATTTGTAGTCTAATGACTTGCAAGATCCATGACAGCATAGTGTTATGATAGAAAAAAAATTAGCTGAATTTGTTGATTCAAGAAATTGATTCAAGATATTGGCTGAAGGACAGTGTGTTATTGTCAATGGTATTCATTCAGAGGAAGGACTGATTACTAGTTGATTACTAGAGAAGTCAGTGCTAGCTCCTGTTCACTGAAAAATCTTCAAAAGTGTTCTTACTAATATTACTAATTATACTCAAGGTAAGGTGTGTTCGTCTGCAAATGGTATAAAGGCTGCAACTGGGCTAACACTCCAGAAAAGACAGACCATATTCATAAGGATTTGGAGAAATGAAAAATCATATGGGATCTAAAGTGTAATGCTTCAAAGTGCAAGATAATACATTTAGGACATAGAAATCCTGATGTGTAATTAAGGCTTAATGGTAAATAGCTGACAAAAACATCAAAAGGGACTTGGGAGGGAGTTATAGTTTCAGGTGACTTGAAGGCAAGCAATCAATGAAGTAAATTAGGGGGAAAGAGGATACAGGGTTGATCACTGATAAGGTCTCACTTGGAGTATTGTGGGAAAAGAGCTATATAAAACGGCATCTTTAAATGAGTTATCAGTTCTCTTTTTAAAATAGCTGATGTTTTGTGTATGAATCTTCAATTAACACTTTTATTATATTTTAGGGAGGGTGAAGTGAGTTATTTAATCCATTTTTAAGTTTAGACCCAAGAAGCCTAGGGTGGTAGCGCAGAACAGGGAAAGGAGAGATGGCTCAGTTGGTTAAGGCACCAGCTGTAGAATCAGACCGTGAGGTTGCAGGTTCTAGTCCCGGCAAGGTCAGCTCAGCCTTTCACCTTTCTAAGGTAGATAAAATGAGTCCAGGACATACTTGAAAACGAGAGACAATCTCAATGTATTCTTCCTGGTAAAATACTTTCACAAAAAAAAAGGATATTGAGAGGTCTCAGGGATCTTGGAAAAACAGCTACAGCCCTTTGGTAAAGTCCCACTCTGGACATAAGTGTGATAAGTGTTGCCACCAGTCAGTCCAATTCTTAAGTATAAAAAACTGATAATAAGGCATGGATGAGATACTTCATGATTGGAGTCCAAGGCACTGGAGCATACATAAGCACAGTAGCATGTGTTACTAACCCCTCTGCAGTTGTAGTGGGCAGCAAAATATATAGCAAGTCATTTGTTTGTGCATAAGCTGACCTCTGCATTTACTTAGGTGCAGAAGGGTATTACATTGTGTATGCGCGTATGACTTATGCAGCTGTAGAACCCCTGAGAGTCTGGCACACAGGTAGTAAACCCTATTGGAATTGAAAACTGATATAAATAGAATTCCCTTCCTAGATCCAGTAGGGGTGGTTATTGCCAAAGGTATGGGGCCTGAGCTGGGGAATAAGGGACAAATATCACATCTCTCCTCCCATATCCATCAAGGGTTAATATAGCCAAGTATATGGGAAGTGAACTTGGGGATAAGTGTCTCTCAGCCTCTTCAGATTGGGTGATGTGTCCCATGATTGCTGAACTTTCTAGACCATAGTTAGTCTTTCTGTCCAGGGCCACTCTCCTGGATGTGCTACTCTCTGTAGGAATTTATTTAGGCCTAGCTCTCTCCCATCATGGACCCTGCAGGTGGAACTGAGGAAGTGGAGGTGGAAAAAAAGGGCAGATCCTTCACCTATTATCTTGGTGTGGTCTGCTCCAATTTCAGGAATCCATCCTCTTGATATATGCACCATTCAAGCTGGAGGCAATGGAAAAGGCAGAGTAGGCATACAGAGCCTCCAAGGCTCACACTGCTATTGGGAATGCAGAGTCAACTTCACAATACTTCTGAGTGTGCTCCTAGGGTGCACAAGTTTCATTGCAGAGTTCAGTTGTAAAAGTTGCTTCTAGACTCCACTGCAAGTAAAACTAGAAGTGTGGTCCTGAAGATCAAGCTGAGGAGGCTTACCCTCTTAGTGGAGAAGGCAGTCTATAAAGTCTTTAGCAAGGAGGAACCTAAGGATGGAGGAGAAGATAGAGTGGGGACCCTGCTGTCAGAGTCATTTCCACTACAAATGCTGAGTGTGAAGGCCATTATACTACACTGTCCACCGCATCTCTGAGACTGGGATCTGGTCTGCACATTTAATCTTTTGAATGTGTATTCTCTATCTGCTAAACTGGAGAGGGTAAGGTCAATTTGGTATCCTATCTAGAAGTGGTTGATATGGATGAGTGCATGATAATTGGGGGTGATTTCAACTGGACCTTGAGCTTCTGGACAAAATAGAGACAGAGCCATGTGCACCATCTTTGCTGGCCCAACGAAAGCTTGTCAGTCACTTGGTCAGGGAGAAGCAAGTGACTGACGAGCTTTCAAATTGCAGTGGATCAAAAGGTTAAGAGGTGGACTGGTGTCTCACTCCTGGATTGATGGGATCCATATATCTATTTACTACGTAACAAGTCCATTCCTTTAGGTTCAATCTACTTTTGGACAACAGCGGTGCATCTGTGATGGTGGTGCTTGTGCCATCAGTGCTAAAAGCCACCTTTTGGCACTTTAACAATTCCCTGTTAGAGGATGATATGTTCACTGCATTGATCCAGGAGATGTGGACAGACTGCAGGGGTTGGCAGGAGACTTTACCATGTTGAGCCAGTGGTGTGATGTGGGTAAGAGGCACTTGGACTCCTGTATCTGGCATATACTCAGGGTGAAAGTGCTTGAAATTGAGCAAAGCTAGTTTACCTTTGAGGGCCATGCCTTGCAATGCAAATATCTGCAGAGGAAGTAGGTTCTCTGTATGCTGAAATGGTGCCAGACTCTATGGGCCATTGTTGAAAGAGGATTAAGGTTCCTTTGGAAAATGGATCAAAGCTTGCACCTCTTCTATGGAATGGAGGTCCACATATTGTTCAAAACTGAAATAGCTAAAAACACAAGTAGAGAAAACTAACTACCCCACTACCAGGCATACTGTGGCACTCCAGCTTCATGAATTAATATTTTCTTTCTTTTATTATATTATAAAGGATGCCATATAATACTGTGCTAAGTGACTCAATGCAGCTGATTTACTGAGTGGAACTGGAGTAAGCAATTCTGAGACAAAGTAACTGCACTATAGGGGGCAAATAAACATGCCCAAATTTGCATTAATTTAAATGAATATTTAACCCTTTTGAATGCTATAGAGGTCTCCAAGCCATTGAGAAGAAATTATTTGGAGACCTTTCAAGCATTTAGGGACTTAAAAGACTCATTTAAGGGGGGGCGTGGCCTGATAGGCAATTGCATAGGATGCATATCCTGTGAGCTACGTGACCTTCATACAAATATTCATCTGCTTATGCATGTAAACTTCAAACTTTTCTTCAATATGCAAATAGGAAGGTTTGCTGATGCAAATGAGTGGGGGAAAAAGGGAGGAAGACGACACATTGGAATAACAATAATATACAAAAGTTACTACAGGTCAAAGTTGAATTTTGAGATGCAAAATCCCAGCGGCCTGAAATAGTACAGTGGCACTATTGCTACACCATCCCATGTATATTTCAGGTCCCGGGACCAGAGCTGTCCATAAGATGGTGCAGCAACAGCGCCACTATACTATTTCAGGCCACTGTGATATTGCACCTACAAGATTCAACTTTGAGCTGTGATAAATTTTCAATGAAATACCTTTCAGGAGTGGGAGTTATTTTGTTTTTCTCAGGGGATAAACCCTCCAAAATATTTTTCTATTCACATTTGAAGTATTACTATCCCTTTAATGGGATAGCAATGGTTGATTTCACCTTGATGTAATATTGTATGCATTGAAAAGAAGATGTGGATCAATGTGAGTCCTATTCCTCGAACCCTCATGGTTTGACAGATGTTGCTCTATGTGACAGATGGAGATTTCAGTCATTTGACCACATGGAGGCTCTTCAGCAGAGCCAAAATTGCCCCATTGATCTGTAAATGGGGCAATTTTGGCTCTGCTGAAGAGCCTCCACAGAATGGTCTACAAAGTGTGCCTGGTTTGAAAGCACACTCTGTGGACCATTCCAATTATGTATTAATCTGTAAACAGAGCAATCTTGGCTCTGCCGAAGAGCCTCCGTGTAGTCAAATCACTGAAATATCCTTCTGTCATATAGAGCACTATCTGTCAAACCATGAGGGTTGGAGCGATAGAACTACCATTGATCCACATCTTTTTTACAATGCCTACAATATTACATCACGGTGAAATCAACCATTGCTATCCCATTAAAAGTACACAGGAAGGAAAATGGTCTGATATATATGTGGATATGTACCTTTCATTTGGGTACAAATATAACCATACAAGATATGAACCCAGAGATCAGTTCAGTACGTGGGATTGCCTTACTGGCTATATATGTGCACCCATCACAAACTAACTTTTATTGATATCATAAAAAACAACATACCTCATATATACCATCTGAGTAAGGTGGGATATACTAGGTATGTGTATTTTGATGATATCAATAAGAGTTAGTTTGTGATGGGTGCACATATATATCCAGTAAGGCAATCACACGTACTGAACTGATCTCTGGGTTCACATCTTGTTGGGATATATTTGTACCCATTTGAAATGTACACATCCACATACATATCTGACCGTTTTTCTTTGTGTACATATCTTTTTGGAACAGATCTGCAGTGGGATTCAAGTGTTATTCATCCCTATCTTAACAGTTAATCCCGTACAATGCAAGATTTTGAATTATTTTACAGGTGACTCTCTGGTTGTCATGATGTTATGCGATGCATTACATTGTGATGCATGGGATACCACCCTGGCAATCACAGATTGATGAACTAGACAGGATCCTGTCCATGAGGTCTGTTCCAGTTCAATCCTGAAGGGCAACAATCAAGCCAACAGTGAAGGATATCTTTGACTGAGGCCTGTTGTTTTTCAGGATGAGCCCATCCATCCTTCTGAGTGAGGCAGCTGTACTCAATCAGAGATATCCATCATTCATGGCCTGTTGGTGACCACACTACAATGGTTCATATTTAGTTCCCATATGTATCCTGCAAATAGTGGCTGGTGTGACATCCATCCATGGCATCAACACTCCTGAGGATCCATGTGGGAATCAATGGTGAGATATGTAATTTCAAGTTACAGTAAATGATTGCATACACAACACTTGGCCTACATTTTTCTCCTTTAATTCTGTTGAATTGTTTTAGGCTTGTGTGTTGCACATACAACCAGTTGTTCTCAATGGCACTGTGATGTGTGACCTGATCTATCCTTTTTGAGATTCAGTAAGTGGTGATGAAGACCTTATGAACGGAACATGATGCTGACTTCTCCAGTGATCTCATTTCCCCATCTCCAATGTTTTCTATGGAGTCTATACAATGGGACCTTAGCAACTTGAATCATGTTATTGAATAGTCTCCATAGACTAACTTGGGGATTGGTGAAGTGAGGGTTTGTAAGGGTTAATTTCTCTCCATCATCTATTTTTCACAGCTTAGTGAATGACCTCTGTGTAGTATGTAATCGTTACCCTATCAATTCGTGTTCTTATTATTGGTTAACCCTTTGAGTACCGGAGGGGTTGCCAAAGCATTGTTGAGCAATGTATTGATAATCCCTCTACTACTTAAGGGGTTATGTGCTGACTTCCCTGTGGGTACATGGGTGACATTGTGGAGGAACAGTAATGGTGTTTAACATACAACACTTTGTAGAGCATGGTTTGTGTGGATTGTGTGTAATCAGCACAACAACAAGAGGGTTGAATTGGGACTTGGGCATGTTTGGGACTGGTTGAACCTTGCCATTTGTCTTTGTATTGTGTTCTGTTTGAACCATAAGGGTGCTGTGTTGGTGCAGTTGTGTGGATGAATGATGGGCATGTGTTGAGGTGTGACTGTCTTTGAGTGTGCAGCTTGTGTTGGTTGATGTGGTGTATGGTTATGGGATGATGCACTTACCGGTAGTGTGGAGGCTCCTCTCCTCCCCAGTGTTCGATCCTCCAGAGACCCCATCAATCAGCATGGATGACAAGGTCTGCTACAGCTTCTCCTCCCATCCGCTGAAGGTGATGGGAACAGGTGGACCACCTCCGGTCCCTCGGGTATGCAGGGCGGCATCCCCCATCTTCTTCTTAACCTGCCTCTTGCAGTCGCCCCATCTCTTTTTGACGGAGTGAACGTCTCGTCTGCAGCTGGCCACCACATTGACCCAGCTGCAGATTTGGTTCCAGACAGCCTTCCTCCTTGCAGCCAGGCCAGGGACTCTCTCCCTTGGGAACAGGATGCTCTCCCTCTCCAGCACAGCCTCAACGAGGGCCCTGTTCTCCTCCTCTGTATAACGTGGATCTCTGATCCTCTCCTCCTCCTCAGCTCCAGCCTGCGAGGAGTCAGAACCAGAGTGCACTGCCTGAGCTGCCCCTGCCTGTGTGTGGTTTTCCCCAGCAGCTATTCCTCTTCCCACTGCAGGTCATGTCCCTGTCCTCTATGTGTCTGCTCTTCTGGGCTGGCTCCCTCTCCCACCCCTACTCTCAACAGGGATGTCCAGCTCTCCTTCCTCCTCCTCCACTACTCTCCCCATCCCTCTCTCCTGTCCATCATTCACCCACTCACACCGAGGCACTCGCACAGACCCTCACAGACACACTCAATCCCACTCACTCTGTCACACTCTTTCACTCACAGATTCACACTGTAAAAATAAAATGTAAGAAATGTGTAAAGTGTGATGAAAAAAAAAACTATGTGTTTGTGTTTGTATGGGTGTATGTGCTACGTGCAAAAGTGTGCTATATGTCTATTTAAATGTAAATCTCGCCTCGCCAAAATCCTTCTGCCTTACTCCTCTGTATGCTTCTCTCTCTGAAGGTTTGAATTTTATTTGTGCATCTATCAGGGTTGCTAGACAACGCCAGTCGTAATGTTACATTTTGACTTAAGTTATTTTTTAATGGGTGTTTGGGATGCATGGTGATGCGAAGAAAGGTGCAATACGTGTTTTTGTGTTACGTGATTTTGTTGTGCCTACGCTCGTTAGCTATTCTTGTAGACTTTCTTTTAAATCCGCCGTAAATCATGTGTTATTTGCGGCCGATGTGCCTTTTTACTTAGCGGCTGGTTTAACGCCTGCCTTTAAATCTAGCCCCTAGTGTCCAAAGATGATATCCGAGGCTACATGGAGGATCTAAAGTACATGCTGAGCAGGCGCTCATGTACGCATCAAGAATCTATGATGGAATAACAGCGAGTAGGAGACTGTAGTGCTAGAATGGAGACACAGCACTGGTAATCTGCCAGAGCAGAGCTGAGGCTATACCCACTGCCATAGCAGTAAACGGAGGCAACAATGATACTCTGCAAGCGCTGAATGGAATACAGCCAATGGCACCCTGCCGTAGCAGTAACGGAGGCAACAGTACTCTGCAAGAGCTGAATGGAACACAGCAAATGGCACACTGCCGTAGCAGTAACGGAGGCAACAAGGTACTCTGCAAGAGCTGAACGGAAACACAGCCAATGGCACACTGTCGCAGCAGTAACGGAGGCAACAAGGAGTACTGCAAGGGTTAACGGAAGGCTCAGCCAATGGCACCCTGCCGTAGCAGTAACGGAGGCAACAGTACTCTGCAAGAGCTGAATGGAACACAGCCAATGGCACACTGCCATAGCAGTAACGGAGGCAACAAGGTACTCTGCAAGAGCTGAATGGAAACACAGCCAATGGTGCACTGTCGCAGCAGTAACGGAGGCAATGAGGAGTACTGCAAGGGTTAATGGAAGGCTCAGCCAATGGCACACTGCTGTAGCAGTAACCGAGGCAACAGTGAAGCTCTGCAAGAGTTAACGGAAGGCCCAGCCAATGGCACGCTGCCGTAGCAGTAACGGAGACAACAGTGAAGCTCTGCAAGGGTTAATGGACGGCCCAGCCCATGGCACACAGCAGTAGCGGTAACGGAGGCAACAGTAAGCTCTGCAAGAGTTAACGGGAGGCCCAGCCAATGGCACACTGCCGTAGCAGTGACGGAGGCAACAGTAAGCTCTGCAAGAGTTAATGGAGGCTCAGCAATATGTACACTGCCATAGCAGTAACGGAGGCAACACAGAATACTCTGCCAGGTAGGCCCAGTCACAGCAGAAGACAGAATGTCACCCAAGCGACACAACGAAGCAGGAACAGGAGAGCTGGGTCAAATCACGGAGCAGGAACGTCAGACAAGCCGGGTCAGATCACAGAGCAGGAACGTCAGCCAGGCCGGGTCGAATCACGGAGCAGGAACCAGAAGCAGAGTAGTCTAACGGGCCAAGTCGGTACACGGGAACACAGCAACTCAAGTCAGCACTGGTACAGGAACACCACGAAAGGGCACCAGACAAGTGCCAGAGCCCAGTATAAAAAGGCCATACTGGGCGGGCCAAACATAGCTCAGCCAATAGGAGTGCATCACAATGAGACAAGCGCACATTAACTCACTACTTAATAAGATTTGGTCAATGGAAGATGCCACAGAGTATCTATAGCTGACGCTGATAGGAAGGATCTCCTCTCGGCTTGAGAATTATCGACCCTCCTCTGAAGTAGCATGGTCAAGTCCTTTATGTGGCAGAAGTATAGAAGATACATTTCAGGAGACAAATGTGTCAAATCTCTCTCTTGATTCATTCATATCCGCAGGTGGACCATGGCTGTGGCCCGGATTCACACACCGAATGGCTCCCATGCTACCTCATATCTGGACATTGCAGCAGCTTTTAATAAATGTTATGAATCTCTATACAGTCTTCCTCTTTCTTCTCCCCCGAATGTTTCTCTCCAACATGGCAATCTCAAGTCCTTCCTCGAACATGCTGAGGTGACTAAACTATCAGCTGAGATATCACTCCAATTGGAGAGTCAGATTTCTGAAGCTGAATCCTTATTGACTCTTCGTTCTGTGTTGCTAGGAAAAAGCCCAGGTCCGGATGGCCTTTCCCTGAAATACTATAGAACTTTTCAGTCTTCTCTAATCCATCACATGACTCAAGCCTTCAACGCTGTCCTTCAAGGTTCACCCTTTTCTAGACAGACCTTAGAAGCACATATTATTGTTCTCCCCAAACCAGATAAAGATCCCTCAGTATGTAGCAATTATCACCCGATCTCACTTCTTAATATGGATTTAAAAGTGTTCATAAAAATGTTAGCAAATTGCCTCAAACCTCAATTAGCCAAACTTATCCACCCAAATCAGTGTGGTTTTGTACCGGGCAGAGAAGTTCGTTATAAAACCTCCACCCCAATTTCTATTGGATACCTCTCAAACAAAATGAAGCTACCCATATGCAGATGATACCTTATTCTTTCTTATGGACCCATTAAATCCCTCCAGCAACTCATTTCTATTATCGGAAAATACTCAAGTGAAAATAAATTACTCGAAATCAGAAATCCTGCATATTAATGTAGATTCATCCTCCTCTTTTTCGTTTCAAACTAGATACCCAATCAAGTGTTTGATCATGAGTAAGTGCTGACAGGGCGCGAAACACGTAGATTGTTACCATCGTCTGTAACTTGCCATTACCCACTCTGTAAGTCTTGCTTCCTGATGGAACAAGATACCTTCACTACAGGTATGATTTTATATATAAAAATAAAGATTGCTGTTTTTAAGAAGATTGACTACATAATATTTGAGCAATTAAGAACAAAATCAGAAGTAGTGCATCATTTTCTTGTACATGGATCTACTTGAAAGGTAAAGGAAAGCCTTTGATTTTGCACACCTCTGATGTTCTATTGGTATCCTCATTCATTTGGTGTTTCTCTGATTCAAAATCAGTTTTTATATACACTACCACACATATGTATATTGTAAGACTTGAATGGAGCTGCTAAATACTCACATTGATGTATCCTTCCACCTATATCCCCTATCTTATCATCCAACTATCCTCTAATCCTACCTCCTTACTTGAACTGAACTTTGCTTCTCTAATTGAATCCATCACCTTTATCTAGATAAGTGGTGCCCTCTTTTTATATCTTGGATAGGTAGAGTGAACCTATTAAAAATTACAATACTGCCTAGAATTCTGTATCTTTGTAACACCCCGTATAAATATTCCAACTAAATAGTTAGACACCCTTCACTTCCTATTCATCTCCTTCATATGGGCTAACAAACTGCCTCGTCTGAACCACAAACTGCTATCCAGAAGTATCTCCTCTGGGGGATTGAATTTCCCTGATATACAGATATTACGCTGCCTCTACCATCGCCAAAATCTTCGACTTTTTACCTCTTCATAACATTAGATGGACAGAAACACTGAAATCTACTCTAGATCACTTATCTATGATACAACTATTGTTGGCTCTTCCACATCTTATGCCTCCTTCTTGTTTAGACCACATAATACTAGGCTATATTATGAAAACATGGAACACTCTTAACACCTCTTTGAAAATTGTTCTTCTTCCTTCACCTTTTCAATCATTACTGGGTAACCCAAACTTTCCTCCAGGTATTTCTGGGAATGTTTTCCAGACCTGGTATGATAAAAACCACTCTACTCTTCTTACCTTAACCCGTAAGGGCAACATGATACCCTTTGAGTCACTATGCAGTGAATTGGGTATCTCATGTACCCCTTAGTGGGTTTTTCTACAGGTTAGACACTGGTACTCTAGTGAGGGGATAAGGGCCACCATCGACAGGGAACTATCCCACTTTGAAAACATTCTTGCCCACACACCTTCTAGGCTTTGCCCATTGTCTTTCTGCCACTTACTTCTTTGAGAACTTTCGGCTACCACCAAACCATACTACTTACAGATCTGGGATAGAGTCCTCTCTCCTATTTGATATGGCCCGACATTCTCTAGAGTAATCTTGTCTAGGTACATAACACTAGGATGAGATCACTGAACTATAAGATCACCTCATGTTGGTATATGACTCCTCCTCGTATTCAGCACTTTGACCCCACTTTTTCCAGTCTCTGTTGGAGATGCAACAGATCTATGCGATCTATGCATCACTTATGGTGGTCCTGCAGTTTGATAATTCCTTTCTAGGAACAAATCCTTGAACAATTAAATAAATTTCTGTTTACCTGTGTCCCACTAGATCCTCTGTTATGCCTTTTCTCATATAAAAGACATTTATACTGGCAACCCTCTTCTAGAACATGGTCTATCATCTGCCTGTTCCTTTCTCAGGTGAAATTTCTTATCCCCTTATATTGGAAGAAAAGAGAACCCCCGCCTATATCCCTCTACTACAACAGAACTGAAAACACATTTCAACTAGAGAATGTTCATGCTATTGTCATTATTACCATAGATTCCAATCTGTTTGGTCTTGGTGGATTGAAATAAAACCGTCCATCATCCACACTATTGGTTTTAACTCTTCTACCCCCCATTGTTCAACATGATCAATACGTTACTCGGCCTATTAATATGTCTAGTGCGGTCCATCTCCAGAATATATTTCACCTTCCTTTAATTTTTCCCTCCTGTACCTTGCACTCCTTTACCCTCTCCCTCTTTGTCCTCTGCCCTCCCCCATATATCTGTTTCCCTCTAATCCATTACATATTCTAACACCTTGTTTTTGTGCAGAGAGCATCCCTACTTGTTGTGAAATGTATTAGCAATCCTCTAATTCAAGCTATGTACTCAGGATGTTTGTGTCCCTATGTATCATTGTTATGTTCCACTAAGCTATCTATGTACCTTTTGAATACATTGTATTCCTTTAATCTCAATAAAAATTGTTAAAACTTAAACTTTTTTTTTTTTTTTTATTAATGGACCCAAGAATTACTCTAGTTCCTCTTAGTATATGAATAAAACAAAAAGGACACCCAACGCACTCAACTCTACACACAATTCCTGAAATATTTACTAACTAAACGTAATATGAAGAAAACCTGGTGCTACAGGGGAATAAATGACATTGAAAATAAAGACAAAAACAGATAACCCTGCAGTACTAGCACTCGGGTCTGATACTTCTTGTACGTAAATATAATCAGGCAGGATAGTCAAAATAAAACTTAGCTTTTAATAATTAATAAAAAAGGATATATGATCCTAAGGCTAGGGAATATACTAAAAACAACAAAACAACACTATGTCTATTAAGTTCTCATACATGTAGATCCACATAAGAACGAGAGCTAGAAAAAATTAATTACTCCAAAAGAATCTCAATTGTTATAATACCTCAGTGTGAAATATGATCGTGATGGCGCATATAAACCCAATGCGCTCCTCCGTTGCACTCTACAAATATTAACACACTAATGTAAGGATCCTATCTACATAAGATTACCGGGGCATTCAACCGGCTTGCCATTATTTCTGTCTATCTCATTAAATTGCCGGGACATTCAACCGGCTTACCATTATATGTAGCTATCTATCACTGAAATGCTAAACTAGCACCTACTCTCAGTGATCCTCTGATAATAATCTATCTATAGTTACCGGGGCATTCAACTGGTTTGCCGTTGTTTCTCAGCTCTCTATTAATTGAATAAAGCTATTCCCACTCATGTGAATCTGAGAACCCACCAATCACATAATATAGTACGAATCCGCTAGTGATCTAATTTAGTTAAACACGGAGGATAATAGATTTCTTTCTTAATATCCAAAAACAATGTAGCGATCTAACTAGCAGGAATCGCCTGATAGCAGGCCAACTGATAAAGGTGGCAATATAGTTATCTGGCCAATAGAGATGTATACCTCAGAAGCTATGAAGCAACTCAATGATAATACATGTTATAAAAAATCATTAGGTAATCCCACTGAGGACCTTTTGCAAATTTACTCTAATTATCATGAAAAAAGAATATACTTTTTTTACAGGTGTTACATCCCAGAATTCTGACCCTTTATCTCATTCCTAAAGTGCATAAAAATGTAACGATACCTCCAGGAAGACCGATTGTGTCTGGGATGGGGGGTCTAACTGAAAATGCGAGCAAGTATATTGATTATGTTCTGAGACCATATGTGGTGAATCTTAACTCATATGTGAGGGACACCACAGATATTCTGAGCAAAATAGATAGATTACCTATTAATGACAACACTATTTTGGTAACTTGTGATGTTGAGTCGCTTTATACCTCAATAATACATCAGTATGGGATTAAGGCGATTCAATATTTTTTAGCCAAGGATGATTCCTATAGTTCGCAAAAGAAGGAATTTATAGTGGAGTTATTATCTTTTGTGTTGCAAAGAAATTACTTTGTATTTCAGGATAAATTCTTCCTTCAAACCCGAGGTACAGCGATGGGGAGTGCTTGTGCCCCCACATATGCCAACCTGTACCTCGGGTGGTGGGAAGAAACTATGGTTTTTCAAGAACAGAACAATTTGTACACAGAACACATACTTATGTGGATGAGATATATTGATGACCTATTCATTTTATGGGAAGGATCTCTAGAACTTTTAAAGGAGTTCATTAGCTTGCTTAATGACAACCCTATGGGTTTGAAATTAACCATGGAACACAGTTCTGATAGTGTTAATTTTCTGGACATAACAATTAGAAGAACTAGTGATAATATGTTACACACTGATTTATTTCGTAAAAGTACAGCTACAAATAGTTTACTCCACTTTAAAAGTCATCACTCAGTAACTATGAAACGTAATATTCCTGTAGGTGAATTCTTGAGACTTTGGAGAAATTGTAGTTCAGTACAAACATTTAAGGATCGAGCAAGTGAACTGTTTGAACGTTTTGAGCAAAGAGGATATAGTAGGACATGTATTAATAAAGCATATAAAAGAGCACTCTATACCTCTAGACCCTATCTTTTATATAACATGGACAAGGCAAAAAGAGAAAATCAGACCATTAGGTTTATTACATCTTTCAATTGCCAATGGGAAAGTACAAGATCTATTCTCAATAAATATTGGTACATATTAAAATCAGATGTAGATTTAAATATGGTGATTGGAGATCAAGTAGCCATGACGTGTAGACGGGCACCAAACCTTAAAGATCAACTAGTACATAGCCATCTCACTTCAAAATCTAAAAGTACAATTAGTGGCTCACATGCGTGTGGCCGCTGTGTGGGATGTCAGCATATGGTCACAATTAAATATATGACAGACAGGTTTGGAAAAAGCCATAAAATAAGTGATTTTATTACAAGTCAGACTATGGGTGTCATCTGTTGTCTCCAATGTCCTTGTGGGAAGCTGTATGTAGGGAAAACTAAGCTTAAATTGAAATCATGTATCAGGGAACATGCATTAAACATAACTAATGCATTGATAGACGATTCAAGCAATCTCAAAAAAATATCCCCGGTAGCGAAACACTTTTTGTTATGCCATCATAGAAATCCGAAAGGTTTAAAGGCTTGGGGTTTACAAAAAGTTTCTTTGGGAATAAGAGGAGGGGATATAGATCTAACATTATTTAGATTGGAAAATAGATGGATTTTTCTCCTGAACTCATTGTATCCGATAGGGCTCAATGAGGATTTCAATTTGAATGTTAACTTATAAGTTAAGAAAATATAGTATGTGTAGTAAATCATTGGGACAATGAACCTACGACATGCTTTACCATTACACAGTGCCACTTTAATACCGTTGACTATTGAGTAATGATGATGATGTTGTTTTTTTGATTACTATGTCTATAGATATCCAGTATTTTTATATTTTTTTATATTCTTATTTAGATATTATCGGCAATTCATGGGTGTAATTATGCTCTGGGATCAGTTAAAAAGATAAAAAAAAAATAAAAAAAAAGCGATTCCTGCTAGTTAGATCGCTACATTGTTTTTGGATATTAAGAAAGAAATCTATTATCCTCCGTGTTTAACTAAATTAGATCACTAGCGGATTCGTACTATATTATGTGATTGGTGGGTTCTCAGATTCACATGAGTGGGAATAGCTTTATTCAATTAATAGAGAGCTGAGAAACAACGGCAAACCGGTTGAATGCCCCGGTAACTATAGATAGATTATTATCAGAGGATCACTGAGAGTAGGTGCTAGTTTAGCATTTCAGTGATAGATAGCTACATATAATGGTAAGCCGGTTGAATGTCCCGGCAATTTAATGAGATAGACAGAAATAATGGCAAGCCGGTTGAATGCCCCGGTAATCTTATGTAGATAGGATCCTTACATTAGTGTGTTAATATTTGTAGAGTGCAACGGAGGAGCGCATTGGGTTTATATGCGCCATCACGATCATATTTCACACTGAGGTATTATAACAATTGAGATTCTTTTGGAGTAATTAATTTTTTCTAGCTCTCGTTCTTATGTGGATCTACATGTATGAGAACTTAATAGACATAGTGTTGTTTTGTTGTTTTTAGTATATTCCCTAGCCTTAGGATCATATATCCTTTTTTATTAATTATTAAAAGCTAAGTTTTATTTTGACTATCCTGCCTGATTATATTTAAGTATCAGACCCGAGTGCTAGTACTGCAGGGTTATCTGTTTTTGTCTTTATTTTCAACCTCTTAGTATATGAGCCTCATTCTGTCTGGCATAAAGTGAGAGTCACAGAGTGTAATTGAGAAGGAGTGAGAGTACAAGATTAAGATAGAGTGAGAGAGAGTTAAAGACTGACACTGTGTAGAATTATGTGAATGGTACACAACCCAGGCAACACCAGGGTATTTAGGTTAATTTGATATTTTTGTAGGAGGTCACTCTGTCTTACTCCCCAAGACATTTTGTTATTTACCATTCACTAGAAGGTTAAAATCGCACACATGTAGAATGAATTGCCATTTAAAGTTAAAAACACTCCTGTAATACTTTTAGGGGCTGTTAATCGAGTCTGTATATAGTAAAAGTCATTACTCAAGGAGCAAATTTATTCCCATATGTGAATCCAACTTCCAGTATCAGAGAATGGGATGTCATTGGGTTCTAAAGTTAAAGGGTTAGTAATGTCTAATATCTAAAATCTAATATTGTAGATATTACAAAAATAAACTAATGAAAGTCCCTTCTCTCAAACCTTTATAGTTTGAGAGATAAAAGGTTTTAAAGTTCCCAGTTCCCTCCCCTGGTCCCGGGGACAGCCGGTAGCTCTTCAGCAGAGCCAAAATACTGCAATCTAAAAAGAAATACTTAATTGGAATGGTCTACAAAGTGTGCTTGCAAACCAGGCACACTTTATAGACCTTTCCATTGAAGTATTTTATTTTAGATTGCGGTATTTCGGCTCTGCTGAAGAGCTGCCATCAAGTCTCACAACTTGAATCTCCTTCTGTCATCTTTACAGGTGACATCAGTGAAAGGGAAGGGAGGAGGGATCGTTAAAACCTTATATATCTCAAACTATAAAGGTTTGAGAGGCGGGACTTTCATCAGATTATTTTTTTAATATCTACAATATTAGATTTTTATTAAAAAAATACATTACTAACCCATTAATTACTCGAGTGATGTAAGTTGGAAAAAGTGCATCCCCTCATTTGATAGGTGAAAACGTGCTGGTCAATTGAATACATCAAATATGGTGAAAAGCGAAGAGGCAACATGACACCACCATTAGATAGCTGCATAAGGTAACACTAGTGGGCCTGATATGAGAGGATTATGGGCTAAGATTAAGGGTTATTGCCAGGATATAGTTGAAAACAAGAGAAATCTCAATGTAGTCTTCCTGGTAAAACACATTTTAATTAAATTCAAATAAATAGATAATGTGAAGAATAGAAGAATCTATGAATTACATGGATGTATACAATTTACAGTGATTGTTACCTTTTTCAGAACAATTATATTTATGGAATATATTCATGGTATTCACCTTTGTTTTCACAGGGCATCCCTTTAATCCACTTCTCCTGGTTAATAATGCAATCAGCAATGTTATTTGTTCCATTATCTTTGGAGAGCGCTTTGATTACAGTGACAAATCATTCCAGAAGATGATTTATCTTCTCAAAGAGATTTTTCAGATGGAAACTGGACTAATTCCTCAGGTGGGCTGACAACACCTTCATTGCCTTCATGATTTTACATAAAACATCCAGTTCTTTTGTATTTTTTTTATTTAACACATTATATTTGCCATTTCAGATGCTTAACATTTTTCCTTGGCTCATGAAGATTCCTGGACCCCATATGAAACTATTTGCAGCCCAAAATACTTACTTAGACTTCCTGAAAGAAATTATTAGGAATCATAAGGACACTTGGGACCCGGCCATCAAGAGGGACTTTATTGATGCTTTTTTTGAGGAAATAGAAAAAGTAAGAAGTACTGTTCTGCTGAATGTGTCTTCATATTATTATGAACTACCATTATAAAGTTTCAACATATTTTGTAGGTCTGTACAAATAGTAGTAACATTTACAAACTTTTTGAAATGTCAGGATAGACTGATTCAAATGAGGAGATTTAACCATCTAGAGAAGGATAATGTGCACCTCTGGAGATGAATTGTTGTGAAGGGTTTTATACATCAATGCTATTATTTTAAATTTGATTTTGGAGACACCCAGACCCAGTATAAAGATTTAGGTTCCAGAAGGGAATTGGTCTGTGAGATGGAAAGCAAATAATGACAAAAGTGGCTCTTTGTTCGGTATAAGGATTTGCTTAGAAATGTATCCTTTATGTAATGACATGTGCAACATATCTATTTACAGTTTGTATAAATCTGAATTTTGCTTTAAGCTTTAACTGAACAAGGACATATTATTAGTGGGAAATGTAGTAATACAATTCCTCTGTAAAACAGGTGCTGTTTTTGTGCTCTGCCTGCCTATGTACTAAGCTACCCATGTCAACAATTCTTCTCTTTACAAAACTTTCACCAAGGGGAGGGCAATGTGGGAGTATATGGGTTTCTTAGTCATTCTTTTTCCTACTTTTTTCCTACCACGGACTAACAACGTACAGAGGAATTTTTAATTGCACATGCTATAACTGTATCATTTGGCCACTTGCATTAAAGTCTTAATGAAGGTAGAGGTTGGGCACCAACATGCATATGCCAAAGTGCAGCTGCATGGCTTTATGCTATGCCACAAAATGAACTGCTTTGGTGGATTCATATGTTCCCCCTTGAGAAGGGTTTCATGGCCCATTAGAGTTATTGACCGGTTCTTTCTACGTGGCTAATCTCATTCTAATAACCAGGGGCATAACTACAAGGGGTGAACAGAGTATGGTTGCACAAGGGTCCAGCATCCAAGGGGGCCCCATCTGCCCCAGTTTACCATAGGTTCTAGTTATGCCTGTGAGAAAATATTTATGATAGGAGCCCATAAAAATCTTTGCACTTGGGCCCTCCATTGACTAGTTAGTTATACCACTGCTGATAACATTTATTGTATGTCTTGCAGAGGTCAAACTAAATACAGACCTCAAATGATGCCCAGCAAATGCAGGCAAATGAAGATACTATGCAAAAAATATACAAATAAATATAGCTGGATGAAAGGTTCCTACCTAGGTAAATGCTTCTGTTAAAAACAAGAAGAGCCCTAAATTACTATGGTATATTTTGGAGAGGACACTGTGGGCCATATCTATCAAGACACAAATTTAGAAAAACAATGGTATCATTCATATCTCAGAACAACAACTTTGAAATCAATGAGCCATATGCAAAAGAGGAGAGTGGCAAAGAAACTGCTCCATAGGGGCTAGATTCTATTGCAAGTGCTAAAGGTTAACACCCGTTTTATCAAACGTTTTCCTATGGAAGTCTATGGGGAAAACTGGAGATAAAAGCAGAGATAAAATTAGCACCTGCAATAGAACCTAGCCCTAGAAGAGCAATCCAAAATCCCCATTTATAACCCCCTTTTAAAGCAATGATTTGGATACCCTTCTGGTACTAAAAGAGTTAACCCCTTGAATGCCCGAGTTGGAGACGTGTAGTTTTCAAGGAACTAAAATACCCATTCAAATGAACATTTTTGTTTTCTGTGGTGCAATCTGTTTCCTCTGGAATTGCTTCCTTTGTGCATTTGGTCCATTAAGCATTTTTCCATGATACATATGGTGCAATTATTTTTCAGCACGTTAAGCTTGAAGTACATCCCTCGGTATCTGGAGATAAACACAAAGGAGAATTTTCCAGTAGACAAGGCGTAACTAGCAGGGCCTCATCACAGAAGAAGTTGGCGGATGGGACCTTCCTACAGGAGTAGGCCACATTTTCTGCTGATTTCTTCCTGCTATGGAAGTCTTCATAGCCCTAATAACTGGTTAGGGAGTTCATTTATAACAGTCAGGCACTAACTGCCCTGTCTGTATACCGTGGGAGCTCTGTTAGATTTGAAATAATATTTGTGTGATTCTAGAGCATACCAACTGCAACGGAAGGGACAAATAAAAATACACTCATTTTTAATGAAAGAACTTGTTGGTGGCCTCTCTAGCATTCAAGAGGTTAAAAACCCCATTTAAATCAATGGGAAATTGTATTCACCCCATGTTGCAGTTGTTTTTTCCCCAGAATTGCACGGCTTCGGTTTCTGTTTCTTTGAGTAATGCAAGATTGAAATGTATTAGCAGAAATGTCTTATTCACATGTACAGTATATCATGGAGGCCACAGGTAGAAGGGGCTTTGTGGGTGAAAGAAAAGCAGAGTCAAAATGTCTGTAGTGCTATACCTGCTTTTGAATTTTGCTCTTGAATTTTTCTTCTGTACTGTTTTTCATTTTATTTTCAGTCTTTTCTTTAAAGGGGAACATTCACCTAAAATAAAAATGTATCTCACCTGCTAGTGGAGATATGAAGCCTTCAAAATCGGACACTTCTGCTTTCTGTGGGACCCTGTATGTCCTGCATGACGCCACAGGACTTCCCAGCTGCCCCAGGGAGTGTGTTCGTGCTCCCCTCCATAGCTATATTTCTGTGGGCTAACGTTACAGCAAACTGAGTTACAAAAAACAAACCCAGCACTAATCTTGTGTTAATGATTAAAACCCCTGGCTACATTTTTATTTTAGGTGAATGTTCCCCTTTAACCCTATTGATGTTAGAGATTTTCCAATGCATTAATTTGCATCTACCAGGTATACTATTGCATTATGGTGGGTTATGAAGGAAACATATCCTCTGCTCAGAGCACAGCAGATGGATCATACCATAGGAAGTGTTGTTTTTCTGCCTTCAGACCCTTGGAGGCTATAGTCTACAGCAGGGACAGCCAACCCTAGTCCTCAAGAGCTACCAACAATGCATGTTTTCAGTAAATCCCAGCAGGAGCACAGAGAGAGCCACTAATTAGTCCACCTGTGCTCCAGCTGGTATATCCTGGAAACCTGCACTTTTGGTAGCTCTTGAGGACCAGGGTTGCCTACACCTGACCTACAGTGTATTGTGAAGAAACCTATTATCCAAAATGGGTTAAAGAATGAAAGGAGCAGTAAAGTGTTATTTTGAAGAAATAGTTGCGGGGCTTTTGCAGCTGAGAAAAACTGCCATGTAAAGTTATCATAGCACAAATGTGTTTTGTGCTCTTTATGGGAGAGCTTTGGTTTTAGTCTTGAATCATTGTCAATCAGTTGAAGTACTTTTGTCTTACTTGGAAGAAAAGTCCTAAATAAATGCATACACTCTGTTTTTTAAAGCAGAAATAACACCTCCTAATATTACCCCCCCCCCATACCACTTCCCTTACTTTGGCCATAAAATTATAACACCCCCTAGGAATTGTGCCCTTATTCAAGAGATAATACCTTCAGTCAATCTTGGATGTCATGACCATGGATCATGACAAGACACATATCTGTGCTCTTCACATGATAATCCTAACACTTTAAGGAACAGGGTGGTATGCAATGCATTTCATTGCAATATGCTTCTCAACCCTTTGGTGCTTAATGACCAATGATGTGCCAGGATCATCACAGATATCGGTACTTTAAAGACTAATGACGGTTCTGGCACATCATGGTTAAAGTGATCATAGCTCACTTCTGGGTGCACTGTGATCATGTTAGGGAGGATGGCCCAGGACTGGAACAGTTAGTTTCAGCCTTTCCTGGGTGGCTCTGCACATGTGATTGCTGCTACAGCAATCTCATATGCCGGTGGAGCCAATGACAAAGGCAATGTATAGTATACACTGCATTTGTTAGTGTTCTCTGCCTATCTCTCTCTTCCTCACTGTGATTGTGGGGAAGAGAGAAGCAAAGAACTCACATCCCCACAGGGAAATGGCCACAATCTGGGGAACTTGTAATTTTAGGTGCTAGGGGCAGACCTCTCTGTAGAGCAGGCTTGGTCACTTGATAACCTACTACAACCTCTTGGTGTCACTGGATAAATGATTAAGAGCAAGACCAAAATATCTCATTTACACAAAATAATTTATAAACACATATACTGAAGTTTAAACAAACATTATGTACATTTTATTACTGTGAAATACTTATATACACCCTACATAGTCTGATCTAAAAAGAGGGACACCAGAGTGGGAAAGAGGGACATAAGGATATTCACCTCAGTGGGACAGTATCTCCCTAAAAAGGGACATTTGGGAAGTATGAACCACCATTCATACGTTTTATCAAGTCCCTATTAAAAATTAACCAATTGACCAAACATTATGACAGGAAAACCTATAAAAAGGTGTATTTTTCTCATATTTGTTTTATTTTTATCAGATGATAAAATGATAATACATAAATGTGATATTAAAATAAAGTCCTACTCATGCTTAAAAAATGGTATCGATTTTGTGTAGGGGAACTAAATGAGTTTGAGATAAAATATGGTTGAACAAAGGAATACTAAAATGCCAACATTGCTGTAGTCCTGTGTAAAAAGGTCTGGTCCGTAAGGGGTTATAGTGTAAAGCAAGCTCATATACTCTGCTTGTTTCAGTTTGAAAAACCTGTGAGCAGCTATAATGTCCTGGATTGACTGAAGATGTTATCTCTTGAATACAGCAAAGGTGCGAAATTCATATGGGCAATTAGGATTTTCTGGACATAGTAAGTTAATAGTGTGTTTGGGTAGTATTATTAGGAGATGTTATGTTTCCTTTAAAGCAAATAAAATGTTGTACAATATATAAATATTGCTTCTCTGTGTATCCAGGCCAAAGATGACCCTCAGAGTAGTTTCAATGAAAGAACTCTTCTGTTCACAACTGCTGATATCTTTGTTGCTGGGACGGAAACAACATCCAGTACTCTAAGGTGGGCCCTCTTGATGATGCTTCTCCATCCACACATCCAGAGTAAGTAGCACTTGGGTACTGGGACCTATAAAAAACACTTATTCAACATACTTCTTTCGGTTATGTGACACTCTTTGTAAAGAGACTAGGGCAAACTGAGTGAAACATATGATGTGATATTCTTGTGGTAGAAAGGTAAATAATACAATAGTTCAATTCAGATGATTAACTAAATTAAACAAAAAGTAACAACTCCTAATAATTACTCCCAGTGTATCTTACTATGGCCATAATATACTAGTGGTTGTAATTGAGCAGTAAGTAATAAATAACCAAGTGTGCTATGAATAACCTGTTAAGCCTAAAATAAAATGGTAAATATAGCTTAACTGAGAAACAACTTTCCCTATGATAAGCAATTTTAAGGTAGCCTAAGTCTTCAAGTTATAACACAAAGAGGGGGACGAACTGGAATTGTTTTTTTTTAAGGAATATTTGTGTTAATCAGTTGTAGATAGTGACAGGGACAGCTAAAAAAAATATTTCTGATTGACATTTTTGATAGGTGATAGACAGGCAGACAATCCTACCTGAGACTTACAGTGGCAGATGGTATAGACAGAAACCCTACATTATTTCCAAACAGACAACACTCAGACATAGTAACACAGTAACATAGCTGATGAGGCTCAAAAAAGACATGTGTCCATCAAGTCCAGACCATGCCTAAACACCCCTGTTGATCCAGAGGAAGGAAAAAGAAAAAAAAAATTTAACTAATTTCCAATTAGGCCCCAAGTCGGTAAAAATTCCTTGCTGTCTCCAGATGGCAGTCAGAAAAGTTCCCTGTATCAACATCCTATCTGCATTAAAGCCATCTGTTATAATTATGAATATTGTTCTGTGATAGGTATTCGTTGCTGTATTTACAAGCACAACATACTGAGGCAGATCATTCCATAGCTTTTCCACCATTACTATAAAAAATCCCAGCCTTTGTTTTAGTTGAAAGTTCCTTTCCTCTATTCTTAATGGATGACCTCTCATTCTTAACTCAGCTCTTTGCATAAATAATTGATTGGATAGTTCTTTGTATTGACTTTGAATATATTGGTAAATGGTAATCCTATCACCCCTTAGACTTCTCTTCTCTAATGTAAACAAACCCAGTTTGGTCAGTCTCTCTTTATAACGCCGATCCTCCAATCACTTTATCAGGTTTGTTGCACGTCTCTGCACTTTTTGCTGTTCAATAATGTTTTTTTAAGAACTGGTGCCCAAAACTTCACTCCATATTCTAGATGTGGCATAACCAAGGAGGTAGAATTATATTAGCATCTTGTGCATCGACATCTCTTTTTATGCAGGCTAGTGCCCTGTTTGCTCTTGCGGCAGCTGAATCACTCTGCATACCACTGTGAAGTCTATCATCCATCAGTATCCCTAAATCTTTCTCTAATGAGGATTCCCCAAGTTGTTTCCCATTTAGTGTGTATGTAACATGTTCGTTTCTACATCCCAAATGCATAACCTTACATTTATCTACATTAAATGTCATCTGCCACTTTTCTACCCATTTACTCAGGTTATCTAAATCCTTCTGCAGAGAAAAAACATCCAGCCCCATATGTATTTCCTTACACAGCTTAGTGTCATCAGCAAAGATTGAGATGCTACTTTCAATTCCCCCTTCTAAATCATTAATAGACAAATTAAAAAGAATTGTGCATAGGATTGAACCCTGTGTCACCCCACTTACAACTTTAGACCAACTTGTAAAGGTTCAATTTACAAATCTTTGCCATCTATAATAACCAGATTTCAATCAGTGTACAGGTATCACTGCCCAAACAGAAATCTTTTGAGTTTGCAATAACCTGTTGTGAGGCACTATATCAAAATCCAAGTATACTACATCAACAGCAATTCCGTTGTCCAAATTACTACTTACCTTTTTGTAAAATGCAAATAAAATAGCCTGACATGATCTATTCTTCATAAAACCATGCAGACTCCTACTAATAAATTTGTTTGTCTTCACATAGTTCATGAGTAACACAAGCATATATCTGTGCTGCTGCTGTGCCGTGTTGTCCTGTGCAACTAACTACACACTGTAGGCACATTAAAGCTAACAGCCCTGTCATGTATTTTGCAATAAAAATCAACATGACTATTATTTTGTCAAATGTGGAAGGGACTAGGAAGAAAAGTACCTGGATGTGTTTGTGATAGTGAAAAAAAGAGGTGCTGCAGCTGCAGGTTGTTTATAAAAGTGATAGGAAAAGTGCCCCCAACAGTAGCAATACTAAGGGTGAGATGTTCAGAAAGTGGTGGTAACTGAAATTGTCTTTAAGCAGAATAAAAAAGTTTTTACACCATGATCCGTCAATTCCCAGATACGTTTCCGTCATTTTTTGCATCCATTTTCGCCATCTTCGTCAAAGGGAAAAAGCTGTCTTAAAAGTGGGTGTCGTTTAATCTTCCATCATAATGTAAGGTATTTTCAGAAAAAATATTTGTTTGAACGTCATTTTTTTTGTCTGATTAATGTCATTTGTTCCCGACATAACAAAAATGGTCTAAACTTGGAGAAGAAAAATTACAGTACTGAGAAGAAATTTTTCATTTCAAAGACAATAAAAAGTCTTTGTTTATTTGAAAATTTTTGTTTCAAAGACAAAATCAAAGACAATTTTTAAGATCAGAATTTTTAACAGCAATGTTCAATAAGATCTTCTTACCGTCATTTTTAATTCTTTAGATGAATCTTCAAACGTGACGAATTTACTTCTGAAAATATTGTCCTTCTTCTACCACCAACTCATGATCCAACACGTTTTTCATTATGACGACTTTTCGAACATCTCGTCCTAAGCCTTTTAACATGAAGTTGAGTTACATTCTAGTGTTGTTGCCTTAGGAGAGGAGGATTTAACAGTAAGATATGGGATATTTTTTTTTTTTATTATTATGAACAGGCTTATTTTTCGATTTTAAGTTGCCTCTTTCTATGGATTGAACATGATGATGCAGATAGTAACAATAGGGCACCAACCCAAAGGTCAGAATTGTTTTTCCATTTTTTGAAGTGATAACTAGGTATCCAGCCTGTCACGTCACATGAAAATAAACACTGCACAAAGAGCAACATTTTGGCTCTATCAAATATAACCCCTTATTTGACTGTATTTCTGTTTCTCTATACCTTTTCTATTTTTATGTGATTGGTGTTGTTTTAGTCAAGGGGAGTGTAACCGCGTGGATCCTAGAGGCATTTCCCCAATTCTTATGTTTTTCAGTGTTGCCTAGTCCTCTCCCTCTTTAGAGTAGGCCTCTCACTCTGTAGACAGTAGAGTGTACGGAAAGTAAGGGCATTAGTCATCATTCATCAGCTAAAGAAGTGCAATTCTGGAGCAAACCAACTTCCACAGGGGATGTAAAATTTCCTATTGATTTAAATCAATCTTTTAACCCATTTAATGCAAAAAAAAAAAAAAAAAAAGCCTCAACACATTCAATTGTAATGTAATGGAGACCTCTCTAGCATTCAAGGAATTAAAAAACACATTTTGTGGATTTTGCATTTTCTCCATTATGGCTCAGTTGGTTTATTCCAGAACCCAGCACTTCAATTTGAGGAATACGTCCCTAAGCTTAATAAAACACACAGGTGTATTCTCACAAGAAACTGATACAGTTAGGGTGTATCTGAGTCTCTTCTTTTGTAGCCCTGAGCTATGCCCTTCAATCCATGGTGTAACATGAGAACTTTCCTCTGATTTCCTCAAACACCATCCACCAAGATTAACCAATATTCAATATGTCAGGTGTAAACTGTGGACGATGAAATTGTTTTCTACTCGTGATAACTTGTAGCGCTTTGTGTCTGCTTCTCCCAGAATCTGGCAGTGAAAGGAGAATCAATATCAGGGGATTACCCAGTTGGTATAGGGATCTCTGTAAGAGGAAGAGTGCAAAGACATTGTCAATACATATCTGCTGCTGAAAAAAGCCTTTTCATCAAGGGATGAAGCTGACATATTTTATGCACTTTCTATATTATTTTTCAGCTTGGTCAGAACAGTAGATTTTTTTTAATGTCTACTATACTGATATTATATACTTCACATATTCTATTTCCTACATATATTAAAGGAACAGTAATTTTTTTTTTATGAAAGCTTATATGTTATAGGGCTTTTCTTGATGACTAAAACAAGAGTACTCCCACTACCTTCAGTTGTTGGATTCAGATGTTATAATAGTACGAATTGTCAGGAAGTGAATGACAGTGTGTTTACTTCCTGAAAGTTCTGTCAGCATGACTCAGCAGTTTCTGTTAACTTCTAAGGTGAACAGTAACTCACCTTTCATAGACAATGAAACACAATAACTAACTGGAATCCGACCTTAGAAGGCACTGTTAAAGTAAGTAAAAAAAATGTTTAATCTGTAATAACTCTGACAATATGCATCACTCAGCAGTGGGAGTACCCTTCTTTTACTAATCAGGAAAAGCTCTACAATTTATATGTTTTATAACAAAAGCTTACTGCTCCTTTAGGTTTCAAGCAATGCATTCCCCACCCTTTTGGTTCTGAAAGGACTATTGAAAAAAATATCATATATAAACTGGTAGAAGTTTTGAATGAAAAAACTCCCGGTAGTGGAAGTACCCTTATTTAACGAAGCAGAAAAAAACCAAACATATTACATATATAACCATGTGATCACCATAGAGGTTTGCAAAGAATAATAAATAATATATGAAGTGAAAGAAGAATTTTTTTATGATTGTGATATGGTATGATATGGTATGAATTCAAATTAAAGATTATTTTGCTGCTCTGCTCCATCTCACTATATCTATAAAAACAAGGTCTGCTTAACCTTTTGGATGGGAGATGAGCAACTAAAAATGTTTAACCCTTTGATTGCCAGAGGGGTATGCAATGCATTGCAAAGCAATGTGTTGCATATCCCTCTGACACTCAAAGGGTTAATTTAACACTTCAGTTGTAGTTTCCACCTAAACATGATTTTGACTGTTAAAGTGGACCTGTCACTTTAAGATATGCTGTTTACTTGTAAAATAAACAATTTTTCAGAAATTAAAATTATTTGTTGTTGGCCAGTGGTTCTCAATCCTTTTTTTTTCCTCAAGGCATCCTTAACACACAATCTAGAATTTTAGGCTGTTTATCAAGCGCATAATAGGGTATGTAAATATACCGTTATACTCATAATAACAAAAATAAACATATTGTGCTAAACAATTTCCCTAAATATACAACTGAAACTCAACATTCACTTTTTGTTAAAATTTTAATCTGAAAAAATTGGCACTCTAAATGGATATCCATGACCATTACACACCATGGCAAGCTGAGAACCACTGATCTAGGCAGGGGACACACAGGGGCATATCTAATAGCTCAGAAAGCAGAATGCTTGACCTTGAACAAATCTAATTGGCATACTGTGCAGGGATTAGCATAAAATGCTACAAAACCTATATACAGAAAATGACATGTAAATATATATATATATTTTTAAAAGTATATTTTAATCATCTGTAAAACAAAGTAAACTTGTCTTAGGAGGCAGGACCACTTTTAAAATTTTAATCTCATTGGCAACATCTTACTTTTGATGTCATACAGGTCAAGTTCATGAAGAAATTGACAGAGTAATTGGCCGTGATAGGTTACCCACAATGGAAGACCAGAGGAGCATGCCCTTCACCAATGCTGTTGTTCATGAAACCCAGCGGTATGCAAATATTTTGCCAATGGCTCTGTTCCACATGACCTGCAGAGACATCAAAATCCAAGGTTACAACATTCCCAAGGTATGGGCACTCACAGGGGCATGGGAAACAGGCAATCCTTTCAAAGTAATCATTATTATTTTGGTTGAAAGGAACCCTATCTTCTAAAAACAACTCTGGCAATTTTGAATGCGTTTTCAAGATAACACATTTGCTGCATTAGCCATTTTTATTTAGAAAATTAATTTCGAGTTGTTTATGCTAATAAAGGCATTCCATGCAGGCATTAACCATCTTAGCCCTACATTAACTCCCCATTCACTGTCAGCGTAGGCCTAAGATTGGTCTTCACTGCATGACATGCCCTAATTAGCATAAGTTATGAATCTAATCTTATTTTCTAAATATTAAAACACAACATAAAGGTGATTTAAAAGCTATTTTAAAATCACAAAAGTTGATTTTAAGTGAAAAGGTTCCTTGAAGCAGCAGCATCTATGCTTATTGTATGTTGTATGTAAGATATGAGTACAGTATTTGAAACATATAATAATATAAGTAGCAGATGCTGTTGTTTTGATCTACCTATAGAATGCAGTATATAATATCTGAGTTTATTTGATTTCTTGGAGCTAACTACAGGTTTATAGTAATCAAGGATCAGTATCCGGGTGTCCATATGTCCAGACCCTAATTTAGCTGGATAGTGGCGCTGGGGAGTGTAGTTCAGGAATGTTGATGGTGGCGCCTCTCCCTTGCTGCAACCAAAGCCAGATAAAGGTGCTCACTGTGAAGTTAGATGTCCAATCCAGGTTGATCTGGGACCCTGACCAGGATGGGAGCAGATGCACACTGGTGTTTGTCTCGGACAAAGGACCCAGTGAGGACCCCAGATGCAGACCTTCTAAGCTCACACTCAATTGAAGAGGATCTGCCGGAGATAGCAGGCTGAGACTGCTAATGGTTCGCCAGTAGGGCAATAAGGACTAGCCCTCTAAATGTAGCAGGTTGGGACTGCTTAAGGTTCGACCATAGGGCAATAGATACTAGTCCTTTAAAAGTAACAGCTGGGACTGCTTAAGGTTTGCCCAAAACACGTAAGGAATATATCTCACCATACAGTGGTGAAGAAGATGGAGTTGGACAGCAATGTCAAGTGTGAAGGACTTCCAACCATGGTTGAAACAGAATATGACTAGGATCAACAAAACTCTAATAACCCCAGAGACAGAGTAAAGCGGAGCACTACAGCCACCAAGTGATTGACTAATGCTAGTACAACTCCTACACCACAAGTACCCAAATGGAAATAGGGTGAAAAAGTCAAGGTCACATTGACAAGGAGGATAAATATACTCACCCCTGCTACATCTGACATCTAGGCCAGGACCACAGCTATAGTAGAGCACCCCTGAACTCTAAGAGATGGGACCACTGAGAGATGCAGCATACCCTGCTTTGACTTGCCCTGCACTAGAAACACACTGTCGAGCTGAGTCGGTCAGGGGCTGCCTAGGCAGATACGGAAGCCCAAATCAAAGGTAACTATAGGGGTGTATGTAGAAGAATACAATAATAGTGTCTGTCACCTGGGTCAGAGGAAACATAGATATACAATTAATATAGTGAGTACAATACATTCCAACCGGGCCCTGAGGCCCAAGATACAAATGTACCAGATGGTGTGGATGGAATCAAGAATAGTCAAAACAAGACAAGGTCACCGTTAGCATATGGGGTATAAGAGATAAGCAGTAGTCAGTAAAGGTAAGTCAGGCAGTAAACAACTGGGAGGACAATTCAAATACACAAGCAAAGTTTAAGTACAAAAGAAGTCAGGTCAGTCCACAAACAAACTAGAATAACTGGACCAGGAGGCTACAGAGGACTATCGCTATACACCCTAGCTGACCAATAGGATCGCAGGAGGAGGACGAAGTGATGCAAGAGGAGACAGATTAAAATAGGTGCAAATGGAAAAACCAGACAGAGACAGGCCAGAAGGGTCAACAGGAGAATCCTGACAGAGGTAGACCAAAATAGGAGCAAACAGAAAAACCAAACAGGCCAGAAGGGTGAATAGGAGACTCCTGACAATAGTACAGACAAGAATTATCGAAGTGTCTGTATAAAGATATTATATTCACTTGCCAAGTGAAAAAGAAATCTAGTCAAAAGCTAGTTGTAAATTATGGGAATTGTAGTCCACTAAAACTGGAGGCCTAGCTTAGTCAGAAGGAACCCGAATTCCAATAACTAACATTAATGTTTTGAAGGGTTTGAGAAGCAAGCATTATTGAAAGAAAGTATCTCATACCTCACAAGAAAATATTTTTGTAGATAATGTAATAATAATAATAATAATAATCTTTATTTATATAGCGCCAACTTATTACACAGCGCTTTACAATAGGGGATAGACATATAGAGATATTAAATAGTACAATCATATGTGGAGAACAGAAGGATCAGAGGGCCCTGCTCGTGAGAGCTTACAGTCTAGAGGAAGGTGGGTAGGATATAGAAGGTATAAGTGCTGTTGGGTGTAAGTGTCTCCTGCCACATAAGCTGCCGGTCAGTGGGTGGGGGAGAGCAGTGCTAGTGAGTGTAGTGGCCCAGGGAATGTTTGGTTCTTGCTGATAATATTTATGGAGGTAATTGATAGGCTTCCCTGAAGAGGTGAGTTTTCAGGGAACATCTGAAGATCTGAAGGCATGGGGAGAGTCTGATGGGGCGGGGGAGGGAATTCCAGAGCTCGGGTGCAGCACAAGAGAAGTCCTGTAGACGAGAGTGGGAGGATGTAATGAGAGATGTGGAGAGGAGAAGGTGGTCATGTGCAGAACGAAGATGGCGAGTGGGAGTGTATTTGGAAATGAGAGATGAGATATAGGGGGGTGAGGTGTTAGTAAGGGCTCTATAGGTGAGCACCAGGGTTTTGAATTTGATTCTGTGTGCTAATGGGAGCCAGTGTAGGGATTGGCAGAGGGGACTGGTGTTGGAGAAGCGGTTGGTGAGGTAGATTAGTAGTGCTGCTGAGTTCATTACGGACTGTAGTGGGGTTAGTCGGACAAGAGGAAGGCCAGTTAGTAGTGAGTTACAGTAATGTAAGATAGTAACTGGAAAAATATGTACTTCATTGTTCCCTATCATGTGTCAAAGGGTCATCTAGCCCCTTAGTAAACTGCACATATTTTATATATATCTGTATTCTTCTATCTCGAGGACAACATAAGCAATTTTCCTGTATATGTTAACCTTCTTCTTAAGCCCATAAACTATTTCAAGGTCGTGCATGTCTGCAGTATCAGTCAGTTTAAAGGGATAGTAATACTTAAAATGTAAAAAAAATATGTTGTAGGGTTTATCCCCCTGAGTAAAACAAGAGTACTCCCACTGCTGAAAGGTGTTTCATTCAAAAGTTATTCATTTTCAAAGTTGAATTTTTTAGGTGCAATATCACAGTGGCCTGAAATTATACAGTGGCGCTGTTGCTACTCGATCCTATGGACAGTTCTGGTCCCGGGACCATAAATCTCCATAGGATGGTGTAGCAACAGCGCCACTGTACAACTTCAGGCCACTGTGATATTGCACCTAAAAAATTCAACTTTGAAAATTAATAACTTTTGAACTAAACAGCTTTCAGCAGTACTATCCCTTTAAATCAGACACAAACTATTACTTTTATCACACTCTGAATGCTCAAAATTCTTAAATATACATATAGTTCAAATCCATAGCTTATCTTCCATATCTGGGACAGGTGAATGGTGTTTCCACTAATTCTTCCAGTTCTAATTAAGCTTGCTTAGAATATTCACAGTTCTTATTGATGCAAAAGGCCTGAAGTCCTTGGTTTATGAACCAGTTTTCTGAAATCCCCATACTGGAGAAAGACCAGTACATTTTTTATGACCTAAGCATATATTTTAGGGCGTTTTCCTTCTGAGTGCAACACGGATAATGCCTCTGCTGGTAGTTTCTTTATTTAAAAGTTATTGCATCTACAGCTACCATGAAGAGATAGAGCTGTTACTATCACAGTCTCTGGAGAACTGTAGCCAGTGGCATACCTCTCCCATATAACTATAACCAGTGGCAAGCCTCCCCTAAAAAACTGTAGCAAGTGGCCCCCTTCCCCCACAGATCTGTAGCCAAGCATTCCCCTCTCCCATAGAACTGTAGCAAGTGACTCCCCTTGCTTACAGAACTATAGCCAGTGGCACACCTTTCCCACAGAACTGTAGCTTGTGGCTCCCCTCTCCTACAGAACTGTAGCAGATGGCTCACCTCTCCCACAGAAATGTAAACAGTGGTACACCTCCCCTACAGACCTGTAGTCAGTGTCACACTTCTCCCACAGAGCTATATCCAGTAGCACACCTTGCTTACAGACCTGTAGTCAGTGTTACACCTCTCTCACAGAACTGTATCCAGTAGCACACCTCCCTTACAGACCTGTAGTCAGTGTCACACCTCTCCCACAGAACTGTATCCAGTAGCACACCTATCCCACAGACCTGTAGTCAGTGACTCACCTTTCCCACAGATCTGTAGCCAGTGACTCACCTTTCCCACAGATTTGTAGCCAGTGACACACCTTTCCCACAGAACTGTAGCCAGTGGCTCACCTCTCTCACATAATTGTAGTCAGTGGTTCACCTCTCCTACAGTGTTGGATACCCCTCTGGCACGCAAAGGGTTAAAAAATTAAAAGGGAATGATTTTATCTAAGAAGGTAGGTTTTTAATCCCCTGGATTTGAGTGGTTCGTGCATTTACGGGATTAAAAGCACCATTTAAATTAGTGGGAATTTTCATTTTCCCCCTATGGTGGAGATTGCTAGACTAACCAACCATTTACACATTTTTCCAGAGAACATCTGGAAAAAAAAAAAAATAAGCTCAAATCCCTGAAAATATTCACTACACAAGTAAGTGCTCATTTATTAGACTAGTGGACATTATCAGTGATTGGAACGATGTCATACATTGGTTGTTCTCCATAGGGGTGTGGCAAAAAATCAGGAGGTCCAGCATTTCACAAAAATGGAGGCTTCCTCCATTTACCAGCAAGTTCTGATTTAAATACATTTTGCAGGTAAAATAAATCTTTTTTTGGGGGGACAATTAGCATGAATTTTAGTTTCTACATTTAATGTAGATGCATTCAAATAGGTGCTACTTTTCCTTTAATAATATATTCTCAGATGCGTTGTGTTGCTGAAATCTAATTTTATTACTATCCACTGCTCTTTTCTAATGTTTCTGATAACTTTTCATGTGATTATTTACTGTTCTTTTGCGTATTATTGTAGATATCTGCCTGTTTAACACCATTTGCTCTATTGCCCTTTCTTACTGATACATGCATTTCTCTATGCATGCTGCTCTTTTGCCCACCATTACTGATATATTGTTGTTTGAGCACTGATGCTCTCCTGTCATCTGTTTCTCTTTATTGTCTGAGAACCTTAGTGTTGTTTTTCTTCTGCAACACATCTTTTCACTTTTCCTGTCTCTGCCATGCCATCCCTGTATGGCCCTGTTATTACACCCATAAAACCTTGCAGTGATCCATTACCATTACTGTTGCTCATCAGCATTGCTTTGACCTATCTGAACCTGACACTGGTCTCTTCTGTCTCATGAAATGATCTCAGACTTCTCATTCTAATCCTTGAACAAGTTGGTATAGAGAGCCCTATTCAGAAAGCAGTTAAAACATTGTATAACATTGTATGTAAGTGACAAACTAAGTGCGAAAGCTCCATATTTTAATGCAAATTGGTTGACATCATAGAATGTGACAATTATGCACGTTACTCCAGAAATCTAACATTTTACAACTTTTACACTTTTTTTTTCTGTTTAGGGAACAACAATCATCCCCAATTTGACATCGGTTTTAAAGGATGAGAATGTTTGGGAGAAACCATATCAGTTTTACCCGAAACATTTTCTGGATGCAGAAGGACGTTTTGTGAAAAAAGAGGAGTTTATTCCATTTTCTGCTGGTAAATACAGATTTTATATAAAAAAATACTTAATGTTTGGCAGAGATCAGTACCATAGTTAAGAAAACTATCTTTTTTTTTCCAAAATTCTAAATGCAATATGAATGGTTAACCCTTTGATTGCCAGAGAGGTCTTCAACACATTGCAAAGCAATATGTCGAATACCTCTCTAGCACTCAAAGGGTTAAAGGAAAACTAAACCTAAAGAAATATGTGCCTCTTAATTTAACAGAAGCACTTATTTAGGTAGATGTCCTTATTACAGCAGTCAGTTACATTTATGTAATTGTTTTAATTAATTTCACATGAGTTGTAGTCTATAACTGGACACTGGCATTTTACTATATGAAAGTATTTACATTGTTCTAAAGGACCATGGGTGGACTTTTTAATGACTAATCTGGTTCAGGCTGATAAAGGCCTATTTATTGTGAGAACGTGTGCTTTAAATACAGACCTAAAATTGAGATCAGCACCAACAGGGAACTACAGATTCTATGGAAAAATAAATTCAGAGACCAGTAGTTATCAAACTTTTTTGGGGGTGGAACACTTTGGTTAGATACAAAATATCTGTGGAATTCTAACAACAATCCTTTAACTCCCTGGAAGCTAGTGATGTCTTCAGTGCATTGCTTTGCATTGTATTGCATAAAGCTTCTGCAACCTAGGGATTAACAACATTTCAATATGAAATGTATTGGAAAAATAATGTATACTGTTATATTTAACCTTTTGAGGGCCAGAGGCATATGCAATACATCGCTTAAAGGGATAGTAGTACTTTGTTTTAACTTTATTTTATTTTGTAGGCATTAAAAAACCATGAAGAACAATATAAGTCTTATCTCTCAAACCTTTATGGTTTAAGAGATATTCACAAGCAAAGTTTCCCCTCCCTGCCCCTTTTACCTATTGTAAGCCATCTCTTCTTAGATGTGAATCTGGTTGTAAGACCAGACAGATAACAGCAGGGGACATCTTCTTTATATGAAAACAATGAAAGCCCTGCCCCCCTTGACAAGCTTTTCAGGTTTTTCCCTTATCTTAATTGAAGATTGTCCCTCTGTGCAGTCTACCTGGGCACCTCCCTTCTGATCTGGCTGAGCAGTGTTACATCAGTAAAAGGGGCGGGAGGGGGACACTTTGTCATTGAATTACTCCTGAACTACAACTCTGACAGAGCTGAAATAACACTCTCCAAAGTCCAAATACTATGATGATTAATTAGAGCTGTTTTTATTATGAAACATTACTGTCTCTTTAACAACCTCCAATTAATGGTTGACCCATGTGCACACCAGGCAACAATCACAGATATTACATTCCACTACGATAAAAACTTCTCCAGCAAAAGTGAAGGAAAAGGGCTTTTTCCAAGCTTTTTTCCTACTTCTGCCAGCACATTTTAGCTGCTACGTATGGTAAATTTTCCAACTACACATATCTAAAATGTCTCAAAATTGCATTTCAAATGTCCATTGTGCAATTACTTAGAAGAAGAATGGCCTTTGAAAGCCATCGTTGTCTGGCCAGATAGACCTTCCCAGACTCGATGGCACAGAGCTGCTAATCCTTGGAATAAAAGGCCTACAAAATCCACACACACGTTCCCCTTTAACCCATTCGATGCCAAACAGCTTGCAATGCATAGCTGTGCAAAGCATTGTGACTTGTATGGTATTGTATGGGTTAACTAGACAAAAATCCCACAGACATTACCCCATCACTCTTCTCTAGTCTCTGTGGGACTAACCTTAAGCCCTCTATTTCTGGACTGGCTTGAAATGCACTGGTGGTTATGCACTAAGGCGTGATAAAAAGGTGATGAGGTAAAGATGACTTCTCCAGTGATATCACTTCTCTAGTTCCTATGTTCTCCTATTGACCCAATACACTAAGGCATGATAAAAAGGTGATAAGGTGAAGGTGACTTCTCCAGTGATATTACTTCTCTAGTTCCTATGTTCTCCTATTGACCCAATACACTAAGGCATGATAAAAAGGTGATAAGGTGGAGATGACTTCTCCATTGATATCACTTCTCTAGTTCCTATTTCCTATTGAGCCAATACACTAAGATTTCTCCAAATTTCGATAACCCCCATAGTGTTCCATCCAGCACAGCAGTGGATGGGTTAAATTTGGTAAAATGTAATACATTTGTTTAATTTAAGGCCCAAATGGCCTTAACCACTTAAAGGGATAGTAATACTTCATTTTATCTTTATTTTATTTTGTAGGCATTAAAAAAACATGAAGAAAGATATAAGTCTTATCTCTCAAACCTTTATGGTTTGAGAGATATTCACAAGCAAAGTTTCCCCCTCCCGCCCCTTTTACCTAGTGTAAGCCATCTCTTCTCAGATGTAGAATGCAGTCCATAGACCAGACAGATAACAGCAGGGGGCAATATTCTTTCTATCGGAACAATGAAATCCCTGACCCCCTTGACAAGTTTTTCAGGTTTTTCCCTTATCTTAATTGAAGATTGTCCCTCTCTGCAATTTACCTGGGCACCTCCCTTCTGCTCTGGCTGAGCAGTGTTACATCAGTAAAAGGGGTGGGAGGGGGACACTTTGTCATTGAATTACTCTTGCACTATATCTCTAACAGTATTGAAATAACACTCTCCAAAGTCCAAATACTATGATGATTAATTAGAGCTGCTTTTATTATGAAACATTACTATCCCTTTAATGACGAGACCAGCAGTTAAGAACCAAAGAGCTTTTTTTTATCTTTTTCTCTAAAATGGATTCAGGGGACCCATGAATTGCATGACATGCCAGGACCGTCATAGGTCCTTAACGCAGGTTTACCCATAACCATCCTGGCACATCCTGTGTCTTTAAGGGGTTAAAAACGATAAGCATCTTTCCATCCTGAGCAGATCAGATTAGAAAGTGCCCAAAAATGAAGGGGGTCGTGGGACTCCCAACCACCATTTCTCATTAAAAGAAAGACACTTCCATTCCCTTCTTTAGCAAATTAAATGAAAAAAGGTTACATTGTTAATTCTGACCACGCCCACAAAAAATTAATATACGCAGCTGTTCGCTAATCTTGATTTTTTTCATGCGCAATTCAACAAAATCATGCGCAAACCTGTTCCCTAGTGGTTTTCACACAGGAAATAGTGATTGCGCATGTTTCTTGCATCGCGCCATTAGTGCTTAGAATAAGAATAAGGTGAGGTAAAGCTGTCCACCCATGGACCATAAAGTATTTTACATGCCTCTTCTTTCCTACTTTCTTACAGGGAAACGTGCCTGTGTGGGGGAACCATTAGCCAGAATGGAGCTTTTCCTCTTCTTTACATCCCTGCTCCAACATTTTGACTTCCAGATCCCACGTAACCAGCCACGACCCAGTGATGTCCCTGTTTACACGTTTAACTTGAGCCCTCAGCCCTTCCAAATCTGTGCTCTAGTGCGCTAATCCCAGAGAGAGAAATACAGTTGTTTAATAAATAGCACTATATCTAAACACCTTGTACTCACAATCTGTATTGGAAACATGCTTAAATTCTAGTTTAAAGGAGCAGTAAAATGTTATTATTTGATGTATAAATATATATTGTAGTGATTTTCCTGAGTAAAACTCTCCTGAGATATGCTTCAATTCAAGCTTAAATTGTTTTTTTTTCTTAACTAAACTGTGAATAACAATGCCACCTTGTGTCCTGATAGCACATGATTTTTATTTTCTATTGCTCTTTATGGCTCTTAGGAACCCTGCCAGAATATGATGGTAACTGCTTTACCTCTTTGAGACAGTTTGAACTGTAATAATCTTTGAATCAGACCCATTAGTTTACTTAGTAGAAGTAATAAAGCATTACTGCTCCTTTAACACTAATACCAATTTTTCTTCACATTGTAAAATGTGGGACAGTCTCTTTTAACCCCTTAAGGACCATTGACGTGTCAGGACCATCACGCTGGTCTGCCACTTAAGGACCAGTGACGGTCCTGGTACGTCACGTACTTTTACTCACCGCGCTCCTGTAGGAGCGAGGTGAGTAATACCGGGGACTGAAGTTGATCGCTTCAAGACCGGAGCGATATCTTTCAGTCCCCCGTTCGGCGTGCCTCCCCACATGATCAGTCACGTGGGACGGCACATCAAAGTTTCCTATCTGGTCCTTAAAGAACTGCACACCCTGGGACCGCTGGTCCTTAAGGGGTTAAATAAATTAACTGTGAAAAATATAAATATATTTATATATACATATAAATGTATTTGTACACAAGAGAAAAGTATGCCCACATACAGCACCAGACCCACCTTGGTTAACTGATTTATAGGGCAAAGATCAGTATGTCCCAATGACATACGGAGAGAGAATTTTTTTTTCTCAGGAATAATAAAATATAAACTTTGATCAGTATAAATAAAATTAAAAAAGCAAACAAATTTAAAATCAAAGATGAAAAACACGCCCTAGATAATTAGATTATCAGCACCATTATGCACGTGACATCATAAGACGCTAAGCTTTTGTTAATTATCTAAAGCACTAGTCATAACGTGTATTGGTATTGAGCGTGCTTAAATTATTGTGGTGATTAGGTAGATCAGGGGAATGTCATAACTTATTCAGTCCTTGAGACACAAATCTATAATGGGGTTAGACTAGGTCACTCAAGATACCGTTTAAGGATTAACCCTTTAGTGGATGCAACATTGAGTAGTTCACATTGGCTGTAAAATACCACCGTGTATTCCAATCGTTAACTGAGTTTTAGTACAGTTTTATCTCTGACATTCTGCAATCTGAGACAGTATCTCACGATGCAAACCAGGAGGAAAGTCCGGAGAGCCGATGAAAGATTGTAGAGGCGATGGGGAAGGTGAAAGAGAGAAACGCTTGTTAGAGTCCTCCCAGGAACTCATAATATGACCCAGGATTACAAGCTTAACACAGGCTATCAGACGAGTGTAAGGATCAGATCAGAGCAGCTGGAGGAAGTCTAGGCGCCCAATGATATGCACCAGTGAGTTAGTCCAGCGTTTAGGGGACGAGCAACGGAAATCAAATATTTTAGCTATGGCCGCTGCTCTCACACAGAACACTGAATTGTAGCCTGGGGCATTTCTGGGCCCAGACAAAGTGACATATCAGCCGTTGTATCGAGACAAGATAGTGACGAGGTATATTAATAGGGAGGGCGTTTAACTGGAAAAGCACTTTCAGGAGAATCATCATTTTAATTAGGTTGATTCTGCCCATCCAGGAAAGGTACAAGGAGCTCCAAGTCTGCTGATATAGTTCGATAAGGGGAGCTAAATTAAGGTCCAGAAGGTCCTTGGATATGTTAATCCCCAGGTATTTGATAGAAGACGATGCCCATATGAAGTCATAAGTGGCGCAAAGTGGTTGGGAAGACGAAGGATCTAAGGTCACCTTGAGCACTTCTGACTTTGTGTAATTGATCTAAGCCATGGAAGCCCGTGAGTAATCAGACAAAACTCCTAGAAGCGGGGGAAGGGAATCAGCTGGGTTGGCGAGGAAAATAAGGACATCATCAGCAAAAGCTGCCAGTTTGAAGGTATTAGGTCCCGATTGTAACGCTTCAATGTCAGGATGTAGCCTGATATGGTTAAGAAGGGGTTCCAGAGTATGTGGACCCAAAACCCCCCAAGTAAGACCACATGCTGCCCCCTTGAAAAACTACCTGTGTCCCCCGAAGAAAAAGGAGTCTTTGTGGGAAGCAGGGAGTCCAACCAGTGAAAGGCATATTGAGGAATCTAAGAAGGATCACATAATTACACATTGCTGGAGGTGTCTATAAGGGTGAATTATGGTAACACAGCAAGGATGGCGATAGCATCAATTATAAACTGCAACATACCCCCACAGGATTTAAAATAAGACATGGCAGGAACAGAGAAGCAGCGTGCAGCCTTCCCTAAGCACGTATACTATACATGAGGGAAATATAGTTTGTTAGCAACAATTTTATAACCAAGGGAAGTGAAAATTGTGCAGTGTTGGTTAACCAGGAGAGGCTAGGGCACCTCTGTATATAGACCCTAGACACTGCTGTACATCAGAAACAACTAAAATGTGTGGAATAGACAGGATCCGGGAACCGTGTCCACCGGGAGCCACCCACATAGGTCAGTATTAAGAGCACGATGTGTCCAAGAAAAGGGCGACAAGCACCCACACTGAGCCCCCAGATAAGAGTCAGGGGTAGTCTCTAATGCTAGGCTATATTCAGGGGTAAGTGCAAATACATGACCATAGGTGACTACCACGCTGAACCACCCCCGGACCCCACCAGCATTATCAAATACATAAAATATAAAATATCACAAGGCAGAAAAGAACATATAAATGAACCAGGCCAATATCTCACATTAGCCCTCCGGCAGAGGATGGCAGAGGGCCTCCCCCGGAGTCCTCTGTGGGGGGTCATCTCCTAAGCCCCAACAGGATCCAAAAACCAAGCTCCTCAACACAGTATTAATTAAGGGGCCGAAGGGGGCCCAGAAACCCCAATGGATCCCCTTGTGAACGTGAAAACATGGGAGATACTAGGGGAGACAACCCATACTGGGGAGGCATCACATATCCAGGGATGTAACAAGAGTTTGTTGTACTGGAGAACTCGCATGAGATAGAGGGATAAGATACCTCTAGATGGAACAGTGACAGTTCTCACAGATGTCTGGTACGACCTCACATGAAGGCCTGTGCTGTCTTCACTCAGCCAGGCAGTCCGGGAGCAAATCGATCAGGTCACGGCCTGGTGAGACAGGATAGGGTCAGACTGGTCAACGTGTCACTGCTTGTTCCTCATCTCTGGGGACTCTTGTGACCAGTTCAGCCTCCTCTGGGCCTTCGGATGCTGTGGGTTCGGTGTAGTAACACTGCTGAGTGGTGCTGATATGCCCAGAGTGGCGCAGAAGGTCAAGGTCTCATCTAGGGTACGGAGGATAGCCGCTTTCCCATTCAGAGAGGGAGAATGGGAACCCCAAGCAGTACTTGATTTGCAAGTTGCGGAGATGGTCCGTTAAAGGCTTTAAAGGGATAGTAATGTTTCATAATAAAAGCAGCTCTAATTAATCATCATAGTATTTGGACTTTGGAGAGTGTTATTTCAATTATGTCAGAGTTGTAGTTCCAGAGTAATTCAATAATAAAGTATCCCCCTCCCGCCCCTTTTACTGATGTCACACTGTTCAGCTAGAGCAGAAGGGAGGTGCCCAGGTAGACTGCAGAGAGGGACAATCTTCAATTAAGATAAGGGAAAAACCTGAAAAGCTTGTCAAGGGGGGCAGGGATTTCATTGTTTTCATAGGAATAAGAGTGTCCACTTCTGTTATCTGTCTGGTCTATAGACTGCATTCCACATATGAGAAGAGATCGCTTACACTAGGTAAAAGGGGCGGGAGGGGGAAACTTTGCTTGTGAATATCTTTCCAACCATAAAGGTTTGAGAGATAAGACCTATGTCATTCTTCATGTTTTTTTAATGCCTATAAAATAAAATAAAGTTAAAATGAAGTATTACTATCCCTTTAATGCTCAACTCATCTGTAGTGTCAGTGAAGAGACATCATTATATAGTTGAATCGAGGCCCTGGCACATTGTATCTGGCCCAAATCTCTACTCCTACGCATAATGTGTTCCTTCACCTCGTATCTATTAAGGCACATTATCACATCCCTTAGTGTGTTGGGATCTTTAGCCCTCAAAGCACGATGAATCCGTTCAATAAGAATGGAATCTGCTGCAGTGTCTCCTTCACCTCGTATCTATTAAGGCACATTATCACATCCCTTAGTGTGTTGGGATCTTTAGCCCTCAAAGCACGATGAATCCGTTCAATAAGAATGGAATCCGCTGCAGTGTCTCCAAAGAGCTTAGAGAAGCAATCGAGCATAATGCGGCGTAAATCTTGCGGAGCCACCATTTCGGGAAGATTCTTCCACTGTATATTACTCTACCAGTTTCTATTATCCAGGTCCAGAAGCTTATTCGAAAGGAAACGGATTGTGTCCCTCTGTTCTAACAAAGTATATTCCATATAATTGGCATGGTCCACCGAGCGTTGTAGTACTTTTTGATTGAGTTGAGCACAGTCTGCTTTGATGGGAGCAAGTTCAGCCTTGATCATAACAGCCATGTTGTCCAAGCGATCCGAAAGGGTCTAAATATCTGTCCGAGTAGGCAGATCCACCAGAAGGGCTTTGAGGGTCACCATGGTTAGAGGATCATTATTCATGACTGGATTCGGGTGCGTAGAATCGCCAACTGCCGAGGATTCCAGGACACAGCTCATGGAAAGCTCACCGGCTTCCTGCGCTGAGGTGATATAATCGTTCAAAGCGTGAGCCTTAGGGGTTAAATATGAGGCAGTTAAATATTGGGTCACTAAGTTTTTAGATTGCCCAGAAGCCTTCTTTTTACCTCTCATGGGGACTTGGGTGGATAATACATCAGAGAGGTCAAAGAGAAGCAGTATATACCCCGTGCGAGGTACTAGAAAGCTGAGTTCGGAACAGAGCTCAAGGTCTACACATCCAGTGCCATAGACCATTGGGTCCTTAATACAACTTTTAACCTGAGCACCCTAGTCTTAGGCTTTTCTGTCGAGCTGCACACTACCGTACTTATGAAAGAATGGCTAATCCTGGTGACCTAATTTTTTCAAACAGACATGAGAAATGGGCAACACAAATCAGTGAGGTCTTCTCTTCTACTCAAACAGTCTCATACTACAAGATTACAAATCCACAAGCATTAAACAGATAATGTCATGAGGGAACAAGTCCTCATATGAGAAATACTTTTCTAATGACATTATTCCTAGAGGACCTAGAATCAAGGTCATGCCAGCAGTAAACCTAGATAATAATGCATTTGAAAAGCGATGGGAATCAGCGCTTAATAAGTGCTCTCATGAACTGATTCAGATCCTCTTTGACTACGAACAATCAAGGAGTGATGTACCGAGTAGAAAAATACAGGAAATAGAAACTCAAGTCAAGAAATTAGATTGTGCAGATTTACCAGATAAACTATAGAAAATCAATAATGAAATTGACATCTTATAGAAAAAGATTATTGACAAAAAAGGAACAAGTTCCAAAGAGACCTTAGGGACTTTAAAGAAGGAAATGTGTACATTTGGAACCACACAAATAGATCTGACTCGATGATTGAAACTGGGGATCCTGATATATCAGAACCAGATATATCCGATCAAGACGGAGCAGTAGGAGGTGCACATAATACTGATATAAGCCATCATAATAGGCATTTTTTGGGGCAACAAACCAGGAGTGGGAGAGGCAGGAGAAGGTACTAAACACAAGAGGATGGGAGGCAAGAGGTTTAAGAGACAGAGAGATCTGGGGATACAGACAGAGACAGAATCAACAAAGCAATGTGACATGGAGGGGATATCACCCCTGAGTATTATTAATCTCAGTAGTCCTGAATTGAGTCCTGCCCATAAAAAAGTCCTGAGCAAAGGACTATCATTCTCATCCAGCAATAAAATTAACAAATTTGAGGTCTACAAAGATCTGTCTCTCTTCCGTCGTAGACTTCTGCTTCACAAGTTCTTCAACAAACCTAACAAAGACATGGTTATTCCTACTAGTCTACTTGACACTGATTGTTTCTAGGAGTCAAATTTTGGGCTTAGGGAGGCATCAGGTAGGAGTAATGAACAAGATGATGCTTTTCAAGATCTGATTGATCTGATTAATGAAGATACATAAGAAATCCATAAAAAACTTCTATCTAAATCTACTTTTGTACCCCCAAAAATGTTCCCCCAGATTAAGATTTTTTGAAGAAATGGTTATGAGGGACATAATTAGCCTACCTGAACAGACTGGACCATTTGACATTGACAAGGAACAAGAAAAAGCTATTGGAGAAATATCTGAGTGGGAAGAGATTGTGGTGAAACCATCAGACAAGGGGGGTAACATTACTGCACAAGACTGCATCGCGTGGAGCAGTGAGGTAGTGGGTGCTTAACCCTTTGAGTGCCAGAGGGATACGCAACGCATTGGTTGGTCCGGACCTTGGCCCAGACTTTGGCCCGTGTACACGAGTTTTTACACTAGTACTAAAATAATAGAGGAGGCTTTAACTAATAAGGTAATAACGAAACAAGAACTTAGATTCTTAGAAATTAAAAATCCCACAATTCCCACGCTATACTTACTTCCCAAAGTGCACAAAAATGCTTCTATTCCCCCTGGGAGAGCTATAATCTCCAGTATTAATAGTATTGGAGAGAGAGCTTCACAATTTTTGGATTGCAAATGAAGAAAATATGTAATCCTGCTCCCTTCATATATTCGGGACACTATGGATCTACTCACAAAAATTAACAACATACCAGTAGAAGAGGCATTAATACTGGCTAGTTGTGATGTAGAATCCTGGTACACTTCAATCCAACATGATAAAGGAATGGAGGCTGTGAAGTACTTTTTGGACAGGGATCTTACCATTACAGAGAATAGGAAAACATTTTTGTTAAAACTACTCCAATTTGTGTTAACACACAACTACTTCCTGTTCCACAACTGTTTCTACCTACAGACCCGGGGTACAGAAATGGGGGGCAGCCTGTGCCCCCACCTATGGCAACTTGTACCTCGGGTGGTGGGAATAGACCATCTCTTTTAATGACAATCTGGCAGAATGGAATGGCTTTACGTTGGGTTGGTATAGATACATCGATGATGTGTTTATACGATGGGAAAGCAACAATGACTCACTTTTGGAGTACATTAAGCACCTAAATAATAACGATTGGGATCTAAGGCTTACTTTAGAACAAAGCACCACAAGCATTAATTTCCTTGATGTTACTATTTCCAAGGGCTCTGTATGTACCCACATACAGACCTATATAGAAAAATTACTGCTCAGTACCCACAGGTGAATGCTTAAGGATGAAAAGAAACTGTTGGATGAACATACCTTTAAGAAAAGGTCCCAGGAGCTTTCTGAACGCCTAAGACAAAGAGGCTACAGTAATAACATGATCAAAAAAGCTAGGAATCATGCAAATAAGACACCAATGAGCATATTGTTACAACCTGAAGAAAGCAAGAAGAAGGACCACACTATTCACTTTGTGGGCCCCTACCATAATCAATGGAACTCAATTTGTAACATCTTGACCAAACACTGGGGCCTTTTACAAACAGATAATGACTTAAGACAAGTCATAGGAACAAGACCCCAGATGAGTAGTAGATGATCACCTAACCTAGGTGACAAATTGGTAAAAAGCTACTTTGGTCCAACTAAATGTAGAAATCTATCAGTCAAAGGTACCCATGCATGTGGAAAATGCACAGTTTGTCCTCATATCATCAACACAGTGGCTATTACAGACCGTTTTGGTAAACAGAGGATTTTTAATCATTTTATTAACTGCAACAAACTTGTGTGATTTATTCAATACAATGCCCATGTCACTTGACATATGTAGGCAAAACTTTCATAAAAATGAAAATTAGGATAAAAGAACATCTTTGTAATATCAAAAATTCGGAAAGAGATGCAATAATGGGTAAAAAATTAACTAGTCTGAGCAAACCTTTCTTGGACAAACATTGATCATCCGCCAATCATATTACAACATGTCCTCAATGGTAGGAGAGGAGGGGACATTGACAATCTATTACAGTTGGATTTTCTTGCTAATTACACTGTCCCCCAATGGGCTCAATGCATTAAGGCAATGGTTGTTCTCATTTTATGTAGACTAACACAGTGCTAACACAGTTTTTGTGATTATAACCAATGAACTGACAGTGAGTACTAAATATATGTGTTACAATCAATCAATAAAATTTAAAATATAATTTTCCTTCTATTTTTCCTTATTTCCCATATACTAGGATGCTGTTGGAAAACTGTACTTTAGAAATATGTTGTAAGCATCCATTAATGTATATGACTTATCACAGGTTGATGTTGTTTTAGTTCCTGATTAAATTGGCTTATCTCAAGGACTGAATAATTCATGACATTCCCCCCGATCTACCTAATCACCACAATAATTTAAGCACGCTCAGTACCAATACACGTTAAGACTAGTGCTTTACATATTTAACACAAACTTGGGGCTCGATTTAAAGGCAGCCGTTAGCAAAAAAAAATCACTAACGGGTGCGTTAAGTGTCATGTTGCAATACAAAGATCCGTCTAAACAACAGCTAACGGCAATTGCAGAATCCTAACGGCCGATACACTTACGTGCATTCAGACGCATGGAACAACATACCCCAGAGCTTGCGGTACTGATAACGGCTGAAAAAAAGACAACCTAACGGCTAAAAGTTAAGACCCACTTTTCTCACACAATAGACACTTAACGGCCAAAACTAAACACCCGTTACAGAGGAAAAGACACAAAAGGCTTACCGCACAACCATGTAAATGGGAAAATTAACCTGTGCAATGCCAAAACAACACAAAAACATGTACACACAACACAAATCACTACACACACAACAACAAACAACACCACAGGGACAATGACACACAAAAAAACAACAACACAACATGGCATGGAACAATGGGGGTCATCACACAAAGCGGACCCTGCAAATACAAGCTCACCTGGGCAACATCAACACGCGACCTGCACCCCACAACTGCACGCCCGCAAATGGCACACACAGAACAAGCACAACACACCACATCTTATAACACACACACACCTGCAAAAACTTACCTGGACACAAACAACTCTCCATTGGTCAGCACTCACCTCATCACCACACCTACACAACGCCCTAGCAAGTACTTAAAGGGACAACTCAACACACTCACTTGTGGCTTGTTTTCCACTCAGGGAGGGAGAGAGAGAGAGAGAGAGAGAGAGAGCTAGAGAGAGAGAGGTAGAGAGAGAGAGAGACAGATAGAGAGAGCAAACAGTATGTTGGGTTACATATTGTTGCGAAGACTGCGGAGAAGGCGTGCAAGGGAGAGAGCTAGGGAACATCAGCAACCTCCAAGCACGCCTCATCAACAGCCTTCACCTGTTGCAAGTGAGGAGGCTCTGGCTCAGCAGCCACACAGGAGTCCATCCCCACCTGGAGGGCACAGGATGTATAGACGACCACCAAGGCCCAGGGTATACCGCCCAAGGGTCACACTCTTTGGAATGGCTGATGACGAGGTCATTGATCGCTACAGGTTGAGGCCTGACAGCATCATTGCCTTGTATGAGGTCATCAAGGAGCAGGTGGATCCCATCTACATCCACAACCATGCCCTAACTGGCCTGCAGAAACTACTCTGTGCCATACACTTCATGGCAAGTGGGCCTTCCAGTCCACTGAGGGTTACGCATCTGGCATGTCACAGGCCACATTCTCCAGAGTGCTGGCCCAGGTCCTGCCAGCCCTCAAAAGCAAGGCCAGTACCTATATACATTTTCCCACCACCGACATGGACTGGATACACATCAAGCAGGCCTTTTACGTAAAGGGAGGCATGCCCAGGGTCATGGGTGCTATAGATTGCACCCATGTCCGGATTAAGGCCCCAGCATGTGAAGCACAGATATTCATCAACAGGAAGAACTTCCACTCCATCAACGTGCAGATGGTGTGTGACAGCAACATGAGGATCATGAATGTCTGTGCAAAATATCCTGGCAGCACACATGATGCATACATTCTACAAAACTCCTCAGTACACAGAGATTTTGAGAATGGAACCTTTACAGGGGGATGGCTAGTGGGTGAGTTCACAAAACAAAATCACACCACATACACAGGCGTACACACCACTCTGCTCAGCATGCACCTGACCCACAGATACTACGTCCACCACACAAAACATCATTCACACAACATGTGCTCCCTGTCTCACCATGTCACTCACATTACACAGGTGATGCTGGCTATGGATGCAAGTCCTGGCTACTGACCCCTCTGGCCAATCCCCAAACACATGCTCAGGAAAGCTACAACCAGGCTCATGCCAGAACGAGGAATGCTATTGAGCGGACATTTGGGCTTCTCAAGTCAAGATTCCGATGTCTGGACCACTCTGGGGGAGCACTGCAGTATGCACCGCCTAAGGTGTGTGACATCATTGCGGCGTGCGCAATACTGCACAACATCGCAGTGGACACCAGACTGCTGGATCACATCCCGGACCCCCCCATACAGGAAGTGGCCATGGACATCGGGCATGTGGAGGAGACCATGAGAGGGGCACAGATCAGAGACAGGCTCATCACGGAACACTTCACCTGTGAGTATAACACATGCATGCAAACAATCCATGCAAGTCCCCCATCAGTCCTGTGACACTAACCACACTGCACATGTTGTTTTGTCTCACCCCACAGGAACAGTGACACAGCACTGCACTGGCAGTGGACGTGGCAAATTGTGTGTGTGGACTCAACAACCATCCTCCATTCCACTCTCCACGTTGACATACAGACCCCAAGGATATCACGCACACCCCCAGGAGAAACAAGGTACAACATTTCACCCATATTCATCACCTTACATGGCTTGATTGACAGCAACTAACTGGATATGCCATGATTATAGCCTGAACAACCAGGCTAGCCCAGTAGCGAAAGAGTATTATCTAATGATATGCATTGGATAATACTCAGGCACATCAGGGGTTAAAGGGACATTAGACTCAATATGGGACCTGTACTGTGCTAGAGCTAAGAAGAGCAGCACAAGGGTGGATGTACAGTGGTATTGTCACACAATGTAGAGGTCATCAGACGTAGATCAGATTACCAGGGACTCCATGCTGACCTGTGAGTGTGCAGACATATGTGCCCCTGACATGAATACACACATCAACAAATGTGTCCTAACAGTTCCATGGAACAAATGACATTGGGCTGCCACTGTCACTTTCACAGTGGCAGCACAATGTCATTACTTCCATGGAGCTCTCAGAACACTTGTTAATGTGTGTATACATGTCAGGGGCACATATCCATAGGGCAGATGCACATGTCCTTAGTTACCCACAGAATTGGTTACAGATGAGTACACAACACATTGTCAAGCAATGGTTTGTGTACTCACCTGTAACTCTGAAAACTGAGGGGATGAAAAAGATTAAATTGTTGTTGCTTGATGATCAGTTCAGGTCTACTGCTCCAAATCCTGTCCTCTTGTCCCGCAGGCATCCATAACATGATCCATCCTTGAACTGAAGATCTTCCATGTGACTGGATTGATGTCTTGACCAACACCTTCATGAAGATCACCCCTTGCTGTTTATGGTGATATTGTTGGTGATGCAAAGTTTGACCTGAGGTTCACACAAACCTCTACTGGAACATTCTCATATAGACACAGAAAACACTAATTCTTGAGTGTTTTAACCTGTACAGTTAGGATGCTCAGCTACAGAGTTGTCAAACCTTATGGACAACACATGAGCAGGGCAGCAGTGTTACTGAAGTATTACGATTTAGTTTCAAAGTACATTTAGTGCTCTCATACAGGTGTTCAATGCATATAGGCAATACACACACAAAACACATGTACATTCTAATGTACTTTGAGACACAATAAAGATGAACCATCACCATTCTATCTGTGTCTGTAGGAGGATATATTTGAGAACACATTTGTCAATGTGTTACCACACCCAGGGTAGAGTATCCCCCATACATGGAAAGGCATCACCCACATCACAGGAGTCCACCACTTGTTTGCCAGTGACTGGACTCTGTGATGTATCCATGCAAACAGATGATGGTGGCAGTGATGCACCAATGTGTTGTGGGGTGATGAAGAGGTGATACAGGGGACATACTTCCACAGTGAATACCTGTCCACAGTATCTGTATTGCTCAGTATAATCCATGTTCTGAGATTTTGCTCCACTTTGACATATCTCAGTACATGGGCTAACGAACAACCAGACTAAGTGGACATGTGTTATCACTGGTGAAGTCTGTTACACCCTTAGGGAAACAGCAACTCAACTTACAGGAGACCCCAATGCTCAGCCCAGGATATCAATGTGTGTGCTACACATTGAATCCTAGGTTAAAAACATTGGCTTCCCCAGTAAGTCAGTTGCACAATGAGTGTGTGAATCCAAGACAACATGGATACATGTCCCATTTATCTATCCTGCTTATAATGTCCCTGCTAAGTCACAGAGCTGTTTGTCTGGTTATCCCATCAACCCACTGAGTGCAAGAGTGGTCCCCAACGCATTTCTTTGCAATGCGTTGTCTACCACTCTGGCACTCAAAGGGTTAAACACAACATATGATGTAGACAAATGTTCAGTGTTGTACAATTTGTTGTGCTAAGGGGTATGTTTTGTTGTTCAAATTCAACACACAACACCGCCATATAACACAGTGGTGTAATATGGCTCCAGGGATGTATTACAAGTTGAATTTGTACAACGGTGTGTGTGTGAACCCATTTTGTAGCATCCCACTAACATTTCACCCAGGCAGAGGTTGTGTTCACTGCATTGTATGGCAATGCATTGGAGACAACCCTGCCACCCAATCCATAACTGAAGACACAACAGATCAGACAGGAATACAAAAAAAAGGTTTTTTTATTGAGGGGAAAGTTGACAGGTTGGGCCTTTCATTTTTTCCTTTTTGGGTGGGGGGCCTTAGCCTGGGTGCCAGAGGTGGATGCCCTTGTTGAACTCCTGGTAATCCTCTGCCCCCTAGGTGTGGCTTTAGGGGTAACACTAGAGGGGGTGGTGGTTGCAGTAGACCCCTCAGTGGAAAGCAAGTTCTCCCTCTCCATCCTCAGGTTCTCCCTGCGGTTTATCTCCCTCAACTCCACAAGGACCTGTGTTAACATGTCCATCACACCAGTCCTGAGCTGCTGGAGTAGTGTATTCCCCCTGGCCAGCTCCGACTCCAAACCTTGGATCCTGCTCTCCAATTGAGCAATGTTCCTTCTGGATTGCCTCCTGCTCCTTGTAATGTTGTTGTCAGTACTCCTGCTCGACCGGAGTAGTCTCCTCTGCAGGGCCATACACTCCGCCTCCATCCCTGTGAGGCGTGCGGTGCTGGAGGTGGATGTGGCCGGTGTCACTGGTGCTGCTGTTTCCTCTGCTGCTGAGGGTGCTGAGTCTTCTGCTGCTGAGGGTGCTGTTTCCTCTGCTGCTGAGGGTGCTGTTTCCTCTGCTGCTGAGGGTGCTGTTTCCTCTGGTGCTGCTGAGGGTGCTGTTTCCTCTGGTGCTGCTGGAGGTGCTGTTTGCTCTGGTGCTGCTGGAGGTGCTGTGGCTGCTGTGACAGCTGTTGGAGTGCCTGGTGCAGATGATGGGCATATGCCCACCACATCAAGTGACTCCGAGCTGCCCAATGATGTGTGTGCTGGTGGAGGTGTGAAAATGTCCCTGGGTACGGGGCGCTGGGGCTCACCAATCAGGCCCAGGTGTGGGTAGTCCAGTGGCCATGGGTCATATGGTGGCCACTGATATGTGCTTGGACCCCACCTGGGATCATACCTTGGGGCATGCTGTGGAGCCATCCAGGAGGGTGGGTTTAACTGGGAGGCATATGGCCCATATTGGGTGGTGGCCAATGTCCCTGGCAGCCATTGCCTCCCTGGCGGTGGTGGTGCTGCTGATGGAGGGTAGTAGCTGGTGGAGGTGGCTGGATGGGTCCACCTCTCCTCCTGTTGCATCCAGCCACTGTACTGGGGAGGTGCAGCTTGTGGTGGTGCAGCTTGAAGGGGTGAAGCCTGTGGTGGTGCAGCTTGAAGGGGTGCAGCCTGTGGTGGTGCAGCTTGAAGAGGTGCAGCCTGTGGTGGTGCAGCTTGAAGGGGTGCAGTAGGTGGTGGTGCAGCTTGAAGGGGTGCAGTAGGTGGTGGTGCAGCCTGTGTTGGAGGGGATGGTGATGGTGGGTAAGGTGACCACCGACTGGTCCCCTCCTCTGTGTCCTCCTCACTGGGGGGTGACATTGCCTCCTCCACTGTCTCCCGCTGGGCTTGAGGGCCGTAAGCTGTGTGGAGAAATAAGATGTTGTGATTAGTGACCTTAACCATATGTTTGTGGAGACAGTTATACTTTGATATGTGGTGAAGAAAATTATATGTGCTTGGGTTAATACCCCTGGGTAAACAAGGGTACACCCACTGCTGAAAGGTGTTGTTTGAGTTATTACAGGTGAAGGTTTCATTTTGAGGTACAATATCACAGTGGGCCGAAATAGTACAGTGGGGCTGTTGCAACACCCTCCCATGTTGATATCTGGTCCCTGTACCAGAGCTGTCCACATGATTGTGTAGTAACAGCACCACTGTACAATTTCAGGCCACTGGGGTATTGCCCCTGACATATCCATTTCTGTGATACCTTTTGAATCAACACACCTTTCAACAGTAGGAATACCATTGTTTAACTCAGGGGAGGGGGGTGAATCCAACAACATATATTTATCTTCACAACTTGTAGGGATGGCTATCCCTCCAGGGGGATGGCAAAGGTTAAGTTCACCTTGATGTCATATTGTAGACATTGTGAAAACAGATGTTGTTCGCTGTTAGTCCTATCCCTCCTACCCTCATGGTTGTTCAGATATTGCTCTATGTGACAGATGGAGATTTCAGTCATTATTTGTCCACACGAGGGCTTTTCAGCAGAGCCCAAATCGCCCCATTTAGAGAACAATACTTAATTGGAATGGTGTACAGAGTGTGCCTGGTTTGCAAGCACACTCTGTGGACTATTCCAAAGAGGTATTTATCTCAAAATTTTGCGACTTTGGCTCTGCTGAAGAGCCTCCGTGTGGTCAAATGATAGATATCTCCACCTGTCACACAGAGCAATATCTGTATAACCATGAGTGTTGGAGGGATGGGACTTAGATCAAGACACATCTGTTAACGATGGCAATGATATGACATCTTGATGACATTACCCATTGCTATCCCATTACAGTGACACACAAGTAGAAATGGTCATATATGTATGTGGATATGTACCCTTCATATGGATAGAGTAATATCCTTCCAAGATGTGAAGCCAGAGAGCAGTTCAGTAGGTGTGATTGTCGTACTGGCTATACATGTGCACCCATCCAACATGACATTGTATTGATATGATGGATATGAACATACCTCGTATATCCCATCTACGTAGAGTGTGATATACTATGTATGTGTATTTGGATGGTAGCAATGTAGGTTGATTTGTGATGGGTGCACACATCTGGCCAGTAAGGCAATCACATCCAGTGAAGTGATCTCTGTGTTTACATCGTGTTGTAACATATTTGGTAACATTTGAATCCTAAGGGCAACAATCCAGCCAGTAGTGAGGGATATCTTTGACTGAGGCCTGTTTTGTTCTCTGTGTATGAGCCCATCCATCCTTCTGTGTGAGGCAACCGTACTCAATCCTAGATATCCATCAGTCATGGCCTGTTGGTGACCAAGGTATAATGATGTTTGCTATTTGTTTCCCATGTGTATCCTGCAAAGAGTGGCTGGTGTACCATCCATGCATGGCATCAGCACCCCTGTGGATCCATGTGGGAATCAGATATGGGATATGTAATTTCAAGTCAGGGTAAATGATTGCAGCCACAACACCAATGCCTAATTTTTCCAGCTTGAAATCTGTGGAATAGTTTTCGGCCTGTGTGTTGCACCTACAAGCATTTATTCTGTGTGACACTGTGATGTGTGACCTGATGCCCCCTTTTTGTGATTCAGTAAGCGGTGATGTTGAACTGATGGGGTGGACATGATGGTGACTTCTCCAGTGATCTCCTTTCCCCATTTCCAGTGTCTTCCATGGAGTCTGTACAATGGGATCTTATAAACTTGATTCTTGTTGTTGCATGTTCTCCATGGACTAACACTGGTATTGGTGAAGTGAGGGTGTGTGAGGGTTACCTTGTGTCCACCATCTGTTTGTCACCGCTTAGTGAATGTCCCCTGTGTAGCATGTGATCGTTGTCCTATTGACTTGTTTGTTGTCTGGTTAACCCCTTGAGTACCAGAGGGGTTGCCAATGCATTGTTGATCGATGCATTGATGATCCCTCTAGCACTCAACGGGTTAGGGTGGGGGTGGGGACATGGGTGACATTGTGTGTGAACAGTGATGATCTATGACAGTCGACATTTTGAACATGATGGTTTGTGTATTGTGTGTAATGAGCACAGTGACAGGAGGATTGAAGTAGGACTTTGACCCAAGTAGGTTTGTCCCAAGTTGGACGTTGCCATTTGTCCAGGTGCTGTGTTGGTGCAGTTGTATGGCTGAGTGATGGACATGTGTTGAGGTGTGAGTGTGTGTGCAGCTTGTGTTGGTTGCTGTAGTGTGTTGTTCTGTAGTGTTGCACTTACCGGTAGTGTGGAGGCTCCTCTCATCCCCAGTGTCAGTTCCTCCCACGACCCCCTCGATCATGGTCGGGGACATGTTCTGCCACACCATCTCCTCCCAGCCGCAGAATGTGATGGGCACAGATGGGCCACCTCCGGTGCCTCGGGCTTGCTTGGCCATGTCAGACATCTTGTTCTTGACCACCCTCTGGCAGTCGCCCCATCTCTTCTTCACAGACTCCACGTCCCGCCTGCATGTTGCCACCGCGTTCACCCGGCTGCAGATCTGATTCCAGGCTGCCTTCCTCCTCTCTGCCAGGCCAGGGACCTTTGCCGTCGGGTGGAGAACACTCTGCCTCTCCAGGACAGCTTCCACGAGAGCCGTGTTCTCCTCCTCAGTATATCTGGGATCCCTGATCCTGCCCTCATCAGCTCCGGCATGGGAGGATTCAGAGCCGGAGTGCCCTGCCTGGTCTGACCCTGCCTGTGTGGGGTGCTCCCCAGGAACTACCCCTCGTCCCACTGCAGGTTCTGTCCCTCTTCTTTGTGTGCCTGCTCTTGTGGGCCGGGTCCCCCTCCACCCTGCAGATCTCCCTCTGCCACCCCTGCTCTGCTGAGGGATCCCCTCCTGAGCTTCCTCCTCCTCCACTACTCTCCCCATCCCTCTTTCCTGTCCTCCTCTCCTGGCCATCACTCACCCAGTCACACCCAGGCACTCCCACAGGCCCTCACAGACACACTCGATCCAGTCACTCTCTGTCACACACTTTCACTCCCAGATTCACACTGTCAAAATAAAATGTAAAATGTGCAAGGTGTTATAAAATAAAAGGACTATGTGTATGTATGTGTATGTGTTTGTGTTTGTATGTGTGTATGTAATATGTGCAAAAGTGTAATATGTGTCTAGTAAGTGCACCTCTCTCCAAACTCCAAACTCAAAAATCTCCTTCTACCTCCAATGAATGCTCCTTTCTCCCTCTCTCTGATTACTATCCTCCGCTCCTGGGTCCTGATATCTGGCTCTGAAGAACTCGATAACAGACAGTGTGTGACGGTTATTTTTGGGTGTATATATAGGTGTATTTGACGTTATTTGATACATTGGGGCTTTGTGATTGGCTGTGTGTTTGAATTTGTTTTGGCATCAATCATGGTTGCTAGACAACGGCAGCCATTATGTTAGATGTTGTTTTGAGCGCTGTTATCGTGTGATTTGGCCGCCCGTTGTGCATTAACATGAGCGACAACGGCTTTTGTGTTACGTGTTTTGTGTGTGCCTACGCTCGATAGCTATTCTTGTAGAGTAGCTATTGAATCTGCTGTAACTCCTGTATTATTTGCGAGCGATGTGCCTTTTTCACTTAGCGGCTGGTTTAACGGTTGCCTTTAAATCGAGCCCTTAGCGTCTTATGATGTCACGTGCATAATGGTGCCGATGATCTAATTATCTAGGGGGCATTTTTCATCTTTGATTTTAAATTTGCTTGCTTTTTTAATTTTATTTATACTCGTTAAAGGTTATATTTTATTATTCCTGAGGAAAAAAAAATTCTCTCCATGTGTCATGAGGACATACTGATCTTTTCCCTATAATTCAGTTAATCATGGTGGGTCTGATGCTGTATGTGGGCATACTTTTCTCTTTGTGTATATTATTATCTCTTTTTGCCCGAGCACATACCCTCTAGTTACACTAAGCACTTGTATACTAACTGTAGTGGTGCACCACGCTTAATACAACTTTTATAAATGTATATGTGTTTGACAGATAACATGTGGTAAACTGACAACCCCTTTTATACTGGCGAATTATAATTATGGGAATAAATGAGGAAAACTCTTCATGTGTGTGGAAATTCCATTATTGTTATTATTGACTTTAGAGCAAAGAAAATAACCGAGAAAATAAATCTTCACAGGAATTCTATAAGAAGGCGTGAAGTGCCACTTTTCACATATTTAACTTTTGCAGTGAACGTTTTCACCTATCCATAGTAAGGTTGTGAAATTCTTCGACAAGGGATGCAGTGTTTGCAAATACTGTAGATTCTTTCAAAAAGCTACCTTTAGTACATAAGAATACGGAGTATTATGGCAGTCGGTTTCAACTAAAAATGTCTTTAATAGAGCTTTATGAGGAATTTTAATTTGGTGAAGTTTTTCTGCTCCAGAACTGCATGTCTTTAACTTATTGACTTCAGCCCTTAATATTGTGTAAAGTTCGGAACACATTCTTAGAGCAAATTTTGATAAAGCCAACTGTAAACTCGAAATTAGGTAATATTACTGTAAGTTTAAGAACTCATTTTCAGTAGGAGTGGGAAACTGGAAAATGTGTTATTTAATCCCCTGGATGCTAGAGAGTCCTTCAATGCATTTTGAAATTATGTGTTGGATATCTCACTAAAATTCATGTGGTTAAAGGGATAGTAATACTTCATTATTACTACCCCCCGTGTTGTAGCCCTTAAAATTTCTGAATTCAACGATACCAGCGCCATCTCTCAAACATTTATGGTTTGAGAGATATCCGCTTTCAAAGTTCCCTCTTTTTGGCTTTTCCCCTGATGTCAGCGTTCTAGCTGAGAGCAGGGGAATCTGGTCAGTGAGCAAGTGGCAGCAAACACACGTAGAAGACCATTTTAGTGAAGGATTTCTGTTTCTATAATGAGATCTCAGCACTGCTGCAGAGCCGCCGCCGGTCCCAGGACCGGATTCCCCTGCTGTCAGATAGAATGCTGATGTCAGGGGAGAGGGAACTTTGAAAGTGGATAGAGATGCCGTAGGTATCTTTGAATTCAGAATTTTAAGGGTTACAACATGGGGGATAGTAATAATGAAGTATTACTATCCCTTTAAGAGGTCTCACTTTACTTTTTTTGCCAGTTGTCTTGCAGTGGTGTGAAAGAGCCCTGGATTAGGCAATGAAAGCAATGATAACTGCAGTACTACCCAGTAAGCAGAATGGGTTGATGATGGTAGTGTTTATTTGAACTTTAAAAAATTAAATACATTGAAAAGTGTACATGAAAGCATTTACCATAGAGAAAAAAAATAATTACACAATTTTTTTCCATGACTCAAGTATACACATAAAATATAGTTGAATATGATAACAATATCTTAACATCCAACTTGAAAGTAACAGTTTAAAAGAAGCCTTTGGGGTTACAGTAAAAGCTATAATGTTTATAAAATTCACTGTACAACTCTCAGATATTAAATTAATCCCTGGTGTAAAGGATTCTATATTAAAAAAGTGAATTCATTCTAGGATAAATCATCGTCACTTTAAGGGACAAATTAAAATTCCTATTGATGTAACAGAAATGTTTAAATGCCACACAGGTGTACAACAGTTTGTGAAGCAATGCTTGTGGGGTCTTTCTAACAGATGGGTTAAAGTGGAACAACCACCTTTAAGAAAGATGTCCCCAAATAATTCCTCATCTGGCAACTAGATGCTCATTAGCGCTTGTCGCCAGAATTATTACCTGGTTAATGCGAATTATCCTCTGCTCTGGGACTGACAGGCAGGATGGAGCGCAGACATCTTTCCATAGTGTGGTCTGTGCGCCTGCACTGTCAGTCTCAGACGGCTCTAGGAGGCGTTGCTAGGAGATGTTTAACTCTAAAAGGGACTGACAGCGCAGACGTCACTATGCAAAGATATCCGGGCTCTGTCCTGCCTGTCAGTCCCGGAGCAGTGGATAATTCGCATTAAGGAAGTAATAATTCTGGCACTAGCGATACTGAGCAGCTAGTCGCCAGATGAGGAATTATTTGGGGACATCTTTCTTAAAGGTCGTAGTTCCGCTTTTAAAGAGCCATTTAGAAACATGTACACAGAATGACTCTTGCAAGCAGTATGGTTGCCTATGTCTATACACATGTAAGTATGCATTAGTACATATAGAAAAACAGCCCTTTGATGCAAACCATCTAAGTTCAACTTCAGTTACGTCAGCCTTGAAGAAATGAAAATGAGTTTAAATTCTTGTTCTTCTGTTCACCGAAGGTAAATAGTCCAAACCTATTCCATATTCCCCACTCCTTGCTGCAGACTGGTAAAAGGGGCATTTTGAAGTGTAAAGTGGTCTGTTCATACAATAAAATTGTTCTCATAAAAATGTCTCTTTGCTAAAAAAAATAAATTAAATAAAACAAAACCGAGCTGAGCCTTTATTAGGTTTTTGTAGGCAGCCCCCATTCCCACTCCAAAACCAGTCAAAATGAATGAAGCCATGGCAGAACAGTGAGAGTATATGATATTCTTTAAACCATTATGATTATTTTGCATGTAACATTCATTAACCCTTTCAGTACCAGTGCAAAGCAATGAGTTACGTGCCCCTCTGGTGCTGAAAGGGTTAAACCTACAGCTCATACAAGCAGAAAAAAATGCTGTGTAAACAATATGCAAGTACACATTAAATCACACCCAGAAAACTCCATGCTAAAAACAAGGAAAGTATAATGTTCAAGCAACGGTTTATATAGCATCTTACTCTCAGAGAATACAAAGCATAACATGTATGAATGGGTGAACTGGTAAATACACATGTCTTTCCTTGTTCATTTCCATGTGTTGGTATGCAGTCATTCATCCTATATTATAATTCGCTAAGGATGTTTGTCAGAAGCCGTCATGCGCAGTAGAGACTGCCCGAACGCACAGAATGCTGGGAGTTCTGTGCTGGGAGCATTCTGTGCTTTCGGGCAGTCTCTACGGTGCATGACTGAGTTGGCGGCAGGACGCAGAGCAGGACCGGCCTCTTAACCCTTTGAGTGCCGGAGGGGTATGCAACGCATTGCAAAGCAATGCGTTGCATACCCCTGCGGCACTCAAACATTTAACGTCACCTGGACCTTGGCCTGTGTACATGGGCTTTTACACTAGTAACTAATAAGAGTACTCATTAAATCATCTGAGAATCTTAAGAAAATATTTAGCTAAATAAACAATTTAGTGGGAGGGTCAATATTACTATGAGTATGGACATTTGATGCTGCCAAATGTAAAGTTAATTGAGAAGTATCTTATCAATAATAATCCCTTACTTACCTTACTATGGCCAGAAAATCCTAATGGCCCATATGAATTTTGCCATTGTGACATTATTCAAGAGTGAGTCTCTTCAATCAGTCCTGAATGCCACGTCTGAAGAAGGCAGAGTGCATGAGCCTGCTTAACCCTTTTAAGACAATAGAGGAGTGTAATAAGCAATGTATTGAACACCCCTCAGGTACTTCAAAGGTTAAGCTTACCATGTGCAGTGGGCAGACACTGTGTCATGTGGTTCTGCTATCTACTGACCTGTCCACCATCCAGGACTAGCTGAAGATGTTATCTCTAGACCAAAGACACAATTGCAAAATTCATAGGGTCCATTAGAATTTTTGGCCATAAAAAAGTTAAGTAGGGTTATTATTAGGAGGTGCTACTTCTCCTTTAAGGTCTGTGTTTTGTATACAGATGTCTTATATCATTTTCAGCTATTTGGGGTCTATTTGTCTAGTGGTAGATAGCTAACCCTTTGAGTGCTGGAGGGGTACACAATGCAAAGCAACGTGTTGTGTACTCCTCTAGAACTCAAAGGGTTAAACAGTGCACTTTTATCTCTGTGTTAGTCCTTCATATGTATTACTGTAACCCAACATGCTTGTACTCTATCACTTATCATAAAGTCCACGTAAGAATACACACACAGGTTCTGCTGTTTTATCAATGGAGTGCAATTACCCCATTCTTCTACTCTGCATGGATACAGATGTTTGAATACAGTAAATCATCATTTAGCATATCCTGTATAATAATTCACTAGGATGTTTGTCAGAATCCGTCATGCACAGTAGAGACTGTCCAAATGCACAGAATGCTGGGAGTTCTGTGCTGGGAGCATTCTGTGCTTTCGGGCAGTCTCTACAGTGCATGACTTCGTCTGTGGCAGTACTCAGAGCACGACCGACCTCTTAACATTACCCGGACCTTGGCCCGTGTACATGGGATTTTACACTAGTTCAGTCATATTTTCCTAGATTGCTTATGTTAGCAAAATAGGAATCAACTGTTTCTCCAACAGTTTATTCATATTTTGCTAGCACCGCAAAATTTAGCACGCTATGCATAGCATACCTCTCTTGCCAGAGGTGTAACTAGAACGGTCCAGGCCCTGGTGCAAGAAGTGCCATGGGCCCCCCCAACCCCCGAACACATTGGCCCCCGGGCCCTCTACAATGCCACCATTTCCTGCCTCCTAATCCCTGGTGGTCCAGTGGAGTGGCAGGAGAGACGGGCTGGCGCGACGTGCTCCCGCGCTGTCCTCTTCTGTAATGCAGAGCATTGGGAGATGATACCATCTCCCATCGCTCTGCATTACTAGAGCGCTGGAGGGAGATTGCGGCGCCAGGAGGAGGGGGTCGCAGGGGGCAGCTGGGCCCCTGGAGTGATGGGCCCGGTCGCGGTTGCGACCCCTGCAACCCTTATAGTTACGCCACTGTCTCTTGAATTTAAAGTATTAAATAACCTCTGCATGCCTTACTATTGCCAGAAAATCCTAATGTCCTTATAAATGTTGTCCTTGTGCCTTTGTACAAGAGATAACCTCTTCGATCAGTCCTGAATGCCATGTCATATAGGATGACACAACCGTTGCTGGCAGTTTATTTTTAAACTGAAGCAGGAGGAGTGTGTGAGCCTACCTAATCCCTTCAGGGCAGGTAACGGTCCTGGCAAGTCACCAGTGTCCATTCCTTAAGCACCAGAGACGGTCCTGGCATGTCATGGGTTTTGTGTTCACAGTGCTCCTTTGGGAGTGCAGTGAGAACAATGGGAGTCTGAAACTAACTGCTCCAAGATCACCGTGGTCCGTTTCAGACTCTCATGTGGTGAGCATGTACACAGAATTATGTTTATGCTGACCTTAAGGGGGATCCAACCCCAGGATCCCTGGTTGTTAAGGGGTTAAGGACCAGAATGGTACACAATGTATTGCAAAGCAATGTGTTACATACCCCTTTGGGTCATTAAAAGGTTAAAAATACCATGTTCAGCTGGTGGACTTTGTGTCATGTGGCCCTGCTTGAAGAGGTTATCTCTTGCACTAAGGAGCAAGGGAAAAGTTCATAGGGGCCATTAGGATGGTGTGAGGGGTAATGCGTTCCATACTCCTCTGGCACTCAAAGGGTTAATTTTTCAAGTATTGCTGTTTCACGAGTCCTGAAACATGATTTATGGGAACTGTGAGTTTTATACATTTTGGCATATCCCTTCAAACCACTGGATACTGGAGACATCTCCAGCACATGGAGAAACACTAAGGTGTGATAAAGTGGAGAGGCCTTCTCCAGTGATATCACTTCTCCAATTCCTATGTTATTCTACGTAGCTAATTTTGGAGATCTTAGTGCATTGGCTCCATAGAATAACATAGGAACTGGAGAAGTGATATCACTTAAGAAGTAATTTCCGCTTTATCACATATTAGTGCATAACTCCCATTGCTTTGTAATGTATATGAGATGTCTCTGCCATTCAAGGGGTTAACTATCTAATTAAGCGTGCAATAAATCAGATGCTAAACTAAGGGCTGTATTTATCAAGCCAAAGAGGTGCAATTCTGGGACAAACCAACTGCACCGCAGGGGTCAAATGAAAATTCCACAAGTATACTCAGAGTTAAATTGAGCTTTTTAACCCCTTGAAAGCTAGAGGGGTCTCCAATGCATAGCTCCACAATGCATTGGAGACTTCTCTAGCTTTCAAGGGGTTAAAAGCCTTGTTTAAATCAATGGAACTGCTTATTTGTTCTCTGTAGAGCAACTGGTTGACTCCAGAAATGAACATCTTTAGCTTGATTAATATGGCCCTAAATTTATTGTTATCTATTTTTTCTTTACTATATAGAGAATAAAAATTATAAAATAATGATTAATTACATCATATCATGTTGTATACAGTGCAATTATTTTTTGTGTTTTGTTTAGTATACAAATCCAGAAAGTAGGCACTATGATGTCCGGCCATTACCAGAGGACCTTATCTGTTCCTTCCTTCATCATCATAATCTAGGTCTGTCAGGCAGCAGTTGCATAAGATTTGTACATATTTTGTTATTGATGCTGCAAAAATAATGCAAAACATTGTCAGCCTTTGTTAAGAAATGAGGACACAATATATGACAATTAAATATAGATTTTTTTTTAAACATTAGATTGTTCCACAAATCAAAAAGTCAAATATTCCCTATAGCCAAAAAAAAGCTTCAGTTCAAGTAAATTTCTCTTTTATTGTGTCATATGCCTAGCAGTGGGTTCTGTATTTGCCCTTGGTACTCGTATACTACTAATTACTAGGTCTGTACGGGTAAGTATCAGCTCTCTGAATGCCGGAGAATCCTTCGTGTTTGCCCTGCTACCAGGGCCGGCCTAGGAATAAAAACCAGCCCTGGAAAAAATTGCTTACCAGTCCTATAGCACTGCATCATTATACCAGCCCCATTGCATAATTATAATGTACAAGTTGCATCCTCACATTGCTTTTCTCTTTTTAAATGTAACCCCTCTGGGATCACAGTGATTTCTGCTGGCACTGACTATCCTGCAGTTCCTGTGGAGTGGCCAGCAGATGGTGAGCTCCTATGCACATGGATGGATATTCAGGACTCCATTTTAGTCTGGAGTTGGTTTTAGAGCTGGGTGGAAGTGAGTGAAGGAGCCTCTGGCTGATCCAGTGCTGGAGGATCCTGGAAGAAGCATTCCAGCAGACAGCTGTAACCAGACCAAGGCACGTAACTGATCCTGGCAGGGAATGCTGTGAAGAGTGCAGGAATTCCAACAGCAGTTAAAGGAGCAGGTGCTCCCCTTCCTGAACTGACCAGATTGCAGAATGTGGAGTGGTAGGCTTGATACCTCTCCCCCTGTTTCAACACAGGGCACCCTGAATCTGGTTACACAATTAAAGAGACCTTGCTCTATAGATTCTCTGATCATTGGAAGATTACAGCATAACACAAACCATAATGTGGATTACAATTACTCTGGGCCCCAACTATGTGCACCAACTAATGGTACCCAACTGCCACTAGGGTGAAGCCTAGGGTGGGCCGTAGTATTTGTTGTGAGTGGGTGAATACCATATTGACCATTGCATTCTTGAACTGTTTTACTGTATTATATTCATGTATCTGTTATATTCGTGCATATCTGTTATATTCCTGCATAGGGTTTTCTTTTTGTGCAATACAAAAGTTCTATTTAAGATAATTCTGTGTCAGTTTTATTGCTCACTTAAATATATTCCCAACTGGGCCCCACATCCATACCCTGGATGCCCAGCTGGGTGGAGGCACTGCCGCAATCATGTACCCCAACTCTCAGGTAGCAGAAGCTCAGGATCGGCCTCCAGAGCACAAGGAGGTTTCTGGGGTAAAGGACCACAGGGGTGTCTGTGGGTTTATGCAAAACCCCGTTACATAAAGAATAATTATTATTTATAAGAAACAGAAAAAATATCACCCCTTTTAAATTTCTCAAGTCTGAAAAACCGGCTTTTTTTTTCAACAACATACAATACCAGTCTTGATCCCCTTGCCTTTCTCCCCATCTTGATATCCCCTTTTTGCCTGTTTCCCCCTCTTGCCTAATAAGTTGCCTGTGACCTCACCTCTCCATGACTGTCTGGTGTCTACTGCTGTGTGTCTCTCTCTGCTCCTGGCCTCCCGCTTAGGATCAGCTCTCCGTAGCACTGCTTAAGGTTGGGTAAGGGTGTGGCCGGCCTACCCAGTGTACAGACGCAGTGCTCTTCACACAGTGTCTGAAGTCATTCTAGACCCGGCCTGGCAGCCTGCCCCCCACTCACTAGACGTGGCCTGGCGGCCAGCGGTTATGGAAATCTTGCAGCTGCACGGTCTTGTCATATTGCAGCCACGGATAAATTTAATTGGCACATCATGGTTTATAACTAGCACTGCAGCCCCGGCCGGCCCCCAGTGGAGGCGGCCTACTGGGAATTTTCCCTTTATACCGGTAGGCCAAGTCCGGCCCTGCCTGCTACCCACTCAGCTCAGATCATTATCCAAGTTCACCATTCATATTCACCTGCTCCTCTTGTTCATGTTGTACTGGTGTATGGTACGAATCAGGTCATATAGCCCCACCATGACCAAGGAGTGCAGAAGTTTTCTTCCAAAGAATGCAACCATCAATGTTTTCAGGGGGTATCAGTGTATGTTTCAGCTACTAGCAGAGCAATGGAACAAGTCAGGGGAGTCAGTGTATATGGAGGTCTTTGGCTACTAGTGGGCAGCGGAACAAGGCAAGTTTGTCAAAAAGTGTAAGTAGGTGGAAGATGGGGATTGCAGACTCATTTCTTGAGCATTTGGTCCCCATATTAATTTATCTCGTTTAGGTTTTGCAAATTAAATGTGGTGTGTGGACCCTATATTAATTAATTTCACTTACATCTGCTAAAAAAACATGGGGTGAAGGTAGCCCATATTTTTTGTCTGTGATCCCCAGACCCCATATTATTTTGAACAACCTCTCCATCTTGATCCAATAATGATGCATAGATGGGGGATAATGCTATCCCCACACATTTTATTTAAGGCCATTTTGTCCTGTTGCTGGTACTGCTAATACTAGCTGATCTGGCATTTTGTGGAACTGGGGGTACAGAGTTCAGGCAGGGCAAGGGAAGGGTCATGCCACACCTTTCCTCCTGCCTGAACTAAGTACAGAGAAACAGACAATCAGATTGCTTAATTTCTCCACCATTATGTACCATCATTAATGTAACTGTGCACAAATGCATGCTGATGATGTAAATTTACCTAAGCATGCCCACATGTCCACTGCAAGGACAGACAGGTTTATGACAAGTACCTTTGTACACAAAGTAAGTGCAGCGTCACTTTGCTCCCAGGTGCATGCCAATCCACCAACAATCTGCTGGTACATGCCGTCTAGTTGGCTATTTCACTTTGTATGATATAGACTGTTTCACATTTTCTTATGCTTTCCCATTCTCTCACTCTTGTTTTATCTGTTTCTCTTAATCACTCTTTCCCTTATATATACTTAATTTTTCTCTCTTATAGATCCTTAATTTATCTGTCTCTTACACACTCTTTAGCTGTTTATCTCTTCCATGCTCCTGCTCTGTTGCTGTCTTGCATGCACTTAGTATCTGTGTGTATTGGTCTATATGTGTCTTTGTTTCAGTATATCTTTATTTCTGTCTCTTTGTGTGTCTGCCTCTTTTTAGGAATCTCTTTCTGTGAGTCACTTATATTTTACTATCTTTTTCAGTTTGATGATGACAGGAGATGATGCCTAACAGTTTGAGAGCCTCAGGTTTTTCATTCCTTCTAGAAAATGAAGATAATACCTGCATGTGTTCTACTAACAGTCTGATACATCTGGCAAGTAGAATGCTGGGGTACATTTCATTCATATAAAGGTTTCAGCAGAGGATGAAGTTATATAAACTATCTTTCATTTGTTCTGAGACTTGTAGTTATAAGTGAAACTGCTATCAGCAAATATAGCTCTGCCTAGAAAAACAGGACTACAGTTTACTTACCATTGATCCAAGAAAGGCATCTTGGCCTCTTTTCTGCTGGTAAGTAAACACCTAAAAAGTATGCTGGAATTCCAGAAAGAGCGATCCCAATACCGATAAGTGAATTAATTGTATCACAGTAGATTGGCACTAAAACCAGAAAAAGACTGCAGAGGCAATAAACAACAGGGAAAAAAAGGCTGACCTGAAAGCAGAAATAAACAAAATTAAACTAATAAATTATTTTAATACCCTGTAAAGCAAAGCAATGGAGACAACAGACATTTTGAGCATATCTTCAATAAATATCATACAATGATATTGTTTAAGTAACTGTTCTCTATTAAAATGCAAAGCATACAGTTTCGTGGCATGTTGCCATCTGCATATTTATCAATGGATCTGTTTTTGTTCATTTACCAATGAGTGGATACAAAGATATTTAAAAAATATGCCAGTGGTATATGCTATTTTCTCAATCAAGGTTCCGTCTCACACATCTTTCTGAAATCAATGGGTCACCAAGCATATGGACCACTTACATGTTGGTGGATATATAAAGGACTGTCTGGGTGAAAAGCTTTCTCTGCTGTTTTATAGAGACAAACATATATATATATGTACAAAGAAAGTATATCAATTCTAGGATAAACCAGCTACGCCATATGGAACAAACGAACATTCCCTTTGGTTTAAATGGGACTTTTAAACCCTTCAGAGCTAGAGAGAACTTTAATGTCTCAAAAAAGCAATTTGAGGAAATAATTTTTGGTGCAGTTGGTTTGTACCAGAATGAATCCACTAGTTTTGTACGCAGGGCCTTATACATGATGTTAAGTGATCGTTTACTGTACATATCAGCTGCCCACTCACTGGGCATGATGGAAGTTGTAGTATTTAACAGCTGAAGATCCAAAGGTGGACTACCCCTGGTATATATATAACTAAAGACCAGTTGAAGTCAATGGAAGTTGTATGTGATATATACATTTTTTCATATATACATACATACATGTGATACATACATTTTACATGTATACATATATTTTACAAGTATTCATACACATATATACACGTGATACATGCATTTTATATGTACACATACATACATCTACATAAAATACATACATATATTACACACATTTTTACATGTATACATACTGTACATGACTACATACATGAGACACATACATTTTTACATGTATATACAGGTACATACATAAATACATACATGTTATGCTTTCATTTTTACACAGATTTGCTCTGTTTATTCTCCCAGGAGACCTCAACTTTGTATTTATATTTAATTTATCACAGTTTAGATGATTAGGCTACCGCTTTAACTGAAGCAATGTATTGGAGACCTCTCTAACATTCAAGGAGTTAAAACTGCCAAATAATACATTTTGGAAATTTCCATTAGTTCCCTGTTGTGCAGTTGGTTTGCTCTAGAATTTCTCCAGTTTCTTAGTACATGAGCCTCACTGACTCTTAATCTCCTCTTCTCCTGCATTATGGAATAGGAGCTTTCAGGAATGTAACTACAGGGGTGCAGAGGGTTTAGCTGTGCCAGGGCCCAGAGTCCAAGGGGATCCATTGCTCCCAGGGTCCAATAGGTTTAGAGACACCCTGGGTGAAAATCCTTGGGTACCGGTACTGGTGTCATTCAAATAGACTGGGCAGTTTCAAAGTTGTTTACATTTTTTTACTAAAATAATAATCATTTTATGTTGTTCAATATTCTGTAAACAATTTTACAAAACTATTGTATACATAATTAGATTATTGTGCTGCTTGTTAACCTGATAGATAAACTGTACAGGTATATATCAGTGCGCAATGATGTAAGAAGGACCAGGAGCAGAAGCAGAACTTTTTCAGGCCTAGTTGACTACAACATGTACCCAATCCTGCTGATCGTAAAGGGATCAGACATAGGAAAATTTCCAGTCTGGGCCAAAACTACAAAGCTGAAGTGATCTCTCTAGCACTGAAGGGGGTTAAAACTTTTAAAAGCTAAGTTTTAATCAATGTGAATTTTTACTTATTTCTTATTGTGCAATTATATTTCCAGGTTGCTCCAATTTTCACTTTGTACATATGGCCTTCTGGGTGGGTTATACTTTCAGTAGATAAATTATAAATCATTGAGTATGAGTCAATGTTCATTGATAAATATGGGAATAGTTGTATTTCCTGCTGTATTTCCAGTATACCTTTTAGTAAATATGTAGATCCCCTCCGGATGTGCTTCTTTGCAGACATTGGTACCTTTTATAGTGAATATTTCCAGTTTCTTTTATTTTTATCATTTAAGTGTTTCCAGCATACCTAGAACCCTTCAAGCCCAAGCCACCTGGAGTATCAGGGAGGAATGGGAGTGTCCAAATGATGCAATTTGCATAATAATATGGACAGAGCTCAATTGTGTCAGGTGGATTGGGAAGAGGAAAGGGGAGTTGGTCCTGAAATGTGGGGAGAACAGAGTGGGAGTGGATGGAACTGAGTTGGGAGTGGGTGGGTGACCAGGTAATTCTGCAAGCCAGAGAATCGGCCTCTGTGCCTGGAGTCAGATCCATAGAGTTCCCTAGTATTATTATTAGAGTTGAACCTACCTTTACAGGTCGTGATCTTTCAGGTTGAGTGATTCGTAATACTATTAAACCAGCAACAGAGAGTCCGACAAACAGCCAGTAACTGAAGCTATAGTAGTTTATAAGCAGAAATATATCTTCAACAAGAAGATAAACGATGGTCATTAGCCCCTAAATAAATCAAAATATGTAAATTAGCAAAAATCAGACACATGTACTTAGTTTACTTACAAAGAACCACAAAATGATTCTGTTAGAGGGGCTGATGGAGGCCTAGATTATATTGCAGTTGATAAGTGTTATCAACGGTTTTATCTAACATAATGTTACCAACCCTCTTCTCAGACACCACTAACAGACCATGTCTGCTTATGTACAGAAGGGAAATCTTATACACTCAATATGTTACGGCAGGGGTCCCAAACTGCATTGCTAAAGGGCAGAGACAGAGTCGGTTTTTGGGACAGCTCCGATTTTTCACATGAGTTAATATTTTTTATCTCCGTTATTGGACTGCAAAACCCGAACAAAATTGGTAAATTCTTAAAACCTGAATTGTACTAGCTCCTTAATCCATGAGTCTCAAAGTGCATTGTTAATACATAGTGTTGAGCGAGCGTGCTCGGCCGATGCTCGGATCGGCTCGAGCATCGCTCTGCTCGGCACATGGCGGTACTCGTACGAGTACCGCCATGTGCTCGCCCGACATGTTCGGGTGAAGAGGATCTGTGCCGGAAGAGGCACAGATCCGAAGACGCTCCGCTGGACCACCAGGGAATGGAGGTACGGGGGCATTGCGGAGATGAAGGGGGCATTGCGGAGATGAAGGGGGACATTGTGGAAGAGGGGCATAGACTCTATGCCCCTCTTCCACAATGTCCCCCTTCATCTCCGCTATGCCCGTCTTCCACAATGTGCCCCTTCATCTCCGCTATGCCCCTCTTCCACAATGTCCCCCTTCATCTCCTATGCCATAGAGGAGATGAAGGGGGACATTGTGGAAGAGGGGCATAGCGGAGATGAAGGGGGACATTGTGGAAGAGGGGCATAGACTCTATGCCCCTCTTCCACAATGTCCCCCTTCATCTCCGCTATGCCCCTCTTCCACAATGTCCCCCTTCATCTCCGCTATGGCATAGGAGATGAAGGGGGACATTGTGGAAGAGGGGCATAGCGGAGATGAAGGGGGACATTGACCAGGCACCCTCCGCTCATCAGAGCAGGGGGTGCCTGGTTTAATGCTCGAGTGCTCCCATTCATTTGAATGGGGCTCGGGTGCTCGGCCGAGCACTCGAGCATCAGGGGGTGCTCGGTCAGAGCACCCGAGCACCCGAGCATCGGGGTGCTCGCTCATCCCTATTATTGGTCTAGTTTGCAGGAAAATGTCAAGTTTCTATAGTAATGCTTTAGTATGGAAAAATCTGTATTGCAAGGTTTATCCTGCTGAGTAAAACCAGGGTACTTCCAATAATTTTTTAAATTATTGCAGCTCACACTTGATTTTTTTTATGTACAGCACCTCCATGTCCTGCAATGTTACAGTGGAGCTGTTGCTATGTCATGCAATGGAGGTTTAAGGTCAGCTAACAATAGCTGTTCATAGACTGCTGTTGCAACAGCTCCTCCATAAAAAGTCAGGCTGTTGAGGTACTGCACCCCAACAACACAAACTACAATAACTTTTGTACAAAACATCTCTCTCAGCAGTGGGGGTACCAATATTGTACTCAGTAGGATAAACCCTGCAGTACAAATTTTTTTTCTATATTAAGAATTACCATCCCTTTAACCCTTTGAGTGTACTTCAATGTGTTGCATACCCTCTGGCACTCAGAGGGTTAATTCTGTGAGCACTATTTAGAGTCCTGATCATTTACATAAGCCAAACCTTAGCGCTTCAGCTTTTCTAAACTACAACTCCCATCATTCCCAACCAATGATGGCTGATTGAGGAAGGGAGTTCCAACAGCTGGAATCAAAGGTTGCATTAGCAAAATGGGCTAATGGTTTTAGTTTTCACCAATCTAAGGGCTGGATGCCATTGTGGATGATAAATGTGTTCACTGGTTTTACCTCACAGATTCCTTTTGCAGCCTATGTGACAATTTGTACATATAACCGCTGACTACCTCCAATGGAATTTAGCCCAAAATTTCGAGTTTAAGTTGTGATATTCTGCATTCAGAGCAGGGAACTTTCCAAAAGGCAATGTAAAATATGGACGAGTACTACAGTAAACAGTCAGCTGAATCACTAATGCTTTAAGGTCCTGAGGTGTGTGCAACGCATAATATAGCAATGTATTGCAAACCTCCCAGATCCATAAATGGGTAAGACAAATAATACCTAGATTAGGAGTAGTCAGTTGCTGGAGATCGGTTATTAGGGATTTGTAGCTAACAACAGTTGGTGTTTTAGCAATTGACTAATCCTGGTCTATTTGGTCTGTTTTTTTTTTTTTTTTTTTAAATTAATTCTGTCTTTATTGAGTCATAAAAGAAATACAAAGAATACAGATCATCAGCATATACAGCCAGAGGACTAAATACCCACCCACCTGTAAAACATACTCGAGAATAATATATGTTATAGCGAAGGAGGTACAGTGGTCACAGATGGGGGCCCATGGGAAAAGCTAGTCAAACCCAACTCAATAACTTGTGTGTGAACAGGTCATAACAAGTAATCCAGCTTATGGGTGACACAGATATATAATATCTTCCAAGAGGAAGAGAGTGATCAACAGAAGAGTAACTCTGTACAAGAATGAAGCAGGGGGGGGAAGGGAGAGACAAAGAAAGAAGAGAGATGATGGATAGAAAAAAGAACAGATTAAGACAGACAGAGGTGCAGGAGAAGCACAAGAAGACTAGAGAATGAACAAAGAGAAAGAAAGGTATTGTACGAATGCCAGGAGAGGGATGGACGGTAGGGCCAGGCAACTAACAAGTAACCCTTGAGAAAGGGTAAAAGTAATTATGGGTGAAACCAAGGCTGAAGGAGAGGCCAAAGTGACTCTATATTTTTCTGTAATAACTTCAGCCTCATTAGGAGTACCTGGTCTTCTACTCTAGCTTTCCATTCCAAATGTGAAAGGGCATAGTCTTGTTTCCAATGAAGGGGTATTAAAGCCTTTGCAGCGTTAAGCATAGCAAAGGGCAGTATTCTTGAATGCAGGGGCAGGTGAGGGAGATCCTTAAAAAACAGGGTTTGCAGAGGGTCCTGTCTGAGATGGATCCCCAGGACACTGTTAACAGTAGAGATACAAGAAATCCAATATGGCTTTATAATTGGACAATCCCACCAAAAATTGAGACATGTACCCCTGGCCGAATGGCAACGCCAGCACATCGCGTTATATGAAGGGGAGATGGCATGGAGTCTAGCCGGAGTAAGATGCCATCGAGAGATCATTTTAAAGTTCATCTCAAGAGCCTGAGAGGAGATAGATGCCCTATTCATAGTAGACCAGATGGTCTGCCAGTCTTGTTTGTCTAAAGGGATTCCAAGCTCCTGTTCCCATTTGTAAGCATAGGGGGGTTTAGAGCCACAATCCGAATTATTAAGGAAACCGTATATCGTCCCAAGGAATTGTTTTGTAGAAGGCCAATCTTTATGAATAAGTTTCTCAAAAGCATTGAAATCTTTAGGAGAACGAGAAGAAGGGGCGAGGAGCCTAGGAGACTGAAGAAAGTGTTTCAGGTGGAGTTATCTCCAAATCTCACTCTGGGGTAGGTGGAATCTAGAGGATAGAATGTCAAATGGCAGAACCTGACCATCAGAGACAAAATCCATCATGCTAGCGTGGGGAATCACCGACCATAGGGGAAATTGTGAGGCTTCTAGAGTATATGGGTATGTGCTGTCATAGAAAATACTGTATGTGTCATAGGAGAGGGAAGTGGAAGCAATGAGCCAGAAGGAGTCTAAGTAACATTTAGAGATAAGACAGGAGAAATAAGAGAATGAGAAATAAGACCCCGATCTGTCAGACGCAGGAAGGAGGAAGTCAGAGATTGTGTTTTTGCCTGCTTTGTAGTGGAGTTCCATTGGCACCCAGGATTTGAGACAGGCATTATGTATCCAATCTGGGAAAGTGGAGAGTAAAGCAGCTTGATGATAGCAAAGTAAGTGTGGGAAGCCAAGGCCAACACATAATTAGGAGCGGGTCAAGATCGAGAGTTTGAGTCTGGGTTTTTTCGAGTTCCATACAAAGTCAGTAAATAGTTTGTACAGGGAGCAAAAAAAAACAGTGAAGGCAGTTTAATGGGAAGATTTGGAACACATATACAACTTTGGGCAGGACTGTTATCTTTATGGCTTGCATTCTACCCACCCATGAAATGTATAAGGGTTTCCATTTACTGAGATCTCGTCTAATGTTGGAGAGGAGTGGAAGAAAGTTTTCTTGATAGAGAGTAGAAAAGCAAGGGGTTAGGTGTATGCCCAGATAGGAGAGTTTAGATTTGGACCATTTGAAAGGGAAGCGTGACTCCAGAAGATTAGACTCAGGACTATTCAGAAAGGAAGGTAGGAATCGAAGTGTTCACCGCGGAGGCAGACAGCAGAATATTGTTGGCGAACATCGACAACTTATGTTCTCTACCCGCAAGTTGTATACCCGACACAGTGGAGTTTCGCCTCACATGTTGGGCAAAGGATTCTATAATCAAAACAAACAATAAAGGGGACATCCCTGCCTGGCAACACTGGAAACAGAAAAAGAGTCGGAGAGAAAGCCGTTCACTCTCACCTTTGTGCTTGGATTCTGGTATAAAGCAAGAATGCGTTGGCAGAGAAGAGAACGAAAACCAAAAGCTGATGGGGTCTCCCTTAAAAAATCCCAATTTATTCTATCAAAAGCTTTTTCAGCGTCTGTTGTCAGAAACACCATTGGGATCGTTTGTGATTGGGCATGGTAAAAATTATTTAGGCGCTTCTGCGTGTTATCCCTAGCTTCCCTACCCGGGGTGAAGCCTGCTTGATCTTGGTTGATAAGGCGAGGCAAGAAAGACTTTATGCGCTCCGCAATTACTTTGGCATATATCTTAGCGTCGAGGTTTAGTAAGGAGATGGGCCTATAATTTTTGCAATGCGTTAAATCTTTTCCAGTCTTTGTGATGACCGAAATGTGAGCCCCAGTCACCGCCGGATGTGATCCAATGGCATCAGGCAGGGAAAGAAAGGAAAACGTCAACATAGGGAACAATATGGTCTTAAAAGTTTTATAGTAAGCTTGGGAAAAGCCATCCGGGCCAGGACTTTTCCCCGCGGGCAACAAGTCTATCACCTTACCCACTTTGTCTTGTGTAATATCCGCATCAAGAGATTCACTTTCAGAACTAGTAAGTCTTGGTAAGTGAGAGTCAGGAGGCTATATCGGAGGAGGAATGCACTATCGAACCTGTGTGCGAATAAATAGAAGGAACATAGGAAGAGGGATTCGCACCTCTAAGCTGTCTAGCCAACAACTTCCCAGGTTTGTTGTCTAACTCAAACATCCATCCATGGAAGGACAGGAATTGCCGCTCAACACCCAGTTCCAGGTGGGATTTGAGTTTGCAGCAAGCTTGTTGTAGTTCAAAGAGGATCGACGCGGCCAATGTTAGTTTATGTTGGGCTTCAAGCCTCTGGATGTCTCGCAAAAGGGATTCTATAATGGCTTTATGTTGTTTCTTCTCCCAAGAGCCCATTTTAATCAATTCACTCCGAATGAACGACTTATGAGCTTCCCAAATAGTTAAAGGGGAGACACCGTCCGTGATATTTTCTGTTATAAAATCAGAAAGAACAGAGCGCAGCTTAGCTACATTAGATGTGGAAGACAGGAGGTGTTCATTAAGCCTCCAGTGTCTAGGTGGATGAGGAGAGGAAGTCATACGGAGAGTGAGTGACAATGGGGCGTGTTCCGACCACGAAATAGGATCAATGCCTGACGATACAATAGAGGAAATCAGAGAATGGGTCACAAAGAAATAGTCGATCCAGGAATATGACCCGTGTGGGTTGGACTAAAAGGTATAGTCCCTATCCGATGGATGGCATAGTCTCCAGGCATTGATGGGTTTATGTGCATGAAGAGTTGTGTTGAAGCGGCGTACATAAGTGTATGGGACAGAGGATGAACGAGAAGAGCAATCGATAGAGGGGGTCAAGGGAAAGTTGAAGTCACCTCTGATAATAAGTGAACCTTCCCTAAAGGTTTCAGGCTGGGTCAAGACTGGATCCAAAAACTCCAGTTGCGAGGAGTTTGGGAAATATAGGTTGGCCAGAGTATATGTGTGACCTGCAATCTCGCCCCTTCACAAAAATATACCTCCCTTCCGTATCTTTTTAGAGGAGAAAAGCGAGAAAGGTAGACGTTTATTAATGAGGATGGCTACACCATTTTTCTTAGTGGAAAAGGAGCTCAGATATGCCTTATCAAAAAATCTATTAGCGAGAGCAGCTCTCTTGTCTTGGAAAAGTTTGTTTCCTGAAGAAAAGCAATGTCTCTTCCCAGGCACTTCAGGTCAATAAGGGCCATGTGTCGCTTGTGCGGGGAGTTCAAGCCCTTCACATTCAGAGATAGGACCAAGAGGGTATCACTGCCCGCCATGGGTGTCAATGCAGGGGATGTTAAGCAAAGAAAGCCAGAGTCCGGTCACCTAAGCTAGAAATATAATGGACATAATCCAGCAGTCGTACAGAAAAGAGGAAAAAGAAAGACAGAACAGGAGAGAAGAAGAAAAAAAGAGAAGAAGCGTATCCAAAGGGACGTAGGAAGGTACTCCGGTCAGGGGTAGGACCAGGTGCCCCCTCATGGAATATCTACAATGAGTAAGAATTGGGGGGTGAATTTTCATCAATAGATTGACAATACACAGCAGTGAAATATAGAAAAACATTACAAAAATTGAATAACCTCCAAAAGGTGGAGGGAAAACTGCCCCATAGGGCTCCCAAACAGCATAGATAGAACATTGCATACCAGGATGTCTCCATTTGGCGGTAGGAGAAGGAGAAGGAACCACATCTGTCCCCCCTCCTCCATCCCCCTGCCAACAGGGCCACCCTAATTGTGAGACCAAGGAATAATTAACCTAATACAGTTAGGAACCTATTGAGGTGGACAGTGATTAAAATAGTATAGCCATTATAGTCGCAGTATATCCGGATTGGAAACCTAGATGTCATAATAGTCTGTGGAGGAGAATGGTGGTGAGGATCATTAAGGAGTAGTCAAAACAGGAGTGTCGGGTGGAAGGATCAGTGTTTCCCCAGGCATCGGAGTATAGAGTAGGGGTTCAAAAGGGGCATGAAAACTCAGTTATCTGGAGGCGCAGTCTTGGGCAGAGGTAGTAGATACGGACTTAGCAGGGCGAAAAGGCATAAGGGCAGCATGGGGTGGCAAGCTCACCAAAGAACAATCAGGGAAGGCCAGACACCAGTTTAGTGGGAGAGAGGTAGTGATAAGTATAGGATGAAAGGTATGTAAACAGTCCCCTTGGCTGAGAACCAGTATAAAACAGCATTTACACGTTTGTGATTCGGCAAGTGTATTAATAGTTGACAAAATTTACATTACATTGACTGTCAGTAACGGATCTCTTACATTCCCTCCATTAAAACGGGAGGCATATAGCCAAAAAAAGATGGCCATCCGAAATGGGAGGAATGTAAGGCTCATATTCCATCAAATAATCCCAAAAGAGAACACATTGTATAAAAAGTACAAATAATGGTCTATTAGACTAAAATCTAATAGGCGCCGTCGAACATGGCACCCAACAAAAGGAACAATCAGAAACCTGTAGTCCGGACAGTGTCCTCGCAGTGTCTCTCCGGCGTCAGGTAGGAGAGGTGAGGAAACAAGGTCTGGACACTTGAAAAAGAACACCAAGGCCAGAGAGCGTCATAGAAAGTCATCCATCTCTGGCTGGGAAGGCCGGAAGGGCTGGTCTCTCAGCTGATCGGGCAGAAGAGGACTCGCGTTTCCTGCTGGTCATTATCCATCTGGAATCAGGGTCGGAAAAGTGAGGCCAGATGAGGGGGGATTCAAGATGGGCAGAGACAGAGGAATTTTCAGGTAGTCGAATCCGCAGGGCCTTTACAAAGGCATCAGTGTCTCCATTACATTTCAGGGAGTACAAAACTCCATCTACAGTCGCTGTCAGGGAAAGCGGGTATCCCCAACGATATTTATTGTGTTGACGACGAAGTTCCTCAATGATGGGCCGTAGATTTCTGCGCCAGCACACCGTCGTTGGGGACAGGTCATTGAAGCACGACAGAGAGTGACCTTCAAAGTCCAAACTCTGTGTTTGTCTCATCGCTGCTATCACTTTTTCTTTCGCCAGGTAGTCTTGGAAACGTAGTATAACATCTTTTGGCGCATCTGTTGTTGCATCCTTGGGCTTGAGTGATCTATGAGCCCTGTCTAGTCGAAAGGCCCTCAGGTCCTGGGTCTTCGTAACGTGGCAGAAGAAGTCATGAAGGAAGGCCTGGAGGTCTTCAGCGGGATCTGTTCAGGTATGCCCCAATGCGCATATTATTTCTTTGGACTCTATTGTCTAGGTCATCAAGGCATATAAACATATCCATGTGGTGCTTATGCATCTCCAACATATTGTGAAAGACATCTTTCAGGAGGGGAGACCATTTGCTGCAGTCTTCTTCAAGTGTTCTTACACGGTCCCCAATGGAATCCAGGTCCTGACGTATTGCTTTCAATTCTGCTGACAGGTAAGTTTTGAGTTCTGAAAGCAAATTCTTAATATCCCCTCTAGTACAGGGTTCGGCTAGGGAAGTAGTCTCCCGGTCAGAGTCGGAGGAATTCTCCATCATTGCTGGAGCCAGCACTATACTACCAGACAATAGAGTAGCATTCTGAGTAGGAGCGGAGATGACTTCTGCATTCTGAGAGGTTTCCCGCGCTCCGGGTTTCAGAGAGAAATACTCTTGTAAATCTTTTTTTGTATTCCGAGATCCTTTCCTCAACATGGTCTGTGGGGATTCAGGGATAATATCCCGATGAAAGGTAGATGCAGTATGCAATGAAAAGCAAGAAAGCTGCTATAACGGGGAAGTCAGAAGCGGAGCCCAAGGATCAGGCAGCCATTTTCTGTAGCGGTCAAACCCCTCCCCCTGTTTGGTCTGTTTATCAAAACGGTCACATTGGAAACATGACACAAAATATAGAAATCACCTGTCGTATTTACCACTGTACAAATTTATCAGGTAACCCTCTGAGTGTCAGGATGTGTCTAATGGATTGCATTTATCAACAAACCAGTAATGTGATAAAATACTCAAATACATGCAATGTCAAATAAATGGCGTAATCCAAGTCAATGGAAAAAACACTTAATCATTTGTCAGTGGTGTTGCTGGATTTTTGGGTGCTTATTCAATAAGGGGGTTATGCACCGAGGGGCAATAGAGACTGGATGACTTCTCCAGTGATATCACTTCTCCAAGTCCTATGTTATTTTATGGAGCTAATGCACTAAGATTTCTCCAGCGTTGGAGATCTTAGTACATACTGTAGGCTGGAGAAGTGATATCACTGGAGAAGTCATATTCATTTTATCATCTCTTTATCACTCCTTAGTACATAACCCCCAAGGTGTTGTGAGATGATAAAGATGTGATAATACTGTCATTGTGATAAACTCTACAGTTCTTGTTTTTTTCTAGTGAACCAGGGGGTTATGCACTAAGGCTTGATAAAGCAGAGATAACTTCTCTGGTAATTTCTCTCTCTCTCTCCATAGATATTAGGAATAGGCTCCATAGAACAACATAAAAAATGTAAAGTTTATGACATGGAGATGTTATCTCTACTACATCACATCTCTGTAACCTTTGTGGATAACCTGGAGGCTGATGTACTAAGTTAGTCCTTGAACACTTTTTAGTATGTTGGAATCCTTGTTAGCACTCAGGTGGGAGGTGCACTAAGGTGTGAGAGGAAGTGCAGACGACATCTCCGGTGATAATGCTTCTCCAGGACCTATGTTTATCTAAGGAACTAATGCACTAAGGTTTAGCCACCTCTGGAGATCTTAGTGTATAGGCTCTAAGGAATAACATGGGAACTGGAGAAATTATATCGGGAGATGTCTTCTCCACTTTATCACCTCTTTATCACTCCTCAGTGCCTAACCCCCCAGGAGTTAAATCCCCATTTAAACCTTTGAGTGCCAGAAGGGTATCCAATGCATTGCTTTGCAATGTGTTGGATACACCTCTGGCACTCAGTGGGTTAAATAAATATATCTTATTTGATCCCTTTTTAGTATAGCTGGTTTGCACCAAAATTGACCCAGTTCTATTTAGAATATCAGCACCATTTTCTTTTCCAGACACTAGTTACACAAGTGTATGGTAAACAAGGACAATATCTCTCTTATTAATACAATTTGGCAGGGTTTTGTCAAAGGACGAGTTGTCATCAGCATGTTAGTATGCTAGTTTATCCTCTGCTTAGTAAATTAAGCCCCTGTGTTAAAGTGCATTGTACAAAATGTATCCAGTTCTCATACTTACATTGAAGAGAAGAGCAGGCACTGGTGTATAGTTCTCCAAATGTATTAAGCTCAGACTTGTGGGGAGGTGACCTTCTCTTGCGCCCACATAAAAGAGGCTAAACAAATAAAGTATTGTATTAATGAAATCATATAGAACAACACTTGTTTTTATATAGTGCATCGTATGTAGAGTTTTATTTTTCAGATACTAGGGGAAGCAAATATAAAATTGCCATAGTATAAAACTGATGCATTTGTGTCCATTTTGGAAAGGATGAGCAAAATGATTCTGTAAAATCTGTATTTGTATGAACTAGTCTGTTTTAAAAGGACTAAAACAGGTTTCCGAAAACAGGTACGTGTGTGTCTACCAGAATGTTTTTTTATCTGGTGAATCATTTGGAAAATTGCCTCATGACAGTTTCACTCATATCTACATTTTAGAAAACAATGTGAATTTTGGATGCAATATAAATTCCCATTTCCCTATTTAATTAAGGTCTGAATTGCTGTGCAGTAGATAACGTAATCAAGGGTTGTATCTACAAGTGTCACAATAAACTTCAAAGGGAATTTGTTACAAAACTGCTAATATAGGCCTAAGAAAAATCAGAATTAATTATCATAATAGGCTAATTACAAGTCATTTTTTGAATTGTTTCTAATACAATAATTTATCTATTATGGCTTTGCACAGTACATCGAATTCCTTATCTCAGTGGTTCTCAAACTGCGGAATCCCCAAAGAAGCACTTTAACTTCTTGGAGAGGTCCCCAACTCATGGCTTCCCCATTCACTGAAACCTCCCTGGCATGTAAGTGGTTAACATATCAGTAATAAATGTATTAGAATGCAAGTTGGTAGAGTCACCTAAGAATACAATACTAGGATAAAATGTATTGGGTAAATATATCACATAATTATATCTGATAATATTGTTTACTAGAAGATACCAGTAGATTAGTGCACTTATTACAAGATAAATCTAATAGAAACTGTATGATGTTATTCAATCTTCCCCACATCCACTAGTGGTCTCTGAACCATACTTACACTGTTTCCACTCGTGCCTTTTTCTACTGTTCACCATTACTTACATTTGCTCCAGGGAACCCCTGGTATTTCTTAAGAAAACCCCAGGGTTCCAAATAACCCAGCGTTAAAGCTAAAACTTTATCTACTCAACTAACTTTGAGTCCAATCACAAACACAGTTTATGGGGTCTGTTTCATAAATCTGTGCTATCACAGCTCAGCTCAGACTTGTAATCTATTTAATAAAAGCAGTAGCACTGACATTTTATAAATCTCCCATACATAGTCTTTGCAGATAGTTCATTTTTAATTTGAGAATGAATGGAGTCTTCTTGCTGTGACACCTGTTTAGTGTATGGCTCCTGCAACCAACCATTGCATTGTTTCATAACACTGGCTACAGGAGTTGGAAACATGTACTGCACAGGCCTGACAGCAATAAGATGCATGGAGGCTCTCTCTATACATTTGTAAATCAAATATGCCAAAAACTTATGGATAGAAGAGAGTAAAACTGCTAACACTACTGGCTTTTATTAAAAAAAGTAGATTGACAGTTTGAGCTGAAATGTGATAGGGAAAATCCATTAAGCAGGCTCCGTTGAAATAGATGTTTTTTTTTAGATGTTTTATTAAAGTCCAGAAAATCTGTATCAAATGCTTTACAGTCAAAAATTAAATATGATTTGATTGACAAGATATTCCAGTGGCAAATCCATGCTGATGTTGATTTTACAATTGTATACAGACCAGGCTCATTTCTTCAGCAAAATCTTTGTCTCTCTACACCTGATACCTCTAGACATGATTGATAGGAGATGAGGAAGTATCTGGTTTCTTGTCATCCTCCTGCACAATAGCATATTTTCTTAAACACATCTTCCACAATCAATCTCAAACCTTTAACCTATCTCTTACATCTGGAATGTGCTATTATTAGTTAATGCACTTATTAACCCTTTAAATATTCATCCCTTTTTAAACCTTTAAATGCCAGAGGGGTATGCAACGCATGGGACTCAAAGTGTTAAGTTAACACCTCTCTGGCCCTCTTTAGGTAAAACAGATTTTACGATATATTGACCGTAGTTCTCACTCTAATGAAAGCCTCATCGATCTTCTCTTTTTTGCTTCCAATATAATCCAGTAATTATCTTATTAACCAAGAAAACGCTAAGGTGGCCAAAGACTTACTTACAGCAAGTCCTAATAAGAATTTCCCACACTACTTCTGTCCTGGATTTTCTGCTGCCTTTTTCACAACTGATCTCCCTCTTATTATGCACATTAGTCATTCAACTGGATTTCGTGACACATCTTGCTGTTTTTAAATAACTAAATTGCTCCTTTAGTATATAATTTGGTTCTACTTCCTTGCTCTGTCATTTGATGTCCATAAATGTTCTCCCCTTGTCTCTCTTTATACTTCTTGGTAAATTAACTCACTCATTTGACTTTCAGTATCACCTCTCTGAATGACAGAAATCTGCCTCTCCTCTGCCTCTGTCACTAATCATTTCTCTCTGTCACCTCATCTTAGACTCCTTACCAATTTCTGAAGCTTAATATGATCAAATGTAACCATTATATTACCTTCCTACAGAATCAGCCTTGCATTTGCAATCTTTCTCATCATCTGCCATTCTGACTGTTGCAACTTCCTCCTCCTCTCCCTAGCTGGCATTACCCCTATCCACCTTTAAAGTCACCAGTAAATCCCAAACTCTGTTACTAGGCTGATCTTTCCCTTTGCTCTTCATTCTCTGCTGCCCTACTCTGAAATTTCTTACACTGCCTTATTAATTATCCCCAATATAATCTAAATGGCAACCACACTGCTGAGACCCTAAGCCCATCTGAACCAAACCAGTTTAACAGCTTCTATTGATTTATATGTATCCCATTACCTCTAGATTGTAAACTACTCTAAGTACCATAACCACTTTTTTCTGTCACAATGATTGTTACTAGTGATTGTATCCTTAAAATGTATTATCTCTGTGTTCAGCTCTACATATTATGTTGCTACTTCATAAATAATGACATAATAACAATAGTAATATTTATTATAATTAATATGGTAAGTGTGTTAGATTGTCATAATAGCATCTGTTGAGAAAGAAGTCCCAAGATGAAGTTTAACATAATGCCATAACATTGTTCATAAATGCAGTGTTGCAGCAAATACTGAGCAATTATGGAAATACATCAGGGTGGCATTATAAAATCACACTGGAGTATTGGAGGTGCAAAAGAAACAGGAGGTCACACCAGAAATGTGCTAGCGCACACAGATGATGTTCCGTTTGGTACTAAAAATTCTTCTATAAAATGCTCCAGTCACCGTCCAACAATGCTTAATTGTCTTGGTTCCTTTCTTGTTACTTGGTGTTATCCTACAGTTTCTGACTACTTGAGCAGCAAACCCCTGACCTCAGGCCTTTTGCTTTACTTTTGCCTCAGTCCTCCTGTACAGTGGCTTGGTCTTGCTTTTCCTACCACTGGTAGTCACACAATCACTGAGGCTAAAGCTCCGGGGTTTGAGTCCCCTACCACTGTGTTCCAACCTCCAGAATGTTACATTATAACTAAGTCACTAATAGATACCAAATGTTTGCACAGGCCTTCACAGCTATGACCCAACTGCTGAATCAGCTACCCATATGATGAAGGATATGCAGGAGAGGTATTCTATCCTCAACTGCAAGATGTCAGACCCAGGGCTCAAGTCTTCTCTGCTTGTCCTTTCCATGTTATTTGCAGAGCCTGCTACTGTCTTTGGTGCGGTACAGATGGTGTTTTCCTTTGACCCAGAACTTCCTCATCCTGAATTATTCAAAAGGGAAATATCACTTTTCCAATCCTTTACTAACAGTTGGCATTTATTGTTTTGCCTACTGTGAACCTATGTTACTCTCAGTGTGGGATAACCAGCTACCTGAGCACATTGCTTTCTAGACTCTGAACACATAACCTCTACGCAAGAGCTGAAAAGTATTTGACTGAAACTTACTGGTATTTCTCATTAATCCTTAAGTCATGCAATTGGATCCCAAAGGTGTATGACATCTTTGACTGACCTGAACTAACCAACAAAAAGGAATTCAAAAGCATTCTTAAGTAGGCAAAATTTTGCCATAAGTTCATTTGAATGTTTCCTTTGTTTTTTGAAACCGGTTCTCTGCAGAAAGCAGCTATGGTGTGGCAGACCAAGAGTTACTGGTCATCAAGGTATATTAGAGAATTGATGTGATCTTCTTGCAGGTGTGTCTTATGCATTTCCCATTTTTACAGATCACAAAAATCTGGAGTGCCTGCAAACTTCTAAAAGATTGCAACTCCCTCAAACCCCCTGGGCTTTATTCTTCTCGGCCTTCTCCTTCCATTTTACCTTTTGGTACTTCTGGTACTCTCTTTTGCTGGTTTCCTTCAGTCTCCTCCTCCTTCTTGTTAAGGAGATTCTCCACACTCTCTGTCTTTCCAACACAAAGACCTTCAGCTCTGTCATAAAACTACTTAAGCTGGTCCCCCAGGAATTTCCAAGACTCTGTTTCAAAGAAAATTCTGGTGGCTTGTTCTGTCCCATTCTGTCAACACATGTTTCCCCTTGTACCACTTGTACTATGCAAAAAGATTCTCTCACTAAACCCCTAGGTATCTACTTTATATGGCCTTCTAGGATTTATTATTGGCCTCCTAAATCCAAAGGCCATAACACCATTCTAGTCTCTGTTCATACACTCACAAGAACATCCCTTTTCGTCCATGTTCTTCATCTGTCTCTGGCTACAGAAACTGTCACCCTGGTAATTAAGGAGTTTATCTCTTTGCTTCACTTCTCATCTCCAAGATGTTTGGTACTCACTGCTTCCTTCATAGCCTACCACACAGCCTACCACAGTCACAAAGCCAGCTGCAGATGTTCTCCTGTTCTTTCTCATAAAGTAGGAGATAAGGTCTGGCTATGAACTAAACATCTTCATCTATCCTTGCCTTCTCAGTTCTGGATTCAAGATTCAAAGGTTGATTTCCGACTCCATCCTGTAGCCTTTCAGCTATCTCTCTGCCATCTTCATACAAAATCCACACTTTGTTTTATGCATCCTTCTGAAGCAAGTCATCCTGGATCCCTTCACTAGCTGCACTTCAGTTCCCCCAGTTCCTGTAGGTATTGATGATTCATGAAGAATATGAGGTGCAGTTCATCCTGGAGTCTTACCTCAAACAAGGTTGCTGCCACAACTCACAGGTTATCACTGGCTGGCTTCCTAGGCTTTGCGATAATTGACACTGTCACAGGAGTGGATTTGCTCACATGTTTGTCTATGGGTGCATAAGCACATGCACTTCCGGTCCAATGTAACTTTCATTTGAATGAGCGGTTTTGCACACCTATTTAATGCACCCTTTTCTTTAGAGCTCAGTTATTAGCCTTGCTGGTGAAGAATCAGTTCTGCCTCTTGCTATTGATATCCTGGTTTCAACTTAGCCTGTTTCTTGACCCTGCTCATACTCAACCTTGGCTTGTTCCTTGACTGCATGCACCCTGCCTGCCCTGACCGTTGGCTTGTCTTGACTAATATAGTCTTGACTAATATATTATTTTGGCCTGGTACCCATACAATGTTCTCTAGCTTCACTCCATAGTGTCTTCCTCAGAGGTTTTCCATCAAAGCCTTTCAATTTTCAGTCTACTGTCCAGAACCATTCAGCTTGTGTCAGAAACCTTGTATATTGCTTGGACCTGTATCTTCCTCTGGATCATGTCTCCTGTGCAATCCACGTATTTCCTGGGGGGGTGTTCATCCTGTTATGTGGCTTTGCAGCCAGCACCTCCATCCTCAGTCTTGCCCAGCACTAAGAACAGTCCCTATTCCACTCCCTACCACTGCTTCCAATTCATCTCCTGCTAGCTTCTCCTCGGTGTTACTTTCTTACTCTCTTGACACTTAGGCTGACCATGATAGATGGCTAGAGTAGTACTATGGCTAGATGAGCACTCTTGGAAATTGCACTCTAGTTTCTCTGTGATGATTTCATCAGTCACAATCAGAAGGTCCAGGCACATATAGGTTACCCTTGAGGGGGGCAATATTATGAAAGTGTCTCTCCTGATGACATCCATCTCAATGGCAGTCAGAAAGATGGCATTCAGTGTCCTTGGGGGAGATTCACTAAATGGTGATAAATGATGACTTATCCGGTTTATCACTTCACCAATCCCTATGTTATTCTTTGGAGCCTATTCACTAAGATCTCCAAAGTTGAAGAAATCTTAGCTCATAGGCTCCATAGAATAACATAGGAATTGGAGAAGTGATAAATCTGAGAAGTCATCTCCACTTTATTACCCTTTTATCACCACTTAATGAATCTCGCCCCTTGTGTCCATCGCTTCTTACAAACAGTGCTTTCCAGCACAGTGCTGCAACATTCTCAATCACAATGTTGCTGTAATTACTGTGCAATCATTAGCATGGAGTACAGCAGGTTAGGGTTGTAAAACTGCTCAATCACTAGGGTGCACCAGAGTTATGAAAGGAAAAGTTGTTCATACTGGAAGTATGCAATTCCATACAGGTGACACTACATTTGTCTGCAAATTTGTCCTATAAAATGTTGCGGCTTGGCACTGTTCTGCAGTTTCTGTGTACCTATCACGGTGCCCGTACTCCTGGCTGCAGGCGGCGACATTCTGACTATTCTATTTCCATAGCTCCTTTCTGATTGGCCAGTGTCCTTGTCACCGCCCAGTGATAGCCTTTATAACCTCTGTCATGTCTACACTATTGTGCCCTTTCGTGGTGTACTAGTTCCTGGCTTTTGCTCCGTTATTGCTGATTGTGTATGACCTGGCCTGCCTGACGACGTTCCTGAGTTTGCTTTACTTCGATTGCTCCGTTGCTGACCGTACATGGCTGAGGACCCACTTCTGTTACCGACTGTATCTGGCTGAGAACCCGTTCCATTCATGACCGTATCTGGCTGAGGACCCGCTTCCGTTACTGACTGTTTCTGGCTGAGAACCCTCTCTGTTGCTGACCATATCTGGCTGAGGACCCGCTCCATTGCTGACTGTGTCTGGCTGAGAACCCGCTCTGTTGCCGATCTATCCGGCTGTGAACCCACTCCGTTTCTGACCATACCTGGCTACGAGTCTATTCCGTGTCAAGCGTATTGACACACTGTTGCCTTACGTATCTAGCCTACCACCTGGTGGCCTCCGTTTTGCTCCTGCTATACTTGCAGTGGCTTGCCGGTACGCTAGTCGGTTGCGCCGCGTGGCGCTATTACTCTGTTGACTGTTAGGTAAGCATTCGTGCTGTAGCTACTCTCCTTACCACCGTTGGCGGTGTGCACACGTGAAGTACCGGTACAGTGTTCATAGCACTGTGTTACTCTGATCTCTCTGTGTCCACCTCCCTTACAGCGCTGGGCTCACTCCCTTGGGGCGTTGCAGTATATCAAAGGGTGTTATCTATTGACCCTTTGCGTACCTTGACAGTCCAGGTAGGGTTGTGCATATTCCTATCTGCAGTAGCCTTGGGCTCAAGAGCCAGCATTGCGTTGTACCATCCTCAGTAGAGGGGACACTGGTTGCCTACATATATATGTTATTCCACTGTGTTGCGATCCACCCCTAGCGTTCTAGGGTTTGCTTAGGAGAGTTATCTCAGTCTGTTGGCATCCGGTGCCAGGGTCAGTGTTGCCTCGCTCCTTTGGGTTCTGTGCCTCCCAGGCATCTGGGTTGTGCCAGCAGTGTTGCCTCGCTCCTCTGGGTTGTGCCAGTCACTTCCTCCTGGACCATCTGCCATTAAGGTCCTGTGGTCAGCTCTCAGACTGTGTTACCTCCTGCCTGTTAAGTTTAAGCCAGAACCTCCGTTGCCAGAGATTGTCATCTTTCACACATACATCGCTATTACTGGCTTGCTATTACTGTATATATCTACATGTATTTCTGCTCTGTTTGTGTGGGCCCATTTTAACCTTACCAATCTGTTCATCAAAAAACTGTGACAGTACCTGATCATGACCCAGATTTTTTCTTTGGACTCCTTTTGATTGTAGTCTGCCCCAACCTATTTAACCTGTTCAATGATTACAAACCTGCCCCTCCTGCCCCTGACCTTGGCCATGTGACATATTTTGCCTCTTCACTTCTGTACTGTGCTTTGGACTTGCCCTTCTGACCACTGGAGGCCACACAACTTTCAGGGCTCAACCCCAGGGTGCAAGTGGTTGCCCTTAGATGGATGAAAGATATCTTCCACTGGGCCTCAATCTTCAGAAATGTTGCACAGACTGAACAGAACAAAACCTTTCACAAGTTACACTACATACAGACAAACTTTTAACTGTTATAGATATAGATGATCAATTTTCTCATGAATTTTCATTATATTTATTGTAGAACCTTCCATATAAGTCCTGGATTCCATTGCAGTTGATAACTTTATCACATATTTTATCTACATAATTTACCATAGACTTCAAAAGGAATGGGTGAGATTAAATCAATGATAACATTTATTAGACATGTCCATTTCTTTTGTAACAAATGCAAAAATTGTAAGATAATTAAGTGTTTCAAGACAATGGCACAGGCAAATTATAAAGAAAATAGAACATGAATTATCAGAATAACAAACTACATATTCTGATCTTTTCATACTCATCCATTTGTTCATTTATCCACATGCTTACATCACTTAATACAAAAGTAAATCACTTACCTTGATGTTGGAGGTCGAGCAGTGTCCTCGAAGTCCTGGTCCTCCAGCATCTTCTTCAACATGAGCATCAGAATTAAAATAAAACCCTAATACCTTACCATCACTGTTGCCGCATCCTGTAATAAATTAACCACCCCCTTAGTCCTGGTCGGAACATGCCCTGGAATAACCACACCTCACAGCCAGTAGGAGCATGGATAGTAATTTTAACAGGGATAGGACATATAAAAGCCAGTCCTTGTTCATTTTCACTCACACTGACTTGGGCAATGGCCGGGAGGGTGGTAATTTATTAGAGGTGGTGGCAATGTCAAGGACACCATTGGACTTCCAACATCAAGGTAAGTGATTTTTTTTTTTGGCATGCACATGTCTAGCTTTTATAACCTGCAGTAGAATTCAGCCCATATTTACCATTTAAGAGCACATAAAGTGAAGCAAAAAAACATTATTATTTTTAACAAAAACACAATAACAAGTGTTTCCTTACCGCGAAGCTGCAATTATTGATGAGTTTAATCCACCATAGCAAGACATTGCCACTGCTATTGGAATCAGCCACTTGGCGTAACCCAGAATTTCATTACCAAATGTCTGACAAACAAAGAAAGGGAAGAAGCATCTAAAAATAATATGTTGTTTAAAGCACCTCATTATGTCAACTACCATTACAAAAATCTAAGAATTACCCTTACTGACAATGAGCCCTCTGGGGAGCACATCTCTTTCCTGAGACTAGATGCACTAAGTTAAATAAAATCAAATCAGTGAGCCACCGAAAATAATTACCTTATGAATAAAAGAGCCCTACATTTTTTTTTAAATGAAAAAAAAATAAATACTGTAATTATTTCTCTGGTGAGTTAAATTTTCTTTTTACATGTTGCAATATCTAATAAAAGTATAATTTTATATTGTGGCCAACATGTGGTGCTGTTTCTAAATAATTTACACACAAATATTTTAGTTTTTCTAGAAGTAGTAAAACAGACTGAAAAAATATATCATCTTAAATTTATTTTGATATAGGGAAACACTATTACATTATGACATAAACAAACCACCTTTATACAATATAAAAAGGTACCTAATATAATATAAAACAAATGTGACATTTATGTCCCTTATATAGCTAGTTACATCCTAACTGATCTCCATATTTGTTGTATGCCTGAACATCCCTCGCTACAATCGGAAGGATAAATGGAAAGTAGGAAATCAATATATAATGGCAATAATCCTTAGCCTGAAATCACAGTACAATATACCATTCTAGGTAAATATGTATCATGTATGACTTGAGACGGATGCCCCAGAATGTAGATGAAAGATCATAAAGTGTGTGCCATGGGTAAATCAAAGCCAAGATGCACTTGTGCTGCTACATATATACATGTATACATTCAGAATAACCAACAGAATTATGCAAGACATATAAAATATATCGGTAAGACAGAAATATGAATAGCATATAATATCAAACTGGTAGTTTCATGATATGAACTACATATGTTTAGATGGACATTGAAGGGAGACTGCAATTTCTGCAGTTGAGATCTGACAACATTATAATTTTTATATTATAGTAACAAAGTTACATTTGTTTTTAGTATACATTCTGTTTAATTAGTGGGATTATCATCATTATTTTTTAATTTTCTATATTTATTTTTCCTTTTTTTTTTAATTTGTTTCTTATATTTGATATTTCTCGCATTTTTCTGTTGGCAATACTGAATGTATACAGACTTGGATGATCCATCCCATTGTCTGTATAAATAGTTATATTCATAGTAGCATGGTTGCATCTTGGATTTGATTTACACATGAGACACACTTTATGATCTTTCATGTGTATTATGAGGTATATGCCTCAAGTAATATATATAGAGATATATTTCAAGTGATATATATTTACCTATTACTTTTTATTGTACTGTGATTTCAGGATAATGATTAGTGTCATTATAGATTGATTTCCTTCTTTACATTTTTTCTTCCATTTGTGGGGAGAGACGTTCAGACATACAGCATATGCGAAGAGACGTTGAGAGGTATATGCTTAGATCAACCTTAAACTTCCATTTCTGACCAATGGGTTGACATTAGATATTTAAGGAACATAAATGTCACAAGTGGTCTGATTTGTAGGCAGCTGAGTTGAGCATACTGACCACCAATATTGGTTCCTGGCTGTTATGGACTGTGCATCTATCACTTACTATGGGGAGCCAAAGTCTATGACTCAAGCTCTTCCAGTATAAAAAAAATGCATTTGCATATCAGCTGGCATTATTACTAACAATGTGATTACAAAAATATTTGTAAAAACTTTTTAATGAACAATTTCCCGGTAGTGAGAGTACTTAAGTTTTACTCAGAAGGGAAATATATATTTTTTTCCTCACAAAATGTTTACTGCTCCTCTAAACATGGGTTTTCTTAAAACCTGACCTGTACACAGTTATTGAAGAAGAATTGTACCCTACAAATATAAATCTATTATATCTGCAGTTTCCAGTACATAGTGATTTCTGTTGGATCTAGATCATTGGTTCTAAACCCATGTCCTCAGGGTCCTAGACTTGAGGATTTCCCATATCAAATGACCAGGGCTCTGACTTGACTCAACTGTTCTCAAGCTGAGAAGGCATCAAGTCCTGACCTGTTAGTGGGCCCTGAGTGCACAAGTTGAGATACTCTGCTCTAGATCACACCTCTTCTCACATCAAACAACAAACTCCAATAGACCTGAATGACTTATTGTCATGGTAGCTAGATAAAATAAAGACTCTGACAGGTACAGATAAAATCAACACCACTTTATTGAAAGATATATATGATGAATAGCAATTTAGCACCTCCCCAACCTTTCCCGGGGTCAGGCGTGGAGACAGTGCTACAGTCCACTACCCAGGAGCTGATACTGAACTTTAGCCCAAATACTGGAACCAGGATAACAGCAGAGAACCTAGCCTACTGTTCTGGGTACCACCTGAGATGCAGAAGGGTGGCAAGCAGTCGATCTCACGCTAGGGTTAGCAGAAGCGCAATGCCCTAGAATGTTACAGCAAGAGACACGATACCCTAGAACGCTAGGGTTCAGGCGGGATCCTAGGTAGACCAGAGCGATACAAGGCCAAACGGTCAGTGTTATGGTTAGCAAAACAAGACAAGGAGTCAGACTGTATAGTTAAGAACACCTTTATTAATAATAATAAGCAAATACAAGTAAGTATGACTGTACAAGCAGAGGGTGACTTGAAAGGCTAGAGACTCTATCAGCAATAGGAGCCTTCCGACGGGTCAGCCACACTGGTGGAGACTAGGCCGAAGCCAGCTTGTAGTCTCATCGAAGAGAATGCAACACTGAACCTACAGTCTCCTGTAAGGGGCAACAGAGGAGACTACTGACTTACGCCTGCAGTCAGTATGGAAGAGCTCATCTCCAGTAAGGATGGCAAGAATGGAGATTACTGACTCACGCCTGCAGTCAGTAAGGCCGGAGTCTGCCAGAGCCCCAGGTCTGCACCAGGAAGGGTGTCTGTAGGTAACGGAGCCACAAGCGGTCAGCACCAGCTAGGATGGTCAGAAAGCCAGGTTCATACATGGAGCGGGTAGTCAGCCTGAGCCACAGGTCTGCACCAGGTAGGATGTCCACCTGAAGTAAGCTACACTGGGAGGATAGTTGGACAGAGCCCCAGGTCAGCACCAGAATGGATAGTCAGACAAGCCAGGGTCATAAACGGAGTGGGTAGTCAGCCACAGCCACAGGTCTGCACCAGATTGGATGTCAAGACAAATGGAGCACACAGAGAGAATGGTCAGACAGAGCCACAGGTCAGCACCAGAATGGATAGTCAGACAAGCTGGGTCATACACAGGATACAGGAACAACTGGAACTAGAACTGCTCAGAACAACAACGTAAGGGTAACTGATACACGGGCCCATAGATGTTTATAAAGGAGTGGGAGAAAGCAGGACCAATTAGGTTCCCCAGGCTGGGCCTATAACAGGCATCCAGGTAAGTGCCTGATTCATAATGCCAGTAACAATGAACCACACGTGACCAGGCCGCAGGCAGAGAGGGACGTGGCTAGTGAGGCCGGAGTGTCAGTCCAGAACCCTGTTCCTGGCCAAATGGCACTGGCCGAGGTAAGGCACTGTGACAGTCAGACAGAACCCGGAGTAGTACGATGGCAATGACCAGGCCTCAGGACCTGCACGGAGAGGGAGCCAGGCCCAATGTATAGCGCAAGTGGAGTCAGACAAAGCTAAGGTCAAGCACGAAATGGGTAGTCAGACAAAACCAGAATACTTAGCACGGAGCGGGTAGTCAGCCAGGCCAGGGGTCATACACAGATCGGGTAGTCAGACAAAGCCAGAGTTTCAGGCACAAATCAGGTAGTCAGACGTAGCCAAGGGTCATACACAGATCGGAATCAGCAGCCAAGAACGGGTCACAAGAAGGAATACAAGTAATTCTCAGATACACTATGAAAGGGCACTGAAGAATGTTTGAAGGCCACATATAAGGCCTCTAGGAGAGGCGGAGCATAGATCAGTCAATTAGGCAGTGACTACAAAATAGCGAGCGAGCTGTAGTGAAGCGCGATGCAAACAGGAAGCCAGACAGTGATCAGACATGCCACCAAGCACAAGTGGGGAAGTCAGGTAATGCCACAGAGAAGATCACGGGCACCGTGATACTTATAAGGGACACAAGTTACATCACATTGCAAACTGGAACAACTAGCAGAAGACTAAAACAGAGTCAAAGGCAAATAAAAACATAAAAATGAAACTATCTGGGTACAGTATGTCTTTATAATTAATTGTAATATATATATATATATATATATATATATATATATATATATAGCTTCCCTTTAAAAATAGGCTTGAACACCCATGCTTTAGTGCAGAGATTCTCAGCTGTGGTCCTCAAAAACCTCTAACTACAGTTTTTTGGGCTATCTCTATCTGTGCACTGGTGAACTAATCAGAATGCGCCACTAGTTAGATACCTGTACTTAGGCAGAAGCTGGTAACTATAGAGCTACACATACTGAAGCCCAGGGCTGCAATGTCTTTTTTGATTTCCGAGAGATCTTCTTGTAAAAAGACTTTGAGCTCTGTTAGAAGATCCTGTATGCCTTGCTTTGTAGATGGTATGTCCATGGTGTCAGAGTAAGATTTCACATTGGCAAACTCCGCCATCTTAGGTTCTTTGGGCAGAAGATGGTCATCAGATTTTTTCGAGACATACGCCTTAACGTCTCATTCCTGTCTCAATGACTTGTTCTTAGGCATTTCAGAAGGGTGAAGGTAGCAAGTATAGGATTTAAAGTCCAGCTAGGATATTGGTTTCTGTCAATAGTCACTCCTCGGGTGCAGAGCTCAGCGGTAATTCGACCATTCAACTGCTCAGTCAAACGACGCCCCCAAGCCACACATTCTGACCCCCAGCCTTGTTCCACAGTAGCCAGAGAACCAATTATATCAACCTCCCCAGCCTTGTTCCCCTGCAATGGTATGGGTAGGGATGGACAACTTGTGGCTTTCCAGTTGATGTTAACTACATTACCCATCATTCCCTGCCATCCATTGGAGTTGTAGTCTGGCAAAAGCTAGACGGCCCCGTATTGTCTAACACTGACATAGAACCACATGTACTGACCTCCAGCCTTGTCAATCTGTACAGGTAGACACAGAACCACATATACTGGACCCCATTCCTTTCCCACTGTGTCCTACTGCACTAGCAGCTATAAACCTCAGAGTCCCAGCTTGTCAAAATGCAAAGGTAGTCATAGAACCACACATACTGATCCCTCTGGCATGAATTTTTGGGCACTGGCAGAAATTAGCAAAGTTCTTGGGGTTAGTGAAAAGGCAGAAATGTTGTGAAGTTCCTATTAACAGGAATCTTGGTTGCAAAAGCATCAAATTATAGTGGAAAAAAACAGAACTTTTCTGCATATCCATAAAAATTACTGAGGTATCTCATTCAGATGACGGTACTTTAAAATATTCTTATAATGGGTGGGCAATTAATCACCCAGTAAAAGTAAATATAGATTCATATTTGGGAAAAAAAACTTGTGGAAGGCGTGATTTTGTGCTTCTGCACCCTGTAGAGTAAATCAGTTCATACTACATTGGGTGCCATTTTTCTTGGGCTAGAAGTATACTGACTACAGTAAGATTTTTTTTGAAGTGAAGGAATAGTGATAAAAGCCCTATTTGTCCTACATAGTCAACTTCTGGAAACATTTATGCACACCAGAAGGGTAGAAAGGCAAATACCCATCATCTCATTCTCCTGGTTGTCTATCTTCCTAAATAGTTTGCCTTAGCTACATTTTTCCCTATATTTGGAATTGTTATTACCATCTTAGTACAGATAGATAATATTAGAAAATAGGTGTAGTTTAGTATTCCTGGCAATCCTGTGCGTGTATGAGGTACCATCTTTCTTGAACTTGCAGTAGGTGTCTTTGAAGAGGTGGAGATGTTAATTTTTTCCAATGCACCACCTTCAGTTAATATTTGTGCTCATTGAACTAGGGGTAGAAAGGCAAGTGATTAAGGATTGTCTTCTTTCCAAAATGGTAATCCTTGTCAACCTTTTCTTCAAATCTATAGTTGTTGCAGGTATTTTTATACATGCAGTTCATATTTGAATAATGTCAGAAAAATTGGGTAGTTTTATGTTTCTGGCATCCTCTATGATATATCAGTTCTTTCCAATGTGGTGTACTTTCTCTTAGGAGTGCAGATGCTAATGGATATAGTAGGACATTCCATAGTTAAAAAAAAACCTTCTGTACCTTTTGAAGGGGTGGAAATGTAAAACAATGCATATTTTTTCCCTTAGTGCCATCTTCTGGAAAAATTTGTTCATACCATGCTAGGTGTAGAAAGTCAAGTTACCCCTCATTTGATGTAGTGGGGTGTAATCTTTCCAAAATTGTATGCCTTGTCTACCTTTTATTCTTGTCTTTAGTTGTTAGAAACATTAAAGTGCAGGCATGGCATGTGAAAAAGCAAGAAAACAGAAAGATTTTGGTTTGTGTAGTTCTGAGGTCCTGGGATCCCCTACTGAATGTCAGCCTATGGCATCACATTGTTTTCAGGGATTTAAGAATCTGAAATAGTGTAAATGGAAAACATTTATTTATGTATTTATGCAACAGTGACATCTTCCGGCAACTTCATAACAAACCAGCCTTGGGATGGAAATTCAAATAACCAGCCCCCGAAACTGGAACTTTATCTAGTTTTAAAAAATATATAGCATGTAGGGTTATATGGTTTATTTCTTGTTATATTGTGCCTGAAATGCAGAATAATGCAAAATGGAAAACAAAATGCAATTGCTATTTTCTATAGCAAGACCTATGAATAGAAAATAGAAATATGGGTATTTTAGAAAGGGGAGTTAATACTATTTGGTAGTGAAACACAGAAAACACACTCCAGAAGACAGTGGTTTGTAATTCACTTTGTTGAAATTAATAGGGTAAAATATTTGGTCACTAGTGTAAAATCCTGTGTACATGGGCCAAGGTCCAGGTGATATTAAGAGACCAGTCCTGCTCTGCGTCCTGACGCCGCCTCACTGGCTCCCAGCATTCTGTGCATCCGGTCAGTCTCTACTGCGCATGACTGCATCGGACAAACTTTCTAGCGTTTTATTAAATAGGATGTTAGGGGATAGCTCCAAAACAATTGCAAATGCAGGGTCTTTGGAAAAATGAGTATGTGACATGTGGGCTGTTCTCAGAAAAGAGCTGAAAATTGTCATTTGACTGTAAACTGAATCAAAAGTGTGAAAACATGCGTAATCAGAGGGAGTGAAAAGGATAGCAGTGAAGTGATTGATTCCTAAAAAAATTAGACACAAAGCACAGAGTGATAGGAAATGCTCATAACTGGTTTATTCACCCCTTGAAGACCAGTTAGGTGTGCAACACATTGCTTCATAATGAGGTGCACATCCCTCTGGTTCATATGGGGTTGAATGTTGTAAAATCTCAGGAATAATACTCACATTTTTATCCTATTTCACCGTATGTGAAGTGGGGAGTGCGTATTATACGAGTGTAAAAAAAAAAAAAAAAAAGAAAACAAAATGCTGGCCTCACCTCGATCCCACTACCTCAGTTAAGTTATCTGGAGCCCCCCCCCTCTATGCACCTCCATTCCTGTGAGCCCTGGAGCCCCCTGATTAGCCTGTGCTTTGAAACTATGGTTCTGTCCTGTCTGCACTCATTGTCTTCTTATGGGGAGAGAATCTCACAGGGGAGAGCAGCAGTAAAGTAAGTGGGCAGCAAAGGCAAGCATGCTGACCGCTGGACAGAGCTACCGGCTACCTAATCAGGTGGCTCTAGATAAGTTAATTGAGGTGGAGGTAGGGAAGGGGGAAAGAGATTGAGGGGAGGCCAGCATTTTGATTTATTTTTTGTGGGTAGAGGGTGACAGAAAGGGCATGCGTATTATACACATCTACGAATCTTAGGTATAATTTAAACCTGCTTATTATATACATATTATACCTGAGATTTTATGGTAGATATTATTTTCTCATACTGTTAACTTTTAAAAGCACATTGGAATATAGTAAGTAATAGATTCTGCAACAAGATTGTAGAAACCATTGTAGAAACCGTTGTAGAAACCATTGTAGAAACCGTTGCTGTTCTGTTTGCTACATAGGGACATTAACCTCTTGACTGCTACAGGAATCTCGTACATATTGCTTTGCAATATTTTGGAGATGTCTCTTACAGTTAAGAGAAGTGACAGCAATTGTAAAAGTGAACAAAAATGTTAGCAGGAGACATAAAGGTGCAGTAAACTTTTTTATTAAAAAAACAAAACAAAACATTTTTTTGCAGGGCTTCTCCTATTGAGAACAACAAGGGTACTCCCACTGCAGGGTGATGCCTTGCTCCAGATTTACTATAGTTTAAACTGATTTTTTTCTTTAAAAATCCTCTCTAGTGTCCAGGCAGTTTACCTATAGTTAATGTTGGTTAAGATGCACTAAGAGGTTATGCTATAGTTAAATATGTCTAGCAATGTGTGGCCATCACTTTGCCATTAAGATGGGGGTATACGTTCATCAATATCATATAGGGTTTTCTTAAAGCTGGAGGACAAGTGGGGATACGGAGAGGATGTGCTCATTCTTAGGCACAATTCAGTAGAGAAGATGCACTCACACTTCAGCCACTTTCATTCCCCAAACCTTTTACTGCATAGAGATGTGCATTGCCTACCCCGTGACACCCCATGACCCCGCCACATTATAAGCAATCACCAGCATTGACTTGCACAGTGATAGAATTGACAGGGAAACTGTAACATATAACAGCTTCTCTGCTGATTATGTGCTTAATGAATCAGCTGTTCATGGGGCTATCAGACAAATGCTGATTCAGGTAAACAATGTATTCTCTGGAGCTAAATCCCTTGGATGTTGGAATACCTGCAATACATTGCAAAAGGAACAAGTGGAGGCTGTTCTATTATACAAAGGGTTAATGCAGATAGCAATCCATTGTAAATTATTTACTCTAGTGTGCTATGAGTTTCTCACACACAACACACACACAAATTACAATAGTTTGGATACTCTTCTAAAGTGGATTCAAGTCAAGAGCACAATGTGTATCTGAAAGTTACATATGCTTTTAGCTGGCTGCCATAGTAACGGCTTATGACAAGCTTATAAGAGCTGCTGCAGAGAAAAAAGGCACTCACGCTTTGCATCACTGAATATTCAGAATTTGGTGCTAATAATATCCCCACTTACTCTTAATATTATTAGCGCCAACCTGTTTTACCCTCTGGATACTCAGTGAATCAAATGATATTTTGTTTTTTAACTGATACTCCTCCCTTTACCTTTTATGTGTAATTTTTTTTGTGAAATTATTTTACCAGGCATAACATATTGAGATTGTGTCTCGTTTTCAAAATCTAGCTTTACCTATGCTTCCTGATGGCTCTCATTCCTACCTCTTGTTGATAGGTGTCTGAGATAAGATTTCAGCTTTTAGAATAGAAGAACAGCATATACTAGTCTCGATATATTAACAGCATTAGATGTGCACAAACAACCAAGTTTAAATTAGATTTTAGGAATCTGATATGCAATAACTAAATGTTACAGATGCTAGCTTGAAGGATATGATATTTAAAGCGGTATTAATGCCTTAAAGGGATAGTAATGTTTCAAAATAAAAGCAGCTCCAATAAATCTACATAGTATTTGGGCCATGGAGAGTTTCAGTTCTGTCAGAGTTATAGTTCAAGAGTAATTGAATGATAAAGTATCCCACTCCTGCCCTTTTTGCCTAGTGTAAGCCACCTCCCCTCAGATGTGGAATTGGGTCCATAGACCAGACAGCTCACAGCATGGGACAATCATCTTACTGTGATAAGAAAGAAAACCCTGCCCCATTGACAGGTTTTTCAGGTTTTTCCCTTATTTTAATTGAAGATTATCCTCTCTGCAAGCTATCTGGACACCGCCTTTCTGTACTGAGGTGAACAGTGTTACATAAGTAAAGGGGTGGGAGGGTATCCTTTTGAATGGTTGCACGCAGAAGAGCGTGCTACCATTGAAGTGTTTCAGCAGGTCGTCTGGCTAAAAAGTGCAACGTGACAATCTCGCAGTGCATGACAGCGCAAGATTGTCACGTCGTGCTGTCAATGGGTGCATTAAGCATATGGAGGCAGCTGGAGTGCCTCCCTTTGCTGCCAGGAGAGTGAGCTCCTCCATGTGCTGTTGCGAGATGGTAAGATGGTTGCCGCATCTGGGGATGAGCTAAGTAAAAATTGCAGAGTTGCATCCTCCGTGAGCTGTTACTGTAGCAAGATGGTAAGTGTAGAGTTGCATTCCATTATGCGCAACAGCAAAATATACAGTACATACCAACAGCACTCTATCCTATATAATAATTTGCTAAGTTGTGTGTAACGCACGACATGCGCAGTAGACACTGCTGCACGTGCGGCAGTCATGCGTAGTACAGACTGCCCGCGCAGCGGCTGATACAGAGCTGGGCGCTCCAAAGGAGCGTCCAGCTCTGTATCAGCAGTGGCGCGGGCAGTCTCTACTGCACGTGACTGCCCCGCGACCGGCTGCCAGAGGCACTGTGGCCCGTGTAATAGGCTGTTCAACTAGTAGGATCAATAAAAAAATAGGCATTTATAAAGCCCTTGAATGAAACTCTAGCAATGTGTTGGAAATCAGCTGGTTACCCTTAGCACCTCTGGCCACCTTCTCCACTAAACATTAAACTCATGGTGGTGGTTATTAAAGCCACTATCGAAGAAATATTTGCAGAACTTTGCCATGATATGCAACAGTTGGCCCAAAGAGTCACCCTGGTGGAGGAGGGCCAACACAGAGCTATTGGATCATCTTCATGCTCTGGGCCAACATATTATTACCCCTTCCCATGGTGAGAGTGGCATATCAAGTATTTGGGAGTCCTACTCACACCCATTGTCAGCTTGGTTACAACTAACTTATTATGCCTCAAATAGACTTGTAGAGCTATATTTATCTCAGTATCTTTTTACAGCAATCCAGAGGCTGACTGTGTATAGTAGGCTCCGTAATCCAGCAAAAACTAGATAACAACAGATTGTATCCAGCCAGTTGTGATGCTGGATACCTTCATCACATCGGCAAACAGTGCTTTCTCCTGTTGCGATTACTACTTTTGCTCCTCGGGAGAAAGCACTGTTTTCTGATGTGATGAAGGTATCCAGCATCCAAGGGAGTTCAGTTCTGCCCGATCGTGCTCTTTAAAGAACAAACATGACAACCTCGCGTTGGTATGCAATGTGAGGTTGTCATGCCACCCTTTTGAACACTGCGACCTACTGAATGCGGCAAACATTGGTGCTATATAAAAAATGCGCCATTTCAAAAGTAAACCGGAGGGAGGGGGATACTTTATCATTCAATTACTCTTGAACTATAACTCTGACAGTATTGAAATAACACTCTCTATGGCCCAAATACTATGAAGATTAAATAGAGCTGATTTCACTTTGAAACATTACTATCCCTTTAAAATAATAACAAGTAGTATTGTAGCTAAGGAAAAAAGAAATCCTTCGGTGCAAGTCCTATCTCTCAAACCTTTATGGTTTGAGATATAGAACATTTTAAAGTTCCCCTCTCCCTGCTGTCAGCTGTATAGTTGATAGCAGGAGAATCAAGTTGGCTGACTCTAAGTGGCTCTTCAGCAGAGCCGTGATACTGAAATCTAAAAAGAACTACTTCATTGGAATGGTCTACAAAGTGTGCCTGGTTTACAAGCAAACTTTGTTGACTGTTCCAGTGAAGTAGTTCTATATAGATTTTGATATCTCGGCTCTGCTGATGAGCCGCCTGATGGTCCCCGGACCAGGATTTCCTGCTATCAGCTTGACGCTGACATCAGGGAAAGGGGAGGGAGAGGAGAACTTTTAAATGTTCTGTCTCTCAAACCATAAAGGTTTGAGAGATAGGACTTGCACCAATGGATTTCTATTTTCCTTATCTACAATACTACTTGTTATTATTTTAAGCTATTACTAACCCTTTAATATTATGTAATCCAATTTATTCTTTGAGTGTTAGTATTCCTTTAAGTTGGATTTTTAACATCTTGAATGCTAGAGAGGATACATTGCAAAGCATTCAAAGAGTTAAACGCTCATTTAAATCAATAAGGGTTTAGGTAGTTTTTATCTTAACCTCATGGTACAGATGGTTTGCTCCAAAAGTGCACCTCTGTAGACTGAGAAATAAGGCCCATTGGTCCTTTATAGAGCAAATGATATGATATGACATGCAATACAAATCATCTGGAAATTACTCGCATTGTCTGATACATTGGGATTTTTAACATAAACTACTTACCACAGCGACAGCATCACTGGCAAGTACATCTGGCATATCCAGCACTACATAGTAAGCTACATTCGTCAGCAAATAAATAATGGTAACAATGGGCATTGAAATGGCAATAGCTAGTGGTAGGTTCCTGTGAAAAGATAAATGCACCAATAAATACTAGAAAGAACTTTACATGAATGATGCATTTTATTCATTTGTAAACTGAGGTAGATATTTATAGGGAGTGTTAATACGAAAAACATTAACCCTTTGAGTGCCAGAGGGGTACGCAACACATTGCAAAGCAATGCGTTGCATATCCCTCTGGCACTCAAAGGGTTAAGAATGCATCAGCTCCCTGGATGTGTTAACAAAGAACTTCTGACATAGGCAAATGAGGTTTACACATGTGTATGCTTACTTCCATTTGCTATTATTGTCTGCTTCTAGTATGACCAAGCATAGACTTTTTATGTAAATGATCTGTGGATCTGTTTACAGAGAACTTTCTGTTAGGGAACATAAAAGCAATGGGGGACATTCATAAAAAAACATTCTTACTACTTTTTAAGGAACTGTTGTTAAGGCATGTCAAGTGGAGATAATGTCAGGTCTGATTTATAAATGATCAAAAGCATTTTTATAAATATGACGTTATTACTCTAATGTTAATGCCTGGAATGCTTAACCCATTAATGACCACCCGAACTGGCACACGGACGGCCATTAAGAATCACATTGATTTTTTTTTTTTTTGCCCAGTGGATTCTGGGCAGAGCGGCATGTAGCTGTTCTGCCAACCCAAAATTCCATGACATGCCAGGATCTTCACAGGTCCTTAATTGCAGGGACCGGCGTGATGGCCCTGGCACATCAAGGGTCATTAAGGGATTAAGGACAGCATATATCTGGCAAAAATTCTGTTGCAATGGCAACATTTCTTTATAAATTTGCTGCACAATGTTTTACAAGTGTCGTTACTCCATTTTACAAAAAAAATACTACACGGCATTCAGTCCTCTTAAATTGGCATTATTAAGTTTATAAGTATCGGACACACTGTTACAGCCATTTTAACGCTTATTTTCACTTAGCTCCACTTTTATAAATTTCCCCCAATGTAAACAAAATAGCACACAGAGCATTTGGTGCTTCATAGAAACTGAACATTGTATTTACACCCTGCTTTGATCATGGACTAACCAGAAAAAAAATAAATTCAGTGATCTTAGTGTCGGGATCATAAAAATATACAAAAAGGTGAAAATGACAAAAAATATATTAATAAAAGGATGAGCTTTACATATTATGCACTTGTATAATATGTAAAGTCAATGTAAAAGGCTACTGTTTCTTGGATTATGAACAGGTATGTTACAGTTTTTAAAAGGTCAGTAATGCCCGTATATAACTTTATTTAATATTGTAGAGATTACAAAAATAAAGTATTTGTAGAAAGTGTCATCTCTCAAAACCTTATGGTGTGAGAGATATTCACCACTAAAGTTTCCCTCTTCCTGCTGTCAGCTGTAAAGCTGATAGTAGGAGATTCGAGTCGGCCAACTCGAGGAGGCTCTTCAGCAGAGCCGAAATCACATTATTTAAAAAGAACTACTTCAATGGAATGGTCTACAGTGTGTGCTTGCAAACCAGGCATACTTTGTAGACCATTCCAATGAAGTAATTATTTTTAAATAACGCAAATTCGGCTTTGCTGCAGAGCCAACGGCTGGTCCCAGGACCGGGATCTCCTGCTGTCAGCAGAGCACTGACGTCAGGAGAAGAGGAGGGAGGGGGGAACTTTAGTGGTGAATATCTCTCAAAGGGTTTGAGAGATGGCACTTTCTCCAAATACTTTATTTTTGTAACCTCTACAATATTAAATAAAGTTAATTATGGCATTACTGACCCTTTAAGTTGGAAGATAAAGGGAAAATCAGAAGCACATAAAAGTTTTAATAATATTTTATTTTTAATATCACACATACACCTCTGAATATGTTCAGACCTTTCAGGAGTCTTCATTTCTTCAGTGACAAAATTTAGAGTGTCCCATCCTGAATAAGAATAGAGTGCAGAATAGAGAGCTAGAGCCATAGATCCTACTTGTGTAGTTGACCCTTCAAAAGGTGCCCTTAAATTGTCACTTTTACCTGCGAAGATTAAACCATATTAACATGACTTGTTAATATAAAACTATAGTATAGTAGACTGCATCTCCCATCATCCCTAACCAGCTGTTGGCTTATTGGGGGATGATGGGAGTTGTAGTTACTCACCAACTACTAGAATGCCATAGGTTGTCTGCCCCTGTTCTAGACTAAATAATTCATTTACTAAGCATTTGAGATAGCAGCATATGAAACAAAATACTTTCCCATGATCTCCACCTCACTCACTGAAGAAACATTTGTCAGTTTATAGATGCGTGAGTTTCTTTCCTGGTATAATATATGCCTGCATGTGCTATGCCAGAAAAATGTAAGAAATACATGCATATATCCTACTCCACTGAGAAGAAAACTTAGGCATATGAGGTTTACACATGCATATGCTTACTTTGTATACTGTTATCCACTTCTAATATGACTAAGCATATACTTTTTTTGTATAAATGATTGGTGCATCCAATTCAGTCATGATAAATTAACAAGTAAAGGTTTACAACTATTCATTGAAAAATCCGAGAATTGAAAACTTGTTTTTTTCTTTCTGTTTCCAACTAACATTTTTAGAAAATAAACTTTTTAAGTTGTGTAACCAACATAATTTCTTTTTATAAACTATTGGTTTGAAATGCAATGAAGTCTGTTAAGGCTCATTGGGACAACTATCAGCAACAATGTATTAATTTTTCATGGATGAATTGAGGCCTGATTAAATTTTGTGACTTGTTATTACCACAGTTTTCCTTTGCTGAGGATGTCAGTAACCAGTCCCAAGTATGGAGTGGTGTTGACCTATGTACTCTGAAGATCATCTGCAGAGAAAAGGAACCCAAGTTTGTGAACAGTTTACACTATTATTGTGAAAATACAATGTCAATGTGCATATTAAATCTTGCTTCAAAACTCTGTTTGACTTAAGGGTGAATTTTTTAGGTATATGTAAAAGTTGTTCATCAAAGTATGCTGCTCTCTAATGCTTTTCAACTTGCTCACTGAGAAAAATCTTTGTGTGTTTATCAATGTGTGAGTTTCTTTCCTGGTGTAGCCTAGACTTTTTTACTGTACACTAGAACATACGCATGAAATGAGCATATGAATAATAGTCTGGAAAGCAGTAGCATAACTGACGAATCATGCTCCTTTTACTTTAACCATGAGATATGAAAAGTTATCAATTTCCTAATGTGATGAGCATTGTGTATAATCTGTCAGAAAATGTGGGGATAGTTAGATTTGTTATAACATAGAATATATGGTAAACTTACTCACAGATACTACAGAGTATCAGATTTCCATTTATATTTGTACTTCACTGATTTTACTACCAAAACAAAATACAACTGAATGAGACATTGAGATATTAGAATTGAAAAGGTAATCAATAGATGCCTACTGCAAAACAAAATATATACATCACCTCCTGCCCCCACCTTGAAGATACTCCTGATATAGGTGGCTTGTTACAAATTTGTTGGACAAGGTTTTAAATACTAAGAATGAGTAAAATGTAAGGATGGGGTAGTCTTGTCTCATACCATCAAAATGGCAACAAGGTTTGACTCTCAGTTACAGCATCTACACTCTAGTGGAAATTACCTCTTGAGCTAATAAAAGATAAAACACTTTGCTGGTGAAATTATCAAAGTGGTGGTACAAACTCTACTACACATTTTCCAAACAAAATGCCCCTTGCTTTATAATAACAATTAAAGATTATTTACACATTGTTTGAAGAATATATTTCCATATATTAACCTATACAGATTGTATTACAGGATGATGTTATCCTCATGTTTGTAACAGGGGTGAAACTACAAGAGGTGTAGTTGTGCTGGGACCCAGCATCCAAGGAGACCTGTCTGTTCTAGGGTCCAATAGGGTATAGTTATTCCTCTGTGAAAATGTTTTTGTGTTAGGGGGACTAGTTTTGCCACTGGTTTTTAATATTGGTTGGAAATATTACACATTGTTGGAACATTTAAATTGAAAAAGCTTTTGATAGCTTCCACTGCTTTCTCAAAAAACAAGGTGGCATTTTATATAAGGATCATTTACAGAAGGGACTTTACAAACTACAATGCACATGCAAGGAGGCATAATAATGCACACCAGCTATCACATGAACAATTAGCCATTGAGTGGGAGACTAACTCCCTAAACCCATGTGGACAACTTGAAGATTCCTGATTTTAAAATAGCCATGACCCACCCTCCCCAGCCAACCACCGGCAGCGCAGCAACTAACTTAAAGAAACATGAAAACAAAGGGCAAAACACTATGATGGGGGGCTTCTATTGACCAAGTCCACTTGATTCTGCCTTGCCATCAAATAAAAGAGCATAGGCAGCTCCACAGGGCAATATATATAAATAATTCAGGAACCCCCCACCTCACCCAAACAAATGGTCAACCACAGACCCACCAAGGCAAACTACTGTGAAAAAGTGGGTCAGTGCCCCAGCAGTCATGCCTCTTTCATGGAATATTTCTCCTTGTCTAAGATGTAAAGAACAATGAAGATTACTTGCTGCAATGTCACTGTGAATTAGGAAGGTATAGGTGAATATTAACTATATTAACTATTGGTCCAGGAAAATGTGCTGTATAGTCTTTAATACCAAGATATCCCAATTAGTGGGAATGGGAGGGACATAACTTGTGATTTCATCTTTACTTTGCAATCTATGTCTCAAAATATTTAATTATTTCTTCATTAAATAAACCAGGAGAGAAAAGGTTGGTTTAATGGGTTTCCCGTATACTAGAAACATCAGTTCATGGAATTAAGTTGAACGAAAAGCTCTTTTAGGGATGGGATAAAGGTCTTGTTGCATTCCCGTGAGAAATGCCACGTAAACCACATGGTTGTCCAATTTTTTCAGTCAAAAATCTGCCCTCAGCAAACCTCTTAAAAATTTAAGTGACATGAACATTGGTTGATGAAGAATACCACATAGGCCACTGCACCTCATACATGAAGCTTCACTCTGTTTCCATGGACCTCTCCCCATTTCATACTTTTGGATGAACACTGTGTTCCTCCTCGTGTCTGACCTCCTGTGTTGGATGTGGTCATCTACTCTTTTTTGGTGTGTGCTTTGAGAACTCCACAGGAACCTACCCCTCCCCCATACTCCCCTCTCTTCCTTTTCTTTCCTCCTTCCTCTCTTCTCTCCATTCTACTACCCTTTGGCTAGGACAGTACTTCCACCTTCTACTCAAGCGCTATAATCCTCCCCCTCAGGACTGATTGCCTGACCATGTCCCCCCAACACTCCCCACCTCTTGTTCGACTTCATATGCCGTAGTTCATTCCACGTAACCGACTTTGCCAGTTTCCCCGGGTCCTGACAGAATACATAACAGGGACGTATGCCCTTGTTAGGCTCCCCTTGCCTTAGATATGCCCCTTCATTATTCCATTAGGAACACCTCCCCCTTGTTAGGGGGACATTTGGGCGATCTATTCCATCTCTCATTCCTGTGGTTTCTGTATTGAGGATCCACTCAATTCCTATTAAGTACTTGTCTGTAATACTCCTTATATATTTTTTTTATACATGTATTTTTTTGTTATTCAGTAATCTTCTTGATTTATCAATAAAGTATTTATAAAAAAATATTGAAGTGACCACCAGCAGCATGGAAGTGTCTGGGACCCTGATTCCCCAGATCCAATTATGCCCAGTCCCCCTATATCATCCTTGTGGGATCTGAGGGAAAATAGTGTCAAACCAGGCACATGGATAATTGAGTAGCAGTGTGAGCAGGACTGGTCAGCTGCCTGTCCCTGCTTCCTGTGTGCCTTTTGATACTCAGGAAGTGGAGGGGGAAGAAGATGATGGCAAGTGTGACAGGGGATCCTAAGTCAAACTTGTAATCTGCAAACAGTCTCACTGCTACCGCATAGCAGCTAGAGAGTGGTGGGTGTGAGGGTAGAGGTGGTGGTGATGGTGCACCAGCTGCTGGGATTAGTTTGAGTGTTGATCCTCTGAGTCCTAATGCTGAGGAGGGAGGAGAAGTGAGTAGCAAGACTAGGGGTCAAAGGAGCCCACAACATCCCCCTGAAGATTTTCCTTCCCCTGGCATTGTCTCGCTGGGAAATGATGATGATGAAGAAGGCAGAGTTGGCTATCAGTAGTAGCATCAGCACACATCACCTGGTTGTGTTTGCTACTAGTAATGCCAATTTGCCCACTTGAAGAAGAGATGGCAAGTGTGACAGTAGAGGACCCTCTGTCATATATGTCATCATTACCAACCAGTCCAACTCTCTTAGAGCAGTAGCAGTAGCAGCAGCAAGGGACTGGCGGTGGTAGTGGTAGTGATGATGGTGGAGCAGCTGGGGTGGAGGAGAGAGTGAGGGCCTTTTTAGCCAAGACCGAAAAGGAATGGGAGACAGATATGCAAATGGGGATGGGAATCACCACCAGCAGCAGCATTGAGATTGTTGAGTTTGCTGCTGCTGTTATTCCTGCTGCTGCTGAGTTGCAAGGTCCAGCTGTTGATCTGTTTCAGCAGCAGAAGCAGCAGGCTGATGAGGAGCAGGCTAGTTTGCCACAGACCACCATGGCCACAGTGGGAATGGGGTCCAGCAATAGTGATGTGGGACTAGGACAGATTGCACATGCTAATGTAGCAATAATCCTGATCCTAGTTCTAGTGCAAATTCTGCTGATGCAGCAGCAACAGCAGCATCACCCTCTGCCCCAGCCAGTGAAGAGGATTGTGGAGGAGAAGAAGAAAGATGCCATTCTTTTCCACCTTTCCCCTCCCCCATAAGGTCATGGGTGTGAGACTATTTTTCTCTTGAGGCAGTCATAGTGCAGTCATCAGCGACAGCACTGTGCATTATCTGTGACAAGTCAGTGAAAAATAGGGAGCACACCTTGGCACAACCACCCTCTTAACACACATGAAATACAGATGCCATGACATTTATGAGAAGCATGTTAAAGCCAAACCACCACAAAAGAAAATGGGAGCTGCTGTTGCTATACCCACTGTCTCTCCCCAAGGGCATCAAGAATTTAGGCAAAAATCTAAGAGGAAGAATAATAGAGAAACTCTGGCCTTGCCTTCAGCTTCTTGTGCTAATGGCCACCACAAGAAGACATAAAGTCTTCTGGTGAACCACCTCTGTGATTGTTACCTCCCGTTACCAATTGATAGAGTTTCTGTAGATGCCAGGATATGGCAGTTCACGTCCACCCATTGTACATTGTGCAGCGTGCTGACCACACATGGCAATTTGGTGGAGTATAATCACAAGTATGAAATCAAGCAGCATCTGAGGAGATTCCATCCCACAGAATATGCTAAACTGGTTCATTATTATTAAGTCTGCTAGTTGCCACGTCATGTGTCCTTAGCAGAGTGAAGAAGGGGCAAAGTGACAGCAGTACTTGGTTTCTAGGGGGATGAGTCAACATTACAGACTTAGTAAGCATCAAGGTGTTTGCTTGCAGTTTTGCCAGTTTTTTTTTATAAAACACAATTTTTGGGGGATTGTTTCTCACAAGTTCAACAAATCATTGGTTCCTTGTGGCTTGTGCCTCTAACAAACCTGAGCATAACAAATCACTAGTTCCTCAAAGCATGTGCCTCTAACTAGCCAAATTCCTACAAATCAATATATTTCCTCAGGGCTTGGACCTAACAAGTCTAAGTACTACAAATCAGTTTCATCAGGGCTTGTGCCTAACAAGTCTAAGTCCTATAAATCAATTATTCCTTAGGGCTTGGCCTAAAAAGTGTAAGTCCTACAAATTAATCCTTCCTCAGGGCTTGTGCCTAACAAGTCTAAGTCCTACAAATGAATGTTACTTCAATACTTCTCAGGGCTTGGACCTAACCCAGGTCTAAGTCCTACAAATTAATGTTTCCTCAGGGCTTGTGCCTAACCAGTCTCCGTCCTGTAAATCAATTTATTTTTAGGGCTTGAGTTTGGCTATCCTGAGTCCTGCGTATTACACAGCACACACACACACAAATATCCTTCAGTTTTTTTTAAGCCTACTGCTTTGCTGCCTACTAGCCATTGTTGCAGTCAGTTTTTGGACAACAACTTTACTTACACATCTCTGCACTTCTCCGAATCCTTTCACCCTACCCCTTGTGTGTTTGCTGGACATTACTCAACTACTGTGTTTGTGTTTTTACTGTAAAGTATACCATAGAACTGATTGTGTGTGATGTTTTCTTTAATTTATAACTGCTTCTCTGAAAAGCTACCACACTACCTTAGCCGTATGCTCACTCTCTCTTTCCACTTCAAATAATCTCCAGTCAACTGACATCAGTTGACTTGCTATTCCATAAGAAAGAAACAGGTCATTCTGTATTATCTGACAGTATGCCACAGGCTTGGAACAACCTTCCTGAAAAAATCAAATCTCCTAACAGTTTAAAATTGCTAACAATAACTGCTTCTTTGTACTGAAAACCACATGCAATTGTGTATAAATGCTAATGTGTACATTTTATTTTTCTGTTTTCAATTTGTGCATAATTTTGAATGTTTTGTATTTAAAATCCTCTTTAGGACATCGTTGAAAGTGAATGAAATCTCAATGAATTTTGCATGGTAAAACATTTTCTAAATAAAACAAATATTAATCTTTTAAATATATTTCTCTGTTGATTTGTAGTTTTCATTGTTGCTACAGATTTCAAAGTTTTAACAGATAAAGTGATATAGTATTAGGTATATTGATAGGAGTGTAAATTACCTCAAAATTACATTTGTTAGTACAGATAAGAAAGATAAGCTATATATATATATATGTAGTGATTCTTAATGAAAGTTCTGGTGCAAAAGACTTAGCACCTAGGAAACAATGGTGACACTCAAATGAAGCAGAAATGTAAACCTTCAATTTATATCAACACAGGCTAATGGGTCTAATTTTAGATCTTGCTTATTGACACACATGTCTTCTCTTAAATATGAATATGTGTAGGGATAGGAAAACCGTTATACCTTTAAAAAGCAGCATGCAAAAACAGCACTTCTTGCCTTTCATGAGAATTCCCAAGAAAGGGGCCATTTTTCTGCTATTTTCCTTTTAATTCATTGTATTGAAATAGAGGATAATAATATATTCCCCCTCAACGTGGAGAGTTTCCCCCATGTATATTACTCCTATACTAAAGTAAAACACGGGATATCAGTTTCCCACATGCTGTCAGTCTGTGCTTAAGACAGAGGCAGAATGCAGCTGAAATGCTGATGTTAGGTAGTGAAGACACACAGGCAACAAGAAGGAGCTGGAGTTTCTTGATAGGAGTACTAGTAATACTAGCCACTGTGTGTCAGTATAAAGGGAAAAAGGAAAGTTAAAAAAAAAATAAAAACAAAACCTCTTTTATGATGTGACTGTTGGAGTGGTAGGTCATCTATCACTTCCTATCTGAGCAGGCAATGGCTGAGGCACTACTGAGACTCACAGATACTAGGCAGACATAATACATTATCCTTTTAAGACAGATAGGTACAACTTGACAAACTGTGTCACTTCCACACTCTCACTCCTACATCCGCAAGAACAAGAGGGACAAGCATATACTGAGCTAAGGTTGGAGATGTTGATGACCTGTATTGCGGCTTACTCACAGCAGGAATACATAGGGAATCTCTCCACATAGGAGGGAAATATATTAATATAATTCATTTCAATTAAATGAAAAAGGTGGAAAAAGTGGAAAATGCCACTTTTCACAAGAATTTTTCAATTTGAAAGTGCCATTTATTTTGGCATGGTTTGCTTTTTTACTGACATCAAGTCCCATATTTTAAGCTGATTCTACTAATGCAAAGCCATTACATGGGATTAATATGGAATTAAAAGAAAAAGGAACGTATATGATACTTTTTATTAACTGGATAATGAGGAAGATGACTTCCTGTTAATTTTGCAATTCTCACAGTTGTAGTCTGTGGAGACCTTACTTCTCTGTCAGATTTCATACAATGGATCATTATGATACATGAATATTGGGTGAAACTGATGAAATCTTTAACCTCTGTGTTTTGTGATCTTTATTAGTAATGCAGGTAATGCAAATGTGAGATCCATAAGAACCCATTAAGATTCATTAGTTTTGTGCATGGTGAATCAATTCCAGTTTCATTAAAATGTATTGCTAATTTTGTGAGAGCTTATTGAGAATTCTGTATAGACATTTAAAATAGACCATTATTATACTATATACATATATACATATATTTTGTAACTTTAATTTAGACTAGCCATGTTAGTCCAGTGGTGTAGAGGCCAAATTAATGAGTATCACAGTACGTAATGAACACTTTTGACTTGTCTATATAAATGAATGTTAGTCCAGTATTAAAGGTATCATTACTTACTGATACTCATTAATTTGGCCTCTATACCATAGATAAATAGATAGATAGATAGATAGATAGATAGATGTATATCCATACATATATATATATTTTCTTTTTTTTTTTTTTTTTTGCAACTCTGACTATTTATACCTATGACTATGTCAAACAACAGAATGATTGGCTGACTGAAGGAAGAAGCCACTATTTGGATCTGTATGTTTATTATGTTTAGACAATTCAGGGAAAATGCCTACCTGCATTTTAATAGTTAAATATTTACATGCTGTAAATATAATTTTATTTCTATACACTGGCACTAATATGATAACAAATAAAGCACAACATACAATTTGTGTTGCTCTGTTATAGTACTGACTTATTAAATAGACCCAGTATATTATGTTAATTAAAGCATATAGGCACTTCCTATCTTAGTCCTACATTAACTCCGCCACTCACTGCTACTGCTCAGTAATGCATTGCTCAATTCCCTTAGCACTAACTGTCATTGCGTGTCAGGCATGTAGGGCTAAATCAAGAAGTACCTGATGGAATGCATTAATTAACATATTCCATAAATGTAAATTAATCAAGAACTAGTTCTATAAATGAAAAATAGCTAATGCAACATACATAATTTATTTTTAAATTAAAGATGTCTTAGGTGATAGCATCTCTTTAAAGCATACATTATTTAATAAGTACATTTTTAAGCTTATCAGTCACTAGTACTACCCATGAATTAATCTCTCGTATTCTTATTTCTTATCCTGCACATTTACATCCTTTCTCAAATCATATGACATGATTCGGTAGTAATTGATTGCATAAACTGTATTACAGTCTAGATATATATCATAGCAATGTATCTGGGATGTACTGAGATTGCTAGTGTTTAGGATGTATTAACCTTTTGAGCACCAGAGTGGTATGCAACTCATTGCAATGGGTTGCATACCCCTTTTGGCACACTAAGGGTTAAAACAGCCTCAGTGTATATGTGCTTTTGTTGCATTGCTTTGGCAACCAAGCCCCTGCCAGCATGGGTTCATGTTATTTCTGTAAAAAACACCACACTGTGCCACTTGCAAGTTGCCACTGTAAGCAACAGACTGTCACTGAGGCACAGGGCCGGTCAGTCCGGATATGATTAATAGTCTGACTTCAGGTTGTGCAGCGCGGGCTGTGTAACATGAAGTCTAGAACAGTGGTTCTCAGCTCCTGTCCTCAGGACCCACTAACAGGCCAGGATTTGATGATTTCCTAGTTAGAGCACAGGTGAGTTAATAAATGTAAATGAGCCTCTGATCACCACACCTGTACTCTAGCAGAGAAATCCCTAAGTCCTGGCCTGTTAGTGGGTCCCAAGAACAGGAGTTGAGAACCACTAGTCTAGAGTAATGAGAGCAGTGGCTGATGTCATGCCATGAGCAGCATGAGTAGTACAGCAGTGTCCTGTGCTTTGCACAACCTCTGTATCCTTGGAGGAGCTGTTTGAGGGCCGGTCTGGTCTGAACTGGTGTGGTGCTGCTGAGAGAGCTTGAGTTGAGCGGCAAGCTTGCCCGGAGTGCACACAAACACACAAATTATATGCTAGCGCCGGTAAGCAAAACAAACAGGTGGGCAGCTTGAGATTCTCAACAAGATTATTAAGCAAATGTTGATACGCTAGTTTGTTAGTGCTACGCTCTAACTTCTTGAATTTAGTGTGCAATCCCTGGAACTTTATAGGGATTTCTGCAACTCAATGCTTATTTTCACAATCATAGAGACATTATTACCGGTAAGAATTCAGGGAGGAGCATTTAATTTTACTCAGTGTTAATACATTTTCCAGGTTATACTTATATTGAATACTGCTGCTTCCCCAAGTTTGGTCCTGGTATATATATGTGTAACCTAATAAATGACTTCTAACAAGACCAAAGGTTTTTTATTTACACAGACTAATTTATAAACCCTTGTAATGAAGTTTAATATGAGTTTTATTGCTGTGGAGCAATGTGATACACTTATATACACACCACACAGTCTGATTTCCTAAAAAGAGGGACATCAGGGTGGGAAAGAGGGGCAGAGGGATTTGGGTCTAAAAGAGGGACTGTCCCTCCTAAAGAGGGACACTTCAGAGCAGGGCCGGATTTACATCTCAGGCTCCCCTAGGCACAACCACCTCTGGCGCTCCTAGCCCCACCTTTGCCCCACCCCTAATCACACCTCTCACAACCACACCCTCCATTAACAACACCCAAACACATAATGGACCATAATGATGATACCATTCATAGTTAATTCCTCTGTACAATCATGTGTATATTTTCATGTGGTATATGTGTCCACTAACCACTATACAATCTTCCTGCTGTGTATGGTGTGTGGGGTCAGTACAAACAAAAGGCACTGTAATGTGGTATTACGGCTTATGTTCACTGACTGTGTACAATCACGACCAATCGCCCGTGATCATCAGATTCAGTTTTGCATTTACATAACTCACGTGTAGACAAATATCACAGTGAGAAGGAATGATTGGAGAATTGCTCTGGTGACCAAAAAAATCAATAGGGTCAGCCCCTGTGACAGACATCAATCACAAAAAAACCTGTAACCATTACTATGCCATTAAAACTATTTTAGCCCACTGAGTACTAGGAGTACACACCACATTTCCCTCTGGCACACAAAGGGTTAAATAAAATATTGCAAACTCAAATTATAGGTTATTTTACAATCTCTATCAAAATCACCCAAGTTCTTATGTGACAATTTTCATTTAAGCAAAACTGCTGTTTTGCAAAATGGCAATTTCATTTATGTGGACCCTTGATCCTTCTTTGGCCATAGTCTGCTTGAACTATTATTTGCACAAATGATAGATAAAGAGGGATAAACTACCCCACAAAAGGTATTACAAGACTTAGATCACAAACAGCAGACTTGAAATTACACAATTAAATCTGCTTACTAAGCATATGGAACAGAAAAGAACAAACATGGATTTAAACTACATACATTGAATACAAGTTATTGCAGGAGAAATTAGACAAATTTACCAGTGTAACAGAACTGCACTATTATTTACCCCAGTGTAAGAGAAAGGAACAATTATTACCAGTGTAAGGGAAAGGCACCATTATTACTAATGTAAGGGAACGGCATCATTATTTCCAGTATACGGGAACTGCACCATGAAACAAATAATAAATATAGTTGTGGACACCACAACATACCAGCCTGATGCTGCACTGCAGGCTGTTGGGGAGGCTACTGCATGCCACTCCTCCTGCCACCCGTCTGGTAACAACTGCAGGCCACACTCTGTGCTCAACTAGTGGTTGACCCCTACTGCACTTTCAAATGTTAAGAGAAACGTTACTCCCATGTGTGTAACGGTTTTAAAAACAGAGATTTATGTGTGTGACCATGAGTGAATGAGTGTATGTGTGTGTGACCCTGAGTGAATGAGTGTATGACCCTGAATATGTGTGACCCTGAGTGAATGTGAGTGTGTGGGACCCTGAGTGAGTGTGTATATCACAATCTGTGCTCAACTAGTGGTTGACCTCTACTGCACTTTCAAACCTTAAGAGAAACTTTACTCTACTGCGAGTAACAGTTTTAAAAATAGAGGCTTAAGTGTGTGACCCTGAGTGAATGAGTGTATGACCCTGAGTGTGTGTGACCCTGAGTGAATGCTACGCTATACACTTGGGTTTCAAGTGGTGTTTTGTGTGTGCTGACTACATGTCCCAGAATGCTGCGCTATATGTTTGGGTTTCAAGAGGTGGTTGCGTGTGCTGATTGGCTGGGGAACATGTCCCAGAATGCTGCGCTATACTCTTGGATTTCAAACGGTGGTTGCATGTGCTGATTAGCCGGTGCTCCGGGCCCGCAAACGGAGCACTATGATTTGCTGGTTATGTTTCCTAAGCGGCAAATCAGCACACTGGGAATGGAAACAAACCTAAGCGTTTCATATATATAGATACTAAGATTCACCTATATATTAGCAAGAGCCTGAGTAGTAATAATAATTTCTTTATTTGTAATTCGCCTTTTTCATATGAATGTCTTTCTAGTTACTTTTACTCTAGTTATTTTAATTTTACTTAATTGCGTAATAAAGGCTAAGTTTTATATGTAGCATAAACCTGGTGTTCCAAGTTGCCTAATAATAGGGGTGGAGTCTGGTGCTGGTTGCCCTGAATTTTCGTTCCTTTTTTTTGTTTGTTGTGTTCATTATGATGAGAATAGTTGTTTTATATATATATATATATATATATATATATATATATATATATATATTTCAGTTAATACATTTCAAAATAAAAATTTGTCTTATATTTTAATTGTCATTCATTTGTGCACGTTAACACCAAAAACAGATTCTACATATTTTTTATAATTCAGTTATAGCACCATGATCATGGGTGTATGACTAATGTGGTGCATTGAATAGTATTCATATTAAAAAAGATTAGAAATTGCAACACTTAAAATCAGACAATGGCAACTTGATTCTTCTATTAAGCTTGTGCTTTAGGTTTCTGATCCCTTCACATGCCTGCGCTTTTTGTGCTAATGACTATGCCCCTCCCCTTCATGACAGTGTCAAAAAGGGACAGAGCATGAATGTCATTAAAATTATGCCCCCCCTCAGAAAAATTTTTGTGGATGCCCATGCCTACCAATTGCTTCACCAGGTCAGCCTCACTACTACAGAAGGGGCTTACTTCATTGAAAGGGTTGGGAGAAAAGATATAAAGAGGTCAGACTGTGTTGTATACCTTTCTGATACTCAATGTTAATTTACTAAGTATTAAAGAATATGACTCACATCTGTCACATTCTTTAATATTGTTTAATAAATTCATATAAACTTGATTCTATTATCTCTTTAATTTGGTTTAATTTCTATTTGCTCGCCACATGAGTGCCAGAGAAATGAATTCGCTGGACACACCTCTGGCACATGAATGGTTACATGTTAACATTTGCCCTGTGTATAATATACATTAAATTCCTATATGCACAATTGAAACAAATTAAATGAACATAATATATATTAAACCCAAAACAAGAATTAATACATTGTAATATGAAGACTAGAAAACGTTGTATTGAATAACAAGGACTTGGTTATGAAACATTGACTTCTCTTACCTTGGCCAATTTTAAAAAGACCCACTGATATAACCATAAGGAGAGCCATAATCTTTGCATATGTGAATATGTCTTGCACTCTTGTTCCCCATTTCACATGGACACAGTTAATAAATGTTAAGGTGCCTGATGATGAAAATGCAAAAGCAAAATATTTGAAAACAATAGTGTTTGCAACATATTTAAATTATATAATATTTGAATGACTTGCCTGGAGCTTAGTGAATAGAAAGATTGTGATTTTGTTCACACAGACACACAATTGAGTGCAATTGGTTGGAAACATCTGTAACATACAAGGGTTTTAAAGTGATAGTAATGTTTCACAAAAACAGCAGCTCCAATTAATCTTTATAGTAATAGAGCCATAGAGAGTGTTATTTCAATACTGTGAGAGTTGTAGTTCAAGAGTAATTGAACAGTAAAGTTTCCCCCTCCTGCCCCTTTTACCTAGTGTAAGCCCCCACTCCTCAGATGTGGAATCCAGTCCATAGACCAGATAGCTCACATCAAGGGTCAATATTCTGCTGTGAGAACAATGAAAACCCTGACCCCCCTTGACAGGTTTTTCAGCTTTTTCCCTCAAGTAATACTTGAAAATAATTGTATTTTATATTGTAGCCCTTAAAAAAACATGAAAAATGATATAAGTCTTATCTCCCAAACCTTTATTGTTTGGGAGATATTCACATGTAAAATATAGTAAAATTATTTTTTCCTGGCTGTTTCAGCCAAGTCTGCCATCTAGTGGACAGATTTGGAATCCGGTCCACAGAGCAACCGGCAGCTCTTTAGCAGTGCCGAAATCAGGATCTTTGAAAATAACTACTTAATTGGAACTATATACAAAGTGTGCCTGGCTTGAAAGCACACTTTGTAGACCATTCCAATTAAGAAATTCTTTTTAAAGATGGTGATCTCAGCACTTCTGGAGAGGCACAGCCGGTCCCTGGACCAGATTCCAAATCTGAAGGGTGGAGCAATGACGTCACTCCAGGGGAAACTTTACTTCTGAATATCTCCCAAACCATAAAGGTTTGGGAGATAAGACTTATATCATTTTTCATGTTTTTTTAAGGGCTACAATATAAAATAAACTTATTTTCAAGTGTTACTATCCCTTTAATTGAAGATTGCCCCTCTCTGCAATATACCTGGACACTCCCTGCTGCTCTAAGCTGAGCAGTGTTATATCAGTAAAAAGGACGGGAGGGGGATACTTTATCATTCACTCTTGAACAACAACTCTGACAGAACTGAAATAACACTCTCCAAGGCCCAAATACTATGATGATTAATTAGAGCTGCTTTTATTATAAAACATTACTATCCGTTTAATCAATGCTTGATTTCCTAATAAACATAACAGGCTGATGCCATCATATACTCATACTATTTTTTGTTTGTATTGGTAGGTTTATTTACCAGTGTATATGTTACTGAAATGTTTAGTTTATATACTGATTTGGCCAGTTTATGTATCAGTTTATACAACGCTAGTTTCTTTGTGAAGGATTTTTGTAAATTGTAGATTAATGAGAAAGTATGACTAATTATGAAAAATATATTTTATATGTTTTTTCCTGTTGATTATAACAAGAATGCCCCACTTCTTGAAGAAGCTCCATTCTAAAGTTATTTGCTTTGAATGTTGGAGTGAGATATATTCATGTCCTATCCATTTTATATTGGTCCTGTTGCAGTCTTAACAGTTACAATATTGGTTGAATGATAACAATAGCAATAATGCACCCATAAAATGGACAGGCCATTTAAAAATGCTGTTTTGCTTAATATTATCTTTTGAATGAGGCATTTCCAACCTCAGAATAAAAGAGATTTGCATTAAATAAAACATATTTAACACATTTCTGGATTGGGATTGAGTATTTTATATCTGTAAAGTAAAAAACTACTGGTAATGCAGCCTAGTTTAAATCTCAGGCATGGCAGACTAGACACCTTTAGTTATTCTTATGGTCACATAAGACCTTATCTGACCCATCTTAATTTGTTTAGTACAGACTAATTCCTAATGGCTGTGCGGGAATGTGTCACATCAAAAGGTGCCACTCTGGAGCTCTGGGGAGTGTGTGTGTATGTGTGTGTGTGTGTGGGGGGGGGCTTGGGGCTTGTATTTTGAGGGCTGTTTAATGCTGCAAATCACAGAGATGGAAAAAATAAGCACTTAACTGGTAAAAGTTGAGCTTCAAAACATATGCACTTTTTGCTTTTTTGTGTGTATACTGGACTAGTTACACAACAATCACACTTCTTTGCTCATGTGCATTTCTATTAAAATCTAAAGGACCAGTGATGTGCCAGGACCGTCCCTGGGGGCTTCGTGTTAAGGACCGGTGATGGTCCTGCAAGTCATGGAATTCTGGGATGGCAGTGTGGCTCCGCCATGCCAGTATTCATTGCACACAATAAAAAAAAAGCTCTGTGGTCCTTAACGGCCACCCCAACCTGGATTGAGGGGTCGTTAAAGGGGTTAACAAAATGTATTTATACTTCTACCATTACTAATTTACATTAATGACAAAATATTTACCTTTGCATTTTATGTGTTATTTGTATGTATCCGTAGCTTCAAGAAATAATTTTCTCTACCTACTTTTTAATAACATCTTGATAAATATTGGTGTAGAAGGATTTAAAATATGTAATCTGTTAGTAAAGGCACAGTAATCTTACTAAAAAAGAAATGCAAGTTAAATGCCGTATGATTCTTGAATACATATTCATACTTACACACACAAGCTGCTGCAATCAGTCTAACAGCTTCATAAGGTGGCTGGCAAGATGGGAAAATTGGCTGTACAATATAATTAGCAAACGTAATTGCGATAATTGCCTGTGTAGTGGGTTCTATAATTAATAAGGAAGACCATAGTCTGATGAAGGCAATAAATTCACCAAAGGCTTCAAGTATATAAGCATAGCTGGCCCCAGATTTCACGACTGATGTCCCAAGTTCTGCATAACACAAGGCTCCAAACATGGAAAAGATTCCACCAAGTGTCCAGATAATGAGTGAAAGTCCACAAGAGGCACTATACATTAGAACTCCTTTAGGTGATACAAATATTCCTGATCCAATCATATTTCCAACAATCAAGGAAACTCCATTAAACAATGTGATTTCTTTCTTCATTTGCATTTTGTCATTTTTAGCGTCCGTAGATTCTTTATTTAAATTTTTTGTCTTACTTTTTGCATCCATTTGCTCAGGGCAAAATAAGTGCCACAGTACATCTAGAGTGCTTTTCGAAAACTAAAAAGCAAAAATAAAAGTATGTTAGAGATGATATACGATAGGATACTCAGTTAAAGGGAACAATAATTATTAAAACAAGCTGCTCTTATATTAAAGAAAATACTTTAATAGTACTGTAACATTTTTGTATAAAACGTTACTGTTGAATTTGTAAATTTGTGTTTTTTCTTTTTCCAAGTGGTAGAATTAAACCTGACACTGGGAAAAAAAGACAACAGTCAATCTCATGTCTATCTTACACACACTTCGCCTTTTAAATCTGAAATTGGTCATACTTTAGCTGCCCAAAAGTATAAAGGTGTAATGTAGAGGAATACACCAGAAATCAGTCTGTGCTGGTTCCTGTCAAAACTTCAGCACGATAAATAGGCTTTTAGTTTGTCATGACTGTTGAGTAACCAAGCTTGAAATTCAGAAGGCAAAGTATGAGAAATTAGATTTGAAATAAACATTGAACTGCTGCAGAAATTATTACTTTACATCCAGATCTAGTATACAGTTATCACTTGCTAAGTATCCTCTTGTGCTTTTGTTTACTACTTCAACCATAACAGGCAACATGTATATTGGAAATTGACTAATTCCAGCTGTATTTTTTGGAATGATTAGGAAAAGAAAGCAATAAATACGTTTTTTTTTTTTTTTGTGAACCTCTCTCTTTTCTGTTCATTATGTGGCAAATGGCTGGATGTGCAAGAAAACCCTCTGATTTCCTTTCCCACTTTCCATTTGTCAGTTCATGAATAGTCAGATAGATTTCAATCTATCAGTTTCAGGGTGGTGTATTCTACAGAATGCTATGGGGCAAACATACACATCCTCCTATATAATAATTACCTAATGTATGTTTGTCAGAAGCTGTCATGCTCAGTACAGACGGCTGGGCGCTGCAGTCAGGCGCAGTACAGACTGCATGCACCACAGCTGATAATGGAGTGGGGCGCTCCGAATTCAGACCTCAGAGAGGACTACCGTCTGAATTCGGAGCACCCCGCTCTGTTATCAGGCGTGGCGTGGGTAGTTTCTACTGTGCATGACTGCACCGCAGCCGTTGCTGCCTGGCACTGTGGCCCGTGTACACGGGCTGTTCAACTGGTATACACATAATTTGTATATGTGTGTATTGTGGAAATTGACACATTTCCACTGAATTTGTATATTTCCCTGATTTGCATACACAAAGCAGAGAAATATGAACAATCATTGATAAATACTCAAAGGTGCCTGTCAATGATGGTGTTGAAGCGCATTTAATATTAAGCTACACTTACTGCTACTATATATATAGTATATTCCATAATGTTTTCTGTTTTACATCCAAGTTTAGAAATGTAAAAGGAAACAAGTATGGAGACATTTACTGAACATGTTTTATATTACTAAGCTCGCACTGATACAATAAGGACTATAATATAAATAATAAATAAAGTAATCATTAACAGCTGGTTCTCCAAATAAATAAATTATTACATAAATATTTACATATTTACATTGGAACTGCTCTACAGGACACACTTGAAAATGAGAGAAATCTCACTATCTTTATCCTGATAAAGCACTTTCTAAATAAATATAATTCTAAATAAATAAATAAATGTTAAAATATATGCATTTCCAGTACTCTGGGCACTCCTGGACCCATTATTTGCAGCATAATTTATGTTATGCTCACCTCCATTCTTAGATATGTATCAATGAGTAGTATATATCCCTGTACATATTCCTGTATATATCCTAGAAATTGACTGTCTGGGGAAATCAGGAAAAGTAGGACTTTTTGGGTTGTCCTACTTTTCAGATAAATATGCACATGGTTTATATTTAGTAGTACATTTGCACTGACTGAATATCATAGAGTACTCCATCCTCAGCCTGGTATATGTAAATAGCTTGGGTGTAATACACTAAGGCTTGATAAAAAGGTGATAAAGTGTAGATGACTTCTCTAGTCATATGGGTAGAGGAATATTTTTTTCCTTTTCCCAGTGTTTGACCTTTTGGGTGCCTAGTTGTCTTAAAAGTTTGCATCCATTAGCCAATAATGGTATCATTTTACTCTACTAGTCTCAGGAAATGTTAAGACACAGAAAGACAGAAAAATATGGGAGTGCTTCTGTGGCTACCAGTGGACCTGGAACAATGCTGAGGTGTCAGACAGTGTATGTGTGGTTCTGTGGCTGTGAGTGGGACAGTGGCTGAAGGCTGACATTTTAGAAACTGAATATATTATTTTGTGGCTTCCAGTAGGACAAGGCTGATGAAGCAAAAACTGTATGTATTGTTATATGGCTACTAGGGTTGGATGAAAATTGAGAAATATTTCCCACGTGACTTTGCGAAAGACTGACGATTTTTTGCTTTTATCGCATAAGTTTTCTCTTTTTCTCCAATGCAAAATTTTCCTCCTTTTTGCCTATTCCAGCAAATATTTTGCCTATTTCAACACATTATTCTCCTATTCCAGTGATTCTTAACCAGGGTGCCATGGCACTTTGGGGTGCCACGGACATCAACTTAGGATGCCCTGTGTTTTCTATGAAGACTAACAAAAATGGACTTTTAAATAAAGATTTATACAAAATTGTTATGCACAATATGTTTAGTTTTGTTACTATGATTGTAAGATCTATTAATAACTGTATATTTATGTATTGTACCCGTCATTATGCCCTTGATAAAGTACAATAAATATGTTAGGGGTGCCCCGAATGTTCTAGATTACGTGTTAGGGGTGCCCCGATCAAAAAAAGATTGAGAACCACTGTCCTATTCAAACACATTTTTTGCCTATTCAACACATTTTACTCTTATTCTAACACATTTTTTTCCTATTCTAATGTGGTGCAATATTTCCCAGCATAATATTACATCTTCTGAAGGCTGTAGTGGAGAAATAAGTAGCTGGAAGTCATAGTTGTGAGACCTACAGCAACATATACCTTAAAAATGTATTAGCATGTAGAGTGCCTTTTTCCTTTGCCACAACACTAACTTCCTGTTTAGGTGACACTGGCACGTATTCATGATGATGTCAAGTGATTAAAAAAAAATAAAGTACAACCTACAATGTGGCAGATGTGTATGGTAATGGTGGTGGGGGACTGGAGTGGTGTGATTGGTGGGACCTTGACAAACTTCATCCACCCCGGGAGGAGAGGGATCATCATCATTTATTGCACATGCTGCAGCAATGATTGCTTCAGTCAGTTTTTACACTAACACTTTTCTCCCACGCCCCTGCACTTCCTCCACCTTTCCCCTTCCCGCTTGTGCATTTGCTAGACATTACTCAACTACTGTGTATGTTTTTACTGTCTACAGTACACAACTGATGGAGTGTAATGTCTTGCCTTAGCCCTCAACAAAATTCTCAATGTTGTCTGCTATCAAGTATTCTTCAGTCACAGAGCTCCCAGTCAGCTGTCTAATATATTTAATTATTTATATTTTGTTTTTTTGTTTATTTTATTTTTAAGTTGTCCACCATATCTTATCAACTTCTTTCCCCAGACTTCCCTAGCACAGAAGCACAAAAGTAAAATCAGCAAGCAATTTGGACCCCAGCTGCCTGTGTCTTGCCAGTCACACCAAATTTTGGGGTATTTTGGGTCACTCTCCTTCCTCCCTTCTTCTCCCCATTGTGCCACAGACTACCTTACTACAGAGAACAAATGTCCTATCTAAATGACTTCCTAAAACTAAGCTAGAATTCCCCTTTATTTTCCTATCTTCTCTAGCTCAAAAACATGCTGCTCTCTCCTCTCACAAACACAGAATGGCTGCTGTGAGATCCTGACAGCCTTTTATATGGCTGTAGAAAACTTTCGTGAGGTGGAGAAAACATTTTCTACCCATTGATTTCAATGCATTGAGCTAGGAGAAAAAAGAGGGAAAAAGTGGGAAAAACTACACTTTTCACAGGAAATTTTTCACCAAGTGGAAAGTGCCATTTTACAGCAACTTCAGTTTGAGGCGAATATTTTGCCCATCCCTAATGGCTACCAGGGAAACAAGGCTGCAGTGACTTACACTGAATGTGTGGTTCTTTGACTACCAGTGGGACAGTTGAATAAGGCTGGAATATCAAATATTTTATGTGTTGCTACCAGTGCAGTGGGACAAGGTTAGGAAAGGCGATAGTGTGAGTTCCAGAGGTGTTGGACATCCCTCTGGAACCCCAAGGATATGAATACTGGCATCTTGAAAGACACTCACTGCCCTTCTACCCCCCCAAGTCTATCATCCTCCATATTTTCAATTTGAGTGGGAGGACCTTGATGACCCACTCAGGTTATCAAAGGGAATGCAGGAAGGAGCTTTTTTCACAGGGCTGGCCTCACAGACTGGCATTGACAACTTTGTGACATGGTTGGCATCAAAAGGGTTAATAAACAAAACAACACAAATGTGTATGATTGGCTGATTGTCAATGGCTTAGAGTATGGCTATGCCATGTTTGTTTACTATACTCTCAGCACTTGACACCCTCATACCTTGCTGTCTGTCTCATATTACCCATTTAGACTGTAAGTTCCTTGGGGCAGGGACTTCTCTCCTGTTGTTTCTATGAACGTGGCACTTAGATTATCCCCCATGCTACTGTTGTAAGGTACTCTGTACACCTTGTGGTGCCATATATATAAAGATATACATGGATACTCATAGCCTATGAAAAGTTGCAATTAGCTGGTTATCAGCCAAGCGCAGCTTGTTACTAGGTAAAATGACAAAATTAGTAGTAAAACAAGTAATTCGGTTTCCAGTGCCAGCCCACTGGAATGTTTGTATTAGGGTTGTATTTTTATATAGGATTTTTTTTATTTTAGCTACTCCTAGTTTTTTGGGTGTGAAATAACGACCATGGGCTTCATTGATCACAGCTGAAGTTCTTTACATGTAAGACATTGTAATGATGTATTCATTTAATTTGAGCAGGAAATTGTTATATGTTTTAACAAAGCACATGCTTTTGAGTGCAAGAGGGATGTGAAACAATATATTGCAAAGCAATACATTATAAACCTGTGGCAGTTAAAGTTTTAGGAATAAGACACATTTTAATCCCCGGAGCCTATAACCTAAAGTCAGAATAGATGATGAACTTTCTTAGGGATGTTTCCAGCCCCCTGGGCAATGGTTGGGTGCCCAGACATGATACATTGACCCCTTCCACTTTAAAAAATGACCCCTCCCTATTTGGCCAATTGGGGTTGGGGTAGGTGTCAAAAAGACCCTTTTAATTACAATATGTTTATACCTTATTAAAGGGGAGAGAAGTGGAAGGCTTAATTTGACACTATTTGGAAACTTTAACACCTTGGAGGAGTGTGCGATCTTATGAACCCTGTAAAACCCTGTAAAATAACTGTTCCCACACTATGGGCATTTATTTATAATCTTGATTTCTAGGAACCCCACTCTCACTTTCATTACCTTCACCTCAGTATCAAGTGGGTGATAGTAGGTAACTGAGGAGGGTGGAATGAGCATCCCTTCTACTGATTTCAGTCCCTCACCAAATCTTACAGTGGTCAGTTGGACAGCGTCAAACAGAATTTTAATCCTCCCTATCACCTAATCCAGTGTGCAGGGGAGAAGGGGTCATGAAACCCTACTCAAATTGATGGAAACCCTTCCAGGAACCATGTCCAGGAAGAGGAATGCATGTGTCTAACTACACCATTTTATCTTTTGTTTCAAAATCTTTGAATGTTCTTGTACTCATGTGGGTTCCTAAGACCCCTGAATCTCTTTTTTAACCATTGGATCTTGGCAAAATGCTTTGTTTTGGAAGATGACGGTATAGGCTATGTGTAAGCAGGGGAAAATGTAGGTACCCGCAACAAGCATGATAGGGACCAACACTTTCTTTGAGAAGATCAGGAAGGCCTAGGGCACATACTTGTCTTATACAATTAACCTAGTTAACTAGGCAGACACTTAGTGTGCAAGTAAAAAAATAATAGCACAATTATTTGAATGGAATTGGAATAACCAATTCTGGCAATCACAGGAACAAAAAAAAATTATAAACAGTCCAAAATAGCTATTTTCAACTGAAATAACACCCACCAAAATGGTAAAATGTTGGTTATCTCTTTAACTGGAACCTAGTCTAATGCACTAAGGGCTTTTGCAGAAAGAAGAAAATATGAACAATTCCAATGTTTACAAACTGCACAATAGGGCAAAATAGAGGCAAATAAAAATGCCCATTGATTTAAGTGGGTCTATCATCCCCTTGAATGCTTTGTGAGTCGATGTATTGGATACCTCTCTAGCATTCAAAGGTACAAAATATTTTATCTAAAACGGTCTGGATACCTTTCTGAAATCAAAGAGTTTAAAGGGATAGTAATACTTTAATATTACTATTCCCCATATTGTAGCTATTTGAAAAATAATTGAATTGTCCCCAGTGTCATCTCTCAGACCTTTATGGTTTTAGAGATAATCGTACGCAAAGTTCCCCCCTCCCTCCTCCTTCCCTGAAGTCAGCGTTGTACTGACTGCAGGGATATCTGGTGTTATTTTCAGCAGGCGGCTCTGCAACAGTGCCGAGATCGTGATAGTAAAAAATAATTATTTCACTGAAAAGGACTTCTATGTGTGCTTGCAAACCAATCACATGTAGAAGACCGTTTCAGTGAAATAATTATTTTTCACTAACGCAATCTCGGCTCAGCTGCAGAGCCGCAAGCCTGTCATACGACAGACTTCCCCTGCAGTCAGTACAACGCTGACTTCAGGGAAGGAGGAGGGAGGGGGGAACTTTACTTTCTATTATCGCTCAAACCATAAAGGTTTGAGAGATGAACCTGAGGGCAATTCAATTATTTTTCAAATAGCTACAATTTGGGGAATAGTAATATTAAAGTATTACTATCCCTTTAAAGTTCCACTTGAATCAATTAGAATTTTTAATTCCCCACTATGGTTCAGTTTATTTGCTCATCAATTGCTCATCTTTTGTATTATGCCAGTGTTAATAAGGCCTAGATTACCTTTCAAGTGATAAATGCTATCACTGGGTTTTATCTCAAAGATTCCTATTGAAGTTAATGGGGAAATGTGCAGATAAAAGCAGTGATAGAGATACCACCTTGTAGTCCAAGACCAAGGGCTCGATACTATTCCCATCAGGCAAAAAAAAAGACAAAGCAATAAGCCCACTCATGTACTACAGCTATTCTATAGCTGTCCTGGTACATGGAGCAAGCAGTGTTGGTGGCTTTGGCCAAATGCTCGTTGTTGGTTTTTGTTCCCACAACTCACGCTAAATAGTGTGACTTGTGGGGACATTAAAGAAAAAAAAGCCAACTCTCGTTGTTTGACACAATGAGCTCAAAACAGTCACTCTCCCCCAGCTCTCATACACTACTCTTAATATGAAACTAAATAATACTACTCCTAACACTATCCCAACACCCAGAAATGTAACACTTACCTGTCATCCACTGTCCGTCTTTTTCAGTCTTCTTCTCTTCTTTGTTTTTTATGATCTGTGAAAAAAAATGAAATGATTAGTTATGTTTAATAAAAAAAAAATTATCAAGCCCTGCAAAAATGCCACAGTTAACCCTCTGAGTGCCAGAGACGTACCCCTCCAGCACTCAAATGATTTAAAAAGTGTGGCTTCTGTCCTTCGATTATTTTTTTTTATTGACTTTAAAAAAAAAAAAAAAAAAAGTTATTTTAATGTCCATTTTTGTTTTAAAAAAATGCAGGCCACATGTTCCCGTGCCGCTGCAGCCACTGTCTCTGCTGGCGGCAGCATGCATATAGATTGACAAAAGCTGATTGGCTAGGAGGTACTTAAGCACACATTCCAGCCAAATGGAGGCTGCCAATAATTTTGAACAGAGACTGGCATTTAAAAGCCAGTCTCTGTTCAAAATTCTCACAGTCTGACTCAGGCAATGGCCTGATAGATAGGAAATGGGGAGCTCTGTCAATCTACATGCCTGCTGCCACCAACAGAGACAGTGGTGGCAAGGGGGACATGTGGTCGGTGTTTTGTTTTTTTCTTATTACAAAAATAGCCATTAAAATAACTTTTATTTTTTCTAAAAAGGCAATAAAAAAATAATTAAAATCGAAGGACAGATGCCACACTTTTTAAACTTTTTGAGTACTGGAGGGGTACCCCTCTGGCACTCAAAGGGTTAACTGTGGTGTCTTTGGGGGGCTTGATTCATTTTTTTAATTTAACTTAACTAATCATTTAATTTTTTTTGTGTGGAAAGATTGGAAAGAAGACAGAAGATGGCCAGAAGGTGCTGAGAACTGCTCTGGAGATCAGGATTACTGGAATGTGTAACTTTTGGGAGTTTAACCCTATGAGTGCCAGTGGGGTATGCAATGCTGTACAATGCATTACATACCCCACTGGCACACATAGGGTTAATCTTTTTTTTTTTTTTTTTTTTTTTTAAACCACAAATGTGTGTTTTCTAACACACACACACACCTGTGTTTTTCACCGCACGTTAAGGACTCTGCACCTCCTTTTCATAGAATGGGATAGAATAGGACAGCAAATTCTACTTGTTTGATGTGATGTCCAATGGGCGCATATTTTGCACCCGTTGGACATTTTTGCATGGAGGTGGTTGTTGACAGAGCAGTTAACCCCTTAACATCCCATAACGTGCCAGGACCATCATGGGTAAACTTCCCATAAGGACCCATGATATTCCTGGCACTTCATGGGTTAAATGATAGCAGCGCACCTCAGTGCACGCTGCTATCATGGCGTACAAGCTAAAACTGAGAGCTCCAGGACTGGAGCACTCTGTTTCAGTGCCGTCTCTTCTGCAGTACACGTGATCACTTCAGGAACGATCACATGTACCTGCATTTTCATTCAAAAGGCAATGTGTTTGACACATTGCCTTTGTGACTGCTCTCTGCCTCTCTCTTCCTTACTATTAAACGGATAGTAATACTTCGTTTTATCTTTATTTTATTTTGTAGGCATTAAAAAAACATGAAGAACGATATAAGTCTTATGTCTCAAACCTTTATGGTTTAAGAGATATTCACAAGCAAAGTTTCCCCCTCCTGCCCCTTTTACCTAGTGTAAGCCATCTCTTCTCATATGTGAATCTGGTTGTAAGACCAGACAGATAACAGCAGGGGACAATCTTCTTTGTATGAAAACAATGAAAGCCCTTCCCCCCTTGACAAGTTTTTCAGCTTTTTCCCTTATCTTAACTGAAGATTGTCCCTCTCTGCAGTCTACCTGGGCACCTCCCTTCTGATCTGGCTGAACGGGGGGTGGGGATACTTTGCTTGTGAATCTCTCTTAAACCATAAAGGTTTGAGAGATAAGACTTATATCGTTCTTCATGTTTTTTTAATGCCTACAAAATAAAATAAAGATAAAACAAAGTATTACTATCCCTTTAAAGTAAGGGAGAGAGAAGCAGAGAGCAGACACATAGTCAAATAAAATCTGGCAATAGTTGGGGGTATTAACCCCTTCAGTGATGGTGCTGGGGGCAGGCTGGATGCAAGTCCATTTCTGACCTGCTAAGAGCAACTTTTTTTTATAAATTTAAAGCAGATTACCTATTTTATTTAAAGGTACTATTTATAAAAAATATCTGCTAAGTTTAAACAAAAAATAATAGGGGTTTTATTGTTGTGGAACCATGTAATACACTTATACACACACCTCCAAATCTCATCAATAAAAAAGTGGGAAAATATGGAGGGAAAGAGGAACATGGGGATTTTCACCCCGGGGGGACACTGCCCACTCTACAGTGCCCACTTTGTAGGTATGACTGACTGGTCATAACTTTCATGTAGTCTTCATAAAAATTTAACCCATTGCACCCAAATGATAAGAGAAAAAATAAAAATGTTTTTTTTACATTTTTCTTTAATTTTAATAAAATAAATGGAGGGTTAGTCATGTAAGTCTGGTATTGAAAGAAAGCCTTGATTGTGTGTGAAAAAATGGTATATAATGTGTGTGGCTGAATTAAAAGCCTTAGAGGGAAAACACTGTTGAACAAAGACATAGTAAAAAAGGCCTGAATTGCTACATTCCTGAAGTGCAATCCACTCCAGATTTTCCCAATCCTTAAAGGGTTAATAGTATAGCAAACTATACAGCCACCACTGGTTAAAAAAAAATAGCGGGAGTAATAGTATCCAGCCCCAAGTGTGTTATGAACTTTGGCTGTATCTTATACTCTAAAGTTGTTTGTGTTCAGTTAGTTCTCACATCTAATGTTTCCTCTGCTGAATCCATCTGTCTTTCACTTCTTGGAAAACAAGTTAAACCACCTAACTCATATATCCTGATACTGTCATTATAAGGGATGCACAAAATCCATGACTTCAGCATTGGTCTGTATGATGTGGGCAAGGCTACTTTTGTCACCCGAGCTGTTGGGAACTGCACTTTCCCCATACTCTACTAGAATAAACCCTATAATATAAGCTATTAACAACAAAACTATTATAGTCCTTTAAATTAATGTGATTTTTCAATGTCAGTATAATCCAGTTGATTTGTCATAGTATTACTCTGCTATTCTTTCTGCATATAACCCTAAATATGATATATTTAAAAGGTAAAATCAAGTTAAATATAAAATCTACAAATATCACAAATACTGCAACATTTTACATGAACTAAGGAATCTCATTGGCATATCAAAGGGTTTCAGGTTGAAGGGTTAAATTCTGAGGGTGAGAGAATCCAAAGTTCCTCATTACATGGTATCCAATAACTAAATATTTAGTCTTTAAATTGGTGGCATTTATAACAAAAAGTAGATGGTGAAGTCCTGGTTGTGAATGACAAGCACTCACTGAGGACGAACAAAATAAAGTGCTTTGTTCTAAGGCATAGTGACCTCTCAGAGGTGCTACAAAGTACTTTTGTTCCCATGTGCTATTGCAGAGAGAAAATCTCCATGCCCACATTTGTATGTCTACCTAAGTAAAAGGGTATCCCAGGCATGGGCACTTGCTTCTTTGTGCCTAGAGGAATTCAGCTGCACTGCACCAACAAGGCCCACATAGGCCAAAACGTACACCTGTGGTTTTGCTGTCTCTCTCGTGCGGAGAGGATTTGCCTGACATTTCGGAGCTGGACTGTCTGTGAGCAGGACCAGTCTGATATGGATATGAAAATTTCCTCTCTGCAATGGTACATGGGAGTGAAAAAAGTTACTTGTAGCACCTTTGAGAGGCCACCATGCCTAAGAACATGACACTTTATCTTGTTCATGCTTGATGGGTGCTTGTCACATTTGTATGTCTCCTCAAGTTGAGAGTTCCTAAGTATGCATTTGTCCAGGTGTTCATTTAACCCATCTCAAGAACAACTTGTCCATACACATCTCTTAGTTTTGTTACATATAATGCAGGCCGCAGTGTTCTGAAAAACACTTATTGACATTTTAATTATTGTTTCCTGATATTACATCTGTCATTAGGAAATGGTTCAGTATGAAAATGTTGTGGGTTTATTATTGTGCTTCATACTAGCACATAAAAGATGTTTTGGATCTCAAAATGGTCATTTAATATATCATTGTATAAAATATCACCTTACCCTAACATAACCTAATTTACCCTAACTACCCTATCCTAAGTAACATAACCTACCCTAAGCCTACCCTAACCTAACTACTCAAATCTAAGTACACTAAAGCAAACAAACAATTAATCCAAACCAAACCACCCCAAACCCTAACGACAGTACCCCCAAGCAAACCTAACTTACCCTAACCTAAGTGTACCCTAACCTATCTACCCTAACCCTACCATAACCTAAGCAACCTAACTGATACTGAATTTGATGGATCTTGTAACATAGTGGGGGAGATTCACTAAGCGGCGATAAAGAGGGGATAAAGTGGAGATGTTTTCTACAGTTTATCACTTCTATAGTTCCTGTGTTATTCTATAGAGCCTATGCACTAAGATATCCAAAGCTGAAGAAATCTTAGTGCATAGGCTCCATAGAATAACATAGGAAATGGAGAAGTGAAAAACTGGAGAAGACATCTTCACTTTATCACCTCTTTATCACTGCTTAGTGAATCTCCCCCAGGGTGAGATGCACTAAGATGTGATAAAGAGGTGATATAGTAGAGATGTCTTCTCCAGTTTATCACTTCTCCAATTCCTATGTTATTCTATGGAGCCTATGCACTTCTCCAGTGATATCACTTCTACAAATTATATTTTAAAGGGATAGTAATACTTTGTTTTATCTTTATTTTATTTTGTAGGCATTAAAAAAAATGAAGAACGATATAAATCTTATCTCTCAAACCTTTATGGTTTGAGAGATATTCACAAGCAAAGTTTCCCCCAACCGCCCCTTTTACTTAGTGTAAGCCATCTCTTCTCAGATGTGGAATCCAGTCCATAGACCAGACAGATAACAGCAAGGGACAATATAAGTCCTGCCCCCCTTGACAAGCTTTTCAGCTTTTTCCCTTATCTTAATTGAAGATTGTCCCTCTCTGCAGTCTACCTGGGCACCTCCCTTCTGCTCTGGCTGAGCAGTGTTACATCAGTAAAAGGTGCGGGAGGGGGATACTTTGTCATTGAATTACTCTTGAACTATAACTCTGACAGTATTGAAATAACACTCTCCAAAGTCCAAATACTATGATGAATAATTAGAGCTGCTTTTATTATGAAACATTACTATCCTTTTAATTCTATGGACCCAGTGCATTGAGATTTCTCCAACATGAGATATGTTAGTGCATTGGCTCAACAGAATAACATAGGACTACTTTATAACCTCTTAATCACACCTGAGTGCATAACCCTGATAGCGTAAGACTCACCACATGTTTATGCAGAGGCAACATTTTAAAAGCACCAGTTTGATGTCCACAACATTTTAAAGGCTCCATTTTCACGCTGTCCATTTGGTAGTCTCAATTCAAAAGGATACCCTGGGAAATGTACCCGGCAGATAAAAAACAGGCAGGATTTGATATATGATCAAACTTTCTACAAATATTTAGGTATGTTCCAAGAGTCAAACTGAATTCCACAATCATAAAATAATATTTCTAAACCAATAAAATAGACTATAATACATTTTAAAATTGTCAAACATTATCAATCAAGTAATTTGAAAACACTACAGTGCAATTAATCAAGCAGCAATTGGCTAAATGCTCAAAAAAATCAGTGGATCTGACTTGCGAATTAGCCATTTGCTGAGTCAATTACAGGATCAAGTCATATTCATCAATGAACAATTACACATTTCATCTTCTGTCTTTAGGCTGATGGATTCCATAAAATTCTGTAGGGTCTGGCATAAGCACACACCATTTATGTGGTATATACAAAAGAAAATATGGCTAATCCTGAAATAAATCAGCTGCTTCATAGGGGAGAGTTTAACCCCTTGAATGATAGACAGCAATGCATTGGAACCTTCTCTAGCATTTAAGGGGTTTAAATCCACATTTAAATCATCCATTTTTTCATCATATTTCCCTGCTCAACTGTGCAAGGCAGGGAAATATGATCTATCATTGATAAATACTCAAAGGTATACATCACTGATCATGGAAAAGAATGGACTATCTGATACTTTCCTCTTCCGGGTTGACGAATCCTGGCCTATTAATATAATCTATATTATTGTAAGAGATTAAAATGATGCGGTAATTACAGGGATAAAGCAAGAAACAAATAGCTCATAAACACAGCAAGCACCTACCTTTTTGGAATTTAATTGAAGAATGGTTTGTTTTCTGTGTTTTTACAAACCTTTTTTCCAGGCAATGTAGATTTTCATCTGTAAGTCAGCACACAGTAGGAGTTTATTTAGTGCAGCGGTTTGACTAACATGAGGCATGTATTGAAATTAACAGCTGAGAGTATACTTGATAAATGATACGGATGTCTCTTTCTTGTCAGTTTGCCATAAGCACCAGCTGATTCGTAGTCTATTTTTGCCACACAGAATGAAATGTATGTAAAAAAACAACAAGACAGACTTTAACCCTTTGACTGCTATAGACATCTCCAAGGCATTGTTGTTGTAGTAGCCATTCTTTTATTTAGTAAACTAGTTTTAGAGCAGAGGTTCAAAACCCGTGCCCTCAGTGGCCACTAACAGGCCAGGACTTAGGAATTTCCCTGCTAGAACACAAGTGTGTTGATCAGAGGCTCAGTCATATTGATTAACTCACCTGTGCTCTTAAAAGGAAATTCTCGAATCCTGGCCTGTTAGTAGCCACTGAGGGCACAGGTTGAGAACCACTGTTTTAGAGCATAGATTACCTCCACTATCACTGAAACGCTTAGGAGTCAGTGAGAGGGGGAGATAATGTAGGATTAAGACAGAAAGTCCCTGGCCTGCAGGATATGTCTGTAATTAGCATAATCTAAACTCCAAAATTCTAAATTAAAACAATACCCAAAACAACATACAGGTGATCCTGAAACATCTTTCAAAATCACCAAAGTTGTTTTTATGTGATAGTGCCCCATGAAGATCAGCTAAAAAGAGATGCAATAGACATTTAGAGTTTAAAAAGTGATTCTATTATTCATATTTGTCTTAAATATAATAGACCACAGACATGTAAAAATAAATAAATAAACAAGAATACAAGTATATCTTATACAAGGAGAAAAAAAGGAATATAATATCTGCCAAAAGGAGATCAATAAAAATGTTTTATTAAAAAGAATGGGCAAAATTAAAAAACAGTAGTTGTGGCTAAGATAATAGCCTATATCAAAATAGATGTAAATCCTATGAGATATCTAGTTATCTAATATTTAGGCCAAATCGGTCTACACTCTTCCCCTGTGTGGGCACTACCACCCAACTAGTAGAAATAGAGCCATAACTGGTTGGGTTCCCATACCGACCCACGTGGAGTTTGCATATCTTTTCAAATTATGTATATTTAAAATTAACATATACTAGCAATTCCCTTTCCTAAGTAGGAATAATATTTCTCACATATATTCATATTAGTTACACTGTTTTGAAGTTGTGCTTTGAAAACAAATCCACACTCTTTTCAAATACTGTTTCCTTTCCAGATTTAATTAAATATTTTACCTTGCAATAGAATAGCTGGATTAGCAAACAGGTGTGGAACAATTTTGTTTGCTAGCTATTGCAGTTGAATTGTGTAATTTTAACGGCTTCACACAGAGCCAGCATGTCAAGTGACAACCCAAACTCGGGAGTTATCCAGGACTTAAATAATTCAACAGTGCTGTCACCAGTTGGAACGGCATGTTCCTATTTTATCCATGACAAAAGCAGATGTGTGTGAATCTCTTATATTCATTTCATGTCTGGTGATAGTTTTATTTGTTTCCTTGATATTTTAAGGACTATTGTAACTATTTATTTCCCATTAACCACTAAACCGCTAGAGGATGTCTTCTTTGCACTGAGAGGCTACTGGAGATGCCCCCCAGCATCAAAGTGATTAAGAAACCTTTACTTATATATCTCCTTAAAATAAGAAGAGGTTAGCACTGTAAAATAAAATCCCCAATCCCCTCTTCATCTATATCATATCATATTCATATATAGCATCATATTTTCATGTAACGCTGCTAAACTATAGTTCAGTCCTTTGCACTACCTGCACATCATTGATGTGTGTTTCTGATTATTGTTTGGGCGGGATGGGGGGCAATGGCCCCCGGTCCACTAATACGTTTGAGCCAACTGGCCATGCGCTCATTCCATCTCATGCTTACTAAGCTAAAGTAGCAGCAGAAGGTGAGTGGGGCTGACCCAGTACATAAATTACTCACCCTCCAACCAGGCCTGCCTTCCACCTTGAGTAAAATGCGGTTAGCGCGGGAAGCTTCCCCTCGCTCCCATAAATTGAAATGTAAGGAGGAGCGTATAACTGTATGGACTTACTTCTCTGCCTGCTGTTACTGAGTACACTCTGCATTTCGCCCCTGTCCTTTCCCTATGGATACTGGCCTGGAGAAAGAGGAATGTATGCTGTATGCACCTGCCATGGGAAGTGGGACTGCTGTCTTCCCGGTGGCTATGAGAACCCTGAACTGGTGGGTAGGAATGCTTTCCCCACCAGCCCCTATGTGTCCCCTGGCCTGGTGAGAGGGAACGAGCCCACTAGGTCCTGTGAATCCCTGGCTGTGATGAGTGGGACACCAGTCCTCATCAGCAGCCCAAAGCCTGTTTCCCCTTTTCCGGATACCCAACATTGGTGAGTGGGACCATGGTCCTCACCAGGAATTCCCTTGTTGCCCCTGGATCTTTTGACCCCAGCCTGGTGGGTGGGAATTCATTCCCCTCCAGGACAAGTGATGGCCCTGACCCAGGGAGTGGGACCGCGGTCCTCCCTGCTGGGCATATTGTCCCGTTGTTTGATGCCCCCACCTTGGTGAGTGGGACCCCGGTCCTCACCTAGGACCCTTTGTTGGCCCTGGCCCCTACTGACCCCAGCCTGGTGGGTGGGAATTCGTTCCCCACCAGGCCAACTGTTGACCCAGCCACAGGTAGTGGGACCACTGTCCTCCCTGGAGGTTTTGTGATTTGCCCCAGTGGATCTGTATGCCCTGTACCGGTGAGTGGGAGTACGCTCCTCACCAGTCCTCCGGATGCCCCTACCCTGGGCAAGAGGACCACCAGTTTTGCCAGTGGCCCTTTGAATATTGATCCAACCCAGGAGAGTGGGAGCAGCCTCCTCTCCTGCCCTCGTGGGGCACTTGCCCACGTAAAAGGGGGAGCTGTGCCTATCTTCCCACAGTCTGGTCCTCCTCTGCCCCCCTTCAGAACGCAGCGGGGCTACCAGTCTCAGCCTCTTCCCAGCACAGCAATGGCAAGGGAGACCCCTTTGCCCCAAGAAGATTCCCCCCATAGACTGGCTCTGGATCCAACACCACTGGCCCCAGACCCAGGAGGGTCTAACCCCAGCTCTGTCCGGAGCATTGAAAAACAGATGCCACTCAACGTGGTGGTAGCCAGGACCAAGAGGTACCAGTTTCCTTGGCCCATGACCAAGGACCCCAGTTTTACTCCTGGCCCAGGACAAGGGGCTCACTTATTGTTTCCAGGTCCAGACAAGAGGCTAATGTTTTCTCCTGGCCCGGACAAGGGGCTAATGTTTTCTCCTGGCCCGGACAAGGGGCTCAAGTCTTTCCCTGACCCAGGACAAGGGGTTCAAGTTGTGCTCTCGCCCAGGACAAGGGGCTCCCATCAGCATGGCTCTCCCAGAGTCCCAAGCCAGTATTTCCTCAAGCAACCGCTGGCTTGGTACAAAAAAAGGGGAGAAATTTAATGGATCATAGTCCGTTACTGGAGCCCTTGTCTGGGCCTGAGACTGTTATACAAAGGACACAAAAGACTGTGGACATTTTCGCCTTGTTTGGACAATGCTTTGGGCCCAGTCATACAACTTTGCAAGTCCTTAGACTGGATTAAGAGTCTGAGTCAAGCCCTTATGTGAATAGGCAGTTGGGGCGAACAGAACTTAATACACAAAACTGCCCTGTGTCAACCACTCTAGGAGAAGAGACTGGTGAATAGTCTGTGTTTAAATGTATTGTTGTGATCGAGGTTCACCAGTTCACTGACTACCAGTCGTAGGTTGCCGGAGTGGTGTGCGATCGTCGCCATCGGATCGAACGCGTGGTGGCGGGGGGCAAGAGGTGAAAGCTGGCTCAATCGAATCCCTAAAGTAGGCATGCAAATATCTTCCATAGCCTAACATGGGGAACTGTAGGCAGCTCAGGGATTGGTCAAGGTTGGAGCAGGACATTCAAAGTAGTCAAACAAAGGTTCCAACCTTGGGCCATTGTCCCTAAGATGTGTATTGTAGCCTACTCCAGCCATTGACTATGGTGTGGTGTGTTAACTTAATCAAGTCTGGCCCTTTGTATTGTGCTGTACCATTTGTTGCTAGCCTTTTGTGTAGTAATGCAATCATGTATGTGTTATTGTAATTGCTGGAACCTTCTGTTGTTGGTCCTTTGTCTTGTATATTGTGATTATATTATCCCTGTGAGTCAACTATTGTATCCTGCCTGCCCTTGTATTTCAATGTGGTTCTTGTGTATAAGTATGTGTGGTTTGCTTAATAAAGTTGAGAGTTACTCTAAGTTACAGTTTGAGAGATATTCACAAGCAAAGTTTCTCCTCCCGCCTCTTTTACCTAGTGTAAGCCATCTCTTCTCAGATGTGAAATCCAGTCCATAGACCAGACAGATAACAGAAGGGGACAATCTTCTTCCTATGACAGCAATGAAAGCCCTGACCCCCTTGACAAGTTTTTCAGGTTTTTCCCTTATCTTAATTGAAAATTGTCCCTCTCTGTAGTCTACCTGGGCACCTCCCTTCTGATCTGGCTGAACAGTGTTACATCAGTAAAAGGGGTGGGAGGGGGATACTTTGTCATTGAATTACTGTTGAACTACAACTCTGACAGAATTGAAATAACACTCTCCATGGCCCAAATACTATGATGATTAATTAGTACTGCTTTTATTATGAAACATTACTATCCCTTTAATAACATAGCAACATAGTTGATGAGGCTGAAAAAAAACATGCATCCATCAAGTTCAGCCCTTGCCCTCCCTTGTTATTCCAGGGAGGGTAGGACCAATTGAAGCAATTTCCAGTTAAGCTGTAAGTGGGTAAAACAATCCTTAGACTTGTGGATGGTGAGAAAATTAGTTTCAGCCAAATTATTCATGCAAAAAAACATAACCATGTTCTGGGAACCAAACTCCATTTGCCTTCGAGTTCAGCTAGTCAGATGCTGCAATTAGGTATCCTTTTGAAATGTTGCATGCCGCATCGCGCGTCTTAAAATGTTACATTTGTTTGGTTGAGTCAATGCGAATGACCCATTCACAATGTCACATGTTAAACAGTTGCAAATTCAACATGTCACTTGCAATTAGACCAACTTTGGTGGAGACGAACCTGTGAAGATCCAGTATTTGTAGGACCAGCTCCCTTTCATCTTCCCTGAAGGCGTGAGTTACGGTAAATGGAAAGCACCAAAGTGTTCAAGAGTGGGCTGGTGCTGAGGACCCTGCCCTACCTGTCTCTGGAACCTGTCTTAGAGGGAGCAAAGATTCTCCATACCCACTGACCTGGCTGCTGCTGGTGGCTATTGTGGTGTTGCTATTGGCACCAGTGCTGACAGCTTGTGACTGAAGCACAGCTGTGCTGTGGTGTGTGCGTAGATGCTGGTTCATCCAAGACATGTCCCAACACTATCCCCCTCTCACTTCTTTATGACACAACTTGCACCTTGTAGTGTGCCCATCTCAGAATGATCCCACACATTACTATGCATTTCTAGGATGGTCGCAGTCTGGAGTGAAATTGATGGGAGTTCTGCTGGTACTTTTTTGAATGTCAGTGCAAGTAGTGGTGGTACTGGTGGTATTGGGCATATATGTAGTGAAAAAGTTGCAGACTTTGCAAAAGGAGTAATTGCAGAGTTGAGTGCCTCCTCTTCCTAACCCTCCTATGGCTCATCATAATCCAGTTTCTCATTATCAATAGGGTTGTTGGTCAGAGGTGGGAATAACACTCACATCTGCCACCGTATCAGACAACAGCAAACTTCCCTTCTCTTCCTCACTTTTTACTAGACAGAAAATAGACCTGCTTCTAGCATCAGCCTGCCCATCTTTGCTCTGGGGGGTGTCAGACATCACACAGATGTGGTGCTTGTGGTACTAATGGCACTGGAGGCTGTGGTGTTGGCACTGGCAATGGTGTCACTGACAGTGGTAGTGGTGTCACTGGTGGTGGTAGTCATGACTTTGGTTGCACTGGCAGTGGTGGTGTTTCTGGTTTTCTGTGGTTCACCATGATTATGAAATAGCCTAGGTATACAAGCAATATTTGTATTCCCCTTTGTTCCAACCAAAGCTCCAGTACAAGATCCCTCCTTATGGCCTTTATATAAATTACACCTTATTTTGGTGGGTGGGATGGAGATTTTGCAAGTAGGGCCAGGAAGTTTTCTGCTGCTGCAACAGCCTGTGGCTGATAGTAATGGCAAGAAAGAAAGCTCTTGCTAAGAGGCAGCTGTTGATGTACTAGTAGTGTTTCTGTCTGTTTTGTCATGGCCACCTGCTGCTTCTGGCTACCACGAGAAGTGTAAGCACTCCCAGACATTTCAGTTACTATAACATTGATATTAACTGTTTTAATTAATTATTTTTGCTTTTTATTTTGTTTTTAATTTAAAAGTTTTAAAATCAACATGGTCAGGGTTGAATAACAGGTTTACTTCCTATAACATACTGCTTCTCTTCTGGCTGCTAAATTACAAGTAAGGAAAACAAGCTGCACAGTAGGGTCACCTGGGAGGAACTCGGGCTCTCCCGCTGGAATGCCTGGCCCCCCATGTGCCCCCCTGCCCGTAATAGCTGTTAATCTCTGACACCATAGCAAACATTTGGTGTCAGTTATCTAAGCACCAGCATTACTCCACGAAGTTGGCAGTGGCACGTCTCTTGTCATTGCAGCCTCTACAATGTGGCTGCATAACAAAATCCCACCTGTGTCCATGATCCCTTCCCTGCTAGACAGCGGGATCTGTCAAGTCTATCCATGCTGCGGCACAGCAGTTAATGTTGGCAACTGCCAGAGGGGGCTGAAAGAAGTAGTGATGATGAGTTTGACCCTCTGCTGCACTGCAAAGGCTGGAGGCTCTAGTCTTCCTTCTCTCCACTCTGCTGTGGTAAGTCCATCATAAAGCGGCAGGAGAGAGCAACCATTTATTTTAACCCTTTGAGTGCTAATGCCATAGAGGAGTCCAACACATTGAGGATCAATGCGATGGATACCCCTTTTTTAATTCTAATTGAAATGGACAGTGGGAGGTGGACAATATAAGAGGACAGTGTGAGGTGGACAATGTAAGTGGATAGTGTGAGGTGGACAGTGTGGGGGGGTACAATGTGATGTGAACAGTGTGTGGGGGACTGTGAGGTGGACAGTGTGGTTGTGGACAGTGTAAGGTGGACAATGTGAGTGTGGACAGTGTGGGGGTGGACAGTGTGAGGTGGACACTGTGGGTGTGAACAGTGTGGATGTGATCAGTGTGAGGGGAACAGTGTGGCTGTGGATAGTGTGAGACAGACAGTGTGATGTGGACAAATGCGGGTGGACAGAGTGGGGTAGGCAATGAGGTGGACAATGTGGCTATGAACAGTGTGAGGCAGACAATGTGGGTGGAGAGTGTGAGGTGAACAGTGTGGATGTGGTCAGTGTGAGGTGAACAGTGTTGATGTGGACGGTGTGAGGTGGGCAGTGTGAGTGTGGACAATGTGGATGTGGTTAGTGTGAGGTGAACACTGTTGATGTGGACAGTGCGAGGCGGACAAATGTGGGTGGATAGTTTGAGGCAGGCAGTGTGATGCGGACAAATGTGGGTGGACCTTGTGAGGTAGACAGTGTGTGTGTGTGGACAGTGTGAGGGGAATGTGGGTGTGGACAGTGTGAGATAGACAATGTGGGTGGATAGTGTGAGGTGAACAGTGTGGATGTGGTCAGTGTGAGGTGGACAGTGTTGATATGGACTGTGAGGAGGACAAATGTGAGGATAAATGTGGGTGGACAGTGTGAGGCGGACAAATGTGGGTGGACAGAGTGAGTGTGGATGTGGACAGTGTGAGGTAGACAATGTGAGTGGATAGTGTGAGTGTGGACAGTGACTAATATTAATAATTTAAACCTCAAGATGTAAATCAGAAAGGTAATTAATAAATTCTACTTCATCTAGAACCATATGTGCTCACTGAACTTAGAATTTCATACCTTTCATACCACATGTGCTGAGTGAAGAAGACATAAAACATGCTTCTATCATTGACATTTTTATCCTTTTAAAAAGTTGCATGCAAAATAGTGTGTGACTACAGAGAGCAGTCATCATGTCGCCATGATTAAAAGGGCTAGCATTGACCTTATTGCTGTGCTGGTAGCATATAACTATTGCTGGACTGTGACAAGTAAGTGTATTGTTTATGGCATATAACGCTATTGCTATGCTGGTGGCATATAACTCTGTATTGATCTGGTAGTGGCATATACCTCTGCATTGCTTTGGTGGAGGCACATACTTGCTTTGGTGGTAGCATATAACTATATATTGCTCTGCTTGTGTCATATACCCCTGTATTGGTCTGATGGTGGCATATAATTCGGTATTGCTCTGGTGGTGGCATAAAACTCTGTATTGCTATGGTGATGGTATATATGTAATCTCTGGTGGTGACATGTAACTCTGTATTGCTGTGCTGGTAACATATAACTGTATCGCTCTGGTGATGGTGTATATGTAATCTCTGGTGGTGACATGTAACTGTGTATTGCTGTGCTGGTAACATATAACTGTATTGCTCTGGTGATGGTGTATATGTAAGCTCTGGTGGTGACATGTAACTCTGTATTGCTGTGCTGGTAACATATAACTGTATTGCTCTGGTGATGGTATATATGTAATCTCTGGTGGTGACATGTAACTCTGTATTACTGTGCTGGTAACATATAACTGTATTGCTCTGGTGATGGTATATATGTATTGCTCTGATGGTGACAGATAACTCTGTATTGCTGTGGTGGTAGCATACAACTCTGGTAGTATTTAACTGTATTGCTTTGCTGGTGGCATATAACTCTGTATTGCTCTGGTGGTAGCAAACAGGTCTGGTGGTAGGATATAGCTGTATTGCTGGGCTGTGGCATATAACTATGTATTGTTATGCTGGTGGCATAACTATTGCTCTGGTGGTGGCATATATCTCTGTATTGCTCTGGTGGTGACATAGAACTTTATTGCTGTGTTGGTGGCATATAACTGTGTATTGCTGTGGTGGTGGTATATAACTCTGTATTGCTCTGGTGGTGGTATAAAACTCTGTATTGCTGTGCTCGTGGCATATAACTCTGTATTGCTCTGTTGGTGGCATATAACTGTATTGCTGTGCTGGTGACATAGAACTGCATTGCTCTGGTGGTGGTATATAACTGTATTGCTCTGGTGGTGGCATATAACTCTGTAGTACTATTTTAATTGACTATATTGACCTTGTTGAACTACAGATGAATTGTATTCTTTAAAAGCACTTCCACTAGTCCTAGGGTCCCACTGTTTTTCAAATTGTAATGATTTGCCCTATGAAACAGCTTTTTATCTTTGTAAGGTATGTTTTATTTATTCTGTTTAAGACTCCCTCATGGTACCTTTATAGCAATACCATCTAGAGGCAAGGAATATGTGTTCATGTAACTTATGGGTCTATCGTGTCATTGCCAGTTCAGTTATATATTAATATATATTATTAAAAATAATACCTCAAGCAGTTGATTTGCTTCCATTAGATATGTACATGCATATCTAAAACTGATTAAGACAGGAATACAAATGGACCAGTGATGAGATGCATCGTGCTAGAGCTTTATCACTTGCTAGGAAAACAAATCAGTATTTTACTAGTCTACCAATGTTTTCTACTGATACAATGTGTGTACACACATACCCACTGGCGTGAATGTCATTGTTTTAGGTGTAGGACGTTGACATTGATCATTAAATGTGCCCCTCCATTTTTTCCTGTGGCCCCATGTGTGCCCCCCTGAACAGAATTCCTATAGTCGCCACTGAAGCTGCATCCAGATTATAAAAGTTTGAGGGGGACATCCCCTTACAAATCAAGATTTGCCAGATTATAAAGCACATCACAGATAAAGGAGAGATTTAAAGACTGCTGCAACAATCAATCATAGCTATAACCAAAGTGACTGCCCCTCTACTCACTGCCAGCATTGTATTGGCTATTATGTGTGTCAATCACTTCTTCTCTCTACTCTTCCCATTTTTCCCATTGAATGGGGAGTGAATGAATGAACAAATTGATTTCAATAATAACTCTGAAATTGGCATTCATTATTCTGCCGCTTCGTTCAACTTCTGCTTAGTATGTCATTTTAATCTGAATTGTTTCAAAATGAATGCACAAGTTTAAAAATCCTCTCCTGACTCTAAAAGGCAGGTAGATGTTTCCCTGGATCAACATCATGTCTTCTTTGAAACCAACTGTCATAGCTTTCAATACTGTTATTAGCTAGAAAGGTATACAGTACTTTTTGGAAAGTGTCTACAAACACAGCTTCCAAAGGCAAAAGTTTCACAACTTATTGATAAAATCCCTGCCTTTTAGTCAACAGCACCACCTATTCTTTTTTCAGCTCTTTGAGTAAGTCATTTCTAGAAGACTTCTTTGTTTTTAATTCAAATTTCTATATGTGTAAATGGTAGTCATATTACCCCTTAGACATTCCTACTCTAATTTAAATAACTTCAGTTTGGCTAGTCTCTATTTATAACTCAGAACTACTAATTCCCCTATAAGTTTTATTGCATGTTGACATTTTTCACATTTAGTAATGTCTTTTTTAACATGTGGTGCCCAAAACCGCACTACATATTATAAATGAGGCCTTAATTAGGATTATACATATTTAAGTCCTATCCTTTGAATTGAACAAAGCTCGGAGGGTGACCCTAGACAGGTACACTACTTGTATGTATGTATCTTTATTTATATAGCTCCATACATGTACACAGTGTTTTACAGAAGTTGAAATAGTAGAATACAAAAATACAGAACTGGGTTAAGAGCATTAGGCTAAAGTGCGATCACTGCATTATTTGTGGGGGAAGTGCAGCAAGGGAATCATACACTGGGAAATGGACTCTGCTCCAAGGAGCTTACACACCCTGCCCCATGGAGCTTACCAGCTACTTAAGCTGCTACATAAGTTGTTCCTGATTCTCCCATTGTCATTTGATATTATTGTCTTAATTCTGTATATAATAGAAATACATGATCACAGGGCAATTTTTAGGACAGTACTGTGACCACAGTTGCCCTTCTCTGTACACATTTTTGTAAACTCTCCCTAGTCACTTAAAATAAAAAAAGGTCATTTTCCTGACTCATCCAACAACTCCTGACTCTCCTTTCCTGATGGCAGACTAGCCATTTTGAGATATGTTGTAAGGTAGACTGAAGGGACCAGATTGACAAATTGATTGGATGGTGTTCATGTAAGATTCATTGGTAATGGATTCTGAATAAGGGTGGTGCATGCACAAGGTGGCAAGAGGAGAAGACTCAGGACTGTCAGTGCCTCACTTCCCTTCCTCCAAATTAAAGAAGAAAGGAATTAGGAGAGTCCATTTAATGGATGGATGATAAGCTATCCAAAGGTGCTAGGTTTTACTGCCAGGCCTCTAAACAGCCCCCTCCTCCCAGTGTTGACTCCATAAGAAAATCAGAGGAATTGTAAGTAAACCAACAGCACTGGGAAGGACAAATAACAGTTCTACAAATGACCATTGATACAGGGAACTTTAAACCCTGGAATGCAATAGAGGTCTCTAGAATTTAAGGGATTATTTCCCTATGGTGCAGTTGGTTTGCTTCAGAATTGGCAATAGATCATTTGTTTATTCCCCATTTTCTGATAAAATGATATTAGTACCATCATATTACGAAAGTGACTTTGGTTTAGAATATTCCAGTCTAAAAAAAATGATTTAGGATTCCCAAGCCGCCATTTTTGAACATAGGACCCTTAGTGTAGTTAATATCTGAGCAACAAAAAATGTATAATTTCTTACAGGACTGCAATGGAGAAAATAATCTAGAAGAAGCGACAGGTTACTTTCAATTATTTTAAATAACATCTGATTCTTTTTGTCATCATTACTACATGAGGCAGAATAGATCTCTTTTTCTCTGTCGTCCAATACAGGTTACTGGTAACTTTGGGTAGGCAATCCGCCCCTTTAATTGTAGGCAGGAACAATTCTAGAATCGTATGCAGGGGGTGGAGCCTACCTTCCCTCCTTGGCTGCAGCTAGCCAACCAGCTCCAGAAAGATTTGTTCCTTGGTGAAGATAACACAGGCAAGAGAACAGTTCTGCTATAGCTTTAGAAGTTTTTTATTTTTCTCTTAGAAATGGAATACCACCATTAGGCGGATTACCATAACTGACAATGCCCTTAGATGTGGCTAGCTCAGTGACCAGGTGCTTTTTGTGGACCTTAAGCCCTTGGGGGGGGAATCTTGGCTACAAGTTCTTTCCTCAGGAGTTGCCCACCGAGGCATCTTCTTTAAACATGGTAATCTAAAGACAGAAGATCTGCAGGAAAGGTGAGCATCCCTTTGAGTGCTGAAGGTCCACATGTCCCACAGTGCCCCTCCGCACAGGGGTTTTTCCTTTGAAATTCCTATTGAACACTCCTGCACTCATTGGGTCTATCTGTATGTCTGTTGGGTGTTTGGAACAGGTTTATGTGGTACTTAACCCTTTAGCTGCTGGTTTGGCATTTGGCATTTTCCTACTGGCTGTGTTTTTTGGGTATCCTAGCATGTTCTAGTGATGTTTCATGTCTTTTAATATTACACCTTCAATTTTGTAAAATTTGAGAAAGGCGCGCTTTACCGCATAGGCGCCATTGCTCCATTCACTACTATGGGACGGTACAGTTTGGGACCTATCTCTGCAACCGTTTAACCTAGCGACTTCAGAGAGGGCTCAGTCTTATTGTCTGCCCTTGCTCTATCATCCGGTTCATGTTTCCAGTGTGATGTGTGGCTCAGGGGGCTTCGGGCACTGTTGGGGTACTTTTTCTGGGAAAACTACATTTCGCATGAGCTCTTGCTTCGCATGCTCGTTTCTGATTGGCTCCCGCCCTGGCAGCCATTTTGTGCTATTTCCAGGATGAGTATCCTAAGCAGGGCTTGGGCTCTCCTTCTCTACTATGCTGATTAACCCTTCGCCTGCCAGATAAGTCTAAATTAGCGATTTCTCGGGTGAAACTTTAATTCTACACACTGTAATTGGGTGATTTAGTATACTGTAAGGTGATTGACACCGTAAGATTGTCTATACCGTTGGAGCTTGGGGCATTCGCTGCAGCATGGGTGAACCGGGCCATTGCGGTCTGGCTGAACAGCTCACCCTTACTGTTCGTCAGGGTGCTCCTACTTTGGATATGTTGCGTCTCCTTGCCAACATTTCTGAGGCGCAGCACTATGTTTCTGCTGCCTTATTTGATGCTATCCGTTTGGTGGCTAGGGTTTCCACCATGTCTGTGGTTGCCAGACGGGCTCTTTGGCTCAAGATCTGGTCTGCTGACACTACTTCCAAGAAAGCATTGCTCTCCTTACCTTTTCAAGGCACTTCTTTATTTGTGCCAGATCTTAAGGAGCTGATCAGTGAGGCCACAGGGGGTAAAAGTACCCTTGTACCCTTGGTCCCTAGGAAGAAAAAAACAGCAATGGAAGCCTCCAAGCCCAAGGCTTCCAAACCTTCTTCAACTTGACTCATCGAACCCGGGTCCGCACTCTGCTGTGGGTGGTCATCTGTGCCACTATCACAGCATTTGGGAGGATTCAATGGCGGACCCATGGGTTTTACAGGTGGTGATGGAAGGGTACAAGATCCCTTTCATCTTTCTTCCCCCCTTTCGCTGCTTTCCTTTTCATACGCCTCAGGGCACAGAGAAATGCCGTTTTTTTTCAATGGCGCTATTCAGGCTCCTCTGGACAAGGATGTTCTAGAGCCGGTTCCCGTTCAGAACAGAGGTAATGGTTTTTACTCAAACCTCTTTGTGGTCTCCAAGAAGGACGGCGGTTGTCTTCCCATTTTGGACTTGGACTTTGTGATCCAGACTCATCACCACCAGGAGTCTCTACGGACGGTGATTGCAGCTATGTCCCCGGGGAAATTCCTTGCTTCTCTGGATCTTCAGGACATGTATTTACACATCACCATTCATCCAGAGAGCCGGCAGTATCTCAGATTTGCCTGCATCTTAGGGCACTTTCAGTTTTCAGCTCTTTGGTCTGACTACAACTCCTCAAGTCTTGAACCGTGTCCTGGGAGCCTTAGTGTCCGGGACGGCATCAGAGTTACTCCATACATGGACGACCTGCATCTGAAAGGCCTCTCTGCGGAACTTCTTCATCAGCAGGTTCAGCTATGCATTCACGCTCTCACCCATCATGGGTGGATCATCAACATGGACAAGTCAGACCTTGTCCCATCCCAGCATCTGGTCCTTCTTTTTGACACTCAGAAGAGCATGGTGTTTCTCACAGACGAGGTAGCTCACCAGATCGCCCACAGGGTTTCTGCGGTCCTGGCTCAAGATCCAGTTCCAGCCAAGAAGCTGTCCTCTCTCGTGGGGAAATTCATCTCCACCATAGAAGCGGTCCCGTTTGCCATGGCACACATCAGGGAACTCCAGAGGTTTGTGATCCAGGTGTGCAAGGGTCAGCCAGACCTTCTGAAGATGTCAGTGTCCCTCCCTCTTCATGTGGAACTGAGTTTGTCATGGTGGCTCGACCTCTCCAATCTGCTGAAGGGCAAGTCCTTCCTGGTATCCTTCTGGACCACGGTGACGACGGACGCCAGATTTCCAGCTGGGGAGAGGTCCTGGGTCACCTGAGTGCTCAGGGTCGGTGGTCTCCAGAGGAATCTCTCCTTCCCATCAACGTGTTGGAGCTTCTGGCGATATTTCATGCCCTTCGTCATTGGACATCTCAGCTGGAAGACTGTCCAGTCCAGGTACAATCCAACAACGCCACGGCCGTGGCTTACATCAACAAGCAAGGTGGAACAAGAAGTCTCTCTGCTTGGTTAGAGGTCAAGGCTATTTTGTCCTGGGCAGAAGAACACGTTCCTGCCATATCCGCAGTGCACATTCCTGGCGTAGACAACGTCATGGTGGATTTCCTTAGTCGACACACAGTGGACAGCTGAGAGTGGGAACTGCACCCAGAGATGTTCATCTTCATTGTTCAGAAGTGAGGGGTCTTCCTTACATTGACCTGATGACGACAAGACACAACAGGAAGGTTCCAAGGTTCTGCTCTCGATGGAGGGACCCTCTAGCTCTGGCAGTGGATGCCATGTCCATTCCTTGGTTATTTCCTCTGGCCTACATCTTTCCTCCCCTCCCAATGTTGCACAGGGTGTTACGGAAATTATGACTGGAGCGCTGTCCAGTCATTCTGTTTGCTCCGTACTGGCCTCACCAAGCTTGTTTTCTGGGGCTTCTGGATTTGTCAGTGTCGGAGCCATTCCGGCTCCCTTGCCATCCAGATCTTCTTCTACAGTGTTACCTGTGGAAGGAGGATGTTCATCGGCTAGCTTTGACGGTTTGGAAATTGAATCATCAATATTGAAGAAGAAAGGGTTTTCTTATGGCGTGGTGGCTACTATGCTCAGTGCCCGCAAGCCTGTTTCTTCCAAGATCTACCATTGTGTCTGGTCGACCATCTTATCTTGGTGTGCCGATAAGGACCTGTCTCAGGAGTTTGATCTGCCTACGGTCCTGGCCTTTTTGTAGGACGGTGTGGATAAGGGCCTCAGTTTGAATTCCCTTAAGGTTCAGTCATCTTCTCTCTCTATTTTTTTTCAGAGGTGCATTGCCATCCTTCCTGATGTCAAGGTTTTCTTCCAGGGAATTGCTCATTCTCGTCCTGCCTTCAAGAACCCTGCTTCTTCGTGGGATCTTAATTTGGTTTTAGGCGTTCTTCAGCGCCCTCCATTTGAGTCTTTGGCTACTATTCCTCTATACCTCTTGACGTGGAAAATGGCCTTTCTCCTGGCAATTGTGTCTGTCCTCCGTGTCGCGGAGTTACATGCTCTGTCCTGTAAACTTCCCTATTTGGTGTTTCACAAGGACAAGGCAGTGCTTCGCACCTCTCAGGAATTCCTCCCCAAGGTGGTTTCAGAGTTCCACATCAATCAGGAGATTGTGGTGCCCTCTTTCTGCCCTGACCCCACCTCTGATAAGGAGAGTGATCTCCACTTGTTAGATGTGGTGCGTTGTCTCAAGTTTTATGTACATCGCACTGAGTCTATCAAGCATTCTGATGCATTGTTCGTCATTCCTGAGGGTCCTAGGGCGGGAAGACCTGCATCCAAAGTGACTATTGCTTCTTTGATCCAGTCCACTATTCGTAAGGCTTTTGAGCTGAGGAAGAAGCCTGTCCCCTTCAGGGTCACGGCTCATACTACACAATCTATTGGGGCCTCTTGGGCTTACAAGAATCAGGCCTCTTCTGATCAGTTGTGCAAGGCTGCCACCTGGTCGTCTGTGCACACCTTTTCGAAGCACTACCATGTTGATATCGGCTGATGCCAGCTTTAGGAGGAAAATCCTGGAGGCAGTTTTGCCTGTCTAGGATTTTCTTTGGTTCTTGGTGCTTCCTTCACTTTTGAGCCCTGTTGCCTCTAGTTCAGTGTGCTATGTAACAGTTGGGCTGTTCAGTGTCCATTGACACTTCTTTGTTTGTTGGGCTATCTCTGATCTGATGGTTCATGTCTGCTCTGGTGACTTTGGGGACCTTGCACCTGGTCCTTGCCTTACTTCCCGCCTCTGGGAAACTCAGTGATTGGACATCCCAAAGTTACCAGTAACCTGTATTGGACGACAGAGAAAAGAGGATTTTAGTCTTACCTGTTAAATCCTTTTCTCTCCTGTGGCAGACCATGGGGTCCTTCGGGGTCATGCTCACAGGAGTCTTCTTTCCCTTCCACTATCTAGTCAATAGTTAGTGTCTCAAATCTTTCTGGAGCTGGTTGGCTAGCTGCAGCCAAGAAGGGAAGGTAGGCTCCACCCCCTGCATACAAATCTAGAATTGTTCCTGCCTACAATTAAAGGGGTGGATCACCAACTCAAAGTTACCAGTAACCTGTATGGACTAAGAGAAAAGGATTTAACAGATAAGACTATAATCCTCTTTTTAAAGTGGACCTGTCACCTCAATATCAGTTCAGTTCTGAAAGCTGCCTATTTGCTATACTAGCCATTAGTCTACAAAATAAATATTTTTTAAGGAATAAATCTTTGTGAGTTGGTGACTTAATGTGGCTCTTTCTGTCAATTCCCTGTGCAATATTTCATTTTTACTTTGAAGACCAAACTTACCTTAGAATTGGCCCTAGTGTTTGGACTTTGCCTAGGTTCATGAATAATATTTGCCCAAAACAATTAGCATGCATTACCAGACTGTGTAATGAATAAATATTAATGTATCAATGTATTTATATTACAGGCAACTGGTTAGTATAATATATAGGACATTTTTAATTATGAATGAACTAACGTTATCTTAAAATGATGGGTCCACTTTAAGTACATTAGTCTCTATGTGTGGAGTTGCCTGCATTTTGATATTGTAGGATACCCAAAGAAACTTAGAAAGAAATGAGAATATAATTATAAATGCATCAAAATATATTTATTGAGAAACAGCTTCTAAGCATGGTAAATTACAAATATACTTTTTACAAACATTTGTGAGAAGAAACATTTACATAATGCTTAATTCAGGCTTTGGTACATATTGATAGATCATAATTACTGAATTCCAGTTACAAGATGATACGATACATCATATCGCACTGTAATATAAATTTATAAATATAAAACTCTTTGCAATGCGTTGCACACTCCTCTGGCGTTCAAAGGATTACATTTCTGACATTAATATATGAGACACAGACGATGAGTTTTCAAGTACTAGTACAGAAATCGTTTTCAAAATTAAGCTACTAATTTAAAATTAACATAACATAACCCTAAACACAAATGAATAAACTGGCTTTATTAAATACAAAATGGTATTTAACACATCTTTAGATGTCTTGATCACATATTGTTTTATGATTCATTAGCTAAAAGTGGGTTCTTTACAGTATGCACACTGTTGCAAACAGACCTATGATAATCCATTGAGTGTCAGAGAGGTATCCAACTCTTTGCTTTGCAATGCATTGGATATATCTGGCACTCAAAGGGTTAATCAATGACTGGGATATATTTTATTATGATTGCTACTTTCTTCTTATTTTAGGAAGATGTTTGGATGTAGAAGTATGCAAACCTCTCCTCAAGGACCATATATAGGTTAAAGGGATAGTAATATCTAATTGAAAGTTTATTTATTATTAGAGGCATTAAGAAATATTAAGAACTATGTAAGTCTTATCTCTCAACCCTATATGCTTTGAGAGATATTCAAAAGTTCCCTCTTCCTGGATTCCAGGCACACTTTGTAGACCATTCCAATGAAGTAGCTCTTTTTAAAGATCGTGATCTCGGCTCTGCTGAAGAGCCGCCAGCTGGTCTGCGGACCAGAATCCAAATCTGTCAGCTACAGCGCTGACTTCATGGAGGGGGAACCTTTAGTTTAGTTTAGATTATCTCTCAAACCATAAAGGTTTGAGAGATAAGACTTACATGGTTCTTAATATTTTTTTAATGCCTATAGTAATAAATAAACTTTAAACTAGTTATTAGGGGTGGGTGAAAAGTGTGAAAGATTTCCCGCAAAAAATATTTTTTTTGATTTTCCTGCGAAAAATTTTGCCTTTCCGCCTATGCAAAAATGTCCTCCTTTTCGCCTATTATAACAAAATTTCCGCCCATGTTAACACATTTTTCGTCTATATTTACTATAGGTACTACATTTCCCACTATAATATTACTTCTTCTGAGGGCTGAAGTTTAGAAATAAGTGGCTGAAAGTCAAAGTTGTGAGTCCTACAGCAACATATGGCTTGAAAATTGTGTTAGCATGCAGAGTGCATTTGTCCTTTGCCCACAACACTTTCTTGCTTACGTGACACTGGCATATATTCATGATGATATCAAGTAATAAAAATAATAAAGTACAACCTACAATGTGGTAGATATGTATTTTAGTGGTGATGGTGGTGGGGAACTGGCATGGTGTGATTTGTGTTTGTATTTTTACCAATGTCATACTCTATCCTCTTTCTCAGATTATTTACATACATTACTTATCAGTCATAGCAGTGGTCCCGTCTGTCCTCCACCTCCTCATCTGTGCTGCTGTTAATATATTTGTCCTGGCTTTCTGTCATGTGTGGTTTCTGCTACTACTACTACTACTGGAGCTAGATGTTGATGTAATTCTACTGCCACTACTACTAGGTGTCAAAGGTGAAGCACTTACAGCAGCAGCACCAGAGGTACTCTTCATATCTAACACTGTGGATGTTAACCTGTGTTGCTGTTGCTGGATAATCAAAACAGGTGTGTGTGGCTGAGTGGGACTTGAACTTTGAAGATGCGATGATGCCGATGATGACTGATAGGGTGACTGTGTGCTTTTTGACATCTGTGCTTGTCCAGGGTCAGACTTTCCAATAGCTTTCTCAAACAGTTTATAGACAGGAACAGTGCCCCTTAAAAGTGGTGGAAGATTCATCCTTTGACTTTCTGCTAATCTTATAGTCCTGTCACCATCCTCCCTCTCAACTTCATCTGTATCTGAACAAGAGAAGGATGCTGGAATAATATATTCTAGATCTGCATTATCATCAGTCATCATTAGGTCATCCTCAGCAGCATCAACATCACCTGACAGTTCTTGCCCACTACTACCCTTATATTCCTCTAAGCTTTTGGAGGTCTCAAACAATTTCTTTTTGCTTTTACTATAACAAAATTCGTTACTACTTTGAGGACAGGTGTAGTAGTGTCTCACTGTTTGATGCAGCAGGCGGTTCAGCTGCTACACCTTCCTCTGTTTTGCTGTTGCCAGCATCATCAACACTTGAATGTGACTTGTCGTTTTCAGTGTTCTTCTTATATGGTTCTATATTTCTACTGGCACTGGTGGTCCTGGACCTAGTTTTGCTGGGACATTGACAAACTGCATCCTCCCTTGGAGTAAAAGGATCATCATCACTGATTGCACATGCTGCAACAACCATTGCTGCAGTAGGTTTTTGGACTACTACTTTACTCTCACGTGCCTACATTGCTCCACCCCTCCCCCTTCCCCTTGTGTGATTGCTGGACATTCTGCAACTACACTGTGTTTTTTTTACTGTACAGTGCACAACACAACTGATGGAGCTGTATGATGCCTTGCCTAAGCCCAGTCAGCTGTCTGTCACTGTCACCTAAGATATTTATTTTTTTATTTTTTTTATTTATTTATTTTTTTAAGTTGTCCACCCTGCTGTCTTATCATAATCTGTCGAAAAAAAAATTATAACTGAAAATGAAAATCAACAATATCTTTCCCCAGACTTCCCCACCTAGCACAGGGAGAATAACAGCAAGATCAGCAAGCAAATAGATTGCCTGTGTCTTGCCTGTCAGCCACATGGAATTTTGGACTATTTGGGGGACAACCTACTTCCTCCCTTCTTATCCCCTGGAGTGCCCCCAGACTCCCCCTTATACAGAGAACAAATGTCCTACCTAAACTAAGCTTTAATTACCCTTTATTTGCCTATCTCCTCTAGCTAAAAAAACATGCTGCTCTCTCCTCTCACAAACACAGAATGGCTGCTGTGAGAGCCTTACAGCCTTTTATATGGCTGTAGAAAACGTTTGTGTGGTGTAGAAATATTTTCTTCCCATTGATTTCAATGGGCGGAAAAGGCGGAAAAAAGCGAAAACTGCACTTTTCACAGGAAATTTTTCACCAAGAGGAAAGTGCCATTATTTGCCAATTTCAGTTTGAGGCGAAATTTTTCGCCCATCCCTAGTAGGTATTACTATCCCTTTAATATTTAAGGGTATTCCTGATTAAGCACTGGTAGGTTAATCAGTGGCCCATTAATTTTAATTAACCCATCTGTTCTCAAGAAGTGATATCCTTAAAGTGGAATTGTATCACATCTTGCAGAAAAGCTCACATCTACCATACACCATTAAAACTTTTTTTTACAAAATTAAAAAACTATCTATCTGTTTATACAGTATGTGAGAAGGGGGCTGCTATAGTGCAGTTTAGCCTAAAATAAACTCCCTGTTTCACTCCCACTCATCAAATTTTCTCTACAGAAAACGCTAGTAACAGCTTTACTGCCAAAGAGCTGTACAACTTTCTTTGCACACGTTCCTGACACTCAGAGGGCTAAACATTCATTCACTCAAAGGATCCCTAGACATATCTGCATACCTGGGAACTCTCCGGTTTTGCCCTGGAGACTCCGTGTTTGACAATGAATTACCGGGTCTCCGGGGCAGAGTCAGATTCTCCGGATGTGGGGAAACCCTGCCCCCTTGTGCTCAATCCCACCCTATTCCTCCCACTCCGCTCCCTCTTCTACCCCTTCCCCAGTGTATTCTATATATTTTTTATGTCTACTAGGCCCGCCCCCTCTACTAGGCCCACCCCTTTTTATTTACGCAAATCGCGCCATTTCTCTACCCTCATCAGCACTAGAGGGCTGTCCTCCGGGCAGCCCCAAGTAAGAACTTCCCAGGTATGCATATCTGTCTTGTAACTTTAAAACATAAACAGGACAAACATTACAGTACCATCAAGATCCCATACACAACATTCTTTTTTTTACATCCCCCTTGTGGCCAGAAAATCTTAATGCCCCCCAAGAGTTTTGCCATTGTGCCTTTATTCATGACATAACATCTTCATTTAGTTCTGGATGTCATGTCCTTGGAGGCAGACATGACAGTTGCTAGCAGGACCACAGGACTACAAACTTCGAGAACCAGGGGATGTGAAAATCATTGCTTCAAAATGAGTTGTGCAGCCATCGGGACCTTAAAGGCTTAGTAGGTTAATGCACTCTGGCGGCATCAGTTTGGAAAAAAATTGCCAGCAACTATTATGCACACTACATAACATGTAAGACTGAAGATGTTAGTTTTTTAATAGTCACAAGGGCAACATTCATAGGGGCCATTAGGATCTTCTGACTATAGCAAGATAAGATGGGGGCATTATTATGAGATGTTAATTCTCCTTTAAAGCCTGGCATGTTTGTGGCACTGAAGGATAGGTTTGTATATCCCTGAAGTAGAGGTATCATGAAACAACTGCTTAACCACTTAAGGCCCAGTGATGTGTCAGGAAGTCACTGATGTCCTTGCCTAAAAGACCAATGATGGTCATGTCAGGTATTTTGTGCTTACAGCAGTCCTACGGGAGCACTGTGAGCTCTAGTGGGTTCTGAAACTGACTGCTTCAAGATCGAAGTGATCACTATCAGACCCCCATTCAGTGCTCCGGCACAAGTGATTAGTCACATGTGCTGGAATGAACAACTTCAAAGCGGTCCTTATGGGGAATCCACTCCCTGGCCTGCTGCTCCTTATGGGGTTAATCTTCTTCCTAACTTAAGTAAAGTTTAGTAATCTGTAGAAAATGTCCCTGTCTACTGTGATCATTGAATAGTCATCTGAATCTCTCATTAACAAGACCATAGACCCAGAAAGAGTTGCAAATCAAGTATTTTATAATATATTATAGTAGCCATGTGGTGATCACTGGGCAGGCCTAAAGTTGATTTTTTTTAAATTTATTTAGAATTTTGAAGATGAACATGCAGATTTACTTATTTCTAGGGAGTCTAAAATAAATATTTTGCTTGTAACCCAACTCAAATACATAGAAATGACAAAACTAAAATACATGATACACTATACTGCAATCAATAAATCAATTAATATATCTGTAATAATTTCCCTTCACATAGTTCTAATTTGGCTGAAACATTTCCAGATATAGAATAGATAATAAGTGGTGGCTACAATGTTTCTCTCAATTCAATGTTTCGAACTTATCAAAATGATACTGTAATCATACACTCACCCCTTTCAATGTATGTTGGCAAGTCCGGAGCAGCCCCCGTTAATCACAGCAGGATTCCAGCAAACGAGCAGGCACAGAATGGGAGCGCTCCACGGACATTGCCCGAGCTCACAGACCAAACAGAATGCTTCCGATATCGATAAAAAGCTTCTTTATTGGTATCATAAAAATATCAAAACATCAAAAGTAACGGAGGTACGGGTACCAAAAAGATATCAGCAATGATGATAATCCGCCTTACATGTTTCGTGGAACTTAACCCACTTGATTAAGTGGGTTAAGTTCCACGAAACATGTAAGGCGGATTATCATCATTGCTGATATCTTTTTGGGACCCGTACCTCCGTTACTTCTGATGTTTTGATGTTTTTATGATACCAATAAAGAAGCTTTTTATCGATATCGGAAGCATTCTGTTTGGTCTGTGAGCTCGGGCAATGTCCGTGGAGCGCTCCCATTCTGTGCCTGAAACATTTCCAGTTAGCAAACTTTCATTAGTCTACTCAGTTGTAAAAATATAAATGCATATTGTATTTTTTCTAAAGCGAGCAACATAAATTGTGTTATTCTGAGCCTTTTGTACCTCTGTCTTACTAAAACTTAGGAACTCTAACCAGCAACTGCACTTACGTATATGCATTCGAGTTCTATTAAAACATGAGAAGATAAATAGATAGACTATATAAAAATCTTTACATTTTTTCTGTTATAAAATGTAATTATAATTTAGTTTTTTTTTTTTATTTATTGATATCGGATTTTTTCTTTTTTTTTCCATACCCAGAATACAGTATTGCAGAAAATATCTGGCCTTGCTGAATTTTTCTACAAAACAGCAGGCAAACTATTCTTTTTATGAGAATCAATTTAATTGTTTTATATATCTCAAGTTATGATGCATATGTACAGAAATAAACTACAATGAATTATAAATGTTAAACTATTAAGGATAAGAGGGGTGGTCCTTAAGGAACAATATTAAAGACATAAAGGACTACATTTATCAAGGCATGAAGACAAAGCACCCCAAGAAAGTCACTTCCCCCCAAAAAAATAACAGTGATAAAAGCAGTATATTTAGAGCTCTCCATTGCATTCAGAGAGAGTTTTTCTCATCTCTTCATGGGAATCAAAATAATTTTGAAATAAAATAAGTATGTCTCACTCTTTTCTAGCCCATAAAGGGTTAAATTAATATTATTACTTAAAATTGAATTAGGGTTTTATATTTTGGGCTATAAAATTGTGCCTGGAAATTGCAAATGAAGAGGAAATGCTCTTAATGCATTAATACTTTTAATGTCAGCTGTTTTTATTAAAGAGCTAAAAAATGTATTGCTTCTTAAAAATATATCTTTTGTGCCTAAAACATTTGCATAGAAAACATGCAAACTCCTTGAACCATTTTATTAACATTGCTTATTTCACAAATGTGAATTTTTATTAGTATTGGTAATTTTTCTTATTTTTAGGAGCAATGACAATGTTTCCTAGCAATGCCAATTATTCTATGAACAAGGTGAATTTTCTACAAGCCCTATCCCCTTTTTATAAGAAATGCTATTTTTTTCTGCAAAAATTACATTCTATAATTAATAAATATGACAAACACAATGAAAATCGCTATTTATTTTGCTATTTAAATAGGGCCCTAAATATCCTGGACTCCAAGCTAAGATTTGTCTGATAGTTAAAGAATAGTAATACTTAAATATTACTAATCCCCATATTGTAGGCATGTTAAAAAGAATTTAATTGTCCCCAGTGTCATCTCTCAAACCTTTATGGTTTGAGAGATAACCGCCCGTAAAGTTCCCCCCTCCCTCCCCTTTCCTTGAAGTCAGAGCTGTACTGACTGCAGGGATATCCGGTCTTACGTGCATCAGACGGCTCTGCAGCAGAGCCGAGATCGCGTTAGTAAAAAATTATTATTTCACTGAAAGTCTTCTACGTGTGCTTGCAAACCAAGCAGAGTGAAATAATTATTTTTTACTAACGCGATCTCGGCTCTGCTGCAGAGCCACCTGACTGTTGTACGACAGAATTCCCCTGCAGTCAGTACAATGCTGACTTCGGAGAAGGGGTAAGGAGGGGGGAACTTTGCGGGCGGTTATCTCTCAAACCATAAAGGTTTGAGAGATGAACCGGGGGGCAATTCAGTTATTTTTAACATGCCTACAATATGGGGATTAATAATATTTAAGTATTACTATACCTTTAAAGTCTAGTCTTAATTGAGAAATTTACCCTAGGATCAAGTGTATCAGTTTAACCCTTTAAGGACAAACACATTTTGTCATGAAGGGTTAACATAATTGCCATAACACAGTTTCCAATGTTCATTCATTTAGTTTTCACTTATCTGAATATCTCCTAATTAAGTCTAACTTCAGCTGAAATAAAAGGGGCAATGGACTTCAAAAGATGTCAGTCAGTGCTTAGAATAACAGGAGTTAAGTGTATTGGGAATATGAGAGCTACACAAAGGCAAGCAGGCAAATACATTTTAATGTATCTAAATTCCACAAAATGGAATCCAATCAGCAAATTCATGTACAAAATGCCACAAGGAGAGAATGGGAGGTCCCTTTCATCACTACTTGGAGTCTATGACATTTAAATATTAAAATATATGTAGCCCAATTTCATTTTTAGGTGCTGGTTTTTCTGTAATAGTAGATTTCAGATCAAACACATATTATATTATATCCCAAAGAATTGTATACTATGTCACGTGAAGTCATAGTTGATATTAATATTTACTTTTTACTACTATAACCTACTAGCCTCTGTTTTTCAATGACTTTATTTTCTTTAAATTTTTTTAAAAGATGGGGAGCAATGGGAACAAACACCCTTTAGAGTTCAGCTTCTCTTTTCTCAATGTGGGTGCTAGAGTAAGTGAATATGCCTTAATCCCAGCTATCAATCATCCCACCTCCTTTTGAATACCCTTTGATAACTTCCCATTAAATGGACCGTTTCACACTTCAGAATCGATTATATATTATATAAGCTATTTGTATTTAGAAACCTAGTTATGGAACTATTTAGATGTATAGCTTATGCTAATTAAAGCATGCCATGCAGTCACTTCCTGTTGTAGCCCTACATTACTTCCCCCATTCAATGCATTAAGCTCAGCAATCTATTATCCACCTCCTCTAGCACTGAAAGAGCTAAGTATCAGTGAGTCGGAGATGTAATATAGGCTTAAGACAGGAAGTGCCTGCACAGTATACTTTAATAAGCGTAAGCTGTAAATCTAAATAATTCAGACACTAGCTGCCCGATTCTATCAGGGCTATTAAAACCTTTTTTAGGGTCAAAATGAGTTCTGGATGGTACACAACCTTACCTCTCAGCAAATCAGCATCTAGCTGGAGAGGTGACGGAAGTGCATACCTCCAGATAGCCAGTTATTGAATAGCTGGAGGGGTGAGGATGATGATGATGATCTGGAGGGATCATGATCTGATCTGCTTAATCTCAGGTGGGTAATCGGTTACTGATTAATCCACCTTTACTTATGTAGGGATATTCTGAACACTTGACCTGTTGGTGTGTCCTGAAGCCTAGAGTGGAGAATCCCTGCTCTAGATAGCGACAAAGCAACCTAACTCAGCCTACATAAACCAATCTATGTGGAAAGCTCTACTTTACACATGCATCCACATTTAAGCTGTTATGTGTATGATTGAAACCACATTGATAAGGCAGCCAGAACCTGGTTTTATACCCCATTAACCCTTGCATGCTAGGGCTGGCTATTTCTACCATGCAGGAGTTAATATAGAGAAGATACACTCTAGAGATTTTAGGCAATTATCTTCTAGAGCAGTGGTTTTCAATGTTTTTCGCTCAAGGAACTTCTAAACACACAGTCTTGAATTTTCAGGGTACTTCTAACATCATATAGATCAACTGTCAAGGAGTAATTAATGGTACAAATAAAAAAATATATTTTGTTATTTTAGGTCTCTCAATAATAAAAACAAACATCCTGTGCATATCAAAATCCATAAATATACAAGTGAAATTCAGCATTCACATTTTTGTAAAAGTTTTGATAGAAAGAATAAGACCCTTAATCAATGTCCCTTGCACTCCAAAGTGCCATGGTACACTGGTTGAGAACCACTGCCCTAGAGGCCTACTTTAGGGTTATATGTAAAAATGAAATGTGGAGGAGTTCTGGGGCAAACCATTTGCACTATAGGGGAGAAGTAAAACTGTCAAAAACCACCATTGATTTTAATGAGAGTTCTATCCCCTTGAATGATAGAGAGGTCCCAATGCATTGCTTCTAAATGCGTTGGAGACCTCTCTGGCATTCAAGGGGTTAAAATCCCCATTTAAATCAATGGGGATTTTTAGGTCTCCTCTATAGTGAAAGTGGTTTGCCCCAGAACGCCATCACTTTCCTTTTGAGCTAACTCATACTCGGAACTTTGTCTCCTGAAGTTCCTGGAGGGAACTGTGGTGCAACTGGGGGATATAAATGAGTAGAGTAACCACATTTCCATTCTGCCATTCCGGGACATGTGGTCACCCTAGTCCTGCGGCTGAGGATCCCTACGGTGCTGACCATCTTTCTGATGAGGCGATTTGCATCAAAAAAGGGGAAGGACTTACTCATGAGTGGGGGCAGGGCTTAATGGACATGTCACAAAAGTGGGGAAGAAGTAGGAGGAACTGAGTGGGGAAGGAGGAAAACAGGGCAGGAAACAGGAAGAACAGAGTGGCAAGGAGCAGAAGTGGGCAGAGTTTTTTATAAAAGTCTCCACTGCAGGAGAATCAGTGTCTGCCCCGGAGACCTGGTCATCAACTGCAAAAACCGGAGGCTCCAGGGCAGATCCTGAGAGTTCCTAAGTGAACATATGTCCTGCTAAGATGAGACTTTTTCCCCACAGTGTCTTATAAAGTAATCATATCTCTGGAAAAGGCTGCAGATCATTCTGTCTGTTCTCTTTCAGCTTCTGCACTATTACTCTAGCAAAGGCATCTCCTTTTGCATCGCACGTGTCAATAAGTTGTCTAACTTTTGAGCTCCTTGTACTTTGTGACTTAATCAGTTCATAATCTTCCTTCAGGATCACCATGTTTGAAATGAGAGAATCCAGACACTGATTCAGGCAAGCCTCAGTCATTTGATTAATTATTTCATTTCTTTTACGTCGGATCCACTGAAGAGGGGAGGAAGGGGATTCCTGAATAGGATCTGATAAGATAAAATACAGCAACCAGTAAGGTACAGAGGTGTAAAATGTATAAAACCATATAAACATTTCTATATTGAAATCTAACCCATTAGCGAACACAGCTTAACCCTTTGAGTGCCAGAGGGTACACAACGCGTTGCTCTGCAATGTGTTGTGCATTCCTCTGGTACTCAAAGGGTTAATGATACCATGGGCCTTATGTATAAAAGAACATTGGAGTGACTTTGGGGTAAACCCATTAAGCTAAATGGAGATTTTAACTCCTTGAATGCTAAAGAGGTCTCCAACACATTGTGAAGCAATACATTGGAAACCTATCTAGCATTCAAGGGGTTAAAAGTTCCATTTAAATCTGAGAAACTTTTGGCAATGTTTATTTCTCCCCTGTGGTGATGTTATGTCCCAGAATTGCTCTAGGTTGCTTTTATACATAAAGCCCTATTGGCGGAATGCAGGAAACATACACACTCGCTATTTCCCATATGAAAACCACTAGGGAATAGGTTTGCACATGATTTTGTTGAATTGCACATGAAAAATCAAGATTAGCGAACAGCTGTGCATATTTTTTTTTATGGGTGTGGTCAGAATGAACAAATCTGTGTGAGTGGAATAGCGAATGCGCCTAATGCAGAAAGTGCTATTGCAAATGAATTTATACATGTGTAGTGTTGTCGTAAAAAAATACATTTTTATGTGCAATTCAAGAAGCGTTCGGTATTCAGTTTCCTGGATTAGAACATGCGCAAAATCTATCTGCGCACAAAAATGCCTTTAGCAGATGCGCACATTTCTTGCATCACGCCATATGTCCCATATTTATAGAAGCAAACTGGAATTATTCAAGACTAAACCAACTGCACCATAGAGGAAAAATACATTTCCTAAATTCCCATACACTTGAATAGAGCTTTTAAACCTTTGAAATCTTGAGATGTCTCCATTGAATTGCGAAGCAATGCACTGGAGACCTCTCTACCATTCAGGAGGTTAAAAGCCCAATTTAATTTGACAGGAATTTTTGTCTCCCCTATTATGCAGTTGGTTTACGCCAGAATAACTCCAGTTTGCTTTTAGAAATATAGGCCATATATCTTTTTTATCCCAGTTGGTTTATGCATAAATCTAAACTCTAGGCATGTGACCTCTTTCTATTGGAATTTGTTAGTTTATTATGTTATTCACAAAACTCCATTTCAATTCAGAATTTTTTTCCACCGCCTCAAAGTCCACAAGTGACCTAGACTATCTGAATGAGAACACCTCAGGGGCAGGGGCATAACTACAGGGGGTACAGGGAGCTGTGAGAGGATCTAACCTTTAAGGGTCCCATCAGCTTCAAGGCCCAATAGGTTTTTGTTGGTGTTTGTTGGTGCCAAAAAAATAATGTTTGCACCAGGGCTCTCAAATGACTAGTTATGCCACTGAGCCGATGCCAGGGGCAAACAGAGGGGATTTCCAGTTGCCCAGAACCAACCCTGGACTCTTTAGCCTCATTAGATTAGGGAAAAACAAAACTTTAACACCCCTGTAATGAAATACACCGTCTGCTCTTTTTCATATGAACACTTCTTCATGTGTTGATGATGGACTACAACCCCCATCATCATCAGAGGGTCGTTGACTGTTTGAGAAAAATGGAAATTGTAGTCCACCAGCAGCTGGAATACTGTAGGTTGCCCATTCCTTTGCTCAGTCATCTGCAATGATTTTTCCTGGTCCTCAAATCTGGCTGGCAGTCCACATATTGTAGTACTGGAATATAGACAATTATCACTTCTGGCTTCTGTGCAGAGTAAGAATGACACATTTCACCACATACCTCTCAAGTGTCCCTGTTTAGGAGGAACAGTCTCTCTTTGAGTCCCAAATCCCTCTTCCCCACCCTGGTGTTCCTCTTGTTAGGTGATCAGACTGTGTGGTTTGTATATAAATTGTATCACATTGCTCCACAGCAATGAAACTCACATTCATGTTTGTTTACACTTCAGTGTATATGTTTATAAACAGACTAGTTGAACAGCCCGTTACACGGGCCACAGTGCCACTGCCACCCGGTCACGGGGCAGTCACATGCAGCAGAGACTGCCCGCGCCGCGGCTGATACAGAGCTGGACGCTCCTTCGGAGCGCCCAGCTCTGTATCAGCCACGGCGCAGGCAGTCTCTACTGCGCATGACTGCAGCACACGCAGCAGTATCTACTGCGCATGTCAAGGCGTTACACACGTTTTAGCGAATTATTATATAAGGATATGCAAAAGTGTCCCTCTTTGGCCATTTGAAATGTTGGGAGGTATAGATACAAATGTTTCACTCTTCCAGTGCAGGGAGAGAATATATTACTAGCTAGACTAGAATATAAAGAGTTGTGTGACACTGCCAATTTTTTCTTCCCTAAAGCTAAATATTACCTAACCAATAATTGTGTAAATCTCATCCAACTCTTTTAAGCATTTAAACTTTTTTTAATGTGTTAATTTTTTACTCAGATGAGGAGCATTTTTCATGTCCTTACAAAACAAAACACAATCTATAATTTTATTATAATTATGGAGTTCTCTTGCATATCCAAACATAAAATATATTTTGTTTCAAAAATGCATAATGCGGGCCAATGAGCTCTGTCTTTCATGTGCTTATATATATAAAGACCTCTAGGATCCGATCAGCTATGGGTGTGGTCTAGGCGTTCCTGAGAATTCTCCATTCATATCCCTTATATAATATAAGAGTGTGCCTTGTCAGTCATTATGAATGAGAGGAAAAATGCCATATTACCATCCATGACTTTGCAATACTTAGTATGTGCTGAATGAGAAGTCTGCTTTACTACACGACTGAGATAAACATTTGCGTATATTCAAAACAATTCTGCCATCCAAAATGGATGCATACATTTGGCTGCAGTGGATGAATTACAGACATTTACACATACACATTTGCATATGATTAAAGGCTAGCCCTAAGTGGATTTGAAAGCTTACACTCCAAACATACTCAGCTAGCCAATTTGATCATTTAGTTTGTAATTAGAGATGAGTGAAACAATTCTGTAAATTCAAATTCTGATATGCAAGACATGAAATGTCTTCTGAAACATGTTTCCGTTCCATGTATAGAGGGGGGAAAAGGGTTACTTACCTTTAGACTTAATTCACAGCATGGTTCTGTCCAGGGAAGTCAGTTGAGCAAGATAAGGCTCGTCTCCCTATCCCTCTTTCCTGCCCAATTAGCAGTGTCTGCCTCATTGCCCTAGACACGCTCCTCTTCCTTTTGCTTGGCTTGTTCTCTTCCCTTCCATACCTTCTGCCACTCTCCCCTGCCATACATGTCCATACATCCAAAGTGTCCTTCTTTAGGAGACACAATCCATCTTTAATCCCTCTGTCCCTCTTTCCCACCCTCGTGTCCCTCTTTATAGGAGATCAGACTGTGTGGTGTTTAAATAACTGCAAGAAAACTCACATTAATGTTTGTTTAAACTCAGTCTGTGTCAATAAAATACTTTGATCTTTCTCTAAATCATTTATTCAGTCATATAAAGAGGTGTCAATAGGCCATTACATTCTTATTAATGCCCACTCACCAGTCACCCTCCCCAACAACACCACCTAAAACAAAAGTGTCCATCTTTGGACATTTGAAATGCTGGGTGATATGCACATCCTTGATCCTGTTCCCTCCCTTCCATGTCCTTGGCACACTCCCATCATGTCAATGTCCTTGACACACTCTCTACTGGTTTACACCCAACAGCCCCCTCTCACTCCCACCCTTGCTGTCCCATTTTTCCAGTATTCTCCTGTGACTACCATCACTACCCTTCCATCAGTCCCTCCAGTATTCATTCTAAATAATTTCAGACAGATCCAAAACTTTTTAAAGATCCTTCTCCTCAAAATGAATCACTGTTTCACTCATTGCTATTTGTAATCCAAAGGAGAACAATAGAAAATCAGTTAAAGGGATAGTAATACTTAAAATGTAAAAAAAATATGTTGTAGGGTTTATCCCCCTGAGTAAAATAAGAGTACTCCCACTGCTGAAAGGTGTTTTATTCAAAAGTTATTAATTTTCAAAGTTGAATTTTTTTAGGTGCAATATCACAGTGGCCTGAAATTGTACAGTGGCGCTGTTGCTACACAATCCTATGGACAACTCTGGTCAGTTGACCATACATCTCCATAGGATGGTGTAGCAACAGCGCCACTGTACAATTTCAGGCCACTGTGATATTGCACCTAAAAAATTCAACTTTGAAAATTAATAACTTTTGAATGAAAGACCTCTCAGCAGTGGGAGTACTCGTTTTACTCAGGGGGATAAACCCTACAACATATTTTTTTTTACATTTTAAGTATTACTATCCCTTTAAATGTAGTATTGGAAATGTAAAGGATATATGGGTAATCAAGGAAAATGCAACACCAGTGTAAGAAATGGCAGATAAGAACATTTCACAAAAATAACAAGTAAATCAAAGCAGACAAAATATAAAAGAGTTTAGTGAACAATTATGGTAAAAACACTGTTCAGTCAAGAATAATTATAAAATACAATCAATCTGGTAAAAAGACATATTTATATATATATACACCATATGTATAAAGCAATTAGTGCAATTCTGGGGCAAACAACTGGACCATAGGAGATGAACAGGCATACCCCACATGCCCATTGATTTAAATTGGGCTTTTTAACTTCTTGTATGCTAGAGAGGTCTCCAATGCATTGATTTACATTAGCATTTAGTAGCATTCAATGGGTTAATGTGCCATTTTAATCAATGGGTAGTTGTATTTGTATCCTATGGTGTAATTGGTTTGCCCCAGCATTACCTTTATACATATGAGCCATAGAATGTATTGCATATGGATGATATATTGCTCAATAATTGTTAACCTTGAAACCTCATCTGCAATTAAAGGAACAGTAACACCTCCTATTTTAACCCCTAAATTACCTTACTATGGCCAGAAAAATCTACTGGCCTCTGTTTTGCCCATGTACCTCTGTTCAAGAAATACCATCTACAATCAATTCTGGATGCCATTTTCCTGGAGACAGACATGACAGTTGCAGGACCACAGATGCAAATTTTGCTCACTGCATATGGTAATATATATATGGTTATAGACCAGAGAGGTGTGCAACTTATTGCTTCATATTGCATTGTGTATCACCTTAATTCAAGTTTGCATATTTGAAAACTGCATTAAAATTGCCTAGATGTCGTGTTAACTAAAAGGCCAGCAAACATACAGTTCAGGGGATATTCACACTTCTTTCATATTCTAATGTATGCTAATTGCCTTCTCAGTGACTAGGCTAATAGAGGTTTCAATGACGTTTCATATGCTAATACAGCTCTGCGCAGTACCAGGAAGTGTTTTGTTTCACTTTGCCCAGAAATAGAAGTGAGAATATCTCCTAAACTATACATCTGCTGGAATTTTGGATAACATGACATACAGGTAGTTATTAATGCATTTTTCAGTTTGAAGAAGTTGCCACCAACTGTCATATCTACCTCCACAGACTTATTGAAGACACTGTTTCGTGAACACAGACACAAGGGCAAAATACATTGTAGACATTAAGATTTTCTTGCCACAGAGAGGAAAGATGGGGGGGGTTACTTCTTGAATTTTATAACCATTTACATGCATTAGAAAATATATTTATTCTAACACTGCATACTAAAAAAAATGAAGTCTACTCACGAGGCGTACTGATGTTGTTCACTGTCTCATATGGTATTTTTTTCCATTCAATTGATTCTTCACATATTTGCTGTGGAAAGGGTTCTTAAAAGGAAAAATAATGAAAGGTGGAAATTCAACAAATCAGACTCTACTGAGTTTGCTTTTAAACCTTAAATGATCAGTAAAGTTTTATCATGTCAAACATACACTGTTTGACTCTTCCTGTATGTATGTATGTATGTATGTATGTATGTATGTATCATTATTTATATAGCACCATACGTGTACACAGCGCTTCCTGCTAACTAAAACAAGGGAACTAGCACTGATGGGAGATGATTTAGTGAAAAACTATTACATGTCAAATGGACATGAAGTTTTGGAACTGTTACTACTGTATTACAGGACACCTGTATCCTAAGGCTCATCTATTCCACACAATGTAATAGGAAAATATCTGGACACCTGAATGGATGTGCATTATAGCGTATAGAGGTGATCACTTCTCCAGTTCAATGGACTCTTCAGTCCCTGTGTTATTCCTTTGGGCCTATGCACTAAGACCACACTTGTTAATGATATCTGATTGCATAGGCTCCATAGAATAACAAAGGAACTGGAGAATGTATCACTAAAAATGTTATATTTTCTTTATAGCACTTTAGTATATAACTCCCCAACAGTTTGAAACTGTAACAAATTTGAATCAAAACATATCCCAGCAGTACAATTACCACTGTTTCATCAGTGTGCATGAAAAGCCCTAAAATACGTGTGTTTATAATAAAACAATACTGCTCCTTTAACACTGTTTAATTCTCACAAAAAGGCCAGTAACACCAAAAAATGAAGTAAATGTGACTTTCCATAAAGTTCAAAAATGGGGACAGAAATCTTGATGGAAAGGAACACTTCATGTTATACCTGCTGTTTGGGAGGCAGAGTAGGCATAAACCAAGGCAGTTGGTGTTAATAGAAGACTCTATTATTAGAATGGTAGATAGGATAATCTGTCACCAGGAACATGAATACCAAACTTTATGTTGCGGACAGGGCACAGATTACTGGGAGGGGTTGGAAAGGATCCCGCTGTCTTGGTAACAATGACAAAGTTGGAAATAGATGGAGATTCCTAAAAATTATTAAAGGGATTTGGGGTGCAAGCTAAAGTCATGGACCTCCACGGTGGTATTTTCAGAAATACTACCGAAGTCTTATGCCAGTGAAAGTAGGCAGAAGTAGCTCAATGCATGAGTTAAGTATTGGTGTAGGATGGAGAATTTGGGATTGTTAGAGCACTGGGCTTACTTTGCTCTTAGGTATAATCTGTACAGTGGTGATGGATTGAGCCTAAATGGTAAGGGAGCTGATCTGCTAGGGGACAGACTGCTTAGAAGGTTAGAGGAGCATTTAAACTATGAAAGGGGGAGGATATAGCTAGTAAAAATGGGGTAGATAGTGTACAAGTAAATCATCATGGGGTGTAGAAGGGGTTGGGATAAATGTAGTATGATGGAACATTTATTAATAGCAGATCTAGAAAAAAAGCAAGGGGTGGGTAAAATACACAATGACTACAAAATTAATTGTATGTTAGAGAATGCAATAAGTATGGTATGCAAAATGGGAGAGCTGGAATTACTGGTGGATAATGAGCATTTGAACATAATTGGTATAACCTCAACATGGTGGGTTGATACACATGATTGGGCTGTATATACTGAGGGCTATTCCCAGTTTAGGAGAGACAGGATTAACAGATGAGAGGAAGGTGTATGTCTATAGTTAAAACAAGATCTAAATCCAAGATTAAGGGGAGATATTTGTGAAGAAACTGGAGATAATGTGGAGTCCATGTGCGTAAAAATTGAAGCTAACTGTGGTGCAGAAGGTAAAAAAAAAACGTGTTGTGGATATATGCTATAAACCACCAAATATCGATAAGAATGTTGAGGCCCACATTTTATTACAAATAAAAAAACCTGCACATTTTTAGAATACAAAGATTATGGGAGATTTTAAGTATCCAGATACTGTCACAAACGGTTTAAGTGCCGACAAGAAATGACAATGTATTGGACCTAGTGATAAAATATAAGATAGTCTCCAATATTAAAGTAGGTGAACAGTTGGAAAACAGTGACCACAAAATGACCACAAAATTGAGATCGTTTGATGTAGCAGAACTGTATAGATTCAACCAATACTCTTCGTTTTAAAAGGCTAATTTCAAAATGTCAACAGCATCAATTCAACACATAGACTGGGATAAATTATTTAAAGGAGAAAATATTAAGTAAAAATTGTCAGAATTTAAATTTAGGTTCCAGAAATATATTCAACAGTACATATCCTTGGGGAACAAATTCAAAAGAAGTAGATCACAATCAATGTGTTTAAATGCAAATGTAAAGATGGAAATGGCAAGGAAAAATGATATTTAAACTATTTAAATCTGAAGGAACATAACATTTTTCTTGAAATACAGGGAATGCAACAAAGACTGCAAAAGGGCAATTAGGTCAGAAAAAATAGATAATGAAACTTGAACTGCAAAGGAGAACAAGACTAATCCATAAATGTTTTTTAAATACTAAGTAGCAAAAAACATAAGGGAAGTACATTGGACCTTTCAAAAATGAGACTGGTGAGTTGATTAGCAAAGATAAAAACAGGCTGATGTGATGAACACTTCCTTTGCATGGCAGAAGAGCCTCAAAAAGAAACAACTAAAAGCATAGTATTATCAAATATTGGGATAACACAGAAAGAGATTATGGGAAGTCTGGACAAAATTAAAACTGACAAAACACTTGGGGGAGATGCATTAAGGTATGATAAAGAGCTGATAATGTGTAGAAAACTTCTCTAGTGATACCACTTCTTCAAGTCATATGTTATTCCAATGTACTAAGATTTCTCCAGCTTTGGAGATTTTAGTGCATAGGCTGCATAGAATAACATAGGAACTGGAAAGGTGATATCACTGGTGAAATCATCTTCACTTTATTACCTCTTTATCATACCTTACTTCAAAACACCTCTCTTCCTAATGGTATACATCCAACGGCTCTTCAAGAACTCTTTCTACTATTTAAAGACCCTCTCACCACAGGCTCAGTGCTACAAGACTGTCATAAAGCCAATGTTGTGATTTTATTTAAAGGCATAGTAATGTTCCAAAATAAAAGCACCTACAATTAATCTTCATAGTATTTAGGACATGGATAGTGTTATTTCAATACTGTCAGATTTGTAGTTCAAGAGTAATTGAAAGATCAAGTATCCCCCTTATCATGGCAGATATAATAATATAATAAGGCTATATAATAATATAAGGCTTCTATAATACTCATTTTCTTGGTTATTCTGTGACAAAGGTTGAACTTGATGGATCTGTGTCTCTTCTCAACCTAATTTACTATGTAAGTATATTAAAAAACTTATTAGAGGGAAAACTTTCATCATCTGGTAATTTAACCATCTGAATGCCAAACGGGTGTCCAACACATTGTGAAGCAATGCATTGCACATCCACACTGGTGCTCAAAGAGATATGTTTGTAAGTTTTCTTTTCACAGCCAGATGATGCTGTTGCTGTTTATGGAGATCTGAGTTTTTCAGGCATACACAATCCATAGCCAGCAATATTGAAATAACTACCAGGCTTCACAAAATCTTGAACCTAACCCTTTGACTGCCAGAGGGATAGGTAACACATGAATTGCCTACCCCTCTGGCATTCAAGGGTTATACTCTCAAACATGCAAGTTTGTACTTTAATAACTTTTGAACAAAGCTTTCCCCATCAGAGTATCCTTGTGTTACTCAGCAGAAAAAAAGCCTTTTGTTCCTTTAAACCAGATGTAGTAAAGGTTACTGAGAGCTTTCTGGTGAGAGTAGAAAGACTCAGGCAACGTTTCCTATCATGTTTTTATGTATCTCAAAACTTTAACAAGAATTTGTTGGGTTTTTGTAAGACTGCTTCTCTTTGGGTGTGTATATTTGGTGAATGCGTATACATAGATAAATAAACTAATGAATTTATGGTAAATAAACATTTTAGTCTGGACATGTATAGATATAGACCCAATAACTGTGTAAATGTCAGCTAAAGATCAAGAAGAAAAACAAATCAATTGTGCCTCCAATGATATGTAGTATGCTATATTGTCCCAAAGACCTTTTAGTTATCCTCCTTGCAGCACAGTTTAACATACATAGTAACATAGTTGATAAGGCTGAAAAAAGACGTGTCCATCAAGTCCAGTCAATGCCAAAAACACCCCTGTTGATCCAGAGGAAGGCAAAGAAAAGCCTTCTGAAGCCATTTCTAATTTAGCCCCAAGTGGGTAAAAAAAATCCTTCTTGACTCCAAATAGCAGTCAGATAGTTCACTGAATCAACATCATATCTGCATTGAAGCCACACGTCATAATTTTCAATATTGTTCTGTGCTAGATAGGCATCCATTGCTTTTTTGAAAGCATTTGCATTATCTGCAAGTACAACATGCCAAGGCAAAGAATTCCATAGCTTTACCACCCTTACTGTAAAGAACTGATGCCTTTGTTTTGTCAGAAGTGCCTTTCCTCTAGTCTTAATGGATGACCTCTTGTTCTTAACTCAGCACTTTGTGTAAATAATTCATTGGATAGTTCTTTGTATTGACATTGATTGTATTTGTAAATGGTAATCATATCATCCCTTAGACATCTCTTCTCTAATGTAAACAAACCCAGTTTGACTAGTCTCTCTTTATAACTCAGATCCTCCAGTCCCTTTATCAGTTTTGTTGTATGTCTCTGCACTAGAGCTGTCCATAGGATGGTGTAGCAGCAGCACCACTGTACAATTTCAGGCCAGTGTGATATTGCATCTAAAAAATTTGACTTTGAGCTGTAATAACTTTTGAATAAAACACCTTTCAGCAGTGGGAGTACCCTTGTTTTTACTCAGGGGGTAAACCCTACAACACATTTTTTTTTTTACATTTTAAGTATTAGCATTCCTTTAAGTTGGGCGTTTAACCCCTTCAACAACAGAGAGGTGTCCAAGTAATTGAGATACTTCACTGGCAACCAATGGCTTAAAAATCCCCAGATAAATCTAAGGAAATTTCTAATTGTACCATTATGCAGGTGGTTTGGCCCAGAATTGCTCCACTTTATTAGACTATTCACCTCAATATGTACTCATAGATATATGGCCAGCTATTACTCATTACTAAAAGACAATTTATTCCTTTTTACACTAGGTCTCACACTTTTTTCATTCAATTCCCATTTGCCTTAACCTGAGTTATTTTCACATATTTCTAAGACAGAAGCACAAACTATATTAGCTTATGGGAAATTTTGCTGCATATGAAAATTATAAAGCATAAAATATCATTAGGTGAATACAATATTTTCCTTTGAAGGTTTGCTGGTGTCAGCTTCTAATGCCAGTGGCTGTGCTTCAGGGTAAGTGCATATATAATCTCTGTTGTGCATATCGGTTGACAATCTCCACCAGTGTTGTACTTTGATGCAGCATACCCTGCACACCATCCCCATAGCATGCTCAGGGAATGGTGTACAGTCATGCCATTTCCTCTACGTCTTTTTTACTATATTGACTTAAACAATCCGTAGAGGAAAGGACTGCCCTGAATCACCAACAAACTGCCCACTGCCCTTCTTTTGGAACTAGTTGTGTTAAGAGGGGGATTTTGGAGTATTTAGCTTAATAAACTGAAATCAGACAAAAGTAGGTAATGAAAATTGACTCCAGCATTTAATATAGAGAGGAATCACTGTGGAACATTCACCCCATTAAAACAGGCTTTCCTATCTATTTCTTTTTGTGGCAATGGGAGTACAAACTGTTTTAATGTCTTTCTATCTTTCTATTAATACCTTGAAGACCAGAGGGGTGTGTAAAATATTGCTTTGCTATCTGTTTCTCACCACTCTGGTCCTCAAGGGGTTAAGTAAGATATTTTTGTACTACATGTCCAAGTGTGAAGGAGTAGATAGTTGTAAAATGTCTGAGTGACTAGTTGCTCCCTCCATTTCATGTTAGTCATTCAAACTCCTACTTATATTTTCCCATGAATGCCACACCCCACTGTCCAAATCAGATACAGGCAATAGAATAATAATACACAAAATAATACATACCAGAAGATGGAATGGTATCTTCATTATGGCTCCTACCTTCCCCCTAACGTGCAGAGGAATTCAGAGATAAAATTAGTATAAACTAAAACTTAAAATGGAAAAAAGTATTGACATGCATGGTGACAAATTAACTATGTTGTATGATTTTATTCCCCCATGTGAGAAAGAAATAGAGAATGAGAGATAGATAGGTAGATAGATAGACAGACAGATAGATAGAGGCCCATTCAGTATTTATCTATCTAATTATGCCGAGCCACCACTGGCTGATTTTGGATAATGAGGTTATACCCACTAACAGCTGGAGGTCTAACAATTATCTGTAACTGCTGTAAGGACACTTCTCTAGATCAATGCACCATGAGTCTTATGAATAATGATGTAATGCACCAATTCTGGAGCAAGCCAACTGCTCTGTCATGGGCAAATAATTGAATCTCTGACGTATATATATATATATATATATATATATATATATATAAATATCCACAACAAAACTAAAGGAGAGCGCAAGACCTGTATTCAAAACTAAAAATATAAATAAGTATACTATTACACTCTTCAGTATATACCTATTTATTGATCACAATATAATAAAATATATCTCAATAAAAATATAAAGTTAAAAGTCCCATAATTTCCATAGATTGTCTCCTGGAATAGTGATATGGACCTCGTATAAGCGGGCAGGTACTAACAGAGTAACTTCCAATAACACTGTATGTAGCCGAATAAATGCACTACCTGAGCCGTAATATATGTTTGCCTTTCCCACCTCCGATATAAAGACATTTGTGATATTAGTAGACCCATTTGAAGACGGACAGGAGGTACAAAGCCTGCATGGTATATATGACAGCACGGAGCCGTTGATGCTACAGATAGCCTGGATACAAGACGGGAGAGATTTGTTCAGATACGGATCAGCTATATGATGCTGGAAGTTGGAAATAAGCTTTGCCCGCTAAAAGGCTTTTGAAATACCCACAGAAGTACTCTATGTTTATATTGGAGGTGGGAAAGGCAAACATATATCACGGCTCAGGTAGTGCATTTATTCGGCTACATACAGTGTTATTGGAAGTTACTCTGTTAGTACCTGTCTGCTTATACGAGGTATAGGGTCCATATCAATATTCCAGGAGACGATCTATGGAAATTATGGGACTTTTAACTTTATATTTTTATTGAGTAATACCATTCTACGTCTTTTATATGTATTTTTTGTAGGAGTGATGTCACTCTTTAGCAATACTAGGGTTATTATGTATCGATATATTTTATTATATTTTGATCAATAAATAGGTATATATTGAAGAGTGTCATAGTATACTTATTTATATTTTTATTTTTGAATACAGGTCTTGTGCTCTCCTTTAGTTTTGCTGTGGAGAATTGTTGTTTTGTGACTCCTGTGCACTAGGGGTCTAATAGGATTGTAGCGACAGATCTTTATTCTATTTTATTGTTATTTTTATATTGTTGTGCATCAGTTAGTGGTATACAGGGGGCACCTTGCCCATTGGTAGGCTTGATATCTGTGGATATTTTTTATATATATAAATATATATATATCAGTATGACAGCATCACTCATATAACACAAATGGTACAAAACGTGAAAAAATGGTGCACATCCCCTAGAGAAAACAGTATACTTAGCTGTAAATTCCAGCGTGAGACAGCACTCAAAGAAAGATGAAGTAAACAGGATAATCTTTAATCAGTCATCTATTATTCCAATATGGTCAAATGTATTCGAACCCAACATGGACCTTCCTCAGGTACCACCATGGACCTTCCTCATGGACCTTCCCTGAGAAAGGTCCATGTTGGGACTGAAAATGTTTAGACATGTTTGAATAATATATGATTGATTAAAGATTATTCTGTTGACTCCATGTTTCTTTGAGTTCTGTCTCAAGCTGGAATTTACTCTATTATAATATATATATATATATATATATATATATATATATATATATATAGTTATAATCAAAATGATTCAACCCCCATTGCAAATCAGGTTTATTGTCAAAATGTACAGACTATGAGCTGTTTGCAATGAACAAATCAAACAAAAGCAATTGAAATAGCTCAACACAATGAATGCTTCAAGTGGTTTCCCCAAATTCAACTGAAAATGCAAGTTATAATGACTTCTCCAGTCTCAAAATTATTTAACCCCTACATGGCAAGCATTTTAATGCAAAGTAGAGCACCCTTTTGCTGTTAAGACCTGCTGCAAATGAGATGCATAGCCAGACACCAACTTCTGGCAATGTTCATGAGGAATTTTAGCCCATTCCTCATGAGCAATGGTCTCCAGTTCAGTAATATTCTTGGGTTTGTATGCTGCAACCGCCTTCTTCAAATCCCACCAGAGATTTTCTATGGGGTTCAAGTCAGGTGACTGTGATGGCCAGTGTAGGATCTTCCAGGATGTCTTCTGCAACCAAGCCTTGGTGGAATTTGAGGTATGATTGGGATCATTGTCCTGTTGGAAGGTTCAATGATGCCCAAGCTTCAGCTTCCTCACAGACGGCATGACGTTTTCTCCTAGGATTTCCTGATACTTCAATGAATCCATCTTGCCTTCCACACACTTCAAGTTTCCAGTGCCAGAGGATGCAAAGCAGTCCCAGAGCATCACTGAGCCACCACCTTAATTAACTGTAGGCAGAGTTTTCTTTTCAGCGTATGCTTCATTCTTCTTCCTCCAGACATATCACTGATCCATTGGGGCCAAAAAGTTCCAGTTTTGTTTAATCACTCCACAGAACAAAATCCCAAAACTTCTGTGGCTTATTTATATGATTTTGAGAATATTGGAGCTGACTTTTCTTGTACTTTTGGGTCAGTAGTTGTATATGTTTTGAGTTCAGCAATGGAATCCTTATGGAACTAGTACGCGCCTTACTGTGCTCACTGAAACCTCAGTGCCTGTTGCCACCAAGTCTTGCTGCAGGTCTTTTGCAGTCACTCGAGGGTTTTTCTCAACCTGCCTTCTCAGAAATCTGGTTGCAGCTATTGATAGCTTCTTTTTTCTGCCCTGTCCAGGTAGTGTAACCACTTCCTTTAACTTTGAACTTGCGAACTATGCTTCTAAAGGTGTCTCTAGGAACATTCAGTGACTTCGCTATCTTTTGGGATCCTGTTCCTGTGAAGAGACCTGATCTCTTCTCTTAACTTTTTGGACCATTCTTTTGACTTAGCCATATTTCTAACATGCAGTCAAATGTAACACTCAACAAACCCCTAGACTGTTCAGGTATTTCATGTGCGACCGCTCAAGCACACTGGGTGCAACTAATGAAGCCCTTGATTTGTTGCATCAGGTGTGCTTGAGACAACATCTGTTTTGCATATTTGTGGTGTTGTGAGGGATTGTACTCAGGGGGTTGAATAATTTTAAGACTGAAGAAGTCACTATAAGTTGCATTTTCAGTTAAATTTGGGGAAACCACTTGAAGCATTCGTTGTGTTGAGCTATTTCAATTGCTTTTGTTTGATTTGTTCATTGCAGACAGCTGAAAGTCTGTACATTTTGACAATAAACCTGATTTGCAATGGGGATTGAATAATTTTGATCACAACTTATATATATATACACACATACACATACATACAGGGACCTAAGGGGCAAATAATTTAATTGCTGATTTATCCATATATACATATACACAATTACCAACGTACATTTGTTCTATCATGCACATCTTCATTTGATGAACGAAATTGCAGTTCTGGCACTGGGCTTCTGTAAGGAGTTGTAGGTAAACTTGATATTGAATTGTGTTGAACACAGTGTTTCACCTGTAAAGAAACAAGACATGTACTAGATATAGTGATCAGGCCCATCATGTAATTACTAAATGCTCATGGAAACAAATAAACAGGCCCACAGTGGGACCAAGTATCAATTTAGCACAACAAACTGTGGGACACATTTATAAAGATTTACTGGCATTTCAAGGGTGATTTTAGACACTGGCAACACCTGAACCTTATTTACAAAGTTATTCAAAGCCCGAGAATGGAAATTTGGACTGATTTACCTCTACAATGTGGAAATGGGAAGAGGATTATGGAATTTATTATCAACATCTGCTTTAAAATGTATCCTTACAAAAATATTGCTATTTTTCTTATGTCCCCTGTGGAGCACATGAAGCATGGGGTAAAGTTTCCTCCTGCAGGAGGACAGTGTACTTACCTTAAAAGATTCACAGAGGTAGACTCCTTTCTGCTTCATTTTACCCCACCAGTCAAATCCAGTTTTAAAAGTGACCTCAAGTGTATATGTGCAAAAGTTCTCCCTTAGCCTTCTTTTTTTTTTTTTTTTTGTCTGTTGGATGGGGCTATGTAATCCCACATTAGGTGGCTTCCATTGTTGGTCTTAATAAACGCTCAGACTTAAGGGACCCGGGTCTGTTAGAAGGTTGCTTGCATTATCAACCCTCTCTTCACAGTTTCTGTTCTCTTTCCCCTAATTCCCCAAAAAGCTTTGGAAAAATCAGAATGGATTAAATCATTCTGAAAAGCCCATTCTGACCTCACTGGGCCTGTTTTTTTTTTTAGATCTTTTCTATTGGTGTCAGAGCTATCCAGACTTCTTGATTCAGGGTCCACTGTGTCATCCAGGGGTGAAGAAGCTGGCTTTGCAGGGTTGTCTCTCAAAGCCAGGATCCAGAGGAAGAAGGTGTTTTCTGACATTGATGGCTTACAAGTCTGTTTCATCCAATAGTGGTTTGGTTCTTGTTCTGTAAGTGAAAACTGGAGGTTGTGGCCGTGACTTTTTTATGTTCCAGTCATTTTGGCCTTTCTTCCGGATTGTCTTCATATGATAGCCCAACAAGGGATGTTTGATTGTAATATGGAATATATAATGAATATTTAACTATGAACAATATAATGTGTATATTTGAAATACCACTGATGAAATATTAAATAAAAGTAGTTAATATTGTGATGCATGATCTAAAATATCACCACAATCCAGAGAGCAACATATATAATACATGAAATAAGATCATATGTATGTATGTCCTCCAAGTTATCACTCAATACTATTGTCCAATACAATTTTCATGCATTTATCCATATATACAGTGAGAGAAAAAATGATTTGATCCCCTGCTGATTTTGCCCACTGACAAAGAAATGATCAGTCTATAATTTTAATGGTAGGTTTATTTGAACAGTGAGAGACAGAATAACAAAATAATCCTGAAAAGCGCATTTCAAAAAAGTTATAAAGTGATTTGCATTTTACTGAGTGAAATAAGTATTTGACCCCTTTGCAAAACATGACTTAGTACTTGGTGGCAAAACTCTTGTTGCCAATCACAGAGGTCAGACTTCTCTTGTAGTGGCCACCAGGTTTGCACACATCTCAGGAGGGATTTTGTCCCACTCCTCTTTGTAGAACCTCTCCAAGTCATCGAGGTTTCGAGGCTGACGTATGGCAACTTGAACCTTCAGCTCCCTCCACAGATTTTCTATGGGATTAAAGTCTGGAGACTGGCTAGGCCACTCCAGGATCTTAATGTGCTTCTTCTTGAGCTACTCCTTTTTTGCCTTGGCCGTGTGTTTCGGGTCATTGTCATGCTGGAATACCCATCCACGACCCATTTTCAATGCCCTGGCTGAGGGAAGGAAGTACTCACCCAAGATATGACGATACATAGTCCCGTCCATCGTCCCTTTGATATGGTGAAGTTGTCCTGTCCCCTTAGCAGAAAAACACCCCCAAAGCATAATGTTTCCACCTCCATGTTTGACGGTGGGGATGGTGTTCTTGGGGTCATAGGCAGCATTCCTCCTCCTCCAAACACCGCGAATTGAGTTGATGCCAAAGAGCTTGATTTTGGTCTCATCTGACCACAACACTTTCACCCAGTTCTCCTCCGAATCATTCAGATGTTCATTGGCAAACTTCAGACGCGCTTGTACATGTGCTTTCTTGAGCAGGGGGACCTTGCGGGCGCTGCAGTATTTCAGTCCTTCACAGCGTAGTGTGTTATCAATTGTTTTCTTGGTGACTATGGTCCCAGCTGCCTTGAGATCATTTACAAGATGCTCCCGTGTAGTTCTCAGCTGATTCCTCATTGTTCTCATGATCGTTGAAACTCCATGAGGTGAGATCTTGCATGGAGACCTAGACCGAGGGAGATTGACAGTTATTTTGTGTTTCTTCCATTTATGAATAATCGCATCAACTGTTGTCACCTTCTCACCAAGCTGCTTGATGATGGTCTTGTAGCCCATTCCAGACTTGTGTAGGTCTACAATCTTGTCCCTGACATCCTTGGACAGCTATTTGGTCTTGGCCATGGTGGAGAGTTTTGAATCTGATTGATTGATTGATTGATTGCTTCTGTGGACAGGTGTCTTTTATACAGGTAACAAGCCGAGATTAAAAGCACTCCCTTTAAGAGAGTGATCCTAATCTCAGCTTGTTACCTGTATAAAAGACACCTGGGAGCCAGAAATCTTGCTGATTGATAGGGGGTCAAATACTTCACTCAGTAAAATGCAAATCAATTTATAACCAGTTTGAAATTAGTTTTTCATGATTTTTTGTTGTTGTTATTCTGACTCTCACTGTTCAAATAAATCTACCATTAAAATTATAGACTGATCATTTCTTTGTCAGTGGGCAAACATACAGAATCAGCAGGGGATCAAATAATTTTTTCCCTAACTGTATAGCACACCATGTTTCTTTCTTAATGAATGGATGATGAATTGATAGAGTACCAGTACTGATGAGATGAAATAGTGATGAGCTGATGATGGATGAGATGAGAATGTTATCATAATTTACTGCATAATTATTCAAATCAGATTTTTTTTCATAAAATCTAAATTGTACTTCAGTTTGTATGAAACAGATGTGTGTGTACTGCTGTTGTCTTCCCGGAGACACCTCGGAGTATAAGCAACAATAAAAAAGAAAAAGGACAGCATACTAGACTTGTGCGAATTGGTTCGGCCGATTTTGGAATTCAGACGAATAAGGGTCATTCGGTGTAATTTGAGCTCCGAACAGCCCTGGTCAGAATGTTTGGTGTACATTTCGGAAATAAGGATGACGGCTACTTTTCCTCCATACTTTCCCTACCTCTCTAGTCCAATTAGCTTCTTCATTTCATGATGGGGTTGGACTAATGACATGTCAGACACCCAGACAGCTCGCATTTCCTGTTAGTCCATTATTGGAGCTCAGAGAGAGCAGAAGGCGATAGAGAGTGTCCATTTGTTCTGTAGGCAGGCAGGTAGCATAGGCAGGCAGCCAGCATTAGTACCTTATTGCCACTGCAAGGGAGAGTCATCTTTATTCCTGTGCAAAATATAAAAAATATTAGGAATTTGTTTTAATAGTTTTCAGAGTGACACAGCCAGTCTCACAATTGTGTAGGCAGGTAGGCAGGCCTAGTACCTTATTGCCACCACAAGGGAGAATCATTTTTTAAAGTACGTTAAATTCGGCTGAATAATTCAGACTATTGTCGAATTTTGTCCGAGTCGAAAAGGTCTGGTCCGAAATGCGGATCCTCCGAACTACAAAAAAAAAGTGTCCGAAACTGAATTTTTCAAAAACATTTTGCTGTGAACAAGTCTACAGCATACCAGAAAATCTGGGTGTAATATTCAAAAATATATAATAAGTGAAAGATATATATAACAACAAAACATATGAGAAATCAGAACAAATGTCTAAAAACTAGTAGATGGCAAAACAAAAATAGTAAAAGGCTAGAATGAAAAATGACACTGACAAGTACAGATACAGTTAAATCTATATTTTTATTAAAAATAAGAACAGAAAAGATACGGTCAGTACTTCCCCAACCCTCACAGGACCGGGTGTGGAGACAGTGCACATGCACCTCCCCAACCCTCACTATCCAGGTATGGAGACAGCACAGGATCCACTGACAGAATAGAGGCTGATCTAAATCTGACTACAGATGGTACTGGTAGCAAGTATAGTAGTAGTTACCTGTGCGCATGAAGTGGAAACACCCAAGCAAAGCAAGAGAAACTTCCCTAGAATGCTAGGGTAAACCTACAGGCAATGGCAACTCACGGGTACCCCAGAACGCTAGGGTAGCGATAGGCAGTGGTGACTGAAATCCCTAGAATGTTAGGGTAGCGATAGACAGTGGTGACTGAAATCCCTAAAATGCTAGGGTGTACCCAAAGGCACTAACCGGTAGTAACAAGCAGGATGGAATAGCCAGAGACAAGGTCCAGCACAGCGGGTGGAGAACAGCTTGTACCCGAAAGAACAGCTAGAGCACGGTCTCGCGAGAGAGAGAGAGAGCGAGGAGTGTCAGGCCAAGGGTTGAGAACACAGAGCAGTAAGTCAGCCATGCCAATATCAGTACCGTATCAGATAGTCAGCCAAGTCGGGAACAGCAAAGAGCGGGTAGTCAGACGGAGCCAAAGGGTCAGACCGGAGCGGGTAGTCAGACGGAGCCAAAGGGTCAGACCGGAGCGGGTAGTCAGATGGAGCCAAGGGTCAGACCGGAGCAGATAGTCAGACGGAGCCAGGGGTCAGACCGGAGAGGACGGCAACAAGTCTGGGATCAAATGTAACCAGAGTCAGACATAGCCAGAGGTCATACACGGAACAGAGCATAGGAATATCACAAGAGCAAATGCACAGGTACACCATGAAAGGGCAAAGGAGTACTGGAAGACTGAGGCCTGTAAGGCCTAGCAAGTAGGTGGAGACTCACTCTAGTAATTAACCATAGGCCTATAAGAATAGTGAATGCGCATAAGCACGACACTCAGAAAGTGAAAGACAATGTCACCCACACCTCGCAGCAGCACTCTCGGAGGGCAATCATGGACACAGTGATATAGAAAACCATCCCAAATAAGAATTAGTAGAGGACCAGGGAGCTGGGACAGGAAATCAGACTAGATGCCAGTGCAAACTATATTAAGAATATAAAGGAGCAAAGGGTGGAGACTTGGGGCTTTGAGTCTAATAAAGAGAGACCTAGAAGACAAAGGTAACACTGCCAACAATGAAATCCAAAAAGTGATCTTGAGTGTACAATGTGAAAATCGGCAAAAAGCGATAAGGGAGTTAGAAATGCCATTCCCCCTAGTAATGCGCTTACAGTGTAAATACTCAAATTGGTACCTCAATCAGCGGAGTACTTTAATTACATTTACGGGGATCTGAAATCCTCTTAACTCTTATAGGTTTCTCTCCAAGTCTTCTTCTGTTTTGATCCTCTCTTGATAGCTCCCACCTCCACCAATCCAGTAACATAGTAACATAGCTGATGAGGCTGAAAAAAGACATGCGCCCATCATGTCCAGCCCATGCCAGAAACACCCCTATAGATCCATAGGAAAGCAAAAAAAAGTCCTCTGAAGCCATTTCCAGTTTAGCCCCAAGTGGGTAAAAAAATTCCTTCCTGAATCCAGATGACAGTCAGATAGATCCCTGGATCAATAACATATCTGCATTGAAGCCATCTGTCATACTTTTCAATATTGTTCTGTGCTAGATAGGCATCCATTGCTTTTTTTGAAAGCAGTTGCATTATTTGCAAGTACAATATCCCGAGGCAAGGAATTTCATAGCTTTACAGCCCTTACTTAAAGAATCCCTGCCTTTGTTTTTAGTTGAAAGCACCTTTTCTAGTTCAACAATGTCTTTTTTAAGAACTGGCTCCCAAAACTGTACTCCAAATTCTAGATAAAGCCTAACCAAGGATTTATACAGAGGTAGGTTAATATTAGCATCCCTTGCATCTACACCTCTTTTTATGCAGGCTAGTTACCTATTTGCTCTTGCAGCCGCTGAGTGACTCTGCACACTGCTGTGAAGTCTATCATCTATCAGTACTCCTAAATCTTTCTCTAATGAGGATTCCCCTAGTTGTTTCCAATTTAGAGTATATATATCAAGTTTGTTTCTACAACCCAAATGCATAACCTTACATTTATCTACATTAAATGTCATCTGCCACTTTTCTGCCCATTCACTCAGTTTATCTAAATCCTTCTGTGTAGAAAAAACATCCAGCTCTGTATGTTTTTCCTTAGCTTAGTGTCATCAGCAAATATTGAGATGCTACTTTCAATTCCCACTTCTAGATCATTAATAAACAAATTAAAAAGCATTTGGTCCAGAACTGAACCCTGTGGCACCCCACTTATAATTTTAGACCAATTTGAAAAGGTTCCATGTACAACAACTCTCTGCCATCTATCATGTAACCAGTTCTCAATCCATGTACAGATAACACCGCCCAAACAGAAGCCTTTTAATTTATACAGTAACCTGTTGTGAGGCACTGTATCAAAGGCTTTTGCAAAATCCAAGTATACTACATCAACAGCAATTCCCTTGTCCAAATTACTACTTACTCTTTCACATAGTTCTGAATACTATCAGTTAGTAACCCTTCTAGTATCATACCCACTATGGAATCAAGCTCACAGGTCTGTTTGATACTATTTTTCTGACTGGACCTCCTCTCTCGTTGTCATCCCTGCTATCATGCATCAATACAGCAGTCCTTCTGTGTGTGGACCTGAGTTTGGTGGGTTTTGGCATCCCAACGAGTCTGCTACTCTTAAATACTGAAATTCCTTGGTGTTGCTGCTCAAAACATGCATGAGTATAGAGAGAGGTTTGAGCAGATGGATTACTTATATTTTATATATATTCTCATTTTTTTACTTCTGTTGTGCTGTTCTCTCTTTTTTATTGTTGTCTTCAAAAAAACTTGGTATTACTTCTATTAAAGACCAGATTCTAGCACTTTTTGTCTTTTTCCAAAGGTTTATCTCTTCAGTTTCTCTGTGTTTCTTAATGCTCAAGATTGCGTTTCTGCTGGCAATTGTGTCTGTTGTGGTCCTAATTCAGGCTTTGCTCTATAAGCCTCCTTTTCTTGTTTTCCACTCTGATACGGTTGCTCTTCATTCTCTCTGTTCTGTACCATATAACAGACACAAACAGGATCTTCACCTTTTGGATGTGGTTATGTGCTTGAAGTACTATGTTCACCGCACACAGCCTTTTCGAAAAACTGTTTTTTGGATTAAGGGTACCATTCAACAAGCTTACAGTCTCAAGTAGAAGCTGGTGCTCTATCAAGTCACAGCTCATTCCACCAGGTTGAAGGATGCATCTTGAGCCAACAAGTACTAGGCCTGTAATGAGCAGCTGTGTAAGGCAGTAACATGATTGATTGTATCTTGTTACTGCCTTGTATCTTGTATCTTGTTGGCTGAAGACAGTTTTGTTTGAAAGTTCCTACAGGAGGTTGTGCTTAGGTAGGTATCCTTATTGGATTTATTCTTGCCAGTAACCTTTTGATTTCCTGTTACCTTCTTTTTGTAGTATTGGAGTCCATTGACACCTGAGGTTCATGTTGTACCAGTTTGTCGCAGTTAAACCTGATTTGCGTTTTGAGTTTTTTTCTCTTTGTGGATGTTTTGTTATATCCCCATGGTTCCTGTGTTCCACACAGGACATTAGAGAAAAAGGGATTTTTGTGTACTTACCAATAAACCCCTTTCTCTTGGTCCATGTAAAATATAGTACTTCCTTCCTGGAGAAAAAATCAGCTATTTGAGTCTGGACATGGAGGTCCTCTTGGTTTTTTAGTTCAGACAATTCCCTTTCCTGCTTTATGTCTTTTTCTTAGCTCTTTGCATTGATAAGACCGGATTATAATGGTGGGATAAAGTGAAGCAGGAAGAAGTTTCTGCCTCTGAGAGCCTTGATAGGTACACAAAAAGTACCCTGCCTTCCTGCTAGAAGAAACTTTACCTCATGGTAAGTACACAAAAGTACCCTGCCTTCCTGCTAGAAGAAGCTTTACCTCCTTGTAAGTACACAAAAGTACCCTGCCTTCCTGCTGGAAGAAGCTTTACCTCATGGATCCTGTCTCCCACATGGATTTATCTGTAAGTACATAAAATACCCTACTCCCCTCTTTCAAAATAACATGTTTTAGCTATTTTTTGATTAATTAATTTATTTTTCTTGAGAAAATCCCTTAATGAGGAATTATTTTCCACCAGGTTAGAACAAGATGACAAAGACTTTATAAGAGACAAACAGGGCAATGCATCATTACAATAATAAATAGTGATTATTTCATGTAATAGTGGTATCTAATCTAATGTTAGAGAAAGATGAGACAAGAATAGAAAGTAGAACCACACATAGCTATATTTAGTCAATCACACATTGTTATCCCTGCCCAATATTATCTGATTGGTAAGAACTGGTATTTAGCAGAGCAAGACAAGGGTGTTGTTGATATGTCCAGAAGAAGATGTTGGATGCTTCTAAATGCCTAGAGGAAGGTGGTGCCTGTGAAAAGAGGGATAGATGGAGGAGAGTGTGAGAGATCCAAGATTGCCACTGATGGTGGCAAGCGGGCCATCAGCCCCAGTCTGATATGCTCCAGTATCTACTGCACTGCTGAGGACAAGACTTTGTACAAGTTTTACGCACAGCCAAGATTTACATCATATATATGGTGCAATTTCAGAGTGAATATATGTATATTTATCAACGTGCTGTATGCATTTGTTGAAAGTAAGCAGATTGTGAGACTGATGGTCATTTTGGGATTCTTTGATCTTTTATTGTTCTCACTAACACATACCCCCATAGGATATACTCTGGTCCAAGGAGGCAGTCTCTAAAATAACCTGGCACCACAGTCCTGAGCAGATAAGAGCTGGCCAATGCCATTATAGACCTTTTTCCCCCTCCACATAATGATATATACTTTCCCAATATCACTCCAAAATGAGTGGGAACTCAAACAAGACATTTTTGAAGTTCTAATAAGTACCAAGAAATACATCTGATGGATTCCTCCTGACAACACAAAACTTCCATTTTTCTTTTATTTCTTTTTTTCCTTTCTTTTTTTTTGGCAAAAGGCTGCAGCAATAGATGCAATGGGGATCTATTGGGATTATGACCTGGCAAATATATGGGATATTATTATCCCCAAGGATCTTGCAAAAGATCTTGAAAGAAAAAAATTGCATGTCATCCTCATAGGACCAGCATGACCACACTGAGTGTTGTACCATACCTTAACACATCTATTGATAGTAGTGTCATAGAAACTACTGATGACAGCAGTCCTACTCTCTCATGATCCAAGCATGCACCCTAATCTAACCAGTCTGGTCTTAATGGCATGGGAAGTGGATCCACTATACAAAAGTGCAAAGGTCTTTCTGACACAGTCATTTAAACAATTATGAAAACATGAAAGCTGGTTTCCATCAAAATCTATTGTAAAGTTTGGAGAATATTGAATAATTTATGTGACCAACATCCTGAGACTTTCAACTAACTTCTTCTACTAGTTTCCTTCAAGCCTTAAAATTACCTCTCAGAACTGCTATGGGTATGTCCCAGAGCAAAGCAGGGTCATCACTATAGCGGGAATTGTTTTCCAAAAAAGCTTTATAAGAGTCCAGAATCTTCATGGTCTTGGGGGAACAACCTTTAGCTCTACTGTAAATGGGGCATAGTCATATCTAACCAACTGAAATGGAGAAAAGAGGAAAGGAAAAAGAAGAGATATCAAAATATAAATATGTTGTTCCTCATACTCATTAGCATTACCTAAAAGTCAGCAATGCCAGTAGGAAGGTAGATAAAAAAATTAAAACTTGTACTTGCTGGCTGAGGATGCGGTGCTTCCAGAGCGACCTCTTGATATGGAGGAGTTAAACGAGCTATAGGATCCATGCCTAAAGGTAAGAGCCCGGGTCCTGATGGTCTCACTGCCTCATATTACAAACTTTTTGCTGATGACCTAACTCCTCATTTGCTGAATATGTTTAAGTCTCTTAGGCAAGGATCAGCCCTTCCACAACAATCTTTGGAGGCACACATTACTGTACTTCCGAAGCAGGGCAAAGACTCAACGTTGTGTAGTAACTATAGACCAATATCCTTGATCAATGTTGATGTGAAGATATTGGCGAACATGGTGGCCACCAGACTTAAACCTTTGCTTCCTTAACTTATACATATTAATCAGTCAGGGTTTGCTAGTGCTAGAGAGATGAAAGATAATACGACCAAGGCGATATCAGAGGGCAGCTAGAGACAAAATCCCATCTCTTTTATTGGTGTTGGATGCTGAGAAGGCATTTGATCAGGTGCGTTGGTCGGACCCCAAAGACACTTTGAGCATTATAGGTATTTGGCCAGATGTTATATTTAGCCTTTATTCCTCACTCATCGCCAGAGTGCGGGCCAATGTTTTTTTATCCCACCCCTTTCCAATCACGAATGGAACTAGGCAAGGTTGCCCTCTCTCACCTACACTATTTGTGCTGGCCATGGAACCACTTTTGAATCTTATTAGGCTGAACGCAGAAGTTACTGTGATCCCTCTGGGGTTGCACGATAACATCCAGATGACGTACTGGCCTTTCTTAGTTATTGTACTGTTCCCTTCCGGTGCTTATGGATATTTTGAATCGTTTTAGAGAGTTGTCCATTAGTGATGAGCGAGCACCCCAATGCTCGGGTGTTCGGGTGCTCTGACCGAGCGCCCCCGGAGGCTCGAGTGCTCGGCCGAGCACCCGAGCCCCATTGAAGTCAATGGGAGGACTCGAGCATTACACCAGGCACCCCCTGCTCTGATGAGGGGAGGGTGCCTGGTCCATAGGAAAAGGGCAGAAAAGGATGGAAACACCACAGAAATGGTTCAGGGACAGCATAGGGAGGATGTCTGGATGCATCTTGGACTCCAACATCGCTGCTGGGAACGATCTTTCGCCCGTAGTACGCCATTTTTACAGACTGACCATAAAACACACAAAAAGGAAAATAAAAACGACTTTAGGCGAAAAATTGTTACCAAACAATATTTGCTGTATATTTACTTGTATATTATCTGCAAATTATCCCAAAAATTTCCTTGATTTTCTGAAGTGAGGCCATGATTAAGAGGGAAACGTGCGCAGAGGCAAATTATCCCAAAAATTTCCTTGATTTTCTGAAGTGAGGCCATGATTAAGAGGGAAACGTGCGCAGAGGCAAATTATCCCAAAAATTTCCTTGATTTTATTGAACTGAGGCCATGATTAAGAGGGAAACGTGCGCTGAGCTGACCATCTAAAACATTATGGGTGAGGGTCTGCTGCAGAGCTGACCATCCTAAACATTATATGCGAAGGCCCGCTAGTGAGCTGACGCTATAAAACATTATATGAGAGGGCCCGCTAGAGAGCTGACCCAATAAAACATTATATGAGAAGGCCCGCTGGTGAGCTGACCTATATAAAAATTGTCAAACAGGGCCCGCTGGTGAGCTGGCCCTATATAAAAATTATATCACAGGGCCCGCTGGTTAGCTGGCCCTATATAAAAATTATAGCACAGGGCATATGGAAGAGGAGGAGGAGGATGAGAAGATTAAGAGTCAACCATATACCCGTTTTTTGGGTGGAAGGGGTGAATGGGAATACAGAGTATTCCCATCATTGTAAATAACATATATAAAGTGAGTTTATGTTCCCCCGGGGCTTTCCTCCAGTGGAGTGGAGAAGTCAGGGGAAATCCAGGCCTTGTTCATTTTTATAAGTGTCAACCTATCAGCATTGTCGGTGGAAAGGCGGATACGCTTATCTGTTATGATGCCACCAGCAGCACTAAATACCCGCTCAGACAGAACGCTGGCGGCAGGGCAGGCCAGCACCTCCAAGGCGTAGAGTGCCAGTTCATACCACGTGTCCAGCTTGGACACCCAGTAGTTGTAAGGCACAGAGGGATCATTGAGGACGCTGACACGGTCTGCTACGTACTCCTTCACCATCTTCCAAAACTTTTCCCTCCTTGTGACACTAGGCTGCGCATCAGGGTGAGGGTGCTGGCGGGGTGTCATGAAGGTGTCCCACGCCTTGGAGAGTGTTGCCCTGCCTTTGTCGGAACTGCTGTGTGCTCCCCTTTTCTCCCCTTCTCGGTTGGCCAAGGTAGCACGTACTCTGCCGCCAGCGTTGTCAGATGGAAAATTTTGAAGCAATTTTTCAACAAGAACCTTCTGGTATTGCACCATTTTGCTTGTCCTCTCCACCGGAGGAATGAGAGATGAGAAATTCTCTTTGTAGCGGGGGTCCAGAAGGGTGAACACCCAGTAATCCGTGTTGTCTAAAATGCGTACAACGCGTGGGTCACGGGAAAGGCAGCCTAACATAAAGTCAGCCATGTGTGCCAGAGTACCAACAGGCAAGATTTCGCTGTCCTCACCAGGAGGATGACTCTCAATCTCCTCATCCTCTTCCTCCTCTTCTGCCCACCCACGCTGAAGAGATGGAACTAAAGTTCCATGGCTACCCTCTGTAGCGGAGGCAACCGTGTCTTCCTCCTCCTCCTCCTCCTCCTCCGCCTCCTCCAATTGTCGCTGAGAAGACGAAGTGAGGGTGCTCTGGCTATCACCTTGTGTAAGCTCTTCCTCCCCCATTTCCACCTCTTCCACATGCAAAGCGTCGGTTTTAATTGTGAGCAGCGAGCGTTTCAGTAGACACAGAAGTGGGATGGTTACACTGATAATAGCGTTATCGCCGCTCACCATCTGTGTCGATTCCTCAAAATTGCGTAAAACCTCGCAGAGGTCTGACATCCATTCCCACTCCTCACTTCTGATTACAGGAAGTTGAACGGAGAGGCGACGACCGTGTAACAGCTGGTACTCCACTACTGCCCTCTGCTGCTCACAAAGCCGGGCCAACATGTGGAAGGTGGAGTTCCAGCGCGTGCTCACGTCACACAGCAGCCGGTGAGCTGGCAATTGTAAGCGCTGCTGCAGCTTCAACAGGCCGGCCGAAGCTGTAGATGACTTACGGAAATGTGCACACACGCGGCGCACCTTGGTCAAGAGATCATGCACATTGGGGTAGGTTTTTAGAAATCGCTGAACCACTAAATTAAATACATGCGCTAGGCATGGTACGTGTGTGAGCTTGCCGAGCTCCAAAGCCGCCACCAAGTTACGCCCATTATCACACACAACCATGCCTGGTTGCAGGTTGAGTGGCGAGAGCCACTGCTCGGTCTGGTGACTAATCCCCTGCAACAGCTCTGAGGCCGTGTGCTGTTTGTCCCCAAGGCAGATCAGCTTCAGCACGGCCTGTTGACGCTTCCCCACTGCAGTGCTACACTGCTTCCAGCTACTGGCAGATGGGGGAGTGGCGCTGCGTGTAGAGAATTCGGAGGTGGAAACGGAGGAGGAGGAGCCAATAACGTAGGTGCTGGCGGAAACCCTGATGGAGGTAGGGCCCGCAATCCTCGGCGTGGGTAGCACCCGTGCCATCCCAGGGTCCGAGTCGCTCCCAGCCTCCACGACATTCACCCAGTGTGCCGTCAGGGAAATGTAGCGTCCCTGGCCACAAGCACTTGTCCATGTGTCAGTCGTTAAGTGGACCTTCCCAGTAACTGCGTTGGTCAGGGCACGGGTGATGTTACGGGACACATGGTGGTGTAATGCGGGGATGGCACACCGGGAAAAGTAGTGGCGGCTGGGGACCGCGTACCGAGGGACAGCTGCTGCCATCAGGCTGCGGAAGGACTCAGTGTCCACAAGCCTAAATGGCAGCATTTCGATGGCCAGTAATTTTGAAAGGTGTGAGGTTAGTGCTATGGCCTGTGGGTGGGTGGCTGGGTATTTTCTCTTGCGCTCAAATGCCTGGGGTAACGACATTTGGACGCTGTGCTGGGACAGGGAAGTGGATGTGGTCGCTGATGGTGCTTCAGATGGTACAGGTGCGGGGCGGGAGGTATGCGGGCCTGCGCCTTCGACAGGCGATTGGCCGGCACCGAAAACAGGGGAAGAGGAGGCAGTGGTGTGGCCTGCAGACACAGATGGGCGATCCAGGCGTTCCTCCCACTTATTACGGTGCTTGGATGCCATGTGACGGATCATGCTGGTGGTGGTGAGGTTTCTAGTGTTCATGCCTCGGCTCATTCTGGTGTGGCACAGGTTGCAAACTACAATTCTTTTGTCGTCCGCACTTTCCTTAAAAAAACGCCATACCGCGGAACACCTACCCTTTGGCAAGGTAGATTTATGCAAGGGGGTGCTCCGTGGAACATTTGCGGGCCGGTTTGGTGCGGTCCGCCTTCTTTCTGTAGCCACACCACTGCCTCTTCCAGCCTGTTGCGGTGCTGCAGATGGCTCACCCTCAGGACTGCTGTCATCGCTCGGCTCTACACCTTCCCAGGTGGGGTCAGTCACCTCATCGCCCACCAAGTCCTCCTCCACTTCCTCACTCTGATCATCCTCCTCATGTCTTGATCCCACCACATACTCAGTCACTGACAACTGTATAACATTCTCCTCAACAAGGTCTTGAGACGGAAATAGTGGTTGATTTAATGGCAACTGTGTCTCATCATCATCATCATCATCCACTACTTCCTTTGACCTTAAATGCCGTTCACATCTGTCATCTTCTTGTGATTGGGTACCCTCTAGAGGTTGTGAATCAGGGCACAAGATCTCATGTTCCTCTGCAAGCGTGCTTGGAGAGAGGGTCAAATGAAGGATTGGTGATGAGACGAGCTCCTCACTATATCCCAGTGTGGGATCACTTCTTTGACCAGACCGTGTATGGTGGGAGGAAGGATGATCAGAGTGAGGATTATGTTGACCAGACTCTTGGCTACTGAGAGTGGACTTGGTGGAAGACAGGGTGGTGCTTAACCGACTGGAAGCAGTATCAGCTGACATCCAACCGACCACCTGTTCGCAGTGGTCGGACCTCGAGAGTGATGTCCTGCGACGCCCTGTGAAATGAGACATGAAGCTAGGTATGGTGGATGTCTTTCTTTCTTGTGCTCTGGCACCAGGCACAGTTTCTCCGCGTCCTGACCCGCGCCCTGAACTATCAGGATCACGTCCACTTCCCCGTCCCTTTTTACCCGCCTTCTTCATCTTACACGGAATATGTGACTTTAATATTTGAGTTTGAAAACTTAACAGTATTTCTTCCTATTCTGCAACTGTGCAGAGTACACAGAATAGGCTGCTAAACTGCGGTGACACACACTGAATGGAATATGTGACTTTAATATTTGAGTTTGAAAACTTAACAGTATTTCTTCCTATTCTGCAACTGTGCAGAGTACACAGAATAGGCTGCTAAACTGCGGTGACGAACACAGAATGGAATATGTGACTTTAATATTTGAGTTTGAAAACTTAACAGTATTTCTTCCTATTCTGCAACTGTGCAGAGTACACAGAATAGGCTGCTAAACTGCGGTGACACACACTGAATGGAATATGTGACTTTAATATTTGAGTTTGAAAACTTAACAGTATTTCTTCCTATTCTGCAACTGTGCAGAGTACACAGAATAGGCTGCTAAACTGCGGTGACACACACTGAATGGAATATGTGACTTTAATATTTGAGTTTGAAAACTTAACAGTATTTCTTCCTATTCTGCAACTGTGCAGAGTACACAGAATAGGCTGCTAAACTGCGGTGACACACACTGAATGGAATATGTGACTTTAATATTTGAGTTTGAAAACTTAACAGTATTTCTTCCTATTCTGCAACTGTGCAGAGTACACAGAATAGGCTGCTAAACTGCGGTGACGAACACAGAATGGAATATGTGACTTTAATATTTGAGTTTGAAAACTTAACAGTATTTCTTCCTATTCTGCAACTGTGCAGAGTACACAGAATAGGCTGCTAAACTGCGGTGACACACACTGAATGGAATATGTGACTTTAATATTTGAGTTTGAAAACTTAACAGTATTTCTTCCTATTCTGCAACTGTGCAGAGTACACAGAATAGGCTGCTAAACTGCGGTGACACACACTGAATGGAATATGTGACTTTAATATTTGAGTTTGAAAACTTAACAGTATTTCTTCCTATTCTGCAACTGTGCAGAGTACACAGAATAGGCTGCTAAACTGCGGTGACACACACTGAATGGAATATGTGACTTTAATATTTGAGTTTGAAAACTTAACAGTATTTCTTCCTATTCTGCAACTGTGCAGAGTACACAGAATAGGCTGCTAAACTGCGGTGACACACACTGAATGGAATATGTGACTTTAATATTTGAGTTTGAAAACTTAACAGTATTTCTTCCTATTCTGCAACTGTGCAGAGTACACAGAATGTGCTGCTAAACTGCGGCGAAGCACACTGAATGGAATATGTGACTTTGATATTTTAGTTTGAAGACTTAACAGTATTTCTTCCTATTCTGCAACTCTGCACAGTACACAGAATGTGCTGCTAAACTGCGGCGAAGCACACTGAATGGAATATGTGACTTTGATATTTTAGTTTGAAGACTTAACAGTATTTCTTCCTATTCTGCAACTCTGCACAGTACACAGAATGTGCTGCTAAACTGCGGCGAAGCACACTGAATGGAATATGTGACTTTGATATTTTAGTTTGAAGACTTAACAGTATTTCTTCCTATTCTGCAACTCTGCACAGTACACAGAATGTGCTGCTAAACTGCGGCGACGCACACTGAATGGAATATGTGACTTTGATATTTTAGTTTGAAGACTTAACAGAATGTGCTCTAATCTGCAACTTTGCACACTAAACAGAATGTGCTCTAATCTGCAACTTTGCACACTAAACAGAATGTGCTCTAATCTGCAACTTTGCACACTAAACAGAATGTGCTCTAATCTGCAACTGTGCACACTAAACAGAATGTGCTCTAATCTGCAACTTTGCACACTAAACAGAATATATATATATTTTTTTTTTTTTTTTTTTTCCCCCACACAAAATAACCTGCTGCCCCCACACACAGTAGTCCTAAAAAGGACTTTTGGTTCTTTTTTTTCACAATTTTGCTTTTTTTCCTCCCTACACTGACTTTCCCTTCCTATCCTCAGCTCTCCCTGGCTAAGACTGAGCCGAACTCGCTGGTCAGGTGCTATACAGCACCCGACCACGGGTTCTGGCCAGCCAATCAGTGTAATGCCAGCAGCCAACATGGCTGCTGGCATTACACTGATGTCAGAGCCTCCCTGCACGTTTATTGGCTGCGCAGCAGCCACAAAACGTGCGGGGAGGAGACCCGAACATGGCGGGCGAGCACATGCGGTACTCGTACGAGTACCGCCATGTGCCGAGCAGAGCGATGCTCGAGCCGATCCGAGCATCGGCCGAGCATGCTCGCTCAACACTATTGTCCATGTTTAAGATTAATTCTTCCAAATGTGAGGTTTTAAATGTTGGACTTCCTGATACACAGGTCTCAGTCCTAAGGAGACATTATGCTTTCCCATGGCAGACTATGTCACTGAAATACTTACACCTTACTGAAGATGTGTCCTCCTTGTTCTCTCAGAATTATTTGTCCCTCTTGGATACTTTTTCATGTGGCCTGAGGAAGTGGTCTCATTTGTATGTTTCGTGGTTTGGTAGGTGATAGCTCTACTGCGGCTGTTGTATCTCTTTCAGACTCTCCCAATTACTTTGACAGATTCATATCTTACTAAATTACAGTCGCGGTTTAATACATTTGTATGGCAATTTAAGAAAACGAGGATCCTTTGTTCTGTTCTCTACTGAGACCTGATGGAGGGAGGTATTGGCTTTCCGAATGTAAGACGGTATTAGGCAGCTTTGATACTTTCCTGATGTGGGGACCAGACACCAAACATCCATAAGGAATGGGTTGAGTCTTGTACTTCATTTGACTCTTGCTTAGATCTCTTGCAACTTGTTTTTCATAAGAGTTCTAGCATACTGGCAGTTCTTCGCTCTCATGTGGTTCTCAGTACTATTATATTGGTCTGGAAGGTTTGGAACTCGAAGTGTTGTCTGGCCCCTTATCCCTCCCCTTGTCTTTCAATAAAAGGCAATCTAGATTTCCCCCAAGGTATAGACTCCACGGCGTTCAGACCATGGATGACAGCAGGTATACATACAATAGATCAATTAATTCTGGATACGGGGATTGTATCCTGGGACTCAGTGAATAGAAACTATGGGCTAGGCAATTCGGCTGCTTGGGCTTACAGGCAAGTAAGACATTATTTGTTAGGCCTTTATCACGGTGCCCGTGATTCTCTGTGTGACATTCCTACTTCCGGGTTTTTTTTGGCTGTCTCTTATTGGTGCTAGCTGGCTAGCGCCTCCCAGGGCTAGCCTTTATATACGCCCTCCTGTCACTAGGCCAGTGCCCTTTTGTGGTGTTCCTGACCTTATGTTATTCTGTGCTCCTGTTCTGTGTTGATCCGGTTTTCGTCTGACCTTGTTCCTGTTCCGCTCTCTGTGTTCCGATCCAGGCTTTGGCTGACTACTGCTCTCTGTGTACCGATCCAGGCTTTGGCTGACTACCACTCTCTGTGTCCCGATCCAGGCTTTGGATGACTACCGCTCTCTGTGTACCGATCCCGGCTTTGGCTGACTACCGCTCTCTGTGTACCGATCCAGGCTCTGGATGACTACCGCTCTCTGTGTACCGATCCAGGCTCTGGATGACTACCGCTCTCTGTGTACCGACCCAGGCTTTGGCTGACTACCGCTCTCTGATACTGATCCAGGCATTGGCTGACTACGCTCTTTGTGCTGCCCTCCCTATTGTTGTCAGTCTTCTCATATTTGTTGCCTCCAGTTGCGCTACTCTCTGCCTGTGTATCAGTGTGGCCTCCGTTACGTGATACCAGTCTGTGCTATCCGGTCACTAGCGGTTACCGTTGTCAGCTCATTACACTAAGCTCAGTCTGTGATTCTCTGTGGCCTCCGTTACGTACACCCAGTCTGTGCTATCCAGTCACTAGCGGTTACCGTTGTCAGCTCATTCCACTAAGCTCAGACTGTGATTCTTTGTGGCCTCCATTATGTACACCCAGTCTGTGCTATCCGGTCACTAGCGGTTACCGTTGTCAGCTCAGTACACTAAGCTCAGCCTGTGATTCTCTGTGGCCTCCGTTACGTACACCCAGTCTGTGCTATCCGGTCACTAGCGGTTACCGTTGTCAGCTCATTACACTAAGCTCAGCCTGTGATTCAGTGGGGCCTTTGTCTGTACTCTTCCTGAGCGCATCGGTCTATGGTGTTACTACCTGTCAGTACTCTCTCTGCTGCACCAGATACCAGGCTGCCTTACCCGGTATTCGTTAAGGCCGGTAGACCCTCCTCCGTTCCGTGTTGTACCAGTCACTAGGCTGCCTTACCCGGTTTTCGGTAAGGCCGGTGGAGCCTCCTCTGTTCCTTGTTGCACCAGTCTCCAGGCTGCCTTACCCGGTATTCGGTAAGGCCGGTAGAGCCACCTCTGTTCCTTGTTGAACCAGTCACTAGACAGCCTTACCCGGTATTCAGTAAGGCCGGTAGAGCCTCCTCTGTTCTTTGTTGCACCTATCTCCAGGCTGCCTTACCCGGTATTTGTATATAGCAAAAAAGGCGGCACCGACAATCCTCCAAAGTAACAGTGATATCACTCACCCGGCTGTGCTCTGCTTTCCCCGGTGCCGTCCACAGAGATGGTCACTCTTAAACTTGGAAACGAACGAAAGGACGCACTTTCGGTGGAAATAGCTTCAATAATAAAATCTTTCTTTATTTTGTTACAGGCATAGACAGCAGACAATAGAAAAGATACAATGTCTCACGCGTTTCGTACTAGACGTACTTAATCATAGACTATGATTAAGTACGTCTAGTACGAAACGCGTGAGACATTGTATCTTTTCTATTGTCTGCTGTCTATGCCTGCAACAAAATAAAGAAAGATTTTATTATTGAAGCTATTTCCACCGAAAGTGCGTCCTTTCGTTCGTTACCCGGTATTTGGTAAGGCTGGTAGAGCCTCCTCTATTTACTGTCGCAACAGTTACCCGGCTGCCTTACCCGGTTATCGGTAAGGCCGGTAGAGCCGCATTATTTGTATTGCTATATGTATGCCCTGACCTGTGTCAAACTATCTTACTGCTGCTTGTAGAGTTTGGACCCGTGTAGGGCCTTGTTGTGCTTTATCTTGCCTAATAAAGCTTTTCTATTTTATCCTACCAAATTGTCTAAGTGCTCAATAAAACCGAGACAGCCTTATAGTCAGAGGTTACAAGCGCAGGGACCTTACACGATTCGAGAAATCACTTACCTTATCCAACTTAACCCAGTTCTCTTTATGTAAGGTTTTAAAACTTTTAGATGAACAGGTAGGCTCTTCTCAGACAATATTTGTGTGGTATTGGGAGCAGGATTTAGGGGTCAGTTGGTCAAAAGAGATAAGGAGAAAGGATTTTAATTTTAATTTCGTCTTTCCCAGGGATTTGGCTACCCATGAGAGTAATTATAAAATAATCACACGTTGGTACCAGACGCCTGTTATACTTGCTAAATGCTATCCACAGGCCTCGGACAGATGCTGGAGATGCCTGACTCATGCAGATTCTTTTTTACATCTCTGATGGGACTGCCTGGGGATAAAGCCTTTCTGGTCAATGGTACATAAGGAGATTGTCCAGTTGGTCGGAGTATCGTTACTTTTTGCACCAGAGAGCTTTCTTTTGTCTCGTCTGAAAGATAATGGAGGCACTGATTTGAAGTTAAAGATTCATACTTGTACCCTAAAATTCACTTTAATTAATGCAGCTAGACCACTTTTACCAATGCACTGGAAGTCACAGACTACTCCTTCTTTGGCGCAGTGGAGGTCCAGGGTGGCCGTTGTTCTTGAAATGGAAAGGTTGCATGCAGTGGCTACTAACACCAGGAATGGTTTCCAGAAAATTTGGAATCCAATTTTAGTGGCTCCTCAGTTTTGTTCTCTTCCCTAAGAGCAGAATTAAAATTCCTTAATGACTGGCCTGATCTCTCTCTCTGGTGGGAGGTCAGGGAGATTGATATAATTTCTTCTAATTCCTGCTCATCGCTGTGCATCTCAGTATTTTACTTTACACCCTCTACTGATTAGTACCTAATGCATTGTTCTCTCCACCACTCCCCTCCCTTGCATTGATGAAGATTGTGTTTGGTATCCCTAGTGACGTAGTTCCAGACTGAGCAGCATATTGTTTTGTCTCCCGTTGCCTTCACTCAACCCTCACCCCTTTTTTCTTCCACCTCCTTTTCATTTTTTCTTACCTTTGCTTTCTTCTTCTTTCCTTCCTCTCTCAGTTCTCTTCATATTCATTTTAATACCCTTTGGGTATTCAGTTTTTTCTTATTTTTGTTTTGTTTTTTGGCACTTTCGCTCCTTCTTCCCAGTTTCTCACAATTTCCTGGTGACATGTTTCCCGTACTAGAGCTCGGGACTGATAGCCCTTAATCTCTGACCATCAAGAGTTATGCCCAGGACACTTGACGCATAGAGGTTGAGAGAATGGCTCACTAGGAAGTGATAATTACTTAAAGCAGAACTACCACCTATTTTAAACTTTATGTAAAATAATTTCCCATCTGGTGACTAGCTGCTCGGTAGTGTTAGTCACCAGAATAATTACCTGATTAAATAGAATGATACCCTGCTCCGAGGGTGATAGGCAGTAGAGAGCGCATACATCTTTCCATAGTGACGTTAGTGCACCTGCGCTGTCAGTCCCAGCCGGCTCTAGGAGGCATTGCTGGGAGCTGTTTGGCTCCAAAAGGGACTGACAGCACAGGCACACAGACATCACTATGGAAAGATGTCTGCGCTCTCTACTTCCTGTCAGCCCCAGAGCAGGGTATCATTCTATTTAACCAGGTATTTATTCTGGAGACTAGCACTACTGAGCAGCTAGCTGCCAGATGGGGAATTATTTTACATAAAGTTTGAAATAGGTTGTAGTTCTACATTGATTGGTTACCTTGGATAAATATATGATTGTGCAAGTTTTTTTTTGTCTGTTTATGTTTCTTGCTTAAGTACTTGAATGTCATTCTCTGTTTTTGTATTTCATATTTGAATTAAAGCTTTTCGATAAAAAAAATAAAACATGTACAGTAGAAAAAAACATCTACTCACAGACAAGTAAATACATATGTAGCCATCCTTAACTGCCATATTTCTGAGTTAAGTCATCTTCACCTGATAATCAACCTCTATTGATTTGCATGGGGATATCTGGTTACTTCACCCTTTGAAAAAGCCAGAAGGCGAAACGATCGTCAGGGTCTCTGAACACAGACTATGTGTTTCAGTTTTTGTGCAGTCTCAGTGAAATTATAAGGGCTAGACTTCTCCCTATCCTTTCTCTCTATACCCCCTTTCTTTGGCCTATACGGATTACTTGCCCAGCGGGTCTATTACCCAATGATTTTTGCAGACTTAGCCGCTGGGATCTAGGAAGCGTGAGCTTCAGTTTTTAAGTAATCACCTTTTGCGGCTGCTCTCTTCTCTAATCTAGGTGTAAGAGTATTTAGATAGGTAGGGATAGATAAGAGGTTGTGTGTGGTAACTGAATCTTTGTAAACATTATCTATTAGGAAGCAGATATATATTTAATCTGCTCCACAATAGAGCTTTTCGGAACGCAGGACTGAAACGTAAGTCTTGCGTTTGGACTACAACTCAGTCTATAGTGATTTACGTCTTTAGAATACAAAAGATTGTTATTGTGTTCTATAATAGATACAAATCGAGTTCTTGTTTGACTATCAGAACTAAGAATCAAAGTAGGATTATACTTAATATTTTACAAGAATTAGCTCTATATATTTTCTTCAGTACAATCAGAGAAAATTGTATACTCACACTAGATAGGAATAATCTGAGAATTATTATAGTACTCTTGGTCCTATTGAACTATCACAGGAAAAGGTCACTGAGACAGCTCTTTCTTTTAATTTGCTTATTTTATAAGGGTACTGATAAAAGTTATTTTTTATTGTTGTTTTTATTCTTTTCCCCAATGACCTCTCGTCAAATTGAGCCCATTGTGTCTGATATATAGGAGTGGGTTTGGTGCTGTAATGAGATTTTTCTGCTATCTCTAGTTTTCCTTTTTTTCTATACCTCACAGAAAAGCTTCATCTGAAAGTATAGTGAATATAACTTGCCTTTTTTTCCATAGAAAGAATAAAATAGACATACCAGATAACCACTTCATTAGGTGCTGCAGTCCTCACACCATCAGTGTTAGTAGTCCCAGATATGGGAGTACATAGCTGGTAGCATATACTGGCTATTATCCATCAGTCAACCTTCTCCGAAATGTGTCGAAACCATAGTTAGTAAGCAGCAAGTTGAGAAATCCTTAAAACTAGTGTTAATATTGTTAATACAATGGAAGCCAGAATATATAGTTGTAAAAAATTGGCCACTGAGAAGGCAAAATATGCTGTATGGACTTAAATCTAGCGTTTATAATTTACTATCTAGTTAGGGCAAAGGAGGGATAGAATAATTAGCAGAATATAGGACAAGCTTACTGTAAAGGAAATAAATGGTAGTGTTCAAGTGCTTAGTACCAGTAAAACCAGAGAGGCTAATTACACTATCTCACTGGAAGGGACAGAGATGTCCACAGATTTATGAGCCTTAGGGAAATCCCTCCATTGCATCAGGATGTCTGTTCTTATTTTCTTTCCTGGTGTCTTGTCTTCAGTGAACAGCAATTACATCTTGGGCAAAGTTAACAAGTGGCCCCTGAGAAGATCATCTAGGTATAGGATAAACCAGATGTCACTGATGTAGTATTGAGCTTGTTTTAGAGAAATCCTTTCTCTTTTGTAACAAGGCAATCCGGTAATCTTGGTAAAGTAGTAACACATTACCTGCTCATGTTAATGCTCCTTCATAATATTTAGTTTATCTGAGTAATCTAGGAATTTTGCAATAACTGGTAAAGGCTTTACTCCACTGAGGGCCTTAGAGGCATTCAGTGTATGAATCCATTCAATTTTAAATGATAATGCTCAGTCAAGTTCCATTTCAGTCACATGAGTGAGCCCGGCTATATGGATTTTTGTACTACTGTGATTAAGAGATTACTCCTCTGAGACCTGTTCTTAGAGTAGTCAGTCTTGTGTTTCAAGAACTCAAGATTTTGTTCAACTTCCTGTGATTTTTGAAACAGTGTTTGTGAATTGTCCTACAGAATTACATTTTTCTCTTCAGTATCTTTGAAAAAACAATAAACAGTCCTGTGCTGCTCCATACAAATTAACCACGCGAACCCTGTGTAAGGCATATGTCATACAATGTGCCAATTTATATTTTTTTATTTTTTTTTATTTGAAAATAATGATGGTTTTGTTGCATAGTTTGGCCAAGCATGTTAAAGCTTGCTTACCTCCTCAAGGTACACCATTTAATTGAGTCTTAACCAATATATATTGCCATTTTTATGTCTTACAGAAATATTCTAGAATATTCCTCCTGATTACATTGCCATTAAATAAATTTGTAGAATGCCTAGTCAAACAAATCCTAAAACATGATTCTGTTGTGCCCACTAAAACCTGCTTTAAGGTCAAAAAGAGTTCTGGCCAGTATACACATCGTTGTACCATCGGAATTCTATTCTTTGACCAGTATCCTCCACAAGTGATGGTCGAATGAACTCATATTGTGGCTAAACTCTCATTGCAGCTTTCAGAACTCACGCTAAATGTCATGTGAAGTGGAAAGATCAAAGGGAACTAGCCAATCCTCGATGTTTGACATAGTGTCAAGCATCGACCGCGAGCTAGTTACACAGTCATCCTCCCTTCACCCTCCCTATCTGGGGTTACTCAGGGCACAAAACATGCCCTGGAGTAACCTCATCTCCCAGCCAATCAGCATCTAGTTTGTGGGGTCACGGATGTGCATAATCATCACTCTAGCTATTCAGTGATTGGCATGGCTTGTCTGTTGGTGGTGCTTCACTGTTTTGTAAGATATCCGTTCATAAACTTAATTGGTGGCAAGTATTTTAAATGGGTTAAAAGCAGATAATACATGCTGATTCACTCGGATGGTGGAGAGTTGATGCCACGTGCATTTTAGCTCCCCTGCGTCATAACCAGAAGTTGCAATTATCAGGTTGTACTGAGTTTGCTCTTATGGCAGCAGACTAGGAAAAGGCAGAATGCTGCACTAGTCCCAAAATGAGCCCTAAAATCCATTTTGGTTGAGGTAAGAAAACTGACTCCCTTGTATAGAACACAACCTGTATGTATGTGGCTGTCAGCCTTAAACTCTGCTGGCTGTGTTTGTTGTCTCCATAGACACCCTCTATCGGGGACTACATCATACAGGTCAATGAGACTGAACTACAAGACTGAAGTCTTGCAGTTAAGTCTCATCTTGACAGACCAACAAAGGAGTCTCGGGGGTCTCTTTACAGACCCTTTTCTGCTCCTCACCGTTGGCCCCTTGAGACTAAGTTGCAACCCCAGTTTCATCAGCAGGTCTGTCGATAGGGCCCCACTCACATTATACATGCCCTTTAAGTGTAGAAAGGTGTATATTCTCTGTTCATGAATTTTCATATTCTATTAAGCCCAGTGCACTAGGATCTCTCCAACAAGAAAAGAAAGATTTCTAGAATAACCTAGGAACTGGAGAAATGTCTCTCATTTTTGTGAATTCTCTCACCCTTGTGTATAATCCCCATGATCTCATAATATTCTGCTGACTTCAAGTTACAAGAAAACCAGAGTTCTGTGAAGGGGCGGCTCTAGGTTTTTGGGGGCCCTAAATGAAAAATTCACACGGTGCCCCCCTTTACTCCCACATCAGTATTTGTAATAAGACGTTGCCATCTGATTTTGTTTACATGCTGTGGTTGTACTGTACAAGCTCTGTGGGGCAATCTGACCAAGTGGGGGCCCTAAACAACCGCTTATTCTACTTATATTGTAGTGCTCCCACTGGTTCTGTGGCTGTTGCTTAACCTCTTAAATGTTAGAGTGGTCTTCGCAATGCATTTGCGATTTTTAAGGCATTTAAGATGTCCAATCATAGGAGGATTGCAAAGCTGTCTGTACTGTAACATCTACTATCTGGGAGCTGAATAGCAGCTCCCAGTAAATTGAGTTGGTCAATGTTTGTCAAAGTATAAGGCAAAGACATTAAAAAAAATAATAATTTTTCTTTGGATATCAATGATTTCAAGAGAATGAGCTTTGGGAGTTATTTAAGTATCATCCATTTATATATGTGCTTTATCCTAATGTGCATATATAAATGTAAAATTAATACTTACTCTCTTTATCTGTAGTATTCCTTCAAGTATCAAGATTTCATCATAATTCCTAACCACTGGTTCAAGTTCCAGCAAGCATTCTACCAATGTATACAAGAAAAAGAATTACAATGTAAAATGTTAGGGGTTTTATTTTACCTCATGCAAAGAGAGAAATATATACATTTTTGTATTGAATGTAAACATTAAATATTCCTTATGAAGCAAAATAATTTTTATGTAGGTTGCTAGCAAATCATGGTTGTTGCCATTCACATGTATTAAACCTTTGAGTACTCCTCTGGCATTCAAAGGGTAAAAGTATAGCTTTCAGTTTCAGATAAGTTTAGTTCATTTTATAGAAAATTAAAACCTGTCTATATGTTGTGCTAGCCATTTGTAATACAGATTTTGTGAAAAATTATTCTTTAGTTGCTGGTGGCACAGTCTGGCCTTTATGGCCAATATTACCACACACTAATCTATGAATGAACCTAGACAGAGACCACACGCTGGGTACATTTTTAATAGCACAGTGAGTTTAACCTCAAACATATCTAATTAGCATACTGTGCATGAACTTTGCATAAAGTGCCAAAGAAAAATACATTTCTCTAAAAATATTAGTTACGGACAAATGGCTAGTACAACAGATTTTTTTTAAACAGACTAAAATTCTCTTAGAGTGAAAGGTCCACTTTAAGGAAAAAATGGAAAACTAAAGAATATGAGGCTAAATTGGACTTATCACCTTAACCGCGGACCAAGGCCGGCAGTTAAGGACCATGGGGCATTTTTTTTTTGGCATTGGATTCAGGAGTCCCCAAGCAGGGTGCAGCTGTGCATCACTGGTCCTTAAGTGCAGGAAAGCCGTGATGGTCCTAGCATGTCATTGTTCCTTAAAGGGACCCTATCACCTAAAAACAACTTTGGTGTTTTAGTGACTTCTTATTTAGAAAACTAGTTTTTGGGTTTACAGATTTATAGATTATGCTTATTAAGTGATGACATGGAGGTACTTCCTGTCATAGCCCTACATAACCTTCTTTACTCACTGACCCTTTCAGTGCTAGCTACAGTGTGAAGTACAGTGCTGAGCAGTGTTAGTGAGTGGGGAAAGAAATGTAGAGCTAAGGCAGAATGTCTGTATCCAATACCTACAAATCCAATAACACTATCTAGCAAGCACCCTCATTTATAGAATAAATTTTTTTTTATATATTTATTTTTTTAAAGACTGATGATAAAGCAGAAAACCTTCCACCTCAGGTCAAAAAACTATAAGATATATAATAAAATATGGTAAAAGCACAAATAAAATAAAACAAATGTATCAATCAAAAATGGAATACGTTTATTGAAACATCCAAAATATGGTATCGTGGCCTCAGTAAAAAAAAACATACATCTAAAACAGGGCTGTCCAAGTTCAGTCCTCAAGGGCCACCAACAGGCCAGGATTTAACAATTTCCCTCATTAAACACAGGTAAGACAGTCAAAATGAATGAGCCACTAATTAACTCACCTGAGCTTAATCAGGGAAATCCTTAAATTCTGGCCTGTTGGTGGCCCTTGAGGACTGAATTTGTACAACCCTGATCTGGGAGTTGGTCAAGTAGAGTGTCCTGTTGATCTGCATTGGGGTGCCCCCTGTTGTTCTTTTCACCTACTTTTGTGTTGCTGCTGTATTCAGAGTGGGAGATCATGAACATACATGTTATTTATGTGAGTGTGATCCCTCGTGTCTATTGTCAGATATGTTTTAGATGTATGTTTTGTTTTTTTACTGCAGTTGCAGAGGGTTACTGTTACCATATTTTGGATGTTTTAATAAACCTATTCCATTTTGGATTGATACATGGTTACCATTTTATTTGTTTTATTTTATTGGTGCTTTTACCATATTTTTAAATATTTCTAAGGCAGAATGTGTCTGCATGGCACACCTTAATTAGCATAATATATACACTTAAATAAAGAAAAAAAACTTGTTTTCTAATACGAAAGTGGCTAATACTGTACAGCATATAGGTGATTTTGAAAGCTTAAAATCTCAAAAGTGATGCCTTAAATATATGTTTAGTTAACTTTAAAGATAATTTAAAACTGTATTGACTATTTGTAATGTACATTTTTTTTTTAGAAATTAATCTTTATTTCTTAGTAGCACATGATGGTTCTTAATGCTAATTAGTTTATATGCTTGGGAAAAATTGCCACACACTACTATGAATGGATCTAAGCAGGGTCCCCTCTGTCAGGGCATTTCTAATATCACAGTGGCCACAAACAGAAATAATTAGTAGACTGGGGAGATAATTAACATAAAATGCCACAGCGTGTCACCAAACAATACAATTAACAAATTATTTTACAGAAAATTGGCTAATGTATTTTATTTGTTTCAATTTTCTGTAAACAAGATAAACCAATCATAGTTCAACAGGTCCATTTTAAGCATGCAATACTAATTTACATAACAATTTTGATTCTGTTTTTCTGGAGGATTAATGCTTCAAAAGGAAAACAGATCAACAAACCCATTCATACAAGATCATTTTCTAAATGTATCACGGCTCTTGAGGTGTCATATTATTTTTTAAAACCATATTAATCCTGTATGAAAAACTTACTTAAAAAAGCAGGCCTGTCATTGGGATCATTTGCCCAGCCACTTTTCATTAAAGAAATGAACACAGCTCGATGAGGAATATCAAAGGGCAAGTATTCGTCACTTAGATCTGGTCGCATTCCATTAGAGACGCTGAACATAATCTGCATTGGGGTTGTAGCTCCTTTTAAAATAATAAACACAGAAGAGATCATTTTCACATTGTAAGTAAGGGAATTTCAGAACATATGGTGAAATGAAAAGTGTGGCTGATGTACTGGAATTATGGGACAAACCAACTGCACCATAGAGGGTACATAAAAATTGTAGGATAGTGAAAGGAGATTCTGCACCAGGTACTATGCGCTGTATGTTCAAAAGAAAAGTGGAGGAGTTCTGGGGCAAACTATTTGCAGTGTAGGGGAGAAGTAAAAATCCCCATTGATTTAAATGAATGATAGAGCAATCACCAACGCATTGAGCATTGGGAATTTTTAGTCCTCCTATAGTGCAATGATTTGAGCCAGAACTACTACATTTTGAACATACATACAACACTATAAGTGAAGTAATGCATTGGAGATTTCTTTAGAATTCAAGTGGTCAAAATACCCTTTAAATCCAATGGGAGTTTGGGGAATATGTATATGTATTCTGTGGTGTGTTAACCCTTTGAGTGCCAGAGGGGTACGCAACACATTGCTTCCTAAAATGTCATTTTAATGCAGGTGTAAATAGTCCTCTTCAGAGAACATTTAAATCTTATTTGTGTTGTCTGTATTGAGAGTCAACAAACTGATTGTGATTGAGTCTGATTAGTGCCCACTGCTCTTGTATTCTGACAGGCTGTTATCTCAGTGCATTACAAATAGTTCAGGACAATCAATGGGAGCACTGATGCTCTACAAAAGACAGGAATGGCTGCTCCATCAGATCATATGTAAGACTAGATTTTAAGCCTAAGAAAACAGAGATTCTTTTTTACCAATGCGAGCATGGAATAATGAGCATTTCAGTGTATTTAAACCCAGTTTTTTAGGTGTTTATTTATAAAATCCAATTGAAATCAGTTAATATGTGTATTTGTTCCCTGTGCAAATTGACTTGATCCAGAATTGCACCACTGTAGCTTATTGAATACAGTCCTATGAACCTTAACGGATTTACCTCTAGGATACCAAGAGACCAGATTTTAAGAAAATATTTGCTTGAGAAAATTGATTGATCAGTTGCTCAGTCATTGTGAGTGACTGATAAAAGCTTAACCCTTTAAGGACCAGAAGGATGTGCAACACTTTGCAAAGCAATGTCCATAAAGGGTAATGCAGGGATATCCAGAACTTGCGGCATATCCAAAGGAAAATGATTATTTTCTATGTCCTGAGAGCAACTAGATTTTGACTAGAACTATACATTGCTCCGTTGCACTTTGACTTATGAATGGTATCAACTACCAGGATCAGTTACACATTTTAAATTAACACCCCAGTGCTGAATTTCATTCAGGTTGTGTCAGATCAATCACATCCACAAATATATTATCTGTCAGTCCAGCCTTATCCCACTGTCCATTTGTAGTCACTGAATTTATTTATTTTTATATATATAGGATTTATTTAGGATTTTTCTTCATTAATTCTATATATATTTATTTGGGACACTAAGCTACCACCAGGCTAATTTGATATGAAGAACTATAAAAACTATAATTCTAATAGGTTCTTTATTTCGCTATCTAGGTATTTGGTATTCCTTACTTATTTGGTCTTTTTAGGTTTTTCATCAGAATTTAAGATCATGTCTGTTTATGTGGAGGTGTTTTTCAGCCCACACCTCTGCATCAAAAACTATGTTTCTGTCGTGTATTAATGTGATTTGTTACTATTCCATTGCATATATACACATACTAGTTGAAGAGCCCGTTACACGGGCCACAGTGCCATTGCCAGCCGATCGCGGGGCAGTCATGAGCAGTAGAGACTGCCCGTGCGGCTGATACAGATCTGTATCAGCCGCAGCGCAGGCAGTCTCTACTGTGCATGACTGCAGCACGCGCAGCAGTCTCTACTGTGCATGACTGCTGCGTTACACACCTTGTAGCGAATTATTATATAGGATATAGTGTCAGACTTTTTCCATTGTATACTGCCAACCTTATTCCAGTGTCTGCTGGTCACAGAGTGATAACACACCCATGTTCCTTTGTCCACTGGTAATCACAAAACCAATTAAATATGGTTTTCTTCCCCTGCTTGCACTGTCCAAAGGTTATTAACATGAGGAGCGAGTGCTGGTGCTCTCCTGTCAGAATCATACCCCCATGTATCTTCTGCCCCCTTTAACTCCCTGTCCTCTGGTCATTCCCATTAAAGTCACACCCCTATTCCTCTGCTTATTGGAGAGGCAGTATAGAGAAGATTACTATATGTCCTCCTTACTACTGCCCTGGGGCATGTCCCCTTGTATTTTCTAGATTTAAAGATCTCACAAGAAGAGCACTCATCTCCTGTATCACTGTACTAGCTGTGAAAAACTATATATTTTGTGTGGTTTGTTGTATAGTACAACAGTATTTGTTGTCACTTTATAAATAAATAAAAATTCTACTATAAATATCAGTTGTACAAATTATTGTATCACTTTATTCTAGTGCACTGAATATTTTCCAATTACAAAATTGTCTAATAAAAATAATGATTCCATTGTTGTTCAATCATCAAATTAACATGTGTGTTGAGATTACGAATCAGAACTGGTTTGCCATAGCTCATAAGACTGCATGCATAATTTTCAGTGTGATTTTGAGCTATGCTAAGGTGTGTGTGTGTGTGTGTTTGAGAATGTATTTATTGATATATTTATTTATTGGTTTATATGTGTAGGACAGAGTGTTTGTAACAGCGTTTGTGGTGCTATAGTGTGCAATGAGAAAGTAGACTTTAAATGTGAGTGGATTTAAAACTGCCTGAGGCTGGGGAAAAAGAAGAGATGCAGTCTTATTACAATGGTAGAGAGATATACATGGGAGTACCATAAAACCTTGAGTATAATGTGCACCTATGTATAATACACAGCTGTAAATTACACAGATGCTTTTAAGGAAAAATGTAAGTTCATGTGCATAAAACACAAAATAACACAAAATAAATAATGTGCTGGTCTCCCTTCCATCCATCTCCCCTTACCCTCCCCCCCACCTCAATGTTGTATTTTGATCACCCTTCCATTCCTCCCCCATATCAATACTGTATTTGGATCCCTCCTTCCTCCCCCACATCAATACTCTATTTGGATCCCTCCTTCCTCCCCCACATCAATACTGTATTTTGATCTCCCCTTCCTCTCCCCACATCAATACTGTATTTTGATCTCCCCTTCCTCTCCCCACATCAATACTGTATTTTGATCCCCCCCTTCCTCCCCCACATCAATACTGTGTTTTGATCTCCCCCTTCCTCCCCCACATCAATACTATATTTTGACCCCCCCTTCCCTTCCTCTACCCACATCAGTACTGTATTTTATTCCCCCCTTCCTCTCTCCACATCAGTACTGTATTTTGATCTCCCCTTCCTCCCCCACATCAATACTATATTTTGATCCCCCCTTCCCTTCCTCCCTCACATCAGTACTATATTTTGATCCCCCCTTCCCTTCCTCTACCTACATCAATACTGTATTTTGTGCCTCCCCTAACCTCCCTCCCCCACCTCAATACAATATTATGAGCCTGTCATTTTCCCTCCCTCTACTTACCTGTAGCTCTACTTGTAAGCATTATGAGCCCTTGAGGTGGCAGCCAGGAACTCTGTCCAGCAGATGGCATGTTTCCCTTTGCTTCCCACTTCCACGGCTGCTCTTCTGTCATTTGAGGACCTCTGCTATTGGGAAAATGTGTTTGTGCCCTGTCTGGACCTTCAGGTTCCGAAAGGGCAATACCATAGTTTCAAGGGACTTTGGTCTACACATTGAAACTACAGTAGTGCCCTATTGGGACCGCATTTTCCCAATGGCAGAGGTCCTCAAAGGATAGAAGAGCAGCTGAGGAATCAGGCGGCAAGTGGAAGCATGCCACCTGCTGGATGGAGCTTCCGGCTGGCTCCTCAGGGGCTCATAATGTTTATGCTCAGAGGTACGTGTAAGTAAAGGGAGGGAAGGTGGGGGCTCAAAAACAGTATTGAGGTCAGGGTAGGGAAAGGGTGCTCACAATACAGTACTGAGGTGGGGGCTCAAAATACAGTATAGAGGTGGAGGAGGGAGAAAAGGAGGAAAGGGATCGAGGTGAGACTAGTGATGAGCGAGCATGCTCGGCCGAAGCTCGGTTCGGCTCGAGCATCGCTCTGCTCGGCACATGGCGGTACTCGTACGAGTACCGCATGTGCTCGCCCGCCATGTTCGGGTCTCCTCCCCGCACGTTTCGCAGCTGCTGCGCAGCCAATAAACGTGCGGGGAGGCTCTGACATCAGTGATTGGCTGGCCAGAACCCGTGATCGGGTGCTGTATAGCACCCGACGCGCGAGTTCGGCTCATTCTTAGCCAGGGAGAGATGCGCTTAGGCAGGGAAAGTCAGTGTAGGGAGAATAAAATTGTTGAAACTCTTTCAAGACCCAAAAGTCATTTTTAGGACTGTTGTGTGTGGGGGCAGCATTTATATTTTGTTTGGGGGGGCACAATTTCCTTTTTTTTGTGGGGGGGATATTTGTAAGGTGACATATAATACTAGATGCACAGGAAGTCAGTGTAGGGAGAATAAAATTGTTGAAACTCTTTCAAGACCCAAAAGTCCTTTTTAGGACTGTTGTGTGTGGGGGCAGCATTTAATTTTTTTTCGGGGTGGCAGAATTTCATTTTTTTGTGGGGGGGGACATGTTCTAAGGTGACATTGTACTAGGTGCACAGGGACAAATATTTCACAGTGCAGTGACAAGCTGACATATTCTGTTAGGTGCACAGGGCCAATGATTTTACAACGCAGCGACAAAAAGGGCCATTTTAAACGTGTGCCTAGCCATAGATTATTGTCACATTCTGTTTAGTGTGCAAATTCACAAATTAACGTCACATATTCCGTTCACTGTGCCTAGCCGCAGATTAGCGTCACATTCTGTTTCGTGTGCCTAGCCGCAGATTAGCGTCACATTCTGTTTCGTGTGCCTAGCCGCAGATTAGCGTCACATATTGTTTAGTGTGCCTAGCCGCAGATTAACGTCACATATTGTTTAGTGTGCCTAGCCGCAGATTAACGTCACATATTGTTTAGTGTGCCTAGCCGCAGATTAGCGTCACATTCTGTTTCGTGTGCCTAGCCGCAGATTACCGGCATATATTCCGTTTAATATGAAGAAGGCGGGTAAAAAGGGACGGGGAAGTGGACGTGATCCTGATAGTTCAGGGCGCGGGTCAGGGCGCGTAGAAACTGTGCCTGGTGCCAGAGCACAAGAAAGAAACACATCCACCATACCTAGCTTCATGTCTCAGTTTACAGGGCGTCGCAGGACATCACTCTCGAGGTCAGACCACTGCGAACAGGTGGTCGGTTGGATTTCAGCTGATACTGCTTCCAGTCGGTTAAGCACCACCCTGTCTTCCACCAAGTCCACTCTCACTAGCCAAGAGTCTGGTCAACATAATCCTCAACCTGATCATCCTTCCTCCCACCATAGAGGGTCTGGCCAAAGAAGTGATCCCACACTGGGATATAGTGAGGAGCTCTTCTCATCACCAATCCTTGATTTGAACCTCTCTCCAAGCACGCTTGCAGAGGAACATGAGATCTTGTGCCCTGATTCACAACCTCTAGAGGGTACCCAATCACAAGAAGATGACAGAGGGGAACGGCATTTAAGGTCAAAGGAAGTGGATGATGATGATGAGACACAGTTGCCATCAAATCAACCACAATTACTGTCTCAAGACCTTGATGAGGAGGATGATACACAGTTGTCAATGACTGAGGATGTGGTGGGATCAAGAAATGAGGAGGATGATCAGAGTGAGGAAGTGGAGGAGGACTTGGTGGACGATGAGGTCACTGACCCCACCTGGGAAGGTGGAAAGCCGAGCGATGACAGCAGTCCTGAGGGTGAGCCATCTGCAGCACCGCAACAGGCTGGAAGAGGCAGTGGTGTGGCTAAAGAAAGAAGGCGGACCGCACCAAACCGGCCCGCAAATGTTCCACGGAGCACCCCCTTGCGTAAATCTCCATTGCCAAGGGCTAGGTGTTCCGCGGCATGGTGTTTTTTTAAGGAAAGTGCGGACGACAAAAGAATTGTAGTTTGCAACCTGTGCCACACCAGAATGAGCCGAGACATGAACACTAGAAACCTCACCACCACCAGCATGATCCGACACATGGCATCCAAGCACCGTAATAAGTGGGAGGAACGCCCGGATCGCCAATCTGTGTCTGCAGGCCACACCACTGCCTCCTCTTCCCCTGTTTTCGGTGCCGGCCAATCGCCTGTCGAAGGCGCAGGCCCGCATACCTCCCGCCCTGCACCTGTACCATCTGAAGCACCATCAGCGACCACATCCACTTCCCTGTCCCAGCGCAGCGTCCAAATGTCGTTACCCCAGGCATTTGAGCGCAAGCGAAAATACCCAGCCACCCACCCACAGGCCATAGCACTAACCTCACACCTTTCCAAATTACTGGCCATCGAAATGCTGCCATTTAGGCTTGTGGAGACTGAGTCCTTCCGCAGCCTGATGGCAGCAGCTGTCCCTCGGTACGCAGTCCCCAGCCGCCACTACTTTTCCCGGTGTGCCGTCCCCGCCTTACACCACCATGTGTACCGTAACATCACCCGTGCCCTGACCAACGCAGTTACTGGGAAGGTCCACTTAACGACTGACACATGGACAAGTGCTTGTGGCCAGGGACGCTACATTTCCCTGACGGCACACTGGGTGAATGTCGTGGAGGCTGGGAGCGACTCGGACCCTGGGATGGCACAGGTGCTACCCACGCCGAGGATTGCGGGCCCTACCTCCATCAGGGTTTCCGCCAGCACCTACGTTATTGGCTCCTCCTCCTCCTCCTCCGTTTCCACCTCCGAATTCTCTGCGCGCAGCGCCACTCACCCATCAGCCGGTAGCTGGAAGCAGTGTAGCACTGCAGTGGGGAAGCGTCAACAGGCCGTGCTGAAGCTGATCTGCCTTGGGGACAAACAGCACACGGCCTCAGAGCTGTTGCAGGGGATTAGTCACCAGACCGAGCAGTGGCTCTCGCCACTCAACCTGCAACCAGGCATGGTTGTGTGTGATAATGGGCGTAACTTGGTGGCGGCTTTGGAGCTCGGCAAGCTCACACACGTACCATGCCTAGCGCATGTATTTAATTTAGTGGTTCAGCGATTTCTAAAAACCTACCCCAATTTACATGATCTCTTGACGAAGGTGCGCCGCGTGTGTGCACATTTCCGTAAGTCATCTACAGCTTCAGCCGGCCTGTTGACGCTGCAGCAGCGCTTACAATTGCCAGCTCACCGGCTGCTGTGTGACGTGAGCACGCGCTGGAACTCCACCTTCCACATGTTGGCCCGGCTTTGTGAGCAGCAGAGGGCAGTAGTGGAGTACCAGCTGTTACACGGTCGTCGCCTCTCCGTTCAACTTCCTCTAATCTGAAGTGAGGAGTGGGAATGGATGTCAGACCTCTGTGAGGTTTTACGCAATTTTGAGGAATCGACACAGGTGGTGAGCGGCGATAACGCTATTATCAGTGTAACCATCCCACTTCTGTGTCTACTGAAACGCTCGCTGCTCACAATTAAAACCGACGCTTTGCATGTGGAAAAGGTGGAAATGGGAGAGGAAGAGCTTACACAAGGTGATAGCCAGAGCACCCTCACTTCGTCTTCTCAGCGACAATTGGAGGAGGCGGAGGAGGAGGAGGAAGACACGGTTGCCTCCGCTACAGAGGGTAGCCATGGAACTTTATTTCCATCTCTTCAGCGTGGGTGGGCAGAAGAGGAGGAAGAGGATGAGGAGATTGAGAGTCATCCTCCTGGTGAGGACAGCGAAATCTTGCCTGTTGGTACTCTGGCACACATGGCTGACTTTATGTTAGGCTGCCTTTCCCGTGACCCACGCGTTATACGCATTTTAGACAACACGGATTACTGGGTGTTCACCCTTCTGGACCCCCGCTACAAAGAGAATTTCTCATCTCTCATTCCTCCGGTGGAGAGGACAAGCAAAATGGTGCAATACCAGAAGGTTCTTGTCGAAAAATTGCTCCAAAATTTTCCATCTGACAACGCTGGCGGCAGAGTACGTGCTACCTTGGCCAACCGAGAAGGGGAGAAAAGGGGAGCACACAGCAGTTCCGACAAAGGCAGGGCAACACTCTCCAAGGCGTGGGACATCTTCATGACACCCCGCCAGCACCCTCACCCTGATGCGCGGCCTAGTGTCACAAGGAGGGAAAAGTTTTGGAAGATGGTGAAGGAGTACGTAGCAGACCGTGTCAGCGTCCTCACTGATCCCTCTGTGCCTTACAACTACTGGGTGTCCAAGCTGGACACGTGGTATGAACTGGCACTCTACGCCTTGGAGGTGCTGGCCTGCCCTGCCGCCAACGTTCTGTCTGAGCATGTATTTAGTGCTGCTGGTGGCATCATAACAGATAAGCGTATCCGCCTTTCCACCGAAAATGCTGATAGGTTGACACTTATAAAAATGAACAAGGCCTGGATTTCCCCTGACTTCTCCACTCCACTGGAGGAAAGCCCCGGGTGAACATAAAGTCACTTTAGATATGTTATTTACAATGATGGGAATACTCTGTATTCCCATTCACCCCTTCCACCCAAAAAACGGGTACATGGTTGACTCTTAATCTTCTCATCCTCCTCCTCCTCTTCCATATGCCCTGTGATATAATTTTTATATAGGGCCAGCTCACCAGCGGGCCCTGTGATATAATTTTTATATAGGGCCAGCTCACCAGCGGGCCCTGTTTGACAATTTTTGTATAGGTCAGCTCACCAGCGGGCCTTCTCATATAATGTTTTATTGGGTCAGCTCTCTAGCGGGCCCTCTCATATAATGTTTTATAGCGTCATCTCACTAGCGCGCCTTCGCATATAATGTTTAGGATGGTCAGCTCCGCAGCAGACCCTCACCCATAATGTTTTAGATGGTCGGCTCAGCAGCAGACCCTCATTCCTAATGTTTTAGATGGTCAGCTTAGCGGCATGCCCTCGCCCCTAATGTTTTAGAGGGTCACCAGCAGGCCATTAATCCTAATTTTTCAAGGGTGTGTATGATGCCCTCCTTTATGTGTAATAAAGGGTGTATTGGAGTGACATTTCAGTCTAATTTTTGGCAGCCCTTTCACTTAGTGCATAGGCTTTAAGAGTGTTGGACCACTACCTGAACTATTGTACCACAATGTGAATGAGGCCCTCCATTTTGTGATATACAGGTTGTATCGGAGTGCCTCAGGTCCTCCCATTGAATTAAATAGGGCTGGGGTGTTCGACAGAGCAGAAGGTAGTTCTTGGCTTCATCCACTAAGTCACTTCGTCACTTTTACTCAATGGATCAGACCCCACTGTTCCGAATATAAATTTTGGACTTAACAAGGGCAAACGGACATGTTGTTAAACCTGTGTTAGCTGCGGCCTCCGTTCCTGAATGCTGTACCTTACCCGGGCCATAACCACGTTGAACACCTGCTTTACACTGCGCACGTTTCCCTCTTAATCATGGCCCCAGTTCCGAAAAATCGATGAAATTTTTTGCAGAATTTGCAGATGATATACAAGTAAATATACAGCAAATACTGTTTGGTAACAATTTTTCGCCTAAAATCGTTTTTATCTTCCTTTTTGTGTGTTTTACGGTCAGTCTGTAAAAATGGCGTACTACGGGCGAAACATCGTTCCCAGCAGCGACGTTGGAGTCCAAGATGCATCCAGACATCCTCCCTATGCTGTCACTGAACCATTTCTGTGGTGTTTCCATCATTTTCTGACCTTTTCCTATGAACCAGGCACCCTCCCCTCATCAGAGCAGGGGGTGCCTGGTGTAATGCTCGAGTCCTCCCATTGACTTCAATGGGGCTCGGGTGCTCGGCCGAGCACTCGAGCCTCCGGGGGCGCTCGGCCAGAGCACCCGAACACCCGAGCATCGGGGTGCTCGATCATCACTAGTTGAGACCAATAGTTATTTTTTTTTTTTTTTACTAGTGTATAACCTGCACCCTCCTTCATATAAGGACAATTAGGTAAAAAAAGTGTTTATTATATCCAAGATTGTACTCTACTTTAAATAATGCATGCTAGAGCAAAATTCTGTGATATGGTTGGGTTAAACACCCACACAGATTTAAAGTTCACTGTCACATACCCTAGAGCCTACATTAGTGTTTCTACAGGTATGTCTGCAGCTAGGGCTGACCCAAAGTGCAGCCAATCCCAGCTCTAAGTAAATGTATGGGCACAGATGTGCTCTCTGCAGAGAGGATACAAGGAACCAAGTATTTAACCCATTGGATACTAGACAGTTTCCATCTAGCATCTAAGGAGTTAATTTGTGTGTTTGTAGATCAGTGCATGGAAAAGACATCTAAAAATTACCTGGGTTTATACACATTTAAATTAGGGTGACCAGACATCCCCGGATTCATCTCACTGTCCCCAGAGAGAATCTGTCCCCGGAAACTTCCCCAGACCTCAGTGCCTGGCACTGACATTCTGCTTCTCTTCACTGAATCTGTTAGACTCAGTGAAGTGAAGCTAGTTGAATACTGTGCATGTGTACCATGTGCAATAATGTAATCACGGGTCGCAGGGGAGCGGGATGATGAACTAAGGGAGGGAGGGCACATATAAATTGCTTCAGCGTGCAAGCAGAGCATGCCACACTGCAGGGCTCACCTCACCATGACCTCCACGCCATAATGCCAGGGGTCTGAACTAAGGTAGGGCAGTGTGGAAGTGGGCAGTGTGTGGAGGAGGACAGTGGGCAGTGTGAAGGTGGACAATGGGCAGTGTGGAAGTTGGCAATGTGTGGAGGAGGACAGGGTGGGTAGTGTGGAGGTGGACAATATGAAGTTGGGCAGTGTGGAGGTGGACAATGAGGGACAATAAGGGCAGTGTGGAAGTGAGCAATGTGTGGAGGAGCGCAGGGTGGGCAGTGTGGCGGTAGACATTGTGAAGTTGGACAGGGTGGGCAGTGTGGAGGTGGACAATGTGGGCATTATAGAAGTGGGCAATATGTGGAGTGGGACATGGTGGGCAGTGTGGAGGTGGACAATATGAAGTTGTACAGGGTGGGCAATGAGGGGGTGAACAATGTGGAAGTGGACAATGTGTGGAGAAGGACAGGGTGGGCAGTGTGGAGGTAGACAATGTGAAGTTGGACAGGGTGGGCAATGTGTGGAAGAGGATAGGGTGGGCAGTGTGGAGGTGGACAATGTGAAGCTGGACAGGGTGGGCAATGTGGGTTGGACAGTGCTGAGGTGAGCAGTGTGGAAGTGGGCAGTGTGTGGAGGAGGACAGGGTGGGCAGTGTGTGTGGAGGAGGATGGGGTGGAAAGTTTGTGGAGGAGGGCAGTGTGGAGGTATACAATGTGAAGTTGGACAGTGGGTAATGTAGGGATGGACAGTGTGTGGAGGAGGACAGGGTGAGCAGTTGTGGAGGAGGACGGGCTGAATAGTTTGTGGAGATGGGCAGTGTGGAAGTGGACAGGGTGGGGAGGAGGACAGGGTGCACAGTGTGTGGAGAGCAGGAAAGGGTGGGCAGTGGTGGACATTGTGGGCAGGGGTGGTGAGGGTGGACAGTGTGTGGACAGGGTTTGAGGGTGGACACAGTGTAAACAGTGTGTGGAAAGGGTGTGGAGGTAGCCAGAGTGTTGGCAGTGTGTGGACAGGGTGTGGAGGCAGCCCAAGTGTGGACAGTGTGTGGAGGTAGATAGGGTGTGGACAGGATGTAGAGAAAAAAAAAAGTCCCCGGATTTCATTTTAAAAACCTGGTCACCTTAATTTAAATACACTGTATATCATGCTAGATCATGCTGAGGCCTAAAATCTAGATTTTCATATGCTCCAAGGGAACAGATATTTCTACATTTTCACGGAGCTTCAGAGTGCCAAATAATTGTCCTGGATTATTTGTGAATGAGTTGGGATAAGATAACAGCCTTTCTGAATTAAAAACAAAACAAAACAAAACAAAACATTAGAGACTAATCACAGTCAACTTACTTTAACTCTAAATAAAGGATTTCTGAACGGAACATGTGCATTAAAAACCAAGTTTAGGATTATATTTTTAAGGTGAATAATTCATTTTTATATCTGTTAACCCCTTAACGACCGGCGGCGCAGTCACTTAAGGACCACTGAGCATTTTTTTTTTTTGTAATTTCCGGTTCCGGACTCTCTGAATGGCGTGTAGCCGCGGGGGGGGGAAACCCGGAATTCCATGACGGTCATAGTACGTCATGGGTCGTTAACTCAGATCTACCCATGACGTACTATGACCGTCAAGGGTCGTTAAGGGGTTAAGTATGTGAAATTTAAAGTTATGGCCAGCAGATTTTTTTATTGTAATTGTTCCTTTAGCCACTTCAGGACCATAGGGGTGTAAACCCCTCTTGTCTATAGGGGTTAATGAATGTGAATGTAGATCTTCCTGTTTCTGTGCCCTACACCAGAGATATCTCAGCTCTCCTAGCATAAACCTTTTGTGTGCCATAGGTGTGTCTATCGCATTACAAGGCAATGTGTTGGGCACCATTCTGTCACTCAGAGGGTTAATCTTTTTGAGTGCACACTCACATTAGTCCCATAACTACCAGTAGTAGTGTGGAAGATTGAAAAATTTCACACAGTACAATTTTGTCTGTAAAAAATATGGTTATAAAAACTGTAGTACTGCCCACTCTAAATAATTATCAAATGAAATACCAGGTAATTGATACCTGATTTATCTTGGCCCAAAACTAATCTACTTCTCACCCCCTCCCCGTGTGCCAGAGAGGTCTTAAATGCGTTGAGAAATGCATTGGAGACAACTCTAGCAAGCAAGGGGTTAACGGGTTGAATTGTTAATATTTCCACTGGAATTGATTTTGAAAACTTCAGGGTTCCACCCCAGTAAGAATACCGAGAGCTAAACAGGTGTAAACGGAGGTATGGAGTGAATCTTTCATCTTAAAGATTACACCTTACCTGAAATAGCAAATATTTTACACAAGATGAAATGACATAAATTGAGCAGAAAGTGTGTGCAGAAAGTTAAATAAAGAGAGGGTGCAGCCCACAATGCCTGAATGGTATAGGAACTTTATAACCCTGTCTTTTTCTTTCTTTAACCCCATAGGGACTAGGGTCCTGTGAAGTAAGCTTCCTTTAAGGACAACTTTGGTCCTTTCCAATGCGCTGGTACACGTGACCTGGGGACTGAGAGAAATCGCTCCAGTCTTGGAGTGGTCAATTTCAGTCCCCGTTTTTACTGACACCGCTCCTGGGGTATCCATTTGAAGTGTCGCATTTAAAGTTTTGCGTCATAAAGTGACGCACATTCTACATTTCGCGTCGCTCCAAATGGCACATTTACCATTTTGTGCATTAACGTGTCGCAGTATGGGTGCAATAATGATGCAATATGGGTGCAATATTGATGCATTATGGGCGCAATAAGGATGCAATATGGGTGCAATATTGGTGCATTAAGTACGCAATATGGGTGGAATAATGACGCAATATGGGTGGAATATTGATGCAATAATGATTCAAATTGGGTGCAATATTGGTGCAATATGGGTGCAATAATGATGCAAATTGGGTGCAATATTGGTGCAAATTGGGTTCAATATTGGTGCAATATGGGTGCAATAATGACGCAAGTTGGGTTCAATATTGGTGGATTTGGGATGGTTTTGGTGGGTTTTGGGTTGGGTTTGGTGGGTTTTTGGTTGGATTTGGTGGGTTTTTGGTTGGATTTGGATTGGTTTTTGGTTGGGTTTTGGGTTAGATTTGGTGGGTTTTGGGTTGGTTTTTGGTTGGTTTTGGTGGGTTTTGGGTTGGATTTGGGTTGGGTTTTGGGTTGGATTTGGTGGGTTTTTGGTTTGGTTTTGGGTTGGATTTAGGTTGGATTTGGTGGGTTTTTGATTGGATTTGGGGTAGTTTTGGTGGGTTTTGGGTTGGATTTGGTGGGTTTTGGGTTAGTTTTGGGTTGCACCCATATTGCGTCCTTAATGCACCCCTATTGCACCCATAATGCGTCAATATTGCACCCATTTTGCATCATTATTGCACCCATATTGCTTCCTTAATGCATTCATATTGCATCCTTAATGCACCCATATTGCACCCATATTGCATCATTATTGCACCCATTTTGCGTCATTATTGCACCCATATTGCGACATGTTAACGCACAAAATAGTGAATGCACCATTCGGAGCGACACAAAATGGAGAATCTGCATCGCTTTATGATGCAAAACTTTAAATGCGACACTTCAAATGATGCGGTAAAACACATGCGTCATTTTATGATGCAAAACTTTACATGCAACACTTCAATAGTAAACCGCTCCTGGAGGGGCACTGTAAGTAAAATGTACATGACGTGCTATGACAGTCACCGGTCCGTAAGGCAAAAAACGTGTGACGGTCATAGCACGGCACACGGTCCTTAAGGGGTTATCAGTTCTGTTTTTCTTACAGTAAAGACAGAATTTGGCCCACTTTCATGAGTCTACATCTTACAGGGAGGAAATGATTTACAGAGTGGCCCAGGTCTGATAAATACCAGTTCACTACAGGGCAAATAAAGGAGGACTACTATAATCATAAGACTGGGTCTTAATGCAGAAAGCAAAATATGAGCACTTCTGGAGTGTACCAATGCCATCAAATGGGACAAATAAAAATTCCAATTTCTTTAACCCTTTGAGTGCCAGAAGGATATTCAAGTAATTTCATTCCAATGTGTTGGATGCCCTTTGGCACTTATGCAGTCTTTGTTTTATATAGCAATGTGCTGGAGAACTCTCTAGTATTGAAGGGGTTAAAAATGCCATTTAAAATATCTAATGTTGAAAGAAGGTCCCAAATCACCTGTTGTTATGTTAGATATTTTTTTTTTATTTCCAGCAATAGATTATATGATTTTTAGATTTATGTATCAGTCTATGCAACTGATACAGTACTTAAAAACAGCAAGTGACAGTTGGTAATGCAGAGCAGCGTGGAATGTTAGAAATAAATAAACCTAAATATCTCCATCTATTGTTTTAAGTAAAAAAATGGCTGACATAACTGTATGTTCTTTTGAAAGCTCCATAACTGGGAAATTTCCGGATTTGTCCCAGAGACTACAGTTTTTCTAGTGCCTTACTGTGTCTCGGGGAAGAGAGGCTAATTCTCCAGATGTGGGGAGCTTCCACTGAAACTCTTCCCACTTCTGCTCCTTCCCAGCCTGTTCCTCCCACTTCTCCTCCTTCTTCACCCTGTTCTGCCCACTTCCCCACTTTATTAGACAGCCCGTTAAGTCCCACCATAATTAGCCCCCACCCCTTTGTGACACAGATCCCACTTGAATACCCTCAGGGGACTCTAGAAGAACAAGTTCCTAGGTATGGAAATCTCTTTCAAAATTCCATATTTGTTACTAAGCAAGAGCACCACTTTATTTAAATGTGACATTACTGAGATTGTTGTTTATCCTCAGTGTGCAGATAGTTTGCTCCAGAATTGCTCATCTTTTGCCCTCTGCATTGTCACTGTACTCCTCAGTTTATAGTGTCCTATTCAATACTGACCTTCATAGGGCTGTCTTCTTGAGAGAACTTCCCACATAATAATTGCATAGCTAAAAAACAAAAATACAAATGCAATTAAACATTTCAAACATGTTAAAAGTACCAGATCTAAGAAACAAAGCAAATTGAGTATACAGTTCTTAATTAAGCATTTGAGGTCTCATGGTCCAAAAGACTGAACAAACTGCAAGGTGCCCCCCACACATGCACGATACACACACTAACTGGGGAGCTTGCACTGTGATAAAACTGCATTAAAACACTCTTTAGGACATTTTGCATGCAAATTGTGCAGCAAAGGGCAAGCTACATTTATGGAGAATGGACTGTTCCATTCATTGGTCTTTATCCCTTTGAGAGCTCGGGGAGGTACGCAATGCATCGCTCTGCAAAGCATTGCATCCACATATGACACTCAAAGGGTTAATAGTGTAAAAGAGGCCTAGAAAAGAAAATTTGACCATTCCTGATCGAAGCATGAGTAGCCGAGTTTAGCTCTAATGGACTAGACTTATTGGCATTACATTTATTATATGTCAGTAAGACATCTTAAAAATCAGTGCGGCTTTCCATCTTTCAGATACATAAATCTGTTTGGGAGCATACAAATATGCTAAGATTTTTTTTTTTTTGGTGGCATGTGCCTGATAGCTACAGTATATAAATAGCCAGGTGTGTATAAAAAAAAAGTCCTCTCTGTGCCACTTATGCCAAGTGACAGTATAGGGGTGGCACAGTGTAGATGTGTATGGGTGTTTCAGGGAATGCCATTCCACTTCAACCAGTTACATATTATGTACTATCAGGAGAGAAAGGAACACAACACACTATTCTTCCACTTTATGGCGGTGCTGTTGCTACAACGGTCCATGCGGGGAAGGTCTGGCCTGGGGGCAGGGGGCAATTGACCCCTGGGTCAATCACATTTCAGTCTCCCACTTGCTGCTGTAAATGGAGCGACACAAATTATACCACAGAGCTACAGTCAAAATGGAGCTACACCGTTGCATAGTTAATTTCCCTTGTAAGCTCTATAGTATCAATAATGTAGCTTTGCTTAACCCTTTGAGTGCCAGGGAGGTATCCAATTCATTGCAATGCAATGCATTGGAAACCTCCCTGGCACTCAAAGGGTTAAATTATAAGTTCTGTAGTATCAGTAGTGTAGCCCCATTTTTACTGTAAGCTCTGTGGTATCACTCGTCTTACTTTGCAACATTAATAGCAATTTTAAAATTAACAAAAGAGGGGTGGGCTGGGACAGTGGGCTCGAACAATAATAGAAATGGGTCACTTGATTGCATTTGCCCCACCCCCCCATGGACCACAAGTTGCCAGCCCTTCCCTGGGTCCATGGACAGTTCTGGTCAGTTGAATGCTGGAGCTCAACCATAACATTTCAGGCCATGGTAGTACTGTACCAAAAAAATGCACATTTGAGCTGAAATAACTTTTGATTAAAACACGTCTCAGCTGTGGGATTGCTTTTGTTTTACTCAGCAGGATAAACCCTGAAATGTAGATTTTTGGAAATATTATGCATTAACATCCTTTTGAATCATTGATAATCTGTGAACTATTTAATTGTTCCATGTGGGTAGTTGATTTGCTCCAGAATTCTTTGTTCATCAACCTCATAGCATCTGTATCCCTTTTCTCAATAGGTGAACTACACATTTATTAGCTTGATTACAATGGGACAACTTTGCTGGTAGGAATTGATTTCTCTTCTCTTTTTATGTCTCAGCAAGAAAATGATTCCATCCTAATGGATGAGATTTGTAACTCTAATGTTAAATACATTTTCACACATATTATCCTCCATTCATGGTGGGTCTCCTATTTTGTTAAATGCACTGGGGCAAATGTACAATGGTGATTTCATGCTAAATCAGACATATTTCTAGTGACAATCTACTAAGTTATGTATGCAAAATACAAAAATCTCTCATAATGCAGTTTGCAACAAGGGGAGAGCAATGAGGCTGTCTCTGGGCATCTCAAGGAGATACTTTAGTTAGCATCAAATTCTAGATCATTTATTAATAAGACAATATGGCTGCTGTTAGTTGTCCTGCATGTTAAGTGGAAGGCATAAAGGGCTTCCTTCCAGATATTAAAGTCTAACTCTTTCTAAGTACATCCAGTGGTATGTTCGATAGAGCTCATATGTTGTTGTGCATACCCCTTAATGCAGCCTTTGGCTTTAGAGGTAAATGTCTTGCCCTGCACTTATACATTCATACGTGCACTCCAATAAAGCTGATGTACTAACGAAAAGTTATCAAACTGGATCAAACCAACTGCATCATAAGGGACAAATAAAAATCCCCTTTATGCAACATTATCTTCCAATGTAATTACACTACCCATCACTGTGATATGCTTAAAGGACTAAATTCACTCAAATTCAGGCATACCCTTCACCTTTCTTGACAAGTATACAACCACTTCTCTGGAAAGCTACCAGAATATGGGCTCAATTCAATTGATGTAGTAAAAAACAAATAGGGCGCCCAATAGTGCCTATTATCTTTATAACAAATGTCTGAGTAAAGCATCAATTATACTCACAAGAGTAATGGTTGTGTAAGGGTATATACCCAACAATAACAGTACAGGCATGCAGAGTTACTGACTTGTCTCTGCTCAGGTATCTACAACTTGAGTGTGTAAAGTTCCACAGAGTGCAGCTTCTTAGTCTACAAAAATTATTTAATATAAAAAAAAAAAATCTTAAAAACAAGGATTGCAAGATATGAAAATGACATCCCGTAGTCACCTCGACTACTTCCTAAGATGTAGCTCAGCCAAAAAGAAAGTCCCCCATAGTATTTGAGGAGAACAACAGCAGATATCCATCCAGCCTCTGCCATCCAACAACAACATCCATATAGTCGGGAGAGGAAACATAATTCAGATGCTTCACATAACTGTGAAAGAGCTCACTACTACCTGCATCAAAAGGAGCAGATACAGCATTGTCTGATTCTTCCTAGGTCCAAGATGACCAATCCGAGCAGCGGTCACAACATACATATTGACGGAAGGGCAACAATCCCTGCCTCCTCAAGTCTACAGCAACAAATGGATTGATGTTTACAGACATAAGATGGGAGAGCTATAGTTTAAATTTTTTACATTGTCTATACAGGACTTCCATCAGCTATTTTACTTATACATTGTCTCTATATATGACTGAACAATACTGCAGTATTTAGGTGGATCAAGCACAGTGGTTATACACAATTTTAAACATATGTTTATTTATATTGGGAATCCCATTGTCATTTATTATATGTGCTTTTTTATATGTGATTTTTTAAAGTATGCAATTATATAGCCTATATAATAATTCGCTAAGGTTTGTCAGAAGCCGTCATGCGCAGTAGAGATGGCTGCACGTGCTTTAGTCATGCGCACTACAGTCTGCCCACGCCGTGGTTGTTACGGAGCAGGGCTCTCCAAATTCAGACCGGAGTCGCACAGAGAGGACTCTGGTCTGAATTCGGAGGGCTTCGCTCCGTATCACCCGCGGCGCGGCCACTCTCTACTGCTCATCCCTACAGAGGTGGAACAGTGGCCCTTGTAAATGGGCCTTTCAACTTGTTTATATATAATTGCTTACAATAACTGTACTTAATGATAAAACCTCCATCATTTATTTTGGTGGTCAAGTTAACTGCTCCAATAAATAACCATCTCTGGTGATGTGTCATGTTATTGGAATAACATTTGAAATCCTTTGTCAGCCATCTCAGCCTATGCCTGCTTCTAAATAAAGAGCTTTGGCATATATTTTAAGTCTGCAGTCTCTCTCTGCTTTACTGGTCACTGACTGTAGAACATATTCTCTGGTTTGTTATTTGCCTTTACTTGCTGGGGCATTTAGCAGCCTCAGGCATGCTAGTCATTGTCTTGGACACTGTATTACATACAAAATTGCTGTCAGTGATCCTCATTGTGTGCATATCAGGCAACATATAATAAAATATATATAATTAGTGAATTGTGCTCTAATTTCTGAAAGGGGTGACGATAAACCCAATGGTCCCTGTGCCCCCCATAGGATGACAGAGAAATCCTATAAGAACCCAGTAAATGTATCTCAGCATTCCTATTCCAATGCAGCAGTAAGTATCAAGAAAATCTATGCATGTGTCACTAGAACATCCTATGGCAGAATTGTAGACTATAAACATTTTAAGACAGGGGTGTTAAACTGCATTCCTAAAGAGCTGAAACTGGGTAAAACCAGGGATATCACAAATCTGTGCATTGTCTTGTGCCTGTAGGAATGTAGTTTGACAGCCCTGATTTATGACATAATGTGAAGGCTTTATTATGAATGCAAACTTCTGGTTACTCAGCACTGACTGAAAATTTCCCTTTAATGACAAAGTATGGAGAGAAAATTATCATCAAAAACAAAAAGGTCTCAAATCCATTAAAATATTATGTACTACTAAAAAACATTTAAATAAATGTTTTCTTTGACACGAAAGCTGTAAAATCATTCAAACTAAAAGGTAAAAGGGGGGCACCCCTAAATTCTTATTAGTGGTTTATTGAAGGGGACAGGTATAAGCAGTTACTCATGTCTTAAAATCAGAATGACAAAAAAAAAAAAAAAGTAGTTAAATCTGATTATGTTGTTCATCAGGTCACAGTATAATTAAACAAAATAATTTGTTTGAAGGGTTGGGCTGACGATGTCTGAGGACTGCAAATGGCCTCTGGGTCACAGTTTGGACAGGCTGTCTTAGGTTGTTATTCAGATTGGAAATCTGCATTATTATGAATAAACCTTGTGGTTCAGTACTGCTCTAGCTAAGTAAGAGAATGGATCTCTTAAAACCTTGTCTTAAAGGGTTAGTAATAGTCCAATAAAACTTTAGCTTAGATTATTACGTATACTTTTTTCAACATGTTGAACTATATATATATTTACTCACATTTCTGTAGTTCAAACACTATTGAAGTTTAAAGTATGCCCCTCCTGCCTCTTCTGTCCACCTCACCTTAGAGTTGTGATTCGGTCATGGGACTGGATGGATGCAGTGATGGACAAACTTCAGTCATTAAGTATAAGGAAAACCTTTACCACCTTGTTGAGGGAGGGCAGGATTTTCCTTATGCTTACTGAAGTTTTTCCCTTACTGCTCTCCATCCAGGCCTGCATGAGAGGATCAGAGATGCAGCCAGAAGGGACAAGAGGGAGATCATTTATACTTCAATAGTGTTTGAACTACAGAAATGTGAGTAAAGAAATATAGAACAACATGTTCAAAAAAGTGTAAGTAATAATTGGAGCTAAGGTTTTATTGCACTATTACTAATCCTTTAAAATGCAAATTAGTAGTCCAAATTCATATCTACATACTGATTAGGGATGGGTGACAATTTTTGTCTCAGAAATGAGCCAAGGCTAAAAATGACACTTCCTGCCAATCTAGATATTCCCCGGAAAAAGTGTGGATTTTCTGTTTTTTTTCCACCTAGCTCATTTCATTAAAATCAATGGTTAGACTAACCCCCCCCCCATATGGCCAGTTTACCTTTTTTTTCTAAGGGATAATATAAACGCGATGCCAGGTTCCCATAGCATGCCATTTTGTGTTTGTGAGAGATAAAGAAAGCACCATATTTCCTGAGCTAAATAATATAGGCAAAAAAAGTGTTAGGGAAATATGGGGGGCTCTGGGGGAGTTTGAAGAGATAAAGGAGATTTACCTAAAATACCCCCAAATTATTTTTTGACTGAGACAGGCAGATGTTCCAAGTTTCTTCCTGAGCTGCCTGCTCTCTGTATTAGGAGAGTCTGTAGGGTGTGTGAAGGGAGAAAAGATATTTTCCTGAAATACCCCAATATATTTAAAGAATGGGAAGAGACAAGCAGCTGTCATTCAAGTTCCTTCCTACTGGCTGTTATTGGTCTTACAGAAGCCTGGGGATGTGGGAAGGGAGAAAGGAGATTTAACAGGCAGATGATCCAAGTTTCTTCCTGAGTGAATGAGTCTCTCTCACTGACTCACAGAATATTTAGCAAGACTGGCATGAACTCCTTCAACAGCCAGAGGAAAAAGGGCCAGTATATTTAGTTAGGTATATTATCATCTATACTGTAAAGAAAAATAAAGACTGCAGTGACATTGGGACAGAGAGACAGTAAAAGCTGAAATCCTCAAGACACGATCTATAGGCTAAGAGGGCAAGAAGCAGTTGCAAAGGGAAAATATATTGTTTTTGTAGACGGTGATAGACACAGTTAATACAAAAATATATAAAAAAAATAGTTTGACTGATATAGACAGGGACCATGACATGGTCTATTACTGAGGCAAGCAGCTACTAGAACAGATACAGGATTTTGTAAATGGCAAGATATCATGTACAATGTTTTCCAAAAAGCTAAACATGTTTCTGTTTTCTGTGTAACAAGTATGAGAGCAGAGGGAAAGAAGGATCACACCTAGACACACCCTCACTGACATCCCACTTGAAGCACAACCATAGATCTAACTGGGAGACACTCCATCAACATGTCAGAGGTGTCACAAATAGAAGTGCTGTTCAAATACAGAGAGTATGCTAATTGTTTCTTCATTTTATAACCCCTATGGCTCTTGCTGCAGAGGAGTATGACTCTAAGTATGTTGTTAGAGAAGATAAGAGTCCTAGAGTACCCAAACATACCATAGCCACCCCCACCACCTCCACATTTATGTTGTTAAAGCAATAAAGTTACACAGTTCTTCAGCTATGTACTGCCAACCCCACACTACTGAGTTCTTAGAAATGAGTCAAAACCTGCACAAAGATAGTCTAGAACTACACCTGTGGAATAGTAAACTTGCCAAAATGTTGGTGATTGACATGCTGTCCTTTTCTTTTGTTGAAAACAAATAAAGAACTGATGTCATGTGTCGGCCAAAGCCAAGTTATTTTTTAAGGATGACTGAGTCAGTGTAATACAAGCATTGCTAACAATTTTTTCAAGGCATATATTGCTGTAGTTCTCAGCCTGCTCACAATTTTACTTTCAGCTTTTGATTTCTCCATTTCAGCCCTCAGAAGCAGTACTATTGCAGCAAGAAATATTGCAATCATGGAAAAATTAGGTGAAAAATGGCACAGTTCTCACGGGAAACTTATTGGCAGTGGCAAAATGGCAAAAATTGCATGTCTTTTCTATGGGAGGAAATTTTCATGGTAAAAAGCAGAAAATTGTCTGTTTTCCATGAAAATACTCACTGGTTATTTTTTTTTTTACTTTTCACTCATCCCTAATACTGACATCTAGTTAGATAAAGTAAGGAATCTAAAAACAGATATATTAAGGTGAAAAATTTGTCAGTGTGCAATTAAACCCAAAATTAAGTAATTATGATTTTTAACCCTTCTGGCATGTAATGGCAGATGGTGTCTAATGCATTGCTGCACAATATTTTGTAAACCCATCTTGTAGTCAAAGGATTAACAATTACAGTACCAGAGAGGTATCTAATACATTGAGAAAACATTAAAACCAAACGCTACACCGATTTGTTGAGACAATAGGAATTAACACAACCATTTCAATATAATAAAAACCTTCTGTATGTTTTAATACACCTATAATAATACCATCCTATATTATAATTCGCTAAGGATGTTTGTCAGAAGCCTCCATGCGCAGTAGAGATGGTTGCGCTCGCTGCAGTCATGTGCAGTGTTGACTTCCCGTGCCACGGCTGATACGGAGCAAGGCACTCCGAAATTCAGACCGTAGTCCTGTCTGCACACGACCGTGCACAGAGAGGACTGCGGTCTGAATTTGGAGCTCCCCGCTCCATATCAACTGCGGTGCGGGCAGTCAGTACTGCACATGACTGCATTGCCACCAGAGTTGGCCCATGTACACGGGCTTTAAAACTAGTCATATATATAAAATAGTGCAAAAATGGTAACAAAGGTTAAAATAAACAATGTAATCATGAACCAATAGGTTTCAAAAATGTTACATGCACACAGGTTACATGACTGTGGGATGGACTGAGACTGTACAGGGAATTCCCCTGTCTATCCACCGCAGAGACACTACGTTAGAACTCCTCTCTATATTGTTACAGAGGATCTATCTGGTGACTGACTGTTGAGCCCAAGAACAAGAAACAGAGTCTCTCTACTCTCTGCAAGTGGAAGGGAAAATACCAGATTTAAGTATTCACATACAGTCAGCTCCAATTAGCTTCAAACAAATCTATGTATACTAAAGTATAATAAAAACTCCCATTTTTATGGATCTCTCCATGCAACAGCTGAAACAAAAAACGGAAGGCAGGAAACACTATGCTCGATCTCCCCACCACAAATCTATGGAGAAGAAATCAGAGACAGGCATCAATCTGAAAAAAAATCTCTTCCCAAATTATATTAGTAGAACCACCCACAGAACCAGAGAATAGAGAACACTCGGGTATCAGATAGTACAACTCGATACAATATCCACTAAGAATCAATGAGAAACATGCTCATAGGTAGAACACAAATTACACATTTACCATATTAAACATAGAATGGCACATGTGCCACATATCCCTGGAGAAATGTTAATTGGCGGCCAGTATAGAAATTAGTATCCTTGGTATACATTGCAGCCCCTTCTATTATATGACCCTAATGGATCACGTAAAACAATAAGAATTGGTCCGATGATGCTGGGACCAGTTTTGTAAAAATGTTGACCTACTGGGGTGTCTTTTTTGTTGTCCATCTATGATAATTCATCCATTTTTTGATGTGGTTTGGGTAGAAATATGACATAGGTACCTTATGTGTGGTACATACGTGTGCACAGGTTCTACATCTGTTTGGTAGACAGGAAGACATTCCATTTTCTGTTGCATTTTTAAGGGACCTCTTTACCAACAGTTGTTTCTGGTTGGGGAGTTATTTATAGGAAAGGATCAGAGGTTTAGAAAAATCACAATTTCACAATTGTCCACACTGTTATTACCTACTCACACATTCAAACTCACACACATCTTTATTCACACACACACATACATCTATAATTTACTTTTACATACCCATTGTAGCCTCATATTTGGTTTGAATCCCTGAAATGAGTCCTATTTTTTTAATAAGTCACACATTATTCCACTTATATATACCCTAGGGCAGGGTATCTCATTAACAAACCTGATGTACCTTTAATAGGGCAGGTTTGAATGTCACAGATGAACAACATTTCCAACTTGTATACTAACAGATATATTTTAAGTCTAATGTTAAAAATACAAATTTCTACTGTAGGAAAGAATAGACAGTAATATTCACAGACACATGTTTAGAGGTGTCTGTACCTTGATACAACTGAAGATATATGAAATAATAAATGTTGTCTGCAGGTTACCGGAAGCCATTTTAATAGTGATGAGCGAGCACCCCAATGCTCGGGTGTTCGGGTGCTCTGACCGAGCACCCCCTGAGGCTCGAGTGCTCGGCCGGGCACCCGAGCCCCATTGAAGTCAATGGGAGGACTCGAGCATTACACCAGGCACCCCCTGCTCTGATGAGGGGAGGGTGCCTGGTCCATAGGAAAATGGCAGAAAAGGATGGAAACACCACAGAAATGGTTCAGGGACAGCATAGGGAGGATGTCTGGATGCATCTTGGACTCCAACATCGCTGCTGGGAACGATCTTTCGCCCGTAGTACGCCATTTTTACAGACTGACCATAAAACACACAAAAAGGAAAATAAAAACGACTTTAGGCGAAAAATTGTTACCAAACAATATTTGCTGTAGATTTACTTGTATATCATCTGCAAATTCTCCCAAAAATTTCCTTGATTTTCTGAAGTGAGGCCATGATTAAGAGGGAAACGTGCGCAGAGGCAAATTCTCCCAAAAATTTCCTTGATTTTCAGAACTGAGGCCATGATTAAGAGGGAAACGTGCGCAGAGGCAAATTCTCCCAAAAATTTCCTTGATTTTCAGAACTGAGGCCATGATTAAGAGGGAAACGTGCGCAGAGGCAAATTCTCCCAAAAATTTCCTTGATTTTCAGAACTGAGGCCATGATTAAGAGGGAAACGTGCGCAGAGGCAAATTCTCCCAAAAATTTCCTTGATTTTCAGAACTGAGGCCATGATTAAGAGGGAAACGTGCGCAGAGGCAAATTCTCCCAAAAATTTCCTTGATTTTCAGAACTGAGGCCATGATTAAGAGGGAAACGTGCGCTGAGCTGACCATCTAAAACATTATGGGTGAGGGTCTGCTGCAGAGCTGACCATCCTAAACATTATATGCGAGGGCCCGCTAGAGAGCTGACCCAATAAAACATTATATGAGAAGGCCCGCTGGTGAGCTGACCTATATAAAAATTGGCAAACAGGGCCCGCTGGTGAGCTGACCCTATATAAAAATTATATCACAGGGCCCGCTGGTGAGCTGGCCCTATATAAAAATTATATCACAGGGCCCGCTGGTGAGCTGGCCCTATATAAAAATTATAGCACAGGGCATATGGAAGAGGAGGAGGAGGATGAGAAGATTAAGAGTCAACCATATACCCGTTTTTTGGGTGGAAGGGGTGAATGGGAATACAGAGTATTCACATCATTGTAAATAACATATATAAAGTGAGTTTATGTTCCCCCGCGGCTTTCCTCCAGTGGAGTGGAGAAGTCAGGGGAAATCCAGGCCTTGTTCATTTTTATAAGTGTCAACCTATCAGCATTGTCGGTGGAAAGGCGGATACGCTTATCTGTTATGATGCCACCAGCAGCACTAAATACCCGCTCAGACAGAACGCTGGCGGCAGGGCAGGCCAGCACCTCCAAGGCGTAGAGTGCCAGTTCATACCACGTGTCCAGCTTGGACACCCAGTAGTTGTAAGGCACAGAGGGATCATTGAGGACGCTGACACGGTCTGCTACGTACTCCTTCACCATCTTCCAAAACTTTTCCCTCCTTGTGACACTAGGCTGCGCATCAGGGTGAGGGTGCTGGCGGGGTGTCATGAAGGTGTCCCACGCCTTGGAGAGTGTTGCCCTGCCTTTCTCGGAACTGCTGTGTGCTCCCCTTTTCTCCCCTTCTCGGCTGGCCAAGGTAGCACGTACTCTGCCGCCAGCGTTGTCAGATGGAAAATTTTGGAGCAATTTTTCGACAAGAACCTTCTGGTATTGCACCATTTTGCTTGTCCTCTCCACCGGAGGAATGAGAGATGAGAAATTCTCTTTGTAGCGGGGGTCCAGAAGGGTGAACACCCAGTAATCCGTGTTGTTTAAAATGCGTATAACGCGTGGGTCACGGGAAAGGCAGCCTAACATAAAGTCAGCCATGTGTGCCAGAGTACCAACAGTCAAGATTTCGCTGTCCTCACCAGGAGGATGACTCTCAATATCCTCATCCTCTTCCTCCTCTTCTGCCCACCCACGCTGAAGAGATGGAACTAAAGTTCCATGGCTACCCTCTGTAGCGGAGGCAACCGTGTCTTCCTCCTCCTCCTCCTCCTCCTCCTCCGCCTCCTCCAATTGTCGCTGAGAAGACGAAGTGAGGGTGCTCTGGCTATCACCTTGTGTAAGCTCTTCCTCCCCCATTTCCACCTCTTCCACATGCAAAGCGTCGGTTTTAATTGTGAGCAGCGAGCGTTTCAGTAGACACAGAAGTGGGATGGTTACACTGATAATAGCGTTATCGCCGCTCACCATCTGTGTCGATTCCTCAAAATTGCGTAAAACCTCGCAGAGGTCTGACATCCATTCCCACTCCTCACTTCTGATTACAGGAAGTTGAACGGAGAGGCGACGACCGTGTAACAGCTGGTACTCCACTACTGCCCTCTGCTGCTCACAAAGCCGGGCCAACATGTGGAAGGTGGAGTTCCAGCGCGTGCTCACGTCACACAGCAGCCGGTGAGCTGGCAATTGTAAGCGCTGCTGCAGCTTCAACAGGCCGGCCGAAGCTGTAGATGACTTACGGAAATGTGCACACACGCGGCGCACCTTGGTCAAGAGATCATGCACATTGGGGTAGGTTTTTAGAAATCGCTGCACCACTAAATTAAATACATGCGCTAGGCATGGTACGTGTGTGAGCTTGCCGAGCTCCAAAGCCGCCACCAAGTTACGCCCATTATCACACACAACCATGCCTGGTTGCAGGTTGAGTGGCGAGAGCCACTGCTCGGTCTGGTGACTAATCCCCTGCAACAGCTCTGAGGCCGTGTGCTGTTTGTCCCCAAGGCAGATCAGCTTCAGCACGGCCTGTTGACGCTTCCCCACTGCAGTGCTACACTGCTTCCAGCTACTGGCTGATGGGGGAGTGGCGCTGCGTGTAGAGAATTCGGAGGTGGAAACGGAGGAGGAGGAGCCAATAACGTAGGTGCTGGTGGAAACCCTGATGGAGGTAGGGCCCGCAATCCTCGGCGTGGGTAGCACCCGTGCCATCCCAGGGTCCGAGTCGCTCCCAGCCTCCACGACATTCACCCAGTGTGCCGTCAGGGAAATGTAGCGTCCCTGGCCACAAGCACTTGTCCATGTGTCAGTCGTTAAGTGGACCTTCCCAGTAACTGCGTTGGTCAGGGCACGGGTGATGTTACGGGACACATGGTGGTGTAATGCGGGGATGGCACACCGGGAAAAGTAGTGGCGGCTGGGGACCGCGTACCGAGGGACAGCTGCTGCCATCAGGCTGCGGAAGGACTCAGTGTCCACAAGCCTAAATGGCAGCATTTCGATGGCCAGTAATTTTGAAAGGTGTGAGGTTAGTGCTATGGCCTGTGGGTGGGTGGCTGGGTACTTTCTCTTGCGCTCAAATGCCTGGGGTAACGACATTTGGACGCTGTGCTGGGACAGGGAAGTGGATGTGGTCGCTGATGGTGCTTCAGATGGTACAGGTGCAGGGCGGGAGGTATGCGGGCCTGCGCCTTCGACAGGCGATTGGCCGGCACCGAAAACAGGGGAAGAGGAGGCAGTGGTGTGGCCTGCAGACACAGATGGGCGATCCAGGCGTTCCTCCCACTTACTACGGTGCTTGGATGCCATGTGTCGGATCATGCTGGTGGTGGTGAGGTTTCTAGTGCTCATGCCTCGGCTCATTCTGGTGTGGCACAGGTTGCAAACTACAATTCTTTTGTCGTCCGCACTTTCCTTAAAAAAACGCCATACCGCGGAACACCTACCCTTTGGCAAGGTAGATTTACGCAAGGGGGTGCTCCGTGGAACATTTGCGGGCCGGTTTGGTGCGGTCCGCCTTCTTTCTGTAGCCACACCACTGCCTCTTCCAGCCTGTTGCGGTGCTGCAGATGGCTCACCCTCAGGACTGCTGACATCGCTCGGCTCTACACCTTCCCAGGTGGGGTCAGTCACCTCATCGTCCACCAAGTCCTCCTCCACTTCCTCACTCTGATCATCCTCCTCAAGTCTTGATCCCACCACATACTCAGTCATTGACAACTGTATAACATTCTCCTCAACAAGGTCTTGAGACGGAAATAGTGGTTGATTTAATGGCAACTGTGTCTCATCATCATCATCATCATCCACTACTTCCTTTGACCTTAAATGCCGTTCACATCTGTCATCTTCTTGTGATTGGGTAGCCTCTAGAGGTTGTGAATCAGGGCACAAGATGTCATGTTCCTCTGCAAGCGTGCTTGGAGAGAGGGTCAAATGAAGGATTGGTGATGAGACGAGCTCCTCACTATATCCCAGTGTGGGATCACTTCTTTGACCAGACCGTGTATGGTGGGAGGAAGGATGATCAGAGTGAGGATTATTTTGACCAGACTCTTGGCTACTGAGAGTGGACTTGGTGGAAGACAGGGTGGTGCTTAACCGACTGGAAGCAGTATCAGCTGTCATCCAACCGACCACCTGTTCGCAGTGGTCGGACCTCGAGAGTGATGTCCTGCGACGCCCTGTAAAATTACACATGAAGCTAGGTATGGTGGATGTCTTTCTTTCTTGTGCTCTGGCACCAGGCACAGTTTCTCCGCGTCCTGACCCGCGCCCTGAACTTTCAGGATCACGTCCACTTCCCCGTCCCTTTTTACCCGCCTTCTTCATCTTACACAGAATATGTGACTTTAATATTTGAGTTTGAAAACTTAACAGTATTTCTTACTATTCTGCAACTGTGCAGAGTACACAGAATAGGCTGCTAAACTGCGGTGACACACACTGAATGGAATATGTGACTTTGATATTTGAGTTTGAAAACTTAACACTATTTCTTACTATTCTGCAACTCTGCAGAGTACACAGAATAGGCTGCTAAACGGCGGTGATACACACTGAATGGAATATGTGACTTTGATATTTGAGTTTGAAAACTTAACACTATTTCTTACTATTCTGCAACTCTGCAGAGTACACAGAATAGGCTGCTAAACGGCGGTGATACACACTGAATGGAATATGTGACTTTAATATTTGAGTTTGAAAACTTAACAGTATTTCTTACTATTCTGCAACTGTGCAGAGTACACAGAATAGGCTGCTAAACGGCGGTGATACACACTGAATGGAATATGTGACTTTGATATTTGAGTTTGAAAACTTAACACTATTTCTTACTATTCTGCAACTGTGCAGAGTACACAGAATAGGCTGCTAAACGGCGGTGATACACACTGAATGGAATATGTGACTTTAATATTTGAGTTTGAAAACTTAACAGTATTTCTTACTATTCTGCAACTGTGCAGAGTACACAGAATAGGCTGCTAAACGGCGGTGAAACACACTGAATGGAATATGTGACTTTAATATTTGAGTTTGAAAACTTAACACTATTTCTTACTATTCTGCAACTGTGCAGAGTACACAGAATAGGCTGCTAAACGGCGGTGAAACACACTGAATGGAATATGTGACTTTAATATTTGAGTTTGAAAACTTAACAGTATTTCTTACTATTCTGCAACTCTGCAGAGTACACAGAATAGGCTGCTAAACGGCGGTGATACACACTGAATGGAATATGTGACTTTAATATTTGAGTTTGAAAACTTAACAGTATTTCTTACTATTCTGCAACTGTGCAGAGTACACAGAATAGGCTGCTAAACGGCGGTGAAACACACTGAATGGAATATGTGACTTTAATATTTGAGTTTGAAAACTTAACACTATTTCTTACTATTCTGCAACTCTGCAGAGTACACAGAATAGGCTGCTAAACGGCGGTGACACACACTGAATGGAATATGTGACTTTAATATTTGAGTTTGAAAACTTAACAGTATTTCTTACTATTCTGCAACTCTGCACACTACACAGAATGTGCTGCTAAACTGCGGCGAAGCACACTGAATGGAATATGTGACTTTGATATTTTAGTTTGAAGACTTAACAGTATTTCTTCTTATTCTGCAACTCTGCACAGTACACAGAATGTGCTGCTAAACTGCGGCGAAGCACACTGAATGGAATATGTGACTTTGATATTTTAGTTTGAAGACTTAACAGTATTTCTTCCTATTCTGCAACTCTGCACAGTACACAGAATGTGCTGCTAAACTGCGGCGAAGCACACTGAATGGAATATGTGACTTTGATATTTTAGTTTGAAGACTTAACAGTATTTCTTCCTATTCTGCAACTCTGCACAGTACACAGAATGTGCTGCTAAACTGCGGCGACGCACACTGAATGGAATATGTGACTTTGATATTTTAGTTTGAAGACTTAACAGAATGTGCTCTAATCTGCAACTTTGCACACTAAACAGAATGTGCTCTAATCTGCAACTTTGCACACTAAACAGAATGTGCTCTAATCTGCAACTCTGCACACTAAACAGAATGTGCTCTAATCTGCAACTGTGCACACTAAACAGAATGTGCTCTAATCTGCAACTTTTCACACTAAACAGAATATTTTTTTTTTTTTTTTTTTGTTTTTTTCCCCCCACACAAAATAACCTGCTGCCCCCACACACAGTAGTCCTAAAAAGGACTTTTGTTTCTTTTTTTTCACAATTTTTGTTTTTTTCCTCCCTACACTGCCTTTCCCTTCCTATCCTCAGCTCTCCCTGGCTCAGACTGAGCCGAACTCGATGGTCAGGTGCTATACAGCACCCGACCACGGGTTCTGGCCAGCCAATCAGTGTAATGCCAGCAGCCAACATGGCTGCTGGCATTACACCGATGTCAGAGCCTCCCTGCACGTTTATTGGCTGCGCAGCAGCCGCAAAACGTGCGGGGAGGAGACCCGAACATGGCGGGCGAGCACATGCGGTACTCGTACTCGTACCGCCATGTGCCGAGCAGAGCGATGCTCGAGCCGATCCGAGCATCGGCCGAACATGCTCGCTCAACACTACATTTTAACTTTCCTCACTTCAAATCAGAAAGTGAAGTGGAAAATGTATATCCCAAGTGTTATAATAAAAAACACTTGCAATATCATGGATCAATGTCTAGGCATACAACATTTACATGTATATCGTTGAGCAAAGTAATGAATTGCATATTTTAGCATTATGTCCCTTTATTGTAGCAGTAAACTTTATTATGAAAAAAATGTTATCTGTATTTCTGCTGAGTAAACCAAGGACACTCCCATTGCTTGGAGATTTTTCATTCAAAGAGAAATTACAACTGAAAATGTTGTTTTAAACAACAGTACCAACTTGAGTCCAAAAGTCAATTTGTTTTATCATGTATTCTGTGAGAGCATTCCTCCCAAGTGTTCCTCTTTCACAGGTAAAGCCAATGTTTGAGGTTTAGATTAGGAAATCAGTCTGTGCATTTGTATGTATATTTGTTTATAAATTATTCTTTGTAAATAAATCACTTTTGTTTTTCTCGGAATCATTTATTCATTTACACAAAGAGTGGTCAATAGTTCATGAAATAACCTAAAAATGCCCCACCAACTAGCCACGGTCCCTGCAACCCCACCTAAAACAAAAGTTTCCCTTTTTGGCCATTTGAAATATTGGGAGGTATGAAACCAAAGAAGAGCCCTGACTGGAAAAAGTACCAGAGTTGGGTCCTGAAAAATCCTGGCTCTGATATTTCATTATTCCATTGTGGTGAAGCTGATTTAACCCAGAATTACTCCCGTCCTTAGTGCATCAGCATCAGTAAAGATGGACTTTGTACTACAAAAAGGATAGGAGTTTGATAGAGTTTTATAAGGGGTTATGGGAAGCGTACCTGTACATATCATGTTTAACACTCCCTCGCTTGTTTTTGATGCTAAGATCATACTCTTCTGGGGGCATGTAAACAATAGTTCCCCCTGGTGGACTTTGGTCACTGAAAGACTGTGATGATGACAGCATGCGCCATTTAGACAGCCCAAAATCTGCAATCTGTAAACCAATGTAACATGTATTAGCCAAGTAAACTATTAAAACACATTTAATGAGATATGTAAAAACATAACAATTGCAATCAGAACTCATATGGTATATATCCATAAAGAAACCAGTTGCACTACAATAAAAGTCTTTATTGATCCAATTATAGCATTTAAACCCTTGAACACTAATACAGATTTTAACTCAGTGCAGTAGATACTGCTCAGTCAAGGGATTATAAACTCCATTGAATTCAATGAGATTTTTGGAAAACCTGTTATTTGTTCATTGCAGGGCAATCGGCTTGTTTCAGAATTGCTTTTTTTATTTGTGCATTTTGCCTTCTGGGTGTTAATTTTGGACAACATGCAGCCACCCCCACCCCACCTCAATTGAGTTTACCATATGTATTTCAGTCATGATAAGTATAAAGGGGATACCAATTCCCCACGTGTTCACTCTGTACTTGAGAGAGCGAGAAAACAACTGAATGTGTGATGTAGTGGCAGACAGGTTAAGAGTGGGAGCTGGAGTTGCATGGTAGTATTGGTGGTAGCCAGTTGTCTTGTGGATGTGAAGGAAGAAACGACAGTTAAAAAAATAAAAAAGGAAACAAACTTGATAAGTGACAGACAGGAAGGTAATCCAGTCATAGTGAGTACTATGTCTTCCAAGCAAATTTGTAGCTATGTTAATGCTCACCCTGTGTAACCTTTAAGATAGTTAACTTGGATACCTCTCTGGCACTAAAATGGTTAATACAATGCTCTGCAACACAATGTGTTGAATAAGTCGCTGGCACTCAAAGAGTTAAAAAGGTTAAATAAGTACCAAGAAGGAAGATGAGGTTAAAAAAATGCAAAGTCCTGATTAATAATAACTTTCTTTGAAATTAAAATGTGTGAAAATAACACATGGATACATCGTAAAAATCCAACAGAACACGGTTCTATAATGCAAACTATACAGAGATTAAGAGTAATCAATAGTTAGGGAAATTATACTATGTCATTACTTGTATTGTTTTTTCTTTCAGTTTATTGATCTGAAAGTGGTCTGAGCAGACGGAACTAGTTAATCACTGTTTTGTAGATCTCATTGCTTTTACTCTTGTCTTGCTGTACTTGATCTTTCAGTCTTTAACAGTACAGACCACAACATCCTGCTTCTCTCATTTAGTATCCAGGACAAAGCTCTCTACTGAATTTTTCAAACCTGACTCATCACTATGTAAAGGATTCCAAAGCAAAACCATTTCCTCCTTTGCTGACCCATCAGTTTTTGTGCATCATGGTATTGTTTTGAAACTGATGTTCTTCTCTTGTTAAACAAAATTTTATTTAGCTTATCACCTCTTTTTAAATCATGTTATCTGGTACATATACATCTGGTTCTATTACCATGTAAGTTACTTGTGGCCTTAGGCAACTCACACTATCTCCCAGTGCCTCAGGCATCAAAATTAGACTGTAAGCTCTACAGGTCAGACTCACTGTGCCTGAACAACTCTGTGCACAGCTCTAAATCATCAATACTATGTAAAAGTAAAATTATTATTCTTTATTCATAATAAAATATACTTCAATCTTTCCCTGCCTTCAACAATTTAAGCTTACTGTAACTGGCCTCCATACTTTCTGAGCTTCAATGTATCCAAAATGAGGCCAGAGTATCCAGGAGTTCCGCATTCCCCTAGGAAGCCCTGATAGAGAACCTCTGAAGCTCTCTGGTGTGCTCCATGGAGTATGAAACTGCTTGTCCACAAGGGAAGAGAACTTGCGAACCAGGGCTGAGTTCCACTCCAGAACCCGGCACACCTTGCTTGTGATCTGCTGATAAACCATGCCCTGACAGGTATCGAACCAGAGACCCAAGTAAACCAGATTATGAGAAGGAACATGAGCAGACTTGTCCATGTTCAGAATCCATCCATGTTGGAGGAGGATCTGAGCGTATTCCTGGACCTGGCAGTCCAGAAGATCCCTGGAAGGAGCCTTCAGCAGAAGGTCGTCCATATATGGAGTCACCTGAATCCCCTTGGTGTGCAGGAATGTAATTAAGGAACCCAAGACACGAACAAACACCTGAGGAGCAGTTGTGAGCCCAAAGGGGAGGGCAGTGAACTGAAAGTGTCCCAGAGAGCAAGCAAATCTGAGATCTTCTGACTGTCCGGATGAATTGGAATGTGCAGGTAAGCATCCTGCAAATCCAGAGAGGCCAGACACAGAGCGCAAAGACTCCATATTGTAGTGAGTATGGACCACAAAGGAATTGAGGTCCTTGAGGTCCAGGATAGGATGGCTGCCACCATGCTTCTTGGGAGCCACAAACAGTTTTGAATAGAAACCTAAATCTCTTTCTCTTGCGGAGGAACCATAATCAAAACTCCCTTGTCCAAGAATGCTTGCACCTTCCTGTTGAAAAGACGTATCTTTCTTTGACTGTGAGGGGAACGAGAAAGGAAGAACCTGAAGGGAGGCAGGGATACAAAGGGAATCCTGTAACCTTCTGAAACCACCTGTAATAACCACTGATCCACAACAGAGCCTGCCCAAGTGCTTGAAAAATGTTGCAGATGATCACTTACAGGTTTATGCGGACCAGGGTTTGGCGAGTCATGCTGAAACAGGTTTGGTGGATTTGAATCTGGTGGATGGGTGCTTGGACCTCCACTGTGGCCTGGGCTTGGGGGAGGAGTGTGTGGTGCTGGCCTGAGACCCACCGGGATTCGGCCTTTGCGCTTTGTTTTGGTGGGGATGAAAAAGTTGCTGCTTCCTTGCCAAGTTAGGGCTTTTTGGAACCGTAGGCAACAAGGTGCTCTTACCCCAAATAGCTTCCCTGATGATGTTCTTCAGTTCAGGCCCAAAAAAGAGATGTGCCCTGAAAAGGGATAGAGAAGGGATACAGCTTAGAAAATATCTTAGAAAGACCAAGATGCTTGTCAGGAGTTTTCCACTCATCTAAGACAACTTGATCAAGAGTGGGATTAGACGTAAACATAGTGCAGGACTTCTTGTGCCTTTGAAAGATGGCATAAGTAGACTGTAATACTAAAGGGTTAACAGGAATGTTAAGAGTAGTAAAAACCACCTTAGTAAGACCCTCAGCTGAGGGCTCAGGATCAGCCTCAAAGGGGTCACCACATGCCTGGGATGAAGCCCCTTCTACACATTCACCATCCTCAGACTCCTCAAAGGTATCCTCCTCAGAGCAATCAGAAAGACCAGGAACACCAGGGGCCTTAGGGGTCACAAATCTGAACAAAGTGGGGGGTTCCAGGATTGAAGAACCCCCTGAAGAGAGAGAGGAAACTGTGCCATAGAGGACTTTAAGTCCTTGACCCAAGTTGGTTCTTGATCATGGCTGGAGTTCCCTGGCTGAGAAGCAGGGGCCACAGCACATAAGGAGCATAAGTGACTTGAGTATTCTCTGGGAAGCCCCTCTTGCAATGAGGAACGTTAAGCAAGGGGGGTCAAAGATGCCCCTGAGTCCTTAGCCTTAGGCCTAGCCCCATGTCCCTTTTGATCCACCATCCTAACAGGGGAAAAAGTCCTACAGTAATAGTGAACCCAAATCCTGTGACCTAGATTAATAAAATCACCCCAGAAAGTCTAAAAGTAAACTTATCTGGCAAGCGAAGAGTTAATCTGAGGAGGGGAGTAGAGCAATCCAAGCCCTGCGTAGAAAGGAAATGGTATATGAAATTGGATCCAATCAGAAAAAGGCCCGCAAAAGTACCTGAAAGTACCCAAAAACAGAGCTCAAACCCCCCAGGGACACCCAAGACATTGTAAAGGTGAACTGGATAGCAGGGCAAGGGGAGACAAGAAGAATGCGTCATCTCACAACTCAGTACATGGAGCAGTTGCAGAGATATGTCCCAAAGAAGCCTGCCCCATAGAGATCAATGGTGCCCTTAAAGATACGGAATTCAAATAAAACGTATAAAGTAAAAAGTGACCAAAAAGTGCCAAAACACATATAGAACACCTAATAATCATGAAAAACCACATTAATCTAATAGTAAAGTAAGAAAAAAGTCCCCCAATCACCCAAGACATGTCAGGGAAGGGGATAATGACCACAAATCAGCTCAAAATGCTCTAAAGACCCCATAGAACATACAAGGAAATACCCAACATCAGTGCAGGAGAATCATGAACTCCAGAGAGACCCCTGTATGGAGGAGGAACGTGGGACAAGAGGACCACGGCACTCAAAAGGTTGCTCACCTTTTTTGCAGGTCTTCTTTCTTCAGATTACCATTGTGTATAAAGAAGCCTCAGAGAGACTCCTTCTGGAGAGAGAGACATGGGTTGCATGATTCTCACCCAGGGCTGTAAGGGTCCACAACAGCACCTGATAACTGGGCAATCCACCAGGGTAAGCCAGTAATGGTAATCCACCTAATGGGGGATTTTGGGCACCCCATATTTAAGAAAAATAATAAAAGAACTAAAAACTAAGCAGAACTGTTCACATTCTTCATCCAGGATGTTGGAACAAATCTATCTGGTGGGGGGAGTGGATAGGTAGCCTGATATGGAGGAGGAGGAGGCTCCACCACAGCACTTCTTCTAGAATTGTTCCAGCCTACTAGGAGGAGCTGTCACCTCCCCATGGTACCTGTAAGTTATATTGGACGACAGAGAAAAAGGATTTACTAGAGATGTGGTCTTGGTATACACAACAAAAATATTCAGGATTGTACTCCTTTTTGGCAAATCAAAATATGCCTCTTTATAGGACATAACCCATTTGATAGCCAGAAGGATTCCCACCATATTTCAAATTAATGTGTTGGGCACCCCTCTGGCACTCAGAGTTAACCCTTTGAGTGTCAGAGGGGTACACAAAGCATTGAAAAGCAATGTGTTGCACACCCCTCCTGCACTCAAAGGTTTAAGGTGTAATTCTGGAAAAAAACATCTGCACCATAGGGGACAAATAAAGATTCTGCAAATTCCCATTGAGTTAAAGTGGGCTTGTAACCCCTTAAATGCTAGAAAGATCTCTGATGCATCACAAACAAGAGACCTCTCTAGCATTTAAGGTGTTGAAAGTGTCATTTAAAGCCTTGAGGATTTTCATTTCTCCACCATGATGCAGTTGGTTTGCTCCAGAATTGCATCTCTTCAGTGGATTGATTTGCACCTCTAAATTGCTGCACTTGATGTATTTGTGTATTTTTTCAACCCCCATAACTACAAAAAATTACAAATACTGCATTTTAATTTTGACATTTTAGATTTAAGCTTTGGAAAGTATTTAAAGTGATAGTAATACTTCAAGTTAATTTTATTTTATATTGTAGCCATTAAAAAAACATTAAAAATTATGTCTTATCTCTCAAACCTTTATGGTTTGAGAGATATTCGCAAGTAAAGTTCCCCCTGACTGGCTGTATCAGTCAAGTCTGCCATCTAGCTGACAGACTTGGAATCCGGTCCGCAGACCAGCTGGCGGCTCTTCAGCAGAGCCAAGATCGCAAGATATAAAAATAACTACTTCACTGGAATGATCTACAAAGTGTGCTTGCAAACCAGGCACACTATGTAGACCATTCCATTGAAGTAGTCAGTTTTCTATCTTGCGATCTCGGCTCTGATGAAGAGCAGCCGAACGATCTGTGGACCGGATTCCAAATCTGTCAGCTAGAGTGCTGATGTCAGTCAGGGGTAAACTTTACTTGTGAATATCTCTCAAATCATAAAGGTTTGAGAGATAAGACTATATATATATATATATATATATATATATATATATATATATATACACACACAATAGATAAGCTATGCACTCGCGGACTTAAAAAATAAAAAAAAGTACAGCAAAGTTTCGGTCCACTATAAGGACCTTTGTGAAGGGCTTGACGAAGGTCCTTATAGTGGACCAAAACGTTGCTGTATGGTTAATACATTTTTTTTATTTTTTAAGTCCGTGAGTGCATAGCTTATCTATCGTATTTCAGTTGTTACTATTGCACCCGGCTCAGTTGTTATTGGAAAGCGTGAGTGCCAATCCTTGGATATTATCCTATATAATAATTTGCTAAGTTGTGTGTAACGCCCGACATGCGCAGTAGACACTGCTGCGCGTGCGGCAGTCATGCACAGTACAGACTGTCCGCGCCGCGGCTGATACAGAGCTGGGCGCTCCGAAGGAGCGTCCAGCTCTGTATCAGCAGTGACGCAGGCAGTCTCTGCTGCGCATGACTGCCCCGCGACCGACTGCCAGAGGCACTGTGGCCCGTGTAACGGGCTGTTCAACTAGTATATATATATATATATATATATATATAAATATATATATATATAGTTTTTAATGTTTTTTTTTAATGGCTACAATATAAAATAAAATTAGATTGAAGTATTACTATCACTTTAATGAATTGAACAGTAACTTACCTTTACATGGAATTCATTATCAAGCAAGATATTTTGTGTCTTTAAGTCATGGTGCAACAATGAAGGTGTCATGTTGTGTAGAAAATTTACTCCTAATGCAATCTCATATAATATCCGAAATCGTAATGGCCACACAATTTCCAGTGAGGGATCTTCCTAAAACAAAGAACACAAGTATTTTATTAAAAGTCTGATTATTTTAAAATTACTTATTAAACCATTGGATGATAAAGAAGCCAATAGCACATTGTGGAGCAAGATTTAAATCCTTCTGTTAGTTGTGGATTGGCTAGAGGAAGGGATCACACCTTGTGCATGCTTCACACCTTCTTTTTGTCTCTGACTGGCTGAGAGGAGAGGCTACACCAGAGCATGTATAGTGGGTGCCCTGCATAACTGCAAAGCTTGGAGGGCGGGAATACACAGGAATTGTCTAGTATATAGCCATCCCTGTTTATTTTTTCTACAGTGTCCTGAGAAATGACAGGATGAACTAGGGAGATGTTATTGTTACTTTTTTATTCTTATTTCTGTAGTTGATGTGAGGATCAGGATGTTGAAGACTCCAGTGGACCCTGACATCATGAAGAGTATGTTTAAAAACATATACACTATAGGGGTGGATAGGCTCTTGGAGACCCCTTCTTTGGACCTTTATAAATGAATGTGGGGGCTCTGGACCACTTTTTCTTTACTTCTTCCCTTAGGGAGGGCATAGGAATGGATCCTGATCCTCTTCCTAGGGCCTTTTGTTTAGAATGAGATGGGGGCTCCAGACCTAATACCAATCTTTTTTGTGCTTCCTCTCTTATTAGCAGAGTAGAGGAAACAGTCATGGTACCCCTTCTTAGGCAACACCCCATTTTTTGATTACCTCATTAAAAGAGGGAATGAAAGTGTCCTCCTTTTAACTTAAAAACAAAAAATGGGGTCTATGTTACCCACATACCATTTTTTGACAGTCCCCATTCTGTTCTGGTGAAGATGGAGGATTATGTTACCCTCACCCAATGGAGGATGATGTGACACCCACACATACAAAATTAACTTAAATTAATTAATTTAGTATTAAATCCTTGGTTGCCAGAGAGTTTGAAATGCGTTGTATGGCAATGCATTACAAGCTGTTGGCATCAGAGGGCGTAAGAGGGACTAAGCAGAGGGAACTTGATTTGGTGCTCTTGGAAGCACTGGAGGACTGTGAATCTCTCAGCATTTTGCTGCATAATAGTCATTTTTCCAGCTTTGGCAGCTGCCTTTTTATAAATGGTCCATTGTATTTAAAAACATTTTTGCCCAACTCCGTATGCAACACTTTTTAAAATGTCTTTATTTTTTATACATTCTGCTGTGTGATTAGATGAAAACAATTTTCTCATATTCTGAGACAGAATTAATGGATAACTAAGTCTCATTTAATAGAAGGACTTCCCTAGGTATCTATAATTCACTCACACAGCAGTACAACTTATCTAATTACATAAGTGTTCTTTGTATTCTCAGTTGATTTACTTTACTGCTCTCCATTCCATGCCCTCCTTTATGTCACCCTTCCTTTCAGATCATAGGTATCAATTTTCTGCATAAAAAATCCATCCATGGACCTTCAGAACCATGTAAGAATTTTCAGATAATGAAATACCATTTCTAGCTATAGAGTGCATCATTTTAGAAATGTATGTTGATTTACCTAACTGCTTCATGAAAGACACAAGCCTAAGTGTGTATTTCTATTAACTAAAATAGGAACCAGTTTTCCCAATAGACATACGTGTAGTTCTCCTCTAAGGAAACATTATCCTATTACAGAAAGTGGTAGAATGCGTCGCTCACTGTGAGCCATAACCTCACATGTGCAGTAGAGAGTCTGTACTGTGCACATGCGCAGTAGAGAGTCTCTACTGTGTATGTGTGGTTTCGCACACAGGGAGCTTTGCTGTGAGCCTTGTGGAGCTCCCAGCTAAGGATCAGCACGTTCAGCAAGTCTCTACTGTGCATGACTGCGGTCATGTGCAGTAGAGACTCGCCGAAACCACTGCCTCACTCCAGACGGTTCACGTCCTGTCTCTGCTCCTGGCTCCAGGGCAGCTGGGTGCACTTTAGGCCGTGTATACAGGCTTTCATACTAGTCATCTATAAGAGAATAGGGTTCATAGCCTTTCAAACATAATATATTCTTTGCAATTATTTGCAGAAATTAATTCTTAGGTGCATAAGCCCCAAATATGTAATGAATGTGTCATTCCCATATATATTACAATATAGAACACAGGTATTATGGGGGTTGAGTCCCTCCTCATGGAGGGCAGGGCACATCACAGAAGACAGGGTCTTCGATGTGGAGACTCCCAACTCTTCCTCTAGGTCAACCCCTCGCCTGCTTTCCAGAATTCATGTGTTCTGCAAAGCAGTTGGAGGGTGCAGTGGCCATCCTGTTAATTTTTTTTTCAGCTTGAGTTCCCTCAAGATTCAGAAGTATGGTACTCCATACTTCCCAGGATTTTCTTCCTAAGGTAGATAGTGCCTTCCTTTTGTCCTGACCCTTCGTCCACTCAGGTGAGAGATCTCCACCTGATAGACATTGTGCACTGCCTTAAGTTTTATGTGAACCCCACTAATCCTTTGTGTAAGACTGGCTCTCTTTTTCTCATCCCTGAGGGTCCTAGGGTGGGTCAGGCTGCATTCAGGGTAACCATTGTCTCTTGGATTAAGGCTACCATATGCCAAGCATATGAGATTAAGAAGAAACCAGTTCCCCTCAAGATCACAGCTCATTGCACCAGATCTGTGGGTGCTTCTTGGGCCTACAAGAACCAGACCTTGGCTGGACATCTGTGCAAGGCTGCGACTTGGTCATCCTTACATGCTTTCACCAAACACTACCAAGTCAACATCTTGACATAGGCTGAGGCCAGCTTTGGCCAGAAGGTCCTTCTTGCCTGTTTAGGGATCTTCTTTAACTTATGTCTACTTCCAGTTTTTGTTCAGTAGTTTTTTAGCCCCGTTGGGTCTTGTTTGGTGTGCTGAGCTATTTTCAGTGTCCGTTGATACCTGTGGTTATTCAGATCCAGGTTGATCCTAGGGAACTCTGGTATCATTGGGACGTGTAAGTGTTCTTTTCTCCTTGTGCGCTCCAGAATCTTGGGATGCTTTGGTATATACCCATGGCACCTGTGTTTCATACTGGATTTAAGATAAAATAGGATTTCAGCATTCTTACCTGTTAAATCCTTTTCCTTTTGATCCATATAGAACACAGGTCTCCAATCTGGAGAAGAATACCACTTGTGTTGGTTCCCTGGGCACAGTAGTCCTCTTAGGGTCTTAGTCCTGGGAGATTTTCTTTTCTTCTTACTCACTTAGTTCTTTTGCTGTGGCTATTGTCACATTCATTCTGGGAAGAAGGCAGGGTGTTTAGCTGGAGAAAGAAGGAAATTCCATCCAAAACACCCAGTCTTTTGTGATGTGCCCTTGCCTCCAGGAGGAGGGACTTAACCCCCATGATACCTGTGTTCCATATAGACTAAAGAGAAAAGGATTTAACAGTTAAGAACAATAAAATCCTATTGTAGTCAGCTATAGCCATTGACATCTGTTTGAATACCTAAATTGATAATTGCAATCTATGTCATGATTAAGGTAAAGAAATAAATAGGAGATAAGAGTTTCTATGAACTGAAAAGAAAAGGTTCTAAACACAAAAATCCTTTAACAGAAATAAATACTTTATCAGTTTTTAAGAAGTTTGTTAATAAATATTGCCAAACTGGAGGCTCTATTGTAACACACATTCTAGAATTTTCAGGGCATTCTTAAAATTGTGTAGGTTATTTGGCAAGGATTTAATGAAGGGGATACATACATAAATATATAGCTACTCTTCAGTATACATTTGAAACCCAACATTCTAATTTTTTGTCAAAGTCTTCAGAGAATAATAATGGAACTCTAAACTGGTGCTGATGACATAACAAAATATCATAGGACTCTAGCTAAGAAATACCTATTTAGCCACTTTCATTTATTTATGGCATATTTTGAAAATATGGACCAAAATAAACTTTTGGCTAAGCATAAATCATATTAAATTAATATAAACCGTTTTCATTTTTGGTGATTGTGTCTCTTTAAGGTGGTTATTGACAACACATTATAACAAGTCTTTACATTTTTGCAATATTTCAAAATATCCCATAACCATGAACCAATTCTGTGTACTCGGCACATAATTAATACCATGAATATCATGTTTAAGTGAAAATGCTAGATGCAGTGATAGCAAAGCTAATCTCAATTTGTGCTTTTACGGGCCTTATATCTATGTATTCTATTTTAATTAATCAAAACCTCTTCTGTGCACATGTATGCAGACAACATCTTTCTGAAGCTGAAAGATAGATAATTAAAAACTAATTATTCTTAAATACTGGCAAATTGGTCACAATGGTATCTGGTACAAAGTACTAACTACTTAAACTCCACAATACCCATCTATTCATTGTAACAAAGTCTAATTCTAACTTGTCCTTGATCGGCTCCTACAAATATCTTGGTATGTGTCTTGACTCCAACCTCACTTTTGGTCTTCATATTGATAAATTAACATCCAAATATTATCCTAAGATAGGCGCTCTGAGCAAGTCCCCTGTAAAAAACATATTCTTCCACAGATGCTAATGCCAGTCATAGACTATGGGGATGTAATATATTCTTCAACACCACAAATCCAGCTTGGTAAACTCAAAACTCTGTATAATTCATTATGTTTCTTTGTCCTCCAGCACAATTACACTACCCATAACTGTAATATGTTTAGAGAACTACAGTGGCTAACACTTGAATATAGACTTACCCTTCACCTTTCTTCCCTAGTTTATAACCACTTCTCTTGAACGCTACCAGATTACCTGAGCAGTATGCTCACTCCAGCTGTCCATAATAACTATAAGGTCTACTCCACTGCTAACAACTAGGGGTGCGCGAAAAGTGTGAAAAATTTCCCGCCAAAAATTCTGTGAAAACGTGCCGATTTTTCGCTTTTCCAGCAAAAAAAAAATCGCCTTTACGCCTATGTAAAAATGTCCTCCTTTTCGCCTATTTTAACACATTTTTCACCTATATTTCCTATAGGTACTACAAAAGCAAAAATATGGCTTGAAAAATGTGTTAGCATGCAGAATGCATTTGTCCTTTGCCCACAACACTTTCTTGCTTAAGTGACGCTGGCACATATTCAGGATGATATCAAGTAATAAAAAAAAATAAAGTACAACCTACAATGTGGCAGATATGTATTGTAGTGGTGGTGGGTGGGGGACTGGCATGATGTGATTTGTGTAGTATTTTTACCATTGTCATACTCTATCCTCCTTCTCAGATGATTGACACATATTACTTATCGGTCATAGCAGTGGTCCCAAGTGGGGTAGATGGTGGCAACCCTTCTTCACATCTGTTCTCCACCTCCTCATCTGTGCTACTGTTAATATATTTGTCCCGGCTTTGTCTGTCATGTGTGGTTTCTGCTACTACTACTACAACTACTGGAGCTGGATGTTGATGCAATTCTACTGCCATTACTACTAGATGTCAAAGGTGCAGCACTTATAGCAGCAGCATCCAGAGGTACTCGTCATATCTAACACAACCTGTGTTGCTGGGTACTCAAGACAGGTGTGTGTGGCTGAGTGGGACTTGGACTTTGAAGAGGCAATGATGCTGAGGATGACAGATAGGATGACTGTGTGCTTTTTGACATCTGTACTTGTCCAGGGTCAGACTTTCCAATGGCTTTCTCAAACAGTTTATAAACAAGCACAGTGCTCCTTAAAAGTGGTGGAAAATACAGCCTTTGACTTTCTGTTAACCTTATAGCCCTGTCATCATCCTCACTTTCAACTTCATCTGTATCTGAACAAGAGAAGGATGCTTGAGGGATATATTATATATCTGCATCATCATCAGTCATCATTAGGTCATCCTCAGCAGCATCAGCATCACCTGACAGTCCTTGCCCACTACTACCCTTATATTCCTCTAAGCTTTTGGAGGTCTCAAACAATTTCTTTTTACTTTTACTATAACAAAATTCACTACTACTTTGGTGTTTCACTGTCTGGTGCAGCAGGCGGTTCAGCTGCTACACCCTCCTCTATTATGCTGTCGCCAGCATCATCAACACTTGAATGTGACTTGTTGTCTTCTTCAGTGGTCTTCTTATATGGTTCTATATTTCTGCTGGGTCTGGTTGTGCTGGACCTAGTTTTGCAGGGACCTTGACAAACTGCATCCTCCCTTGGAGTAAAGGGATTATTATCATTGATAGCACACGCTGCAACAACCATTGCTGCAGTAGGTTTTTGGACTACTACTTTACTCTCACGTGCCTACATTGCTCCACCCCTCCCCCTTCCCCTTGTGTGTTTGCTGGACATTCTGCGACTACACTGTGTTTTTTTACTGTACAGTGCACAACACAACTGATGGTGCTGTATGATGCCTTGCCTAAGCCCAGTCAGCTGTCTGTTACTGTCACCTAAGATATTTTGTTTTTTATTCTTTTATTTTATTTATTTTATTTTTTTAAGTTGTCCACCCTGTTGTCTTATCACTTATAACTGAAAAAGAAAATCAGCAATGTCTTTCCCCAGACTTCCCCACCCAGCACAGGGACAATAACAGCAAGATCAGCAATCAAATATTTTGCCTGTGTCTTGCCTGTTTTGGAGTATTTGAGGGACAACCTCCTTCCTCCCTTCTTATTCCCAGACTCCCCTATTACAGAGAACAAATGCCCTACGTAAATGACTTCTTAAACTAAGCTTCAGTTCCCCTTTATTTGCCTATCTACTTTAGCTAAAAAAAACATGCTTCTCTCTCCTCTCACAAACAGAGAATGGCTTCTGTGAGAGCCCGACAGCCTGTTATTTGGCTGTAGAAAACTTTTGTGCGGTGTAGAAATATTTTTCTTCCCATTGATTTCAATGAGCAGAAAAGGCAGAAAAAAAGCGAAAAAATTGCACTTTTTGCAGGAAATGTTTTGCCAAGCGGAAAGTGCCATTATTCGCTGATTTCAGTTTGAGGCGAAAATTTTCACCCATCCCTACTAACAACTAACTGCGTATACCACACTACAAGAAAAAAGCCAGTAGATCGTCTTCACCTTCAGAGCTCTAAAAGCCCGGAATAACCTACTTGAAATAAAAATTAAAAAAGTCAGATCTTCTCCCTGTGTAAAATGCTTCCTTGTGTCTAAAAACAATATGTAACTGTATATATTTTTATATGTGTATTCTTCTGGTAAAACATTTTCTAAATAAATAAAATAAATATCCAACTATAGGTCTTATGATTACAGATAGCAGATATTAGGGAATAATGAATGAGTCATGAGTTTATAGCCTTAAATCTGTTATGAACTTTGTGTAAACTTTTCCAATAGTTTTTAACCTCTTGGTATAGTGAGGTCTCCAGTCCCTTCCTTTTCAATGTATCCAGCATCCAAGGGTTTTAAGAGCCTGATTATACAAATACACAACAAATGCTTCTACGAATACAATCAGCATATTTAATACATCTATATGGCTTACTGTAAATATTTATGTCTGTATAAATGTAAATGTTATGCTGACTTAGGATCAGTACTGTGATAACAAACCCTGTTTTTTTGCTGCCCATGTATACAACTGCCAATAGGCAAATAATTCCTTCTATGTAATCCTTTTACTTTTAGAGTATGGCAGTTATCTCACTAAATGTTCTACCAATGATTTGAGTACCCTTCTAAAATATAACTTTTAATTTATTCATATAAGAAAAAAAGTAAAATGTGTCAAAATGCACAAATTACCAATAACAATTAAAAACACGTTGGGGTATGTGTGCTGTTATACACTTGTGGGAGTTAAACACAAGGACCATATGGTCCATATAACTCTTTACTGGAGCCCACAATAACAGGCTGTAAGAACCATCAACAGGTGCCACATATAATGAAGTGGTACTGAGGTATATGTACAAACTGGAGAGCCAAGAGCATCTCCTCCAAGAATAAAAGTCCTAACTAACTTCAGTGGATGCTAGTTTAACGTATGGTTCTGACATCACTAATGTGTAAGGTGTTAGAATTTCAAAGCAATTTATGTTTATTATTGAACATCTAGGATGATACATTGGCACCACTTCATATTCACCCACACACAACAAATGTTGCTGAAAAATAGCTGCCCAAATATTGTTTGCAAAGTAGGAATAGCAGGAGGTGCGAATGCTCCAAACGGTGAAGTGAGTCTATTGTGTGACCCAACTCTCATTTTGTTGGTTAGCATAAACGTATCAGGGTCAATTCTGTGATATCGATGACAGTGAATGACCTCTTCAATTACTACTGTATACCACTACCTAAATGCAAGGCCAATTAATGATTTCATGGCAAGAGAAAACTCATTAACCTGACATATCTTAGAAGTCTTGTATAAGACATGTACAAGAGCAGAAATACTTTAAGGTAAATGAAGTACAGGTAGAACATTTCAGTCCAAAGTTTAAAAACAACAATACATGTATTTGGTTGTTGTATGTGAGGGTCTAGGTTAGTAGTAAATTAAAATAAAAGGTACACTATTTCTGGTTATCATATTCTACAAAGCACTGTTAGTATTGTTACAATGATAATCATTATGTAAGCTGTATGTATATATATATGTGTGACAGGTTAGGAGTAAATGCCTTTCCACAGTATTTCATTCATAATATATTTAAAAAAAAACTAGCTTTGTGATAGCCTGTGATTTGTCTTTGAAACAGTTCATAAGGAAATGTACATTTGCAGCTATGTACCCGTTCTGGACCCCACTGGCACTTAGCTGCATTGCTCTGGTCCCATTCTGTAAGAGAAGGAAGGCCAATCCTTTGCTCACTGGTACTAAAAATAGATGTGTTGCCAACTTACCCACTAATGTCAAAGATACACTGGCATCCAACAGGATTCTAGTAAGGTTTCCTGAGTTCTGTGTGACCATGGAATTGTGGGAGAACCTGAGCTTATCTTACTGTACTCAGGTAATGCGAGTAGAGTAGTGAAAGCATGCACACTAAGAAGTTGTAGAGATGGGATATGTCAGTATAGCTTGTATCAGTTAGTTCAGAAAAATAAGGATTTGGCTGTGTTGTTATGACAATTAATGTTAAGTAATATTAGTAGTTATGCTTCAAATAACAAATAGTTATGTTTATTTAGAGTGCTACAGAACTGTAGCAGCTCTCTGTAGCAGCTCTGACACCCATGTTATAAATGGGATGGGCGAAAAGTTCTGTTTTGTTCCTGTTTTCCAATGGTGGTTCTTCCTCCATAATATAAATATCCAGAATTTCCTCCCATGCAGGGTAATGTAATTTAGGAGACAAAGAGGGCAAGCAATCAGGAAGAGAGAGAGAAAAGATAAACTAAAAATAGAGTTATGTGGAGTGCTGTGCACTGTGACCAGCAGGAGACTCTCTACCACACTGGTCATCCCTAACCAGTGCCAAACAGCATGAAGAGACTAATGGAGGTGGTGATAAGAGTGAGGGTGATGGTGGAGCAGCCGGCATGGAGAAAAGTGTGAGAGTGTTTTTAGCAGAAAGCAATAAGGAATGGGAGAAAGATATGCCTCCATCACCAGAAGTAACATTGTGGACTGTGCTAATTCTTGAGTCATCAGAGGCAGACATTCATCTGTCACTGAAGCAGATCACCATGGAAATGGATTCAGAAATCAGTAATATAAGACTAGGGCAGGTTGCGCTTGCCACCAGTACTCCTGGTCCTAGCTCTAGGGCTGATGCTGAGGCAGCAGCAACATCACCTGCCCCAGACAGTGAAGGGGATGGATGATCTAGGGGAACTAGAGGAGTTTCTGTTCTGCCTGAGCAGGGGAAGTGGACAGAACTCCCTGCTCAGAGTAAGAGACATTTTAATCCACAGGCCTGCTAGGAGTTGTACATTAAAGTGAGAGATCCCAGAAATCTCCTAGTGTGGCAGCTTGGGAATTTCTAGCAGTAAATCTTGTTTGGTGCACTGCTCCACGTGCTGCTTCTGAAGAAGGAACTGACCCTCCAGTAACTATCCAGACACCTGCCAGAGGAGCTACTGTTAGGTGACCTGCCTGTCAAGTCATGGTGTTGCTGTTCAGAGCTTCAGTTGCAAAGCTGTCAGATGGTGCAAGGCCTACAACCAGCATACAGCAGAGGAAAGCACAGTTCCTTGGTAAAGGAAAGACAGGGAGAATGCATACAAGCTGCCAAAAGGTACTCTGTGTTAAACATCTCACACTATAGGGGTGGCCCCCACCATGTGCACCACCATTTCCCCAGGGGACTGAGTCTGGGTATCAGCTGAGGAGGAGAAAAAAGGGAACTCTACTGTTGGGAGGGTGACACTGGTGGGTGCTGAACTTTCACACTGTGGAGTGTATGATTCTGTTATAATTATCTGTGTTATTCTGTTGCAGTTTTTTATTCTTTGCATTCTACAATATATATTGTGAGTACCATTCCCCTGTAAAATACATACTGTGTGCATTTATTATTAGAATTGGTTTATTGTTGTCTTAGCAGGGATACATATCTATTATTAGATACCTAGCTAAGCGGAGGCACTGCCAAAACCTCTTTATTCCCCAGTCTCCCAGATCTGCAGAGACTCAGCAACATCCTGTTAGCGCCAAAGTCAGAGGTTATCATGGATCAGTTCAGAAGTTGCTCACTGTCCAGTCCAGAAGGGGTTAGAAAGTTGTCAGGTGTAATGAAATTCAGGCCATTGTTTGTTATGCATTAACAGGAACAGTCATATGGTGAAATGAGCAAGAGCTTTTCATAACAGTCACACTATCTTTGTATAAATCTACTCATGTTGCAGACGCAAGCTGATAGTTTCATGTAGGGGGTTTCCAGAGGAAAATCCCCATAATCTCAGCTACAGTTTTGCTGTCAGATATGTTCTGCGTTAAGAAGTCACTGAAGCTGTTAACCCTTTGAGTGCCAGAGAGGTATCCAATGCATTGTTGTGCAATGCGTTGGATTCCTCTCTGGCACTCAAAGGGGTAAAAACCCAGCTTTTCATACTATAACACAAGTGAAGTAATCTGTTAACACCGTCTGATCCCTTTACAATATCTATGGCAGAAGGCAGCAGCTGAAGGTATTTCTCCCCAAGAAGAAATAAGGAGTGACACCCAAACTGTTTATTTTAACCCTTAGAGTACCAGAGCCGTACACAATACATTGCTTTGCAATGCGTTGCGTACCCCTCTGGCACTCAAAGGTTTAATAGGAGGGGGAGAGGAGTATGTGTAATAACCCTTTGAGTGCCAGAGGGGTACCCTTTTATTGAAATTGGACTTTTAACCCCTTGAACGCTACAGGGGTTTTCAGCACATTGTGAAGCAACAAATAGAAGAAGTCTCTGGCATTCAAGGAGATAACAGTCCCATTTAAATCAATGTGGATTTTCATTTGTTACTTATGGTGAAGCTGGTTTACCACAGAATTGCATACATCAGCCTCAGAGTGTGTGAGCATAGAGGGTGCATAGTAAGGGACAAGGCAATATGTAAAACCTAATAATGTGGAACCAACTGGGCCTTATGCATTGGAGCAAAGCGCACTAAGTCTGGAACAAAACAACTGCACATAGGGGATAAATAAATGTTCACAAAAGCTCATTGATTTAAAAAGATGTTTAACACTTTGAATATTAGAGAGTCCTCCAGAGAAATGCTTTTCAGTGTGTTTTCTAGACCTCTTTAGTATTCAAGAGGTTGGGAATGTTTATTTCTCACTGCAAATATATTGGCAGTGGCAAAAAGGTGAAAATGTTATGTATTTTCCATGGGCGGGAATTTTCACAAATAAAGCTGGAAATTGCTGTTTTTCTGTGAAAATTCCAGCAGGATTTTTTTCTGACTTTTTGCCCATCCCTGTTGTGGATGATGAGAGTTGTCGTTGTTATCAGGTGGGAGTCCAATAACAGACTTCCCCTGATATAAAGGAATGATCTTTCACTGCATTCCATAAAGACATTACAAGCTAGTTTACAAATGATGTAAATACATTGTAACTCTTTATTCTGGCTTTACATATGCTGCAAGTACATAATAGGGATAGTCAAGTTGCCTATACTAAAACTAAGTGAAGATAAAAGAAAAGTATAGGTAATTTGACTGTACATCTTGTGTATTTGCAGAACACATAAAGTAAAAATAAAGGATTTGCCTTAATTTTAACTGAGTTTTGTGGACATGCTTTGGAGATCTCTTTAGAATCCGGGGGTTTAAAGGGATAGTAATACTTCGTTTTAACTTTATTTTATTTTGTAGGCATTAAAAAAACACGAACAATGATATAAGTCTTATCTCTCAAACCTTTATGGTTTATGAGATATTCACAAGCAAAGTTTCCCCCTCCCGCCCCTTTTACCTACTGTAAACAATCTCTTCTCAGATGTGGAATGCAGTCCGTAGACTGGACAGATAACAGAAAGGGACACTCTTATTCCTATGAAAACAATGAAATCCCTGCCCCCCCTTGACAAGCTTTTCAGGTTTTTCCCTTATCTTAATTGAAGATTGTCCCTCTCTGCAGTCTACCTGGACACTCCCTTCTGCTCAGGTTGAACAGTGTGACATCAGTAAAAGGGGCGGGAGGGGGATGCTTTGTCATTGAATTACTCTGGAACTACAACTCTGACAGAATTGAAATAACACTCTCCAAAGTCTAAATACTATGATGATTAATTAGAGCTGTTTTTATTATGAAACATTACTATCCCTTTAACAGTTATCAGTAAAGGGGTATATAAGCTTATACCAAGACTGATCTGGCCACACCCTCAATTCAGAATGTGGGTGTGGCCAACACAGCTAAGAGCACCTCAAAATAGCAGTTCCAGCTATTGATTTACCACAGAATCGCTAATAAATTTTATATATATATATATATATATATATATATATATATATATATTATATATATACACACATATCCAGTTGGGAAGCACTCTCACTCCAATGACAAAATGCCCGGGTGCCAAGTCAGCATGGGAGTCCAAACAAATAATAAGAAAGAAAGAAAAGCCAGAACTCTCAGGACTTATCAATAGTAATGGTGTTTTACTTTGTGTCAGCGTTTCGATGTGAATTACCACATCTTCATCAGGACCTGATGAAGATGTGGTAATTCACATTGAAACGCTGACACAAAGTAAAAGACCATTACTATTGATAAGTCCTGAGAGTGCCGGCTTTTCTTTTTTTCTTATTTATATATATATATATATATATATATATATATATATATATACACACACACACCACATTGTTCCCAAATAACTTTTTTTCTATTAAAATATCGGATACAATTACACGGCTACATTTTAGCCAAACAAAATTATTCTTAAACAGCCATAGCATAAGGAATATATACAGTGGGCCTACCTCATGGAGCAGCTGGTTTAGTGAGCCATTGGGCATGTATTCTGTCACTATTCCTAGATATTCCACCTCATTGCAAATTCCCAACACTGGAAGAATGTAGCTAAACCGAGCTTTGTGCAAAATTTCCGCTTCCTTTAAAATCTTGTTTCTTTCACTGTAGAAGAAAAAAATACTTTAAACAAATTAAAAAAAAAAAAAACCTGGGAGGCATTAAATAATAAAATACATATCAATTTGAATGTAATCAGGGCTAATTTTTAGCCAGGTTGATGAACCAATATCTAGATGTTAAGAGGAGGAGCACTGTAAGTAACATTCACATGATGTGCTATGACCATCTTCTTGCCCTTGATCTTTGGTTCAAGAGATAATGTCTTCAATCAGTCCTGGATGTTATGCAGACGGAGGAGGACATTAAAGTTGCAAAGAGGACTTTAAACTTTGCTCACTGCACATTGTAATATTAAACATTTAACCCCCTTAAGGACTGGCAGTTCACGCATTTGGCAGGCACTTAAGGACCACGGACCTTTTTTTTTTGCGCATCCATTTCAGGGCTCCTGAACGGCATGCAGCTGCATGGGGAGTCCTGAATTCCATGACGGTCCTGACATGTCATGGGTCCTTATGTCTTGCTGACCCATGATGTGCTAGGACCGTCAAGGGTTCTTAAGGGTTTAAGGATCAGAGGGGTATGCAGTACATTGCTTCACAATGCTTTGTACCCCCTCTGATCCTTCCTTGACCCTTTGAGTGCCAGAAAGGTATCCAGTGCATTGTAATGCAATGCATTGGGTACTTTTCTGGCCCTCAAAGGGTTAAAGGGATAGCAATATTTAATTATTGAAGTAAAATCGAGTCTTCTTTATTCTTTTTTATAATGATGCGTATCAAGAAACCGTTTTAAATGCTGCGGTTTTTCATTTATAGTCTAATAAAGTTTCCCCCTCCAGCCCCTTCCACTTACCTCAGCAGCCTCAGCAAGCCAGCCTGGACAGAACGTGATGAGTGACAATCTTCTTCCAGCATAAGGAAAAACCTGTCCTCCTTCATCAATGGGGCAGGCTTTCCCTTATACTGAAAGAGGAAAGATTGTCCCTCGATGCAACCCTTCCGGTCCACGGACCAGATTCCAGATCTGAGGGGAGGCTGCAGAAGTAAGTAGAAGGGGCGGGAGGAGGAAACTTTATTAGACTATAAATGAAAAACGGCAGTGTTTAAGAACGTTTTCTTGATACACACCATTATAAAAAAGAATAAAGAAGATCCGATTTTACTTCAGTAATTAAACATTACTATGCCTTTAATTGATTATTAGGTAGGCTCATGCACTCTGCCTGCTTCAGTCTGAAAAAACTTCCAGTAACTGTCATGTCTGCCTCCTTGGAGATTATGCCAAAATGTGCAAGAGGCTCAAACAGAACAAACAAAAGCAGATATTGCTTGTTCCAATGCGTGTATCAGAAAAATGCTGCTCAAAAGAGTGGTCCAGCTCCCACAGGCGTGTCCACTCTAAATGGAAATACCAAATAATCACAGAATTTTCTGTATGGACATATCCATGACTGATTGACAATATTATCTATTGCGCAAAAGCACAAGGAAAAAAATTCATAGGGGTCATTAGGATTTTCTAGCCATAGTAATGTAAGTGGTGCGTTATAATAAGGAGGCATGTGTTCTCCTTTAAAGGGCCATTATCAGAAAAAAGAAAATTATTAAAAGGGCTCAAATGCATTAAATTATCATGTATGCCTAGACAGCATTTTTTTCAGTGCTGGTTAATCACATATTCCATTCCATGCTGTCATCTACTGTCAACTGTTAGCTGTCATCAACTGTACAATTAACCATTTGAGTACCAGAGAGGTAGCCAATGCATTGCCCTCAAAGGGTTAAAAGCCCATCACTAGATAGTATTGTGTTTTAACGTTATTATTGCTATGTTTTTACATTTTTATGAAGTGGTTGCAGCCACTGCATAGGATTTTATGTAGTATTGACAGAAACAGCATGAAATAGTCATTATGCAGTTTTGACAGAAACAGAATGCCAAAATGAGTCAGTCATGTAAAATAACTTCAAAAGGGCCAAAGGAAGCAGTTAGTTATCTCCACATGAATTCTCATAAATATTTCCTAGAAAATCTTGACTAGCTCCTCACATGCACATACTGCCCCACTTGACTGCCCCCCACATTCACTGAACAATTTGTGTGTTGGATTGATGAAGTCAACAAAATTAAAATGATGGTTTACCATTATATGCAAATAACCAAGTTTTGTACCATCCTTATAGGCTTTCCAACTGTCAGATAGAGCCTGATTTCACCATTTCATTTATAATGGGAAGGATTATTTTTACAGATCTGTTAGGCAAAGGGACAATAAAATACTCTTTAGTCTTCCTACAGAAACCACTGGAAACACATTGCTTGAGAAAAATTCTACCAGCATGTTTTTTTCTTCTAGTAAATAAGCTTTCGTCAATCTCAATATAGTAACCAGGTCCACTGATAGAGCCTTCATTCTGCTGTATTTTACAAAGACAAACTTCTTAGAGATAATTTCTTCAATCCATGGATGTTGGTTTCAACATGTGTAAGTCTTGCTCACAAAATTTGGTAGTAGCGAAGTCATGCACCCAGCAGTAAATCATTTGAACAACTGTGGCCAGGGCTAACTGTGAATTTTCTAGCTAATCAGTCTTTCTGATACATGTATGTTTGCTGCACCCCCAGTGTGGCTCTTTAATACCATAAATTAAGTGAACCTCAAATCCATTCATACACAACTGCCTCTCCAGAAATTGAACACAGCCATTTTCACAGAATTTATTGTGTGCACTATTTAAATAAAATTAATTTTCATCCACAAATCGAAACAAACAATGTTGGACATTTGACAAGGTTGTGAAGCTGAAACAACGTTGCCCAGTTGATAACGTTATATAGTTGATGATAGATGACAGCTGATGATAAAATGGAATGTATCACAAGTTAACTTTTGTACAGTTGATGACAGCATGAAATGTACCACAGGTTAACTATGTACATGTATGGAATGTATGAGTGGTGTGTTTTTTTCTTTTCAGAGAAAGTTCTAAAAAAGGTAAAGATGGTCAATTTTTACAAGGCCTATTCAAAAATTACTAATCCATAAAAAATGATAATTGTTTAAAGATAAGAACCCACTTAATGATGAACCTCTTATATCTCAATTATTTATCACATTCATGCCATACATTGCACTTATCACTTGTATAAACAAAGAGTTGTTAAATGGCCTTGCACAGCTGCCTCCACATGAATAGGAAAATCCTTTTTATAATATATATATATATAAAGCTTTATTTATTATTGTTTATTTTGTATAAGTGCTGGCTACAAGTTTATGATATTTTAATGGATTTTCACTATTTGGTAATAATTAGGGGTGGGCAAAAGGTTCTGTTGTGTTCCAGAGAAAACCATGTGGTTGTATGCTTTTTCGAGATAAATTCCTTTTTAAATACAGCAATTAAAATCTTCTCTGTTTTCGACCATTGGCAAAAATTCTTTGCTATTTATTCAATGGCTATAACGTGTATGCCCCTTTATTAATGTGTTTTTCACTGTTTCACTATAAAAAGTGTAATTTTCCAGGAAGTGAAACACAATACAAGCAGCTACAGAGCGAGAAAGAGAGGTGATAGGCTGTTGTGCTGTGAAAATAATAGTAAAATTGAGACACAAGAGGTTCATAGTGACAGCTATCACTATGAGCAAGTTTACAGGGGGATAATTTATCATTCAATTACTCTTGAACTACAACTCTGACAGTATTGAAATAACACTCTCCATGGCCCAAATACTATGAAGATTTATCAGAGCTGCTTTTATTGTGAAACAATATTACCTTTTAAGAATAATAAAAGAGGAGCTGGAAGGACCCTTATGTATCTAGTGAGTCTGAGGAGGTGGAAGAAGTGACCACTACCAGCACTGAAGGGTCTGCATGCCCTGATTCCCAAGACTTAATGCTGGCCAGTCCCCCTAAATCACCACCAGGGATCTTAGGGAAATGTAGCTCAGACAAGGCCAGAGGTTCAGGCACAAATCAGGTAGTCAGACGGAGCCAAGGGTCATATACGAATCGCAATCAGCAGCCAAGAACGGGACACAACAAGGAATACAAGCAATGCTCAGATACACCATGAAAGGGCACTGAAGCTAAGACGGAAGGCTACATATAAGGCCTGAGAGGCGGGGCATCATTCGGTCAATAGGCCGTGGCTTACAAAATAGCAAGCACGATGTAGTGATGCACGTATGCAACCAGGAAGTCAGGCTGCGGCCAGACATGCTGCTGCCGAGCACACATGGGGAAAGGCAGGTAATGCCATGGGAGAAGATCACGGGCACCGTGATAGTACCTACCCCTCAATGACCTCTCCCTCATGGAAGAGGACCAGGTTTAGATGGAAACCAGGAATGGAACTTATGGAGCAATGCAGAAGCATGGAAATTGCCACTGGATACGCTCTTCTGTACCATAACCCTTCCAGTATACAAGATATTGTAGGTGTCCTCTTTCTCTACAAGAGTCTAGAATGCTTTGTATCTCATACTCCTCATGATCCTCCACCTGCACTGGCCCAGGGTGGACAGGTGCAAAAGTGTAGTGGTTACAGATCAATGGCTTAAGTAAAGATATATGGAACACACTGTGAATGCACATCCCAGCAGGAAGATCCAAGGCATACGTGACAGGGTTGACTCTCCAGAGCACCCGTTAGGGACCTACAAATCGAGGGGCCAGTTTCTTACAAGGCACTTGGAGGTTCAGATTATGGAAAGATAACCATACCCTCTCCCCTACTTGAAAAACTAGAGCCAGGAGTCTCCTGGTCTGCGTGTCTCTGATAGTGCTGCGTGGACCATTGTAAGGCTCTCTGAACCTGTACCCAAGTGGAGTGGAGTTGCCTAAAAAGCTCATCCAGTCAGGAAGCAGTGATGGCTGAAATCCATAGTTGATCAAGAAAGGAGAAATTTGGGAGCAAGAATTTACGGCCAAATTCCTGGCAAACTCGGCCCACGGTAACAAGGTCACCCAGTTATCGTGATGGTCCAAAATGAAGCAGCGTAGAAATTGTTCCAACCCTTGGTTGGATCTCTCAGCAGCACTGTTCGACTGGGGGTGATACTCAGAGGAGAACCAGAGTTGGATACCCATCTGATTACAGAAAGACCTCCAGAACCGCGACACAAACTGGCTTCCTCGATCCAAGCCCAACACCTTGGGCACTCCGTGGAGTCGAAACACCTCTTTAGCGAAGACCATGGCCAATTCCTTGGTGGAATGAAGTCCCTTCAGAGGGACGAAGTGGGCCATTTTTTAAAAACAGTCAACTACCATCAGAATGACTGTGTAAGCCTTGGACTTCCGCAGTTTCACCATAAAGTCTATGAACAAATGAGACCAATGATGCTCGCCATTGGTAACAGTGATGTCCGGGGTCTTGGCACGAGCACACGTGGAACATGCTGCCACAAAAGCGGAGCAGTCTGCCATCAGACTGGGCCACCAAAAGAGCTGGGAGACAGCCCAAATCAATTGATCATGGCTGATATGTCCAGCAGCCTTCGAGGAGCGATATGTCTCCAGCAGTTTGGTGCAAAGGGACTCGGGTACAAAACATTTACTGCTGGGTTTGTCCGCAGGACAGGGGTTCAGGCACAAATCGGGTTGTCAAACGGAGCCAAGGGTAATACACGAATCAGAATCAGCAGCCAAGAACGGTCACAACGAGGAATACAAGCAATGCTCAGATACACCACGAAAGGGCACTGAAGCTATGACTGAAGGCCGCATATAAGGCCTATATGAGAGGCAGGGCATCACTCGGTGAATAGGCCGTGGCTTACAAAATAGCGAACACGCTGTAGTAAGCGCTTATGCAACCAGGACATCAGGCAGCGGCCAGACATGCTTCCGACGAGCACATATGGAGAAAGGCAGGTAACACCATGGGAAAAGATCATGGGCACCGTGATACAAACCAAAAAACATAGTCCTACAAGAAAAAAAACAATTTCTGGGGGCTTGTTTCTAACAAGCCTAAGTCCTACAAATCAATGTTTCCTTAGGGTTTGTGCCAAAGAAGTCTAAGTCCTACAAATCAATGTTTCCTCAGTGCTTGTGCCTCTAATATGCTAAGTAAGGGTGGGCGGAGAGTGAGAAAAATTTTCTGCATGACCTTTTTGTGAAAAGCTGGCGATTTTTTGCTTTTTTTTTGCAAAAGTTTTCTCTTTTTCTCCAGTGCAAAATATTCCTCCTTTTCGCCTATTCCAGCAAATCTTTTGCCTGTTCCAACACATTTTTCTCCTATTTTGACACATTCTTTCCTATTGCAACACTTTTTTTTCCTATGTTTAATATAGTACAACATTTTCCAGCACAATATTACTTCTTCTGAGGGCTGTAGTGAAGAAATAAGCTGGAAGTCAAAGTTGTGAGTCTACAGCAACATATACCTTGAAAAATGTGTTATCATGTAGAGCGCCTTTGTCCTTTGCCCACAACACTTATTTTCTGTTTAAGTGACACTGGCACGTATTCATGATGATGTCAAGTGATTAAAAAAAAATAAAGTACAAACTACAATGTGGCAGATGTGTATGGTATTGGTGGTGGGGGACTGGTGTGGTGTGATTGCATCCAAACCCGGGAGGAGAGGGATCACCATCATTTATTGCACATGCTGCAGCAATGATAGCTGCAGTCAGTTTTCGCGCAAACACTTTATTCCCACTCCCCTGCATTTCCTCTACCATTCCCCCTCTCGCTTGTGCATTTGCTAGACATTATTCAACTACTGTGTGTGTCTTTACTCTCTACAGTACACAACTGATGTAGTGTGATGTCTTGCCTTGGCCCTCAACACAATTCTCAATGCCGTCTGCTTTCTATCAAGTCTGCCTCAGTAACAGAGCTCCCTGTCAGCTGTCTAATATATTTATTTTTTTTAGTTTTTGATTTATTTTTAAGTTGTCCACCATATCTTATCACAATTAGTCCCAAATAAAAAATACATATAACTAAAAAAACAACTTTTTTCCCCAGACTTCCCCAGCACAGAGACTATAAAAATAAAATCAGCAAGCAATTTGGACCCCAGCTGCCTGTGTTGTGCCAGTCAGTCACACCAAATGTTGGGGTATTTTGGGTCAACCTCCTTTCTCCCCATTGTGCCCCCAGACTCCCCTACTACATAGAACAATTGTCATACCTAAATGACTCCGTAAAACTAAGCTTCAATTCCCCTTTAATTGCCTCTCTAGCTCAAAAACATGCTGCTCTCCTCTTGAAAACTTTGTTAGGTGGAGAAAAAATTTTCTACCCATTGATTTCAATGCAATGAGCTAGGCAACAAAGCAGGAAAAAGCGAGAAAAACGGCACTTTTCGCAGGAAATTTTTCGCAAAGTGGAAAGTGCCATTTTTGCTGATTTCTGTTTGAGGTGAATATTTTCACCCATCCCTAATGCTAAGTCCTACAAATCAAATTTTCCTCAGTACTTGGGCCTCTAGCAACAAATCTTACAAATCATCCTCTATAAAATACTCTATCATGTCAAGTATCAGTCTACCCCAGTCGCAGCTTACGTCAGGGGGTCCGTGTCTCTGTCCCATTATGTACAAATTTCTTATTTTATTTATTTTTTATTAACTGTCCCTCCAATACCAGTCAACAAACTCCCCAAAAACAAATTCCATGTTCAGCTGATTCTTTCCCCAGACTCCACCCACCAACACGAGCACCCTCCTCAGATCCCTTTTATACCATGTCTTATATTTTTTTACTGTATTTATTTTTTATTTTTTATTAACTGCCCCCCCAATCCCAGTAAACAACCCCCCCAAAAACAAATTCCCTGTTCAGCTGATTCCTTCCCCAGACTCTACCCACCAACACAGACACCCTCCTCAGATCCCTTTTATACCATATCTTATGTTTTTTTTAATTGTATTTATTTTTTTATTAACTGCCCACCAATCCCAGTAAACAAATCCCCCAAAAACATTCCCTGTTCAACTGATTCTTTCTCACACTCCACCAACACAGGCACACTCATGCCCCTTTTATACTATGCCTTTAGGAAATAAAATAACAATTACTATGTGTTGTGTGTAAATTCATTGTTCTCATTGACTTCAAAGGAATGAGCTGGGTGGAAAAAAGCAGAAAAATGTGCCATGATTCACCCGTTTTGGTTTGAGGCAAACATTTTCGCTCATCCCTAGTAATAATGTTTCTTTAATACATGAGTTTAGCAGAACAGTTCACCATTATGTGACACCAGCAGGGTACCACAGTATTGCAGAAAGCAATAGTGCAAAAGTTCTAAGAAAAGTGAGTTTTGGATTGAATACTTCAACTACTGATGGTGTGAGATGACAGTTTACCTTCTGAAGCATACAGTGTCTGTCAAATATTCTGCAAGTGTTGCATGAGGAAATATCAGACACAGTGATGTTTTTGGGTATCTGGAACTTAAAGCAATTTTAACCAAGTCTGTACATGGACACACACATGCTTTGCACGTAAACACACACTCGAGCACACAAACATACACACATATGAAAAGTTGCTTAACCCCGAGGTGTCAGTAATGTCTCCAATGTATTGTGTAAAACCTTAACTCTGTGAATGCTTACAGTATATTTAGAGTCTCCCTAGTCTTCAGGGAGCTAATATTTAGTAAGCCATACCTTAAGGTAACTTATACAGATATAGATGTTATGTGGAATTAACTCATGAGATGTTTGTGTTCTCTCTGATGCAACAAAGCAATATATTGGAAATATCTTAAGCATCAACATTCATGCTTTTATTTCGATCACATAAACATGGTTCTCAAAAGCAAATATGTGTAATCCAAAAAAAATAGTTTTTAGCAGAATGATAGATCTGCTCGAAAAGAAATATCCCCTGGCCATAGAGCTACTTGCATAACTTTGGGCTAAATGCACAGGAAAGGAGCAGTTCTTGTGAAAATCAATTGTGACATAGGGAACAAATAGAAGTCCTCCAAATTGAACTTTTAACCCCATGAATGCTAGAGAGGTCACCAATGCATTTTGCCTCTTGTACTTGAGATCTTGCCAGCATTCAAACGGATACATGTCCTATATAATTCAATGGGAGTTTTAATTATTCCTATGGTACAACTGGTTTACTTCAGAAATGCTTCACTCTTTTTTGCTGTGCATATGACTAGTGTTGAGCGAGCATGCTCGGCCGATGCTCGGATCGGCTCGAGCATCGCTCTGCTCGGCACATGGCGGTACTCGTACGAGTACCGCATGTGCTCGCCCGCCATGTTCGGGTCTCCTCCCTGCACGTTTTGCGGCTGCTGCACAGCCAATAAACGTGCAGGGAGGCTCTGACATCGGTGTAATGCCAGCAGCCATGTTGGCTGCTGGCATTACACTGATTGGCTGGCCAGAACCCGTGGTCGGGTGCTGTATAGCACCTGACCAGCGAGTTCGGCTCAGTCTTAGCCAGGGAGAGCTGAGGATAGGAAGGGAAAGTCAGTGTAGGGCGGAAAAAAAGCAAAATTGTGAAAAAAAAGAACCAAAAGTCCTTTTTAGGACTACTGTGTGTGGGGGCAGCAGGTTATTTTGTGTGGGGGAAAAAAAAAAAAAAAAAATATTCTGTTTAGTGTGCAAAGTTGCAGATTAGAGCACATTCTGTTTAGTGTGCACAGTTGCAGATTAGAGCACATTCTGTTTAGTGTGCAAAGTTGCAGATTAGAGCACATTCTGTTTAGTGTGCAAAGTTGCAGATTAGAGCACATTCTGTTTAGTGTGCAAAGTTGCAGATTAGAGCACATTCTGTTAAGTCTTCAAACTAAAATATCAAAGTCACATATTCCATTCAGTGTGCGTCGCCGCAGTTTAGCAGCACATTCTGTGTACTGTGCAGAGTTGCAGAATAGGAAGAAATACTGTTAAGTCTTCAAACTAAAATATCAAAGTCACATATTCCATTCAGTGAGCGTCGCCGCAGTTTAGCAGCACATTCTGTGTACTGTGCAGAGTTGCAGAATAGGAAGAAATACTGTTAAGTCTTCAAACTAAAATAGCAAAGTCACATATTCCATTCAGTGTGCGTCGCCGCAGTTTAGCAGCACATTCTGTGTACTGTGCAGAGTTGCAGAATAGGAAGAAATACTGTTAAGTCTTCAAACTAAAATATCAAAGTCACATATTCCATTCAGTTTGCTTCGCCGCAGTTTAGCAGCACATTCTGTGTACTGTGCAGAGTTGCAGAATAGGAAGAAATACTGTTAAGTCTTCAAACTAAAATATCAAAGTCACATATTCCATTCAGTGTGCTTCGCCGCAGTTTAGCAGCACATTCTGTGTACTGTGCAGAGTTGCAGAATAGGAAGAAATACTGTTAAGTTTTCAAACTCAAATATTAAAGTCACATATTCCATTCAGTGTGTGTCACCGCCGTTTAGCAGCCTATTCTGTGTACTCTGCACAGTTGCAGAATAGGAAGAAATACTGTTAAGTTTTCAAACTCAAATATTAAAGTCACATATTCCATTCAGTGTGTGTCACCGCCGTTTAGCAGCCTATTCTGTGTACTCTGCACAGTTGCAGAATAGGAAGAAATACTGTTAAGTTTTCAAACTCAAATATTAAAGTCACATATTCCATTCAGTGTGTGTCACCGCCGTTTAGCAGCCTATTCTGTGTACTCTGCACAGTTGCAGAATAGGAAGAAATACTGTTAAGTTTTCAAACTCAAATATTAAAGTCACATATTCCATTCAGTGTGTGTCACCGCCGTTTAGCAGCCTATTCTGTGTACTCTGCACAGTTGCAGAATAGGAAGAAATACTGTTAAGTTTTCAAACTCAAATATTAAAGTCACATATTCCATTCAGTGTGTGTCACCGCCGTTTAGCAGCCTATTCTGTGTACTCTGCACAGTTGCAGAATAGGAAGAAATACTGTTAAGTCTTCAAACTCAAATATTAAAGTCACATATTCCATTCAGTGTGTGTCACCGCCGTTTAGCAGCCTATTCTATGTACTCTGCACAGTTGCAGAATAGGAAGAAATACTGTTAAGTTTTCAAACTCAAATATTAAAGTCACATATTCCATTCAGTGTGTGTCACCGCAGTTTAGCAGCCTATTCTGTGTACTCTGCACAGTTGCAGAATAGGAAGAAATACTGTTAAGTCTTCAAACTCAAATATTAAAGTCACATATTCCATTCAGTGTGTGTCACCGCAGTTTAGCAGCCTATTCTGTGTACTCTGCACAGTTGCAGAATAGGAAGAAATACTGTTAAGTTTTCAAACTCAAATATTAAAGTCACATATTCCATTCAGTGTGTGTCACCGCAGTTTAGCAGCCTATTCTGTGTACTCTGCACAGTTGCAGAATAGGAAGAAATACTGTTAAGTCTTCAAACTCAAATATTAAAGTCACATATTCCATTCAGTGTGTGTCACCGCAGTTTAGCAGCCTATTCTGTGTACTCTGCACAGTTGCAGAATAGGAAGAAATACTGTTAAGTTTTCAAACTCAAATATTAAAGTCACATATTCCATTCAGTGTGTGTCACCGCCGTTTAGCAGCCTATTCTGTGTACTATGCACAGTTGCAGAATAGGAAGAAATACTGTTAAGTTTTCAAACTCAAATATTAAAGTCACATATTCCATTCAGTGTGTGTCACCGCCGTTTAGCAGCCTATTCTGTGTACTCTGCACAGTTGCAGAATAGGAAGAAATACTGTTAAGTTTTCAAACTCAAATATTAAAGTCACATATTCCGTGTAAGATGAAGAAGGCGGGTAAAAAGGGACGGGGAAGTGGACGTGATCCTGATAGTTCAGGGCGCGGGTCAGGACGCGGAGAAACTGTGCCTGGTGCCAGAGCACAAGAAAGAAAGACATCCACCATACCTAGCTCCATGTCTCATTTCACAGGGCATCGCAGGACATCACTCTCGAGGTCCGACCACTGCGAACAGGTGGTCGGTTGGATGTCAGCTGATACTGCTTCCATTCGGTTAAGCACCACCCTGTCTTCCACCAAGTCCACTCTCAGTAGCCAAGAGTCTGGTCAACATAATCCTCACTCTGATCATCCTTCCTCCCACCATACACGGTCTGGTCAAAGAAGTGATCCCACACTGGGATATAGTGAGGAGCTCGTCTCATCACCAATCCTTCATTTGACCCTCTCTCCAAGCACGCTTGCAGAGGAACATGACATCTTGTGCCCTGATTCACAACCTCTAGAGGGTACCCAATCACAAGAAGATGACAGATGTGAACGGCATTTAAGGTCAAAGGAAGTAGTGGATGATGATGATGATGATGAGACACAGTTGCCATTAAACCAACCACTATTTCCGTCTCAAGACCTTGTTGAGGAGAATGTTATACAGTTGTCAATGACTGAGTATGTGGTGGGATCAAGACATGAGGAGGATGATCAGAGTGAGGAAGTGGAGGAGGACTTGGTGGACGATGAGGTGACTGACCCCACCTGGGAAGGTGTAGAGCCGAGCGATGACAGCAGTCCTGAGGGTGAGCCATCTGCAGCACCGCAACAGGCTGGAAGAGGCAGTGGTGTGGCTACAGAAAGAAGGCGGACCGCACCAAACCGGCCCGCAAATGTTCCACGGAGCACCCCCTTGCGTAAATCTACCTTGCCAAAGGGTAGGTGTTCCGCGGTATGGCGTTTTTTTAAGGAAAGTGCGGACGACAAAAGAATTGTAGTTTGCAACCTGTGCCACACCAGAATGAGCCGAGGCATGAACACTAGAAACCTCACCACCACCAGCATGATCCGACACATGGCATCCAAGCACCGTAGTAAGTGGGAGGAACGCCTGGATCGCCCATCTGTGTCTGCAGGCCACACCACTGCCTCCTCTTCCCCTGTTTTCGGTGCCGGCCAATCGCCTGTCGAAGGCGCAGGCCCGCATACCTCCCGCCCTGCACCTGTACCATCTGAAGCACCATCAGCGACCACATCCACTTCCCTGTCCCAGCACAGCGTCCAAATGTCGTTACCCCAGGCATTTGAGCGCAAGAGAAAATACCCAGCCACCCACCCACAGGCCATAGCACTAACCTCACACCTTTCCAAATTACTGGCCATCGAAATGCTGCCATTTAGGCTTGTGGACACTGAGTCCTTCCGCAGCCTGATGGCAGCAGCTGTCCCTCGGTACGCGGTCCCCAGCCGCCACTACTTTTCCCGGTGTGCCATCCCCGCATTACACCACCATGTGTCCCGTAACATCACCCGTGCCCTGACCAACGCAGTTACTGGGAAGGTCCACTTAACGACTGACACATGGACAAGTGCTTGTGGCCAGGGACGCTACATTTCCCTGACGGCACACTGGGTGAATGTCGTGGAGGCTGGGAGCGACTCGGACCCTGGGATGGCACGGGTGCTACCCACGCCGAGGATTGCGGGCCCTACCTCCATCAGGGTTTCCGCCAGCACCTACGTTATTGGCTCCTCCTCCTCCGTTTCCACCTCCGAATTCTCTACACGCAGCGCCACTCCCCCATCAGCCAGTAGCTGGAAGCAGTGTAGCACTGCAGTGGGGAAGCGTCAACAGGCCGTGCTGAAGCTGATCTGCCTTGGGGACAAACAGCACACGGCCTCAGAGCTGTTGCAGGGGATTAGTCACCAGACCGAGCAATGGCTCTCGCCACTCAACCTGCAACCAGGCATGGTTGTGTGTGATAATGGGCGTAACTTGGTGGCGGCTTTGGAGCTCGGCAAGCTCACACACGTACCATGCCTAGCGCATGTATTTAATTTAGTGGTTCAGCGATTTCTAAAAACCTACCCCAATGTGCATGATCTCTTGACCAAGGTGCGCCGCGTGTGTGCACATTTCCGTAAGTCATCTACAGCTTCGGCCGGCCTGTTGAAGCTGCAGCAGCGCTTACAATTGCTCACCGGCTGCTGTGTGACGTGAGCACGCGCTGGAACTCCACCTTCCACATGTTGGCCCGGCTTTGTGAGCAGCAGAGGGCAGTAGTGGAGTACCAGCTGTTACACGGTCGTCGCCTCTCCGTTCAACTTCCTGTAATCAGAAGTGAGGAGTGGGAATGGATGTCAGACCTCTGCGAGATTTTACGCAATTTTGAGGAATCGACACAGATGGTGAGCGGCGATAACGCTATTATCAGTGTAACCATCCCACTTCTGTGTCTACTGAAACGCTCGCTGCTCACAATTAAAACCGACGCTTTGCATGTGGAAGAGGTGGAAATGGGGGAGGAAGAGCTTACACAAGGTGATAGCCAGAGCTTCTTCTCAGCGACAATTGGAGGAGGCGGAGGAGGAGGAGGAGGAGGAAGACACGGTTGCCTCCGCTACAGAGGGTAGCCATGGAACTTTAGTTCCATCTCTTCAGCGTGGGTGGGCAGAAGAGGAGGAAGAGGATGAGGATATTGAGAGTCATCCTCCTGGTGAGGACAGCGAAATCTTGACTGTTGGTACTCTGGCACACATGGCTGACTTTATGTTAGGCTGCCTTTCCCGTGACCCACGCGTTTTACGCATTTTAGACAACACGGATTACTGGGTGTTCACCCTTCTGGACCCCCGCTACAAAGAGAATTTCTCATCTCTCATTCCTCCGGTGGAGAGGACAAGCAAAATGGTGCAATACCAGAAGGTTCTTGTTGAAAAATTGCTCCAAAATTTTCCATCTGACAACGCTGGCGGCAGAGTATGTGCTACCTTGGCCAACCGAGAAGGGGAGAAAAGGGGAGCACACAGCAGTTCCGAGAAAGGCAGGGCAACACTCTCCAAGGCGTGGGACACCTTCATGACACCCCGCCAGCACCCTCACCCTGATGCGCAGCCTAGTGTCACAAGGAGGGAAAAGTTTTGGAAGATGGTGAAGGAGTACGTAGCAGACCGTGTCAGCGTCCTCAATGATCCCTCTGTGCCTTACAACTACTGGGTGTCCAAGCTGGACACGTGGTATGAACTGTCACTCTACGCCTTGGAGGTGCTGGCCTGCCCTGCCGCCAGCGTTCTGTCTGAGCGGGTATTTAGTGCTGCTGGTGGCATCATAACAGATAAGCGTATCCGCCTTTCCACCGACAATGCTGATAGGTTGACACTTATAAAAATGAACAAGGCCTGGATTTCCCCTGACTTCTCCACTCCACTGGAGGAAAGCCCCGGGGGAACATAAACTCACTTTACATATATTATTTACAATGATGGGAATACTCTGTATTCCCATTCACCCCTTCCACCCAAAAAACAGGTATATGGTTGACTCTTAATCTTCTCATCCTCCTCCTCCTCTTCCATATGCCCTGTGCTATAATTTTTATATAGGGCCAGCTCACCAGCGGGCCCTGTGATATAATTTTTATATAGGGCCAGCTCACCAGCGGGCCCTGTTTGCCAATTTTTATATAGGTCAGCTCACCAGCGGGCCTTCTCATATAATGTTTTATTGGGTCAGCTCTCTAGCGGGCCCTCTCATATAATGTTTTATAGCGTCAGCTCACTAGCGGGCCTTCGCATATAATGTTTTATAGCGTCAGCTCACTAGCGGGCCTTCGCATATAATGTTTAGGATGGTCAGCTCTGCAGCAGACCCTCACCCATAATGTTTTAGATGGTCAGCTCAGCGCACGTTTCCCTCTTAATCATGGCCTCAGTTCAATAAAATCAAGGAAATTTTTGGGATAATTTTCCTCTGCGCACGTTTCCCTCTTAATCATGGCCTCACTTCAGAAAATCAAGGAAATTTTTGGGAGAATTTGCCTCTGCGCACGTTTCCCTCTTAATCATGGCCTCACTTCAGAAAATCAAGGAAATTTTTGGGATAATTTACCTCTGCGCACGTTTCCCTCTTAATCATGGCCTCACTTCAGAAAATCAAGGAAATTTTTGGGAGAATTTGCAGATGATATACAAGTAAATATACAGCAAATATTGTTTGGTAACAATTTTTCGCCTAAAGTCGTTTTTATTTTCCTTTTTGTGTGTTTTATGGTCAGTCTGTAAAAATGGCGTACTACGGGCGAAAGATCGTTCCCAGCAGCGATGTTGGAGTCCAAGATGCATCCAGACATCCTCCCTATGCTGTCCCTGAACCATTTCTGTGGTGTTTCCATCCTTTTCTGCCCTTTTCCTATGGACCAGGCACCCTCCCCTCATCAGAGCAGGGGGTGCCTGGTGTAATGCTCGAGTCCTCCCATTGACTTCAATGGGGCTCGGGTGCTCGGCCGAGCACTCGAGCCTCAGGGGGTGCTCGGTCAGAGCACCCGAACACCCGAGCATTGGGGTGCTCGCTCATCACTACATATGACGCTTCATGTGATGCGGACATTTTGTCAAGGATAAAGCCTATAATTATGCACGGATGGAGTACAGAGTTTGAGCAGTGAGGCAAATTGTCTCTGCTCAGATCCTGTAAAGCACTAGTGGGCCTTTGGCTGATTAGGGATGATGGTAATTGTAGTCTAACACAGTTGGACTCAGGTAGCGTACCACATTGCATTCTTGGAACATAAGTCTCCAAACCTTCTGGAATAGGGATGGGTGAAACTTTACTCCTCAAAAGAGAAGCATGTGAAAAACAGCTATTCCTGACATGCGGGTAAAATTCATGCAAAAAGTGCAAATTTTCAGCTCTTTTCCTCCTTTATATTGCATTGGACTCAATAATAATAATATTAATAATGATATATTTTCTTCCATGTGGAAATTTTCTCCCATGTATTCCTTATGTGCTAGCATTCCTTATGTGCCAGTGTTCCTTTTGTTGTCAGTCTGTTCTTGGGGGAGAGAGAGAGAGAGATAGAGACTGACAGTAGATGCTTGACAGAGACAAGCAGGAAATTCTTCACCTGAGAGTGACAGATATAGACATAGATCATATATTAAGACAGAAAAAACATCACTCCACATAATAACTGTTGACTATACTTTACAGTAAAAATGAATGCTACTATCATTATGTCCATCAAACATAGTCCGAGGAAGAAGTAGGAGGAGTGTGTAGACATGTTAGTGGTAGTAAAGTTATACTACAGAAACTAACACTGTCATGGTTGCAGTAGCTTGTTCAGTAAATGATGATGATGCTCCCCCTTGTAAGGAGGCTGTTTGTAAATGAGATGTTAAAAGTTTCTGTACCAGTAGTACTAAACATAAAGACATGAGGAGTCACATTATAATGTTGTTGCCACGGTGAAGGATGATTCAGCAGTGAGACCAAGTGCTGAATCAGGTAGTGGCAGTAACCCCATGCTGCAAACTAGTGGTCAACGTTCTATAAATCCCCAATGGGAAAAGTGAAAGTAAAGTATTTCAGACTATCCAGGAATTGGATGCTGCTGCTGACTTTATCATTAATGATAATGATGATTATATTGATTAAGAAAATGTCACTCCACTTTCCTCCCCTTCTTCTTAAGATACTGATAAAGTAGAGAGTGAGAGTGATGATGGCTTAGCCCAAATATTAGCTGAAAGGAAAAAGTTTAATCTTCCACTACTGCAGAGGAGCAATATGCCTGTTTATAAACTCTTTGAGAGATCTTCCAAAAAGTCTGGACTAGTAAACATTCCTAAAAACACACAATAATCTGGGTCATCAATGTCAGTCCAACACTCACCAGTCACATTCACTATTATTGACTACTAAGCACCAACACTAGTAAACATCTCCAACCCTACTATGATGAGTGATTCTACTGCTGTTCAATGTGCAATTTCAATCAACCCTAGCACTCGCACTATTGAAAAAAGTAGTAATAGTAGTAGTACCACCTCAGGAAGCCATCAGTCTATGAAATCTACAATATGGAGATACTTCACTGAGGATCCAAAAGATAATCATGTTGCTATATGTGGTTTGTGAGCAGAGGGAAAGCAGGATCCCATCTAGACACATCCTCACTGATATCTCATCTGAAGCAGAAGCACAGGTCTGACTGGAAGAAAAATCAGCAACACATCCAAAGTTTGAGGACTACCAATAGTAGAAGCACTCTGAAAATGGCCCAGGGTCAAGTATTATTAACCCCTTAATCTACAATGATGTGCCAGAACTGTCACGGCTATGTGGGCATTAACCCCATCCCGACAATGGACTCACCAGGTACTTCCCGCAAAAACTGTCACTTAGTGACAGAGGACGTACCTGGAAAGTCCCGGAAGTCCGGGTCTCCGTGCGGCTGCACGCTGTTCGAGGACTCTGGAATCATTTAGTAAAAAAAAATAAAAATGTTAGCTGGGCGTTAAGGTGACAGCCGTGTGCGCATGAGGCTGTCACTAAGGGGTTAAGGACTGTTGACTGTCGGGGTATGTCATGGAAGTTTGTGATTGCAGCACAACTGCACAGATCATTCCCGTGTAAAAAAAATGTGCCCTGGCCCTCCAGAGTGCCCCACCCCTCAGATCACGTGGGCCTTAACAGGTTAATAATGAATAACCAGTCCAGTACATAGTTATGATGATGATGATGATGATGAGTGACAGGTATAATACATTTGGGGTTGATGTGCTATTGAGTCAATGCATTGACTCAATTGCAAAGTTGATATAACAATTAACTCATTCACAATCATCACTTACACACTGGCTGGTAATTGCTTTGAGAAATCCACCAAAGTATGGGTGAAATGCATTGGTATGAGACTACATTGGTTGGTGCCTGAATACATGATGTTCATAGTATTAAATTGATATGTGGCATTGAATATAAAAGAGCAATGAGCCCAGAATTTACATGGATATGACCAGTGCTTTGGGGAGCTTTATGCAGATATAGGATTTTTTTATACCTGCACAATATCAATTGAATGTGGTTATCAAACATTTATTCACACAATATTAGTCTGAGTGATTTTTCTGCGCTTTCTGATCCTTATTAAAACAGTTGGGAGGGAGAGCAGAACTGCTACATCAGACCTGGAGCTTAAGCATGTTTTTTTTAAGCCAACATGGAGCTGGAATTATGTGTATCACTTTCAACTCACAAAATGATGTAGATTTCTTTAGCATTCAAATCAATAAAAATTGTATTTACCCACTTTTTCTTTGTGCTGGGAGAGATGAATGACCTGGCACTTCTTGGCTGGACTGTCATTTGAGCAGGATCAGTATGATGTGCTTCGGGATAGTCTTATCTGTTTATACCACTTCTGATTGAAAAACACTGCACCCTGCGTAAGTACTACAGAGCCCATTATATACCCTGATATTCTTGCTTCTAGCTGGGCATCTCTGACTGCTTCTTAATATGCAAATTACCCTTGGGCCTGGTCTCCCTAAAAGTTACAATGAAATCCGGACATGGACCCCTTGAGCACAACTTCCTAGAGATAACAGTTACACTTCCCTGATGAGGACCAAGAAGGCTGAACCTTATCTCAAGGGTTAGCTGTTTCTCCCTTTCAGAGAGGAATTCTGCAGAACTTCAGGCTGGACTGTCACCTGGGCAGGAGAAGTATGATGTGCTTCAGGATATTCATTATGTTTGTATGGCACAGGTGAGCTAAAAGAGATTGAACCCTGAGTAGGCTATCAGTTCTAATGAACCTGCTATATACTCTGTCAACCATGATTCTAGCTGAGCACCCCTGTCCATTACTTTGCATAGTATCATTAAGTGTATTTAGTTGAACTGCCTTTAAAATATGGCTTTTGTTTTGTCATCATGTCATGGTAAGATAAAACTTGCTTAATTAATTATTTACATGTCCAGAAATCAGTTTCCGCCACAGGGGTGGAAAAATTGATTAAGAGTAATATGTAAATCCTTTCAAGATGGAATCTCCCACTGCTGAGAAAGGTGATAAGAAAAATTATGAATCTAAGAAAAAAAAAAATAAAAGCATAATGGAAGATAAACTTTTTATTTTTAATTAATAAACAAATGCCATAGCTCCACTTAAGCTGTTTTTAATGTGATAGCTCTACTTTAATGTCCAGGTTTCTGTATTTTTATCATTACATTTTCTTAGTCTGACAAAAGATACATTGAGTCTGAGAATTGTTCAAATGTGAAAGTTAGAGTTCTACACTTGTATCTCACTGTTTCTCCTTGGGCTAATAAAAGAACACTTTGAGCCACTTAGTTCCTCATTAGGAAAATATATGACCTGGAATAAAACTTTCCTTACTGCAATAACATCTCTCAAAAGAAACAGTGCAATAAATGCTTTATGAGTCTGTTGGTTTGTTCCATGAAAATAAAGCCATACATATACGGATACCACTTTTGTCCACTTTATCAGGAGGAGGTGGCATTGATGTTACTTTTTATAGGTCCTTAGAATATGAGAGGAAATTGTTCATAAACTGGATATGGTAGATTGCCTCAAAATGTGCACTGAGAGAGTCAAAACTAACCACAAATTAAGGCAGTTGCTAATCCTATCAGAAGCACATTTGTATTTATTACTTTACATAACAATATGGTTTATGTACATTATTAGGTGCTGGCTGAAGGGGCTCAATGTTTAAGGCTCCAAGTTCTACTATGAAATACTTGAATGATCTCCGAAATGGTAAAGGTGCATGTGAGGTATGTGACTGAATAATATTGAATCCCCTTGGGCCCATCATCTTGATATAGGTTTAGTTAATTTTCAGGAGGATTAAAAATGTCTATATGATGTGCCATAAATTAGTTTGTAATATATTGGTTTAAGAAAGTAACTATTATTTATTTATTGGTGATGCACTGAGTCACTTTATACTAATTATTTTCTGTGCAGGATCAAAGGAAGCAGCAATGACAGGCTATGGGTAAATAGAAAAAAACCACAACATTTCCTCCATCATTTACATGGCTTACTGAGGACAAGGTCCAAAAAAGACTGGAGAGGGTTATGGTGAATAAAGCACCTGAACCTGACGGTATACATCCAAGGGTACTTAAGGAACTTAGTTCAGTAATAGCAAGACCATTATACTTAATATTTATTGATTCACTTTCATCAGGTATAGTGCCCTGTGATTGGAGGAAAACTGATGTAGTTCCATTGTTTAAGAAGGGAGCAAGAGCCAAATCAGGAAATGATAGACCTGTGAGCTGGATTTCCATAGTGGGTAAGATATTAGAAGAGTAGGAATCAGCATGTTTTCATGAAGAATAGATCGTGCCAGACTAATTTACTTGCATTTTATGAAAGAGTAAGTAGTAATTTGGACAGGGGAATTGCTGTTGATGTAGTATACTTGGATTTTGCAAAAGCCATTGATACAGTGCCTCACAACAGGTTACTGCATCAATTAAAAGGCTTCTGTTTGGGCGGTGTTATCTGTACATGGATCAAGAACTGGTTAACCCCTTAAGGACTACGTGACGTGGTATGACCGTCACGGTCCTTATACCCTTAAGGACCAGTGATGGTCATAGCACGTCACGTACTTTTTACTTACAGGGCTCTGCCGGGAGCGCTATAAGTAAAAACTTGGCCTAAAATTGTTCACTCCAAGACTGGAGCGATCTCTCTTAGGCCTCAAAGCGGCGCGCCGGTACGCGTAACAGGTCACGTGTACCGGCGCGTAGCCAAGGATCAAAGTGGTCCTTAAGGGAAGGTGACTTCCCTGGACCGCTGGTCCTTAAGGGGTTAAATGATAGATGGCAGAGTTGTAAATTGAATCTTTTCAAATTGGTCTAAAGTTATAAGTGGGGTGCCACAGTGTTCATTCCTGGGCCCAATGATTTTTAATTTGTTTATTAATGAACTAGAAGTGGGAATTGAAAACAGCGACTCAGTCTTTGCTGATGACTCTAAGCTATGTAAGGAAATACATACAGAGTTGAATGCTTTGTAGGCTGTAATGCCATCTTCATGTCAAATGTTGGTATAGATTGATTCCACATCCATAGTTGCTAGAAAGGTTTCCCTTGGGATGGAACAAAGGTTAGCAGTTGTTTAAAGAGATTGGTTGTGTCATGTACTTAGCTGGGTGTATTGTTTTTACTAATGGGTTCAGAATTGTCTCCACCAAGCCAGAAGTATTTTATGTGAGTATGCCAGTTCTATATATGACCAGCCTTCCAGTTGGCACTTCTTTGTGTATTTTAGGAAGCATATAGAAGCATTCCAGATTTGGGTATTCTAGATTGAGGACCTTCAGGTGGTCTCTAGTATTAGAAGGTATCCCTTTAATGAGTTTTAATCTCTTTTGTGCAGTCATATGTGGGATCTTCTTGTAGATTGTTGTAGTATTTTTCATCTGTACATGTGTGCCTCTTCTGTTTATAATCAGCTGTGTTCATAATCGCTACTGCCCTACATTTCTCTGTAAGTTTAATGTTGTCCTTTAATGAATGTATTGCTTTTTGTTCCTTGTAGTTAGGTACTGTGCCAGTTTGTATTGTTTGTCAAGTATAGTTGATGTAACTATTTCTGAAGCTTTCTTTATACCTGTCCAGAGTGGGGTTGCTTCCTGGTGGTGGGGTCTATGTGTGTAGGCAAGTAATAGTGGTGATTTAGTTCAGTGGTTTGGGATGATTCATAGTTTTCTTTTTCTTGAAATAATTCCTTGATCCTAAGCTTTCTGAAAGACCCTTCCATATCACCAGAGAGTTCTATTTTCTCCATACTTGTACTTGTGCAGAAGGAAAGTCCTTTTGAAAGTAGAGGTATCTCCTCTTTGCTTTGTAAACTCATGATGCCTTCACTTTAGTCACAGAATCCTATACTCTTGCTGTTTATATACTTTGCAATCATTGGAGCAGTGCAGATCTTCTTGTATACGAGTGTTTCACGATTGGAGACGGGCATTTCTCCACTTGCGAGTTTGTCAGTTGATCTGGAACTGACCACCAGAATTGTGAGTACCCACCTCTATTACTATTGGAAGTCAAATGTTTTGAAGATGATAATATACTATTGGGCGCCCTTCACGCTTGTCTGTTTGCTTTTACATGGTTGATCGCTTCGGGGAGAGCATTTTGGGAAGAAGCAGCCCTACTTACTGCAGAAAATAATACAATTGCTGGTTTTGGGGCAGCTTAAATCCCATAAAGCGCTACAGCTGTTGCACACGTAAGTGTTCAAACAGCATACAGTCTTATGAGTATAGCTCACTTGGGTGTATGGTGAAGGTTCAACATAATCGTTTGATTCAACACAAGGGGAACCTCCTGTTCTTTCTTTCCTCTTTGCTTTGCTTCTGTTTTGAGAGGTTGACAACACAAATTTTTTTTGTTCTGTACTGTGATTGGTTCATTTAAATACCTTGCCTTTTGCTTTAGTCTGTTTTTCTTGGTTTGATTTTTATAAGAAGTATTTGCAGTTTCATGTAGTATAGCTGCAGTATATTTTCCATGTGCTCTGTGTCTGTTCCCATACATGGAGGGTCAAGATCTCTGTTTTTACTTTGGTCTTATTGTTGTAACAGATCCCAAGGTACATAATTGCTTTGCATTCAGACTATTATAGGTGTGTAGAGTGGGGTTCTTTCGAATGAGCCCTATAGGGATGAGATTTTCCTTTTTTGCACGTTGTCACTGTCCAGTTTTTCAGTTTCAGCCTCATTTATGTGTGGTACAGTGTGATATATTCCATTATAATATCTGTCAAAGGTGGTACATTGTTGCCTTAGGAAAAATAAGAAGACTGGTGGCTGATTGCTGTGCCAAGCACACACAATGCTGGTCAATGATGCTTAAAGACTTGCAGTTTAGAACAGAGTGGGGGCACAGAGATGTCTTTTCAGACCCCCTGCTGATCCGCTCACAATCCAGACCCAACTTCACTAGCAGATTTACTCACAGGGCAGCTAAACTGCCCATACGGTACTATCAGGTGAAAGTTGCCCTTTAACAAGCATTATTGTACAACATGGAAATGTCTACATATCCAGTTTTATATTGTTACAGCATTTAATTTGAAATAAAATAGAAACGCTTCATATGCCATATTAATGTTTTCCAAAATAAGTGAACACTTTGTAATGATAAATGATTTTCTGTGAGAAACTATATTCAACAGATCAACAATCTGTTTTACCAGGTTGCAGAAAGGAAAAAATGTGAATAATGCTGTGTTTCTAAAGTGTAAAAATGCTACTGCCCCTTCCGGTGCTCTTTCCACTCTGATTTTCTCTCTTTTCATGCTCCCCCACATCCTCAGTATCCCCTCCCTTCCAGGCTCTCAGCGATGATTCATTCAGCAAGACTATTAGAAAACAATGAGACGTGAATTACCAGTAGTGAGACTAGAACTGTAAACCACTGTTTCAGAATCCATTACCACAAATCAGCTGATTCTCTTTAATGTCATTACATAATGTAGCAAAGCATTTTAAGAACATACAATGCTAAGTAATCCTGTTGGACAGATGACAGCTTCCATTATCTTTTCATTACTTTTTATTTGCATTTATCAGTTACTCACGAGGGGATTTTTTTGACAAGTTTCCATAGATATGTAAACATAGGGCTGTAGTTAGGAAGCTAAAGAGGTGCAATTCTGGAGCACACCAACTGAATCAGAGTTACTTAAACCCTCCGAGTGCTAAAGGGGTGTGCAAAGCATTGCTTTGAAAACCCTCTAGCATTCAATGGGTTTAACTCATTGCAGCAATGTCTAGCATTCAAGAGGGTTAAAAGTTTTATTGAAATAAATGTGAATTTGGGGAATTTGTATTTGACTCCTATGATGTAGTTGATTTGCCCCAAAATTTAAACTCTGAAGTTCTTGAAAATGGCCCATTGTTCTATAACACCACTATAAGGCCACGTTTTAAGAATTTACAAAAACAGTCAATGTAACTGTCACTTACACAGATTCTGACTAAAAAAGACTAAAGCCCCAGGTCCCTTGTTGGCAGCTGGGGGCATGTAATGGTGCTAATCTTCCTTTTTGTAATGGTGAATTGGGCGGCACACTGCACCAACACTGCATTAAGTTGGCCCTGGAACCTGGAAACTCCCCTGCAGTCACATATGCCCAAGCAGGAATATCCTTAATCCCTGGAGGAGCTGCATTAATGTATGATAAAGAGGAGATGAGGTCTCCAGTGTGATAAACTCTACAATTCATTTGTTATTCTATGGAGACTATGCACTGAGATGTCTTAAATTGGAGAAATGTTAGTGCTTAGACTCCAAAGAATAAACTTACGATTGAAGAGTTTATAACACTGATGAATTATCACCTCTTTATCACCCTTTAGTGCATTTATTCATAGCTCCAGTCTTTGGTGCACACCAAAAGGTAAGGTTTTTTGGAGATGGATTCACTAATTACCCACAGTAATCAAGTAGGAATAACTTGAAAACCTGCATTGTTGTTGTGCCCCGCAGATTAAAGTCGAGAAACACTGCTTTAGTGTATGAAACGCTTAGGCATTGGCGTTTGCCACCCCTGGCTTAGCATATGTGATGGGAGTTATCAGTTAAGATCTTTCTAACATCCAAAGGCTTGAAATATTCTTTCAAATTAATGGCAAAGTTGAGAATTTAATATGTCCCCTATAGAGTAGTTGGTTTACTCCAGAATTGCACATCTAATTCTTTCTGCATATCGGCCTATGCACATTGTATTAGCGTCATTCTGATTTGCTGCAAAAATAATTCAACTATAAAAATCTTACAGCTTTAAAGAGTTGGCAGTATATATATTTTCAACCACTTGCTCTACCTTAAAGTATCATCTTGCATTACAGATGGAATTTGACGTCAGTTTGCTTTTGCCAATTCATTTGGGTGGTTGTATGCTGATGTAACTTACAGGTGATGCCGCTGTCCATTATCTTGTTATAGACTCAGTCTATATATAATAAATCAGGCAACTTGTATCGAAGGATTGAAAAAGTGTAACCGAGCAAGCAGATGCTGAATATTTGTTTGCTTGGTAACACTTTCAGTTCTGCTGGATTCAACTGTTGAATTCTGCATTTACGGAGACCTCTCTGGCCTTCAAGGTGTTAAAATACAGATTTAAATGTGAATACAAATCATTTTTATTCTTCTCTGTGGTGCAGTTAGTTTGCCCCATATTTGTTCCTCATTTATTTTGTTACATTTTTAATTCAAGTTTTGGGGACAATTTAGAGGACCTAAAGCATAGGCCAAGATTATGTACATAACATGTGAGCCTATTCAGGAGCATTATCCCATTGTACCATGTACCACATTTTATGCAGTCATGTAACCTGTGCACCTGAATTGTGAGCAAAGCCTGATTAGCCTCTCATTGTACCCTGCATTGCTGAATAGTTACACACTTAGGCACTAGGAGGAGCTGGAGTAATTCTGGGGCAAACCAAATGCATCACGCAGGGGATTCCAAAAATTCACACCAAATTAAATGTGGATTTTTTTTACCCCATGAATGTTAGAAAGCTTTCTGATGCATTGACACCTCTCTAGTATTCAAGGGGATAAAAATCCAATTTAAACCAGCAAGGATTTTTATTTCTAACAATGCAACCTTCTGTTCTATCTATAAGCATATCTTTATATTCTTTCAAAGAGTCCAATCCCTCAGTGAGATGATGCTGATCATGCTTTGGCTCAAGTTTAGAAATTCTGTGTTTAAATCAGGGGTCCAGCAAAGTAGCAAAAATGCACTCCTCATTGCTTTTAATGGATATTATGTGTGGACCCTGCTCCAACCATCCTAGCATGTCATTCACCTGCTGGATTATGCTGTAATTATTAGTGTTGAGCGAGCGTGCTCGGCCGATGCTCGGATCGGCTCGAGCATCGCTCTGCTCGGCACATGGCGGTACTCGTCGAGTACCGCCATGTGCTCGCCCGCCATGTTCGGGTGGCGGGGATCTGTGCCGGAAGAGGCACAGATCTGAAGACGCTCCGCTGGACCACCAGGGACTGGAGGTACGGGGGCATTGCGGAGATGAAGGGGGCATTGCGGAGATGAAGGGGGACATTGTGGAAGAGGGGCATAGACTCTATGCCCCTCTTCCACAATGTCCCCCTTCATCTCCGCTATGCCCCTCTTCCACAATGTCCCCCTTCATCTCCTCTATGCCCCTCTTCCACAATGTCCCCCTTCATCTCCGCTATGCCCCTCTTCCACAATGTCCCCCTTCATCTCCTCTATGGCATAGAGGAGATGAAGGGGGACATTGTGGAAGAGGGGCATAGCGGAGATGAAGGGGGACATTGTGGAAGAGGGGCATAGCGGAGATGAAGGGGGACATTGTGGAAGAGGGGCATAGCGGAGATGAAGGGGGCATAGCGGAGATGAAGGGGGACATTGCGGAGATGAAGGGGGCATTCGGAGATGAAGGGGGCATAGCGGAGATGAAGGGGGGCATTGACTAGGCACCCTCCCCTCATCAGAGCAGGGGGTGCCTGGTGTAATGCTCGTGTCGCCCCATTGCATTCAATGGGGCTCGGGTGCTCGGCCGAGCACTCGAGCCTCAGGGGGTGCTCGGTCAGAGCACCCGAGCATCGGGGTGCTCGCTCAACACTAGTAATTATTGTAAGATTCATCAGTCATGCTCCTTCATCAGTCATGCTGCAGTAAATAGATCAATGAAAGGACCTCATTAATTCCAGCTCTAGTATGTACAGTGTGGAATTCCACCAGGGAGGGACCTCCATTTTCAGCTGATGATGGTATAGGCTGTTACTCTCTTGTATGGAATATAATGCATTGTGAGTACTATAAGAGAGACTACAATGTGCACAGATTTTTCGGGCAATATTGATTGATACATTGTAGGATTTCTACAGTTTAGGTATCTGTAGTGTTATACTTGTGTGTTTTGTACATGCACTTTATTTGAGTAAACGTTATATTCATTAATTTTTGTGGTTTATTTCTTTAGCACTTTCCCTCTTTTTTATTTTTTGTTGTACCTTTTTTTAGATGTTCACACCTGGTTTTATGGGATTGTAGCAGCTTCTCTGGGGCATGGTGGTTGCTGGTGTTATTTTTAACTAATCACATATTTTTTATTTTGTTTAGACAGAGCCCCTTCATCCCTACATAGATAGTTGCAATAGATTATATATATATATATATATTAGTACTGTGCAAAGGTTTTAGGCAGATGTGAATAAATTCTAAGTAAGAATGCTTTCAAAATGGACATGTTAATAGTTTCTTTTTATCAATTAACAAAATACAAAGTGAGTGAACAGGAGAAAAATTGAATTCAAATCAATATTTGGTGTGACCACCATTTGCCTTCAAAACAGCACCAATTCTTCTAGTTACACTTTCACACAGTTTGTTAAGGAACTCGACAGGTAGGTTGTTTCGAACACCATGGAGAACTAACCACAGTTCTTCTGTGGATTTAGGCAGCCTCAATTGCTTCTCTCTCTTCATGTAATCCCAGACAGACTCAATGATGTTGAGATCAGGGCTCTGTGGGGGCCATACCATCACTCCTTGTTCTTCTTTACGCTGAAGATAGTTCTTAATGACTTTGACTGTATGTTTGGGGGTCATTGTCATGCTGCAGAATAAATTTGGGGCCAATCAGATGCCTCACTGATGGTATTGCATGATGGAAAGTAACATAGTAACATAGTAAATTAGGCTGAATAAAGACACAAGTCCATCAGATCCAACCTTTGCCTCATACCCTAGTGACATGAGAACTGTATAACTTTCCTGCTACCAAATAAGTTTGCCTACTAATATACATTATAACCCTGTATGATCCCTTTTGAAAGAAATGTACCTAATCTTCTCTTAAATGTATCCATTGTATCTGCCATAACCACCTCCTTGGGCAAAGAATTTAACAGACCTTACTGTAAAAAAACCCTTCCTCTGCTGAAGTCTAAACCTCCTTTCCTCTAATCTCAAGGGGGGGGGGGCTGGTCACCTGATCAGGTCTTGGAATGAATAGCTCACCACATAGATCTTTGTATTGACCTCTCATATACTTTGTGATAAGTTGTCTTTTCTCTAGAGTAAATAAACTTTTGTCTAGTCGTTCATTATAAGTCAAGTCCTCCATTTCCTTAATTAATTTTGTTGCTCTTTGCTGTACCCTCTCTAGTTCTAGTACATCCTTTTTTTAGAACTGGTGCCCAAAACTGTACTGCATATTTGAGGTGAGATCTTACCAATGATTTGTACAATGGCAAAATTATGTTATCCACTCTTGCTTCAATACCCCTTTTTATGCAAGACAGGATTTTGTTTGCTTTTGCTACTGCTCTTTGACATGGTCAGTGTTTCCAAGTTTGTATTTTACAAGGATACCCAGGTCTTTCTTTAGCAACAAGTCCCCTAAAATGTTTCCATTAAGTTCATAAGTAGCCTTGGGATTATTTCCTACCAAATGCATGACTTTCCCCTTCACACATTAAACTTCATATTCCATTTATTTTCCCAATTTGCTATTTTATGTAAATCATTCTGTAGAGAGCAAATATCCTGTTCTGAATTAATTACCCTGCATAATTTAGTGTCCTCTGCAAATATTGATATTTTGCTTTCTATATCTATTTCCAGGTCATTTATAAACATGTTAAAAAGCAGCGGACCCAATACTGAACCCTGAGGTACTCCACACTCCACTTTAAATGTATTGGAGAATTGTCCATTTACAACCACACAGTGTTCCCTTTCCTTCAACCTGTTTTTTATCCAGTTGCAAAGGTTATCTCCTAGCACCAGTTTCCTTATCTTATACCCCAGCCTTCTGTGTGGCACTGTATCTAATGCCTTTGCAAAATCTGGATATACTACATCAACTGCCTTACCACTATCTAAGTTGCTATCAAATGCCTTTGCATAGAAGCTGAAAAGATTAGTTTGGCATGATCTATTCCTCATAAAACCATGTTGATTTCTGCTAATGATCGTATTTTTTGTGTTGCAATCCTGAATATAGTTCCTTATTATCCCTTCTAGCAGTTTTCCCACTACAGAGGTCAAACTCACAGGTCTATAATTCATAGGTTCTGTTTTAGTTCCCTTCCTATATAGAGGAACTACATTGGCTCTTCACCAATCTTCTGGCACTGAACCTGTGGTGAGAGAATCTTTAAAGAGTAAATATAGGGGTCTTGCTAACACTGCACTGAGTTCCTGAAGAACCATTGGATGTATACCATCAGGACCCGGTGCTTTGTCAGTCTTAATTTTGTTCAGTCTTCCCATGACAACTTCTTGAGTTAACCCAATATCTGATAATTGTATTGTTTTATTTGGTACTTGATGAGGCTCTTCTACCATTCCATATTTGCTTGTATATACAGATGCAAAGAATGTGTTTAGAACATCGGCCTTTTCTTTATCCTCTCTGATCAACTCAGCCATCTCACTTTTGAAAGGTCCAATGCTCTCCCGCTTAAGTTTTTTGCTATTTATATATTTGAAAAACTTTTTGGGATTAGTCTTGCTCTCCCTTGCAATTCGAGTTTCATTATCTATTTTTGCTACCCTAATTGCCTTTTTGCAATCTTTGTTGCACTCCCTGTATTTTAAGAAAGAATGTTCAGTTCCTTCAGACATAAATAGTTAAATTTTTTTCCCTTACCATTTCCTTTTTTACATGTGCAGTTAACCACATTGGCTGTGATTTACCTCTTTTGCATTTGTTCCCTCATTGGTATATATTGTTGAGTAAAATTTTGCAACCTAAATTCGAATTCTGACCATTTTTTCCTCAGTATTTTTGCCTTTAACTAATTTATCCCAGTCAAAGTGTTGCATTGAAGCTCTTAACAATTTGAAGTTAGCTTTTTAAAATGAAAAAAAAAAAATCACACAGTCCAGAGAAAAAGCCAGTAAATAGCTGTTTTTTTAACCCTTGCAATCCCCACACAAAATGAATATACTTTTTTTTTTAAACCGTTAATAAACACCAAACACTTGCTTGTACTTAACCAGATTCTTTCAAACTCTCACTTGTCTGCAGTCCACTTAGATGCAGTCTCTATGAGCAACACGTATTTGCCTTTACTTCTCATCATTGAGGAGACCATTCATTTTGACCAAATCCCCAATTCTGTTTGCAAAAATGCAGCCCCAAACTTGCAAGGATCTTTCACCATGCTTCACTGTTGCCTGCAGACACTGATTCTTGTACCTCTCTCCAGCCTTCGGCTAACAAATTGGCTTCTGCTACAGCCAAATATTTCAAATGTTGACTCATCAGTCCAGAGCACTTGATGCCATTTTTCTGCACCCCATTTCCTGTGTTTTCATGAATAGTTGAGTTGGTTGGCCTTGTTTCCATATTAGAGGTATGGCTTTTTGGCCATAAGTCTTCCATGAAGACCGCTTCTGACCAGACTTCTTCGGACAGTAAATGGGTGTACCAGGATGTCACTGTTTTGTGCCAATTCTGAGCTGATGGCACTGCTGGACATCTTCTGATTGCGAAGGGAAGTAACCATGATTTGTCTTTCATCTGCTTCACTAAGTTTCATTGGCTTACCACTGTCCACAATACTCAGTGTTGCCCATGTCTTTGTGCTTCAAAAGAGCTTGGAAAGCACATCTGGAAACCCCTATCTGCCTTGAAATTTCTGTCTGGGAGAAACCGTGCTGATGCAGTATAACTAACTGTGCTCAGTCTTGCCATGGTGTATGACTTTTGACCTTAAATGGTCTTCATCAACCTCCCCTTGTTAGCTGAGTTTTGCTGTTCCTCACCCAGTTTTATTAATCCTACACAGCTGTCTCTGTTTCAGTTAATGACGGTGTTTCAACCTACACATAAAATTGATTATCATTTGAACCTGTTTTTTATAATTGTTTAATCATACACCTGACTTTGTGCAAGTGTACCTAGAAGAATTGATGCTGTTTTGAAGGCAAAGGGTGGTCACACCAAAATGATAAAAAGAAACTATTAACATGTCTATTTTTTTAATTAATTCTTATTTTACAACATTTTTTCACACCTGCCTAAAACTTTGCACAGTATATATCCCCACCTTATATTTCATCTTTGATATCCCGCCATATACCTGTATGTGCTCTACACGCCACACATGGTGGATGACTCTCTGCTCCTTTAACCACTATCGCTCTATCAAGAATGAAGGATTTTTCCCTTGCTGCTCCCTACCTCTGCAACTACCACCCTGCATTTGCCAAGCCTCTACCCTCAACAACTTCAAATTCAAGCAAAAGAGTACCTTTAAATGTAGCACTACTGTAATATGTAAACATTATCTCACATTCACTTTCAGAACCGTCAAAAATTGCTCTTCCTCCTCTACCTGCTTGTATCTCTATGTCACCCATTCTATACTTAGATTGTAAGCTCTATGGGGCAGGGACCTCCTATCCTAGTATATTCTCCCCTGGAGTTCCCCTTATGATTTTCTATATAACCAGTCAATTACTGTAATTACTTTAACTCCTCTATGCAAAATGTAAACTGTAAAGTACATGTGTTGGCACTATATATAAAAATATACTTTCATACATACACACACACCACAGCATTCCTTGTGCATTTGCTTCTTCCCTTCTTTGCCTGTAGCTAGTGTCAAGAGAATCTCAGCTGCTATTTCTTTCTCTCTCTCGATGTCCTTGCAGTCTTTTTTTTACAGTACAGATGACAATATACCTTAGTTAGTATGCTGGCTTCTTGCCTTCTGGCTGTTAAAGAAGTTATTGTCATTTGGGTATCTGCAGTGTACATCAGTCAGCCACAGAGGCACAGCCAGCTCAAGAAGGAACTTGGATCACCTGCCTGTCTCTTCTCACACAAACAAGATTTTGGAGTATTTAAGGGAATGTGCAGGGAGAAAGGAGATTTACCCAGATTCCCCAAACTCCCTAACACAGGGAACAAATTGTCTGCCCACAAGACTCCCTAAAATAAACTTCAAGTCCACTTAATTTCATTATCTTAATGAGCTCCAGCAAAACTATGCTTTGTCTCTTTCTGACAAACACAGATTGATGTGCTGTGGAACGACAACCCTTTTATATTATACCAGAAGGAAGAGTATGGGAAACTTTCCATGGGGTGGGGAAATTCAGTCTGGGAGCAAGGCGGGAAAAAAGTGCAGAATGAACACTAAAGAAAATATTCCACACAGCACTAACTGCCATTTTTTTCCCTTTTTCATTTTGTGGTGAGCAATTTCACCCATCCCTAACTGTGGTTCTCTTAACTTTGTAAGATGCAATGTCAGGCAATCACATGTTGTATTTAGGACTGAATATCTTGTGTAACAGCAAATAAAGAAGTGTTGGGATATAAATAAGATTATTTTATTTACTTCTTTTTAACTCCTTGGATGCTAGGGATTTCTCAAAATCATTGTTTTGCTCTAGCATCCAATGGTTGCATGTTGGAGCTTAAGGTAGATTACACTCTCATTTTTATATGTTTGTTTACGTTAATGGATGTCATTACGTTGTTGCTTCACATAACTTAGTGAAAAGAATGATAAATAAAGTAATAGGATTATATTCCTCTAGAAATAATCCAAGACAGGGAACATTTTTTTTAATTTCACTAAACATTAATCTAGATTTGCTTTCCTAATGCATTGTATCAACTGTCCTATACACTACCATGTCTGGGGCACCTAAGACTAATATACAAATGCAGAAATATTGAATGGGTACCTCCACATGGTATATTTAACAGCAAATAATTGTTAGCACTGAGTAGATGTTAATGTCCCTCTTATCAGTAGCTCAGCCATTTTGATTAAAAAAGTGTACTGCACACTAAAAGTATTTCATTTTTAAACACAAGATTGGTAGGCCTCTCAAAATTGATCATGCAATCATTTGTGTAAAATGTTGAAGATAAGAGAAAATGCTTTCTAAATAGAAGACAATGGGTACTGATGTTAAAATACAGCTCAGGCAAACAATGAAAATGAAACATTAACCTTCTGAGTGCCAATGTGTTTCACAACCCTTTGGCACTCGAAGGGTTAATGGGGAGAGGGAAGGGAAAAGAGTGTGTTCCAGCTGGTACATGCTATATGAAGCTGCTCTATTTTTGTTTGACATCATGTGATCAGTTTTATTACAATCTTATTGGTTAAAAATGCACTTGATTGGTGAAGCATAAACTGCAAACCTAAATTTATCAAAACAATGAATTTAAATGTAAAGAAGTAATCCATCAATCTACAAATGCACTGAAAAGTTGAGAATCTTGAAATCTACAGAGAGTATTGAAAAATGTTAAATATTATTTGCCCCCATGATGCAGTTATTATGCACCAGTTCTTCTTATTAACCCTTTGAATGACACTGCTTTGGACATCACTCTGGCACTCAAAGGGTTAAATGAGCTTCTTAGCATTGCACTTGTACAGCTGACAGACAGAAATACATGAAACCATACAAACAAGACCTACTGTATATACATGGTAAGAGAATAATGAAGGGCAGGGGAAGTTTGGCCTCCCATAAAGACCCAAACAAAAGTCACTTTGCTCCCATGATATAAAGCTATGATTATGCAGTGGACATCAGAATAGTAAATACTGACAGTGCAGTAAATAGCATGGGGATCTGGCTGAGCCATTCACACTGTCCATCCACTTAATGTCAGTGTACAATACAAGCAAGTTGTAGTAGGGCTGATCTGCACAGCAATATTGGAAGTTGCAATGCGAGTAACTGGCTGGCTGACCAACAGACCCCTGTATTCTCCTCATGGATAGATTACCAAAGGGAACTTAGTGGAAGACAACTGTTCAAACAGACCCTACCCATGCTGTGAAGCTTGTTGCCTATTAACCTTTGACAAATGCATATTGTACATATAATAGGAGGTTAAATCAAATGTTAAAAACAAGGACAAAGTTAGGGTTGCCCGATCATATCTTTAAAAAAAGGACACATACAAAAATACCTGCTATGGGACTCCATTGGTTATTTATTAGGTAGCATTGGTTTCCATGTACGTAAGCAACCAACATGTTTTTAATATGTGTCATCCTTTAAAAGGATTATTTAGCAACCCTACAAAAGCTAGGAAAGTAGGAACCTGGGACTGCAATACAAAAACCAGGGACCGTCGCAGGCATGGGAGTCAATGTTCCTGCAGTGTATGTGTGGGGAACATTGCACTGAAGTGTGATAAAGAGGTGATAAAGTGGAGATCACTACTCCAAATCCTATGCTATTCTATGGAGTCGATACACTAAGATTTCTCCAACTTTAGATATCTTAGTTCATAGATATCTTAGTTCATAGGTTCATAGAATAACACAGAAATTGGACACATGATATAATTGAAGAAGTGATCTCCACTTTATCACCTCTTTATCATATCTTAGTGTATAATTTGTATTATACTTAAATCTGTCCTATTAGACCACTAACAGGATATTGATGAAACCTTTGAGTGTCTGGTGTTAATGGTTTCTCTGAACACAGGTGTTTGAATTAAAGTAACTTGAGCCTCAGAATAACTCACCCATTCATAGGCTTGGTGTTTCCCACAAAAATGTAATAAAATACCAATAAAAAATCCCAATAACAAATAGGTACTTTATTTACTATAGTCAGGAAATCCTAATAGCCTTAGTGAATGTTGCCTTTGTTCCTTGGTTCAAGAGACAACATCTTCAATCAGACCTAGATACCATGTCCATGTAGGCAGACAGGATAGCTGCTGGCAGTTAATTTTTTTTTCAAACTGAAGCAGTCACAGTGTATAAGACTCAAACCTTTAAGGAACAAAGGGTGAACAATGCATTGCATTTCACATATCTTCTCCTTAAAGAGTTAAGATGACCATGTGTGGTGATCAAGGTTTGAGTTCTTGGTCCTAGCATGATATCGAAGACTGAATCTCTTGAACCAAGACACATAGGCAAAATTCTTATAGGCCATTAGGATTGACTGGCCATAATAAGGGAAACGTGTGTGTGTGTGTGGGGGGGGGGGGGGGTATTATTAGGAAATTACAGTTCTCCTTTAAATCTATTAACATGTCACAGTCCAGTACTATAGAACCATTTAGTGCTATGTATTGTATTATTTGGGGCTCTCTAACACCCTAGGAGTTACTTTAACTAACCTCATGGATGGTAGAGAGGTCTTCAATGCAGTGTATTAGAAAACTCTAACATGCGGAAGGTACGACAGCCCTCTCTTGTACTTAAAGAAAAACTAACAAACAAGCTTTAATAAGAAATCACCATTTATCTAAATTTGAGCTCAACATCCTTATGCCAACTATGAATGAATTCAGGAGTGGATTGGTTCTCCAAAATGTACCTTAGTACTGGATTCAGTTGCCATTATTCTGTTTCTGGTTTCCAGGACTCCAAACTCCTCACATTGAAGATTTATTTACTTCCATAGAACATTTCTAGAAGGAATTTGGGGTCCTGGGGGAGATGCACTAAGGTGTGATGAAGAGGTGATAAAGTGGAGATGACTTCTCCAGTGATATTGCTTCTCCAAATCCTAGGTTATTCTGTGGAGCCTATGCACTAAGATTTCTCCCACTAGAGAGATAAAAATGCATTGGCTCCATAGTATAACATAGGAACTGGAGAAGTGATATCACTGGAGAAGTTATCTATGAGTTATCACCTCTTTATCACACCTCAGTGCATAACCCCCTGGAGTCTAGCAAAAAAGAATCATGTCCTTGGATATTTGATCCATTACTAATTAAAAGTGAATTTTGTACATACAGTCCATGCAACATTTATTCATAGTGACCATTATGATTTTCTGCTCAGATTAACTGCTTTGACTACCAGAGAGGTATCCAATGCATTGCAGTGTGTTGGATACCTCTCTGGCAGTCAAAGAGTTAAGTGGGGGTTTCTGATTAGCAGGTGCTAGTGCTTTTTTAATATAGTTAAAAATGTTTTTTTTGCTAAGAAAATATTAAATGCACCCTTTGCCTTCGGTTATCTCTCAAACCATAAAGGTTTGAGAGGTGAACCTGGGAGCTATTAAATTATTTTGCAAATATCTACAATATGGGGGATAGTAATAATAAAGTATTACTATCCCTTTAAAAAGAAATATGGAGCAGTACTAGCTAGGAGACCACATATTAATTTAATCCTTTGAGTGCCAGAGAGGTATCTAACGCATTGGATACTTCTCTGGAACTCAAAGGGTTAAATTAGGGACTCATGGAAATTCCATTCTGTATGACTATACAGGAATCAGTGCAAACCTTTAAGTGTATGCTTTTTATAAATATTCCTGATTTAAAGTGCTGTGGTCACCTTAAATTCTGGAACACCCCAAATGTAACATATAAGCAGAAAAAAAATCCCATTGATTTAAATGGGTCTTTTAACCTCTTGATTGCCAGGTGTCTCCAATGTGTTGCTTCACAATGAGTTGGTATCTCTCTAGCATCCTCCAGTTTAAATGGATAGTAATGGTTAATTTTAAGTTGATTTAATATTGTAGACATTAAAAAAAGGTTAACATCAATGTAAGTCTTATCTCTCAAACCTTTATGGTTCGAGAGATATAACTTGCTAAAGTGACCTTTTCTTGGCTGTTTCTCTCAAGTCTGCCATCTAGCTGACAGCTGTAGATTCCAGTCATTTGACCAGACAGATGCTCTTCAGCAGAGCTGAAATCACGCTATTTAGAAATAAATACTTCATTGGAATGGTCTACAAAGTGTGCTTGCAAACCAGGCACACTTTGTAGACCATTCCAAATTAAGTATTTATCTTTAGATATCATTATATTGGTGCTGCTGAAGAGCCGCATCTGGTCAATCGACCAGAATCTGCTTTCCTATACCTCTCAAACCATAATGGTTTGAGAGATACTAATAAGTGCAAGTACTCTTTTAATTGTATCTACCATATAGTTAATACTTTTTTCTGACATTATTATCCCTTTAAGGTCAAGGCTGACCAGACCTCATATAACCAGGGACACATATGAAAAACGCATACTGCACCACACACAATACATAATCTGATCTCCTAAAAGTGGGACACCAGGGTAGGAAAGAGGGACATAGAGATTATTACCTCAGAGGGACAGTACCCAGGCTAAAAAGGGACATTTGGGAGGTACGACCATTCATACCTTTTACCCAGTCCCAATTAAAAATGAACCAAATGAGCACAAATTAATACAGTAAACCCTATATTTTTTCTCATTTATTTATTATTATAAAAAGAAATGGTTGGTAACACATATAAATGTGGTATCAAAATAAAGTCCTAATTATTAAAGAATGGTATATAATTTGCATGTTTTGGCTAAATGAATTAGAGGAAAAATACAGTTGAACAAAAGCATACTAAAAAGGCCAAATTTGCTCTTGTCCTCTACTGTCAAAAAGCCCTCGTCACTAAGGGGTTAAAGTCACTTTTATTTTTTGTTACAGTTCACTATTTATGTTTCCTTTTTATAATGGTTTAAATTATAACATCTTCTGATTGGCCAGCTTCCCTGGCCAACCAGGCAAAAGCCTTCATAATAAAGCCTTCATAATAATTAAATAGAGTGTGCTAGGTAGGCCAATGTAACTTGCCAAAGATTTTGTTTGTAGATGCATTAAAGCGCCATAAGAAGTGTATAACATATATCAATCCATGCATGTTAACATCACGTTTATATTCTCCATCCATGAGTGAAGATGCTTTGTCTGAGGTAACAACATTTCCCTTTAAATCATGGATGCTTATGAACATTTCATTCTGCAGGGCTGCCCTGAAATCAGTGCAACCCTGCACTGCTTTTTTATGTGGTCACCTTAGGTGTCATCACTTCTATTTTCTGCATCAACAACATGCAGAAAAAATAACAGTCCAAAAAAATACCACACTACATGCGTGTCATACAACATGTTACAAAAGCATGTTTTACTTCACATAATTGTGCTAAAAAAAAGTGCATTTCAAAAACCTCTTTGAACCAAGGCTAAAAAAGTGTCTAATTATTCTCTATGATATACTTGGTTTTACCCAAATTTTTTCTTTTAAACATAGGGCCCTATGTTACTATGTGAAGGGCTTTGTCCCCTACTCACCGCTCCACTAGGTGGCGCTCTGTTGGGAAGAACTTTACAGCCACTTCCACCCTCCAGTCAGAGTGACAGGCTCTGTGCACGGTCCCATAAGCTCCCTTGTTAATAAACTCCAAGTTTGTGAGCTTCTGATATGGGATACACTGCAGGGAGCTGCTGATTGTTGCAGGTTGAATGTTCATATTTTCTTGCAGATTCACATAGTTGCCCCCTGAGGAATACCCTGACCCAGTTCCCCGACTGTCATCACTGCTACTCATTTTCTCTTTGTATCAAAACTGGATACCAGGCCGATAAGTAACAAAGTTATACACAAATACAACAAATTCCCTTCCGGGAAGAGGAGCAGCACCACAGAGCTCCCTCCTCCTCCTTAGTCCTGTATGCAATGCTGCCTTCCACTGGGTGAAAGCAGAGAATAAAAAGCAGAAGTTCCCGTTCTTCCACCCACAGACTGTTTTCAGAAATTACACGCCTTGTATTAGGGGAAGCAGAAATAATAGAAAAATACACAACAAAGTAGAATCTTCATCAATATTACTTCCAATCATTAGTGTTTGTTACACAAAAGACTCCTAACAGCCTCAAGTTGCCTAGAAACCTTTGGACTGTGGCTCTAGTAAATGGCATTTTATACCCAGCTTGTTCAACTGCTACAGACAGGATGGGGGAGGGTGTGTGCATAGGAAATAAACAGAAGCTTTTTTATACACATAAGAACAGGAGAGCAATTCTGGAGCAAACACACTTTGTCTTAAGGGAGAAAAAAAACTGCCATCAATTTAACCCTTTGAGTGCAAGAGTGGTATCCAGTGCACTGTAATACAATGCATTGTATACCTCTCTGGTACTCAAAGGGTTAAATGGGGCTATTAACTCATTGAATGTTAGGTATAATGTGCAGTTTGTTGGAAGAGGGTTAAAGGTCTCATTTAACTCCTTGAATGTAGTAATGCAGCAAATGCAATGCATCTGAATGCTCTGAGGACGTCTCTAGCATTAAAGGGGTTAATTCAGTGTGGCCTTTTTCTCACCCTTATAGAGCAGTTAATCTGTCCTAAGTTTTTCCACTTCTTATATATATATATATATATATATATATATATATATATATATATATATATATGGTCCCAAAAGTAATGAGAATTGATTAAAACAACATAATCAGACTGATATACTAAGAAGAATTTGGAAAAGTATAGAGCAAGTCAGCTGCAGCGAATAATGGCACTTGCCATTTCACAAATAATTTCCTGGGAAAAGTTACGTTTTTCTGCTCTTTTTGCCTCACTCATTTCATTGAAATCAATGGGAACATTGAATTTACACATAACACATAAAAAATGTTATTTTGTTTCCCAAAGGCATAGTATAAAAGCGGCATGATAGTGCCTGTGTTGGTGGTGTGAGGGGAAAGAATATGTTGTACAGAGAATGTTTTTTGTGGTGTTTGTTTACTGGGACAGTTAATAAAAAAATAAAAAATAAATACAATTAAAAAAAATCCATAAGACATGGAACAAAAGGAGCCCCGAGGAGGGTGCCTGTGTTGGTGGGTGGAGTCTGGGGAAAACAGTTCAACAGGGTATTTGACTGTTATCGGGGGGACAGTTAATAATAAAAAAAAAATAAATAACATGAGTGAGACAGGGACCCCCTGACGTAAGCTGTGACTGGGGTAGACTGATACTTGACTGGATAGAGTATTTTGTAGAGGAAGATTTGTAGGATTTAGACTTTTTACTAAAGATACAAGCCCTGAGGAAACATTGATTAGTTGTAGGAAATTAGACTTTTGTTAGGCCCAAGCCCTGAGGAAACATTGATTTGTAGATGGAGGAAGCAAAAAGGATGGATATATGAGAAAGGGAAAGGGAAAAATGGAGGGATGAAGAAACAGGTACGGAGGGAACGTGTCACGGAGTGACTAAGAAAACGACATTGACAAGTACAGATGATCTTAAGATAAAACTTTATTAAGTACAATAATGGCAGGAAATACAGAAACAGGCTGCTGGCAATAAATGACACAACAGTAGCAATTATAGTGACACGAGGTGGCAGCAAATAGTGACACACCTTCAACAGACCAGGGAGGAACAGTGTACACACTTTCCTCACCCTTCACTAGGCAGATGAGCGACAAGGAAAAGGCCCTGGGACTCACACAGGTAGATGGAATAACAGTGCAGGTACACCATGCACACGGTCTGACTGGCACACCTTCACGAGACCAGGGAGGAACAGTGAACTCACTTTCCTCACTCTTCACTAGGCAGATGAGCAAGATTTGAATGGCCCTGCGACTCACACAGGTAGATGTGAGTATAGTGCAGAGCACTCCCACACACACACATAGTCGGCAGAAAATCAAGGAGCGTAACGATACCCTAGAGGTAGAGTATACAATAGTCTGGTAACCGGTACTGAGGCCAGGTCAGGCAACACACAAAACGGAATGGCCACGAGAGGTCAACACATGGGATGACCGACAAGCGCCGCTAACGGAAGCAAGCGCAGAGCGGAAGGCACAGGCCACAAGGAAACCAAACCGAGGCACAGAATGGTAACAGAGCACAACAACAGAGAGAGAACCAAGAGGCAGCCAAAACGTCAGAGCCAGATCGGGTAGTCAAACGTCGCCAGTGGTTGGAGCCGGAACGGGTAGTCAGACGTAGCCAGGGGTCAGAGCCGGAACGGGTAGTCAGATGAGCAGAGGTAATACACAGGAACGGTAATGGACCAACACAGCAAAAAGCTCAGGTACACCACGAAAGGGCAAAGGTAATGACACAGGCTGAGGTTTAAGAACCCTGTCAGGTGGACGGATAGATGACCTCACCAGCATGGTGACCTATAAGAATAACGACTCAGAATAAAGCGACAGCTAGGAAGTGAATAATGTCGCTGTATGGCAATACCTGCTGGAAGCAATCACGGGCACCGTGATAACATGTGAAAATATAGAAAGAGAAAGGGTATAAGGAAGAAAACTTAGGAAGGGCGTAAGGAAGGGAGGAAGAAGGTAGAGAGAGACCGAAGTAACAATGGAGGGATGAAGGAAGGAAGAAAAAGGAGTGTGGGAGGAAAATGAGGTAGAGAGGAAGAAATTGGTTGGAGGGTAGAGGAAGCGACATGCATGGAGGGAGTTGACTCACTTCATGGAGTGGTTGCCATGGCAAATTGCCATGTCTGTCTCAATGTGAGTAGCTGCAATGTTTCCTGTCTATTGGCTGAACTTCAGTCAATGCCCAGGATGCATTAAAACTAGTCACACTAATACAAATGTCTGTGTGAGTAAATACTGTTGATGGAGAAGATTATTCTATCTACCAGTCAGGTGAAGAGCCCTTTTAGAACTGATGGTATAAAAGACACACTTGCAGTCCTTGATAAGTGGTGGAGGTAGGGGATTCAATTAATCACCAGGATCACTAGTATCAAACAGTTTGCTGTCTCCAAGGTGTTCAGGTTCAACATGTAGAAAATTGTTTTAATGGTTGTAGTCTTCTCAAATTGGATGGTAGTGTCATGCTCATCCTGTCTGTTTCTACCTGTATTTCAACTCTTGGGCTGGTTTCCTTCTGTCTGTTGGTTCCTGGTGCTTTTTAGGAGTGTTGTTTCCCTCACCTCTTGCCTGAATATCTTTTTTATGCTTCCCGTTAGTGTTCACTTTCTTTCACAGCTTGTTACCAGATCTCAGTTTGTGGTCTTCAATAATTAAACAATTTACTGTTTACAGGGTGCTCAGGTTCAACATGTAGTAGATGGGTTAAATGTTGGAAGTGGATAGGCATGATCCATTTTGGTAGTAATGACAAGGTCAGCGAGTGATTGAGGTGGATTAAGAATTATTTCAGGAAATTAGGTAATACATTTAAGCAAAGGATATCTATGGTGATAGTTTCTGAAATACTACATGAGCTATGGGCTACACGAGAAAGGCAAAGAGATATTGCAGAGTTAAATGCATGAATAAGAAATTAGTGTAAGCAGGATGGGTCTGGTTTTCTAGAGCATTGGGTTGTGTTTTCCATTTCGATCAATCTTTCCAGTAGAGATTGTTTGCACCTTAGTCGGATGGAGGCTACTGTGCTAGAGGTCAGGATGGCTAGAGGGTTGGATGAGACCTTAGACTATGAAAGGGGGAGGGTTAAACAACACAGCATGAGATAGAAGAGGAAATTAGATTAGAGAAGGGCCATAGGTTGGGGAAGGGGGATGGACTAGTTAATTAAATAGGGAGGTACTTCTGTTATGGCCTGATAAAATGCAAATAAATATTTCAAAGAAAGTACAGCTTCAAAATGGCAGTAACATAAAATGTATACTTGAAAATGCTCTCACTCTGGCTGGTAAGATGGGGGAACAAGAACTGATTTAATTGAATGATCAATATGATCTTATAGGTATTACTGAACCTGTCTGGATGATACACATGACTGGGCAATCAATATAGAGGGATATTAACTTTCTAGGAGTGATAGGGTTAAAAAAGAGATGTTCGGGGAGTGCATTTATGTAAAGCAAATCTTAAAACCTAGTCTAAGGGAAGAAATTAGCTAAATAATGTCAATGCACGTGCAATTGCTACAAGCCACTAAATATTGGAGATTTTGAAGAAGCACAAATTCTACTTCAAACAGAAAAGACTTCCCACTTAGGAAATCTAATCATAATGGGAGATTTTAACTGCCTTAAAATTGACTAGAGAAATGTCTCACAGCTTACCTTGGTTTCAGCGGCTGTTCATGCCGCATGGATGACACAGGAAAATGGCAGTGGTTGGACTCATCAGAGCAAGATGCGTCATCTGCAGGCGCGATGCTTCATTGTGTAGTAGGCCTCTGTTTTATTCCATGCTTCCTGTAGTCTCCTCCTAACTACTTCCTCCCTCTGAGCCTGCTCCTCCTACCTACTTCCTGAGGAGGGGTTTAAAGTGCAGTCTGAGTCCTGACTCAGCTGCCCTTGTGCTGTTGTACAATGCAGTTCTGTTTCCCTTGGGATCTGTGTATGACCTGGTTAGTTTGACCATCCATTCTGGTGCTGACCTGTGGCTCTGTCTGACTAATCTTTTGCCTGCTCCCATTGCGTAGTGGACACCCAATCTGGTGCGGATCTGTGGCTCTGGCTGACTACCTGAACTGTGTATGACACGGCCTGTCTGCCCATGCATTCTCGTGTTGACCTGTGGCTCTGTCTGATCATTCTCCTTGTGCATTCCAATTTGGCTTAGACATCCTTTCTGGTGCAAACCTGTGACTCTGGATGACTACCTGCTCCGTGTATGACCTGGCTTGTCTGACTACCTACTCTGGTGTTGACCTGGGGCTCTGTCCACTGCGCATCCAGCATACCAACGCTTCAGTGGATATCCTATCTGGTGCAAACCTGTGGCTCTGGCTGACTACCAGCTCAGTGTATGACCCGGCTTGTCTGGCTATCCTTTCTGGTGCTGACTAGGGGGCTCTGTCTGTTTCCTCTGTGTGTTGGTATCATGGTGCCCGTGATTCTAGCGACATTTTGACATGTTTATTTCCTGGTACCTTTTTATTGGCTGTGCTGTATAGCTCCTCCCAGTGACAGCCTTTATATACCTTGGGATGTCACTACTGGGTTGCCCTTTCGTGGTGTACCTGATGCCTAGCGTTTGTTCCGTTACTCTTGATACCAGTGTATGACCTGGACTGATTGACTACTCTGCCTGTTACCGTTCCTGCTCTGTGTACTGACTTGGATTGGCTGACGTTCCTGCTTCCTGTTCTGACCTGGCCTGGCTGACGTTCCTGCCCGTGTACCGAACCGGCGAGATCTACGTTCCTGCTCCGTGTACCGCCAAGCTGGGCGAAGTTCCTGTGCTGTTCCTGTTTGCTTATTCCTCTACGTTCGCAGTTGCTCACGCTTCTGTGGACCAGCAGAGCATCGGTACTCCGGTACCGACTTGTAGTCCAGTCTGTAAACGGCTTACTCAAAGTCCCATCGTTATCCTCCATACCGTTAAGCACCATGATCGCTCGGTCTGCCATTCTTGGGTTCAGTTGGACGCCTCCGGTTACCATCCTCTTACAGACCAAAGCGTTCATTAACTTCTCCGGGGGTGGTGCAGGTCATCCGTATTGTGCATAGTCTCTGTTGGGCATAAGTTTCCGTGGCACTAGCACTGACTCACGTTGTTGGTAGTCTCCAGTGGGTGGCCACCGTTGCAGCTTTCCTCTCTGGTTGCCTCACCAGAGAGCATATCAGTCGCATACTGTCTGTCGCTGTTGTTACTCTCAGCCTTGAGAGTGACATTGGGCCTTCCACTCATCAGGGCCGACTCAGTCAGTGGCTCCACTTGTATCTCTGGTCATTATTACACTGTATCAATTGTGATTTACCTGACCTGTGTCAGTATTGTAATCTGCTCTACATACTGGACCTGTGTGGGTTAATCAATCCTATGTAACCTGTCCTGTGTCAGTTACCTATTGTCTGTATGCTGGACCCACGAGGGTTACTGTATTCATTGTGTGCAAATAAAACTGTGTTTTTACAAACACCTTCCGTTTCTGAGTGTACGGAACCATAACAGTTGGTCCCCGCTCCACAGACACCCATCCTAGTGCGGACCTGGGGCTCTATCAGTCTCCTAGCTTACTGACTGCAGGCTGAGTCAGTGCTACTCCTTTGGGTGTTCTGAATTAACTCGAGGCTCCAGTAGTCTGAGGCCTAGTCTCGGACAGTGTGATGGATCTATTGGTGGACTGCTATTTCTGATACAGAGCTTGCCCTTTTGATCACCCTCTGTGTGTTATCTGTTTTACGTTACAGTACTGACTCCTGGTTTATTCCTGGGAACCGTGACAAAATGTGACTGCCAGCACAACACAGGGAATTTATTTTCCTGGTAATTTATTGGCAGATATGTAATCAGTCATTACGCAAACGGTGGTTTAGGGATTCCAGGAAGCCTCCTCCTTCCTTCCCCACAAGCAAAAAAGAGTCATCCTATTCAGGTGACTCTGACATGGATGCTCCTGTAACTAGTGACTCTACAGACTTGGATGATGAAGAAGAAGACCTGATAGACCTTACAGGATTTGACATTGCTTACAGTGCTTAGTGAGATCAGCTACACCTCACTGAGGAGGCCCAGCAAGGACGAAATGTACGTCTGGGGTTGGCTGCTTCTCTTGTTCATAGAGGAATTGCCTGGTATTTCATGATTGAACTGCTGTAATGGCAGGACCAGTATGATATGCTGTAGGATATTTCCTCTCTGAGAAAGGCACTAGTGGGCTAAAATATTGCACCCTAGGTAGTATACCATTCCTATAGACCCTGAACTTTTGTATTGCAGGTTTGTTCCTAGTTGAACATCTCTGACTTTGAATATACTTATACAAATTACCCTTGGGATTAGACACCCCAAGGGTAATAGGGGGAATCCAGCACTGGACCCCTTGCTCACAGTACTTAGAGGATCAGCTACACCTCACTGATGAAGCCCATCAAGGCCTAAACGTATGTCTGGGGTTGGCTGCTTCCCTTGTTCAGAGAGAAATTGCCTGGTATTTCATGGTTGGACTGCTGTAATGGCAGGACTGATATGATATGCTTTAGGATATTTCCTCTCTGTGAAAGGCACTAGTGGGCTAAAAGAGATTGCACCCTGGGTAGGATACCATTCCTATAGAGCCTGCAAATTTGTATTTCAGGTTCGTTCCTAGTTGAGCATCTCTGACTTTTAATATACATTGCTCTGGTGGAACGACTGATTAAGTCACTTCCACGAGGCCTGGACCAAAATTGTATCAGACAAATGGGTACTTCAAGTGGTCCCCCGAGGGTATTAGATGGAATTCAGATCGCAACCCAGAGAACCTGTTTTCAGATCTTCAGGATTTCCCAGGAATCCGTGGAAAAGAACCCTTGTGAAAGAGTTCATCTCTCATCTCCTTTCCGAACAGGCCGTCACAGCAGTTCCACAAGAGGAAAAGTTACAGGGGATCAATTCCATCCTTTTCTTTGTTCATAAACCTCAGCAGATTTTCATTCCATATTGGACCTCAAGTCTCTGAATTATCCCCTAAACACAAGAAAATTCAAGATGGAATCCATTCAGACTATGATCAAAGTAGCCCTCCCAGGAGATTGGATGATACCTGTGGAACTCAGGGATGCTTATCTACATATTTCTGTGTCTCAAGACCATCATAAATGTCTCTGGTTCACTTTAAATGACAACCATTTTCAGTTCCCCAGTATCCATTTTGGCATCTCTACAGCTTAAAGGACATTTTCCAAACTTCTTCCCCCCTTAATTGCGGAGCTCAGACTTCAAGGCATCAAGATCTACCATTATCTGGATGACATCCTCAGAACTGGGACTCTCTACTCCATCACAGAGATCATATGATGTATTTTCTATCCTGACTTGGATGGATAAAAAATATCAAAAAGAGCTTCCTGATACCAACCCAGCAGATTATTTTCTTGGGAATTCCCTTCGACACCTTACAAGGGAAAGTCTTCCTTTCCCAGGAAAAGGCCCTGAACATCTCGCATCAGATACGGGACCTCAGGCATCAGTCTCTCATTCCTGCAAGGAGATGCATGAACATCCTGGGCTTATTGTCCTCCACCATCTCAGTAGTAAGATGGGCTCAGTGGTTTATGAGACCCTTCCAGCTCTCATTTCTGGATCAATTGGACAGTTGCCTCGACCATCTAGAAGACCCAATCCTCATCCCACACCAGGTCAGAACAAGTATACAGCGGTTTGAAAAAATTGACAACAACACAAGGAAAGAGCCTGAAGGGTACAGAATGGATCATCATCACTACGGATGCCAGTGGAAAAGGTTGGGGAACCTTTCTAGGAGAAGATCTAGCACAAGGATCATGACCCATGCATTATTCAAGCTTGCCCTCAAACATGCTAGAACTCTGAGCTGCCGCCCAGGCTATTTCCCACTTCGCCCCACAACTGAAGGGCAAAGCTGTCAAGGTTCGGATGGACAACTGACCAGCCTTATTTTATTTAAAAAAGCAAGGAGGAACCCGAAGCAGATCTCTTGTTGGAACTGACCCCCATCCTTTTATTGGCAGTGTCCAATGCCTTGGATCTGATGGCAGTCTACGTACAGGGAAAACTCAAAGTTCACGCAGATTTCCTCAGCAGGCACCAAGTAAACCTCAATTCTTGGGCCTTGAACTGGGAAATCTTTGTACTGATTGTGCAGAAATGGGGTCTCCTGGATATAGACCTCATGGCCTCCCCCGAGAACATAAAACTCCAGAGATTTTACACGGAGGTCTGGCATCCGGAAGCCCTCAGAGTAGACGCTTTCTATCACCCATGGAATCAAGGCCTCAACTATATCCTTCCTCCCATGTCACTAATTCCCATAGTCCTCAGGAAACTGCCGATTGCCCAGGCAGAAGCTATTGTGATTATTCCCTTTTGGCCCTGGAGACCATGGTTCCCAGAGCTTCAGAGGCTGTTCGTCTGCAAACCTTGGATCCTACCCAATTGAAAAGATCTGCTCTTCCAGGGATCAATCCTCCATCCGCATTTTTCCAAGCTTCTCCTAGCAGCCTGGCGATTGAAAATCTACTAGTCCACTATCTATCTTTTTCTGAAATCTCGAAAGTTCTTCACTAACAACTCATATTATAGGATCTGGTCTATCTTTTCTCACTGGGCATCACGGAACAATATATCTCCAACCTCTCTATCCCTGGTCCATATCTTAGATTTCCTCTCAGAAGGTTTTCAGCAGGGATTGAATCCCAGTACCTTAAAAGTTCAAGTCTCCATCATTTGGGTCATCATTGGGACTAGATGGGCACAGCAGAACCTGTCATCTGATTCTTCAGAGCCCTACAGCGACTACGTTCTACAGTCTGGAGTCTTTCTCCTTCCTGGTATCTCCCTTTAGTGTTAGACACCCTTTCGACAGATTCATTCAAACCACTAGACCACATCTCAGTGGGTCTTCACTCTGTCAAGATTGCTTTTCTGATAGCAATTACCTCCGCAATACGTGTTTCCGAGCTCCAAGCCCTCTCGGTAAGGGATCCTTTTCTACGTTTTAGCCAAGACAATGTTACTCTCAGACCGGTTCCAGAGTGTCTCCCTAAGGTGGTCTCTCCTTTTCATCTTACTCAAGATATAATCCTGCCTTCCTTTGTTCCTGACATCCCTAAAGAAGACAAGCCAGAGTGGATTAACTTGGATTTGGTAAGATGTCTTCGAGTCTATGTCAACAGAACAAACTCTTTCAGAAAAGTTATTCTTTTTCCCTTCAGGATACAGACAGGGGTGGTGGGCCGCTAGGGAAACCATTTCCAGATGGATTGTTTCTTGTATATCCATAGCATATCAGGCAAAAGGTCTTCAAGCACCTCAGGGAATCAAGGCCAATTCCTCTAGGGTATTGGCCACTTCTTGGACAGCAGAGGCCAAGGTATCACCAGATGATATATGTAAGGCAGCAAACTGGTCATCTAGTCCCACTTTTGAAAGACACTACCACTTGGACATAAATTCTCCCACCTTGCCTCTTTTTTGCTTCGGTACTCTCCCTTGGGTGAAGGACCAGGAAAAGGGGAAAATTATTTTAGCTTACCGTTATTTTCCTTTCGTGGTCCAGAAGAGGCAGTGTTCACCAGATAACCCCCAATTTTTTGATACAACCTTTTTTCTGCTAGGTAACTTAGACACCCGTTCAGGGGGAAGGGATTCCTTTTATAAACTTTGTTGAGGGGTGTTTCCTGTCCTGTCGGCTGAGGATGGAAGCTTAACCCTTGGTTGAACGCTGCCTCTTCAGGACCAGGAAAGGAAAATAATGGTAAGCTGAAATAATTTTCCCCTTTTCTAAATGTTTAATGACAATTGCATACCTTAACTAGTAGAGGGGCCAAATAGAAATGAGGCTCTCTAGGACCTGAGGGTCTCAAAGAATTCAAGGTAAAAGGTACCATGTTAGCCATAGGAAAAAAGCAGGATAATGGTAGAGTAAAAATGATATCTTTATTGGCTAACGATGTGGATTTAGAATGCAAGCTTTCAAGACAGCTTAGCTCTCTTCTTCAGGCATATGTATAGATTAAAGCTTAATACAAAATACATGGCAGGTTATACATTCATGCAAATCGTTTTTACATTTAAATTCTACTGGAAGTGAATTCCTGATACCATTCTCTTGTGTAAATAATTCCCTAGGTTCCAGCAGAGGCATACCTTTGTAGCTGGCTAAGTAGTACAAGATCTATTATCCTTCTGCTTCAGTACAGTGTGCAAGATGAAGCCAAAGATGACTACGACTATGGAATGTATGAGTTAATCCTCCGAGCCCCAAAATGGGCATACAGCCCATCACGTGCAATGCACTGCTCACCCCTCTGGCACCCAAGGGACCCAAAATATATTTATTTGTAGGATAATGATGTCAAATAAATTCCTTGTCATGCTTTAGGCCACAGTTCAGAGTGTTAAACTTTGTTATCAATTTATACTATCTGAGTCTGAAAATTTCCTATCAGTAAAGATGACGTGAGATCTTTAATGCTTTGACCGATTTTGCAATAAATGTTGACCCACTGGGGTGTCTCTTCTATGTATGTATATCATTATTTATATGGTGCCATGCAGTGTATGCAGCGTCTTACAACAAGGAGCTTTCAGTCTGAATGGGTAATAGGCAACAGGTTATGAGGTTGTCAAGTATTGTGAGTTCAGTTGCTGAGTTTACCAAAAGATAGTGCATGGTGCTAGTGCTCCAGACAAAAGGTTTTCAGGGTAGACTTAAAGACAGAGGGGGATTGCTCTAGACCTAAGGAGAGAGGTATGGAGCTGCATAAGTAGGGAGCGGAAAGTGAAAAAGGATTGATACAGGAGAGGGCTGAGGGTATGAATGGTGTAACCAGAAGGGTGTAGTGTGCTGAGGGAAGGAGGTGGCTGAGAACATACGGGGAGATGAGGAAAGAGATATATATGGGGGGCAACACTGTGGAGAGCATTAAAAGTAAGAAGGACTTTGTAAGTGATATATTTCTGAATAGGGAGCCATGTCAGATGTCTAAAAATGATGTGTGTAGGTTCAGTTTTTGGGGAGAGTGTTGTTCACACTGGATCTAGGAGAATTCATCCATTTTTTTTAGTCTGTACTGTCTCACCTACAAATAAACCTGTGTTGGGACATTTCACACTCATATGATGAGGTAGACAACATTGGACAAACCACAGGAGAATTTGTCCTTGATGTGGTTTGGGTGGGAATGTGGTATGTTCACCTTATCTGTGGTACATATGTGTGCACAGGTTCCATACGTCTTTTGTAGACAAGGATAAGTACCATTTTCTGTTGCATTCTTAAGGGAACTTATATAAGTAAAATTTTTCTAGCCAGAAACTGAAGTGGAAATGCAATTTCATTCTCAGATTGCACAGGAGGGGTGGCTAGTAGCAATCAAAACAAATCTTCACTTTTCCCACAATTTGGCAGAATTTGAGACTAACAATTTTGAGATGGTATAGAATAACTCAACCACATTCTGTCTGCATGCTGTACCTTTTGTCTGGGATTTACATAGGTACTCTGGCACCGGATGGCATATCTGTGCATCCATTCATCCACTCATTCCCCCTTGGTAGTCTTGATTGGGCTTCAAAGAAACAATAGCTGCTTAATTTTTGACTTTGAGATCTGCATTATCCAGTGTTTATTTGTTTCTTTCTCCCTCTCTCCATCCTACTCTAGCCTACTGTGAATCATTGGCTTTTGTCACAAATGCATTTTATTTTTGCCAGTTCCAATATTTTCTCATGGCATGGTTAATTACCTGCCCTCACTAAAGTGGCCAACGATTTGGTCTCCGCTAAGTCAAAAGGCCACTACTCCCTACTTATTCTCCTGGACCTGTCAGCTGCCTTTGACACAGTAGATCACCCACTCTTCCTCCAAGCTTTCCACTCCCTAGGTCTCTGTGACACCACCCTCTCTTCGTTTTCATCATATCTCTGCAACTTCTTCTTCAGTGTGTCCTACTCTGGCTCCACTTCCCCACTCCTTCCACTATCTTTTGGAGTGCCTCAAGGATCAGTCCTGGGCCCCTTGCTCTTTTCAATTTACACTGCATCCCTTGGCAAACTAATAAATTCCTTTGGGTTTCACCATCATCTCTATGCTGATGACACTCAAATCTATCTTTCTCTCCTGTCCCAGGTATCTGATTGTCTGTCTGCTGTGTCTTCCTGGATGTCCTCCCGTCAACTCAAACTTAACCCTGGCAAACCTGAACTAATTATCTTCCCTCCCTCTCCAACCAGCCCTACCCCAGATATTACCCTCACTGTTAACAACACTACCATCACATCAACCTCCTATAGCACGTTGCCTGGGGTTCACATTTGACTCTGCCCTATCCTTCATTCCTCACATCCAGTTAATCTCCAACTCATCTTGCCTCCACCTCCGCAACATCTCTAGAGTCCGACCCTTTCTCACCCAAGACACTACTAAAATGCTAATCCAAACACTAATCATGTCCCGTCTTGACTATTGTAACTCACTACTAATTGTCCTTCCTCTCACCTGACTAACCTCACTACAGTCCGTAATGAACTCCGCTGCACGACTAATCTACCTCACTCATCGCTTCTCTAACACCACTCCCCTCTGCCAATCCTTACACTGGCTGTCATTAGCATTTTGCTAACTTATAGAGCCCTTACTAACAATGCGCCCCCCATAGATTTCATCTCTCATTTCCAAATACACTCCCACTCACAATCTTCGCTTTGCACACAATCTTCTCCTCTCCATGACTTTTATTACATCTTTCCACTCCCTCCTACAGGTCTTTTCCCGTGCTGCACCTGAACTCTGGAATTCCCTACCCCGCCCCATCAGACTCTCCCCCAGCCTTCAGATGCTCCATGAAAACTCACCTCTTCATGGAAGCCTATCAACTACCTCCATAAACATTATCACTAATAACCACCCCTTCCCTGGACCACTGCACTTAACAGCACTTCTCTCTCTCACCCACTGACCAGCAGTTCATGGGGCAGTAGGTACTTACACCCAACAATACTTACTCCTGTGTCCAAACTAACTTCCTCTAGACTGTAAGCTCTCACAAGCAGGGCCCTCTGATCCTTCTGTTCTCCACATTTGATTTGTACTATTTAATATCTCTTTATGTTTATTCCCTATTGTACAGCAGAATTAGTTGGCACTATATAAATAAAGAATAAGAATAATATAACTGACTGTTGTTTATACACCTACCCTTAAAAGTGTCTTAAATATATTGCCAGGTTGAAATTGGCAACATAAGAATCTCGCCCACGTGACAAGGGTGACATGCCTAAGAAAGCAGGGAAAATCAAGTCATAGGGAGAGGGTATGATCCATAAATAAGTAGAAGACACAACTACTTTTTGGGGATAACAGACCACAGCTTTATTTAACTAATTTCGCTCACATTATTATTGTTCTTGTTCATACTCATCAGTAATTAACAGATAATCAATAGTGATGAGCGAGCATGCTCGGCCGAAGCTCGGTTCGGCTCCAGCATCGCTCTGCTCGGCACATGGCGGTACTCGTACGAGTACCGCATGTGCTCGCCCGCCATGTTCGGGTCTCCTCCCCGCACGTTTCGCGGCTGCTGCGCAGCCAATAAACGTGCGGGGAGGCTCTGACATCAGTGTAATGCCAGCAGCCATGTTGGCTGCTGGCATTACACTGATTGGCTGGCCAGAACCCGTGATCGGGTGCTGTATAGCACCTGACCAGCGAGTTCGGCTCAGTCTTAGCCAGGGAGAGATGAGGATAGGAAGGGAAAGTCAGTGTAGGGAGAATAAAAGTGTTGGAACTCTATCAAGACCCAAAAGTCCTTTTTAGGACTGTTGTGTGTGGGGGCAGCATTTATATTTTGTTTGGGGGGGCACAATTTCATTTTTTTTTGTGGGGGGGGGATATTTAGGTGACATTGTACTAGGTGCACAGGGACAAATAGTGTACAACGCAGCGACAAAAAGGGCCATTTTAATAGTGTGCCTAGCCGCAGATTATTTTCACATTCTGTTTAGTGTGCAAATTTTAAAATTAACGTCACATATTCCGTTCACTGTGCCTAGCCGCAGATTAGCGTCACATTCTGTTTAGTGTGCAAATTTTAAAATTAACGTCACATATTCCGTTCACTGAAAATAGCCGCAGATTAGCGTCACATTCTGTTTAGTGTGCCTAGCCGCAGATTAGCGGCACATATTGTTTAGTGTGCAAATTTTAAAATTAACGTCACATATTCCGTTCACTGTGCCTAGCCGCAGATTATTTTCACATTCTGTTTAGTGTGCAAATTTTAAAATTAACGTCACATATTCCGTTCACTGTGCCTAGCCGCAGATTAGCGTCACATTCTGTTTAGTGTGCCTAGCCGCAGATTATTTTCACATTCTGTTTAGTGTGCAAATTTTAAAATTAACGTCACATATTCCGTTCACTGTGCCTAGCCGCAGATTAGTTTCACATTCTGTTTAGTGTGCCTAGCCGCAGATTAGCGGCACATATTGTTTAGTGTGCAAATTTTAAAATTAACGTCACATATTCCGTTCACTGTGCCTAGCCGCAGATTAGCGTCACATTCTGTTTAGTGTGCCTAGCCGCAGATTAGCGGCACATATTGTTTAGTGTGCAAATTTTAAAATTAACGTCACATATTCCGTTCACTGTGCCTAGCCGCAGATTAGCGTCACATTCTGTTTAGTGTGCCTAGCCGCAGATTATTTTCACATTCTGTTTAGTGTGCAAATGTTAAAATTAACGTCACATATTCCGTTCACTGTGCCTAGCCGCAGATTAGCGTCACATTCTGTTTAGTGTGCCTAGCCGCAGATTATTTTCACATTCTATTTAGTGTGCAAATTTTAAAATTAACGTCACATATTCCGTTCACTGAAAATAGCCACAGATTAGCGTCACATTCTGTTTAGTGTGCCTAGCCGCAGATTAGCGGCACATATTGTTTAGTGTGCAAATTTTAAAATTAACGTCACATATTCCGTTCACTGTGCCTAGCTGCAGATTAGCGTCACATTCTGTTTAGTGTGCAAATTTTAAAATTAATGTCACATATTCCGTTCACTGAAAATAGCCGCAGATTAGCGTCACATTCTGTTTAGTGTGCCTAGCCGCAGATTAGCGGCACATATTGTGTAGTGTGCAAATTTTAAAATTAACGTCACATATTCCGTTCACTGTGCCTAGCCGCAGATTAGCGTCACATTCTGTTTAGTGTGCCTAGCCGCAGATTATTTTCACATTCTGTTTAGTGTGCAAATTTTAAAATTAACGTCACATATTCCGTTCACTGTGCCTAGCCGCAGATTAGCGTCACATTCTGTTTAGTGTGCCTAGCCGCAGATTATTTTCACATTCTGTTTAGTGTGCAAATTTTAAAATTAACGTCACATATTCCGTTCACTGTGCCTAGCCGCAGATTAGCGTCACATTCTGTTTAGTGTGCCTAGCCGCAGATTATTTTCACATTCTGTTTAGTGTGCAAATTTTAAAATTAACGTCACATATTCCGTTCACTGAAAATAGCCACAGATTAGCGTCACATTCTGTTTAGTGTGCCTAGCCGCAGATTAGCAGCACATATTGTTTAGTGTGCAAATTTTAAAATTAACGTCACATATTCCGTTCACTGTGCCTAGCCGCAGATTAGCGTCACATTCTGTTTAGTGTGCAAATTTTAAAATTAACGTCACATATTCCGTTCACTGAAAATAGCCGCAGATTATTTTCACATTCTGTTTAGTGTGCAAATTTTAAAATTAACGTCACATATTCCGTTCACTGTGCCTAGCCGCAGATTAGTTTCACATTCTGTTTAGTGTGCCTAGCCGCAGATTAGCGGCACATATTGTTTAGTGTGCAAATTTTAAAATTAATGTCACATATTCCGTTCACTGTGCCTAGCCGCAGATTAGCGTCACATTCTGTTTAGTGTGCCTAGCCGCAGATTAGCGGCACATATTGTTTAGTGTGCAAATTTTAAAATTAACGTCACATATTCCGTTCACTGTGCCTAGCCGCAGATTAGCGTCACATTCTGTTTAGTGTGCCTAGCCGCAGATTATTTTCACATTCTGTTTAGTGTGCAAATGTTAAAATTAACGTCACATATTCCGTTCACTGTGCCTAGCCGCAGATTAGCGTCACATTCTGTTTAGTGTGCCTAGCCGCAGATTATTTTCACATTCTATTTAGTGTGCAAATTTTAAAATTAACGTCACATATTCCGTTCACTAAAAATAGCCACAGATTAGCGTCACATTCTGTTTAGTGTGCCTAGCCGCAGATTAGCGGCACATATTGTTTAGTGTGCAAATTTTAAAATTAACGTCACATATTCCGTTCACTGTGCCTAGCTGCAGATTAGCGTCACATTCTGTTTAGTGTGCAAATTTTAAAATTAATGTCACATATTCCGTTCACTGAAAATAGCCGCAGATTAGCGTCACATTCTGTTTAGTGTGCCTAGCCGCAGATTAGCGGCACATATTGTGTAGTGTGCAAATTTTAAAATTAACGTCACATATTCCGTTCACTGTGCCTAGCCGCAGATTAGCGTCACATTCTGTTTAGTGTGCCTAGCCGCAGATTATTTTCACATTCTGTTTAGTGTGCAAATTTTAAAATTAACGTCACATATTCCGTTCACTGTGCCTAGCCGCAGATTAGCGTCACATTCTGTTTAGTGTGCCTAGCCGCAGATTATTTTCACATTCTGTTTAGTGTGCAAATTTTAAAATTAACGTCACATATTCCGTTCACTGTGCCTAGCCGCAGATTAGCGTCACATTCTGTTTAGTGTGCCTAGCCGCAGATTAGCGGCACATATTGTTTAGTGTGCAAATTTTAAAATTAACGTCACATATTCCGTTCACTGTGCCTAGCCGCAGATTAGCGTCACATTCTGTTTAGTGTGCCTAGCCGCAGATTATTTTCACATTCTGTTTAGTGTGCAAATTTTAAAATTAACGTCACATATTCCGTTCACTGAAAATAGCCACAGATTAGCATCACATTCTGTTTAGTGTGCCTAGCCGCAGATTAGCAGCACATATTGTTTAGTGTGCAAATTTTAAAATTAACGTCACATATTCCGTTCACTGTGCCTAGCCGCAGATTAGCGTCACATTCTGTTTAGTGTGCAAATTTTAAAATTAACGTCACATATTCCGTTCACTGAAAATAGCCGCAGATTAGCGTCACATTCTGTTTAGTGTGCCTAGCCGCAGATTAGCGGCATATATTCCGTGTAATATGAAGAAGGCGGGTAAAAAGGGACGGGGAAGTGGACGTGATCCTGATAGTTCAGGGCGCGGGTCAGGACGCGTAGAAACTGTGCCTGGTGCCAGAGCACAAGACAGAAAGACATCCACCATACCTAGCTTCATGTCTCAGTTTACAGGGCGTCGCAGGACATCACTCTCGAGGTCAGACCACTGCGAACAGGTGGTCGGTTGGATTTCAGCTGATACTGCTTCCAGTCGGTTAAGCACCACCCTGTCTTCCACCAAGTCCACTCTCACTAGCCAAGAGTCTGGTCAACATAATCCTCACCCTGATCATCCTTCCTCCCACCATAGAGGGTCTGGCCAAAGAAGTGATCCCACACTGGGATATAGTGAGGAGCTCGTCTCATCACCAATCCTTGATTTGAACCTCTCTCCAAGCACGCTTGCAGAGGAACATGAGATCTTGTGCCCTGACTCACAACCTCTAGAGGGTACCCAATCACAAGAAGATGACAGAGGGGAACGGCATTTCAGGTCAAAGGAAGTGGATGATGATGATGATGAGACACAGTTGCCATCAAATCAACCACAATTACTGTCTCAAGACCTTGATGAGGAGGATGATACACAGTTGTCAATGACTGAGTATGTGGTGGGATCAAGAAATGAGGAGGATGATCAGAGTGAGGAAGTGGAGGAAGACTTGGTGGACGATGAGGTCACTGACCCCACCTGGGAAGGTGGAGAGCTGAGCGATGACAGCAGTCCTGAGGGTGAGCCATCTGCAGCACCGCAACAGGCTGGAAGAGGCAGTGGTGTGGCTAAAGAAAGAAGGCGGACGGCACCAAACCGCCCCGCAAATGTTCCACGGAGCACCCCCTTGCGTAAATCTCCCTTGACAAGGGCTAGGTGTTCCGCGGTATGGCGTTTTTTTAAGGAAAGTGCGGACGACAAAAGAATTGTAATTTGCAACCTGTGCCACACCAGAATGAGCCGAGGCATGAACACTAGCAACCTCACCACCACCAGCATGATCCGACACATGGCATCCAAGCACCGTAATAAGTGGGAGGAACGCCCGGATCGCCAATCTGTGTCTGCAGGCCACACCACTGCCTCGTCTTCCCCTGTTTTCGGTGCCGGCCAATCGCCTGTCGAAGGCGCAGGCCCGCATACCTCCCGCCCTGCACCTGTACCATCTGAAGCACCATCAGCGACCACATCCACTTCCCTGTCCCAGCGCAGCGTCCAAATGTCGTTACCCCAGGCATTTGAGCGCAAGCGAAAATACCCAGCCACCCACCCACAGGCCATAGCACTAACCTCACACCTTTCCAAATTACTGGCCATCGAAATGCTGCCATTTAGGCTTGTGGAGACTGAGTCCTTCCGCAGCCTGATGGCAGCAGCTGTCCCTCGGTAAGCAGTCCCCAGCCGCCACTACTTTTCCCGGTGTGCCGTCCCCGCCTTACACCACCATGTGTCCCGTAACATCACCCGTGCCCTGACCAACGCAGTTACTGGGAAGGTCCACTTAACGACTGACACATGGACAAGTGCTTGTGGCCAGGGACGCTACATTTCCCTGACGGCACACTGGGTGAATGTCGTGGAGGCTGGGAGCGACTCGGACCCTGGGATGGCACAGGTGCTACCCACGCCGAGGATTGCGGGCCCTACCTCCATCAGGGTTTCCGCCAGCACCTACGTTATTGGCTCCTCCTCCTCCTCCTCCTCCTCCGTTTCCACCTCCGAATTCTCTGCGCGCAGCGCCACTCACCCGTCAGCCGGTAGCTGGAAGCAGTGTAGCACTGCAGTGGGGAAGCGTCAACAGGCCGTGCTGAAGCTGGTCTGCCTTGGGGACAAACAGCACACGGCCTCAGAGCTGTTGCAGGGGATTAGTCACCAGACCGAGCAGTGGCTCTCGCCACTCAACCTGCAACCAGGCATGGTTGTGTGTGATAATGGGCGTAACTTGGTGGCGGCTTTGGAGCTCGGCAAGCTCACACACGTACCATGCCTAGCGCATGTATTTAATTTAGTGGTTCAGCGATTTCTAAAAACCTACCCCAATTTGCATGATCTCTTGACCAAGGTGCGCCGCGTGTGTGCACATTTCCGTAAGTCATCTACAGCTTCAGCCGGCCTGTTGAAGCTGCAGCAGCGCTTACAATTGCCAGCTCACCGGCTGCTGTGTGACGTGAGCACGCGCTGGAACTCCACCTTCCACATGTTGGCCTGGCTTTGTGAGCAGCAGAGGACAGTAGTGGAGTACCAGCTGTTACACGGTCGTCGCTTCTGTGTTCAACTTCCTCTAATCAGAAGTGAGGAGTGGGAATGGATGTCAGACCTCTGTGAGGTTTTACGCAATTTTGAGGAATCGACACAGATGGTGAGCGGCGATAACGCTATTATCAGTGTAACCATCCCACTTCTGTGTCTACTGAAACGCTCGCTGCTCACAATTAAAACCGACGCTTTGCATGTGGAAGAGGTGGAAATGGGGGAGGAAGAGCTTACACAAGGTGATAGCCAGAGCACCCTCACTTCGTCTTCTCAGCGACAATTGGAGGAGGCGGAGGAGGAGGAGGAGGAGGAGGAGGAGGAAGACACGGTTGCCTCCGCTACAGAGGGTAGCCATGGAACTTTAGTTCCATCTCTTGAGCGTGGGTGGGCAGAAGAGGAGGAAGAGGATGAGGAGATTGAGAGTCATCCTCCTGGTGAGGACAGCAAAATCTTGCCTGTTGGTATTCTGGCACACATGGCTGACTTTATGTTAGGCTGCCTTTCCCGTGACCCACGCGTTATATGCATTTTAGACAACAGATTACTGGGTGTTCACCCTTCTGGACCCCCGCTACAAAGAGAATTTCTCATCTCTCATTCCTCCGGTGGAGAGGACAAGCAAAATGGTGCAATACCAGAAGGTTCTTGTCGAAAAATTGCTCCAAAATTTTCCATCTGACAACGCTGGCGGCAGAGTACCTGCTACCTTGGCCAACCGAGAAGGGGACAAAAGAGGAGCACACAGCAATTCCGACAAAGGCAGGGCAACACTCTCCAAGGCGTGGGACACCTTCATGACACCCCGCCAACACCCTCACCCTGATGCGCAGCCTAGTGTCACAAGGAGGGAAAAGTTTTGGAAGATGGTGAAGGAGTACGTAGCAGACCGTGTCAGCGTCCTCAATGATCCCTCTGTGCCTTACAACTACTGGGTGTCCAAGCTGGACACGTGGTATGAACTGGCACTCTACGCCTTGGAGGTGCTGGCCTGCCCTGCCGCCAGTGTTCTGTCTGAGCGGGTATTTAGTGCTGCTGGTGGCATCATAACAGATAAGCGTATCTGCCTTTCCACCGAAAATGCTGATAGGTTGACACTTATAAAAATGAACAAGGCCGGGATTTCCCCTGACTTCTCCACTCCACTGGAGGAAAGCCCCGGGTGAACATAAAGTCACTTTAGATATGTTATTTACAATGATGGGAATACTCTGTATTCCCATTCACCCCTTCCACCCAAAAAACGGGTATATGGTTGACTCTTAATCTTCTCATCCTCCTCCTCCTCTTCCATATGCCCAGTGATATAATTTTTATATAGGGCCAGCTCACCAGCGGGCCCAGTGATATAATTTTTATATAGGGCCAGCTCACCAGCGGGCCCTGTGATATAATTTTTATATAGGGCCAGCTCACCAGCGGGCCCTGTTTGACAATTTTTGTATAGGTCAGCTCACCAGCGGGCCTTCTCATATAATGTTTTATTGGGTCAGCTCTCTAGCAGGCCCTCTCATATAATGTTTTATAGCGTCATCTCACTAGCGGGCCTTCGCATATAATGTTTAGGATGGTCAGCTCCGCAGCAGACCCTCACCCATAATGTTTTAGATGGTGGCTCAGCAGCAGACCCTCATTCCTAATGTTTTAGATGGTCAGCTTAGCGGCATGCCCTCGCCCCTAATGTTTTAGAGGGTCATCCAGCAGGCCATTAATCCTAATTTTTCAAGGGTGTGTATGATGCCCTCCTTTATGTGTAATAAAGGGTGTATTGGAGTGACATTTCAGTCTAATTTTTGGCAGCCCTTTCACTTAGTGCATAGGCTTCATGAGTGTTGGACCACTACCTGAACTATTGTACCACAATGTGAATGAGGCCCTCCATTTTGTGATATACAGGTTGTATCGGAGTGCCTCAGGTCTTCCCATTGAATTAAATAGGGCTGGGGTGTTCGACAGAGCAGAAGGTAGTTCTTGGCTTCATCCACTAAGTCACTTTGTCACTTTTACTCAATGGATCAGACCCCACTGTTCCGACTATAAATTTTGGACTTAACAAGGGCAAACAGACATGTTGTAAAACCTGTGGTAGCTGCGGCCTCCGTTCCTGAATGCTGTACCTTACCCGGGCCATAACCACGTCGAACACCTGCTTTACGCTGCGCACGTTTCCCTCTTAACCATGGCCCCAGTTCCGAAAAATCGATGAAATTTTTTGCAGAATTTGCAGATGATATACAAGTAAATATACAGCAAATACTGTTTGGTAACAATTTTTCGCCTAAAGTCGTTTTTATCTTCCTTTTTGTGTGTTTTACGGTCAGTCTGTAAAAATGGCGTACTACGGGCGAAACATCATTCCCAGCAGCGACGTTGGAGTCCAAGATGCATCCAGACATCCTCCCTATGCTGTCCCTGAACCATTTCTGTGGTGTTTCCATCATTTTCTGACCTTTTCCTATGAGCCAGGCACCCTCCCCTCATCAGAGCAGGGGGTGCCTGGTGTAATGCTCGAGTCCTCCCATTGACTTCAATGGGGCTCGGGTGCTCGGCCGAGCACTCGAGCCTCCGGGGGCGCTCGGCCAGAGCACCCGAACACCCGAGCATTGGGGTGCTCGATCATCACTAATAATCAATCATTAATTGACTTGAAACCAAGCATGGCCAAATTGTATGGGCTCATGCTAAAATTCCCACATTCTTCAGCACTACAGCTGGTCCCAACGTTCGTCGGCACTTACAGCTGACTCCACCATTTTTCAGCATGTACAGCTGATTCCACCATTATCAGCACTTACAGCTGATTCCCAAGGAATTACCCCATTGGCTATCCATCTTAGCTTCAATGGGTAACGTCACCTCCCGCAACGTAAGTCCGGGGCAAACTCCCAAAGGGCTTCTGTCTGAGGATAAAATCCCTTATCTTTACCACATCGGTTATCTATCGCCAAAACATTGCAAGGACTATCCGCCACGAAGCCTGACTGTCAATACCTTGACCAGTTGGGCCCCCAACACCCCCTACTGCTATGGTCTGTACCCCCACAACAATGCAGCACCCTAAAAAACAACACACACAACCCCCCAGGGTACTCCACCACATAACCAAACCCCATCCTACAAATCAAACCAGAGAGGACTACCCCTGGACCATCCAAACAAACATGCTCACGCACCAATGAACAGTCGAAGCAGAAAACCTACGCTTTCCACACACTGTTAAAACCTTAACCCAAACCCCGCAACCCACAGCCCTATTGTACATCATACACATAGTACCTAACAGGCACCCCATGAAACTCAACAAGCCCACTGCCCCACATCAAACCCCGGACAAAACACCAAACTCACAACCACTGCCCATCCCAACTCGCAATAACAGACTCCAAGTCACCAGGAACAAACAGCAGAGGTGCCTGACACAAACTTACACCACCACATATCCACCTAACCACATACGTACCCATATCTATCCAGGTACAGATAGACATAGACCAAAGCCCTCCACAGTCCAAGCATCCACCCGTACCCACAACACCCATGAACACTCAGTCATAACACACATATACAAGGCTACACTGTATAGTAGCATGGAAAAATATGAAGGGCTGACAAAGACCAACCTAACCAGCAACAGCAAAGCAATAGAGACCCCCACATATACCACAATACACATGTATATATACCCACAAAGATACGACTACATAAGAAAACAGATACTTACACACCTACCAGCTGCACACATAAATACCTATCCAAGACCAAAATCCTAACACATCCACACATGGAGGCATGATCCCAGTGAAAACCATGCCTCCAGTAAAACACTTAAAACAACCGTGCCAAAGCCGCCAAAACACCCAAAAAACCATGGACAAGGCAAGGGACAGTCACCACAAAGCCATACACCGAAGCACCCGCACAGACCCCATATAGCCAAGCACCACCAATACGTAAAACCTTGACGTCTCTCACAGATACCTACTCGAACTTGCACCATATATCACTGAAGAACCACCACCATTTTTTTTTATTACCAAGGGATTAGCATGAAGTGCCACCAAAATTTAAAGATTAACCTCTCAAAACTTATTTTAAACAAAATGGTGACACAGAACAGAGTAACCAGTCACCTGCCTGCCAGACCAAGCCAGCCCTACGGATGAAGTAACCACCTGCGACCGAAGTCCAGTGGAAACCACCTTAACAGTAAACACAACTGACCCAATACCCTGCGCATGGCCAACAAAACAGAGCATGCAAACTCCAACCACCACCATCACAAAAACAGAGCAACCAGTTACCCTGCCGCCAGACCAAGCCAGCTCCAGTGGGTAAACGTAACCACCTGTAACCAAAGTCCGGTGCCAACTCCCTCAATAGAAAAACAACCCCATCACAAAAACAGAAGAACTAGTTACCCTGCTTGCCAGACCAAGCCAGAACCAGCGGGTAACGTAATCATCCGCGACCGAAGTCCTGTGCCTCTTCCACAATAGGAAACACAATTGACCCAGTACCTCCATCTCCAAAACAGAAGAACTAGTTACCCTGCTTGCCAGACCGAGCCAGCTCCAGTGGATAACATAACCACCCACGACTGAAGTCCGGAGCCACATCCACAATAGGAAACACAACTGATCCAATACCCCCATCACCACAGCAGAAGGACCAGTTTCCCTGCTTGCCAGACCTAGCCAGCACTAGCGGGTAACATAACCACCCACGACAGAAGTCTGGTGCAAACTGTCAGAATAGGGTTCTAGGGGCAAACCAGATACTTCCAGTCAACAACTGGAATGGGCCACAGGAAACCGAAGACCGCCCAACCCCAAACTGCACACCATCCTCCAACCTCAATGAAAGGAGGAAAAGAAGAAGGCCTGCCATGCAGCCACATCCTACAAATCCTACAGCACACCATCAGTGTACACCCCACACGCAACAGGATATCCACCACCGCCTATAGGAAGTCAAGTGGACACCACCATAGTCTTCAGGGAGCCCCCAGCAAGCCGCATAACAGCGCATAATGCACCTGGAACAAAAGAAACTGTACCTCCGAATGAAGTGAGCCCGCAGCGCCGACTGCACCCGGGGGAACAGCCACTCACAGCAACTCCACATGGAGCCCAGAATCAACAGAGACCTGTCATTCAGGACTGATGCCCAGAAAGGCCACCATACCACGGTGCATGTGTGAATAATTCACACCATGATTGTGTCTATATGTACATATAGACAAAACCCATAAATACACACACACAGACATACACTATAATCAGAAGCAACCCAGGATAAGCATGTAGTGTACCCCAGGTCAGTATCCAGGAAGGTCAAAAGGTGACACACAAACCAGTGCTAGTAGCACCACTGATCCCCACAGAGCAGGATGCCCCTCAGGAAGAACAGAGCAAAAACATTTATACACATACATGCACACACACATATATATATACCACACATATATTCCCATACACATACATATATGTTTTTTATTTATTATATATACACACATTATATATATATATATATATATATATATATATATATATATATATATATATATACACACACACACACATATACACACACATACACACATACATACATATAGGCAGACACACACTGGAAATTCGTTTTCTTTTTGTGAGTTCCCAACACAAACATGCAACCTATCCACAGCACAGATCCACACAGACATCGACGTACTCCCCCATACCCACTGATGACCGTGCCACATGTATGAGACTATCAACATGGGGAGAACAAGCCAACCTCTTGACAGTAGAAGTCCCATGGAGCCAGCCCACCTCCGCCTGCTGCGTCCTGGCCTGGAGACCCACACAACTGGTCCGCCGCTCACCTAGACCCCCAGCAAGACGAGCAGCAACGAAGGGCTAATAGGACATCAGGAAGACCTCCTGTAGCATGGATCCACTCCTCAGATGTGGAACCCTCCACCCCAGCCCCATCCCCAGCTCTGCAGAGGTCTCAGCCCTGAGCCGGACATACCCCTTAGCCGAATCACCACTCTTTGTCAAGCAGTCAGCACCCCAGAGCGTCCACTTCTGGGGCTTGCGACAATGATAAAAGCCAATGTCACTTCCATGGCAGTGCAGCACATTGCCGGATCCTCCTGCAGCCCAAGTTTTCACCCAGGCTCCTTCGGAAAGCAAGGATTGCAGTGATCTACCAGCCTTCTAGCGGAGGTGACAGTCCCTCCCGTCACGTGATGCACCTGGCACCAATTGCAAGGCCCTGAAGGCCCAACGGCTCATCCCCATGCAGCCGGACAACCGGAAGATGACTCGTGGGCACCTGCACTGATTATCCTTGGTCACACAGGGAGCACAGGGGTGAAGTCGGGGCAGTACCTCACCTCAAGCACATGGGACCCTCCTGTCCAAACTATTGCCACTCAATAGCAGGAAGGAAAGTCACCAGAATGCTGCAACCATGCACCACGGGAACCCACCGCCTCTATCAGGTAGGAGAACTGACCAGGACTCCACGCTCCCCTCTCCTCAGGAACAACAGGCCCTAGGAACTCAGCAAGCAGGCAGACAAACAAACAAGGCACCAGAGATTCTCCTAAGCATGCTTCCTATGTCCTCTCTTCTTCCAGATGACAGTCTATTTCCTGTCACCAACCCCTTTTAAGCCCTTACCTATTACTCCTCCCCCTCACACACACTTCCTTTATGCATCAACCCTCCCCATGACATGCTTCTTCTCCTGTATCCTGCAGTCCCTTCCGGAGAATCTCTGAATGAGCGAATGAGCTTTACATGCAGTTTACAGTAACGTTTCTGGCAACCCAGCATCAATGTAGGGAGAAAGTAGCAGTGCCATTCCATCCATTAACCCTTTGACTGTCACATCACAGCCCCTGCAATCACACCAATGGGGCATCACAGCCACGATTGCTGCTCTGCAAACTGCATGTAAAGCTCATTCGGCTTTTCCCCGCTCTTAGGCATGTTGCCCTTGTCATGTGGTTGAGATTTTTATGTTGCCAATTTCAACCTGGAGACATATTTAATGTGACATTTTGATAGTAAACCGTCTTAATATAACTTCTAAAAAAAAATAAAAAAATTGTAAAGGGATTGGAGGAGCTGGGTTGCAAAGAGTACAAAGCAAAAAAACAGAACAGTTGCTACTTGATTAGTACACTTGCTATGAGCAACAGCATTCACCAAGCCTCATTTGGGCCGGAGGACCCGGTGCGACTCTCCACAATCGCAGCCGTGATTCCACAAACAGGAGGACAACGCGTTTCGCGATGACAATAGCAACACTTAATCATAGGCTTTCGAAAACCTGGTTGCTTTTAAGATTTTCTAATAAAACATTGAGATTTTATACCCTTTGGATCTGGCTGAGATTCTTCAGTGGATCTGTGTGCGCTTTCCTCCTGTTGTCCTCCTGCAAAGAGAAAGTATCCAAACTGGGTTTGTTTATGTTAAAGAAGAGGTACCTAAGGAGAGATATGATTGCCATTATATTCAAGGTGAATACAAAGAACTGTCTGAGAACTATTTACTCAATGAGCTGGCAAAAACCAAGAGGTGCTGTTTTGACTAAAACAAATGCAGGATTTTTTATTTGCAGTAAGATTGTGAAATTCTTTGCCACAGGAAGCTGTGTTTGCAGATACTTCAGATGCTTTAAAAAAAAATTATTGAATACATTTTTGCCTCAGAACAGTATTGAGAATTATGACAGGTGGTATCTGTCTTTTGGAGTCAGAAAGGAGGCTTTTTTTTACCCACTTGGGACTTAAATGGAAATGGCTTCAATATGTTTTTTCCCTCTTCCTCTGGATTAACAAGGCTGAAATGTGTAGGCCTGAACTTGATGGACATATGTCCTTATTCAGCCTCATAAACTATGCCAGGATGGGTTGTGATTAACTGATTAAACCCTTCACTTGTGAAGGGGCTAACGTCAGGGAAAGGGGTGGGGGTATCAAACACTGTTCAAATAGGGAATATTAAAAAGGGTAGCTGACACTTTAAGCCTTTACAAAATAAAACAATACTAACTATTGCTATCACAAAATAGATGCTCCCATCACTTCAAACAAAAACAAAACAACAGAGTGGCACAGAGGAACTCTCTGACAATAGAGTCACAAATATATGTATATATATATATATATATATATATATATATATATATATATATATATATATATAAAATGTAATCAAGCAAATATATCAAAGTGCTATTGATCGGCTTTATGTGTTTCATGACATAGAGTTACTTCCTTAGAAGCCAAAGCCGATCAATAGCACTTTGATATATTTGATTAATTATATTTTTATATATACACACATTTGTGACTATTTTGTTATTTTATATATATATATATATATATATATGTGTGTTATGCTTTTTTTTAATAAATGTGTTAATTGCTGAACATTCTATTAGTACTCACTTTAAAGGGATAGTAATACTTCAGTATAACAAATCCCTATATTAAAGCCTTAGAAAAAAATAAGTATTGCCCCCAGTGTCAACTCTCATACCTTTATGGTTTGAGAGATGAACGCTTCTAAAGTTGCCCTCTCCCTCCCCCTTCCCCATAGTCAGCATTTTATCTGAATGCAGGGAACAGAGTCGTACGACTTTCAGGCGGCTCTCCAGCACAGCCTGATCACGTTAACTAAAAAACACACTTTCACTGAAATGGTCTTCTACGTGTGCTTGGCTTGCAAGCACACGTAGAAGACCGTTTTAGTGAAAGTTTTTTTTTTAGATAACGCAATCGCGGCTCTGCTGCAGAGCTGCCTTATGATCTCTGACCGGATTTCCTTGAGTCAGCTAAAATGCTGGCTACGGGGAAGGGGGAGGGAGAGGGCAACTTTAGAAGCGTTCATCTCTCAAACCATAAAGGTTTGAGAGATGACACTGGGGGCAATATGTTTTTTTGTACTAGGGCTTTAATATAGGGATTTGTAATACTGAAGTTTTACTATGCCTCTAAGTAAGAGTCACTGTCTCTCAATATCCCTTTACTCTAACCCATAATATCAAAAAAGGTTTGGCCAGTGATAACATTGGGTGTGTTGTGACCCTCTGTTTGGCTGGCTTTTCCACACATCTCCTTTGGTGGAGTTACTAGGAGCAGAGATCTGTCCAGTTGGAGTGAAAGAACACCATACTGGGGCGTAACCCAATGCTGTGTGTATACACCGAGAGGCAGGATATAGCCTCTGAAGAATATGAGTAGAATTTCTATATCTTCTCTTGTTGTTCATGAAAGATTACATCAAGTACTACATACTGCACTCAGAGAGAGATCCTCTGCTCCACTGTTCTGTTTTTGTTTCTAGTGTATATTTACTTGGGACCCAACCCATAGAGAGTGAGCAGCGTGGATCGGACAGTACTGGACCATATGAATCATCTATTGCCTTGTTGCTTGGTGTACTATATGATCCATTAGAGGATCTTAATTGTATGTTTGTAGTATTGTATCTCTTTTTTTTTACTTTTCTCTGGGTGGTGTTTATTCACTTTATCTGTGTTGTACTGTATGTGCTCATATATGTATATGTATGTATTACAGGTACACAATAAATAAGGATTAGATACCAATCTGTGGCCACTGTGATAGAGGTTGTGTTCCCTTAAGTGAGGTGCTTCTTTTTAGCACACTTCCCTCTTTTTTCTAACACCCATCACTTCAGCTTTCACACATTCACCAAGTCATAATGAAAGGAAGAACTGTTTTGTGTTGGTGAAGCCCTTAAAACATTAGAGACATATCCAATATATTACAGAGCAATGTGTTTTAAATGTTTCTAGCATCCAAGGGTTAAATACTATAAAATGTTGTTAACCTTTTAAGGACAAGATAGGGTGTGTAATGCTTTGCTTTAAGTGTTTCTTTAAGTGTTAACCATTTCATGGTCTATATGTGTATTTTCCCTTAAACACCATATAAATGACTAAGAGGTCCAATGAATCTTGGCTTTTCTACCAAGTAAGAAATCCAAGTTGTTATATTGTTTTTACTACTACAAATTTGAATTCTATATCCAGGCCCTTCAGGAAACAAAAGGGTTAAATACCAGGGCTTATGCTAATTTGCCTACAGGCAAGGCTGTGCAGCGAGAAATTAAATTACTGCACAGATTTCAAGTCTAGGCTCCTGCGTAGGGGTGGGCGAAAGTTGCCGCTGTGTTCCCGAGGGAAATTTTGCAAAAACCATGTTGTTATCTGCTTTTTCGCTGGAAAATCTGCCCATTGGCCAAAATTTTTCACCATTTTTTCAATGGCTAAAAAGTTTCCGCCCATTGATTTACGTTGTTTTCGCACTTCCGCTATAAAAACATGACGTTTTTGCTGAAGGCAGACACAATAAAAGCAGCAACAGAGCGAGATAGACGTGAAAAGGGAATGGGAAAGAAGGGAGAAAAGGGAATGGGAGGGAGGGAGAAAAGGGTAGTACTAGTGAGAGCAGGACAGGTCAGCTGCCTTTGCCTCCTGCAAGACGTGCTGCCCCTGCTGCCAGTGCCACCATTGCTGTACCTGCAAGCACTAGTGTTGTACATGTTGCCAGACGTGCTGCCCCTGCTGTCAGTGCTACCATTTCTGTAACTGCAGCTACTAGTGTTGTACCTGTTTCCAGACGTGCTGCCCCTCTTGCCAGTGCCACCATTTCTGTAATTGCAGCCACTAGTGTTGTACCTGCTGCCAGACGTGCTGCCCCTGCTGCCAGCGCTACCGTTTCTGATACTGCAGCCACTAGTGTTGTACCTGTTGCTCGTACTGAACCTGCTGCCAGTGCTGAACCTGCTGCCACCAATACTTTGCCTGCTGCTAGTGTTTCTTGTAGTACTCAGGGGGGAAGGAGAAAATTATGCCATGTGTGACAGCAGGGGACCCTCTGTCACATTGCTCGTCACCTCCTCCAAGCAGCAGCAGAAACTGAGAAGGAACGGGAGACAGGGATGACGATGGGCATCACCACCACCACTAGCAGTCAGCTTTTGAAATTAGCGGAAATTGCAACTGCTCTAACTTCTGCTGCTGCTGAGATGAAAGGGCAGCAGGGTGCTGCGGAGCATGCTAGTGTGCCACAGACCACCGTGGACACAGTGGGAATGGGGTCAACAAGTAATGAGGGACTAGGACAGGTTCCACTTGCCAGCGCCAGCAATACTCCTGGTCCTAGTTGCAGTGCTAAATCTGAGGCAGTAGCAGCAACAGCAGCAACATTATCCGCTGCCACAGAAAGTAAAGGGGAATGTGGAGAACAAGAAGAAAGAGGCCATTCTTCTCCACCTGTTCCCTATTGCAGCCCCGAGAAGTCATGGGTGTGGGACTATTATTCTCTTCCAGTAGGCACAGTGCAGTCATCATCAACAATGGTACAGTGCAAAATTTGTAACAAGTTAGTGAGAAGGGGAAAGGAGGGAACACACCTTGGCACAACCTCCCTGATAACTCACATGAAACACAGACATCATGACATTTACTCCAAACATGTTAAAGCCAAACACCCGTTACAGAAATCCAGCACCACTGTTACTGTACCCCCTGAGTCACCAGAAAGGTGGAGATCAAAGAGGAGGAAGAATAAAGAAACCCAGACAGACACTGGAAGTTCCATGACGAGCAAAACAACTAGCTCGCCATCAACATCACCTTCTTCCTCTAGGTTAACAAGTACATCTCCTGCCAATCCATCTCATTCATCGTTACCTCCCCCGCCAAATGATAGCCACTCTGTTAATGTTAGGATATGGCAGTTCATCACTACCCATTGCACCCATTGGTGCACTGACCACACATGATAATATGGTGGAGAAGAATCAATACCAGGTCATCAGGTGGCATCTGAGGAGGTTCCATCCCACAGAATATGCTAGGATTCTGGCAGGGAGGGTTCTTCATTACTATTAAACTGTCAGCAAGTTTTCATGTGTCCTTAGCGGGGTCTGGACAAGGGGACAGTGACAGTGGCAGCACTTGGTTTCGGGTGTCATGGTGTTTGGATACAGTTGTGCCCCCAGATGTTATTTACCACAAACACACTGTGCACATTGCAGTTGCTGATGGAAGCCACAGTTCCTGTTCTCAAGGGAAAAATTTATATTCTAATAACAACACACCCATGATGATTATGGAGGAGGGGCAGGTGGAGAAGATTTAATGGTCAACTTGTTCTTTTCTCCATATACTGGGGGCTACTTATTCTTCTGCTACTGCCCCAGTCTCATCACTGGAGCCAGTCGTGGCAAGTGGAACCTTCATCATCCATCTTCCATGTTACTGCTATTGTTGATCCCATTCCCTTTCAGCTGCCTAATCATCCTGCTGCTCAAACAACTCAACAGTAGCAGTACGAGCAGTAGTTGCAACTCAGGAGGACATTTGACAGTGGCCACTGGCCAACATAACCTGTTGGCATTAGGCCAGTAGGGCATTTTTATTTTTTTCTCAGGGCTTGTGTTTTGAAATAAATAAAGAAAAGAAAAAACACTAGTCCTACAAAAAAATAAACAATTTTTGGGGGGTTTGTTTCTAACAAGCCTAAGTCCTACAAATCAATGTTTTCTTAGGACTTGTGCCAAACAAACTTAAAGGGATAGTAATACCTAAAATGTAAAAAAAAATATGTTGTAGGGTTTATCCCCCTGAGTAAAACAAGAGTACTCCCACTGCTGAAAGATGTTTCATTCAAAAGTTATTAATTTTCAAAGTTGAATTTTTTAGGTGCAATATCACAGTGGCCTGAAATTGTACAGTGGCGCTGTTGCTACACGATCCTATGGAGATTTATGGTCCTGAGACCAGAGCTGTCCATAGGATCGTGTAGCAACAGCGCCACTGTACAATTTCAGGCCACTGTGATATTGCACCTAAAAAATTCAACTTTGAAAATTAATAACTTTTGAATGAAACATCTTTCAGCAGTGGGAGTACTCTTGTTTTACTCAGGGGGATAAACCCTACAACATATTTTTTTTTACATTTTAGGTATTACTATCCCTTTAAGTCCTACAAATCATTGTTTCTTCAGGGTTTGTCCCCCTAATAAATCTAAGTCCTACAAAGGCCTCTAAGAACAAATTAAACAAATCATCTTCTACAAAATACTCTACCAAATCAAGTATCAGTCTACTCCAGTGGCAGCTTGTGTCAGGGGGTTCCTGTCTCTGTCACTTTAAATACAAATGACTTATTTTATTTTATTGATTTATTTTTTTATTAACTGTCCCCTCAATAGCAAGGCCCCCCAAAAGAAAGCCCCCCAAAACAAAATCCCTGTTCAAATGATTCATTCATTCACCAACACAGGCACCCTCCTCAGGCCCCTTTATACCATGTCTTATGGGTTTTATTTTATTTTATTTAGATTTCTTTTTTATTAAGTGCCCCCCAATCCCAGTAAACAACCCCTCAAAAACATTCCCTGTTTAACTGATTCTTTCCCCACACCCCACCAACACAGGCACCCTCATGCCCCTTTTATACAATGCCTTTGGGGAATAAAATATTATTTGTAATATGTTGTATGTACCTTTTATGTTTCAATGGGCGAAAAAAGCGGAAAAAAGAGGAATATTTTACCAAGCAGAAAGTGCAATTTTTCGCCGATTTCAGTTTGAGGTGGAAAGTTTTGCCCATCCCTACTCCTGAGTGCATCCAATCACAACTCTAAGTAGATATATATGAGGAACTGTGACCTTTGAAGAAAGGAAAGAAAACACAGTTCAACATCTACTCTGCACAGCCAACCAGTGGGATATGATTGGCACCATATAGATTAATTTAGGAACTGGACAGTTTATCACATGGGAGAAGTTATATCCATTTCATCAGCTTTTAATAACATCTTAGTGCATCTCCCTCCTGGTACTGAACCCCTGGGATATTATAGAGGTTGTCTCCGAAATCCATGTGTAGAAGTCCACAGGAGAGGTACAGCCTGACTTAACTTTCACTTTCCTTCAGAAACCAGTTCTGAATGTTGTTCATTTCTGTGTATCCAATTAGAAGTGTCTGTATTCTTCTGATCAGATCACAGATTAGACATAGAACAAGTTACAAGAAGAGCTGACTTCTCAATACAACTGAAAGCAAATATCCCTGCAACTCATAACCTATATCACACACTCTGCTGAGATCAGCCCTTTCAGTGCCAGTTTACAAAGCATGTGAAGGACAATAACAATACTTGTGTGTATTTGTGAGCCATGATGTGAAGTGTGTGAGATATTTTGTGTGTGCAGTGTGATTGCACATGTATGTATATGTGGAAAGGTGGGTATAAATATGAGAGAGTACCATTAAAAGTGAAATGCCATGTTTGTGTTTAAATAATTATAAATGTAATTTATTCTGCTTAAATGTTTGTGTGCATTTGTATGAAAATGTTGGTGAGAATGTTCGAGAATGCTTATGTATGTTTGAGCCATTATATTTGTAAGTGTGTGCATTTATATATGTACATGTGTGGTTATGTATGTATATATGTGTGCATGTATTTATGTGTGTGTTTGTGTGTGGCATGTAGCTTCTTACTACAATCAAGTATTTGTGGGGGTTCGGAGGGAAGTAGTAGCAAGCTCTAACTGGTAGTAATGATCGGGGGGGATTGCTACCAACTTGCTCCTGACTGCTGCATCACATTTTAAGTATCAACCTTGTAGCTAATGTTTTGGCTAACATTAGTGATGGGGTTAGACCTAGGATTAAGTGTTAGAGTTATTTTTCAGTTCAGTCGGCTGCTTAGATCTTTGCATTGTCTTATGTTTTTTCTGCCACTGAAAGATTAACCCCAATTCCAAGTCTCTCTCTCTCTAATACACAAATGTGTTATAAAATTGACAATTTAATCCCATTAAAACCCTAAGAGGAGAAAGCCCATTAAAATGAAACACCTTGGAATTTCAAAGCTGGCAAAATTATTTGTGGCCTTAAAGTACAATGAAACATTTTCCTTAAAATAGGTCCTGTTAAATATTGCCTTTATGTGCCATGGTTGTCTGTATATCACATATCTCTGCTGCTATGTACATTTTGCTAGATATAAGAGTCAATGCATGTGCGTTCTAACATGAATGAGAGAACCCGTGTGGCTGGTTCAAAGTACATCCTACAGCATTCCAAGAAATCTGTTGTTTTACAGATTACAGGTGGTTTATCATATTTTCTAACCAATATATATTAATTTTACAATTGTATATATTAGATGTGTTTTTCCAAAATTGCTCACTGGTCTTATATTTATATGTATGAAGGAAATATATTTCCTTCCAGCAGGAATCTCACAGAATATGCAACATGTCTCTTGTTTCTTCATAAGTTGGTGTGGGAAATAAAATGTGGACTGAAAATGGAAACATGATTCCAATAGGCTTAACCTTATAACCTTATAACTTCATTGTACTTGCGTGCATACATGAGCACACACGCACACTCACACACATACAGACACACATGTACATATTTAAGTATGCATGCACACCTTACATAACTGTGAGATGTAGACGAAGACAGTCATCCCATAATAATTTTTTTACCATCACTTCTATAGAAGCTTTTCAATGAACTGGAGACCTCGTTAGCATCCTTGGGGTTAAAGAACACACACACACTTCTTTTCCCCCCTTTAAAATATGAGTAGTAAAGGTTATATTAGTTTAACACAATTTTTAATTCATATTAACTTTATTGAATGTTATCTGCTTACTAAGTATGGGCAAAATTTTTCACCTAAAAAGTAAAACAGGAGAAAAATGGCACTTTTCGTTGAGCTGAAAATTTTTCATGAAAATTGCAATTGTTTCACTTTTTTCACCTAGCTCTTTGCATTGAAATCAAGTTTCCCTTCTTTTCCTGAAGGCATAGTATAAAAGGGGTGTTAGGTTCCCACAGCATGTCATTCGGGTGTTTGTGAGAGGAAGAAAGAGCAGCAAATTTTTCAGCTAGAGAAGACAGGTTAATAAAAATGAGTTGACAGTTTAGGTAGATTTGTAGGCAGGACATTTGTTCTCTGTTTTAGGGAAGTCTTGGGGCACTCTAGGTGGACAGGAAGGGAGAAAGGAGGTTGACCCCAAATGCCCCCAAATTTGGTGTGACTGATAGGAAAGACACAGGCAGTTGTGATCCAAGTTCCTTCCTGATCTGGATGCCTTTTCTTTTCGTGGAGTCTGGGGCTGTGTAAGGGAGCAAAGGAGGTTTATCCCAAATACCCCGTTATTTTGAGTAACTGATTGGAAGGGCACAGGCAGCCATGATCCAAGTTTCTTCCTGACCTGGCTGTTATCTCTGTGCTAGGGAATAGCGATGGGTGAAAAAAGTTGCCTCAAACCAAAATTGGCGATTAATGGCACTTCTCGCTTGGCAAAGAATTTCCTGCGTAAAGAGACGTTTTTCCTCTTTTTTCGCCTAGCTCATTCTATTGAAATCAATGGTAACACTGAATTTACACAAAACACATAGCAAATGTTATTGTATTTCCCAAAGGCATAGTAGAAAAGGGGCATGAGGGTGCTTGTGTTGGTGAAGTGTGGGGAAAGAATCAGTTGAACAGGGAATGTTTTTGGGGGGTTGTTTACTGGGATTGGGGAGCAGTTAATAAAAAAATAAATCCTAAATAAAATTAAAAGTACTCCATGGTATAAAAGGGGTCTGAGGAGAGTGCCTGTGTTGGTGGGTGAATTCTGGGGAAAGAATTAATTGAACAGGGAATTTGTTTTTGGGGTGTTTCTTGACTTGAATTAGGGAACAATTAATAAACTAAAGAAGTAAATGTATTAAAATAAGAAATTTGTATGTGATGTGATATAGACAAGGACCCCATGATGTAAGCTTCCACTGTGGTAGACTGATACTTGACATGACAGAGTATTTTGTAGAGGATGGTTTGTAAGATTTGTTGTTAGAGGCCCAAGCCCTGAGGATACATTAATTTGTAGGCCTTAGACTTGTTAGAAATAATCCCCCAGAAGTTGTTTTTTTTTTCTTGTAGGCCTATGTTTTTTTTTGTTTGATAATTTGTTTTGTTAAAGCACAAGCCCTAAGAAAAAAAATTCCCTACTAGCCTAGTGGCAGCGGCTCATGTCGTGTTGGCCAGTGGCCACTGTCAAATGCCCTGATGTAGATGAGGAATTTGTGACTGCTGTTCTTGCTGCTGATGCCGAGTTGTTTAAGCAGCAAGATGATTAGGCAGCTCAAAGGGAATGGGATTAACAACAGCAATAACATAGGTGATGGATGATGAAGGTTCCACTTGCCACGACTACGATGTAAAATTCTAGAGGAATGTAAAAGCAGTGGGCAAGAAGTGGCAGGCGATGCTGAGTAGGACCTAATGATGACTGATACTGATGAAGCTGAGAGTGAGATTATGACATGGCCAAAAAGTTAGCTGAAAGGCAAAGACTCAATCTTCCACTACTGAAAAGGAGCATTGTGTCTGTCTATAAACTGTTTGCAAAAACAATTGGAAGGTCTGACCCTGGATAAGCAAAGAAGCCAGAAATAGAAATTCATTGTATCATTATCAGCATTGTCACTGCTTCCAAGTTCAAGTCCCACTCAGCCACACACACACTACTAGTATTGAGTAACCAGCAACAAAACAGGTTGTCCAAACCCTTAGCTATGATCAGTGCTTTTGCTGCTGTTGGATGTGCAGCACCTGTGACACCTAGTAGCAACACATTATATATAATAGAAAGCTTTACAACCTGCCCTATCACCAACTGAAAATGGAGGCTCCTACTAGGAGGAATTCCACATTGTACATGCTAGATTGTTTATACAAGCAAATTAAGGTCATTACCCAGTACACAATTCAAAACTGGCTTTGGTGGGAGCCTCTTTGTCACCTGGACAATGGCAACTAATGTGAAAGGTATGTGAGTGTCACCCTTCACTCGCATGCATGGCTCTTTCTGTCCTTCATGCAGCCTTCTCCCCACCACTCCGTTCCTTCAGAGATGAGCCACAATTCCTGGTTCCAGCCAACACGTCATGCTCAGAGTGACTTCGGACGTCAGCTCCAATATCAAGCAGCCACTCAATTTCCTCGGAGAACTAGTATGTCTCTGCCCCAGTCTTCTTAGTGGTCCGGTGTATGACTTCTCGCTATCCTATGACCACTCTTTAAGGTTGCTGAGACATATTACTACAATATAAATGTGTGTATTTCATATATAATCGTACTGCAAGGCACAAATGTGTATATCAAAAAGCAAAGATATAAGAACGATAGAAAGACAGGTTTAAACAGTCATCAAATTAACCATTTAAATCTGATGTGGTGCACAGAGTGACTGAGAAACCCAAAAGAAAAGAGACTTGAACAGTACTTTGAACTAATGAGGTAACATGGGCAATTAAAACTCCACTTTTATTTGAAAAGTTTGCTAAAACAGCTTTGGCTGAAAACACATAAATAAGTAATAGTGTGACAATTTAAAAACACAAACGAAATTCTAAATCTGTGGTCAAATATTATTTCCTATGAAATATCAGTCCTGTGGCTGTTCCTTATTACTTTAAACAGCTACCGAAAGTTTATTTGTGAGGAAAAAATGTCTAAATCTTTGACATTAACCTCTTAAGTGTCATTATTTACTTCTCCTTAATAATCTCACTGCAGGTGCCCTGCGTATTTCTTCTAAGGTACAAAGAACTAGTTTGTGAATAGCTCTAAGTATAATATTCTTCTGCAGATGCCCTGCTATTACAAGGCAGATGAAGTATCAAGGTCTGATATATTTCTACTTAAATGCTGGTTTCCCTAGGAGAGTTTGTGCTATTCCCATAACCACCGCTCTCTATCCACATACCCTAACCTTCAGGGGCTATCCTGGACTCACTTCCAGCTCCTCTGGGGTTTATCATACGGCCTTGCAGCTGACAAATTTAGTTCGGCCCTTGCCACAGCACAGTCCTTTTACAGGGTGCCTACAATACCGAGCTATGCACCGTAGCAATGCTCCCAAGCACTCCCTCTCTTCAGGTTCTAACATGCACTCATGTACACAGGTCTACCCGAGACATTGAGCTGTTGAAGCCTTTTCAGGAGGCAACAGTGCTGGTTAGTTGTGTAGGGTCAGGAAATTGAGAAATTCTTCCACTCGTAGAGTAGATGAGGAATCTTACCATAATGACAACTCAGACATGCACCAGCTGCTCAAGGACATGTTAGAATTCTTTGAGCAAGATCCTCACATAGTGTCCATTAAAAGCAAAGAGGAACACATTCTTTCTACTTGGGGGACCCCCATACTAAATTACAGAATTTCTGCCAAAGTGTCATCACTTGGTCAGAACATCAGGTCATGAAGATCAACAGCATCTTCCTGTGGAATCAGATTCTGTCAAGCAATATATAAAGATATGCTTATAGACTGAGTAAAGGGTTACTTTGTGGTTGATGAGAGGGAGAAAGCATAGTAAAGAGGAAGGCAGCAAGGGTTTATACCAGCAACAGGAGCAGCAACATCAACCAGAACATCCCATTCCCAATATATTTTTGAACAGGGAGATTCAGGGGTCTCGAGAGTAGCAATGCAACATTTGTGGTGGTGGTGGTACTGGTGGCAGCAGTAATACTGTGTAGCTCCCAGTAGTGGTCACTTTGAATGTGAGATGGTTTCAGCATACTGGCAGGATAGCTACATTCTCCGCAGAAACAATGACCTCATGAACTACTGGCAAAAAAAAAAAAAGGATTAATATAGCTAGCACTGACATGATACAGCAAGAATGGAGACTGATTGTTTTCAGTACAGTGGGTTATATTGTAAATGAGGTAAGACATGACTATCAAGCAGCAATGTTGGGAAACATGAAGCAACATCTAATACCATATGAGTATCAGGTAGCAGAAGTGGACACAACTACACAAGACGCATAAAGCCTGACCACATATATTATTAACAGCTGCACAAAGGATGAGGAGGGGAGGGATGTGAAGTGTTTCTACTATCTACCACTTTTGGGACAACTCTCTTTTAAAATAATGGTTAGTCAGTAGGGATGAGTGAAAGTTTTTGCCACAACACTGAAACAGGCGAAAACTGGCACTTCCCGCCCAAGAGGAAATTTCCATCAAAATATGCAGTTTTTTCACCTAGCTCATTGCATTGAAATAAATGGGAAGGCAGAATTTACACACAAAACAGCACATTTTATTTTATTTCCCAAGGCATAATATAAAAGGGATCTGAAGGTGCCGGTGTTGGTGTAGTCTAGGGAAAGAATCAGTTTGGAGGGTTTTGTTGACTGGGATGGGGGGGATAGTTAATAAAAAAATAAATAACATATAAAAATAAAAAATGGTATGTAACGTAAGCTGTGACTGTGGCAGACTGATGCTTGATGGGATAGAGTATTTGGTAGAAGATGATTTGTAGGGCTTAGATTTGTTAGAGGCCCAAGTCCCAAGGAACAATTGATTTGTAGGACTTATACTTGTTGGTTCAAGTAGTAATTAGATAACAGACTAATTTAACAAGTCTCTGGTTAGTGTAAGTAGCAGACAAAGAATGCTTAATAAGGCAAGTGTCACAACAGGAATCAAACAAGACTAGAGCAAGGCTCAGTTACACTCAAAGCAATACCTGCACACTGCAGCATTTGTGTTACTGCTAGATAAAGGCCAAAGAGGCCTGTCCAAAAGAGCAAACAATATTGTATATAATTGCAGAGCAGTAGTGAGTGGGGCAGGTGTGTTCAGGTAAGCTCATAAGCAAATGGATGTCTAGAAACAGCTTGACTGGATCAGGTTATCTTCCAGCATAAGGCCTATAGTCTTTTGAATATTTAATATATTATTTCATTAAGTACAAATGATATTGCATTTGTTTAACATATTTTCATCTTAACTAAAAACATTTGCATTTTATGAAAGCCTTATATAGTAAGGCTAAATGTTACATATTGTGCCTTACTCTATAGTCAAGCACTGTGTGCTTTTACAGAACAATACCTAGAACAACAAATTGTATAGGCAGATTGTAATTCTTTTTCAAACAAACTAAACTTGTCTTACAGGGAATGGTCCGCTTTAAGGAGAAAATCAAAGAAAATCAGTGAAATGTAGCCATACATACATACCTAGTCTTTTCTGCTAATTCCAGAGCAAATTGACATTAGTTTTACTAACATTCAAGAGTATAGCCAATTTTGGGAAAAACCAACTACCCCATAGGGAGAAAATGAAAAATTGCAATGTTCCTGTTGATTTGAATGGGGAATTTATCCCCTTGAATGGGAGACCTCAAGAGTTTAATACCCCTCATTTAAATAAATAGGAATTGTATTTGTTCCCTATGGTGCAGTTGTTTTGCCCAAAAACTGTCCCACTTTGTTTTTATACATATGGACTGTAGGGATGGAGTGGCTTTCTTATACAAATAATAATAAACAATGTGAGAAACGTAATATAGGTGAGTCAAATTCAATGTATCACTAGATCCATTTACAAGACATAGATCTATTTGGTAACCCTGTGAGTGGCAGAGAGGTATCCAAAGGCATTACAAAGCAATGTGCTGAATACCTCTTAGACGCTCAATGGGTTAAGCAAGAAGTGGACTGACTATTGAAATATAAATTATATTACTAATGTCTGGGGAGTTTTATAACCTCTTGAGGCTTCCAGAAATATTGTGAGTTCAGCACCACAAATATAAAATTGCATATACTGTCCCTTTAAGTTGTGTGTTACCTTACCTTACCTTCCTTATGCCCCTTTCCTTATTCCCCTTAATTTTGAGGAAAAGCAGTCACAATGGTTTATTGTGCATCAAGCACAGCCTCTCTGCTTTCAGATAATATGATTAAACTGGTTCTTTATTGAAACTGGGACATTTGGAAACCCAAGGAGAAGGACCCTATGACTGACGTCCCAGTCAAATACCATGTACACCCATGCATTAAAATTCCCTTGACTAAAGTATTTATTTGGGTATCCTTCACCATCAACAGAAGGGGACTTTGTAAAGCGTCATGATCCTTAGAGAAAATATTAGTTAAGTGCGTTTACTGTGTCTTTCTGCATTGCAGGACACAGAGTCATATATACTCATAAATGCAATCAAACTGAAGTATGTTCCCATTTAGTCAAGGGGAGATTTACAGCTTTAGAACACTAGCTCATCACATTGATGAGTGCATGGGTATATATTCCACAAATGAGCACTGAAAAATACATGTGATAATATTGCTACTGCTGATAGGAGGTTTTTCAAGTGACAAGATTTTTTGTGAATAATTTGGACATACTATCTCAACATACTTGTGTTCAGGAACCTGACAAGCTGCACTGAACATGCATCATTCTTAGAAAGAAATCTGTCATCAGGTGTCAGGGAAAAGTCTTATCCCTTAAAGAGCTAGGGCTCGATTTAAAGGCAGCCGTTAGCAAAAAAAATCACTAACGGGTGCGTTAAGTGTCATGTTGCAATTCAAAGATCCGTCTAAACAACAGCTAACGGCAGTTGTAGAATCCTTACGGCCGATACACTTACGTGCATTCAGACGCATGGAAAAACATACCCCAGAGCTATTCAAAGGCTTGCGGTACTGATAACGGCTGAAAAAAAGACACACCTAACGGCTAAAAGTTAAGACCCACTTCTCACACACGTTAGACACTTAACGGCCAAAACAAAACACCCGTTACAGAGGAAAACACACCAAATGCTTACCGCACAACCATGTAAATGGGAAAATTAACCCGTGCAATGCCAAAACAACACAAAAACATGCACACACAACACAAATCACTACACAAACAACAACAACCAACACCACAGGGACAACAACACACAAAAACAACAACACAACATGGCACGGAACAATGGGGGTCATCACACAAAGCGGACACCTGCAAATACAAGCTCACCTGGGCAACATCAACACGCCACCTGCACCCCACAACTGCACGTCCGCAAATGGCACACACAGAACAAGCACAACACACCACATCTTATAACACACACACACCTGCTAACACTTACCTGGACAAAAACAACTCACCATTGGTCAGCACTCACCTCATCAACACACCTACACAACGCCCTAGCAAGTACTTAAAGGGACAACTCAACACACTCACTTGTGGCTTGTTTTCCACTCAGGGAGGGAGAGAGAGATAGAGATAGAGAGAGATAGAGAGAGAGAGACAGATAGAGACAGATAGAGAGAGCAAACAGTATGTTGGGTTACATATTGTTGCGAAGGCTGCGGAGAAGGCGTGCAAGGGAGAGAGCTGGGGAACATCAGCAACCTCCAAGCACGCCTCATCAACAGCCTCCACCTGTTGCAAGTGAGGAGGCTCTGGCTCAGCAGCCACACAGGAGCCCATCCCCACCCGGAGGACACCTGCCTGCAGATGCACAGCTGCAGCAACAGGATGCTCCCCAGCTGCCACAGGGACCCCTGCAGCAGCCCAGGATGCATAGACGACCACCAAGGCCCAGGGTATACCGTCCAAGGGTCACTCTCTTTGGAATGACCGATGACGAGGTTATTGATCGCTACAGGTTGAGGCCACACAGCATCATAGCCCTGTATGAGGTCATCAAGGAGCAGGTGGATCCCATATGCACCTATAACCATGCTCTAACTGGCCTTCAAAAACTCCTGTGTGCCATACACTTCATGGCAAGTGGCGCCTTTCAGTCGACAGAGGGTTACGCATCTGGCATGTCCCAGGCCACATTCTCCAGGGTGCTGGCCCAGGTCTTGCCAGCCCTCAAAGCCAAGGCCAGTACCTACATACGTTTCCCCATCACCGATATGGAGTGGACACATCTGAAGCAGGGCTTCTATGCAAGGGGAGGCATGCCCAGGGTCATGGGTGCAATAGATTGCACCCATGTCCGTATCAAAGCACCAGCACGTCAGGGACATATGTTCCTGAACCGCAAAAACTTCCACTCCATGAATGTGCAGATGGTGTGTGACAGCAACCTGGCCATAATGAATGTCTGTGCGAAATTTCCCGGGAGCTGTCACGATTCACATACACGGATTTCGAAAATGGGACCTATACAGGCGGATGGCTACTGGGTGAGTTAACAGCACCAAATGACACCACATACACATGTGCTAGTATGTTCACCACAATATGTGCTCCTTGTCACACCATGTCACTCACTTTCTACAGGTGATGCTGGCTATGGATGCAAGCCATGGCTCCTCACCCCGGTCGCCAATCCCCAAAACGATGCCCAGGAACTATATAACCAGGCTCATGCCAGAACACGGAATGCCATTGAGCGGACCTTCGGCCTCCTCAAGTCCAGATTCCGATGTCTGGACCACTCGGGGGGAGCATTGCAGTATGCACCAGGCAAGGTCTGCGACATCATCGTGGCATGTGCCATCCTACATAATATCGCGGTGGACACCAGACTCATCGACGATGTCCATCCCCCACCCAGACCTGAAGACCCTGTGGATATCGTTGAGTGTGAGGAAACCCCAACAGGGATGCAGACAAGGGACAGATTGATCAGGGATCACTTCTGCTGTGAGTATAATACATGTATGCACACAATCCATGCATACACACCCACCACAACACACATGTTCTGTTTCACCCCACAGGATCAGTGACACAGCCCTGTCACTGGCTGCAGTATGGACCACCAGCATCAACTATTCCGTGGACCAGTCAGATTGGGCCTAGAGATTCCGAATACACCTGACAACCTGTCGTCCATGTTGATACTGCTACCTCAAGGATATCATGCATGCCCCCCCTGGAAACCAAGGTACAACACTTTAACCTTGTTCAGCATATCCCACAGCTCCCTAGGCACCAACTAAAGTGTTCTGCTAGGATCAGACCCATAGCAACCATGGTACCCCTGTAGCAAGGGAGTCTCATCCAAGCCAATGCATCGGATAGAACTCTGTCATATAAGGGGTTCAGGGGGCATTCGTGGGGACATGGGACCAGTAGCTTGCTACAGTTGAAGAAAGCAGCAGAGGGGTGGATCGACAGTAATAGTGTGTTACACAACATGGAGCTCATGAAATGTGGATCACATCTCCATGGACACCATGCTGCCCTGTGTGTGTGTGTGTGTGCAGTGATATGTGCCCCAGAAAGAAATACACACATTAACAAATATGTCCTACTAGCTCCATGAACCAAACATATTTGGCCTGTCTCTGACAGTGGCAGCCCAAATATATTGTTGTCAGGAAGCTATTAGGACATATTTGTTGATGTGTGTAACCATGTCAGGGGCAAATATCCCTAAGGATGGTTAACATCCCCTTAGTTCCCCCCATGATGGTTCATAGACCAGTACACAACACATTACAAAGCAGTGGTTTGTGTAGACTTATGTAACGGGAAAGATTAAGAGGATCATGATGTTGTAGCTGTTGCATGACGATCACTTCGAGGGTGATGTTCCAAATCCTGTCCTCTTGTCCCACAGGCATCCATAGCACGATCCATCCTTGAACAGAGGAGTTTCCATATGACTGGACTGAAGTCTGGACAACACTTCCATGAAGCTCACCCCTTGGCGTTCCAAGTGATTGTGTTGGTGATGCAATGTTTGACCTGATGTTCACAGCAACCTCTACTGGAACATTCACATATGGACACAAATTTATGTGTGTACTAACATCCAGGTATCAGACCTGTACAGTAAGACTGCTCATACACAGATGCCAAACGATGTAGACAACACATGAGCAGTTCACTAGCATTTCTAATGTATTCCTATTTAGTTCAGATGTACCTTTTTGTGCTCATACAAGTGTTTAATGCATATTGGCTACATATACAAGAAACATCACTACTCAATCCGTGTCTGTATGAATGAATGTTGGATCAAACACCTGTCAATGTGGAACCGTACCCAAGGCTAGAGTATCCCTCATACAAAGGAAGGCATGATTTACATCACAGGAGTCCACTAGTTGCCTGACCATGAGTGGACTTTGTGATGTATACATGCAATGACATGATGGCAGTGATACACTGATGTGTGTTGTGAGTGATTAGCTGGTGATACAGGGGACACACTTCCACTGTGATGTGATGTCCATGGTTTGTGTGTTGCTCAATATAATCAATGTCCTGAGATTGCTGTAGGTTGTCATATCTCAGTACATGGGCTACATCAACAAAAACAACCATGTGGACAAGTGTTATTACTGGTGAAGTGTGTTATAACCTTAGTTAAACAACAACACAACTTAAAGGGATAGTAAACCCTGAAAATAAGTTTATTTCACATTGTAGCCCTTTAAAAACCATGAAAAATGATATCAGTCTTATCTACCAAACATATATGATTTGGGATATAAGACTTATATCATTTTACATGTTTTTTTAAGGGCTACAATATAGAATGAACTTATTTTCAAGGTTTACTATCCCTTTAATACATAAGCCAATGCTCAGCCTAAGGTTCCAATGTGCGTGCTACACAATGAAATCTTAGGAAGATTTTTGGGTTATGCAGTAAGTTAGGCTGTGATTCAAACTCCTGTTGTGCAACTGACTTGCTGGAGAACACAATGCTCACCCTAGGATCACAATGTGTAACACACACATTGAGATCCTAGGGTGTACATTGTGTTCCCCAGTATGTCAGCTGCACAATAGAATTTTGATTTAAAGACCATATTGATGCATGTTCAATCTGTCCTGCTTGTTATTTCCCTGCTAAGTCGCATAGCTGTTAGTTTGGTTTTCCCCTCAAACACAACAATTGATGCAGACGAATGTTCAGTGTTGCACCAGTTGTTGTGCTAAGGGGTATGTTCTGATCAAATCTGACACACATCATGGCCATGTAACACTGTTGTGTTATATGGCTACAGGGATGGGTTGCCAGGTGAATTTGGACAACGGTGTGGGTGTGTGTGAACCCATGTTGTAACATCACACAAACATTTCCCCCAGGCAGGAGTTGAGTTCACTGCATTGTTTGGCAATGCATTGGAGACAACCCTGCCACCCAATCTATAAGTGATTACACAGCAGATCAGACAGGATTCAAAAGCACAATTTTCATTTATTGAGGGGGCAGATGACAGGTTGGGCCTTTCATTTCTTTTTTTTTGGGGGGGGGGGCCTTAGACTTGGTGCCAGAGGTGGATGCCCTGGCTGATTGCCTTGTCACCCTCTGTCCCCTAGGTGTGGCTTCTGGGGTAACACTGGAAGGGGTGGTGGGTGCAGTGGACCCCTCTGTGGAACGCAGGTTCTCCCTCTCCATCCTCAGGTTCTCCCTGCGGTTAATCTCTCGCAACTCCACGAGCACCTGTGCAAACATGTCCATCATCCCCGTATGTATCTGGTGGAGTTGTGTGTTCCCCCTGGCAACCTCTGACTCCAGAGCTTGGATTCTGGTCTCCAACCTGTTCGTGTTCCTCCGGGATTCCCTCCGGTTCCTCGTGAGGTTGTCGTTGGTGGCGTGGGTTGCCCGGAGCTGTCCTCTTTGAAGGGCCATGCACTCAGCCTCCAGATCTGGGGTGCGTTGACTGCTGGAGATGGGAGTGGCCGGTGACACATGTGCTGTTTCCCCAGCTTCATCTGTCTCCTCAGCCTCTGTTTCCCCAGCTTCAGCTGTCTCCTCAGCCTCTGTTTCCCCAGCTTCAGCTGTCTCCTCAGCTTCTGCTTCAACAGGTTCAGCTGTCTCCTCAGCCTCTATCTCCCCAGCCTCTGCTGTCTCCTCTGCTGGTACTGGGTGTGCTGTGGCTGCTACTGCTGTTTGTGTTGGTGGAGTGGCTTGCACAGACGGTGTGTGGGTGCCCTCCACATCAAGGGACCCACTGCTGCCCACTGATGTCTGTGCTGGTTGAGGTGGTGGGGTGAACAAGTCCCTTGGCTGAGGGCGCTGGGGCTCCCCAATCAGGCCCAGGTGTTGGTAGTCAAGTGGCCAAGGGTCATACCTTGGCCAGTGGTAGGTGCTTGGCCCCCACCTGGGATCATACCTGGGGCCATGCTGGGGAGCCATCCAGGAGGGTAGATCCATCTCGGTGGAATATGGCCCATATTGGCTGGTGGCCACATTCCCGGGCAGCCATTGCCTCCCTGGTGGTGGTGGTGCTGCTGCTGGAGGGTAATAGCTCCCGGTGCTAGTGGGATGCATCCATCTCTCCCCCTGAATCCAGCCGCTGTACATTTGTCGAGCATCCTGTGGTGGGGCAGGCAGTTGAGAGGCAGGCAGTTAGAGGCAGGCAGTTGAGAGGCAGGCAGTTGAGAGGCAGCCAGTTGAGAGGCAGGCAGTTGAGAGGCAGCCAGTTGAGAGGCAGCCAGTTGAGAGGCAGGCAGTTGAGAGGCAGCCAGTTGAGAGGCAGGCAGTTGAGAGGCAGCCAGTTGAGAGGCAGGCAGTGGTGATGCAGCCAGTTGTGGTGGAGGTGTGGTGGTTGTAGACGCTTCCCAGTGGCTAGTCCCCTCCTCTGTATCCTCCTCACTGGGTGGTGTGGTCGGCTCCTCCACGGGCTCCTGCTGCGATGGAGGCCCATAAGCTGTATGGAGAATTGAGATTGTGTGATTAGTAAACGTAGCCATGATGGGATTAATGGGATACTAATACATGAAATGCAGAAAGGGAAATATATGTTTTGTGGTTTATCACCCTGAGTGAAACAAGGGTACTCCCACTGCTGGAGGAGGTTTTTGTTCAAAAAGTCTCCCAGCTCAGAGTAGAATTGCTTTGGTGCTATATCCCAGTGGCCTGAAGTTGTACATTGGCACTGTTGCTACATTATCCTATGAGAATTTATTGCGTCTGGACGTAAGCTGTCCATAGGATGGTCTAGCAACATTGCCATTTTAGAGTTCCAGGCCACTGTGATATTGCCGCTGGAGTAGTCAACTATGAGCTGTGCTACATTTTGAATGAAACACCTTTCAGCAGTGGGAATACCCTTGTTTTGCTCGGGGGATGAACCCTGCAATATATTTTTCTTTTCACATGTTAGGTATTGCTATCCCTTTAACGGAATAGCAATGGTTAATTTCACCATGATGTAATATTGTAGGCATTGTAAGAGATAGATGTGGATCGATGTTAGTCCTATCCCTCCAACCCACATGGTTAGACAGATATTGCTCTATTTGACAGTCATTTTGACATGTTTGACAGTCATTTCACCACACGGAGGCTCTTCAGCAGAGCGTAAATTGCCCCATTCAGAGATGTAAACCTCATTGGAATGGTGAACAGAGTGTGCTTGCAAACCTGGCACACTTTATTGACCATCTCAAAGATGTCTCCATCTCTGAATGGGGCAATTTAGGCTCTGCTGAAGAGCCTCCGTGTGTTCTAATGACTGGAATCTCCAGCTGTCAAATAGAGCGATATCTGTCTAACCATGAGGGTTGGCGGGATAGGACTAACATGGATCCACATGTTGGTGAAATTAACAATTGCTATGCCATTACAGTTACATACAAGGAGAAATGGTCATATATGCATGTGGATGTGTACCTTTCATATGGATATGAATATATCCTTTCCAGATATGAAGCCAGAGATCATTTCAGTAGGTGTGATTGCCTTACTGGCTATATATGTGCACCCATCAAAATATACATTGGATTGATATGATGGATATGAGCATACCTCGTATATCCCATCTACGTAGAGTGGGATATACTAGGTATGTGTATTTGGATGGTATCAATGTAAGTTAGTTTCTGATGGATGCACATATCTGGCCAGTAGGGCAATCACAGGCAGTGAGATGATCTCTGGGTTCACATCATGTTGGGACATATTTTGAGCCATTTGAAAGGTACATATCTGACCATTTTCCTTTGTGTGCATATCTTTGTTTGAACAGATGTGCAGTGGGAATCAAGTGTTATTCAACCCTATCTTCTTAGCTGATCCCGTCCAATTCACAATTTTTCATTACTTGACAGGTGACTCTCTGGTTGTCAGGATCATATCCTATGCATTTCATTGTAGGGCATGGGATACCACCCTGGCAATCAGAGATTGATGAACTGGACAGGATCCTGTCCATGTCGTGTGTTCCAGTTGAATCCTGAAGGGCAACAATCACGCCAGTAGTGAGGGATATCTCTGATTGAGGCCTGTTTTTCTTTGAGTATGAGCCCATCCATCCTTCTGAGTGAGGCAACCGTACTCAATCCGAGATATCTATCATTCATGGCCTGTTGGTGACCAAGGTACAATGGATGATATTTGGTTCCCATGTGTATCCTGCAAACAGTGTCTGGTGTACCATCCATCCATGGCATCAGCACCCCTGAGGATCCATGTGGGAATCAGATGTGAGATATGTCATTTGAAGTTAGGGTAAATGATTGCAGACACAACACCAAGGCCTACTTTTTCCCCCTTTAATTCTGGGGTATTGTTTGAGGCCTGTGTGTTGCACATACAAGCAGTTATTCTCAGTGCCACTGTGATGTGTGACCTGCTCCATCCTTTTTGTGATTCAGTAAGCGGTGTTGTTGACATGATGGAGTGTACATAATGCTGACTTCTCCAGTGATCTCATTTCCCCATTTCCAGTGTTTTCTATGGAGTGTATACGATGGGACCTTAGCAACTTGATTCATGTTATTGCATATTCTCCATAGGCTAACACTGGTATTGGTGAAATGAGGATGTGTGAGGGTGAATTTCTCTCCACCATGTGTTTGTCACCGCTTAGTGAATGTCCCCTGTGTAGCATGTGATCGTTGGCCTATTGACTTGATTGTTGTCTGGTTAACCCTTTGAGTCCCAGAGGGGTTGCCAAAGCATTGTTGATCGATGCATTGATGATCCCTCTAGCACTCGAGGGGTTAAGTGCTGACATCCCAGCGGGGACATGGGTGACATTGTGTGTGAACAGTGATGACAGTCGACATTTGGAACTGCATGGTTTGTGTATTGTGTGTGATGAGCACAGCGACAGGAGGGTTGAAGTAGGACTTGGACAGGTTTGTTCCAAGTTGGACCTTGATATTTGTCCTTGTGTTGTGTCCTGTTTTTAACCCTCAGGGTGCTGTGTTGGTGCAGTTGTGTGCATGAATGATGGCCATGTGTTGAGGTGTGAGTGTGTGTGCAGCTGGTGTTGGTTGCTGTAGTGTGTTGTTCTGTAGTGTTGCACTTACCGGTAGTGTGGAGGGTCCTCTCATCCCCAGTGTCAGCTCCTCCAACAACCCCCTCGATCAGGGTTGGGGACATATTCTGGCGCACCATCTCCTCCCAGCCGCAGAAGGTGATAGGGACAGGTGGGCCACCTCCAGTGCCTCGGGCGTGCTTGGCAAGTTCGGAGAGCTTGGTCTTGACCACCCTCCGGCAGTCGCCCCATCGCTTCTTGATGGACTCCACGTCCCGCCTGCATGGAGCCACCGCGTTGACCCGGCTGCAGATCTGGTTCCAGGCTGCTTTCCTCCTCGCTGACAGGCCAGGGACCTTCGCTGTCGGGTGGAGAACACTCTGCCTCTCCAGGACAGCTTCCACAAGAGCCGTGTTCTCCTCCTCTGTATACTTTGGGTCTCTGATCCTGGCCTCATCAGCTCCGGCATGGGATGACTCAGAGCCGGAGTGCCCTGCCTGGTCTGACCCTGACTGTGTGGGGTGCTCCCCAGCAACTACCCCTCGTCCCACTGCAGGTTCTGTCCCTGTCCTGCGTGTTCCTGCTCTTGTGGGCCGGGTCCCCCTCCGCCCTGCGGATCTCCCTCTCCCACCCCTGCTCTGCTGAGGGATCCCCTCCTGATCTTCCTCCTCCTCCACTACTCTCCCCATCCCTCTCTCCTGTCCTCCTCTCCTCGCCATCATTCACCCAGTCACACCCAGGCACTCCCACAGGCCCTCACAGACACACTCGATCCAGTCACTCTCTGTCACACACTTTCACTCCCAGATTCACACTGTCAAAAATAAAAGTAAAATGTGTGAGGTGTTATAAAATAAAAGGACTATGTGTATGTATGTGTATGTGTTTGTATGTGTGTATGTAATATGTGCAAAGGTGTGCTATGTGTCGTATTCTGTGCAATGCTCTCCTCTCTCCAAACTCCAAAACTCCTCTACCTCCAATGAACGCTCCTGTCTCCCTCTCTCTGATCACTATCCTCCGCTCCTGGGTCCTGATATCTGGCTCTGAAGAACTCGATAACAGACAGTGTGTGGTGGTTATTTTTGGGTATATATAGGTGTATTTGAAGTTATTTGATACATTGGGGCTTTGGGATTGGATGTGTGTTTGAATTTGTTTTGGCATCAATCATGGTTGCTTGACAACGGCAGCCGTTATGTTAGATGTTGTTTGGAGCTCAGTTATCGTGTGATTTGTCCGCCCGTTGTGCATTAACATGAGCGACAACGGGTTTTGTGTTACGTGTTTTTTGTGTGCCTACGCTCGATAGCTATTCTCGTAGAGTAGCTATTGAATCTGCCGTAACTCCTGTATTATTTGCGAGCGATGTGCCTTTTTCACTTAGCGGCTGGTTTAACGGTTGCCTTTAAATCTAGGCCCTAGACTCTTGGCTAACTATATTAGCTCCAGTTGTACATGTGAGCATTTCAGTGGGTAATTAGAATCTCTGAATCAAAGGATGAACACATTTGCTAAAGACAGCTGACTTTAACAACCCACTGTTAAACTTGGAGAGCAAATATAAAGCTAGTGGATCTAGGCCAGAGATAGGAGAAATACGCTCTATTGACAGATTTGATTGGTAGCTTGGGTCTGGCTGGCTGTATGCTTGCAACTCTGGTTTTCTATCATTTTCTTAAAAGCACAGTAATGATGGACTGGATTAAACTGCAGATAAAAAACAAACAAACTGTTAACACTGGTTTAACAGTATCTTACATATTCCAGTTAAAAAGTGTAGAGAATAAATATCTGATTAGTGTATCACTACAGTGGAATCCAGACCACTCTTGTACTTTCTTTTTTCCTTCTTGTCTAGAGTACCTGGTATATACCATGTAGCTCTCCCTCAAAGGTGATATACATGGATTTTTAGCTCATAGGCCTCATCCTATATAATAATTCGCTAAAACATGTGTAACGCCACAACATGAGCAGTAGATACTGCTGCGTGTGCTGCAGTCATGTGCAGTAGAGACTGCCCGAGCCGCGGTTGATACAGAGGCTCAGCCGTGGCGTGGGCAGTCTCCACTGTGCGTGACTGCCCCGCGACTGGGTGGTAGTTGGACTGTCGCCTGTGTAATGGGCTGTTCAACTAGTATCTAGTATTAGGACAAGACAAGGGCCTAGATTCACTAAAGTTTGAACATGGCTCAAATTGTCCGGTCGGGGAAGTTTTGAAAGCACATGAACAGTATTCACTAAAGTGTCTTCAACATCACATGCCCATCAGTCTGACAAAAAACTGCCCACATCAACATCCATCCGACAGGCTTACGAATTTTCACTCATCAATTCGACAATGGTCTATTTCTATATGGAAATGAAGCATAATGACTAATTTCCATATGGAAATGCAGGATAATGAATCGGTATCTTATGAAAGGGCTTGTTGTAAGTACCGGGTTCGGTAGGAGGAGTCATACTCGAATCTGTCATTGAGAAAAAAGCAGCCGGCTCGAGTAGGAAGAAGAGGAAGGCAGTAATAGCCTTCTTGTTCACCGCATTGATCATCTATCCTATTGGATAGGTGATCAATGCCAGGGGGTCATTAGGAAGGGTCCCGATGTCCCCCGCAAGCTCTAATTTGATTTTAAAATTCAATACACTGCACTACGTTTTGTTACAAACATTTATATGGTATACCACCTGGTTTGTTATGGCCCTTTAGTGTATCTCCCCCAAGAAGTTTTATGATGATGTGTCATTTAATTCATGGTCATTGTTCAGTCTCTTGTTTCAACATACATCATTAAACAAGTCTTTAAGAACTTTTAACGCCTTGAATGCTATATATTTCTCATACACATTGCAATGCAATAGAGAGAGTTCCAGCATCCAATGTGTTAACAGGAACAGCACACTTTTTGCAATCTGGGACAATTGTAGGATACCAAAAAGATTATATGTTGCTGGGAATCCCAATTAAAAGCTACACAGTTCATGCAATGTGAAAAATAAGGTTATAGGTTAAAATAATGCACTCCACTTTGCTTTAGATAAATTGGACCAAATAGCAGTGAATGGCTATATAAAGGTTTATATGCCTTGCTGTTAAATAAATAACCCAAGGAGGGAATGCAATTAAGAACTGCTTCACATTGTTGTAATTCCTAACTTCTATGCTACAAAGTAAATAAGATAGATTTGAACACTTGCCCATATCTAAGTTTGTTGCTGATAAGAACATATCTGAAGTTAGTCAGTAACAAAAAAAAAAAAAAAAAAAAAGAAAGAAAGAAAAAAGGCAGTATATATGTAGCATTCATCACTTTTTCCCATAACACCTTATGCTTATCCTTGTCACTTACTGTTTTCACACATTATCAACCACCAACCACTGGATCTTTTTTTTTGCATGCGTGCTAGGATGTTATGAATTTGATGGACCTTTTGTAAAGAAAATGTAGTTAAATTCTGGGTTAAAGCAAATGCACCATAGGGGATGCATAAAAATTCCCCAGATTGAGATTGATTTAAATTGAGCTTTGTTAACCCCTTGAATGCTGTAGAGGTCTTCAATGCATTGTGAAGCAATGCTTTGGAGACATCTGAAGCATTCAAAGGGTTAAAGGCTCCATTTAAATGAACTGGACATTTTATTTTCCCTCTATAGTGCAGTTAACAAGAAATATAGTTTACTCTTTATTTCAGCAACTCAGTTGTAATGACAAGACCAGAATTGATTGCACCTAGAAATCTGTTGCTCAGCACGCTGATTTGTGATACTATATACATATAGGGGTGGGTGAAAGGTCTTGTTATGCTCTCGAGAACAAACATGTGAACACCACATGGTTGTCTGCTTTTTCACTTCAAAATCCATCTTAAACAAACCCCTTAAAATTTTCTCCTATCCAAATGCTGCAAAAAAGTTTTTGCTATTTTTTTTTTTCAATGGCTAAAAAGTAAATATTAGCATCAGAACAGATCAGCTGCCTGTGCCTGCTGCTAGTGCTGCCTGTCTGTCTTCATCACCTCAAGAAGACGTGGCAAGTGAGACAGTAGGGGACACTCTGTCACAATTTTCATCATCATTAACCAGTGAGACTCTCATAAAGCAGCAGCTAGGAGGGACTGGTGGTGGGGATGATGAGGGTGATGGTAGAGCATCTGTGGTGGAAGAGAGATTATTGGCCTTTGCACCTGTGGTTGAAGAGAGATTATTGGCCTTTTTAGCAGAAAGCAAGAAAGAATGGGGCAAAGATATGCAAATAGGAATAGGCATCACCAGTCCACCACTATCAGCAGTAGTGGCAATTTTTTTTCTCTCCACATATACCCGAAGTGGTTGGGGCTAGTTGTGGTGCTGCTACTGCCTCAGATGCATCACTGGAGATAGTGGCAAATGGAACCATGATCATCATTACACATATCACTGCTGTTGTTTATCCCATTCCCTTGGAGCTGCCAAAACATCCTGCTGCTTGAACAACTCAGCAGCAGCAGGAGCAAGAACAGCAGTCACAAATGCTTCTATGTATATTAAAAGTCAGAGACACTTGATTAGGAACAAACTTGCAATACAAATATGGAGGCTCTATAGGAATGGTGTCCTACCCAGGGTGCAGTCTCTTTTAGCCCACTAGTGCCTTTCACAGAGAAGAAATATCCTAAAGCATATCATAATGGTTCTGACATTACAGTAGTCCACTCAAGAAATGCCAGGCAATTGCTTTCTGAACAAGCAGCCAACCCCAGATGTACTTTTTGGCCTTGTTGGGTCTCATTAGTGAAGTGCAGCTGATCTCTCTAAGCACTGTGAGCAAGGGGTCCAATGCTAGATTCCCCCTATTACCCTTGGAGTGGAGTCAGAGATGCTGTAGTGTGTCTGCTAGATTGAATGGATGGGCTCACTTGGTGATTGTTGTCAAGATCTAATGCTTCGAAATGTATCGGAGTGGCTTTGTTCCTTGAAAAAGGCTCCTTCAGTAGTACCAAAATGCGTTGGATACTATCACAGACTTTGAACTTATATCTAAGACTATTTGTGTTATTGACATCTATTGACACACAATAGACTAAAAATTTGCCCAGTTTGGAGTCACCTTACATAGAGTCACCTTACATACACGGTGATCACTTTCAAAAGTAAACAAACTATCACTTTCTTTGGAGAAACTACATCTACGAGTCAAACCAATATAGATCACCAAGTAGAATCAACTCTATTCGACTCATCAGACACTCTCTGGGACTCAGACACATTGTGAAGCATTAGATCTTCGACAACAATCACCCAGTGGAGCCCATCCATTCAACCCAGCAGAGACACTACAGTATTTCGACTTATCAAGAAACACCAGGCGTAGAAGACCTCCATCATATTCTATCTTGTTATAGATATGCGTTAAATTTTAAGTTCTCGCGGTTGCACAAACACTTAGAAATCACTGCTATATTTCTCCACATGATGTATGGCCTTTCTAGTCTTTTTTCGCTTACATGAAAGCTTATTGTATCTATTTATTCGCAAGTGTTCAATTCAAAGTTATTGCGCTTGCGTAAATACTTCAGATATAGCGGTGATTTCTAAGTGTTTGCGCAACCGCGAGAACTTAGAATTCAACACATATGTATAACAAGATAGAATATGATGGATGTCTTCTATGCCTTTATGGAAGCGAAAAAGGTTTGAATTGTATTCAAAAACACTCATGTGACTTTTTGAAGATGATCTATTGGTTGGCCTTTATTTAAATAGCTTCCCAAAATCACTATTGGGTTAGCTGCCTCTGAAGACACTCGTATGTCGGGCGAAACGTGTTAGGCGTGAGCCCCTTACTGTGTGAACAAATGATATATGGAAGAATAAATCAATTAGTTTAAGTTGTTTCCTAGTACGGGTGATACCCCCAGTGAGTACGGGGACTAATTGAAATTTAGGAAATAATCTCTGACTTTGATACTGCTGACCATTTAGTCTTGTACTGAATACTATGAGGCTTTGTCGGTTATTAATTGATTTAAGTATAATTTATGATACCTTTTAGATTCAGGTGTAGTGTCATCACTGGGAACTTTGGGTACTTTATGGGGATATAAAATAACAAGATATTACCATTTATATATTACCAAAATACCGTGATTTAAACCTTTCATCATAGCGGTCATATATGTCTGCTTTTGTGGACCTATGTACTTAAAGTAATATATACACACTTATATTTTGTGTGGTATACCAATGGTGTGCAGTCTCGACATCAACTATGTATCTGAAGGCCTGATTAAGCTATAGTAGCTATTTATTGACAGAATAAATTATCAGTTTATTATCTTGAGTTCACTCAGTAAGGGGCTAATAACATTTTTGGGTATGTGGAACATCCCAGAATATTGTTATAAAAAGAATTTTAATCCACTTTTAGTTTTTAATTTTATGTGCTCTATCTGCTGTCTTATAAGACTAATAAAAGTTACATTTTACATTGTATTATAATTCACTTATAGGATTCAGAGTGCCAATATGATACTTCTTTTTTCTTTTTTGTGTCTAGCTGCATTGAGTGCAAGAAATAATCCACATGTACTAATATTTGGTTATCACTAGGGTGCCGTTTTTTATTTAATATTTATTTTATATTATTTATGTGTTACTGTTCATACAGAATCCTTAAAATGGAACTTTCACCTTAAATCAAGTTTGCATTTTTGAAAACTGCATTAAAAAGTGCCTATATATCATGTTAGCCAAAAGTTCAGTAGATGTATAGTTTAGAAGATATTCACACTTTTTTCTGAGCAAAGAGAAACTAAACACTTCCTGATACTCCACAGAACTTCATTAGCATATGAAACTTTATTGAAACCTCCATTAGCATATGACACATCATTGAAACTAATTAACTAGCATATGAAACATCATTGATTAGCTTAATTAGCATTTGAAAATGTTACTGGTACAGCATGGGTACCACAATTAGCATACATTAGCATACGAAAGAAGTGTGAATATCTCCTGAACTGTACATTTTCTGGCCTTTTGGTTAACATGACAGTTAATATGCACTTTTCAAATAGGCCATCTTGAATATCTTTGTATTGAGCTCTATCCTTTTTGGTATATCTTTTTACAAGAGACATAGAGCCAGTACAACCAATTTCAATTTTATATAATCAAACTCACTGAAGTAGAAAGACCTACAATATACAGGACCTGATTAAGGCTATCAAATACCTAAAATAACTCCACTTCACAACTGGCCACTAAAGATGTTCAGTGAGGAAAATATAGGACAAGAGTTTCCATCTAATAACTTGTGTTTTCTCTTGCGATACAAAATTCAGGGATTGAAGACCATTCTTATTTGTGCAGTGAAAGCTCACACATTGAGAGGTGATCACCATTTCTTCCTCAGGTGTATAAATGTGATCTCAAAAAGAATGTTCATTATACAATTAATAATATCTTTGAGTGCAATCCAACATTTTCAACATGATGTTAAAACACACTGCCCTCTAGCTGTATTTATTTCCTCAAATACATTATATTAACCAATATTGCCACCTGGTGGTTATTATTTTACCTTAAAGGGTTAGTAATGTTTAGGTAGTACAGTAAGATCGATTATGTATATAAATAGGTGAGCACTAGAATATGGTTTAGGGTAACAATAAATAGACAGTAAAAATACAGAGTGTTCAATGAGGACAATAATACAGTGCCCATAATTTGTTATAAAATGTGTATTTACAGTTGGTGAAAAGACAATAAATGAGTAAAGATAATCCACACTATTCACTCATAGTGATACTGATTAAAAGTATACACATAGAAAAAATTAAAAAAACAATACGTAGTGTGATCTGTGTATATGATAAGCAATCCAGATATATAAACAATGAGAATTATTATAAAGTCCCAATCAAGTGGATTGTTCAAATCGTCCTGACAAGCATAAAACATGATAGTAGTATATATCTGGTGAAGTACACAATATCTGAATATAATTATCTTGATGGGAAATATAACTCACGTTTATAAAAGTCTGCTTGACTGACAATCGGTCAGACAAGCTTTGATCACAATAAAGTTTCCCGCTCCCTCCTCTTTTACATACATCAAGCATCCTCAGCAAGCCGGACCAGACAGGTCAGGATGAGGGACAATCTTATTTCAGGATAAGGAAAAACCTGCCCTCCTTTGTCAAGAAGTTTGTCTCTTGCTGCTACCTATCCGGTCTGATGGGATTCCAGACCTGATGGGAGGCTGTTTGATGTATGTAAAAGGGGAAGGAGGGGGAAACTATTATAGAATAAAAGGAAAACGGCAAAGTTATGGTGAATCTTAAAATGATAAGTGGGACATTATTCAAAGTATGATACATGGAAAATAAACACATAGTGTGCTACTTTTAAATGAGCAACATAATTTTCTATTTAAAAACAAATTTGAGATCCACACCAGTAAAAAGACCTCTCTAGGTAAAACAGAACTGTTTTTCCAGTTCCTTTATTGGGTTTCTATGCAGAACCCCACAACTTATCTGAAATAAAACATCATATAAAACAATTATTATTTTCAAACTAAAAACTAGGAATGGGTGAAAAGCCCTGTTTTATTCTCAGGAATTTCCATGAATAAAGCATGGCATTCTGCTTTTTTCCAAAGAATTTCCTGCTATTAGATAAACCTATAGATTTTCCATGAGAACGGTTCCATTTCCATCTATTTTATTCAATGACGGGGAAACTGCTCTCCCCCCAAAACGTCCCACCATGTAGCATGTTATAGAATAGGAGAGAATGAGATTGGAAGCAGGCAACAGAGAGACAGAGAGAAAATAAAACAAAACAAAAACAATAATAATAAAAAAAAGGTTTCAGTACTGTCTAGCACAATGAGCAGGTGGAAAAGCTGTAGGGACACTGCTAATGCTACTGGATCAGATGTGGAATAATCCAGCAGTACCAGCAGTAAAGAGATCATACTTCTCTTTCCCCAAATGATCCACAGTCCCCCAGCTGCTTCCCTAATGGATCTGGGGAAGAATAATAAAGAAGGGGACACTGGGTAGCAGGATGAGTAGCACAAGTCAGCTGCCTGTGCCTGCTGCTGATGTCAGTGTACCTCCATCTGAGGTGATGGCAAGTGTGACTCCAGGAGACCCACTATCACATTTGTCTCCCAGCCAGTCCCATAAAGAGGCAAGAGACTTGTTCTGGTGGTGATGAGAGTAAGGTGTATTATAGAACTGCATTATCTCACAGTAAAAATAGTCAATTGCTAAGCTGGTTGTGAAGTATATTCTAAAACATGGATAATTGCATAGGTCATCTAAGAAAGACTGGAGAATTGGAATTACAATATATGGACAGGTTGGAACATGCTGTCCCTTGAAGGCATGGAATTGATCCGGATCTCTATGGGTTCTTGTGGATCTTTAAAATGGTGTGTTATTCCAGTTATCAAAGAGTTAATTAATCGATGTGCTGTCAGAAATTTCTGTGGCTGTGAGTCTCGGAATATGTAGATAAAGATGTAATATGTGTTTTGCGAGTAATGTTTGTTTGATTGTTTTGCAACAATTAAACATTACTTATTTCTGTTGTAAGATAGATTATTGTAACAATATGGGATACATTTCAATGAATGAAATAAGAGTTAAAATTAGGCTATTACACATCTGAAATTTGGTTGGGTGTTGATAATTATGGGATAATTTAAATAGGAAGTAAGGATGAAATTGCGGGTCATTTGTTTTATTTAGTGTTGTTTGAGAAAGTGGCGACACTGGTGCCATGAAATGAGTTACATACTAACAAACGCAAAGATTTTTTGTGTCATTTGACATATATGTTTTTAATTGCCCAGGTGCACAATCCTCAAAGGTTATAATATCAATAAAAAGTGGGAGGCAGCACCAGTGGGTCTTGATTTAAAAAACATTTTTTATTCAAGCTAATAGGTCATAATACAGGTCGACGATTTGATCCCACTACAGGATCTTTATCTTGATAATAATTTGATATTGCTGCACACTTTCATTTGTAAGTTTATCCAGATTTAACACACCTGAACAGAACAATAAAATTATATTGCATCTACACTCCCATCAGGGAGCAAAGCTTGAGCAGGGGCAATCGTTATATATAAAAATCCCTGTATGCCCTTTGAAAACACCTGTGTATTGTTGGATCACCGGTGAAATGGACTCAGTGAGTATTATATCTGTGTGATTCAATAGTTCAAGCGCATTAAATCTCTGGTGTTCGTACTGGCACTCATTTCTCTTTCTATTTCTTGGTCCATCTGGTGGGGCACGTTGTGAAGCACTGATTGGATTTAGATGAGCAGCTGAACTATCCACGTTAAAAAAGAATACCCAAGTGGAAGTGTGGAATTGAAAATTTCCTCCATCTGCTAACAACATATAACTTGCATATATATGCTTGGTAGACCATTCTGATATGCGAGTATCACTTTGGCAGGGGTTAATAAGTGGGCATATAGTCATTTTCTAAGTATCAACGTACTTCTCTATGAGGTGCCCCTTTCTCCTCTTTTTCTTCTGTTTAAACACTAAAAAATATGCTTGGCCTCAAGGGTCAAAGAAATGGCCCAACCCTGTGGCAGTGAAAGGCTTAATTTTGTTATACAAAAAAAACAACAAATAGGTATATGCAGAAAACTGTAAATTTGCACTAGATAGCCACAAGATGGCACTAGAAGTATAGCTCATAGAGAATTTCAATGTTTCTAAATGCAGTGTGTTTTCCTAATCTGCCATGGTACATCATTGTGCCATAAGATGTAGGCTTGCTGGTTAGAAAGCCTATTATTACAGCTATATGAAACCACATCACATAATGACATCTTCATTTGGATGCCAGCTGGTATATGTTGCTACTTTTTTCCAGGTAATTCAAGTGTAATCTGCCAAATAGTGTTGCAAAATTGTGTGTAGAGACATGTCACTCAATCTGTAAGTGTTCATGTGTGCAACAAAAGTAAATGAATATGTATGAAAACAAAAAAACCTCAATATGGTTTATTAAAATCATTAAAGTATTTCCATAAAAAGTATCATATTAAGCAGATCTGCCATAATGCACAGTAAACTGCTATGTTAAAACTGATATTTTGTTCATTGTTTAACCCTCTGAATGCTGGAGATGTGTGCAAACCATTTCTCAACACCCCGCCACTCAAAGGATTAAGAAGTAAATTGGGAATAGGATACAGATTTAAAAAGTTTAAATAAATGAGCCTATATGCACAGAAAAAATCTGAGCAAGCTGTTGACTACGCACTTATACCATAAGCAACAAATAAAATCCCCCCTATTTCAATAGAGCTTAACCTTTTGAGTGGCAGAGGGGTATGCAAAAAAATAGCTTAGATATGTGTTGCATACTCCTCTAGTACTCAAAGGGTTAACCCCTTGCCTTGCTAGAGAGCTCTTCAAAGCATTGATCCTCTCTAGTATTAAAGGAGTTAATGATAGATGGCCACTTGGTAACTTAGATCTTCCTAAGTGGCAATATTTTCAATAAATATATGTTAGGGGCATGGTGCATAAGTGATGTCAATTGGTGCAAATGTGCCCTGGATCTCCCTCTCAGGTCACTAGAGGGAGAACAGGGGTATAAATAGATAAGAGGCACATTTGTATACACACTCATCCACACACACAAACACATGTACACGTCAGAAATGTAGGACATAATTGAAAGAGTAAAATACCTGAAATGGAAATGGGCAGGCCACAGAGCAAGACGACCTGTTGGTACATGGACCAAACAAAAGACATGATGGGTAGATTAAATTACCAAATTTGTTGATACACAGTTGCAACAAAATGCACAGAACCAAAGAGGTTAGATTTTACAAAACAATGATTCGAAAAAAAACCTCAAAATCAACCATGAACTGCTTGAAGAAACAAAAGCTTCAGGTTTTGTAATGGCCTTCACAGTCCCCAGACTTGAATATTACTGAACATCTGCCAGTCGATCTCAAATATGTAGCACTTGAAAGATATATTTCTGAACTAGAAGCATTCTGCAAGGAAGCTTGGGAAAAATCCCTACTGCAAGAAGAGAAAGATTGTTAGCTGGTTACAGGAAACATTTGGAGGCTGTGATTTCTGCCACAGGGGATGTTACTAAGTATTGACTAATAGTAACATAGGGACATAGTTGAGGAGGCTGAAAAAAGACATGCTTGCATCAGGACCAGCCCGTGTCAAATCACCCTGTTGATATGAAGGAAAGCAATTAAGCCCTAAGTGTGTAAAAAACGAACAAAAACAGAAATACGTGGAATTGAGCGGTTAGATCTAAATAAATAAATACCCACTCAATATAAGAATTGCACAAAGATAATAAAAATATATTTATATATTTATTACAATAATATTTACAAAATAATATAACATAACTAAATACGTCTATCAGAACATAGTATCTATAGCCTATATATATAAAAAGTCCTGAATTGAGAAAGTCCTTCTTAACTTCTGAATATTCAAAGAATTGTGAAAGGAAATCTTCAAATAAAAAAGTAATATGATGGAAATGTTGTTCCGTTCAAATCGGTATATACCTGTATAGTCAGTTCCTTTTATACATATAATACCTGAGCAGATAAGAAATAGTATATATCTCCAATCATATGGGAGTGGGCAAAAATAGATCTGTCTTTCACCCGTAGACTCACTGTAAGGTCACAAGCAGGTAGCTGAAAATGGCGGGTGAAAGGGAGATCTATTTTTGTAATATATGTATAAAAGGAGGACCATTATTAACATTAATATTTTTGTTATTTATGTACTAATTGTTTATAATTGTTCTTGCTCTCATTGCAATACTTCTCTCGTTTTCAATATTATCTAGCCTAGCTAGCAGACTTTATTACATTCTTCATATTTTTCAAATGAGGCATGTGACCCTTATGACTTAAATACTATAAAAGCCTGTTTCTTATTTCTCATTTCCCTGCAAACCTCTTTATTAAGCCACAATGGTCTTAATTTGCTCCTCTTGTACTTATTACCCAATGTTATTTATTGACATGTATATTTGTCTAGAAAATTTTTATCAAATTCCATTATTCTTGTACATTTATCTTTGAAGATTACATCCTACTGAATATCCTTTAATTCTGCTTTTAGCTTTGTAAAATTAGCCTTTTTAAAACGTAATGTTTTGGTTAAACCCTTGCTAATGGGTTTCATAAAAGAAATTTCGAAGGATCCCATATTGTGGCCACTGCTGCGTATACTGTTTATCATGTCTGAATTGTTTTACTGCACTGGGTAAAGCAAGGCCTCTTTTCTTGTCAGCTCCTCTATTAGTTGGGACATATATATTTTGTATCAGAAGTCACTGCAGGCTAAGGCAGATGAAGCAAGGTTGGTGTGTCACGGTATTTGAAGACTCTCAGACTTAAGGTTTGGTAAAAACGTAACTTTATTAAAAAGTTAAGGCAATCCCATAGGGAATCATACATATGTAACAATACAACAAGTAATGACAATATGAATAGGTTCTACCGGCCTTGCCAATACTACCGGGCAAGGCAACCTAGTGACAGTTGCAAATATAGCAGTAGGCTCTACTGACCTTGCCAATACCTGGTAAGGCATCCATGAGGTGTAATGTACCGGTTCTACCGGCCTTACCAATACCGGGCAAGGCAGCCTGAAGGAGTACAGAGAGTAGACTCTACCGGCCCTGCCTATACCAGGTAAGGCAACCTTAGATATGTTCCGTAAGTAGGTTCTACCGGCCTTACCAATACCGGGCAGGGCAGCCTGAGGGAACACCGATAGTAGGCTCTACCGACCCTGCCTATACCGGGTAAGGCAACCTTAAAGATGTAACGTAAGTAGGTTCTACCGGCCTTACCAATACCGGGCAGGGCAGCCCACAAGAGGAGACCAAGTTGTCAGATGACAATGACAATAGAGTGGAATAGGAATCAATGGTCTCGCTCAAGCAGAAGTCTCAAGACAACTGCAATAATAAGTTGGACAGCAACCGGCCCTTGGTGCCAGAATAGTCAAGGAGCAAACCAGCGTCCTTACGCTGGGACTAACTGTAACATAACCCACCAGGTTTAGTGGAGTAACCCAGCGTCCGCACGCAGGGACCAACAGTATATAATGCCACCAGGGTTAATGGAGTAAACCAGCGCCTGCACGCTGGACCAACAGTAATTGAGTTACCAGGTTAAATGGAGTAAACCAGCGTCCGCATGCTGGGACCAACAGTAATTGAGCCACCAGGTTAAATGGAGTAAACCAGAGTCCGCACGCTGGACCAACAGTAATTGCGCCACCAGGTTAAATGGAGTAAACCAGCGTCCACACGCTGGGCCAACAGTAATTGAGCCACCAGGTTAAATGGAGTAAACCAGCGTCCGCACGCTGGACCAACAGTAATTGCGCCACCAGGTTAAATGGAGTAAACCAGCGTCCGCACGCTGGACCAACAGTACTAGAGCCACCAGGTTAAATGGAGTAAACCAGCGTCCGCACGCTGGGCCAACAGTAATTGAGCCACCAGGTTAAATAGAGTAAACCAGCGTCCGCACGCTGGACCAACAGTAATTGCGTCACCAGGTTAAATGGAGTAAACCAGCGTCCGCACGCTGGACCAACAGTAATTGCGCCACCAGGTTAAATGGAGTAAACCAGCGCCCACACGCTGGACCAACAGTATATATATCGCCGGAGCGAACAAGCACAATGTCGCCTCGGAGACAGGGGAAGGAGAGAGAGCCCTGAGACCAAGCGGAGGCCTACCGGAACGAGCACAGCTACTCTGACAGATGACCGGAACAGAAGGAGTCAAGGAAAGCAACCGGAACCGGCTAGAGAGACAAGCAGGCAGGAGACTCAGGAACTCAGGAACGAACGAGGCTGGAACACTGGCACCACTGGAACACCGGAACACCGGAACACAGGAACACTGGAACACCGGAACACAGGATCCTCAGGCCCAAGCGCCTGACAAGCAGGTCAGAACAAGTAATGTCAGAGACACCACGAAAGGGCAACCTGGGAGTGCCCAGACTGGGTTTAAAAAGGCTGTGTGAGGTGGGCTAACAGCAGACAGCCAATGAGGAACTTCCAGCAAGTGATAGACACAGGATAGCACGAATCACGGGCACTGTGATATGGTGACACATCCCTCTATATGGTAGTCTCATACAGTCGTCTTCTTCATACATATGCAACAGTGCACTGGTGGCCTCCAGAATGTCATGTTACCTGGCCCACATGTATAGCCAAATGCTGCTTGGACATGTGTCATCAGTGGGGTTGGCATGTATCTCACATTGCTTAAGACACATTGAGGTGATAAATGTGTGTATCCCTTAGTATAAGTTTATATTTGCTAGTATATGGTATTGCTAAACACATCTGTAGTTCTGTTATTATGTTCTCAGTCACACTATATATTTTCCGTAACTCCCTGCCAGAGACTAAAGAAACATAGATGCATATGTCTGGGCGTACAAAATAAGGTCTCCGCTTAGAGTTCCCTTAGCATGTGTGTTAATGCAATATGTTGTCTTCTGAATACCTGCATTAAGTTTGTAATAAAAAAACTTGCACTCAGATATGAGACCAGTTATACTCAGAATCTATGATGCGTTATACCCTCCAATGCCTCCACAATGGGAAGGGTCAGGATTTGTATTTATTATAAAAGTGGGGACAGAATAGATCATAGGTATTGAGGATGTACCCCACTATCCCCTACAGCAGATCTGCCCCTTAGTCTTGCTGCCTACAGTATCATGATATTTCCTACATCCTGCCACAACTAAATCCTTAATCCCTATCCCATCTTACCAATCATATCAATCTTCATATTGTCTTAACCCTCAACTGACTGCTAAATGCAGTCCATAGTTAATGTTTTCTGTTAAAGGGATAGTAATACTTCGTTTTAACTTTGTTTTATTTTGTAGGCATTAAAAAAACATAAAGAATGATATAAGTCTTATCTCTCAAACCTTTATGGTTTAAGAGATATTCACAAGCAAAGTTTCCCCCTCCCGCCCCTTTTTCCTAGTGTAAGCCATCTCTTCAGATGTGAATCTGGTTGTAAGACCAGACAGATAACAGCAGGGGACAATCTTCTTTGTATGAAAAGAATGAAAGCCTTTCCCCCCTTGACAAGTTTGTCAGCTTTTTCCCTTATCTTAATTGAAGATTGTCCCTCTCTGCAGTCTACCTGGGCACCCTTCTGATGTGGCTGAACAGAGGGGGCATACTTTGCTTGTGAATATCTCTTAAACCATAAAGGTTTGAGAGATAAGACTTATATCGTTCTTCATGTTTTTTTAATGCCTACAAAATAAAATACAGATAAAACAAAGTATTACTATCCCTTTAAACTAGTTATTCTTGCTATTGAAGAAATAATTTTCAAGGGGAACTAACACCTCCTAATACCATTGTTCTACTTACTAGATAATCCTAATTGCACACATGACTATTTCCATTGTGCCTTTGTTCATTTGATGACATCAATCAGTTTTTACTATTACACTGTATGTGCCTATGCAACCAGAGAGATGTGCAACACATTAGAACATAATGCACACCCTTTTGTCCTTTAAAGGGTTAAAATTGTCATCTACAGATAGAAGAGTTTGGGGTTTTGTGGTCCTATCAGCAAATATAATGTCTGCCTTCATGGCTCTGGCACCCAGCACTGACAGAAGGTGTCATCACTTGAAAAATAGTCGTTGGTATTGTAAAAGGGGGCTTATTTTTAAGAGGTGTTGGCTATCCTTTTAAAAGGCCATGCAAATCCTTTAACTGTAATAATACCTCTCTGAATTCTTGTTTTCAGGTAAGTGCCCACATACCCTCTGCATTTTTTCCTTGAACCAAACATATCCATTCTCTCACTGAACCTTCTTTAAAAGTAAAAGGTCTAGGGTGTTCTTTCTATTCCATAGAATACCATTCACCACTTTTGCTTAATGTGCAGAAATTGCATCTTTCCTTGAAAATACTTCTTATAATTTCCCTTTTTGTCTCTCACAAACCTGATACTCTCTTCCTCGCAGATATATGTTCCACTGGACATCTTCAAACTACAGTATTTATCAGGCGACCCTAACCCCTGCTAGGGCAAATATGTGTGTGCTTTCAACTGCACCACCTAAAGCATTTTTCCAAGATTTAATTATTATTACTATTATTAATAATATTAATAATAATAACAATACATAATGCGATACCTGTGGTGTTTGGCCTACAGAGCTCTTCTTGTAGGGACAAGTCATGCATTTAGACCATAGTATACCTTAATGCTGCAATGCTACTGGTGTTGGTGATTTTCTTGTGTATTTTGTAGTTTTTAATTAAAAGTCTATGATCTGGAACTTATGCAAATTACTTTTGTCCCCTCCATTCACACGCACACCTAGCTGTTGTCAAAGCAGCTCTATGTAGCTGCTGTAAAGTCTAACAGCTGTTTATGTAAAGGTGGGACTGTATGTTTATTTTTATTAGTATTGTTTAGGCTGTTATTAGGAAGGGGAGAAATTGTCTAGTTTACCAGAAAATTACACATTCTAAGTCAGGCTTTGCTGTAGTATAGAGGGGGGAGGGGGGTTTTACAAATAAAACCGAACACAAAGATAGGAATTAGTACCAAAACTGATGAAATAACTTTATTGACTAGGTTGATTACAGATATTGTACAATGTTGAATCATAGCAATAATTAGTTTCCTAATGAGGTTTCTCTTTTACTGCATCTACACCTTTTACAGAACCTCCTCATTTTCCTCTAGACTGTACGTTCTTACAAGCAGTTCTCCCAGTCACTTACTATATCTGTTTGCTAGCTATGGGTTGTTGGAATCCTTTATCTGATTTGCCCCCCACTAACAACTCTGCATAAAATGTTGGGGCTCTATAAATAAAGAAAAATTATAATAATATTAATACCATGCCTAGCTTTGAACTTCACATGAAGTAGATTCTCCTCTTTAGATTATATGGACAACCATTATAATTTGTTGTAATTCATGCATGATAGATAATTGTGCAGAAGTAATTGTCTTTTTAGGCTCAGCTGGATTGCTGCAGTAGGTATAATCAATAGGACCTGGCTTTAGGGCAGGCTATTAATCGTGCATGGCAGCTTTTTGGATATAAACTTCTTTCCTACTATTTAATTTATGGAATAATCAGGTTATTATTCAATTCAACTAAACTAAAGAAGTGTCTTTTTTTGAGAAGTGTTTGAAAAGAGTCACTGAGGCTGAAGAAGAAAAGACGTGCAATTCTGGGGCAAGCCAATTGCACCATAGAAATGGAAGGTACATTCCTTACAAACCTTGTCCTACAACAATCAGGTTGATATACTAAGTAAAGTGGTGTAATGCTGGAGCAAGCCAACTGCAACATCAGGAACAAATACAAATTCCCAAAATGCGGCTTTTAACCCTTTGAATGCTAATCTTTTGCAATGCACTGGAGATATGCCTGGCAGTTGAAAGCCCCATTTAAATCAGACAAAATTTGGGGAATTTGTATTTGTCCCTGATGGTGCATTACACAATTTTTACTTAGTATATCAGCCTGACTGTTGTAAATTAAGGTCTGTTAGGAATGTACTTTTCATTATATGTATCTGCCTTATTATGTTGTATTTGCCTTCAACCGTATTGTGTGTATATACACTGACAGCTCCCCTGTTGAGCAGTTGCTGTTAATCTACATAATGTCAGATTATAGAGGTAGCATAAAAGATCCACTGGTCAGCACCAGAAGTATATATGTTGTGGGATCTCAGCTCATCCAAATGCAAGAAATCAACCTTCCTCTCTGTGCTATTCTGATGCACCTCAGGGTAGGGTAGGGTTAATGTTAGAGGTACTTGAGAACTGTGGTTTAGAAACTCGGTCATAGGGAACCAATAAAAAACATCCCAAATTGTCTTTGATTTAAATGGTTCATTTAACTCTTTCAGTGCCAGAGAAGTATCCAACACATTCATCCCCTGGTGATTAAATGAAGGGTACTCTCTCTCTCTGTCTCTCTATCTCTATCACTGCCACCAGGTAGGGCTATTCCTTATCACTTACTGTGGAGAGCTACAGTCAATGATTAAAGCTCTCTGAAATAATGTTTTAAAAAATACCGCTTGGACACCAGTGGCTTATAGAAACATAGAAACATAGAATTTGACGACAGATAAGAACCATTCGGCCCATCTAGTCTGCCCAATTTCTTACTGTGTAAAAAAAAAAAAAAAAAAAAAAAAAAAAAACCCTCAAACCTTTTTTGGTTTTTGGTCTTTTCTTATGTTAAGGACCGCCTTATGCCTATCCCATGCATGCTTAAATTCTGTCACTTTGAGCTGTGATAACTTTTGAATGATAAAAAAACCCTCCAAGCAGTACAATTACCATTGCTTTACTCATCAGTAGACTCATTATAATATGTTTTTAATACAAAATGGTTACTGATCCTTTAACAGTTCGAGTGCCAACGTTTGAGTGCACTGGGGAGGAATAACCATGCAGATCTTGTAAAGATGGTTGTTTACACTAAGGCGAAGACTTGGAAAGGTGGCAGAACCGCTTTAATGCTAAATATTAACTAATACTGTTGAACTTTTAACCCTTTAAGTGCCAGAGGGGTACACAATGCATTGCTTTGCAATGCGTTGTGTACCCCTCTGGCACTCAAAGGGTTAACAGACTTGATTAAAAAATTATTAAGAAGCAGCCTTTAAGAAATCGGTATGGCAGGTTTATTAACTTTTCATAAAGGACTGTTGATTTTGATAATCAACATTAGATATTTTCTGCACTTTTTGGAGGATGACTTTTGCCTAAGTAAATCATTTGGCAGTTGCATTAGATGATACATTTATTTCTATGGGGAGGTTAAGCAGGATCATTAAACCAGTGAAGCTCATGTGTAGCAGTGCTTTTAGGCAAAGCATCAAATGAAATGTACTGTACTATTTTTGTAATACATTCCAAAAACACTTTTTTGCTGATGTTTATTTGGTAGTTATGCAGCTCAAGTGTAAAGAATGAGTGTGGAAATGTTAATGAATCTTGGCATAAATGCACAAAATCTCTGTTTAATTAGGGGAATGACAGCTAATTCCGGAAAGTGCTGAACACTTGTACTTTGTAAGATTCATGCCTTCTAATGGAATATATTGTTGTTGGTTCTTTTCTAACTTTCTTTCACCTAATCACTGTGCTAAGCAATGGTTTTACTAACCTAACTAATATCTACTACAGAATATCATACAACAGTCTAGGCAAATCAAGACAACACATAAAAATCCCAATTGATTTAAATGGTGATTTTAACAGTTCCAATACTAGAAAGGTTCCAGAACATTCCAGTCCTCTCTAGCATTCAAGGTATTTAAAGCTGCATTTAGATCAATTGTATTTGATGAGTTGGTTTATTCAATAATTTTTATTAAAGTTCAGTTATTGTATCTTATCTCTCTTATGGGATCAGACTTTCCAGCCCCAAAATGGCTGCTTTCAACCATTTGAGGGGTGAGTTACTGAACCCTTGGCAGGCAGGGAGCTGGAACTCCCAGCTACAAACTTTGCACGTTGTAAACGCAGCCTCCAAAGACCTTTAGTGTTGATCTTGAAAGCCCTTCACTAGCTTCTACAGAATCTGCTGACTCACCCCAAAGAGACTGAATTCTGAGACTTCAGTGTCCCTCAGTTCAGTCTTTCTCTCAGACCAACAAGTATTAATCATACACCCATTCTGGAGCCCTACTAGTTTCATTAAGGCACACAACACGACCTCAGCTTCACTTGCAGGTCTGCCCTCAGAGAAGCAGGACTGTCTAAACAGGAGCATGTCTGTCGACAGAGCCCTAATCCTCTTGATGGATGGTAAGGTCCATGATTTATAGATAAAATCTAGAACCCTTTTGTTGCTAGAAAGGTCCCTATGTTCCTCAGGCACCCTAAAGGTCCTTATTGGCACTGCCACTGCCACCAGTAGTGCCACCATTACAGAGTGAATCTGCAGATGTGAGACTCCTCCAATATATATCCGCACATTGAACATTGCTTAGCACAATTACCTCACATAGAAATGTTATGGAGGCCAATAGAATTAAGGGAATAATGTAGAATTTCCACCCTGCAGAATATTCCAAACACAGGACAGCTTTTTCTCCCGAGTGTTATGTCCCAAACCACCATCACCCAGTGACTTGTATTTTCTGGATGGTAAGGTCCATGATTTATAGATCTATATAAATCTATAACCTTTTTGTTACTAGAAAGGTCTCCACTTCATTGCTTTGCATTTCTTTGGAAAACTCTCTAACATCTAAGAATTTAAAGGGACACTATCACTTAAAATGACAGTACTTTGGCAATTTTGCAACATCTTTTAAAATCATATATATGTTACTTTAGTGAATTATTATTTAGAAAATTAATTTTTAATGTATTACATTTTATTAGTCCAAACCAATGAAGAGTGAGACATATGCGGATGCAACACTATGGTGTTTGCCAATATACTTCTGGCTGCTGAGCCCTTGTCCATCCCCAGTGATGAAACCAACATACGTTAAACTCCCACAAAAAATGTTTAAGGCAAGTGCAACCCCTAACAGCCCTGAACCTTAATGGTGATAATACTAACTGTGTCATAATCATTGTCTTGTGTCTAGTGTCAGGTATAATATCCCTATGTTCCTCAGGCACCCTAAAGGTCCTCATTGGCACTGCCACAGTTACCAGTAGTACCACCATTACAGAGTGAATCTGCAGATGTGAGAATCCTCCAATATATATCTGCACATTGAACATTGCTTGGTACATTGACCACACATAGAAATGTTATGGAGACCAATAGAATTAAGGGAATAATGTAGAATTTCCACCCTGCAGAATATTCCAAACACAGGACAGCTTTTTATTTTGAGTGTTATGTCCCAAACCACCATCACCCAGTAACTTGTATTTTCTGGAAAGGACAAAGGCCACAGTGATTGACAGCACCTAACTTCATGGGGGAAAGTTTAACTTTGTTAGTATATAAACATCAAGGTGGTGGTTATGTTGGTGTTGCTTAATGAGACTAGACATGCCAGGTTTAATTCCATTTCTTTCCCCTCTTTCACAACATTGTCACACTGTGCACATTGTGCAGTTATTTATAGCTACACTGTCCCTCACTGCTCCTGATGAAAAATATGAACCCCCCACTGATTTTAGAGGGAGTGGAGGAAGATAAACATTATTGTGACTAGACATCTTCTTCCCAGATTTACCTGACATGGTGGTGGTTTGTTGTGGTGGTGCTGCCTTAACACTAGGGATAGTAATTATCATGACCACCACCTATCCCATATCACTGCTTCTGACAATTCCAACACCAGAGCCTGGGCATATGATAACTTTAGTTCCACTCCTACCAACTTTACTACTGCAGATGGACATGGTGGATATAAGATGGTAATGATGAATATGAGGTAATGCTAGATACCTCATAGGAAGTATAATGTATGATTCCCCCATAACCTTGCATTATGATATGTCAGTCATTAAATAGAGTTCATAGCACTATTCCTAACTGTTATTGCTGGTGGCAACTGTGCAATTCCTTCCTCTTCCTCATTGCCTCTGTTAATAGCACTACATGTGACTAGTATGAACTATCACAATGACCTCTCCTATATCAGTTCTGCTGCTGGTTCCAAAAGCACAGTCTGTGCAAATGATGATCCTAGTCCCACTCCTACCCACTTTACTTCTACCAATAGGCATTGTTACGGTATTTATAAGCTCAGCATCCCAAGGCAAAGAATTCCATAACTTTACTGCCCATACTATAAAAAAATCTTTGCTTTTAGCTGAAAACACTTTTCCTTTAGTGTTAATGGATAACCTCTTGTTCTTTGCAAAGCTCTTTGTGCAAATAATCCCTTGACCTCAAATATATTTGTAAACAGTAATCATATCAACCCTTAGATGTCTCTCACTTCTCTAATGTAAACAGACCCAGTTTGGTAATTCTCTCTTTATAACTCAAATCATCCAATCCCTTTATCAGTTTTGTTGCACATCTTTGTACCTTTTCCAGTTCAATAATGTCTTTTTAAGAACTGGTGCTTATCATACCAGGAGTATGATAAAAAAATATAATCTGTCTTTCCTCTACTGTTTATTTAACACTATGGACGAAAGCTATCTCCATGTTCCAGTGAGAAATCTAGTGAAAACCACTTTGTTGTCCTCTTTTTCAAGGGATAATCCACTTTAAAAATAGAAATTAAAATCTTTGCATTTTTTGCCCATTGGCTGAAATTATTCGCCAATTTTTCAATAGCTAGAAAGTTTCTGCCCATTGATATACGTGTTTTTGCCTTTTCACTATAAAAATGTGACGTATTACAGGAAGTGAAACACAATAGAAGCAGCTACAGAGCGAGGTAGATGTACTGTGCTGTTCTGCTGTGATCTTTTAGCAAAATTGATGCAGGAGAGGCTCATAGTGACTGCTATCTAGTGAGGGGCAAAAAGTTTCACCTCAAACTGAAATCAGCGAATAATGGCACTTTACGCTTGACGCATAATTTCCTATGAAAAGTGCAGTTTTTCCTCTTTTTCCAGCCTTTTCGGGGAAATGAAGTTTAGTTTAGGGAATCTTTTAGTAGGATATTTGTTATTTGTAAGTGTGTAGTAGGAGAGTCAGTGGGGCACTCTGGGTAGAAGAAGGGAGGAAGGAGGTTGACCCCAAATACTCCAATATTCCATGTGACTGACTGGCAAGACACAGGAAGCTAGGGACCTATTTGCTTGCTGATCTTGCTGCAATTGTCTCTGTGCTGGGTGTGGAAGTCTGGGGAAAGACTTTGTTGATTATGTTTTTCAGTTAGAATTTTATTTTGGACAGACTGTGATAAGACAACAGGGTGGACAACTTAAAAAAAAAAAAAAAAAAATAAAAAAGAATAAAAAGCAAAATATATTAGGTGACAGTGACAGACACCTGACTGGGCTTAGGCAAGGCATTATACAGCTCCATCAGTTGTGTTGTGCACTGTATAGTAAAAAAACACGTAATGTCCAGCAAACGCACAAGGGGAAGGGGGAGGGGTAGAGCAGTGCAGGGACTTAAGAATAAAGTAGTAGTTCGAAAACTGACTGCAGCAATGGTTGCTGAAGCATGTGCAATCAGTGATGATGATGATCCCTCTATTCCAAGAGAGGATGCAGTTTGTCAAGATCTCAGCAAAACTAGTTCCAGCACCACAGTGCCAGTAGAATTAAAGATCCATATAAGAAGAACACTGAAGACGACAATAAGTCACATTCAAGTGTTGATGATGCTGGCAATAGCAAAATAGAGGAAAGTGTAGCAGCTGAACCGCCTGCTGCATCAGACATTGAGAAAAACAAGCACCAAAACACCCATAGTAGGGAACTTTGTTACAACAAAAGTAAAAAGAAAATGTTTGAGACCTCCAAAAGCTTAGAGGAATATAAGGGTAGTGGGCAAGATTTGTCAGGTGATGCTGTTGCTGCTGAGGATGACCTAATGATGACTGATGATGATGCAGATCTAGAATATATCCCTCCAGCATCTCTCTCTTGTTCAGATACAGATGAAGTTGAGAGTGAGGATGATGACAGGACTATAAGGTTAGCAGAAAGTGACAGGCTGAATCTTCCACCACTTTTAAGGATCACTGTGACTGTCTATAAACTGTTTGAGACAGACATTGGAAAGTCTGACCCTGGACAAGCACAGATGTCAAAAAGTCACCCACAGTCACCCTATCAGTCATCATCAGCAGCATTGCCTCTTCAAAGTCCAAGTCCCACTCAGCCACACACACCTGTTTTGAGTACCCAGCAACAACAATGCAGGTTAATATCTACAATGTTAGACATGTCCAGTGCCTCTGCTGCTGTAAGTTCTGCACCTTTGACACCTAGTAGCAGTGTCAGTAGAATTGCATCACAATCTAGCCCCAGTAGTAGTAGTAACAGCAGCACCACCCCAGGAACCACTCATTCCCTGAAGTCCACAGTATGGAGATACTTCACTCAGGATTCTCAAACTAAGCATGTTGCTATCTGTTGTCTGTGCAAAAAGAATGTGAGCGGGGGAAAGCAGGCACATCTAGGCACCTCCTCTATGAGATCCCACCTGAAGCACAACCACAGGCCTGACTGGGAGACACACTATCAGCAGGCCAAAGGTGCCACCATTAGCAGCAGCAGAAGCACTTTAAAAAGTTCCCAGGGCTCTAGGGCAGAAAAAAGAATTAGTGAAGTTATTTATGTGTCAGAGAGTGTGCTACTACCAGTGCCAACAGTTAGTTCAGTCCAAATAACACCTTTGGCTCCTGCTGTAGAGGTGTATGATGGCGCTGGCTTTGCTGTAAAAGATGGCAAGAGTCATAGACTGCCCACACATGCTGCATTTACCGCCACCACTTCCTCTAGTCATGTTGTTAAAGCAATAAAGTTTTAGGGTTCGTCTGCCATGTCCTGCCAACCCACACTAACTGAGTTCCTAGAAAGGAGTCAAAAACAATCCCAAATCACGCGTGTGGAATGGCAAGGTTGCCAAGATGTTGGCAATGAACATGCTGCCGTATTCATTTGTAGAAAACCAAGGTTTCAGAGAAATTATGTCATGTGTTGCTCGACACTGGAATATCCCAAGCCGCAGTTATTTTTCCAGGAGGGCTGTGCCTGAATTGTACAAGCAGGTGGTTAGAGTGGTGGGCAAAGGGCTGAAAAGTGAGTATGGTAAGAAAATCGACCTGACAACAGATATGTGGACAAGTGGGCAGAACACAGACTATATGACTGACTGCTCACTGGGTTTCCTTCCCAGCACAAAGAGTGTACAACACTAGCTTACAGCATCAGGTAAAAGCCTGTAATCGTGTTTCTGGTTGTGGCAGTGTGATTAAAAGGTGCCAGCAGCAGCAGGATAGCCCATACCATTGTCCCCTCACCTTGTGCATGCAGAGTTTTGAGAGACAGTACCACAAAGCTGTAGATGTTCTAAGTAAGCTAGAGCAGGTGAAAGAGGAATAGCTTGTACCCAGCTCCTTAAAAGCTGGTTTTGTGTCTGCTGATAACTGCTTCAACATAATCGCTGCTTTGAGAATAGGTGGTATGGTGCATGTGCCCTGCTTTGCCCATGTGCTAAATTTACTTGTGACCAGATTCCTGGCAGAACCTGAAACCCTCAAAGAGATGCTTACTATTGCCTGCAAATTCTGTGCCCATTTTAGTCGCTCCTACAGTGCACGCAACACTTTTTATTCTATACAAGAATGTAACAACCTGCCGCATCACCAGCTGAAAATGGAGGTCCCTACCAAGTGGAATTCTACCATACACATGCTAGAGTGTTTGTATGAGAAGAATAAGGCCATTAGCGAGTACACCATGCAATACTGGAAGGTTGTGGAAGGATTCTATGTCACATGGCCAGTGGCAGCTAATGTGTGATGTATGTGCCCTGCTGAAACCCTTTGAGGAGGCAACCATGCTGGTGAGTCACATTGGGGAAGGAATTAGTGAAATTCTACCACTGATAATTTTATTGCCGAAAAGAATAAGGAGCATGACTGAGGATTCTTACCAGAATGACAACACAGACATGCACCAGCTGGTAAATGACATGTTAGCGTGCTTTGAACAAGATCCATTAAAAGTAATGAGGAATACATGCTTGCCACTTTGCTGGACCCCCGCTTCAAACACAAAATTTCAGAATTTCTGCCAAAGGGCCATCAGCAATTTGTCACAACAAGTAGTCATGGTGATCAGCAGCAACTCTCTGAGGAATCGCATTCTGTCAAGGAATATCGAAACATGCTTATTGATCGAGTGGAGGGTTGCATTGTGGAGGATGAGATGGAGAAAGTGAGGGCACAACAAACATTTAGACAGCATAGTGAAAAGGAAGCAGCAAAGCATTTCAACCAGCAAAAGCTGCTACATCATCAACCAGAATATCCCATTCGGAACACAAGGAAATTCATGGGTCTCAGCAGGGGCGGCAAAAACCCAACATTGGTAGTGGTGTTGGTGGCAGCGGCACATCTCTTTGGGACATGCTCCCTATGGTATGGTAACTGACACACAGCAACACCGTTTAGCTCCTAGAAGTGGTGCCACTGCATATGAGATGGTTTCTGCATACTTGCAGGATAGCTACGTTTTAAGCAGAAACAATGGCCCCATGGACTATTGGCAAACAAAGCAGTGTGTGTGGCCAGCATTGACATGGTATGCAGTGGAAACCCTCAGTTGTCCTCCAGCAAGCTTTGAGTCTGAGAGGGTTTTCAGTGCTTCTGGTTATATTGTCAGTGACCGCAGGACACGGCTATCAAGCAGCAATGTTGGAAGATTAACATTCTTAAAAGTGAACCAACATCTCATACAATCTGAGTATCAGGTAGCAGAAACCACACATGACAGACAAAGCCAGGACAAATATATTAACAGCAGCACAGATGAGGAGGTGGAGGAGTGATGTGAAGAAGGGTTGCCACCATCTACCCCACTTGGGACCACTGCTATGACCGATAAGTAATGTGTGTCAATAATCTGAGAAGGAGGATAGCATATGACAATGGTAAAAATACATACACAAATCACACCATGCCAGTCACCCACCACCACCACTACAATACACATCTGCCACATTGTAGGTTGTACTTTATTTTTTTTATTACTTGACATCATCATCATGAATATGTGCCAGTGTCACTTAAGCAGGAAGTTAGTGTTATAGGCAAAGGACAAATTCATTCTGCATGCTAATACATTTTTCAAGCTAAATGTTGCTGTAGGACTTACAGCTTTGACTTTCAGCCACTTATTTCTAAATGTCAGCCCTCACAAGAAGTAATATTACAGTGGGAAATGTAGTACCTATAGGAAATATAACAAAAAATGTGTTAAAATAGGCAAAAAAGTTGTTAATATAGATGAAAAGGAGGACATTTCTGTATAGGTGGAAAGTTGAAATCTTTCGGGGGAAAAGCGAAATATCGGCAGGTTTTTGAAAAAAGTCATGTGGGAAATTTTTCACACTTTTCGACCACCTCTACTGCTATCACTATGAGAAAGTTTAAAAATAATAAAAGGAGGGACTCGGATGACCATTATGTGTACACTGACTCTGAGTCTGAGGAGGAAGTGAGCACTATAGAAGCAATGCTGTCCAGTCCCTCTAAATCACCTCTAGGCATCTTGGTGAAATTAATGGGAAGGGAGGAAGAAAAGGGTAGTAATGAGAGCAGGACAGGTCAGCTGCCTGTGCCTGCTACCAGAAGTGCTGCTCCTGCTGCCACCAGTGCTGCCCCTGCTTCCACTAGTGCTGTGCTCGCTGTCAGATGTGCTGCCCCTGCTACTGCTACCACTATTGCTGTGCCTGCTGTCAGATGTGCTGCCCTGCTGCCAGTAGTGCTGTGCCTGCTGTAAGACATGCTGCCCCTGCTGCCATCAGTGTTGTGCCTGCTGTCAGAGGTGCTGCCCTTGTTTCCACCTGTGTTGTGCCTGATGCCAGTGCTGAAACAGCTGCCACCAATACTGTGCCTACTCTCAGACGTGCTGCCCCTGCTGCCACCAGTGCTGTGCCTGCTGCCAGTGCTGAACCTGCTGCCACCAATACTGTGCCTGCTGTCAGATGTGCTGCACCTGCTGCCACCAGTGCTGTGCCTACTGCCAGTGCTGAACCTGCTTCCACCAGTGCTGAAGCTGCTGCTAGTGTGTTTTGTAATACTCAGGAGGTGGGGGGAAGAAGAAGATGATGCCAAGTGTGACATCAGGGGACCCCTAGGTCACACTTGCCATCTCCAAGCAGTACCGCCAGTGCTAATACTACTACTACTAAGAAGGTCCAGCGGCTTGTTAGTGTTAGGAGTGAAGGAGGCGGTAATCAATATCCTCATATTAATAGTGACTGTGAAGAGGAAGACTCTGGGGCTAAACTTGATGTGGTTGATGTCAGTAGTAGTAGCAGTAAGGGTGAAGCAGCCGGTGGGACTAGTGTTAGGAGAGTGGTAGGAGAAGCATTTGAGAGCATCCAGACTAGTGGTCAAGGGAGCCCACACTATTCCTACAGCCCTGGGAGTTCCCTTCATGAGAGTGTCCAAGTGGAACATGATCTGATGTGGACTAGAAAAACCAATCAGCGGGATCAGCCAGGAGTAGAGATATCCTAAATTCCTTACAAGGATTAGCTCATAGTCAATTAGTAGAAGAGCCGACTAGGAAGGAAGCCAGACTAGATTTATTATTTACTAATGGAGACTTGGTATCAGATGTAGCTGTAGGAGAATGTTTGGGCTCCAGTGATCATCAATATGTGTGGTTTAATATAAAGACAGAGGCGGAGTTGCACCACACAAAAACAAAGGTACTAGACTTTAGAAAAGCTGATTTTTCTAAAATGGAAACATTTTCATATCATTCTTGAACAACTTGGAAATCTTTAGATGGAGTCCAGGAGCATGGGGTTATCTGAAATTTGTTTTACTAAAAGCAACAGAGCATTGCATTAGGCATGTCAGCAAAAGTAAATGAAAAAGAAAACCACTGTGGTACTTCACAGAAGTGGCAAATATAGTAAAGGAGAAAAAAGAGGCATTTAAGAAATCAGACGCAGAAGGAAGAAGATAGGTATCGGTACAAAACTAGACTGAAGGAGGCCAAATGCATTATTAGATGTGCCAAAGCACACACAGAGGAAAAAATTGGCCAGTCAATAAAAAAGGATGATAAAACATTTTTCAGATATATAAGTGAAAGGAGGGAAATGAAACAAGGAATAGTTAGACTGAAAACAAAAAATGGAAACTATGTAAATGAGAATAAAGTGCTAGCTGACTGTCTCAATGAATATTTCTATTCGGTTTTTACAGAGGCAGATGGAATGAAGATACATCTGTTAGAAAAAAGAAATGGCAAGACATGGGAAACATGCATGTTTACAGAGGGAGAAGTTCTACTTCAACTTTCCAAGGTAAAAACAGATAAATCAATGGGACCAGATGGGATACACCCAAAGTTATTAAAAGAACTTAAGTGTGTTCTGGCAAAACTTTTAACTTCAATCAGTCACTATCGACAGGAGTAGTTTCAGAAGATTGGAAGTTAGCAAATGTAGTACCACTTCACAGAAAAGGTAGCAGGGAGGAGTCTGGTAACTAAAGATCAGTAAGTCTCACATCAGTAGTGTGAAAATTAATGGAGAACGAAGAAACAAATTGTTGAATATCTGACTTTGAATGGCTTGCAAGATCCCAAACAGCATGGGTTTACAGCTGGGGACCATTCATTTTAATATTTTTATTAGTGACTGCAAATGATCTTCAAGGTAAGGTATGCCTTTTTGCAGATGATACAAAGATCTTCAATAGGGTAGACATTTCAGGAGGAATAAGCCAAATGACATGATTTAGGTAAACTAAAATAATGGACAAGAGTGTGGCAACTGCAGTTTAATGTTGATAAATGTAAAATAATGCACTTGGGACATAAAAATCCAAAGGAAAAATATACTATTAGTGTACTGTGCAGTCAGAGACAACAGAGGAAAGGGATTTGGGAGTAATTATTTCTAATGACTTAAAGGTAGGCAGGCAATGTAATAAAGCAGTGGGAAATGCAAGCAGGGTACTGTGTTGTATAGCTAGGGGCATTAGTAGAACAGACTTAAGTCCCATTCTGCATTGAGACCTTGGGTATTCTGGTATCCAACAGGTATATCCAGTACATCTCGCATTTACTTAAACAACACAGAATATTTCCACCTCTAGGATGTCTGGTAACCCTTTCAATACCTAGAAACCCAATGTTATTCAACTTTGCTTCATGTGACATAAAATGTCTGGCCACGGGGGATCTCACATCAGATTTCTCTATTGCATTAAGATGCTCCCTAATACCTTCTTTTAATGGGCAAACTGTACGTCCATTGTACTGCTTTGAACATGCCTTGCAGCATATTAAATATTCTACCCCAGATGTACAGCAATTAATAAAACTTTTTATAGTAAACTTCTTATTTCCAACAGAATTATGGAACACCTTAGATGACATAGCAAAATTACAACATTTACATCTGCTTCCACATTTGTAAAAGCCTTTTGTAGTAAGCCATGTACCAGTGTTTTGTTTGGCCCATGTAAACATACTAGGAGATAAACCCCTCCCCATTGTTGGTGCTTTTCTGCTGGTGAACCTACAACCATTCTCTAATATATCCTTAACTATTTCATCAAACGATGGGGGAAGTTTTGCCCCCATTGCGGCTCCCTGTCTTTAGAGGTAATTTTTTACACACCAACAGGCCATGTTTTCAATACATCCCTGCTTGTTCACAGTTGGGTAATCAGTGACTCAGTCATTTTGATCTCACTTCTTGAGCACAAAACTGACTTGTTTAAGGGTCCAGAGAACTGGAGCTGAGATTCACTGAAATAGAGCATGTAAGTGTCCCAAAAAGTATAGCAGCATCCAGAATAAGTAAATATTTAAATAAATGTATTTTGTTTATACCAGACTCACAGCATCATAGGTCTCCATGCTACTATATCATCACAAAGGATGCAGATTTTGCCACTGGTGACTATATCCCAGCTGCTTCTACTCACCTCAACTCTCTTTAGTATATGTCTTGCACAATTCACATTCTCTTTCAAACTCAACTTATCTCCAAGTCACCCCTCTCCAAGCAAATAATCTAACTCCCAGAGAGCTAAATAACTACTTGTAAAGCAGAAATAAACATGTCTGCAATCATTTTTTGATCAACCCTTAGCAAACAGAAGAGAAGGAAAGAAGAAATAAATAATTTATTTACTTTATTTACTCAAACACAAACCACATAAGTACTCTTTATTTAGTTTTTGCCTGAATATTTCAAACTCCACTTATCTCCAAGCCACTTTTCTCTAAGCTAATGAGCAAGTGCATCATTGTAACAAGGTCACATTGACCAGTGTGATTCCTATAAGTGCAGCCTTATCATTTATCTGATACTGTTTAGACATTTCATCCTCATAATTTTAAAGTATGACCTGAAGTAGACAATTTCAATTTTTTGCAATGTCTTATTTGATTTTGAATTGTGAGTTTAACATTGCTTGTGGTGGAGTGGGTATGGCCAATTATGTTTTAATAAGCAACAATTTACTTAAAGCTATCATGGCACAGCATGATTGTTTAAAATTGAAGGGTCACTAAATAACAATATCAAAAATCTTTGCCTGCAGTTTATATGATATTTAATGTAAAATATGTTTTTTTTATTATTCAAAATTAATACCCTGTTTTTTACAGTTTTAACAGCTTTTACATTTTTTGAGATATCTTGGAAAGTGGCCACAGTGTGCCCCTCAAACTCAATAGTGGGAAGTGTTTGGGCTGCCTTGAAAATTACCTCTCTCTCAGGAAATAAGTGGAAGCAAAGAATTTCATCCCATGGGGCTTCAGACGGAGGACCTCAAAGTCTAAGCGCCTGGTGGGCGCTTTCCAGACAAAATACCCTGATCCCCTTAAAATTGGCAAGTTTGGCAAAGATAAGTTGTAGGTAGGCATGCTGGCTGTGGGCATCTACCATTTCTGGAATGCCTTTAATGCAAAGGTTGTATCATCAATGTCGATTGTCAAGATCATCCATCTTTACCACCAATCAGTGTGCTGCTGCTGGAGGTGAGTAAAAAATTTGAGAGTGCGCTCTCAAAAAGAGGCCAGGTTGGATACCTCAGACTCCACTGCTTCAACTCCCCCTCCAATGTTTGCCACATCATGGCGTATTTCAGCAAGTTCCTCCCGCAGGAAAGATTTAAGATCCGAGAGCAAATTTTGGATGTCTCATTTGGTGGAGGGCACCTCAGAGTCCACTGGAAGCAATCCATCTCAACCCTAACTGGAGTATCATAGGGAGAAGGATACACAGGTAGGCCACATGCTAGGTCCTACTCTGCATCTGCCATTTTAGATCATGATGCGTTCTTGAGTGCCGCTTGACTTGGAGGGAAAAATGTTGGCGATCCAGGTCTTTCTTCAGATGTTTGTTGTAAACCAGGATCATGGGAACAATGGGGACACCCCAAACTCTTATACAGAAAAATGTGTGGGGAATCAGGAAAAAACAGAGTTTATAAATGTTGCAATACAACAATTCAGTTAGGCTACTAGGCCACACCACCTCTATTTTCTTTATTAATCATGATAATAAAGACTATTAATAATGTTATGATTGTTTAAGCATATACAAATATATTTATTTAATAAAGCAAAAACTATAAATACAAATTTATATTACTTCAAATCTCATGGATCAACCACATAGCATTCATTAAATAAATATATTTCAAAGAATCCCTGTAGAAAAATCCTTCAAGATCTTCACAAAAATAAAAAATAATCACACGGCAAAGTACGAATCAAGTGTAACAAGATCAATATTTTGCTTTGATAAAGGAAACCTTGCAAAATCTAAGATAAGAGGCACTAGATGGTGATATGCTAATGTGCTATGTCTGTCTAGTTCTATGTATTAAGCTATCTGTTCCTAAACATCTCCACTGCTTGCACCATGGGGAGAGGAGTGGGAGAATATGTGTGTTTTGGGTAGTTCAGTTCCTCTGAGTTCTTGTATGAACTTACTGTAAAACAAGTCAGTTTTCTTGTGCATGCTATGTGGAGCAATTCAGTGATTTCTCATATAAAAGTGTTAACAATGGAGATGTATGTGTACCAGCATGCATTAAAGTGATCATATACTGTCCTACATAGCTAAATGCAGGTGCATTCTTTGTAGGAGCTGTGCTGGTAGATTTTTACCCTCTTTTCTCTGTCTTGCAGCCCAGTTAAAACCAATGGTATCCCATTTTCTAAATAGATACCCCTCCGGTCCTCAAGTGGTTAAAATGAACACAAAATTACAGTATCTTATTAGTTATTTATTTATTTGGTTGCTTTCTTAAAGTGTTCTAAAAAATGAAATGTAAATAAAATAAGGTCTGAGACCTTGTATATTAATAGTGTTGATACAGTACTAAGAGTATTGTCTATTAAAACTTAAAATGTTCTGTTATCAACCTGCATTGTATTTAATTCCCTTCCTTATATATGAAAGTTACAGCCCCCCCAAAAAAAACAACAACAAAGATATCAGAAAATAAACTCTAAAGTGGTCATTTGCTATATTTCTAAAGCCAAAACCTACACTGTAATATATCCAGAACAGGCTTGAAAATATCTAAAGGACTGTTCCTTCAATATATATTTGTTTAGCATCATTGTGAACTAACATTTATGAATATAGCTATCCAAATAAAAATAAACAAATGCCTATATTAACACACTGGATGGTTTAAGTGTACACAGTGTGCATCCTTAGCATCCCGAGGATAAATCTGATTTCTTCAGCATTATTATAACAGTTTAGAAAATGTATTTAAACAGAGAGGATTCAAGGCAATGCTCAAAAAAATCTCACCTTTTGCATATCCTGAATTGCATCTGCTAATGTATGCAAGTCTGACACAGTGTATTTCTAAAATAGAAATACTTATGCACAAGCAGGAATAAAATGTACAGATTACTGTAATCACCATACATTTCCATATCCTTTAAACATTTTGCATTTTCATTACTTTTAATATATTAAATTGAATATTTCATATAGAAAAACAAATCTCTGTCTGTCTATCTATCTATCTATCTATCTATATCTATATTTATCTGTCTGTCTATCTATCTATCTTTATCTATCTATATAAAGAAATATTCAAAAATAAAAATAAATAACTAAAAAAACTATGTATATATATACTAGCAATATGTGACGGCGTTGCCCGTCATTGTAGTAGGGTATGTGTGTTATGTAGCATTTTTTGTTTGAAATGTTGTAGGTGGCATGTTTAAGGTATTTTGTAAGAATTTTTTGTGTTTGTTTGTATTGTACATTTCATTTAGCTGTATTGGCTGATGATGTTTTTTTTTGTGTACTGTGTGAAGCAGAAAGAATCATATTGCACACATACATAGACACACACAGATACAGTGACATATACAGACATTGATCATACATACACACGTACATACATGCGTACACACACACACACACACACACATATACAGATATTATTACGGTCCTGTAAGTGCCAGAGGGGTAGGCAAGGCATTGCTCATTGTATTGCTTAATCCTCTGGCACTGAAAGGGTTAACCAGCTGTCCCAGTATGTAGCGAGAGTCATGGAGTTCACAGTCTCAATAGAGACATTACTTTGTTGCACAATGTATGTATTGATATATTTTAAGTTTATGGATGTCCATTATGTTAACTATATTTAGATAGAATAAAGTTAATAGTCTATCTATCTATCTATCTATCTATCTATCTATCTATCTATCTATCTCTGTTTCTAGCTCTATCCAACCTTCCATTATATGAAAATGCAACAGCATTAATACGGGTAAACAATGATAAAGTCCAGATCTTCAGCTTGTTTAGAAGGAACTTTACACAAACTAAATTAGGACAAAAATGACTTAAGATAAATGGAGAATACCTACATCATTAAATTTTGCAGACAATATCCTACTCTTTGCTAGTAATAGAAAAAAATAAAAAAGATAGATTGCAGCATTTTTTATGTTAAGAATGAAGAAAAACAATATCAGGCCTTTTTCAGCTTTAATAATATCTTGCAACCATAAATATTTAAATTAAAGTCAAATGTATCATGTCTTAGAAAAATAATTAAAAATGAATCAAACTGTCAATGCCTTGATTGCATAACTGAGCACATCCTTTACAATGGGGGTTGGTTCATATATAACCAGCCATTTTCTAAATCCTATACAAGGGTGATATGTCTTCACGTGACATCAAGTTTAGTGATTCTGATTAGCCCTAAATAAAATCAGATACTGATGTAGGATTTTCACAAATGTTTCTTAGTTGCATACTTTAGAGATGACCATGGTTCCCAAGGAGCTAACAAACGATCTTTGGGATCTTATTGTTGAAAGATACAGATCAAAAGAGTGACATAAAAGAATTTAGAAGGTCGAAACATCATCATTAAGAATAAGAATGTGACAAAATATACCACACTAGGACATTGCAATGATCAGGATGCCCCTCCAAAATTGATTATTGGACAAGGAGAACCCTTTTCAGAGAGGCTACCAAGAGGCCACTGGCAACCTTAAATGAGATGCAGGGTTTTATGGCAGTAACTGGCCACCCCCTGCATATTACAACCATTTGGGGTGTTCTCTACAAGCCTGCATACATTTTGAAAGAACAAAATGCAATGCCCCAAAACATGTGGGAAAAATCTTATGGTCTGTTGAGACCATGGTAGACTTTTTCAACCTTAATTCCAAAATATATGTTTGGAGCAAAGCTCATGACCCAAATAACTCAATACGTACTGTAAGGCATAGTGGTGGCAGCATCATGTTATGGTACTGCTACTCTTCAGTGTGGACATGGGTTCTAGTGAGCATAGAGAACAAAATTAATAGCTCCAAAAATCAAGATATTTTTGTTCAAAATGTGTTGCCCTCGGCTAGAAAGCTGATGTTAAATAACAATTTAATCTTTCAACACAGCAACAGTCCAAAGCACACTGCCATATCAACCAAGGAACGACTTCCAAAGGCCAGGATCAATGTCCTGGATTGGCCCATTAAGAGCCCAGACCTCAATCCTATATATAATCTAAGCTGTGCTGCAAATGATGAGTGGGATAACATTGCATAATCCAGGTGTGTTAGGTTGATAGGAAACTGCTTGAATCAAAGAAAAAAGGTGCATCCACAAAGTATTAGTTAAATGGTGTTCACATTTATACAGCCAAGGCACTGGAAGTTTTTATTATTATTATTTCTTCAAGACATGATCCATTTGTATTTCAATTAAATATTTTTGGTTCCAGATCCTATTGAAAAGATCTGACATGATTTATCTTGCTTTCAGCCTGTACATCAACAAAAGCTGAAAGTGGGGAGATCTGAGAGCCTCTTTTCACTGATCATTCAGATTGATTGGTGACTTTGGTGGTAAAGCTGGGAGTAGGGATGGGAGAAACATTGGGGGATATTCACTACCTTATACATTTGAGTGCCATAGGGATGTTCATTGCTCACCCCTATGGCACTCAAAGGGTTAAAAGAAAAAGTATGAAAATCATTATACAATTATCCCCTCAGCTCTGTATCATATTTATTCCATTGCTGGGTGGGGAAGTCTGGGGAAAGAATTTCTTGATTTTGTTTTTCAGTTATAATTTTTTTGGGACTAAAATAAACAAAGAACTACATATATTAATTAGGTGACAGTGACAGCTGACTGGGCTGTGTTGTGTTGTGTAGTGTAGAGTAAAAACACACACAGTAGTTGTGTAATGTAGGGGCGGGGGGAAAGGATGGAGCATTGCAGGGATGTGAGAGCAAAGTAATAGTTCAAAAACTGACTTCAGCAATGGTTGCCACAGTGTGTGCAATCAATGAGGATGATCTCTCTACTCCAAGGGAGGATGCAGTTTGTCAAGGTCCCAGCAAAATGTCCAGCACCACCAGTACCAGTACAAATAATGAACTATATAAGAAGAACACTGAAGACGACACATTCACATTCAAGTGTTGTTGATGGCAACAGAATAATAGAGGTAGGTGTATTGAACCGCCTGCTGCATCAGATAGTGAGACATACAAGCACCAAAACACCTGTCCTCAAAGTAGTAGTGAACTTTGTTACATTAAAAGTAAAAATAAATTGTTTGAGACTTCTAAAAGCTTAGAGGAATATAAGCGTAGTGGGCAAGAACTGTCAGGTGATGCTGATGATGCTGAGCATGACCTAATGATGACAGATGATGATGCAGATCTAGAATATATCCCTCCAACATCCTTCTCTTGTTCAGATAGAGATGAAGTTGAGAGTGAGGATGATGACATGGCTATAAGGTTAGCAGAAAGTCAAAGGCTGAATTTTACACCACTGTAAAGGAGCACTTTACCTATCTATAAACTGTTTGAAACAACCATTGGAAAGCCTGACCCAGGACAAGCACATATGTCAAAGAGTACACAGCCACCATATCAGTCATCATCAGCACCACTGCCTCTTCAATGTCCAAGTCACACTCAGCCACACCCACCTGTTTTGAGTACCCAGCAGCAGCAACAACAACAACAACAGCAACACAGGTTATTAACATCCACAGTGTTAGATATGACTAGTGCCTCTGTTGCTGCTGCTGTAAGTGCTGCACATTTGACACCTAGTAGTAGTGGCAGTAGAAGTGCATCAACATCTAGCCCCAGTAGTAGTAGCAGCAGTGCCTCAGGAACCCCTCATGAAGTCCAAAGTATGGAGACACTTCACTCAGGATCCTCAAGCTAAGCATGCTGCTTTCTGTTGTCTGTGCAAAAAGCATGTGAGCAGGGGAAAAGCAGGCTCACATCTAGGCAGCTCCTCTATGAGATCCCACCTGAAGCACAACCACAGATGAATGTCTGGCTCTGGCGAGGCAGCAGCAATAATTACAGCAGCAGCAAACTCCACAATGTCACTGCTGGTTGTGGTGATACCCATACCCATTTTCACCTTTGTCTCTCTTTCTTTATTGCTTTGAGTTAAAAAGGCAATAATTTTCTCCTCCACATGAGCTGCTCCATCATCACCCTCACGCTCAATCACCACCACCACCAGTCTCTTTCTTCTGTATGGGAGTGGGACTGGTTGGTGTTGACAAATGGAACAGGGTATCCCCTATTGTCATACTTGCCATCTTTTCAGTGGAACAAGGAACGCTGGCAGCAGTAGCAGCAGGCACAGGCAGTGTGCTGCTGCTCATACTTCTATCTAGTTCTGCATTCTCTGACATAATTAACCAGAGGGACAATGCTAGGGGGAATGGGAATCACAGGGTCAGGAGTATGTGATCTCCTTTGACCACTAGTCTGGTTGCTGACTTCCCCTTCAACCTCAGCGTAATCAGGGTCCATCCATAAGGGTCCATCTAGCTAGTCCCAACAGCTGCACCACCATCACCCTCACCGCCAACTGCCTCTAGCTGCTGAGTGATAGTAGGACTGCGTAGGGATGAAAGTGTGCCTTAGGGTCCCATTCTGTCATACATGCCATCTCCTCCTCCTCAGAAGAAGGCACAATGGCATCAGTTGCAGCAAACAGCTGACCTGTGCTGCTCAGCTACCCAGTTCTACCTTCTTCAAATTTTTCCCCCAGATCTCAAGTGAGGATGATGAGTGACAGGGCATTATTGGGTCTGGGGAATATGGGCTCCAAAGTTCCCTTAGCGCTGGTGGTGACTTACTTATCTTCCTCTGTGTTATTAGGTGCATCAGGGTCCTGCCAGTTTCTTTTTTTTAATTTACTGCTGCTTTTAGTGTCAACTGACACTATGAACCTTGAATGACTTTATTTCATTTTATAATTTGCTTTTTATTTGTTTTTACTCCCCACCTTCCATTCTGTTTACTTCCTATTTACAACATGCTGTTTGGTGCAAAAATCCAATTTTTTTTTTTAGTATGTGGGCAGGAAAATTCTCTCCTTTGAAATGCACAGGTGAAAAATGGAACTATTTTCAGAAAATATATTTTGGTCTAAGCAAAAGGAAAAAAATCTAATGGCCTCTCTCTATTGGTGAAATTTCTCATGAAAAAAGTGGAAAGCCAGGTGTTTTTCCATGGAATATCTCAAGACTAAAACAGGACTTTTCTCCCATCCCAACTCTTTATTAAACCATACTGGTCTTAATTTTATCCTCCTGTAATTATTCCCCAATGGAGCATATTGAAGGCCTCTTTTCTAGTCGGCACCTCTACTACTTGGCAAATGAAATTGTCATTAACCATACATAAAATATGTCCCTTTGTTCTCCAGTCAATCTCAGGGTAGTTGAAATCTCTATAATTGCATTTCTTGACTGAGTTGTATTTTACATTTATTAAAACAGGTAGCTTGTAGCAAATGTTCTTAGTCCTTACCTGTAACGGTTTGTTTGACACACAGACACAGTGGTTTAGGATAAAACACAGTTTTATTAAGAAAACAGTAATACAATAACCTCACAGGTCCTGTAGTATTTTATCAGAATAGTACAGACACAAGACAGGTTACATTTGCATATGCCTACACAGGTCCAGTATAAACATAGAGTCCATAACAAGATATACTGACACAGGTCAGGCAGAATACGAAGGAATCCCAGTGTATCAGTACTGCATGGGTTAATGGCCTTCAGTGAGTGTAAACAGTCCCATGTGAGGAGAGGTCTGTTAAGGAGCTCACTTAGGATAGAGAGCTTATAGATGAGTAACACCCAGTAATCGGTTAGCAGACAAACGTGAACTGCCAGAGCAGTAACGGAGAATGAGCCACATAGAGCACTGCCGGAGTAGTAACAGAGACTAGGCCACGTGATCACTGCCTTAGCAGTAACGGAGACTGAGAGATGTGGGCACTGCTGTAGCAGTAATGGAGACCAGGCAACTTGCACTAAGCCACTTGCACTCTGCCGTTGCAGTGAACGGAGATAGCCCACTTGCACTCTGCCGTAGCAGTAACGGAGATTAGGCCACTTGCACTCTGCTGGAACAGTAACGGAGACTAGGCCACTAGCACACTGCCATAGCAGTAAACAGAGACTAGGCCACTTGCACTCTGCCGGAGCAGTAACGGAGACTAGGCCACTTGCACACTGCCGTAGCAGTAATTGGAGACTAGGCCACTTGCACTCTGCCGGAGCAGTAACAGAGACTAAGCGAATGGAGACTGCCGTGACAGTAGTGGAGACTGCGCAACTGAGCACTGCCGTGACAGTAACGGAATGAGCAACTGAGCAACTCGCCCTGAGGTGGCAACCAACCGGTAGCGTCACGAATGACAAGACAATAGGAATGTTGCCGAGGCGACACAGAGGCAACCGGAGCAGGAACGTCAGCCAAGCCGGGTCGGTACACGGAGCAGGAACATCAGCCAAGCCGTGTCGGTACACGGAGCAGGAATGTCAGCCAAGCCAGGTCGGTACACGGAGCAGGAACGTCAGCCAAGCCGGGTCGGTGCACAGGAGCAGGAGAAGCAGAATAGTCAGGCAGTCCGTATCGGTTCACAGGCAGGAGACGAGATGCGGAGTAGTCAGGCAGGGCGGGTCGATGCACTGAGAATACTGAGATCAGGAACAAGCACTGGTATAGGAACACCACAAAAGGGCACCGGAGAGGTGCCAGAACCCAATATATAAAGGCCATACTGGGCGGGACAAGCACAGTATAGCCAATAGGAGTACAGCAGGAGTGCAGTCTGACAGAATGTCGCAAAAGGAGCACGGGCACCGTGATATTACCATCCTTTTTGTTATGTATGCCCCCATTGTGTATTTAAACCCACAGGGCATTTACATTCTCAGTTTACCCTTCTGTGATGGAGACCCATACTCAGTCTGAGTAGCTCTGCCAAAACTGTGCTTCCTTAGTCCAGGATGACACTCAGGAATCCCACCAGCCAGGAAACAGGATCATAGCTCCATTCACCCAGTAACTTAGGCAAGGCTCAGTGTAGGGTGAAAGTACTCTAGATATAGCAATTTACCCCAAGCACCAGGCAAGACCAGTGTAGGAGCAGAACAAGAACGGGCTTTATTGTAGAACAAACAGGGTTTATATACACACATATCGAGTTATCCACACATATTAGAATACAATAGGATACAGGTTTCTCCAAACAACATATGGGAAGACAATGGGGCCAGTGGCGGAGGGGCTCATAATACAAGGAGGCACAATGGGAAGTGGGAACACTACACAAGTTATACAATGAGAACCTCAACACGGGGAACAAAGGACTGTAAACAGCAAAAGGCATTTCAACATGATTACATCACATATAATCACATCAACCACCTAATTAAATGACCACACCACACAAGAGCATAATTCCTTAACAAACACAATGTTTCTGTGACAGCCCACCATAGCTGGATAGGCTATAGAAGTCTGGATTGGGCAGACCAGACTGGGTTTCCTGGTCACCCTGTGCTCACATTAGGCACAGGGTGACTTACACCCAAGAGGGGACTGGAAAGCTTCCGCATGAATGTAGCCCATAGTCTGTAGGGAGGAGGCTGGCTCCCAGGCCCCTCCAGGAGCCCAGGACATATAGGCTTCCATGACATTCCTTCATTCAGAAGGAGACTAATGTAGGAGACTCCAAAATTAGTCAGGACATCCAAGCTTCCAGTGCCAGCCCCAAATCAGTACCCTAAACAATTTGTCCAATAAAGCAGTCTGTGTAGACATATCTTGTGACAGTGAAGCAACTTGTGAGGGCTTTGGTCCCACTCATCAATGCAGGGGCAACAGCGCCACTGGTGAGGACTTTTATCCCACTCCCCAGGGCAGGGGTGACAGAGCCGCCAGGGAGTACATCGGTCCCACTACACAGGGCAGGGGCAACAGAGCTGCTGGAGAGGACAGTGGTCCCACTTTCCAGGGCAGGGACAACAGAGCTGCTAGAGAGGACCTTTGTCCCACTCACCAGGGCAGGGGTGACAGAGCTGCTGGGGAGAATGTCAGTCCCACTCCCCAGGGCAGGGCAACAAAGCCACTGGATAGGAGAGTGGCCCCACTCTACATGGCAGAGTCAACAGAGCCACTAGGGAGGACAGTGGTGCCATTCTTCAGGGCAGGGGTGACAGAGCCGGTGGAGAGGATGTCTGTCCCACTCCCCAGGGCAGGGGCAAAAGAGCCGCTGGAGAGGGCAGGGGTCCCACTCTCCAGGGCAGAGGCAACAGAGCTGCTGGAGAGGACAGTGGTCCCACTCTCCAGGACAGGGGTGACAGAGCCACAGGGGAGGATGTCGGTCCCACTCCCCAGGGCAGGTGCAACAGAGCTGCTGGAGAGAGCAGGGGTACCACTCTCCAGGGCAGAGACAACAGAGCCGCTGGTGAGGACCTTTGTCCCACTCCCCAGGGCAGGGGTAACAGAGCCGCTGGAGAGGACAATGGTCCCACTCTCCAGGGCTCGGACAACAGGGCTGCTGGTGAGAACCTTTCCTCCTGCTCATCAGGACAGAGGTTACAAAGCCACTGGGGGGACATTGGTCCCACTCTCCAGGGCAGAGACAACAGAGCTGCTGGGGAGGACACTGGTCCCACTCCCCAGGGCAGGGGCAACAGAGCCGCTGGTGAGGACCTTTGTCCCACTCACCAGACCTTTGTCCCACTCACCAGGGCAGGGGTAACAGAGCCGCTGGAGAGGACAATGATCCCACTCTCCAGGGCTGGGACAACAGGGCTGCTGGTAAGAACCTTTGTCCTACTCACTAGGACAGAGGTGACAGAGCCACTGGGGGGGACATCAGTCCCACTCCCCAAGGCAGGGGCAACAGAGCCGCTGGAGAGGAGAGTGCTCCCACTCTCCAGGGCAGGGACAACAGAGACGCTGGTGAGGATCTTTATGTCACTCACCAGGGAAGGGGTGACAGAGCCACCCGGGCGGACATCGGTCTCACTTCCCAGGGCAGGGGTAACAGATATGAGCGGGCAGAGACCAGCGATGCTTTGCTTTGAGGCCAGCACTTCAGCTGGGGCTGCCGGATCAGACACTGCGGGATTGTAGCAGTCAGGCTTGGAAGACAACAAGGCTGCTGGGACTCCTCTACCAGGGGGTTGGGGATCTAGGCCAACTGCCCAGCATCCTTGTGACCCAGGTGTGGAGACCACAGTCTCATTCACCCATCTGGAGTCAACATCCTCCAAAGTCCAATCGATTAGGTCCCCACAATCCTCAGTCTCTGGGTCCAACAGCGCTAGTATCGGATCTGGGCCAGCTGCCCATCATCCCTGGGACCCGGGTGTGGAGACCACGCTCCAATCCATCCCTCTCGGGTCAACATCCTCAGATGTGACATCTAGACAATCTGCAATTTCTGGGGCATGTTGTTGAATGTGGTCAAACAACTTTCGACATGCCTTTTCCAGTTCCCATTCTTAGGTAACAAAATAATCCAGGTCAGCCCTCAGCTCAGACCCGTCTGGAATATTCTCCTCCCTGAACTCCTAGAGGTCCTCTCTTCACCACTCTTCTGCTTTACCAAAGTTGTAATCCTCCTGGAGACTTTCGAACAATAATTCCGGCCCACCGAAGCCATGGCCCACTATGGGATCTTTATCCTCCAGCCCTAGACACAGCTGTGCTGCATACCATCACAGAGCCCAGTATCCATCATCCAACCTCAGCCTTGGCAAAGTCTAAATAGATCACATCAACCGCCGCTCCCGCATCTATATTATTACTCACTTTTTCATAAAATGCAATCAAGTTAGTTTGACAAGACCTGTCTTTCACAAAGCCATGTTGGCTATTGCTAATGAAATTCCTGTTCCAGTAGAATTCTTGAATATATTCCCTTAGCAACCTTTCAAACAGCTTCCCTACCACAGATGTCAAGCTTACAGGTCTGTAATTTCCTGGCTGTGACTTTGATCTCTTTTTAAATATGGGCACCACATCTGCTTTACGCCAACCCATGGGCACCATACCTGAAATAAAAGAATCCCTGAAAATCAAATATAACGGTCTGGCCAGGGCCTGGCTTAGCGCTTTAAGTACCCGTGGGTGTATATCATCTGGCCCCGGGGCTTTGTCTACCTTAACAACATTCAAATGTTTTAACACTTTTTCTTGTGTTAGCCTGTCCCATGCTTGCTGTGACTGTTCTGTAAAAGTAGTTTGCAGATTCTTGTCCATTGGGTCTTCCTTGGTAAAAACAGAAGAAAATAAATTATTTAAAATATCTGCCTTCTCTCTGTCCCCCTTGACCATCTCACCCATTTCAGATAACAAGAACCCAACATTATCAAACTTTAATTTTTTGCCATTAATGTATTTAAAGAATTTTTTTGGGTTGCTCTTGCTCTCCTTAGCAATATTTTTTCATTCTCCAGTCTAGCTATTTAATAGCCTTTTTACAGGTTTTGTTGACATTTTTGTATTCTGCAAATGCCTCTGCTGATCCCTCAGCTTTGTAATGTTTAAATGCCACTTTCTTGTTATTTATTTCATGAATTACTTTACTGGTTAGCCACATTGGTTTTAATTTGCTTCTTTTGTATTTGTTTCCAACAGGGATACATTTATGTGTGTTTTTTTGCAATGTTATTTTGAAGGCATTCCACTTACCTTCTGTGTTTTTTCCTGAAAATATTTTATCCCAGTCAACGAGACCAAGGGATGAATTAAACCTGCTAAAGTTGGCCTTTTTAAAATTCAGTGTTTTGGTGGAACCCATACCAAATTGCTTTTTTGAATTAATCTCAAATGATACCATGTTATGGTCACTATTCCCCAAGTGCTCCCTAACTTGGATGTTAGAGATGAGTTCTTCATTGTCAATTATTACCAGATCCAGACATGCATTCCCTCTGTTTGAGGTCTGCACTAGTTGTGACAAAAATTGTCATTCAACAAGTTCAGAAACTTGCTGCTTTTAGCAGAATTAGCTGTTCCATTTTTCCAGTCTATTTCTGGATAATTAAAATCCCCCATAATTATAGTTCTCCCTATTTGAGAAGCCTTTTCTATTTGCATTAATAGCTTTGATTCTTCAAGGTCACCAATGTTTGGTGGTTTATAACAAATACCCACTAATATTTTCTGGGCAGTTTTACCCCCAGTGACTATTTCAACCCACAGAGATTCCACATGTTTACTAATGTCATCACATATATCTTCCCGCAATTGAGGCAATAATGCTGGTTTGACATACAGACAAACCCCACCACCTCTTTTGTTTGACCTATCTTTTCTAAATAACATGTAGCCCTCCAAATTGATTGACCAATCATGTGTGTCATCCCACCATGTTTCTGTTATGCCTATCAAGTCATAGTTTTCAATTTCAGCTACCAGCTCCAGTTCCCCTATTTTACCAGTTAAACTTCTGGCATTTGCAAGCATACAATTTATGCCACTGCTATGTTCCATTTGTGATTTAATTTTGATGTGGTTTATAGGCTTCTCCCTATCATCTGTACTAACCCTGCCCCCAGATCCTCCCACCTGGTTATTAACTACATCACATTCCCTTTCTATACTGTCTATCCCAGTACTTATTGCCCCCCCTTCCTAGTTTAAAATCTCCTCCAACCGTCTAGTCATCCTCTCCCCAAGCACTTGAGACCCTCTTGCATTCAGGTGCAATCCATCCCTGCTATAGAGATTGTACCCCAAAGCAAAATCAGCCCAGTGCTCTAAATACCCAAAGCCCTCCTTCTTACACCAAGACTTCAGACATGCATTGAGCTCCCTAATCTCCCGCTGTCTCTCTGGCGTAGCGCATGGCACAAGTAGTATCTCTGAGAATAGTACCTTGGAGGTCCAGTTCCTAATCTTACTGCCTAAATCCCTAAAATTACCTTTTAGGACTCTCCACCTTCCTCTTACTTTGTCATTGGTACCAATATGCACCAAGACAGCTGGATCCTCTCCATCCCTTCCCAATAATCTGTCCACCCTGTCTGCAACATGCCGAACCCGGGCACCCGTGAGACAGCAAACCATTCAGTTGCTGCGATCAGAGCCACATATTACCCTATCTGTTCTCCTAATATTGGAGTCCCCTACCACCACAACCTGCCTAGGCTTCACTTTCCTCTGGATCCCCTCTGTGCTAGAGGAGCTGTTCTCCCGACTGTTAGGGAGAACAGTCTTCTCCAGCAAATCCACTTCTGGGTCTGCCTCCCCAACATCTTCACTTAAATGAGCAAATTTGTTGGGATGGAAAAACTCAGGACTGGCTGCCCTCTTCCTCTTCCCTCGTCCACTGCAACCACTTCTAACTGTCACCCAACTATGTGCCTGGTTCCCTTCTAGCTGATCTCCTCCCTCCTTGCTAGGTGACCCAGCTAAACTCTGCTCAGTTAGCAAGAGACTCCTCTCAATGTTGTCAGTATCTCTCAGTGTTGCAATATGACTCTCTAGAGCTTTAATCTGAGTTTCTAGAAGGGCCACTTGCTCACATTTGCCACAGCGGTATGGACCCTGGAACTGCTGTTCCAAGCATGCATACATATGGCAAGATGTGCACTGAGTGAGATCTCCAAGCTTGCTCATCATGTATGGTGCAAATGTGAGTTCCTAAAAATGTAAGCAATTAATTTACCTTTGTTTCTCTAACTCCTGTGTTGCCCTAACTGCTGTGTTTCACAAACTGTGCACTTATTCCAGAGCACTTAGTAAAGAGCACACTGTATTTGTGAGCAAGCTCTGTGAGTCCTGTACCTAGATTTATACAGGTCTACACAGGTGATTGTTCACAAACCCCACCCTTAATTAACTACTCACACTCCCAGAAAAACATAACCTTTTACACTTCAACCATTTAACCTTCTTACTGCAGGTTAGGATGTAAACCCATAATCAGTATATTATAACACTTTTCCAATGCTGTGATGTCCAAACTGTTCACTTAATCCAGAGCACACTGCAATTTGTGAGTTTTATATGGGTCTGCCAGATGAGACCAGATAAATGAAATAGTAGCTGAAAATATCTACTGAAACATGTTTTAAAATAATTATTATAGCTTACTAGACATTTAAAGTAATAGAAAAATATATACAATGTATAAACATTTTGCACAGTCAGGCTTTCACTAATCACCTCAATGACTATCCAACTGTAAATCCCTAGATGGCAGCAACTGACAAAGCAATACTGTTCTTGGCACATTAACACAGGAGAGATTGACTATCTGTGCCAAAGTTCTGCTGGCAAAGGACAAGTTAAAATAACTGCATTGCTTATACAGATGTGGCTTTGTCACTGTCCTCCATCTCAGGATATATTTCCTTTCCCTAGCTCACCCACCTCTTGTATATAAAACATATTTTAGTACTTTGTTTGATAGTACAAGCAAGATATGCAATATCTGTAATGAAAAATGAGTTGCTTATTTTGCCAGAGATAATTCAGTTTTGCAAATTTTGCAATGTCATATTTTATGTGAGAAATATGGAAGGTTTTTATATTGAGCACACCCTGTGAACATTATATTATATTTTGCTGGCTTGTCAGCTAAAACAAAATGTTTCTGTTACTTCTACGCTTGCTTTACACTGATCACGGCTGCAGCTCCATTTCATACCAAGTGAATCATGTCGTACTCTGGCCTTCTGAGAACCCTGTTTTGATTTTAACATTGGCTCTTTCATGCATTACTTAATGAACCTGAATTGCCTTTTGCTTTAAACATTTCTTTGTCTGTTTGAATATTGTATGCTACATAAACTTTACAGGGTATGTTTTGATTTCAGCTTTATTAAAATTACTATAAGTGTTCATGGATCCAATGAACAAAGGTAGCTAAAGTTCAGCATGAAACACTAAGAAGAGGAACAAGACAAAAATCATCAGTTGACATTGTTTATTTTGGTTTAAAAAATTAATTCAGGTGTTTAACCCACTGGATACTATACATTTCTAATGCTTCCAAAGTGCTAATTGGATGCTTTCATGATTTAAAAGAGGGCTTTACAGACACATGTAACTAGCTATTTATAATATTTGCTGTTACAGAGAAGGAGCATGGTAAATTAATTGCACTAGCATTTTCCAATTTGGCACTGAACAAATGTAAATGATTCTAAACTACGTATATAAATTTAAAATTACATTTGTCCTTGTCACAGTCTGTTTGGAAGGATTTCAGTCTCTCTTGGCTTCATATCAAAAACATATTTATCCCCCTCTATATTTCAGTCTTTATCTGTATGTTTCTTTGTTTTGCACAAGAGGGCTCCATTCTAAATGATCCGTTTTCAGTGCCCTGTCACCCTTTTCCATTACTGCTCCCTGCCTCTGGAACATCATCCCTCTCAATTTAATTCAATAACTTTATCACTCCATTATGAATTCTATCTTGAAATTTTATCTATTAAAATACAAGCTCATACTATCTACAATCATAAATTCGTAGCTGCAATTAACAATGTGGCCAGCACTGGTATACAAAGAACTCATAATCCTCCTCTATGTGAAAGAAGCCCATTTCCATTTCTTGTTTGCTAGTTGGAACTCACTGTAGCTATCACTTAGTCTTCCTGTATACATCTGTAAAGAGCTGTGTACATTGTATGGGGCCATTTAACCACTTCATTGATAAGGATACTATCAACTTAAGACATCTTGGGGAGAGGCATATAAGGTTCTTCAACCTGAATGAAGAGTCTATGGTATTATGTTCAGTGGTCATGAACAGCCCAGGCTTTTTTTACTAAGTCTGCTATAGAATTGAAATTCTAACAGAGCCCATATCTTATCTCCTAAAAATACAGGATTCATACCAACATAAAACACAAACAAGCAATTGAAAATTGCTAGTTTTAGAACATTGGGTAGGCTCTAAGGGAGCCCTTGTCTCAGCCACCCCATCTACTGTCAGTACAATTCCCTTTTCAGCAAAGGCACTCCCTGTTCTCAAGGGAAAGTAATATTCAAACACACTCATGATTTTTGAGGAGAGGGAAGAAAAGAATGATGGCCATTTTATTCTCACTAGAGGTACCTGAAGTGGGTACTTGTTGTGGTGCTGTTGTTATCTTAGCATCACTAGGGCTAGTAGGAAGTGAAGCCATCATCCTCCACCACCTGTCACATGTGACCACTGATGATCCCAGTCTCATGCTGTAGCATAATCCTGTTGTGCAAGCAGAACTACATCACTAGCAAATGCCTTAATGTCTGTGGAGGGAGGGTACCACTGAGTGCCATATTGTTTCTGGTGGTTGATTGCCACCACCATCTGGTACAATACCACTGACAATTGTGCATACAACTGTTTTTGAGAGAGTCTTTTTTGCAAGCCTGAACATTGCAAACATTATTTTTTTCTGGTCTTGTTTTTGGCAAGCCTAAAACCTGCAAGCAATTTTTTCAGGGATTGTTTTTGGCAAACCTGAAAACATATTTTTCTAGGGTATATTTTTTGAAATCCTGAACCCTGCAAAATACTTTTTTTAGTGATTGCCTTGGTGTAACCCTGCAATACATATATTTTTTTCAAGGTTAGCCTTGCTGTAATATTTGATATTCTGTAAGCAGGAAAAATTTATTTTGAAGGCTTTTCATTCTGTAAGCCTGCTGATATCCATGATTTTTAAAAAGATCTCTGCTGGGATCTTTCTGAAGATGCCAAAATGGTGTTCCCAACCCCCTATAAATACCCAGTGGTCATAGCAAAGTGAAACACTCCCTCTCACAGAATGTAGAAATAAAAAAGACAAAAATCAAGAATTTATAATAGTAAGTGAACACTTTTTGGTACCGTTCTTTCCATTTCCACATTGACTCACATATCGTCAGGTGGCTGCGCATTCGTAGCTTATAACGTTGCATCCTCCAATGACACAGAGGCCAGCTCGCTGACATCAGAAGGCACTGGGAGCATATATAAACCTCTTTCCTGCCTCGCTCTCAGTGCTCTTTTGTCAAGTCCCACTGCGTACATTAGTGCTTTTCTCACTCTCTCTCTTCTGTTCTGGTTTTTGACACCTTAATAAGTTTTTATGGTTATTGCTTGTTCTCAGCCTGCCCAGACCATGACATGCTTTTTGATAACCCATCTGCTCCCAGCATGCCCCTTACCATTTGGCTAGTCTCTTTGTTTTTGCTCCTTTGCAGCCTGCCATGACATCGGTCTGTCCCACACTATTCTTCCGGTTGTTCCCTCGTTTTTTTGTCACCTGGGTTTGTAGGCTAGCCTGCCCATCCTTTTATAGAATTCTATCTGTCTGCTAATGTGTGTCTCACTTCATGCAGAGCCAGTATTCAGACAGCTTTCAACACCTACACATGTAATCGTGTAATAAAAATTTGTGTTATATTAAAACCAACGCAATACTAAAATCATGAGTTACAACATACCATGACTCAAGGGCCCCTGCTACAACTGTAGCCATACCTGTCTCTTAATCAACTGAATAACACTGAGGGTCTCCCATGCATTGCATGGATTACATATTGCTGGTCACCAGTGTCATGCACATTTCAAAGCACTGGTCCTGTTCTGTCAACTAATTCACAAAAGCCAGATAAGGATGGCAATCAGATCTGGTCTATAGAGATTATATAGAGGATACCTCAGGAGAAACCCGGATGAGCCCACCATCCATACCTTGATTACACTCCCAGACAAGTCCTCCATCAGCAGCCTTCAAAGAACAAAAAAAAACAGAAAAAGGAAACACACAAAGATTATGAACAGGAACCTGAATACAGACAGGCTCTTCTACAAGGTAGAGGGGCTGTTCTGCAGAATACAGGACAGGACTGATACAGATATTCTCACTCCACTTTCCGTTGAATGGTAACAGGGAAGTAATTAATCAGTTTGTTTTGCAGATGAATGAGCAAGGTTTGCAACACAGCCATATGTCACCACACTTATCATCCATAATATTTGAAGGAAATGCATTGTTTTAAATGAAGTACATTGAGGGCTCATAAACATTTACACAGACATGGTTCTAGCAGCCCTTAATTCTGGACCAAGGAAATACAGAGCATTAGACTTGCGCACGGCAAAATTTTCGATTAAATTCGAATTCGGACAATTTTTTTTTTTTCTAATTCGGATGATCCTAATTTCGGACCGGGCCTTTTCGATTCGAACGAAATTCTGATCCATTCCGAATTATTCGGCCGAATTTAACATGGGTTAAATTATAGCAGTGCGCCTCCGTGCACGCTGCTATCATTCTTTGCAGACAGGGTGTGCATTTAGAAAAAGATCCATCCCAAAAAACGGACATTGTCGTACATTGCCAGTCTGTGCATGTCACCTCTACTCCAGCATGGGATGCCAGTCACAATGCAAACATCAAACATCGAGAACCCATGCCTGTCATTCAATTTAGCATATGCTCGAACATCGAAAACCCATGCCTGTCACACCTTACTCAACATAAGTGGTCGACTCGAACATGGACAAACTACATGTCACATTCTATGTTAGTACATGGATAAAGATTAAGGTTTCATTTTCTGGTACCAGCCTCCTACTCTACTGTCCCTCTTTAGTACCCAAATTCCTCTCTCTTGTTTTCCTATCCTGATTTGCCCTCATATAAGATAAGTCTATGTGTATATACATTGTAGTGTTTCATACTACATCAAGAATAAACATCAATGATTGTAATGTGATAGATGTAATGTGTTAAAAAGAAAAATTGAGACATTCTGTTGTGAATGAACTGCAACACAGGAGAGGAATTAAAAAAAATGCTTGACATCTATACTGAAGAGGGGTCCACAGCATTGTCTTAGTATAGCAATATCACCGTTTTCCGTGAGTGTGCAATACAGGGCTCTACGGTAATTGCTGGGCATTTCCCAACGTCATAATCAGGGGATGATGGGAGTTGTATTCTAACTACTGTTAGGAAACACATAAGTGATGCACATTCATCTCCCACCAAGAAATTATTTACACACGAGGCAACTCCCCCAAGTAATACCTAGCCCCTTTCCAAGTGAAAGGACTTCCAGAAAGGCTTCAGATCTCTTAGTGACTCACCTGTTATTGACAGTCAGCGGGACCTGGAGAGTAGGAGGGGGTGATGCTATGGCTGCAGATTAAGTCTGGCACGGTGCTCTTAGTTGGTCACTCGTCACAATGTTGAAGCTCAGCCTGGCCAGCACCTTCCGGGTGGGGACACCTCACAGCAATCCTGTTCAGGACATATCATGCACTGTCGTGCACTCATACTAGGGATCCCAAATGTTTAGACTCATTTCGTACAGGGGGCACCCTCCTGTATTTGTAAAACCTCTCTAGCAAATCTGGGCCGGTAAACCTATTTACTCAAGTCTTGACTTTAGGTGGGCGATAAACAATACAAAATAGGCACAATCTTTGACTATCACATAATTCACGTCACTGAAGCAGCCAGCAGGCATCGCCACTGAGTGAGCATAGGGCTGCCCGGCTGCTGACAGTCACACTGATGGGACACCCTGCAACACAGAACTGGCGGAAGCGCACAAAATAAACATGCTATGGGACAGCAAATTACCGCCCCTGTCAAAGTGCCGCCTGGGTCCATGGACCCACTGGGACCCATGTAAGGGCCGGCCCTGTATTCGAACAAATACCTAATATTTTTTTATATTTTGCACAGGAACAAATATTACTCGCTCTTGCAGTGGCAATAACTGGAACTAATGCTGGCTGCCTACCTATGCCTAGCCTAATGCTACCTGCCTGCCTGCACAACAACTGGACACTCTCTAATCTCTTCTCTCTCTGAGATCCAAAAACGCAATGAGGAAATGCAGGCTGTCTGTGTGACTGTGTCATTAGTCCAACCCCCATCATGAAACGAAGAAGGCTATTGGAATACAGACAAAAGAGGGAAGTAGTGCATGAAACGGAGAATGGAATTGGACTAGAGACATGGAGGGAAAATTATGGAGGGAAAGTAATTGAGTGCGCACAGGAAGTACAAAAAAGTCCTGGTCGAAAGTAGTCAAAACTTTTGGAAATTTGTCAATTGCCGAAACTTCCGAAAGTTTCGACAAATTTCGGTCCTGGGCTGTTCGGAGTCGGATCATTTTTTCCGAATGACCCTTGAGTTTCGGATTGGCCAAATGTCTCCAAATGACCCCATTATCCAAATGTCTCCGAATGAATTTGCACAAGTCTACAGAGCATAACTAAAACTACTGAGGGGATAATGAGGAAGTGTAAAGCAAACATTCATAGAGACATTATTGACAACATCCTGCCTCTGAAGCAGACATTAGAAATTCAAGAGCATGCTGACACTGTAGATAAACGAGTCATCATTAAAGTCAATCCATATCTGATAGTCTCCCAATTCATTGCAGTAGCAAAATGTTGTCTGAGCTCTTGTTCCCCTTCCTCTCTGTCTCAAATGTGAAATGAATTATTCTATTTGTATCAATCCTGTAGATCTATCTCTGTTATTCCTCAAAATCTGGATCATGTGAGTATGGGACAGAGTTGGTGTATCACGGTTCCCGTGCTACACTGTCAATCAGGGTTGTGCTATCTGTGCATTGGAGGATGCTGATTGGCCCGCCCAGGATGTGCCTTTATACTCTGGGGCTTGGGCACTTGGGAGTTGCCCTTTCGTGGTGTTCCAGTATCTGCGCCTTGTTGCTGTGTTCCATTTCTCCAGTGTACCGACCCGGCTTGTCTGACTCTTCTGTTGATCCTGCTCCGTGTATGACCCGGCTCTGGCTGACGACCCTGCTCCGTGATTGTTCCGGTTCTGGCTGATGATCCCGCTCCGTGTATGACCCGGCTCTGGCTGACGACCCTGCTCCGTGATTGATCCGATTCTGGCTGATGATCCTGCTCCGTGTACGACCCGGCTCCGGTAGACGACCCTGCTCCGTGATTGATCCTGTTCTTCGGCTGCTGTTCCTGCTGTGCTCCGGTTCCGGTGATCTCCTGTTACAGTCTGCTGTTCCGGTGTACCTGCACGGCCCGGTCGCGTCCGCGACATTCTGATCACTTGGTGTCTCGCTATTACTCTCACTACTCTAGCTGAGAGATAGGTTGCTTTGCCATTCCTAGTACGCTGCGGTGTTACGGTACAGAACCTGTTAACTCCTGCAGTACTTCGTAGTCTCATTCTTGTGCCTCAGTTCTTGCCAAGCATACACTTATCAGTTAAGAGCCTCTCCTTCTGTACCTCTGATACGCTTCATTACTATCTGCAGAGAGTTGCCGGTCCGGTGTTCGGTGTGCACCGGGACCACGCCTGTGGGCATTGCTATCCGTTCGCTCTTGCTGGGAAAGTTCCGTACGGCACCAGAGGGGTGTCCTGGCTCCGGCCTACTGACGTACAGAGGTTACGCTATCCATCTGCACTATCCAGTGCTTGGCTCTCAGTGCTTGTGCATTCGATACCACTATTTGACATCCAAGAGGTGTCAGGGCACTATCCATTGGGTACATGCAGAGTTAACTTCCATTCTCAGTTAAGGGCGGCTCAGGTTCTTGTACTTCAGTTTGGCAATAGCACTTCTTCTTATCCCACGGTGGTGGTATTTACTCAGCTCTGGCACTTGTGCCTTCCATTTCTATTTGAGAGTAAACCTAGTACAGACACCTTGCTCCAGCTTTGTGATTCAAGAACTGTGTTCCAGAGACTGCTACTTAGTTCCAGCTTTGTGATTCAAGAACTGTGTTCCAGAGACTGCTACTTAGTTCCAGCTTTGTGATTCAAGAACTATTACCTAGAGACTGCTATATATCCTGGGCGTTGGCCAAACTAGGACTGAGTTCTCCTCTTGCACTTGTTAACCCTTTGGGGTCATTTACTGTCTATCCATTGTCCAGTAGTATTTGCTGTATTGCATTCACTCTGTTCGTGTTTGCTATTTCTGCTATTCCTGTACTGGCCCCTAGGGGCATTGTATTACTCCTTAATTCAATAAACTGTGTTTTTACTTTACACCCTGGTCTGAGTGTCAGAAAACCGTTACATGGTGATGTGTCTAGGATGGCAACTTGTGTTACTGTGTTACTTACCTGTGTGGAATGGTATTTCTATTGGTCGCCTTTCAATAATTAGTGGTATGCAGACCTCTGTCCACCTCACGTATAGTGAGGTCCAGAAAATTAACCACCTCCTTATTAAATTTCACAGTAAAGTTGATGGGTGTGTTTAACTGATTCAACTGTGAAACACTAGGTAATAGTGATTCTTCATTACCCTTCCACATGAGAACAGATCATATATATAACAATAATAACACAATAGGTGTTGGCCCCAGACTGGTATGATGTAAGTTTCTTCAAATGCTGCATTATATAGTTGGAGTAATGTTGGAGCCCATATAAGTTCCTGATGGCTGTAAGTAATATGACCTTTCACATTTGAAGACATTATAACATAAACAAAAGTCTGAAAGGGTCATTAGGAATTCTGCTGGGTGTCTCCTTTCATCAGGTGTATTGATTAGGACTTTCCTCACAGCTTCCACACCTTCAAAAGTTGGAATCACCATGACTTGACATCTAGTCACCAACAATGACTAGGTTAGGATATGGTCAAATGCTTTCAATTTTAGTAGAATATCTGTGGTTTACAAATGTATGATTTTGATTTTGTGATGGCCTGCTATACATTTTTCAAGGCTTACCTTGCCTTAGGCCTCAGCCTGCTAACAGTTGATTTAAGAGTTTATTTTAATTTAGGACCCAACCTGTTAAGAATTTTTACTTTCAAATGTGGATTTGTACACTTAAGCACTCAGGAGCAGAAGTACTGCAGTAGGAATTTTTTGTGGCTATAGAGAACATAGGTGGAAATTGGCAACTTCTTGGGGGAATTACATTGGCAGTAATGAGAAGAAAGAAAATGTATTCATGTAATTTCCTCGAAAGAGAAAAATTGTGTCAACTGGGGTCCACGTTGCTGGGCCATCCCTCCCGATTACTTAATCCTGAATAACTAACCCACCGAAGAAGTTTTTTTACACTGTTCAAATGTGTGGTCAGGGAGAAATATGTTGGATTGATGAGTAAATTCATTTGATTCTTTTATATTATATTTACTGATCGATAGATAGATAGATAGATCGATAGATAGATCAATAGATAGACAGATAGATAGATAGATAGATAGATAGATAGATAGATAGATAGATAGATAGATAGATAGTGGCCCATTGCTCATATTCTTATACACAAAGTGCAAAAACAATACAACATATTAGTTATATGTAAATTCATAATTGTGCACTTACGGTGATCCTTTGCACTTCAGGTCCATGGTGAGCCATACATGCCCCAGTCCAACAATGACAGAGGTTTTTGCTGCTGTTTTTTCTGCTGTTCTTACAAACAACCCTATTTTGATGTACCAAGTTGTTTAGTTTTTAAAGTGGAAATGTCAATTTTATCTACATAATGAAATATTCAGACTGATGTAGACTGTGGTAGGTTCATTTTTGTGTTCCTGCCACCATCTACAGTATATAATCTCATATCAATAAGGTACAACTTTTGTTTGTTGGACAATAACTGCAGAATATGGCATGAAATTCCATGTGTTTTGAACATTTCAGCACCCTTGAATAGATATAATGTAAAATAAAAAAAAATCCATAACACCACATTCTGGAGTAATTTGTGTGTGCCAACACTGGTTTGAAAATGCAAGTAACATTTCATTTAATGCAATCCATTAAAAAAAATAGTATGCGTGACGTTCCTTTTCATGTCCAAAGCTGTTAATGATTTTAATGCTGACATATCAAGTTGTTCCAACAAAAAAAAATTGTGGTAGGAATAATTTTGTAAAAAGTAATGCACACAATGTACACAATGATAGTGTCTAGAGGGAGATAGTGTAGTCTCTCAACAATCACTTAGGGGTAGATTTAAAGGCAGCCGTTAACCAAAAAAATCACTAACGGGTGCGTTAAGTGACATGTTGCAATTCAAAGATCCGTCTAAAGACCAACTAACGGCAGTTGTAGAATCCTTACGGCCGATACACTTACGTGCATTCAGACGCATGGAAAAACATACCCCAGAGCTATTCAAAGGCTTGCGGTACTGATAACGGCTGAAAAAAAGACACACCTAACGGCTAAAAGTTAAGACCCACTTTTTTTAGCCGTTAGACACTTAACGGCCAAAACAAAACACCCGTTACATAGGAAAAGACACAAAAGGCTTACCGCACAACCATGTAAATGGGAAAATTAACCCGTGCAATGCCAAAACAACACAAAAACATGCACACACAACACAAATCACTATACACACAACAGCAACCAACACCACAGGGACAACGACACACTAAAAAACAACAACACAACATGGCACGGAACAATGGGGGTCATCACACAAAGCGGACACCTGCAAATACAAGCTCACCTGGGCAACATCAACACGCCACCTGCACCCCACAACTGCATGTCCGCAAATGGCACACACAGAACAAGCACAACACACCACATCTTATAACACACACACACCTGCAAACACTTACCTGGACAAAAACAACTCACCATTGGTCAGCACTCACCTCATCACCACACCCACACAACGCCCTAGCAAGTACTTAAAGGGACAACTCAACACACTCACTTGTGGCTTGTTTTCCACTCAGGGAGGGAGAGAGAGAGAGAGAGAGAGAGAGAGAGAGAGAGAGAGAGAGAGAGATAGATAGATAGAAAGAAAGATAGAGACAGATAGAGAGAGCAAACAGTATGTTGGGTTACATATTGTTGCGAAGACTGAAGAGAAGGCGTGCAAGGGAGAGAGCTAGGGAACATCAGCAACCTCCAAGCATGCCTGATCAACAGCCTTCACCTGTTGCAAGTGAGGAGGCTCTGGCTCAGCAGCCACACAGGAGCCCATCCCCACCTGGAGGGCACAGGATGTATAGACGACCACCAAGGCCCAGGGTATACCGCCCAAGGGTCACCCTCTTTGGAATGACCGATGATGAGGTAATTGATCGCTACAGGTTGAGGCCTGACAGCATCATTGCCTTGTATGAGGTCATCAAGGAGCAGGTGGATCCCATCTACATCTACAACCATGCCCTAACTGGCCTGCAGAAACTACTCTGTGCCATGCACTTCATGGCAAGCGGGGCCTTCCAGTCCACAGAGGGTTACGCATCTGGCATGTCACAGGCCACATTCTCCAGGGTGCTGGCCCAGGTCCTGCCAGCCCTCAAAAGCAAGGCCAGTACCTATATACATTTCCCCACCACCGACATGGACTGGATACAAGTCAAGCAGGCCTTTTACGCCAGGGGAGGCATGCCCAGGGTCATGGGTGCTATAGATTGCACCCATGTCCGAATTAAGGCCCCAGCACGTGACGCACAGATATTCATCAACAGGAAGAACTTTCACTCCATCAACGTGCAGATGGTGTGTGACAGCCAGATGAGGATAATGAATGTCTGTGCAAAGTATCCTGGCAGCTCACATGATTCATACATTCTCCAAAACTCCTCAGTCCACAGAGATTTCGAGAATGGAACTTTTACAGGGGGATGGCTTTTGGGTGAGTTCACAATACAAAATCACATCACATACACAGGCGTACACACAACGCTGCTTAGCATGCTCCTGACCCACAGCTACTACGTCTACCACACAAAACATCATTCACACAACATGTGCTCCCTGTCTCACCATGTCACTCACATTACACAGGTGATGCTGGCTATGGATGCAAGTCCTGGCTACTGACCCCACTGGCCAATCCTCGAACACATGCCCAGGAAAGCTACAACCAGGCTCATGGCAGAACGAGGAATGCCATTGAGCGGACCTTTGGCCTCCTCAAGTCAAGATTCCGATGTCTGGACCACTCGGGGGGAGCACTGCAGTATGCACCTGGAAAGGTGTGCGACATCATTGTGGCGTGCGCAATACTGCACAACATCGCAGTGGACACCAGGCTGCTGGAGCACATCCAGGCCCCCCCCATACAGGAAGTGCCCATGGACATCGGACACGTTGAGGAGACCCTGAGAGGGACACAGATCAGAGACAGGCTCATCACGGAACACTTTACATGTGAGTATAACACAGGCATGCAAACAATCCATGCAAGTCCCCCATCAGTCCTGTGACACTAACCACACTGCACATTTTGTTCTGTCTCACCCCACAGGAACAGTGACACAGCACTGCACTTGCAGCGGACGTGGCAAATTGTGTGTGTGGACTCAAAAACCATCCTCCATTCCACTCTCCACGTTGACATACAGACCCCAAGGATATCACGCACACCCTCAGGAGAAACAAGGTACAACACATAACCCATGTTCATCGCCTTACAGGGCTTGATTGACAGCAGCTAACTTGATTTGCCATGAGCATAGCCAGAGCAACCATGCTAGCCTTGTAGCGAAAGAGTGTTATCCAATGCTATGCATTGGATAATACTCCGTCACATCAGGGGTTAAAGGGCCATTGGACTCAATATGGAACCTGTACTGTGCTACAGCTGAGAAGAGCAGCACAGGGGTGGATGTACAGTGGTATGGGCACACAATGTAGAGGTCATGAGACGTAGATCAGATTACCAGGGACACCATGCTGACCTGTGAGTGTGCAGACATATGTGCCCCCGACATGAATACACACATCAACAAATGTGTCCTAACAGTTCCATGGAACAAATGACATTGGGCTGCCACTGTCACATTAACAGTGGCAGCCCAAATTCATTACTTCCATGGAGCTCTCAGAACACTTGTTGATGTGTGTATCCATGTCAGGGGCACATATCCATAGGGCTGGGGCACATGTCCTTAGTTCTCCACATAATTGGTTACAGATGAGTACACAACACATTGTCAAGCAATGGTTTGTGTACTCACCTGTAACTGTGAAAATTGAGGGGATCAAAAAGACTAAATTGTTGTTGCTTGATGATCAGTTCAAGTCAACTACTCCAAATCCTGTCCTCTTCTTCCACAGGCATCCGTAACATGATCCATCCTTGAACTGAAGTTCTTCTATGTGACTGGATTGATGTCTTGACATCACCTTCATGGAGATCACCCCTTGCTGTTTATGTTGATGTTGTTGGTGATGCAAAGTTTGACCTGAGGTTCACACAAACCTCTACTGGATCATTTTCATATAGACACAGAAAACACTAATTCCTGAGTTTTATAACCTGTACAGTTAGGATGCTCAGCTACAGAGTTGTCAAACCTTGTGGACAACACATGAGCTGGGCAGCAGTGTAACTAAAGTACTATTTTTTTGTTTCAAAGTACATTTAGTGTTCTCATACAGGTGTTCAATGCATATAGGCAATACACAGAAAACACATGTACATCCTAATGTACTTTGAGACACAATAAAGATGAACCATCACCATTCTATCTGTGTCTGTATGAGGATATATTTGAGAACACAGTTGTCAATGCGTTACCACACCCAGGGTAGAGTATCCCCATACATGGAAAGGCATCACCCATATCACAGGACTCCAGCACTTGTTTGCAAGTGAGTGGACTCAGTGATGTATTCACGCTAACAGATGGTGGCAGTGATACACTAATGTGTTGTGGGAGTGATAAAGAGGTGATAAAGGGGACATACTTCCACAGTGAATTCCTGTCCACAGTTAATGTGTTGCTCAATGTTCAGTGATATTGCTCCACTGGGACATATCACAGTACATGACCAAGTGGACAAGTGTTTTCACTGGGGAAGTCTGTTACACCCTTAGAAAAAACAACAAGTCAACTTACTGGAGGCCCCAATGCTCACCCCAGGATATCAATGTGTGTGCTACACATTGAAATCCTAGGTTGAAAACATTGGCTTCCCCAGTCAGTCTGTTGCACAATGAGTGTGTGAATCCAAGACAATATGGATACATGTCCCATTTATCTGTCCTGCTTCTTATCTCACCGCTAAGCCGTTTGTTTGGTTATCCCCTTAACCCTCTGAGTGCCAGAGTGGTACCCAACGCATTTCTTTGCAATGCGTTGCCTACCACTCTGGATATCAAAGGGTTAAACACTACATATGATGTAGATGAATGTTCAATGTTGTACCAAATGTTGGGCTAAGGGGAATGTTTTGTTATGCAAAATCAACACACAACATTGCCATATAACACAGTTGTGTAATATGGCAACAGGGATGTTTTTACAGTTGATTTTGTACAACGATGTGTATGTATGTGAACCCATGTTGTAACATCCCACAAACATCTTACCTAGGCAGGAGTTGTATTCACTGAATTGTTTGGCAATGCATTGGAGACAACTCTGCCACCCAAATCTATGACCAAATTCAAAGCAGATCAGACAGGATTCAAAAGCACAATGTTCCTTTATTCAGGGGAAATTTAACATGTTGGGCATTTTATTTTTTTTTCTTGGGGGGGGGGGGCTTAGACTGTGTGGCAGAAGTGGATAACCTGGATGATCTCCTGGTCACCCTTTGCCCCCTAGGTGTGGCTTCGGGGGTCACATTAGAGGGGGTGGTGGGGGCAGTGGATCCCTCTGTGGAGCGCAGGTTTTCCCTCTCCAAACGTAAGTCCTCCCTGCGGTTCAGCTCTCTCAACTCCACCAGTAGCTGTGCAAGCAGGTCCATCACCCCCGTGTGTAGCTGATGGAGTTGAGTGTTGATCCTCATGACCTCCGACTCCAGGGCATGGATCCTTGCCTCTATCCTGTTAGTGTTTATACGGGATTCCCTACGGCTCCTGGTGATGTTGTCATTGGTGCGGAGGCTTGACCTGAGTAGTCTCCTTTGCAGAGCCATACACTCAGCTTCCATCCCCGTGGGCCGTTCACTGCTGGTGATGCTTGTGCCTGGTGAATCAGCTGCTGCTGTGTCCTCCTCTGCTGGTGCTGTATCCTCCTCTGCTGGTGCTGTATCCTCCTCTGCTGGTGCTGTATCCTCCTCTGCTGGTGCTGTATCCTCCTCTGCTGGTGCTGTGTCCTCCTCTGCTGGTGCTGGTTGTGCTGCAGATGGGTATGTGCCCACCACATCAATTGACCCACTGCTGCCCACCGATGTCTGTGCTGGTGGAGGTGGTGGGGTAAACACGTCCCTTCGCATAGGCTGTTGGGGCTCCCCAAGCAGGCCCAGGTGTTGGTAGTCGAGTGGCCAAGGGTCAAACCTTGGCCACTGGTATGTGCTTGGCCCCCACCTAGGATCATACCTGGGGCCATGCTGGGGAGCCATCCAGGAGGGTAGGTCAATCTGTGGGTATGGCCCGTATTGGGTGGTGGCCACATCACCGGGCAGCCATTGCCTCCCTGGTGGTGGTGGTGCTGCTGCTGCTGCTGGGGGATAATAGCTCCTGGAGGTGGTGGGGGGCATCCAGTCACTGTAATAAGTCGGTGCAGGCAGAGTTGGTGCAGGCAGAGTTGGTGCAGGCAGAGTTGATGCAGGCAGAGTTGGTGCAGGCAGAGTTGGTGCAGGCAGAGTTGGTGCAGGCAGAGTTGATGCAGGCAGAGTTGGTGCAGGCAGAGTTGGTGCAGGCAGAGTTGGTGCAGGCAGAGTTGGTGCATCCAGCTGGCCAAGAGGTGTGGATGTCGTTGGGTACGGTGCCCACTGGCTGGTCCCCTCCTCCAAATACTCCTCACTGGGTGGTGAGGTGGCCTCCTCCATGGGCTCCTGATGTGCTGGAGACACATAACCTGTGTGGAGGATTGAGATTGTGTGATCAGTAAACTTAGCCATGATGGTGTCAAATTGATATTAATACTTGAAATGTGTAAAGGAACATATATGTTGTATGGTGTATCCCCCTGTGTGAAACAACGGTACTCCTACTGGTGATGGGTGTTGTATTCTACATGTATTGCAGCTCAGTGTTGAATTCCTTTGGTGCCACATCCCAGTGGCCTGATATTGTACATTTGCGCTGTTGCCACATCATCCTTTGTGGATATCTGTTCCCTGGACCAAAGCTAGCCAGAGGATGGTCTGGCAACATTGGCATAGTACATTTTCAGGCCACAGTGATATTGTCCCTGGAATATTCAACTTTGAGCTGTTATACTCTTGTGATGAAACACCTTTCAGTAGTGGGGATACCCTTACATTACCCAGTGGATCAATCCTATGACATGTATTTTTCCTTTCACATTTTAGGTATTACTATCTCTTTAACGGGATAGCAATGGTTAATTTCACCTTGATGTAACATTGCAGGCATCATAGAGAGATGTTTAGAAAGATGTTGCTGTATGTGACAGCTGGAGATGTCAGTCATTTGACCACACGGAGGCTCTTCAGCAGACTCCACATTGACCCATTTGGAGATAACTACATCTTTGCCATTGTCTACTAAGTGTTCCTGGTTTGTAAGCACGCTCTGTGGACCATGTCAATGATGGATCCATCTCCAATTGTTTCAATTTTGGGTCTGCTGAAGAGCCTCCGTGTGGTCATATGACTGACATCTCCAGCTGTCACATACAGTAACATCTTTCTAAACATCTCTTTATGATGCCTGCAAGGTTACATCAAGTGAAATTAACCATTGCCATGCCAAGGTACACAGTGAGGAATATGGTCTGATATGTGTGTATATGTACCTTTCATACGGGTACAAACATATCCTTGATAGATATGAACCCAGAGATCTGTTCAGAACATGTGATTGTCTAACTGCCTATATATGTACAGCCATCACAAATGACCTTTCATAGATACAAGTGATACCCATCCAAGTAGGTGTAATATACTGGGTATATGTACTGTGATGATGATATCAATATGAGTTATTTTGTTGAGGGTGCACATATATGGGCAGTTGGACAATCACACGTACTGAACCGAACTCTGGGTTTACATCTTGTTGGGACCTATTTGTACCCATTTGAAAGGGACATATCCACATACAAATCTGGTTGTTTTTCTTTCTGTACATATCTTTTTTGAAGAGATCTGCAGTGTGATTCAAGTAGTATTCATCCCTATGTTATCAGTTCATCCCGTACAGTGCTGGATTTTGTCAGATTAGACATGTCCCTCTCTGGTTGTCATGATGGTATCCTATGCATAGCATTGTGATGCATGGGATACCACCGTGGCAATCAGGGATTGATGTACATTACAGGATTCTGTCCATGAGGTCTGTTCAAGTTGAATCCTGAGGGGCAACAATCAAGCCAGTCTTGAAGGATATCATTGATTGAGGCCTTTTTTTTCCAGGATCAGCCCATCCATCCTTCTGTGTGAGGCAGCCAGACCCGATCATAGATATCCATAATCCCTGGCCTGTTATTGACCAAACCTCAATGGTTCATATTTGGTTCCCATATTTATCCTGCAAATAGTGTCTGGTGTACCATCCATCCATGGCATCAGCACTCCTGAGGATCTATATGTGAATCAAATGTGAGCTATGTAAATTGAAGTTAGAGTAAATGATTGCATACACAACACCAAGGCCAACTTTTTCACCTTTACTTATGTGTGATTGTTTTTGGCGTGTGTGTTGCACATACAAGCATTTATTCTCAGTGGCACTGTGATTTGTGACCTGATCCATCCTGTTGGTGATTCAGTAAGCGGTTAAGTGGACCTGATGAACTGATTATGATGCTGACTTCTCCGCTGACCTCATTTCACCATCTGCAATGTTTTCTATGGAGTCCACACAATGGGGCCTGTGCAGCTTGAATCCTGTTATTGGATGTTCTCCATAGACTAACATTGTAATTGGTAAAGTGAGGGTATGCAAGTGTCAAATTCACTACATCAGCTCTTTTTCACCGCTTAGTGAATGTCCCCTATGTGTCATGTAATTGTTAACCTATCGACATGTGTTTGTTGTCTGGTTAACCCTTTGAGTACCAGAGGGGTTGCCAAAGCATTGTTGATCGATGCATTGATGATCCCTCTGGCACTCATGGGGTTATGTGCTGGATTCCCTGTGTGAACATGGGTAACACTGTGTGACAACAATTGTGATGTTTAACATACAACACTTTACTGAGCATGGTTTGTGTGTATTGTGTGTGATGAGCACAGCAACATGAGGGTTAACCAGGGAGTTGGACAGGTTTTGGCCTTGTTGAACATTGACATTTGTCCTTGTCTTGATCCCTGTTTAAACCCTCAGGGTGCTGTGTTGGTGCAATTGTGTGGTTGAATGAAGAGCAGATGTTGGGATGTGAGTGCTTGTTTGTGATGGGTGTGTGGTTTGGGGTGGTGTGTGGTTTTGGGGTGATGCACTTACCGGTGGTGTGGAGGCTCCTCTCCTCCCCAGTGTCTGATCCTCCAGGGACCCCCTCAATGAGGGTGGACGACAGTGTCTGCCGCAGCCTCTCCTCCCATGCGCTGTAGGTGATGGGGACAGGTGGCCCACCTCCGGTGGCTCTGGCGTGCAGGGGGGCATCCCCCATCTTCCTCTTCACCTGCCTTTTGCAGTCGCCCCATCTCTTCTTGATTGAGTCCACATCCCGTCTGCAGGTGGCCACCGCATTAACTCTGCTGCAGATTTGACTCCAGGCAGCTCTCCTCCTCGCAGACAGGCCAGGGAGTCTGTCCCCCGGGAAGAGGACACTCTCCCTCTCCAGCACAGCCTCCACGAGGGCCGTGTTTTCTTCCTCGGTATATCGGGGATCCCTGAGCCTGTCCCCCTCAGCTCCGGCATGCGAGGAGTCAGACCCGGAGTGTCCTGCCTGCTCTGCCCCTGCCTGTGTGTGGTGGTCCCCAGGCACTACCCCTCGTCCCACTGCAGGATCTGTCCCTCTTCTTCTTAGTGTGCCTGTTCTTGTGGGCCTGGTCCCCCTCCGCCCTGCGTATCTCCCTCTCCCACCCCTGCTCTGCTGAGGGATCCCCTCCTGACCTTCCTCCTCCTCCTCCTCCACTAGTCTCCCCATCCCTCTCTCCTGTCCTCCTCTCCTGGCCATCATTCACCCACTCACACCCAGGCACTCTCACACGCCCTCACAGACACACTCGATCCCACTCACTCTCTGTCACACACTTTCACTCACGGATTCACACTGTAAAAATAAAGTTTAAAATGTGTAAGGTGTGATGAAAAAAAAAAGACTATGTGTATGTATGTGTATGTGTTTGTATGGATGTATGTGCTATGTGCAAAAGTGTGCTATGTGTCTATTTAAATGTAACTCTCTCCTCTCCAAAATCCTTCTACCTTACTCCTCTGTATGCTTCTCTCTCTCTCTCTCTCTCTCTCTCTAAATGCTATCCTCCACTCCTGGGTCCTGTGCTCTAGCTTGCTGAAACTCGAAACACAGACAGGGTGTAACCGTTATTTGGAGGTATATATAGGTGTATTTGGACATTTTTGATACTTTGGGGCCTTGGGATTGGCTGTAGGTTTGAATTTTGTTTGTGCATCTATCAGGGTTGCTAGACAACGGCAGCCGTAATGTAACATTTTGACTTAAGTTGTGTTTTAACGGGTGTTTGGGACGCACGGTGATGCAAAATCAGGTGCGACGCTGGTTTTTGTTTAACGTGTTTTTGTAGTGCCTACGCCCGATAGCTATTCTTGAACGCTTACCTTTGAATCTGCCGTAAAACATGTGTTCTTTGCGGCCGACGTGCCTTTTTTACTTAGCGGATGGTTTAACGGCTGCCTTTAAATCTACCCCTTAGTCTTTTCTTAAGGTTACTAGTCAATGGATATATGATGTTACATATGAAAATGATGGTGAAGCTGACCCACTGCATGTTCCACTAAATGATCCAATACAAGAACTGCCCATACGATAACTGTAGTCAGGATAAGTCACCCTTAGTTGTCCTAGTGTTGCAGCTGTACTATAAGATCCTCCATCTTATTCACCAAATATATCTGGAAAAATAGGAGCAGAACAACAGGAACAAATGTAAAAGCTGGGTTTTATTCAAAAATACAGTGCTTTAAAAGTATACAGGCATTTCAAGTAATATATGTTTGACACATCAGTTAGGATAATTGTTTATCAGAAAGATGCCTCATCTGAAGAATCATACTGCTGAAGGGACATGATCACCCCCAAAAGCTGAAACAGTGAGATAGGAGACTTAAAAGGAGCATAACGGTGACCTGAGGAGAGCGGTACAATTTAAGATTTGTGTTATACTGTGTCGTCTGCCCGACGCGATCCTGTGCTGAAAGGGTAAACCACTATGTCTTGGGATGAAGATCTACTTTAAGAGAAGGTTTCCTTGGGGAATACTTGATATGCCTGTATAAGTTTTTAATCTTGTAAGTGCAAGTAGGGGAATCTTGAATAAAACACCGCTTTTAGATTTGTCCCTGTTGTTCTGCGCCTATTTTTCAGATATATTTGAGGTATAGTTTTGTGTTTCTGACATCCAAAACAGTATAGTTACCAGGTATTTTTCTGATGGTGGCTCCCCTGTTATTCCTTGGTATGAGTGCTTGTATTTGCTAATAAATTGTTCCAGTATACTTTCAAGTAAGAGGCTCTGTTATCATCTTTCCTATAATCTTGTTCTAACTTGAGTTGCCTCTCTTAGGAGTTGCTAGTGATATTGATAATTTACTTGTGATCTGTATTCCACCTCTGCCCATTGTGTCTGCTTCCTTGTTCAGTCTGTGGTTTTTGACAGAACATTTGTCACCTATGATTCATTGCCCCAACATTATTCCACATTGCCTTTATAGATAAAGCACATTTTTTAATATGTTTGTTTAAAAATGCATACATTAAGTTATATTATTGTATACCTAAATTTTCATGTTTTACTTTTATTCACCAAACTTAAGGAAAAGTACAGCACTAAATTCTTATGAATCCCTGATGGGCATTAGCCATGTTTTTTCTCTTTTTGTCACAATTTGAACACTCCACAATGAACACTTTTGTTTGTTTTAGAGAGAAAATAATTAGTTACTTGGCATAAATTAGTTTTCTTTTTTCAAAATGCGGAAACAGAGCTGCTATTAAAACCACTCAGACAGCAACTCTGTGACATTGAGGAAGCCATAAGACAACAACAATTACTCTCAGAAAGAGGCTTTTCAAACTTTAGAAGGAGTGATAAATGTTATAAGCTTGTCCATTTAGCAGATCTTAATCACTTGCAATCATGATTTGATTACCTCATAATAGCTTCCTTCTTGTAGTAGCTATTTCTGAAGTGAAATAATCAAGAATGCAAAATAAGTATTTGCTCCCTTGAATGATTTACCAGTTCAGCAAATTTAAACTCCTGCAGCAATCTAACTTAAAGGAAGCAAAAGTAAAAAGAATAAATTATTTTCTTATCAGATGGAATAAATAATGACATTTTACTTTGATAACAATTTATAGAAAGGGGGCAATATATATAAAGACAAAGCAGAACAAGTCTAGAACACACTTCACCATAGATGACAATTTTTTTTTCATAGTATCTTTAATATATAAAGTGGCAAAATATTCAGTACAAAAGTGCTGTACAATTAGTGAACTCATTACAAACTCATTGCACATGCATGACATACTTAACAAATGGATACAAAAGGTGGAGCGGACCCTGCTCACTACAACTTACTATCAAGAGGGAGAAGGAGAACAAGTGAAAACATCTGACTGCAAACCTCTGAAGTACTTGTCTTAAGTTATTTTGGGGAGGATCTGCTAGCTGATTGAATTATCTTCAAATTTCTTTTGGGTTTTCCCCATTCTAACAGACTGTCTCCTTCCATGTCCTGCATAACCCCATATCCCAGCCAATGGGAGAGTAGGAGTCATTTTGAACAGAGACTGGCCATATAAAAGCCAGTCTGTCTTCAAATTTCCATCAGTGTGGATCGGTCAATGGACTGAAAGGTTCAAGGATTATTGGTCTTTTTTTCTGCCACTGGCGGCAGCATAACTTTTAGGGCAATACTGATTTTAATACAAATTTTTTTAGAGCCAAAACTAATTTTATAAAAGAAGACTAAAGAAAAGGACAGATGAAGACAAGAACAGAGAAGAAGATTACAGATGAGGAAGAAGATGACACATGAAGAAGATAGAAGCTTACAGAAGAAGAGTTAAGGAGGAAAACCAGGGTACAGAAGACCCTGCTGATTATCAGTAGGGATGGGCGAAAATTTTCACCTCAAACTGAAATTGGAGAATAATGGCACTGCCTGCTTCGTGAATAATTTCCTGCAAAAAGTGCAGATTTTCCGCTTTGTTCGCCTAGCTCATTCCATTGAAATCAATAGGAACATAGAATTTTTATACAACACATAATAAATATTATTTTATTTCCCAAAGGCATAGTATAAAAGGGGCATGAGGGTGCCTGTGTTGGTGGAATGTGGGGAAAGAATTAGTTGAATAGGGAATGTATTTTTGAGGGAGTGGGGGGCAGTTAATGCAAAATAAATCCTAAATACAAATTAAAAAAAAACCCATAAGACATGGTTTAAAGGGAGGGTGTCTGTTTGGTGAGTGGAGTCTGGGGAATGAATCAGTTGAACAGGGAGTTTGTTTGGGGGGGTCCTTGACTGGTATTGAGGGACAGTTAATAAAAAAAATAAATGAAGCTTTGATTTGTAGGACGTAGGCTTGTTAGAAACAAACCCCCAAAAATTGTTTATTTTTTTTGTAGGGCTATTTTTTTTTTTTTTTTTTTTTTTTAAGCACAAGCCCTGAGGGAAAAAAAACCCTACTGGCCTAGTCCCAGCAGATGATGTCCTGTTGGCCACTGGCCACTGGCCATTGTCAAATGCCATTGCCCTGATGTAGATGCAGAATTTGTGACTGCTGTTCTTGCTGCTGCTGAGTTGTTTAAGCAGCAGGATGATTAGGCAGCTGAAAGGGAATGGGATCAACAAAAGCAGAAACATGGTTGATGGATGATGAAGGTTCCACTTGCCACGACTAGCTTCACTGATGTACCGGAGGCAGTAGCAGCACAATAAGTAGCCCCCAGTATACGTGGAGAAAAGAAGAAGTTGGCCAATGATTCTTCTCCACCTGCCTTTCCTACAAAATCATGGGTGTGTTGTTATTAGAATATACATTTTTCCCTTGAGAGCAGGAATTGTGCCTCTCATCAGCAACTGCATTGTACACAGTGTGTGTGGTATATAACATCTGGTGGCACAACTGTACCCAAACACCATGACACCAGAACCCAGGTACTGCTAATGTCACTATACCCTTTGTCCAGACCCCGCTAAGGTTACATGACAACATGCTGATAGTTTAATAGTAATGATGAACTCTTCCTGCCAGCATCTTAGCATATTCTGCTGGATGGAATCTCCTCAGATGCCGCTTGATGCCCTGCTTGTGATTGTTGTGTATCACACAGTGTGCAATGGGTGGTGACAAACTGCCACATCCTAACATCAACAGTGTGGCTATCATTTGGCAGGGGAGGTAACGATGAATGAGGTGGATTGGCAGAATATGTAGTAACCCTAGAAGAAGGAGGTGATGGCGAGCTAGTTGTTTCACTCATCATGGAACTTCCAGTCTCTGTCTGGGTTTCTCTGTTTGTCCTCCTCTTTGATCTCCACCTCACCTTTTGTTGTCTTTCTGGAGAGTAAGGGGGGTACAGCAACAGCAGTGCTTAATTTCTGTGGTGGGTGTTTGTCTTTAACATGTTAACATAAGTGTCATGGTGTCTGTGTTTCATGTGTGATATCAGGGTGCTTGTGCCAAAGTGTGTGCCCTCCTTTCCCCTTCTCACTGACTTGTCAAAAATTGTGCACAGTGCTGTTGATGATGACTGCACTGTGCCTGCCCCAAGATAAAAATAGTCCCACACGCATGACTTCAGGGGATAGGGAACAGGTGGAGAAGAATGGCCTTAGATCAGTTGTGCTCACTTCCTCCTCCTCCTCAGACTCAGTGAACACATCAGGGTCCTTCCAGTTAATCCATTTATTAGTTTTAAACCTGCTCATAGTGATAGCAGTCACTATTAGCCTCTCCTGCCTCAGTTTTTCTAAAAGATCACAACAGAACAGCCGGGCATTTGTACCTCGCTCTGTAGCTGCTTCTATTGTGTTTCATTTCTGCGAATACGTGAAAAGACGAAAATCAGATAAATCAACAGGCGAAAACTTTCTAGTCATTGAAAAAATGTCAAAGAATTTTTGTCAATAAAAATTTTAATTGCTGGTTTTAAAGTGGATTTTCCCGCAAAAAAGCTAACATAGTTGCTTTCACATAAGTTCTCTTTGGAACATGGCGAAAGCTATCACCCACCCCTAGACGTCAGACACCCAGATTATTGTTACAGCTATGGATGATAGGATAGTGTTAGGGCTAGTATTGGTACACTTTATTGTTAATGTTAGGTGTAGTGTAGAGCCAAGCGGAAAGTAGTGATTGGGAGAGTGACTTTGGTTATTAGCTCATGCTCTTTTTGACACCGTGTCAAACAACAAGCATTAGCTGGTTTCTTTGGTGTTCCTATATTTTATGTTATTTAGCATGAGTTATGGGAATGAAAAAACCCAATGAATGTTGGGCCACAAGTTAGATTCTGTGGGCCAATGCTCGTTGTGATTCATATTGGTAGGGCAATTGAATTCTTATGTTACCACTGTGCGTGTGTAGCTTTCACTATTCGTTTTTGCCCTACTGTGGATTTTACAGGAGGTTATTGAATCAAGCCCCTAGTATTTGGACTGTTTGGGACAGTATAAGAATCTCCTAAGCTACGATGTGCAAACATCTAAAGTGCTTCTTTGAAGTGCTTAATGGAGTTATTTTGGGTAAGATCTGCTAGCTGATTGACCTCATATTCAAACTGTCTCCACTTCCTCTGTCTTTCCCCCATTCTAACAGACTGTCTCCTTTCATCTAAATAGGTATCCCACACCTCTTGGCAATCTATACTTTGTATCCGGTCTGTCTGTTTGCTACTAATTGGCTACCACTCCTAGCATTTGGACTTTTTGGGACAGTATAAAAATCTCCTCTGCTAGGATGTGCAAACATCTGAAGCACTTCTCTTAAGTGCTTAAAGGAGTTATATTGGAGTTGAATTGGAGGTGGACTTAAAGTGTACATTTCTCCCTGCATCACTTTTGCTTCCCATCTACCTGTTCTAGTTTACCTCACAATGCAGTACTTTTACTACTATACACATCTCTCCATTAGTATTGCAAAATCCAGTACTCCATATATTTGCATATTACTCCTCACATTCATATCTCCTCTTCCCTACTCTCATCTAATCCTTTTTCCAACCACACCCTGTATCTATTTTTCAGATGGGTCTATTTTTTCAATCCACCCACTGTCAGACACAAATCACTTTCCCTCCTTCTTTTTCCATGTCTTATTCTCCTTCTTGTGACTGGTGGTAACATCTCCCCAAATCCTGGCCCTAATCATATCCCCATTTTTAACTACCCAAGTCTTCCTTCTTCCCCATCCCATAGAGTCTCTAATCTTGCTCTTTCTTCTGCAATTTTATTTTTATTATAGAAGAAAATAGTACCGAAACAAGATTATATACCAAACAAGATACAATATTCTGTGGAACATACACTGGTAGTAGGTTACCTTCAATAAGGGGATCAAAAAAGGTTTGTGTATAGAAAAGCAACAATGCATAGAGGTTATACATATCAAAATCACTGCATAACACACTGCACATAGCACAGCCTCCCAGCTTTGAACTGAAATAAGGGACACTGAATAAAGAGAGGACAAATAGCTAGAAGAGGTAAAGACAAAATAAGAATATAACCAGGGGAAAGAGAGGGATGAGATGAGGGAAGAGCATAGGCTGAACTGAGAGTGGAGAAGTCATTAGAGTCAAGGGGTTGCACCTGCGACTGGGCCCATCTCTCCAGGGTCTGGGCCACCCCCTGTGACCCCCTGCCCAGTGCCCGCAACAAGCAACAAGCTGAGGTCTGTGCCTTCTTCGGTGCAGACCTCTAGCAGCTGAGCTCCCTCTTCAACACTCTAGTAATGCAAAGCACTGGGAGATGACATAATCTCCCAGCACTCTGCATTACTGAATATAGGACCGCAAAGGAGCTCCAGCTCCTAATAGAGGTCTGTGCATAAGGAAGGACAGACCTCTCCTGCCATGCTGCTGGACCACCAGGGAGGTAGGAGATGGACACTGGGGGGTCAATAGGGTCAATGTGGAGGTGGAGATTGGGGGCAATGTGGAGGTGGAGATTGGGAACAATGTGAAGATTGGGAGTAGGACGTGGACAATGGGGGAATGTGAAGATGGCCAATGGGGGGGGGGGCAATGTGGCTTCAAGGAGGAGAAAGAATGGATAAGGGTTAATGTGTACCCCCAGGATAGCTGCCATATGAATACGTACACTGTCCCAAAAGTGAGAGATGAGGGGATAACTAAAACAAACATGTAACATAGATCACACATCTGAACCACATCTCCAATAAACTGTGGAAGGTGAGAATCTGGCTAGGACTGCTGGAGTTCTATACCACCTAGTAGCTAATTTATAGTTGCACACCTTGGTAGTTATGTGCATGGAAGAGGCCAGAAGGTTCTTAATGATGGCTAAACTATCAGACAACTCGAACGAAATGTAGAGTTAATTTCCCCACTCAGCAAGATACCTGGACTTAGTCATAGGTCCATCTGAGATCAGGAAGATGTGCCATTTGGTTAAAGTGTTGAGGTGGATAGCAGGTTTACAGAACAAAGTCTCGAAGGGAGTAGGGTCCTCTAGGGGAATAGTCAGGAGGTAGAATGGACTGGATAAAGTGGTGTAGATGGTGATATTGAGAAATGCGAGACAGGGATCCTCAATGGAAAGTATCTTAGAGTTAGAAAGCACATCTCCTAATTAGGTAATATTAACAGTACTCCATGCCTTAAAGGGGCCTTAGAGCTATACTGGTCTAAGAGTTACATAAGATGAGGAAGGGATTATGTGGGATTTGTTAAGAACAGAAGATGGCCATCTGCAAAACAAGCCAGCATAGTGTGGGAAGACAAAACTGGGACACTCTGGATTGCTTTAGTATTTAGAATAATCTCCATCACCAGTATGCAAAGAACAAGTGAAAAAGGACAGCCCTGATGTATACTGTTCCTTATAGGGAAAGGTTCAGAAAGGGAGGCATTTAATTTAACCCTAGCTGATGGGACAGAGTAGAGACTGATTATAGATTTCCAAAGAGTAGGGCCTAATCCAAGATGTTGTAGGAAGGATGAGAGGTAAGGCCAGCTGTTTCGATCAAAGTCCTTTTCTGCATCGATAGAAAGCAGTATATTGGGGACACGGTTATTAGTGGCTATATAAATCAGCTACTGCCTTATCTATGTATCCTTAATTTTCCTACCAGGGATAAAACCTGCCTGGTTATAGTGAATAAGGTTAGATAAAAACACATATCAGCCTATTCACCAGGACTTTGGCCAGTAATTTAATATCTGCATTTAAGAGAGAAATAGGCATGTAGCTACTATACAGATCTTTCTCAGGCTTTAAAATTATTGTGATACGTGCTTCCAAAGACTTTCAGGTGAAGGGAGTGCCCGCCCCTTTTTTATTGAAAGTAAGGGTGAGATGAGTCACAAGGGCAGTAGAAAATTTCAGGTGATAGACTGTTGTGAATCCATTGGGTCCAGGGCTTTTTCCCTGTGGTGTATATCTTATAGCAGTCGAGATTTATTCTTCAGTGAAAGGAGCCTCCAAAGCAGTGCAGACGTCTTGAGGGAGAGAAGGAACATTTGGATTATGAAGAAGCTGGAAAATTTCATGGGCACCTGCTAATGGATTGTTCTGAGTGTAAGGCAAGGGCACATTGTATAAATCCTGATAGAATTTCTGAAAGGCTTTTGCCATGCTTGGAAATGTACATACATCACCTTTATGGTCCTTTATCTTTTCTATATACTGGTCTTTTTGCTACAGTTTGACAATGTTGACCCTGTTTCTCCCACATTTATCCCCCATTAGATATGTATGTATGTATGTATGTATCTTTATTTATATGGCGCCACACAGTGTACTCAGTGCCTTACAATAGACATATGTTACAATAAATAAGAGGGGATGAAATAAGTGTGACATTCATAGAAACAATGGGAGAGAGGTCCCTGCCCCAAGGAGCTTACAGTCTAAATGGGTAAAGGGAGACATACAGTGGGGTAAGAGGGTGTTAAGTGCTGAGATTACAAGTGCTGAGTTTGGCCAAAGGCAGTGCATGGTCCTAGTGCTCCAGAAGATAAGACTTCAGGGTAGATTTAAAGACAGAGGGGGATTTCTCTAGACGTAAGGAGAGGGGTATGGAGTTCCATAGGTATGGAGCAGAAAGTGAGAAAGGTTTGAGACGGGAGAGGGCAGAGGGTGTGGATGGTGCAACAAGAAGTGCATTGTGTGCTGAGCGAAGGAAGCGGCCAGGAACATAATAAGAGATGAGGGAAGAGATGTAAGGAGGGGTAGCAGTGTGGAGAGCGTTAAAGGTGAGAAGAAGGACTTTGTAATTGATGCGCTGCTGAATTGGGAGCCATGACAGATGTCTGAGAATTATGTGGGCAGGTTCAGTTTTTGGGGAGAGTGTGGTGATTCGTGCAGCTGAGTTTAAAACAGATTGCATAGGTGAAAGATGAGTAGTAGGGACGCCAGTTAGTAGGATATTGCAATAGTCTAAGCGGGACAGAATGAGGGCACGTATAAGAGTTTTAGTAGTTTGTTGGGAGAAGAACGGGTGGATTTTAGCAATGTTGCGGAGAAAGAAGCGAGATGATCTAGCCACAGAGTTAATGTGAGGGGAGAAGGAAAGAGAGGAATCAAATATGGCCCCAAAGCAGCGTGCTGAGCTGACCGGATCAATATCAATTCCATCAACTGTAATGGTGAAGCTAGGTGTTAGGCAAGGTCTTGGTGGGAAGATTAGCAGTTCGGTTTTGGCCATGTTAATCTTCAGCTGACGTTGTGCCATCCAGGAGGAAATGGCCAAGAGGCAGTCTGAAATTTGCAGCTGGATTTGTGGTGAAAGATCAGGAGTGGAGATGTAAATTTGGGTATCATCAGCATATAGATGGTATTTAAAGCCAAATGAACTAATAAGTTCACCCATTGAAAGGGTGTACAGTGAGAAAAGCAGAGGACCCAGAACTGAGCCTTGAGGCACCCCCACAGACAGAGGGACCGTGGAGGTGGTGTTATTGTTAGAGGACACAAAAAAGGAACGTTGTGAGAGATAGGAGGAGAGCCATTAAGCAGCTTCATTTCAGAAACCAAGACTGTGGAGAATTTGAGCAAGCAGAGAATGGTTAACTGTGTCAAAGGCAGAGGATAAATCGAGTAGTATAAGTATTGAAAACTGTCCTTTGGCTTTTGCAGTCTGGAGATCATTAGCCACCCTGCAGAGAGCAGTCTCAGTTGAATGACCACACCGGAAACCAGACTGCATCGGATCCAAAAGACAGTTAGAGTTGAGGAATTTGGTTATTTGGGAGAAGACCAGGCGTTCTAGGAGTTTTGAGGTAAGAGGCAGAAGGGAGACAGGTCGATAGTTAGAGAGACAGGAGGGGTCAAGGTTAGTCTTTTTGAGCAGGGGTTTAATTTGTGCTTGTTTGAAGGAAGAAGGGAAGGTGCCTGTGGAGAGAGAAGTGTTGAAGATGTGTGTTAATATAGGTGTAAGGACTGGTGCAAGTGGTTTGAGTAAGTGGGAGGGCAGAGGGTCCAAGGAGCAGGTAGTGAGGTGGGTAGATAGGAGAAGTTGAGAAACCTCTTCCTCTGTTATTGGGGTAAAACTATCAAAGTATGATGAGGGGGGTTTGGGGAGAGAGAGTTCGGAGGCAAATGGAATAGTAGGAATCTGTTTTTGAATAGATTCCACCTTGTGCTTGAAGTGATCTGCAAAAGCTTGAGGTGAATGTATGGGGTGAGAGGAAGCAGTGGAAGGATGGAGCAAGGAGTCAAAGACTGTAAAGAGACGGCGGTATGGTGTAGTATTCTTGTTTAGCTTTTGATAAAGCAGAATGCAGGCAGGACAGCATAAATTTAAAGTGGATGAAATCTGCATGTGAGCGAGATTTCCTCCAAAGGCGTTCAGCAGAACGAGTGCAGGAGCGTAGGAAGCGGGTGTGGGAGTTGAGCCAGGGTCGTGGATTGACTTGACGACTCCATTGTGGTTTCAGTGGGGCAAAGGAATCAATAGCAGAGGATAGAATGGAGTTGTAGGAGTTAACAAGAATGTCTGTGTCAGAGATGGCTAACAAAGAGGAAAGATTGGAGTTAAGTGAGGCGCTCATCCCAGCAAGATCAAGTGAGCGGGTGTCCCTTATAAATCTGTTTGGGGGAGGGATGGGGGAAGGGGCAGAGTGGGAGAGAGAGAAGGATATAAGATGGTGGTCTGATAGAGGGAATGGGGAAACTGTGAGAGAGGAAAGGTCCAGACCCTTAGTAAAAACAAGATTGAGGCAGTGATCAGCTTTGTGAGTGGCACTGTCGGTCCACTGCTGGAGATCAAGGGAAGCAGTTAGGTCTAGAAGAAGGGAAGCCCAGGGGACAGAGGGGTTATCAATATGACAGTTAAAATCACCCAGAATAAGGACAGGATTGTCAGTGGAGAGAAAGAAGGAGAGCCAGGATTCAAAATCTGAGAGAAAGTTTGAAGGAGAAGAGGAGTTAGTTGGTGGCCTGTATATTACAGCCACGAGCATAGACAGGGGGTAATAGAGCTGGATTGCGTGTACTTCAAATGACCAGTGGATCGAGGGGTGTGTGAGAAGCGCTAGAAGCAGTAGAGCGCTGTAAGTAAAAAGTACGTGACGTACCATGACCGTCATCGGTCCTTGAGTAGTTCAAGGACCGTGACGGTCCTGGTACATCAAGGGTCCCTAAGGAGTTAAACTCTTGGAGACACTTTAGAAGAGGGGCACTTAGAAGAGGGGTACAAATGCTCTGCCCCCAGCAAATGCTTTCCCCCACAGTGTGTCCAGATATATAGGCCACAAACTAGTGATTAGCAATCAAACTATCAACATATGAAAGGATGGAGCAAAAGGCTGAGGGAAATGGAAGGTGTGAGAGGGAAATTAACTCTCCAAGGGAATGCAGACACACAGTCTATGAGCTAACAGGGTTGATAAATTAGATACACAAGATGATAATATCTGTTCATACCCAGACAAATATAGCTCCAGATGCACCAGGCACACAAGGGGTTAATATTTCAACAAGGCAGATGATACAATGTTCATACCCAGACAAATATAGCTCCAGATGCACCAGGCACACAAGGGGTTAATATATCTCCTAAATTAATATATCTCCTAAAGCAGTGCCACTGAAAGGTCTTATGTGTCTTACTCTTAAGCAATAAAGCTAAAAACATCTGGGCCTTATTGAGCTTGTCTAAAACTTCAGGGAAAGCGGTGCTTATGCAAGGAGTCTTTATTTTCAATGAGCTGAAGGAGCTGTGGGATTTCCCATTGGTTACGGCATTTCCTAGCTAAGGCTAATTTGAGCAGAAGACCACAAATATAACACTTATAGGTCTCCTATACTGTGGTTGCCAGCATCCCACTGGTTGAGTTTATGATAAAGGACTCAGTAAGGTGGGAGACAATCTCAGCGAAGATCTCCAAATCCTCCAAGAGCTGATCATTTAATTGTGAAGGAGGTCTACTTGAGACCTCATACAGAAGAGACAGAGTCATCATTATGGGAGAGTGATCTGAAATAGAAATTGATGCAATATCAGCTCATATGACACGATGTATCTAAAACTACTTGACAAACAAGTAGTCGAATCTCAAGTACATGTTATGGACATCCGAATAATAAGTATAGTCCTTTATAGAAGGCTTTAAGGTTCTTCAGAAATCTAGTAGGTGAAGAGCATGAAATTTCAATCTAAGGGACCTCTGAACACTTTTGGTGTATGGAGACTTACATTAGGACGTATCAGTTTCCATGTTTAGTGCCACACTTAGGTCACCACCCAGGATGAGTCTACCTGATTTGAATTCATCCAACATTCTAAGGATCCTAGTTAGAAAGTGTGATATTCCTATGCTGGGGATGTAGATATTGGCAAGGGTAAAGGTGGTACCATAAATAGTCATTAGGGATGGGCGAAACTTTCCGCCTCAAACTGAAATCTGTGAAAAATGGCACTTTCTGCTTGGTGAAAAATTTCCCGCGAAAAGTGCTCAGTTCAACAGGGGATGATTTGTGGGGGGTTGTTTACTGTGATTGGGGACACTTAATAAAAAAGAAATCCTAAATAAAATAAAAACCATAAGGAGGAGGGGGCCTGTGTTGGTGAATGAATGAATCATTTGAACAGGGATTTTGTTTTGGGAGGTTTCTTGACTGCTGTTGGGGGGACAGTTAATAAAAAATAAATCAATAAAATAAAAAAAAGACATTTGTATTTAAAGTGACAGAGACAGGAACCCCCTGACATAAGCTGCCACTGGGGTGGGCTGATACTTGACTTGAAAGAGTATTTTGTAGAGGATGATTTGTTTGATTTGTTGTTAGAGGCCTTTGTAGGACTTAGACTTATTAGAGTCCCGGGACCTAAGGAAACTTTGATTTCCTACCTCTCTGGTACTCAAAGGGTTAAGTGTTGAATAAAAGACAGGTTCAACTACTACATGTCAGTCAATGAGGTGAATAATGGAATTAGTATGTCGAATATATGCAACATATGTTGACATACTAAAGGGGGGATGTCAAAGGGGGGGGGCATTGTGTAGTGCTTGGTGTGCTAGTTTTGTTTGTTGTAACCCTTTGAATGCCACAGGGTTGAGCAATACACATCCCTATGGCATTCAGCGCTGTCCATTGTGCTGAAAGCCTTCTCTGTGTTCCCCTACTGGCTGGGTAGGGAAGCACAGAGAATGCTGATCAGAATTGTCGTAGTGTTGGTGATGTGTGAGGGGAGGAGATCCCTTCCACACCAACAGCACTTTGAAAATCCTGTATGCTAATAGGGACCTCCTCCAACCCTCCCCTTCCATCTGACAATTTTGTGAATATGTCGATGTGTGTGCAGATCGAATTGTCTGAGTGATTCGAACACATTGACAATATCATACCGACACCACATCGACCTTTAGTGCATCTAGGCCCTGGAGTTAACAGTTATTTATATAAGACCTCATGGGCAGGTTTCCCAATAGACACAGTAGGCAACTGCCTAGAGCACCAACCTTTGATGGGAATGTAGCTTTGCTGGCTATAACCATGGGTGGAGTTAAGAGCACCTAGAATGCAAATATGGCCTTGCTAATGGCCATTATGTATAAAGGCAAACAGAAACAATTTGGAGACAAACCACCTGCCCTGTAGGGTACAGAAAATGTCCATTGTTTGAATTGTAGGTTTTAACTCCAGGAATGTTAGCAAGGTCACTAACATATTGCTTTGCCTCCAACATTCAAGGAATTAAAAGCCCAATTTTAATCAATGAGAATTTGCTGAATTATTATTTGTCCCCTACACTGCCTTTGGTTTGTTCCAGAACAGTTTCACTTATAAGTGGAAATGTTGTATAAATTCCGTGTAAATCTTGTATATAATTGTTCCTTATCTATGAATATATCTTATAAGTATAAGATACATAACTGAATATATTTTATATTAGTGTGTCTTATATATGAGTAATTTTATAAGTATGTATATGAGTATATCCAATACGTATATCTAAAATGTGTATATTTTAGAAGTACATGTTTTATATATATACACTAGTGTAAAAGCCCGTGTACACGGGTCAAGGTCCAGATAATGTTAACCCTTTTGAGTGCTAGAGGGATACGCAATGCATTGCTTTGCAATGTGTTGCGTACCCGTCTGGCACTCAAAGGGTTAAGAGGTCGCTACCTCACTGCTCCACGCGATGTAGTCTTGCGTCGCCTCACTCACGCAGTGCAATCATGCGCAGTAGAGACTGCCCAAACACAGTCAGTGTCTACTGCACATGACTGCATCATGACAAACATCCTAACAAATTATTATATAGGACATATATATGTAATATGAGAATTTCTTATGAGTTTGTCTTTTATGAGTATATGTAAATATGTATGAGTATATATCTTAAAATGACAATAAACCTTTTTTTTTTTTACTTTTTTCTTGAAGAACATGTAAAGTTAACCCTTGGAGTTCCAGAGGGGTATGCAACTTATTGCTTTGCAATGCATTGCATGCGCTTCTGGCACTCAAATGGTTAAAATGCATATACATTTTATTTACATTTGTATTTTCATCCCTGATCTGTTTTTCCAGAGATCTTTCTGTCAGAGACTGTGAAAGTCAATATTGTGATATATTGTAACTTTATCCCTGCAGCTCTGCATGCTGCATGCTATAATTCATAGACTGCAAGCAGGCTTTTATGTTGCAGTGGTGAAAAAGGTGAGATAACTTCTCCAGTGATACCACTTCTACAAGTCCTATGTTATTATGTGGAGACAATGTACTAAGATTCTCAAGTTAGAGGAATCTTATTCCATTAGCTCCATAATTTTATATAGGATTTAGAGAAGTGATATCAACAGAGAAGTTATCTCCACTTTATCACCTCTTTATCACACCTTAGTGAATCTCCCCCATTGTAGCTATATACCTGCTTCCGCATTGCCTTATAAAAAAGCCCAGTTTAAACAGACATATAGAAAGCTCACTGCCAGGATGTAAAAGTATGAAAAAATAGAATATATACAAAATGTATTTAATACAAAGTATAGGCAATTAGACTTTACATATTTTGCAAGTGCATGTAAAGTCTTAAATTAAGTTTACTGTGACTTTAATAGCGTATCTTATTCATGAGTGGAAAAGAGGGAGAGCACATGCAGCAGCAAAGAAAAGAAATTAAGAAATATGAAAAATTGATTGTTTGGCAAGCCACCATTGAAATGTTAATTGCTCATATTATTGTCTCTTACAAAAGAAAATCTTTGTTTCAGGATTACTCTGACAATGTTCTTCCATAAAGTTCCATTTGTCATTGAAATGCCACTTGCTCACAAACATGTTCATTATGAGTGCCAAAAGTCAATTGCAGTCAATAGTGTGCTTGATTTTTTTTTAATTAGACTTTCATCCATAACTTTGTTGAAATTAAGTGTGAATATTAACATTGTGTTTGCATTATTTTAATAATTCTAACAGCCATATACTATACCTATTACAATATTCCCATGATCTTCAAAAAACGTTAAACTTAAATGTTACAAAATCCATTTTCATTGGTATTTTATTAACCTTTTAAGGACCAGAGGGGTGTGTAATACATTTCTCTGCTTCACAAAGCATTGCACACTCATATGATCCTCAAAAGAGGTTAATATATGAAGAGTAGATTAACTTTTTAAAGTGGTATGCGTGTGGTGGGAATGTACGAATGTATGAATCTGCTGGAACACTTAATTTTCTTCCCTGGGTCACTGACTTCTTTCCCCTGTTTTACACATCAGTATATATGGTAGAAGTATGATCTCTTTAGTGCATGCTACCATGTAATCCACCATTAAAGGGATAGTAATGTTTCAAAATAAAAGTAGCTCCAATTAATCTTCAGAGTTGTAGTTCAAGTGTGATTGTATGATAAAGTATCCCCCTCCCGCCTCTTTTACCTAGTGTAAGCCGCCTCCCCTCAGGTGTGGAATCTGGTCACTTGACCGGACAGGTTGCAGCAAGGGACAATATTCTTACTGTGAGAACAATGAAAACCCTGCCCCCCTTGACAGGTTTCTCAGGTTTTTCCCTTATGTTAATGGAAGATTGTCCCTCTCTGCAAGCCATCTGGACACCACCTTTCTGTTCTGAGACGAGCAGTCTTACATCAGTAAAAGGGGTGGGAGGGGGATACTTTATCATCCAATTACTCTTGAACTACAGCTCTGACATTATTGAAGTAACTCTTCCATGGCCCAAATACTATGAAGATTAATTGGAGCTGCTTTTATTTTGAAACATTAGTATCCCTTTAAGACTACAATGACAGTAATCTCCAAATGCCTAATTTATAGAATACCCACAGATCCCAGGTAGAGATGAGCCAATTTCCTCTAAGTCATGTTAGTATATATAGTCAAGTTGCTACATTTATTGGCTAACTAAGCAGATTTAGGTTGCAAGCTCTGCCGGAGGAAGAGACCCAAGAGGTCTTTAAAGCTTGCATCCTAAATCTTCTTAGTTAGCCAAAAAAGGTATCAACTTGACTATATTAGACTCCTGTATTTCTTTGGCTAACATGGTAACAACTCTCATCTTTTGTTAGTATTTGACTTTAAACAAGGTACCAACAAAACTAACAAACACAATCACCCATACACTGCTCCACTCTCTCCTCTTGGCATAAATGGAATTAGGGAATGAATTTTCAGTTTAAAATAATTTAGTAGATTGGTGTTAGGCAGGAATAACACAAAGAAATCGGTTCTAATGTCTAGTTTAGCCTGGAATCGTAGTAGTAGTACAGTCTCCTTTTCTGTACAAAAGAGAGAGTGTGATGCATTGCTTCACAACGAAGCTGATATACAAAGTAGAGATGGGATAATTTTAGAGGAAACCAGCTGCACCATTGGTAAGTAATAACAATTCCCCAAATCTTAATTGATATAAAGGGGGATTTAGCCCCATTAATGCTAGAGAGATCTGCAATGCAGAAATGATATTCAATGCATTGCGTACCCCTCTGGCCCTCAAAGGTTAAAAGACCCATTTGCGGATTTCTGTCTACTATGGTGTCACTCGTTTGTCCCAGATTTGCTCGAGTTTTCTTAGCACATCAGTCTTAGAGTTACCTACGAGAACAGTCAGTTTTCCAATTTTTTTTCTCATGAGCAGGGAAATACAGTATTGTGTTCCTGACTGGGTCTAACATTTCTCATCGTTTAAGAATAACTATTATTTTTTGAAGGATTTTATCCTAAGATATGTTTTTTTATTTTCACAATTATATAATGTATATCTAAGTGTGTAAAGTAACAATGCACAGATACTGATTAAAAAAAAGGTGAATTGTGAGCTTTTTATGGGACATGAACACTTTAAGGTCCAGAAGTAGTGTGTAGCACATTCCAAAGAAATGTGTTGCACAGCCTTCTGGTCCTTAAATGGGTAAAGGAGAAGTAATCTCTAATTAAAAAATAAATATGTTTTATAAGGCTTCTCTAAATAAAACAGGGCTACTCTATTGTTGGCAAGTTTTTCATTCAAAAGTTACTGCAGCTCAACCTTTTCTACATTAAACCATTAGAAACATTGCCACCTAGGGTCCAAAGGACAAAGCAATTTTATAAGGCATTCTATGGGAGAGCTTGAGTAGATTATAAAAAGAAACCCAAAAGAAAAAATAGAGAAGGAGCTCATAGGGTTAATACGTTTTGATGGACAGTAGTCCAAAGTATAATTAAGTAAACAACTCCCATTTCAGAAATGCCACACTTGTACATTCGGTGGCCCAGTAAATATGTGGGGAATATTATACTGCCCACCACACATATATATTCTTGATCAGCTGCTATCCAGGATGAACTTTCAACAAAAGAAAAAAAAAACACAGGAAAAGAGAAAAGACAGAAGGGGACACTATTTTCAAATCAGTGATATATAAAATATCATCGTATTTGTTCTTATACTCACAACTGGTGAACTACTGGTTGTTGAGGATACAACCAGTCAATGGCAACAGGGGTATGGACCTGCCCCTGTACAGGCACTCCAAGGGTTAATGCCAAAGTTTCCCAAGAAATTCAAAAATCAGCACATATATTCCAAATTGATTTAATGATGAAAAAATGTTAAAAAGATTAAAATAACAAACACACCAATAACGTACTATAGTATTCGACACCCTGAAGAAAGGATCTATTGATCCAGAAACTCATCAATGTGTTTGTTATTTTAATCTTTTTAACATTTATTTCATATTTTCCATAGAAAAAAAATAACATTTGAACTGAAAATGTTGTTACTTTGGTTGCAATGGCTGCCATAGAGCATGCATTCCTCTTATATATTTAGGTTTAAAGGGATGAAGCAGTAAACCCAGGTAAAAAATAGTGCTGAGATGTGGGCCTTTGACAAAAGAATGGAGCGGTGGCAGAGAAGAGGACTATCAGGCATAAGAACTGATCAGCAGCTGTGAAAGTGTCAGAACAAAAGTTGGCAAACAGTCCCATAGAACAGGAAACATGGCACAGAAGAGAAGCAGGATTTAGAGGCTCTTTAGAAATTTAATGGTAAAAAAATAACCTAGGACTAAGGAACGCTAACGCTCCCTAATAATAAATCCCCATTTACCTTAATCCTGGCAGAATATACCAATGGCCACTATAAATCAATTCTGCATGTGTTGGATTTCCTAAACTAATCTTAATTAGTATTGGATATTATGGCCACTGAGGTAACGTTTATTTTTTTCAGAACTCCAAGTATATATATATATACTTTACTTTGCAATTTAACTGTGTTTGTAGTGTATATATGGACCATGCAATTGCCTAAACATGCTTACAGTGCTCTAAACCTGTCCTCAATCCCCCCCCAAACAGTGCATGTTTTTAGGATTTCCTCAATTAAACACAAGTGGATGTCATTAACTCAGGCAGATCCTTCAGGATGATTGAACCACTGATTGATTCACTTGTGTTCAGATGAGAAGATTCGTCATTGAAGGGGAGGCTGAGGACATATTTCAGGTTTACACTAAAGAACCATGGGTGTTTTTTTCTCTGTGGGTTATTTCAATCAAACAGTTGAAGCCTATTTTCTAGAAAGCTTTACTGAAGGAAGATTAAATAGCTATAAACCAAACTAAAATAACTACATATTTTCCATTATGAATGGGTATTTTGGAAAAATGTAATAGAAATGTAATAAAGTGCTACCATTTTTTATTTTCAAGAAGAGGTCATGGTGAGGTTTCTTGAGGGATAAGATGAGCTGCAAGAAGTACTTATTCATAATAAAGGGCGTGTTTGATTGCTTTATTGCTAAAAAAGCATATTTTAAAAATCAGCTTCATACCTCTTCCCCTCTCACTTTTCTCTCTCCTTTATCACTGTATTTCTTTTGATTCTTCAGTCACTACAACATCCCTTTCTTTACCCTCATAATACAATCTCACTTTTTTTCTCAAAATGTTCTCCCTCACTGCTCTCCTATAAACTTTTTTGACATTCTCACTACTTTTCCTGCCACAGTGCTCCTTTTCTTTCCCTCCTTCGCATCACTAGTAATGCTCCCTAATTCCTTTCTCCATTTATTTTGTATCTCTAACAATCTTTCCCTTCCCCCATTACTCCAGATCTGTTTTGCCTCCAATTATATCCCTGATATAGCTGATTAGGTAAGGTATAAATACCTCCCGCATTTTCCTCACAAACGTTTTTGTTCACAGTAGAGGTAAAGTTGTTTTTAATTGCATTAGACTAAATACATGTTCATAATTGTAGGCAGATAGGAACTTGCCTAAATCTGGAGTGCTTTTACGGGGCACTTGCTATGATTTTGGCCAAAAACATGCAACTAAATTCCCACTGTTTTCTTTATAGTAAGATATTTATTTGTAAAAGTCAGGATTCGAAGAGCAGGCAGCCCCCTTGTTCATCATGTATATGTAGCCAAGAAATATCATATTGCTTTCCTGACCATACAGGTATATAACTAATAAAGGATATTTTGAGCTCTTCAGGAATCTGTATATTTTATACTTTTTGTATGTATTTTGGGAGGTTTTGGATCCTCCTACCTTGGTTGGTAGCTCCACAGCAGGGTATATCTGATTAGGGAAAGTATAAATGACTACCCCATTTCCCTCAGAAGGGTTTTGTTCACAGTAGAGGTAAAGTTTTTAATTTGATAATTTATTATACTAAATACATGTTTACAGAATGTAGGCAGATAGGGACTGGCCTGAATCTGGGGGCCTTTTACAGGGTAAGGCGGACTTACCATGCCATTTGGCCAAAACTAAATCCCCACTGTTTTAGTTATAGTAAGTCATAGGTTATTTATTTGTAAAAATCACGATTTGATGCACATACAACCCCTTTGTTCATTATCCATCTGGAGCATGAATGTGATTTATATATAGGAGAGAGAATGGGAAAGTTGGGGTGGCTTTTGGGAATATGGAGACAGTTGGAGAGACGATGGAACAGAGAGAGTGTATGTGAAACAATGGAGGAAGTAGGGTACAGGGTGATGAGACAATGGCCATACAGGTGAAAAAGAAGAAGGGGTAGTGGTGGAGGTGGGCAAACATAACTTAAAATGAGCAGACAAAAACAGTGAAGATGGGTTATTTAGACACTGGGTGCAGATATGGTTTGGAGAAACAGAAAGATGAGGGAACAGAGACACTGTATATGTGAAAGAGAAAAAGACAGGGGTAGGGATAAAGACAGTGAGGGAGGAAGCAGAGGGAAGAAACATGCACAGAAGGGGAAGAAACAACAGTTAAGGGAGGCAGAGATGGGTACTGAAGTAGCTGATGCATGGTGGGTAACACAAACAATAAGAAAGGGGAGAGAGAGAAAAGGAAGGGGAGTATAAGCAAATTGAATAGGGTGGACCCTTGGACAGTTTATTTATGAAGGTTTGATTCATTTATTACTATTTAATTTGCCTTTGGACTGTGGGGGCTGGTTTTTTTTTATACTATCCCGCCCCTTCTTCTTTTGTCATTTAGTTTTTGTATCATATTTCTCCCCGGTGCCCACTTCCCACTGTTCTCTTCACATAATCAATGTTGAAATGAATGATAAGATGGGATGAGATGGCAGGTCATGAATATTAGATGATATGGTGGACTGAAGAGATTGGATGAGATGAGATGAGATAACAAACAATGGAGATTGATTGAAGGAGTCAAAAAGTTGTAGTATCTAGCTTTACTCACTCCTTTTACTTCAAGTTGCTGGAAATTATTGGCCTTGTACTCTATAGAGAAAGACCAGAGTCTTGCAAACCATCACTTAAAGGATGTTTACTGTGGAAACAAACAAATAAAAACAATGTTTAATTATAGCAATTTTATTAAAACAAAAACAAGCCAAATTAACACTCATATGTACGATTATGGGGCCTCAACAGACTTGAAAATCAAAAAACACATTCTTTGTTACCACTTCTATACCATCCAACTGGTGTCTTGCAAGATTGTTCCTCCTGTGGTACCCGGTTCCAGATGTTAATCCACTGGGATGAGATGGACGCACACCTTGACACTCTCTCCATTCGCTGGAGGAAATGGGAAGAGTAAACTTGTGGGGAAAGTGTTGCAGCACTGACCTTCCAGTGAGTGACTTGCAACCCAAACATGTTTTCATGGGGAGCCCTTCTACTTCATCGGGGGTATGAAAAAGCAATAATGTATTTCTGTCCTTTATATAATGGCAGTATTTCATGGTTGTATGTGGCAAACTTCATAACAAAGAATAATATTAACAATCATAAGATATCCCATGATAATCTTTCAATGAAATAAAAGTGTATATATTGTGTTATATAGCCTAAATAATGTTTTAAATAAAAAAATAAAAGGTGACCTGATCCAGAGATATTCATTATTCCAGTGACCTCCAACAACCCAGGTAAATTTATAATTCCTGTAACATATAATGACAAGAACAAGGGGTTCAAAAGTACCTAATTATTTTCCTTAATTAAGTAGTGAAACTTTATGAAAAAACAACATGGTTGTCAGTGGAGCCATGGATAATTCCAAGCATAAGAAACAATATACATATACACACAAAAATGCATGTATATATATATATATATATATATACACACATGCACACACATATTTATGTACATACACACAGGCAAATAAAATATGAAGGTAAATTAGAAGAATAATAAAAGATGATGACCCTTTTTATATAACAGGGAAAACCAAACATACACATATATGTATAAAATATGTATACTTCCTTAAAGCAATAATTTTGTTCTTTAAACAACAGAAATTCTAATGGATTCATTTAAAAATAAGTCATAAACAGAGGCATTGCAAGTTACTGCCTTAGTGGGTTAAAGCCCCATTGCTGGGCCTTAACTCACTGGGTCTTGTGCTAGTCTCACTGCAGGTAATGGTGAAGTTGGGGGTTCTTAGTGTATTATAACATACTAGTTGAAGAGCCCGTTACACGGACCACAGTGCCACTGCATCAGCCACGGCACAGGCAGTATCTACTGCGCATGACTGCAGCACGTGCAGCAGCGTCTACTGCGCATGACGCAGCGTTACACACATTTTAGCGAATTATTATATAGGATTAGGTTGTCTTGAGTCTCGGGTATTTTGGGAACTTGACAACGCCTCTAGTCACAGATAAAACAGAAAGGGCAAATTGTTAATTGCTAACTTCCAGTGTATTACCTAGTCCCCAATCAAAACAAGACCATCTAGAAAAGGGGAGAGAAATTATTTCAGCCTGAGAAACCTGTGATCTTGTGAGTCAATTACTGGACTCTTTGGTCTTCTTGGACAATAAGGCACAGGAATACAGGTATGTTTGCATAATGGAAAATAGGTAGCCTGTTCATTAAAAAAAAACAGACCCAGAAATGAAATCTTAAAATAAAAGCCTAGTTATCACTGGAGCTCTCTCTGGCCTGTACATTAAAGTCATGGCTTACTAGTTTAATCCTCCCACTATCTAATCCACCCTACCAGACCCAGCTAAGCCTGGGAGAGCAGCAGACCATCCATATCCTCTCAGCAGTCTCTCTCTCTGAGACTATGCTACTCCAGACTTAATTAGAGCATATGATGCACCTGGTTTGGATGCTGAAAACCCAGCAATGATTACTCGTCTGAAGAGGTATGTAGTATTGACAAACCCTACTCTCTGAATACTCTGCCTCAGGGACCCATGAAAACATACTATATGTAGCATTTTGACATATGTGGAAAAAAATTGCACCCAGGCCACTTCTTACACATTGCATAGAATTTGCTGGAGAGTCAGTTGGAGCAATAATATTGACAGAGATGGCTGGGGGTCGAGGCTTCTTTGCAGCAGTGATCTCTGCAGAGAGTTGTCTAGGATGGTGATTTTGACAGGAACATGACAGGTAGTCATATTTTGCCAGTCTTGTTCTTCTTCTCCCTTACCCAATCTCTCTTTATCCAGGTGGGGGAGAAGTTGGCAGAAATGGAGAAAATACTAAGAGCAGGATGTGATCTTTATTTGCATCAAAGAAGAATTGTCAAAAACTTTCTTGTGAGTTGCATTTGAATATATGGACCCCATTTATCTTGTTCAGATATGCAACACAATCTGACCTTAGTTTCTACTCACTGTAACACATTTTATATATGTACATGTCTTCATGGGATTGTTTTGTAAATTATTCACAATTCAGTTCTGTAGGTAACCTGTTATTTCTTCAGACTTTTCATATATGGATTCTTACTCATGTATTTTGTATGAAGTATATGAACAACTCTAGATTTTCCTTCCCTCTTTCTTATTCTCTCAAGTTTCATTTTGCTTACAATTTATTAATTTTGCATTGTTTTCATTGTTTTGTATATTATTATATGAAAAATCTAATATATAATTATAAAAAACACAAGAACTAAAATATTTGCCTAGAGGTGAGCAAAAGGTCCCATTCTGTACCAGGGAGTGATTTATATAGCAAAATAAGGCCACCAGAGGCTAAGACTGTTAGCTAACAGTATGAGCAGCCATCTAAAAAAAAAAGGAGGAGCTAGAAGGAGCATGATGCAACCAGTGAATCTGAGGAGGAGGAAGTCACCAATACCAGAATGGTAGGGTTTGGGAGCCCTGATTCCCTAGACCCAATGATGCCCATTGCCCCTATATCGACCTTGGGATCTGGGGGAAATTTGTGTTATCATTAGCCTAGGCACATGAAGAAGTAGTGAGCAGAACAGGTCAGATACCTGTGCTTGCTACTACTGCTGCCAAATTGCCTTATGATACTCAGCAGGAGGAGATAATGGCAAGTGTGACATCAGAGGAGCCTAAGTCACACATACCATCCACAAGCAGTCCCACTACTACCACACAGCAGGTAGCGAGTGTTGGGATTGAGGGGGGCTTATGATGGTGATGACAATTGTGATGAAGCAGCTGATGGTGAAACTACCATGATCATTGTAGATCCTTCTGCTGAGGTGGAAAGGGAAGTGATTGTGATGCCGAGCAGCCAGACTAGCAGTCAAGGGAGCCCACAACAACCCCCTGACCCTGAGATTCTCCTTCTCCCCGGCATTATGCCTCAGAGGCATGATACAGAGGAAGGCAGAACTGGCTAGCAGTATAAGCATCAGCTCAGATAAGTTGCATGCGCCCACTGCTACTGCTGCCCATCTGCCTTCTTCACCTCAAGAAGAGACAGCAAGTCTGACAGTAGGGCACCCTCTGTCACATTTGTCATCATCCAAAGCAAAAAAATCTGCGCTCCTCCATATAAACTATCCAAATGAGAACCCTGTGTAAAGCATATTTCATACCACTTAAATAGATTTTGGGGTAATCGTTGCATAGATTGGCCAAAGTATGTCTAAGCCCGCCTGCCAACGTCAAGGCTCCCCAATATCAGGCAAGTACCTAGCTTTTCATACCATCATTCCTATCTAGGTTAAAATTCCCCTGAAGATTCTTGTATATGTGTAGGATATATTTAAAAACATTTAGCACATTTAAAAACAATTTCAAACACATTCATGTTAGGACTCACCTTCAGTGGCCTGCAGGGAGTGGGCACTCAGCTAGAGCACTGGAGCTCTCAGTCCCCTTTATATTGCTTTTCCACCCACCCCCCACAGGTCACATGAGGTTTGCACAAAGCCCAGACTGCATTAAGCATAGGTCAGACAGACCAGAACACCAGGCCAAAACCTTGCCCTTAAAAACCCCAATACAAGTGGTAGCAAGTGTGCAAATACATATGTAGATTTAACATTTTTTATTTTGAAATTAAAGTAATAGTGACAAAGCAGCTAGAATGAGAAAAAGGAGAAAAAGTGCAAAAGCCAAAGAAACAAAAAACTCACAGCGCTAACTCACATTAACCCTTACATTAATTTTACAAATAAAAATTAAGAACCCAAGTGAATAAATATGAATGGCAACCATTGTGCTTCTTTCTTTTTCTTTTTTATGTACATTTTACTTCCATACTCTGGTTTAGTATATCTGGAGGAAGCTGCGTTGAAGATACTGCTATAAAGGGGGAGGTTATGATACAATCCCTTGAGCCATATAGTTGGTTGACACATATGTGGGTGTCTCAACCACAGTGTTTGTAAGAACCTCACCTATCGGTGGTGGTTGGTGATTTTGGACATTTGATTTGACGATATTACACTAGGAGCACCTCCTTTTTCCTCTTTTGTTTTTTCTTTTTTGCACAGGCTGGGGAGACTGGTCTTTAGAGGTCTGTAAGTCAAATCATTTTCTGGGGCAGATTGGACAGGTATGAAGAAGATGTCCTTTTTGGCCTTTGATTATAATAGTTTAGACACCATATTGACTTCCATAGGTTCTGTTGACTGAAGGAGGTCAGAAGATGTGTTCTGAGAAGCAGCAGTTGTGTTCAGTTGTCATTCCTGCAACCGATGATCCAGTTTGAGGCTAAGGGAGATGAAGCCCTCCAGATCCCCTGGCACTTTTTAAACGCAAGTGCATTCTTCAGTTTTTCATTTAAACCATGTCTGAAGGTGGCCTTTAAGGCTCCTGTATTCCAATCAGTCTCATGAGCAAGAGTCCTTAACTCAATGGTGTACTGACGTACAGACCAATTGCCTTGCCGCAGTTCAAGCAAGGAAGCTACACCTGAAGCTTTATGCCCAGAAACATTGAACACTGCCCAGTAGGCCTCAAGGAAGGCATCAGAGTCATCCGACAGGCAACGTTCTTTTCAACCACTGGAGAGACCCATGCCAATGCTTCATGTTTTAGAGCGAGATAATGAACGCTACTCTGGAGAAGTGAGTTATGAAGGATTGTGCTAAGGTATGACATGCAGGAGGCATTGATCCAGGAATACTCTGAATTTTGAAAAAAATGTTTCTGGAAAAGTAATCTTAGGAGGCTTGAAACTGCCATGGTGGAGGAGGAAGCCCCTTGGGAAGGTGTAGTCCCAGACTCAGGAGCTGGAATAGGGGTCAAATTGGTTGCTCTAAGCAAATCCAGAACTACATCTAATTGTGGTCTAAAGTGGCTAACTGAAAAGCATGGGCAGACAAGACCTGTTCTTGTGGCTAGAGAATGTTGCCGATCACAAATATTCCCTTGCTGTGGACAAAATGGATTAAAGTTGCTGGCAGTGAAGCCAGATGTCTGACCCCAGTTGAGCCTGGACTACAACCTGGATAGTAACAACTGTATACCATTAATATTGCACATAGTACATCCTCAGATACCCTAGAAGGGTAGCAGGAACTAGGATGACCGACAGAGGTAGTTTTGGGTTGAGAGTAGGGATGGGCGAAGGTTGTCGCTGTGTTCTCACGAGAAATTTCGCAAAAACCATGTTGTTATCCGCTTTATCTGCTGTTCCTGCAGCCAATAGTGTTGTACCTGCTGCCAGACGTGCTGTCCCTGCTGCCAGTGCCACCATTGCTGTACCTGCAGCCACTAGTGTTGTAACTGCTGCAGATGTGCTGCCCCTGCTGCTAGTTCCACAATTGCTGTACCTGCAAACACTAGTGTTGTACCTGTTGCCACACGTGTGGCCCATGCTGCCACCAGCACTGTAATTGCTGCCAGTGCTGAACCTGCTGCAGTGTTGAACCTGCTGCTAGTGCTGAACCTGCTGCCAGTGCTGAACCTGCTGTCACCAATACTTTGCCTGCTGATAGTGTTTCTTGTATTACTCAGGAGAAAGGAGAAAGTGATGCCATGTGTGACAGCAAGGGACATGAAATCAAGCTTGCCATTCCCAAGCAGTCCTGCCAGTTCTAGTACTACTGCTACTAAGGTCCAGCAGCTTGTTAGCATTAGGAGTGAAGGAGGGGGTAATCAATGATATCCTCTTATTACTATTGACTGTGAGACTGAGGTGGAAGACTCGGCAGCTGAACTTGATGTGGTTGGTGTTAGTAGTAATAGCAGTAATGGTGAAGCAGCCAGAGTGGTAGGGGAAACATTTGAGATAGTCCAGACTAGCAATCAAGGGACCCATACCATTCCTCTGGCTCTGGGAGTCCCCTTCCCTTCAGTACAGTGTCCAAGTTATACATAATCCATAAGAGGCCAGAACTGGTGTTGGGGGAGAGCAGGCTCAGAATTAATACCACCACCACCAGCAGGAGCACAGATCAGCTGCCTGTGCCTGCTGCTACTGCTGCTAGTGCTAGTCTGCCTTCTTCTTCAGGTCAAAAGGAAATGGCAAGTGTGACAATAGGGGACCCTCTGTCACATTGCTCGTCACCTCCTCCAAGCAGCAGTGAGATGTCTGGAATAGAGCAGCAGCAGCAACAGCATGTAGGGACTAGTGGTGGTGGTAATGATGATGCTGGAGAAGCTGTGGTGGAAGAGACATTGATGGCCTTTTTAGCAGAAACTGAGAAGGAATGGGAGACAGGGATGAGGATGGGCATCACCACCACCACTAGCAATGACATTTTGGAATTAGCGGAATTTGCAACTGCTCTAATTAATTCTGATGCTGGGATGCAAGGGCAGCAGGATGCTGAGGAGCAGACTAGTGTGCCACAGACCACCGTAGACACAGTGGGAATGGGGTCAACAAGTGATTCGGGACAAAGACAAGTTCCAATTGCCAGCATTAGCAACACTCCTGATCCTAGTTGCAGTACTGAATCTTAGGCAGTAACAGCAACATTATCCGCTGCCACAGACAATGAAGGGGAATGTGGAGGACAAGAACAAAGAGGCCATTCTTTTCCATCTGTTCTCTTCCCCCTGAAGTCATTATGGATGTGGAACTATTTTTCTCTTGGGGCCGGCACAGTGCAGTCATCAGCGATGGCACTGTGCACAATTTGTGTCAGTGAAAAGAGGAAAGGAGGGAACACACCTTGGCACAAGCGCCCTCATATCACACATGAAACACAGAAACCATTAAATTTACGTCAAACATGTTACAGACAAACACCCACCACAGAAATCAAGCACCGCTTTTGCTGTCCCTGAATCTCCAGACAGGCAACAAGAGGCGAGGCGGAGATGAAAGTGGAGGAGGACTAGAACAACCCAGGTAGAGACTGGAAGTTCCAGGATGAGTAAAACAACTAGCTCATCATCACCTTCTTGGGTAACTACATCTTCTGCCAATCCACCTCTTTCATTATCTCCCCTACCAAATGATAGCCACTTGTAACGGTTTGTTCGACTCACAGACACAATGGTTTAGGATAAAAACACAGTTTTATTGAATTCACAATACAATAAGAACCCTCACAGGTCCTGTGGTATACAGGCAGTATAATACAGACACACGACAGGTTAATCATACAATTGCCCACACAGGTCCAGAACAAAATATAGGTACAAGCAGTATATACTGACACAGGTGAGGCAAGAGGAGTATGTTTCCCAGGACTCTGGTACTGCAGGAGTTAATGTTCATCAATAAGTGTAGACAGTCCCAAGTGTGAAGGTACTGCGATAGCACTTTATAGAGAGCTTCAGGTTGCCCAAGGCTAGCAGAACAACGTGAACTGCCAGAGTACAACAGATATATAGTATAGTGAGCACTGCCGGAGCAGTAACGGAGGGAGACACTTGCAACCGGCAGGAGCGGTAAACGGAAGACAAGCCAATGGCACACTACCAGAGAAATTACGGAGGCAGACTCTTGCAACCGGTATGAACAGTAACGGAGGACTAAGCCCAAGGCACACTGCCGAAGAAGTAATGGAGGTAGACACTGGCAACCTGCAGGAGCAGTAAAGGAGGACAAGCCAATGGCGACTACTGGAGCAATAATGGAGGCAGACACTTGCAACCGGTATGATCAGTAACGTAGGACTAGGCCAAAGGCACACTGCCGGAGCAGTAATGGAGGCGGACACTAGCAGCCTGAAGGAGCAGAAATGGAACTGGCTCAAGTGCTACTAAGCAAGTGCAACTGGATCGCCTGCAGAGTAAGAATGTCACCGAGGCGACAACTAGCTGAAAAAGCAGGAATGTCAATCAAAAAAATAAACTAGTCCTGCAAAAAAATAAACAATTTTTGGAGGGTTTGTCCTACAAATCAATGTTTCCTTAGGGCTTGTGCCAAACAAGCTTAAGTCCTACAAATCAATGTTTCTTCAGGGCTTGGGTCTCTAATAAGTCTAAGCCCTACAAAGGCCTCTAACAACAAATCAAACAAATCATCCTCTTCAAAATACTCTATCAAGTCAAGTATCAGCTTATGTCAGGGAGTTCCTGTTTCTATCACTTTACATACAAATTTCTTATTTTATTTTATTGATTTATTTTTTATGAACTGTCCCCCCAATACCAGTCAAGAAACCTCCTGAAAACAAATTCCCTGCTCAGACCCCGTTACACTATGTCTTATGGTTTCTATTTTATTTTATTTTATTTAGGATTTATTTTTCATTAACTGCCCCCAATCCCAGTAAACAACCTCCCAAAAATCATCCCTTGTTCAACTGATTCTTTCCCCACACCCCACCAACACCAGCACCCTCATTCCCCTTTTATACTATGCCTTTGGGAAATAAAATAATATTTACTATGTGTTGTGTGTAACTTCTATGTTCCCATTGATTTCAATGGAGTGAGAAAAAAGGGGGAAAAAAAGCAGAAAATCTGTTCTTTTCGCATGGAATTTTTCACCAAGCGGAAAGTGCCATTTTTGCCGATTTCAGGTTGAGGCAGAGATTTTTGCCCATCCATAGTTGTGGGTAGGACAGATCCTCAATAGGAGAAGTTTATCTGTCTCTTATACACCTTTCAGATGCTTGTCTGGTGAATGAACGCAGGCTGGTGATATACAAGAGATTATGAGTCTCTGACTCAAAGGAAAGGTACAAATAAGTGTGTATGCTATTAATATATTCATGTTGTGCTGACTCTATCACTACATTTGAGCCCCTGACGAAGTGCCTTGATCAGTACAAAACACGTAGGGCTATAATTACTGTCATCAATTTTATATGTATGTTGCTACTCAATAAATCATTTAAAACTTCTGAATCTGGAAACCTACTGTATTGTTCTTCTAATGATTCAGTTTGGACAAAAGATCGATACATAGAGAAATCTGATGAGCCACTTAATTATCAACATCCAGTGAGCCTTTTATATTGGGGGCCAGGAAGTATAAGAATATTTATAGATATCCTCTTAGAAGGGTCTGCGTCCTTTGTGTTTCTTTGTAGTGACCATGGGTCTTTGTGCATTACACTGGTGCACTAAGGGGCAGCGACATACGGAGAATTTCTTACAATCAAATAGTATAAGAAGTGGAATCTTAAGTATCTGGAGATTTGGATGTACCGAGGAGGAGAACTCAGGTTGATTAATTTATAAGAATTTTGGATCATCAAAAATAGATGAGATACTGATTGACTAGCCATTTGCAAATTGGTATTGTGCACCTTATGGACACTTATAACTCTACAGTGGAGAAAGCACTCATAGTGCCATAGCATTTTCTGTATTTTGTATATTAACCTTGCTTTGTAAAGATGGCAACAATTTTTCATTTGTTAATCAGGGAAATTTAATAACAAGAGATAAGCAAGTTGTGATTTTTTTTCCAGTTAATTTGCTCACCAATATCTCGTACATAGCACTCTTACTGTTTGGTCAGCAAAGGAATAACCATTAAAGGGATAGTAATACTTCGTTTTATCTTTATTTTATTTTGTAGGCATTAAAAAAACATGAAGAACGATATAAGTCTTATCTCTCAAACCTTTATGGTTTAAGAGATATTCACAAGCAAAGTTTTCCCTCCCGCCCCTTTTTCCTAGTGTAAGCCATCTCTTCTCAGATGTGAATCTGGTTGTAAGACCAGACAGATAACAGCAGGGGACAATCTTCTTTGTATGAAAACAATGAAAGCCCTTCCCCCCTTGACAAGTTTTTAAGCTTTTTCCCTTATCTTAATTGAAGATTGTCCCTCTCTGCAATCTACCTGGGCACCTCCCTTCTGCTCTGGCTGAACAGGGGGAAGATACTTTGCTTGTGAATATCTCTTAAACCATAAAGGTTTGAGGGATAAGACTTATATCGTTCTTCATGTTTTTTTAATGCCTACAAAATAAAATAAAGATAAAACGAAGTATTACTATCCCTTTAAATAGTTATCATATATTCTGAACAAATAAAGTTATTACAGCAATGTTTGAAATGAAAAATATTTATATTTTGTGATTAGTTTGACTTTGTTTATGGTTGACTTCACTTTTTCAAGTGAACCAAGATTAATAAGAAAATATACTAAAAAATCCAAGCTGTCAGGAATACAATGGTGTCTTACCGTAAGGTTCACTGATTTACCATCTGTTAGGCTACTCTTTATTTTCACAGGATTTGTTAAATAATTTCTTGCACACATGATACAAATTAAATATGAGTTTGAGAATATGTGCACAGTGGATACTAAAGATATTTTCTGCATCAAAAATCTAGTGTATATTAAAAATTTAGATCTATTGTATAGATTTTTACAAATATTTTTAAATCAAGAACTAACAAACTATGCAGTTTTTCATATATTAGACATTATATATAATTAGACTGTATTAGATTTATTATAAAACAAATGTTTATTCTACGGAAAGAGATCTAATTTCTGCATATACAGTGTACTATGGACAGATGTTCAATTATTTATCAAGTTTTGTTTTAACAAATAATGTGTTACATGCCTTCTGAAACTGCATCTGTGCTCCAGATATTAAAAGTGCTAAATATATATGACATCTCTGAAAATTCAGCGACACATCAGAGAAGGTGGCAGAGAGCCATAAATATTGGCAAGAAAAGGTTTCACATTCCTGTAAACAGAGATTTAAGGAAAGCACACTATAAGTGGATGAGCCAAGTCAAGTTAAGCATTAACATCTCTCTAGATATTGTAAGCCAAAGTAGTCCATATTATATTTACCTATTTAATAAACCACATTCTTCTTTTGATTACAGAATGGTTAGTAAATTAACTAATTGAATATAAACTTTAAAACAATTGTGTTATGCTTAGTTATCACTCTTGTTACTAACTGTAATACAGATTTCCTGTTAGTGCGAATCAAGTATAGACATTTCTAATATTTTTGTGGTTCTAATATTACCACATAAACTGTAAAAAAAGGTTAAAAAAGGGAAGAGTAAACTTTTTAAAAGTATTAAAACAAAAGTTAGATAAAGAACTTTATGCATAGGACAATTAGAATTTTAGGTGTTGTTTAGAGAGAAGCAATTTCCTAGCACCATTCATAATTTGAAGCAAATGCATTTGACTCTTTAACGGAGATCCAGGAAGCATTATTATGCATTTGATGGTAATGGAATTTGCAGAAACTTACTTGCTAGAAAAAAATGGTTGTGGTTCTTATGGATAGAGATGGTATCATTTGAATATGCAATTCAATTAAAACTTAATTAAACTTAATTAAAACATCTAGATAAGCAATTTCTGCTAAAACAAGCCATTTCCCATATATGAGATTAGAAAGAAAAAGCATAATATAGCAATTCTTTTTTCCTCGTTGCAAAGCATTAGTGACATTTTTTTTTTTAATTCTTTGAACACCTCTGTTATAACTGATTTAAGATATTTTTCCATTCTAACTCTATATGAGATTAAGGATATTCAGATATAAACAAATAAACTGTGGAAAAATCACTAACCGTCCATCTTTAATATTAACCCTTTGAGTGCCAGGATGGTACGCAACGCATTGCTTTGCAATGCGTTGTATATTCCTCTGGCATGCAAAGGGCTAAAGGGGAAGTAACAGCTCCTAATATTATCTTTTTGCTTGCCTTGCCAAGACACAAAAAAATTCTAATGGTGCCTATGAAAATTTTCCGTCTCTGCTCCTTGTTCAGAACTCTAAAGAAAACATTTTAGTCCAAGATGCCATGCCCATGTAAAGAGACATGACAGTTGCTGGCAGGAAAACAGGGCACAAACTCGACTCACTCTAAATGGTAATCTTGACCCTTTAAGCATCAGAGTGGTGGGCAGCACATTGTGTCTCACTTGATTGCATGGTGCTCTGGTCCTTAAAGAGGTGCCCTCTGTCCACTTCAGTTTTAAAAAAAACTGCCAGCAACCATTATGGCTGCCTCCATGGACAGGAAATCCAGGAATGACTGACTTGGAAAAAAGCAAGATTCACAGGAGCCACTGAAATCAATGATAATAATGTAATTCTCCCCATGCTGAATACTTCCCCATTTTGCTAACTTGCCAGTTTAATAGGGGATGTCAGTTTACCATGCTGTAAGTCTGTGTTTGGGAGAGAGTAATCAGGTGAATTTGTAGTGCAGAGGCTGACCAGCAAAGAGTGAGAGCTGGATTTTCTTGATAGGAGTATTGGGGGGAGGGGTGTTAGTTGTTTTGTGTACAGGGAAGGTAAAGGGAGTGTGCATATCAAGGCAGAATGTGAGTAAAAATAAATAAATAAACAAACCTTTCTTGACTGATAAATGATAGTGACAGTCAAAGAGGCAGATGTTCCTTCCTACCTGATCTGGCTGAGTCTGACACTCAACTGAGCTGATATTATACCAAGAGACATAATACATCATACATTCAAAATAATATAAACAAACAAAAGGTACAACCTGATACAGTGTTACATACTCACTCCTACATCCTCAAAGAGATAAAGATGAGGGACAAGTATACATTATGGTATGGTAGACTCTGGTGCTCCACCTGCTGCTGTGTGTTTTATCCTTTATTGCAATCTAAAAGCTGATTGTGACTGTGAGTCTAAATCAAACAGGTCTATTATGTACTTTAAAAATGAATACTACAGTCCTTGGGAGAGAAAGCTGTAAGACTTCAGCAAGACAACAATTCAATACATTCTTTGCTAGAGCTTAACTACCTGCTTCCTTGCCAGCTTTAATCTGAGGGCCCTACCAGCCTACTAAATAATTCTCAAGGTTTGTCATAGGTCCCAACCTGCTAACAGCTTTTACTTTCAGCTGTGGGTTTCTCCTCATCAACACTAAGCAGCAGTAGTATTGTACTGAGAATTCTTGCTGTCATAGAAACCATAGGATGAAACTGGCTCTAATGTTCTAATGGGAATTTCATTGGCAATAGAAAAATAGGAAAAACTGTGTTTTTTTCCATGAATACAAAAATATCTAACCATAAAATATAACTTTCCATAATATTTTAGAATTCATAGTTTTACTTAATTTTTCTTTTTTTTAGTAGAAATGGGCTAAAAGTCCCTTGTTTTTCATAGGAATTTACAATTTGCAACATTTTCTGCTAGAGTGCCCTTCTTACATAGACTTTCTTCATTAATGATTTTTGCACAAGAACTTTGCAGTTTCTGCCTGTATTTTCTGTGACCATGAGAATTCCCTCTGCAATAATATAAAAACCCAGACATTCCATCAGTGCTGTGTGGTTGTACAGTAGTAGTAGAGCTTGAGAGAGAGAGAGACAGGTAGATAGTACTACCACCCCCACAATATCCTTAGGGATCTGTGGTAATTTTTAAAAAGGGGAATTTTAGATGTTGCTGTGCACCGTAGTAGCACTATCCAGTAGTACTGGGTATTGGGAACAAGGTCATTCAGACCCTTTCATGCTGGTGATAGTGATCACTTCCTCCTCCTCAGACTCACTAGATGTAACAGTCCTTCCAGGTCTCCATTTTAGGCCTGGATTCATCAAGGTGCGAATGGATTAATACGCAGGAAAATCAGAGGATTTGCCCATTCAGCAACTTTCAGATTGTATCTGGCCATCATTTATTCTTCAACAAGTGATGGCCACATAGATCCGCAAATGTGATCCGCTAGCTTCAAGCTGGACTATCCCATTTGAATGCACGGGGTGAACACACACATACACATTTTCGTTTATGCGTATACATGTGTTTTCACCATGACTGACCAATTTACTCAAGTTTCCATGCTTCGCATCCTCAAAGCAGTAATACACGCAAAATCAATGGTGAATACCCGAAGGTATCCATCAATGATTGTGGCGAAGAGTAGAGTATTTGATACTCTGCTCTTCCTGCAGTTTGATGAATCCTGTTAGTAAACTTTCCCCCAGTGATAGCAGTCACTATGAGCCTCTCCTGCCTCAGTTTTGCTATTAATTCACAACACAACAGCCTAGCACCTCTATCCCTCTGTAGCTGCTTGTATGGTGTTCCACTTCCTAGAGAACCGCACGTTTTTATAGAGAAAGGGTGAAAAACACGTGTTTAAAGTGGCAGAACTTTTTAACCATTGAAAAAGTAGAGAACATTTTTTGCTAATAGGTGAAAACTGCAAAAATTGTAATAACTTTGTTTAAAGTCAATTTATGAAAATAAAAAAAAAAAAAATAAAAAAATAAAGTCAATTTTCCCACAAAAATGTAGAAAACCACGTGGTTTTCGTGGATTTTTTCAGGGGAACACAACAGGACCTTTCGCCCACCGCTAATCCCTACACCCACAGAATAACTGACTACCACCAGTACTCCTACTAAATTACTCCAGCTCTCTCTCTTTGCTTTCTGCCTCTAGCACCAAATATTCAGCTTCTTTTCTCTCTATCTCAAGCACAGGCTGAAAACATGTGTGAAACTAATAACCCTGTTATACTGTTATGGCAAGAATACACCAGGAAACTTATCTGTGTGGGAGGAAATGCATGATTATGATGTATTTATGAAAAAGGTGGAAAAATGGAAAAAACTGTTCTTTTTGTGACAATTCCAGAGCATAGAGGGGAGTGCTGTTTTAAGATACTTTGGTTTGAGAGAAAAAGTTTCACCCATGCTTATTTATAAGCATCGTTGAATTAATTATGTGATTAATTTGTATACGTCAGAGGTAGTCAGTTGTAGAACCTACAGTTGTTGAATATTTAATCATCTTGGGTTAGAATATTCTCATTGATTGTAACTAGACCATGCTGTACCCTGGAGCAAAATCTGAGTCTGCCCCCTCTCACTATTTTTCTCAGAGCTAGCTTAAGATTCTGGGATCCCCAGGCAGGGTACTAACCTAAGGATCCCCGTTTCTGCACAAAATGTTTCCTTTTCCACTGGTAGTCCCAAAAGTAAACTTACACTGTTTGTCATCCCACCCTTGTTTCACTGTTCTCTGGTAGCCAAATAACCCCACATACCTGACGCCCCCAACTTTGTTTCACTATCTACTTACAGTCACAGAAACACACATATACTACCTGACACCCCAGCCTTGTTCCACTGTCCACTGCTAGCCACAGAACCAAACATACACTGTCTTATACCTAAGCCTTGCTCCATTATCACATATACACTGAGGCTGACGTATTAAAAAGTGGAGCAATTCTGGAGCAAGTCAACTGCACTCAAGTTCCTCTATTCCTCATTGAGTTAAATTGGGCAGTTAAAGTACTGAATGCTAATGGTCTCAAAACATTATTTCACAATATGTTGGAGACCTCATTCAAGGGGGTTTAAAGCAACATTTAATCTACAGGAATGTTTTTTGTTGTCTGTAGTACAGTTTCTATGTTCTAGAATTGCACACTGCACACTGCTCTTTAGTAAAATTGGATTGTGCATTTTTTTAAAGTGGTTAAATGTGGTCACTTTAATGCCAGGTTGCCTCTGTCAGGAAGGCAGCTGCGGACCCCCCTGCTTGTATGGGTCCTATACACAGGTACTGCCTGTACCCTCCTGATGGCGGGCCTGCCCATAGCACAAAGACTGGTAAAGACTGGCAAAGTACCAAGATGTATGTTGAAATAACAACTGTGGTAGGAATGTACAAATTCACCGGAGTGGCTCAGTTTGGCTTGGGTTCTAAATCATGTGCTTGCCCTGTGCCTGCCCATCTTGATAAGTACTAGAGCATATTAACAATTTAGTGCATAGCAGTGCACACACTCCTCTTTCATTAGCACTTTAATGTCAGCAAGTCCCATATGCCTCTCCTTTAGAGTAAAGTTAGACCATTTGCTCTGCTCCTTATGGCAATAAAAAAGGAGCAGAGGAAATGAATACTCACTCTCTCACTACATTCCATTTGGCTCAAATTACATTAAACCTTTTATCCAAAGCACTGTGTTGGATACACACCTGGCTCTCAAAGGGTTAAGAGATAATTTTTTTGCATAAATAAGTAAATTAACATTAGACAGGCAAAGCACTAGTAAACTGATTCATGTGCCTTGTTTATAGTAGAATTGTATTGGGAAATACCCCATAGTAGGTCTCAGGGGAGATATTAACTGAGGTTAGAGATGTATCTCCAGTAAGAGAAAGCTCTGCAATTCCATTGCTAATCTATGGAGCCAATTTAATACTGTTTGTAAAATCTCCCTGTTTTGAAAAATAATGCCCCATATGAGAAACAATTTTTTTTTACATATTGTCTGTTTTATGCACATAATCTTGTTGTTGCAGTTTCTGGGGATCTTCAGTCATTAACCAAAGGTCTCCATAGTAAGCAATAACAACAGCACCTACATTAGATAGAAAGGATTAAAAAAATTATCTTTAGGTATTATCTGTTGTATAATTTTCAATATGAACAAAGAGAAAAAAAATAAATTTTATAAAATGTGTAGGGAAAATTGGCACAAGAAACAACAATTGATCTGTATGTTAAAGAAGTTCCACACAAACACCCCTTACTAGTGCCCTCTACCGGACCATTGTAGGGTTTCTTATGTTCTTTCGTGGTTTATATCTTTTTGAGTAGAGGAATCTTAGGGTGCTGAAGCTGCCGTTGTAGTGAGGTCCTTTGTAACCTGAACAGAAAAAACACAAAAAGGGAAGGGTAAACCACTCCTAAGTGTAGTATCCTCGTGCTAATGGAACTATCCCGCTAATAAGTACTACTACAAGATACAGAGGCTAAATCCTGCCTCTGGAGATAAGTGCATGTTCTGGTTTATGCTACCAGATAAGCAATCCGTTCACCCAGACCAGTTCCTAATAGGACTCAGCAAGCATCAATGCTCCAGTGCAAACAAGGTCAGTAGAAGATTTATTTTATAATATTTAAAACATATAATTATGTGGGAACAGACCCTATGTGTTTCATGAATACTCTTCCTCACTTCCTCAGGGGTAAAACACTTATGTATGTCTACAGCCCTCTTTTATACCTACATAATAATTCACTACTCCAGTGATAGCTTCCGGTGTTAACTGGTGACCTCTCGTAACCCGTGAGCTGCCTCCATTCATGCTTCGATCTCATAGACATCGTCAGTATTGGAATAGATTAGTGCTTTATACTATGTTGCACCAAGCCTCCACCTCTTATCGAGTTCTGAATTGGATGCAGTTCACCGGGATCGTCAGATGTAAATAGATCACAAGATCCATTTTAACTTGGTCTTACTCCAAGAGAGTGTGAATGAATAAAAAGAAATAAAAATATACGAAAAATCCTAAGAATATGCATAAACTGAATCTTAAAAAGTAAATGAGCTTCACACATTAAGAAATAAATAGTAAAATAAAAAAATACAAATATGTCTACCTATATTAAGTTAAAACAAATAAGATATACATATCTATATACAATAATTACTGTTCAAGCACAGGAATTAGATGAAAGGCTGTTCGATGCATATATAACAAATATATCAATATATATATATATATATATAAAATAAATAAAATATTATTAAAACCATAAACATACGAATATATGTGCAATATATCCCGCTACTCATATGAAATTTGCCTAGCGAGACCAAAGCAAACTAAAATAACATCAGGAAGATGCTTATTTGTAAGTATTCTACCTCTGAGTTTTAATGATAAGCGATATTGCTAAAAAAATAAACATTATGAATTCCTTCATCATGGTCTCTACTGACATACTGTAGCATCATTTGGAAGCTTGCGTCTCCCATTTCTATATACTTCAAAGGATTCCCAAGCTGTTATATCATAAGAACCCACGTTTATGCTAGATTAGCACACATAAACACTAGACTAAACACTGCACATCTATATCATCATTTAATTCATTGGGGTACCCAGCTTGAAGATCCATAACGATTCACGCATGGTGTAATTGACTCATTCAGTTTAGATACATTTGAGTCAATCTTTGCAATACTCATTGTTCTGGAGTCCTCAAATCCCCCTCTGGGGCATTGAATTAAGTGTATGGGAACTCTGTGATCCTGTTTGTTGTTAATCATACCTCTCCTGTGTTCACCTAATCTATCTCTTAGCATGCGTGTAGTTCTCCCAAAGTATTTCATTCCGCATCCACATATAATGAAATATACAACATACTGGGGGCATGGCCTGGACAGCAAAGGAGTAGCATGCTTCTCCGAGAGATTAGCTCTATATTTTGTCTATTCATGTAAGCTAACCTCTACTCTCTTGTTAATTTACCATAGCAAACGAATACGGAGGCAAATGAATAAAAATAAAGGAAAGCAAAAGGCACAACAGACACATATAACTGAATTTATTGTTGGCAGACCAGCGCTCCAACCAATTTCTACTGCATCACACACTTCTCCTCAGCTTCATCCAGCAACGTTGGTGTCCGCAAGACCAGAGTGGAATACACTGCCTACTGAATTTATCACATCTGAGACTATGGCGGGTGAACCTCCATTAACTAAAGCTGGCATAGCTGATCTACTCAAAGGTCTTGCCGCTAAGGATGATCTGCTGGGTCTCGTGTCTAAAGATAACCTATATGGGTATTCTAAAGAACTCAAATGCACATTTAGAGATGAAATCTCTACTCTCATCGACAACCTGAAACAACTTTCTCATCGTATTGAAGAAGACAAGGAACACCTGACTCAACATGTCTCGTATCTAGATCACACAGCTGCTGAACATGCGGATCAAATAGATCACCTCATTCAAAAAGCTGAGGATCTAGAGAACCACAACAGACGATCGAACACACGCATCAAGAACCAGCCAGAAACGGTGATGCCTCAAGATCTAAGAAATGCGGCATCTGCCATCTTCTCTAATCTCATTGACATTGTACACATTGAGCGCATACATAGAGCAATGCAGTCCAAAGATTATGCAGGTGATAACCTGTCACGGTTTTATTGAACACTTGGGTAGGATAAAATAGAAAAGCTTTATTAGGCAAAATAAAGCACAACAAGGCCCCTCATGGGTCCAAACTCTACAAACAGCAGTAAGAAGTTTGACACAGGACAGGGCATACAAATAGCAATACAATAGGGAGGATCTACCGGCCTTACCAAATACCAGGTAAGGCAGCCTAATATCTAGTGCAATAAGGAACTGAGGAGGCTCTACCGGCCTTACCAAATACCGGGTAAGGCAGTCTGACATCTGGTGCAACAAGGAACAGAGGAGGCTCTACCGGCCTTACCGAATACCGGGTAAGGCAGCCTGATATCTGGTGCAACAAGGAACAGAGGAGGCTCTACCGGCCTTACCGAATACTGGGTAAGGCAGCCTAATATCTAGTGCAATAAGGAACTGAGGAGGCTCTACTGGCCTTACCAAATACCAGGTAAGGCAGCCTGATATCTGGTGCAACAAGGAACAGAGGAGGCTCTACCGGTCTTACCGAATACCGGGTAAGGCAGCCTGATATCTGGTGCAACAAGGAACAGAGGAGGTTCTACCGGCCTTACCGAATACTGGGTAAGGCAGCCTGATATCTGGTGCAACAAGGAACTGAGGAGGCTGTACCGACCTTACCGAATACCGGGTAAGGCAGCCTGATATCTGGTGCAAAAGGAACTGAGGAGGCTCTACCAGCCTTACCGAATACCGGGTAAGGCAGCCTGATATCTGGAGCAACAAGGAACTGAGGAGGCTCTACTGGGTCACAAGCTGAGTGAAATGAGCTGACAACGTAACCGCTAGTGACCTGACAACACAGACTAGGAGAACGTAACGGAGGCCACAGAGAGACACAGGCTGAGATAGTGTAATGAGCTGGTAACGGTAACCGCTAGACCGGACAGCACAGACTGAGTGGACGTAACGGAGGCCACAGGAAATCACAGGCTGCATGAGGTAATGAACTGGCAACGGTAACCGCTTAGTGACCGGATAGCACTGACTGGGTGTGCTTAACAGAGCCCACAGGGAATCACAGGCTGTGTGTAGGTAATGAACTGGCAACGGTAACCGCTTAGTGACCGGATAGCACTGACTGGGTGTACTTAATGGAGGCCACAGATAGTCACAGGCTGAGCCTATAGTGGGTAGGCAACAGTAACCGCTAGTGACTGGATAGTACAGGCTGGGTGTAAGTAAACATAGAAACATAGAAACATAGAATTTGACGGCAGATAAGAACCAATCGGCCCATCTAGTCTGCCCAATTTCCTACTGTGTTAAAAAAAAAAAAAACCTCAAACCTTTTTTGGTCCTTGGTCTTTTCTTATGTTAAGGACCGCCTTATGCCTATCCCATGCATGCTTAAATTCTGTCACTGTATTGACATCTACCACTTCTGCTGGTAGGCTATTCCACTTGTCTATTACCCTCTCAGTGAAGTAAAACTTTCTTACATTACATCTAAACCTGTGTCCCTCTAGTTTTAGACTATGGCCTCTTGTCCTAAAGTTTTTACTCTTTTGAAATATACTTCCATCCTGTACTTTGTTGAATCCCTTCATGTATTTGAATGTTTCTATCATATCCCCTCTCTCTCTCCTCTCCTCCAAGCTATACATATTCAGATCCTTTAGTCTATCCTGATATTTCTTTTCCTGTAGACCAGTCACCATTTTAGTAGCCCTTCTTTGAATTTTCTCTAGAGTATCAATATCCTTCTGGAGATGGGGTCTCCAGTACTGTACACAATATTCTAGGTGAGGTCTAACTAGAGATCTGTACAGTGGCATGACTACTTCCCTTTTTCTGCTACTAATGCCCCTAGCTATACAACCCAGTGCCCTGCTTGCATTCCCCATCGCTTTATTACATTGCCTGCTTACCTTTAAGTCATTAGAAATAATTACTCCCAAATCCCTTTCCTCTGTTGTCTCTGACAGCACAGTACCCTTAATGGTATATTTTTCCTTTGGATTTTTATGTCCCAAGTGCATTATTTTACATTTATCAACGTTAAAGTGCATCTGCCACACTCTTGACCATTCTTCTAATTTACCTAAATCATTCGCCATTTGGCTTTTTCCCCCTGGAATGTCTACCCTATTGCAGATCTTTGCATCATCTGCAAAAAGGCATACCTTTCCTTGAAGAAAGCCACACTGATACACAGGCAGGGAGTAGCGCAACCGGAGGCAACAAATCGGAGAGGACTGACAATAATAGCGAGGGCAACACAAATAGCGTAAGTCAGTCAATGCCTGGATCAGTATCAGAGAGCGGAAGTCAGCCACAGCCTGGATCGGTACACAGAGAGCGGTAGTCAGCCAAAGCCTGGATCGGTACACAGAGAGTGGTAGTCAGCCAAAGCCTGGGTCAGTACACAGAGAGCAATAGTCAGACAAAGCCTGGATCAGTACACAGGAGCAGAACAGGAGCAAGGTCAGACGGAAACCGGATCAACACGGAACAGGAGCACAGAATAACGTAAGGTCAGGAACACCACGAAAGGGCCACGGCCTAGTGACAGGAGGGTGTATATAAAGGCTAGCCCTGGGAGGGGCTAGCCAGCTAGTACCAATAAGACAGCCAAACACAAAACCTGAAGTAAGAATGTTGCACATAGAATCACGGGCACCGTGATATAACCCTAGGAACGTGATTGCCTGCATTCATCAATATGAAGCGAAAGAATTGATCAAGAGGAAGGAGCGTGAATCCATGCCTATTCTACATGAAGGAGTTGAAATTTTCTTATACAATGATCTCTCACAACACACCATAAGACAAAAAAGGAGCGTGAAACCTCTCACTGACTTATTGCATCACATACAGATCAAATACCATGAGGATACCTGTTTGCCCTCCATGTATCCCATGCTGGGAAGGCTTCTACTTTGCGTTCAGCAGACAAAATACCAGGCTTTTGTTCCTACCTGGGCATTGCCCCACCATGCACTCCACAACCCACTCCACAACAGCAATCCTCAGCTTTACCCCAGAGATCACAGAAATTCCAGGAATGGTCATCTACATCTCCACTCAAAAAGAAATTTCGCAGACTGGATACTGGGGAACCTTCACCTCATCACCCTGCTGCGGTGTGGAGCTTAATCCGGTATACCTGGTAACCCGTTCCAATTGGTAACAGTTCATACATGCCCTTTGCTCCATTTGCCTTACCTCAACACATTCTTCATTAGATTGGCACATAAGCTCAACTGACCTCATACAAGCCCTTTATTATGTTGCAATCTTTCTCCTATGATGCCTTCTCGCATACGTATTTAGCCATATGCCCTATCTATCCTCCAAATGTCATTTTTAAAGCTGGGACTATTGTTTAACTATCTAATATAGAATTATACCTCGACTCCTTCAGTATGCATTTATGCAATGTCATATGGATCATCTATCAGTCAGTGCTTTGTTGAGGCCGTTATATGTAAGTATTCTTCACTTATATTTGCTCATAAATATATTATCATGGTTCTTCTTTACTTCTAATGCTTTGCCTAATGTCTCCATTGGTTCATTATAGATGCTCAGTGGTCTTTTTGCTCACATGTCCTCGTAATTGGGACGTGGCCCCTAGATCTCCCATTTTCTAGAGCTAGTTATGTGACATATTAGCTTGTGTAGAACTTCTATATGGTCCTCTTGCTTAACCCCCATATGTCCTGATGAAGACTCTATTGTCATTTTTTGAGAGATTAGACTTTTTTCATAGAATGCAAAAGTATTGCTTTATTGCAATGCTTCTAGTTGGGGACCGAGTTGGTTAGGTAGGGGAGCATTCATGCACACATGGGGGCAACTTGACCAATGGTTGTCTAACCCTTACTGTTATGACATTTCGTAACCTTTGTTATATTATTATTACTAGCTAGACTACTAAGATGTTACCACTTAGACTCTGTGTTAAATGGTATTCTTCAGCAATTGTGAGATGTTGGACTGACTTCCATTGGGCCCAGTACGGCACCCCGCTTTGCTTTTCCTAGAATAGAAATGTGACTACCCACAGTCTGATTTAATGTACTGACTCTGCCTAGATTTTTCGTCCCGAAACACATATGAGGTACCCACATAGTTTATGAATGTCATCGAGACTGATGTAACATATAACAGCTGTATCACTCTATTCCTCTACACTGAACAGAGATCTTGCTTCAAGCGGCATGATCTATCCCCGTTGGAATGCTGTTTCCTATGCCTATTAGTACTAAATAACTTGACATGAGGGAAAACTTTATTTTCTTTGCTCTTGTACCCCACTCTTCAATACATCTATTCTTATTTTTTGTGTTCTTTCTTCTCCCCAAGTGATGGACCTCACATATTATTCTTTTTAGCTTATTACAAATTATTGAGCCCTGTCCAATATAGACTTTTGAATTCCATTCATTTTAATTACTGCATGACCTCTCAAGTCCTTCAATAGAAGTTAACTCCATCTCTATATTATCGTTACAATATCATTTTGTTTCATTTCCATAAAGCAAAGTATCTATATTGCATTGCTGTGTATATTGGTCTAAATATGTTGACATGATGATATTTGCATCCTCTTTGACATTCTTCATTTCCTCATTAAACATATAATTCCCTAATACATATGTCTCTTTACATTACTCTAACTGTTCACAGATGACCTTTTATGTTTTATTTTATATACATACACATTAATAACCTGGTCCCATTCACATCCTATATTAATCTCATATTAACCTTATCTCCCATTTGTACTTACTTTGAGTCTCACCCAGAGCTTCACATTTTTATTCTTTACTGTTAACCATGTCAAAGGGTCCTCCCCAAGGCCTGTTGGCATTCTCCGTGTTCCATTTGTTTTTTTACTTTTCAAGTTGCTTGATTTTTCATGTTTTGCTTATGGATTTGCTGAAGCGTTCACTTCACGGTCACCTTTCTCTCCCCCCCCTTGTTCCTTTTGATAGTTATTTTTTCTTTTTTTTCCTCTGGTTCTTTATCCTCAGTTTTGCCTTTTGGTTTTTTCAGTTCTCCTAATGGTTGTTTTCTAATGTCTTTCCGGGCCGACTTGCGCACATTGGTTGAAATCTTATTTTATAATGTCATGTTGAATGCGGGGGGTTGAACTCTCCTGGAAAAGGGCAACAGGTCTCCATGAATTTCATAGACTATCAGCTGACATCATTCTTATTCAAGAAACACACTTTTTGGCACGTGCCTCCCCCAAATTTCACAAAAACATATTTCCAGCTACTTACTTTACCTTGGCACAGGAGAAAAAATGAGGGGATGCACACTTTTTAAGTCTTCTGTACCCTGGATACTGTTGGAGGAAACCTCCGATCCTGACGGACGCTATCTAATTTTGAACGGACTTTTATTTATTAAGCCCATAGCAATACTTAATGTTTATGGTCCCAACAAAAACCAGGTGTCCTACCTGCGTAACCTTTTATGAGTGCTGGATAGAGAATATGATGACAATGTTATTATGGGAGGGGTTTTCAATTTAACCTTAGATCCTGAAATCGATTGTTCTTCTCATAAATCACCGGCTAGATTGATACATCTTAAAATATTACGCAAAGAATTTGTTGATAGGCACCCTGTTGATGCATGGAGCCCTCTCTTTTCCTCATGATTTATATAGTCACTTAGACTATCTTTTTCTATCCCAACATTTTCTACATTCTCTTTCAGCTGCTAAAATTGAAACATTCTCATGGTCAGATCACTCTCCAGTGTCTGTTATTATGGGTTTCTCGGATATGACCCATGCGCATCGCTCCTGGAGGCTCAACAAAACTCTTCTTACTGATCCTCTGGACATCCCTGATCCAACATTAAAGAATATTTTGCTATTATCAATGATGATGACATGCAAAATCCGTTAATATGGGAGGCCCACAAGTGTGTTATATGAGGTCACTTTATTAAACTATGCTCCCATAAAAACAAAATAAAGTGTGGTCAACTTCAGGATCTCATAAATAAAGTTAGCATTTTAGAGTCCTGCCATAAACACTCATTGGATGGGGAGGCTAGGATGGCCCTTCTCCTAGTAAGGAAAGATCTATCAGACCTTCCTAGACATAACACGATTAAATCATTCATGTGGCAAAATATCAGGAGACATTTATCATATTATTAAATATTATTAAAATATTAAAATATATCAGGAGATAAATGTGGCAAATTATTTTCCCATCTGATTAGTACCCGCAAAAGTAACGTAGCTGTTGCACGGATTTCAACTATGAACAATAAACTAGTCGCTTCTTACCCGTATATTGCAGAAGCTTTTAAGAAGTTCTATGAATCCCTATATAATTTATCAGTTTCTACTCACAACCATCCCCCCTTTCATCACGAGTCTCTTATATCCTTTCTGAAGAATGCAGGGGTTGGGACTTTGTCTCCAGAGACCTCCTTACTTTTAGAGGAACCAATATCTGAAGCTGACACTGTTACAGATATTCATTCTATGGCCCTTGGGAAAAGCCCAGGCCTGGATGGGCTTTCATTGAAATATTATAAAACATTCCAAACCTCTTTACTTCCTCATATGGTCCAAACCTTCAGTGCGGTTCTCCAGGGTGTTTCCTTCCCAAACAGACTCTATAAGAGCATATAGTTGTTCTTCCTAAACATGACAAAGATCCATCTCAATGTAGCAGCTATCACCCTATATCTCTTCTTAGTGTTGACCTTAAGATCTATGCAAAGATAATAGCTAATCGTCTTGCTGTAATTGTCTCTGTGCTGGGTGGGGAAGTCTGGGGAAAGACTTTGCTTATTTTGTTTTTCAGTTAGAATTGCAGGGACGTGAGAGTTAAGTAGTAGTTGAAAAACTGACTGCAGCAATGGTTGCCGAAGCATGTGCAATCAGTGATGATGATGATGATCCCTCTACTCCAAGGGAGGATGTAGTTTGTTAAGGTCTCAGCAAAACTAGTTCCAGAACCACCAGTGCCAGTAGAAATAAAGAAGCAAATAAGAAGAACACTGAAGACGACAAGTCACATTCAAGTGTTAATGATGCTGGCAATAGCATAATAGAGAAAGGTGTAGCAGCTGAACTGATAATGAAATGAAACAAACAAGCACCAAAACACCCATAGTAGGGAACTTTGTTACAGTAAAAGTAAAAAGAACTTGTTTGAGACCTCCAAAAGCTTAGGGGAATATAAGGGTAATAGTGGGCAAACTGGGCAAGAAGTGGCAGGTGATGCTGATGCTGCTTAGGATGACCTAATGATGACTGATGATGATGCAGATCTAGTATATATCCCTCCAGCATCTCTCTCTTGTTCAGATACAGATGAAGTTGAAAGTGAGGATGATGACAGGACTATAAGGTTAGCAGAAAGTCAAAGGCTTAATCTTCCACCACTTTTTAGGAGCACTGTGTCTGTCTATAAACTGTTTGAGAAAGCCATTGGAAAGTCTGACCCTGGACAAGCACAGATGTCAAAAAGCACACAGTCACCCTATCAATCATCATCGGTTTCATCTCCTCTTTAAAGTCCAAGTCCCACTCAGCCACACACACACACCTGTTTTGAGTATCCAGCAACAGCAACATATGTTAATATCCACAGTGTTAGATATGATGAGTACCTCTGGTGTTGTTGCTGTAAGTGCTGCACCTTTTGACACCTAGTAGTAGTGGCAGTTGAATTACATCAAGATCTAGCTGCAGTAGTAGTAGTAGCAGAAACCACACATGGCAGACAAAGCCAGGACAAATATATTAACAGCGGCACAGATGAGGAGGTGGAGGACAGATGGGACCACTGCTATGACCGATAAGTAATGTGTGTCAATAATCTGAGAAGGAGGATAGAGTACGACAATGGTAAAAATACATACACAAATCACACCATGCCAGTCCCCACCACCACCACCACTACAATACATATCTGACACATTGTAGGTTATACTTTATTTTTTCTATTACTTGATATCATCATGAATATGTGCCAGTGTCACTTAAGCAAGAAGGTGTTGTGGGCAAAGGACAAATGCACTCTGCATGCTAACACATTTTTCAAGCTATATTTTGCGGTAAGACTCATAACTTTGACTTTTAGCCATTGTTTCTAAACGTCAGTCCTCAGAAGTAATATTACAATGGGAAATGTAGTACCTATAGGAAATATAGGCAAACGTGTTAAAATAGGCAAAAAATGTGTTAACATAGGTGGAAAATTTGTTAAAATAGGAGAAAGGATGACATTTTTGCATAGGCGGAAAGGTGAAATTTTTTGCGGGAAAAGCAAAAAATCAGTACATTTTCACAAACTTTTTCAAGGGAATTTTTTCGCCCACCCCTACATGGAGATAAGACAAGGGACTCCGTTTATCACAGAAAATTTAAGACCCAGTTTTTTTGGGACTAGAGTCCCTTATCGGATCTTAAAATAGTCGATGCAGAAACTGAAAGTAATAAAAAGTTAAGAAAAACCTAAGTCCCCAGTGGATGTATTGATATGGGTCCCTAAGCCCCAAATCAATATAGCCAAAGTATGAAAAATGTGTCAAAAGTTTGTAAAATTAACTCTATGAGTGCCAGCGGATAGTGGATGACAGGTAAGTGTAACACAGACTAGTTAACGATCGGTGCTTGATAATATGTTAGGCACCAATAGTTAGCTTTTTTTTTTTATTAAAGTTTCCAATATTGCCGCTATTTAGCACTGTTTTAGGAACTTAATGCACAATACGGACGTTTGGTCAAAATACCTTTTCTATGGCCTAATGTCCGTTGTGCTTTTAGCCGGTAGGACATTTGAATACCAACGTAGACATTTTCTTTTGTCGGTTGGTATCCATTTTGCCCTACCGGCTTTTTTATCACAAACATTTGCATGGAACCCTAAATCTGCACCTTGTTAGTGCATAGTGAGAAACAAGATGCAGAGGAACAAAACACCACAAAATACTCATACAATTCTCCACTATCCTCAACCTGGTGCAAGCAGCATTAACGTGATAATAATAATATTATACCACTGATTATATTAGTACATCACTCCTAGAGGGTTTTATGGCTACTCGAGTCAGTTTCATTAAAAGTCTGGTTACTATACATGAGTTATAAAGTATCACAATAATAAAGAGTATGTATGTTAATTGAGACAACTTGTACTTAATACCCTTTTCTGTCCTGTGCTACAGTTGTTTTGCCCCAGAATTGTGCCAGCTTGCTTTTATACATAAGGCTCATTGTCATTTAATTAATTTTCACAGTGAACCTAAGTAATTCTCCCTGGCTCCCAATAGCATACAGAGTCAAATTCAAAATTCTGGTGCTAACTTATAGAGCCCTCACTAACACCGCACCCCCCTATATTTCATCTCTCATTTCCAAATATACTCCTCCATCTTCACTCTGCACACGACCTTCTGCTCTCAACAGCTCTTATCACATCCCCCCACTCCCGCCTACAGGACTTCTCCCGTGCTGCACCTCAGCTCTGGAATTCCCTCCCCCGCCCCATCAGACTCTCCCCCAGCCTTCAAATCTTCAGACGCTTCCTGATGACTGACCTCTTCAGGGAAGCCTATCAACTGCCTCCATAAGCATGATCACCAAGATTCACCCCTTGCACAGACTACTGCACTCAACAGCACTTCTCACTCCCACCCACTGACTGGCAGCTCATGTGGCAGGAGGCACTTAAACGCAATAGCACTTACTCCCTCTGTGTCATATCTACCTTCCTCTAGACTGCCAGCTCTCACGAGCAGGGCCCTCTGATCCTTCTGTTCTCCACATCTGATTGTACTATTTAATACCTCTGTATGTCTATTCCCAATTGTACAGCACTGCGGAATTAGTTGGCACTATAAAAATAAATAATAATAATAATAATTCTAGGATTAAAAATAAAGATAATGATTTAGTCCAAAAATGTAACCTGTTAAAAACCAGAGCAATGCTTAGCACACCCCTCTTGTGCTTTAGGGTTTTAACACAGAAATAAAAATGTGATTATTTTATCTTGCTGTGCATTGTCTAAAGTTAAACATGTTGGCAACCTGATATTGCTTATAGGACATTCTGTGTTTATAGGACAGATTGTGCTGAAAACCCTGCCAGTAATTTCAAACAGATGTACATTATCTCAGTACATTGGCTCACATAACTAGTTGTTTGAATTGCAGATGTTTTAGTGGGAAGCTATAATGTCTAGAACTTTTCCTTAGTATACTCAAGATCAATATTATGGATAAGAAGGAAAACACAGTTTTATTGTAGAGTAAAAGGAAAATAAAAATAGTTAAGTACATCCAGTGGTCTCGACTATTACAAAAACAAATGTTTTAACCACAATAACTTTTTTAACACCTTGTATGCTAGCGACATCTCCAAAGCTATAGGAAACAATGAGTTGGACTTCTCTAGAATTCAAAAGGTTAAAGGGATAGTAACACTTGAACATAATTTTATTTTATATTGTAGCCCTTAAAAAAACATGAAAAATGATATAAGTCTTATCGCCCAAACCTTTATGGTTTGGGAGATATTCACATGTAAAATATAGTAAAATTCTCTTTTCCTGGCTGTTTCAGCCAAGTCTGCCATCTAGTGGACAGATTTGGAATTCGGTCCACAGAGCAACCGGTAGCTCTTTAGCAGTGCTGAGATCATGATCTTTGAAAAGAACTACTTAATTGGAACTATCTACAAAGTGTGCCTGACATGAAAGCACACTTTGTAGACCATTCCAATTAAGAAATTCTTTTTAAAGATGGTGATCTCAGCACTTCTGGAGAGGCACAGCCGGTCCCGGGACCGTATTCCAAATCTGAAGGGTGGAGCAATGACGTCACTCCAGGGGAAACTTTACTTCTGAATATCTCCCAAACCATAAAGGTTTGGGAGATAAGACATATCATTTTTCATGTTTTTTTAAGGGCTACAATATAAAATAAACTTATTTTCAAGTATTACTATCCCTTTAACGAGGACTATACCTATAGTTAAAAGTGTATCTTAACCCTTTGAATGCTAGAGGGATCTCCAAAACAATGCCTTGTCCTGTGGAGGGAGACCTTTATAGCATTCAAGTGGTGAAACAAGGTGTTGCCTATGCATACATATTTCTAATCTATTTTAGAGCTGAGTGGTGTCATCCTGAATGTGGCAATGAACCTTTTCAGGACTACAGGAATGAGCAATGCATTGTTATGCAACACATTGCTCATGCCTCTAATACTTAAGTGTGCAAGAACTGTCAGGGTGAATTTTGAGATGTGCATAACTCTTTCGCAGAAAGTAGATATTTTTTGTTTGTGAGCATGTACAAAAGCACACCTTGTCTTGAGTGACAAATACTTCAGTACTATACAATGTACATTCCATTGAATATAGAGTACTAGTACTAGTCAACGCTGTGAAACCTACATGATGGGTTAACGGGGTGGACAGTGACTCCTGCCATCTGGACTTTTGATGTTTGGGTCATCAGTAAAAGGTAATATCCTTTAATGGCTAACTGAGAACATAGAAAGTGCAAAAGATAAAATAATCATATGTCATATGGACATTTCCTAATATTTAATACATTTCACAGAGATAAAAGAAAATGAAAGAAAAACACACAAATATACAAAATAAAAAAATGTGAATAAATGACTGGAATATTCCTTGGATGTGGGTGATATCAAATATAGTAGACTAGTATAAAAGGCCATGTACACAGGCCAAAGTGCATAAAGAAAGACATTTTAAGAGTGTTAATATATACTATATTATGTGGTATTCTTTAATGTAATTTAAGGTAATAGAAATAAAAAAAATTTTCTTGTTTTTTTCAAAATATAAACAGTTAAGTAGACATGAAATCATAATATGAAGTACATCAAAGTAAAATAAAGCTTAAAACGTACATGAAGAATATCATTGATATAAAACATACCAAGAAATATTACAATAAATAATTACATAATATATAAATACAGTATAAATAAATTAACTGACAAAACTTACATATTTATTTAAAACATATTTCTTTGAAAACAATGTTTGTTGTAAAAAATGTTATCACTGTTAGGTAATATCTTGGAACCTTGAAGTATCTTAATTTTGACATCAGATGATGTACGAACTTGAGACAATGCAACATAAAGTAGTCCGTGACTGAACACTGGCTCTGGAAGAAATATTCAAACTTTTTCTAAAGTTTGACCTTGTGATTTGTTAATGGTCATTGCAAAGGCAAGTTTGATTGGAAACTGTCTCCTTCTCAAAATGAATGGTAGTTCAGTGTTGGCAGGGACTAAATCTGTTTGTGGGATAAACACCATCTGGTTTTGAGCTGTTCCTGTGAGGACCTCTGCAATTATTAGATTGGGCTTAAGATCTTTAACTATCAGTCTGGATCCATTGCAAAGACCTCTTTTTGTGTTAAGATTTCTAAGCAACATAATAATACTGCCAACTTTAATTTTCAACTTATGAAGAGGCATTCCCGATGGCACCAACTCATTTAGAAATTCTATGGGATAGTTTTGAGCATCTTCATCTGTCTGATCGTCAATGGAATGTTTTTTCTTCACCATCGGGTAGATTTAATACTTCCTCATTGATCTGATTGACATGAGAATTTTTTGTACACAAAATGGCCTTTTTGGAAAAACTGGGAACATCGGATGGAAGAAGTCTTTTCCCAAAAATCTCAGATATGATACAATCGTGACATATTAATTTGGAAGGAATTTCAATTAAATCCTCTTGAAGGCCCTCTGAGTTATTTAATGAACCCTCTCCTAACTGAAGAAGCCATTTGCTAAATTCAGGATCCACCAACCGCACGTTATTGTGCAATTTCAAAACATGGAATTTATCCCAGTGATCATTGAACTTTATACTTGCTTCCACAATAGCACATCTATTCCTGTGAGGAAGTACTGGGAGTGTTTGCCGAAAGTCACCACCAAGGAGAATTACTTTCCACCAAATGGCTTTTTGTTTTGCATAATTTCCTGAAGAATCATACTGACACAGTTCAGAGCTATACTGGGTGACATTGTGGACTCATCCCAAATCAGCAACTGTGCATTACGTATGAGCTCAGCATCTTTTGAATTCATTCTCATAGATGATGTTGATGTATCCAGTAATGGAATGGGAAGCTTGAACTGGGAATGGTAAGTTCAGCCACCATCAAGGAGATTAGCTTCTATTCCAGTGGAGGCAACAGGAATAACTGCATGTCTGCGTCCACGTAATGTACTCAGTAGTGGCTTATATAAATAAGTTTTGCCACTTCCACCAGGACCATCAATGAAAAAACATCTGTATGGTAAATTTTCATTACCAATAGCGGACAGTACAGTGTTAAAGGCAGCTTTCTGTTCAATGTTGAGTGCATCTTGAAGTTGTGCTCCAATTTGGGCTTCCAAGTCAGGAATGTAGCTGAATTGCATGTCTGGAAGGAAGTTTGATGGAAGTTTGATTGATCATTGGGGAGTCCAAACTCTTCACATTTACCATTTACTATGAGAACATCTTGAATGTCCCTTAATGCAAATTGTTTACAACTTTCCTAATCATTCATGTGGCCCTCATGATGTGAATAATCTTCATAGAGATCTTGTCTGTATTTTTCAAACAGTTGTGGGACATTAGGTGGGACAGCAATGATGCACAAATAAGCAAACAGTTCCCTCATTTGTTTAGGCATTTGTTCAGATTATGATTCGTTAAGTGTAAGATACCATGTAGAGTTGTCGTGTAAAAGTGAACATTTTTGGGCAGCTTCTTTGAATGTGTGACATTCTTGTCCATTTACAGTTCGTAGGTCCCTAAAGGATTTTGCTCCTTTTATGTGGAGGAGTAGTAACCTCAAACAAAATCTCTCAGAATCCGTCTTTGATTCCACTTACGGGTTTTGGAATCAAATACATAATGTTGAGGAATGTCTGAGTAATACAATTCATGTGCAGTATGATCCTCTTCATTCAACTTGAAGTATGCTGTTAAAGTGCTAATCCTGTCTTGGGCCTTTTTCTGCAGCTAATTGTATGTTTTCATTATTGAAATATACATCTTATTCACCTGGAAGATAAACTTGAAGTCTTATTATTATATGCGTTTGATGGTGCATCAGAAAACCATACAACCTCCAAACTGCTTCAGGAGCACTGACATATCTTGAGTACAAAAATGTTTTGATTGTATCATGCTGCAGTGTGGCATGTTCCTTAATGGAAATATTTGCACAATCGTAGCCTTTGTACACGTACTTCAAGAGATATTTCACACTTTTGACTGACACACAGCTCTCTATATTTATATAACAGTTGTATTTCAAGATAAAGTATGAACTATATGTAACTACCCAAGAATTGTCTATTTGTTTACCATTGACAATTACTGGGATCACATTTCCTCACCTCTGGTATCAAGGATATCCGTCCACATTAAAGTTTCGTCTTGAAACCGTTTGAGTAAGTTTTTTGAGCAGTTGCCATCAACCATGCATGGTGAATTTAAATTGTGTTCACCACTTGGACCATGTATCATATGCTTTATCACAATGGCATATAGCCAGGGATAAAGGTTTTCATCTTGAATTTCGGCTGATATAAATTTGTCAGTGGTTTCAGCATCCTGTGGCTTATCTTCTGCTTTCAATATTAAGAGGATATGAGCATGTGGTAGTCCTCTCTTTTGAAACTCGATAACATGGACTTTTGCGCAAGGACTTCCAAGAACATGCTTGTCCAAGATATCATCCAAAAGCGATTTTAGTCTGAGGTTAAAAACTCTTGCTACCAAATCAGGTCGGAACTCCACAGCATGACCTTCTTGGAGATTATCCACTATCTCTCTGACCATTTAGGGTTGCAGGTCATGGTGATGAATAGTGATGATCGAGCACCCCGATGCTCGGGTGTTCGGGTGCTCTGGCCGAGCGCCCCCGGAGGCTCGAGTGCTCGGCCGAGCACCCGAGCCCCATTGAAGTCAATGGGAGGACTCGAGCATTACACCAGGCACCCCCTGCTCTGATGAGGGGAGGGTGCCTGGTTCATAGGAAAAGGTCAGAAAATGATGGAAACACCACAGAAATGGTTCAGGGACAGCATAGGGAGGATGTATGGATGCATCTTCGACTCCAACGTCGCTGCTGGGAACGATGTTTCGCCCGTAGTACGCCATTTTTACAGACTGACCGTAAAACACACAAAAAGGAAGATAAAAATGATTTTAGGCGAAAAATTGTTACCAAACAGTATTTGCTGTATATTTACTTGTATATCATCTGCAAATTCTGCAAAAAAATTCATTGATTTTTTGGAACTGGGGCCATGATTAAGAGGGAAACGTGCGCAGCGTAAAGCAGGTGTTCAACGTGGTTATGGCCCGGGTAAGGTACAGCATTCAGGAACAGAGGCCGCAGCTACCACAGGTTTTACAACATGTCCGTTTGCCCTTGTTAAGTCCAAAATTTATAGTCGGAACAGTGGGGTCTGATCCATTGAATAAAAGTGACGAAGTGACTTAGTGGATGAAGCCAAGAACTACCTTCTGCTCTGTCGAACACCCCAGCCCTATTTAATTCAATGGGAGGACCTGGGGCACTCCGATACAACCTGTATATCACAAAATGGAGGGCCTCATTCACATTGTGGTACAATAGTTCAGGTAGTGGTCCAACACTCATAAAGCCTATGCACTAAGTGAAAGGGCTGCCAAAAATTAGACTGAAATGTCACTCCAATACACCCTTTATTACACATAAAGGAAGGCATCATACACACCCTTGAAAAATTAGGATTAATGGCCTGCTGGTGACCCTCTAAAACATTAGGGGCGAGGGCATGCCGCTAAGCTGACCATCTAAAACATTAGGAATGAGGGTCTGCTGCTGAGCCACCATCTAAAACATTATGGGTGAGGGTCTGCTGCGGAGCTGACCATCCTAAACATTATATGCGAAGGCCCGCTAGTGAGCTGACGCTATAAAACATTATATGAGAGGGCCCGCTAGAGAGCTGACCCAATAAAACATTATATGAGAAGGCCCGCTGGTGAGCTGACCTATACAAAAATTGTCAAACAGGGCCCGCTGGTGAGCTGGCCCTATATAAAAATTATATCACAGGGCCCGCTGGTGAGCTGGCTCTATATAAAAATTATATCACAGGGCATATGGAAGAGGAGGAGGAGGATGAGAAGATTAAGAGTCAACCATATACCCGTTTTTTGGGTGGAAGGGGTGAATGGGAATACAGAGTATTCCCATCATTGTAAATAACATATCTAAAGTGACTTTATGTTCACCCGGGGCTTTCCTCCAGTGGAGTGGAGAAGTCAGGGGAAATCCCGGCCTTGTTCATTTTTATAAGTGTCAACCTATCAGCATTTTCGGTGGAAAGGCAGATACGCTTATCTGTTATGATGCCACCAGCAGCACTAAATACCCGCTCAGACAGAACGCTGGCGGCAGGGCAGGCCAGCACCTCCAAGGCGTAGAGTGCCAGTTCATACCACGTGTCCAGCTTGGACACCCAGTAGTTGTAAGGCACAGAGGGATCAGTGAGGACGCTGACACGGTCTGCTACGTACTCCTTCACCATCTTCCAAAACTTTTCCCTCCTTGTGACACTAGGCCGCGCATCAGGGTGAGGGTGCTGGCGGGGTGCCATGAAGGTGTCCCACGCCTTGGAGAGTGTTGACCTGCCTTTGTCGGAACTGCTGTGTGCTCCCCTTTTCTCCCCTTCTCGGTTGGCCAAGGTAGCACGTACTCTGCCGCCAGCGTTGTCAGATGGAAAATTTTGGAGCAATTTTTCGACAAGAACCTTCTGGTATTGCACCATTTTGCTTGTCCTCTCCACCGGAGGAATGAGAGATGAGAAATTCTCTTTGTAGCGGGGGTCCAGAAGGGTGAACACCCAGTAATCCGTGTTGTCTAAAATGCGTATAACGCGTGGGTCACGGGAAAGGCAGCCTAACATAAAGTCAGCCATGTGTGCCAGAGTACCAACAGGCAAGATTTCGCTGTCCTCACCAGGAGGATGACTCTCAATCTCCTCATCCTCTTCCTCCTCTTCTGCCCACCCACGCTGAAGAGATGGAACTAAAGTTCCATGGCTACCCTCTGTAGCGGAGGCAACCGTGTCTTCCTCCTCCTCCTCCTCCTCCGCCTCCTCCAATTGTCGCTGAGAAGACGAAGTGAGGGTGCTCTGGCTATCACCTTGTGTAAGCTCTTCCTCCCCCATTTCCACCTCTTCCACATGCAAAGCGTCGGTTTTAATTGTGAGCAGCGAGCGTTTCAGTAGACACAGAAGTGGGATGGTTACACTGATAATAGCGTTATAGCCGCTCACCATCTGTGTCGATTCCTCAAAATTGCGTAAAACCTCACAGAGGTCTGACATCCATTCCCACTCCTCACTTCTGATTACAGGAAGTTGAACGGAGAGGCGACGACCGTGTAACAGCTGGTACTCCACTACTGCCCTCTGCTGCTCACAAAGCCGGGCCAACATGTGGAAGGTGGAGTTCCAGCGCGTGCTCACGTCACACAGCAGCCGGTGAGCTGGCAATTGTAAGCGCTGCTGCAGCGTCAACAGGCCGGCTGAAGCTGTAGATGACTTACGGAAATGTGCACACACGCGGTGCACCTTCGTCAAGAGATCATGCAAATTGGGGTAGGTTTTTAGAGATCGCTGAACCACTAAATTAAATATATGCGCTAGGCATGGTACGTGTGTGAGCTTGCCGAGCTCCAAAGCCGCCACCAAGTTACGCCCATTATCACACACAACCATGCCTGGTTGCAGGTTGAGTGGCGAGAGCCACTGCTCGGTCTGGTGACTAATCCCCTGCAACAGCTCTGAGGCCGTGTGCTGTTTGTCCCCAAGGCAGATCAGCTTCAGCACGGCCTGTTGACGCTTCCCCACTGCAGTGCTACACTGCTTCCAGCTACCGGCTGATGGGTGAGTGGCGCTGCGCGCAGAGAATTCGGAGGTAGAAACTGAGGAGGAGGAGGAGGAGCCAATAACGTAGGTGCTGGCGGAAACCCTGATGGAGTTAGGGCCCGCAATCCTCGGCGTGGGTAGCACCTGTGCCATCCCAGGGTCCGAGTCGCTCCCAGCCTCCACGACATTCACCCAGTGTGCCATCAGGGAAATATAGCGTCCCTGGCCACAAGCACTTGTCCATGTGTCAGTCGTTAAGTGGACCTTCCCAGTAACTGCGTTGGTCAGGGCACGGGTGATGTTAAGGGACACATGGTGGTGTAAGGCGGGGACGGCACACCGGGAAAAGTAGTGGTGGCTGGGGACTGCGTACCGAGGGACAGCTGCTGCCATCAGGCTGCGGAAGGACTCAGTGTCCACAAGCCTAAATGGCAGCATTTCGATGGCCAGTAATTTGGAAAGGTGTGAGGTTAGTGCTATGGCCTGTGGGTGGGTGGCTGGGTATTTTCGCTTGCGCTCAAATGCCTGGGGTAACAACATTTGGACGCTGCGCTGGGACAGGGAAGTGGATGTGGTCGCTGATGGTGCTTCAGATGGTACAGGTGCAGGGTGGGAGGTATGTGGTCCTGCGCCTTCGACAGGCGATTGGCCGGCACCGAAAACAGGGGAAGAGGAGGCAGTGGTGTGGCCTGCAGACACAGATTGGCGATCCGGGCGTTCCTCCCACTTATTACGGTGCTTGGATGCCATGTGTCGGATCATGCTGGTGGTGGTGAGGTTGCTAGTGTTCATGCCTCGGCTCATTCTGGTGTGGCACAGGTTGCAAACTACAATTCTTTTGTCGTCCGCACTTTCCTTAAAAAAACGCCATACCGCGGAACACCTAGCCCTTGGCAAGGGAGATTTATGCAAGGGGGTGCTCCGTGGAACATTTGCGGGCCGGTTTGGTGCGGTCCGCCTTCTTTCTTTAGCCACACCACTGCCTCTTCCAGCCTGTTGCGGTGCTGCAGATGGCTCACCCTCAGGACTGCTGTCATCGCTCGGCTTTCCACCTTCCCAGGTGGGGTCAGTGACCTCATCGTCCACCAAGTCCTCCTCCACTTCCTCACTCTGATCATCCTCCTCATTTCTTGATCCCACCACATCCTCAGTCATTGACAACTGTGTATCATCCTCCTCATCAAGGTCTTGAGACAGTAATTGTGGTTGATTTGATGGCAACTGTGTCTCATCATCATCATCCACTTCCTTTGACCTTAAATGCCGTTCCCCTCTGTCATCTTCTTGTGATTGGGTACCCTCTAGAGGTTGTGAATCAGGGCACAAGATCTGATGTTCCTCTGCAAGCGTGCTTGGAGAGAGGTTCAAATCAAGGACTGGTGATGAGAAGAGCTCCTCACTCTATCCCAGTGTGGGATCACTTCTTTGGCCAGACCCTCTATGGTGGGAGGAAGGATGATCAGGGTGAGGATTATGTTGACCAGACTCTTGGCTAGTGAGAGTGGACTTGGTGGAAGACAGGGTGGTGCTTAACCGACTGGAAGCAGTATCAGCTGAAATCCAACCGACCACCTGTTCGCAGTGGTCTGATCTCGAGAGTGATGTCCTGCGACGCCCTGTAAACTGAGACATGAAGCTAGGTATGGTGGATGTCTCTTTCTTTCTTGTGCTCTGGCACCAGGCACAGTTTCTACGCGTCCTGACCCGCGCCCTGAACTAGCAGGATCACGTCCACTTCCCCGTCCCTTTTTACCCGCCTTCTTCATATTAAACGGAATATATGCCGGTAATCTGCGGCTAGGCACACGAAACAGAATGTGACGCTAATCTGCGGCTAGGCACACTAAACAATATGTGACGCTAATCTGCGGCTAGGCACACTAAACAATATGTGACGTTAATCTGCGGCTAGGTACACTAAACAATATGTGACGCTAATCTGCGGCTAGGCACACGAAACAGAATGTGACGCTAATCTGCAGCTAGGCACACGAAACAGAATGTGACGCTAATCTGCGGCTAGGCACAGTGAACGGAATATGTGACGTTAATTTTTGAATTTGCACACTAAACAGAATGTGACAATAATCTGTGGCTAGGCACACGTTTAAAATGGCCCTTTTTGTCGCTGCGTTGTAAAATCATTGGCCCTGTGCACCTAACAGAATATGTCAGCTTGTCACTGCACTGTGAAATATTTGTCCCTGTGCACCTAGTACAATGTCACCTTAGAACATGTCCCCCCCCACAAAAAAATGAAATTCTGCCACCCCCAAAAAAAATTAAATGCTGCCCCCACACACAACAGTCCTAAAAAGGACTTTTGGGTCTTGGAAGAGTTTCAACAATTTTATTCTCCCTACACTGACTTCCTGTGCATCTAGTATTATATGTCACCTTACAAATATCCCCCCCACAAAAAAAAGGAAATTGTGCCCCCCCAAACAAAATATAAATGCTGCCCCCACACACAACAGTCCTAAAAAGGACTTTTGGGTCTTGAAAGAGTTTCAACAATTTTATTCTCCCTACACTGACTTTCCCTGCCTAAGCGCATCTCTCCCTGGCTAAGAATGATCACGGGTTCTGGCCAGCCAATCAGTGTAATGCCAGCAGCCAACATGGCTGCTGGCATTACACTGATGTCAGAGCCTCCCCGCACGTTTATTGGCTGCGCATCAGCTGCGAAACGTGCGGGGAGGAGACCCGAACATGGCGGGCGAGCACATGCGGTACTCGTACGAGTACCGCCATGTGCCGAGCAGAGCGATGCTCGAGCCGAACCGAGCTTCGGCCGAGCATGCTCGCTCATCACTAGTGATGAAGTAATCAGGTTTTCCATATTTCCTGACAATGGCCATTGCATCATGGTAGTTTTGGGCCATATTTCGTGGACTTCCCTGAAAGTATGATGGAAACACAACTGCTTTTCCTGGCAGTAGTCTGTGTGCAGCTTCACATTGAATGTAATCCATTAATCCTGTATATTTTTCAATTCAAAGGTTTGATTGATTTTGACGGATATAGTTTAGTCTGTTATCCTCAGTCTTCACATAAGCATCAACAAAGTATTGCTGCGTCAACTTGCCAAAACTAAGGAAGGGATTAAATTAATCCTGAATGGAAATCCTGTAGCAGTAATATTTGTTGGGACCCCAGCTTTGGTCCCCATATGGGAATAAAATAGGATACACCAAGGGTTCGAGATTAGGGTCCAAGACACTTATTCTTTCTGTCTTTTTTGTTTCATCTGTAGTGCAGCAATGAATAAGAAGGTCGCGTTCAAGTGAAGGTTCACCATCTGAATTTTGGAAGATAACAGCCACCTCATTAACTGTTTGTATGCTTTATCTTTGGGAATCCGAAAGAATTGAAGAATTACCATAGAAACTTTTGATGGTTCAACTCCATTTAAAGCGGCTTTGTGGATGCATTCTTGCTCTACCTCATACAGTATTTTACATGCTTCAGCAAAAGGGTTATTCTGAGACATATACAAACTTAACGCCCTCAAAAGATCGACATGACACCCATAATTTTCATGTAGTGCGGCTCTTTGGTTCCTAGCTTCCTCAGGATTCAAAATGTAGAGCTGTGCAAATTTGCATTGATCAGCGTTTTCAGGATGCAAGGCACCAGATCGGTGATAGATTTGGCCATTTATTCTAAAGCAGTATGGTCTGTATCCTGGAGGTGGTACAATGTTTGCTCCCATTGATGCAAAAGCCAATGCACTATTGATAGAACGGATATTATCCATAACATTTTTTGAATGTGTGTGATGTTCAGTCATTAAATGTACACAGAACATCCACTGGAGAATGGATGTTCATGAGCAGCGCCTAGACCAGTTGGCACTGGCCTTACAAACTTTACTTGAGCGTACGGTACACCTTCACAAACCAAACCAGAATCCGGTGGTCTCCCCAGTCTCAACACCGGATAATCAGTCTGTAGTTCCTACTACACATATCAGAGGCCTAACGGCGGCGGCGCCGTTACCATTAAGATATGATGGTGAACCTTCTCAATGCAGAGGCTTTATCAATCAATTGGACATATTCCTGGAACTAACGCCCCAGGCATTTCCTAATGACCGGAGCAAGGTCGGATTTATGATATCAATTGACTTTCTGGGAGAATTGCCAGCATCCAGGGGATACACGTTTATCCTCATGGTGGTCGACAGGTTCTCTAAGATGGCTAATTTCGTGCCCCTCTCTGGCCTTCCGTCGGCTCAGGAGTTGGCGATGGTGTTCGCTAAAGAAGTGTTTCGCTTGCATGGGGTACCCAGAGTGGTGATATCTGACCGTGGGAGCCAGTTTGTGTCCAGATTTTGGAGGGCATGTTGTGGCCAGATGGGCATCCAGTTGTCCTTTTCCTCCGCCTACCACCCCCAGACCAATGGGGCCGCTGAGCGTGCCAATCAGGGACTGGAGCAGTTCCTGCGTTGCTTTATCACAGATCATCATGACAATCGGGCTGACCTGTTGCCGTGGGCAGAGTTTGCCAGGAATTGTGCAGTTAATTCATAGTCCGGGAGCTCCCTGTTTCTCATTAATTATGGGTTCCAGCCGTGCCTGCTCCCGGACTCATTTCAGGCGCAACAAATTCCAGCTCTAGATGAGCATATTGAGCAGCTTCACTCCACTTGGGCACAGGTTCAGAGGACCCTCAGTCAGTCATTTCAGCGACATCAGCGGCATGCCAATCGTAGACAGCTGCCAGCGGTCTCCTTCCAGGTTGGGGATAGGGTATGACTCTCCTCCAGAAATCTCAAGTTGCAGGTGCCTTCCAACAAGCTGGCTCCCCAGTTCATTGGTCCGTTCAAAGTTATCCGCAAAGTGAACCCCGTCTCGTACGCATTGGAACTCCCAGCCTCTATGCGTATACATAATGTGTTCCATGTATCTCTGTTGAAGCCCAGTGATTCCTGGGCCGGTGGACGTTCAGGGCCAAGAGGAGTATGAAGTCCAGAGTATCATTGATTCTAGGAGATTTAGGGTAAAGTTGCAATATTTGGTCCATTGGAAGGGCTATGGACCTGAGGAATGTTCCTGGGTGGATCAGAAGGACCTCCATGCGCCCAGACTGTTGCGCAACTTCCACTCTAAATATCCCCAGAAACCAAGACCTCCGGCAGGGAGAGGGGGTCTTTGAGAGGGGGTTACTATCACGGTTCCCGTGATCTCTCTCTGTCACTCTCGCTTGTGCTGCTCCCCTATTGGTTGAGCCTGTTTGGCCCGCCCCTGGTGACCTTTTTATACCTGACCAGTGGCACCTGTCAGGTGCCCTTTTGTGGTGTTCCAGAGCCAGTGTTGCTGTGTTCCTGCTTTCCTGATTTCCTGTGTTCCTTCTCTGTGATCTGACCCGGCCTGGCTGATGTTCCTGCTCGTTGCTGATCTGGCTTGTCTGAGTATCTCCTTTGTGATCTGACCCGGTCTGGCTGACTTCCTGCTCTGTGACCTGCACCGGCTTGCTACAGTCTCTGCTACCGTTCCTGCTTTCAGCTGCTGTTGTCGCTCTGGCGACATTCTGATTCCTGCTGTGTTCGTGTCAGAGCTGATCGAGATTGCAACCATTAACTCCTGCTGAGCCGTGTCTCCTGAGCCGAGTCTCCCGTTACACTTGCAGAGCGGTACTACCAAAGCTGAGTCTTCCTTGGCACTTGCAGAGGGATTCCTTCACACGCTGAGCCTCTGATTATACTTGCAGAGCTACATATCCTACCACTGGTGCTGTTGTTAACCCTTGCAGAGCCGTTGCAGTTATCCGCTGCTCCTGCTGAGCCGGCTGCGTTGTGGGCCTTGGTTAGATGGCGGCTCATATTGTCAACTAAGCAGAGTAGTCGTCTCAGTTAACGCGCCAGTTGGAGGCGCTATTGGCTCTAGCTCCTTCAGAGTTACTCTCTGTTACTGCCCGGTGGGGCTATTGGCTCAAGCACTTGCAGCACAGGTGGTTTCCGTTACTAACGACCGTGGGGACTATCGGCTCAAGCTCTTGCAGTACCCAGTATCCGTTGTTATGCCCATAGGGCTATTGGCTCACGCTCTTGCAGTGCAAGTTGTCTCCGTTATACGCCCGTGGGGGCTATTGGCTCAAGCTAACTCTGTATGGTTGGTCTCCATTATACACCCGTGGGGGCTATTGGCTCACGCTCTTGCAGTACCAGTTGTCTCCGTTATACTCAGTGGGGTTTATTGGCTCACGCTCCTGCTTTACAAGTTGTCTCCGTTATACGCCCATGGGGGCTATCTGCTAACTACTCTGCAGTGTTCTGCCTCAGTCTCTGTACTGCCTAAGCAGCTCTCTACATCTATGGACTTAAGGTGTTGAGTAATCTAGCACCTATTGCTGCCTCTTATTCACCTTGGGCATGCCAAACACCACAACTGAGACTGACGATTCCTTGTATTTCACTATTGATTGCCAGTCGCTATTCTGAGCCTGTCCTGTGACAGTATATATATATTACCTGTACTTCTGTATACTGGTCCTGTAAAGGCCTATGTAACCTATTTAATGCTATTTACTGTGTTGCCTATTGAGGGCGATCTTTGTTCTTTAATTTTTTTAACAAAACTGTGTTTATTCAAACCTGCTGTCTGAGTGTCTGAAAAACCGTTACACATCCGCTCCTTGAGCCATTGGATGTCTTGTTCTGGAAAATACGTTTTCACACTTCCTGTTTTCTCCTGTCATCATGAGAACTATCACTGGCGTTCCCCACCATTTGGTGATCTGTTTGTATACCTCCCTGTTGAGTGACCATTCCCCTGGATCTAGCTGATTTTTGCTCAGGTAATCTGCTTGGAAGTTAAGGCTCCCTGCTATGTGGATGGCTGTTAATGCTTGTAGATTCTTTTCTGCCCATTTTAGTATAATTTTGGCTTCTCTGTTTAGGGCTCTGCTTCTTGTTCCTCCTTGATTCTTCACATAGAGGACTGCCACCATGCTGTCCAATGTGACTTATACCGGTTGGTTCTTGATAAATATTTTTTCAGTCCCTTGAGGGAGAGCCGTATTGCTCAGAGTTCTAGGAGGTTTATATGAAGACTTTTTTCCTGCTGAAACCATAATCCTTGTAGGGAGATGTTGTTCCACCATCCTCCCCATCCTGTCAAACTTGCATTCATCAGTATTTTCTGCCACTGGAGGTCTTGAAGAGGGGATGCCCTCTGCAGATTCTTTGGTTCCATCCACTATTTTAATTGTGTTCTTACTTGAGGCGTCAGATGTATCCTCTGAGAAGTGTTGTCTGGATTTCTGTTCCAATGAGACAGAAACAGGTTTTGAAGGGGCCTTATGTGAATTCTTGCCCATAGGACTATGTGAATGGAGGAATTCAGAACACCCAGGATTTTCAAGTATTCATGGGCTGCATGGATGTTGCCTGTGCTGAATTTCCTGATTTGGCAGATTATTCCCTTCATCCTTGAGGAGAAAATTGTTACCGTACTCTTGTAGATGTCGACAGTCATTCCCAGAAAATTGCCATTGGGTGGGCTGTATCTGTCTCTTCTCGTAATTTACCAGCCATTCTAGGTCCTGTAGCTGTTGTAATATCATCTGAGTGTTGTGCTGCACTTTGGTCATTGTCTCTGATATAATGAAAAGGTCGTACAGGTAGGAGAGAATTGTTATCCCTTTCCATCTCAGGGGCTCTAGTGCTACTGCTAGGATCTTTGAAAAGACCCATGGAGCTGAGGACAGCCCAAATGGTAGAACTCTAAAATGTCAACTTTGATCCATGAAGCAAAATCTCAGGAACCTAGAGTGGCAAGGAGCTATCCTTATGTGGTAATAGGCATCCTTGAGGTCTATTGTCGTGAGAAAGGTTGCAGGATGAACTGGCTGGATTACTGATGATACCGTTTCCATTTTGAAGCTCCTCAGTTTTATAAATTGATTCAAAGCTTTCAGGTCTATGAAGCCGCCTGTTGACTTTGGGACTGTGAATATTATTGAGAAGAAGCCATTCTTTATCTGATGAGGTACTTGTTCTATAACTTTGTTGCGAGTCAGGTCCTGTATGGATCTTTTTAGCTCTCTGTATCTTATGGGATCTCTTGGAATCTTGAAGTCCTGAAAATGTCTTTTTGAGGAACACGGTTGAACTCGAAGGGGCATCCTGCCTCCAATATTTGTATTACCCATTTGTATGGAGTGTCTAAGTTTTTCCATGCTTGCAGGAATCTTTCCAGTCAACCGCCAACTGGAATTGGAGGCAGGGTCATGAGGTCTCCTTTTTAAACTGGTTACCCTTGGGTCCAGGTCTTCTGTATGATCCCCTGGAAGACTGATTAAAGCTATTTTAATTTGATCATATGGTCTTGAGGATTGGAAGGGCCTTGGGAAATCCTCATTAGAGAAAGATTTAGGAGTACTGATAGACAATAGACTTCACAGCAGTGTGCAGAGTCACTCAGCTGCTGCAAGAGCAAATAGAGTACTAGGCTGCATAAAAATAGGTGTAGAAGCAAGGGATGCTAATATTATCCTACCTCTGTATAAATCCTTGTTTAGGCCTCATCTAGAATATGGAGTACAATTTTGGGCGCCTGTTCTAAAAAAAGACATTACTGAACTGGAAAAGGTGCAGAGACGTGCAACAAAACTGATAAATGGACTGGAGGATCTGAGTTACAAAGAGAGACTAGCCACACTGGGTTTGTTTACATTAGAGAAGAGACGTCTAAGGGGTGATATGATTACCATTTACAAATACTATTCAAGGTCAATACAAAGAACTATCCAATTAATTATTTATGCAAAGAGCTGAGCTAAGAACAAGAGGTCATCCATTAAGACTAGAGGAAAAGCACTTTTGACTAAAACAAAGGCAGGGATTCTTTACAGTAAGGGCGGCAAGGTTATGGAATTCTTTGCCTCGGGATGTTGTGCTTGCAGATAATGCAACTGCATTAAAAAAAAGCAATGGATGCCTATCTAGCACAGAACAATATTGACAATTATGACAGATGGCTTCAAAGCAAATAGGATATTGATCCGGGGAACTATTTGACTACCAGTTGGAGTCAGGAAGGAATAATTCCACCCCCCATACACACACACTTGGGACTAGATTGGAAATGGCTCCAGAGGGCTTTTCTTGCCTTCCTCTGGAACAACAGGGGTGTTTTTGGCATGGGCTGGACTTGATGGACGCATGTCTTTTTTCAGCCTTATCTACTATGTTACTATGTTACTATGAGTCATGAAAGGATCTACAGTGCCTTTAAGAAGATCTTGATGGGGATGATCTTCCTTTTCAATCGAAGTAAAAAGGATCTTTTCCCTCCTGTCACTTTTTTAATGACTTCCTCCATTTGATCTCCAAACAAGATAGATCCTGAAAAGGGCAGAGATACTAACTTATTCTTAAAGGAAGGATCGGCTCCCCATGGTCTGACCCAAAGAGCTCTCCTAGCTGTAACAGAAAGTGAGGAAGATCTTGCTGCCAATCTATTCATGTCCCGCATGGGAAAACCCTATAGCTTCCTTTATAGAGGCAACTTCCTTCATCAGCTTATTTCTGGACACTGAAGATTCAGTTTTTTCCTCCAGCTCAGATAGCCTCATTCTGACTGTTCTGGAGACACATGCTAGTGCTGTTTTGATGTTCTGACCCAGAATGGCAAGTTGTTTTTTGAGGGTGCCTCTGTTCTTCTATCCATAGGGTCTTTTAGTGAAGAGCCATCTTCCATGGGAACGGTGGTTTTCTTTGCTAACCTGGCAAGAGGTGCGTCAGTTCTGGGAGGAGTTACCCATGTAGCACAATCCTCTTCCTTAAAGGGGTACACTCTCTGACATCTTCTTGATGGTAATATTTTCTTATCCCCCTTCTTCCACTCTGATTTGATTAAATCCGATACAGAATGGTGGTCCGGAAAAACTGGGGTCTCTTTCTTCTTACCCAGGGAAGCCACATCCAGATTCCCTTGTTCCTTTGCCACTTCAGCTAATCCTAAGGTTTTACTCATGCTCCTCAAAAGAGGCTCCATCTTCTCTATATTAAAGGTACCTTTATCTTCTGCTACTATTTCTCCCTCCTCTGCTGATGAATATTTTGAAAGATTGTCATATAGACAGTCTTCATCCATACCCCTTGGTCTTGAGGAAGTACCTTCTTCGGGGTCTTCAAGTCTGGGTCTTTTCTTTGAAGCAGCTGATGCATGGAGGGAAGTGAAGGTCTCCTGCATAGAGTTTTTCATCCAAGATAAAAAATCTTGGAGTTGAGATGGTACCTCTGTATTTGCGGGCCTTTTTTAGGTAATCAGGGTATAACTTTGACAGATCTGAAGCAATTTGTTATCATATCCCATACAAGATTTCACTTTCTCAGGATTTTTGCCCTCTTTGTCAGTATTGCCTTTCTCCTTTTCTTTGTCTTTTTCCCTAAGAGGAATGTTTTTAGCAGAGGAGGACATGACCTTAACTTTTAAGAGATCGGAGCAAGGGCTTCAGGAGATCCTCTTCCGGACTGGGCAGCATAAAGGGGGTCATCTGACTGAGAATAGAAAATAAAAAAAACCTGCAAGGTAGGAGCAACTGCCGTGCGCCCTAACGCAGCTGAAGTAAGACCAAACATGACTCCTGGTGGAAGCAAGGGGCTTCCTTTTATACTTTAAGTTTGGTCCTACTCCTGCACATCCTGCTAATGTCTCATTTTTGGCATGAAAATGCAAGCTATACATAGTAAATGGACATTAAGTTTGTAACAATTAAAATACATAGTCAAACTATTTTTTTGGTGTAGGTGAAATGGAGGAATTTTTAATGGTTTTGCTAAGGGCAGAATTTCTCACGAAAAAGCACAGAACCATGTGGTTTTCGAGGCAAAACTAAAATGGGACTTTCATCCATAACTAGTAAGAAGAATTTGAGCAGAGAGTAAGCAGGCCCACACATAGGCACCTCTTCAATGAGATCCAATTTGAAGCACCACCACAGATCTGACCGTGAGACACACCATCAAAGGTCAGAGGTGTCACAACTAGCAGCAGCATAAGTACTCCTAAAAGTTCCCAGGGCTCTGAGAAATACTGTTGATGTGTCCAAGTGTGTCAAGATTTTCTTCTTCTGTTGCAGAGGAGTATGGCTGAGTTTGTGTTTGGAGATGACAAGAGTCATAGAGGGCCTACACATACCTCCACCAACCCCAAATGACTAAAAGCCATGCCATTAAAGCAACAAAGTTACAGAGTTCTTGCACTATGTACTGCCATTTCACATGTCTTAGAAAAAAGTTAAATCCTGACAAAAGAATGGTTGTGCCTATGTTACTTAAGCTGGGAGTCTGTTGGCAAAGGACAAATGCACTCATTCTGCTAACAATTTTCTCAAGGCATATGTTGCTGTAGGACTCATAACATTTACTTTTAGCCATTTATTTCTCCACTTCAGCCCTCAGAAGAAGTAATATTGCTGAGGGGAATCATGCAGTCATAGAAAACATAGCTGAAATATGGCAAAATTCTCAAGGGAAATTGGTAGGCAGTGGTAAAAAGAGAACATTTTATGTATTTTCTATGGACGTGAATTTTCACGAAAACTGGGAGAAATTGTTTTTTCACAAAAATTCCTGTTGGAAATTTGTCTGACTTTTTGCCCATACCTAGCTAAAAGGCAAAGAATGATCTGCTCCTATTTTAGATCAGTGGCACAATATAATTTAAAGGCTATACTGATCTATACACGGTCTCTCTTTTGCATCAATACTAGTTATCATTTAATCATTCAGACAAGCTTCATTGAATTAATTTCATCCACTGTTTGCATCACTTCATTGATAGACTTTGTTGTATTTAAACCAGATATCATTTTTCTGGATTAGTCTAAACACTAAGGGACTCATCTCTTCATATTTAACTCATGACGTTTGTTGGACCATTATTTCATTTCACTTATGGCATTTAATTATATATTTTGTCTATCACTTATTTTATCCGATCAGACTGTATGATTAACGGTTCATTCATTTTATGCTTATAAGATCCTTTCTTTTTCTTTTTTTAATGTTCCCACTCTTATTTTGTCTCAGTTTTTCATTCCTAATTCATGTATATCTGAAGTGGCTGTTATATACAATTTGGGAACACCACTGGTGTGTGTGTGTGTGTGTGTGTGTGTGTGTGTATATATATATATCATTTTTGCCACATTACTGATCTTAGTATTTTATTATTTTTTGTTATTCTGTTTTCACTCAATACATAAGACTTGATGTTTTATTGCTGTGTTACCACTTTATGTAGGCCTCAGTGCCTTACAGATGAGTGCTTTACAGACCATTGATTATATATATATATATATATATATATATATATATATATATATATATATATATAGAGAGAGAGAGAGAGAGAGAGAGAGAGAGAGATTTTATCCAATCAGACTGTGTGATTAGTGGTTCATTCAATTTATGCTTATATTATCCTTTCTTTTTATTTACTTTTTTACTGTTCACACTCTTATATTGTCTCAGTTTTTCATTCCTAATTCATGTATATCTGATGTGGCTGTTATACACAATTTGGGAACACCACTGGTGTGTGTGTATATATATATATAATTTTTGCCATATTATTGAGCTTTTTATTCTTTTTTTTATTCTTTTTTCACTCAATATATAAGACTTGCTATTTTATTGCTGTGTTACCACTTTATGTAGGTCTCAGTGCCTTACAGGTGAGTGCTTTACAGACCATTTATTATATATCTATATATATATATATATCTAAATCTAAATCTAAATATATATATATATATATATATATATATATATATATATATATATATATATATATATATATATATATATAGATAGAGATATATAGATAGAGATAGATAGATAGAGATAGATAGATAGAGATAGATAGATAGAGATAGATAGATAGAGATAGATAGATAGAGATAGATAGATAGAGATAGATAGATAGAGATAGATAGATAGAGATAGATAGATAGAGATAGATAGATAGATAGATAGATAGATAGATAGATAGGACTCACAAAACCTCAACTGCAGAGTGCCTTGCCTTACCCGAATCAGCTGATCTGTGTATAGCCGGCTCAACTGGTTCAGTAAGTAGAGAAGGGCTGAGAAGTTGTAATATATCCTTTCTGTTCCATTGTCTCATTGTGCAATTTACATCCTTATGGCACTGAAAGGATTAATGGAGCAGTGCTGTTTGTTGTTCTGAAGTCTGAGCGGATCCTCTCTGCTGGCAAGTGGGGAAGAAGAGAGGGTGCACTCAGACTTCAGAGTTGTCAAACTGCTGGCGATGTGTAAGGGAGCTGACAATATTGCATGCGAATGACTGAATTCAACCCTAGTCCCCTTGTATACATAGTGCATATGGCTATGTGTCTACATTGCCAAGGCAATGTATTTGTTGCACATTACCAGACATACATTGCTATATCATCACCCCTTAGATCACTTCCCCCCTTAGGTGGTACAGTCCATATGACTTACTGTACATCATTTAAGTTGTAAAAGGCAAACTTCTAATATCCCCTCTTTGACTTACTATGACAAGAAAATCTTAAATTCCTAATGGACCCTTTTTTTTTTTTTTTTTTTTTTTTTTTAGTTTTTTAAAAACTTTTATTGAAGAATAATATCAAGAAACATTACAGAGTAAATAAGAAAATCACAGGAGTATAAAACAAGGAAATAATTGAATGTACAAAGAATTAGACCAAAAGACATTTTCATCAAATGAGTCATATGAAGCAGCATAATAAACCGTGGAATGATGAGGTAACTCAGAAAACATAGACCAATAGCATTGAAACATTGGGGTATGAACATATGGAGAACTGAAGGGGCCTTGGTGTAGATTCGAATACAAGGAGGGGAGTGAAACTATAAAAGTGCCAGAAGACATTAAGAGAAAGAAAGCAGAAGGAGGAAGGGGAAAGAAAAAGAAGAAGAAACCAGAGAGAGAATGTAGAGGAGGAGAAAGGACTGGGATGAGAAGATGAGGGAACGAGGAAGGTAAGGGGAAGGAGGATGGGGGGAGGGAAAGGGTGAGTGGTCCGGGGAGGAGCTGTAACAGATGTACTTTTCGACATACAGCGGGCTAATTGGTACGAGTATCGAAAGAAAATGGGCTATGGACTGCCAATGCCAAGGGGGGAGGAGGAAAACAACGCTCATCTGAAATTACTTGGGCAATGCCGAGATGGGACCATAGGGAGCTATGATGGAGCAGGAGCCAAAGGAAGACCTTGTCACGGTTTGTTTAAGACTCACAGACGCAGAGTTTGGTAAAAACTTAACTTTATTGAAAAGTTAATGCAACCCCATAGGGTAGAATACACATACACATATATTTCTTTATTAGACAGGAATATAATGCAAATAATAGCAATGACGGCTCTACCGGCCTTGCCAGAATACCGGGCAAGGCAGCCAGGAGATAAAACTACGGGGATGAGGCTCTACCGGTCTTGCCAATACCGGGTAAGGCAACCCAAGGAAACAGGACAGGTTCTACCGGCCTTACCGTTTACCGGGCAAGACAGCCGATACAGGTGATTACACAGGCTCTACCGGTCCTGACAATACCGGGTAAGGCATCCCAAGGAAACAGGACAGGTTCTACCGGCCTTACCGTTTACCAGGCAAGACAGCCGATACAGGTGACTACACAGGCTCTACCGGTCTTGCCAATACCGGGTAAGGCAACCCAAGGAAACTGGACAGGTTCTACCGGCCTTACCGTTTACCGGGCAAGACAGACGATTAACAGGTGGAGAAATAAGGGCAACCGACAGTGACTAGCTGGTGGTGAAACAGTCACTAGGATGGTAAAGAGGCAAATCAGTAAGCGAGCCGCCAGCAGCAGAGATGATAGCACTCAGTAATGCTTTACACAAACGTAACGCCCTATACCCGTAGAGCAAGCAAATCTGTATGGAGCGAACCAGTACCCAATACGTGGCATGCACAATATCTATACTGAGGCAGCTGAGCAGCTTGCGGGGCGAACCAGTACCCAATACGTGGAACGCTATAATACTGATACAGCCGGGTGGCTTGTGGAGCGAACCAGTGCCCTGTATGTGAAACGCACAACACTTAGACAGCCGGGTGGCTTGTGGAGCGAACCAGTACCCTGTACGTGGAACGCTATAGCATTTATACAGCCGGGTGGCTTGTGGAGCAAACCAGTGCCCTGTATGTGAAACTCTATAGCATGTATACAGCCGGATGGCTTGTGGAGCAAACCAGTGCCCTGTATGTGAAACGCACAACACTTAGACAGCCGGGTGGCTTGTGGAGCGAACAAGTACCATGTACGTGGAACGCTATAGCAAGTATACAGCCGGGTGGCTTGTGGGGCGAACCAGTACCCTGTACGTGGAACTCTATAGCATGTATACAGCCGGATGGCTTGTGGAGCAAACCAGTGCCCTGTACGTGAAACGCACAACACTTAGACAGCCGGGTGGCTTGTGGAGCGAACCAGTACCCTGTACGTGGAACGCTATAGCATTTATACAGCCGGGTGGCTTGTGGAGCAGACCAGTGCCCTGTATGTGGAAAGCACAACACTTAGACAGCCGGGTGGCTTGAGGAGCAAACCAGTACCCTGTACGTGGAACGCTATAGCAAGTATACAGCCGGGTGGCTTGTGGAGCAAACCAGTACCCTGTATGTGGAACGCTATAGCAAGTATAAAGCTGGGTGGCTTGTGGAGCGAACCAGTACCCTGTACATGGAACGCTATAGCAAGTATACAGCCGGGTGGCTTGTGGAGTGAACCAGTACCCTGTACGTGGAACGCTATAGCAAGTATACAGCCGGGTGGCTTGTGGAGCGAACCAGTACTCGCATAGTAACCGGGAAGATGACAATGTCGCCTAGGCGACTCAGGAACAGCTGAAGGCAGGAATCAGCGAACGGAGGCAGGAATCAGCAGGCAGACGGTCAACCGGAATACTGGAGGAGACTGGTGGCAGGAAGCAGAGAGGGCGACCGGAACAGCAGGAGGCAGGAACTCTTCACAGAGAAACACTAACGTCTAGAATACAGGTAGCAGGAACACAGCAGGGGCCCAGGATACTCAGGAACAGACTCAAATGCAACAGCATGGAGACAACACGAAAGGGCAACCAAAGGGTGCCCTGACTAGGTTTAAATAGGCTATACAGGGCGGGCTGACAGCAGCCAGCCAATGGAGAGCCCCCTACTGGTGATAGACAAACAAAGAGAGCAATCACGGGCACAGTAATAGACCTTTCCTATTATTCCATTGCGACCATGTCAATTGAAATTTTGGGAGGGAGTCTGTCGCAAAAGCGTGGAGCCTTACCAAGCCAACAAAGTCATATACTTTAGCAAGCCATTGAGACACAGATGGGGGGGTGGTCTGTTTCCAGTGTAAAGGGATTAGTGAGCGGGCTATGTTAAGAAGCAAGGGGATAGCTCTCCAATGAACGGGAGACAGCTCCAAGTAGAGATGAGCCCTATAAGAGAAGAGGCAGAGAAGAGGATCTAGGGGGAGGGATATGCCGAGATCCGAATTCAGTGTGGTTATGATCTGTGACCAGAAGATCTGAATTAGTGGACATGTCCACCAAATGTGAGAGAGGGAGCCCGGATGACGTAAACATCTCCAACAGATCGGGGAGGCTGAACAATAAAGCCTGGCTAAAAGAGCTGGAGTCCTATACCAACCAGAAATCAATTTGCAATTCAATGCTCTGGACCTAGGGTCTCTATATAGCTTGAAAATGGATGACAGAATGTAGGACCATTGTGTGGGCTCAAGGGTTATGTTGAGTTCATGCTCCCATTTGCCAATAAAATAGAGCTTTGAAGTATTCCTTTGGAAGAGAAGGGTGTAACAAAAGGATAAGGGACGGAAAGGGATGGGCAAGTCCACAAGCATCAGCTCAAATGGGGTCAAAGGCCTATCCGGGATTGAAGATTTGCACATAGAGTGGTACCAGTGTCGAATTTGAAAAAGCAGCCACCATGGGGTGAAACTCTGTTCCAGTTTATCCGTAAAGGTGGACAGAGGGGGGAATTGCGAGCCGATCGTAAGGATTCCGAGTGTGTGCAGCTTGGCATTTCTCCATTTCTCCCGCATCAGAGTGGGGAGCTTTACCTGAAAGGTGGTGTTGTCAAGAAAAGAGAGAAGAGGGGATGGGGAAGGAGCGAGTTGAAGAGTGTGATTTAACTAGTCCCAAGTTCTCAAAATGTGGTCAAGGATGACATTGGATCTGCATTGTCTAGGAAGGGATCAAGAGCAATTGAACAGGATTATAACTGTTCAAGACAAAAGAGAGGGTAGAAGTCCACCATTTCGGGGGGAGGAGATGAAGTCAAAAAGTTTTGCAAGAGTGGAGGCATGGTAGTACTTACGAAAATCTGGAAGCTAATGGCCCTTTTAACTTTGCCCTTGTGTCTTTGTTTAAATGATAACATCTTCAATCAGTCCTGGATGTCATGGCAACAGAGGCAGGTGTATAAGCCTACTTTACCTTTTAAGAGCCAGAATGTTGTGAAATTAATCCACTACAAACCAATGCATTGAACACCATTCTTGTCCTTAAAGGGTTATAATTACAAAATACAGAGTAGAGCAGAGCTTGAGGTCCTGTGGTCAATGGTCATGCTAATGACTGTCACGTCCAACTTCATGGATATGACATCAGGAGGACTGACTGAAGATGTTATCTTATGAGCAAAGACAAAGGCAAAAGGACAAAATCTTTGGGGGCCATTAAGATTTACCATTATTCTTAAGGTATGCAGGTGTTGTTATTATTCAGAGTGTTAGTTCTCCTTTAAACAATTTACTTACACAATATTGTATACATCAACTAAACCAAGATGCTTCTTTATGCATGGACAAAAAAATTGTGTTTTTAAACATTTATTTCAGATAACTGAAAAAAATAAGACCTAAACAATATTGCTAATGTACTTAAAAGCTTTAGTCTAGAAGTAAATTATCTTGAAGTGCTGCATGTGCATCAATGCCAATTTCATTTGCAAAGTGATCCTAATAAAATAAAAGATTCTTGTAGCTATACTATATGAAGCACTGATATTCATTATTCAGCTAATACATTTATGTATTTATGTTATGGATTCCAGTTCACATACAAGAATCAATTAATTTCATTTAATTTGCAATAAAGAGTTAGAAAAGCTGTTAATTTCTTCAGTTTCCTGTATTGTTTACACAATTCATTTTTAATAAATCAAGAGGGGATTTTTATGATAGTGGTGAAATATTTTTTTTTGTGTTGGTCAAATATATTCCACACACATTCTAAAAAGTATAATTTTTATTTTTATATTAATCCTTTAGGTGATAGCGGTTTTAGAGATACTTTTTTTGCATTTAGCTCAACTTTTGAAGCTCTTCTAAATGCCAAAAACTTTTTTTTGACAATACTAATCCTTTAAATTTCATTTGACAAATTGCTTCAGCCTTGAGTTGACCTCTATCCAACCTCCTTCAACAATAGGAGTCCATACAAGAGGGGATGAGCCCCTCAAAACTCCCCAGAACCCCCTACTGCCTGCAAAGGTGGTGCAGGGTCAACTTTTGAAGCTCTTCTAAATGCCAAAAACTTTTTTTTTGACAATACTAATCCTTTAAATTTCATTTTACAAATTGCTTCAGCCTTGAGTTGACCTCTATCCAACCTCCTTCAACAATAGGAGTCCATACAAGAGGGGATGAGCCCCTCAAAACTCCCCAGTACCCCCTACTGCCTGCAAAGGTGGTGCAGGGTCTATAATCTATATTTTGTCTTGCTGCTCATTATTACCTTGCCAATACATTGCAAAGCCTGTTAGCATGGTAACATACGCAGGTCTGTTTATACAATTTTGAAAAAATATAAAATTACCTCAGAGTTTGCTATCCCATTACATTAGGGACCAATGGACCATAATGCAGAGTTAAAGAGCCCCTCTATACTCCTAGAAAGGGGATGACTGAATAAATATAAATTATGTTGTCTTTTAACCTCTCTGTTCCACCCTTACGATATTGGGAAGACATGGAGCATTAATGGGAAAAACTACCTCTTTCCTGGTTCCAACTATTCCAACTGTTGCATTGTGGGCGGGGAAGTCCCTAACTATTCTCACCCTCCTCTGTAGTTTAGGTGGCTGTATCATGGGATGATTACAGAAAATTGATAGTGATGACAAAGTTTCAGCCAGTGTTTGGTTTCATTAATTCACAAGAAGCTAGGTTGAGATTGGTAAGTATTAAAGCACAGTCAGTCTCCACTTAGCTTAAACTTTGAAATCTAGCAAGTGGTGATTACTACAGTCGTTCTATAGACCCAAGCCATTTCATATTTTTGCCTACCAACCACAACTATTGGGAGGTGCTAAGGAAAACCTACCCATTTCCTGTCCAAGATCGATATCTGGGAGAAATGTTTATCAAGATGTTCCAGTGGCAATGGTTCAGTTAGAAATTTAGGCTTATTCAGGAGAATGTGCATGGCAATGTGATAGTAACATAGTAACATAGTAACATAGTAGATAAGGCTGAAAAAAGACATGCGTCCATCAAGTCCAGCCCATGCCAATAACACCCCTGTTGATCCAGAGGAAGGCAACAAAAAAGCCCTCTGGAGCAATTTCCAATGTAGGTGTGTGTGTGAGTGTGTCAAATAGTTCCCCGGCTCAATATCCTATTTGCTTTGAAGCCATCTGTCATAACTGTCAATATTGTTCTGTGCTAGATAGGCATCCATTGCTTTTTTGAATGCAGTTACATTATCTGCAAGCACAGCATCCCGAGGCAAAGAATTCCATAGCCTTACCGCCCTTACTGTAAAGAATCCCTGCCTGTGTTTTAGTCGAAAGCGCCTTTCCTCAAGTCTTAATGGATGACCTCTTGTTCTTAGCTCAGCTCTTTGCATAAATAATTCATTGGATAGTTCTTTGTATTGGCCTTGAATGTATTTGTAAATGGTAATCATATCACCCCTTAGACGTCTCTTTTCTAATGTAAACAAACCCAGTTTGGCTAGTCTCTCTTTGTAACTCAGATCCTCCAATCCCTTTATCAGTTTTGTTGCACGTCTCTGCACCTTTTCCAGTTCAGTAATGTCTTTTTTTAGAACAGGCGCCCAAAATTGTACTCCATATTCTAGATGAGGCCTAACCAAGGATTTATACAGAGGTAGGATAATATTAGCATCCCTTGCTTCTACACCTCTTTTTATGCAGGCTAGTACTCTATTTGCTCTTGCAGCAGCTGAGTGACTCTGCACACTGCTGTGAAGACTATTGTCTATCAGTACACCTAAATCTTTCTCTAATGAGGATTTCCCAAGTTGTTTCCCATTTAGAGTATATGTAGCAAGTTTGTTTCTACAACCCAAATGCATAACCTTACATTTATCTACATTAAATGACATCTGCCACTTTTCTGCCCATTCACTTAGTTTATCTAAATCCTTCTGTAGGGAAAAAACATCGAGCTCTGTATGTATTTCCTTACATAGCTTAGTGTCATCAGCAAAGATTGAGATGCTACTTTCAATTCCCACTTCTAGATCATTAATAAACAAATTAAAAAGCATTGGGCCCAGGACTGAACCCTGCGGTACCCCACTTATAACCCTAGACCAATTTGAAAAAGTTCCATTTAAAGAGAAGCTTTATTCCGCCGTCTACTGAAGTGAGACAAATTCAGTTCAAAAGGAATCTAGGCCTCAGATCCTAAGCTGCAAAAACAAAAAAACTAAATACTTGTGACCTTAGTAGACAAGCCACTTTATCTAGCAGTGCTTCAGGAACCAAACTTAGATTGTAAGATCTATGGAGTAGAAACTCACTGTGCCTGATACATTAAGTCAACAGTGCTGAATAAATAAATATCCTTGTTTTTAGTTATGTCTATTAATTCAGCCCTTGGGGCACACCACCAAGTCAGTTTATCAAGATATGCTTGCTGAATCACAGGTGTGTAATCAGTGAGTAATCAGTGGTTCAGTCATTGTGAATGAGCAGCCTGTGTTTTATTAGGGATATATAATGAAAACCTGACCTGATGGTGTTGCCCTTAAGACTAGAACTGAGAATCACTGCTTTAGTTCCTCTCTGTTATTTATGCTTGACGTATGTTGAGGTTATATTTTGGTGAACAGACCAATCCTTCAATGCAGGACACTTATGAAAAATGCATTTTGCAGGTTTTCAATTATTCTTTTGCAGCTGTGCCAAATAACATTGTAATAACCATGAACTTTAAAGGAGTCATCTGATAACTTTAGTATGGTGGTGGACAATGTGAAGCCCTCCAACTGCTGCCAGAGTAAAAACTGCCATTATCCCCACCAGCCAATGGAGATGTGTCTGGCAGCGGCTGGAGGGCCTCATATTGCCCATCCCTGCATTAGTGCATATCAAACATCATTGTAAAAAAGACAGCAGGGCAGAGTAAATGCTCATTAACCCACAGAATGAAAGAAATGTGTCCAATGCATTGTGTTTCAATGCATTGTATCTATAGCATCAAAGGGGTTAAAATAATTCATAGAAATATGAGAAAAGGGGGAGATAAGGGGATAAAGTTCAACTCAGTCCATCGTATGCAAGAGGAGATAATTTTAATTGGACACAGGCAACAAGCTTAAAAAGCCAACAGCTGTACATAGTCAAAGCAAAGATGTGAGCATACACTTACTGCTTCAGGTCAGGACTGCAGGAAAACGCCCAGTTAGCTCCTGTCTGGAGATTACATTAGAGATTTAAAGAAATATTAAAAATATACATTTTTCAGACAAAACATATGCTAGTGCAGATGATCATAAAAAAAAGATACAAATTGAGACTGATGTACTAAGTACGGTTTTAGCACAAACCTATTAAAGCTGGTGATGTCCCCCATGCATTAAAATCCCCATTAAAATCAATGTCAGATTATGAGATATAATTCATCCCCTAGTTTTCTTAGTAGACCAGCCTCAGTATGTGGTTTCAATTAGTGTTTCTGATCACATTAAAGGGATATAACATCTTTTTGTTATTTTGAAAGAGCTTTCAAAATCACCTATATATTCTATTTGACTTTTTTTATTTATTTAAAACATCAGTTTTTGTATTATTTAGATGTATAAATTATGGTAATTAAGGCAGGCTGTGTGGCATTTCTCTACATTATTTCCCCCATTCACTGACACTTGACTCTTTCAGTGCTAGGGGAGGTAAGCAGTGTAAGTGTGTGGAGCAGGAAAACAGGGAAAACCTGCATAACATGCCATAATTAGAATAATCTATAAATCTAAATAACACGAAAACTAGTTTTCTAAGTAAAAAATGGCTTTTAAATTATTGAAGTCAGAAGTGTCAAATACATCATTTAAAAACTGTGAAGAATGCAACAGAATCTGCTAACTCAACATGAAAATGAGGAAAAGATTAAGGCTGATACCACACCATTATAACTGAGACAGGTGAATTAAGACTGAAGACAATGCAGTGGCTGACACCTTAAAAATGTTTTCTTCTGTATAGACAAACAAAGCAACAATGGCATGTTATGGGCACGCAGGGAAAATCACAGAATTCCCTCCATCGTGTATATAGATTACTGAGGACAAATTCTAACAGAGACTTGAAAAGATTATGGTGAATAAAGCACCTGAACCTGATGTCATACAGTTTATCAAAAGGTACTCAAAGAGTTTGTTTCAGTAATAGCAAGACCATTAAATGTAATATTTATTCACTCTAATCAGGCATAGTGTCATGTGACTGGAGAAAAGCAGACATAGTACCATGATTAAAAAAAAGGCAAGAACTAAACAATCAAAACATAGACCTGTGAGTTTGACTTCCATAGTGGGTTAGATACTAGGAGGATTACTTAACAATAGTTTTTAGGACTTTAATACAACCAACTACATAATTAGTCAGTATGGTTTTCTGAAGAAATGATCATGCCATATTAATTTACTTGCATTCTATAAAAGGGCAAGGGTATTACCATTTTCGTATACTTTGTGTTTTTCAAATGCCTTTGACACAATGCATCATAACAGATTACTACATAAAATAAAAATACTTTAACTTAGGATGTAATATCTGTGCTTAGAACAAAGAGAAGAAAAAACAGGAGGCGCTCTTTGTGTAAAACCTTCAAAAATTAGGATCACCCACCATCACCAATAGTAATAGACTCACAAAGATGGTGGCTGGATCAACACTTATGTGTTATCCAGCTATTCAGGCACTGGGGATATGATTATATCTTCCCCCCAAAAGCAGTAATTAAAGGCTACTCCACTCTTCAAACTCTCGTCCTCCAGGGATAAGGTAGATATATGTAGAAAAAAGAAAAAACACACAAGGGGGTGCCAACAGTGTATTCAATAATATTCAAATATAAAAAAAAATAAAAAATAATAATGCAAGTAGCCGAACTATTCCTAAATTATTGGCAAGGATCAGTATCGATTGAATTCAGGACTTGAATTGTGTGAACAGCTGAAAAGAAATCCTTGGACTCCTTGAAGTGGACGGATTTAACCCTAGCAGGTACGGGTAAAGTACCCTGCAAGCTTTTTGTGTTTGTCACAGACATATGTTTGTGGTCAACTATTTATAAATGTGAGTTGAATATACAATTACTTATTGGATATTTGGATACCTGTGGGATAATACATTATTGGCGCCCTCTTGTGTGTTTTTTCTTTTTTCTACATAATATCTGTGCATGGATAGTAAAATGATTAATTGATACAATGCAGACCAGGATGGTCTGAAGTAATAAGTGGAGTACCTCAGGTTCAGTCTGAGACCCAGTGGTTTTTAATTTAGTTATGATTAATCTTGGACTGGGTTTTGAAAGCAGTGTCTCAATCATTGCTGAAAACTGTATAAGGAAATAAATGTTTTTCTGTTCAGAGAGTTTTGGTTAAACTGAGTGAATAGGTAGAAAACAGAAAAGTGGCAAATAAATAAATATAAGGTTATATATGCATTTGGGTTGCAGAAATAAACATGCTACATATACACTTATAAGGCTTCAAAAGGAAAGTCACACATCAGTAAAATTAAGGTAATATCTAGTAAACTCACTAAATTGTGTGGGTGTCTGTCTCACAACTCTGTTTCTCTGTTTCAGGCCCTTCCTGCGCTGTCCCTGGCTGTGCAGGGTGCTCCTCATCCCACAGGCAATTCTGTTCCTGTCCAATGTGTACCTCTCTGTACTTAGGTACCCCACTCCATCCCTAACCAAGGATGCCCTGCTTAGCTTCCTCCTCTCCTGCTCCTCTCCCCATTCCTTTAGACTCCTCTCTCAGCCATCTCACACCCACTCAGGCACTCACACAGGCCCTCACAGACACACTCGATCACACTCACTCTCTGTCAATCCCTTGCATTCATTCAATCACACTGTAGAAATAAAAGATAAAGATGCGTTATGTGTGAGAAAAAAAGATGCATGCATGGATGCCAGATGTACCAAGGTGTATTGCGTGTTAATTTAATGCTTTGCTCCCAACTTCGTCTACCTCGCCCGAATGTCCACTTCTCTTTCTTTCTATCACCAACCTGAGCTCCTGGACCCTGTGCTCTAGCTTGCAAAAACTCAAAACACAGGAAAGATATGTCAATTTTTTGCGGGTATATATAGTTTGATTTGAATATAATTGATACTTTGGTGTGTTGTGATTGGCTGTGATTTTGAACCTGTATTGACAACTTTTAGTGTTGCTAGATAACGTTGACTGTTATATTGTTTTCTCTGAAGATATATCTGCTATTGTTTAGTGACTGAAATGAATGCACAGTGAGGTCAAAAAAGGTGTGATGGACGTTTTGAAGCTACATTAATTTTTTAGGCCTACATTCGTTAGCCATTCTGGTAGATGGCTTACTGAATAGATACACTTCTCAGACATGGTTAACGGTCCATAGTTTTTTTTCCTTAACAGTGGTTTTACAGTGCTTTATTTTATTGAGGCCTAGGTCTCTACTTCTACTGCTCTCTGTCTAAAATACAGAATGGTAGAATGTTCTAGATTTTATAGTAATGGGATGGCAATTAGACTACTGCATTCATTTCAGAACAAATCCAAAATGTAACAAAAATTGTGTGTTTTCAGATTAAAATGACAAACAAATGGCATGGAACAAATGCAGTAACACATACAGCGCATTCAGTTCATTTCTTCAAATCCATTCATTAATTTTGTTCAGTCACACACTTACTCACATTCTTACATCATATATCACATACATCTTGTTGTCGGAGGTCAAGTGGTATCCTCAACATCCTGGACCTCTTGAATCTTTTGTTAAAAAAAACAAATAAACATTAAAAGAAAAACCTAGCAAGCCATTGTCACTGCTATCCAATACAAACTAAAATAACCCCCATAAACCTGCTTTGGTAGGGATTGGCTTCTATTGGGCCATCCCTGTTCAAGTTAGTTTTCATGCTCCCTTTGACTGGGATTGTGGGTTTACACAGGGCAAGGAATGTTCGACAATGTAACCTCACCTCCCAGCCAATCAGTATTTAGCTGGAGGGGTCACAGGTCAAGGACAGAGTTGGACCTCCAACATCAATCACAGGGCACTTATTCAGAACATTGTACTGAGAACATGCTTTTTTATATTATGCTGACATCTGCTATTGTTTTCCTGCTATTTGACTGATGAAAACAGGAAATGAAATGTGAAATTAATCTCCTGGTTCACAAGACATGTTTGTGTCTTTACAAACAATTCTCATGCTTTTTCTGAATTTAAACAATTGTTTTTCTCATTATTCCTGTTATTCAATGCATAATAAATAAACTGAGATACAACTAAATTTTCTCACACATGAGTAACCATAAATCTGATATGCAGTTATTAATCCCTAAAGGATCATCCGTGCAAGCTCGTGGCCTGCACTTAAGGACAACAGATTATTTTTCTTAATTCTATCCAAATCAGGGCACCCCGAAAGGCATGCAGCTGCATGGGCAACTCTGAAATCCATGATGGTCCTGACTGGCACGTCATAGGTCCTTATCGCACACCAACCCATGACTGCCAGGACCGTCGTGGGTCCTTAAGGGTTTAAAAAAAGTTCTAATTACTGTGTAGTATCTGTACTGAAATATAAATGTTATATGAGACACGAGTTCAGAATCTGTAAACATTTAATATAACATTCTTCAGTTCAACCTAATAAATGTGTTATTTTCTTTTTTTTGCACTAAAAAGATGTGCTGCAATTTTTAGGATGTTTTATTCCATTTTTGAATAGAATTAAAGGTTATGAGTAACAATACTTAATACAAGACTAATTGAAATAAAGTACCTTGGAAAACTGAATTTATTTATTGAAGTAGGGGAAATATTACTTCTACGATTTTAATTATGTACAGTGTTAGATATGCCAAGATATATTTTTTTACATAAGTTTAGAGAGATTTAAAAGGATAGTAATATTTCACAAAAACAGCAGCTCCATTTAATCTTCATAGTATTTGAGCCATAAAGAGTTTAATTGAATGATAAAGTTTCCCCCTCCTGCCCCTTTTACCTAGTGTAAGCCCCCTCTCCTCAGATGTGGAATTTGGTCCTTAGACCAGACAGCACATAGCAAGGAACAATCTTCTTACTGTGACAGCAATGAAAACCCTGCCCCCTTGATAGGTTTTTCAGCTTTTTCTCTTATCTTAATTGAAGATTGTCTATCTCTGCAATCTACCTGGACACACCCTGCTACTCTGAGCTGAGCAGTGTTCCATCAGTAAAAAGGGCGGGAGGGGGGTACTTTATCATTCAATTACTCTTGAACTACAACTGTGACAGAATTGCAATAACACTCTCCAAGGCCCAAATACTATGATAATTAATTAGAGCTGCTTTTATTATGAAACATTACTGTCTCTCTAAACCCCTTGAATATCAGAGACATCCCCAGTGTTTTTCAATAATTCCTTAAAGGATCAAAAAACACCAATTATGAAACAAATATATTGCAGGGCTTTTCCTGCAGTATTCCAAATTAGGGATGGTCAAAAACTCCCATTTTGTTCCCGTGGGAAAGTTCACAGAAAAAGCATGGTTTTCCTATTTTCCAGCAGGAAATTTTGCCCAGAGAAAAACACTTACATTTTCCCCCTTTTTGTTAAGAGCAACAGTTCCCTTTCCCGCCTATGTAATTCAATGAGGTCAAACCTACTGTTTGACCTACTGCACTGTGGCGTCGAGCCAATTATGATGAAGGTATCCAAGGGGTTAAGAGAACCAATCAAGCTGGATATCTTCACATAAATAGATAAATGACAATATAAATAATTTTGAGAACTTTACACAATACTAGGTATGACACGCTACTTCACAGTAAAGAATTGATTAAATAATCAATTACTCATATTTGCGCAAAAATATATATATATATATAATTTAAGTGAAATATACCATATATAAAACATAATCAACAATGATAAAACTGAGTGAACACCAATTGAATAAATAACAATAACTCAAAAACCAATATGACAATTATTATGACCAGCAGTTAACCGTACCTGAGTATATTCAGAGGAATGGAATAACAATAATTGAACTCAGTAACACAGAAAAGGATGATCAATCTATACAATTAATTAAATATAGTTGGAAGCAGCATATATGAATACCTCAGCCTCAGGAACTGTATAAACTATACTAAATGTGAATTGACCTTAATATTAAGCCAGGTCCTCTGACAATTATCCTTGTACCATAAGCAATAGCAAATTTTAGAGAAACTAACTGGAATAAGATCCCAGATAGATCACTATAATTTAAATATTTACGGATTTCAACTGTTGTATACCTCCTGAATAAAGCATATGAATTGCATTTAATATGGTCTATAATATACGTAGAATCAATCCAGTAATATATATCTAGACAGTGTACCAAACTTCATGCAATATATATGTATATTTATATACACTAGGATCTTATTTCTTGCGTATTCTGTATATATCTTTTTTGATACCATTAAAGGTTCACTGTATGTCTCCCTAGTTGGAGTTTATGGTCCATATATCTCATATATATGGTCTGACATACACTCTCACTTTTGGGAACATCAAACTATCTTGCAATAACACAGTAAGCAGTGGTTCCAGAGATATCAAAGTGGATTGCTTTATTTACTGGGAGGCAGGAGAAGCCTTCAGGGAATGTGAGAACAACAATGTGGGATAAGGGCTAAGCAAGATTTATTGAACATACTATGCTTAGACGATTGTATTTGTTTTTTTTATTTGTTCTTTCTGTTGAGATATACAGTGTCGTGGGTTGTGACGGTGATACCCACTACAGATAGCTGCAAACAATTGCTATTATGAAGTAGCCAGAGACCCTGTTACACTCACAAAGGCGTTTGAAAAGTATATTTTTCTATTGGAGAAGGATTATTGCCCAACTTCTTTTCTCCATAGACTGGAGGCTTTTTATTGTGCTGCTACTGCCTCAGGCACATCACTGGAGATAGTCGCGGCAAGTGGAACCTTCATTACCTAATCATCCGGCAGCTTATGTCAGGGGGTTCCTGTCTCTCTCACTTTGCATAAAAATGTCTTATTTTATTTTATTGATTTATTTTATTAACTGTCCCCCCCAATACCAGTCAAGGAACCCCCCAAAAAACAAATTCCCAGTTCAACTGATTTATTCATTCACCAACACAGGAACCCTCCTCAGACCCCTTTTGTACTATGTCTTATGGGGTTTTATGAATTCTATTTTGGATTTATTTATCCCAGTAAACAAACTCCCCCAAAAATTCCCTGTTCAATTGATTCTTTCCCCACACCCCACCAACACAGGCACCCTCGTGCCCCTTTTATATTGTGCCTTTTGGAAATAAAATATTATTTGTAATGTGTTGTGTGTAACTTCTATGTTCCCATCGATTTCAATGGGTGAAAAAGCGGAAAAAAGCAAAAAAATCAACACTTTTCACTGGAAATTTTTCACCAAGCAGAAAGTGCCATTTTTCTCCTCTTAGTCATGTTTTCTCTAGCGTAAACAGGGGCGGATTGTGGTCAGATACTAGCCCGGGGCATTTTTAAAAGCACTGGCCCATTAGTTGGTATTCCATGATACATGCATATGATATATGTATGTATGTGTGTGTATATGTAAATGTATAATAAAAAAATAAAGTTGTGGGCTGTTTTGGTGGGCATATGATGGCCACTACGTAGCTATATATGGACACAGGCACACGGGGACTAGTAGGTGGCACCAGGTGATGTTTTTTAGGGGGCATATGGTGGCCAGTGTGGTTATACATGGGCACAGGGAGGTGGTTGGGGGCAAAAGCTGGCATATGGAGGCAGTCATTGAGTAGATGGGAACACATTTGGGAAGCTGCTAGTCTACATAGGGTGTTGTTTAGGAGGATATGGGGATTACTGAGTTGTATGGACATGTGGAGGCATTTAGGGGTAGAAGGGGGCTACAATAGCTGTGTGTGGGTGTCTGATTGAGTCATGATCTCATAATTGTGGAACATTAAGAGCCCTTTGAATGCCAGAGGGATACCCAGTGTGCAAAGTGCTGGATATTCCTCTGGCACTCAAAGGGTTAAAATCACAGATGTTCAAAGTAAGAGAAAATGTTTCCAGCTGGATCACTTTCAGCCGCTCCCAATAATCTGTCAGCACTGTCCGCAACATGACAAACATGAGCACCCTGGAGACAGCGTACTGTTCGGCATTCACATTCCTGGTGGCAGATTACCCTATCTACCCTCCTAATAATACAGTCCCCTATTGCCACCACCTGCCTTGGTTTCTGCCTACTCTGCATCCCATCTAGCCTGGAAGGAGGACTGTTCCCCTGGCTGCTAGAGGAATTAGCCCTCTCCAGTGTTGCCAATTCTGAGCTATCCTCATCAACATCTTCACACAATCCTGCAAATCTGTTGGACTCAGTCAACTCAGAACTGGTCTTCCTCTTTCTCTGCCCACTACCTCCCCACCTTACTGTTACACAACTGCTGATGTTGCTCCTTGTAACAGAAGCCTAAGTCCTTGGGCTGATGTTCTGGGTCTCTCCATCCTAGATGCGGCTACAAATGGGTAGCCTGTCCGGTGAAACAGGATAACTGTCTGGAACACTGGAACATAGGGCTCCTGAATGGGAGTCAAATTGGACTCTTCAGGAATGAAGACTCTGTACTCCTTCTTAGTTCCAAATTACTAAATCTTTATTAGTGAACACTCAGCTCTTTTATACAGAGTTTATCATATTATTTTGGGGGAGGTAGCACAGGGAATACAATACCATACAGTGGGCAACAGCAAATGGTGTGGACATAACACAATGGGTCCAGACATGATTAAATTATTTAGGCAATGTGGGAAGGGAAGGGTAAACAGTGATATAAAGGATTGTTGGTGTAGGGGCTTGCAATACCATGGGACCCCCTGTGGCTACTGTACACACATGAACAAAGGGACAATACAGAGGCTGTGACAGGCATTCTGATTGATATAATCAACAACACAGTGCAATGGAAACAGGTGTTACCTGCAGTCAGAACCCCAGACTAATTCCATCTCACAGACAATAGTGGATACACAACAGAGAGAAGATTAGTATGTGGACCAGTCAGTGATACTATACACCTTTTAAGTAGCATGGCACAAACCAGATAATTAACCCCTAACTGCCCAGGGTATGATTTTAGTCTCTTTTACAGAGCTTCCCCCTGATAAAATGTTCAAACTTTCCTGTGCTGGGGCAAGGTGCCGGGGCCCATTAGAGAGGACAGGGGTCTCTCTCTCCACAGCTGGGCCATCAGAGCCCCTAGGGAGGAAGGTGGTCCCACTCCCTAAGGCAAGATCAATAGGGTCACTGGGAAGGATGGTGACCCCACTTTTCAGAGTAGGGTCATCACTTTCCCTGGTGAGAAGCAGATCCCCACTAACCAGGCTGGGGTCAACAAATTCAGGGGCAACAAAGGGGCCGCTGGTGAGGACCTGCGTCCTAGTCACCACATCAGGGGTCACATAGTCACTGGGGAGGACAGTAGTCCCACTCTCCATGGTGGGATCATCAGTGCCCTGGAGAGAGCACATTTCCTACTCTCCAGGGCAGTAGCAACAGGGAAAGGGGCAACAATCTTTGGGCTGATGGTGAGGACCTGCATCCCACTCACCGCAGCAGAAGTAAGATAGGGGCTGGTGAGCAGCGGATTCCCGCTCACCAGTTCAGAGTTACCAGGGCAGCAGCTCTGTATTCCGTCAGTCTGCTGGGTCCATCATTCTCAGGGGCCACAAAAGGGTCGCTGGTGAGGACCTGAGTCCCACTCACCACATCAGGGGTCATGTAGCCACTGGGGAGTACCGTAGTCCCACTCCCCATGGCAAAAGCATCAGTGCCCCTGGAGAGAACACATTTCCTACTCTCCAGGGCAGTAGTGACAGGGGAAGGGGAAACAATCTTGGGGCTTCTGGTGAGGACCTGTGTCCCACTCACCACAGCAGGGGTAAGACAGGGGCTGGTGAGGAGCGGATACCCACTTACCAGTTCAGGGTTATCGGGGCAGCAGCACTGTATTCCGTCAGTATGCTGAGGCCATTATCTTCAGGATCAACAAACACATCAGGGGCATTCTTTGTACTGAGGAGGAACACATTCCCACTCCTCAGGTCAGGGGTAACACAATCCAGGGCAACGGATGGGCTGCTGGGGAGGATCTGCGTTCCACTCACCGCAGCAGGGGTTTCACAGGAGATGATGAGGAATGTATTCCCACTAACCGGTTTAGGGGCCACAGGGTCAGCAGCACTGTATGTTTTCAGTCCGCTGAGATCCTCATATCCAGGGGCAATAGGGTCAGCAGCACTGTATGTCTTCAGTCCACTGAGATCCTCATGTTCAGGGGCAATAGGGTCAGCAGCACTGTATGTCTTCAGTCTGCTGAGATCCTCATATTCAGGGCCAATAGGGTCAGCAGCACTGTATGTCTTCAGTCCGCTGAGATCCTCATATGCGGGGCAACAAAGGGGTCACTGGTGAGTACCTGTGTCCCACTCACAGCAGAAGAGTTAGCAGGGAAAGGGGCAACAGCACAGGGGCCGCTGGTGAGGACCAGAGTCCCTCTCACCGCATTTGCGTTAGCATGGGAAGGGGCCACCTGCACATCAGGGAGGATTTCTGTCCCACTCCCTGATGCAGGGGCATCACTTGCCCTGGTGAAGAGCAGATTCCCACTCACCAGGCTGGCCTCAACAGATTCACTTAGGAGGACACGGGTACCATTCACCAAGGTTGAGGCAACAGCAACACTAGGGAGCACAACAGTCCCACTCCCTAATGCAGGAGCATCATTTGCCCTGGTGAGGAGCGAATTCCCATTCACCAGGGGCATCACTTGTCCTGGTGAGGAGTGAATTACCAATCACCATGCTGGGGCCAACATAGCTGCTGGGAAGGACCTCATTCCTCCTCTTCCAAGCAGGGGAAGCATAACGGGCTTCATTGAGTTTGCGGTGATAATGCTGTCTCACCGCTGTCCTCAATCGATCTACCATCTCTATCGATGGATCTGGTCCCAGAAATGGCATTAGGCTCACCATTCCCTTGGAAACCAGGTCAACGCCTTCACCCATTACCAGGAGTGTCCAGTGAGTTTCCAGCGCAAACTGTATAAAGCTCCAGTCGGTCGGCATGTTTCACCGTCTGGATCCCGGGTTGATGAAGGAGATAATCCCACCACTTGCCACCAGTGTAAAGGAAGCCTAAGTCCTTGGGCTACATCCTAGATACAGCTACAAATGGGTAGCCTGTCTGGTGTAATAGGATAACTAGCTGGAACACTGGAACATAGGGCTTCTGAACAGGAGTCAAAGTGGACTCTTTAACCCCTTCCCGACAAGTGACTTACCAGGTACGTCACGCAAAAATGTCACTTAGTGACAAAGGACGTACCTGGTAAGTCACGGAAGTCATTCGCTACAATGAAGAAAAAAAAAACCCCGTCGTTAAGTGCCGGCCGTGTGCGCTCGCGGCCGGTCACTAAGGGGTTAAACCACTCAGGAATGAAGACTCTGTACTCCTTCTTAGTTCCAAATTAGTAAATCTTTATTAGTGAACACTCAGCTCTTTTATACAGATTTTATCACATTATTTTGGGGGAGGTAGCACAGGGAATACAATACAATATAATACCATACAGTGGACAACAGCAAATGGTGTGGACATAACACAATGGGGCCAGACATGATTGAATTATTTAGGCAATGTGGGAAGGGAAGGGTAAACAGTGAGACAAAGGATTGTTGGTGTAGGGGCTTACAATACCATGGGACCCCCTGTGGCTACTGTACACACATGAACAAAGGGACAATACAGAGGCTGTGACAGGCATTCTGAATGATATAATCAACAACACAGTGCAATGGAAACCGGTGTTACCTGCAGTCAGAACCCCAGACTAATCCCATCACACAGACAATAGTGGATAAGCAACAGAGAGGAGATTAGTAGGTGGACCAGACAGTGATACCATACACCTTTGAAGTGGCATGGCACAAACACAGATAATTATCCCCTAACTGCCCAGGGTTTGAATTTAGTCTCTTTTGCAGAGCTGCCTGCTGATAAAATGTTCAAACTTCCCCATAGTCTGAAATAATGGGCTGAAAGTCTGCATGCCCAGCAATGGTTTCCAGTGGTGCGTTACACTCCTCATCTACAATGCCACCCTCTTCACCACTAACCTCACATACTACCTGCTCTGTGAGTTCTAAACTCCTTTCTATCTTTCCAATATCCTGCAATGTTGCAATATTTCTTTCCAAATCCAATATCTTAGACTCCAAAAGGAAAATATGTTCACATGACCCCTGGAACAATTGCTCCAAGTGTTCAAACGTGACAAGATGTGCACTGCATGAGATTGTCTAACCTGCTATCACTCATGCTTGGTTTTACAATTCTAAAAAAATAGATCAATATTGTCTTCTAATGCTCACTCTAAAGGTAAGTAACCAACTTTAAATGTGAATGCAGTAAATCCCTTGAAATGATCGTCACCTCAGAGCTCTGCTGATTTCCAGCTCCTGCTTCTATTCTAACTCCAGATCCTTTCTAACTCGCCACTTGTATGCAGTCCACTTAGACGCAGCCTCAAAGAGCAAGCTCAGATGAGTTATGGGACTGTATTTATTGTAGCATCACAGCCAAGTGACACCCCTTAGCAATCACACTTAATCACACAGGCCAGAGAAAAACCCAGCAAACGGTTTGTTATTTAACCCTTGCAATAACCACACAAAATGATTTTTAAAAAAAAACCTTTATAAAACACCAAACACACTCTCATGTACTACTTAACCAGATTCTTTCTAACTCGCCACTTGTATGCAGTCCACTTAGATGCAGCCTCAAAGAGCAAGCTTGGATAAGCTATGGGACTGTATTTATTGTAGCACCACAGCCAGGTGACACCCCATAGGTATCACAATCACACAGGCCAGAGAAAAGCCCAATAAACAGTTTATTATTTAACCCTTGCAGTACCCACACAAAATGAATATATATATTTTTTTAAACCTTTATGAAACACCAAACACACTCTCATGTACTACTTAACCAGATTCTTTCTAACTCACCACTTGTATGGAGTCCACTTAGATGCAGCCTCAAAGAGTAAGCACAGATGAGCTTTGGGACTGTATTTATTGTAGCACCACAGCCAGGTGACGCCCCTTAGCAAACACACTTAATCACACAGACCAGAGAAAAACCCAGTAAACAGTTTGTTATTTAACCCTTGCAATACCCACACAAAATGATTTTTTTAAAACCTTTATAAAACACCAAACACACTCGCATGTACTACTTAACCAGATTCTTTCTAACTCGCCACTTGTATGCAGTCCACTTATATGCAGCCTCAAAGAGCCAACTCAGCTGAGCTATGGGACTATTTATTGTAGCACCACTGCCAGGTGACACCCCTTAGCAATCATAATTAATCACACAGGCCAGAGAAAAATCCAGTAAACAGTTTGTTATTTAACCCTTGCAATACCCACACAAAATGAATAATTTTTTTAAACCTTAATGAAACACCAAACTCACATGTACTACTTAACTAGATTCTTTCTAATTTGTCTCTTGTATGCAGTCCACTTATATGCAGCCTCCCAGAGCCAACTCAGATGTGCAATGTATGTGAGCTACTGAAACCGTTTCAGGAGGCAACCATGCTGGTGAATCACATTGGGGCAGGAATTAGTGAAATTCTACCACTGGTATAGATATATATATATATTAATCCCTCCCCACTTCCTCTAACAACTGTGATTTTACTTTATTTTTTTTTTTAAGTTTCAAAAGACTTTATTGAATTATCGCAAGGTACAATACAATCACATAGAAGAGGGAACAAATACAAAATTGACAACATTTTTAGAGGACACATTTACTTGTGAGAGGGAACAACATAGAAGCATTATGGCATGCTGAAGTCACAATTATGAAGCTGTAATATGCATGTGTGCCCAAAGAATGAATTCTGAACATCCTCTCCTATACCACTGATATTTTTATTGCAGAAAAAAAATTAGGAGCATGGCTGAGGATTTTTACCATAATGACAACACAGACATGCACCTGCAGCTTTTGGCTAGGAAACGCTTTGAGAGTTTTGGTCGTACAATTATCTGTTACAGAAGTAGTGAGTGTTGTATTTTTATATATATAAATCATACTCTAAGCTTTGACATATGATTTTAATATATTGTGGGCTGTATATCGCTTTTTTTTTTAATGTATTGTTTATTAAATATTTGAAGTTTTTCATTTATATGAGAGTACCTCCATTTATTGTTTTGGTCCCATACTTGTTCCAGTAAATAGAGAGGTCCATATTTAAGGTAGAATAACCCTAGATAGAGGGCAAAGTCTGTGGGACTTCCAAGACATTGAGAATACCTGTTGGAACCATCCAAAAGAAACAGAACAGACTGGGAAAAACATCACTGAAGTATACCATTAATGGGGGTTAGCCAGTAAAAGCGCACACACCTAGAGGCAGGACACAGCCTCTTAAAAAGGTGAGTGCAATCTATATCTAGCACAATGGTGTTCTATATCACTGTGAAGGAGGATAACGATTTAAAACATCACAGTGGAGGTGTCAAGATCATTGAACTTTTTAAGCAGTTTACACTTAGAAGTGTGCGCCTTCTTTCTCTCTTTTTGTTTTCTATAGCAGCTATAAAGGATATGTTAGCGTGCTTTGAACAAGATACTCGGATAGTGTTCATTAAACACAAAATTTCTGAATTTCTGCCAAAGGACCGTCAGCGGTTTGTCACAACAAGGAGTCATGACGATCAGCAGCAACTCTCTGAGAAATCGGATTCTGTCAAGGAATATCAAGACGTGCTTATTGATTGAGTGGAGGATGAGAGGGAGAAAGGATGAGAGGGAGAAAGTGAGGGCACAACAAACATCTAGACAGTATAGTGAAAAGGAAGGAAGCAAATAATTTCAACCAGCAGAAGCAGCTACATCGTTAACCAGAATATTCCATTCGGAACACATGGCAATTCATGGGTCTCAGCAGGGGCGGCAACAACCCAACATTGGTGGTGCTGGTGGTGGTGGTGGCAGTGTATCTTTTTGGGACTTGCTCTCCGAGTATGGGTTTGTAACTGACACACAGGAACACCGCGTAGCTCCTAGAAATGGTCCCACTGCATATGAAATGATTTCTGCATACTTGCAGGATAGCTACATTCTAGGCAGAAACAATGACCCCATGGACTACTGGCAAACAAAGCAGTGTGTGTTGCCAGCATTGACATGTACTGCAGTGGAAACCCTCAGTTGTCTTCCAGCAAACGTTGAGTCTGATGGGGTTTTCAGCTAGGCTGGTTACATTGTCAATGACCGCAGGACACGGCTATCAAACAGCAATGTTGGGAGACTAACATTCTTAAAAATGAACCAATATCTCATACCATCTGAGTATCAGGTAGCAGAAACCACACATGACAGACAAAGCCAGGACAAATATATTAACAGCAGCACAGATGAGGTGGTAGAGGAGGGTTGTGAAGAAGGGTTGCCACCATCAACCCCACTTGGGACCACTGCTATGAGCGACAATAATGTGTGTCAATAGTCTGAGAAGGAGGATAGCGATCTGACACAAACATGACAATGGCAAAATTATATACATACACAAATCACACCATACTAGCCAGTCCCCCACTACCACCACCACTACAATACACATCTGCCACTCTGTCTATCTCTTGACATCATCATGAATATGTGCCAATGTCACTTAAGAAGGACGTTAGTGCTGTGGGCAAAGGACAAATGCACTCTACATGATAATACATTTTTCAAGGCATATGTTGCTGTAGGACTCACAACTTTGACTTTCAGCTACTTATTTCTAAACTAAAGCCCTTAGATGAAGTAATATTACAGTGGGAAATGTAGTACCTAAAGGAAACATAGGCAAAAAAATTTGTTAAAATAGGTGAAAAGGAGGAACATTTTGCATAGGTGAAAAGGAGAAAACCTTAGCGAAAAAAGTTAAAAGTCTGCAACTTTTAGCAAAAAGTCATGCCGTGAAATGTTTCACACTTTTCGCCCACCCCTACATTAAACACCAAATTATCACAGTTTGATACCAGTAATAGGGGTGTTACATTTCAGACCCAACTCAAAATTGAAGTAAACAAGTTTGAGCACTCAATAGTGGTAAAAAAGAAGATCAAATTAGACCGAGATAGCAAGTATTTTGCTATAAACCATGTTTAAAAATGGAAACATCCGAGAAATAGGCGCACAGTAAAAAAAAAATAAACAGAATCAAAACAAGGTAAATCTAAGTACTATCTCTATTGCACATACTGATGATACAACATCTGGTGCTAATTCAGGGTCCGAATCAGACTTACTGAGTGATGAAGAACATCTTTCATCTTCAGTGCATTTTTAGTTGCCACCCCAGCAGACGGATCCGCCAAAGTCAATCTAGGCAATCTAAAAGACTGTCTGCAATGGGATCATCAGACAAGACATTACCAATTATGGAACAGATTCAAAACAAATACAACAAAAAAATATTACAAAATTAGTATACTGAACCTGTCTTCACATCAGATTTCTGACACACAAAGGTTGATATTAGAGAAGGGATTATCGTTCTGACCCGAACAACAGTTAAGCAAATTTGAATTAACCAAGGATGCCTATTTGTTTTGTAGAAGGTTGCTTTTAAAAATGTTTTTTGATAAACCACCATTGAATGCTTATGAGTCCCCTTCGGAACAGATATTGTTTCAGGAACTCCTGGCCTTTTTAGCGTTAAACCAAGTGGCAGATATAAACCTACATCCATGAAAAACCACTTTTAAATCTTATTTGGACTTTTTTACCAACTCATGAGCAAAGGTATTTTATCCCTGCCTAATTATTTCTCCCGTGCGCAAAATTTGTCATTTACTGGAGACCCTGCTCATGACCTGTGATGTGGAGGCTCTGTACTCCAGTATTCATCATGAGCTGGGCCTCAGAGCCTTGAATTTTTTTCTGAGAAGGTCTAACCTAACTACAAATACTAATTTTTGTGTCTTTATGCTGAGGATACTCAGATTTGTGCGACAACACAATTATTTCTTGTTTGATTCTGAATATTTTTTGCAACTAGTTGGGACAGACATTGGGGCCTTGTTCTTGGGGAGGTGGGAATATGAGCACATTTTTTTCTGATAATCTCACTGAGTATACAGATCACATTTTACTTTGGTTTAGTTTTATTTATGACATTTTTATTGTCTGAAGGTCCAACAGATCTATACCAACAATTTCTGCAGAAGCTGAATAATAATGATCTTAATATACATCTTACATCTAGTTTTTCATCATCTATTGTGGAATTCCTTCATTTTTCAATTTTGATAGACACAAAATTCCGCATACAGACTACTCTCCATTGCAAATTAACGGCTATTAACTCATTGTTACATTTTTCTAGTGCTCATCCCACACACGTGAAGAAAGCCATACCCACTGTCCAGTACCTCTGTGTTTGAAGCAATTGTTCCACGGAGAAGGAATTTGGACATCATGCTCAGGATCTCTTTCAAAGATTCAAAGATAGATGCTACCCAATAGCTTTTTAAAAAAAGGGTTACTTGAGAGCCAAAAAGACTAAGAGACAAGATTTACTCAGTACAGGCAACAAAGTAATTACTAAACCGCAATGGATACAACCTATCACTACTTATAATGTACAACGATACAGCGTCTTGGGGCTTTTCCGCAAACATTGTCACATATTACAGAGTGATGTTACATTACAAAAATATATTGCTGAACAACCTTCCATAATAGCTAGAAGAAGTCAAAATCTTTCAGGTATACTGGTTCATGGTCATTTCCAACCAGGCACACGTAGTACCATTTTACAAAAATGTACTGAAAGTTATCTCTGTGGAAGTTGTCAATTTGTCCTCATTTGATCACCTCAAAGCAGATTTTTAGTCCGGTGACAGGAAAGGATTTAATTTTTAGACATCTTATTAACTGTCGCACCAAAAACTGCACATATGCTATAAGCCATCCATGTAAAAAATTGTATGTGGGTCAAACCACCCAAATGCTGAAGTCTCGCCTTTAAAAGCATATTTAAATTATTCAAAAATGCACAAACGATGCAAGCAAGGGTGCTACACTCACCACAGTTGTGTCTAATTTCTTACAGGAACACAAAGGATCCATGGATGATCTTGGCATTAATGGTTTGTAAAGAATGAATCTGAGTATTAGGAGATGTAATGTTTCTAAATGGTTGCTCAAAAGAGAAACCTGGTAGATCATCTTGTTGCAATCCTGTTACCCTAAGGGACTGAATGAGGGCATTCTCTTTACCTGCTATTTGCATTAAAAGACTGAATTCAAGACGCTGTTCTTTGATGCTTTGATATAGTAGCAAATTGAGATACGTGTGTTTATTCACTAGTTGATATTTATTTCTTTTCTTTTGTTCTTTTTTAGTATGCTTAATTGTTCTCTTGAATATCGACCACTTACCAATGAGACTTATATTTCTAGTCCCAGCCAATATTGTAGAATACAGTTCATACCCAAAGAATAGCTACAGGAACTTGGGACCAGTTTTTGATCTCCAGGACCTACTAGATCATATTTTACTACACTTTGTCTATGTTGAAGGACAGTTTGAATAAATTAAAAGATGCTCTTATCTTTTTTTGCCTGCGCTATTCTAATGAAAATTGGGATTACTCTTATTTTTTACTGCATGAGATGTTGAAGTCACCACAGAGAGGAATACACTTCTTTATGCTTATTATTTTGAATCATCATAACTAAAATTGAGACTTCTCTCATTCTCTTGCAACATGGACTGAGCCTCACCTTGGTCCTATAACTGTTTAAATCCAATATTAAGGAAAAAGATAGACCCTTTGTTCTTTGTTTGTGCAAGCCTAATGGTAACTGGGATGGCTTTCACTTTTTGTAAAGATATATCAACCTTTTTTTTAGGCTTATAAAGTCTTTTCCTGATTAGCAATCATATCTATACCATAAAGGAGAAGCTGGTCATGTGACCAGCAATTCCTCAGATGTGACACACATACACCGGGGTGGTCAGGAGGAGATATGCATGTCTCCACCATTCACATGCCTCCAACATTGACGGGGTGTGATTTTCACGGGAGTGAAAATCTCTGCATGGAGTCACACTCTTTTCAAGTAAGCTCTTCCTCCAGACTTTCTCCTATCACTGCTTGTCCTCTTCCCAAGTTGCTACGGTCTCACAACTGCTTCTTATCAAAACAAATACACACATGCAAAATGACGCCGCCACTATTACTGCTTAAGGAGAGTTGGATACAATATCAGTTCTGCCCTCACATACCTCATGTACGTTCTATCACCCAGCTTAACCTTTGAGCGCCAGAGGGGTACACAACACATTGCACAGGAATGCTTTGCATACTGATCTGACACCGAAAGGGTTAACCACACAGAAATCTTCCACCCCAAATGTTACAACTTTTACAAGAAATCCAGTACTGCCCAGAAGACACACGCAATGCTGCCACCACACTTTTCCTACCTCCACCAGCTGCTTCTGTTGTCGCTTACTGCCGAGCTTCCTCTTGCCTTCATTTACCCTGCTCTGCCCCCAGAGCCAGACCAGGCTAAAGGAAGCCAAGAATAAACTCCTGCAGTGAGCCACAACAGTAGCAGCTGGTGCCCCTGGAATCATCTGATAATTCTTTACTCTTTCATTTCACCACTCTTTCACGGCCTGCTGAACGGATTCCCATGACTTACAACACATAATGGAGGGGCACATAAAACTTATTACATGGGTAGAGAAGGCACTGAAAAGGAGTGGGGAGATGACTGACCATTTCATTTATTTCAGAGTACACTTCCTGACATTTCTACACTTTAAACAGACACCTCCACCTCCTCCATTAACCCTTTGAGTGCATTAGGGGCCTCACCCTCACAATTCTTCTCTCCTCTTCAATAGACCTCCCTTACTCCTCTTCATGTGGGCACCTTTCACTACATTTGCCTATCCCCACATGAGACACAGAGTTCTTAACCCTTTGAGTACCACATGGGTATGCAACACATTGCAAATCAATGGCTTGCATACCCCTCTGCCACTCAGATGATTCACAAAAAAAAGTCACACCACACCACACAAAAACTTAATGAAGAGAGGATATAAAGTCTCACAAGCCTAATCCTAGGGTTCCCCGGTGGTGACCAAAGCAACATACACTGGGGGAAGGTGTGACTCACAGACGATTGCTGAGAAACCTTCCGGTCCTTATGGAGGCCTAATATGTAGCCAAGCCTTGTATCTTGCCCATTGGAACCGTAGATTCCATGCTACTTGTCAAAAGTACACAAGCATCACACGATCCGGCACTCTTCTATCTCTCGGTCAACTCTCACTAACTGTCTTTGTGTGCCTCTCTCTTTTTCCCTGTGAGCCAGTCTCTTTCTCTACTTGGTCCTGTCACTCTACTTTCTCCCCTTCTTTCAATAACAATATAACCCATGTCCATCTATTTTATTTTGTAATATTGGTGACTGCTGCTCTGATAACTCTCCTTTCTCTGTATGCTCTGCTCTGTCATTCTTCACACAGAGAAGAGGAGCAAAAGCCCTGTGCTTCTGCTCCTTCTCCAGTCTATTAGTAATTTTTTTTAAGTTTTCAAAGTCCTGCCCCCACTCATGATTAAATCCCGCCCCTTTTTGCCACAATTTGCATCTCTCAAAGGCACCACAGGGCTCCCTTTCCCGGGGGAGTCCAAAGCCAAAAGTTCTGCATATGATGGGGTGAGGCATATTGAGGGGGAGGAGAGTGGGTTGAGTACTGTCATATATAATATATATTCCTATATAGTGCTGTACTGTAGGTAGAACAACGTGTAATAGTCACTGTAGCATTCACCAGAGTATTATATGTATCTATATTCATATATAGTGCTGTACTGCAGGTGGAACAACTTGTAATATTCACTGAGCTTTCACCTCATAATAATATGTATATATTCCTATATAAAGCTGTACTGCAGGTGGAACAACTTGTAATAGTCACTGGAGCCTTCGCTTCACTATTATATGTGTATATTCATATATAGTGCTGTACTGAAGGTGGTAGAGCTTGTAATAATATTCACTGAAACCTTCACCTCATAATAATATGTATATATTCCTATATAGTGCTGTACTGCAGGTACAACAACTTGTAATACTCACTGGAGCCTTGACCTCAGTATTACATGTGTATACAAGCAGGGTGGGACAGCATTGCCCGTCTGTTTTGTTGTTAACATTGTATGAACTTCTGTAAAGTGTGACAGGAGTGTATATATAATGCATATTAATGTACACACTGTGTGCATTAATATACATTATATATACAGCCCTGTGTGAACAATGAGTACATCAATATTTATTTATATAAACACTTGTAAGTGAAGCTCACATTAACCCTTTGAGTGTCAGAGGGGTACACAATGTATTGCAATGCCTTGCGTACCCCTCTGCCACTCAAAGGGTTAAGCATCGCTTAAAAAACAAAGAAACAAACAGATTGGCAACTCCATCCTACACTGTTAGTAGTAAATATTAGCATTATCATATTTGAGTCTAATGTAAGCTTACATTATTCTCAGCTTATTGACACACATTAGTCAGTGGTCACAGTGGTGGTAACAAGAGTGGTAGATGGTAGCAACCCTTCAAAACCCTCCTCATCAACCTTTTCATCCTCTGTGCTGCTGGTAATAATATATGTCCCATGACTTTCTCTTCTACATGTGGTATTGTCCACTTCTGCTACCCAGTACTCAGATGGTATTCAGATGGTATTACATGTTGGTTCATGTTAGTCTCCCAACATTGCTGCTTGATAGCTGTGTCCTGCAGTCATTTACAATATAAAACACTGCACTGAAAACTCGCACAGACTCAACACTTGCTGGTGGGCAACGAAGGGTTTCAATGGGTGTTCGTGTAAGTGCTGGCCACTCACGTTATTTTGGTTACCAATCCAGTAGTCCATGGGGTCATTATTTCTGCCAAGACTATAGCTGTCCTGCAAGTGTTCTGAAACCATCTTGCATGCAGTGGGACATCTCTGAGGAGATACATAGTGTTCCTGTGTATCAGTTACCAACCAATACTCTGGGAGCAAGTCCAATAGAGATGTGCTGTCACCAGTGCCACCACCACCACAAATTGCCTCCCCTTATACACATGAATCACCTTGCTCCCTTTGCTCCCTTCTCACATGCACCAGACCTCCTGACGCAGAGATAACACTCAGATCAGGGAGGAATATGGATCACGGATACCTGAGTTTTCCAATCAGTCACACACAATTGTGGGTTATTTGAGGTTAGTCTCCTTTACATAGTTACATAGTTACATAGTAATTTAGGTTGAAAAAAGACTTGCGTCCATCCAGTTCAACCCTTTTCCTATTCCTGTTTACCATCGCTGACCCAAAAGAAGGCATCCGACTCCAAATGGCAATCAGATTTCTCCCTGGATCAACAAGCCCTAACTAAATATTAATCCCAATACTAACGTGCATAGCCCTCTATATTATGCTCTTTTAAATAAGTATCCAGGCCCCTTTTAAAGGCATCTAATGTATTTGATAGCACCACCTCCTCCGGAAGTGCATTCCATACCTTTATTGTCCTTACTGTAAAGAAACCCTTCCGCTGTTGTAGACTAAATCTCCTTTCCTCAAGTCTAAGCGGGTGGCCCCTTGTCCTGTGTACTGTTCTGTTAATGAACAGGTCTTTTGAAAGCCCTTTATATGGGCCTTGAACATATTTATATAGTGTTATCATATCCCCTCTAAGACGCCGTTTCTCTAGTGTGTACAAGTTTAACTTTTCTAGCCTCTCTTCATAACTAAAACATTCCATTCCCCTTACTAGTTTTGTAGCCCTCCTCTGCACTCTCTCTAGTTCCATAATGTCCTTCTTCAGAAAGGGCGCCCAGAATTGAACAGCATATTCTAGGTGGGGTCTTACCATGGACCTGTAAAGAGGCATAATTATATCTTCCTCCCTTGAGTCAATACCCCTTTTAATACATGCCAATATCTTATTGGCCTTTGCAGCTGCCAGCTGGCACTGCATGCTACTGCAAAGTCTTTTGTCTACCATTACTCCTAAATCCTTTTCATTAGTAGATTTCCCCAGAGAAACACCATTTAAACTATATGTTGCATTTTTATTATTATACCCAAAATGCATAACTTTACACTTGTCTATATTTAAAGATGAGCGAGCACCCCGATGCTCGGGTGCTCGGGTGCTCTGACCGAGCACCCCCTGATGCTCGAGTGCTCGGCCGAGCACCCGAGCCCCATTCAAATGAATGGGAGCACTCGAGCATTAAACCAGGCACCCCCTGCTCTGATGAGCGGAGGGTGCCTGGTCAATGTCCCCCTTCATCTCCGCTATGCCCCTCTTCCACAATGTCCCCCTTCATCTCCTATGCCATAGCGGAGATGAAGGGGGACATTGTGGAAGAGGGGCATAGCGGAGATGAAGGGGGACATTGTGGAAGAGGGGCATAGACTCTATGCCCCTCTTCCACAATGTCCCCCTTCATCTCCGCTATGCCCCTCTTCCACAATGTCCCCCTTCATCTCCTCTATGGCATAGGAGATGAAGGGGGACATTGTGGAAGAGGGGCATAGCGGAGATGAAGGGGCACATTGTGGAAGACGGGCATAGCGGAGATGAAGGGGGACATTGTGGAAGAGGGGCATAGAGTCTATGCCCCTCTTCCATAATGTCCCCCTTCATCTCCGCAATGCCCCCTTCATCTCCGCAATGCCCCCGTACCTCCATTCCCTGGTGGTCCAGCGGAGCGTCTTCGGATCTGTGCCTCTTCCGGCACAGATCCTCTTCACCCGAGCATGTCGGGCGAGCACATGGCGGTACTCGTACGAGTACCGCCATGTGCAGAGCAGAGCGATGCTCGAGCCGATCCGAGCATCGGCCGAGCACGCTCGCTCAACACTATCTATATTGAATCTCATTTGCCATTTGCCTGCCCAGTTACTCAATTTGTCCAAGTCCTCTTGTAATGAAGACACATCCAGTTCAGACTTTATTACCTTACTTAATTTTGTGTCGTCGGCAAACACTGATACATGGCTTCCTATGCCCTCTGGGAGGTCATTAATAAACAAATTAAAAAGAAGAGGACCCAGGACAGATCCCTGAGGCACTCCACTTATCACGTTTATCCAACTGGAGAACTTGCCATTTACTACCACTCTTTGCATTCTATCTTTCAGCCAATTTCCAATCCACTCACAAACATTTTGCCCTAGTCCTATTTCATTCAATTTGTACAGTAACCTCTTGTGTGGAACCGTATCAAATGCCTTGGCAAAGTCTAAATAGATCACGTCAACCGCCTCTCCCTCATCTATATTATTACTTACTTTTTCATAAAATGCGATCAAGTTCGTTTGACAAGACCTATCTTTCACAAAGCCATGTTGGCTATTGCTAATGATATTCCTGTTCCAGCAGAATTCTTGAATATATTCCCTTAGCAACCTTTCAAACAGCTTCCCTACCACAGATGTCAAGCTTACGGGTCTGTAATTTCCTGGCTGGGACTTTGATCCCTTTTTAAATATGGGCACCACATCTGCTTTACGCCAATCCATGGGCACCATACCAATCAGATATATCGGTCTGGCCAGGGTCTGGCCTAGCTCCCTAAGTACCCGTGGGTGTATACCATCTGGCCCCGGAGCCTTGTCTACCTTGACACCATTCAATTGTTTTAACACTTTTTCTTGTGTTAGCCAGTTCCATGCTTGCTGTGCCTGTTCTGTAAAAGTAGTTTGCAGATTCTTGTCCAATGGGTCTTCCTTGGTAAAAACAGAAGAAAAGAAATTATTTAAAATATCTGCCTTCTCTCTGTCACCTTTGACCATCTCACCCGTTTCAGCTAACAAGGACCCAACATTATCAGACTTTAATTTTTTGCCATTAATGTATTTAAAGAATTTTTTTGGGTTGCTTTTGCTCTCTTTAGCAATATTTTTTTCATTCTCCAGTCTAGCTAATTTAATAGCCTTTTTACAGGTTTTGTTGACATTTTTGTATTCTGCAAATGCCTCTGCTGATCCCTCAGCTTTGTAATGTTTAAATGCCGCTTTCTTGTTATTTATTTCATGAATTACTTTACTGGTTAGCCACATTGGTTTCAATTTGCTTCTTTTGTATTTGCTTCCAACAGGGATAAATTTATATGTGTATTTTTGCAATATTATTTTGAAGGCATTCCACTTACCTTCTGTGTTTTTTCCTGAAAATATTTTATCCCAGTCAACGAGACCAAGGGATGAATTAAACCTGCTAAAGTTGGCCTTTTTAAAATTCAGTGTTTTGGTGGAACTCGTATCAACTTGTTTTTTTGAATTAATCTCAAACGATACCATGTTATGGTCACTATTCCCCAAGTGCTCCCTTACTTGGATGTTAGAGATAAGTTCTTCATGGTCAGTTATTACCAAATCCAGACATGCATTCCCTCTGGTTGAGGTCTGCACTAGTTGTGACAAAAAATTGTCATTCAACAAGTTCAGAAACTTGCTGCTTTTAGCAGAGTTAGCTATTCCATTTTTCCAGTCTATTTCTGGATAATTAAAATCCCCCATAATTATAGTTCTCCCTATTTGGGAAGCCTTTTCTATTTGCATTAATAGCTGTGTTTCTTCAAGGTCACCAATGTTTGGTGGTTTATAACAAATACCCACTAATATTTTCTGGGCAGTTTTATCCCCAGTGACTATTTCAACCCACAGGGATTCAACATGTTCACTACTGTCCTCACATATATCTTCCCGCAATTGAGGCAATAATGCTGGTTTGATATACAGACAGACCCCACCACCTCTTTTGCTTGACCTATCTTTTCTAAATAACATGTAGCCCTCTAAATTGATTGCCCAATCATGTGTGTCATCCCACCATGTTTCTGTTATGCCTATCAAGTCATAGTTTTCAATTTCAGCTACCAGCTCCAGTTCCCCTATTTTACCAGTTAAACTTCTGGCATTTGCAAGCATACAATTTATGCCACTGCTGTGTTCCATTTGTGATTTAATTTTGTTGTGGCTTATAGTCTTCTCCCTATCATCTGTACTAACCCCGCCCCCAGATCCTCCCACCTGGTTATTAACTACATCGCCTTCCCTTTCTATACTATCTATCCCAGTATTTATTGGCCCCTCCCCCCCCCTTCCTAGTTTAAAATCTCCTCCAACCGTCTGGTAATCCTCTCCCCAAGCACTTGAGACCCTCTTGCATTCAGGTGCAATCCATCCCTGCTATAGAGATTGTACCCCAAAGCAAAATCAGCCCAGTGCTCTAAAAACCCAAAGCCCTCCTTCTTACACCAAGACTTCAGCCATGCATTGAGCTCCCTAATCTCCCGCTGTCTCTCTGGCGTAGCGCATGGCACAGGTAGTATCTCTGAGAATACTACCTTGGAGGTCCTGTTCCTAATCTTACTGCCTAAATCCCTAAAATTACCTTTTAGGACTCTCCACCTTCCTCTAACTTTGTCATTGGTACCAATATGCACCAAGACAGCTGGATCCTCTCCAGCCCCTCCCAATAATCTGTCCACCCTGTCTGCAACATGCCGAACCCGGGCACCCGGGAGACAGCAAACCATTCGGTTGCTGCGATCAGAGCCACAGATTACCCTATCTGTTCTCCTAATAATAGAGTCCCCTACCACCACAACCTGCCTAGGCTTCACTTCCCTCTGGATCCCCTCTGTGCTAGAGGAGCTGTTCTCCCGGCTGTTAGGGAGAACAGTCCTCTCCAGCAATTCCACCTCTGGGTTTGCCTTCCCAACATCTTCACTTAAATGAGCAAATTTGTTTGGATGGAAAAACTCAGGACTGGCTGCCCTCTTCCTCTTCCCTCCCCCACTGCAACCACTTCTAACTGTCACCCAGCTATGTGCCTGGTTCCCTTCTAGCTGATCTCCTCCCTCTTTGCTAGGTGACCCAGCTAGACTCTGCTCCGTTAGCAAGAGACTCCTCTCAAGGTTGTCAATGTCTCTCAATGTTGCAATATGACCCTCTAGAGCTCCAATCTGAGCTTCTAGAAGGGCCACTTGCTCACATTTGCTACAGCGGTATGGACCCTGGAACTGCTGTTCCAAGCATGCATACATATGGCATGATGTGCACTGAGTGAGATCTCCAAACTTGCTCATCTTGTATGGTGCAAGTGTGAGTTCCTAAAAATGTAAGCAATTAATTTACCTGTGTTGCACTACCTCCTGTGTTTCACCAACTGCTGTGTTTCACAAACTGTACACTTATTACAGAGCACTTAGTGAAGAGCACGCACTATTTGTGAGCAAGCTCTGTGAGTCCTGTACCTAGATTTATACAGGCCTACACAGGGGATTGTTCACAAACCCCACCCTTAATTAATTAATTAATTACACACACTCCCAGAGAAAAACACAACCTTTTAAACTTTAACCCTTTAACCTTCTTACTGCAGGTTAGAATGTCAACACAAAAAACACTTTTTCCAATGCTGGGATGTCCAACTGTTCAATTCAAATTACTCCAGAACACACTTGAGCTTGTGAGCAAGCTCTGTGAGTCCTGTACCTAGATTTATACAGGCCTACACAGGGGATTGTTCACAAACCCCACCCTTAATTAATTAATTAATTACACACACTCCCAGAGAAAAACACAACCTTTTAAACTTTAACCCTTTAACCTTCTTACTGCAGGTTAGAATGTCAACACAAAAAACACTTTTTCCTTTGCTCCCTTCTCATACCCCCAGACTCCCCAACACAGATAACACCAAGAAGAGGATGGATCTTGGATTATGGCTGCATGTGTCTTTCCAATCAGTCATACAAGATTTTGGAGTATTTGGGGTAAATCTGCTTTGCTCTGTTCTCACACATCCAGACTCCCCTTGTACAGAGATAACAGCCAGATTAGAAAGGAACTTGGATCATGGCTGTCTGTGTCTTTCCAATCACTCACACAGAATGTTGGGGTATTTAGGTTCATTATTCCTTGCTCCTTTCTCACACCCCCAGAGTACCTTAGCACAGAGATAACAGTCAGATCAGGGAGAAAAATGGATCATATATGTGTCTTCTCAATAAGTCATACAGAATTTTGGAGTATTTGGGATAATTCTGATTTGTTCCCTTCTCACATGGCCAGACTCCTCTAGCATACAGATAGCAGCCAGATCAGGAAGGAACTTGCATCACGGCTGCCTGTGTCTTCCCAGTCAGTCAAATTATTTTGGGGTATTTGGGGTCAAGCTCCTATCTTTCTGTCCCCCAGACCCCCCTAATACAGAGAACAAGTATCCTCCCTACAAGACTCCCTAAACTAAGCTTCAACGCCACTTTATTAGATTTCTTCGCTAGCTGAAAAATGTTCTGCTTTATCTTCCTCTCACAGACACAGAATGGTATGCCGTGGGAACCTGACACCACTTTTATACTATACCTGCAGGAAAAGAAGGGAAACTTGCAACATGGAGAAATTAAGTCTTTCAATGCAATAAGCTAGGTGAAAAAAGCAAAAAAGGCACTTTTTGTGAAAAAGTGCCATTTTTCTCCTGTTTATCTTTTGAAGACAAAAATTACACCAATCCCTACCAAGTGTTATTAAAAAGATTACTTGGCATTATTCTGATATGCTATGTTTTTCTTTTTAATAGCTTTTGAATGAAAAATGTACATACATTTGTTTTACACTACAGGAAAAGTCTTTCATGTTCAATACAAGTTTTAAATAATTCAGGTGAATCTCAATCATGCAACCTTGTTTAATTATTTGTAAAGCATAAATAATCTTCCTGCATGTTACAATATGTTGCAGCCTGCTCTGTGTTTTAAATGCTGCTGAGTCAGAAGGCCCCATCCAATGTATAGCAATAAACATTGATTATAGGATAAAGTCAATTAAAGTAATGTCCTCAGCAATGGGAAGTTGGGGAATTTGGCAAAAGTAACATTTACTCTAACTTCATTTAATGTATTTTCTGAATAAATGCTGACAGGTTTAATGAAAAACCTAATTTCCAGCAAAAAAAGAACTGAATATCTATTTATACATCTGGTTTTACTCTGATTAATTAAACTATGACAATGCAAAAGCCTAAATAAATTTCAATAAAGTTAAATGGTTTATAATGAGGTTATTCATTGTTTTTCATGAAAAAATAGCTTCACAGTTGTCATATGCAAGAGAAGAAATGATTGATTAAAAAAAGGTATATTAACATGGTAAAGGGAAATCATAAAAGATAATATAATTTTTGTACATAAATCTTCTATATTGTTGTATATATTGCTGTATATATGTTCATTCTTTATTTATATATTTATACTCTCATTTTCTCCTTTCTTGGAAGACCATTTTTGAGATAATTATGTGAATTATATTTACTTCTAACTGATCAAAAAGATATTAGTATGGTTATGTTAAATTGTAGAGGTTTCTGATTTAACATTGTGATTGAATCACACTTCAGTTCTTAGCATGGATAAAGATATCAGACATATCGGAGATGTCAGTGACTCTACCATCAAGTAGAAATTAGATAGGATATGTAATGAAGCCACTGCTGCTTTGTGATCACTCTAGTGGATACTGGCTCACTCACTCTGTCATTGTTAGGACTAATGCAAGCAAGCCATTACTTGTCCCATAGCATACAGAGAATGAATGAATTAATATGTTTATTTATATAGCACCACAAGTGTACGCAGCGCATTGCAATTTAAGCCTTTAGACAATACAGGGTTACAAGTGCTTTGTAGAGTGAAACATAGGGTGTGAGGTCCCTGCCCGAAAGCTTACAAGTTAAAGCGGTAATGGGAGACATACAGAGTACATAAGGATCAAGTTCAGAATACAGTGCTAGATTTCTGATGATGATAGGAGATACAAGTAAAGCAAATAATTTAGAGTATTCTTTGTACAACATCAGTGCCTTCTAGCATGTTGAGGTTTTATCCAGGAGGTGCATTTTCAAGTGAAACTCGAAGGCCATCAGAGAGGTGCAATGGAGCAGGGTGGGAGGGAGAGCATTCCATAGATACAGAGCAAAGAGAGAAAAAGATTTGATACGTGAGAGGGCTGTAGACACAAAAGTAGCTGAGAAAAGACAGTCATTGGCTGAACATAAATGGTGGGATGGGGTATAGCAGGAGATCAGAGTGGAAATGTAAGAAGGAGTAGAGGAGAGAAGGGTCTTGAATGAGAAGTAAGATTTTGTAAGATATCCAGAGTTTCATAGGCAGCCATTGGAGAGATTTGAGGAGGAGCTGGGGAATAAAGGAAAATAAATCATTGGCACCTTATTTAAGGTGATAGTAATGTTTCACAAAAACAGCAGCTCCAATAATCTTCATAGTATTTGAGCCATAGAGAGTGCTATTTCATTGCTGTCAGAGTTGTAGTTCAAGAGTAATTGAACGATAAAGTATCTTCCCAGCCCCTTTTATCTAGTGTAAGCCACCTCCCCTCAGATGTGGAATCTGGTCATTGACCAGACAGATCACAGCAAGGGACAATCTTCTTACTGTGAGAACAATTAAAGCCCTGCCCCCATTTACAGGTTTTTCAGGTTTTCCCCTTATGCTAATTGAAGATTGTCCCCCTCTGCAATCCACCTGGACACCACCCTTCTGTTCTGAGGTGAGGTGTTACATCAGTAAAAGGGGAGATAGGGCGATACTTTATAATTCAATTACTCTTGAACTACAACTCTGACAGTATTGAAATAACACTCTGCATGGCCCAAATACTATGAAGATTAATTGGTGCTGCTTTTATTATGAAACATTACTATCCCTTTAATACATGTAATTACACAAAGGCATCGAAAGTAGCCCTGAAATGCCCATAGACTGCCCCATTGCCCTTCCCTTTGGCTCAAACATCATTAAGAGGAGAATCTTCAGGAAATTCCTTTATATGTTAGATATGCTTATAGCATGCATAGGGTTAAACTTTGGTTTGTGAGATGTCTGAGTAGTTCTTGGTAAATCAATACAATACATACTCTGGGCAATCGAACAGTTAAAGTCTTCATTGTCTCATGCCATTCTGAATACTGTTTGGTACCTCTCTAATGAAGTATGGTATGGATAAGAACTGTTCAGGTACTGTCACATAGTGTTTAAAAATAAATAAATGCATAGGATTTCATTACTGTAATTAAAATTACTTTGCACATTTCCTTAATAAAATATGCTAGTAAACTGGATAAACACCCCAAGATTTTCCCAGAATTGCTCCAGCATTATTATGTAGATTAATATATAAAAGAAAAAGGGGGTGGGTCACCTTTACATAATTGTGCACCATGTTAGTTCATTTAATCTTATTCATCCTGAGACTGGAGAAATTCTGGGACAAACCAACTGCAGTGTAAGAGACAGAAAAATTCACATTTATTTAAATGGGACTTTTAATCTCTTGATTCACAGGGATCTTCAACACATTGCTTTACATTGCATTGGAGACCTATCTAACATTTAGTGGCTTAAAGTGGATCTGTCACTTTGTAGCAAATAGGGGATTTTGAAAGAACTTTTTTATTTAAAATTGAAGTTTATGACATATTTATCTTTATTTAAATGTCTTTTTATGAAAACTAGACAGTAGTGGCTTGAATGCATACCAGATACTAGAATTCCACACTGTTCCCCACTCCATCTGCCATTGGTGTCTGGATGGTACTAGCTCATTTGCATAATATGACAAATAAAGGAGCCACATATCTCACAACTATTGTATGGAATAAAAAGTAGCTAATAAATATGGATGATTTTGAAAGTTCATTCAGAATAACTCATCTGTTACAAATTGGTAGTTTCACCATAATTATAATAATTATAATAATACTTCTCCAGTTTATCACTGCTCTAAATCTTATGTTATTCTATGGAACCTATTCACTAAGATCTCCAAAGTTGAAGAAATCTTAGTACAATGGCTCCATAGAATAACATAGGAATTGGAGAAGTGATAAACTGGAGAAGTCATCTCCACTTTATCACCTCTTTATCACCTCTTAGTGATTCTCCCCCATGGTTTTCAAGAATAACAAACAAAAAAAAAGCATCAAATAGATTGTTTTGGAACCAAAGAGGCCATTCAGATGAGTGTTAACCAGAGCACAATATGCAGACCAATGCAGCGTTCCAAAGATTTTGTGAGTTGATGAATGAACGCACCAGTAAAAGTATAAAATGGGTCTCAATGGATATGCCTTAAAGGGATAGTAATACTTTGTTTTATCTTTATTTTATTTTGTAGGCATTAAAAAAACATGAAGAACGATATGTCTTATCTCAAACCTTTATGGTTTGAGAGATATTCACAAGCAAAGTTTCCCCTCCCGCCCCTTTTACCTAGTGTAAGCCATCTCTTCTCAGATGTGGAATCCAGTACATAGACCAGACAGATAACAGAAGGGGACAATCTTCTTCCTATGAGAACAATGAAAGCCCTGCCCCCCTTGACAAGTTTTTCAAGTTTTTCCCTTATCTTAATTGAAGATTGTCCCTCGCTGCAGTCTACCTGGACATCTCCCTTCTGATCTGGCTGAACAGTGTTTCATCAGTAAAAGGGGCGAGGGATACTTTGTCATTGAATTACTTGAACTGCAACTCTGACAGAATTTAAATAACACTCTCCAAGGTCCAAATACTATGATTATTAATTAGAGCTGCTTTTATTATGAAACATTACTATCCCTTTGACATCTTGTGTTTTCTAATTTTTCATGGTTAGCTGAAGCAGATTTGAAGCTGTGTTGTGTCATCACTTCTACTTCCTGCCTCAGTACAATGCTCACAATTAAAAAAACAAAATAAACAACACATCATGCGCATCAAGAAATATGCACAACAATTGTGCGTTAAACACATTTATTGCTTCAAATGTTTGCTGTGCTGCAAAAATGGTGCATTGTAAACACCCGTGTGAACTAAGCCGATAATGTATTTGGTTTTCCACTGAATTGTCCCAATACATCTTTGTAGTGGTATCTGCCTTATTTTGACAATCCATTATATTTTAATATCACTATACAAGACTATTGAGGGTAGCTACAGTGATATTTTCTATGTCATTTCCAGCAGACGTGTTACTGCATATTAATATTTTAAGATCAAGCAGTGTGTTGCATACCCCTCTGGCACTCAAAGGCTTATATTGTAGTAGGGGGTCCTGTTTTATTCCTGTTTTAATTATGCTCTATAAATAAAGTTGTACACTACCATGAATGCATTTGTCCTAATTAATTTCTTAAACAACTGTTTAGCATAGTTCATGTATCAAACTGTCACTTTTAACATATCCACTTTAATTTATTTATTGATTGTCCTTGTCCTGTTATATGACAGGGTGACATTAATTTAGTCACATTGTGCCAGATATTTATTCTACCATGCATGTTTGTATGCACTCAGTATTTTAGTATCTGCTGTTTAATATGCTTATTTGAAAGAATAGCCATATTTTTATAGTTCTTTTTACCTTTAACCCCTTTGAGTGCCAGAGGGGTACACAATGCTTTTCTTTGCAACACGTTATGTATCCCCTGGCACTCTAAGTGTTACTGTTGAGTACCAGAGGGACATCAAACACTTTTCTACACAATGTCTTAGATATCTCTATAGCACACAAAGGATTAAATAGCATGGACAGAATTTGCCCTAGGAGCAAAATAACTAGGGACTAGGTTTCATGACCAAGGTTAGTCCCTAGATTGGAGGAGGTAATTAGATATGGTAGGATGAAAGGGCATGGACAGATTTCCCAGCTGGCAGCACACCCATATTTTGAATTGTGGCCATGAAAAGAGAAATCTGATTGCCTTTATATTGGACATATGATTAGACTTATGGTAGCCGGATTATTTATCAGTTCACAATCTCAGTTACTTTATTATGTGAGCAGATATAGGCCTGGTTACAATATGAACAGATTTAAAAGTCACACTTGAAACATGAGCAATATCACCAGGAGCTTCTCTTTTATCACAGTGAGAATGCATACATTTACATATCTCTGATAGCACTTTGCTTGACGTGATTTGCATAGCTCTAAGGGCCACATTCAATAAGTTATAGAAATGCAATTCTTCCTCACACCAGCTGTATTATTCGGGAGGAATGAAATGCCCCAATTACTTCATTAGGACTTTTAACTCCTTTAATGCTTGTTAAGTTTCCATTGCATTGCAAAGCAATAGTTTGCAAACCTTTGCAGCATTCAGTGGGGTAGAGTACCAATTAATTCAACGGTCATTTTGGAAATGTTAATTTTTGCATTTGGCTTGATACAGAACCACACCCCTTTAATTTATTGTATACCAACTTCAGATACCTCCTTCCTGGTACTGCAATTTCATTGTTGAGCAGTGTATTACTTCTTTACATTTGTTTTGTAGTGGGAGAAGCTCCAGAAATGTAAAACACTTCCCAGTAGTTAGCGTTACTTCCAAATAGCCAGTGGTGTGAATAAAATAAAACCTCAATTCTTTCATAAAACAGGCTCCCCAGGTCAAGCCATCCTAGGCACCCTTAGCCCCACTTATGACCAAATTCAGGTGGAAATGCATGAACCCCATCTACTGTTGCCTGACATATAACATAAAAACAACAAAGTTCATAACCCTTGGTTGCTGGAGAGTTCTCCAAGGCACTTCTTCACAATGGGATTAAAACATAGTAAGTGGTATTTAAACCAAGAGTAGAGTCTGTGCAAAGGTACTGAGATTGAGTTGCTCAGACCCACAACTCAGAATGTGTCTGTGGCCAGCACTGCTGAGGTACTTCTGAAAATGTGGTGTTCTATGTGTTTGCCTCCTCTTCCTAATGGAAAATTCTGCCCTGGTCTAAGCCTTCATGTCTTCATATAGATATTAAAGTTATTATTTTTCACATGCTAGAACCTCACAGTATTTTTTTTCGAGCCCTTTATATATGCTAATTGGAGAGGGTGCCATAGTTCCATAGTTAATAAGATTTTCACATCTATATAGAGATGGGCGAATAGTCCCATTTTGTTCCTGTGAGAACTTTTTTCAAAAAAATGCATGTTTCACTTTTTCCATGGTAATTCCCACCCATAGAGAAAACCATGATGATTTCTCCATTTCACTAACACCACAGATATTCTCCCAAGAATGGTTCCATTTTCCACTGGTGGTGAAAGTTCCCATCCCCTTGCAGCATATTGCAGAATAAGAGAGCATAAGTGAGAAAGCAGAGAATGAGGGAGAGCCCACAGCAGCAGTGAAGAGAGTCCACTTCCTTCTGTCCAAGTGATCCACAGTTCCCCAACATCTTCCCATGGGATCTGGGGAAGTATAATAAAACGGAAGTAATTAGACTGCAGTATTAACAGCAACACAAGTCAGCTGCCTGTGACTGCTACTGCTGCTGTCATTGTACCTTCTGAGGGTATGAAAAGTATGACAGCAGGGGACCCTCTGTCATGTTTGTCATCACCATGTAGTCTTAGAGAGAAGCAAGAGACTGATGGCGGTAGTAATGAGAGTGTGGGTGGTGGAGCAAAAGGTGTTGAACAAAAAGTATGAAATCATTCTTGACAGAAAGGGATAAAGAATTGTCACAGAGCCTTACCTCAGCCTGCGCCATTCGGCCGGGAGCAGGGTTCTGGACTGACGCTCCAGCATCACTAGCTGCGTCCTCTTGCCTGTGGCCTGGTTGTGTATGTTTCTTGTTACTGGCATCATGAATCAGGCACTTACCTGGATGCCTATAATAGGCCCAGCCTGGGGGACCTAACTGGTCCTGCCTTCTCCTACTCCTTTATAAACCTCTCTCGGCCTGTGTATCAGTACCCTTACGTTGTTGTTCTGAGCTGTTCTAGTTCCAGTTCTTCATATATCCTGTATATGATCCGGCTTGTCTGACTACCCATTCTGGTCCTGACCTGTGGCTCTGTCTGACCATTCTCTCTATGCGCTCCATTTCTCTTGACATCCAATCTGGTGCAGACCTGTGGCTCTGGCTGACTACCCGAATCCATGTATGACCCTGGCTTGTCTGTCTATCCATTCTGGTGCAGACCTGGGGCTCTGTCCAACTATCCTCCAAGTGTAGCAAACTTCTAGTGGACATCCTAGCTGGTGCAGACCTGGGGCTCTGGCTGACTACCCGCTCCATGTATGAACCTGGCTTGTCTGACTATCCTAGCTGGTGCTGACCTGTGGATCTGTCTCTTTACTCTGCTTGTGGCTCTGTTAACTACAGACACCCATCCTGGTGCAGACCTGGGGCTCTGGCAGACTCTTTCTTACTGACTGCAGGTGTGAGTCAGTATTCGCCTCTGTTGCCCCTTACAGGAGACTGTAGGTTCAGTGTTGCGTTCTCTTCGATTCCTGAGACTACCAGCTGGCTTCGGCCAGTTAAGAACGCTTATCTGATCCCACTGATTACGGAACTATTTGACCGTCTCAACAGAATTTTCACAAAACTTGATTTAAGGGAGGCCTACAATCTGGTCAGAATAAAGGAGGGCCTCAAATGGAAGACAGCATATAACACCCGGAGCAAGCATTATGAATATCTTGTCATGCCCTTTGGTCTTTGCAATGCTCCTGCTGTCTTCCAGGAATTTATCAATGTACTGAGAGACCTATTGCAAAGCTGTGTTGTGGTCTATCTGGATGACATCCTCATTCACTCTCCTACATTGGAGACTCATAATTCGGATGTATCCAGAGTCCTAAGTTTGTTACAAGAAAACAACTTGTTTTGAAAGTTGGACAAATGCGAATTTCAGAAGCCCCAGGTTACCTTTCTGGGCTATATCATTTCCTCTTCTGGGTTGGCCATGGACCCCCAGAAATTGTCCACTGTGCTGCAATGACCTCGTCCTGAGGGACTCAAATCTATTCAATGATTCCTGGGTTTCGCTAAATATTACTGAAGGTTTATTAAGAATTTCTTGTCTATTGTCAAACTTATCACCAATATGACCCTTAAGGGTGCTAAGTAGTGATGAGCGAGCATGCTCGGCCGAAGCTCGGTTCGGCTCGAGCATCGCTCTGCTCGGCACATGGCGGTACTCGTACGAGTACCGCATGTGCTCGCCCGCCATGTTCGGGTCTCCTCCCCGCACGTTTCGCGGCTGCTGCGCAGCCACTAAACGTGCAGGGAGGCTCTGACATCAGTGTAATGCCAGCAGCCATGTTGGCTGCTGGCATTACACTGATTGGCTGGCCAGAACCCGTGATCGGGTGCTGTATAGCACCTGACCAGCGAGTTCGGCTCAGTCTTAGCCAGGGAGAGATGAGGATAGGAAGGGAAAGTCAGTGTAGGGAGAAGAAAAGCGATTTAAAAAAAAAAAAAAGACCCAAAAGTCCTTTTTAGGACTACTGTGTGTGGGGGCAGCAGTTTATTTTGTTTGGGGGGGCAGAGATATAAAAAAAAAAACTTCACATATTCTGTTCACTGTGCCTAGCCGCAGATTAGCAGCACATTCTGTTTAGTGTGCAAAGTTGCAGATTAGAGCACATTCTGTTCAGTGTGCAAAGTTGCAGATTAGCAGCACATTCTTTTTAGTGTGCAAAGTTGCAGATTAGAGCACATTCTGTTCAGTGTGCAAAATTGCAGATTAGCAGTACATTCTTTGTAGTGTGCAAAGTTTCAGATTAGCAGCACATTCTGTTTAGTGTGCAAAGTTTCAGATTAGCAGAACATTCTGTTTAGTGTGCAAAGTGTAAAATATCAAAGTCACATATTCCATTCACTGTGCGTAGCCGCAGATAAGAAGCACATTCTGTTTAGTGTGCAAAGTTGCAGATTAGGAGAACATTCTGTTAACTGTGCAAACTGTAAAATATCAAAATCACATATTCCATTCACTGTGCCTAGCCGCAGATAAGAAGCACATTCTGTTTAGTGTGCAAAGTTGCTTATTAGGAGAACATTCTGTTTAGTGTGCAAAGTTGCGTATTAGGAGAACATCCTGTTTACTGTGCAAAGTGTAAAATATCAAAGTCACATATTCCATTCACTGTGCCTAGCCGCAGATAAAAAGCACATTCTGTTTAGTGTGCAAAGTTGCATATTAGGAGAACATTCTGTTAACTGTGCAAAGTGTAAAATATCAAAGTCACATATTCCATTCACTGTGCCAAACCGCAGATAAAAAGCACATTCTGTTTAGTGTGCAAAGTTGCATATTAGGAGAACATTCTGTTAACTGTGCAAAGTGTAAAATATCAAAGTCACATATTCCATTCACTGTGCGTAGCCGCAGATAAGAAGCACATTCTGTTTAGTGTGCAAAGTTGCATATTAGGAGAACATTCTGTTAACTGTGCAAACTGTAAAATATCAAAGTCACATATTCCATTCACTGTGCCTAGCCGCAGATAAGAAGCACATTCTGTTTAGTGTGCAAAGTTGCGTATTAGGAGAACATTCTGTTTAGTGTGCAAAGTTGCGTATTAGGAGAACATTCTGTTTACTGTGCAAAGTGTAAAATATCAAAGTCACATATTCCATTCACTGTGCCTAGCCGCAGATAAAAAGCACATTCTGTTTCGTGTGCAAAGTTGCATATTAGGAGAACATTCTGTTAACTGTGCAAAGTGTAAAATATCAAAGTCACATATTCCATTCACTGTGCGTAGCCGCAGATAAGAAGCACATTCTGTTTAGTGTGCAAAGTTGCATATTAGGAGAACATTCTGTTAACTGTGCAAAGTGTAAAATATCAAAGTCACATATTCCATTCACTGTGCGTAGCCGCAGATAAGAAGCACATTCTGTTTAGTGTGCAAAGTTGCATATTAGGAGAACATTCTGTTAACTGTGCAAACTGTAAAATATCAAAGTCACATATTCCATTCACTGTGCCTAGCCGCAGATAAAAAGCACATTCTGTTTAGTGTGCAAAGTTGCATATTAGGAGAACATTCTGTTTACTGTGCAAAGTTGCAGATTTGCAGCACATATTCCGTGTAATATGAAGAAGGCGGGTAAAAAGGGACGGGGAAGTAGACGTGATCCTGATAGTTCAGGGCGCGGGTCAGGACGGGTAGAAACTGTGCCTGGTGCCAGAGCACAAGAAAGAAAGACATCCACCATACCTAGCTTCATGTCTCAGTTTACAGGGCGTCGCAGGACATCACTCTCGAGGTCCGACCACTGCGAACAGGTGGTCGGTTGGATGTCAGCTGATACAGCTTCCAGTCGGTTAAGCACCACCCTGTCTTCCACCAAGTCCACTCTCAGTAGCCAAGAGTCTGGTCAACATAATCCTCACCCTGATCATCCTTCCTCCCACCATAGAGGGTCTGGTCCAAGAAGTGATCACACACTGGGATATAGTGAGGAGCTCGTCTCATCACCAATCCTTAATTTGAACCTCTCTCCAAGCACGCTTGCAGAGGAACATGACATCTTGTGCCCTGATTCACAACCTCTAGAGCGTATCCAATCACAAGAAGATGACAGAGGGGAACGGCATTTAAGGTCAAAGGAAGTGGATGATGATGATGATGAGACACAGTTGCCATTAAATCAACCACTATTACTGTCTCAAGACCTTGATGAGGAGGATGATATACAGTTGTCAATGACTGAGTATGTGGTGGGATCAAGACATGAGGAGGATGATCAGAGTGAGGAAGTGGAGAAGGACTTGGTGGACGATGAGGTGACTGACCCCACCTGGGAAGGTGTAGAGCCGAGGGATGACAGCAGTCCTGAGGGTGAGCCATCTGCAGCACCGCAACAGGCTGGAAGAGGCAGTGGTGTGGCTACAGAAAGAAGGCGGACCGCACCAAACCGGCCCGCAAATGTTCCACGGAGCACCCCCTTGCGTAAATCTCCCTTGCCAAGGGGTAGGTGTTCCGCGGTATGGCGTTTTTTTAAGGAAAGTGCGGACGACAAAAGAATTGTAGTTTGCAACCTGTGCCACACCAGAATGAGCCGAGGCATGAACACTAGAAACCTCACCACCACCAGCATGATCCGACACATGGCATCCAAGCACAGTAATAAGTGGGAGGAACGCCCGGATCGCCAATCTGTGTCTGCAGGCCACACCACTGCCTCCTCTTCCCCTGTTTTCGGTGCCGGCCAATCGCCTGTCGAAGGCGCAGGCCCGCATACCTCCCGCCCTGCACCTGTACCATCTGAAGCACCATCAGCGACCACATCCACTTCCCTGTCCCAGCGCAGCGTCCAAATGTCGTTACCCCAGGCATTTGAGCGCAAGCGAAAAAACCCAGCCACCCACCCACAGGCCATAGCACTAACCTCACACCTTTCCAAATTACTGGCCATCGAAATGCTGCCATTTAGGCTTGTGGAGACTGAGTCCTTCCGCAGCCTGATGGCAGCAGCTGTCCCTCGGTACGCAGTCCCCAGCCGCCACTACTTTTCCCGGTGTGCCGTCCCCGCCTTACACCACCATGTGTCCCGTAACATCACCCGTGCCCTGACCAACGCAGTTACTGGGAAGGTCCACTTAACGACTGACACATGGACAAGTGCTTGTGGCCAGGGACGCTACATTTCCCTGACGGCACACTGGGTGAATGTCGTGGAGGCTGGGAGCGACTCGGACCCTGGGATGGCACAGGTGCTACCCACGCCGAGGATTGCGGGCCCTACCTCCATCAGGGTTTCCGCCAGCACCTATGTTATTAGCTCCTCCTCCTCCGTTTCCACCTCCGAATTCTCTGCGCGCAGCGCCACTCACCCATCAGCCGGTAGCTGGAAGCAGTGTAGCACTGCAGTGGGGAAGCGTCAACAGGCCGTGCTGAAGATGATCTGCCTTGGGGACAAACAGCACACGGCCTCAGAGCTGTTGCAGGGGATTAGTCACCAGACCGAGCAATGGCTCTCGCCACTCAACCTGCAACCAGGCATGGTTGTGTGTGATAATGGGCGTAACTTGGTGGCGGCTTTGGAGCTCGGCAAGCTCACACACGTACCATGCCTAGCGCATGTATTTAATTTAGTGGTTCAGCGATTTCTAAAAACCTACCCCAATTTGCATGATCTCTTGACGAAGGTGCGCCGCGTGTGTGCACATTTCCGTAAGTCATCTACAGCTTCAGCCGGCCTGTTGAAGCTGCAGCAGCGCTTACAATTGCCAGCTCACCGGCTGCTGTGTGACGTGAGTACGCGCTGGAACTCCACCTTCCACATGTTGGCCCGGCTTTGTGAGCAGCAGAGGGCAGTAGTGGAGTACCAGCTGTTACACGGTCGTCGTCTCTCCGTTCAACTTCCTCTAATCAGAAGTGAGGAGTGGGAATGGATGTCAGACCTCTGTGAGGTTTTACGCAATTTTGAGGAATCGACACAGATGGTGAGCGGCGATAACGCTATTATCAGTGTAACCATCCCACTTCTGTGTCTACTGAAACGCTCGCTGCTCACAATTAAAACCGACGCTTTGCATGTGGAAGAGGTGGAAATGGGGGAGGAAGAGCTTACACAAGGTGATAGCCAGAGCACCCTCACTTCGTCTTCTCAGCGACAATTGGAGGAGGTGGAGGAGGAGGAGGAGGAGGAGGAAGACACGGTTGCCTCCGCTACAGAGGGTAGCCATGGAACTTTAGTTCCATCTCTTCAGCGTGGGTGGGCAGAAGAGGAGGAAGAGGATGAGGAGATTGAGAGTCATCCTCCTGGTGAGGACAGCGAAATCTTGCCTGTTGGTACTCTGGCACACATGGCTGACTTTATGTTAGGCTGCCTTTCCCGTGACCCACGCGTTACACGCATTTTAGACAACACGGATTACTGGGTGTTCACCCTTCTGGACCCCCGCTACAAAGAGAATTTCTCATCTCTCATTCCTCCGGTGGAGAAGACAAGCAAAATGGTGCAATACCAGAAGGTTCTTGTTGAAAAATTGCTCCAAAATTTTCCATCTGACAACGCTGGCGGCAGAGTACGTGCTACCTTGGCCAACCGAGAAGGGGAGAAAAGGGGAGCACACAGCAGTTCCGACAAAGGCAGGGCAACACTCTCCAAGGCGTGGGACACCTTCATGACACCCCGCCAGCACCCTCACCCTGATGCGCAGCCTAGTGTCACAAGGAGGGAAAAGTTTTGGAAGATGGTGAAGGAGTACGTAGCAGACCGTGTCAGCGTCCTCAATGATCCTTCTGTGCCTTACAACTACTGGGTGTCCAAGCTGGACACGTGGTATGAACTGGCACTCTACGCCTTGGAGGTGCTGGCCTGCCCTGCCGCCAGCGTTCTGTCTGAGCGGGTATTTAGTGCTGCTGGTGGCATCATAACAGATAAGCGTATCCGCCTTTCCACCGAAAATGCTGATAGGTTGACACTTATAAAAATGAACAAGGCCTGGATTTCCCCTGACTTCTCCACTCCACTGGAGGAAAGCCCCGGGGGAACATAAAGTCACTTTATATATGTTATTTACAATGATAGGAATACTCTGTATTCCCATTCACCCCTTCCACCCAAAAAACGGGTATATGGTTGACTCTCTTCAATATGCCCAGTGATATAATTTTTATATAGGGCCAGCTCACCAGCGGGCCCAGTGATACAATTTTTATATAGGGCCAGCTCACCAGCGGGCCCTGTGATATAATTTTTATATAGGGCCAGCTCACCAGCGGGCGTAGTTTGACAATTTTTGTATAGGTCAGCTCACCAGCGGGCCTTCTCATATAATGTTTTATTGGGTCAGCTTTCTAGCGGGCCCTCTCATATAATGTTTTATAGCGTCAGCTCACTAGCGGGCCTTCGCATATAATGTTTAGGATGGTCAGCTCCGCAGCAGACCCTCACCCATAATGTTTTAGATGGTCGGCTCAGCGCACGTTTCCCTCTTAATCATGGCCCCAGTTCAGAAAAATCGAGGAAATTTTTGGGAGATTTTGCCTCTGCGCACGTTTCCCTCTTAATCATGGCCTCAGTTCAGAAAAATCGAGGAAATTTTTGGGAGAATTTGCCTCTGCGCACGTTTCCCTCTTAATCATGGCCTCAGTTCAGAAAAATCGAGGAAATTTTTGGGAGAATTTGCCTCTGCGCACGTTTCCCTCTTAATCATGGCCTCAGTTCAGAAAAATCGAGGAAATTTTTGGGAGAATTTGCCTCTGCGCACGTTTCCCTCTTAATCATGGCCCCAGTTCAAAAAAATCGAGGAAATTTTTTGCAGAATTTGCAGATGATATACAAGTAAATATACAGCAAATACTGTTTGGTAACAATTTTTCGCCTAAAGTCATTTTTATCTTCCTTTTTGTGTGTTTTACGGTCAGTCTGTAAAACTGGCGTACTACGGGCGAAAGATCGTTCCCAGCAGCGATGTTGGAGTCCAAGATGCATCCAGACATCCTCCCTATGCTGTCCCTGAACCATTTCTGTGGTGTTTCCATCATTTTCTGCCCTTTTCCTATGGACCAGGCACCCTCCCCTCATCAGAGCAGGGGGTGCCTGGTGTAATGCTCGAGTCCTCCCATTGACTTCAATGGGGCTCGGGTGCTCGGCCGAGCACTCGAGCCTCCGGGGGCGCTCGGTCAGAGCACCCGAACACCCGAGCATTGGGGTGCTCGATCATCACTAGTGCTAAGGTTTCAGAATGGTCCCCCAGTGCGTTACGTGCCTTCAAAGACCTCAAGGCACCATTTGCAGCAGCTCCTATTTTGGTGCATCCCAATCCCGCCCTGCCCTTCACACTGGAGGTTGACAAGCCTGAGATTGGAGTAGGCTCTCTCCTTTCTCAATGCTCGGCTCCAGGGGAGGCATTACGCCCTTTTGGGTATTTCTCAAAGAAACTGTCTAAGGCAGAGACGGTATACCAGATTGGTGACAGAGAGTTATTGGCTATTATATTGGCACTGAAAGAATGGTGACACCTCCTGGAGGGTACTAGTTCTCCTATCTTGATTCTTACTGATCATAAGAATCTCACTTACTTGTCTGAGGTTAAACGCCTGTCGCCCCGCCAAGCAAGATGGGCGTTGTTCCTATCAAGGTTCAATTTTGTGGTTTCATACCTTCCAGGCTCTAAGAATGTGAAGGCGGATGCCCTATCAAGTCAATTTTGTAAGCTATCCAAGGAGGAGGTCCCTCCCACACCGATGGCTTGTCTGACCATCCATTCTGGTGCTGACCTGGGGCTCTGTCCAACTATCCTCCCAGTGTAGTATACTCCTAGTGGACATCCTATCTGGTGCAGTCCTGTGGCTCTGGCTGACTACCCACTCCGTGTATGAACCTGACTTGTCTGACTATCCTAGCTGGTGCTGACCTGTGGTTGTGGATCTGTCAGTTTACTCCGCTTGTGGCTCCGTTACCTACAAACACCCATCCTGGTGCAGACCTGGGGCTCTGGCAGACTCTTTCTTACAGACTGCAGGCATGAGTCAGTAGTCTCCATTGTTTCCATCCTTATTGGAGACGAGCTCTCCCATACTGACTGCAGGTGTGAGTCAGTAGTCTCCACTGTTGCCTCTTACAGGAGACTGTAGGTTCAGTATTGCGTTCTCTTCGATTCCTGAGACTACCAGCTGGCTTCGCCCTAGTCTCAAGCAGTGTGGTTGACCCATTGGCAGGCTCCTATTGCTGCGATAGTCTCTAGCCTTTCCTGTCACCCTCTGCTTGTACTGTCATACTTACTTGCATTTGCTTATTATTATTATTTTTAAGGTGTTCTTAACTATACCGTCTCACTCCTTGTCTTGTTTTGCAAACTGTAAGAACAATGTGAGATAGAAATGCACTTGTGAATGGAAACCACCACCACCAGCAGCTGTGACATTCTAGCATTTGTGGCTACTGTAATTTCTGCTGCTGACACATCAGAGACAGACTTTCTTCTGTCACAACAGGAGGCTGATGACCAGTCTTGTTTGTCACAGACCACAGTGGCCAACATGGCATTGGGTTCAACCAGCAGTAATACGGGGCTAGAAAAGGTATTTCTGCAAACTTATATAAATATTTTTTTTTCAACTAGAAGAAAGAAGGATGAAGAGAAGGCCAGTGAGATGGTTCAGCTGGTTAATGCACCAGCTGTAGAATCTGTTTGGGTCGCAGTTTCTAGTCCCGGCAAGGTCAGCACAGCCTTTCCTCCTTCTGAGGTAGATAAAATGAGTCCAGGACATACTTGAACAAGAGACAATCTCAATGTATTCTTCCAGGTAAAATACTTTTGAAATTAAAAAAAGATACAAGAAAGAAGGACAGAAGATGACCAGCATGCTGAGAACTCTGCTGGACATCAGGATTAATAGTAAGTGTTACTCGTAATGAGATATTGCTTTGTTACTTAGTTGAGTTAACCCTATGAGTGCCGCCAGGGTAATTATACTCCACTGGCACTCATAGGGTTAATTCTACTAACTCTGAACACTTTTAGTCCACTCTAGTTTAGTCCATTAAATGGCAACCTGTAGTGTTTTTGTTTTTTTCTTCAATTTTAAATCGCTTACAGTGCTTGAAAAAATGCGGCACTTGTTTTTTTTTTAGTCGGCTGACTTTAAATCTAGCCCTTTATCTGATGGCTAAATAGACGAGAGCTCTGAGAAGCAGCAAAATATATATTTATTTTACAGACTGTGATAAGATAGGGTGGACAACTTAAAATAAATAAAAATAGTAGGTGGCAGATAGCTGACTGGGACCCTCATGTGAGCTGTGTGACTGAGACAGTCTTGATTGATAGTAGAAGAGATTGAGAATTCTGAGACATCACACTCCATCAGTTCTGTTGTGTGCGTTAGAGTAAAAACACACACAATAGTTGAGTAATGTCCAGCAAATGCACAAGGTGCAGGGGGAGTTGAACAGGTGGAGCAGTTCAGGGACGTGGAAGTAAAGTGGTAGGTCAAGAACTGACTGCAGCCATGGTTGCTGCAGCATGTGCAATAAATGATGATGATCCCTCTACTCCTGGGGAGTATGCAGCTTGTCAAGGTCCTACCAACCATTCCACCGCCACCACCAGTGCCAGTACTATAAAAAAAAACAGCTGAACCAACTGTTGAATCTGACAGTGAGACAAACAATCACCAAAACACCTGTCCTCAAATTAGTATGAACTTTCTAAAGGTAAAAGTAATAAGAAATTGTTTGACACCTCTAAAAGCTTAGAAGAATATTAGGGTAGTGGGCAAGAATCGGCAGGTGTTGTTGAGGATGATCTCATGATGACTCCAGCAGTAGTAGTTGAAAAACTGACTGCAGCAATGGTTGCTGCAGCGTGTGCAATCCTGTCACAGCTTACCTTGACTCCAGCATGATTACAGGCACGAGGCTTCAAGCAGGCTGCAGGCCTCTGTTTTATCTGTTTGCTTACTGTAGTCTCCTCCTACCTACTTCCTACTTCCTCCCTCTGAGCTGCTCCTCCTACTTCCTGTGGAGGGGTTTATAAGGCAGACTGAGGCCTGACTCAGATGCCCTTGCGTTGTTGTTCTTAGGTGAAGTACTTGGGCTATGTGTATGACCTGGCTATCTACGAAAACCCACTCTGTGTATGACCTGGCTATTTATGAGAACTCGCACTGTGTATGACCCGGCTAAGTAAGACAACCCTCTTTGTGTATGACCCAGATATGTATGGAACCCTCTCTCTGTGTGTATGACCCAGCTAAGACCGAGAACCCTCTCTGTGTATGACCCAGCGATCACGAGTACCCTTTACTGTGATCAATTTGTACTATTGGCCTAAGACAGACCACTGTTGTGGACAGAGAATCTGATTGGTGACTGCAGGAGTGAGTCACAGGGTCTCGATATAGTGACTGCAGGCGTGAGTCACAGGGTCTCTTAGCAGTGATTTCAGGCGTGGTCAGTTCTCCAGTCCAGCAGTCATTGTGTTCCTGTTCTTCGGATCAAGATTACGGTTCCAGTGTTCCAGTCGACGGATCAAGAGCTAGCGTTCCTGTTTCCTGCTGAGACTCACAGGGGCTTCGGCCCAGTCTCCAGCACTGTGGTCTAGCATGAGGCCCACTATTTCTGGTAGTAGTGTCGCCAGCTACTAACCCTTTGCTTGTTGTACTACATATTTATTGCTGTGATTTGTTCTAATAAATATTTTGCATTACATTACCGTACTGAGTTCTGAGCTTTCCTGGGTGCCCGTGACAAATCCATGATGATGATCCCTCTACTCCACGGGAGGATGCAGTTTGTCAAGGTCCCACCAAAACTTCCAGCACGATCAGTGCCAGAAGAAATAAAGAACCATATATGAAGAAAACTGAAGATGATAACAATTAGCATTCAAGTGTGGATGAAGCTGGCAATAGCATAAAAGTGGAAGATGTAGCAGCCGAACTGCCTGCTTCATCAGATAGTGACACTAACAAGCACCCAAACACCAGTCCTCAAAGTAGTAGTGAACTTTGTTACAATAAAAGTAAAAATAAATTGTTTGAGACCTCTAAAAGCTTAGAGGAATTTAAGGATAGTGGGCAAGAACTGTCAGCTGATACTGATGCTGCTAAGGATGACCTAATGATGACCGTTGATGATGATGCAGATCTAGAATATATCCCTCCAGCATTCTCCTCCTGTTCAGATACAGATGAAGAGTAGAGTTAGAGAGATGACATGGCCATAAAGTTAGCAGAAAATCACAATTCAAACTTTCACCACTAACCAAGAACACTGTGCCTCTTTTTAAACTAATTGAGAAAACAATTGGAAGGTCTGACCATGGACAAGCAAAGATGACCAAAAGTACACAGTCATCCTGTTGGTCATAATCAGTGTCACTGCTGCTTCCAAGTCCCACTCATGCCACACACACACTTGAATTGAGTAACCAGAAGCAATAACAGCAAAACAGATCATTAAAATTCACAACCTTTGCTATGATGAGTGTCTCTGCTGCTGCTGGAAGTGCTGCACCTTTGTCGCCTAGTAGAAGTAACAGAAGAATTGCATCAGCATCTAGCCCCAGTAGTAGTAGTAGCAGCAGCCCCTCAGGAACCCCTCAGTCCATGAAGTCCACAGTATGGAGATACTTCACACAGGATCCAAAAACTAAGCATGTGCAATCTGTTGTCTGTGCAAGAAGGAAGTGAGCAGGGGGAAAGTAGGCTCACAAATAGGCATCCTCTGTATTAGATCCCATCTGAAGCACAACCACAGGTCTGACTGGAAGAGACTCTATCAGCAGGTCAGAGTTGCCAAACATAACAACAACAGAAGCCCTCCAAAAAGTTCCCAGGGTTCTGGGGCAGATAATAAAAGTAGTGATGTTATTTATGTGTCAGAGGGTGTGCCACTGACAAGTTAGTTCACTCCAGATAACAACTATAGCTCCTGCTGCAGAGGAGTATGATGACTCTGAGTTTACTGTAGGAGATGACAGTCATAGGCTGCCCACACATGCTGCCTCTACCTCCACCAGCTCCTCTAGTTATTTTGTTAAAACAATAAAATTACAGGGTTTTTCTGCCTTGTCCTGCCAACCCACTCTGACTGAGTTCACAAAAAGAATCCCCAAGTGTACCAGTGAAATGGCAAGGTTGCCAAGATGTTTTCAGTGGACATGCTGCCATATTTTACCCTACCAGGTAAAAGTATACATTGTACATGCTAGAGCATTTATATGAGCAGAATAAAGCCAGTAGTGAATACACCATGCAAATCTGGAAGGCTTTGGAGGGAGGCTCTTTGTCACCTGGCAACAAATGTGCAATGTATGTGAGCTGCTGAAACCCTTTGAGGAAGCAACCATGCTGGTGGGTCAGATAGGGTCAAGAATTAGTGAAATTCTACCACTGATATATTTATTGCAGGAAAAACATGAGGAGCATGGCTGAGGAATATTACAATAATGACAACACAGACATGCACCAGCTGGTAAAGGACATGTTAGTGTGCTTTGAACAAGATCCTTGCATCGTTTCATTTAAAAGCAATCAGGAATACATTCCTGCTGGAGCCCCACTTTAGACACAAAATTTCAGAATTTCTGCCAAAGCACCATCAGCAGTTTGTCACAACAAGGAGTCATGGCAATCAGCAGCATCTCTCTGAGGAATCAGATTCTGTCAAAGAATGTAGAGATATACTTATTGATCCAGTGGAGGGTTGCATTGTAGAGGATGAGAGGGAGAAAGTTAGGGCACAGAAACTTCTACACAGAGTAGTGAAAAAGAAGGCAATGAAGTGTTTCATCTAGCATCAGCAGGAGCACCTACATCATCGACCAGAACATCCCATACTGAACATAAGGCAATACATGGGTCACAGCTGGGGTGGCAAAAATACAACATTGGTGAAGGTGGTGGTTGCAGCAATGTGGCAGCACATCGCTTTGGGACTTACTACCTGAGTATGGGTTGGTAACTGGCACACAGGAACACTGTATAGCTCCTAGAAGTGGTCCCACTGCATGTGAAATGGTTTATGCATACTTGCAGGATAGCTATGTTCTAGGCATGGACTACTGGCAAACAAAGCAGTGTTTGTGGCCAGTTTTGACATTTACTGCAGTGGAAACCCATAGTTTTCCCCCAGCAAGCATGGAGTCTGAGCGGGATTACAGTGTAGCTGGTTACATTGTGAATGACTGTAGGACTCAGGAGCCTAACATTCTTAAAAATTAACCAACATCTCATACCATCTGAGTATCATGTAGCATAAAACACATATGACAGAGAAAACCAGGCCAAATGTATTAACAGCAGCACAGATGAGGAGGAGAGATGTGAAGAAAGATTGCTACCATCTACCATACTTGGGACCACTGGTATGACTATGCTATGAATATTTAAAATAAAAAAATAAATATATATAAATGTATATATATATATATACACACACACACACACACACACACATCAATCACACCACACCAATCCACCACCACCAACACCACTACCATACATATCTGCCACATTGTAGGTTTTACCATTTTTTATTTCTTGACATCATTGTGAATATGTGCCAGTGTCACTTAAGCAGGAAGTTAGTGTTGTAGGGAAAGAATAAAGGCACTCTCCATGCTAACACATTTTTCAAGGTATATATTGCTGTAGGACTCACAGCTTTGACGTTCAGCTGCTTATTTCTTCTCTACAGCCCTGAGAAGAAGTAATATTGTGGTGGGAAATGTTGCAGTATAGGAAACAGTGGGCAATGGGGAAAAGGAGAATAATTTTGCAGTGGCAAAAAGGAGAAAACTTCTGTGAAAAAAGCGAAAATTGTTGTTTTTTTTCGCGAAAAGCCATGCAGGAAATGATGCTGACTTTCCACTCACCCCTGTCAAAATATTTACCTCTAACAAATATAATGCAGGGTTGGTTACATTTTGTGCCTGAATGTATTGCCCATTATAAAGAATTCATGCATTTTCTGCTTATTAGACAAACAAATTCAAATATTTTAACCCTTTGAGTGCCAGAGTGATACGGAATGCATTGCAAAGCAATGCATTCCGTACCACACTGGCACTCAAAGGGTTAACTCATTTCAGCTGAGACAATTTTGATTGAAGGGGAATTACATAAAATAAATGAATTGGTATTTTTGCCCATCTTTCTGATGGTGATTTTTGCCCATCTTTCTAGGTGATTTTCTAGGACAACGGTACCTGGTCACTTCATTCTGCAAGAGTGCATTGCCTTACTGGCTACACATAATGGTGTATTGCTTTACTGGGCTCTCTCATGTAACAGAGATAAAAAGGCACTGGCTCATAGACCTGGGGGATGATCAGCTCTGGATAACTGCAGTGGTAAATGTAGGAATCTGTCAGTGCAACTTGACTGGTAGCTTTCAGCATCACAGGCTGTACTTAGGGATATGCAATAGAGTGCGTTAGTGCTATAGTGCATAGTGCACACTGTCTACTGTTAAGACTTTTCTGCCATCAAATCTCATACCATGTGCAGGAAAATGGCTAATGCTACACCATTTCTTCTGCATCATGTTTAATACACAACATTAAACAAGGAGCAGAGGAATATAATAACCTGAAATGTCCGTACGATACCATTCAAAAGTTTGGGGTCACTTAGAAATGTTCTTGTTTTTGAAAGAAAAGCAAATTTTGTCCATTAAAATAATATCAAATGGATCAGAAATGCAATGTAGACATTGTTAATGTTGTAAATGACTGTTGTAGCTGGATACAGGGGATTTTTAATGGAATATCTACATTTGCTGCAAATAGAGGATTCTTCGACAAAAGCAAAGTTTAAAGGACACAATTATTATTTAAATTAAAAATCATTAGTTCTAACCTTGTCAATGTCCTATTCATTTTACAGCTTATTTGATCTATGTTTTCATGGAAAACAAGGTAATTTCTGAATTGACCCCAAACTTTTGAACGGTAGTGTACACTGACCCACTTCCATACCATTGACTCAAGCAGTGAAAAGGAGAGAATTGTTGGCATGAATAATTGTCATTAGGCAGACATAGGGCTAGAAAATAGATCCTAGTTCCTGGTTTATTACAGAATAATATTCATACAGCCTTCCTTATAACAAAGAACAATAGTTTTCTCTGTCTATTATTAACTGTTTTAGTATTGGGTGTGCAACACATTGCTTTGTTGCTCACCTCTCTGGCTGCCAAAGGGATACAAGCAGTATAGGACTCACATTTAAATGTCAGAAGTCTTAAGCTCGCTTATTTCTTTAAATCCTCCATTGGATGGGATTACTAACACATACAAGCAGGAGGCTGTATTAAAACAACATCTGCGTGCATCAATAGGATCCCAAGGAGTTGAACTAATTTACTGCACTTTCAACTCATTTTGTAAAGCAATTTGAAAGCAGAAAGTTAAAAACCCCAACGGCAACACAGATCCTTTACAATATAAGATACAGTCTGTTCTACATGAGGTGTACAGTTTTACTTTGCGTTGTCTATTCTAATGAGCTCTCAGGGGATTCTGTATAAAAATCGGCATAATTTTCACTGTCTTATTTGTGAGCATTTATTACATGTACAGAAGGTTTCTTTTGCAAATGTAATTTTTAACATTAGATGAAAATGGTAACACATAAGAGAGGTGAAAATGTCAGCATTTCAGTTACATCCTAAATATATTACATACGTATGTGAAAAACTTTCCTTAACTGTTTAAGGTGTTGTGCACCCTGCTGATCCTTAAAGGGTTAAAGACAATGCTGAGGTTGCCACTCAAACTAACAAAAGCTGAGAAATCTGAGGTTAAGGTTTTGTGAACATCAAAATCATTTTTAGCTTGAGTAAGAACTTTAATACTGGCTTGATTGAATAGTGTGCCTGCCAAAGTAATAGATTAAACACAGTAACTTTTGATCAATTAAGTACATTTAGGGATTACAACCAGCAGTGTGATTGTTCAAATACATGAGATGTTTTACCATATGTTCAACAATCAGACTTTGTAGTGTTTGTTATGTTGTTCATTCAATAAAATAATGCATCAGTTAAACATAGTATGTTTGATTGATCAAACACATATGATCCTTTTTAGATCTTTTCAAATGTAAATATCTCAAATACAAATGGAATTTTTTTATTTTAAATAAAAGCACTGAATATCCCATAAGGTCTATCCATGTGTGAAATTTGATGTCAATCCATTCAAAAGATTTTGATACTGGTCTGACAAAAATATGTGACCATAAAAGAAAAAATAAGGAACTTCTATCATTTTCATGTTGTTCATTATAAAAAATTATCTAATGTATAGTGAAAAACATGCACGTTTTGGAGGGATTGATGTTAACATGAGTACAAAATTTCAGTCAAATTTTGTTCAAAAGTTATAGGCATTTCTAAAATTTAACATAGATATTTATTTTCAACACTAAGGCTGGGATTCATCAAGGTGTGAATGGATTAATGCACAGGAAAGTCTGAGGATTTCTCTGTGCATTAACCATTCGCCGATTCAGCAACATTCGGATTGTATCTGGCCATCGCTTATTCTTGAATAAGCGATGGCCAGATAGATCCGCAAATGTGATCTGCTAGTTTCAAGCTGGAGGATCCCATTTGAATGCATGGGGCAAACACACACATTTTCATTAATGCGTATACGTCTGTTTTCCCCATGACTGACCGATTTACACAAAACAGGGAAACACGCAAAATCATTGATGAATACCCATCAACGAACGTGATGAAGAGCAGCTTATTTGATACTCTTCTCTTCCCGCAGTTTGATGAATCCTGGCCTAAGTATGGCAGTGATTGCACTGCCAAAATAAAATTGACATTTTGGAATGAGAAATAACTACTGTCTAGTTGCAAAGAAGATGTAGATTTCATATTCTTCACTTAAAGAATTGAGATTACACTTAGAATTATATTTATAAAGTAGGAAGAAGAATACTTTATCCAATCATTTTTGTCAGGTTACAAATATACCCTAAATATACTGTCCACATATACACTAAAAAATATTTGTGCATGTGCAAATTATCGAGAATATTTCTCAGCCTAGTGCATGCCGGTGCGATGGCTCAACTGGTTAATGCACCATCTGTAGCCTCTGTTCAAACCGCAAGGTTGCAGATTCTAGACCCGGCAAGGTCAGCTCAGTCTTTCACCCTTCTGAGATAGATAAAAATGAGTCCAGGACATACTTGAAAATGAGAGACAATCTATCACAGTCTACCTTAGAGGCTAAGTGTTCCTGTGCTTCCTACCTCTGTATGGCCACCAGCTGGCATAGCCTCCGGCTACTTCCTCATTGCTGACATCAGGTAACAGGCACTAGCATGGATGCCTGTTTATGGGCCTATTCTGGATGGTCTAATTGGGTCCAGCCTCCTTCTGCTCCTTTATAAACCTCCTTGGGCCTGGGAGTCATTACCCTTACGTAGTGTTCCTGTTAGTTACTCTTTTGCTCTGTTCTGAACTGTGCTTATCTGAGAATCTGCTCAGTGTATGACCCCAGCTTTTCTGACTACCCACATCGGTTCTGACCTGTGACTCTGGCTGACTTACTCGCTCCTTGTTAACCCCAGCTTGTCTGACTACCCACATCGGTTCTGACCTGTGGCTCTGGCTGACTTACTCGCTCTGTGTATGACCCCGGCTTGTCTGACTACCCACATCGGTTCTGACCTGTGGATCTGGCTGACTTACTCGCTCTGTGTATGACCCCTGCTTGTCTGACTATCCACATCGTTTCTGACCTGTGGCTCTGGCTGACTTACATGCTTCTTGTAAGACCCCGGCTTGTCTGACTACCCACATCAGTTCTGACCTGTGGCTCTGGCTAACTTGCTTATTTTTAACCCCGGCTTGTCCGACTACCCACATCGGTTCTGATCTGTGGCTCTGGCTGACTCACTCGCTCCATGTAGTTCCTGGTTTGTCTGTCCTCTGGCTCCTATCTCACTTCGTGTACCCCCGGCTTGTTTGACCTGTGGCTCTGGCTGACTACTCACTCCGTACGCTCCTAGCCTGCCTGACCATTAGCCTCTGTGTCTAAATGTATTCTTCCTGATAAAATACTTTCACCAAAAAAATGCTTTACAAAATAAACATAGAGAAGAATTTCTGGGTAGAAACCCTCGTTACACACAGGATAAGCCATAGCCGAAATGAATATGCATAGGCCTTACATGCAATTTGCTTCAAAGTGATATGCCAGCTAGCCAGAGCCTAGAATACATATTGTGTGTACTACATTGTTGATCCTTTGTATTCATTTGTTAAGGGTTCGAATCCATTGATACACAACAAATTTCAGCACAGTGACAAAACACTGAATAACGTGTAGGAACAAAGGAATGTTTGCTATAACTGCATATTAAAAGCTAATAAAGTATGCTTGATTTTAACAATCAGCAAGACCAAAGGTGCTGTTCAATCTTCCATTACCATCAGATGTTCTTGATTATAATGTCACATTCTTCTACATATGTATGTATACATGATAGATATTAAAAGCAATGGCTATTTTTAAACACACTGAAGAGTTACTTTACATTTTGGGTCTCTGTATCAAGCACTTTGATTTCTAAAACTGACCCTATGTGTAGGGGTGGGCGAAAAGTGTGAAAAATTTCCCACGTGACTTTTCATGAAAATGTGCTGATTTTTTGCTTTTTCCACCTAAGCAAAAATGTCCTCCTTTTCGCCTATTTTAACAAATGTTTGACCTATTTTAACACATTTTTTGCCTATATTTCCTATAGGTACTACATCTCCCACTGTAATATTACTTCTTCTGAGGGCTGTAGTGTCTGAAAGTCAAAGTTGTGAGTTCTAAAGCAACATATGCCTTGAAAAATGTGTTAGCATGCAGAATGCATTTATCCTTTGCTCACAAGACTAACTTCCTGCTTAAGTGACACTGGCACATATTCACGATGATGTCAAGTAATAAAAAACATAAAGTACAACCTACAATGTGGCAACCTACTACTGGAGGTGAAGGGATTTTTTTATATCACAAACATCCTCCTTAGGTGGTGAAGGATCATCATTTATTGCACAAGCTGCAGCAAACATGGCTACAGTCAGTTTTTGGACTACCACTTTACAAACACATCCCTGCACTGCTCCTACTCCTTTCCCCTACCCCTGCTCCTAGAATATTTGCTGGACATTATCAAAGTAGTATGGATTTTAACAGTAAAGCACTGAACTGTTTGTGTGATGATGTCTTGCCTTTTACAAAATACTGTAACATATATGTCTCTGTCTCTAGTATCTGTCTTGGTCATCCCCAGTCATATCACAGTCTCTGTCTCCTTTCCCTACCACTCAAAACAATTTATTTCATTTGATTGTTTTTTTAATAACTGTCCCTATCTTTCACTGTCTACAAAAATAATGTGCTCCCTGCAAGTGTAACTGTTTCTGCCCCTCTTTGCTTATAGATAGTGTCAAGAGGATTTCAGTAGCTTCTTACTTCTCTCCCACTGTCACTGCGGTCTTAATTTTTTTATAGTACAGCTTGATGATAGATATAGTCAATGGTATGCCTGTCCGTCTACTTTTGGCTGTTGTAAGAGTGTCAGATATCTCTTGAGTGTCAGTCTGCAAAATATATGTATCTGCCAGTCAAAGAGGATCAGCCAGGTCAGGAAGGAAGTTGAATCACCTGCCTGTCTCTTCTCAGTGAAATAGATTTGGGGGCATTTTTATTTTGTAAATTTCCTTCGTTCCTACACAATCCCCACCACACTCCCCTAACACAGAGAATAAATTGCCTGCCCAAAGTCATCTTTACTTGCCATTGTTAACTAGCTCTCTCTCTTGCTCTCTCTTTCTCTCTTTATCTCTCTAACAAATACAGAATGACATGCTGCAGGAACCTGCCACCCCTTTTATACTATCCCGAGAAGAAAAGAGAGGAAAATTCCCATGTGGGAGAAAATGTACTCTTACCATCGATGTCAATGCATTGAGAAAGGTAATAAAGGCAGGAAAATCAGCAGTTTTCATAGGAAATTTCCAATTAGGTGGGAAGAGCCATTTTTGCCAGTTTCAGTTTGAGGCAAAAATTTTGCTCATCCCTAGTTACAGATATTACAAAGACTGACATAAATGCATCACTCATTCCAGATAAAAAAAATAGTTACAGCTTGGCATACTATGTTACACACAGTCACTCCTACATGCTCTGCAAATAAACAGGACAAGAATATACTAAGGTATATATTTATGGTAAAAATCCTTATCAGGATTTATCAGAAAGACACAGCCCAACCTCCTCTGACTGGATAAAGAGCTAAATCATTATAATATGATATCAGCATTATCTAGACTAACTGGTTAATCTAAACTCCATTATTTTGAATTTTGAGAATTCTTCCAGCAATAATTCTATTATTCCTGAAGATGGCGCACCAATACCATATTAAAAATTGCACATATTGGTCACTAGAATTAATGATTTATGACATTTAAGGTATTTAAGGGGTACTATATGTCATGTCAAACTGTCACTTCTAATCCTATGCCTTAGACTTTCACATAAGAATGTAAGCATTTTTCAGACTTTTTGTCTACAACTAGCTGTAAATTCCCATAAAACGTCATTTAAATATTTCCACCCCCTACATTGACGCAAAAAGGCCATTGTCTCTACAATGAGATTATTTACACATATTTAAAACAGCTGGCGGCTCTTCAGCAGAGCCAAAATAGTACTATTTAAAAAGAATTACTTCATTGGAACGGTCTACAAAGTGTGCCTGGTTTGCAACACACTTTGTAGACATTCCAATGAAGTAGCTCTTTTTAAAATCAAGTACTTCTCAGAGCTAATAGAACTATTATGAAGCTAGTCGCCTTATATCTAATTATTGGAGGGCGACTATAGAAGGTGAAAGTTCCGCTTTAAGACCTAACCTGTAGTGAGTGGCTACTCTTAGAGATACTATCAACACTGGTCTTTTTTTGTTCTTGTCTTTTGTTACATCTGCAGTTCAAGTGAATGAAGGGGTCAGCAGCCATGTGACAATACACAAAGCAACATTGCCTATAAAAACCCATAGTATCCACCTGAAACTACCAAATACACACATTAGGACATTTTGGCAATTACCTTGGTTGCATAAAAACCAAAGGCAAAGGAAAGAATAGTATATGTAAAAAGTGAATGCCATCACAATAGTAACAAATCATTAAATAAATAATTTTGCTTACACACACAAATCTAGCAAGCTCTGTTTTAAATTGTATGTGTTGGCATATCTGAAAGTGTAAAAATTCTAATACTGTAGTAGTCTCAATATAGGTAAGTGTGTTTCTATGACTACCATGGGACTGAGGGTCACATAAGTGGTGGGCAATCTGAGGCCGTTCAGCTGATGACAGACACTACAACACTCATCATTCCCCACCAGCCGTTAGCGTGGGTTTTCCCCCTTTTTATTTTTTCCCTGTTGGTATTAGTTTTGCTGAATATATGTTAACGCTTTGCTTAATAAAATCCAGCATGAACACTGTAGTATAAAAGATTAATTGAGTCCACGTGATGCTTCTTTATTACAGTTCAAAATGTATTCGAAGAGCTTCATAGAGCATGTTTCTTTTCTTTTTACTCTGTGTCGATCACTGTTATCTCTCTTTATGTCTTGTATAATTGTTCTTTCCTTTGGGGATTGTCAGATTAAATATTAGTAGGTATTTTCTTTCAACCAGATTGTAATAAATGAATAATTAAATATAAGACTCCCTTATAAATAACTAAGGTTCTTTTTACCAGGCAGTGCTTGTCATTGTTATACAATTGTTTTCTTCCATTCTCTTCTTAGCTTTCAGAGTAATGTGAAGGGACACAAATTAAGCATTTGAACATGTTTTTTTTTAAATGTAATTCCTGCTGCTCTATTAAATCTTTGAGTGCCAGAGGGGTATCCAACGATACCCCTCTGGCACTCAGAGGGTTAAAGAAAATAATGAAAAAAACCTCAGAATTGCTGCTTGACATAACGAGCAATAGATGAAAACCATTAGCCTAAAAACCATTTATTTTCATTTATCATAAAATTTTGCAGTTTTTCTTTTTTTCTGCCATGCACATACTGAGCTCCAGCCTTGTCCCATTGCAACCACAAAATTACACATACTGACCTCATTTATGAGATGCACTTTAGTTACGTCTAGGGATGGGAAATAATTCTGAAAAAATTTCCTACGTGAATTTTTATGGAAAAACAAGAATTTCCCACTTTTTTCTTGCACATTCCCACCCATTGAAGATATATAATATGTCCACATTTTCACCACTGCCAATAAATTTTCCACAAAAATGTTGTCATATTTCATCTTTGTTTTCTATGACTGCAATATTTCTAGCTTCAATATTACTTGTTCTGAGGGTGAAAGAAGAGAAATAAATAGCTGAAGGTAAAAGCTGAGACTCCTGCAGTGACTCCTACAACAGCATATGCCTTGAAAAAAATTGTTAGCAGTGCCTTTGTCCTTTGACTACAACATAAACTTTTTGCTTAAGAAACACTGGCACAGCCATTCTCAAAAAATAACAGCAGCTTGGGATATTCCAGCATGGTGCAACACATGACATCAGTTCTTTAAATACCCTGTTTTCAACAAAGGAAAAGGGCAGCATGTCAACCACCAACATTTTGCAAGCTTACTATTCCACAGGCACACATTTGCACAACTGTGCAGGATTTGACTTCTTTCTCAGAACTTAATAAGTATATGGGATGACAGTACATAGTGGAAGAATGTGCAACTTTATTGTTTTAACAACATCCCTTGTGGAGGTGATGGGGATTGTGGAAGCATGTATGGGCACTTTATGACTCGTGTCATCTCCTAATACAAACTCACATCGCAGTACTTCTACTGAGGCTAATTGTGGCACCTGACCTGTTGATGGTGTGTCTCCCAGTCTGTAATGGTTTGTTCGACACACAGACACAGTAGGTTTGGATAAAACACAATTTTATTAAATAATAAAGATCACAATAACCCTCACAGGTCCTGTAATACATGCATAATATAATACAGCCACTAGACAGGTTATACAGAGGTAAGCCCACACAGGTCCAGTGTAAGTAGAGAGTCCATATAACAATATACTGACACAGGTCAGGCAGATCTTGTGTGAGTCCCAGTTTATCAGTACTGCATGGGTTAATAGTAGGCAGAGAACGTTGACAGGCCCTAGTGTAGCAAGGCCTTTTAAGAAGCTCAAACAGAGGTGAGAGCTTTAATTCGAGTAATGCCAAGGTAATGGATACCAGACAAATGTGGACTGCTGTAGCAGTAATGGAGACTGAGGAACTTGAGCACTGCAGTAGCAGTAACGGAGACTAAGCAACTTGAACACTGCCGTAGCAGTAACGGAGACTAAGTGACTTAAACACTGCCACAAGAGTAATGTAGACCAAGCATTTTGAGCACTGCCGTAGCAGTAACGGGGACTGAGTGACTTAAACACTGCCGTGGCAGTAATGGAGACCAGGCAACTGGATACTGCCGTAGCATTAACGGAGACTGAGCAACTGAAGTGCTGCCGTAGCAGTAACGGAGACTGAGCAATAGGAGCACTGCCATAGCAGTAGCGGAGACTGAGCCACTTGAGCACTCCCGTAGCAGTAACGGAGACTAGGCAACTGGATACTGCCGTAGCAGTAATGGAAAACTGAGCTACTCGCCCTGAGAGGCACCCAACCTGGAACGGTTTGTAAGGCAGACCAATAGGAATGTCGCCAGGGTGACACGGAGGCAACCGAGACCAATCTACAAAGCTGTCCAGAGACAGAGAGAGGCAAGATCTACCCTTAACCGGAGACTGGTCAGGGCGTGCAGAGGAGGCAGCAGCCCAACTGGGCGGAATCCACACAGCACAGGAACGGAGAACAGTCCAAGTCGGTACACGGAGCAGGAACCTCAGCCAATCCAAGTCGGTACACGGAGCAGGAACATCAGCCAAGCCGAGTCGGTACACAGGAGATGAGAAGCAGAATTGTCAGGCAATCCGGGTCGGTGCACAGGCAGGAAACAAGATGCAGAGTAGTCAGTCAGGCTGGGTCAATACACTGAGAGCACACAAGAATCAGGAACAAGCGCTGGTACTGGAACACCACGAAAGGGCACCGGAGATGTGCCAGAACCCAGTATTTAAGGACAATACTGGGTGGGACAATCACAGTGCAGCCAATAGGTGTTAGGCAGGAGTAGAAACTGACAGAATGTCGCCGAATAGCACGGGCACCGTGATACAGTCAGACCTGTGGTTGAGTTTCAGGTGCCTAGGTGTGATCCTGCTTCCCATTGCTCATGTGCATTTTTTATTAACTGTCACTATCACACAAGATTTTTGACAAATTGGAGTAATTCACCTTTTGCTCACCCCCCCCCATACTCCCCTAACACAGAGATAAGAGCCAGATCAGGAAACAGCTTGGATCACAGCTGCCTGTGTCTTCACAGTGACAACATTTTTGGGGTATTTGGGGTAAATCTCATTTGCTTCCTTCACACACTCCTAGAAAAATGGCAATATTCTCAAGGGAAATTCCTTGGTTATTCTATTTTAATGGATGGGATTTTTACAAGGAAATCCAGGAAATTGTTGGTATTCGTGAAAAATCCCAAAGGATTTTTTTTTTTTTTAATTTTCACCCATCCCTATGCAGAAACCTAACAATTTACATAGTTTTGATATATGGAAACTGTATCATCAAGTTCAGTTAGTGCGAAAAGTCAATTTTTTTTCATTTGGGGGGAGGAATTACTGTCTCTTCATTGTGTTGTCACCATATACCCTGACTTCACTTGGGAGGGTTTAGTCACATGTAATATATGCAGAAGTTTCAACAAGAAGAAACTTATTTTTATCTTAGTCTTGTTGAAAATCTTTATGCTCAGTAGGAAAACAGTCAAATTAAATCTTAAAAGAAATATCTAAAAGGAATGCATGTTGAAACAGAATTACAGAAACACAATTTAATAAGATTGGCCTAAGAATAAACTGAATTTCATGCTGTGCCCATTCAGTTTAATAAAACAGATTTACATACATAAAGACATCAATTTTTATACAGGGATTTATTTGGCAATGAAGCAAAATCATGTTGCCTAATAATTAAGGTTTAAGAAAAACTTAATATGCACTGAAGCTAACTGTGAGTTTAATCACTCTAACTAATTAAAGATCTAAAGTTCATTATTCATAGTGTTATTAACCATTTGAAGATCAAAGGGGGGTGCAGTAGCAAAGCATTGCAAATACCTCTGGTCCTCAAGGGTTAAATGATTTCATTTGTAAACGCTGTTGTTTTTCTTCTATTTTTCAGTGAAACAATAAGGTATGTATTTTGAGAAAATAATTAATTGTAATTGGTAAACAGAATCTTGTGAGATGCCATGCTGAATACACTGTTTCAACCTGCAGATCTCATCAACATTATTGGATACTAATTAGGGCTAGATTCAATAACCTCTGATGCCAAAAAAAAAAAACAGGCAACGGCAATTTTTCAAGCACGGTAAGCTATTCAATTAAATGTGCTATGAAAATATGCCGGCAAAAAAAAACCTGTTGTGCACTAAAATTAGAGGTGTTTTAGCCCATTCAAAATAAAAAACTTCCACAAGATACCATTCAATTGCATGCGTTAGACCCAGTTTGTTTCGGCGCAGAGTCCCTTACTGGATCTCACAACAGCAAACGCAGCAATTAAAATAAAAAAAGTTTTAAAAAAATGAAGTTCCCAGCTGATGTATTGATATGGGCTACAAAAATTTGTAGCTATTTTTTCAATGGATATAAATGTTTTACCTTTTTTTTTTTTTTTTTTTTTTTTAAGTATTTTACCAAGAAGAATACATTGAGATTATCTCTCATTTTCAAGTATGTCCTGGACTCATTTTATCTAACCCAGAGAGGGGAAAGGCAGAGCTGACTAGAACCTGCAACCTCACAGTCTGAATAGTTTCTACAGCTGGTGCATTAATCAACTGAGCCATCTCACATTTTTGCTATAAACCTGACTTTCCAGGAAGTGAAACACAATACAAGCAGCTAGAGAGAGAGAGAGGGTGCTAGTTGTTATGTGATTTATATTGCAAAATTGAGGTAGGAGAGGGTCATAGTGTGTGCTATCACTATGAGCACCTGGAATATAAATAAAAGGAGGAGCTGGAAGGACTGTTATGCCTCCAGTAAGCCTAAGGAGGAGGAGGAAGTGACCACTACCAGCACTGAAGGGTCTGGATTCCTCAGACCCAATGATGGCAAGTCCCCCTACATCATCCCTAGGGATCTTGGGGAAGTTTGTGTCAAGGGCAGAAGAAGAAGAGGGTAGTAGTGTGAGCAGGACAGGTTAGCTACCTGTGCCTGCACCAGTGTGTCTTGTAATTGTCAGGAGGGGGGAGAGGGGGAGAAGAGAACACAATAACAAGTGTGACAGTAGAGGACCTTAAGTCACACTTGCCACACTTGTTACATTTTGACTTAAGTTGTGTTTTAAAGGGTGTTTGGGACACACAGCGATGCGAAAACAGGTGCAATGAGGGTTTTTGTGTTCCGTGTTTTTATTATGCATATGCTCGTTAGCTATTCTCGTACACTTACTTTTAAATCCGACGTTTATCATGTGTTATTTGCAGCCGATGTGCCTTTTTTACTTAGAGGCTGGTTTAACGCGAACCTTTAAATCTAGCCCTCAGAGTGTTAGGAATGAGGGAGGTGGTGATACTATTAGTGGTGAAGAGTCAGAGGTTGCAATTGATGGGAGGCTGTTAGTGATATTGGAGCAGCTGGTGGGACTAGCATGACCGCAGTAGGTCCTCCTGCTTATGCTGAGGTGTTAGGGGAAGTGAAGCGAAGCTGCCAGACTAGCAGTCAAGGGAGCCCACAACATTCCCCTGACTATGGGAGTCCACTTCCCCCAAGACATTGTCCCTGTGGAACATGATACTGAAGAAGGCAAAACTGGTAGCTAGCAGCAATAATACCACTACTGCATGGGCATAGATCAGCTCCCTGCACCTGCTGATAGTGCTGCCAGTCTGTCTTCTTCAGCTCAAGAGATGCCAAGTGTGACAGAAGGGGACCCTCTATCACATTTGTCATCACCGCCAGCCTGTGAGACTAGAATAGAGCAGCAACAATGAGGGACTGGTGATGGTGATGATGATAAGGGTGATAGTGGAGCAGATGGTGTGGAAGAGAAATTAATGGCCTTTTTAGCCCAAACCATGAAGGAATGGGAGACAAATATGTGGATGGGGATGGGCATCACCACCACTATCACCACCACCACCAGTGAGACTGACGAATTTATGGAGTTTGCTGTTGTAATTCCTGCTGCTGAAAGAACCAGGGAAACCGATGCACATCCAACTACATCAATATTTACAAAAAAAAGGGAAAAAAGTACATCACTGGGCTTTGGTGCTCACAAGGTAAAAATATATAGAAATAATAGAGAGAAAAAAAAAGGGAACTTGCACATAAAGCATTCAAGATACCCCACTATATCACCAACCCAAACTGGATCACAAAAACATGGGATAGAAGTTTAATAACTTCAGGGATATCCAGTTTTATTTTCATCAGGCAGCTCTGCAGCTGAGCCGCGATCGCGTTAGTAAAAAATAATTATTTCACTGAAATGGTCTCCTACGTGTGCTTGCAAACCAAGCACATATAGAAGATTGTTTCAGTGAAATAATTCTCTTTTACTAACGTGATCTCGGCTCATCTGCAGAGCCACCTGATGAAAATAAGACCAGATATCCCTGCAGTCACTACAACGCTGACTTGGGAGGGAGGGGGTAACTTTGCGTGCGGTTATCTCTCAAACCATAAAGGATTGAGAGATGAACCTGTGGGCTTTTCAGTTCTTTTTGAAATAGCTACAATATGGGGATAGTAAAAAGTATTACTATCCCTTTAATGTAAAACATATCTAATTCTAACTCTCACTGTTGGAGACTAGAACTTTAAGAGGAGAAAATTAATAGTGCAAATCAGTGTCTAGACATTTTGGTGACCTTTGCTTTGCTTTCTTATTTCCATTTTTCATAGCTGACCTAATTACAAACTAATAATAAAATGTTGAAAATGTTATGTAATAAGCATCAGAATGAAGTAGGTAGTTTTGCAAATTACGATTTGTATGTGTCCCAGAAAAGGGTCATGCAGTATTATGTCTTCTTAGCTTAGATAATCTATGGGTCTGGAATAAATTATTAGTTTACAGGAAACTACCTTTCTATTATGTACAAGAATATGTTTCAACATTCACATATATTTATATATATCTTTGCACAATTTTATAGTTATATGGGGTGAATTAATCAATAAAATAATTTCACTGATACTTGCTTTGCATTATATTAATATTTCCCAGTTTGGGATAATTATCTCTGTTACATGATGCCTAATTTATATTCCAGCTTCTTTACCCTATGATTTTATTGCTCAGCTGATGCATCTGACTGTGGTGCTATAGCCTATGCTTCTATTGGCTGGTAGTTTTAAAGGAGCAGTAAACTTTTTTTTATGAAAAAATATATATTGTATGGATTTTCCTACTGAGTAAAATAAGGGTACTTACACTGCCAAGAGATTCATATTTCCAGAGTTATCACAGTTTAAACCCATGTTTTTTTTTACATTAGCAGTGGTCAAATTCGAATTCGTTTTTCCTGTTACATTCTGATGGAAAGGAAAGTCAAGAAAGTCAGTGATATACAGTTCTCCATAGAATGTGATAGAAACTGCCTGTCACTTCTTTCAGTTAGAACTTTCAGGAAGTAAACACAGTAAATTCACTTCATGATTATTTGAACTGCTATAAATTTTGAATAAAACATCTGACAACAGTGGCAGTGACCTTGTTTTATTCAGCAGGAAAAGATCTAAAAAATATGTGTTTTCATAAAAAAAGTTTACTGCTCCTTTAAGGAAACAACTGGTAGACCTGTGATTACATTTTAAAGAACTAAGAACTTGAAAACTTAGTTGATGTGGTATTATTATAAAAACATAAGACAGAAAGTGCTTTCATGATATACCTTTGTTATCTACAAAACTAAATAACTCAAAATTAGTTGTCTAACTAAAATATAACTCATTTAACATATATGTAATTTTAAGGCTCTTTGAAAATCACCAGCATTATTTTAGGTGATAGTGTCCCTATCATTCAGTCCTTGTTGTTAACAGGAATCTCATAAAAATTTCAAAGAATGCCATGTTATGGTCATTGTTGTCTACATGTTCTCTTACCTGTATATTGTAAACCATTTTAGTTCCCGAAAGACCTCATTCCTAGTTGCCTCTTCTACTAGATGGTACATGAATTTGTTATTAAGCAAACATATAAAATGATTTCCCTGTTTTACTGGAAGTCTAACTTTGCACTAGTTAGTTAGTTTCTGGTTAGTTAAAGTGGGAGATGTTTCTTCATTCCTTTCTATGACAGGCAGGATTGTATTTGGTGAACTTTTATTTTAAATGAACAGATTTATTTGAGCTAAAGAGATTGGGAGTACCCGTTTATTGTCTCTTTGACTGCTATGTAATGGAAATTTTCAGTTTCAATCCAGGATGATTCAATGCAGAGAGAGACTGAGATGGAAGTGATGTCATAGTATAAGGATGTGGCTTGAAGGTGGGGCTATGGAAGTAGTCTGATGGACAACATGGATAGAAGGTTGTCCTTTGGATAACATGAATGGATAAAAACCACAATATCATAGAGGATATTCACTTTTCAATTTAACCTTGGCTATAACAGTCAGTAAGTGCCATTGAGTACTGGGACTAGTTTCCATTAAGAGAAGGATCACATGTGCCTCTAGCACCCTGAGTCATAGTTATATCTTGTCCTTTATAATCAGTGATGCACACTAATCTACCTAGTAGCCTAGCCTATATAATGCAAGCACAAAATAGCTCTTAACCACTGGAATGCAATAGAGATATTCAATATATTAAATAACGTCCAGATAATGGATAAGTAAACAGTTAAATAAACTGGCCACCATAAATCAGTTTGGTTCTGTGAAATTTCTTTATCCACAACCAAACCTCAGAACCTTGGGGTCGCCATCACAGCTGAGGTACCACTTGAAATATTGTGCTCTAGGAGGTTGCCTTGTGTGGATAATAGGACATCAAGCCCTGGTAATGTATACAAGGGTATGCTACTCTGGGTGGGTTAAAATCACTTATAAAAACCTGAATTATATTGTTAATGAGTGAAGTGAATTACAGGACATGGCAGTATATCTGGAAAACAGCTTTTTTCATGCTTAGTAAATCACTCCATTCCCTTTTTCTGCCTTTCTCTAAGACTGTAATGAAAATTTGTCAAAATTCCTATTAATTGAGTGAGGTCTGATTTGTTCCCTACAGTGCAGCTTGTTTGCCCCCACATTGTTCCACCTGCATGACAGGGAAAAAATTCACATGGCTTTAAATAGACCTTTAATCCCTTTTGATTATGTAGAGGGCTCCATTGTATTGCAAAGCAATGAGATGGAGACCTCTCAGCACTGAAGGGTTTAAAAGCCCCATTTAAATGCAGGTGAATATTTTTTTGTTCCCTGTGGTGCAGTTGGTTTGACCCAATATTGTGTGATTTTTTTCTTTATACAAATGAGCTATTGTGCCAGAGACCACAACCAGGGCCAGATTTAAATCGCAGAAACCACTAGGCAAGGTACCCTGAGTGCTCTTAGCTCCACCTATGGCCATACCCATACACCTCACATGACCCCACTTACAGTGCCAATCACCATTCCCTGGCACAGAAAATACCATTAGCCTATAGCATACAAGTACAAAAAAAAAAAAAGCTTATAACTCTTTGTTTACTAGAGATATCTCCAATGCTTTGCTTCACAATGTGCTGGAGACCTCTCTATCATCCAAGGGGTTAAATAATAGCCAGTAAAAGGATATACAACCTGCTGCAGGGAAAAAGAGTTTGCTCTGTCCACATCCACAACTCAAAATGTGGGTGTGGTCAGCAGAACTGAGGCACCCCTCAGTATTTTGAACTCTAGGAAGTTGCTTAATTTACCTATTAGAAATATTCCCCTGAACACAAAAGCTTCCAACCTGTGCTCAGCTCAGCTCCACTGCAAATAATTAAAATATTTTAAAATTTTGGGTTAGTCAAAACAAAATAAGTGAATCATTACTACAAACATGCTTATTTTCAAACTGTTCTTCTTAAGTCTTTTTAGGAAACAAATACGGATCAGTCTGCAGATTAACAATTTAGAATATGACATTTCTTTATTGCAGGTTGGGAAGTAGTAAGGTATCATGATACAAACGAAAGTGTGCAAAGTGCCATGCTTATAAATAATATAGAAAAGGCTGAAAGCAGTCACTTGAAGGAATTATAGTTGTGAGAGTTGTCTTTTTACATGTACACTTCATTAGATACCAGGCAAGAGAGAAAATACAACTGAAGGCTGAATAAATCAAATTTAAGTAGAGGAAAGTGCAATTTACTTGCTGAAAGAAAAAAAAATAGCTGATAAGATATTTAAGAGAATGAAAAGAGCAGAATGCTTTTTTTTTTACTTTACAAATGTGTAATCAAACTGTCCTACTGTTGTCATATGAGAAAAATTGAATTTGGTGTTTGATGATGCTTCATTGATTTTCCTAAAAAAATATATTTGCTCTATTAATTCTTTTGTGCATTCAAAATTGAACAGTTCAAAATTCACTGTGCAGAACTCTGAATCCTTGACATCAGATTGTAAGTCAAAAATAGAGATGAGCACAACTTTTGTGACTTGGTTTGTATCTATACTGCCAATACTGGAAAGAGCTTTAGTTCCAACCACATCAGTGTGGGCCAAATATAGAAGGAAGGGGAGAGAGAAAGAGAGCAAGAAAGAGTGAGGGGATGGGGGCAAATGCATGGTGATTCAATCCCAGCTGTCCTAAATGTGCTATGCTTGATGCTGGATAGGTTCTTTTTTCAGTAATAATGTTACCTTCTTACTACACCCTGACTTCCTTTATAGGCAGTCCTATAGAGTTACAGTTTCCCAGATTGTTGAACCTTTCTCCCTTAAGATAGCATTTCTTAATTTAACTAAAGCCATACTCACCCTGGCAGTGACTGCTTTCCTCTCCCTGACAATAAGACATCTGCTTCATTTGACTTTGCCTGCTTTTAATTTCTAGTTATTACTCATTCCCAGCCTGAATAAATCTAATTCTTGTTCATGAATAAAGAAAAGTGCATGCAGATGTTATAAGTGGGTTTATCCCATATGTTTAGTGCAGATGGTGGCATACACTAAATATATGTGATAAACCCAATTATCAAATCGATTTGTGGTACTCTTTGTTAATGAATCGGAGTATTTGACAGGAAATTCCAAGCCTCTGAGAGCAAGCAGAACTGGTAAAACAGCATACCCATGTTAGGGACCAGGAACCAGACAAGACACAAACGTGGAAAATGCAATACACCTTTATTAAAGGGATAGTAATACTTAATGTTATCTTTATTTTATTTTGTACGCGAATAAGTCTTATCTCTCAAACCTTTATGGTTTGAGAGATATTCACAAGCAAAGTTTCCCCTCCTGCCCCTTTTACCTAGTGTAAGCCATCTCTTCTCAGATGTGGAATCCAGTCCATAGACCAGACAGATAACAGAAGGGGACAATCTTCTTCCTATGAGAACAATGAAAGCCCTGCTCCCCTTGACAAGTTTTTCAGGTTTTTCCCTTATCGTAATTGAAGATTGTCCCTCTCTGCAGTCTACCTGAACACCTCCCTTCTGATCTGGCTGAGCAGTGTTACATCAGTAAAAGGGGAGGGAGGGGGACACTTTGTCATTGAATTACTCTTGAACTACAACTCTGACAGAATTGAAATAACACTCTCCAAAGTCCAAATACTAGGACGATTAATGAGAGCTGGTTTTATTATGAAACAGTACTATCCCTCTAATGAAACAAAAACAGAAGCATGATCCAAGAGCATAAACCAAAAGACACGCCAGGGTCAGGAACCAAGACAGGTATTCAGCCAGGCCGGAGTCAGGAATCCAGAAGTCTGTGATGTCAGGAACATGCCAACAGTCAGAAACACAGAAGTCAGCGAAGTCTGGAACAAGCCAAGGGTCTGGAACACAGCAAACAGGAGCTTAGGAAAATCCACAGCAGCCAGCTGCAATAGGTCAGCAAACAAACACAAGGACTATGGGGAAGTATGGCTGACAACAGTCAGGTGAGTAATCAGATAGGTCAGCTGATTCAGCCTGAGCCAGAAAGTCAGAAGACAGCAGCAGTGGATAGCAGAGCACTAGATTAGCTCAGAAATCAGAATCAATAGGCAGAATGGGAGCAGCTCAGCAAAACCTTGATAACCCACTGAGCAACAGGGAGCACCCATCCAAACAAAACTAATATTATGTCTCATTCTTACTCACTGGTAATAAAGTATCTTATTCCACTTTTCTTGTGAGAGTTTCACCTTTTTGCTAACACCACAGAATTTCCCTCAAGGTTTTCCAATGTTGGTAAAACCTCCCACCTCAATAGTATAAAAACCTAGAATTCCCAGACATCCAACACTGTAGAGTTTAAGAGAGAGAGGGAGAGAGAAAAAAACATATAAATAAACAATAAAATAACATTTGTTTTAAGTGCTGGCTACAACTATGACCAACGTGAAAGGCTCTATGGATCCTGATGCTGCTGATGCTGCTACTGATATAGAGGGGTAGGAGGACATCATAAGCACCAGCAGTACAGGGAGACTGCATACCCCTGACCCTATGATTCCCATTACTCCTTGCAATGTGCCTCAGGGGCAGGAAATTGTAGAAGGTGGAATTGGCTAGCATTATGACCATCAGTACATGTTAGCTGTCTATGCCTGCTGCTACTGCTGCCAGTGAGCCTTCAAAGGAGAACATTGCAGGTGTGACAACAGGGATCCCTCGATAACACTTGTCATCCCAAACCAGTCCCATAGATTGGAAAGAGACTGGTGGTGGTGATATAGAGAGAGAGGATGATATGGAGCATCTGGTGTGCAAGAAAGTATGAGAGTTTCTTGATGGAAAGCAATAAGGAATGGGAGAAAGGGATGTAGTGACATTCAGTTTGGTGCTGCTGTAATTCCTGCTGCTGAGTTGTCAGAAGCAGATGTTCATCTGTCTTAGCAGCAGGATGATGGTGAGCAGACTAGTGTGCCAAAGGATAAAAGTGGCCACCATGGGACTGGCTTCTTCAAGCAGTGATATGATGCCAGGACAGGCTCCACTTGTCACCAATACTCCTGATTAGGGAATGGACGAAAAATTTATCCTCAAACTGAAATCGGTGAATAATGGCACTTCCCATTTGGCAAATAATTTCCCGATAAAAGTGCAGTTTTTCTGCTTTTTTCACCCAGCTCATTCCATTGAAATCAATGGGAACATTGTTATTTCCCAAAGCATAGTATAAAAGGGACATGAGGCTGCCTGTGTTGGTGGGGTGCAGAGAAAGAATCAGTTAACAGGGGATGTTTTTTGGGGGGGTTTGTTTACTGGAATTGAGGGGTATCACGGTGCCCGTGATTCGTGCTGCTCTGTGTCTGTCACTTGCTGAGAATTCGTGATTGGCTGTCTGTAATTAGCCCTCCTCACACAGCCTTTTTAAACCCAGGTTGAGCACTTCCAGGTTGCCCTTTCGTGGTGTTTCTGACTCCACTCTGCCTGACCTGCTTGTCAGATCTCTGGGCCTGTTTCCAGTGTTCCTGTATGCTACGTTCCGGTGTTCCAGTGTTCCTGTACGTTAACGTTCCTGTGTTCCAGTGTTCCTGTACGTTAATGTTCTGGTGCTCCAGCCTTCCAGTGTTCCTGTATGTTAATGTTCCGGTGTTCCAGTGTTCCAGTGTTCCTGTGTGCCTGTATTCCGGGGTTCCTCTGCTCCAGCACCGTGCGGGTTAACCTGTACGAGTTCCTGAGTCTCGCGCTCCAGCTGTCGCTTCGGCGACATTGTTGTCCTCGCTATTGCATACACATTGTTGGTTCCAGCGTGCGGACGCTGGTTTACTCCACTAAACCTGGTTGCAATATACATTGTAGGTTCCGGCGTGCGGACGCTGGTTTACTCCACTAAACCTGGTTGCAATATACATTGTTGGTTCCAGCGTGCAGACGCTGGTTTACTCCACTAAACCTGGTTGCGATACACATTGTAGGTTCCAGCGTGCGGACGCTGGTTTGCTCCACTAAACCTGGTTGCAATATACATTGATAGTCCCAGCGTGCGGACGCTGGTTTACTCCACTAAAGCTGGTTGTGGTATACATTGTTGGTTCCAGCGTGCGGACGCTGGTTTACTCCACTAAACCTGGTTGCGATATACATTGTTGGTCCCAGCGTGCGGACTCTGGTTTACTCCACTAAACTGGTTGCGAGATACTTTGCTGGCTCCAGCGTGCGGACGCTGGTTTGCTCCATTAAACCTGGTTGCGATATACATTGTTGGTCCCAGCGTGCGGACGCTGGTTTACTCCACTAGACTGGTTGCGAGATACTTTGTTGGCTCCAGCGTGCGGACGCTGGTTTGCTCCACTAAACCTGGTTGCGAGATACTTTGTTGGCTCCAGCGTGCGGACGCTGGTTTGCTCAACTAAACCTGGTTGCGATATACATTGTTGGTTCCAGCGTGCGGACGCTGGTTTGCTCCACTAAAACTGGTTGTGAAATACATTGTTGGTTTCAGCGTACGGTCGCTGGTTTGCTCCATTAAACCTGGTGGCGCTATTTACCATTAGTCCCAACGTGCGGAAGTTGGTTTGCTCCTGAACATCCAGTACTGTGGTCAGTCGCTGTCCACTTCCTTGCAGTTGTCTGATTATCCCTGGCAATAGACGTCTGCTGATTCAGACCTCTATACTTATGCTCTCTGCTGTCTTAGTCACCTGACAGCTGGTCTACTTGCTCAGGCTGCCCTGCCCGGTATTGGTGAGACCGGTAGAACCTTGACGATACCATCCTGTAGGTTGCCTCACCCGGTATTGGCAGGGCCGGTAGAGCCTATTACAGTACTCCTTTGGGCTGCCCTGCCCGGTATTGGTAAGGCCGGTAGAACCTTGTAATTCACCATCTTTAAGGATGCCTTACCCGGTATTGGCAGGGCCGGTAGAGCCTACATTCAGCATTCCATTGGGCTGTCTTGCCCAGTATTGGTAAGGCCGGTAGAACCGGTATACGTCATCTCACGGTTGCCTTACCGGGTATAGACAAGGCCGGTAGAGCCTGTCATTAAGACTGTCACTTGGGTTGCCTTGCCCGGTATTTAGGCAAGGCCGGTAGAACCTATTATGTGTTATATTACTGTTGTATTGTTATGTATGTTTACCCTACGGGGACTGCCTTTAACTTTTAATAAAGTTAAGTTATTATACCAAACCTTAAGTCTGAGAGTCTTCAAAAACCGTGACAAGGGGACAGTTAATAAAAAATAAATCCTAAATATAATTAAAAAACTCCATAAGACATGATATAATCGGGGTCAGAGGAGGATACCTGTATTGGTGGGTGGAAACTAGGAATGAATCAGTTGAACAGGGAATTTGTTTTGGTGGGTTTCTTGACTGGTATTGGGGGGACAGTTAATAAAAATAAATAAATAAAATAAGAATTTTGTATGTAATGTGATAGAGACAGGAACCTCCTGAGGAAAAAAAATGCCCTACTGGCCCAGTGCCAGTAGGCCATGTTGGCTACTGGCCACTGGCCATTGTCAAATGTCCTCCTGAGTCCATAATTATAGAATTTTCAACTGCTGTTCTTGCTGCTGCTGTTGCTGACTTGTTTAAGCAGCAGAATAATTCGGCAATTGAAAGGGAATAGGATCAAAAATAGCAGTAACATGGGTGATTAAGGTTCCTCTTGCCATGACTAGCTTCAGTGATGTGTCTGAGGCAGTCGCAGCACTATAAGTAGCCCCCAGTATATGTGGAGAAAAGAAGTTGGCCAATAATTCTTTTGCACCTGCCCCTCCTCCAAAATCATGGAATAGAATATTCTCACAACCGTTTTCCTTTGTCTTTTTGTCCTTTTTTTCCCTGGTCTGTTTGGGTGGGAAATGACAAAGAAGGACAAGCTTCCTTTTGTTTCCCTTGCTTCTATGAGAGGGGAGGAGGGGTGTGTCAATCAGGTAAAGTGGGCTTGTGATGGGCGGGGCTTGCAAACAATAAAAGAGGTGTTCAGTGAGTCCTGGAGGAGCAGTCTTTTGGGAGAAAAGTCTTGGAGCAGTGGAGTGATGGATGGGAGGATGTGACCAGCCAGCAGCATGGGCCAGCAGAGGCCCAAACTCTAGCCATGTCTCCATGTGGTGTGGGCCCAAGAACTGTTCCACAGCAAAGCCTGACCTCCAGTTGAAGTAGCCCAGTATCCTGGCCTGCTTCTTTTCCTGCCTCTTGTCCCAGGATTTTTAACTAAGTATCCCTCTCTTGTTTTATTGTTTCTTTTATACAATATTTGTAGGAAAAATACCCCAAGTAACCAAAGTATCGTGTTTCTCTTATAATTGTTGCAAATTGTGCTCATTTGCTCTGCAGTAAGTAATTGTCTAGTTAATATTATTAGATGTTTTAGCTAGTATATATTTGATAATATACACTGTAGTTTTAATATTATTGTTTGTTATTAAATATTATTGCTTATTGCTAGTACTGAGGTGTTATTGTTTTAATTGTGGTATTGGTCATTAGAACAAATTTCTCTGGATATATCCTTTAATTAAAAGGTTGGCTTTTTGGGTGTGGGCAAATTTTCTAATAGCTGTGTTGAGGTCTGTGTGGTGTGAGCATGCTGTAGGCCCTGGCATTGTCTTTGTTCATAGATTTCCATCTCAGAGCAAACACATGGTCTGAATCCATCTCCCTAGCCTGGAGGGCACATGTTTGTGAGTTTGCAGTTTCTTCACAACTACATTGATTTTAACACAGCTGCTATTGTGAAACCTTTTGCGCCAAATTAATTCACCCAAAGCCACAAACTGAAACAGTGATGAAGGTTCCTCTTGCCATGACTAGCTCCAGTGATGTGTCTGAGGCAGTAGCAGCACAATAAGTAGCCCCCAGTATATGTGGAGAAAAGAAGTTGGCCAATAATTCTTCTCTACCTGCCCCTCCTCCAAAATCAGAGCAGGAACTGTGCCTCTCATCAGCAACTGCAATGTGCACAGTGTGTGTGGTAAATAACATCTGAGGGCACAACTGTATCCAAACACCATGACACCATAACCCAAGTACTGCCGCTGCCACTATACCCCTTGTTCACACCCTGTTAAGGACACATAACAAATTGCTGACAGTTTAATAGTAATGATGAACACTCCCTGACACCATCATAGCATATTCTGAGGAATGGAATCTCCTCAGAAGCTGTTTGATGCCCTGCTTGCAAATCTCCTCTACCACAATGCCATGTATGGTCAATGTTCCTCACAGTGTACAACGTGTGTACACGAACTGCAGCATCCTAACATCAAAAGCTATCATTTGGAGGGGGAGGTAACAATGAACAAGATGGGTTGGCAGAAGATGTAGTTACCATAGAGGAAGAAGGTGATGGCAAGCTAGTTGTTTCACTCATCAGGGTACCAGTCTCTGCCTGGGTTTCTCTATTCTTCCTCCTCTCTGATCTCTACCTCACCTCTTGTTGTCTTTCAGGAGAGTCAGGGGGTACAGCAACAGTGGTGCTTGATTTCTGTGGTGGGTGTTTAGCTTTAACAGGTTTGACATAAATGTCATGGTGTCTGTGTTTCATGTGTGTTATCAGGGTGCTTGTGCCAAGGTGTGTTCCCTCTTTTCTTCTTCTAACTGACTTGTCACAAATTGTGCACAGTGCTGAAGGTGATGACTGCACTGTGCCTACCCCAAGATAAAAACAGTCCCAAACCCATGACTTCAAGGAGAGGAAACAGGTGGAGAAGAATGGCCTCTTTCATCTTCTCCTCCACTTTCCCCTTCACTGTCTGGGGTAGAGGATGATGCTGGTGCTGTTGCTGCTACTTCATCAGAATCAGCACTGCAACTAGGACCAGGTGAATTGCTGCTGGTGGCAAGTGGAACCTGTCCTAGTCCCACAAAACTTGTTAACCCCATTCCCACTGTATCCATGGTGGTCTGTGGCATACTAGCTTGCTCCTCAGCATCCTGCTGCCCTTGCAACTCAGCAGCAGCAGGAATTAGAGCAGTTGCAAATTCAAAAAGCTCACTGGTGGTGGTGGTGGTGATGTCCATCCTTATCACTGTCTCCCATTCCTTCTCAGTTTGGGCTTAAAAGGCCATCATGTATCTTCCACCCCAGCTTCTCCAGCATCATCATCATTACCACCTCTATTGCCTACATGCTGCTGCTGGTCTATTACAGACATCTCACTGCTGCTTGGAGGAGGTGACAAGTAATGTGTCAGAAACTACAAAAAAATACAGAAACTACAAACCAGAAAGTAGAACCTGACTTAAAGTCACCCTCTGTGAATGTGATAAATCAAAAAGACAACCAAACTTCCAATAAACAACCACAACATCAAGGTGCAAACAACAAGAAACTCCAGGCTGGCAACAATTGTGCCAAACAAACCAAGATTCAAGAGGTTATCTACAGCCAACAGGGAGCCAAACCGAAAAATACAAAAAGTTAGGATTAGTCGCCTTTTTTATCTTTGGACCAATCATCCCGATACAAACGTGGGTGAGAAAAGAGTGGAACAGGGAGTGAGACAAAATGAGGAGGACCGCCATCAAATGAAAAAGAACAGAGGAGTCAGAAGAGGAAAGCACAGAAGTAAGAGAAAACAAGAGGAGAAATCAGGATTAAATACGTATCATCAGGTGGGGATATTCAACCAATCCTCATATGAATTGCCTAAGGATGATATCCACCTTCTTAAAAAGGGCTTCAAATATGCCCCTAATACATCACCAAACAAATTTGAGCTCTTTGTATATGTACATAAATTTGTGAGGAAAATAACGTTGAAAAAATATTATGAAAGGGAACTTTGGGAAGAGGGCTATGAAGAAATGGGAAACTCCTGTATGGAAGGTCCTCATTTCAAACATTCAGGATTCAAACCACAGTCCATGTTCAATCCAATCCAGTCACTTGCTTCCCACATTGAAGCCTTCTTAGATATGGTCATCCGAGACATACTGAAGATGTGCTTCAAAGCAATACACTTTCAAAAGAACCTTACACAACTTATGGAAAACGATACACTAGTATTTTGCAAAGCTGATAAAGGGGGAGGTCTAGTCATTCGGAACAAAGCAGACTACATAAAAGAAGCCAAGGGAATCTTGGGAGACTACTTGTTTTATGAATCACTGAGACTCAACCCCACACAACATTTCAAGGGAGTGTATGACGAACTGATTCTGGAAGCCCATGGGAAGGCATCTACAACAAACATGAATTCCAGTTCTTAACCATCCCCCATCCAGTTGTGCCCATTTTCTAGCACATCCAAAAATTATCAAACATATGACCAATCCACCAAGAAGACTAATAATATCTTGTATCAATTCACTTACAATCAACCTCTCCCAGTATATTGATAATTTCCTATGGGTAACCAGTGACATCACATCTGTATATAAGATTATTGAACATCAAGCAGGTATTAAAGCAATCAGCACCATACTTAGAAAAGATCCTGAGCTAAAACAAGAGCAGATCTCTTCTATTTTAGAGAGTATCAGATTTATCCTTGAACATAATCATTTTATGTTCAACAATACCCACTGTCGGAAGTAGTATGCTTATATTTAGGGTGGAATTTAAGGGTTAGCCAGGTTCCGACATACCTTCCAGCTCGGTCTGGGGGTATGGTATTTTTCTTCAGTACTGTTACAATATATTACCCTTGTAGGAGTTATTCCTCAGCCGAGAATCACAGAGAGATTCTTCTTTCATTATAATAAAAGAAGACTTTGTGCCTGGCAAAACACACCCAGGGGCGGCAGTAAAAAGGATTACTGCTGCCATTGGGTGATTCTGTGGGAGTGTGATTTTTGGCCTGCCCCCACTATCCAGCCCGCCCACCACTATCTAAGGCTGAAAAAAAAAATGGCTGCCACACACTCCTACACCACAGACACATGCACATGCCCTCCCACACACACACACTAGCAGACACATACACACATATACACACATGCACGCTGAGGATGATGGGAACAATGTTCAAGCTACAGCTGGAAGGCCATGGTCCAATCTGTATTATGCAGCTTCTTCATTCCCTGTCTTTGAGCCTACACAGCTCTGCTAATTACTACAAGTGAGCTGATTTCTAAACAATCAGCAGGAGGATACTGGCTTGCTGAGAAAGTGGAAACAACGGCAGAGAGGTGATCAGGCAGTGCAGAGCAAGGCTTCAGCTGAGCTGGTAAATGGCAGAGACATGGATGTGACTGTATTTATATATTGCACAAAGAGAGAGAAAGAGAGCAGGTTGTTTGTCAGTCTGTCTGTAAGTAGAGGTGCCAGTTCCTGCAATCATCTCCATGCTGTACATAGCTCACTGTATAGCATGTATGACAAACTATTTATATATGGTCTGGCATTGTATAGTATACAGTCTGTGTATAAGGACTGGCACTATACAGTATAGGAGGGACAGTCCCTGTTTGACACCCAAATCCCTCTGCTCCTCTATTTAGGAGATCACACGGTATGGTGTATATACAGTAGGCTGACCAGACCTCACCTTTAACCGGGGACACATAGGAAATAAGCATATTTCAGGAGTGCACCAAAATCAAAGCAGCCCTGCAGTATGCATTTTTCATATGTGTCACTGGTTAAAGGTGAGGTCTGGTCAGCCTAATGTACAAGTGTATCAGATTGCTCCACATCAGTAAAACCCACGGTAATGTGGGTATAAACTTCTGTATATATCTGTTAAATTAGTCTGTGTAAAAAAATACTTTCATCTTCTTCTAAATCATTCACTTACAGAAAGAGTAACTTAACCATTTCAGTGCCAGAGGAGATGCAATGCATTGCTTACCCCCTGGCACTCAAAGGGTTAAAAATTATCTACAATGGTCTGGCACTGTATAGCAGTGGTTCTCAATCTGTGCCCTCAGTGGCTATTAACAGGCCAGGATTTTAGAATTTCCTTTTAAGAGCACAGGTGAGTTAATCAATATGACTGAGCCTCTGATCAACACACTTGTGTTCTATCAGTGAAATTCCTAAGTCCTGGCCTGTTAGTGGCCACTGAGGGCATGGGCTGAGAACCTCTGCTGTATAGTATACAGTCTGAATGTGTCTGTGTATAAGGACTGGCACTATACAGTATAGGAGGGACAGTCCCTGTTTGACACCCAAATCCCTCTGCTCCTCTATTTAGGAGATCACATTGTGTGGTGTATATACCAGTGTATCAGATTGCTCCACATCAATAAAACCCACAGTAATGTGGGAATAAACTTCTGTATATATCTGTTAAATTAGTCTGTGTAAAAAAAATACTTTCATCTTCTTCTAAATCATTCACTTACAGAAAGAGTAACTTAACCATTTCCATGCCAGAGGGGATGCAATGCATTGCTTACCCCCTGGCACTCAAAGGGTTAAAAATTCTCTAAAATACACCACCAGCCACGCCCCCAGTAACACCACCGAAAACACAAGTGTCCCTCTTTGGCCATATGAAATGTTGGGAGGTATGTTACTTACACTGCTCACACTGTATGTATTTATGTTCTGATTTGCAGCTGTGTGTCACTGTTTGTGTTGTCAGTGCATGTGTGTGTTGCATGTGTCTCTGTCTATCACTGTGTGTACCTTTCTGACACGTACACCCTACGCTATAATTCACTATCATAACATTTATTTAAAAAAAAAGAAACATTTCCTGCATAACATGACGGGCAACGCCGTCCCAAACTGCTAGTTCATTATAAAAATAAAGATTTATTTACTGTTAGTAAGATGGTCATTCCTCACAGGGTTACAACAGGCACGCAGAAAAAAATGTATCAACAAGATGTAGCAACAAGATGTAACCAAAAGATGTATGCCAAAGTTGTAACAACTTGTTTAGCCAGATGCTAGCCTTCTTATAGCCAGATTCTGGACATCTGATTTGTATGTCCTTGCCCAGAGCAGCTTCCATCCTCAGGCCTGACCACACAAAGAACACAATAGATCTTGTTTGTTCAGGCCCAATTGGGGCTATATGTTTTATGATTGCGAGGTTGTTAGTTTACATACAATCAAAGATGTATTTGATCTCAGGCCATCATCTAGCAATCTTCCTCAAGGTTTATATTATGGCATGTAGATACCGTCTGTCAAACCAGTCCTTGTTTGGTCAGTTGAGATGGGCATGACAAACAAAGAATGAAGTAAACCAATTGCCTGTCCCTCAGAGGTCAACTTGACCTGAAAAAGCCATCCCCCATGATTGCAACAGTATCAATGATGTCCTGTACATCTATCAAATTATTATATAACTAGGTGAAGAGTCCGTTACACGGGCCACAGTGCCACTACCACCTGGTCGCGGGGCAGTCACGCGCAGTAGAGACTGCTCTTGCCACGGCTGATACAGAGCTGGACACTCCTTCGGAGCATGGGCAGTCTCTACTGTGCATGACTGCAGCACACGCAGCAGTGTCTACTGCGCATGAAGCAGCGTTATACACGTTTTAGCGAATTATTATATAGGATTATAAAGCCCCATGTCCACATTCCACCACTTTTTTTTCACTTCTTCTAAATCACTGATTGGCTCCTTCCAACATGATTCTTGACTGTATAGAAACACTCCTTGTCCTTATCATGTATCCCATTGGTATAATTAGGACAGTCCGCACTCTTTTCCTTAAGGCAGTCTTTTTTCTCCCAGCCAGCATCTTTAAGATAAATGCAGAGACACAATTATGATGCAGGTTGCAGTGTCCTCTCCCCTGAAATTTCCAGAACCTATTGGTTAAGTAGTTGAGAGCCTGCATTGGGCCTCCAGGCCGTTGTTGTTAGGGCACATGCATAATCATGATCCTTGGTTGAAAGGTTCTCTCCTGAGGTGTGCAGAATCCAATTTGGAACTAGTGATTTAGTGTAGTTCTCTGGTCTCCTACTGACTGAAGTGTCCCAGATTTGAGCACATGTGGACAATGCATGCAACCTGAACAGTATATGTCTTACTTTACACAGTAGATAGATTCACGGTATTGAAGAAATGCCTCTAATACTATTGCAATCACCAAAGGATGCATCAAACTGACAGAAATAATTGAACCTGAGTGACTATATCCAAAAATACTTTGAAAGGATAAAAGGTGAGCATTAGTGATGAGCGAGCACCCCAATGCTCGGGTGTTCGGGTGCTCTGACCGAGCACCCCCTAAGGCTCGAGTGCTCGGCCGAGCACCCGAGCCCCATTGAAGTCAATGGGAGGACTCGAGCATTACACCAGGCACCCCCTGCTCTGATGAGGGGAGGGTGCCTGGTCCATAGGAAAAGGGCAGAAAAGGATGGAAACACCACAGAAATGGTTCAGGGACAGCATAGGGAGGATGTCTGGATGCATCTTGGACTCTAACATCGCTGCTGGGAACGATCTTTCGCCCGTAGTACGCCATTTTTACAGACTGAGCGTAAAACACACAAAAAGGAAAATAAAAACGACTTTAGGCGAAAAATTGTTACCAAACAATATTTGCTGTATATTTACTTGTATATCATCTGCAAATTCTCCCAAAAATTTCCTTGATTTTCAGAACTGAGGCCATGATTAAGAGGGAAACGTGCGCAGAGACAAATTCTCCCAAAAATTTCTTTGATTTTCAGAACTGAGGCCATGATTAAGAGGGAAACGTGCGCAGAAGCAAATTCTCCCAAAAATTTCCTTGATTTTCAGAACTGAGGCCATGATTAAGAGGGAAACGTGCGCTGAGCTGACCATCTAAAACATTATGGGTGAGGGTCTGCTGCAGAGCTGACCATCCTAAACATTATATGCGAAGGCCCGCTAGTGAGCTGACGCTATAAAACATTATATGAGAGGGCCTGCTAGAGAGCTGACCCAATAAAACATTATATGAGAAGGCCCGCTGGTGAGCTGACCTATATAAAAATTGTCAAACAGGGCCTGCTGGTGAGCTGGCCCTATATAAAAATTATATCACAGGGCCCGCTGGTGAGCTGGCCCTATATAAAAATTATAGCACAGGGCATATGGAAGAGGAGGAGGAGGATGAGAAGATTAAGAGTCAACCATATACCCGTTTTTTGGGTGGAAGGGGTGAATGGGAATACAGAGTATTCACATCATTGTAAATAACATATATAAAGTGAGTTTATGTTCCCCCGCGGCTTTCCTCCAGTGGAGTGGAGAAGTCAGGGGAAATCCAGGCCTTGTTCATTTTTATAAGTGTCAACCTATCAGCATTGTCGGTGGAAAGGCGGATACGCTTATCTGTTATGATGCCACCAGCAGCACTAAATACCCGCTCAGACAGAACGCTGGCGGCAGGGCAGGCCAGCACCTCCAAGGCGTAGAGTGCCAGTTCATACCACGTGTCCAGCTTGGACACCCAGTAGTTGTAAGGCACAGAGGGATCATTGAGGACGCTGACACGGTCTGCTACGTACTCCTTCACCATCTTCCAAAACTTTTCCCTCCTTGTGACACTAGGCTGCGCATCAGGGTGAGGGTGCTGGCGGGGTGTCATGAAGGTGTCCCACGCCTTGGAGAGTGTTGCCCTGCCTTTCTCGGAACTGCTGTGTGCTCCCCTTTTCTCCCCTTCTCTGTTGGCCAAGGTAGCACGTACTCTGCCGCCAGCGTTGTCAGATGGAAAATTTTGGAGCAATTTTTCAACAAGAACCTTCTGGTATTGCACCATTTTGCTTGTCCTCTCCACCGGAGGAATGAGAGATGAGAAATTCTCTTTGTAGCGGGGGTCCAGAAGGGTGAACACCCAGTAATCCGTGTTGTTTAAAATGCGTATAACGCGTGGGTCACGGGAAAGGCAGCCTAACATAAAGTCAGCCATGTGTGCCAGAGTACCAACAGTCAAGATTTCGCTGTCCTCACCAGGAGGATGACTCTCAATATCCTCATCCTCTTCCTCCTCTTCTGCCCACCCACGCTGAAGAGATGGAACTAAAGTTCCATGGCTACCCTCTGTAGCGGAGGCAACCGTGTCTTCCTCCTCCTCCTCCTCCTCCTCCTCCTCCGCCTCCTCCAATTGTCGCTGAGAAGACGAAGTGAGGGTGCTCTGGCTATCACCTTGTGTAAGCTCTTCCTCCCCCATTTCCACCTCTTCCACATGCAAAGCGTCGGTTTTAATTGTGAGCAGCGAGCGTTTCAGTAGACACAGAAGTGGGATGGTTACACTGATAATAGCGTTATCGCCGCTCACCATCTGTGTCGATTCCTCAAAATTGCGTAAAACCTCGCAGAGGTCTGACATCCATTCCCACTCCTCACTTCTGATTACAGGAAGTTGAACGGAGAGGCGACGACCGTGTAACAGCTGGTACTCCACTACTGCCCTCTGCTGCTCACAAAGCCGGGCCAACATGTGGAAGGTGGAGTTCCAGCGCGTGCTCACGTCACACAGCAGCCGGTGAGCTGGCAATTGTAAGCGCTGCTGCAGCTTCAACAGGCCGGCCGAAGCTGTAGATGACTTACGGAAATGTGCACACACGCGGCGCACCTTGGTCAACAGATCATGCACATTGGGGTAGGTTTTTAGAAATCGCTGAACCACTAAATTAAATACATGCGCTAGGCATGGTACGTGTGTGAGCTTGCCGAGCTCCAAAGCCGCCACCAAGTTACGCCCATTATCACACACAACCATGCCTGGTTGCAGGTTGAGTGGCGAGAGCCACTGCTCGGTCTGGTGACTAATCCCCTGCAACAGCTCTGAGGCCGTGTGCTGTTTGTCCCCAAGGCAGATCAGCTTCAGCATGGCCTGTTGACGCTTCCCCACTGCAGTGCTACACTGCTTCCAGCTACTGGCTGATGGGGGAGTGGCGCTGCGTGTAGAGAATTCGGAGGTGGAAACGGAGGAGGAGGAGCCAATAACGTAGGTGCTGGCGGAAACCCTGATGGAGGTAGGGCCCGCAATCCTCGGCGTGGGTAGCACCCGTGCCATCCCAGGGTCCGAGTCGCTCCCAGCCTCCACGACATTCACCCAGTGTGCCGTCAGGGAAATGTAGCGTCCCTGGCCACAAGCACTTGTCCATGTGTCAGTCGTTAAGTGGACCTTCCCAGTAACTGCGTTGGTCAGGGCACGGGTGATGTTACGGGACACATGGTGGTGTAATGCGGGGATGGCACACCGGGAAAAGTAGTGGCGGCTGGGGACCGCGTACCGAGGGACAGCTGCTGCCATCAGGCTGCGGAAGGACTCAGTGTCCACAAGCCTAAATGGCAGCATTTCGATGGCCAGTAATTTTGAAAGGTGTGAGGTTAGTGCTATGGCCTGTGGGTGGGTGGCTGGGTACTTTCTCTTGCGCTCAAATGCCTGGGGTAACGACATTTGGACGCTGCGCTGGGACAGGGAAGTGGATGTCGTCGCTGATGGTGCTTCAGATGCTACAGGTGCATGGCGGGAGGTATGCGGGCCTGCGCCTTCAACAGGCGATTGGCCGGCACCGAAAACAGGGGAAGAGGAGGCAGTGGTGTGGCCTGCAGACACAGATGGGCGATCCAGGCGTTCCTCCCACTTACTACGGTGCTTGGATGCCATGTGTCGGATCATGCTGGTGGTGGTGAGGTTTCTAGTGTTCATGCCTCGGCTCATTCTGGTGTGGCACAGGTTGCAAACTACAATTCTTTTGTCGTCCGCACTTTCCTTAAAAAAACGCCATACCGCGGAACACCTACCCTTTGGCAAGGGAGATTTACGCAAGGGGGTGCTCCGTGGAACATTTGCGGGCCGGTTTGGTGCGGTCCGCCTTCTTTCTGTAGCCACACCACTGCCTCTTCCAGCCTGTTGCGGTGCTGCAGATGGCTCACCCTCAGGACTGCTGTCATCGCTCGGCTCTACACCTTCCCAGGTGGGGTCAGTCACCTCATCGTCCACCAAGTCCTCCTCCACTTCCTCACTCTGATCATCCTCCTCAAGTCTTGATCCCACCACATACTCAGTCATTGACAACTATATAACATTCTCCTCAACAAGGTCTTGAGACGGAAATAGTGGTTGATTTAATGGCAACTGTGTCTCATCATCATCATCATCATCCACTACTTCCTTTGACCTTAAATGCCGTTCACATCTGTCATCTTCTTGTGATTGGGTAGCCTCTAGAGGTTGTGAATCAGGGCACAAGATGTCATGTTCCTCTGCAAGCGTGCTTGGAGAGAGGGTCAAATGAAGGATTGGTGATGAGACGAGCTCCTCACTATATCCCAGTGTGGGATCACTTCTTTGACCAGACCGTGTATGGTGGGAGGAAGGATGATCAGAGTGAGGATTATTTTGACCAGACTCTTGGCTACTGAGAGTGGACTTGGTGGAAGACAGGGTGGTGCTTAACCGACTGGAAGCAGTATCAGCTGTCATCCAACCGACCACCTGTTCGCAGTGGTCGGACCTCGAGAGTGATGTCCTGCGACGCCCTGTAAAATTACACATGAAGCTAGGTATGGTGGATGTCTTTCTTTCTTGTGCTCTGGCACCAGGCACAGTTTCTCCGCGTCCTGACCCGCGCCCTGAACTATCAGGATCACGTCCACTTGCCCGTCCCTTTTTACCCGCCTTCTTCATCTTACACGGAATATGTGACTTTAATATTTGAGTTTGAAAACTTAACAGTATTTCTTACTATTCTGCAACTCTGCAGAGTACACAGAATAGGCTGCTAAACGGCGGTGACACACACTGAATGGAATATGTGACTTTAATATTTGAGTTTGAAAACTTAACAGTATTTCTTACTATTCTGCAACTGTGCAGAGTACACAGAATAGGCTGCTAAACGGCGGTGAAACACACTGAATGGAATATGTGACTTTAATATTTGAGTTTGAAAACTTAACAGTATTTCTTACTATTCTGCAACTCTGCAGAGTACACAGAATAGGCTGCTAAACGGCGGTGACACACACTGAATGGAATATGTGACTTTAATATTTGAGTTTGAAAACTTAACAGTATTTCTTACTATTCTGCAACTGTGCAGAGTACACAGAATAGGCTGCTAAACGGCGGTGAAACACACTGAATGGAATATGCGACTTTAATATTTGAGTTTGAAAACTTAACAGTATTTCTTACTATTCTGCAACTCTGCAGAGTACACAGAATAGGCTGCTAAACGGCGGTGACACACACTGAATGGAATATGTGACTTTAATATTTGAGTTTGAAAACTTAACAGTATTTCTTACTATTCTGCAACTGTGCAGAGTACACAGAATAGGCTGCTAAACGGCGGTGAAACACACTGAATGGAATATGTGACTTTAATATTTGAGTTTGAAAACTTAACAGTATTTCTTACTATTCTGCAACTCTGCAGAGTACACAGAATAGGCTGCTAAACGGCGGTGACACACACTGAATGGAATATGTGACTTTAATATTTGAGTTTGAAAACTTAACAGTATTTCTTACTATTCTGCAACTGTGCAGAGTACACAGAATAGGCTGCTAAACGGCGGTGAAACACACTGAATGGAATATGTGACTTTAATATTTGAGTTTGAAAACTTAACAGTATTTCTTACTATTCTGCAACTCTGCAGAGTACACAGAATAGGCTGCTAAACGGCGGTGAAACACACTGAATGGAATATGTGACTTTAATATTTGAGTTTGAAAACTTAACAGTATTTCTTACTATTCTGCAACTGTGCAGAGTACACAGAATAGGCTGCTAAACGGCGGTGATACACACTGAATGGAATATGTGACTTTAATATTTGAGTTTGAAAACTTAACAGTATTTCTTACTATTCTGCAACTGTGCAGAGTACACAGAATAGGCTGCTAAACGGCGGTGAAACACACTGAATGGAATATGTGACTTTAATATTTGAGTTTGAAAACTTAACAGTATTTCTTACTATTCTGCAACTGTGCAGAGTACACAGAATAGGCTGCTAAACTGCGGTGAAGCACACTGAATGGAATATGTGACTTTGATATTTTAGTTTGAAGACTTAACAGTATTTCTTCCTATTCTGCAACTCTGCACAGTACACAGAATGTGCTGCTAAACTGCGGCGAAGCACACTGAATGGAATATGTGACTTTGATATTTTAGTTTGAAGACTTAACAGTATTTCTTCCTATTCTGCAACTCTGCACAGTACACAGAATGTGCTGCTAAACTGCGGCGAAGCACACTGAATGGAATATGTGACTTTGATATTTTAGTTTGAAGACTTAACAGAATGTGCTCTAATCTGCAACTTTGCACACTAAACAGAATGTGCTCTAATCTGCAACTTTGCACACTAAACAGAATGTGCTCTAATCTGCAACTTTGCACACTAAACAGAATGTGCTCTAATCTGCAACTGTGCACACTAAACAGAATGTGCTCTAATCTGCAACTTTGCACACTAAACAGAATATTTTTTTTTTTTTTTTTTTTGTTTTTTTCCCCCCACACAAAATAACCTGCTGCCCCCACACACAGTAGTCCTAAAAAGGACTTTTGGTTCTTTTTTTTCACAAATTTGGTTTTTTTCCTCCCTACACTGCCTTTCCCTTCCTATCCTCAGCTCTCCCTGGCTAAGACTGAGCCGAACTCGATGGTCAGGTGCTATACAGCACCTGACCACGGGTTCTGGCCAGCCAATCAGTGTAATGCCAGCAGCCAACATGGCTGCTGGCATTACACCGATGTCAGAGCCTCCCTGCACGTTTATTGGCTGCGCAGCAGCCGCGAAACGTGCGGGGAGGAGACCCGAACATGGCGGGCGAGCACATGCGGTACTCGTACGAGTACCGCCATGTGCCGAGCAGAGCGATGCTCGAGCCGATCCGAGCATCGGCCGAGCATGCTCGCTCAACACTAGTGAGCATCTGCCTGCAAACCCTTTATAACATCCACAATTCTTTGAGTACCAAGGCGCACCAACAAGTCCAAACAGTGAGTTGCAGTAACAAAATCTTGCGCACTTGTATTGATTAGTGATATGTATTAGCATATCTCCAATCACTACAATATTGCAAGTATGAATAGATAAATCATAATGTTCAGTTGCTAAAGTAATATTTCTATTAGAAAAAAAAATGCATATTATTTACATACATTAAAATAATGGAATATTTTTACCAACTCCCTGACCGCAAAACCTGTAATGACTGGTACAGTAAGTGAAAACAGAGATGTCATTGAGCAAAATAAAGTATCAGTACTTAAAGCAGATGATACAGATATGTCACATGACCCAGAAGTGGCTCAACAATCTGTCTCATGTATTAGTGAATATAGCATACATAACACTTTATGTGGTGCTTTACTACTGGAAAATATTCAAATGTTTCATTTGTTTGAAAATGTAAGGATGGTGCTATTCAGACTAAACTAACATAATATTCCATTGCAGTAAGCAAGAATTTATTATTTTCATTGTCCATTGAAAATAGAAGTCCCAGGGTTTTGTGCTCCACAGCACAACTATAAAACAGAAGGAAAAAGTTCCAGTCTCATTCATTTAAACAGTAGGGTGAAGGTAATAAAAGTTCCACAGGCAGATGATCTCCACACCAATCATTCACATATCACTTGGTTCCCACAAAAAGGGAAGGGCTTCATCAGCATCTGAAAGATAAAATCAAGAGCAGTATCAGATTTCATCAGCTAATACATCCTCTGTAGTTTTGCCTTTAAAAACATGTATGTTTGTAATGATCACGCACACCTAGCTATGAGACCTGTTATTCCATCTATGATATAGAATTAGACGCTTGGCGTCTTGATGTGAGAGAGAAAAAGAAAAGTCTTTTGCAACATTGTAACAGAGTTGGGACAGTGTTACACCCGAGGAGAAGGCGACTGGGGTGGAGAGCTGAAGACTAGAGCGAGGGAATCTGTTATAAGCAGAGGTACCATTCATGGCCTAGTGTGTTACTACCGATGGTCCAGTGCCTAAGGGTCATTGTGATTTATTCCAGATGTTGAATAACGTCATAAGACTGTTTATATGTTGATTATATGTTGATAGAAAGTTTTTATTCTGTAAGTGCATTTCTTTGTGTGGAAGAGACTGAAATAAACACTGCTTTTAGATGTGTTCCTGTGTTTTGCGCCCTCTATTTCTGTAGAATTTGTTGGGTGTAGTGTGAAGAAGAAACACACTGGAGGTGGCTGCGAAACAAGGGAAACAAAAAAGCAAGAATCAGTTTGGATACCAATAACTTAAGAGTGTGAGACTTTGTCCATTTCATCCATTCATCCTTTTATGTTTTCATGTTTCCATCTACATTGTTGTGAATGAGTATTTGATTGGACATAGTATCTTTAGAGGTGGAAAAGCTTTTTTTTCTCAGTTTTCTGTCTGTTTCATTTTCCGATAGTCCTCTGTCATAGCTCCTAGGGAGCTCTAAGTTTGGTGTATAGTCATTCACACAGTAGGATATACGTGTGTATGGCTGTTCACCATTAGTATAACCTTGTACTCTGATCCATGCTTATGTATGCATTATATTGTTTTCCTGATTCACAATGTATAGTTGTGGTATTTGTTTTGTTCTTTGTATTCAATGTCTTTTATATTTACTGTCCTATTCTCCTATTCTCCAATAAAAATTCTAAACTAAAAAAAGAGTCAAATTTAAATCAACAGAACTTGTTATTTGTTACCTATAGGGCAGTTGACATGCCTTTCTATTGCTCCCCTTTCCCCTTCTACATCGGCCTCATAGTGCTCTCTGCACATAACAAAACAGGGTCTATACAGATATCACAAAGCTCCAGTTTCAGATTCCCAGGTATGGATGGATAATCTCCCCATGGAGAGTGATATTAGCGTATAAGAGTGGGAAGTAGTAACTAGTTGTATATAGTCATTCACAGTATAGTTATATTTAAATATTCTGTCCTCCTTTTGCCACCAACCCATGAGCAGACATTGTTTTCATTATGAACATTTTTTGAACATGGATCCCAAAATTTCTCAGCCTTAATCCATAGAATTTCTTACAGCAGAGCTTAACCCATGGAGCTCCAAAAAGTGTAACCAACTCATTGCAAAGCACTCTGGGTTTTAGCACTCTGGAACTCAAATAGTTAAAAGAATTTTATTGTTCAATCCATTCATGTGTGTAATTTATTTTAGAGAAATCACTAGAATCATCTATATGATAATGTTTTTTTTTCTCTGTATGTTTTGTCTTGTCTTCTCATAAATAGATTTTTGGTTCTGTTACTACTGCCCATAATTTTCAGTTTCCAAACAGACTCCCTGGCTACCCAAAGGCACTTTATATCTCTACGTTTTATTCAATTGACTGCCAATTTCTATCATGAAATTACACGCTTTCAAATCAAAACTGGCAGCTCAGCCTTTATTGCATTCAGAAGATGGCAGAGACCAGTCTGTTCACAAGAAAATATGTTAATCATATATTGCTTTAAAATCTGCAAATGAGTTAGTGTTTTTAATATAGTTATAATATATTTGTATTTATTTAGTATCAGTTGTACAGTATATACTACACAATGCACAGATAATTTATGAACAAATCAAGACTGATGCGCTAAGAAACTGAAGCAATTCTGAGTCAAACCAGCTGCACCTTAGAGGACACATAAAAATTCCACATGATTTAAATGATTATCTTAATGCCTTGAACTCGAAAGAAGTAGTGACTTGGAAACTTCTCCAGTATACAAGGGGATAAGAACCCTATCAACATAATTTGAACATCTGGGAATATGTATTTGTACAGTTGTTTTGATGCAGAATTTCTCCTGTTCTTCTTAGTAGAGTTGAACGAAAGGTTCAGTCTTGTTCCCACGAAAAAATCTGCAAAAACCAAGTGGTTAAAATCTTTGCATTTTCAGCCATGGCAAAATAAATCTCTATTTTCTTCATGGCTACAAACTTTTAGCCCTTTTATTTACATGTTTTTCACACAATACAAAACACAATACAATCATCGAGATAGAGAGAGTGCTGTTGTTCTGTGATTTAGATAGTGAAATTGAGGCAGGAGAGGGTCATAGTGACTGCTATCGCTGTGAGAATCTAGAATACAACTAAAAGGAGGAGCTGGATGGACCATCCAGTGAGTCTGAGGAGGAGAAAATGAAAACTACCAAAGTCAAAGGGTCTAGATGCCTTGATTCCCCAGATGTAGTGATGGGCAGTCCCCCTACAACACCCATGTTTGACCCCTGAAGAAGTGGTGTGCAAATCACAAAACATGTAGGGTTCTTTATAGTATATTGCATTTGTGCTTTTTAATATAATATTTTTGTTTTAATAAATATATACAATTTCCATTCACCCAGCGTCTCCATTGAGGAGGTACATAAGCCAAGACATGGAATCTAGTCTGTAGGTTTGCTAGCCTGGTGCATAAATAGTTTTTTGTCTGTCTTAGATGTGAGCTATAGCCTCTGCTTCTAGTAAGTACCAAACTTAAAGTAGCTTACTTTGGTTGTTCATAATAATACACTTAGAGGTGGATTGCGCTCTACTATTTTTGTATATATTTTCCTAGGCTTCATATGTGAGGAGTGGCATGGTTCCCACCAATGTAGTATCTGCAACACCTGAGGATATCCAACAGTGATACATATAGAACGCAAGATCTCTTAAAATCTGGAAAAAATTGGCAGCGCTCAACAGAAGTAGGTGATTTGGTGGCAGGGAGGGTTCATCATTACTATTAAAACTGCAAGTTCTCACATGTCCTTAGAGGGAAGTGGAAAAGGGGTATAGTGGCAGCAACAGTACTTGGTTTTTGGTGGGAATATTTCACACTGGGGACTCTAAGGGTCATGATGTTTGGTTAGAGTTGTGCCAGGTGTTTGATATGAGTGCATATGTGACCATTATTCCCAGTTTACTACACACACACTGTGCACATTGCAGTTGCTGATGAGAGTCACAGATCCTTCCTGCTCTCAAGGAAAAAAATTATATTTCATCAACACACCCGTGATTTTGGAGGAGAATTAGATAGAAAAGGGTTATTGGCCAACTTCTTTTCTCCACATATACCTGAAGTGGTGAGGGCTAGTTGTGGTGCTGCTAGTGCCTCACGAGCATCACTGGAGCTAGAAGTGGCAAGTGTAACCATAATCATCCGTCACCCATATCACTGCTGTTGTTGATTCCATTCCCTTGGACTGCCTAATCATCCTGCTGCTTAAACAACTCAGCAGCGACAGCAGCAAGAACAGCAGTCACAAATGCTGCAGTAGGCCAGTAGGGATTTTTTTTTTCTCAGAGATTGTTCTTTCCACACAAACCAGAGTCCTACAAAACATAATTTGGGGGGGCTTGTTTCTAACAAGCCTAAGTCTTACAAATCACTGATTCGTCAGGGCTTGTGATGTAAACAAGCCAAGTCAAAGTCCTTCAAATCAATGTTTTCTCAGGGCTTGACCCTAACACAAATCTAAGTACAACAAATCAATTTTTCATCAGGGCTTGTGCCTCTAGTAAGTCTAAGTCCTACAAAACAATGTTTCCTCAGGGCTTGGGCCTCTAACAAGAAGTCCTATAACTCACCCTCTACAAAATACTCTATCCCATCAATTATCAGTCTGCCCCAGTTATTGTAATGGTTATTCAGACTCTCAGACCAGAGGTAAAAAATAAAACACAGTTTTATTGAGAAAAATATAGGAACACAGCCCCCTAAGGGCAGAGATAGGTAGTGACACGTAACTGAAGGCAATATGTTAATATAGCAGACACAGTATGATAGATAGCAATGACTACGAGCAATAGGACTAAGTAAGGGTAGGGTTAAGTCCAATGCAAATGATCAGTCTCTGTTGTGGTGTAAAAGACAATGCCCAGTAGTCCTCAAGGACTGAGGATCAAGCAAGACCAACACTGGTGCTAGAGCTGGATAATACCAGAGCCAAGGGCACTCTGCCGTGCGTAACAGAATAGGCACACTGCGTGAGCAGAAAGGGACCAGAGCCATGGTACTCTGTGGTACTGAAAGGGTTAATGACACTGCATAAACTAAATGGAAACTTGAGCCAGTAGCACCCCTTGGTGCGCCAACGGAAAACCACACTGCCTGAGCTGAAAGGGACCAGAGCCAGTAGCACCCCGTGGTGCGTCAACGGATACCCTAATACTGCTAGAGCCGAATAAGACCAGAGCCAGTAGCACCCCACGGTGCGCCAATAAACGTATTTTGCAAGAGCTACGGTAGATGTTAACGGAAACCCACTGCTCTGCAACGGTAGCGGATGGCTCGGTAACTGAGGCAACAGGCTCTGCAAGGGTTAACGGGCAGGCTCGGCAACTGAGGCAATAAGCACAGCAAGTGTAACGGATGGCTCAGAACGGAGGCAACAAGTACAGCAAGTGTCAGAGGATAGGCTCGGTACCGGAAGCAACAAGCTCAGCCAGTGTTAACGGATGCCCAATATCGGAGACTATAAGCACAGCAAGTGTAGACAGGCAGGCTCGGTAACGGAGACAACAAGCTCAGCAAGTGGAAGGTCAGCTTTAGGATGCACAATCTGACAGTTCACAATGTTGCCAAGCAACATAGACGGAGTCACACTGGAACCGGAACTCAGGAAGCAGGATACCAAGCAGGAACGTCAGCAGGCCGGGTCATACACGGAGCAGGAACGTCAGACAAGCCGGATTAATCACGGAGCAGGAGCGTCAGCCAGGCCGGGTCATACACGGAGCAGGAACGTCAGACAAGCCGGATCAAACACGGGGCAGGAGCGTCAGCCAGGCCGGGTCATACACGGAACAGGAACCAGAAAAATAGTCAGACAAGCTGAATCGGTACACAGGAACGCAGGAACACAGCAACGGAATCACTGGTACTGGAACACCACGAAAGGGAACCTGACAGGTGCCAGAGGCCTGGTATAAGAAGGCTGATACTGGGCGGGCATAACAAGGACTGCCAATAGGAACACACCACCGCAGAGAGTGACAGGTACTCACGGGAACCGTGATAGTTATAACTTACTTCAGAAAGTCCCTGTCACATTTCATACCAATTTATTCGTATTATTATTTTTTTATGTTATTTATTTATTTTCCTATTTATTTTACTGTCCCTCAATCCCAGAAAAAAACTTGTTCAACTGATTCTTTCCCCACATCCCACCAACATAGGCACTCTCAGACCCATTTTATACTATACCTTTGGGAAATAAAATAAAATGACTTTGTGTTCTGTGTAAATGTAATGTTCCAGTGATATCAATACAATAAGCTAGGTGAAAAAAGCAGAAAACTGCACTTTTCTCAGGAAATTAATCACCAAGCAGGAAGTGCCATTATTCGCCAATTTTGGTTTGAAGCGAAAATTTTTGCCCATCCCAACTTCTTAGTATATCTGTCTCATCCATGTCTTCTAGACATTACAATCACATTTTATGTCTGAGGCACTGACAGATAAAATTATATATTAATTAGAAATGCTAAAATAGATTCCAATGAATATGTTTAACATGTAAATGATTAAAAAGAATGTATTATCTAAAAACAATCTGGTGATTTTGGTGATTTAGTTACAGCTGGAAGTATTTGCTTGGTATTTTCTGATATTTCAAGATGATCAATTCTACAATCAAATTCTGTCAATGGACCAGAAAAGGATTGCTGAGTTGCATTTATTTTGTCCAAAATTCCTCTTTGTAATCCTTTTAGAGCACTGAATAATGCTCCAGAATTACCCCAAAACTTGGCTAGGAGAAACCCAAGGACAGCAGCCGAACATCATCTATTTTCTTTGGGCTGGGTCAAGTAGAGGAAACTGGGGAGACAACAGCCCCCCATCACCTGCCTGATCCTCACATGTGCCCAAACACCCTCCATACATTCCAGTGATTTATAATTAACCCCCCCCCATTGCTGGATTACAGCTGTCTTACTGTTATGACAACAGAGGGCTTAACTGACAAGTTTAAAAAATTTTTTGGGGAAAAATAGGTTGCTTGTATTTGCTGATTATTTATATCTGTTTTATGTCATCATGGGTAATGTTATGTTCTAAAGTTATAATCATTTTTAAACTTTTGTTGCACATCTCTGCCCCTTTTCCAGTTCAATAATGTGTTTTTTTAACAATTTGTGCCCAAAGCAGTACTCCATATTGTAAATGAGGCCTTACCATTACCAATGATTTATACAGATGCATCTATACTCTTTTTTTTTATACAGCATTGTACCCTAATGGCTCTACTAGAGGCTGAGTGACACTGCACAATTCTGTGAACTCTATTGTCTATCAGTACTTCTAAACCTTCCTCTAATAAGTATTCCCCATGCAGTTTCCCATTTAGTTTATATGTAGCATGTTTGTTTCTCAACCAAAAAGCACAAAACCTAGAAAATACAGGTTAAGTTCTTCAAACTTAACTCCGTACTACTGTGTGCTTTGCTGATGATATCAGACATGACATCACAATGGACATCATCAATGACATACTGATGATGTTACATATGACATCACAAATGACAATCAATTACACCACAATTATATTACATTATTTCATCAATGGCATCACTTGTGACATCACAAATGATCTCAGATCACAAATAACAATTTTTATTGAAGTAGTGTCTGCCTCCAACCATGCCCTCTTCACAAGCACACTTGCACTGATAGGGGTACTTGAGCATTGTGGCTGAGAAACTTTGATCTAGCCCAAACTACAGTGAAAATAGATAACAAGCTTAATTTATTAAATCATTTAGTACCAGCTACTTTTTTGTTAATGAGCTAAAAATGTATTTCTTCTAAAAAAATGTCTTAAAAATATATGGAGCTTTAGATACCTGTAAACATTTTATTAGCATTGATAACTTTTCTTAGCAACTTGATTCAATATTGCTATTTTTTTTCTCTTTACAAATGTGGATTGTTATTAGCATTGCTAACTTTTCTCAGAAGCAGTGCCAATTTTTATTAGCAATGCCAATTTTTCTGTGAATAATTTTCTATAAGTAATGCATTTTTTTAATAAAATAAAATTTTTTCAAGTGCAAAATTACTTCTAGCATTATAAATATGACAGACAGTCATAATTGCTATTTGATCTGCTCTGCATTTTTTAAAGTACAATTTTATTAACCCTTTGCATGCCAGAGGAGTACGCAACGCATTGCTCTGGCTCTCAAAGGGTTAAATAGACGCTCAAGGTCGGTGACATCATTGTGACGGTGTGTCCATATACAGAGCTCACTGGTGCCTTACCCCCACTCCCAGAAATTCAAACAGTGCTGAAAGCTCTCATTAAAATCTTCTCACATGAACACAGGTGACTCAGTCAGTGGTTCAATCATTTTGAAGGATCTGTCAACAGTGTTTTCAGGATATCTCTGCTGGAGCACAGTTAGATTAAAGTCACTGAGGTCTAGCCAGGATTTCCTGAAAACATGCAGCTGACACTGGCTCTTAGGGACTAGGGTTTGCTTCCTCTGGTATAAAGTAGATGTTGTATATTGGCTCCGTTTTATTCCCTGGATTCTAGAGATGCAATGCACTGCAGACATTGCTGGAATCCGATGAGTTAAATATGTTCAATACGCTATTAGACTTTTTAATCTCTTGTATACTTAAGATATCATTTGCTGGAGATATCTCTGGAATCCAATAGGTTAATAAAAGCTAAAAATGTGCAGTGGCTTATGAAGATCAGAATTTTTTTAATCATAAAGCACATTTATCACAAAGCTGATGGAGGAGTCATGATTATATAGAGTATCCTCAATTAATATTCAACAGGAACTTGAAGCTATTTATCAAGCATCTTGCACCTCTCATCTCAAACTAAGCATAAAATAACTTGACCTTCAAACAAGCAGCACATTTGCATTACACACTAATAATTATAAAAGTTATATTTTCAAATCAAGTTGAAGAATGAAAAAAAGAGTGATGTAGGATGAGCGGAGTCATCATTCTATCTGTGTTTTCTAAAGGGTGAATTAGAATTTATCTCACAATTTTTTCTGCCTGTTTCCCCATCACAGGACTTTCCATCCATTTTTGAACTGCACAATTCTGCATCCCAGCCGAACACAAATTCAGCGTCAGCCTACGGCCCTGTTTGCACTGCCATTGTTAATGTTGCACACAGGTTATTATTGATGAACATGACTCAATCCACAGAATGCTGCAACTAAATGGATACATTCAGAGTAGAATGTATCCAAGCTGCAGAATGCCTGATCTACATAGAGGCCATGTGTGGTGGTCATGGTCAGTGCAGTGTTAGCAGTCACACACAAATGATCACGCAGAGTGTCCCATTCAATAGTATCTTTTCTGCTTCTGGTACTCAGAGCCACTACCTTTGAAAACCTCTGTGAACAAACCTCCTATTAGCAACCACACCTTGTGATCTGTATTCCATTTAATTTAATCCTCATATGCCAACCTTGTGTATACAGTATACTGAAAACTTCACAGCATGACATGTCCTTCCAGTCTCTCCATCAACAAGTGATGCTTTAGTTCTAGAGTGCCAATGCCATATAATTGGGCAAGAAGGCTTTTTTAAGGGGGGGGGGTTAAAGTGTCTTTATGTTAAAGGGATAGTAATGTTTCACAAAAACAGGAGCTCCAATTAATCTTCATAGTATTTGAGCCATGGAGAGTGCTATTTCAATACTGTCAGAGTTGTAGTTCAAGAGTAATTGAATGATAAAGTATCCCACTTCCTCCCCTTTTACTTACTGTAAGCTGCCTCCCCTCAGATGTGGAATCTGTTCGCTTAACCAGTTAGTTCGCTGCAAGGGACAATCTTCTTACTGTAAGCATAAGGAAAACCCTTCCCCCTTGACAGGTTCTTCAGGTTTTTCCTTATGCTCACTGAAGATTGTCCCTCTCTGAGATCCATCTGGATGGTCTTATTGCTCTGAGATGAGCAGTGTTACATCAGTAAAAAGGGCAGGAGGGAATAGCTTATCATTCAATTACTCTTGAACTACAACTGACAGTATTGAAATAACACTCTCCATGGCCCAAATACTATGAAGATTAAACCTTTGAGTGCCAGAGGGGTATGCAATGCATTGCTTTGCAATGGATTGACACTCCTCTGGCACTCAAAGGGTTAACTGGAGCTGCTTTTATTGTTAAACATTACTATCCCTTTAAAAGGGTAGACTTCATTCGGAAACTGATGAGGTATTGAATTGAGGTTGTTTACTGGGATTGGGGGGCAGGAAATAGAAAAAAAATCCAAAATACAATTAAAAAAAACCCATAAGACATGGTATAAAAGGGGTCTGAGGAGGGTACCTGTGTTAGTGGGTGGAGTCTGGGGAATTAATCAGTTGGACAGGGAAATTGTTTTGAGGGGTTCTTGACTGGTATGGAGGGGCAGTTAATAAAAAAATAAATCAATAAAATAAAATTAGAAATTTGTATGTAAAGTGATAGAGACAGGAACCCCCTGACATAAGCTGCCACTTGATAGAGTATTTTGTAGAGGATTATTTGTTAGATTTGTTGTTAGAGGCCCAAGCCCTGAGGAAACATTGATTTGTAGGACTAAAGCTTGTTTGGCAGAAGCCCTAAGGAAACATTGATTTGTAGGAGTTAAGCTTGTCAGAAACAAACACCAAAAAAGTTTTGTTTTTTTTGTAGGAAATATTTATTTATTTATTTATTTTCAAAGCGCAAGCCCTGAGAAAAAAAAAATGCCCTACTAGCCTAGTGCCAGCATGTCATGTTGGCCAGTGGCCACTGGCCATTGTCAAATGTCCTCCTCCTCAGTCTGAGTCCATAATTGCAGAATTTGCAACTGCTATTCTTGCTGCTGCTGCTGAGATGCAGGATGATTAGGCAGCTGAAAGGGAATGAGACCAACAATAGCAGTAACATGGGTGATGAATGATGAAGGTTCCACTTGCCATGACAGTGATGTGCCTGAGGCAGTAGCAGCACAATAAGTAGCCCCCAGTACATGTGGAGAAAAGAAGAAGTTGGCCAATAATTCTTCTCCACCTGCCCCTCCTCCAAAATCATGGGTGTGTTTATATTAGAATATATTTTTTTCCCTTGAGAGCAGGAACTGTGCCTCTCATAAGCAACTGCAATGTGCACACTGTGTGGGGTAAAAAGATCTGGGGGCACAACTGTATCCATACACCATGACACCCAAAACCAAGTACTGCTGCTGTCACTATAACACTTGTCCAGACCCGCTAAGGACACATGACAACTTACTGATGAACCCTCGCTGCCAGCATCTTAGCCTTTTTTTCCGGATGGAATCTCCTCAGATGCCGCTTGATGCCCAGCTTGCGATTATCCTCCACCACACTAACATGTGTGGTCAGTGCACCACACAATGTGCAATGGGTAGAGATGAACTGCCACATCCTAACATCAACAGAGTTGTTATCATTTGACGGGGAAGGTGATGAACGAGGTGGATTGGCAGAAGATGTGGTTACCCTAGAATGTGATGGTGATGTCGAGCTAGTTGTTTCACTCGTCATGGAACTTCCAGTCTATGCCTGGGTTGCACTATTCTTCCTGCTCTTTGATCTTTGCCTCAACTCTTGTTGAGTTTCTGGAGAGTCAGGGGGTACAGCAACAGCGATGCTTGATTTCTGTGGTGGGTGTTTGGCTTTAACATGTTTAACATAAATGTCATGATGTTTGTGTTTCATGTGTTATATCACGGCATTTGTGCCAAGGTGTGTTCCCTCCTTTCCTCTTCTCACTGACTTGTCACAAATTGTGCACAGTGCCATTGTTGATGACTGCACTGTCCCTGCCCCAAGAGAAACACACCCATGACTTCGGGGGGGGGGGGGCGGGTGGAGAAAAATGGCCTCTTTCTTCCTGTCCTACACATTCCCCTTCACTGTCTGTGGCAGCAGATAATGTTGCTGCTGTTGCTGCTACTGCCTCAGATTCAACACTACAAGTTCTGCAACTAGGACCAGGAGTATTGCTGGCTCTGGCAAGTGGAATCTGTCATAGTTCCGTATCACTTGTTGACCCCATTCCCACTGTGTCCACGGTGGTCTGTGGCACACTAGCTTGCTCCTCAGCATCCTACAAGAAAAAGAAACAATTTTTGAGGGTTTGTTTCTAAGAAGACTAAGTCCTACAAATCAACGTTTGCTTAGGGCTTGTGCCTAGCAAGTCTAAGTCCTAGAAATCAATGTTTCCTCAGGGCTTGGGCCTCTAACAAGAAATCTAACAAATCATCCTCTACAAAATACTCTATCAAGTATCAGTCCATCCCAGTGGCAGCTTATGTCAGGGGATTCCTGTCTCTATCACTTTATATACACATTTCTTATTTTATTTTATTGGGTTTTTTTGTATTAACTGTCCCCCCAATACCAGTCAATAACCCATGCCCCAAAACAAATTCCCTGTTTAACAGATTCAATCTACATACTCTATCCACCAACACAGACACCCTCCTCAGACCCCTTCTATACCATGTCTTATGGGGATTTTTAACCCCCCCAAAAAAATTCCCTGTTCAACTGATTCTTGCTCCACACCCCACCAACAAAGGCACCCTCATGCCCCTTTTATATTATGCCTTTTTGAAATAAAATAATATTTGTTACAAGTTGTGTGTAAATTCAATGTTTCCATTGATCTCAATGGAATGAGCTAGTAGAAAAAAGTGGAAAATAGGCACTTTTCACAAGAAATTATTCGCTGATTACAGTTTGAGGCAAAATTTTTCACCCATCCCTGCTCTAGACTCTCCTAACACAGAGAACAAATGCCCTACCTAAAAGACTCCCTAAACTAAAACTTCAATTCTGCTTTATTTGCCTGTCTTCTATAGGTCAAAAACATGCAGCTTTCTCCTCTCACAAACACCAAATTGCATGCTGTGTGAACCCGACACCCTATTATATGGCTGAAGAACAGTACAGAAAACTTTCGTGTGGTGGGGAAAATTTTTCTTCCCATTGATTTCAATGCAATGAGCTAGGAGAAAAATGCGGAAAAACGTCAGTTTTCACAGGAATTATTCACCAAGCAGGAAGTGCCATTATTCGCCGATTTTACCTTGAGGTGAAAGTTTTTGCCCATTCTTACCAAGGACCTTATGCCAGAGACAATAAGAACATTATAGTACTCAAGGGGGTTAAAATCCCACTATAAGTCAATGAGAATTTTTATTTGTTCTCTAGGATGCGGTTGGCTTGCCCCAGAACTGTTCCATTTTCTTTGTGTATATGGCCTATTGTGGTTCTTCATTTGGGGTTTTTCATATTTTGGAGGTCCAAAGATTAACCACGTCTTCTATAAAGGTTGCAGAGTACAAACAAAACCAATGAATCCAGGTTGTTCTCATTTTCAATGTAGTCTTCAATTTTTTTAAACTTCTCTTTTTTTCACTTTTTTTTGTTACCATGGAAACACAAGTTTGACTTTCCAGGAAGAAAGATATTAGCAAATGAAATATCATTCCATAACTAAATAATGTAAATAGGGCAGGACTGCTAAAATTTGCATCAAACGGAATTTAGAATGTCAGAATGAGAGAGCTATTTTTATTGCAAATAGACCACTTTGCCACTGTACTTATTATTTCATACTTTATAGCTCCCAAGAAAGTTTCAAGATAATCTCAGTTTGTGGAATAAGAAAAAAGAAAGTCCATCATTTAGCTCAGTGATCTGCTCAAATTAACTCATTCTGTACAAACAGTGAGAAAATGACATGTTAGAAGGTAAGAGCAATACTTTAATCTTTCATTAAAATTAATTGTAAGGGAAGATAGAGGAAGGCAAATGAGGTAGTAATGGTTAAATAGCAGTTGTTATGTTTTACTAAGTCTGCTCCTATGGAAGCAGACTTGGTATTAGCAACCCAGGGCTTCCCTATACAGCATCAAAACAGGCCCATGGGGACTGAACCCTTAACTAACAGCAAACTGGAATACAGCCCTGAAGTATGTGGCCAGCTGCAAACATTGAGATTTGTGACTGCAGCCTTCATAAAATCTCTATGTTGTGCTTTCAAGTCCATGTAGAGGTTCTATGGGGATTATACACCTAGCACTATTAGCATGAAGTGCAAGGCTATTTTCTTATAGGACCAATGATTGTAAGATTGTACTCAGTTGGAATGGGCAACAATTTTCGTCTCAAACCAAAATCGGTGAATAATGGCACTTCCCGCTTAGCAAATAATTTCCCGTGAAAATTTCAGTTTTACCCCGATGGTCCCAAGCAGATTTATTTTTTGTTGTTTGTTTAACCAACCCCCAGTGCCTAATGGTCTCACTCAGTATCTCCAGGGCTGCACTCTATTATCTATGGCTTTCATACTTAATGTGCCCTGTTATTCCCGCTCCAGATGGTACTTACACCACTTATTTTTCCTCGTGGCATCTAGATTATACCAGTACACCTCACTCTTGTTTTAGAGTGGTCTACTGCCCCTCAGTCATGTCACCGGACATCTCTCCCCATCTATTCAGATACTTCTTTTCTTTATTTAATGATAGGCTCCTGGTGATCCCCTCAATACTGAGTTTGACTTTACAACCCCCCCTTTGGCCACTACACTTGGTCTTATATGGTTCTCTAATGGCTTATTGCGGTACTTAATGTTTACTGCGTTACCCTGTATAGTAGTCCTACTACTTGCTTCAGGGCCTCTTTTCTTTTTCTAGTATAAATACATTGTGTTTTATACTTGTCCTTTGGTTGCATCCAAAGATTCAATTTGCTTTTCTCACATTGTGACTGTATCTTCTGTTTCTTTTCCAATAAGGAAGGTGGAGTCTGGGGAAAGAAACCTAGCATCAGCAGGAATTAGAGGAGTAGCAAACTCTGCAAATGCCAAAATCTCACTGCTGGTGGTTGTTGTGATGCCCAACCCCATCCCCATTCCTTCTTAGTTTGTGCAAAAAAGTCCATTAATTTCTCTTCTACCACAGCTTCTCCACCATAATCATTATCACCACCGCCACCACCAGTCCCTCTGTGCTGCTGCTGCTCTATTACATACATTTCACCTGTTGGAGGAGGTGATTTGAAATGTAACAGAGGGTCCTATAATGTCATACTTGCTATTCCTTGTTGACCTGAAGAAGGCAGACTGGCAGTACTAGCAGCAAGCACAGGTGGCTGATCTGTGCTCCTGATGGTAATGGTATTATTGGTGCTAGGCAATAATTCTGCCTTCTTTAGTATCTTGTTCCAGCTGGACAATGCCATGGGGTGAAAGGGACTCCCAGGGTCAGCATAATGGTGTGGGCTCCCTTGACCACTAATCTGAACACTCTGCTTTAATTCCCCTACCACTCCCCTAACACTAGTCCCACAGCTGCTTCTCCATCACTCTTTCTACTACTAACACCAAGCACATCACTTTCAGTCCCTGAGTCTTCCTTCTCACAGTCCCTTTTAATATGGTGATCACCCCCTCCTTCACTCCTAACACTCTGAACAAGCTGCTGTCCCTTATTAGTAGTAGTACTAGTGGCAGAACTGCTTTGGGATGGCAAGTGTTACTTAGGGTCCCCTGCTGTCACACTTGGCATCATCTCCTCCTTTCCCCCTCCTTAGAATTACGAAATGCACTGGCAGCAGGTTCAGAATTGGCTGCAGGCACAGGCAGCTGACCTGTCCTGCTCACACTACTACCTTCTCATTCCTCCTGTGAGATACGTTTCCCCAAGATCCCTAGGGATGATGTAGAGGGACTGGCCAGCATTGGGTCTGGGGAAACAAGACATCCAGACCCTTTCATGTTGGTGATAGTGGTCACTTCCTCCTCCTCAAACTCACTGCATGCATAACAATCCTTTCAGGTCCTCTTTTTATTGTTATGAAAACTTGCTCATAGTGATAGCAGTCACTATGAGCATCTCCTGCCTCAATTTTGCTATTAATTTAACAGCAAAACAGCCTTGCACCTCTCTGTCACTCTGTAGCTGCTTGTATTGTTTTTCACTTACTGAAAAACGGCACATTTTCTAAGGCGAAAAACACAAAAACTTTGTAGACATTGAAAAATTATCAAATAACTTTTGCTAATGGGCAAAAACTGCAAAGATTTTAATCTCTGTAAAATAAAAATGCATGTAAGACAAAAAAATAGAAAAAACAAGAGGTGCCAATAGTGCCCTATCACTCAAAACTTGAGACAAATATAACTCCAATAAAAGTTACACTCACATTAGAGAGTTTCTCTATAAATACTAATATACAGATACAGCATACATAGCATTCAGGGAGTCTCTTACCATCCCTGCATGGTAATAGCCGATGACCACACTGGATTCCTGATAATGGATAGGTGCTGAGTTCCTGATTGGTATTTAACACGTCATCAGAGGATTCAATTGAAAGAAGAAAGCTGCTTCAACAATTTTCTTCAGCAATATAAAAATATTTTATTTGAAATAGAACATAAAAAATGTGTTATTCTTAAAATCCTACACTACTATGCATTTCATAACGATCAACATTACTTTGTCACGTTATGTAGGTAATCTAAATAAACTGAACAAATGTCTATAAAAACGAGCGGCTATTTAAAATTTACTCTCGAGAACTGATTGGACAATAAGAGGAGGGTCATTAAATTACTAATGACAGAACGCTGGAAAATTAACCTTCCAAGCGATGCTGAAAAGCACTGATAACAGAACACTGGAGAATTAACCCTCCAAGCAATGCTCTATGTGCATTCTTATTCTACACTTAAAGGGATAGTAATGTTTCATAATAAAAGCAGCTCTAATTAATCATCATAGTATTTGGACTTTGGAGAGTGTTATTTCAGTTCTGTCAGAGTTGTAGTTCTAGAGTAATTCAATGACAAAGTGTCCCCCTCCCACCCCTTTTACTGATGTCACACTGTTCAGCCAGAGCAGAAGGGAGGTGCCCAGGTAGACTGCAGAGAGGGACAATCTTCAATTAAGATAAGGGAAAAACCTGAAAAGCTTTCAAGGGGGGCAGGGATTTCATTGTTTTCATAGGAATAAGAGTGTCCCCTTCTGTTATCTGTCTGGTCTATGGACTGCATTCCACATCTGAGAAGAGATTGCTTACACTAAGTAAAAGAGGCGGGAGGGGGAAACTTTGCTTGTGAATATCTCATAAACCATAAAGGTTTGAGAGATAAGACTTATATCATTCTTCATGTCTTTTAATGCCTACAAAATAAAATAAAGTTAAAACGAAGTATTACTATCCCTTTAACCCTCAGTGCTCATTGTTCTCAAAAGAACCCAAAAACAACATCCATATGGATACAGTTTCAAATAATTTGGTCCAATATTACAACATGTGACAAATACAAAGACAAATACTGACTGTCAGGATCTGTGTCCGCACACCACAGCACCCCGAGGCAATAAATCTTACTCTCAGAATAGGACTGAGCTCGGCACACTTCTGGATAGTATACATATACTGGAAACAAATGGAAAGTGATGAAAAATAAAAAAAATACTATAACATATTCCCTCTTTTTCTAAACACAGTATTAACATAATGTGTGAAATATCCTAATGCCCTCAAGCATGTGTTTATATAATCTGTTGTTACCCTATATCTAGTGATCTAATCTCTCAATTTAATAATCCTATATAATAATTCGCTAAGTTGTGTGTAACATCCGACATGCGCAGTAGACACTGCTGCGCGTGCGGCAGTCATGCGCAGTAGAGACTGCCCGCGCCGTGGCTGATACAGAGCTGGGCGCTCCGAAGGAGCGTCCAGCTCCGTATCAGCCGTGTCAATGGCAGTCTCCACAGTGGATGGCAGACTCCACTGTGCCAGAGGCACTGTGGCCCATGTAACGGGCTCTTCAACTAGTCTCTAATAAATAAACTAGCCTAGCATAATATTTCAATTTTCACCCTATGTCTAATGAGGTAAAACTAACCATGTATGCTAAAATAATGTACCCCATGCCCTACCATCTAAACTCTTGGTGTATATGGAACAGACCTACTATCAGTGTAATCCTCTTGCCAAATACACTAATATAAAAAACACACTAATATATGAAAATAACCCTCTGTGAACTATCACACACAATTAGTACGAATACCCACAGTCGACCATCCAAATAAAACAATGAAACAAAAAATCATGAAACAAAAAATCCCAGCATATCTCAGCTGGGTAAACGCTGTGAACGTCACAAAAAAAAAAAAAAGAAACTATCCTAATATCAATATCTGATATCAGACTAATCAATAAAGAACAAGATCAACTGTAGCCCCCTAGGCTACTTCAAAATCAAAACAAACACCAGATGAATAATCTGACTCCCATAGTTATAAAATAACCTACAAATACACATCCCAAACTTCTTACCAATTAGTATCTACCCTGGGTAGGATACTTATCCTATAGAACCTCAATCTGAGGGCAGGCTCGTTCCTAGTGGAGCATCTCTGACTAGCTCTTTGCATATGCAAATTACCCTTGGGAGTAGTCACCCTAAGGGTAACAGGGTAATCTAGATGTGGACCCCTTGCTCATAGTGCCTAGAGAGATCAGCTGCACCTCACTGATGAGGCCCAACAAGGCTGAAACGTACCTCTGGGGTTGGCTGATTTTCTTGTTCAGAGAGGAATTGCCTGGCACTTTGTGGCTGGACTGCCTTTTTGGTAGGATCAGTATGATGTGTTTTAGGATATTTCCTCTCTGCAAAAGGCACTAGTGAGCTAAAAGAGACTGCACCCTGAGTAGGATACTTATCATATAGAGTCTCATCAATTTGAGGGCAGGCTCATTCCTAGTTGAGCATCTCTGACTAACTCTTTGAACAGTATCTACATCTTCAGTGAGACCCAATGGGTACAATGTCTGCATCCTAAAGATCCAGAATGCCTCCCTACTTGATAAATGTTGGAATATATCCCTACAGTTAGGAGGTATCTATATGAAGACCTTGGAGGCCACTAAGATCTTTGTTGTGGTACTCTAAAAAGTGTATGGACACACTATGTTGCATAAACCCTGAACTGATATTTCTCCTATGCTGTCCCAGACGTTCTCAAACACTGAGTGGTTCTACCCACGTACTGTAGACCACATTGGCAGGTCATTAAGTAGATTACAAAATTGGACCCACAATTTACGAATGTCTTTATATTAAAGATTTCTTTAGTAGTTGATGATGTAAAAGTATTTACCTTGTGTCCCATATAATTGCAGGTTAAACACCTAGGTTTTCCACATCTAAAAGAACACAATTGCCTTATTACCAGTACCATTTAGCCCTAGATTACCCTGTCCAACCACTTCCCTATTCTTATCTCTCCTTCTTGTAGGAGCCAACTGTTTTATGTTCGTGGCTTTGGGGGAATTAATTTGGCGCAAAAGGTTGCACAATAGCAGCTGTGTTAAAATCAATGTAGTTGTGAAGAAACTGCAAACTCACACCATGTGCTTTTTACAAAATGGCGTCCTCAACCATGTGGAGACAGGCTGGGGCCTAGCAAGATGGAGTCAGACCATGTGTTTGCTCTGAGATAAAATCTATGAGCAAGGCCAGGGCCTACAACTTGCTCACACCACACAAACCCCAACACAGCTATTAGAAGCAATATGAATTTGCCCACACCCAAAAAGCCAACCCTTTAATTAAAGGATATATCCAGAGAAATTTGTCCTAATGACCAATACCACAATTAACACAATAACACCCCAGTACTAGCAGTAAGCAATAATATTTAATAACAAACAATAATATTAACAATACACTGTATATTATCAAATATATTCTAGCTAAAACATCTAATAATATTAACTAGACAATTACTTACTGCAGTGCAAATAAAACACATGATACAACAATTATAGTAGAAAACACTATACGTTGGTTACTAAGGTATTTTTCCTAGAAATATTATAGATAGTATGAAAATAATAGAGAGATACTTAGTTTCTATACTCATCTATCTGGAACAATGAGGATGGTGCTGCAGGGGAAAAAGCAGGCCAGGATCCTGGAACAGTTCTTGGGGCCTAGGCAAGGCATGGCCCCCTTGCTGCTGGTCACATCTCCCTCTCCATGGCTTTCCTGCTCCAAGACCCTTCTTCCCAAAAGACCTCTTCAAGACTCTCTGCACACCTCTCTTATTGTTGGCAAGCCCCACCCATCTCCAGCCCACTTTACCTGATTGACACACCCCTCCTCCCCTTCTCCTAGAAGGAAGAGAAACAAAAGAGCAGGTTGTCCTTCTTTGTCATTTTCCCGCCCAAACAGACCAGGGAGACAACAAAGGAAAATGGTGGAGAGCCAAAAGTGGGATGAATGACATGAGAACATAACCATGCAATGGATACAGTGTTGCTGCAATTTGCTGCAATTTATTTGTGTCCATAACATTCCACCTCTTGGTCCCATGTCATAAACCACACTAAAGTCGCTCACTGGATAGGTAGGTCACTGACTTCCCAAATCACCCAAATAATCCAACGTCTGATGTTTCCTGGAGTTTGTCAATTATAGCTGTCAGTTTCGATGGATCATAATTAAATTCGCCTTCATAGTTCACAATATAACTGCAGCATTATTTTCCTACCAGCCAGCAAACTCCTACTTTGGCAGTAAGAACAGTCCAGGGCTAGGCGATTTTGGAGAGCTACCGCCCTGATTTGTAGCTGCTCATAAGACAGTTTGGTAGTAGAGTCCAGTGTTGTGTCCAGAGAGTTGTCTCTTTTCTCGCTGGGCCCACGGGACTCCAAGGAACGGGTACCCTCCTTCCTCACTGACGGGGATGGTGCTGCAACAGTCAGAGGAGTTGTCCACTCTTGCATAGCTGGCCAAGGGGTTCATGAATGTGTTGGACGATCAAGGGTTCAGAGGAGCTAGCCGGCCACCAATCTATTTGAGGGAAAGAAGAGAGGTACAGAATCACCATTTCATAATACAACTTTAGTATTACCAGGACCATCTGAAATAACCTCTCCTTTCTGCCTGTGCTGATCAGTGGATCGCGGTAACACCCACACTTTGGACCCCATGAGCACTTGTTTATCCTCATCCCAGGATAACAAGATTTTATGGGGTACCCAGGCTGCCACCTCTCCTAGGATTGTACCAGCAATTAACCTACTTGGGTCATTCCTAGACAGGGATGCATTCATCCATCCACACTCACACTCCCTGTTGTGCTCCAACCCTCTTTGGTCAGTTTTTTAGTGAGCACTAAGGTTACCTCATGTTCCTGGAGGCATATTGCCTCCTATGGGAAAGACTAACTTCTGTTAACCTCTCCCACTACCAAGAGAAAAAAATAAAATAAAATGTTAGTTTAAATTGAAATATGGGGTGGCTACCAGTACATGTCAACCCGCAAACTAACAAATGGATTGTCATTACATGTAAGCCGGGCATATAGAGATAAGTTCTGTTGGTCAGTCATGTAAAATCCTAAAGGCCTGTGTAAAGTTCTCTCCCACCCCTTCTATGACATACTTGGGGATAGTGTATGAATCTGTCCTTTCAAAAGCCCATTGCACCTTTTAATCAACCCCGAGGCTTGGGGTGATATGGGATAGCCTGCGCCCATTGGACTGACCAGCAAAGCGAGTACCGGTGTCCGTTTTGAAAACTGGATCTATGGGACCTCTTCATTTTGGTCTTCAGGTTCCTTATTTGAGTCAATTCTTCCGTAGTTTTATTGAGGTTCATTTCCCCCACAACTCTTGGCATTAGTCTTGTTCAGGCGGCTGCCCAAATCTTCTCTCAAAGTTCTGTACCTCCCCACACTAATGTTCCATGTAATAAGCCAAAGGTAGTCTCTTTATATCGGCATACTTCTGGTAATTTGAATCACCTATATCTTGCTCTTGTATCACCACCTCTCCATACGGATTGCATGTTACAACAGTCCAGCGTCTTTTGTTCTTTGCAGGGTATAATTCCTCATATGGCAAAGTTGACTTGATTGGAGAAAGCTGTAATGCAAGTATCTTCCAAGTATTTGGATGTGGCAAGAATTCATATGTTGCGAGACCATTGAAGCTTTGTTAATCCACCTTGCTCTTGTGCGTACCATTTTCCACTTCATGAGAGCTGGACTCCTGGCCCACCTCTGCACAGATAGGTAGGCCTCTTCACCCCAAGTGGTTGGGGCCTTTAATGTCACAGTCTCTAAAAGGTATTGGAAGTTGGCTTGATTCTCTGGCAACCGGATCATGGCATGTGGCGGGGGAGTGTTGATAGTGTTGGGGCATCAAAGGTATATTAGCTTCCTTCCCAAGTGAATGCAAATGGAATTTTGTGACTCAGGTGCAATGAGAATTGGAAAAGAAAGTATCCACTATATCAATCGCTGCATGCCACCCCTGTGTCTGTTTGGCTGTCATAAATGACAGGGACGATACTGGGGACCGCAGCGCTCATTGGCGGTGCCACTCTATTGAGTCCCCAATAATCTATCGTTCCACACCAAGAAACCGTCTGACTTCTTAACAGGAATCACAGGAGCGTTTAAAGAGCAAAATTGCAGGATGAACTAAAACTGACTAATCTGATTTCTTTCAACCCTCCTGGTAGCCCTTGTTGGACTACAGGGAGGGAGAATGACAACAGGTGTCCAGTTTGTATTTCCTCTCACCACCTCCCATGCCGCATGAACATAAAAGGGTTTGTGAGGAAAGCCAAAATCTGAACATCTCTCAACTGCATCTCTATTATGCGTCCTAACAATATATCTACCCCCAAGATATTGTCAGGAAATTGGAAATTCAAAATATTATCCATAAACCCAGGGGCCCTTTGTTTATGGAATATGTGACTGTGGTTTGTATAGCCTTAGTTACTCTTTCCCCTAGACCCTCTCTGTGAAATGATGGGGCCTACAAGTTTGGAAGGGTTACCTGTAACACTGTTACCTCGGCCCCAGTGTATACTAAGGCTAAAACCTAGGTGTGGTTGGTTTCCTTTCCCCACCCTACAGTCAAAGGAACATGGGGCTGTCGATCCCCAGCCTTGATGGGTAACTTTGTGCTGGGGATTGGCCGTCCCATGGGTCCATTCCGTCATTGTCCGCTATGGCACATAATGGGTACAGGGATTTTGTTTTCCTAGGATGGGGAACAGGAGGACAGGAATTAGCAACAGGAATATTAAATTCAGATGGTGTGTATATCAGATTTGCTTCATTAGTGAGAGTTTTAGAAATAGGTACATTAATATGTACCTTTCTCTTAAAAGCTTTCCACCTTTTGAACAAGACATGATTTGACCTTTTTTTTAGCTCATCTACATTGACACCAGCTTTAACAAGATCTACCATCATTTCTTTCCTTGACACCTTTGTGTGTGTGGAAGCATCCTGTTTATTATTCCTCTTTGGTTTATCAATAGGTGGTATCCCTTCATCCTTCCTTTCTGGCTTGCTAGCCATGGAGACACCCCTTTTCTGATTAACCTTTTCCTCTGTTTTGTATTTCCCCAATTCTGCTAACCTTTTTGTACTCACAAAAATCTGACAATTTTCTGCTGTACCATTTATCATTGACAAAGGGGACCCTCTTTTAGCATTTACAGACTCATGTCTATCACAGTCCCTGTGTACCCTTTGTTTTCTCTGCTGGGTGATGAGTGGGCGAGCTTTGAAGCTGTCCACCTTTTCGTCATCATCAGAGGAGGAAACATATGAGTATTTAGAGTACTCCTTTTCTTCAGAGGAGGATGAGAAGAGTGACTCTGGGTCCCTGCAGGGCCCTGTAGTCAGTGTTCTCACCTTTCTGGTGGTGTATGGCACTTTACCCCTGTGAGAGCGACTGCATTCAAGTTTATTGATTAGCCGAGTATTAGTCTCCTGTAATTCAGTCTTACGAGCATTGTTATTTTCCAAACATTCATTTGATATTAACAATTTTTGTCTTACATCAGCTAAATCTCTTTCTAGGGCTTGCCTCTTTACTACCTCATTTTTTAAGGCATGTAAAATAATCCACCCCACTTCTGCCGCAGCTCTGCTCTCATGTTTAGAATAGACCCCTAAATCAAGCTTAAGTGCCATACCTCCTATCTCTTCCCCAACCTCTGGGTACACTGGAGCACTGTGACGTACTAGCTCATCTGCTATGGCATTCCATCTACCCATAGCAGTAGCCCAATGTGGTACAGCCCCAAATTTGGGTCTTTTGCCCCCAATCAATGCACTCAACTTCTTCTTAAAGAAACCCATTCTCTCAGTCAGAATCTCAAGCGCAATCAGACGGTAGGACAATCACGTGTTTGTAGTGAGCCTTACTAGTATGTGTATACCACTAACACACACACACACAGGCCGCACTTATGTGTTTTTATTTTCACTCTTGGGAAAACACTCAAACTAACAGTGAAAGTCACAGAACACACAAACTGTTGGATGTTTTTTCCTGCCCTTCTAGAAAACAAACAAACTCATACATAACACATACATCAGTCTTGGGAATTTTAGTACAAGTATTTGAAGTCACCTGTCTAGGTACAAGTGCTAGTGACTAGTCAATTGTCCACTGCAATGGTACAATGCTAGTTAGTCACCTGCCTAGGGAACAAGCGCTCAAAGTCACCTGATACAGTACAATGTTATGTAGGTAATAATCCAGTTTATCCAGACATATTACTTTGGGCAGTGTAGAATTAATCCCCCATCAAAGCACTCAGTAATTCATGCTTTCAGGAAATTCATGCTCTCTGTTAAATATACTTTAAAGTTAGTATTGTAAACAATACACAAGTGTTTCTAATTAAAGCACTTTAACAGCAGAACAGATATGCGTGTTTAACCAAGTACCTGAACACAGGTTAGCAGGCACACGTATGTTTTTACTTTCACACAGGGAGAAAACACGCAAACCACTATGAAAGTTACAGAACACACAAACTGTTGAATGTTTTTATGCCTTTGAAGAAAACAAACAAACTCATATACACACACCTGCACGTCAGGTGACTTCCTATTAGGCTTCAAAGTTAGTTCTCCCAATGAAAGGGCACACAAGTTTTATAATTGAAGCACTACTTCAAAGTTAGTGACATCTCCACAAAGGCAAATGGTACAAATGCTAGTTAGTCACCTGCCTCAGGAGCTCAAGTCACCTGTCTAGGTACAAGTGCTAGTGACTAGTCAATTGTCCAATGTAGTTACCCTCTATGGAAAGCACACAAGTCTATAATTGAAGCGTGACTTTAAAGTTAGCCACTTCTCTGCAGAGGCACACAAGGATTTAACTGAAGTAGGACTTCAGAGTTAGTTACACTCTACAGAGAGCACACAAGAGTTAATTAAAGTCCCTTTAATAGGAAATCTTGACAGTACAGAGATATGCATATGCGCAATAAATCTAGCCACACTAGAAATATCACGTCCGGCAATTGCAGAACCTTGACCTAAACGTTTACAATTAAAATGCCTCAAAGTTAGCACTCCTCTAATGAGAGCACACAAGGGTTAATTGAAGCAGTGCAACTGTAAACGCTCCCTCTTGCCTCTGTATATATCTATACCCATACACCTACACAATAACCAGGCATATACATCACAATACCCAGGCACGTATCATATATGCAATACAGACAATACAGGTAACTGTAATATGAGCACTTATCTATGCACTTTGAAGTTTGAAACTCCTCTATGAGGGCCTCACAAGTCTATAATCAAAGCATGTAAAGTACACCTATTACAATTCAAGAGTATTCCAGCGCACAAATCCTCTTTTAGTGAATAAGCCCCTTGCAGTGTGACAATACTAAAACCCACCACTCTTGTCGCAGTGTGGTACTGGCACACAAAAATAACTTGGGACGCTTACTTACTAAATTGCCCAGGAAAAAATATTAATTAAAAAATGTATTTTTTAACAAAATATTAATTTCTAGGAAATATGTCAATAACGGTTATTAATCATTAATATTAATAATTTCTGCGAATATCCTGCCAACTACGCCATTTGTTTTATGTTCGTGGCTTTGGGTGAATTAATTTGGCGCAAAAGGTTGCACAATAGCAGCTGTGTTAAAATCAATGTAGTTGTGAAGAAACTGCAAACTCACACCATGTGCTTTTTACAAAATGGCGTCCTCAACCATGTGGAGACAGGCTGGGGCCTAGCAAGATGGAGTCAGACCATGTGTTTGCTCTGAGATAAAATCTATGAACAAAGGCAAGGCCTACAACTTGCTCACACCACACAAACCCCAACACAGCTATTAGAAGCAATATGAATTTGCCCACACCCAAAAAGCCAACCCTTTAATTAAAGGATATATCCAGAGAAATTTGTCCTAATGACCAATACCACAATTAACACAATAACACCCCAGTACTAGCAGTAAGCAATAATATTTAATAACAAACAATAATATTAACAATACACTGTATATTATCAAATATATTCTAGCTAAAACATCTTATAATATTAACTAGACAATTACTTACTGCAGTGCAAATAAAACACATAATACAACAATTATAGTAGAAAACACTATACGTTGGTTACTAAGGTATTTTTCCTAGAAATATTATAGATAGTATGAAAATAATAGAGAGATACTTAGTTTCTATACTCATCTATCTGGAACAATGAGGATGGTGCCGCAGGGGAAAAAGCAGGCCAGGATCCTGGAACAGTTCTTGGGGCCTAGGCAAGGCATGGCCCCCTTACTGCTGGTCACATCTCCCTCTCCATAGCTCTCCTGCTCCAAGACCCTTCTTCCACAAGACTTGCCAAGACTCCTTCAAGACTGCCCTTTGGCTCTCTGCACACCTCTCTTATTGTTGGCAAGCCCCGCCCATCTCCAGCCCACTTTTTACCTGACTGACACACCCCTCCTCCCCTTCTCCTAGAAGGAAGAGAAACAAAAGAGCAGGTTGTCCTTCTTTGTCATTTTCCCGCCCAAACAGACCAGGGAGACAACAAAGGAAAATGGTGGAGAGCCAAAAGTGGGATGAATGACATGAGAACATAACCATGCAATGGATACAGTGTTGCTGCAATTTGCTGCAATTTATTTGTGTCCATAACACCAACTTATTTTTAAGCGTTGGGGCACTGCAATAAATTATTTTGGGGTGTTCTGGAATAATAGGTGCCAATAATGTATCCTTTATTAGAATCCTCCAATGTCATCTTAAAATAGAAGCAGTATTGCTAATCTTATTGTTATATTTGGTTATGAACGGAGGGAATATCTCAAAATTCTCTTTTTTCTTTTTCTTCGTATTTTTCAACACTCCCTAGGGGATGTTTCTGCCTATCTCACTTTTATTATCATCAAAACCAATTTCTTTACCTCCATACCATCTATTACAAGCTCTCCTATATGCATCTTGGATCAAATCTATAGGATAGCTTTTTGTCCAGAAAACGTTTCTCCAAGATTTTTGATTGCACATCTTAATCCGTTATTCTTGAACAGTTTCTTGCTATCCTACAGGATTGTCCGTATGGAACATTACAAAGCCATTTTTTTATGGAAGTTTTTGTAGCTCAAATAGCTATTTACATCTACTTCCTTGAAGAATGTTTTAGTTTGTATTTTAAGACCTTTAACACCCCACAGAATCAGATGCAAGAATTCAATGTAAAAGTCTTTTACAGTACTCGTAAACTTCAACTCCCACTTATTAGTGTTCAGATGGTCTACAAACCCTCCTACCTGATTTCTATCTCCCTTCTAAATAATCAGTATATCATCTATATAGCGTTTCACCAAATTCGCATCCAGCCACGCTGACCCATATACCATAGACCTCTCCAGGTAACCCATGAAACAGTTGGCATAGCTGGGCATGAACTTGGTGCCCATCATCGTCCCCTGGATCTGGAGGTAAATGTCCCCCACATTTTCAAAATGATTATGCTTCAACACAAACTCTATAGAATTTAGAATAAACTATATTTATCTTCATGGCATCAAGAGATTATCAAACATACCTTCACGGGGAATGTTTGAATAAAGTCCAACTACATCAACTACCAACTACCAGCAATAGCTGTTTTGCCACACTACATCCCTCGAAAGTTAAATAACATGAGAAGTGTATTTAGTATAAGAGGGTAAACTTGTGACCAATTTTTGTAGATGTAATCTACATAAGCCGACAAGTTACACGTTAGTGAATTAACCCCAGATATGATGGGTCTGCCTGGATGGTCTGAAAGGGTCTTATGGATTTTTGGCAGGTGGTAATATAGAGCCATCCTTGGTTCAGATATACAAATAAAATACCTTTTGGCTCGTCCGAGCAGACCCAAAATATAGGCCTCTTCCAACACACAAATCATTTCTCTCTTAAATTTTATACTGGGATCAGAGGCTAATCTAATATAGGTGCTTTCATCTGAAAGTATTTTTATAGCCTCTCTGGTAATCCACTAGATCTTGTATAACGACCACTCCCCACTTATCAGCGAGTTTAATCATTATATATACTGTTCCAAATTTTTTAAGGCTAATCTTTCCTTTTTGTTAAGTTCTTTCCTGTATTTCTACAGTTTAACACCACTTTCTTGAAGTCTTCCATCACTAGAATATTGAATAGATCTACATTATGACCTTTAAATTGAGTCGAAAAAAGTTAGATTTTGATTTTAAAGGGGTAAAAACTGACCCCTCCAAAATATATTCTGTTGTAACATCTGTCATATCTCCTAACAGTACCATTTCTCTCCTTTCAGCATTCTGTATTGGTACCGTAGGCATTCCTTCACTATTACTCTTTTTCACTGCTTTATGAATATAAAATATCTTTTCAAGGATAACTTTCTTATATATTCATTTAAATCAACAAACAGTTCAAATAAGTTTGGACTGTTAGTTGGGCAAAAAGAGAGACATTTTTTCAATAATGATTCTTCATCCTCATCAAGAACATACTTTGAAAGATTAAAAATCTTTACATCAATACTCTCTGCTCTCATTCCGTCCTGCTTTTCTTGGGGTTTGTTAATTCCTCTTCCTCTATGACCTCTTGGCCTCCTCTTTTTGCACATTGGTCTTCTCATAGTGGAGTGTATCAATTGTGGTCCCTCCACCATGGGATTTCTGTCTGAAATGTCCATAAAAAAGGAATGTACGTTGCCTTAGTCGATAGGGTATTTGATGTACTCAACCTCTTTCCCCCATTTCCCATTTTTTCAATTCTGTTAGAGGAGCCTTCATCGGGATCCTCCTCATGTCTATTTACTGACAAATTAGTAAGGTTCTCTATACTCCTGTTTCTATCTTCCAGATTTTTTTTTCTGTTTTGGCTCTGGGTGTCTCATGTCCGGACTGGCCTTTGGTACCATGTCTCTTTACACTATCAGACCCAAAATTCATCTGGGTTTTCTCTTTATTACCATATTTAGAGTTAGTCCTAGCATTCCTGTCAAATCTAGAGTTCTGAAATCTTGAACTGGAACTATTTCTCCTAGGGTTGTTTCTATTTTCTTCTTGTCTTTGTTGTGTCCTGACCTGATTTTTTCTAGCTATGATCTCTCTCTGAAATGAGTCCACATTTTTGCTTGTTCGTTCCTCCTGCCTGACAAAGTCTCAGTTATTTTTATAATCCAGATCTTGATTTTGTTTCTCAATCTTCACCTCTAACTCTTTAAGTCTTTCTTCTCTATATTCAATAAATAACTGGATCAGGCTAAAGGAACAAGCATCCAAAGATCTATACCATTTCCTTGAAAATTCCTCATCAGAAAAAGTCGGACTTAATCTTATTCTTAGTCTGCTAGGAATAATTTCCTGTGATAGGTACTTTTTTTAATAATAATATGTCCCACCACTGTTTACATTCTTCCTTCAGAAGATTCTCCATATCAAATAAATTCTTACTAAGATCTGTCATTTTGATGTTTGAAATTGTGGTGTACTCCATCATCAAATACTTAAACTCTTCACTTAATTGATACCTATTGTGTTCTTTATCGTGATAACCAAACATTCTATCAATCTTATAACACCAATGTATATTAATATATAACAATATTGAGATAGTTTCAAATGCACAATACAGTATAAGTAACAGAGGGAATCACCCCTCCAATTTATACTGGTACCTGAAGAATTGCCCTCCAAAACAGATCTCACAGTCTCTTTATCCCCATCATAAGAGGTGATGTATATAGTTCTTTAAAAATCTCAAGCAGCTGCACTTGAACAGGGAACCTTTCCAGAAAAGCCTGCAGAGAAGAAAAGAAAACAGAGGCGCTTCCTTGTGCGATATTTTCAAGACATTAACACCACCTCACCACCACCAATTGGACGACACTCACAAAGGGCAGTGCTGAACAAACACTTATGTGTGCCAGCAAACAAAACTTTCAGATTTTTAAAGCTGTCCCTCACACAGCTATCTTGGTATTTCTTAAGGGTAACGGACTGCTCTCCTGGAAACCTCCACCAATGAAGGACCAAACATGTAACACAAAAAACACAAAAAACAAGAGGCTCCAATAGTGCCCTATCACTCAAAACCTGAGACAAATATAACACCAATAAAAGATACACTCACATTAGAGAGTTGCTGTATACTTATGTACAGATACAGCATACATAGCATTCAGGAAGTCTCTTACCGTCCGTGCACGGTACTTGCAGATGACCACACTGGATTTCTGATAATGGATAGGTGCTGAGTTCCTGATCTGTATTTAACAAAACTCCATCAGAGAATAAAATTGAAAGAAGAAAGCCACTCCAACAACGTTCTTCAGGAATATAAAAATATTTTATTCCCAATAGAACATTAAAAATTTATTACTCATAAAATCTTACACTATTACTTGTTTCGCAACGATCAACATTACTTTGTCAAGTTATGTAGGTAATCTAAATAGATTGAACAAACGTCTATACAAACAGAGCGGCTGCACAGAGTTTACCCATCTGAGATATGCTGGGATTTTTTGTTTCATTGTTTTATTTGGATAGCCCACTGTGGGTATTCATACTAATTGTGTGTGATAGTTCACATTGGGTTATTTTCATATATTAGTGTTTTTTTATATATTAGTGTATTTGGCAAGAGGATTACACTGATAGTAGGTCTATTTCATATACATCAAGAGGTTAGATAGTAGGGCATGGGGTACATTATTTAGTGTACATGGTTAGTTTTACCTCATTAGACATAGGGTGAAAATTGATAATATTATGCTAGGCTAGTTCATTTATTAGAGATTATGAAACTAAGAGATTATTTCACTAGATATAGGGTAACAACAGATTATATAAACACATGCTTGAGGATATTAGGGTATTTCACAAATTATGGTAACATTGTGTTTAGAAGAAAGAGAATATGTTATAGTATTTTTTATTTTTCAACACTTTCTATTTGTTTCCAGTATATGTACACTGTCCGGAAGTGTGCCCGAGCTCGGTCCTATTCCAACAGTAAGATTTATTGCCTCGAGGTAGTGTAGTGTTGGACACAGATCCCGACAGTTGGTAGTTTTCAATATATTTGTTACATGTTGTAATATTGGGCCAAATGAATGAGACTGTATCCATATGGATGTTGTTCTTTTGAGGACAATAAGCGCTGAGGGTTAAGTGTAGACTAAGAGTGCACATTAATTCTCTAATGTTCTGTTATCAGTGCTTTTCAGCATCACTTGGAGGGTTAATTCTCCAGCGTTCTGTCATTAGTAATTTAATGACCCTCCGCTTAGTGTCAAATCAGTTCTCGAGAGTAAATTTTAAATAGCCTTTCCGTTTCTATAGACATTTGTTCAGTCTATTTAGATTACCTACATAACTTGACAAAGTAACGTTGATCGCTATGAAATGCATAGTAGAGTAGGATTTTAAGAGTAGCTAATTTTTAATGTTCTATTTGGAATAAAATATTTTTATATTGTTGAAGAACATTGTTGAAACGGCTTTCTTCTTTCAATTGTATCCTCTGATGCAGTCGTGTTAAATACAGATCAGGAACTCAGCACCTATCCATTATCAGGAATCCAGTGTGGTCATCGTCTAGTACCATGCAGCGACAGTAAGAGACACCCTGAATGCTATGTATGCTGTATCTGTACATAAGTATTTCTACAGCAACTCTCTAATGTGAGTGTAACTTTTTTTTGTGTTATATTTGTCTCAGGTTTTGAGTGATAGGGCGCTATTGACGCCTCTTGTTTTTTCTGTTTTTTGTGTTACATATTTGGTCCTACGTTGGTGGAGGTTTCCAGGAGTGCAGTCCATTGCCCTTAAGAAATATCAAGATAGCTATGTGAGGGACAGCTTAAAAAATCCCGAAGCTTCGTTTTCTGGCTCACACATAAGTGTTTGTTCAGCACTGCCCTTTGTGACTATCATCCAATTGGTGGAGGTGAGGTGGTGTTAATGTTTTGAAAATATCGCACAAGGAAGCACATCTGTTTTCTTTTCTTCTCTGCTAAAAAAAAAAAAGCAGACAACCATGTGTTTTTTACTGATTTTTGTTTGCAGGAACACAATGGGAACTTTCGCCCACCCCTAGTTCTCAGATATAAATATGTCCCATTTATGAGTTTCATTGTAGCAAGATTCCAGTGACTGTTGATGTAGTTTCTAAATTCCTGCTCCCCTACTCTGAGGGATTTAAATAGTCTCTCTTAAAGAGTCCTTAATACAAAGATTTACAACAATGTGTAATTAATAGACATAGCAAAGAGGATTAGAGAGTCAGATTAAACAACAATAATGGAACATATGTAATGGTACAATATTAGAAATTGGTACAGTAATATATGGAAGAGTGATTCAACCAGTACTGACAGAGGGGAACATCATAAATCTGTCATAAATGTTTAAGTGACAAGTGATGGTAAAAGGATGAATGAGAGCAATCAAGGAAAATTATAAAATGAGCTGATGGTAGCAAAAGTGAGGCAGGAGAAAAAAAAAAGAAAAAAAAAAGAGGGAAGGGGGTAGGTGAACAAAGGATAGAGGGGGTGAGGGGGGAAATCCACTATGACCCAAACCACCACGGTGTGTGCAGCCATTAGTGATAAATATGAAGTCAAGGAACAACAAAAACAAATAGACATTATGCTCTGGAAGGGCCCTAAAAGTGTGTTAAGGACAGGTAGTAGAGTAGGGAAGCGTCAATTGGGACTGAGAGGAAAGGAGAAGGACAGAGTTGCGGCCAGGAAGACCAAGTCATCAAGAAGGAGGGCATAGTATCCGTCACTGTTGCATGTAGGAGTTCCATAGACCTGTAAAAATCAACCTTATGGAGCCAATCAGAGGTGGAGGGGATGTCGAAGTGTGGAATACAAAGTAGGGGACAGACCTAGGCCCAAAATTTCAGATTTGGAATAGTTGATGGATGCTTGGGACAAATAGCAGTAATCATTCAATATGCAATTCAAAACAGGAAGAGATTCCACCGGGTCAGTAAGAAAAAAATAGTACATCATTGGCATACGCCGCTAGTTTGAAAGAAGTGGAGCCGGAACTTATACTGTGAACAAGGTTAGATTGTCGTTCGTAACAGAGCAGAGGTTCCAGAGTTATGACAAAAAGTAGTGGGGATAGGAAACATCCCTGTCTCATCCCATTAGCAAATCTACTCTTTTTACACCAACAATTTCGAGTTAAAACACCTGTTATAAAACATTGTTTCCTTTTTCTGTCTGTACACAGGTAAAACAGCAGAAAAAGACACAGAAGGTACCACCTGCCCAAGATCATTTCCTATCTTGCAAAATTCCTCCTTCACTGACTTTGTGAATTTGTGGCTAAATCATTACTCCCACAATGTAAAATAACATAAATCTCATGCCCATGTCTTACTGCTTCAGCAATCTTTACAATGCATCTTCTATCCTTTTGAGCAGAAGCTCCAAGAAGGCATCAAACCTCACTATTTCCTTCATCCTCTCTTAGATGAACACCTCTTATAATAGACTTTCATATTTATTTTCATATGAGACTTCTTCCTCCTGTTTTTTTAGGGTTTAAAACAATCTGTTGTCCCGAAACAGATGTCCCTCTTATGAACTGTAGACACAAAATGGATTGCATCAGTACAACCATTCTCAAGTGCAGAAAAGGAATTGTGCAAAGGCTCCGGTTGTGGAGCATGTCTACAATACACAACCCTCACTCTATCAGAGCCAGCAGTTGTCCAGACCACCTTCCTCCTAGCTGGCCTTTTTGGCAGTAGTGTCTGAACAAATGGTTATTGCACACAGCAGAAAGAAATAGACAAGCTCTCAATCTCAGCCTTCAGTTTAACATTCTCATCTTTCAAGGTAGTTTTCAAAGTTCTGATGTTTTACAACTCAGGTTTCAATCTTGACTTCGAATTTCAAAGCAGAGCTCCTTTGCAGCAGAGTGGCTCGGAAGGATGGATTTAAAGGAATGATATGACAACAAATGGTGAAACAGATATGTTAAAAAATAAGTCATGAAATAATAATAAATGAATGATTAATAACAAAAACAAAATAAATACAATTAAAAATGTTACCAATTCACATAGACATATATAAATGTCACTAAACTGTCTTACAAGTCACTTAGGTTTCAGAACACCTTTGTCAGAGCATTCCTGGGGAATGGTTGTGCCAGATGCTGCACATAATCCAGACACCCTTGTGCCCTTGCTGAGGTCTGCACAAGTGTCTGGATGGGGAGTGCAAGGGAGCCAGTAGGTGTGTCCTACCCCAGGGCTGCAACTGCTTCAAATCCTTAAAGAGATAGTAATGTTTAGACATGAAGTTGGTTCTTCAATAAACTTTTTATATCAAAGTGTACCTTTCTAAATGTCCATAACATTGTAGTCTTCATTTTATTTTAAGTGTCCCCTCCCACCACTTTTCCGAACCCTGTCCCCCCCTTGAGAAAGGAAAAGATTGTCCCTAATTGTGATCCGTCCAGAGCAGCTTGCTGCTCTGAGGAAAATCAGTGTGACGTATGGAAAACGGGTGGGAGGGGGACATTTTAAAATAAATTAAAATGAAGACTACAATGTTATGGACAGTTAGAAAGGTACACTTCGTTATAAAAAGTATATTGATCAATCAACCTTGCCTTAATTTCTAAACATTATTACCCCTTTAAGGAAGTTCTGGAGTTCAGTGTTCAGCTCTGAGATTTTTGGCCGCAGCTGGTCATGTTACATCTGCTGTTGTATCCTCAGCTACTGAAGTATCCTGTTCAGCAGAGGGTCTGCCTCATGCCTCTCAGCTTATCATTACTTTGCACATCATTCTTCAGCTGGCTGCTCTAATACATGTCCTGGGTCTGAGCCCTCCAGCAACCCCATGCTATAAAATCTCCCTTTTGTCAACTCTTATACCATGCCTGGCATTGTGGCTTTTTTCTCAACAGCCTCTCAAATATTGGATCCAGTTGCTGTTGGGGCTGGAGGATAAGTTGGGGGCTGATGTGGAATGGCTTGGTGCTAGCCATGGTAGTGCCAGAATCAGAGACCGTTCAGGCCATCATAGTGCAAAATGAGGGGCTATGGTGCCATGGAGTGTGCTACTGTGAATGTTCATCTCAGTGGTAGTGGTGTTCTACAGTCAGTGGTACAGAAGAAGTGGTTACTGCAAATTCTGATACGATTTCAGATGAGGAAGTTGGGATATCCCTAACTGGACACTCTCCAGAGGATCCCCCAGGAGGGAGCACTGAGCACTGCTGCTTGGCCTGATGGAATGTCAATGCTGTGAGAGAAGAAGGAGAGGAAACATGAGTTTAAATTGTATGCACTTGAGTCAGCAACATTGTACCATAGGGCAGTGGTTCTCAGTCTGTATTGTCAGGAAATACTAACAAAGAAGGACTTTCTCAGCTCCAACATAGTTGTGTCAACAATGACCGAGTTTCTAATCAGCTCACATGTGCTGGGAGATCCTCAAGTCCTGAGAGAGAGCAGAGAAAGTGGTCTTGGAACTCTTCCTTGGGCATTTTTCAGATTGATTTGGAGGATCTGCATCCTATATTATTTTTGTTTATTTGTTTTACTTTGCCAGTGCATAATATGGGGCCCCAGACCCCATATTGATTTCATTTGTTGGCTTTCATTTTTTCTTGTTAGGTTTTATTTTGAATGCATTCGAGTTACATATAACCCATATTAAAGGGATAGTAATACCTAAAATGTAAAAAAAAATATGTTGTAGGGTTTATCCCCCTGAGTAAAACAAGAGTACTCCCACTGCCGAAAGGTGTTTCATTCAAAAGTTATTAATTTTCAAAGTTGAATTTTTTAGGTGCAGTATCACAGTGGCCTGAAATTTTACAGTGGCGCTGTTGCTACACCATCCTATGGAGATTTATGGTCCTGAGACCAGAGCTGTCCATAGGATCGTGTAGCAACAGCACCACTGTACAATTTCAGGCCACTGTGATATTGCACCTAAAAAATTCAACTTTAAAAATTAATAACTTTTGAATGAAACATCTTTCAGCAGTGGGAGTACTCTTGTTTTACTCAGGGGGATAAACCCTACAACATATTTTTTTTTACATTTTAGGTATTACTATCCCTTTAATGTACTGTATTGTACTATTTTTAAGAGAATGAAAGTGCCTTCCTTTTAATAAAAGAAAGTGTTTCAATGTCCCAGAAGCCCTTTTGTTTTGAGCCTTCTCCATCCAGATCTGCTCAGTATGGAGAGGTGGAGAGAAAATGTTATCTCCTGAAATATTTATTTAACCCTTTCAGAGAGGAATCCAGCGCAATACCTTGCAATGTATTGGATACTTCTCTGGCCCTCAAAGAGCTAAGGCCGTTTTGTTTTTTTATTCAACAAATGTTTCATGTTTAATAAGTTTAACCCCTCTTTTGCTTGGACAGTTGAAACACATTGATTGCAACGTATTCACAGCCAGTCCAGCAACAGAGGATTAATGGTGCGCCCAGTTAGGCTAATGGTGAGTGTTAGGTTAGTGTATGTTTGTTTTATGCAGTTAACTCCTCCAATGATAGACAGTTTACAGTGCATTATACAGGGGTTAATGGTGGACATGAGTGGAGATGGAGGTTAGGAACAATGGAGATACTGGTGGTTGCAGTGGTTGTAGGCTTATTAAAAGACAGAATAGGACATTTTCCCCAGGCTCTGCATCTCTATGCTGTTGATCCTGGAATGGCCTTGCAAAAATCATTCTGCTACAAAGTGATAGCAGAATGGCCACTGGCAATGTTGTTTTGGACTGTTTTTATATGTATACCAAATTGCAAAATTTATTATACATAATGGAATAAGAAAAGTAGGAAAAAGTCATTTTCACTAATTTTTGTTTGACAAATTTTGGTCTGGCTTTAATGGAATCCAGCCCAGAAGCTTCTACATACAACCAGCGATAACATTTATCAACTACAATGTAATATAGGGCCTTACTTTGAGGGATCAATCCATGCAAAATTGATTAATAGGGGCAAATGGTAAATATGCATTTCTTAATAGGTTAACTTAGTGTTTATGTAATTTACCTAAAAATATATACCAACTTTTTGGGGGATTATTGGGGTTATGGGCATGCTGAGGTTGCCTGGGGTCACTGGAATGTTAGGACAGGTTTGGGAGCACTGTTGGTGATATGAGTTCAATTGTACAATATCCATGACATTTTACATCAACATTTCAGTTAAATAGTGCTTTGTGTGCATAATATTTTGGTATGAATCCATGTACTTAATAGTATAATGATGATTAAGTATAGTTAACATAACATGATCATTTAATGTTTAGATGCCAAAAACAACTTCACTGAAAAACTAGATTAAATTATGTTCTGTTATATCAGTATCTTGACATAAAGATTTATTTGACACATGTTCTGTCTGAATTGTATTGAAAATTAGTGATACATGGCCCTAAAACAGCATACTTCTGTGACAGGAAGTTCATTTATTTTTAGCTTGGCTTATCTTTTGTCTTATATGTAAGACAAATGAAAGGAGCATACTGTCATTAACCCCTTGGATGCTAGAGACATATTCAATGCATTGTGAATCATGTCTAGTATCTAATTATACAGCCCATTTAGCATACTAATATGCTTGATAACACACCTGTTGGGTTCCAGAAATGTCTTAAAATGCAGCTTGGGAAATGTAAATTATAAGTCATACATTGATGCTTAGGCTTCCATGTGGACGGCGGATGCCTCTTGATGGTCCATTTGCTGGGTATGTTAATGGGAAACAAATATGATGGAGAGCAAAGTAAAATCAGCACTGCAGTATGAATTTTTCATAAGTGACTCAAGTTAAAGAATAGTACTGGTCAGCTTATCTCACCCTTCCACAGATCTCCTTCCTAACATCTCCTCCATCACATTCTCATCACATTTGCCGTATCTCTTCTTCCTCTCTTCTTCACCTCTCTTCTTCTCTCGTCATGTAACTCCCTCCATATCACCTTCATCCCCCACAGAACCACCTTCTCACCTCATCATCTCCTACATGTCATCTTAATCTACCATGAAACTACATTCTACCCCTCATCATCTCCTCTTGTAACACACATGGTACTCTATACTACTCTCATCACCTACCCCCCATATCACTTTCATTCCCCATAGCACTAGCTTCCCTCCTCTTTATCTTCCCCTCTTTCACTTTTATACCCCATAGAACCACCTTGACCCTTATGATCTCTACCATATCAGCTTCATCCCCAGAGAACCACCATCTGCTATTATCATCTCCCCCATATGAACTTAATCCCCCACAGAAACAACTTCTTCCCTCATTATATCCTCCCATATCACCTTTATCCCACAATGCACTATCTTCTCCCCTCAGCAACATCCCCCAAATCCCCTTCATCCGAAATAGCATCATCTTCTCTGCTTACCAATTCCCTCCATATCACCTTTTTCCCCCAAAGCACCACCTACTCACCTCTCACCTACTCCCATATAACTTTCATCCCACCACAGAGTCTCCTTCTTTCCTCATTAGCCCCCCCATATCCCTTTTATCCCCAAAACACCACCTTCTCCCCTCATAATATTCGACCCCCATATCAATACCTTCATCCCCTATAACACTATCATCTCCACTCATCATCTCCTCACATTTCATCTTTGTCCTTCTCCCCCACAGCACAACATTCTACCCCATTACATTCTCATATCACTTTCATCCCCAATAACATTATCTTTTACCTTTATAATCTCCCACATTTCATCTTCATCCCCCATAGCACCATCTTCTCTACTAATTATCTCCCCCAATATCACCTTCATCCACCCTATCACCAACTTACCCTCATCAACGCCCCCATATCACCTTCCTCCCCATAACACAACATTCTCCCCTCCTCAACTGCTCCCATATCACCTTCACATCTCATTGCACCACTTTCTCCCCTCATCATATTCCTTTCTCCCCTATCACCACCAGCTTCTACACCAAACTCATTTTTTACAATATTCACAGAGAAGATTTGCAAGTCTTCCCTGTTAAAGGTATTAAAAATTGACTGACACTGAACTGATATTGTGGGAAGCCCATAACAGGGTTATGAAGGGCCTATTCAGCAAATTGGACGTAAAAGAGAAGAGAGAGAAATAGAAACAAATTGTAAGGATTTTGCGTCACGTACCTGGTTCCCTCGGCTTCCTCCGATTGGATCAGTGTCGGTTATCTACCAGCCAGCCTGTCACTTCCTTGCTCGATTATTCGTGCTGTGTACTCTTGCTTGGCGTTCCAGTTTCCTGCTCGTGATTTTGACTTTGGTCCGATTTTTGACTTTGCCTCAGCCTTCTGATTCTGACTCCTGACGCTCCTGGTGACCTCGGCTTCCTCCTGACCATTCTTTCAGTTTCTCCGTTGTCCTTGTTGCCCCCGGTGATTTCGGCTCGTCTGACTACTCTCTCTCTCAGAAGACCACTGTACGGGAGTGCTCTCGGGACCACCACAGCAAAAAATCCACTTCCAATATTTAAAAACACTTACAATTTTATTGGAATAAGCATATAAAAATCGTCAAACATGCTTCCAATCCCCTCACGGGGAAAATAGGATGCTACACACACCGCCTAACGCGTTTCGTGTATTAACAAACACTTAATCATAGGCATTCGTTTTTCCTCAACAGAGACGCTTCTTATACAGATATCAGGTGCAATGTTAACCAATCACATTCAAAATCAGCCCTACCATTAACCTCAAGCCGAGGCCAACAACGCACCTGCACACCTGTATCTTACTCCCTTAACCACCAAGCGTCATCAACTTGAGACTGCTATCATCCGAACTCTTGGCATATACACATCCAAATTATAACCAATATCCAAGTCGTGTCCATAGAATATGAGCACAGATGTAAAATTAAACTTGAATTTGAATATGCCATAGCTCCGATGTATAAAAAAAAGAAAAAGAAAAAAAGGCACACTATACAACATTCATATATAGTAAAAGACAATATATGCCACAACACATTATAAAACAACTATGAATATTCAGATATTAATCCTATAATTAAGTGCACCTAAAGAGTATATGTATAAAGATCATTTCATTCATAGGAGTGGTGATGAGCTTAATGCCGGGTGAATAGTATCACATCATGGTTAGAATTCATCCCATATGGCATCCTAGTATTGAGGTGTAAAATCCATTTGACTTCACACCGGTCTAACAATAACTCCAAATCTCCTCCCCTTTCTGGTCTCAACACTCTTTCTATGCCCTTAAAGGCAAATTTTGAAAGATCACCACCATTACACGAATTGAAATGACGGGCTACTGGTTTAGTTTCATCTTTATTAGTAATTGCCCTAATGTGCTCCCTAATCCTCTCTTTCAATGTACGTGTAGTTCGACCTACATATTGTTTAGTGCATAAATTGCAAGTAATCAAATAGACAACATTAGTTGTCCTACAATTAATATATTGTTTGATTTTATACACTTGCCCTGTAAAATTATTAACAAAAGAATCTCCAACTTGCACATAGGCACAGGACAAGCACCTCCTCGCATTGCACTTAAACATCCCCACTGTATCGAGCCAAGTTGGTATACGAGTCACCTTACTATGAAACATACTCGGTGAGAGCCTATTACCCAATGTATACGCTCTCTTGGCTACGAATGTGAAACCCTTTATCACTGTAGATCTTAACCTCTCATCGCCATATAAAACAGGCATATGTTTCCTAATAATTTGTTTGATTTGATCAAACTCAAGGCTATACTCAGTAGTAAAAAAGGTTCTATCATCCGCAACCTTATGTCTCCTATCTTTGGATCTTAAGCCCAACAGGGTATTTCTATCAGTCTCTTTCGCTCTTATATAGGCTACATCCAATAACCTTTGAGGATAACCACGCTCAAGGAACCTCTCCCTTAATAACTGGGATTCTCGCTCAAATTCTTCCTCTTCTGAGCAGTTCCTACGAACCCGCAGAAACTGGCCAGTAGGTATACCCCTCAATACATGTTTAGGATGACATGACCCAGCATGCAAAAGAGAGTTCCCCGAGCATGGCTTCCTAAATAGGGTAGAACAAACTTTACCATCTCCAAAGTATAGTCTCAAATCAAGATAGTGTATTTCCTGTGGATGAAATTCACTCGTGAAGGTCAAGTTGGTGTCATTACAATTCATATAAAGCACAAACTCATTGAACATTTCAACGGTACCATCCCATATAAATAAGAGATCGTCTATAAACCTCTTATATAAAACTATATGCGAACGATGGACGTTACTACCTGCAAACACGTGGGTCTCTTCATACCAACCCATAAATAGGTTGGCATAAGAGGGAGCAAATTTAGCCCCCATTGAGGTCCCACGTGCCTGCAGGTAGAACGTTCCATCATAAAGGAAAAAGTTGTTGGTCAACAAATACCTAATGGCGCTCAACAAAAAATATTTTAAGTCCTCCGCATAACTACTATACAAATCAAGATGGTACCGAATGGCTGCTAGGCCACTATCGTGTGGTATTACAGAATATAACGACACCACATCCATGGTACACCATGAAAAACCATCTTCCACCACAAGGTCACCAAGAATAGACAATATATGCCCTGAGTCTCTAATATAGCTTGCCAACCGCAGTACCAAAGGCTGCAAATATGCATCCACATATTCTGATAAATTTTCATTAAGCGAAGCTATACCCGAGACTATAGGCCTGCCAACTGGTGGTCTAGTCTCTTTATGGACCTTTGGTAGGTGGTGAAAGATGGGAACCCGTGGATGACCTACCCTCAAGAATTCTGCTTCCTTAATGGTAATAATCCCCAAAGCCACACCCTCATCTATCAACTTGAACAACACCTTGGAAATAGATTTCGTAGGATCCCTATTGAGTATCAAATAAGAATCACGATCTTGCAATTGTCTAAGAGACTCTGCGTGGTACACTGATGCATCTAAAACCACCACGCTACCCCCCTTATCCGCATTTCTGATAACAATTGATTTGTCCAATGTAAGTGTATCCAAAGCCTCCCTCTCATCCTTAGACAGATTAGAAGCTCCCCCACCTACATGTTTAGTACGTTCATAAAGCTGAAAGAGCTCTCTCTCAACCGCAGCTTGGAAGGCCTCAATAAACACACCCCTACACTGGACCGGGTAAAAATCAGACCCTCGTGCTTGTCTCCAATCTCTACGAACCTGCGTGGTGTCCACGATTCTCGTAACAGATGGATAATTATCTCTCTGTAAACTTTCCAAATCCTGGACAGCACACAAGTCAGAAAAAGAAGAAATACCCTGAAAGGTTCCCAATGTATCCAAAGAAGGCTCTATATTAAAGGATGAATCTACTAACTGTTTATTAGATAAATCTTCTTCCATATCATCTACCTCATGGAAAAAGTGTTTCCTCAAAGTTAACTTTCTAACAAACTTATTTAAATCAATGACAGTATTAAGTAGATTAAAATGTCTCGATGGAGAAAAGCCCAGTCCTTTGGATAACAATTCCGTTTCAACTTGGCTCAATAACCTCTGGGAAAGGTTCAAAACCTCCTGCCCCGACCCCTTGAACGACTTCCTCGATATTGATTTGGAACGTTTCCTCCGCCTCGTGCATTTATGTTTCTTGAATTCCCCTGAGCGGTATTCCAATCCTTGGACCTGTCCCTCAAATATCTCCTGTGTCCGTAGTTTTTTGGTGTTCTATTATCTCGTCGTTCACCAAAAACCTCATTGGCTATCTGTTCTTGATTGGTCTGCAAAGGAGAGGAAGAAGAACCAGTACTTTGTTCTGATTCCACAGGGTCTTTCATAAACAATCAAAGTTATATATAAGATAATCGTAATCAAACATGGATACTCCGATACAGGAGATAATCGATGCAACAGAAATTGAGTTTTCCTCATTACCTTTAATGCAACAACAGCATAATGAGAGATTGCATAGAGCTTCCCAAGTGTTTTCTCTACAAGTTCCATATACAGGTGATGAAGCATTTATAGATGAGGTTTTACTTGAAAAACTTGAAACATTGTCAACTAAAGAGATGCGACTATGGTGGGATATAGTTACATTTGAAAAATATTTATCTTTGGACATGATTCCAAGGGGTTTAAGGTTAACAAAAAACCCCACTTTTGGACAAGATGATGAGGTTTTTATGTCCAAATGGAATTCATTATTGACTGAATGTTCTTTGAAATTAATGAGGTTAATTATAACTTATAAGAATGATAAGTATTTACCTTTAAAAATGGAACTATCCACCATAGAGGAAAGAGCAAAGTCTAGTTGTGATCCAGACGTTTTTACGAAATTTCAGACGGAATTTAAAACAAGGATGCAAAAATTGGAACACGATATCACTTTGCTAAAATCCAAGAAATTTTTGAGAGATAAAGAAGATTTTGATAATAAAAGGGTTTATACCTGGCATAAGCAGAGGAGAGATAAGAGATCTAATAGTGTTAATAGAAGATCTATCCTGAGAGTTAATTCAGAAACAAAACGTGTTAGTTTTTCAAGTGTTGAACAAGACCCTGTGGAATCAGAACAAAGTACTGGTTCTTCTTCCTCTCCTTTGCAGACCAATCAAGAACAGATAGCCAATGAGGTTTTTGGTGAACGACGAGATAATAGAACACCAAAAAACTACGGACACAGGAGATATTTGAGGGACAGGTCCAAGGATTGGAATACCGCTCAGGGGAATTCAAGAAACATAAATGCACGAGGCGGAGGAAACGTTCCAAATCAATATCGAGGAAGTCGTTCAAGGGGTCGGGGCAGGAGGTTTTGAACCTTTCCCAGAGGTTATTGAGCCAAGTTGAAACGGAATTGTTATCCAAAGGACTGGGCTTTTCTCCATCGAGACATTTTAATCTACTTAATACTGTCATTGATTTAAATAAGTTTGTTAGAAAGTTAACTTTGAGGAAACACTTTTTCCATGAGGTAGATGATATGGAAGAAGATTTATCTAATAAACAGTTAGTAGATTCATCCTTTAATATAGAGCCTTCTTTGGATACATTGGGAACCTTTCAGGGTATTTCTTCTTTTTCTGACTTGTGTGCTGTCCAGGATTTGGAAAGTTTACAGAGAGATAATTATCCATCTGTTACGAGAATCGTGGACACCACGCAGGTTCGTAGAGATTGGAGACAAGCACGAGGGTCTGATTTTTACCCGGTCCAGTGTAGGGGTGTGTTTATTGAGGCCTTCCAAGCTGCGGTTGAGAGAGAGCTCTTTCAGCTTTATGAACGTACTAAACATGTAGGTGGGGGAGCTTCTAATCTGTCTAAGGATGAGAGGGAGGCTTTGGATACACTTACATTGGACAAATCAATTGTTATCAGAAATGCGGATAAGGGGGGTAGCGTGGTGGTTTTAGATGCATCAGTGTACCACGCAGAGTCTCTTAGACAATTGCAAGATCGTGATTCTTATTTGATACTCAATAGGGATCCTACGAAATCTATTTCCAAGGTGTTGTTCAAGTTGATAGATGAGGGTGTGGCTTTGGGGATTATTACCATTAAGGAAGCAGAATTCTTGAGGGTAGGTCATCCACGGGTTCCCATCTTTCACCACCTACCAAAGGTCCATAAAGAGACTAGACCACCAGTTGGCAGGCCTATAGTCTCGGGTATAGCTTCGCTTAATGAAAATTTATCAGAATATGTGGATGCATATTTGCAGCCTTTGGTACTGCGGTTGGCAAGCTATATTAGAGACTCAGGGCATATATTGTCTATTCTTGGTGACCTTGTGGTGGAAGATGGTTTTTCATGGTGTACCATGGATGTGGTGTCGTTATATTCTGTAATACCACACGATAGTGGCCCAGCAGCCATTCGGTACCATCTTGATTTGTATAGTAGTTATGCGGAGGACTTAAAATATTTTTTGTTGAGCGCCATTAGGTATTTGTTGACCAACAACTTTTTCCTTTATGATGGAACGTTCTACCTGCAGGCACGTGGGACCTCAATGGGGGCTAAATTTGCTCCCTCTTATGCCAACCTATTTATGGGTTGGTATGAAGAGACCCACGTGTTTGCAGGTAGTAACGTCCATCGTTCGCATATAGTTTTATATAAGAGGTTTATAGACGATCTCTTATTTATATGGGATGGTACCGTTGAAATGTTCAATGAGTTTGTGCTTTATATGAATTGTAATGACACCAACTTGACCTTCACGAGTGAATTTCATCCACAGGAAATACACTATCTTGATTTGAGACTATACTTTGGAGATGGTAAAGTTTGTTCTACCCTATTTAGGAAGCCATGCTCGGGGAACTCTCTTTTGCATGCTGGGTCATGTCATCCTAAACATGTATTGAGGGGTATACCTACTGGCCAGTTTCTGCGGGTTCGTAGGAACTGCTCAGAAGAGGAAGAATTTGAGCGAGAATCCCAGTTATTAAGGGAGAGGTTCCTTGAGCGTGGTTATCCTCAAAGGTTATTGGATGTAGCCTATATAAGAGCGAAAGAGACTGATAGAAATACCCTGTTGGGCTTAAGATCCAAAGATAGGAGACATAAGGTTGCGGATGATAGAACCTTTTTTACTACTGAGTATAGCCTTGAGTTTGATCAAATCAAACAAATTATTAGGAAACATATTCCTGTTTTATATGGCGATGAGAGGTTAAGATCTACAGTGATAAAGGGTTTCACATTCGTAGCCAAGAGAGCGTATACATTGGGTAATAGGCTCTCACCGAGTATGTTTCATAGTAAGGTGACTCGTATACCAACTTGGCTCGATACAGTGGGGATGTTTAAGTGCAATGCGAGGAGGTGCTTGTCCTGTGCCTATGTGCAAGTTGGAGATTCTTTTGTTAATAATTTTACAGGGCAAGTGTATAAAATCAAACAATATATTAATTGTAGGACAACTAATGTTGTCTATTTGATTACTTGCAATTTATGCACTAAACAATATGTAGGTCGAACTACACGTACATTGAAAGAGAGGATTAGGGAGCACATTAGGGCAATTACTAATAAAGATGAAACTAAACCAGTAGCCCGTCATTTCAATTCGTGTAATGGTGGTGATCTTTCAAAATTTGCCTTTAAGGGCATAGAAAGAGTGTTGAGACCAGAAAGGGGAGGAGATTTGGAGTTATTGTTAGACCGGTGTGAAGTCAAATGGATTTTACACCTCAATACTAGGATGCCATATGGGATGAATTCTAACCATGATGTGATACTATTCACCCGGCATTAAGCTCATCACCACTCCTATGAATGAAATGATCTTTATACATATACTCTTTAGGTGCACTTAATTATAGGATTAATATCTGAATATTCATAGTTGTTTTATAATGTGTTGTGGCATATATTGTCTTTTACTATATATGAATGTTGTATAGTGTGCCTTTTTTTCTTTTTCTTTTTTTTATACATCGGAGCTATGGCATATTCAAATTCAAGTTTAATTTTACATCTGTGCTCATATTCTATGGACACGACTTGGATATTGGTTATAATTTGGATGTGTATATGCCAAGAGTTCGGATGATAGCAGTCTCAAGTTGATGACGCTTGGTGGTTAAGGGAGTAAGATACAGGTGTGCAGGTGCGTTGTTGGCCTCGGCTTGAGGTTAATGGTAGGGCTGATTTTGAATGTGATTGGTTAACATTGCACCTGATATCTGTATAAGAAGCGTCTCTGTTGAGGAAAAACGAATGCCTATGATTAAGTGTTTGTTAATACACGAAACGCGTTAGGCGGTGTGTGTAGCATCCTATTTTCCCCGTGAGGGGATTGGAAGCATGTTTGACGATTTTTATATGCTTATTCCAATAAAATTGTAAGTGTTTTTAAATATTGGAAGTGGATTTTTTGCTGTGGTGGTCCCGAGAGCACTCCCGTACAGTGGTCTTCTAGTTTGTTGAAATCGTTATTGCTGCGATTGACGGGAGGAGCACCGGGTCCACCGACCCTCAACGATAAGGGTGAGTTTATTCCAGTCACTGTTATACGATTAAGGAGTAGAAGATAGTGCTGTAGCGGTCACTTTTTTGGATGTTTGTTCTACTCTCTCTCTCAGGCCCTCCGTGATCCCTCCTGTTGGTTCCGGTCTGTCCCTGCTAGCGGCTTTAGGACTCTAGCCTATTGTGGACGTAGGGATTCCTGGCTTCCGCCTCACCGGCATCTTCCTTCTCCGCTGTTCCTTCTCCTGTGCCTCTGTGTTAAGCGGCTCCGGTAGCCTGTCCTGCACCCGGATCCGGGAGTGGTTTGGCTGCGGTTGGATCCTCCCTGGATCTGTGGGTTTTGCGTTAGCTCCGGGTCAGCTACTTCAGGTTTCAGGAGACGCTGGTGGTTGGTTGGGCCGCGACAGGATCCCTATAGCATCCTAGGCTGCTGTCCGTCCTTGTGGGCTCCCGCCTGCCCTCTTGCCCTGGGGGCTCTTCTGCTTGGGTTTCTCTGCGCCACCTGGTGGTGGTGGACGGTTTGCCCCTGCTGCTGTTCAGGATCTGGTGGAGTGAGCTCTGGAGGGGTAAGTCTAGCCTATCTGGTGGGTTTGGGGCTCTCCCTACTTGGGGTTCCCCCCTGGACCTTGGGATTCTGTGGTTCCTTGTAGTCTGAGGAACCTTCTTTGCCTTGGGGTGGTCTAGCGGTTCCCTTCCGCTGTAGGTGTTGCCTGGGCTCCGCTGCGCCGCAGGCTGTTCAGTTTCCTTTGGGTATTCCTTTCCCGTGCCTGGCTGGTTTCTGGTTGTAGGCTTTAGTTGTGGTCCATTGTCTTTTCTCTCTTGAGCTTCCTCAGTGGTTCCTGGGGTTTTGTGTCTCCTCTCTCCGGGTTTTCACCTTTGCTACATTGGATCCCCTAGTGGTCAGATCTGGGTCGGACGTTCGGTACACTCCTGTCTCTATCCTGGTCAGGGTCCCGGCTCAACCGGGATCGGACATCTGGCTTTGCGGCCAGCACCTTTAATTCGGCCTTGGCCGCAGCAAGGGGATAGGTGGTTACCGCCTCCGCTTCCGAGCCACGCACCCCAGCGTCGATTTCCAGCACCTCGGCCCAGATCTTCCACCTACGTTCCCGAGCTACGCTCCCTAGCATCGCTCCCCAGCATCTTGGATTAGTTTCCCACTCTACATATCCTTGACAGAATAATCGAGCCACGAGATGGATCCAGCAGAGGTGGCCCATATCATTGCCCGTCAAGATCATCAGGAACAGATCCTGTCCTCTCACGAAACTCACCTAAGAAGCTTAGAGCGTAAGATGGATACCATTTTAGAACTATTACGCAGCTCTCCGAATCCTTCTACACCCTCAGCCACGGCTGCTACGAGCCCATCCTCTGGGGAACCAAGCACCAGCATTTCGATGAATAATACTTTGAATTCTGCCCCGAAACTTCCCCTACCAGAAAGATATTCGGGTAATGCAGCTGAATGTAGAGGATTCGTCAATCAATGTTTATTGCATTTTTCTACCCTTCCTCATTGTTTCAGTACTCATGCAGCGCGGGTCTCGTTTATTATTTCTCTATTAAAAGATAAAGCGCTAGCATGGGCTTCACCCTTAGTGGAACAAAATGCACCATTGCTCCAAGACTCGGATGCATTTCTTAAGACCTTTCGTCTGGTGTTTGACATCCCAGGTCGCAAGGAAGCAGCTGAAAATTCATTGTCAGAGCTTCGGCAAGGGTCTCGAGCAGTTAATGTCTATGCCATTGATTTTAGAACACTGGCGTACGAGACAGATTGGAATCAGGGGGCGCTGAAGGCAGCATTCCGCAGAGGCCTGAACGACCGGATGAAAGACGCTCTTACCTGTAGGGAGATTCCTGAATCCTTGGAGGACTTTATTTCCCTCTGTCTTGAGCTTGACAGACGTATGACAGAACGTTCATTAGAACGAGAAAGCGGGCGCCACCCTAGAAATTTCCCACCCAACCACCCTCTATTTCCTGAATCCACTAGTTCCGAAGTACCCATGGAGGTGGGAGGGGTTTCCAAGTTATCTGATACAGAAAGACAGCGCCGCCGCTCACTTGGCCTATGTCTCTATTGTGGCATAAAAGGACATTTCCTTAGACAATGTCCCACCCGCCCATCCCTTCCCAAGAAGGGAAACTTCCACGCTTAGGGACTGCCGGAGGTACTTCCCTAAGCCAGTCTGTTTACCTCCCCTCAGACTCCTCTAGGCTTTTGATTCCAGTCGAATTATCATGGGCCTCCTGCAAGATTTCTGTCCTGGCATTTGTTGATTCGGGGGCGGCTGGTCTATTTATTGACAGACTATGGGCTAGCAGTCACCATATTCCCTGTTGCCCCAAACCAGTTCCCTTGATGGTATCTGCAATTGACGGAAGACCACTAGGGCAAGGACTTATCCTGGAAGAGACCACTCCGATCAGACTCACTACAGGTATCCTGCATTCCGAAACTACCAAATTTGACATTATTACTACCCCTCGCACCCCAGTCATTCTGGGATTACCTTGGTTACAAAAACACAATCCGGAGATCGATTGGTGCAAAGGACAAATCAGGGCTTGGAGCCCTTCTTGTTTCAAGTGCTGTCTGCAACGTATCCTCCCTGCTTCCCGGACTGTTGCGGGCACATCCCTGAGCCCGCAGATCGACATTCCGGAACCCTACATCTCTTTTCGCGATGTATTTTCTTCAGGTCAAATTCTTCAGCTACCTCCTCATCGTACCTCTGACTGCGCCATTGATCTCTTGCCAGGTACTGTTCCTCCTAAGGGTCGCACCTTCCTCCTCTCCCCTCGGGAGAACGAGGCATTGGCCACCTATATTCAGGAAAATCTTGCTAGAGGCTTCATTCGCCCCTCATCCTCCCCTGCTGGGGCGGGATTTTTCTTTGTTCAAAAAAAAGACAAATCTTTACGACCATGCATTGATTACAGAGGGTTAAACAAAATTACTATTAAAAATAGTTACCCTCTTCCTCTGATCCCAGAACTTTTAGACCAACTTAAGGACTCTTCTATCTTCACCAAGATTGATTTACAGGAAGCCTACAATTTAATTCGCATCAAACACGGGGACGAGTGGAAAACTGCATTCAACTCCAGATATGGCCATTATGAATATCGGGTAATGCCATTTGGACTCTGTAACGCCCCGGCGGTTTTTCAGGGCTTTATAAATGATATTTTTAGAGACATGTTACTAACACATGTCATTATTTACTTGGATGACATTCTAGTCCATTCACCCACCTTGACTCTTCATCGTCAACACGTCTGCGAGGTTCTTCAACGTCTAAGGGAGAATTTTTTATTTGCCAAATTAGACAAGTGTGAATTTGAGAAAGACAAGGTTTCTTTCTTGGGTTACATCATATCCAGTGGGGGACTCGAAATGGACCCAGCGAAAGTACAAGCAGTTACTCAATGGCCTATTCCACGTGACACTAGGGCCATTCAACGCTTTATTGGTTTTGCAAATTATTATAGAAAATTCATTCGCAACTTTTCTCGCATCATCTCCCCCATTACAGCTCTCACCAAGACCGGAGCAGACCCACGTAATTGGCCGCGTCAGCTCTTCAGGCATTTGATTCCTTGAAATCAGCGTTTACCACCGCTCCCATCTTACAATTTCCAGATCCATCCCGCCAGTTTACCCTGGAAGTGGATGCCTCTGAGCAAGCAGCGGGAGCAGTATTATCCCAATTCAACCCTACCTCCACCAGACTCCATCCAGGTTCTTTTTTTTCTAAACGATTCTCAGACTCTGAACGTAACTATGACGTAGGCAACAGGGAGCTCCTTGCTATTAAGCTTGCCTTGGAAGAATGGCGTCATCTATTGGAAGGTTCCCCTCTACCTGTTCTAATCTTTACTGATCATAAAAATTTACAGTTTTTGGAATCAGCAAAACGTTTGAATCCCAGACAAGCCCGATGGGCATTGTTCTTTACCCGCTTTAATTTTATCATCTCTTATCGTCCCGGGTCAAAAAACACCAAGGCGGATGCCCTTTCCCGACAATTTGAACCCTGTCCAGTTCCTTGCTCTGAACTCATTATTCCCACGTCTTGCTTTATCGGGGCCTTGTCAGCCACCACTATAGAGAAGATTCGTAAACTTCAAAAACCTCCTGTTCCTTCACAACCTAACAATTCCTTGTTTGTTCCTCCTCGCTTCAGAACAGAAATTTTGGCTTGGTGCCATGACTCTGCTGTTTCTGGGCATCCAGGCATTAAAAAAACCTTGGACCTATTGCATCGCCAATTCTGGTGGCCTTCTATGCACGTGGATGTGCGGGACTAAATAGCGGCTTGTCACGTTTGTGCTCGTCACAAGATCCCCAGACATTTACCTACCGGATTACTCTGCCCTCTTCCTATTCCCTCATCTCCATGGACCCACATAGCAATGGATTTTGTCGTGGATCTCCCTATTTCTCAAGGTTGTACTACCATTTTTGTGGTGGTAGATCGGTTTACTAAACAGGCACACTTTGTTCCTTTGAAAAAATTGCCTTCTGCTCATGAACTTGCCCCTATCTTTTTGAAAGAAATCTTCCGCCTTCATGGCTTCCCCACTCACATTGTATCCGATAGAGGGGTGCAGTTTGTTTCCAAATTCTGGCGCGCATTTTGCTCTCGGTTGGGGATTTCTCTCCAATTTTCTACTGCTTATCATCCTCAGACCAATGGTCAATGCGAACGTACCAATCAATCTCTAGAAACCTTTCTTCGACTATATATGATTGCTGATTTCTCCAATTGGGTTGACCTCTTGCCATTGGCAGAATTTTCTTTTAACAACCGCCACCATGACTCTTTACTATGTTCTCCATTTTTTGCGGCCTATGGGTATCATCCTCGCACCATTCCTTGGAGTACCCCTACTGAAGTACCAGCCGCAGATTCCTTTATAGATGATCTACAGGCCTTATGGTCCACAATACAGAGTCGTCTGGTCATAGCCGCTAAATCACAGAAGAGAGCAGCAGATCGCAGACGGACGAAAGGTCCTACCTTTTCCCCAGGAGATAAGGTGTGGCTGTCTACAAAAAACATCCGCCTCAGGGTCCCGTCTTTGAAATTTGGTCCTCGGTTTGTTGGCCCATTCAAAATTCTTCGTTCTATTACCCCTGTCACGGTTGCCTTAGCATTACCCTCCTCTTGGCGTATTTCTAATACCTTCCAGATCTCTCTCCTTAAACCTGCGATCCAGAATAGGTTTACCTCTGTATCTAAGCCCCCTCCTCCAGTTTTGGTCCAAGGGCAACAAGAATACGAGGTCCATCGTATCCTCGACTCTAGACGGGTCAGGAGATCTATTCAGTACCTGGTTGATTGGAAGGGATATGGTCCTGAGGAGAGGTCTTGGGTTCCTGCTAAAGATGTCCATGCTCCATCTCTTATTTCAGCCTTCCATAAAGCCTTCCCTAATAAACCTGGTCGCCCGGTGGGCTCTTCTTGAGGAGGGGGGTACTGTAAGGATTTTGCGTCACATACCTGGTTCCCTCAGCTTCCTCCGATTGGATCAGTGTCGGTTATCTACCAGCCAGCCTGTCACTTCCTTGCTCGATTATTCGTGCTGTGTACTCTTGCTTGGCGTTCCAGTTTCCTGCTCGCGATTTTGACTTTGGTCCGATTTTTGACTTTGCCTCAGCCTTCTGATTCTGACTCCTGACGCTCCTGGTGACCTCGGCTTCCTCCTGACCATTCTTTCAGTTTCTCCGTTGTCCTTGTTGCCCCCGGTGATTTCGGCTCGTCTGACTACTCTCTCTCTCAGGCCCTCCGTGATCCCTCCTGTTGGTTCCGGTCTGTCCCTGCTAGCGGCTTTAGGACTCTAGCCTATTGTGGACGTAGGGATTCCTGGCTTCCGCCTCACCGGCATCTTCCTTCTCCGCTGTTCCTTCTCCTGTGCCTCTGTGTTAAGCGGCTCCGGTAGCCTGTCCTGCACCCGGATCCGGGAGTGGTTTGGCTGCGGTTGGATCCTCCCTGGATCTGTGGGTTTTGCGTTAGCTCCGGGTCAGCTACTTCAGGTTTCAGGAGACGCTGGTGGTTGGTTGGGCCGCGACAGGATCCCTATAGCATCCTAGGCTGCTGTCCGTCCTTGTGGGCTCCCGCCTGCCCTCTTGCCCTGGGGGCTCTTCTGCTTGGGTTTCTCTGCGCCACCTGGTGGTGGTGGACGGTTTGCCCCTGCTGCTGTTCAGGATCTGGTGGAGTGAGCTCTGGAGGGGTAAGTCTAGCCTATCTGGTGGGTTTGGGGCTCTCCCTACTTGGGGTTCCCCCCTGGACCTTGGGATTCTGTGGTTCCTTGTAGTCTGAGGAACCTTCTTTGCCTTGGGGTGGTCTAGCGGTTCCCTTCCGCTGTAGGTGTTGCCTGGGCTCCGCTGCGCCGCAGGCTGTTCAGTTTCCTTTGGGTATTCCTTTCCCGTGCCTGGCTGGTTTCTGGTTGTAGGCTTTAGTTGTGGTCCATTGTCTTTTCTCTCTTGAGCTTCCTCAGTGGTTCCTGGGGTTTTGTGTCTCCTCTCTCCGGGTTTTCACCTTTGCTACATTGGATCCCCTAGTGGTCAGATCTGGGTCGGACGTTCGGTACACTCCTGTCTCTATCCTGGTCAGGGTCCCGGCTCAACCGGGATCGGACATCTGGCTTCGCGGCCAGCACCTTTAATTCGGCCTTGGCCGCAGCAAGGGGATAGGTGGTTACCACCTCCGCTTCCGAGCCACGCACCCCAGCGTCGATCTCCAGCACCTCGGCCCAGATCTTCCACCTACGTTCCCGAGCTACGCTCCCTAGCATCGCTCCCCAGCATCTTGGATTAGTTTCCCACTCTACATATCCTTGACACAAATAAACCTAAGCCTCTCTGAAATCCACATTTTTGAAACCAAACATAAAAAATCCCTTAACAGAGCAGATCATCTAGAGCTGTCCAAACTTAAAGCAGAATTAAATATGATCAAGCGTGACACAGTCAAATCACACATGAAGTTCAAGTATAACCAGTATATTACACATTAAAAAGCAAAGAAAAAATATTTCCTTTGGCTGTGCACTACAGAAATGGATCCTTCCAAATAAAGAAATATGAATTTTTATTCTGGAGGAAAGACAAAAGGACACAAACTAATAACTATTGAAGTATTAGCGTTATTATATTACACATAACAAATATGGCAAACACCTTGCTCAGTTTATTAAAAAGTGTCCTAGGTATTTTTCCATTCCTCTGATTAAGACTACATCAGGTGCCTCTATAAATACATTTCCTAAGATAGTACATGAGTTTCGTATCTTCTATAGTAATCTATACAACTTAAGCAAAGACACATCCTCACATTCGGTGGAATGGAGGACTAGGCTTCATAATTTCCTCTCCAAATCTAAGATACCAACTCTTAACAAACAAAGTCTACTATCCCCTATTTCAGACACCAAAATCTTGGGAGCTGTCAAGTCCATGGCCCTAGGAAAGAGTCCTACAGTACATTTTTAGAAGTTCAACTCCCTTTTATCAAAGAAGCATTCAATAGTATCTTATCAGGTAACCATTTCAAACGTCAGAAATTGGAAGCCCACATTGTTGTATTACCTAAACCAAACAAAGACTCTTCCTTTTGTTGCAACTATCATCCTATCTCTTTACTCAATGTGGTCTTAGATCCCCTACTTTGAAAAATAGTGCACCCATGTCACGGTTTGTAAGAACACTCAGACAAGTTAGTAAGGTAAAATCAGCTTTATTAAGAATAATAAAGTGCACAAGGTCACCCTTTACAGGTCCAGATCTGGACAGTACCGTGGCACTTCCCAAATCTGACACAGGTCAGGGTGCAGGCGAATATCAAAACAAAACATTAATACAGCAGGCTGGATCAGATGACAGGAATCAGGAACAGAACCTCAGCAGTACCAAACCTAGGAAGTGTACCCAACTAGCGAGACGGTAGGTTACTGCAGGGCAGAATCCTTAGAAGGCTAGGAATAGAACGGCAGCAAGCCAGGACACTGGAGAGTGACCTGGCCTAGAAAACTAGGGGTAATGGAGGAATGGAAATGGTCACCAGAAGTGCCCAAATCTCAGAGGACTGGATAGAAGAAGGCTACAATACTGGACACAGAAAGTGACCAGATCCCTAGCAAGCTAGGGTAACTAGAGGCAACACTGACAGGCACTGGCAAGGCACTAGTCCCAGGAGACTAGAGTAAACGGAGGCAACACTGACAGGCACTGGCAAGGCACTAGTCCCAGGAGACTAGAGTAAACGGAGGCAACACTGACAGGCACTGGCAAGGCACTAGTCCCAGGAGACTAGGGTAACCGGAGGCAACACTGACAGGCACTGACAAGACAATAGTCCCAGGAGACTAGAGTAACCAGAGGCAACACTGACAGGCACTGGCAAGGCACTAGTCCCAGGAGACTAGGGTAACTGGAGACAACACTGACAGGCACAGACAAGACACTAGTGAGCAACGGATCGGGTAGTAACCACAGCCAGAATCGATACACAGAGTGGTAGTCAGCCAGTCCTAGTCAGCAACGGATCGGGTAGTCAGCCACAGCCAGGATCGGTAGACAGAGCAGTAGTCAGCCAGTCCTAGTCAGCAACGGATCGGGTAGTCAGCCACAGCCAGGATCTGTAAGTATTTTTTACACTGAACAAGCAAGTCAGTCGACACACTATATTCTCTCTCTCTTTCTCTCTCTCTCTCTCTCTCACAAAGGTTCATTCATCTCCAGTGGTCTTCTAAAGGAAAAATTTGGATTTTCTCATATGTCGTGGTGATCTCTTTCTCAATTTCAATGCTGGTTTGCATCTGAATTACACTGCTTTCTCCCTCATAAGCCTCTCACCCTATTGGAAAAAGTAATATCCAGCTCTCCTGCCTCTCTATGCCCCGTGTGTTTTTGCTATTGTCTTATATCTTCTTCCCAACTGGTCTCAAAACCCTCCTTTCTTAGTACATAGGAAAAATAACTTAACATGTCTTTTGACCTGTCTCAATGGGCTTCTGTTCTTCGTTTTTAACATAAATCCCACAGGGATGCAAACATTTGTGAACTGAATTACAAAATAATTTCCAGATGTTATATGACACCTGACACAATTTGACATTTCTCTCTAAACATTTTTGGAGGTGTTAGTCCCATCTGATACTATGCTCCATATTTGATGGTCCTGCCCTGTAATTTCCCAATTCAAGAATCATATTATTCAATTAGTTAACCATATCCCGGCCCTCTCTATACCTAGCGAACCCTTATTTGTCTGTTTTGTTTTTTTCTTATTCATATTAAATCCTCTAGAACAATTATAGGTTGGTCTTGTCTGCCTCTTCTCTTCAATGCAGCCAAATCTCTCAATCCCCTTTACTGGAAAAAAACAAAACCCCCTCCCAATATCTGTCTCTCCCAGACACACGGAAAGATGTCATGCCGTTTCCACAAATATCTTACATATTTACTTAAAAAGGTGGTCCTCGTAGTTGAAATTTAGAAATGAAGATAGTTCATATTCTGCCCCCTCATATGTTTGGACCAGGATATTGATGACCCCAGGTTGAGCGTTGCATTTTTAGCCTTCCAGTGATGTGGCTTTGGAGCAGAAAAACATCCTTCTTTATAAAAAGGTTGAGAGTGGCGGGCGTGCGGATGGGGGGCTACTCTCCATGACCCTTCCCCCTCTATATATTTTCTTCTCTTTTCTTCCCCTCTCTTCACTTCGCCTTTCATATACTTGGAATATCAAATATCATTAATCCTACTATGTTTTTAGGTTTCGCCCAAACTAGCCTTCTTAATACATAATAATACATTCTGTGCTCTGCTCTTACTCTTCAGGTTACTGTCTTATGCTTCGAACAGAGAAGTGGAACAATTCTGGGCCAAACCAGCTTTGATGTAAGGAAAAAATAAAATTACCTATTGACTAAAATAGGACTTCTAATCCCATTGCAATACATTGAGGATCTCTCTAGCATTCACATGGTTAAATATTTATCAGTGTCATTATATCTGCCTTGTGCCTACGTAGCTTTAAACTATACATATGTGCATTCCAGCCAATTAAATGTAGCTCTGGACATCTGTGCACTATTTTTGCCCAGCAGCACTTTAGAGGCTGATGTAGAAAGAATAAATATAGTAGTTGGAGTAAACCATCTGAGCTTTTAATCAAATGAATGCTAGTGAGATCCTACAGAATTGCAAAGCAATGCATTAGAGTCATTTCTAGAGTGTAACCAAGTAAAAGCCCGCTGAAGTAAATAGGAATTTGGGGACTTATTTCTAGCCACCCTACAGTGCACTTTGTTTATTCCTGGGTAACATTTCTAGGATATTTAAGAATACATTTCTACTTTATTATGTGCGCAAACATCATTGGTAAATGTTAGAATGTTAATAAAAAAAAAAAAAAGAAATACTAAATGATAATTTGCAGATGCATCTGAATTTCAGACTCAGATGTGCAGGATATCTCGCTAGCAAAGCAATGTATTGCACATTCCTCTTGTCCTTAAGGGGTTAATAAACCCCATTTCAATTACTGGAAACATTTTTGCCTATGATACAGTTGGTTTTCTCCAGAAGTTCTCTTCAATAGTTCAGCTACTAGTTATGGGATTTAACTGTGAAAACCAAAACCATTTTATGTTCATATATCAGTTAAAACAGTAATCCTTTTATACAGGCTTAATTTTAAGGCTGAATATGTGTTCCCTGAGTCTGATTACAACAGGAATGGGTTAAATTGTGTGCATTTTAGGTATTTAGTAATAGCCAATAAAAGTTACCTGGTAGAGAGGTTATCTTGAATTTTACTTGACTAAATCACACAATTCAATGGGATAAAACCAGCTTCATATAACCAAACATGATGCTTCTTGCAATCAACTAATACAAATACTATTGAGCACTGATCAGGATGAATAGTGACTTTGACATTTGAAGAAAAACTGCAAGACATTTGGATGATTTCCAATCTGAAGGAAAGCAACTTATCTGTTAACTGGCTGAGAGTTGATTGCATCTGGCATCAGACTTAGATGTGTTATTCATCTAAAGCTTTTCCACTTCAGAATCAATTATATCATGAAGCTGCTTCAAGCCTTGCAGCCCGACCTTCAGTTCAACCAATACAATAATACTGACCTTCATTGTTCAGGGATTTTTTGTTTTCTTCTAAATGACACTGGGGAGATACATATAAAATAAGAAGCTATCATTTCACTGCTGCTGAGTTTTCCATTTTTACACTACATATGTTGCATCATTTATTTTTCAAGAACTTTTCCATGCCTTGAAGACACATTTTCTTCTTCATGATTAAGTTTCTTTGAACAATTCTACAACTTATAAGATATTGTTTAAATAGCAATCCAAAAACTGTGACACAAGATCATTTAATGTCAGATGTACATTAAACATTTCTGTTGTTTTAATAATGTATTGTTTTATGGAAACATAATATGTCACAAATAATGTATACCAAGGGGGGTATGTACTGGATAAAAAATGTATAACACTAAACAAATGAGCATATGGACATGTGGATACAATCCAAGCATCAACTCTGCACTACAAGTAGCTGTAGTCATTTTAAACATGTTCATCACAGTACTTTGGTAATTGGTTTTAGGGGGTGGGGGTAGGAAGAATTCATCCAGCACAATATTATAATGACATGACAGAAATTTCACCTAGAAACAATGGTAATGGGATGATAGTTATATGTTCAATTTATTTTTGTTAATAAAACTGCCACTCGTCTGCTATAGTTTTCCAGATAGAATATCTCATTAAGAATTGTCTTTGCAATTTTTTTTTAGTATAAAAAAAAATAACTACTCCAATCACCACTCTCTCAAAACACTGGGTCCAATGGCCTTTCTTTTTGTTAGCACGTTGGATTATTTTTCACCCTCTGACATACTACTGAGAGGATATCCCCTTATAGCAGGGATGGGCAACCTAAGGCTCTCCAGCTTTGGAGGATTACAGTTCTCATTATAAACAGGCAAAAAAAGCGCAAACCACCATATAATGATACCAGTAACGTCAGTAATACGTATGACCATATACTCACAACTCTGGGATGAATATGCTGGTTGGTACAACCAGCAGATGCAAACGGGGTCACAAAAGCTGCCCCGATTCAGCTAATTCCTCCAATATTTGAAAAAAGTCCACAAAAATTAAAAAATATTTATTTATTAATATTCCTTAAAAATCAATACATATTTGCCAAAAATACGTCAACTGGATGATTAATAAGCATATATTTAATAAGCCTATGATGCGTTTCGGAGCTATATGCTCCTTTATCAAATATTAAATGCAAATATATAATAAGATCCAATGTAAATGGCATCACTCACCCCAAAGAAAATGCTCCGTTTTATAATAAGCAGCGTCTCCATCTCTTCCGGAATAGAAAACCAGCGAAAAAAACGGAAGTGCACTTTGTGAGTCACATGACCGGACCCAGGTCGCACTATGAGTGATACAAGCCATGGAACTCACTTATGACCTAAACCAACCACAAAACCAAATCTTATTAAACAACTAAAGAAATAATAATGTATATAAAAGAATCCAAAATACTGGATTACCTGTTATTGAAAATATCCCAAAAAGAAAATGTCTACAAACACATAATAATTACATGCGTAACCCGCTATCATATTGTTAACGCCGGGACGCAAAATGAGCATTCCTCCAAAGGAATTACGTATTCCAACCAAAAGATGGAGACAACTGATATAAAAGTGCACAAGTGCCCAACAAGGCATCCATAAAAGAAGGAGCCATAAATAAGGAGAGAGTGAATAACTAATAGTAGAATAAAATAAAATAAGTGGACTATATAATAAGATTACACACAAAACACATGAGCAAACAACATATAACAATTACCGTAAAAAAAAATTGTTATATTGTTATATGTTGTTTGCTCATGTGTTTTGTGTGTAATCTTTTTATATAGCTTCATCCTTTACATTAGGGTCAATATTTTGGGGCTCCTGCAGCAGCTAAGGTTTTCCTGCATAAATCCAGCTGCAGATGTAAAAAGAGATCTACATATAGAGCAATTCTAATTCATGCACACACACACACACACGTATGTATACATATATATATATATACACACATACACACACACACACACACACATACAAACACAAACTATTACAAGGAGAAAAACTTTTGAGTTAAAAAACAAACACCCCACTGGAGTGAAACGGCTCCCAAGAACTAATACTCATTGTGCCAAGGGGCTAGGGCAGTGTGGGAGTATTTTATGGAATTCAATGCATCTGCACTTTGTATTCTGATCTCTATTAAATTGCACAGAGAAATACAGCTCTAAATTCTGCCATTTTCGTACATATGCCGTTGACGCGTTATTCTTGATTTGCTTATGTTATAGGTTTGCATTGATGGAGTTGTGTGTGTCAGTATGCACTAAAGGTTTTTATACATAAGTATAGGTGCAGGCACAGGAGCTTCTATATAACAACAAAGCATTGCAGATAGGCTGAAATGATGGGTTTGCACATTCTATATGCATGCCTCATTATAACTGGGCTTTTGATCATTTTCATTCATTGGCAGAGGGGAAACCATGATCAAAAAAAAGGAAATTCATCCACAGCAACTTCCTCTTTGAATGCCCCAAAGTACATCTCGTAAGAGTAGAGTAGGCTAGGTGCTCCAGGGTGTGTAGGAGAGGAGTCAGAGAAAGGACCAAGAGGCAAGGTTCTGTTAAGCAGTGACCAACCTGTTTTCCAGCTCAAAAAAAAACACCGGAAAACCCTAAAACACTACCCATCACAGTACCATGAAATCGCAGACGCGAGTCCTTCCCCGTTACCTCACTCCCAGCACGACAACCCAAAAAAACACCCAAAAACACTGAAAACACACAGCACACACTATCCCTATACCACACAACCCCTTCAACCCCATGAAACACAGCCCTAACTAGTTTTAAATAAACCTATTCCAGCCCTAAAACTAATCTATACTTAGCCTATTATCATATCAACCATCTACTATCCTTTCTTCAACAACTTCCCCCCAACCCTCGCTACCCTCGGAACACCAACCCTCACTACCCTCGCTACCCTCACTAGACCAACTCCCTTCAAAACACCCCTAGACTTAGTTGGACTCAGACTTAATCATGTAGAAGGTGCTCAGCTTCCAGAGTCCAGTCCTTACCAATTCCATTGGAGATATGAGGCATTGATAGCAAGATTCTGTATAATTTATATATTTATTAGCATATATAACATCCAGAGTGGATCAAAGTCCCTTTAAATCCACTACAATTTCTATTCATTCATTATTTAAATTAGGCAGAAAGATTAAAAAATAACAAAATAAATAAAAGACAGAGAAGAGCATATTGCAATTTGACTTGAATGGTTTGTGCGTGAATGACACTTAGGCCTCAATTAAATTGTGTCCCATAAAACAGTCGGTAGGGCAAAACTGGATAACGGCCCGTTAGCAAAAAGTACTAGCATGCTATTCAATTGCCCTACTAGCTGAAAGCACAACAGACATTAGGCTACAGAAAAGGACGTAGTCAAACATCCGTTTTGTGCATTAAGTTCCCAAAACACTGCTAAATAGTGGCAATAATATGAACTCCAACAGAAAAAAAAACCTAACAATCGGTGCCTGGCATGCTGTCAAGCACTGATCATTAGCTTATCTGTGTTGTACTTACCTGTCAGCCACTCTCCGTCTTCTTCTATCTTCCTTCTTTTTTTGTAATCTTCATCTTCTATCTTCTCTTCTCTTCTTTCTTCTCTTTTCTTTGTTACAGTTCCATCATGTCTGTGAAAAAATAAAAGAAGTAATATGAAATGTTGTGTCCAAATATAAACCTGTCATCTGTGCATAGTTTAACCCCTTGAATGCCAGAGGTATTCGCAACACATTGCAGAGCAATGTGTTGCATACCTCTCTGGCACTCAAAGGGTTAAACAATGCCCAGATGACAGGGTTAGGTAGACAGATAATGCATTGATAGCCCCATAAATCCTGTGTAATTCTAATGTTCTCCAAAAACAAAGGTTAATGTAAGCGATAAAATAAATATTAAAAACTTCATATGGCCCCAGTGTCTTTCCCGCCACTGGTGGCAATGGTGGTGGTGGCAGAGAAATGGCAAATAAGCAGAACGGGACGTTGCCCGTTCCAGTGTGAGGGAATTTTGAACAGAGACTGCCCATATATAAAGGCAGTCTCTGTTCAAAAGGACTCACAGACATTGGCTGGGATGTGTGCTTAGGCATCTCCCAGCCAATCAGCTTGGAGCAGATTCCATCAATTTCCCGCTCAAAGCTGAATGGCTAGGAGGTGTGTAAGCACACATCCCAGCCAATGGCTGAGTCCTTTAGAACAGAGACTGCCCACTATACAAAGGCAGTCTCTGTTCAAAATTCCCACACAGTGGAACGGGCATTGGCCCGTAAGGTACTAAGGGGGAGGGGGCCTGGGTAACTGGGTGCAGAATTTCTCATGATAAAGTGGCTCCTTTAACAGCTCTTAGGGCCTAACGTGCAATTGAAATGCATCTTGAAGCTTTTTTACTCTTTTCTATGGGCGAAAATGATGCTAAATTTATAGCCCAACTTTTTTTTACCACATTTTTTCATAACACAGGTAATTGAATAGCTTGCCATGCTTGAAAAAATGTTGTCACCTGTTTTTTTTCATGTGTAATTGAATCTATGCCTTAGGACTTTATCACCAGCCATTAGTCATGTAGCCTGGTTATGGTGCCCAGGAGTAAAATGTAAAGTGCATTTGTCATCAGTCTCTAATAAAAACCCTCATTTATTACAAATATGGTAAGATCCCAATGTTTGTCTGGTGCTCGCTCCCACTCCATCCCCACTCACTTCTTTCAGAGGTAACCCCTCCTTCCCACCGGGCATTGACCCACAGTCCTTCTCTAATTGGCGAGAAAATCGATTAGATATGTTAGGTAGTCTCTATGGTGATTCTGTCTTTCCTACTATTCAGGAAATTCAGTCACTCCAGGGTAACACAAGAGTTCCTTGGTGGCAATATTTTCAAATTAGACATTGGGCTCGCTCCGCAGTCCGCAATGGCTTTGCCCCCAGACAACTATCACCATTTGAAGAAAGCCTCTGTTCTCCACACACTCCCTTCCGCGCACTTTCCTTTTGCTACTCTCTCCTTTCCCGCCCTACTCCGATCTCAAATGTTTATTTTGTACGATTATGGGAAAAAGAGCTTGAAGTGAATCTGTCATCAACAACTTGGTCTGCGATCTTTAGACTAAATTACCTTAGACCACTTGACTCTGCCACCAAAGAAACCAACTACAAACTGCTATCCCGATGTTATAGAACCCCTGTTACACTTTCACGCATGTATCCAGACCACTACGATCAATGTTAGCGATGTTTAAATAAGGTAGGAACCTTGACACATTTATGGTGGACATGCCTGGTAGTACAGCCATACTGGACTCAGGTGGCTGGGATTGTATCAGACGTCCTGGCTATCCAGATTCCTTTAAACCCACTTATTTTTCTTTTTTCTTATTGTCCACCTCCATTTCCAAAGCTTAAAAATTCAGAAATGGCCTTAATACACTTCTTACTGTCCACAGCTAGACGACTCATTCCGAGGCTCTGGCTATCCACAAACCCCCCCACCAGTGAAACATGGACACAAACTGTGGATTCTATCTCGAATTTGGATAGGCTTCATGCCATTGTCACCAAGACTATGGTTAAATATTTATAAAAATGGCAACCTTGGCTCTCATCCAAATACTCTAAATTGACCCCTCCTTGAATTCTTTTATATAATTAACCTCAATATTTCTGAGGCCTTTGATGTTTCAGTCACATTTTTTCTTGTGAATGACTCCTTAGGTCGCTGCACTTGCCCCCCCCATGGGTCCCTATCTCAGTATACTCACCTAGTGAAACTGATACTGGTTACTTGCCTCCGCTCCTGCCCATATATATATATATATATATATATATATATATATATATATATATATATATATATATATATATATATATTTTTTTTTTTTTTTTTTTTTTCCCCTCTCTGTCTCCTCCTTTTCTCCCATCATCTATTCCCTTTTACCTTTCCAATTGCATACTCATAGTCTTTGCCTTCACCACTTTCTCACCATAGTCTGAACATGTGGAATTGTGAGACATTAATTTTTTCTACATTAATTTATGGAGACCTCACTACATTCATTTCTTTATTGATTTATTGTATTTTTGAATGTACTATTAATCCTCATTTTCACATGTTTATGCGTAACAATTTATATGCTACAATTCTTTGATTCTAAGATTGTAATTTTCAGCTCACAATAAAGCTTTTTTTTAAAAAAATAAATCTGGCCTTGTATAAAGTAAAAAAAAAAAAAAGTAATCAAACACCAATAGTTCACGTGTACCCTTTTTGCTTCAGAGAGTACATTAGGTTAAGGATTGTGCAATTCAGTCATAAAGCCCAGCCATATTCACCACAAATTCACCATAAATTATGTATCTGAGTCACCATAATGTATCACTAATGCCATAGTAATCTTTGTTTCTACATAATACGTAATTAATAGCTGGTGAGAAAGTGCTATGTGCCATACACACTCTAAAAATCAAAGTCAAATTACAATATACATGAGCTGTATTTTATTTTATGGTATTTTTCTGCCACTTTGGGCAAAGACAGCCCTTAGTTTTCCAATAATGTTTTTAATTGTTGCTCCCAAGAACTGATGATGCTTTTAACTGACCAATCCACCAAAGAATCACAAAAGTTCAAGCTATATATTTCAGAGCCATAAGTTCACATTTGCTGTTGAAACTGGCACTGACTACTTGTCTAAAATCAAGCAAGTTGGGAATAAATACAAGAACTCTTTTTCTGCGATTAACAAAGAGAAGACTAACAATAAGAAGGTTTTACTACTGTATCTTGTAGTTTTAACAGAGGCAGAAAGTTTAGGAAAGAAGCTTTTTGACCTTTGACTCAATTTTCCAGTTTTATACAAGTATTTCTAGTTGTGCATCCTCCAACCAATCTACATGGCAAGATATATAGCAAAACCTAAACTCATTACCAGAGGAGAAAGGAAGTGTACCCCTGCAACAAGGCAAATGCTGAAAAGCATGTCAAACATAATCTATAACCACTCTAAACAGTTGCTCACTGATTTGGAAATACCTCTCACAAACTGGAATACATTTGTCTCTACAGAGAGACCAGATTATTTGACTTGGGAAGTTGACTTGTTTAAGATGCATTGATTATTAAAGTTGAAAAATATTTGGGGACACATTTTAAAGCATCAGCTGAAGCAAAATTCCTCTCCTGGTCTTATCAGTCCATCTGGACCATCTCTGTGCCAACCAAGTCTAGGGGTGTGGGAATTATTAAACATAAGAACCTTCATTGGGAAACTGTTAACGTGATGCGTGATGATGAGGGCAGATTTCTTTTTCTGAAAGGCTTTCTGTTTAACACCTTAATAACGCTGGCTATGATATATACCCCCAATTCAGGTCAATTATCCATTCTCCGGTCAACAATGGTCCATTTGAATGCTTTTGCTCAAGGCCGATTAATCCTTTCTGGAGACCTGAATGTTGCTCTATATCCAGATGTAGATTGCTCTACAGGTAGGTTTTCTTTGTCCTACTCCCCTCTTTGCTGCATTAGATCTTTGCTGTCTGATCAGGCTCTGGTGGATACTTGGAGGGTCCTTCACCTTTCTGATAAGGATTATACGTACCTCTCAAGCTTACACCATAAGTACTCTAGAATCGACTATATCTTTATGCCTCAATATATGGTCCATTCACTGGAGGAAGTGAAGATTCATTCATTAACTTGGCATGGCCATGCCCCTGTTACAATTACGTTTACTCTTCCGCTTTGTTTAGCTACAACACCGATTGGAGGTTGAATGATAAGCTTCTCTCTTCTGATGAGGACGTAGCCGTGATTAGAAGTAGCATTTGAACTACTTTCAGCTTAATGAAACAGGTGAGGTGTCCGCTCCAGTAGTGTGGGAGGCACAAAAGTGTGTGGTCTGGGGTGACTGTATCAAGTTGGGAGCACACAAACGTAAATTGCGGAGATGGAAAATTTCTGCCTTGTTAGCTCAAATAGCTGGAGTTAAAGCCTCTCACAAAATCTCCCTCTCTGAAGATACCTTAGTTTGCTTGAAGGCCCTTAGGGTGGAATTAGCGGAGTTACTCGCTACATCTGTCCTCAAGACATATATGTGGTAGAAGTATCAAAAGTATCTCTCTGCGGACAAATGCAGAAGGACATTGGCGAGGGTAGTTAAGGCTAAGCAGACAACAACTCATATTCCAAACCTTAGAAATGGGTCGACCTTGGGGGTTTTCTCTTTATCAGTCATACCAGACTCGCTTCCTACATTTTATACCTCTCTTTATAACTTGGATGGAGATGTCTCCCATACACGATCTGCCTTGGATGCTAAGATGCATGAATTTTTTATGAAAAGCAGGTGTGCCATCTTTGTCTTCTACAGATGCTGTCTCTCTGCAGACCCCCTTTACTGGGGGGTGGCTGCACTCAAGTCTACCCCAGAAGAGTCTGGGTCCGGATGGACTTCCGGCATCTTATTATAAGACCTTTGAGAGTGCCTTGTTGAGCCCTATGCTTCGAAGCTTTAACTCAATACTAGCTGGGGCCTCTTTCCCTCCTCAGTTGTTGGAAGCTCACATAACAGTACTTCCCAAGCAGGGGAAGGACCCTACACTTTGTAGAAACGACAGGCCAATTTCCATTGAATATTGACATTAAGATTTATGCCAAGCTGCTGTCACAGAGGTTGCAGCCACTTTTCTCTGTTTTGATTCATCCTAACCAGTCAGGTTTTGTTCAGGGCCGAGAGGCCAAGGCCAACACTACTAAAGCTATCTCGCTGATCCATCTAGCATTTGTCAACCATCGATCCTGTTAGCCTTGGATGCAGAAAAGGCTTTCGACAGGATCACATTGACCTACTTTTGGGAGGTCTTAGGTGTCATGGGGTTTGGTTCTTCCTTTTTGCATGCTATATTTGCTTTATATGAGAAGCCCTCGACGAGAGTTAAAGCAAATGGATTTTTGTAATCCTCTTTTATGATAACAAATGGTACTAGACAGGGCTGCCCATTATCTCCCTTGTTGTTTGTCCTAGCGATGGAACCTCTTCTTAGCCAGATACAGTTGGATAGGAGTGTTTCGGGTATTCCTCCCTCCGTCTCCTCCAATAAATTGGCAACCTATGCTGATGATATCCTTTTATTTTTGAGTCAACCTGATACTTCTGTCCCTTGTGTCTTGCAACTGTTGGAGGTATCCCTCTTTAAGATCAGCAATGCTAAATGTGATATTTTAAATTTAGTTGTTCCAGAAAGTACAGATAAGCAGCTGCAGTAGCTACATCCTTTTCCCTGGCAACTGGTTTCTATTAAATATTTAGAGATATATTTGATGAGATCCATGGATGGTTTGTATGACGCTAACCTCCTACCATTACAGAAATCTATATCAGAGGACCTTAAGTCTGGGTCGAACCTGTATGTCTCCTGGTTTGACAGGGCCAATCTGTTAAAAATATTGATTCTTCCTAGGATTTTGTACTTGCTCCAGACTCCACCGATTGCTTTTCCTGTTTCTTTCTTCCGCCAACTTCAGACCATTTTATCTTCTTTCATTTGGCGTTATAAATGCAGTGTTTGTGTGCGGCAGTGCTCCATATGGACTTCCTATAAGGAAGAATCAGTCTACTTGATTTACAGCTTTACTGGGAAGCAGTGATACTATCTTGCTCTCTGGATCTTCAACCGTAAAATGGTAACGTACTGGTTCTACCGGCCTTACCAATACCGGGCAGGACAGCCTGAGGAATACACAAGGAATAGGCTCTACCGGCCCTGCCAATACCGGGTAAGGCAACCGTGGAGTGGCAACGTAACAGGTTCTACTGGCCTTACCAATACCGGACAGGGCATCCCAGAATGGATACCCAAGGATCGGCTCTACCGGCCCTGCCAATACCGGGTAAGGCAACCTAAAGGTGGCAACATGAAAGGTTCTACCGGCCTTACCAATACCGGGCAGGGCAGCCCAAGAAGGGAGACACCACTAAGACCAGTGACTGTCAGATGACAATGACAGTAGGATGGTAAGTAGAGTATACGGTCAAGCTGTCTCACCCAAGGAGAGGCTAGTGTCGGTACACATCTGAAACAAGTGCTGCTAGGACTGGACAGCACCAGAAGCCTGACTGCAAGTCAGGGAGTAAACCAGCGTCCGCACGCTGGGACCAACAACTGTACCTTGAGCCGCAAGGCAAATGGAGTAAAACAGCGTCCGCACGCTGGAACCAACAGGCAGTAGAATGAGCCACAAGGACAATGGAGCAAACCAGTGTCCGCACGCTCGGACCAACTGACAGTATTGTGAGCCGCAAGGCTAATGGAGTAAACCAGCGTCCGCACGCTGGGACCAACAGACAGTATTGTGAGCCGCAAGGCTAATGGAGTAAACCAGCGTCCGCACGCTGGGACCAACAGACAGTATTGTGAGCCGTAAGGCTAATGGAGTAAACCAGCGGCCGCACGCTGGGACCAACAGACAGTATTGTGAGCCGCAAGGCTAATGGAGTAAACCAGCGGCCGCACGCTGGGACCAACAGACAGTATTGTGAGCCGCAAGGCTAATGGAGTAAACCAGCGGCCGCACGCTGGGACCAACAAACAGTATTGTGAGCTGCAAGGCTAATGGAGTAAACCAGCGGCCGCACGCTGAGACCAACAGACAGAATGTCGCCGGAGCAACAGGAGAGAAATATCGCCACAGGAACTGAACACAAGAAACAGCAGGATCAGGTCGAGGCTCAACCGGGACGAGCACCGCAAGTCGGCTGGCAACCAGAACGACAGCAACCGGAAGCGGACTGGAACTGACAAGCAGGCAGGAACACAGGAACAGGTAAACTCAGGAACACAAGAACTCAGGAACAGGCCCAATAGCTTCAGCAGACAGGCAAAGTGAATGCTGTCAGAGACACCATGAAAGGGCAACTAAAGGGTGCCCAGACTGAGTTTAAAAAGGCAACCAGAGGCGGGCTGACTGCAGACAGCCAATGGGAGCCCCCTGCAGGTGATAGACAGAGAACTGCAGCAATCACGGGCACTGTGATAGAATGGCCTATTGCAGCTATTGTTTAATCCTTCTCCATGTCTATGTACTAAGGGTAACCCTGAGTTTTTGCCTGGTCTTGATCAGAGATGTTTTGACACATGGGTTACAGCCAATCTACACACATTGGATAACCTGGTTTTGGACACTGATATTGTGAAGTGGGACTCTGTATCTCGAAATTATTATTTGGGAGTTCTGGCAAGTTATGCATTATTTGTTGGATATTGTAGCAAGGGGTTTTATTCCTAGGTCCTTAACTATATTCAGCTCCATCATGACCTCACGCACTCCTTGTCTGAGGCCTCTCTCATTCTTGAGCAAGCTCTTTATCTCACGTTCCCCTAGATCTAAACTGCCTTTTATGCTTAAATGGGAGGAAGACTTGCAGGTTACTTGGACACCTGGAGGCAGATTTTTCGGAGCAACTTGATTTGTACTAGGGACACAGATTCTAGGGAAATGAACTATAAGATTCTTTCCGGATGGTATAGAACCCCATTTATGTTGTCCCGAATCTATCCTCAAGTCTTGTACCTTTGATGGAGATGTAATCTGGAGAAAGGAACTCTTACATATTTGGTGCAAATGTCCCAATATAGTTCCTTTTTGGAAAGACATAGGTGCCGAGGTGGCAAGGATGGTTGGTTTTGCACTTCCTCACTCTCCTTTTGTTTTTCTTCTTTCACTGTTGGACACGGTGTCACAGAGCCTGGGGTATTGAAAGCCCCTGCCCTGTCTCTCGCTCACATCTTAATCATTTCAGCAAAAGTCCTGATATCTTTAACATTTGAAGTTGTGTTCTTCTCCTTCCTTGGCGCAGTGTAGGTCTAGGGTTCAGAATGTAATGGAGTTGGAGAGAATGGTTGCTATGATGGCCAGTTGTGTGGGGGTATATAATGATATTTGAAGGCCATTTCATACACTGGGCTCCTGAGGATAGGTAATATTAAATGGGATATCCTAGCAGATACCTGGATGTCCCCTTTTCTTCTTGAGTAGCCAAAAGATCTGGTTTGGAGGTAATTGTCCCTATGTAGTTTGGTGGGAGTTGGGTACTGCTGGTCTCTACCAGTCACAATTATTCCCTCCCCCCTTCCTCCCTGTTTCTTTTCCTTCCCTCCCTCCCCCTCCTTTTTTTCTCTTTCTTTTTCTGCTTTCTTTCCCCCTATCTTCTCTTGCTTTTCTTCTATTATTTCTTCTCTTGCTTTCTCTTCTTCTTATCTAATTTTCACGATTTCCACTAGGTGATCATTGTTGGTTGAAATTTGGGATCTATAATTGTAATCAGTAATTGCACTTTTCCTTGGTCTTTGGGAAATGACCTCTGGATATATGTTCATCTATTATTTTTCATGACATGATGTAACTTAATCATTCTCAACACGTGAATTTTGTCATGTCTTTGTTTGTATCTTTAAATGCGAATAAAGTATTAAATAAATAAATATTTGGAGCCTTTGATGAGAGTGAGTGTGGCTAAAGCTCCCTTCAAGAGACCAAGTACATTTGCTTCTGTGAGTAGTATTGCACAGATCACAGCTTCTGTCTGTTTGGTAGCTAGATACATGTGTTTGTGTTTAAAAAAACATAAAATAAGTTATTTTCATTTTTCCAGGGATCTAGGGATGAATTTTGAGTTTGGTGAATGATGAGAATATAATCATCTACCCTGATGACAAGAAAGGTCATATTTTGGTCGTGGGTTATGAACAGCATTGTGCTGAAGTATTATCCCAAATAAACCAGATTCAGTGAGACAAATGTAGAAATTCACCAGTGTAACCACACTGGCATTAACGGCTGCACTTCAGGACATATACTACAGCGGTATGAGCTCTGTAGTGCATACCAGTGGACATATTCCACAAGCATAGCATGTGCAGGGAGATTGCATACAATTACACCATTTGCTCGTTATTTTGGCACTATTCTAAAAACTTTAACATTGTTTGGAATTCTGAAAATTCTTCATACATAATATTTTACAGCTGCTACAAGGATATTTTTCTTCTATGGAAAGGTGGAGTTGATTGATTTGTTCAATCATCTGCATTCATGGTAAGATTTAATCTTGCCTTAGGCAGAAGCTGCTTAAATGTCCTGTATATGACAGTGTACTGTGATGAAGATAAGTTATTTACTCTTAGGGACTTGCTTTCCAAGACCGAATCTTTGCTTATGTATTCAAAGGAAGACAGCTAGGTAAAATGCCCAATATATATATATATATATATATATATATATATATATTGTGATTAAACTGAGTTTTATTGTGTACTTTGATGTCTCTTTATTCTTTTGCTGTGTATCTGTGGCATACCTTTTTGTCCATGCAGAAGGTTATTTGTAGAATCTATAGAAACTTCATTGATGGATAAGCCAGATTGTACTATCATTACAAAAGAAAAGACAAGGTAAAACAGAATAAACGGTAAGATAAATCGCAACAAAGTATATAATCTGACATGAAAGTGCTGGTCAGCTTACAGATAAACATCCAAACTTATGAGCAGTAGTTCCAAGCTTTGTAGAATCCTGAATTATTTTTTGATTGCATAATTTTTTTCCTTGTTTGAAGACAAATAATTTATGGCAATTTTTCTCCACTAGAGATATGCACATGGCAAATGTATTTATAATGTTTATAGTGAATCAGGATCCTGATGCAAAATTATTTTTGGGACCAAAGTTCAGTGTAACCTAATGAAAAGCTATAATCATTTTCTATTTTAAGCATTCAGTGGGCCCCTAAACTCAGTTGGTGCCTGATGCTTTGCAACTACTGCACAAATGTATGAATGTGCTTTGAACCAATACAGGTGAAGGGGACCTGCTTTCTTGTGCAAAACATTTTACTTAAAAATAGCTAAGGGGCTAGGGCAGTGTGGGAGAATTTTATGGCATTCCATGCATCTGTATTTTGTGTTCTGATATGTATTCAAATGGCAGAGATAAATTAAACTCTAAATTCTTTAGTTTTCATTCACATTCTATAGGTGCTTTTGTTAGAGATTTGTATGGAATTGTGCGTGTCAGTATGCAATAAATGTGTTTATACATAAGCATAGGTGCAGGCACAGGATTATCTAGCTAATAACTAAGCACTGCACACAAGCTGCACTGGTGGATTTACACATCCCCCATGAATGTCTCATTATAACTGTATTTTTGATCATTGTCTTGCATTATCAGTACTTTGAAGACAAGCTGGGATATCCTTAACCATTTGAATGCCAGAGGGCAACCACAATATAAACACTATTCACAATATATTGGACACACAAAGCCTTGTTACAGATGACAACCTTTCATAGAATACTTATAACCCTTTGAGAAACCAGAGTAGTATTCAAACATTGCAATACAATGCATTGTATGACTTTCTTGCACTCAAAGTGTTAATGGGCCTGTCAGCAGGAAGCTAAAGACATGCAATTCTGGGGCAAACCAAATGAAACAACTAAAAGTTCCCCAGATTTAACATAAGGATTATTGATATGCCAGGACCATCACTAGTGTCCGTGTTTTAAGGAACGGTGGCCATCCTGGCATATCATGACTTTTTTGACCTGAGGGTGCGCTGTAATCATCCTGGGAGTCTAAAACTGACTGTTCCAAGACCAGAGCAGTCAGTTTCAGCCTCTCTTTCAGCAAGCCAGTACACACAATTGCTCACATGTACCAGCTCCCTGAATGTAGTCTATGCGGCCTTTTAAGGGTAAAAGTACCCATTGTCCACTTGTCTTTAAGGGGTTGAATAAGATTTTTATCGTGATTTGTTGCAAGGTTTGGTCTCATTATCTGTGGTTGTCCATTCACTGGTCAGTTCTCTACTGATCAATTTTTGTTTCAGATTCTGTGGTTGCCTGAATTCCAAAACAGGCAGTTGGGGGGAATATTTCTTTTAACAATACATCATCTGTAAGAAGAGGTTGTAGCTATGCTGGTTATTTCTTCTAATGCGGGGTTGTATGTAGTCACTACTCACTAGTGGTATACGTTTAGAGAAATCCTTCTTTTTGTGTTGTAATAGGTGTTCATGTGGGATGTTCACTAGGCAAGTAGGGCATTTTGTTTCTCAGGGTTTGTTCTTTGAACACAAACCAGAGGCCTACAAAAAACTATTTTGGGGGTCTTGTTTCTAACAAGCCTAAGTCCTACAAATCACCGATTCCTCAGGGCTTGTGATGATAACAAGCCTGAGTGATAAACATTTTTTCTAATGTGATTCCTCAGTGCTTGTAACACTAACAAGTCCTATAAATTAACAGATTGGGAGTTTGTGGCACCACTCAGAACAAACACAGAATGGTCAGGCTGTGATCTTAATAAAATGGAAACTTTTATTGCTAGATTAAAAAACTCAAAACTGACACAGCGTTGCCAGAGGTGGGACACATAGCTGCTATGAGACCCCAATTGGAAATCTTAGGCATTTCGCTTACCCACAGCTCTTAATCATAGACATAAACCCAAAAAAGCCACAATATGTATAAATCTGAAAATCTAATAAATTGGAGATGCATGTTGCTAGCCTTAAAGGGATGGAAAACAACCAACTGAATGAAACCCTAAATGAAAGGTTGATTTAACACAATAAGGGCAATACACCTCTAAACACTAATTACATATACAAAACTGTAAAGAAAAAGAAAAATAATACAGTGAAAGAGGCATCTGAATGATTTACAAATGAAAATGAGAGGCAAGAAAGGGGAAAAAAAAGAGGGGGCAAGGAGACCCCACAAAGGATCAACAGGATTCGGCAAATGGTGGAAGATAGGAATCACTGGATTAGTCAGTACCAAGAACTGAGACTCTTTGTCACTTAAGATACCCATATTCAAATCTGATTGTACCAAATAGTTAAGTTTGATCTTGAAAGACGCAGGGCTCGATTTAAAGGCAGCCGTTAGTAAAAAAAATCACTAACGGATGCGTTAAGTGTCATGTTGCAATTCAAAGATCCGTCTAAAGAACAGCTAACGGCAGTTTCACAATCCTAACGGCCGATACACTTACGTGCATTCAGACGCATGGAACAACATACCCCAGAGCTATTCAAAGGCTTGGGGTACTGCTAACGGCTGAAAAAAGACACACCTAACGGCTAAAAGTTAAGACCCACTTTTCTTAACCATTAGACACTTAACGGGCAAAACCAAACACCCGTTACATAGGAAAAGACACAAAATGCTTACCGCACAAACATGTAAATGGGAAAATTAACCCGTGCAATGCCAAAACAACACAAAAACATGCACACACAACACAAATCACTCCACACACAACAACAACCAGCACCACAGGGACAACGACACACAAAAAAACACCAGCACAGCATGGCACAGAACAATGGGGGTTATCACACAAAGCGGACACCTGCAAATACAAGCTCACCTGGGCAACATCAACACGCGACCTGCACCCCACAACTGCACACCCGCAAATGGCACACACATAACAAGCACAACACACCACATCTTATAACACACACACACCTGCAAACATTTACCTGGACAAAAACAACTCTCCATTGGTCAGCACTCACCTCATCACCACACCTACACAACGCCCTATCAAGTACTTAAAGGGACAACTCAACACACTCACTTGTGGCTTGTTTTCCACTCAGGGAGGGAGAGAGAGAGATAGATAGATAGAGAGAGATAGATAGAGAGAGATAGAGACAGATAGAGAGAGCAAACAGTATGTTGGGTTACATATTGTTGCGAAGGCTGCGGAGAAGGCATGCAAGGGAGAGAGCTGGGGAACATCAGCAACCTCCAGGCACGCCTGATCAACAGCCTCTACCTGTTGCAAGTGAGGAGGCTCTGGCTCAGCAGCCACACAGGAGCCCATCCCCACCCGGAGGACACCTGCCTGCAGATGCACAGCTGCATCAACAGGATGCTCACCATCAACAGGATGCTCCCCAGCTGCCACAGGGACCCCTGAAGCAGCCCAGAATGCATAGACGACCACCAAGGCCCAGGGTATACCGCCCAAGGGTCACTCTCTTTGGAATGACCGATGACAAGGTCATTGATCGCTACAGGTTGAGGCCACACAGCATCATTGCCCTGTATGAGGTCATCAAGGATCAGGTGGATCCTATATGCACCCACAACCATGCTCTAACTGGCCTTCAAAAACTCCTGTGTGCCATACACTTCATGGCAAGTGGCACCTTTCAGTCGACAGAGGGTTACGCATCTGGCATGTCCCAGGCCACATTCTCCAGGGTGCTGGCCCAGGTCTTGCCAGCCCTCAAAGGCAAGGCCAGTACCTATATACATTTCCCCATCACCGATATGGAGTGGACACATCTGAAGCAGGGCTTCTATGCAAGGGGAGGTATGCCCAGGGTCATGGGTGCAATAGATTGCACCCATGTCCGTATCAAAGCACCAGCACGTCAGGGACATATGTTCCTGAACCGCAAAAACTTCCACTCCATGAATGTGCAGATGCTGTGTGACAGCAACCTGGCCATCATGAATGTCTGTGCGAAATTTCCCGGGAGCTGTCACGATTCACATATACTCAGAAATTAATCTATGCAGAGGGATTTCGAAAATGGGACCTATACAGGCGGATGGCTTCTGGGTGAGTTAACAGCACCAAATGACACCACATACACATGTGCTAGTACGTTCACCACATAAAACATCATTCACACAATATGTGCTTCTTGTCACACCATGTCACTCACTTTCCACAGGTGATGCTGGCTATGGATGCAAGCCATGGCTCCTCACCCCGGTCGCCAATCCCCAAAACGATGCCCGGGAACGATATAACCAGGCTCACGCCAGAACATGGAATGCCATTGAGCGGACCTTCGGCCTCCTGAAGTCCCGATTCCGATGTCTGGACCAATCGGGGGGAGCATTGCAGTATGCACCAGGCAAGGTCTGCGACATCATCATGGCATGTGCCATCCTACATAATATCGCGGTGGACACCAGACTCATCGACGATGTCCATCCCCCACCCAGACCTGAAGACCCTGTGGATATTGTTGAGTGTGAGGAAACCCCAACAGGGATGCAGACAAGGGACAGATTGATCAGGGATCACTTCTGCTGTGAGTATAATACATGTATGCACACAATCCATGCATACACACCCACCACAACACACATGTTCTGTTTCACCCCACAGGATCAGTGACACAGCCCTGACACTGGCTGCAGTATGGACCACCAGCATCAACTATTCCGTGGACCAGTCAGATTGGGCATAGAGATTCCGATTACATCTGACAACCTGTCGTCCATGTTGATACTGCTACCTCAAGGATATCATGCATGCCCCCCTGGAAACCAAGGTACAACACTTTAACCTTGTTCAGCATATCCCACAGCTCCCTAGGCGCCAACTAAAGTGTTTTGCTAGGATCAGACCCATAGCAACCATGGTACCCCTGTAGCGAGGGAGTCTCATCCAAGCCAATGCATCGGATAGAACTCTGTCATATAAGGGGTTCAGGGGGCATTCGAGGGGACATGGGACCAGTAGCTTGCTACAGCTGAAGAAAGCAGCAGAGGGGTGGATCTGCAGTAATAGTGTGTTACACAACATGGAGCTCATGAAATGTGGATCACATCTCCAGGGACACCATGCTGCCCTGTGTGTGTGTGTGTGCAGTGATATGTGCCCCAGAAAGAAATACACACATTAACAAATATGTCCTACTAGCTCCATGAACCAAACATATTGGGGCTGTCTCTGACAGTGGCAGCCCATATATATTGTTGTCAGGAAGCTATTAGGACATATCTGTTGATGTGTGTAACCATGTCTGGGGCATCCCCTTAGTTCCCCCCATGATAGTTCATAGACCAGTACACAACACATTACAAAGCAGTGGTTTGTGTAGACTTATGTAACGAGAAAGATTAAGAGGATCATGATGTTGTAGCTGTTGCATGACGATCACTTTGAGGGTGATGTTCCAAATCATGTCCTCTTGTCCCACAGGCATCCATAGCACGATCCATCCTTGAACAGAGGAGTTTACATATGACTGGACTGAAGTCTGGACAACACTTCCATGAAGCTCACCCCTTGGTGTTTCAAGTGATTGTGTTGGTAATGCAATGTTTGATCTGATGTTCACAGCAACCTCTACTGGAACATATGGACACAAATTCATGTGTGTACTAACATCCAGGTATCAGACCTGTATGGTAAGACTGCTCATACACAGATGCCAAACTATGTGGACAACACATGAGCAGTTCACTAGCATTTCTAATGTATTCCTATTTAGTTCAGATGTACCGTTTTGTGCTCATACAAGTGTTTAATGCATATTGGCTAAATACACAAGAAACATCACTACTCAGTCCGTGTCTGTATGAATGAATGTTGGATCAAACATCTGTCAATGTGGAACCATACCCAAGGCTAGAGTATCCCTCAAACAAAGGAAGGCATGATTTACATCACAGGAGTCCACTAGTTGCCTGACCATGAGTGGACTTTGTGATGTATACATGCAATGACATGATGGCAGTGATACACTGATGTGTGTTGTGAGTGATTAGCTGGTGATACAGGGGACACACTTCCACTGTGATGTGATGTCCACGGTTTGTTGTTTGCTCAATATAATCAATGTCCTGAGATTGCTGTAGGTTGTCATATCTCAGTACATAGGCTACATCAACAAACAACCATGTGGACAAGTGTTATCACTGGTGAAGTGTGTTACAACCTTAGTTAAACAACAACACAACTTAAAGGGATAGTAAACCTTGAAAATAAGTTTATTTCACATTGTAGCCCTTTAAAAAACATGAAAAATGATATAAGTCTTATCTACCAAACATATATGGTTTGGGAGATAAGACTTATATCATTTTACATGTTTTTTTAAGGGCTACAATATAGAATGAACTTATTTTCAAGGTTTACTATCCCTTTAATACATAACCTAATGCTCAGCCTAAGGTTCCAATATGTGTGCTACACAATGAAATCTTAGGAAGATCATTGGGTTATCCAGTAAGTTAGGCTGTGATTCAAACTCCTGTTGTGGAACTGACTTGCTGGAGAACACAATGCTCACCCTAGGATCACACATTGAGATCCTAGGGTGTACATTGTGTTCCCCAGTAAGTCATCTGCACAATAGAATTTTGATTTAAAGACCATATTGATGCATGTTCCATCTGTCCTGCTTGTTATTTCCCTGCTAAGTCGCATAGCTGTTTGTTTGGTTTTCCCCTCAAACACAACAACTGATGCAGACGAATGTTCAGTGTTGCACCAGTTGTTGTGGTAAGGGGTATGTTCTGATTAAATCTGACACACATCATGGCCATGTAAAACTGTCGTGTTATATGGCTACAGGGATGGGTTGCCAGGTGAATTTGGACAACGGTGTGGGTGTGTTTATACCCATGTTGTAACATCACACAAACATTTCCCCAGGCAGGAGTTGAGTTCACTGCATTGTTTGGCAATGCATTGGAGACAACCCTGCCACCCAATCTATAACTGAATACACAGCAGATCAGACAGGATTCAAAAGCACAATTTTCCTTTATTGAGGGGGCAGATGACAGGTTGGGCCTTTCATTTCTTCTTTTTTTGGGGGGGGCCTTAGACTTGGTGCCAGAGGTGGATGCCCTGGCTGATTACCTTGTCACCCTCTATCCCCTAGGTGTGGCTTCTGGGGTAACACTGGAAGGGGTGGTGGGTGCAGTGGATCCCTCTGTGGAACGCAGGTTCTCCCTCTCCATCCTCAGGTTCTCCCTGTGGTTAATCTCTCGCAACTCCACGAGAACCTGTGCAAACATGTCCATCATCCCCGTATGGAGCTGGTGGAGTTGTGTGTTCCCCCTGGCAACCTCTGACTCCAGAGCTTGGATTCTGGTCTCCAACCTGTTCGTGTTCCTCCGGGATTCCCTCCGGTTCCTCGTGAGGTTGTCGTTGGTGGCGTGGGTTGCCCGGAGCTGTCCTCTTTGAAGGGCCATGCACTCAGCCTCCAGATCCGTGGGGCGTTGACTGCTGGAAATGGGAGTGCCCAGTGACTCATGTGCTGTCTCCCCAGCTTCAGCTGTCTCCTCAGCCTCTGTTTCCCCAGCTTCAGCTGTCTCCTCAGCCTCTGTTTCCCCAGCTTCAGCTGTCTCCTCAGCCTCTATCTCCCCAACCTCTGCTGTCTCCTCTGCTGGTACTGGGTGTGCTGTGGCTGGTACTGCTGTTTCTGTTGGTGGAGTGGCTTGCACAGACAGTGTGTGGGTGCCCACCACATCAAGGGACCCACTGCTGCCCACTGATGTCTGTGCTGGTTGAGGTGGTGGGGTGAACAAGTCCCTCGGCTGAGGGCGCTGGGGCTCCCCAATCATGCCCAGGTGTTGGTAGTCAAGTGGCCAAGGGTCATACCTTGGCCACTGATAGGTGCTTGGCCGCCACCTGGGATCATACCTAGGGCCATGCTGGGGAGCCATCCAGGAGGGTAGATCCATCTGGGTGGAATATGGCCCATATTGGCTGGTGGCCACATTCCCGGGCAGCCATTGCCTCCCTGGTGGTAGTGGTGCTGCTGCTGGAGGGTAATAGCTCCCGGAGGTGGTGGGATGCATCCATCTCTCCCCCTGCATCCAGCCGCTGTACAGTTGTGGAGCATCCTGTGGTGGTGCATCCAGTTGAGGGGCAGCCAGTTGAGGGGCAGGCAGTTGAGGGGCAGCCAGTGGTGATGCAGCCAGTTGGGAAGGAGGTGTGGTGGTTGTATACGCTTCCCATTGGCTAGTCCCCTCCTCTGTATACTCCTCACTGGGTGGTGTGGTCGGCTCCTCCACGGGCTCCTGCTGCGATGGAGGCCCATAAGCTGTGTGGAGAATTGAGATTGTGTGATTAGTAAACGTAGCCATGATGGGATTAATGGGATACTAATACATGAAATGCGGAAAGGGAAATATATGTTGTGTGGTTTATCACCCTGAGTCAAACAAGGGTACTCCCACTGCTGGAGGGGGTTTTTGTTCAAAAAGTATCCCAGCTCAGAATAGAATTGTTTTAGTGCTATATCCCAGTGGCCTGAAGTTCTACATTGGCACTGTTGCTACATTATCCTGTGGGAATTTATGGCGTCTGGAAGTAAGCTGTCCATAGGATGGTCTAGCAACATCGCCATTGTAGAGTTCCAGGACACTGTGATTTTGCCCCTGGAGTAGTCAAATTTGAGCTGTGCTACTTTTTGAATGAAACACCTTTCAGCAGTGGGAATACCCTTGTTTTGCTCGGGGGATGAACCCTGCAATATATTTTTCTTTTCACATGTTACATATTACTATCACTTTAACGGACTAGCAATGGTTAATTTCACCATGATGTAACCCCTTCAGTGCCAGAGGCTCGGGCCATTTTCTGCAGGCCAGACACTTTTTCAACATTTTTGCTATCCTTCCGTTTAGGCTTGATTTCTTCTGGGGATTTTTAGTTACATATGGAAAACTATATATTGTTTTTTTCAGAACGAATTGAGCTTTCTTGTGATACCTTACATGAAGAGAATTTTACATCGTGCAAAAAGCTATGATGTCATAATGACAAAAAAAAGTGAAAATTTACTCATTTTGATAAAATCACATACTATGTATCAAAAACATTTACCTTGATTGAAAAAGTTTCAATTATTTGAAAAAGCCTCGAGTCCCCAGAGTAAAAAAATACCAAATTTGTATAGTTTTACCTACGTCCATGGCTAGCGTAGAGCCCTAATCACCAGCAGCGCAAAATGACATTTTCAACTTTATAAACTAATATGCGCATTCTAGGGTTTTTGTGGTAAAACTACCCTAAAACAGTGGAATAACTATATAAAACTATATATTTCTGGAAAGTAGACAACCTGCTGCATCTAATGAGGGGTGATTTTCCTTGTTACCCCAAGCCTGGTGTGCACAAATGCCTCCAGAAGATGGCGCTAATGAAAAAAAAAGGCATTTTCTTACATTTCTGCCCCTTCAAATGAACTAAAATGTGTGAAAACCATGGCATTTCCAACTGTATTCATTAGCTAGTGCTCTTTAGGAGAAAAATAACACCCCATTGGTATGAGTTCACCTACCTCAGGGGGCGCTACAAGTACAAAACTACACCTATTGCAACCTCTAATTTTTCTAACATTTTCTCAAACATTACCTGTCTGTACAAAAATGGTTATAACAAATACAGAAGTGAAGAAAAGGTACACAAACCATACCATTTTGAAAAGAAGACACCCTGCCGCATCTAATGATGGGTGACTTGCCTTGTTACCCCAAGCCTGGAGTGCACAAATGTCTCCAGAAGGTGGCGCTAATGAAAAAAAAAGGCATTTTCTTACATTTCTGCCCTTTCAAATGTACTGAAATGTGTGCAAACCATGGTATTTCCAACTGTATTCATTAGCTAGTGCTCTTAGGAGAAAAATGACACCCCATTGGTATGAGTTTAACTACCTCAGGGGGTGCTATAAGTGCAAAACGACACCCACTACAACTTCAAATTTTTCTAACATTTTCTCAAACATTACTTGTCTGTACACAAATGGTTACAACAACTACAGAAGTGAAGAAAGGGTACACAAACCATACCATTTTGAAAAGAAGACACCCTGCCGCATCTAATGATGGGTGACTTGCCTTGTTACCCCAAGCCTGGAGTGCACAAATGCCTCCTGAAGGTGGCGCTAATGAAAAAAAAGGCATTTTCTTACATTTCTGCCCCTTCAAATGTACTGAAATGTGTGCAAACCATGGTATTTCCAACTGTATTCATTAGCTAGTGCTCCTAGGAGAAAAATGACACCCCATTGGTATGAGTTTAACTACCTCAGGGGGTGCTAGAAGTGCAAAACGACACCTACTACAACTTCAAATTTTTCTAACATTTTCTCAAACGTTACTTGTCTGTACACAAATGGTTATAACAACTACAGAAGTGAAGAAAGGGTACACAAACCATACCATTTTGAAAAGAAGACACCCTGCCGCATCTAATGATGGGTGACTTGCCTTGTTACCCCCAAGCCTGGAGTGCACAAATGCCTCCAGAAGGTGGCGCTAATTAAAAAAAAGGCATTTTCTTACATTTCTGCCCCTTCAAATGTACTGAAATATGGTCAAACCATGGTATTTCCAACTGCATTCATTAGCTAGTGCTCTTAGGAGAAAAATGACACCCCATTGGTACGAGTTTAACTACCTCAGGGGGCGCTAGAAGTGCAAAATGACACCTACTACAGCTTCACATTTTTCTAACATTTTCTCAAACATTACTTGTCTGTACACAAATGGTTATAACAACTACAGAAGTGAAGAAAGGGTACACAAACCATACCATTTTGAAAAGAAGACACCCTGCCGCATCTAATGATGGGTGACTTGCCTTGTTACCCCAAGCCTGGAGTGCACAAATGCCTCCAGAAGGTGGCGCTAATGAAAAAAAAAGGCATTTTCTTACATTTCTGCCCCTTCAAATGTACTGAAATATGTGCAAACCATGGTATTTCCAACTGTATTCATTAGCTAGTGCTCTTAGGAGAAAAATGACACCCCATTGGTATGAGTTTATCTACCTCAGGGGGCGCTAGAAGTGCAAAACGACACCTACTACAACTTCAAATTTTTCTAACATTTTCTCAAACATTACTTGTCTGTACACAAATGGTTATAACAACTACAGAAGTGAAGAAAGGGTACACAAACCATACCATTTTGAAAAGAAGACACCCTGCCGCATCTAATGATGGGTGACATTCCTTGTTACCCCAAGCCTGCAGTGCACAAATGCCTCCAGAAGGTGGCGCTAATGAAAAAAAAAAGGCATTTTCTTACATTTCTGCCCCTTCAAATGTACTGAAATGTGTGCAAACCATGGTATTTCCAACTGTATTCATTAGCTAGTGCTCTTAGGAGAAAAATGACACCCCACTGGAATGAGTCGACCTACCTTAGGGGTGCCAGAAGCACATAACTACACCTGCCTGTTTGCTTGTTCGAAAATGGCTGCTTGTACTAAAATGAAGTGCACAAATATTTCCAAAAGGTGGCGCTATGGGAATAAATACAGGTTTTTTTACATTTCCACCACTTCAAAGATACTAAAATCTTTGAAAACCATAACATTTCCTGCTGTATTCAGTACTTGCTACTAGTGTTGAGCGAGCATGCTCGGCCGATGCTCGGATCGGCTCGAGCATCGCTCTGCTCGGCACATGGCGGTACTCGTACGAGTACCGCATGTGCTCGCCCGCCATGTTCGGGTCTCCTCCCCGCACGTTTTGCGGCTGCTGCGCAGCCAATAAACGTGCAGGGAGGCTCTGACATCGGTGTAATGCCAGCAGCCATGTTGGCTGCTGGCATTACACTGATTGGCTGGCCAGAACCCGTGGTCAGGTGCTGTATAGCACCTGACCAGCGAGTTCGGCTCAGTCTGAGCCAGGGAGAGCTGAGGATAGGAAGGGAAAGGCAGTGTAGGGAGGAAAAAAACAAAAATTGTGAAAAAAAAAGAACCAAAAGTCCTTTTTAGGACTACTGTGTGTGGGGGCAGCAGGTTATTTGGTGTGGGGGAAAAAAAAAAAAAAAAAAAAAAAAAAAATATATATATTCTGTTTAGTGTGCAAAGTTGCAGATTAGAGCACATTCTGTTTAGTGTGCACAGTTGCAGATTAGAGCACATTCTGTTTAGTGTGCAAAGTTGCAGATTAGAGCACATTCTGTTTAGTGTGCAAAGTTGCAGATTAGAGCACATTCTGTTTAGTGTGCAAAGTTGCAGATTAGAGCACATTCTGTTAAGTCTTCAAACTAAAATATCAAAGTCACGTATTCCATTCAGTGTGCGTCGCCGCAGTTTAGCAGCACATTCTGAGTACTGTGCAGAGTTGCAGAATAGGAAGAAATACTGTTAAGTCTTCAAACTAAAATATCAAAGTCACATATTCCATTCAGTGTGCTTCGCCGCAGTTTAGCAGCACATTCTGTGTACTGTGCAGAGTTGCAGAATAGGAAGAAATACTGTTAAGTCTTCAAACTCAAATATCAAAGTCACATATTCCATTCAGTGTGCTTCGCCGCAGTTTAGCAGCACATTCTGTGTACTGTGCAGAGTTGCAGAATAGGAAGAAATACTGTTAAGTCTTCAAACTAAAATATCAAAGTCACATATTCCATTCAGTGTGCTTCGCCGCAGTGTAGCAGCACATTCTGTGTACTGTGCAGAGTTGCAGAATAGGAAGAAATACTGTTAAGTCTTCAAACTCAAATATCAAAGTCACATATTCCATTCAGTGTGCTTCGCCGCAGTTTAGCAGCACATTCTGTGTACTGTGCAGAGTTGCAGAATAGGAAGAAATACTGTTAAGTCTTCAAACTAAAATATCAAAGTCACATATTCCATTCAGTGTGCTTCGCCGCAGTGTAGCAGCACATTCTGTGTACTGTGCAGAGTTGCAGAATAGGAAGAAATACTGTTAAGTCTTCAAACTAAAATATCAAAGTCACATATTCCATTCAGTGTCTTTCACCGCCGTTTAACAGCCTATTTTGTGTACTCTGCAGAGTTGCAGAATTATAAGAAATACTGTTAAGTTTTCAAACTCAAATATTAAAGTCACATATTCCATTCAGTGTCTTTCACCGCCGTTTAACAGCCTATTCTGTGTACTCTGTACAGTTCCAGAATTATAAGAAATACTGTTAAGTTTTCAAACTCAAATATTAAAGTCACATATTCCATTCAGTGTGTTTCAACGCCGTTTAACAGCCTATTCTGTGTACTCTGCAGAGTTGCAGAATAGTAAGAAATACTGTTAAGTTTTCAAACTCAAATATTAAAGTCACATATTCCATTCAGTGTGTTTCACCGCCGTTTAGCAGCCTATTCTGTGTACTGTGCAGAGTTGCAGAATTATAAGAAATACTGTTAAGTTTTCAAACTCAAATATCAAAGTCACATATTCCATTCAGTGTGCTTCGCCGCAGTGTAGCAGCACATTCTGTGTACTGTGCAGAGTTGCAGAATAGGAAGAAATACTGTTAAGTCTTCAAACTAAAATATCAAAGTCACATATTCCATTCAGTGTCTTTCACCGCCGTTTAACAGCCTATTCTGTGTACTCTGCAGAGTTGCAGAATTATAAGAAATACTGTTAAGTTTTCAAACTCAAATATTAAAGTCACATATTCCATTCAGTGTCTTTCACCGCCGTTTAACAGCCTATTCTGTGTACTCTGTACAGTTGCAGAATTATAAGAAATACTGTTAAGTTTTCAAACTCAAATATTAAAGTCACATATTCCATTCAGTGTCTTTCACCGCCGTTTAACAGCCTATTCTGTGTACTCTGTACAGTTCCAGAATTATAAGAAATACTGTTAAGTTTTCAAACTCAAATATTAAAGTCACATATTCCATTCAGTGTCTTTCACCGCCGTTTAACAGCCTATTCTGTGTACTCTGTACAGTTGCAGAATTATAAGAAATACTGTTAAGTTTTCAAACTCAAATATTAAAGTCACATATTCCATTCAGTGTGTTTCAACGCCGTTTAACAGCCTATTCTGTGTACTCTGCAGAGTTGCAGAATAGTAAGAAATACTGTTAATTTTTCAAACTCAAATATCAAAGTCACATATTCCATTCAGTGTCTTTCACCGCCGTTTAACAGCCTATTCTGTGTACTCTGCAGAGTTGCAGAATTATAAGAAATACTGTTAAGTTTTCAAACTCAAATATTAAAGTCACATATTCCATTCAGTGTCTTTCACCGCCGTTTAACAGCCTATTCTGTGTACTCTGTACAGTTCCAGAATTATAAGAAATACTGTTAAGTTTTCAAACTCAAATATTAAAGTCACATATTCCATTCAGTGTGTTTCAACGCCGTTTAACAGCCTATTCTGTGTACTCTGCAGAGTTGCAGAATAGTAAGAAATACTGTTAATTTTTCAAACTCAAATATCAAAGTCACATATTCCATTCAGTGTCTTTCACCGCCGTTTAACAGCCTATTTTGTGTACTCTGCAGAGTTGCAGAATTATAAGAAATACTGTTAAGTTTTCAAACTCATATATATTAAAGTCATATATATCGTGTAAGATGAAGAAGGCGGGTAAAAAGGGACGGGGAAGTGGACGTGATCCTGAAAGTTCAGGGCGCGGGTCAGGACGCGGAGAAACTGTGCCTGGTGCCAGAGCACAAGAAAGAAAGACATCCACCATACCTAGCTTCATGTCTGATTTCACAGGGCGTCGCAGGACATCACTCTCGAGGTCCGACCAGTGCGAACAGGTGGTCGGTTGGATGACAGCTGATACTGCTTCCAGTCGGTTAAGCACCACCCTGTCTTCCACCAAGTCCACTCTCAGTAGCCAAGAGTCTGGTCAACATAATCCTCACTCTGATCATCCTTCCTCCCACCATACACGGTCTGGTCAAAGAAGTGATCCCACACTGGGATATAGTGATGAGCTCGTCTCATCACCAATCCTTCATTTGACCCTCTCTCCAAGCACGCTTGCAGAGGAACATGACATCTTGTGCCCTGATTCACAACCTCTAGAGGCTACCCAATCACAAGAAGATGACAGATGTGAACGGCATTTAAGGTCAAAGGAAGTAGTGGATGATGATGATGATGATGAGACACAGTTGCCATTAAATCAACCACTATTTCCTTCTCAAGACCTTGTTGAGAAGAATGTTATACAGTTGTCAATGACCGAGTATGTGGTGGGATCAAGACTTGAGGAGGATGATCAGAGTGAGGAAGTGGAGGAGGACTTGGTGGACGATGAGGTGACTGACCCCACCTGGGAAGGTGTAGAGCCGAGCGATGACAGCAGTCCTGAGGGTGAGCCATCTGCAGCACCGCAACAGGCTGGAAGAGGCAGTGGTGTGGCTACAGAAAGAAGGCGGACCGCACCAAACCGGCCCGCAAATGTTCCACGGAGCACCCCCTTGCGTAAATCTACCTTGCCAAGGGGTAGGTGTTCCGCGGTATGGCGTTTTTTTAAGGAAAGTGCGGACGACAAAAGATTTGTAGTTTGCAACCTGTGCCACACCAGAATGAGCCGAGGCATGAACACTAGAAACCTCACCACCACCAGCATGATCCGACACATGGCATCCAAGCACCGTAGTAAGTGGGAGGAACGCCTGGATCGCCCATCTGTGTCTGCAGGCCACACCACTGAGGCAGGATCATGTTTTCCCCTGTTTTCGGTGCCGGCCAATCGCCTGTCGAAGGCGCAGGCCCGCATACCTCCCGCCCTGCACCTGTAGCATCTGAAGCACCATCAGCGACCACATCCACTTCCCTGTCCCAGCACAGCGTCCAAATGTCGTTACCCCAGGCATTTGAGCGCAAGAGAAAATACCCAGCCACCCACCCACAGGCCATAGCACTAACCTCACACCTTTCAAAATTACTGGCCATCGAAATGCTGCCATTTAGGCTTGTGGACACTGAGTCCTTCCGCAGCCTGATGGCAGCAGCTGTCCCTCGGTACGCGGTCCCCAGCCGCCACTACTTTTCCCGGTGTGCCATCCCCGCATTACACCACCATGTGTCCCGTAACATCACCCGTGCCCTGACCAACGCAGTTACTGGGAAGGTCCACTTAACGACTGACACATGGACAAGTGCTTGTGGCCAGGGACGCTACATTTCCCTGACGGCACACTGGGTGAATGTCGTGGAGGCTGGGAGCGACTCGGACCCTGGGATGGCACGGGTGCTACCCACGCCGAGGATTGCGGGCCCTACCTCCATCAGGGTTTCCACCAGCACCTACGTTATTGGCTCCTCCTCCTCCGTTTCCACCTCCGAATTCTCTACACACACCGCCACTCCCCCATCAGCCAGTAGCTGGAAGCAGTGTAGCACTGCAGTGGGGAAGCGTCAACAGGCCGTGCTGAAGCTGATCTGCCTTGGGGACAAACAGCACACGGCCTCAGAGCTGTTGCAGGGGATTAGTCACCAGACCGAGCAGTGGCTCTCGCCACTCAACCTGCAAGCAGGCATGGTTGTGTGTGATAATGGGCGTAACTTGGTGGCGGCTTTGGAGCTCGGCAAGCTCACACACGTACCATGCCTAGCGCATGTATTTAATTTAGTGGTGCAGCGATTTCTAAAAACCTACCCCAATGTGCATGATCTCTTGACCAAGGTGCGCCGCGTGTGTGCACATTTCCGTAAGTCATCTACAGCTTCGGCCGGCCTGTTGAAGCTGCAGCAGCGCTTACAATTGCCAGCTCACCGGCTGCTGTGTGACGTGAGCACGCGCTGGAACTCCACCTTCCACATGTTGGCCCGGCTTTGTGAGCAGCAGAGGGCAGTAGTGGAGTACCAGCTGTTACACGGTCGTCGCCTCTCCGTTCAACTTCCTGTAATCAGAAGTGAGGAGTGGGAATGGATGTCAGACCTCTGCGAGGTTTTACGCAATTTTGAGGAATCGACACAGATGGTGAGCGGCGATAACGCTATTATCAGTGTAACCATCCCACTTCTGTGTCTACTGAAACGCTCGCTGCTCACAATTAAAACCGACGCTTTGCATGTGGAAGAGGTGGAAATGGGGGAGGAAGAGCTTACACAAGGTGATAGCCAGAGCACCCTCACTTCGTCTTCTCAGCGACAATTGGAGGAGGCGGAGGAGGAGGAGGAGGAGGAGGAGGAAGACACGGTTGCCTCCGCTACAGAGGGTAGCCATGGAACTTTAGTTCCATCTCTTCAGCGTGGGTGGGCAGAAGAGGAGGAAGAGGATGAGGATATTGAGAGTCAGCCTCCTGGTGAGGACAGCGAAATCTTGACTGTTGGTACTCTGGCACACATGGCTGACTTTATGTTAGGCTGCCTTTCCCGTGACCCACGCGTTGTACGCATTTTAGACAACACGGATTACTGGGTGTTCACCCTTCTGGACCCCCGCTACAAAGAGAATTTCTCATCTCTCATTCCTCCGGTGGAGAGGACAAGCAAAATGGTGCAATACCAGAAGGTTCTTGTTGAAAAATTGCTCCAAAATTTTCCATCTGACAACGCTGGCGGCAGAGTACGTGCTACCTTGGCCAACCGAGAAGGGGAGAAAAGGGGAGCACACAGCAGTTCCGACAAAGGCAGGGCAACACTCTCCAAGGCGTGGGACACCTTCATGACACCCCGCCAGCACCCTCACCCTGATGCGCAGCCTAGTGTCACAAGGAGGGAAAAGTTTTGGAAGATGGTGAAGGAGTACGTAGCAGACCGTGTCAGCGTCCTCAATGATCCCTCTGTGCCTTACAACTACTGGGTGTCCAAGCTGGACACGTGGTATGAACTGGCACTCTACGCCTTGGAGGTGCTGGCCTGCCCTGCCGCCAGCGTTCTGTCTGAGCGGGTATTTAGTGCTGCTGGTGGCATCATAACAGATAAGCGTATCCGCCTTTCCACCGACAATGCTGATAGGTTGACACTTATAAAAATGAACAAGGCCTGGATTTCCCCTGACTTCTCCACTCCACTGGAGGAAAGCCCCGGGGGAACATAAACTCACTTTATATATGTTATTTACAATGATGGGAATACTCTGTATTCCCATTCACCCCTTCCACCCAAAAAACGGGTATATGGTTGACTCTTAATGTTCTCATCCTCCTCCTCCTCTTCCATATGCCCTGGGATATAATTTTTATATAGGGCCAGCTCACCAGCGTGCCCTGGGATATAATTTTTATATAGGGCCAGCTCACCAGCGGGCCCTGTGATATAATTTTTATATAGGGCCAGCTCACCAGCGGGCCCTGTTTGCCAATTTTTATATAGGTCAGCTCACCAGCGGGCCTTCTCATATAATGTTTTATTGGGTCAGCTCTCTAGCGGGCCCTCTCATATAATGTTTTATAGCGTCAGCTCACTAGCGGGCCTTCGCATATAATGTTTAGGATGGTCAGCTCTGCAGCAGACCCTCACCCATAATGTTTTAGATGGTCAGCTCAGCGCACGTTTCCCTCTTAATCATGGCCTCAGTTCTGAAAATCAAGGAAATTTTTGGGAGAATTTGCCTCTGCGCACGTTTCCCTCTTAATCATGGCCTCAGTTCTGAAAATCAAGGAAATTTTTGGGATAATTTGCCTCTGCGCACGTTTCCCTCTTAATCATGGCCTCACTTCAGAAAATCGATGAAATTTTTGGGAGAATTTGCAGATGATATACAAGTAAATATACAGCAAATACTGTTTGGTAACAATTTTTCGCCTAAAGTCGTTTTTATTTTCCTTTTTGTGTGTTTTACGGTCAGTCTGTAAAAATGGCGTACTACGGGCGAAAGATCGTTCCCAGCAGCGATGTTGGAGTCCAAGGTGCATCCAGACATCCTCCCTATGCTGTCCCTGAACCATTTCTGTAGTGTTTCCATCTTTTTCTGCCCTTTTCCTATGGACCAGGCACCCTCCCCTCATCAGAGCAGGGGGTGCCTGGTGTAATGCTCGAGTCCTCCCATTGACTTCAATGGGGCTCGGGTGCTCGGCCGAGCACTCGAGCCTCAGGGGGTGCTCGGTCAGAGCACCCGAACATCCGAGCATTGGGGTGCTCGCTCATCACTACTTGCTACCATCATGAGAAAAATGGTAGCCCATTTGTGTGGGTTAACATACAATATGTGGGTGCTAGGAACACGAACGTAAACCTGACACTTTTGTTTTTTAAATTATCTGCTTGCACTAAAATGGTTATAACCATAATAGATATGCAGGAAAGGTAGAGAAACAATGCCATTTTGAAAAGAAAACAACCTGCCGCATCTAATGAGGGGTCACTTGCCTTCTTACCCAAAGGCTGGTATGCACAAATGCTTCCAGGAGGTGGCGATAATGAAAAAAAATGCTTTTTTTTACATTTCTGCCCCTTTAAATGTATGGAGCTCTGTGAAAACCATGGAATTTTCAACTGCATTTGTTTGCTAGTGCTCTTAGGAGTCAAACGACACCCCGTTGATATGAGTTGAACTACCTTAGGGGGTGCTAGAAGTAGAAAACTACACCTACTACAACCTCTGATGTTTCTAACATTTTCTCAAACCTGACTTGCCTGTATAAAAATGGCTATAACACCTTCAGAATTGAAGAAAAGGTAGATAAACTATACCATTTTGGAAAGAAGACAACCTGCCGCATCTAATGAGGGGTCACTTGCCTTTGTACCCCTAAGTTATTTGGAACAACTATTTCCAGAATGTGGTGCTACAGGAAAGAAAAACAAACATTTGTTTTACACATCAGTCACTTCAAAGATACTAAAATGGTTCAATGACGTGGGATTTCCTAGGAGGACTTCTTGCCAGCCAAAAAAAAATGGTACCCCACTGCTCTGGGTTCACATACCAATTTACGCTACAAGAGCGTAGCTACCAGTGAAACAGAAATGGGAAAGCAAACAGTGTATGTGTGATTTTATGGCTAACAGATGAAAGAAGCTAGGACGTCAGCCGGTGTATGTGCGGACCTGTGACTACAAGTCTAACAAAATGTGTGAGAGGGTGAGGGATTAGGCAGTGTGTGTGGGTATGAGCAGAGGAGCAAGGATGGTGGTGATGGTGGGGCAGTGTCTGATAGTGTGTATGGGAGATCTCTGACTACCATTGTGCACTGTATGTCCCCTCATACAAAGCACTGCGTTGGACCCCCTTCCTGTTGCACGTGCATTTTTTTGGGGCTTTTTCCCCCAATATTTTTGTGTAGACCTCGTTGGGGGCATCAGAACCCATACAATGAGGTCTAAATAAAAAATAAAGGGGGAAAAAATCCTTTATGTGCCACAGGGGTGTCCAGCACACAAAGGGTTAATTTTTTTTTTATCGTTACTTTGTATTCAGATGGCCACCAAACAAGCTCTGATCACAAAGTAATGATAAAAAGTCCTGTGTGTACCACAGGAAGGGGGTCTGCATTGAACCCCCCCTCCCAGTGGCACACACATGGTTAATTTTTGATTTAATTTTTTTTTTATTATATACCTCATTGAGGGGCATCAGGACCCCCTGATCCCTCCCCAATGAGGTCTTAGTAAAAAAAATATATATATGTCCACAAACAGAGTGACCCTGTGAGTGCCACAGGGGTCTGCAGCGCATTGCAAAGCAATGCACTGGATCCTTGTGGCACTCAGAGGGTTAATTTTTTTTTTATCATTACTTGGTAATCAGAGCTTGTTGGGGGGCCATCAGGACCAATCATGATGGCGCCCCAACAATCTCTGATAACGAAGTAATGATAAATGCCCTGTGTGTGCCGCAGAAGGGGGGCTGCATTGGCCCCCCTTGTGGCACACACAAGGTTAATTTTTTTTTTTCTTTACATTTTTTTTTATTATGGACCTCATTGGTGGGTATCAGGACCCCTCTGATTCCCCCCAATGAGGTCTTAAAAAAAAAATAAAAGGAATCAAAATAAATGTCCCTGTGAGTGCCACATGGGTCTCCAGGGCATTGCAAAGGAATGCATTGGACCCTTCTGGCACTCAGAGGGTTAATTTTTTTTTTTTATTATTACTTTGTAATCAGAGCTTGTTGGGGGGCCATCAGGACCAATCATGATGGCCCCCCAACAATCTCTAGTAACAAAGTAATGATAGAAGCCCTGTGTGTGCCACAGGAGGGGGGGGTGCATTGGACCCCCCCCTGTGGCACACACAGGGTTAAAAATTTTTTTTTTTTTTTTTTTTTTTAATAATAGACCTCATTGAGGGGCATCAGGATCCCCCCTGATCCCCCCAATGAGGTCTTTCAAAAAAAAAAAAAAAAACCCCCAAAGAAATGACCCTGTGAGTGCTACAAGGGTCTCCAGCACATTGCAAAGCAATGTGCTGGGGACCCCTGCGGCACTCACAGGGCTACTTAGCGTTTGTTTTTTTTTCATTTGTTTTTTTAATTACTCAGACCTCGTGGGGGACATCAGGACCCCTCCTGGTGTCCCCCCAGTTATTGATCTCCCAGCCATCGGCTGGGAGATCAATAAGGCGACTTGCAGGAGAGCAAAAGCTCTCCTGCCTTTCACTCCTACCACCGGTAGGAGTGAATGGGACCGGGGAAACTTCCCCAACGTCATCAGTGACATGTCACTGATGACGTTGGGAGGCTTCCCCCAATCCCGCCCACTCCTACCCGGAAGTTCGGGTAGGAGAGACGGAAGAGGAGAAGCTGCGCTTCTGCTGCGCTTCTCCTCTTCTTTTATTGATCTCCCAGTGCGATCGGCTGGGAGATCAATAACAGGGGGGACATGAGGAGTGATCCTCATGTCCCCCCATGATTGCCCAGCTTTTTTTTTTTTAAATGCGGCCACTGCATGCCGGTTATACCGGCTCATGCAGTGACCGCATTTTAGTGGGTACATTGTACGAGCTTGGCACAGCGGGTACAGCTGTCCAAACTCGTACAATGTACCCACTTGGCACTCAAAGGGGTAATATTGTAGGCATCGTAAGAGATAGATGTGGATCGATGTTAGTCCTATCCCTCCAACCCACATGGTTAGACAGATAGTGCTCTATCTGACAGTCATTTTGACATGTTTGACAGTCATTTCACCACACGGAGGCTCTTCAGCAGAGCCTACATTGCCCCATTCAGAGATGTAAACTTCATTGGAATGGTGAACAGAGTGTGCTTGCAAACCAGGCACACTTTGTTGACCATCTCAAAGATGTATTCATCTCTGAATGGGGCAATTTAGGCTCTGCTGAAGAGCCTCCGTGTGGTCCAATGACTGAAATCTCCAGCTGTCAAATTGAGTGATATCTGTCTAACCATGAGGGTTGGAGGGATAGGACTAACATCGATCCACATCTTGGTGAAATTAACAATTGCTATGCCATTACAGTTACATACAAGGAGAAATGGTCATATATGCTTGTGGATATGTACCTTTCATATGGATACGAATATATCCTTTCAAGATATGAAGCCAGAGATCATTTCAGTAGGTGTGATTGCCTTACTGGCTATATATGTGCACCCATCAAAATATACATTGGATTGATATGATGGATATGAACATACCTCGTATATCCCATCTACGTAGAGTGGGATATACTAGGTATGTGTATTTGGATGGTATCAATGTAAGTTAGTTTTTGATGGATGCACATATCTGGCCAGTAAGGCAATCACAGGCAGTGAAATGATCTCTGGGTTCACATTGTGTTGGGACATATTTTGAGCCATTTGAAAGGTACATATCTGACCATTTTCCTTTGTGTGCATATTTTTTTTGAACAGATGTGCAGTGAGAATCAAGTGTTATTCAACCCTATCTTCTTAGCTGATCCCGTACAATGCACAATTTTTCATTACTTGACAGGTGACTCTCTGGTTGTCAGGATCATATCCTATGCATTGCATTGTAGGGCATGGGATACCACCCTGGCAATCAGAGATTGATGAACTGGACAGGATCCTGTCCATGTCGTGTGTTCCAGTTGAATCCTGAAGGGCAACAATCACGCCAGTAGTGAGGGATATCTTTGATTGAGGCCTGTTTTTCTTTGAGTATGAGCCCATCCATCCTTCTGAGTGAGGCAACCGTACTCAATCCAAGAGATCCATCATTCATGGCCTGTTGGTGACCAGGGTACAATGGTTGATATTTGGTTGCCATGTGTATCCTGCAAACAGTGTCTGGTGTACCATCCATCCATGGCATCAGCACCCCCGAGGATCCATGTGGGAATCAGGTGTGAGATATGTCATTTGAAGTTGGAGTAAATGATTGCAGACACAACACCAAGGCCTACTTTTTCCACCTTTAATTCTGGGGTATTGTTTGAGGCCTGTGTGTTGCACATACAACCAGTTATTCTCAGTGACACTGTGATGTGTGACCTGCTCCATCCTTTTTGTGATTCAGTAAGCGTTGTTGTCGACATGATGGAGTGCACATGATGCTGACTTCTCCAGTGATCTCATTTCCCCATTTCCAGTGTTTTCTATGGAGTGTATACGATGGGACCTTAGCAACTTGATTCATGTTATTGCATATTCTCCATAGGCTAACACTGGTATTGGTGAAGTGAGGATGTGTAAGGGTGAATTTCTCTCCACCATCTGTTTGTCACCGCTTAGTGAATGTCCCCTGTGTAGCATGTGATCGTTGGCCTATTGACTTGATTGTTGTCTGGTTAACCCTTTGAGTCCCAGAGGGGTTGCCAAAGCATTGTTGATCGATGCATTGATGATCCCTCTAGCACGCAAGGGGTTAAGTGCTGACTTCCCAGTGGGGACATAGGTGACATTGTGTGTGAACAGTGATGATATTTAACAGACGACATTTTGAACAGCATGGTTTGTGTATTGTGTGTGATGAGCACAGCGACAGGAGGGTTGAAGTAGGACTTGGACAGGTTTGTTCCAAGTTGGACCTTGATATTTGTCCTTGTGTTGTGTCCTGTTTTTAACCCTCAGGGTGCTGTGTTGGTGCAGTTGTGTGGATAAATGATGGGCATGTGTTGAGGTGTGACTGTGTGTGCAGCTGGTGTTGGTTGATGTAGTGTGTGGTTCTGTAGTGTTGCACTTACCGGTAGTGTGGAGGCTCCTCTCATCTCCAGTGTCAGCTCCTCCAACAACCCCCTCGATGAGGGTTGGGGACATATTCTGCCGCACCATCTCCTCCCAGCTGCAGAAGGTAATAGGGACAGGTGGGCCACCTCCAGTGCCTCGGGCGTGCTTGGCGAGTTCTGACAACTTGTTCTTTACAACCCTCCGGCAGTCGCCCCATCGCTTTTTGATGGACTCCACGTCCCACCTGCATGGAGCCACCGCGTTGACCCGGCTGCAGATCTGGTTCCAGGCTGCCTTCCTCCTCGCTGACAGGCCAGGGACCTTCGCTGTCGGGTGGAGAACACTCTGCCTCTCCAGGACAGCTTCCAAGAGAGCCTTGTTCTCCTCCTCTGTATACTTGGGGTCTCTGATCCTGGCCTCGTCACCTCCGGCATGGGATGACTCAGAGCCTGAGTGCCCTGCCTGGTCTGACCCTGACTGTGTGGGGTGCTCCCCAGCAACTACCCCTCGTCTCACTGCAGGTTCTGTCCCTGTCCTGTGTGTTCCTGCTCTTGTGGGCCGGGTCCCCTCCGCCCTGCGGATCTCCCTCTCCCACCCCTGCTCTGCTGAGGGATCCCCTCCTGACCTTCCTCTTCCTCCACTACTCTCCCCATCCCTCTCTCCTGTCCTCCTCTCCTTGCCATAACTCACCCAGTCACACCCAGGCACTCCCACAGGCCCTCACAGACACACTCGATCCACTCACTCTCTGTCACACACTTTCACTCCCAGATTCACACTGTCAAAATAAAAAGTAAAATGCGTGAGGTGTTATAAAATAAAAGGACTATGTGTATGTATGTGTGTGTGTTTGTGTTTGTATGTGTGTATGTAATATGTGCAAAGGTGTGCTATGTGTCGTATTCTGTGCAATGCTCTCCTCTCTCCTGAATCCAAAACTCCTCTACCTCCAATGAATGCTCCTGTCTCCCACTCTCTGATCACTATCCTCCGCTCCTGGGTCCTGATATCTAGCTCTGAAGAACTCGATAACAGACAGTGTGTGACGGTTATTTTTGGATATATATAGGTGTATTTGAAGTTTTTGGATACATTGGGGCTTTGTGATTGGCTGTGTGTTTGAATTTGTTTTGGCATCAATCATGGTTGCTAGACAACGGCAGCCGTTATGTTACATGTTGTTTTGAGCGCAGTTATCGTGTGATTTGGCCGCCCGTTGTGCATTAACATGAGCGACAACGGGTTTTGTGTTACGTGTTTTGTGTGTGCCTACGCTCGATAGCTATTCTTGTAGAGTACCTATTGAATCTGCCGTAACTCCTGTATTATTTGCGAGCGATGTGCCTTTTTCACTTAGCGGCTGGTTTAACGGCTGCCTTTAAATCTAGCCCGCAGTCGGGTTAAAACTCAAAGTGGTATAAGTGTCCCCGTCCTGATGCTGTCTTAATGCTTTCTTCCGATAGTATTCCGAACTGAGGACCACCACAGATTCACCCATATGTGACATTTTTATTACAATTTTATCATTTGACTGTAACAGTTACAGTACTTTGGTACCAACTACACCAGTGATTCCTATCTTCCCCCATTTGCAGAAGGTGCACAAATCAATGCATTATCCACCAGGTCAACCCATTGTTTCAGGCATAGGCTCACTGAATGAGCCATTGTCAGTTTGGGTCAACCAGCACCTTCGGTCAATGGTGGGAAAACTTCCTGGACTTCTTTGGGACATAAAGCAGGTTCTCTGTCAGTTGAGATAAGTAAAGTGGCATCCAGGATGTTCGCAGTTATCTGCAGACGGCACTGCTTTATATTCTTCGGTTCTACATACTCTGGGACTTCATGTTCTGAAGAATTATTTACATTTTTACTTTAAATACTCTGACAACCTGATAGCCTTTCTGTTAAAGTCTGTTGAATAGCTACTCCTATCTGCTTCAATGGTCAGTTCCCTCTCCAAAGATGTGGAGTTTCAATGGGGGCATCTTTTGTCCCTTCTCTGATTTGGGTTGGTGGCAGTCAACCCACATCTTTGGAGATTTGAACCCATTGTGGTGGGGGTTTTGATCTTGTGGTACGGGATATATATCGACAATCTTCTTTTTATGTAGATGGGGATGGAACAGGAGGCAGGTTTGTTTATTGATTAGTTGAATATGAATACATATAATCTTAGATTTACCTATGATGATCAACCTACCATCATTCCATTTCTGGATTTGATGCTCAAAGGGGATAGGGTTTACTCTACGGTTGACACTAGTGATGAGCGAGCATGCTCGGCCGAAGCTCGGTTCGGCTCGAGCATCGCTCTGCTCGGCACATGGCGGTACTCGTACGAGTACCGCATGTGCTCGCCCGCCATGTTCGGGTCTCCTCCCCGCACGTTTCGCGGCTGCTGCGCAGCCAATAAACGTGCGGGGAGGCTCTGACATCAGTGTAATGCCAGCAGCCATGTTGGCTGCTGGCATTACACTGATTGGCTGGCCAGAACCCGTGATCGGGTGCTGTATAGCACCTGACCAGCGAGATCGGCTCAGTCTTAGCCAAGGAGAGATGAGGATAGGAAGGGAAAGTCAGTGTAGGCACAAAAAAAAGCGCGTTTGAACAAAAAAAAGACACAAAAGTCCTTTTTAGGACTACTGTGTGTGGGGGCAGCAGATATATTTTGTTTTGGGGGGCAGAGTTTAAAAAAAAAACGTCACATATTCCGTTCACTGTGCCTAGCCGCAGATTAGCAGCACATTCTGTTTAGTGTGCAAAGTTTCAGATTAGCAGCACATTCTGTTTAGTGTGCAAAGTTGGAGATTAGCAGCACATTCTTTTTAGTGTGCAAAGTTGCAGATTAGCAGCACATTCTGTTTAGTGTGCAAAGTTGCAGATTAGCAACACATTCTGTTCAGTGTGCAAAGTTGCAGATTAGCAGCACATTCTTTTTAGTGTGCAAAGTTGCAGATTAGCAGCACATTCTGTTCAGTGTGCAAAGTTGCAGATTAGCAGCACATTCTGTTTAGTGTGCAAAGTTTCAGATTATCAACACATTCTGTTTAGTGTGCAAAGTGTAAAAAATAAAAGTCACTTATTCCGTTCACTGATCCTAGCCGCAGATAAGCAGCACATTCTGTTTAGTGTGCAAAGTTGCAGATTATCAGCACATTCTGTTTAGTGTGCAAAGTGTAAAAAATAAAAGTCACTTATTCCGTTCACTGATCCTAGCCGCAGATAAGCAGCACATTCTGTTTAGTGTGCAAAGTTGCAGATTAGCAGAACATTCTGTTTAGTGTGCAAAGTGTAAAAAATAAAAGTCACTTATTCCGTTCACTGATCCTAGCCGCAGATAAGCAGCACATTCTGTTTAGTGTGCAAAGTTGCAGATTAGCAGAACATTCTGTTTAGTGTGCAAAGTGTAAAAAATAAAAGTCACATATTCCATTCACTGTGCCTAGCCGCAGATAAGCAGCATATTCTGTTTAGTGTGCAAAGTTGCAGATTTGCAGCACATTCTGTTTAGTGTGCAAAGTGTAAAAAATAAAAGTCACTTATTCCGTTCACTGTGCCTAGCCGCAGATAAGCAGCACATTCTGTTTAGTGTGCAAAGTTGCAGATTATCAGCACATTCTGTTTAGTGTGCAAAGTGTAAAAAATAAAAGTCACATATTACATTCACTGTGCCTAGCCGCAGATAAGCAGCAAATTCTGTTTAGTGTGCAAAGTTGCAGATTATCAGCACATTCTGTTTAGTGTGCAAAGTATAAAAAATACAAGTCACTTATTACATTCACTGTGCCTAGCCGCAGATAAGCAGCAAATTCTGTTTAGTGTGCAAAGTTGCAGATTATCAGCACATTCTGTTTAGTGTGCAAAGTATAAAAAATAAAAGTCACTTATTCCGTTCACTGTGCCTAGCCGCAGATAAGCAGCACATTCTGTTTAGTGTGCAAAGTTGCAGATTATCAGCACATTCTGTTTAGTGTGCAAAGTGTAAAAAATAAAAGTCACTTATTCCGTTCACTGTGCCTAACCGCAGATAAGCAGCACATTCTGTTTAGTGTGCAAAGTTGCAGATTATCAGCACATTCTGTTTAGTGTGCAAAGTGTAAAAAATAAAAGTCACATATTCCATTCACTGTGCCTAGCCGCAGATAAGCAGCATATTCTGTTTAGTGTGCAAAGTTGCAGATTTGCAGCACATTCTGTTTAGTGTGCAAAGTGTAAAAAATAAAAGTCACTTATTCCGTTCACTGTGCCTAGCCGCAGATAAGCAGCACATTCTGTTTAGTGTGCAAAGTTGCAGATTATCAGCACATTCTGTTTAGTGTGCAAAGTGTAAAAAATAAAAGTCACATATTCCATTCACTGTGCCTAGCCGCAGATAAGCAGCATATTCTGTTTAGTGTGCAAAGTTGCAGATTTGCAGCACATTCTGTTTAGTGTGCAAAGTGTAAAAAATACAAGTCACTTATTACATTCACTGTGCCTAGCCGCAGATAAGCAGCACATTCTGTTTAGTGTGCAAAGTTGCAGATTATCAGCACATTCTGTTTAGTGTGCAAAGTGTAAAAAATAAAAGTCACATATTCCATTCACTGTGCCTAGCCGCAGATAAGCAGCATATTCTGTTTAGTGTGCAAAGTTGCCGATTTGCAGCACATTCTGTTTAGTGTGCAAAGTGTAAAAAATAAAAGTCACTTATTCCGTTCACTGTGCCTAGCCGCAGATAAGCAGCACATTCTGTTTAGTGTGCAAAGTTGCAGATTATCAGCACATTCTGTTTAGTGTGCAAAGTGTAAAAAATAAAAGTCACATATTCCATTCACTGTGCCTAGCCGCAGATAAGCAGCATATTCTGTTTAGTGTGCAAAGTTGCAGATTTGCAGCACATTCTGTTTAGTGTGCAAAGTGTAAAAAATAAAAGTCACTTATTCCGTTCACTGTGCCTAGCCGCAGATAAGCAGCACATTCTGTTTAGTGTGCAAAGTTGCAGATTAGCAGCACATTCTGTTTAGTGTGCAAAGTGTAAAAAATAAAAGTCACATATTCCATTCACTGTGCCTAGCCGCAGATAAGCAGCATATTCTGTTTAGTGTGCAAAGTTGCAGATTAGCAGAACATTCTGTTTAGTGTGCAAAGTGTAAAAAATAAAAGTCACATATTCCATTCACTGTGCCTAGCCGCAGATAAGCAGCATATTCTGTTTAGTGTGCAAAGTTGCAGATTATCAGCACATTCTGTTTAGTGTGCAAAGTGTAAAATATAAAAGTCACTTATTCCGTTCACTGTGCCTAGCCGCAGATAAGCAGCACATTCTGTTTAGTGTGCAAAGTTGCCGATTATCAGCACATTCTGTTTAGTGTGCAAAGTGTAAAAAATAAAAGTCACTTATTCCGTTCACTGTGCCTAGCCGCAGATAAGCAGCACATTCTGTTTAGTGTGCAAAGTTGCAGATTTGCAGCACATATTCCGTGTAATATGAAGAAGGCGGGTAAAAAGTGACGGGGAAGTGGACGTGATCCTGATAGTTCAGGGCGTGGGTCAGGACGCGTAGAAACTGTGCCTGGTGCCAGAGCACAAGAAAGAAAGACATCCACCATACCTAGCTTCATGTCTCAGTTTACAGGGCGTCGCAGGACATCACTCTCGAGGTCAGACCACTGCGAACAGGTGGTCGGTTGGATTTCAGCTGATACTGCTTCCAGTCGGTTAAGCACCACCCTGTCTTCCACCAAGTCCACTCTCAGTAGCCAAGAGTCTGGTCAACATAATCCTCACCCTGATCATCCTTCCTCCCACCATAGAGGGTCTGGTCAAAGAAGTGATCCCACACTGGGATATAGTGAGGAGCTCGTCTCATCACCAATCCTTAATTTGAACCTCTCTCCAAGCACGCTTGCAGAGGAACATGAAATCTTGTGCCCTGATTCACAACCTCTACAGGGTACCCAATCACAAGAAGATGACAGAGGTGAACGGCATTTAAGGTCAAAGGAAGTGGATGATGATGATGATGAGACACAGTTGCCATCAAATCAACCACTATTACTGTCTCAAGACCTTGATGAGGAGGATGATATACAGTTGTCAATGACTGAGTATGTGGTGGGATCAAGAAATGAGGAGGATGATCAGAGTGAGGAAGTGGAGGAGGACTTGGTGGACGATGAGGTGACTGAACCCACCTGGGAAGGTGGAGAGCCGAGCGATGACAGCAGTCCTGAGGGTGAGCCATCTGCAGCACCGCAACAGGCTGGAAGAGGCAGTGGTGTGGCTACAGAAAGAAGGCGGACCGCACCAAACCGGCCCGCAAATGTTCCACGGAGCACCCCTTGCGTAAATCTCCCTTGCCAAGGGCTAGGTGTTCCGCGGTATGGCGTTTTTTTAAGGAAAGTGCGGACGACAAAAAAATTGTAGTTTGCAACCTGTGCCACACCAGAATGAGCCGAGGCATGAACACTAGAAACCTCACCACCACCAGCATGATCCGACACATGGCATCCAAGCACCATAATAAGTGGGAGGAACGCCCGGATCTCCAATCTGTGTCTGCAGGCCACACCACTGCCTCCTCTTCCCCTGTTTTCGGTGCCGGCCAATCGCCTGTCGAAGGCGCAGGCCCGCATACCTCCCGCCCTGCACCTGTACCATCTGAAGCACCATCAGCGACCACATCCACTTCCCTGTCCCAACGCAGCGTCCAAATGTCGTTACCCCAGGCATTTGAGCGCAAGCGAAAATACCCAGCCACCCACCCACAGGCCATAGCACTAACCTCACACCTTTCCAAATTACTGGCCATCGAAATGCTGCCATTTAGGCTTGTGGAGACTGAGTCCTTCCGCAGCCTGATGGCAGCAGCTGTCCCTCGGTACGCAGTCCCCAGCCGCCACTACTTTTCCCGGTGTGCCGTCCCCGCCTTACACCACCATGTGTCCCGTAACATCACCCGTGCCCTGACCAACGCAGTTACTGGGAAGGTCCACTTAACGACTGACACATGGACAAGTGCTTGTGGCCAGGGACGCTACATTTCCCTGACGGCACACTGGGTGAATGTCGTGGAGGCTGGGAGCGACTCGGACCCTGGGATGGCACAGGTGCTACCCACGCAGAGGATTGCGGGCCCTACCTCCATCAGGGTTTCCGCCAGCACCTACGTTATTGGCTCCTCCTCCTTCTCCTCCGTTTCCACCTCCGAATTCTCTGCGCGCAGCGCCACTCACCCATCAGCCGGTAGCTGGAAGCAGTGTAGCACTGCAGTGGGGAAGCGTCAACAGGCCGTGCTGAAGCTGATCTGCCTTGGGGACAAACAGCACACGGCCTCAGAGCTGTTGCAGGGGAGTAGTCACCAGACCGAGCAGTGGCTCTCGCCACTCAACCTGCAACCAGGCATGGTTGTGTGTGATAATGGGCGTAACTTGGTGGCGGCTTTGGAGCTCGGCAAGCTCACACACGTACCATGCCTAGCGCATGTATTTAATTTAGTGGTTCAGCGATTTCTAAAAACCTACCCCAATTTGCATGATCTCTTGACCAAGGTGCGCCGCGTGTGTGCACATTTCCGTAAGTCATCAACAGCTTCAGCCGGCCTGTTGAAGCTGCAGCAGAGCTTACAATTGCCAGCTCACCGGCTGCTGTGTGACGTGAGCACGCGCTGGAACTCCACCTTCCACATGTTGGCCCGGCTTTGTGAGCAGCAAAGGGCAGTAGTGGAGTACCAGCTGTTACACGGTCGTCGCCTCTCCGTTCAACTTCCTCTAATCAGAAGTGAGGAGTGGGAATGGATGTCAGACCTCTGTGAGGTTTTACGCAATTTTGATGAATCGACACAGATGGTGAGCGGCGATAACGCTATTATCAGTGTAACCATCCCACTTCTGTGTCTACTGAAACGCTCGCTGCTCACAATTAAAACCGACGCTTTGCATGTGGAAGAGGTGGAAATGCGGGAGGAAGAGCTTACACAAGGTGATAGCCAGAGCACCCTCACTTCGTCTTCTCAGCGACAATTGGAGGAGGCGGAGGAGGAGGAGGAGGAGGAGGAGGAAGACACGGTTGCCTCCGCTACAGAGGGTAGCCATGGAACTTTAGTTCCATCTCTTCAGCGTGGGTGGGCAGAAGAGGAGGAAGAGGATGAGGAGATTGAGAGTCATCCTCCTGGTGAGGACAGCGAAATCTTGCCTGTTGGTACTCTGGCACACATGGCTGACTTTATGTTAGGCTGCCTTTCCCGTGACCCACACGTTATACGCATTTTAGACAACACGGATTACTGGGTGTTCACCCTTCTGGACCCCCGCTACAAAGAGAATTTTTCATCTCTCATTCCTCCGGTGGAGAGGACAAGCAAAATGGTGCAATACCAGAAGGTTCTTGTCGAAAAATTGCTCCAAAATTTTCCATCTGACAATGCTGGCGGCAGAGTACGTGCTACCTTGGCCAACCGAGAAGGGGAGAAAAGGGGAGCACACAGCAGTTCCGACAAAGGCAGGGCAACACTCTCCAAGGCGTGGGACACCTTCATGACACCCCGCCAGCACCCTCACCCTGATGCGCAGCCTAGTGTCACAAGGAGGGAAAAGTTTTGGAAGATGGTGAAGGAGTACGTAGCAGACCGTGTCAGCGTCCTCAATGATCCCTCTGTGCCTTACAACTATTGGGTGTCCAAGCTGGACACGTGGTATGAACTGGCACTCTACGCCTTGGAGGTGCTGGCCTGCCCTGCCGCCAGCGTTCTGTCTGAGCGAGTAGTTAGTGCTGCTGGTGGCATCATAACAGATAAGCGTATCCGCCTTTCCACCGAAAATGCTGATTGGTTGACACTTATAAAAATGAACAAGGCCTGGATTTCCCCTGACTTCTCCACTCCACTGGAGGAAAGCCCCGGGGGAACATAAAGTGACTTTATATATGTTATTTACAATGATGGGAATACTCTGTATTCCCATTCACCCCTTCCACCCAAAAAATGGGTATATGGTTGACTCTCTTCCATATACCCTGGGATATAATTTTTATATAGGGCCAGCTCACCAGCGGGCCCTGTGATATAATTTTTATATAGGGCTAGCTCACCAGCGGGCGCTGTTTGACAATTTTTGTATAGGTCAGCTCACCAGCGGGCCTTCTCATATAATGTTTTATTGGGTCAGCTCTCTAGCGGGCCCTCTCATATAATGTTTTATAGCGTCAGCTCACTAGCGGGCCTTCGCATATAATGTTTAGGATGGTCAGCTCCGCAGCAGACCCTCACCCATAATGTTTTAGATGGTCGGCTCTGCGCACGTTTCCCTCTTAATCATGGCCCCAGTTCCGAAAAATCGAGGAATTTTTTTGCAGAATTTGCCTCTGCGCACGTTTCCCTCTTAATCATGGCCCCAGTTCCGAAAAATCGATGAAATTTTTTGCAAAATTTGCAGATGATATACAAGTAAATATACAGCAAATACTGTTTGGTAACAATTTTTCGCCTAAAGTCGTTTTTATCTTCCTTTTTGTGTGTTTTACGGTCAGTCTGTAAAAATGGCGTACTACGGGCGAAAGATCGTTCCCAGCAGCGATGTTGGAGTCCAAGATGCATCCAGACATCCTCCCTATGCTGTCCCTGAACCATTTCTGTGGTGTTTCCATCATTTTCTGCCCTTTTCCTATGGACCAGGCACCCTCCCCTCATCAGAGCAGGGGGTGCCTGGTGTAATGCTCGAGTCTTCCCATTGACTTCAATGGGGCTCGGGTGCTCGGCCGAGCACTCGAGCCTCCGGGGGCGCTCGGTCAGAGCACCCGAACACCCGAGCATTGGGGTGCTCGATCATCACTAGTTGACACTAATATTTATATTAAGCCTACAACAGGCAACTGGCTCTTGCATGACAGGTCTTCACATCCTTGGCACCAGATTACAAAAATTACCAAAGGACACTTTCTGCTTTTGAGCAGAAATTGTTCTAGTGACCTTAATTTCAGCAAGCCTCTTTGGATCTTTTTACCAGGTTCAAAGCTTGCTAGTATGACAAGAGCATTTTGAATAATGCTTATGAATATGCATTTAAAAAGTCTAGGGAAGATTTGATTAGCTCCTCTTTGTCTAAATATAAATATTAGCGAGCTGAACCTGACAAGGTCAGATTCATTACTAGTACTACCTATAGTCCACAATATTCTAAAATCTGTAATCTTGTTAAGAGTCTTTTGCCTGTACTTTATTCTGATTCTAGATTTGAATATGTTTTAAAGTCTGGTTGTTCTTTTTCTAAATGTGGAGTTACTATTGCCAATTATGTTTCACCCAGTATTTTTTGACTAAACATTCTGGTTCTAATTCTTCGTGGCTCAATTGTATTGGGTATTATAAATGTGAATCTACCCACTCTAAATGTTGTAAGGTTTCTAAGGTTCCCCAGGAATTCATTGGCTCCAAGGATGAGTTTCATAATCCCATTTTGAATTATATTAATTGTAGTTCCAGAAAGGAAATCTATCTGTTTACCTGCATTCTGTGTCAAGTTCAATATGTGGGTCGCACTACACGCCCTCTAAAACAAAGGATAAGAGACCATTTGAATCAAATAGACCAGGAGGAACCAGTTTCAGCAATAGCTAAACATGTTACCTTTATCCATGCTGGAGATTCAACTTGCTGCATCTTCCAAGGTATTGAAAGGGTGAAACTGGACAAGAAGTGCTATGGATTTTTAAACTGAAGACTAGGATCTCAGACGGTCTTAATTACAAACAGGACATTAGTCACTTACGTTGCTTCCTTTCGATCCTTTGTGGTGGTCTCCTTGCCCCCTCTTTTTCTTCCCCTTTCTTGTGTCTTATTTTTATTCGTAAATCATTCTAATGCCTCTTTCACTGTATTATTTTTCTTTTTCGTTACAGTTTTATATAGTAGGTAATTAGTGTTGAGAGGCGTATTGCACTTATCATGTTAAATCAACCTTCTGTTTAGGGTTTCATTCAATTTGTTGGTTTCTGCTCCTATAAGGCTAGCAACATGCATCTCCAATTTATTTGATTTTTAGATTTGTATATATTGTGGCTTTTTCACATATAGATTTATGTCTATGATTAAGCATGTGGGTAAACATGAAACACGTAAGAATTCCACTTGTGGTCTTGTTGCAACTATGTGTCCCACCTCTGGAAACTCTGTGTCAGTTTTGTGTTTGTAATGTAGGAATAAATGTTTCCATTTTATTAAGATCACAGCCTGATCACACTGTGTTTGTGCCGTCACAAAATTCCAATTTGCTATTTTGCATTCAGGCTTGGAGAACCTGCAGTGAGAGAGCACCATTTCACACAAGCTTGTTTGCTTTTCAAGTTTGGTGAGTTGACTTTGGATTAACTTATTCATGACTTCGAAACAACATTTGTAGCACTGCCTGCCTATGTTTACCAAAGTCCTACAAATCACTGTTTCCTCAGGGCTTGGACCTCTAACAAGTCTAAGTGCTACATATCAATGTTTCCTCATGGCTTGCATCGCTAACAAGTCTAATCCTACAAATAAATGTTTCCTCAGGGCTTGTGCCTAACATAAGTCTAAGTCCTACAAATCAATGTTACCTTCGAGGCTTGGGCCTCTAACAACAAGTCTTCCTCTAGAAAATACTCTATGATATCATGTATCAGTCTACCCTAGTCACAGCTTGCGTCACGGTGTCCCTGTCTCTATCACGTTACTTACCTATTTTTTATTTTATTTATTTACTGTCCCCCCCTCAAAAAAAAATTCCAAGTTTAGCTGATTCTTTCCCCACACTCTGCCAACACAGGCACCCACAGACTCCTTTTATACTATGCCTGTGGAAATAAAATAAAATTCAGTGTGTGTTTTGTGTAAATTCAGTCTCCCCATTGCTTTCAATGCAATGAGCTAAGTGAAAAAAACAGAAAAACTTCACTTTTATTTGAAAATTATTCGGCAAGCAGGAAGTGTCATTATTCGCTGATTTTGGTTTGAGGCAAAAATTTTCGTCAATCCCTAGCTGATTGTTGGACTTGGTCATGCAGAAGGTGCTCAGCCTTCAGAGTCCAGACCCTTATCAATTCAGTTGGCGCTAGGAGGCAGTGAAAGCAGGATTCTGTATCTCTTATATATTTATTAGCATATACAACATCCAGGTTCCTTTAAATCCACTATCATTTCTATTCATTCATTATTAAAAGAAAAAAAAGAAAGAGAAGGGCATTTTGCAATCTGACTTGGATATTTTGTGTGCAGGGCCGGATTTACATCTCAGGCGCCCCTAGGCACAACACCCTCTGGCGCCCCTAGCCCTGCCTTTTGCCCACTCCCCCAACCACTCCCCTCACTTGGCAACACACAGCCATGAAGGAATGCAGACAGGACGACGGTCTGAATTCAGAGCTCCCCATTCCGTATCAGCTGCGGCGTGTTCGGCCAGTCAGTACTGCGCATGGCTGCAGCGCGGCTGCTTGCTGGGTGGCACTGTGGCCCATGTAAACGGGCTTTTCAACTAGTTTTGTATAAAAAAAACAATGTTGTTTAAGCCAAGTAGCATATTTCTCGCTAAAAATAAATCACATTTGGAATAAATAATGACATTAATAAAATCAATGCCACCATATGACAATATTGATGATTACATGAAGAATGGAGAAACTATATTATATTGTGTTGATTCATGAATATATCACAAATAAAACTCAAATTGGGCAACACATACAAGCCAGATGCTGCAGTTGAGGCTGTTGGGGGTGGGGGACACTGCTGCTGCTGCTGCTGCCACCCGTCAGCCAATAACTGTTGTCTGCTCCTCAACTGAACCAACCATGCTTCCATCAGCTATGCTCAGCCACCGAATCTAGGGTGTAGGCTGCTTCCTGTGGTGTTCATGCAGCCACACAATTTTTTACCATGTAGGTAATGAATGACTGAATTTTATTACTGCATCATAACCTATAATGTACATACTGTATGTGTCATATGCTATGTATTTATTACAGGACAGTATTAGGGAGCATTTCTGGAGCAAACCAACTAAAAAGTAAAAATCTCAAAATTACCATTTATTTACAAGTCTTTTATGCCATTGCATGTTATAGACATTTAAGGGGTTAAAAGTCCCATTTAAATCAATTGAACTTGCAGAATCACTCCACTTTTATTTTATACTTTAGAGCAGTGATTCTCAACCAGGGTGCCGTGGCACTTTGGTGTGCCACGGACATCAACTTAGAGTGCCCCATGTTTTCTATGAAGACTAACAAAAATGGACTTTTAAATAAGATTTATAGAAATTGTTATGCACATTATGTTTAATTGTGTTATTATGATTGTAAGACCTAATAATAATTGTATATTTATGTATGGTACCTTCATTATGCCCTTGATAAATTACATTAAATATGTTAGGGGTGCCCCGAATGTTCTAGATTATGTGTTAGGGGTGCCCCGCACAAAAAAAGATTGAGAACCACTGCTTTAGAGAGAAAGAAGGGGAGGAGAAAGAAGCAAGAGGGGGAGAAGGAAGCAAGTGGGTGAGGGGGAGAAAAGCAAAGCAAGAGGGGGAAGAGTTAAAGAGTGAGAAAAAGAGAAGCAAGAGAAAGAGGCAAGAGGGGGAGAATGGCAAGAGGTGGGAGAAGGAGCCAAAAGGGGGGGAAGAATGATGCAAGAGGGGGGAGATAAAGAGGCTAGTGGGGGAGAAAGAGGGGAAAGAAAGGCAAGAAGGAGGAGAAGGTAGAAGGAGGAGGAAGAGGATGTGAAACTGAAGGACATGGGAATGAAGGAGACATGGGAAGAGAAGCTAGGAGGTGGAAAGAACAAGGAGAAAGATATATGGGACATAAGGGATAAACTGGGGAGAAGAAATAGGCACTTGGTTGAATAACACAAGGGAAAAGGCAATACCTGGAGAATCAATAGTGTAACCTCTGTGCTGCAGACTTCCTACCCCCCCAAAGGGCTGAGTCTGATCCTGGTACAGTTGTCTACCCTTGTCTGCTTCTGAGACAGATCTTCCCTATCCCTTGCTTTTATTAACCCTATGTGCCAGAGAGGTATCCAGTGCATTGTATTGGATATCTTTCTGGCACTCAGAGGTTAAACATTTGCAAGTAACAAGAACAGATGTCTTTCCACTATTGATTCTCTTGTTTTTCATTGACCTAGAGTGTGTGGGGGAGAGGAAATGCTCCTATTGACAAAACAAAGCTGCTTTTGATATGCTGGAAGGGTTAATTAGTGAGCCAATAAGAGTCCTAAAATCAGTCAAGGTTTCCCAATATCCATCTCCATTTAAAACCCAGGCAGCCCTAGTTTTATGCACATCATACACGTTATCCATGAAAAACAGATTGATATAAGTGGTAACTTAACAAAGATTAACCTTTGAATGACGGAAAATGCGATCCAAAATGTTTACATTTGAAGGGGGATCCCCAGGTAGATAACAGCAGTTTGTTAAACTAAACTCTTTTCTTCCCATCCTCTCTGTGTAGGCATGTCTCTAGAGATGTGAGTTCAGTTTAACCCTCAGCAGCTAGGATTGGCACACAAATCCCCCGGTCAACAGCAGGCCCCAGGACAAGCGGCTAGGTGGTTTTCTTAATCAATTGGGGGCCACTTTCAAACTTGCACTGAGAGTTTGTCCTCAGAAAAAGTTTGAAAGTGGCGCCCCGAAACATGACAAAAAAAACAATATGCGCAGCAGCACTGCATATGTCACATGGATCTGCTCACAGTAGTTATCCTCTTGGTAGGGGAAGGTTCACAGGAGATTCAGGGCTGTCCATCTAAACATTCGGTGCTTCAGCCCCCTCCCTAGGAATCAACGCCCCTGGCACAAGCTATGCTGAAGTGCATGGCTGCCTTTGACTACCTGCTTCTGCAGCATCGTGATGTCACAGGATGTCCCGGCGAGGTGACCAATGAGCATGGAGGCAGTGGGTCACATGGGGCAGTCCTGGAGGCGCAATTCTGGTAGAAGGCAACCAATCAGAACATACTGTGTGTGCAAGTTGCAAGCACCCTCACTAGCACACAGCGAGGGCAAGGGCGAGCGAGCAAGCACAGCATAATTATTTACAAATTAGTGGCAGTGTGGACAGGATTGTTATTATGTATCCTGGGGCCATAAAGTGGGTGCGATGGTGGGAGTGAAAGGGCCATTGCTAGGCACCCCTGAAAATCGGGCACCCTAGGCAAGTGCCTTGTCTGCCTACTGACAAATCCGGGCCTGTTTGTGTGTGAATGACACTCAGCACTTTATCACCAGCTATTAGTCATGTAGTCTGTATAAAAATCACTTTGGTACATCATGTTGCCCAGGGATAAAATGTATGGTGAAAGTCTCCTGGGCTAAAGCAATCAATAACCCAACATTTCAGTTGTACCTTTCTTGCTTCAGAGGATGTAATAGGTTAAACTGTTAATAGAAGGCATGTGCAATTCAGTCATAGGCCAGGCTATATTCACTACAAATTCACAATAAATGATATCCCTGGGGCACCAATCACCATACCAGAGTGATTTTTCTTTTTGTATAATACATGATTAATTGCTGGTGAGAAAGTGCTAAGTGCCATTCACTCAATAAAAATCCAAGTTAAATTGCAATAAATACTAGCTTTATTTTATTGTATGGTATTTTTATCTTTATTTCATATCTTGCTGCCTAGTTTTATTAAAATCTTGGATGCTAATGAGAGACATCAGACATATTTAGTATTCAAGGTGTTAATGAATGAATAAAAGCTATATCTACACTGGATCTTCTATGAGCACTTTCAGAAATTGGGTTACCCCACTCGGAAATTGCATCACTGTGATATATTCATATACAATGTAATCCTCTTTGATCAGAACTGAAGGAGGATCGAGGTGAGGGACAATGTTCATTCAATGTAAGGTTTTACTTATACTGGATGAAGTGTGATTGTCCCATCATTATGATTTGTCTGATCATCTTTACATCTGAGGGGAGGTGGCTTCCTATACTGTAAAGGGGCAGGAGAGGGACAATTAATAATATAATTGCAAAGAAAATATAACAATTTCAGCATTAGCAACCTAATGGAGCATTACCACAGAATATGATGAGGGATCCTAACTTTACTGAAATAGAAACATTAATAACCCTTCAAGGGGTTAATGGCATGCAGGAGCCAGGGGAGGTCTTAATAATGCATACCAGAAACTGTCCCTGATTTCTAGGTAACAGTCCCTGGTTTTGTCTATCTGTACCTGGATCCTGCTGTTCCTGTTTTTGTCCCTGGTTTTAAAACTGAATTTCAAAACCCATATTGTATATGCACATAGAATATAAGGTTATAATTGAGAATATGAAATAAATTACATTTTTAAACTGGGAGGTGGAGAGATGGGGGTCTCAGTGTACACTTAAGCCAGGGGCCTCAGACAGTTTTAAGACAGCCCTGTAAAAATCCCTTTTAAACCACTGGACTTTTATTTTTCTCCTGTGGTGCAGCTAGTTTGCTATAGAAATGTTTCCCTTATTACCTGTTTCTGTTCCACCTGGGTGCTAGTTTCCAAACCATTCACAAGCAATTATTCTAAAGAATTTTACCCTCAATTAGTGTCTGCCCAATATAAAACTTTAAGAAAAAAGGAAATGCTTGTAGATTTCATCGTAATTGCTGACACTGGCAGATGTAGCTTCATCTTTGTGGGTATAGGAAAGAAAAAACTCATCCTTGACATATTTTCTATACCAGAAATTTTTTCTTTAAATTACAATCACAGATGCATTGCACTCACATAATAATTCCAGGTATATCTGGTCAGCATTTCAGAATCTGAATTATGTAGGCCATACAGTATCCCATAGGTAAGATGGGCAGCTGTAGGCTTGACTCTTGGCAAGCTTTGTCCAAAGGGAATCAGGACAAATATGTCTTTCCACAGACTAAATGTTGCTTTTAACACCTTGAATGCAAGAGAGGCCTCAAAAGCATTGTGAAATAATGTATTGGAAACCTCTCTTGCAATCAAGGGGTTAAAAAGCTATATTTTGCTCATTAGGGAACAGGGGAAACTTATATGTGTCCCCTGTGGTGTAGATGATCTGTTCCAGAATTTTTTCACTTTGCTTTTATACATATGGCCATTTGGCCTTATATAAAATGTAGTGCAATTCTGGGGCAAACCAACTGAATCGTATAGAAGGCATAAAAAATCCAATTTTAAATGCAATGCATGAGAGATCTCACTCTCATTCAATGGGGTTAAAAAATACATCAATGGCAATTTTGGAAACTTGTATCACCTGCACAACCCCTCTTCATTAAGGGCTTATGGGGAGTGGGGACTACTCTAAGGATGTTGTATGAGCAACCACAGAATTTGTGGCTGAGAACCTCATACCTCTGTACAGTATTCCAGCCCAATGCCAGCTCTTCAGTCAGTTTTATTACTCCCCAAATAGCTGACAGGAGCTAACTTCCGCTTTGAATAAAGCAATTAAAATCTTCTCTGATTTCACCCATTGTCAAAAAATGTTTGTTATTTTTTTCCAAAGGCCAGAAAGTTTTCACCCCTTTAATCACGTGTTTTTCTCCATTTTGATATAAAACATGCCATTTTTCAGGAAGTAAAACACAATACAAGCAGCTACAGAGTGAGAGAGAGTGGTGCTAGGCTGTTGTGCTGTGAGTTAATAGAAAAAGTAATACAGGAGAGGCTCATAGTGACTACTATCACTATCGGCAAGTTTAATAACAATAAAAGGAAGACTTGGAAGAACCATTATGCATCGAGTGAGTCTGAGGAGGAGGAAATGACCACTATCACCAACATGAAAGGGTTTGGATGCCCTGGTTCACCAGACCCAATGCTGGCCAGTTCCCCTACATCACCCCTAGGGATCTTGTGGACATTTCTGTCAAGGGTAGAGGAAGAAGAGGGTAGTAGAGTGAGCAGGACAAGTCAGCTACTATGCTTGCTGCCAGTGCTGCTCCTTCTGTCTATGCTGCCTCTGCTGTCAAGAGGAGAGGAGGAGAAGATGATGCCAAGTGTGACAGCATGGGACCCTAAATCACACTTGCCATCCCCAAGCAGTCCCGCCAGTACTAGTAATACTACCAGGAAGGTCCAGCACCTTGTACAGTGTATTAGGAGTGAAGGAGGGGGTGATCATATTACTAGTGAGGAGGAAGAACCAAGACTGAAGTTGATGTGGTTGTTGTTTATAGTAGTAACTTTAATGGTGAGGCAGCTGGTAGGACTAGAGTTAGGGGAGTGGTAGGGGAAGTAATGCAGAATGTGTAGACTAGCAGTCAAGGGAGTCCACTCCATTCCCCAGACCCTGGAAGTCCCCTTCCCCCCCATGGCATTGTCCAGTGGAACATGATCCTGAAGAAGGCAAAATTGTTACCTAGCAACAATAATACCATCAGAAGCACAGATCAGATGCCTGTGCCTGCTGCTAGCGCTGCCAGTCTGCCTTCTTCAGGTCTACAAGAAATGGCAAGTGTATATAGAGATTACATGAGCACTTCTCTGACAGCCCGAATGCCCTGTTCATATGGAATGATGTTATACAGGTTGTTGACATCCATAGTGACAAGGATAGTTTTGCCTTGAGTACAAGTAACCTCTTTCAATGCTTTAAGCTTTCAATGCCATTGAAATCAATGGGAACATTGAATTTACACACAATGCATAACAAATGTTATTTTATTTCCCAAAGGCATAAAACAAAAGGAGTATGAGGGTATCTGTGTTGGTGGAGTGTGGGAAAAGAATCAGTTGAACAGGGAATACTTTTTTGGGGGGGTTGTTTACTGGGATTGGAAGGTCAGATAATAAAAAAAATAAAAACTAAATACATTTAAAAAAACAGCATAAGACATGGTATAAAAGGGGTCTGAGAAGGGTGCCTGTGTTGGTGGTTGGAGTCTGGGGAATTAACCAGTTGAGCAAGAAATTTGTTTTGGGGGGGTTCTTGACTGGTATTGGGGAGACAGCTAAAACAAAAATTAAATAAATAAAATAAGAAATTTATATGTAAAGTGATAGAGACAGAGACCCAGTGATATAAGCTGCTACTGGGGTGGACTGATACTTGTCATGAAAGAGTATTTTGTAGAGGATGATTTGTAAGATTTGTTGTTAGAGGCCAATAATTAAATGAACCACATATTTTTTAACACTATCTTACCTTAATAAACTTACATAAGTTTATGATGATGATGTAGGGTTATCACTAAATAAGGGTAAAGAAGCTTTTATGGATATACACATAGTTTTAAAATTAGGGTGAATATTTTCACTTTTATTAAGGTAAGATAGTGTTAAAAAATATGTGGTTCATTTAATTATATTCTGACTTGTCTTAATAACACAATCACTATTTATAATTTGTGATATATTTATGAAAGTATTAGTACATAAATATAATATTTTTCTGTAATAGTTGAATATGTATTTTTTCCCGTTGGAGATTTGGTTGGATGCACGTGCCTGTTGTGGCTAGGTTAATTCCATTGCTATGGGTGCGCATACGCTAGCCAACCACGTCCATAATGGTAAGACATCGGATTCAGAGATTCGCCTATAGATAACTCTAAACGTGTAACATGTTCATTGGTTATCAATGAATAGAGATTGAGATTAACCCGTTAAGTACCCTTGAAGGTCCTGGTACGTCATGCCTGGATTTGCGTTAAGGACCAATGACGTACCAGGACCGTCATGGCTTAAATGATAGCAGCGTGCCGCCGTGCACGCTGCTATCATTAATGCCAGGCTGAGACTGAGTGCTCTGAGACTGGGGCGTTTAGTCTCAGCCCTTCTTGCTTGTGCCGGTTCATGTGAACGCCGTAGCTGCGATCACATGTACCGGCATAGTGAGAGACAGAGGCAGCACAGAAAGCATGCTGTCTGTGCGTGTCTCGTCTGCCTCTGTCTCCCTTGCTATCAAAGTAAGGGAGACAGAAGTAGACAGGAGACACCTAGTGGCAAACGAAAATACAGCAGCTGGGGGTATTAACCCCTTCACTGCTGGTGCCAGAGGCTTGCTAAATGCAGGCCAATTTCTGACCTGCAATGATACTTTTTTTTTTTTTTTTTTAAACACAACACACTTTTTTTTTTTTACAAAAATATTTTATTTAAAAGAAAAAACATCTCATTAAACAATATTGGAAGTGTGATTGTTGTGGAGCCATGTAGTACACTTATACACACCGCCATATGTCACGGATAAAAAAGGTGTCAAAATAGGGTGGGAAAAAGGGACATAGGGATTTTAATACAAGGGGGGGACAGTGGCCACTTTAAACTGCACATTTTGTAGGTATGAATGACCGGTCATACCTTTCATGCAGTTGCCATAAAAATTTAACTCTTTGTGCCCAACTGATCCCAAGGGAAAATACAAAAATGGTGGGGGTTTTTTACATTTTTTTTACATTTTGTTTTAATTTGAATAAAGTAAATGGTGGGTTATCCATATAAGTAGGGTATCAGATGAAACCCTATTTGTGCTTAAAAAAACAGCATATAATTTATGGGGGTGGGATAAAAGACTTAGAGGGAAAACACTATTGAACAAAGACATAGTGAAAAAGGTCAGAATTGCTCCTGTCCTTAAGTGAAATCCACCTCAGATTTTCCCGGTCCATAAGGGGTTAATCTAATGGAATCAATGGCGGGGATGTTTAAATACTTGTTGGGAATACAAGACAATTTGTGTTTGGTGTTTTTTGGCTTGAGAAAGCGGTTTATAATCGCGAAACGTTGCCATTTTTTAAGCTGATGATAGCTACAATTTTTAATAAGAATAAATATTTACATTGAACCTGATTCATTTGAGTGGATAGTAGTGCTTGAAGCAGCTGAACCCTGGGCACCAAGTGGAGACTGTGTGGGATCTCCATAAGTAAGTGTATTTGTCAGAAGTGGAATATCCCCCTTGCTGACCTCGAACAAGTGTGAGTACAATGATATATATTTGATGGTGAAAATATATGGTTTGAACATACTTCACTATTGGGCGCTTTTCTTTATTGTTTTTTTAGATTTGTCATAAATTGTGCACAGTGACGTTGTTGATGAATGCACTGTGCCTGCCCCAAGAGAAAAATAGTCCCACACCCATGACTTTAGGGGGACGGGGAAAGGTGGAGAAGAATGGCCTCTTTCTTTTTCTCCTGCACATTCCCCTTCACTGGCTGGGGCAGAGGATGATGTTGCTGCTGTTGCTGCTACTGCCTCAAAATCAGCACTGCAACTAGGACCATAAGTTTTGCTACTGCTGCTGACAAGTGGAACCTGTCCTAGTCCCCCATAACATCTTGACCCTATTCCCTCTGTGTCCACAGTGGTCTGTGGCACAATAATCTGCTCCTCAGTATCCTGCTACCCTTGCAACTCAGCAGCTGCCAGAATTAGAGCAGTTGCAAACTCCGCAAATTCCAAAAGCTCACCGCTGGTGGTGATGGTGATGCCCATCCTCATCCCTGTCTCCCATTCCTTCTCAGTTTGGGCTAAAAATGCCATCAGTGTGTCTTCCACCCCAGCTTCTCCACCATCTTCATCATCACCATCAGTCCCTCCGTGCTTCTGCTGCTCTATTACAGACATCTCACTGGTTGGAGGAGGTGATGAGAAATGTGACAGAGGGTACCCATAATGTCACACTTGCCATTTCTTGGTGACATGAATAAGCATTGGCAACACTAGCAAAAGGCACAGGCAGCTGATCTGTGCTCCTGGTGGTGGTGGTATTATTGCTGCTAGGCAACAGTTCTGCCTTCTTCAGGATTATGTTCCACTTAGACAAAGCTGAGAGGGTAAGGGGACTCCCAGGGTCATGGCAATGGTGTGGACTCCCTTGGTCGCTAGCCTGGACACTCTACATTGCTTCCCCTACTAATCCCCTAACGCTAGTCCTACCAGCTGCCTCACCATTACTGTTACTACTACGAACAATGACCACATCAACTTCAGTCCCTGAGTCGTCCTCCTTACAGTCACCAGTAATATGATGATCACCCTCTACTTTACTGCTAACACTAACAAGCTGCTGGACCTTCTTAGCAGTAGCACTAGTGGCAGGAATGCTTGGGGATGGCAAGTGTGACTTAAGTGTCATGGAGTGACTAAGAAATTAAGACACTTGACACGTACAGATAAAATAAAATAAAACTTTATTTTTACACAATAGTAGCAGTAAGTTATACACACCTTCATGAGACCAGGGAAGGACAGTGCACTAACTTCCTTCACCCTTCACTAGGCCAGTGTGATATGACCACGTCTGTACCCTACTGCTAGGGTAAACCTAGGCAACAGGAGCGAACAACTCCGGAACATGGGAACACACAGTAGCGACTCTAACTCTACCACCTTCTCGAGGCCAGGTGTGAGGACAGTGCACTCACTTCCTCAACCTTTCACTAGACAAGTGTAACTTGTATACGTAAGGCCCTTAGCAACCTTCACATGACCAGATAGAAGGACAGTGAACTCACCTTCTTCAATCTATCACCAGGCAGGTTAAGAATAGTGCATCTATACCCAAACGCTACGGTATACCAAAGGTAAGGAAACTGCACCACTATCAGGCAAGGCAACAACCAAATCAGACTCAGATCTCAGGAGGTCAGTGACCACGGGCTGACCTAGACACACTACTATGGGTAGCGAGTTCAGAGGATACGGTAGGCCCAGGCAGCAAGGACTAATATAGCCAGGGCTGGGTAGCCGAGGCTGGAGCAATACGCCGAAGCGTAACAGAGAACGAGTAGCCAGACAAAGCCAGAAGTCAGAGCTGGAACGAGTAGTCAGATGAAGCCAGGAGTCAAAGCCGGACAGGGTAGTCAGACGAAGCCAGGAATCAGAGCCGGATCGGTAGTCAGACGAAGCCAGGAGTCAGAGCCGGAACGGTAGTCAGACGAAGCCAGGAGTCAGAGCTGGAATGGTAGTCAGACGGAGCATAATCATACACAGGAACTAGCAAATGGACCAACACAACACTTGGCTCAGGTACACCACCAAAGGGCACTGGTAACTGGAAATGCTGAGGCCTATAAGGCTTATTAGGTGGGCGGAGATATGACATCATAAGTCAGTGCTCTATAAGAACAGCGACTTGCATAGAGCGTCAGTCAGGAAGTAGCAAGGTCGCTGTTACAGTAATCAACCACTGGAGGCAATCACAGGCACCATGATATTAGGGTCCCTGCTGTCACACTTGGCATCATCTTCTCCTTCCCCCCTCCTTAGAATTACAAGACACACTGGCAGCAGGTTTAGCACTGGCAGCAGGTTCAGCACTGGCAGCAGGCGCAGCACTGGTGGCAGCAGGGGCAGCACTGGCAGCAGGCACAGACAGCTGATAAGTCCTGCTCTCATTACTACCCTCTTCTTCCTCCCATGAGATTAATTTCCCCAATATCACTAGGGACTTAGGGGGATTGGCCAGCATTGGGTCTGTAATGGTCATTTCCTCCTTCTCAGACTCACTGGACACATAAAGGTCCTTCCAGCTCCTCTTTTTATTATTTGTAAACCTGCTAATAGTGATAGCAGTCACTATGAGCCTCTCCTGCCTCAATTTTCTACAAATATCACAGCACAACACCTCTCTCTCGCTTTGTAGCTGCTTCTATTTTGTTTCACTTCTTGGAAAATGGTACGTTTTTATAGCAAAAATAATCAATAAAGGGGCAAAAACTTTCTAGCCATTGAAAAAATGGAAAGTAATTTTTTCCAGTGGATGAAAAAGCAGACAACAACGTGGTTTTTGCAGATTTTTACGCAGGAACACGACGGGACCTATCGCCTACCCCTAATCTGTAATGCTGTGATCAGTTTTGCAAAAATGTTGATCTACTGGGGTGTCTCCTTTGTTGTTCACATTGGACCGATGAGAATTCCTCCTTTTTCTTAGGATCTGTCCTTTCTCACCCACATATAGTACTGTTTGAGTACAATTCACACACATGATGAGGTAAACAACATTAGATGAGCCACAGGAGAATTTGACCTTGATATTGTGGTTTCATTGGGACTGTGGTATGGGTACCTTATCTGTGGTACATATGTGTTCACAGATTCCACAAGTCCTTTCTAGCCAGGGAGAAGTGACATTATCTGTTGCAATCTTAAGTGAGCTCTTCACCACCAGTTGTTTCAAGTTGGAAGGCTGTTTATACTAGAGGTGCAGAGGTCTTGGGAATATTTGTTTTAATTTGCCATCAGAATGTAGTATTGTTTGAAGCTCTTTGGAGATTTTAAGCAGCACTGCAAGCTGTGGGTTGTAGGTGACTACTAATAGCACTATTTTCTTCTTCTGGGTACACTGGTGGCTCTCTGAATTTGTATGTCTGTGATTTTGACATTATATCTATAACTGATAAAATCTCTCTTGAGATTTTTAAGATGTTGATCTCGGGCAAAAGTCTTTGAGCATATGCAGTTATACCTTAGGGCCTGCTTGTAAACAACAGAGTTTTTTGTGTGTCTCGGATTGAAACTGCAATTTCTGAGAAAATTAATTAGGCCTGTCTTTTGGCTTATGATACAGAGATGTCTGGATAGAGTTGTATTTGATAGTGATTGTAGTATCCATAAAGTTAACTTGTGTGGGTGAATGGCTGAGTTTGAATTTAGCGGTGGGACAGAAGGCATTGTAATTTTTGTGAAATGCCAAAATGTGATGTTTGCAGACAGTTCAAATGAATAGGATATCGCCTGCGTAGTGGAGGTAGACCAGAGGCTTCATTTGGAAAGTGGACAAGAACTCCTCCAATTTTTTCATGAATAGGATGTTCTCATTGCAGTTTCACTCTTTTATGTGTATAATGTTGCCCAAATGGGAAACAATTGTGCATAAGAATAAACTGTATTAGCTGGGTTGCAGGTTCTGTGCTAAGCCCTCTTGTTCTAGGAATGTTTTGCAGGCTTCAATGTTATTTTCACATGGAATGTTGTAGAGTGATTCCACATCCATAGTGGCTAAAACGGTTTCCTCTTTTAAGAGATTGGCTGTCTTCTGGATGTAGATGGGTATTTTTTTGACCAATGGTTTGAGAATCCTCTCCACCCAGCCACCTTCTAGGTGGTCTCTAGTATTAGAAGGGAGTCCTTTCGTGATTTTTTTAACCCCTTAGTGACACGCGGCCGGCACTTAATGACAGGGTTTTGTATTTTTTTCCATTATAGCGAATGACTTCCTGGACTTAACAGGTAAGTCGTTTGTCACGAAGTGACATTTTTTCATGACTTCCCTGGTAATTCCATTGTCACTAAGGGGTTAAGCTGTTTTGTGTAGTTAGATATGAAATTTTCTTGTAGTTTGCTGTCGTATCTTTCATGCATAAGTTGCATGTATGCCTCTTCTATAGAGTCAGTTGCATTCATAATTCCTACCACTCCACCTTTGTCTGCCAGTTTAATTAATATTTTTTTGTTGTCCTGTTTGTTCCTTGGTAGTTAGACTGTGTGCCAGTCTGGATTGTTTTCAAGTTTGTTCAAAGTGACTCTATTTCTGAGGCTCTCTGTATACCTGTCCAGTGTCGTGTTGCTTCCTGGTGGTGGGATCCATGTGGATTTTTTGTAGTTAAGTTGTAATGGTAGTAGTAGTGATTTAGTTCTATGTTTTGGGATGATTAATTATTTCCTTTGTCGTGAAATAATTCTTTGAGTCTAATTTTTCTGAAGAACTTCTCCATATCACTTCAGTTATATTTTATCCATAGGTTTGTTTGGGCAGAATAAAAGTCATTTTGAAAGTACAAATAACTCATCTTTGCTTGGCTTGTGTTCTGAGAGGTTGACAACACAAATGTTTTGTTCTGCACATGTTGTTGGTTCATTTAAATGAACTGCCTTTTGCCTTAGTCTTTAGCTTTTTATTTCCATAGTAGTATAGTTTATTTCTATAGTAGTATAGCTGCAGAATATTTTCCATGACCGGTATGTCTTTTCCCATACCTACTTTGACAGTCAATATCTCTGCTTTTATTTTGGTCTTGATGTTGTAACAGATCCCAATAAGATTATTACACAATTTTTCAGAGGTCTGGTACATAACTGCTGTGCATACCATGTATTGTAAGTGTGTAGAGTAGGGTTCTTTTTGCAGGAAAGATTTGTTTATGAGGTTCTTCAGCATCATTTTTGTGCGATACATTGTGGTATCTTCCATTGTAGTATGGGTAAACCATGGTAATACTGTATGTGAAAAGCCACGATACCATGCTTTACCCCATTTCTTACCTGGGCTGACAGCCTCTACTGTGACTGACTGACAGGAGTACTCTAAAGACTGATACATCAGACTCCTAAGAGACAGGAATGTGCAATGTTTTGACAATCACTACTACAAGTGTAGAAAGAAGTGGACGTACATACAGAGATGTGGGCTGGTGCTGCATACCTGCAGCAGGTGCTTTGCAGCTCATTTTGTCCCTTATTGCCAACTGCTGATTCTGATGCAAACAGGTCTATCCTCATACAGTACTGTATTGTAAATATTGAGACTGAAGGGACATAGATAGAGAGAGAAAAAACTGCTAGCTATGTAGGTACAGGCAGATTGAAAGGAAAAAAGGAAGACAGGGTAATTTGCTGTTGCAGGGAGTGTGTATGTGATTTATTTGTACACACTAGACAGTAACAATGACAGACAGTGACAGTTAATAAAAACAAAAAAAACCTTGACTGATAGGTGACAGAGACAGGCAAGGATCATAATCTAAGCTGTGACTAAGACCAACAGCAACAGATATATGATACCGTATTTTGAGAGGGGCAAGACATCACTCCAGATGTACACAGTTCTCTTGTGTACTTTACAGCAAAAATGAATACTACTTTCATTATATCCAGCAAACACACTAGGGGAAAAGGAATGGGGAAAGGTGCAGGAGGAATGAGCGCATGTGATAGTAAAGTGGTAGTCCAGAAAATGAAGGCAGACATGGTTGCTCCAGTGTGTGCAATTAATGATGATGAGCTTCCTCCTCCTGAGGAAGCGGTGTGTAAAAGTGGCATGAAATTTTCAACCACCAGCTTTAGTAGTACCAAACCTTTCAGAAACTGAAGATAAATGAGTTGCATTCTAACATTTTTAGCATAGCAGGGGAGGGCTTAGCAGTTAAATTAAGTGCTGCATCTGACAGTGAGAGTAACTTATCATCAAAGTATTGGTGCCTAGAACTATTTAATCATCCTGTCATAATCATTGTTTCAGAGTTCAATCCCTACCTAGTCACACACACACTATGGTTTAATAAGAAGCATCAAAGGTCATCATAAAAATCCGCATCCTTACTATGATGAGTGCTTCTGAAGGTGTAGGAAATGCAGCACTATTGACACCTGCTGCCAGTTCAATTTCCACATATAACCCCTATAAAAGAAAAAAAACAGTTTATAAAATTTACAGTATGGAGATACTTCAGTCAAGATCCAAAAGCAACTAAATGATTTTTTTCTAACAATAAACGCTCAACTTCCAGCTCTGAAGACACACCCTATAATGAATCCAATATTACTTGCATTGAATGATTGGGGATTATCTAATAATCTGTTCTCTCTCCCGTCTCCTCTTTCGAAGGTCTTCTACTCGAGGACTACCCCTTATACTGTCTCAGCTTCCGCTTTAGCTCAATGGTCATCTCAGCCTGAGCTCTGCCTAAGATACATCTTTCAACCCTCTGGCTTTGGTGCCTTCCTACATTTTCAAAATCAGTTTTTATTCTTCCCCCGAACGAAATATGGGGCTACATCAAAATACAGCATTTCTTCAACCAACTTGAAATCTGCAATGGTGTATCTCACCCGCTCTCTCAGTTTGAAACTTTATGCTGATCCTCAGGCTCACCGCAACATTTTCTGGGTAAAATTCATGCCATACTACTTCATTCTTCCTTGGCTAGACTTCTCTGCTATGCTTCAGGGGAAGGAAGTTGGGGGGGGGGGCTGCTCTTGACACAGCAGACTGGATGGAGATCTGTAAAAATAATTCTTCTTCCTCGATTTCTTCTCAGACTCTATAACTATAACTCTATAACGCTACAATTATAAATTTCTTTATTACATGCCCGCCTGGTTGCAAAAAATGTCACCCTCATTAAGAACTCAGTGCTGGAGATTAGTGATGAGCGAGCATGCTCGGCCGAAGCTCGGTTCGGCTCGAGCATCGCTCTGCTCGGCACATGGCGGTACTCGTACGAGTACCGCATGTGCTCGCCCGCCATGTTCGGGTCTCCTCCCAGCACGTTTCACAGCTGCTGCGCAGCCAATAAACGTGCGGGGAGGCTCTGACATCAGTGTAATGCCAGCAGCCATGTTGGCTGCTGGCATTACACTGATTGGCTGGCCAGAACCCGTGATCGGGTGCTGTATAGCACCCGACGCGCGAGTTCGGCTCATTCTTAGCCAGGGAGAGATGCGCTTAGGCAGGGAAAGTCAGTGTAGGGAGAATAAAATTGTTGAAACTCTTTCAAGACCCAAAAGTCCTTTTTAGGACTGTTGTGTGTGGGGGCAGCATTTATATTTTGTTTGGGGGGCACAATTTCCTTTTTTTTGTGGGGGGGATATTTGTAAGGTGACATATAATACTAGATGCACAGGAAGTCAGTGTAGGGAGAATAAAATTGTTGAAACTCTTTCAAGACCCAAAAGTCCTTTTTAGGACTGTTGTGTGTGGGGGCAGCATTTAATTTTTTTGGGGGGTGGCAGAATTTCATTTTTTTGTGGGGGGGACATGTTCTAAGGTGACATTGTACTAGGTGCACAGGGACAAATATTTCACAGTGCAGTGACAAGCTGACATATTCTGTTAGGTGCACAGGGCCAATGATTTTACAACGCAGCGACAAAAAGGGCCATTTTAAACGTGTGCCTAGCCATAGATTATTGTCACATTCTGTTTAGTGTGCAAATTCACAAATTAACATCACATATTCCGTTCACTGTGCCTAGCCGCAGATTAGCGTCACATTCTGTTTCGTGTGCCTAGCCGCAGATTAGCGTCACATTCTGTTTTGTGTGCCTAGCCGCAGATTAGCGTCACATATTGTTTAGTGTGCCTAGCCGCAGATTAACGTCACATATTGTTTAGTGTGCCTAGGCGCAGATTAGCGTCACATATTGTTTAGTGTGCCTAGCCGCAGATTAGCGTCACATTCTGTTTCGTGTGCCTAGCCGCAGATTACCGGCATATATTCCGTTTAATATGAAGAAGGCGGGTAAAAAGGGACGGGGAAGTGGACGTGATCCTGATAGTTCAGGGCGCGGGTCAGGACGCGTAGAAACTGTGCCTGGTGCCAGAGCACAAGAAAGAAAGACATCCACCATACCTAGCTTCATGTCTCAGTTTACAGGGCGTCGCAGGACATCACTCTCGAGGTCAGACCACTGCGAACAGGTGGTCGGTTGGATTTCAGCTGATACTGCTTCCAGTCGGTTAAGCACCACCCTGTCTTCCACCATGTCCACTCTCAGTAGCCAAGAGTCTGGTCAACATAATCCTCACCCTGATCATCCTTCCTCCCACCATAGAGGGTCTGGTCAAAGAAGTGATCCCACACTGGGATATAGTGAGGAGCTCGTCTCATCACCAATCCTTGATTTGAACCTCTCTCCAAGCACGCTTGCAGAGGAACATGAGATCTTGTGCCCTGATTCACAACCTCTAGAGGGTACCCAATCACAAGAAGATGACAGAGGGGAACGGCATTTAAGGTCAAAGGAAGTGGATGATGATGATGAGACACAGTTGCCATCAAATCAACCACAATTACTGTCTCAAGACCTTGATGAGGAGGATGATACACAGTTGTCAATGACTGAGGATGTGGTGGGATCAAGAAATGAGGAGGATGATCAGAGTGAGGAAGTGGAGGAGGACTTGGTGGACGATGAGGTCACTGACCCCACCTGGTAAGGTGGAAAGCCGAGCGATGACAGCAGTCCTGAGGGTGAGCCATCTGCAGCACCGCAACAGGCTGGAAGAGGCAGTGGTGTGGCTAAAGAAAGAAGGCGGACCGAACCAAACCGGCCCGCAAATGTTCCACGGAGCACCCCCTTGCGTAAATCTCCCTTGCCAAGGGCTAGGTGTTCCGCGGTATGGCGTTTTTTTAAGGAAAGTGCGGACGACAAAAGAACTGTAGTTTGCAACCTGTGCCACACCAGAATGAGCCGAGGCATGAACACTAGCAACCTCACCACCACCAGCATGATCCGACACATGGCATCCAAGCACCGTAATAAGTGGGAGGAACGCCCGGATCGCCAATCTGTGTCTGCAGGCCACACCACTGCCTCCTCTTCCCCTGTTTTCGGTGCCGGCCAATCGCCTGTCGAAGGCGCAGGCCCGCATACCTCCCGCCCTGCACCTGTACCATCTGAAGCACCATCAGCGACCACATCACTTCCCTGTCCCAGCGCAGCGTCCAAATGTCGTTACCCCAGGCATTTGATCGCAAGCGAAAATACCCAGCCACCCACCCACAGGCCATAGCACTAACCTCACACCTTTCCAAATTACTGGCCATCGAAATGCTGCCATTTAGGCTTGTGGACACTGAGTCCTTCCGCAGCCTGATGGCAGCAGCTGTCCCTCGGTACGCAGTCCCCAGCCGCCACTACTTTTCCCGGTGTGCCGTCCCCGCCTTACACCACCATGTGTCCCTTAACATCACCCGTGCCCTGACCAACGCAGTTACTGGGAAGGTCCACTTAACGACTGACACATGGACAAGTGCTTGTGGCCAGGGACGCTACATTTCCCTGACGGCACACTGGGTGAATGTCGTGGAGGCTGGGAGCGACTCGGACCCTGGGATGGCACAGGTGCTACCCACGCCGAGGATTGCGGGCCCTACCTCCATCAGGGTTTCCGCCAGCACCTACGTTATTGGTTCCTCCTCCTCCTCCTCCTCCTCCGTTTCCACCTCCGAATTCTCTGCACGCAGCGCCACTCACCCATCAGCCGGCAGCTGGAAGCAGTGTAGCACTGCAGTGGGGAAGCATCAACAGGCCGTGCTGAAGCTGATCTGCCTTGGGGACAGACAGCACACGACCTCAGACCTGTTGCAGGGGATTAGTCACCAGACCGAGCAGTGGCTCTCGCCACTCAACCTGCAACCAGGCATGGTTGTGTGTGATAATGGGCGTAACTTGGTGGAGGCTTTGGAGCTCGGCAAGCTCACACACGTACCATGCCTAGAGCATGTATTTAATTTAGTGGTTCAGCGATTTCTAAAAACCTACCCCAATTTGCATGATCTCTTGACGAAGGTGCGCCGCGTGTGTGCACATTTCCGTAAATCATCTACAGCTTCAGCCGGCCTGTTGACGCTGCAGCAGCGCTTACAATTGCCAGCTCACCGGCTGCTGTGTGACGTGAGCACGCGCTGGAACTCCACCTTCCACATGTTGGCCCGGCTTTGTGAGCAGCAGAGGGCAGTAGTGGAGTACCAGCTGTTACACGGTCGTCGCCTCTCCGTTCAACTTCCTCTAATCAGAAGTGAGGAGTGGGAATGGATGTCAGACCTCTGTGAGGTTTTACGCAATTTTGAGGAATCGACACAGATGGTGAGCGGCGATAACGCTAATATCAGTGTAACCATCCCACTTCTGTGTCTACTGAAACGCTCGCTGCTCACAATTAAAACCGACGCTTTGCATGTGGAAGAGGTGGAAATGGGGGAGGAAGAGCTTACACAAGGTGATAGCCAGAGCAGCGACAATTGGAGGAGGCGGAGGAGGAGGAGGAGGAGGAAGACACGGTTGCCTCCGCTACAGAGGGTAGCCATGGAACTTTATTTCCATCTCTTCAGCGTGGGTGGGCAGAAGAGGAGGAAGAGGATGAGGAGATTGAGAGTCATCCTCCTGGTGAGGACAGCGAAATCTTGCCTGTTGGTACTCTGGCACACATGGCTGACTTTATGTTAGGCTGCCTTTCCCGTGACCCACGCGTTATATGCATTTTAGACAACACGGATTACTGGGTGTTCACCATTCTGGACCCCCGCTACAAAGAGAATTTCTCATCTCTCATTCCTCCGGTGGAGAGGACAAGCAAAATGGTGCAATACCAGAAGGTTCTTGTCGAAAAATTGCTCCAAAATTTTCCATCTGACAACGCTGGCGGCAGAGTACGTGCTACCTTGGCCAACCGAGAAGGGGAGAAAAGGGGAGCACACAGCAGTTCCGACAAAGGCAGGGCAACACTCTCCAAGGCGTGGGACACCTTCATGACACCCCGCCAGCACCCTCACCCTGATGCACGGCCTAGTGTCACAAGGAGGGAAAAGTTTTGGAAGATGGTGAAGGAGTACGTAGCAGACCGTGTCAGCGTCCTCACTGATCCCTCTGTGCCTTACAACTACTGGGTGTCCAAGCTGGACACGTGGTATAAACTGGCACTCTACGCCTTGGAGGTGCTGGCCTGCCCTGCCGCCAGCGTTCTGTCTGAGCGGGTATTTAGTGCTGCTGGTGGCATCATAACAGATAAGCGTATCCGCCTTTCCACCGAAAATGCTGATAGGTTGACACTTATAAAAATGAACAAGGCCTGGATTTCCCCTGACTTCTCCACTCCACTGGAGGAAAGCCCCGGGTGAACATAAAGTCACTTTAGATATGTTATTTACAATGATGGGAATACTCTGTATTCCCATTCACCCCTTCCACCCAAAAAACGGGTATATGGTTGACTCTTAATCTTCTCATCCTCCTCCTCCTCTTCCATATGCCCTATGATATAATTTTTATATAGGGCCAGCTCACCAGCGGGCCCTGTGATATAATTTTTATATAGGGCCAGCTCACCAGCGGGCCCTGTTTGACAATTTTTGTATAGGTCAGCTCACCAGCGGGCCTTCTCATATAATGTTTTATTGGGTCAGCTCTCTAGCGGGCCCTCTCATATAATGTTTTATAGCGTCAGCTCACTAGCGGGCCTTCGCATATAATGTTTAGGATGGTCAGCTCCGCAGCAGACCCTCACCCATAATGTTTTAGATGGTCGGCTCAGCAGCAGACCCTCATTCCTAATGTTTTAGATGGTCAGCTTAGCGGCATGCCCTCGCCCCTAATGTTTTAGAGGGTCACCAGCAGGCCATTAATCCTAATTTTTCAAGGGTGTGTATGAAGCCCTCCTTTATGTGTAATAAAGGGTGTATTGGAGCGACATTTCAGTCTAATTTTTGGCAGCCCTTTCACTTAGTGCATAGGCTTTATGAGTGTTGGACCACTACCTGAACTATTGTACCACAATGTGAATGAGGCCCTCCATTTTGTGATATACAGGTTGTATCAGAGTGCCTCAGGTCCTCCCATTGAATTAAATAGGGCTGGGGTGTTCGACAGAGCAGAAGGTAGTTCTTGGCTTCATCCACTAAGTCACTTCGTCACTTTTACTCAATGGATCAGACCCCACTGTTCCGACTATAAATTTTGGACTTAACAAGGGCAAACGGACATGTTGTAAAACCTGTGGTAGCTGCGGCCTCCGTTCCTGAATGCTGTACCTTACCCGGGCCATAACCACGTTGAACACCTGCTTTACGCTGCGCACGTTTCCCTCTTAATCATGGCCCCAGTTCCGAAAAATCGATGAAATTTTTTGCAGAATTTGCAGATGATATACAAGTAAATATACAGCAAATACTGTTTGGTAACAATTTTTCGCCTAAAATCGTTTTTATCTTCCTTTTTGTGTGTTTTACGGTCAGTCTGTAAAAATGGCGTACTACGGGTGAAACATCGTTCCCAGCAGCGACGTTGGAGTCCAAGATGCATCCAGACATCCTCCCTATGCTGTCCCTGAACCATTTCTGTGGTGTTTCCATCATTTTCTGACCTTTTCCTATGAACCAGGCACCCTCCCCTCATCAGAGCAGGGGGTGCCTGGTGTAATGCTCGAGTCCTCCCATTGACTTCAATGGGGCTCGGGTGCTCGGCCGAGCACTCGAGCCTCCGGGGGCGCTCGGCCAGAGCACCCGAACACCCGAGCATCGGGGTGCTCGATCATCGCTACTGGAGATGCCATATCCATAGGTGTTCTTATGTGCTCTGACTGTTCTGGTCTCAGTGTCTTTCTCATATGGAGCTTTTTTTATTATTGCCCCTCCCTAGATTCCCCCTATACATACTGTTTTATAAAGATCTACTTTATTACCCTTGGATCACTTATCCCTCTACATTGGAAGGATCAGTACCCCACCAGCACTTTCCCAGAGTGGATTGGGAAGGTGGGTTGCCTATGTTTCTTAGGTTAACGAAAAGGAGACAGGGAGCAGATCCTGCCTCCTTCACATCCGTTCTGCCACTCTGGAATTCCACTGACACCAGGTTCATTACTGATCCCATTTCTCAGACTTAACTGCACATGGGCCTTTGGGTGAGTGGGAAGGGGTGAGGCCTGGCCCATCCTACTCACCCTACCTCTCTTGCCACGTTCCTGTCGGCTCTCTTGATCTTACTGTTCTGTCATGCTCTCTTGTCTCTCTCTCCACTTGAGTACTTCTCCATATGGTTCCTACATTCTCCTCAAACATTTATTCGTGTTTCTCCTTTGTTCCCAGACTCATCCTTACATCCTTCACTCTCCTCCTTCTCCTTCATCTTCTCCTTCCTACTCTCTCTGTAGCCATCCTTCATAGCTTTTGCAGGGATTAGTATACATCTGCAGCGCACATGGTACACACTAGTGTTCCCATTGTTATAATAATGTGTCACTCCTAGTACACATTTTTACAGATCTCACTTTAATTGTATGGTACCTGGTCCATGACAGTTGTGAATGTACTTACCGCTTTATTCAATAAAAACTTAATTATGAAGAATTTGATGGCAGATAAGAACCATTCAGCCCATCTAGTCTTCCCATTTTTCCTACTGTAAAAAATCTAAAACTGTATCTGGTCCTTGGTTTTGTCTTATGTTTAAGATAGCCTTATGTCTATCCCATGCATGCTTATATTCTATCACTGTATTAACTTCTTCCACTTCTTCTGTTAGCCTATCCCACTTATCTACTACTCTCTCTCAGATAAATAAACTTTCTTACATTGCATCTAATCCTCTGTCCCTCTATGGCCTCTTGCCCTAACATTTTTCAAATGTACCTCAATGAACTTCCCTCCTATGCTTTGTTGAACCATTTCATGTATTTGAATGTTTCTATCCCATCCCCTCTCTCTCATCTCTCTTCTTCTCTATACATGTTCAAATCCTTTAGTCTATCCTGTTATTTCTTTTCATGTAATCAATTCAACATTTTAGTAGTACTTCTCTGAATTCTCTCTAGAGTATCTATATCCTTCTGGAGATGGGGTCTCCAGTACTGTACACAATACTCTAGGTGAGGTCTAATCAAAGATCTGTAGAGTGGCATGACCACTTCCCTTTTTCTGCTACTAATGCCACTAGCTATACAACCCAGCACCCTGTTTGCATTCCCTGCCACTTTGTTACATTGCTTGCCTACCTTTAAGTCTATGGAAATAATTACTGCCAAATCTCTTTCCTCTGTTGCCTCTGACAACATAGTACCCTTAATACTGTAGTCTGCCTTTTTACTTCCCAAGTGCATTATTTTACAATTATCAACTTAAAACTGCAGCTGCCACACTCTTGTAGATTCTTCTAATTTGCCTAAATCATTTGTCATTTGGCTTATTCCCCCAGGAATGTCTACCCTGCTGCAGATCTTTGTATCATCTGAAAAAGGCATACCTTTCCTTGAAGACCTTTTGCAATATAACTAATAAAAATATTAAAAAGAATGGACCCTGGTACAGATCCCCGTGGTACCAAACTGTCACGGAACCCAAAGTAAATCAGCACACAATACAGATACAGTAAGTTCAACCAAGTTATTGACTGAACAATACAGGAGTAAGCACTTCCTGAAACTTCCCCTGAAGCAGGTGTAGGGACAGTGCACAGTCCACTACCCAGGAACTTACACTGAGCCGAAACCTGATCACCACGACCCACGATCTGAACACCGGATAAGAACCTAACCTACGGTTCTTAGTTAGGCCACAGCCCAGAGACTGCGATAGGGTAGCTGAGTCAAATAGACAAGTCCCTAGAATGCTAGGGTTCCAAGCCACAGGAGCGAGAGAGAATCGGTAATGCAGGTATCACTGAGAAGTACCGCTAGCCCAGAGGCTATACGGAATGGTAAACTGGACAGAAGCAGGTCAGGACAATGTGGATAGTCAGACAGAGCCAAAGGAGAGACACAGAGCGGTAGTCAGCCAGAGCCACAGGTCAGAACCAGACAGGTAGTCAGACAAGGACTAAAATCATACACAGGGTGATAGTCAGCCAGAGCCATAGGTCAGAGCCGGTGTAGGTAGTCAGACGGAGACAAGGATCATACACAGAACGGGTAGTCAGCCAAAATACGGTTCAGACCAAAGTGGATAGTCGGACAAGACTTAAGGTCATACACGGAGCAGGTAGTCAGCCAGAGCCACAGGTCGGAACCGGTACGGGTAGTCAAACAGAGCCACGGGATATACACAGAGGATAATCAGAAGCCAAGCAAGGGTCAAATGCAGTGCAGACACAGTAGTAAAGCACAGGTACACCATGAAAGGGCAACTAAGCCCAGTATCCCAGCCGATTAAGTAGTCTGCACAGAAGGCGGGACTAATTCAGCCAATAGCGAAGCAGGCTACAAAAAGTAAGCGCAACACCAGGGTACACGCGTTTGCATCAAAGAGGCAGCAAGAATGCAGAAGCGGCCGGCAAAACGCTGCTGACCGCCCAACAGGAAGAACAGGATGCAAATAGGCAACAAATGAGTGAGTGATCACGGCAGCCGTGATACAAACTAGTAACACAACCTTTGTCTGAATATTCTCCATTGACTCCAGCCCTCTATCTCCTGTCACTTATCCACTGCCTTATCCACTACAATTTATTAATGAGTCGTCTGTGAGGGAGAGTGTCAAATGCTTTAGTGAATTCTTGATAAGCTATATCCACTGCTCCCTCTGGTCTATTATTTTACTTACCAAATCTGTGAGGTTAGTTTGACAAAATCTCCCTGCTCTAAAGCCATGCTGTTCGGGATCTTGCAAGCCATTTAAATTCAGATATTTAATAATTATTTCCTTTAACATGGTGTCCATTCATTTTCCCACTACTGACGTAAGATATACTTGTCTGTAGTTGCCAGACTCTTCCCTGCTACCTTTTTTGTGAAGTGATACTACATTTGCTACATTCCAATCTTCTTGAACTACTCCTGTCAAAAGTGATTGATTGAATAATTCTATTAATACGCAGTACTGTGCAAAAGTCTTAGGCAGGTGTGAAGAAATGCAAAATAAGAATGCTTTCAAAAATAGACATGCTAATAGTTTATTTTAATCAATTAACAAAATGATAGTGAGTGAACAGAAGAAAAATCTAAATCAAATCAATATTTAATGTGACCACCCTTTGCCTTCAAAACAGCATCATTTCTTCTAGGTACACTTGCACAAAGTCAGGGATTTTGTAAGCATACAGTCAGGTGTGTGATTAAACAGTTGCACCAAACAGGTGCTAATGATCATCAATTTAATATGTGGGTTGAAACACAATCATTAACTGAAACAAAAACAGCTGTGTAGCAGGAATAGAACTGGGTGAGGAACAGTCAAACTCAGCTAACAAGGTGAAGTTGCTGAAGACCGTTAAAGTCATACACTATGGCAAGTCTGCATCAGCAAGGTCTCTCCCAGGCAGAAATTTCAAGGAAGACAGGGGTTTCCAGATGTGCTGTCCAAGCTCTTTTGAAGAAGCACAAAGAAAGAGGCAACGTTGAGGAATGTAGACGCAGTGGTCGGCCAAGGAAACTTAGTGCAGCAGATGAAAGGACACATGATTACTTCCCTTCACAATCAGAAGATGTCCAGCAATGTCATCAGTTCAGAACTGGCAGAAAGCAGTGGGACCCTGGTACACCCATCTACAGTCCAGAGAAGTCTGGTCAGAAGTGGTCTTCATGGAAGACTTGTGGCCAAAAAGCTATACCTCCTATGTGAAAACAAGGCCAAGCTACTCAACTATGCATGAAAACACAGGAACTGGGGTGCATAAAAATGGCAGCAGGTGCTCTGGTCTGTTGAGTTACAATTTGAAATATATGGCTGTAGCAGAAGGCAGTGCCCTGAAGAGCTGGAAAATGGTACAAGAATGAGTGTCTGCAGACAACAGTGAAGCATGGTGGTGGTTCCTTGTAGGTTTGGGGCTGCATTTCTACAAATGGTGTTGGGGATTTGGTCAGAATTAATTTCTCCTCAATGCTGAGAAGTACAGTATCCATTATGAAATTCCATCAGGGAGGCATCTGATTGGCCTCAACTTTATTCGGCAGCATTACAATGACCCCAACCATACATCCAAATTAATTAAGAAACAGCTTCAATGTAAAGAAGAACAAGGAGTCCTGAAAGTGATGTAATGGCCACTAGTGATGAGCGAGCGTGCTCGGCCGATGCTCGGATCGGCTCGAGCATCGCTCTGCTCGGCACATGGCGGTACTCGTCGAGTACCGCCATGTGCTCGCCCGACATGTTCGGGTGGCGGGGATCTGTGCCGGAAGAGGCACAGATCCGAAGAAGCTCCGCTGGACCACCAGGGACTGGAGGTACGGGGGCATTGCGGAGATGAAGGGGGCATTGCGGAGATGAAGGGGGACATTGTGGAAGAGGGGCATAGACTCTATGCCCCTCTTCCACAATGTCCCCCTTCATCTCCGCTATGCCCGTCTTCCACAATGTGCCCCTTCATCTCCGCTATGCCCCTCTTCCACAATGTGCCCCTTCATCTCCGCTATGCCCCTCTTCCACAATGTCCCCCTTCATCTCCTCTATGGCATAGAGGAGATGAAGGGGGACATTGTGGAAGAGGGGCATAGCGGAGATGAAGGGGCACATTGTGGAAGAGGGGCATAGCGGAGATGAAGGGGCACATTGTGGAAGAGGGGCATAGCGGAGCTGAAGGGGGACATTGCGGAGCTGAAGGGGGCATTCGGAGATGAAGGGGGCATAGCGGAGATGAAGGGGGCATTGACCAGGCACCCTCCCCTCATCAGAGCAGGGGGTGCCTGGTGTCGCCCCATTCATTCCAATGGGGCTCGGGTGCTCGGCCGAGCACTCGAGCCTCAGGGGGTGCTCGGTCAGAGCACCCGAGCACCCGAGCATCGTGGTGCTCGCTCAACACTAATGGCCACCACAGATCCCTGATCCCAACATCATTGAATCTGTCTGGGGTTAAATGAAGAGAGAGAAGCAACTGAGGCTGCCTAAATCCACACAAGAACTGTGGTTAGTTCTCCAATATGTTTGGAACAACCTACCTGCCAAGTTCCTTGATTTGATTTAGAATTTTCTTTTGTTCACTCACTTTGCATTTTGTTAATTGATAAAAATACACTATTAACAGTTCTATTTTTGAAAGCATTCTTACTTAGCATTTTTTCACATCTGCCTATGACTTTTGCACAAAACTTTAGCTAAATGTAAGGCTATGCATTTTGCCAGAACACTCTTAAGTTATTTTAATAAATTTGGGTGTATTCCATCTAGTCCCAATCATTTATCTGTTTTTACCTTAAAGAGTTGAATTAGAACTCCTTCCTCTGTAACCATGCATGCTTCCATGTCTTGTTATATTTTTTTCTATCAAAAGTCCCTTCTCTTCATCTTGCTCTTTAAAAAAAACTGAAAAGAAATATTTATTGATACCGTCAGCTAGCCCTTTGTTCTCATTTACATTACTTCCATTTTTGGTTTTCAGTCTCACTATTCCTTGTTTCATTTTCCTCCTTTCACTTATACATCTAAAAATGTTTTATCATCCATTTTTATTGACTGGGCAATTTTTTCCTCTGTGTTTGCTTTGGAACATCTAATAATGCATTTAGCCTCCTTCAGCCTACCGATACCTATCTTCTTCCTTCTGCGTCTGCTTATATTTCCTAAATGCTACTTTTTTCTCCTTTGCTATATTTACCGCTTCTGCAGAGTACCACAGGTTTTTTTTCTTTTACCCCTACTGACAAGTCCCTTGCAATGCTCTGTTGTCTTTAATAAAACACATTTCAGATAATCCCATTCTCCTGGACTCCATCTAAATATTTCCAAGGTGTTAAAGACTGACATAAATGTTTTCATTTTAGAAAAATCAGCCTTTCTAAAATCTAAGACCTTTGTTTTAATGTGGTGCAACTCAGCCTCTGTCTTTATTCTAAAGACAAACTATATTATTAGCAGGAGCCAACATGGTTTTATGAAAAATAGATCATGTCAGACTTATTTATTGCATTATATGAAAGGGTAAGTAGGGATGGGCAAAAATGTTTGCCTCCAACCAAAACATGGTACTTTATGCTTGCTGAAAAATTTCTTGCGAAAATTTTCCCACTTTTTTCGCCTAGCTCATGGCATTGAAATTAATGGAAAGAAAACATTTTCCCCACCATGTGAAAGTTTTCTGTACTTTTCTACAGCCATATAAAAAGCTGTCAGGCTCTCATAGCATGTCATTCTTTGTTTGTGAAAGGACAAAGCAGCATGTTTTTGAGCTACAGAAGATAGGCAAATAAAAGGGAATTGCAGCTTTGTGTAGATATTATTTTAGGTAGGACATTTGTTCTCTGTATTAGGGGAGTCTGGGGCACTCTGGGGTTGAAGAAGGGAGGAAGGAGGTTGACCCAAAATACCCTAAAATATTGTATGACTGACTGGCAAGACACAGACAGCTGAGACCAAATTGCATGCTGAGTTTGCTTTTATTGTCTCTGTGCTGGGGAAGTATGGGGAAAGAAGCTGTTGATTTTGTTTTTTCGTTATATATATAATTTTTTTTTTTTTTTGGACTGACTGTGATAAGATAGGGTGGACAACTTAAAAAAATAAATAATACAAAAATAAAAATATTAAACAAATTAATAAATAAACAAATATATTAGTTGACAGCTGACTGGGAGCCTGATGTGAGCTCTGTGACTGAGGCAGACTTGATAGACAGCAGATACCAATTAGAATTTTGTTGAGGGCTAAGGGAAGACATCACATTCTATCAGTTGTGTGCTGTAGAGAGTAAAAACACACACACAGTAGATGAGTAATGTCCAGCAAATGCACAAAGGGGAGGGGGAAAATGGAGCAGTGCAGAGACATAGGAGTAAGGTGGTAGTTAAAAAACTGACTGCAGCAATGGTTGCTTTAACATGTGTAATAAATGATGATGATACCTCTGCTCCCGGGGTAAATGCAGTTTGTCAAGGTCCTGCCAGTCCCCCACCACCACTACCATAGACTTCTGCCACATTGTACTTTATTTTTTTTTTTTATCGCTCATCATCATGAATATGTGCCAGTGTCACTTAAGCAGGAAGTAAGTGTTGTGGGCAAAGGACAAATGCACTCTGCATGCTAACACATTTTTCAAGGTATATGTTGCTGTAGGACTCACAACTTTCACTTTCAGCTACTTATTTCTCCACTACAGCCCTCAGAAGAAGTAATATTGTGCAGGGAAATGTTGCACCAAAAGAAACATAGGCGAAAATGTGTTAGAATAGTAGACAAATGTGTTGGAATATGCGAAAAATTTGCTGGAATAGGTGAAAAGGAGGACAATTTTACATTGGAGAATAGGAGAAAACTCGTGAAATCATCTGTTTTTTGCAGAAAGTCATGTGGGAAATTGTTTTCACGTTTCGCCCACCCCTAAGGGTAAGTAGCAATCTGGACAAGGGACTTGCTGTTGATGTAGTATACTTGGAATTTGCAAAAGCCTTTAATAAAGTGCCTCACAACAGGTTATTGCATAAATTAAAAGGCTTCAGTTTGGGAGGTAATATCTGTACATGGATTGAGAACTGGTTAAATGATAGTTGGCAGAGAGTTATTGTAAATGGAACATTTTCAAGTTGGTCTAAAGTTATAAGTGGGGTTCCACAGGGTTCAGTCCTGGGTACAATGTTTTTTAATTTGTTTATTAATTATCTAGAATTTGGAACTGAAAGTAGTGTCACAATCTTTGCAGATGACACTTAACTGTATAAGGAAATACACACAGAGTTGGATGTTTTCTTATGCATTTGGCATGTAGAGAAACAAACAAGCGACAGATACACTAAATGGGAAATAACTTGGGAAATCCACATTAGAGAAAGATTTAGGAGTATATAGGAGTAAATAGACAATAGACTTCACAGCAATGTGCAGAGTAACTCAGTTTCTGCAAGAGCAAATATGATACTTTTCTGCATAAAAAAGAGGTATAGATGCACTGGACGCAAATATTATTCTACCTGTGTATAAATCCTTTGTAAGGCCTCATCTACAATATGGAGTAGTTTGGGGCACCAGTTCCTAAAACTTATATTACTGAACTGAAATAAGTGACGTGCAACAAAACAGATAGAGATTGGAGGCTGAGTTCTAAAGAGAGACTAGCCAAAATGGGGTTGTTTACAGTAGACAACAGACATCTCAGGGGTGTTATGATTACCATTTACAAATATATTGGAAGTCAATACAAAGAACTCTTCATTGATTTATTTATTCAAAGAGTTCAGCTAAGAATGTGAGGTCATCCATTAAGACTAGAGGAAAGGTGCTTTTGACTAAAACAAAGGCATATAGTAACATAGTAACATAGTAAATTAGGTTGAAAAAAGACACAAGTCCATCAAGTTCAACCTTCGCTTCATACCTCAGTAACTGAGAATTTTATAGCTTTCCTGCTACCAATTAAATTAGTCTTTATCAGACCTTCCTGATCAGCCTACTGATAAGCAGTATAACTCTGTATGTTCCCTTTTGAAAGAAATGTATCTAATAGTGATGAGCGAGCATGCTCGGCCGAAGCTCGGTTCGGCTCGAGCATCGCTCTGCTCGGCACATGGCGGTACTCGTACGAGTACCGCATGTGCTCGCCCGCCATGTTCGGGTCTCCTCCCCGCACGTTTCGCGGCTGCTGCGACGCCAATAAACGTGCGGGGAGGCTCTGACATCAGTGTAATGCCAGCAGCCATGTTGGCTGCTGGCATTACACTGATTGGCTGGCCAGAACCCGTGATCGGGTGCTGTATAGCACCTGACCAGCGAGTTCGGCTCAGTCTTAGCCAGGGAGAGATGAGGATAGGAAGGGAAAGTCAGTGTAGGGAGAAGAAAAGTGTGTTTGAACAACATAAAGACCCAAAAGTCCTTTTTAGGACTATTGTGTGTGGGGGCAGCAGTTATATTTTGTTTTGGGGGGCAGAGTTTAAACAAAAAACGTCACATATTCCGTTCACTGTGCCTAGCCGCAGATTAGCAGCACATTCTGTTTAGTGTGCAAAGTTGCAGATTAGCAGCACATTCTGTTTAGTGTGCAAAGTTGCAGATTAGCAGCACATTCTGTTTAGTGTGCAAAGTTGCAGAATAGCAGCACATTCTTTTTAGTGTGCAAAGTTGCAGATTAGCAGCACATTCTGTTTAGTGTGCAAAGTGTAAAAAATAAGTCACTTATTCCGTTCACTGTGCCTAGCCGCAGATAAGCAGCACATTCTGTTTAGTGTGCAAAGTTGCAGATTAGCAGCACATTCTGTTTAGTGTGGAAAGTTGCAGATTAGCAGCACATTCTGTTTAGTGTGGAAAGTTGCAGATTAGCAGCACATTCTGTTTAGTGTGCAAAGTGTAAAAAATAAAAGTCACTTATTCCGTTCACTGTGCCTAGCCGCAGATAAGCAGCACATTCTGTTTAGTGTGCAAAGTTGCAGATTAGCAGCACATTCTGTTTAGTGTGCAAAGTGTAAAAAATAAAAGTCACATATTCCGTTCACTGTGCCTAGCCGCAGATAAGCAGCACATTCTGTTTAGTGTGCAAAGTTGCAGATTAGCAGCACATTCTGTTTAGTGTGCAAAGTGTAAAAAATAAAAGTCACTTATTCCGTTCACTGTACCTAGCTGCAGATAAGCAGCACATTCTGTTTAGTGTGCAAAGTTGCAGATTAGCAGCACATTCTGTTTAGTGTGCAAAGTGTAAAAAATAAGTCACATATTCCGTTCACTGTGCCTAGCCGCAGATAAGCAGCACATTCTGTTTAGTGTGCAAAGTGTAAAAAATAAGTCACATATTCCGTTCACTGTGCCTAGCCGCAGATAAGCAGCACATTCTGTTTAGTGTGCAAAGTTGCAGATTAGCAGGACATTCTGTTTAGTGTGCAAAGTGTTAAAAATAAAAGTCACATATTCCGTTCACTGTGCCTAGCCGCAGATAAGCAGCACATTCTGTTTAGTGTGCAAAGTTGCAGATTAGCAGCACATTCTGTTTAGTGTGGAAAGTTGCAGATTAGCAGCACATTCTGTTTAGTGTGCAAAGTGTAAAAAATAAAAGTCACTTATTCCGTTCACTGTGCCTAGCCGCAGATAAGCAGCACATTCTGTTTAGTGTGCAAAGTTGCAGATTAGCAGCACATTCTGTTTAGTGTGCAAAGTGTAAAAAATAAAAGTCACATATTCTGTTCACTGTGCCTAGCCGCAGATAAGCAGCACATTCTGTTTAGTGTGCAAAGTTGCAGATTAGCAGCACATTCTGTTTAGTGTGCAAAGTGTTAAAAATAAAAGTCACTTATTCCGTTCACTGTGCCTAGCCGCAGATAAGCAGCACATTCTGTTTAGTGTGCAAAGTTGCAGATTAGCAGCACATTCTGTTTAGTGTGGAAAGTTGCAGATTAGCAGCACATTCTGTTTAGTGTGCAAAGTGTAAAAAATAAAAGTCACTTATTCCGTTCACTGTGCCTAGCCGCAGATAAGCAGCACATTCTGTTTAGTGTGCAAAGTTGCAGATTAGCAGCACATTCTGTTTAGTGTGCAAAGTGTTAAAAATAAAAGTCACTTATTCCGTTCACTGTGCCTAGCCGCAGATAAGCAGCACATTCTGTTTAGTGTGCAAAGTTGCAGATTAGCAGCACATTCTGTTTAGTGTGGAAAGTTGCAGATTAGCAGCACATTCTGTTTAGTGTGCAAAGTGTAAAAAATAAAAGTCACTTATTCCGTTCACTGTGCCTAGCCGCAGATAAGCAGCACATTCTGTTTAGTGTGCAAAGTTGCAGATTAGCAGCACATTCTGTTTAGTGTGCAAAGTGTTAAAAATAAAAGTCACTTATTCCGTTCACTGTGCCTAGCCGCAGATAAGCAGCACATTCTGTTTAGTGTGCAAAGTTGCAGATTAGCAGCACATATTCCGTGTAATATGAAGAAGGCGGGTAAAAAGGGACGGGGAAGTGGACGTGATCCTGATAGTTCAGGGCGCGGGTCAGGACGCGTAGAAACTGTGCCTGGTGCCAGAGCACAAGAAAGAAAGACATCCACCATACCTAGCTTCATGTCTCAGTTTACAGGGCGTCACAGGACATCACTCTCGAGGTCAGACCACTGCGAACAGGTGGTCGGTTGGATTTCAGCTGATACTGCTTCCAGTCGGTTAAGCACCACCCTGTCTTCCACCAAGTCCACTCTCAGTAACCAAGAGTCTGGTCAACATAATCCTCACCCTGATCATCCTTCCTCCCACCATAGAGGGTCTGGCCAAAGAAGTGATCCCACACTGGGATATAGTGAGGAGCTCGTCTCATCACCAATCCTTCATTTGAACCTCTCTCCAAGCACGCTTGCAGAGGAACATGACATCTTGTGCCCTGATTCACAACCTCTAGAGGGTACCCAATCACAAGAAGATGACAGAGGGAAACGGCATTTAAGGTCAAAGGAAGTGGATGATGATGATGATGAGACACAGTTGCCATCAAATCAACCACTATTACTGTCTCAAGACCTTGATGAGGAGGATGATACACAGTTGTCAATGACTGAGTATGTGGTGGGATCAAGAAATGAGGAGGATGATCAGAGTGAGGAAGTGGAGGAGGACTTGGTGGACGATGAGGTGACTGACCCCACCTGGGAAGGTGGAGAGCCGAGCGATGACAGCAGTCCTGAGGGTGAGCCATCTGCAGCACCGCAACAGGCTGGAAGAGGCAGTGGTGTGGCTAAAGAAAGAAGGCGGACCGCACCAAACCGGCCCGCAAATGTTCCACGGAGCACCCCCTTGCGTAAATCTCCCTTGCCAAGGGCTAGGTGTTCCGCGGTATGGCGTTTTTTTAAGGAAAGTGCGGACGACAAAAAAATTGTAGTTTGCAACCTGTGCCACACCAGAATGAGCCGAGGCATGAACACTAGAAACCTCACCACCACCAGCATGATCCGACACATGGCATCCAAGCACCGTAATAAGTGGGAGGAACGCCCGGATCGCCAATCTGTGTCTGCAGGCCACACCACTGCCTCCTCTTCCCCTGTTTTCGGTGCCGGCCAATCGCCTGTCGAAGGCGCAGGCCCACATACCTCCCGCCCTGCACCTGTACCATCTGAAGCACCATCAGTGACCACATCCACTTCCCTGTCCCAGCGCAGCGTCCAAATGTCGTTACCCCAGGCATTTGAGCGCAAGCGAAAATACCCAGCCACCCACCCACAGGCCATAGCACTAACCTCACACCTTTCCAAATTACTGGCCATCGAAATGCTGCCATTTAGGCTTGTGGACACTGAGTCCTTCCGCAGCCTGATGGCAGCAGCTGTCCCTCGGTACGCAGTCCCCAGCCGCCACTACTTTTCCCGGTGTGCCGTCCCCGCCTTACACCACCATGTGTCCCATAACATCACCCGTGCCCTGACCAACGCAGTTACTGGGAAGGTCCACTTAACGACTGACACATGGACAAGTGCTTGTGGCCAGGGACGCTACATTTCCCTGACGGCACACTGGGTGAATGTCGTGGAGGCTGGGAGCGACTCGGACCCTGGGATGGCACAGGTGCTACCCACGCCGAGGATTGCGGGCCCTACCTCCATCAGGGTTTCCGCCAGCACCTACGTTATTGGCTCCTCCTCCTCCGTTTCCACCTCCGAATTCTCTGCGCGCAGCGCCACTCACCCATCAGCCGGTAGCTGGAAGCAGTGTAGCACTGCAGTGGGGAAGCGTCAACAGGCCGTGCTGAAGCTGATCTGCCTTGGGGACAAACAGCACACGGCCTCAGAGCTGTTGCAGGGGATTAGTCACCAGACCGAGCAGTGGCTCTCGCCACTCAACCTGCAACCAGGCATGGTTGTGTGTGATAATGGGCGTAACTTGGTGGCGGCTTTGGAGCTCGGCAAGCTCACACACGTACCATGCCTAGCGCATGTATTTAATTTAGTGGTTCAGCGATTTCTAAAAACCTACCCCAATGTGCATGATCTCTTGACCAAGGTGCGCCGCGTGTGTGCACATTTCCGTAAGTCATCTACAGCTTCGGCCGGCCTGTTGAAGCTGCAGCAGCGCTTACAATTGCCAGCTCACCGGCTGCTGTGTGACGTGAGCACGCGCTGGAACTCCACCTTCCACATGTTGGCCCGGCTTTGTGAGCAGCAGAGGGCAGTAGTGGAGTACCAGCTGTTACACGGTCGTCGCCTCTCCGTTCAACTTCCTCTAATCAGAAGTGAGGAGTGGGAATGGATGTCAGACCTCTGTGAGGTTTTACGCAATTTTGAGGAATCGACACAGATGGTGAGCGGCGATAACGCTATTATCAGTGTAAGCATCCCACTTCTGTGTCTACTGAAACGCTCGCTGCTCACAATTAAAACCGACGCTTTGCATGTGGAAGAGGTGGAAATGCGGGAGGAAGAGCTTATACAAGGTGATAGCCAGAACACCCTCACTTCGTCTTCTCAGCGACAATTGGAGGAGGCGGAGGAGGAGGAGGAGGAGGAAGACACGGTTGCCTCCGCTACAGAGGGTAGCCATGGAACTTTAGTTCCATCTCTTCAGCGTGGGTGGGCAGAAGAGGAGGAAGAGGATGAGGAGATTGAGAGTCATCCTCCTGGTGAGGACAGCGAAATCTTGCCTGTTGGTACTCTGGCACACATGGCTGACTTTATGTTAGGCTGCCTTTCCCGTGACCCACGCGTTATACGCATTTTAGACAACACGGATTACTGGGTGTTCACCCTTCTGGACCCCCGCTACAAAGAGAATTTCTCATCTCTCATTCCTCCGGTGGAGAGGACAAGCAAAATGGTGCAATACCAGAAGGTTCTTGTCGAAAAATTGCTCCAAAATTTTCCATCTGACAACGCTGGCGGCAGAGTACGTGCTACCTTGGCCAACCGAGAAGGGGAGAAAAGGGGAGCACACAGCAGTTCCGACAAAGGCAGGTCAACACTCTCCAAGGCGTGGGACACCTTCATGACACCCCGCCAGCACCCTCACCCTGATGCGCAGCCTAGTGTCACAAGGAGGGAAAAGTTTTGGACGATGGTGAAGGAGTACGTAGCAGACCGTGTCAGCGTCCTCAATGATCCCTCTGTGCCTTACAACTACTGGGTGTCCAAGCTGGACACGTGGTATGAACTGGCACTCTACACCTTGGAGGTGCTGGCCTGCCCTGCCGCCAGCGTTCTGTCTGAGCGGGTATTTAGTGCTGCTGGTGGCATCATAACAGATAAGCGTATCCGCCTTTCCACCGAAAATGCTGATAGGTTGACACTTATAAAAATGAACAAGGCCTGGATTTCCCCTGACTTCTCCACTCCACTGGAGGAAAGCCCCGGGGGAACATAAAGTGACTTTATATATGTTATTTACAATGATGGGAATACTCTGTATTCCCATTCACCCCTTCCACCCAAAAAATGGGTATCTGGTTGACTCTCTTCCATATACCCTGGGATATAATTTTTATATAGGGCCAGCTCACCAGCGGGCCCTGTGATATAATTTTTATATAGGGCCAGCTCACCAGCGGGCGCTGTTTGACAATTTTTGTATAGGTCAGCTCACCAGCGGGCCTTCTCATATAATGTTTTATTGGGTCAGCTCTCTAGCGTGCCCTCTCATATAATGTTTTATAGCGTCAGCTCACTAGCGGGCCTTCGCATATAATGTTTAGGATGGTCAGCTCCGCAGCAGACCCTCACCCATAATGTTTTAGATGGTCGGCTCAGCGCACGTTTCCCTCTTAATCATGGCCCCAGTTCAGAAAAATCGAGGACATTTTTTGCAGAATTTGCCTCTGCGCACGTTTCCCTCTTAATCATGGCCCCAGTTCAGAAAAATCGAGGAAATTTTTTGCAGAATTTGCCTCTGCGCACGTTTCCCTCTTAATCATGGCCCCAGTTCTGAAAAATCGATGAAATTTTTTGCAGAATTTGCAGATGATATACAAGTAAATATACAGCAAATACTGTTTGGTAACAATTTTTCGCCTAAAGTCGTTTTTATCTTCCTTTTTGTGTGTTTTACGGTTAGTCTGTAAAAATGGCGTACTACGGGTGAAACATCGTTCCCAGCAGCGACGTTGGAGTCCAAGATGCATCCAGACATCCTCCCTATGCTGTCCCTGAACCATTTCTGTTGTGTTTCCTTCATTTTCTGCCCTTTTCCTATGGACCAGGCACCCTCCCCTCATCAGAGCAGGGGGTGCCTGGTGTAATGCTCGAGTCCTCCCATTGACTTCAATGGGGCTCGGGTGCTCGGCCGAGCACTCGAGCCTCCGGGGGTGCTCGGCCAGAGCACCCGAACACCCGAGCATTGGGGTGCTTGATCATCACTAGTATCTAATCTTCTCTTAAATGTATCCATTGTATCTGCCATAACTACCTCCCTGGGCAATGAATTCCACAATTTGACAGACCTTACCATAAAAAAACCCTTCCTCTGCTGAAGTTTAAACCTCCTTTCCTCTAATCTCAAGGGGTGTCCCCTGGTCACCTGATGAGGCCTTGGAATAAGTAGCTCACCGCAGAGATCCTTGTATTGACCTCTCATATACTTGTACAATGTGATAAGGTCTCCTCTTAGTCGTCTTTTCTCTAGAGTAAATAAAACAAGTTTGTTTAGTCGTTCCTCATATGTCAAGTCCTCCATTCCCTTAATTAATTTTGTTGCTCTCCGCTGTACCCTCTCTAGTTCTAGTATATCCTTTTTTAGAACCGGTGCCCAAAATTGCACTGCATACTCAAGGTGAGGTCTTACTAATGATTTGTATAATGGCAAAATAATGTTATCCACTCTTGCTCCAATACCTCTTTTTATGCAAGACAGGACTTTGTTTGCCTTTGCTACTGCTGTTTGACACTGGTCACTCTTTCCAAGTGTGTAGTTGACAAGGATACCCAGGTCTTTTTCTAGCAACGAGTCACCTAAAATTATTCCATTAAGTTTATAAGTAGCCTTGGGATTGTTTCCTCCCAAATGCATGACTTTACACTTCCCCACATTAAACTTCATATTCCACATGTTTGCCCAATCTGACATTGTATGTAAGTCCCTCTGTAGAGAGAAAATATCCTGTTCTGAATTAATGACTTTGCATAATTTAGTATCATCTGCAAATATTGATATTTTGCTTTCTATATCTATTTCCAGGTCATTTATAAACATGTTAAAAAGCAGCGGACCCAATACTGAACCCTGAGGTACTCCACTCTCCACTTTAACTATACTGGAGAATTTTCCATTTACAACCACACACTGTTCCCTATCCTTCAACCAGTTTTGTATCCAATTGCAAAGGTTATCTCCTAGCCCCAATTTCCTTATTTTATACACCAGCCTTCTGTGTGGTACTGTATCAAATGCCTTTGCAAAGTCTAGATATACTACATCTACTGCCTTGCCATTGTCAAGGTTGCTGCTTACCTCCTCATAAAAGCTGAAAAGATTAGTTTGGCATGATCTATTCTTTATAAAACCATGTTGATTCGTGCTAATGATCTTATTTTTTTGAGTTGTAATCCTGAATATAGTCCCTTATTATGCCTTCTAATAGTTTTCCCACTACAGAGGTCAAACTCACTGGTCTATAATTCCCAGGTTCTGTTTTAGTTCCCTTCTTAAATATATTTTTAACTTTAAGAGCGGTAAAGTTATGGAATTATTTGTTTTGGGATGTTGTGCTTGCAGATACTGTAACTGCTTTCAAAAAAGTAATGGATACCTATCTAGCACAGAACAATATTGAGAATTATGACCACTTCAAAGCAAATAGGTTGTTGATATAGGGAACTATCTGATTGACATCTGAAGTCAGGAAGGTATTGTGTTACCCACTTGGGGCTTAATTGGATAGGGCTTCAATGTTTTTTTGTTTGTTTTTTTGCCTTCCTCTATCAACAGGGGTGACTTCAATGGGCTGGACTTGATGGAGGCATGTCTTTTTTCAGCCTCATCAACTATGTAAACCACATAGATTTACAGCCCAAACTCCTACAGCTACATCTGATACCAGCACTCCATTTATAAATAATAAATCTAGTGTGGCTTCTTTACTACTTGGCTCTTCTAATAATTGACTAAGAGATAATCCTTGTAATGAATTCAGGACATCTCTGCTCATACTGAACCTCCTGCTTGATTTTTCCAGTCCATGTCAGAAAGATTAAAGTCCCCCATAATAATAACCTCACATTTCACTGTCATCTTAGTTATTTCCTTGACCAACAGTTGATCTAACTCCTCTGCTTTTCCAGAGGGTCTATAGATCACACCTATACGAGCAATGATATTATTCCCATATTCTTAAGTTATCTAAAAAGTCTTTGTGTTCTCCTCCATACCATGTAAAAGATTAACCTTTAAGCTATTTGTGACATAAATGGAAACCCCTACTCCTTTTCTGCCTTTCCTGTCTTTTCTAAATAGAGAGTACCCTGGTATTACTACATCACAGTCATTGTTTCCTCATACCAGGTCTCAGCAATCCCCACTACATCCACATCTTCACTAGTTATTGCGATAATGGAAAATATAAAAAAAAAGAGAAAATAGAGCACCCAATGGTATAATACTGTGCGACAATACAAATGAGCAAGTTGGAAAGGTACTCATATGGATTATGGTCAGACTAATCGAGTCTGACATGAAAGCAGACAGAATGAATTGGAACCTGTCTCTGTTCAGGTGTTCTGTATAATCGAAACTTCCAAACATTTGGCAAACCGTCCTCATACAAAAACAATTTATTTGTTTAACCGTATGAAATATTCTGATTAATACCAGATAAAAGGCTTATATTCTAACGCATTTCATGACTTGTAAAATTCTGCACAGACTTGTAGAATCAATGCCAGACAGTTAAAACAGTCATTAAGGCAAATGGTGGTCATACCAAATGTGATAATTTTTTATTTTCAGTATGTACTAATGAACATATTTTTACTTTTATTTGTGAAAATTGTGTATTTTTGTTTGAGAAATACTGTATATTTTGTCAAACTTGTTTCGGAAATGCTGAAATAAAAGCAGATTGTGGTAGTGGACCCAGACTTTTGGACCCTATTGTGTAACTAGATAGATAGTTAGATAGATAGTTAGATATATAGTTAGATAGATAGTTAGATAGATAGATAGATAGAGGTTTTCATGATATCCCAGCTGGAGCACAGATGGTCTAATGGCTTACTCAATTTATTTGTATTACCTGTGCTTTTTCAGGGATATCCTGGAAACATGCATGGTTAGTGGCTCCTGAGGACCAGGGTTTGCAACCCACATTATGTGGACAAGTCCTATCCCTCCTACACTCCCCAACATAAAGGTCTAGAACCACCTAGGATTAGGGTCCTCCCTAAACACAAGATGTAACCATTGTTCAATAAACATCTACCACATTTACCTTTAAAAGAAAGCTCTTTGTGCTCTTCTCTGAAATTGGGAATGGAGAGGTCATTGTGAGGTCATTAGAAATGTTATCTGTTATCAGCACACACATACATAAAGTATACTACTATTCATCAGTGCTGCTGACATATGGGATAAGATAATGCCAAGGTCAACCCAATACAGGGAACCAACTCCATTTAATCAACTTGTGCACTGCCATAATCAAAATATTTGAAGTACTGTGGACTCTTCAAAGCATGACAAAGCTTTCGTAGGCTAAGTGTATCCTGCAGAGGAGACACTCAGTATGTTAATTATTGATACATTTTCAAAAAGTCATATAGTGTGTGACTCATTAAAAAATCTACTGCATTAAAATGCATGGATGAATGCTTCACAAATAATTTGATCATCCGTAGGTGATAGGAATATTCTGGAGGCATTCCTAGAATATATGAATAAGTGAATAATGAACTCTTAGTCTGGTCAGTTCTGTCAGAACTGTCAAGATTACATACAACAGTACATTTCACCACAGGCAATAATTCACATCCTTTCCTGCATTCAGATTAGCTGATTACACTATTAATCATGATAATACTGATCATGCTGTTTGCTACTCCTCCAAGAAACAACAGCATAGTAATTATATTGCAGCAGTACAGATTATCTTAAGTGTGCACGATACATATATGCTTCACAGTCAGCAACACCCAGCTGACACGAGGGCTCAGTTACCTGTGCATGTTTACATGACATAAAATAATATGTCCCTGTGTCCTTCCTGATTCCTGATCCTAGCATTGTCTTGATTTTGAGTCTGCTTCTGGCATGGCTAGAAACATAAATTGATAGGAGATAAGAATCAATTGACCCATCTAGTCTGTTCATTTCCATATATATTTAAAAAGCTCTCATTTATTGCGTGCCAGAGGGGGGTATGAAATGCATTGCACAGTAATGTGTTGAATACCCCTCTGGGATGCAATGACATAATAATTAGAATAGCCAGGAAGCTATCCCAAAAGTTCTTCAACTCATTCACAGTTTTGCTCCTTCCACATCTGCTGGGAGACTAGTCCATTCACTGCATCAGTTATAACTACCAACAAGTTATCTTCCTCTTTTTCTGTTGTCATTTAGAGGTCTATTTAATAAAAAGAGTTCTACAGATGAACAGAGCAAAGCTTTAATTGCTCCTCATTTATTAATTACAATAGCAAAAAAATAAAAACAAATGTAATAAATGCAAATGATAACACATGCCCAGGCAGGTTGTCACAGTGCCTTACCTCGGCTTGCTCCATTCGGCCGAATGGAGCAGGGTTCTAGACTGATGCTCCGGCGTCATGGGCTGCATCCTCCTTGCCTGCTGCCTCCTCGCGTGGTTCCTTATTACTGGCATCATTAATCAGGCACTTGCCTGGACTCCTGTTATAGGCCCAGCCTGGGGGACCTAACTGGTCCCACCTTCTACTCCTTTATAAACCTTTCTGGGCCTGTGTATCATTACCCTTACATTGTTGTTCAGTGCAGTCCTAGTTCCTGTTGTTCCTGCATCCTGTGTATGACCCAGCTTTTCTGGCTATCCATTCTGATGCTGACCTGCGGCTCTGTCTGACCATTCTACCTGTGCTCTCCTTTTGCTATAGACATCCAGTCTGGTGCAGACCTGTGGCTCTGGCTGACTACCCACTCCGTGTATGACTGTGGCTTGTCTGACCATCCAACTTGGTGCTGACCTGGGGCTCTGTCCAACTATCCTCCCAGTGTTGCCTACTATTATTGGACATCCTGTCTGGTGCAGACCTGTGGCTCTGGCTGTCTATCCTCTCCGGGTATGACCCTGGCTAGAGTTTCCTTGGTTGCAGGCACATAACCCTAGGATTGAATGGAGTACTTGTGAAATATTGTCTTGGGGTCCACACTGTGATGAGTCCTGTCTATCACTCCCCATTAAATTGGTGTGTGCCGAGTCTTCTGACCTACTGGAGGCCTATTCTCAGTTCATTGATGTGTTTACTAAAGTCCAGGCCGGAGCATTACCTCCTTATAGGCCTTATGATTGTTTGATAGACTTACTACCTGGTACTACCCCTCCTAGGGGCCGTATATACCCTCTGCCTGTGGAGGAAAACAAGGCTATGGAGGACTATGTTGCCGATGCTCTGTAAAGGGGCATCACTTGCAAATCCACATCTCCTGCTGGTGCTGGATTTTTTTTTTGTCAAAAAGAAGGCCGGAGAGATGCGTCCATGCATCGATTTCCGTGGCTTGAATAAATTGATGGTTAAGAATGCTTATCCGATACCTCTGATTAATGAACTTTTTGACCATCTCAAAGGTTCCAAAATATTTATGAAACTGGATTTGAGGGTGGCTTACAATTTGGTCAGAATGAAGGAAAGGCACGAATGGAAGGCAGCCTTTAACACCCAGAGCGGGCATCATGAATACCTTGTAATGCACTTTGGTCTTTGCAATACTCCTTCTGTCTTCCAGGAATTTATCAATGATATGCTGAGAGACCTATTACAAAGTTTCATTGTGGTTTATCTGGATGACATCCTCATTCATTCTCCTACATTGGAGACTCATCGGTCGGATGTATCCAAAGTCCTAAGATTATCGAGAGAAAAAAACTTGTTTTGCAAGTTGGAGAAATGCGAATTTCACAAACCTTAGGTGACCTTTCTGGGGTACATTATTTCCTCATCTGGGTTGGCCATGGACCCCCAGAAATTGTCCGCAGTATTACAATGGTCTCGTCCTGAGGGACTTAAGTCTATCCAAAGATTCCTGGGATTTGGTAATTACTGTAGGAAGTTTATAAAAAAAATTTGACTATTGTCAAACCTATCACCAATATGACCCGTAAAGGTGCTAAGGTCACAGAATGGTCTCCCAGTGCTTTGCTAGCTTTTGAGAACCTCAAGGCAGCTCCTATCTTGGTGCATCTGAATCCCGCCCTGCCCTTTTTCCTGGAAGTTGATGCATCTGTAATTAGAGTAGGGGCCCTCCTTTCTCAACGCTTGGCCCCAGGGGAGGCCTTACGCCCTTGTGGCTATTTCTCAAAAAAATTATCTAAGGCGGAGATGGTAGAGGAAATTTTGGCTTCTCAATCATCCACCCCAGAGGAGAAACCTGGCGGGAAGTGCTTTGTTTCCACTCCGCTATGCATCAAGCTTTTAGAGACGTACCATGCTTCCAAAATTGTATGTCACATTGGGTGAGACCAATTGATCTGGTCTCTGTCTCGACTATTTTGGTAGCCCACGCTCAAATCTGATTGTGCTGCTTTCACTGCGGCTTGCACTACTTCTGCTCAAAATAAGTTGCCTCAACATTTGCCTGTCGGTATCCTCCAACCTGTGGCAAATGGGGAATGCCCGTGGTCACATTTGTCCATTGATTTTGTGGTTGATCTTCCAGCATCTATGGGATTCACAGTCATCCTGATGATTGTGGACACATTTTTGAAAATGTCTGTTACGGTTTTCTGACACTCAGACCCCGGTAGAAAGTAAAAACGCAGTTTTATTGAGAAAATGATAATAGAACAGTGCCCCTAGGGGCCAGTACAGGTATAATCAGTATTGGCAAAGTACAGACCAAGTAAAGGTTATGCAATACATATATGGATATATATAGACTGGGGACATACCATAAAGGTTAAAAGAGGAGAAACTGAAGCAACTCAGTCCTTGATTAGCCAACGCCCAGGATATGATAACAGTCTCTTGATGGTGAGAAAGGACTATAGTGTCTGTACTGAATCACTCTCAAGGTAGTAAAATGGAGCGCACCTATAGCCCAGAGCTGAGCCAATACCACCACCGTGGGATTCGGAGGAACGCTACTGCTAGAGCTGAAGAGACCAGAACCCGAATCGCCCTTAACGTACACTCGGTAGTAACCCTGCGTGTGCCAACGGGATTGCGCCCAAACACCCTTACGGTGCCAAGATAGACGAATACTGCACAAGGTATAGCGAGCCGGAGCACTGGGAAGTGCAGAGGATAACGTATACCCTGAGCGTTAGTGAACCAGAGCCAGGACACCCTTCCGGTGTCACACAGAATCCACACTGCAAGAGCGGACAGGCTACCAGCGCCAGCCGGCGTGGTCACGGTGCACACAGAACACCCGAACGAACAGTGCTCTGCAAGTTATGGTTTGGCTAGGTCTTACGGCTCAAATCGTAACAGGCTCTAAGGGTAACCAGAGGCTTGGCAAGTGTATATGAGGCACGTAACCGGAGACTACAGGCACTGCACGGGTTAATATGGTTCGGTATAGGAGAGGACAGCTCAGCAGACAGCGGAATGATATAGCAACCTCAAGCAACAGCTCGGTAGAGAGAGAGGATCAGCGAGATACCAGACAGTTCAGAATGTCGCCGGAGCGACCGGAGCTACTCAGGAACACTGGAACAGCACACAGGACTGGAACGTCAACCAGAACCGAATCGATACGGTAGCAGGAACATCAGCCGGAAAACGGGTCAATCACGGAGCAAGGTCGTCAGCCAGAAATGGATCAAACACGAAGCAGGATCGTCAGCCAGAACCGGGTCAATCACGGAGCAGGATCAGTAGAATAGTCAGACAAGCCGGATCGGTACACAGGATACTCAGGAACTAAGCAACGAGGCGCAGGTTCAGGAACACCACGAATGGGCAACTGACAAGTGCCCAAGAGCCAGTATAAAAAGGAACATCCTGGGCGGGCCAATCAGCCTCCTCCAATGCACAGGTAACACAGCTAAGATTGACAGGGAATCACGGGGACCGTGATAATGTCTCACTTTGTACCACTCAAGAGCTTACCATCTGCTCAGGAATTAGCGGTGGTATTCGCTAAAGAGGTCTTTCGACTTCATAACATACCCAGGGTTATTGTCTGGGACAGAGGTAGCCAGTTCGTGTCTCGGTTCTGGAGATGCTTTTGTGCCCATATATGGATCCGGCTAGCATTCTCCTCCGCATACCTCCCCCAGTCTAACGGTGCGGCTGAACGTTTTAACCAAGCCTTAGAACAATTTCTCCATTGCTATATCTCTGGCCACCACGATAACTGGTCGACCCTGTTAACTTGGGTGGAGTTTGACCAGAATTGTGCCATGAACTCTTCCACACAGAGTTTTCCATTCTTGATCAACTATGGGTTTCAACCCTCTGTCCTTCCAGATGTCTTTCAGGCACAGGAGATTCCATCACTTGATGAGCATTTGAGGGCGCTTCGTTCCTCTTGGGTTTGAGTACATCATACATTACGTGGTTCCGTGCAGCGGCAGAAGAGTCAGGCAGACCGTAGGCGTTTTCTGACACCTACCTTCCAGGTGGGGGAGAGGGTGTGGTTGTCATCCGGCAATCTTAACCTCCAGGTACCTTGTAATAAGCTGGCTTAAGAATTGTTGGTCCATTCCGTGTGTTAGCGCAGAATTAACCTTGTGGAGTATATTTGGAGCTTCCCGCTTCTATGCACATTCACAATGTGTTCCACGTCTCCTTGCTTAAACCTCTGGTGTGTAACTGCTAAACCAGTTTGGTTCAGCCAGCTCCGGTCAAGGTTGGCAATCATGAGGAATTTGTTGTACAGAGCATTTTGGACATCAGATGGGTCAGAGGGCGCCTTTAGTATTTGATTCACTGGAAAGGTTATGGACCAGAGGAGTGCTCTTGGATTCCTGCCAATGATGTGCACGCTCCTGTGTTGGTGTGCAGATTTCATGCTTGATTTCCTATGAAGCCCCAACTCTGTCCACGGAGGAGGGGTCCTTGAGTGGGGGGTACTGTCACAGTGCCTTACCTTGGCCTGCACCATTCGGCCGGGAGCGGGGTTCTGGACTGACACTCCAGTGTCACGGGCTGTGTCCCTCATTGCCTGCGGCATCCTCGCATATGGTTCCTTGTTATTGGCATCATTAATCAGGCACTTTCCTGGATGCCTGTTATAGGCCCAGCCTGGGGGGCCTAATTGTTCCCGCCTTCTCCTACCCCTTTATAAACCTCTCTGGGCCTGTGTATCATTATCCTTACGTTGTTGTTCAGTGCAGTTCTAGTTCCTGTTGTTCCTGTATCCTGTGTATGACCCGGCTTGTCTGAATATCTATTCTGTTGCTGACCTGTGGCTCTGTCTGACCATTCTACCTGTGCACTCCTTTGTCTATAGACTTCCAATCCAGTGCAGACCTGTGGCTCTGGCTGACTACCCACTCCGTGTATGACCCTGGCTTGTCTGACCATCCAACCTGGTGCTGACCTGGAGCTCTGTCCAACTATTCTCCCAGTGTTGCCTCCTATTATTGGACATCCTATCTGGTGCAGACCTGTGGCTCTGGATGACTATCCACTCCGTGTATGACCCTGGATTGTCTGACTATCCAACCTGGTGCTGACCTGGGGCTCTGTCCAACTATCCTCCCAGTGTTGCTTCCTATTACTGGACATCCTATCTGGTGGAAAAAAATGACTAAATGAATCATAAAGGAAACACAGATAAACAGTGTTATTTTCTTCCTATCTGAATGTAAGATAAGATACCTTGTACTACACAGACTAGGGATTAAAATCCACTTGCATTTGCCTTCAAATAACTTTATTTTGAAAATTTCTACTTGTGATAAATTGAGAAAGAATCTCACTCTATAAAAAAGACAATATGTTAAACACAGCAATATGAAAAAAAAAAAAACTCTGGAAGGACTAGACTTTGCAAGCACTGAAAACCTAGAAAAATAAATGTTAAACCCTGCTTGTCAAACTATAGGTCTCCATTAACAAAACTCACAAGAAATTGCAGTCTTAACTTAGAAATGCAAGAAATTGGAGAGACAAAACAAGGTATGTCTAACCAATGAATTCTCCAACTAGAAAACACTGTCATGGCAACAACAGCCTGGAAACAAAACAGAACCCACCTACCAAGTCTAATAATGCTAGCCACAAAGAACTAACAGTACAGCAAGGGGTATTAAACCTTATTAAATTGCCAAAACCTGAATTATCTGTTCTCTCCATGGAGGTAACATTCTGTCCCACCACCAAACTAGATAAAATCCAATTATACTCGGATCTGAAACAATTCTTAAGGAGATGGAAATGTAAATAATTTTAAGAGACCACCTGTGTAATGAGGGGAAAAAAAGTATTAAAAATCTCGATTATATAATTTGTTGTATTTGTATCTTATGCTATATTTGTATAATATCGATACTTGAAGATTTTAATATTTTAAAAAAGGTGGTAAAAATGCAATATCCATTTTAGACCACTATCAGCATGTAATACCAAACTCTACATTTACATAGAGAGTTTCAGACTGCTTGTAGTGATGAGCGAGCACCCCAATGCTCGGGTGTTCAGGTGCTCTGACCGAGCACCCCCGGAGGCTCGAGTGCTCGGCCGAGCACCCGAGCCCCATTGAAGTCAATGGGAGGACTCGAGCATTACACCAGGCACCCCCTGCTCTGATGAGGGGAGGGTGCCTGGTCCATAGGAAAAGGTCAGAAAATGATGGAAACACCACAGAAATGGTTCAGGGACAGCATAGGGAGGATGTCTGGATGCATCTTGGACTCCAACGTCGCTGCTGGGAACGATGTTTCGCCCGTAGTACGCCATTTTTACAGACTGACCGTAAAACACACAAAAAGGAAGATAAAAACGACTTTAGGCGAAAAATTGTTACCAAACAGTATTTGCTGTATATTTACTTGTATATCATCTGCAAATTCTCCCAAAAATTTCCTCGATTTTTCTGAACTGAGGCCATGATTAAGAGGGAAACGTGCGCAGAGGCAAATTCTCCCAAAAATTTCCTTGATTTTTCTGAACTGGGGCCATGATTAAGAGGGAAACATGCGCAAAGGCAAATTCTCCCAAAAATTTCCTCGATTATTCTGAACTGGGGCCATGATTAAGAGGGAAACGTGCGCTGAGCCGACAATCTAAAACATTATGGGTGAGGGTCTGCTGCGGAGCTGACCATCCTAAACATTATATGCGAAGGCCCGCTAGTGAGCTGACGCTATAAAACATTATATGAGAGGGCCCGCTAGAGAGCTGACCCAATAAAACATTATATGAGAAGGCCCGCTGGTGAGCTGACCTATACAAAAATTGTCAAACAGGGCCCGCTGGTGAGCTGGCCCTATATAAAAATTATATAACAGGGCCCGCTGGTGAGCTGGCCCTATATAAAAATTATATCACAGGGCATATGGAAGAGGAGGAGGAGGATGAGAAGATTAAGAGTCAACCATATACCCGTTTTTTGGGTGGAAGGGGTGAATGGGAGTATTCCCATCATTGTAAATAACATATATAAAGTGAGTTTATGTTCCCCCGGGGCTTTCCTCCAGTGGAGTGGAGAAGTCAGGGGAAATCCAGGCCTTGTTCATTTTTATAAGTGTCAACCTATCAGCATTGTCGGTGGAAAGGCGGATACGCTTATCTGTTATGATGCCACCAGCAGCACTAAATACCCGCTCAGACAGAACGCTGGCGGCAGGGCAGGCCAGCACCTCCAAGGCGTAGAGTGCCAGTTCATACCACGTGTCCAGCTTGGACACCCAGTAGGCACAGAGGGATCATTGAGGATGCTGACACGGTCTGATACGTACTCCTTCACCATCTTCCAAAACTTTTCCCTCCTTGTGACACTAGGCTGCGCATCAGGGTGAGGGTGCTGGCGGGGTGTCATGAAGGTGTCCCACGCCTTGGAGAGTGTTGCCCTGCCTTTGTCGGAACTGCTGTGTGCTCCCCTTTTCTCCCCTTCTCGGTTGGCCAAGGTAGCACGTACTCTGCCGCCAGCGTTGTCAGATGGAAAATTCTGGAGCAATTTTTCAACAAGAACCTTCTGGTATTGCACCATTTTGCTTGTCCTCTCCACCGGAGGAATGAGAGATGAGAAATTCTCTTTGTAGCGGGGGTCCAGAAGGGTGAACACCCAGTAATCCGTGTTGTTTAAAATGCGTATAACGCGTGGGTCACGGGAAAGGCAGCCTAACATAAAGTCAGCCATGTGTGCCAGAGTACCAACAGGCAAGATTTCGCTGTCCTCACCAGGAGGATGACTCTCAATCTCCATCCTCTTCCTCCTCTTCTGCCCACCCACGCTGAAGAGATGGAACTAAAGTTCCATGGCTACCCTCTGTAGCGGAGGCAACCGTGTCTTCCTCCTCCTCCTCCTCCTCCGCCTCCTCCAATTGTCGCTGAGAAGACGAAGTGAGGGTGCTCTGGCTATCACCTTGTGTAAGCTCTTCCTCCCGCATTTCCACCTCTTCCACATGCAAAGCGTCGGTTTTAATTGTGAGCAGCGAGCGTTTCAGTAGACACAGAAGTGGGATGGTTACACTGATAATAGCGTTATCGCCGCTCACCATCTGTGTCGATTCCTCAAAATTGCGTAAAACCTCACAGAGGTCTGACATCCATTCCCACTCCTCACTTCTGATTACAGGAAGTTGAACGGAGAGGCGACGACCGTGTAACAGCTGGTACTCCACTACTGCCCTCTGCTGCTCACAAAGCCGGGCCAACATGTGGAAGGTGGAGTTCCAGCGCGTGCTCACGTCACACAGCAGCCGGTGAGCTGGCAATTGTAAGCGCTGCTGCAGCTTCAACAGGCCGGCTGAAGCTGTAGATGACTTACGGAAACGTGCACACACGCGGCGCACCTTGGTCAAGAGATCATGCAAATTGGGGTAGGTTTTTAGAAATCGCTGAACCACTAAATTAAATACATGCGCTAGGCATGGTACGTGTGTGAGCTTGCCGAGCTCCAAAGCCGCCACCAAGTTACGCCCATTATCACACACAACCATGCCTGGTTGCAGGTTGAGTGGCGAGAGCCACTGCTCGGTCTGGTGACTAATCCCCTGCAACAGCTCTGAGGCCGTGTGCTGTTTGTCCCCAAGGCAGATCAGCTTCAGCACGGCCTGTTGACGCTTCCCCACTGCAGTGCTACACTGCTTCCAGCTACCGGCTGATGGGTGAGTGGCGCTGCGTGCAGAGAATTCGGAGGTGGAAACGGAGGAGGAGGAGCCAATAACGTAGGTGCTGGCGGAAACCCTGATGGAGGTAGGGCCCGCAATCCTCGGCGTGGGTAGCACCCGTGCCATCCCAGGGTCCGAGTCGCTCCCAGCCTCCACGACATTCACCCAGTGTGCCGTCAGGGAAATGTAGCATCCCTGGCCACAAGCACTTGTCCATGTGTCAGTCGTTAAGTGGACCTTCCCAGTAACTGCGTTGGTCAGGGCACGGGTGATGTTACGGGACACATGGTGGTGTAATGCGGGGATGGCACACCGGGAAAAGTAGTGGCGGCTGGGGACCACGTACGAGGGACAGCTGCTGCCATCAGGCTGCGGAAGGACTCAGTCTCCACAAGCCTAAATGGCAGCATTTCGATGGCCAGTAATTTGGAAAGGTGTGAGGTTAGTGCTATGGCCTGTGGGTGGGTGGCTGGGTATTTTCACTTGCGCTCAAATGCCTGGGGTAACGACATTTGGACGCTGCGCTGGGACAGGGAAGTGGATGTGGTTGCTGATGGTGCTTCAGATGGTACAGGTGCAGGGCGGGTGGTATGCGGGCCTGCGCCTTCGACAGGCGATTGGCCGGCACCGAAAACAGGGGAAGAGGAGGCAGTGGTGTGGCCTGCAGACACAGATGGGCGATCCAGGCGTTCCTCCCACTTATTACGGTGCTTGGATGCCATGTGTCGGATCATGCTGGTGGTGGTGAGGTTTCTAGTGTTCATGCCTCGGCTCATTCTGGTGTGGCACAGGTTGCAAACTACAATTCTTTTGTCGTCCGCACTTTCCTTAAAAAAACGCCATACCGCGGAACACCTACCCCTTGGCAAGGTAGATTTACGCAAGGGGGTGCTCCGTGGAACATTTGCGGGCCGGTTTGGTGCGGTCCGCCTTCTTTCTGTAGCCACACCACTGCCTCTTCCAGCCTGTTGCGGTGCTGCAGATGGCTCACCCTCAGGACTGCTGTCATCGCTCGGCTCTACACCTTCCCAGGTGGGGTCAGTCACCTCATCGTCCACCAAGTCCTCCTCCACTTCCTCACTCTGATCATCCTCCTCATGTCTTGATCCCACCACATACTCAGTCATTGACAACTGTATATCATCCTCCTCATCAAGGTCTTGAGACAGTAATAGTGGTTGATTTAATGGCAACTGTGTCTCATCATCATCATCATCCACTACTTCCTTTGACCTTAAATGCCGTTCACATCTGTCATCTTCTTGTGATTGGGTACCCTCTAGAGGTTGTGAATCAGGGCACAAGATGTCATGTTCCTCTGCAAGCGTGCTTGGAGAGAGGGTCAAATGAAGGATTGGTGATGAGACGAGCTCCTCACTATATCCCAGTGTGGGATCACTTCTTTGACCAGACCCTCTATGGTGGGAGGAAGGATGATCAGAGTGAGGATTATGTTGACCAGACTCTTGGCTACTGAGAGTGGACTTGGTGGAAGACAGGGTGGTGCTTAACCGACTGGAAGCAGTATCAGCTGACATCCAACCGACCACCTGTTCGCAGTGGTCGGACCTCAAGAGTGATGTCCTGCGACGCCCTGTAAAATGAGACATGAAGCTAGGTATGGTGGATGTCTTTCTTTCTTGTGCTCTGGCACCAGGCACAGTTTCTACGCGTCCTGACCCGCGCCCTGAACTATCAGGATCACGTCCACTTCCCCATCCCTTTTTACCCGCCTTCTTCATATTACACGGAATATGTGCTGCAAATCTGCAACTTTGCACAGTACACAGAATGTGCTGCTAAACTGCGGCGACGCACACTGAATGGAATATGTGACTTTGATATTTTACAGTTTGAAGACTTAACAGTATTTCTTCCTATTCTGCAACTGTGCACAGTACACAGAATGTGCTGCTAAACTGCGGCGACGCACACTGAATGGAATATGTGACTTTGATATTTTACAGTTTGAAGACTTAACAGTATTTTTTCCTATTCTGCAACTGTGCACAGTACACAGAATGTGCTGCTAAACTGCGGCGACGCACACTGAATGGAATATGTGACTTTGATATTTTACAGTTTGAAGACTTAACAGTATTTCTTCCTATTCTGCAACTTTGCACAGTAAACAGAATTTGCTGCTTATCTGCGGCTACGCACAGTGAATGGAATATGTGACTTTGATATTTTACAGTTTGAAGACTTAACAGTATTTCTTCCTATTCTGCAACTGTGCACAGTACACAGAATGTGCTGCTAAACTGCGGCGACGCACACTGAATGGAATATGTGACTTTGATATTTTACAGTTTGAAGACTTAACAGTATTTTTTCCTATTCTGCAACTGTGCACAGTACACAGAATGTGCTGCTAAACTGCGGCGACGCACACTGAATGGAATATGTGACTTTGATATTTTACAGTTTGAAGACTTAACAGTATTTCTTCCTATTCTGCAACTTTGCACAGTAAACAGAATTTGCTGCTTATCTGCGGCTACGCACAGTGAATGGAATATGTGACTTTGATATTTTACAGTTTGAAGACTTAACAGTATTTTTTCCTATTCTGCAACTGTGCACAGTACACAGAATGTGCTGCTAAACTGCGGCGACGCACACTGAATGGAATATGTGACTTTGATATTTTACAGTTTGAAGACTTAACAGTATTTCTTCCTATTCTGCAACTTTGCACAGTAAACAGAATTTGCTGCTTATCTGCGGCTACGCACAGTGAATGGAATATGTGACTTTGATATTTTACAGTTTGAAGACTTAACAGTATTTTTTCCTATTCTGCAACTGTGCACAGTACACAGAATGTGCTGCTAAACTGCGGCGACGCACACTGAATGGAATATGTGACTTTGATATTTTACAGTTTGAAGACTTAACAGTATTTCTTCCTATTCTGCAACTGTGCACAGTACACAGAATGTGCTGCTAAACTGCGGCGACGCACACTGAATGGAATATGTGACTTTGATATTTTACAGTTTGAAGACTTAACAGTATTTTTTCCTATTCTGCAACTGTGCACAGTACACAGAATGTGCTGCTAAACTGCGGCGACGCACACTGAATGGAATATGTGACTTTGATATTTTACAGTTTGAAGACTTAACAGTATTTCTTCCTATTCTGCAACTTTGCACAGTAAACAGAATTTGCTGCTTATCTGCGGCTACGCACAGTGAATGGAATATGTGACTTTGATATTTTACAGTTTGAAGACTTAACAGTATTTTTTCCTATTCTGCAACTGTGCACAGTACACAGAATGTGCTGCTAAACTGCGGCGACGCACACTGAATGGAATATGTGACTTTGATATTTTACAGTTTGAAGACTTAACAGTATTTCTTCCTATTCTGCAACTTTGCACAGTAAACAGAATTTGCTGCTTATCTGCGGCTACGCACAGTGAATGGAATATGTGACTTTGATATTTTACAGTTTGAAGACTTAACAGTATTTTTTCCTATTCTGCAACTGTGCACAGTACACAGAATGTGCTGCTAAACTGCGGCGACGCACACTGAATGGAATATGTGACTTTGATATTTTACAGTTTGAAGACTTAACAGTATTTCTTCCTATTCTGCAACTGTGCACAGTACACAGAATGTGCTGCTAAACTGCGGCGACGCACACTGAATGGAATATGTGACTTTGATATTTTACAGTTTGAAGACTTAACAGTATTTTTTCCTATTCTGCAACTGTGCACAGTACACAGAATGTGCTGCTAAACTGCGGCGACGCACACTGAATGGAATATGTGACTTTGATATTTTACAGTTTGAAGACTTAACAGTATTTCTTCCTATTCTGCAACTTTGCACAGTAAACAGAATTTGCTGCTTATCTGCGGCTACGCACAGTGAATGGAATATGTGACTTTGATATTTTACAGTTTGAAGACTTAACAGTATTTTTTCCTATTCTGCAACTGTGCACAGTACACAGAATGTGCTGCTAAACTGCGGCGACGCACACTGAATGGAATATGTGACTTTGATATTTTACAGTTTGAAGACTTAACAGTATTTCTTCCTATTCTGCAACTTTGCACAGTAAACAGAATTTGCTGCTTATCTGCGGCTACGCACAGTGAATGGAATATGTGACTTTGATATTTTACAGTTTGAAGACTTAACAGTATTTTTTCCTATTCTGCAACTGTGCACAGTACACAGAATGTGCTGCTAAACTGCGGCGACGCACACTGAATGGAATATGTGACTTTGATATTTTACAGTTTGAAGACTTAACAGTATTTTTTCCTATTCTGCAACTGTGCACAGTACACAGAATGTGCTGCTAAACTGCGGTGACGCACACTGAATGGAATATGTGACTTTGATATTTTACAGTTTGAAGACTTAACAGAATGTGCTCTAATCTGCAACTTTGCACACTAAACAGAATGTGCTCTAATCTGCAACTTTGCACACTAAACAGAATGTGCTCTAATCTGCAACTTTGCACACTAAAAAGAATGTGCTGCTAATCTGCAACTTTGCACACTGAACAGAATGTGCTCTAATCTGCAACTTTGCACACTAAACAGAATGTGCTCTAATCTGCAACTTTGCACACTAAACAGAATATATGAAGTTTTTTTTTTTTTGTTTTTTTTCCCCACACACAAAATAAACTGCTGCCCCCACACACAGTAGTCCTAAAAAGGACTTTTGGGTCTTTTTTTTTACAAATTTGCTTTTCTTCTCCCTACACTGACTTTCCCTTCCTATCCTCATCTCTCCCTGGCTAAGACTGAGCCGAACTCGCTGGTCAGGTGCTATACAGCACCCGACCACGGGTTCTGGCCAGCCAATCAGTGTAATGCCAGCAGCCAACATGGCTGCTGGCATTACACTGATGTCAGAGCCTCCCTGCACGTTTATTGGCTGCGCAGCAGCCGCGAAACGTGCGGGGAGGAGACCCGAACATGGCGGGCGAGCACATGCGGTACTCGTACGAGTACCGCCATGTGCCGAGCAGAGCGATGCTCGAGCCGATCCGAGCATCGGCCGAGCATGCTCGCTCAACACTAACTGCTTGTCATCTCACTAATCGGGAATGATGAACTGGAGTGGAAGCTCCACAATACGCATAGGGTGGTTTTACTATAGCACTCATTGCAGATAACGGTTCTTCCAATGCCCCTTTTGAGAACCTGACTTCCAGTCTCTTTTAACTGGCAGATGCACTGTCTGGAGTACGCATGCAGGCTAGGCTAAGTACTTATCAGCAGTACATGGTGCACAGTCTATGGACCAGCTTAGTGTCTCAGAGCACCTGACAGAGAGGTCACATGTGGTGTAACTGGACCAGGACTGTTTGGTGAACACAGTATCTTTGGTTAACAGGGGCAGGTACCCTAGGGACACATCATCCCCCAGATGGGCACAATAAGAGTGCATATATTGTTGAATTTATGACTTTCTTCCACGTTAATACCTTTACTACACTTGGATGGTGTTCCTCTGTTTTGTGCTTATATCTCCATACCAGAATTACTTTTATGTAGGCCTGTAAACAACTTTTTACCTGGCTTCCCTTGATGCAAGCCTACTTACAATTTTTTCAGGGCTTCACTTGATACAAGCCTGAAAACAATTTTTTTTCAAGGCTTGCCTTGATTTAGGCCTATTCATTTTTTTCTAGGTGTTTTGCAGTAGGCCAGCTAATAATCATTTCCAGGCTTTCTGTGTCATACTGAGCTGTTTTACCTCCAAATATAATTATTTATGTAAATTTTAACCAATGTGTAAGTCATTCTAGTTTTTGGAATGATTTACTTAGCTTGTTAATCAGCTGTAAAAAAACATGTTTTAAAAGGTTAACCCATCTGTAAACTTGTAGTGGCTAACCCATCTGTAATCTTCTTTCTTAATTCTATGACTGTTATAGGAATGCACAACTCATTGCTTTTGCAATGTGTTATGTATCCCGTGGCTCTCAAAAGAATTAAATTATAAGGGGCATAAGATTGCTTAAAAAAATCTAATTTTTTAAATGCTTACCTAGCAAATTACTGCTCACAAGTACACCTTTCCTCTTTCCTTCACCACCATGCTGCTGTAGGCCAATGTTACAGTTACCTCAGTTCCAGCGCCACAGCCTGCGGCGACGCTGGATGCATCGAAACATCGCTTCTGCTTCTACCCATGTGTCACTCATGGTCACAGGTCTGGGCGCACTTAGCGAGGCTATTGGCCGTCCATGTCCCCTGACTAAGATGTTTTGTAGTTCAAATTGATGCAGACACGAATTGGGAGATGGACGCATCCTGGTGAGATGCATCATCCGCGGGGGCGAAGCGGCATTATGACGCAGGGCTCTATCTAATTACTTTGTGTAGTTTCTCCTCCCAGCTACTTCCTGGGTTAGGCTTTAAAAGGGAACTGAGTGCTAACTCAGTTGCCCTTGCTTTGTTGTTCATTACAGTTCTATCTCCCTTGGGCTTTGTGTATGACCTGGCTTGTCTGTCCATCCATCGTGGTGCTGACCTGTGGCTCTGTCTGACTATTCTCCAGCCTACTCCCTGTGTATAGCGGACACCCAGTCTGATGCAGACCTGTGGCTCTGGCTGACTACCTGTACTGTGTATGACCCACCTTGTCTGACCATCCAATCTGGTGCTGACCTGTGGCTCTGTCTGACTATTCTATTGCTTACTCCCTGTATTTAGTAGACATCCAACCTGGTGCGGACCTGTGGCTCTGGTTAAGACTTCCTTTCCTGTGTCATGGAGTGAGACTGGGTTCTCTCCTCATTGCTTTCCTTAAGGGAGTTTTCCCTCAATGGACTGACGGTAGGCTGCGTCAGTTTTATCTCCCTACTCTCTACCACTTCTAGGAGATTCCACGGCCTACCCTCTGACTGCAGGAGTGAGTCAGTTTGTCTCTTACTGTGTCTCCTGCTTGCTTTCCTGGATTCAGAGACTACAGGGGCTTGTGTCTGTCTCTGGTAGGGCTTTCCCTATTAGGCAGACTCCTATTTCTGGTAGAGTTGCTAACCTATCGTGGGACCTCTGCTTGATCTCCAGGTTATTTTGTGATCGTTATTGCTATTATTGTGATTACTCTTGCTGTTATCATTTTAATAAATTGTTATTTTTTACTATACCGTTCTGACTCCTGATTTGTACTTGGCATACCATGACAGCCTGTTAATAATTTTAGAATGCCATACAAGCTGTATATGTCTCATGGCTATAAATACTGTGTATTGCTATCTGAATAAAAACACACAACATGACTGCAAAAGTGAAATTTGAAAATTATATTCATAAACAAATTCTTCACCATAAAGATAAATAAATACAAGGTTGAATTTAACATGGTTGTTTTGGTTAGTGAATAATAAATGATGAGTAAAAGGAATTCTAGAAAATGACATGTGGTATAATGTACATAGTATCATGTGTGATTCCAGTAAAACGTTGCACAATTATTTATCAATAATTCGTCAATGTCCATAGCACTTTTTCCAGTTGTTGTAAATGGCGGGAACCATAACATCTATTGAAATCCCTCCTCCTTAGACCCGCTGCTTTTACATGTATCATATATTTCTATGTTATATTGTGTGTTTTTTGCCACTTCTACTATATAATATTTTGATGGAATTAGATGCTACCTCATTTTCAAGAAGTCTACCAACACTGCTGCTGAAAAGACTCGTGTTATTCATAATATAACTAGCTGCACTGAAAACCCACTGTGACTGACCTTTTGCTGGTGGTCAAGTAAAAGTTTCCATTGCAGTATTAAACAAAACAGTCCACAAACATGGTTTTACTTGCCAACATTCAAGTGCAGGTATGCTGTAACATCTCACATGTGGTCACATGAATTTCATTCTGTGAGGATTCCATGTGTTCTACATATTGTTTGATGTTGTTGCTGATGCTGAAGGTATGATTACCTAATAGTTATTTAGCCCCTTTATTTTTCTCTCTCATCCTTCACAATGTAGTTTTCCACTCTGTCTATAAGAATGTCTATATACTCTTTCAAAGAATCTGATTCCTCAGAGTATTGCTGCTCACACCTTGGCACAAATTTTCAAATGTAATATTTAAAGCAGGGGTCCACCAACATCTATTAGTCTATGACCTACTGTACTTTACTTAACATAGCTATAGTTTTGTTGCTTTGTCTCTCAAAGTACTGCATACATAAAGTGGAATTCTGATTGTATAGGGTACCCTGCAACTGACATTCAAACAGGGTTCACCAATAACAAACTAACCCAATCTTATGTAGTTATTAAAATAATTTTCTTCTTTAATAAACACTTTATAAACATACACGTGTACAGACATGGTACTGTTTTAATATAAGGAAAAGAAACTTACAGACTGGGAGAGATCATGAGTAGGTATTGGTGCCAGCAGATCAGCACGTTTTGAGCATCCAAATACTTAATTGTCATAAAGAATTGGCTCAACAGCAGGGATGGGCAAAAAGTCAGAACATTTTCCTGTGGGGGGTTTTGCAGAAAATGAATGATTTCCTGTTTTTTCAGAGCCAATTCCCACTCATAGAAAATATATAACATTTCCAGCTTTTTGCCACTGCCAATATATTTCTCATGAGAACTTTACCATTTTTCATCTATGTTTTCTTTGAATGCAAGATTTCATGCCACAATATTATTTCTTCTGAGGGATGAAGTGGAGAAATAAATAGCTGAAAGTAAAAGTTGTGAGTCATACAGCAACATATGCCTTGAAAACATTGTTAGCAACATGAGCGCATTTGTCCTTTGCCCACAACACTAATTTCCTGATTGAGTAATACTGGCAAGTCATCCTTTAAATATAACTGTGTCTTGGAATATTCCAGCAGAGTGTAGCAATTACACCAGTTCTTTAAAGCCTTTGTTTTTAACAAAAGAAAAGGGCAGCATGTCATCCTCCAACATTTAGGCAAATGTGCTATTTCACAGGTGAACTTTTTCATTATTTTTATGCATTTTGTTAATTCTTTCTAATAACTTAGTGTTGGATAACATTACATAGTGAAATATTGTATAACTTTATTGCTTTAACAACATGAATTGTGGAGGTGGTGGTGGTGATGGTGGTATGTGTTGGCATTCTATGACTCGGGTCAGTTCCAAAAACAAACTCAGAGACATACTCCTCTGCAGCAGGAATAGAAAATTTTGGTTCACTCTCTGACACATCAACGGCAGTTCTATTATGTACCCTAGATCCCCGTAAACTTTTAAGAGTACTTGTGCTACTGCTAGTTTTGTTACCTCTGACATGTTCATGATGTGTCTCCCAATCAGATCATGGGTGTACTTCACTTGGGATCTCAGTGAGGATCCTGTGTTCCTCTTCTCACATGCTTCTTACAAAGACAACAGAAGCAACATGTTTAACTTCTGTATTCTGAGTAAAGTATCTCCATATTGTAGACTTCATAGATTGAGAGCTTCCTGAGGGGCTACTGATACTGGGGCTAGATTATGAAATTGTACTACTTGGTGTCAAAGGTTCTGCACTTCCAACAGCAGCAGAAGCATTCATCATAGTTACTGTTGTGGATGTTGATGACTTGTGTTGCAGATTACTTTGTGTGTGAGGTTGGATGAGGGTTGGACTTGGAAGCAGTGATGGTGCGGATGATAACTGACATGATGATTGTGCATTTTGATGACTTTTTACTTTGCCAGAGTAATACTTTCTAATTGATTTCTCAAACAGTTTATAAACAGGCACATAACTCCTTTTCAGTGGTGAAAGATTGACTCTTTGCCTTTCAGCAACTTTGCTGTCCATTTCATCATCTCTCTCTGTATCTGAAGGAGAGGAGGATGCTGGAAGGACGTATTCCAGATTAACATCATCATCATAAATAATCAGGTCATCCTCAGCATCAGCTACACCTTTTTCCCCCCACTACTTTATATTCCCCTAGGCTTTTTGAAGTTTCAAACAAATTATTTTTACTTTTCCCCCTTACAGGGATTTTCAGCACATTCTCCACTACTGGAGATTTTACTCTCATTGTCAGACACAGCACTTGAACTGCTACACCATCCTCCATTATACCATAAACTTCTGTCATTTTCAGCATTCTAAGTTTGTTTATTAATATTACTAGTGGTGTTGTTAGAACTCTTTCTGTGATTTTGACAGACTCTTCGAGGTGAAGGATCATCATCATTTATTGTGCACATTGCAGCAACCATGGCTGCAGACAGTTTTTGGACTACCACTTTACTAACATGTGTCTGCACTCCTACTACTCCTTTTTTCTAGTACATTTGCTGGACATTAGTAAACAGTGAAGTACACAACAGAACTGACTGTGTACTGTTTCAACTAGTATCTGTTTACCTCAATCACAGCTCATGTCAAGATCCCTGTAACCTATCAGTCATACTAGTTTTTTTTTTATTTTTATTTTTATAATTTTTTTGTGTTACCTTCCCTAGCAGTGTAAAAAAAAAATAATACTCCACGTGCAACTGCTACTTACACCCACACTACCCTAACAAAGAGATAACAGCCAGCAAAATGGAACTTGAGTCACAGTTACCTGTGTCTTCTCAGCCACACAGAATTTTGGGGTATTTGGTGTAATTTTCCTTTGCTCCCTTCTCACACCCCCAGACTCCCCTTGCACAGTGATAACAGCCATCAAGAAGGAACTTGGATTACAGCTGCCTGTGTCTTCCCAGTCAGTCACACATAATTTTGGGGTATTTGGGGTAAATCTCCTTTTCTCCCTTCATACACCATGAAGACAAAATCAAAGTATCCACACTCGAGGCACATAATAGAGATAAAAAAGAAACTTTATTCCAAGAGTTAATAGTTTAAAAACAAAGACTAAGGGTACTTCACCTCTCAGTATCTTCTGACACGTTTTGGACTGCTATGGTCCTTACAAATAGGAAAATTCGGTGGAAATAATTCAACTAGGAAAAAAGAAAAAAACTTCTTTCTCTCACACATATACACATATAAAATCCAAATGTATAAAAATACTTACTATAAAAGGACAAGGTCCATACATACTGAAAATGGGGTGAACAATTTCACATGTAAATATATTAACATAATATATACAATGCTAGTGTCTATGTGCATAGTATGTGACCCGTCAATCTAAAAAGGCAACAAGTATCAACACAATTAATGAAAGATACTGAATGCATAATAGAAAGTTCTCTACAACACAAAAAAATATAGAAGAAATATAGTAAAATAAATTTAGATCCCATTCTGCATTTAGTCCATTAGATATTTGAGTATCTAATTTGTGTATCCAGATCATCTCCCTATCTACCCAACAAAAGGGAGACTGCTGCCACCTCTGGGAGGTCTGGATATTTTCTAAATATGCAAAGAGCTAATCAGAGATGCTCAACTAGGAATGAGGCCCTTGAATTGATGAGGCTCTGTAGGATAAGTATCCTACCCAGGGTGCAATCTCTTTTAGCTCACTAGTGCCTTTCACAGAGAGGAAATATCTTAAAGCACATCATACTGATCCTACCAAAAAGGCAGTCCAGCCACGAAGTGCCAGGCAATTACTCTCTGAACAAGAGAAGCAGCCAACCCCAGACGTACATTTCGGTCTTGTTGGGCCTCGTCAGTGAGGTGCAGCTGATCTCTCTAAGCACTGTGACCAAGGGGTCCACATCTGGATTACCCTGTTACCCTTAGGGTGACTAGTCCCAAGGGTAATTTGCATATGCAAAGAGCTAGTCAGAGATGCTCAACTAGGAACGAGTCTGCCCTAAAATCGATGAGGCTCTATAGTATAAGTATCCTACCCAGGGTGCAATCTCTTTTAGCCCACTAGTGCCTTTCACATAGAGGAAATATCTAAAGCACATCATACTGATCCTACCAAAAAGGCAGTCCAGCCACGAAGTGCCAGGCAATTCCTCTCTGAACAAGAGAAGCAGCCAACCCCAGATGTATGTTTCGGCCTTGTTGGGCCTCGTCAGTGAGGTGCAGCTGATCTCTTTAAGCTCTTTGCATATTTTCTAAATACCCTGAAATCTAAAGTGATTGCATTTAAATGTTTCCTAATTCTGTCTTTTAATGGATGTATTGTACATCCAACATATTTTTTTAAACAGGTAGAATAGTTGATATAACTATTTGGTATTATATAATTTTGTTGTAACTGAATTGCAAAACATCTTGGAAACCTCAGCAAATAGTATTTGTTGTAAGCCAAGTACCCACAGACTTTTTTTAACCAACAAAACATGCTGGGCCTGGGAGCTAAACTTTTTCCTAATATAGGAGCTTTTCTACAAGTAATCCTATAACATTCCCTAAAAATATCTTCAACTGCATTTATATTTTTTCTGAAAAGATTTTGCAATCAGGTCACTCCAGTCCATTTTGTCTACCACATTTCTGGCTTTTCCAATTTGTGAGGATGAATAACCTTGAGCTTGTAGTCCCCCAGAGTAATTCTGCTTATGCACTATAGGCATGAGAGTCACTAAAAATATGTTTTAAATGAATACATTGGCCCTTAGGAATATTGTTAACCAAATACTTCCGATGGCAACTACAGTATATAATAGTGTGTGCCTGTCACGGTTTTAATGAGCGCTCAGACAATTTGGTTAAGGTAAAATAATGAAGCTTTATTAAACAAATAATAATGAACAGAAATGCCCTTCACAGGTCCAGATCCAAATAGCTCTTTTGAATCTGACACAGGTCAGGGTACAATAGAGACTGAGCTGTACAAAATACAGTAATGCAGAATGAGGACTGGAACAGGAACTGGAACAAAACCCCAGCAGTACTGGTCAGGAGGAGCCCTAGGTGAGGTAAGTACTGCAGGGCAGAAATCCCCAATGGAATAGGGAGAGAGTAGGTTCTACCGGCCTTGTCTGAAACCAGGTAAAGTCAGCCCACGTGACGGTTCAAATCACCACACGGAGGTTATGCCTGGAGGCAACCGGAATAGGCACAGTCTGCAAGGTAGCGCAACCGGAGGCAATAGTAATATCAGACTGAGTATAGCGCAACCGAATGCAGTAGTAAGTGCAATCAGTACAGCAGCGCAACTGGAGGCAACGGAACTGTACCAGAAGCTGTAGCGCAACCGGAGATAGCTGTATGGCACAGGCAATATAGAAGCGCAACCGGAGGCAACGGATAGGTGCAGACTGATAGGTAGTGCAACCACAAGTGACCGCTAAGGCACAGGCTGTATAGTAGTGCAACCGGAGGCAACAGTGAGGCACAGGCTGTATAGTAGCGCAACCAGAGGCAACGGATAGGTGCAGGCTGACAGGTAGTGCAACCACAAGTGACCGCTAAGGCACAGGCTGTATAGTAGTGCAAACACAGGCAGCAGTGAGGCACAGGATAAAGGCAACCGGCAACCGTAAAGCAACGGCTATACAAGCAAATCAGCAACCGGTGAGAGTGGAGTAAACCAGTACCGCATACTGGATAAGCGAATGCCCAACTGGTTCTATACAATCAAATCAGCAACCGGTGAGAGTGGAGTAAACCAGTACCTCGTACTGGATAAGCGAATGCCCAACCGGTTCTATACAAGCAAATCAGCAACCGGTGAGAGTGGAGTAAACCAGTACTGCGTACCGGATAAGCGAATGCCCAACCGGTTCTATACAAGCAAATCAGCAACCGGTGAGAGTGAAGTAAACCAGTACCGCGTACTGGATAAGCGAATGCCCAACTGGTTCTATACAAGCAAATCAGCAACCGGTGAGAGTGGAGTAAACCAGTACCACGTACTGTATAAGCGAAAGCCCAACCGGTTCTATACAAGCAAATCAGCAACCGGTGAGATTGGAGTGACAGAGATCAGAATGTCGCCATAGCGACTTCAGCAGCGAAATGGATAACCAGCAGCAGCGATAGCAGACAAGCCAGGATCACACAGGAACGACAGCACCGCCAACCGGGTCAGGAAAGGAACAGGAACACAGCAGCACAGGATCAGGAACTGAAACAGGAACGACAGCACCGTCAACCGGGTCAGGAACGGAGCAGGAAGAATGCAGGAGAGGCACTGGCTACAGGAGCAACGCTGGTACTGGTAGCAAGCGCAGGCCCAGGGAACAGGTACAAGGCAGGTGACTGCTAACATAGAGACACCACGAAAGGGCAACCAAAGGGTTCCTCAGCCCAGTCTATAAAGGCAATCCTGGGCGGGCAAAAGATGGGTGGCCAATGGAGAGTACACACACCTGACTGACAGCACAAGTAAGCAATCACGGGCACCATGATACACAGCCCACTTACACATTACCACTAAGTGTCAAAGCCATAAAATCAATAGACAATTTTTATATATCATTTGTGAAACTCAAACCACAATTGCTAGAATTCAAATACTCAACAAACTGTTCAACTTGGACCTCATTATCACACCAGATAAAAATATCAAATCATCTATAAAAAGACACAATATACGGTCTGAAAAGGTTACCATCCCCAAAGACTGGGGTAATTCTCCTTTGCTTCCTTCTTACACCCCCAGACCCCCTAGCAGAAATAACAGACAGATCATAAAGGAACTTGGATCATGGCTGACTGAGTCTTTCCAGTCATTGTCACAAGATTTCAGGGTATTTGGGGTAAATCTACCATTCTGCCTTGACACACTCTAAGACTCCCCTAGCATACAGATAACATCCAAATCAGGAAATAACTTGGATCATGGATTCCTGTGTATCCCAGTCATTCATACATAATTTTGGGGGATTTGGGGAAATCCTCCTTTGCTCCCTTCTCACACTCCTAGACTCCCCTAGCAGAGTTAACATCCAGATAGGCTTCCTGTGTCTTCCCAGTCAATAGCACAAGATGTTGGGGCATTTGGGGTAAATCTCCTTTTCTCCCTTCACACATTGCCAGTCTCCCCTAGAACACAGATAACAGCCAGATAAGGAAAGAACTAGGAAAACGGTTGCCTGTGTCTTTCCAGTCAGTCATACAGAATTTTGGTGTATGAGTACACTTGTGGCGCTATATAAATAAACATATTCATTCATTCATTTAGGGTCAACCTCCTTTCTCCCTCCCTGTCCCCCAGGGTCCCCCAGAATCAGAGGATAAATGTCTTGCCTACAAGATTCCCTAAACTAAAAGTCAACTCCATCAACTCCGCTTTATTAGCCTGTCTACTCTAGCTCAAAAATGTGCTGCTTTCTCTCTTGTAAACAACCACAGAATGGCATGCTGACACTCCTTTAATACTATGCCTGTGGAAAAGAAGGGAAACTTTTCACATAGTGGGGGAAAATTCACTTTACCCATCATTATCAATGCAATAAGCTAAAGCGTAAATATGCACTTTTCATTAAAAAAGTTCCAGCTCAGTGGGAAGTGCCATTTTTCTTTTTGATGTGAAAAGTTTCAACAGACCATTACACTTTTAAAAAACTGAATAACCAATTTACAATACAGGAGAATAACATCAATGATGTCACAATGATCAGTGGAAACAATTTCAATCATTAACCATTTACCATTCACTGTCATAACAACCGTAAATTACAATGGTCAACTGAATATTTCAAACTAAATTAAAATAAGCATATCACTCACTTCACCCAGTAACAAAACTAATTAGGTTAATCAAAAGTATTTAAAGTAGTGAGCATCACATTCACAAACATTGTCATCCAATAATGAAATGAAAGATTGTGATCCACTTATTACTGGTCATCAAAATGATCTGTATTGCATTAATCCGATTTAATACAAAAGCAGAATGAATCAGCTCAAAAAAAACAAAACACAACAAACTAACTGAAGATACCTATGCTACCATAAAAAGAAGCCTGAGGTGGAATATTGAAAATAAAACAATACAGTAAGGCATGATTGATGATACATAAACACAATATATAAAATAAGACGAAACACAAAAGGACTAGCAACATATTGATCTACTGGATGCCAAGGGAGAGACCCAACATGCTTACTAGCCAAAATACTTGTGGTGACATTTTCCCAAGGACTATAAAATCTTAAACGTATTGGGGGAGATTCACTAAGGTGATAAAGCGGACATGACTTCTCCATTGATATCACTTCTCCAATTCCTATGTTTTCTATGGAGCCTATGCAATTAGATTTCTCCAAGATCTCCAACATTTCTGGAGATCTTAGTGCAACATAGAACAACATAGGAACTCGAGAAGTGATGTCACTGGGGAAGTCATCTCTGCTTTATCATCTCTTTATCATGCTTTTGTACATAACCCCCATTGTGTAACCCAGTTCCCATCCCTCAAACCTGGCAGGCACCTTGTTTGTAATCCACACATACACGATAGTAGTGTAACATAATTGTGTGACAATGCAAGTTGTATATCCTGTATTGAAACCAAGGAACCATATTATTCAGTAAATACAGGTAAAACCTAGCACTCTGCTTCCTGCTGCCAAGTCCGTCTTACAATGTGCCCCAGTAGTATGTGCTTTCTGTGTTACAATATGCTCTGTGTTATGTGCCCCTTGTGTTACAATCTGGTGTATATTTCTGTGTATCACTGTATATGTGGTATGTTCAGACAGCTTCCAATATTTGCTGAAACAACCAAGGAATGGTTGCAATGTTGATTAACTCCTGATGTGCTTATGAAACAACAGAAAGAGGCACAGATCACACCAAACTAATACCAATCAGATCTCAAAATATGATAATAAGTGTACTCACTTGTACTTTCATACTGGCTGACCTTAATCAGACCAGTATTATAATTTGCAGGGTATTCTAATCCACCCTGCTTGGTGGTCCCACAATAAGAGAAGCTGAATCCATAGAATTAATAAAAAGTAACTTACTTAAAAACATATACGCATGTGCAAGAAAAAAAAAGTATTTCAAAAACTCTGACACGTTTCTGGGTTCATGACCCTTTCATCAGGTAAAAAATACACAAATGAGCTAACAATTAGTGATGAGCGAGCACCCCAATGCTCGGGTGTTCGGGTGCTCTGACCGAGCACCCCCTGAGGCTCGAGTGCTCGGCCGAGCACCCGAGCCCCATTGAAGTCAATGGGAGGACTCGAGCATTACACCAGGCACCCCCTGCTCTGATGAGGGGAGGGTGCCTGGTCCATAGGAAAAGGGCAGAAAAGGATGGAAACACCACAGAAATGGTTCAGGGACAGCATAGGGAGGATGTCTGGATGCATCTTGGACTCCAACATCGCTGCTGGGAACGATCTTTCGCCCGTAGTACGCCATTTTTACAGACTGACCATAAAACACACAAAAAGGAAAATAAAAACGACTTTAGGCGAAAAATTGTTACCAAACAATATTTGCTGTATATTTACTTGTATTTCATCTGCAAATTCTCCCAAAAATTTCCTTGATTTTCTGAAGTGAGGCCATGATTAAGAGGGAAACGTGCGCAGAGGTAAATTATCCCAAAAATTTCCTTGATTTTCTGAAGTGAGGCCATGATTAAGAGGGAAACGTGCGCAGAGGCAAATTCTCCCAAAAATGTCCTTGATTTTCTGAAGTGAGGCCATGATTAAGAGGGAAACGTGCGCAGAGGCAAATTATCCCAAAAATTTCCTTGATTTTATTGAACTGAGGCCATGATTAAGAGGGAAACGTGCGCTGAGCTGACCATCTAAAACATTATGGGTGAGGGTCTGCTGCAGAGCTGACCATCCTATAGCTGACGCTATAAAACATTATATGAGAGGGCCCGCTAGAGAGCTGACCCAATAAAACATTATATGAGAAGGCCCGCTGGTGAGCTGACCTATATAAAAATTGGCAAACAGGGCCCGCTGGTGAGCTGGCCCTATATAAAAATTATATCACAGGGCCCGCTGGTGAGCTGGCCCTATATAAAAATTATAGCACAGGGCATATGGAAGAGGAGGAGGAGGATGAGAAGATTAAGAGTCAACCATATACCTGTTTTTTGGGTGGAAGGGGTGAATGGGAATACAGAGTATTCCCATCATTGTAAATAATATATGTAAAGTGAGTTTATGTTCCCCCGGGGCTTTCCTCCAGTGGAGTGGAGAAGTCAGGGGAAATCCAGGCCTTGTTCATTTTTATAAGTGTCAACCTATCAGCATTGTCGGTGGAAAGGCGGATACGCTTATCTGTTATGATGCCACCAGCAGCACTAAATACCCGCTCAGACAGAACGCTGGCGGCAGGGTAGGCCAGCACCTCCAAGGCGTAGAGTGCCAGTTCATACCACGTGTCCAGCTTGGACACCCAGTAGTTGTAAGGCACAGAGGGATCATTGAGGATGCTGACACGGTCTGCTACGTACTCCTTCACCATCTTCCAAAACTTTTCCCTCCTTGTGACACTAGGCTGCGCATCAGGGTGAGGGTGCTGGCGGGGTGTCATGAAGGTGTCCCACGCCTTGGAGAGTGTTGCCCTGCCTTTCTCGGAACTGCTGTGTGCTCCCCTTTTCTCCCCTTCTCGGTTGGCCAAGGTAGCACGTACTCTGCCGCCAGCGTTGTCAGATGGAAAATTTTGGAGCAATTTTTCAACAAGAACCTTCTGGTATTGCACCATTTTGCTTGTCCTCTCCACCGGAGGAATGAGAGATGAGAAATTCTCTTTGTAGCGGGGGTCCAGAAGGGTGAACACCCAGTAATCCGTGTTGTCTAAAATGCGTACAACGCGTGGGTCACGGGAAAGGCAGCCTAACATAAAGTCAGCCATGTGTGCCAGAGTACCAACAGTCAAGATTTCGCTGTCCTCACCAGGAGGATGACTCTCAATATCCTCATCCTCTTCCTCCTCTTCTGCCCACCCACGCTGAAGAGATGGAACTAAAGTTCCATGGCTACCCTCTGTAGCGGAGGCAACCGTGTCTTCCTCCTCCTCCTCCTCCTCCTCCTCCGCCTCCTCCAATTGTCGCTGAGAAGACGAAGTGAGGGTGCTCTGGCTATCACCTTGTGTAAGCTCTTCCTCCCCCATTTCCACCTCTTCCACATGCAAAGCGTCGGTTTTAATTGTGAGCAGCAAGCGTTTCAGTAGACACAGAAGTGGGATGGTTACACTGATAATAGCGTTATCGCCGCTCACCATCTGTGTCGATTCCTCAAAATTGCGTAAAACCTCACAGAGGTCTGACATCCATTCCCACTCCTCACTTCTGATTACAGGAAGTTGAACGGAGAGGCGACGACCGTGTAACAGCTGGTACTCCACTACTGCCCTCTGCTGCTCACAAAGCCGGGCCAACATGTGGAAGGTGGAGTTCCAGCGCGTGCTCACGTCACACAGCAGCCGGTGAGCTGGCAATTGTAAGCGCTGCTGCAGCTTCAACAGGCCGGCCGAAGCTGTAGATGACTTACGGAAATGTGCACACACGCGGCGCACCTTGGTCAAGAGATCATGCACATTGGGGTAGGTTTTTAGAAATCGCTGAACCACTAAATTAAATACATGCGCTAGGCATGGTACGTGTGTGAGCTTGCCGAGCTCCAAAGCCGCCACCAAGTTACGCCCATTATCACACACAACCATGCCTGGTTGCTGGTTGAGTGGCGAGAGCCATTGCTCGGTCTGGTGACTAATCCCCTGCAACAGCTCTGAGGCCGTGTGCTGTTTGTCCCCAAGGCAGATCAGCTTCAGCACGGCCTGTTGACGCTTCCCCACTGCAGTGCTACACTGCTTCCAGCTACTGGCTGATGGGGGAGTGGCGCTGCGTGTAGAGAATTCGAAGGTGGAAACGGAGGAGGAGGAGCCAATAACGTAGGTGCTGGCGGAAACCCTGATGGAGGTAGGGCCCGCAATCCTCGGCGTGGGTAGCACCCGTGCCATCCCAGGGTCCGAGTCGCTCCCAGCCTCCACGACATTCACCCAGTGTGCCGTCAGGGAAATGTAGCGTCCCTGGCCACAAGCACTTGTCCATGTGTCAGTCGTTAAGTGGACCTTCCCAGTAACTGCGTTGGTCAGGGCACGGGTGATGTTACGGGACACATGGTGGTGTAATGCGGGGAAGGCACACCGGGAAAAGTAGTGGCGGCTGGGGACCGCGTACCGAGGGACAGCTGCTGCCATCAGGCTGCGGAAGGACTCAGTGTCCACAAGCCTAAATGGCAGCATTTCGATGGCCAGTAATTTGGAAAGGTGTAAGGTTAGTGCTATGGCCTGTGGGTGGGTGGCTGGGTATTTTCTCTTGCGCTCAAATGCCTGGGGTAACGACATTTGGACGCTGTGCTGGGACAGGGAAGTGGATGTGGTCGCTGATGGTGCTTCAGATGGTACAGGTGCAGGGCGGGAGGTATGCGGGCCTGCGCCTTCGACAGGCGATTGGCCGGCACCGAAAACAGGGGAAGAGGAGGCAGTGGTGTGGCCTGCAGACACAGATGGGCGATCCAGGCGTTCCTCCCACTTACTACGGTGCTTGGATGTCATGTGTCGGATCATGCTGGTGGTGGTGAGGTTTCTAGTGTTCATGCCTCGGCTCATTCTGGTGTGGCACAGGTTGCAAACTACAATTCTTTTGTCGTCCGCACTTTCCTTAAAAAACGCCATACCGCGGAACACCTACCCTTTGGCAAGGTAGATTTACGCAAGGGGGTGCTCCGTGGAACATTTGCGGGCCGGTTTGGTGCGGTCCGCCTTCTTTCTGTAGCCACACCACTGCCTCTTCCAGCCTGTTGCGGTGCTGCAGATGGCTCACCCTCAGGACTGCTGTCATCGCTCGGCTCTACACCTTCCCAGGTGGGGTCAGTCACCTCATCGTCCACCAAGTCCTCCTCCACTTCCTCACTCTGATCATCCTCCTCATGTCTTGATCCCACCACATACTCAGTCATTGACAACTGTATAACATTCTCCTCAACAAGGTCTTGAGACGGAAATAGTGGTTGATTTAATGGCAACTGTGTCTCATCATCATCATCATCATCCACTACTTCCTTTGACCTTAAATGCCGTTCACATCTGTCATCTTCTTGTGATTGGGTACCCTCTAGAGGTTGTGAATCAGGGCACAAGATGTCATGTTCCTCTGCAAGCGTGCTTGGAGAGAGGGTCAAATGAAGGATTGGTGATGAGACGAGCTCCTCACTATATCCCAGTGTGGGATCACTTCTTTGACCAGACCGTGTATGGTGGGAGGAAGGATGATCAGAGTGAGGATTATGTTGACCAGACTCTTGGCTACTGAGAGTGGACTTGGTGGAAGACAGGGTGGTGCTTAACCGACTGGAAGCAGTATCAGCTGACATCCAACCGACCACCTGTTCGCAGTGGTCGGACCTCGAGAGTGATGTCCTGCGATGCCCTGTGAAATGAGACATGAAGCTAGGTATGGTGGATGTCTTTCTTTCTTGTGCTCTGGCACCAGGCACAGTTTCTCCGCGTCCTGACCCGCGCCCTGAACTATCAGGATCACGTCCACTTCCCTGTCCCTTTTTACCCGCCTTCTTCATCTTACACGGAATATGTGACTTTAATATTTGAGTTTGAAGACTTAACAGTATTTCTTCCTATTCTGCAACTGTGCAGAGTACACAGAATAGGCTGCTAAACTGCGGTGACACACACTGAATGGAATATGTGACTTTAATATTTGAGTTTGAAAACTTAACAGTATTTCTTCCTATTCTGCAACTGTGCAGAGTACACAGAATAGGCTGCTAAACGGCGGTGACACACACTGAATGGAATATGTGACTTTAATATTTGAGTTTGAAGACTTAACAGTATTTCTTCCTATTCTGCAACTGTGCAGAGTACACAGAATAGGCTGCTAAACTGCGGTGACACACACTGAATGGAATATGTGACTTTAATATTTGAGTTTGAAAACTTAACAGTATTTCTTCCTATTCTGCAACTGTGCAGAGTACACAGAATAGGCTGCTAAACGGCGGTGACACACACTGAATGGAATATGTGACTTTAATATTTGAGTTTGAAGACTTAACAGTATTTCTTCCTATTCTGCAACTGTGCAGAGTACACAGAATAGGCTGCTAAACGGCGGTGACACACACTGAATGGAATATGTGACTTTAATATTTGAGTTTGAAAACTTAACAGTATTTCTTCCTATTCTGCAACTGTGCAGAGTACACAGAATAGGCTGCTAAACGGCGGTGACACACACTGAATGGAATATGTGACTTTAATATTTGAGTTTGAAGACTTAACAGTATTTCTTCCTATTCTGCAACTGTGCAGAGTACACAGAATAGGCTGCTAAACTGCGGTGACACACACTGAATGGAATATGTGACTTTAATATTTGAGTTTGAAAACTTAACAGTATTTCTTCCTATTCTGCAACTCTGCACAGTACACAGAATGTGCTGCTAAACTGCGGCGAAGCACACTGAATGGAATATGTGACTTTGATATTTTAGTTTGAAGACTTAACAGTATTTCTTCCTATTCTGCAACTCTGCACAGTACACAGAATGTGCTGCTAAACTGCGGCGACGCACACTGAATGGAATATGTGACTTTGATATTTTAGTTTGAAGACTTAACAGTATTTCTTCCTATTCTGCAACTCTGCACAGTACACAGAATGTGCTGCTAAACTGCGGCGACGCACACTGAATGGAATATGTGACTTTGATATTTTAGTTTGAAGACTTAACAGAATGTGCTCTAATCTGCAACTTTGCACACTAAACAGAATGTGCTCTAATCTGCAACTTTGCACACTAAACAGAATGTGCTCTAATCTGCAACTTTGCACACTAAACAGAATGTGCTCTAATCTGCAACTTTGCACACTAAACAGAATGTGCTCTAATCTGCAACTGTGCACACTAAACAGAATGTGCTCTAATCTGCAACTTTGCACACTAAACAGAATATATTTTTTTTTTTTTTTTTTTTTCCCCCCCACAAAAAAACCTGCTGCCCCCACACACAGTAGTCCTAAAAAGGACTTTTGGTTCTTTTTTTTCACAATTTTGCTTTTTTTCCTCCCTACACTGACTTTCCCTTCCTATCCTCAGCTCTCCCTGGCTAAGACTGAGCCGAACTCGCTGGTCAGGTGCTATACAGCACCCGACCACGGGTTCTGGCCAGCCAATCAGTGTAATGCCAGCAGCCAACATGGCTGCTGGCATTACACCGATGTCAGAGCCTCCCTGCACGTTTATTGGCTGCGCAGCAGCCGCAAAACGTGCGGGGAGGAGACCCGAACATGGCGGGCGAGCACATGCGGTACTCGTACGAGTACCGCCATGTGCCGAGCAGAGCGATGCTCGAGCCGATCCGAGCATCGGCCGAGCATGCTCGCTCAACACTACTAACAATCTTATTCCCTTTTAGATGTCCAATAAATGCTAACTACCAAACAATTAAAGGGAAATATCTTTAAAATGATTTTAATGAGGTATACATACCAGATATATGCATGCGTCAATACAGTGTGCAACGGCAAAAACACCTCCATGTTAAAACACTGTTCAAAAACATCACAGGATGGATAAGCTTTGTCGAAGTCCCAAGCATAAAATTAAACGTATATATCTGCTATAGGAAATAGGCAATGTGTTCCACCATGGTATGCAAACACAGCAAAGACTAATATGAACAAAGTTTAACCTTAACAAAAAAAATCAATACAATACATGTTTAGTGTAAATTATGATCCAATAACTACAATGCTCATATTCAACATAAACATATGTTCCCTTCCCTTTCACATACCAAAGTACTCATCATCATAATAAACCATATATAATAATTGAATCTATACCCTAAGATAAACCATATATAATAATTGAATCTATACCCTAAGATGTGTTTCATGATACATGAATCAAATATATTCAGCTAAACAAAATAATATAAATAAATCCTGACATAAAACATGTGTGATAACTGACTAAAACAATAAATTAATTTACATAAAGTGACACAGATTAATATATACTAGTAATTTCCATGACTGATTAATTCATGTTAATTTTATTTGAAAAATAATAATAAAATAAAAAGTAACATAAAAAAGTGTCATAAATCTAATCAATTTATACTACAGAATGATATCTAATATACATTCCAATACATTTTTCTCAATTTTGCTACAAAATATATTATTTTTATTCTTTATGTTTAATGTGTGCCAGTTATAAATACTGATTATAATAAAATAAATATGCTATATAAACTATTCTATAAAAATTAATTTTCACCATGAGAAAAAAAATATAAATATTCTCAGTGCTCTCATTTAATCCTAATGTAAACCATGTTTGTAGTCAATAGATCCAATAAGCTTCTTTATGATTAAGTCTCCTAATTTCGCTATATGAACCGATCCTATCAACATGTTCAAGAGGCAGAATTTTCAAACAAGAAGGGTTTCTGTTATGAGCCAAAAGACAATAGGTACGCTATGTAGGGTATATCCATACTCTCCCCTCATATACCCCACAATAACACTATTAAATATATAACACATGAAGTACTACATTTCAAAAAACTTTGTATATACTAATCCTGTTGTACTAGATCTAAAAGTCTGAATTTTATTAGCAATATAAAACATGTGGAACATCTCAGTAAACACTAAACAGCATTTAAAACTTCCCTTGAACTATAAGTATCCAGGATTAGAACCCAGTACAACGCTGACTTCAGGGAAGGGGGAGGGAGGGGGAACTTTGCATACGGTTATCTCTCAAACCATAAAGGTTTGAGAGATGACACTGGGGACAATTCAATTCTTTTTAAAATGGCTACAATATGGGGAATAGTAATATTTAAGTATTACTACCCCTTTAACTAATAATATCACTAAGATGAACAGATATATGTTCTCTTAGGGTTCTAGTGGTTTTCCCTATATATTGTATTTTACAAACTTGACACGGCAATAAATACATTACTCCATTAGCTGTACAAGTGACAAAGTGTTTAATCTTTTACTCCTGAAACCTTCGTATATTTAAGGCAGTCACATCAGACACTACCATACTTGTGTCTCCCAAATGTAGATAGACATGTTGTTCATGACCTTCTCCTATCTTTGACAAATAAGCCAGGTGATATTATACTTGCTATAGTAGAAGCCGTTCTGGGTACAAAGCTAAGGCACTCTGATACTAGGGGTGGGTGAAAAGTGGGGAAAATTTCCTGCATGACTTTTTGCAAAAACTTTTTTTGTGAATGTTTTCTCCTTTTCGCCTATGCAAAATTTTCCTCCTTTTCACCTATTTTAACAATTTTTTTCACCTATATTTCCTGTAGGTACTACATTTCCCACAATATTACTTCTTCTGTGGGCTGTAATTTAGAAATAAGTGGCTGAAAGTCAAAGCTGTGAGTCCTGAAAAATGTGTTAGTATGCAGAATGCATTTGTCCTTTGCCCACAACACTAACTTCCTGCTTAAGTGACACTGGCACATGAAGATGATGTAAAGTAATAACAATAATAAAGTACAACCTAAAATGTGGCAGATGTGTATTGCAGTGGTGGTGGTGGGGGACTGGCTGGGCTGGTATGGTATGATTTGTGTAAGTATATAGTTTTTGCCATTGTCATGTTTGTGTCAGATCGCTATCCTCCTTCTCAGATTATTGACACACATTACTTTTCAGTCATAGCAGTGGTCCCAAGTGGGGTAGACGGTGGGAACCCTTCTTCACATCCCTCCTCCACCTCCTCAACTGTGCTGCTGTTAATATATTTGTCCTGGATTTGTCTGACATGTGTGGTTTCTGCTACCTGATATTCAGATGGCATGAGATGTTGGGTTATTTTTAAGAATGTTAGTCTCCCAACATTTCTGCTTGATAATCGCGTCCTGCGGTCATTGACAATGTAACCAGCTGCACTGAAAACCCTCTCAGACTCAACGCTTGCTGGAGTACAACTGAGGGTTTCCACTGCATTACGTGTCAATGTTGGCACACATTGCTTTGTTTGCCAGTAGTCCATGGGGTCATCGTTTCTGCCTAAAACGTAGATATCTTGCAAGTATTCAGAAACCATTTCACATGCAGTGGGAACACTTCTAGGAACTACACTGTGTTCCTGTGTGTCAGTTACCAACCCATACTCAGGGAGCAAGTCCCAAAGAAATGTGCCACCACCGCCACTACTACCAATGTTGGGTTTTTGCCACCCCTGTTGAGACCCATGAATTGCCCTGTGTTCCAAATGGCATATTCTGGTTGAGGATGTAGCTGATTCTGGTTGAAATGCTTTGCTGCCTTCCTCTTCACTATACTGTCTAAATGTTTGTTGTGCTCTCACTTTCTCCCTCTCATCCTCCACAATGCAACTCTCCAATCAATAAGCATATCTCGATATTCCATGACAGAATCCGATTCCTCAGAGAGTTGCTGCTGATCATCATGACTTCTTGTTGTGACAAACTGCTGATGTCCCTTTGGCAGAAATTCTGAAATTTTGTGTGTGAAGCAGGGGTCCATCAAAGTGGCAAGAATGTATTCCTCATTGCTTTAAATGGACACTATGTGAGGATCTTGTTCAAAGCTGGTGAGATGGCTCAGTTGGTTAAGGCACCAGCTGTACAATCTGTTCAAGCCATAAGTTTGCAAGCTCAGCCTTTCCCTTCTCTGGGTTAGATAAAATGAGTCCAGGACATACTTGAAAATGAGAGATAATCTCAATGTATTCTTCCTGGTAAAATACTCTCACAAAAAGAAAAAAAAACATGCTAACATGTTCTTTACCAGCTAGTGCATGTCTGTGTTGTCATTACGGAAAGAATCCTCAGCCATGCTCCTCATTTTCTCTGCAAATTCTGATAGAATTTCACTAATTCCTGCCCCAATGAGGCTCCGCAGCATGGTTGCCTCCTCATAGCCTTCCAGTTTTGAATGGTGTACTCTCTAATGGCCTTATTCTGCTCGTACAAATGCTCTAGCATGTATATCATGAAATTCCAACTGGTAAGGACCCCCATTTTCAGCTGTTGATGGGGGGCAGGTTGTTGCACTCTTGTATGGAAAATAGAGTGTTACGTACACTGTAGGAGCAACTAAAATTAGCACAGATTTTGAGGGCAATAGTAAGCATCTCTTTGAGGGTTTCAGATTCTGTCAGCAAAGCAGGGCACATGCACCATACCATCTATTCTCAAAGCAACGATTATGTTGGAGCTGTTATCAGTAGACACAAAACCAGTTTTTAAGAAGCGGGGTTCAAGCCATTCTTCTATCACCTGCTCTAGTTTACTTAAAATATCTACTGCTTTTGGGACTCTCTCTCAAAACTCTGCATGCACAAGGTGGCATGACAATGTTATGGGCTATGCTGCTGCTGCTGCCGCCTTTAATCATACTGCCACAACCAGAAGCACAATTACTGGCTGGCACCTGATTCTGTAAGCTAGTGTTGTCCACTGTTGGTGCTGGGGGGAGGGAAACCCACTGAGCAGACGCAGTCATATAATCTATGCTCTGCCCACTTGTCCACATATCTGTTGTCAGGTGGATTTTCTTGCCATATGCACTTTTCAGCCCTTTGTCCACCAACTACGGCTTGGGATATTCCAGAGTGAAGCTACACATGACATCAGTTCTCTAAAACCTCAGTTTTCTACAAAAGAATACGGCAGCATGTCCATTACCAACATCTTAGCAACCATGCCATTCCACAGGTGTACTTTGGGATTGTTTTTATGATTTTTTTTTTACTCCTTCCCAGGAACTCAGTCAGTATGGGTTGGCAGGACATGGCAAAAGAAACCTGAAACTTTAATGCTTTAACAACATGACTAGAGGAGGTGGTGGTGGTAGAGGCAGCATGTGTGGGTAGTCTATGACTCTTGTCATCTCCTACAGCAAAGCCAGAGTCCTCATACACCTCTACAGCAGAAGCCATAAGTGTTATTTTGACTGAATTAACTGTTGGCACTGGCAGTAGCACACTCTCTGACACATAAATAACTTCACTACTTCTTTTTTCTGCCCGAGAGTCTTGGGAGCTTTTTAAAATGTTTCTGCTGCTGATAGTTGTGGCACCTTTGGCCTTTTGATAGTGTGTCTCCCAGTCAGACCTGTGGTTGTGTTTCAGGTGGGATCTCATAGAGGAGGTGTCTAGGTGTGAGCCTGCTTTCCCCCTGTTCACATGCTTTTTGCACAGACAACATTTAACAACATGCTTAGCCTGAGGATCCTGAATGAAGTATCTCCATACTGTGGACTTCATGGAATAAGGGGTTCCTGAGGTGCTGTTGCTACTACTACTACTACTTGGCTAAATGTTGATGCAATTCTACTGCCAGTACTACTAGAGGTCAAAGGTGCAGCACTTAAAGCAGCAGCAGAGGCACCTGTCATATCTAACATTGTTGATGTTAATAACCTGTATTGCTATTGCTGCTTCTGGGTACTCAAAACAGGTGTGTGTGGCTGAGTGGGACTTGGACTTTATAAAGGTTTTCTCAAACTGTTTATAGACACACACAGTGCTCCTTTTCAGTGGTGGAAGATTCAGCCTTTGACTTTCTGCTAACCTCATAGCCCTGTCATCATCCTCACTATCAACTTCATCTGTATCTGAACACAAGAAGGATGCTGGAGGGATATATTCTAGATCTGCATCATCATCAGTCATCATTAGGTCATGCTTTGCAGCCTCAGCATCACCTAACAATTCTTTCCCTCTACACTTATATTCCTCTAAGCTTTTAGAGGTTTCAAACAATTTATTTTTACTTTTACTGTAACAAAGTTCGGTACTACTTTGAGGACAGGTGTTTTGGTACTTGTTTGTCTCACTATTTGATACAGCAGGTGGTTCAGCTGCTATTTCTGTCATCAACACTTGAATGCAATTTATTGTCATCTTCAGTGTTCTTCTTATATGGTTCTTTATTTCTTTACTCTACAGTACACAACACAACTGATGGAGTATGATTCCTTGCCTAAGCCCAGTCAGCTGCCTGTCACTGTCTCCTAATTTATTTAGTTCTTTAGTTCTGTATTCTTTTTCAATTTTTTTTTAGTATTATTTTTTTATTATTATTATTTTTTAAGTTGTCCACCCTGTCTTATCACAGTTTGTCCAAAAAAATTTCAAATGAAAAACAAAATCAACAACTTTTTTTCCCCAGACTTCCCCAAATCCCCAGCACAGAGACAATAACAGCAAGAAACAGTAAGCAAATAGGTGCCCAGCTGCCTGTGTCTTGCCCATCAGTCACATGGAATGTTGGGGTATTTGTGGTATTTGCGATCAACCTCCCTCCTCTCTTCTTCTCCCCAGAGTACCCCACTGGCTCTCCTAATAGAGAGAACAAATATCCTACATAAAAGATTCCCTAAACTAAACTTCAATTCCCTATCTTCTCTAACTCAAACAAAGTACTGCTCTCTCCTCTCACAAACACAGTATAGCATGCTGTGAGAGCCGGACACCCTTTTATTTGACTGTAACAGGCAAGAGAAAACTTTCGTGGGGTGGAGAAAAATTTTTCTTCCGTTGATTTCGACAATGAGCTAGGTGGAAAAACAGCTCTCTTCACAGGAAATTACTCATCAAGCGGAAAGCTTCATTTTTCACCAATTTCAGTTTGAGGCAAAAATTTTCGCCCATCCTATCTAATACTACCTTTTCTAATGCTTAATCACCAAGTGCCAGAATATGTTTTTTTCTTAATAATGTGTTTATTTGCCTTACATTTCAGGCTATACTTAATTCTTGCCCTCTCGGGTAGGAAGGATTACCTGCCTGACTGTCTGTCACTTGTCAGTCAAAAAAATGTTTTTAATGTTTTGTTTGTTTTTTTAAACTCTCCCGTTTACTGCACACCAACAACCAGAGAACGAATGGCAGTGGCTACCACCTAAACACCTGTCAAACAACTTTAGCTCCTTTTCTTTGCCTGACTACGTAAGCTAGCTAGCGTAAAACATTTGGCTGCCTTCACCCTCCCTTCCCCTCTCTCCCAAGAAAAGACTGGCAACTTGGGAGGCACTGGCACACTCCTTTTACACTTGCATGGTAAGAATCCATACTGTCAAAACTCTCCACATTAGGGAGGTGGAATACAATATTATTGCTGTTTTCATTGCAATCAAAAAGATGTAAAAATGCAAGAATTGGCACTTTTCTCTGGATTTTTCATACAGAGGTGAAGATCTGTTTTTAAAATGTTTCTTTTTTGAGGCAAAAAGTTTCAGACACCTAATAATCACCACCTTGAGGTTTATGCTGGCAATGCCAGATTGTCCCCTAAAAAATCAGGTACTGTCAGTCACTGTGGTTTCACAAAATACAAGTCATTGAGCTGTGGTGGTGGTGGTGGGTGATTTATACTTCCTGTGAGTCATATCACTCAATAAAAAATGTTCCCATCTTGCAATGAGCTTGGCATATTCTGCAGGGTAAAGGTATGCAGGAGCTCCCTTATCCAATGCATTCTATTGCTCGCCATAGCATCATCACATGTGATCAGTATACCACACAATGTGCAATACGTGGAGACATATTTTGGCCCACATTGTTTTCCATCTTTAAGGACGACAAAGGGCACAGTAACAGCAGCACATGTTTTTTTCTGAGTATGTAGTTCAACATATTTAGCATGTACTTCATGGTGTTTATTAAACATGTGCTTTATTAAGGCAGATGTGGTAAAGTGTGACCTCTTCCCCTCTTCACAACCTTGTCACATGGAGTGCACATTATTATTGTTATTATTAATCATAAAGTGCCAGCAATTTCCAAAATGCTGTACAATAGAATGGGGTTACAAACTAATTGACATACAATTAAACATAACATGAGATATATAACATGCATAAAAATATGAGACAAAAAATATGGGGTTTAGTGCTTGTGAGCTTACAGTCTTGAAGACATATGGAATGGTAGGCACAGAAGGTAAATGGATTGCTTGGAGCACGGTGATCTATATTACGCTGAGAGCATCTAGTGGATGAGTGAGATGGCTGTACCTTAGGCAATGGTAAGAGTTACAGATGGCAAAAGGATGGCTACAGAAACCTTTGTAGCAGCTTTCACCGGCCAAGGTGGTAGGCTTCACTGAACAGTTAGGTTTTCAGAGACTGTTTAAAACTTTGAAATGTTGGTGTGAGTCTCACAGAGTGAGGTAGGGAATTCCACAGGATCAGTGCAGCATGGAAGTAGTCCTAGACAGAGGTGGCGAAAGGTCCTGTTTCCTCAAACAAATCCACGAAAACCACGTGGTTTTCTGCTTTTTTGAAGGAAAATCCACTTTAAATAAAGTGTTAAAATATTTGCCGTTTTCGCCCATTGGCAAAAATGTTTTGATATTTTTTGAATGGCTAGAAAGTTTTTGCCCCTTTAATCGTATATTTTTCGCCGTTTCTCTATAAAAATGTGCCATTTTCCAGGAAGTTCATCACAATACAAGCAACTATAGAGCAAGAGAGAGGCTGTTGTGTTGTGAGTTGGTGTGCAAACCTGAGACAGGAGAGGCTCGTAGTGACTGCTCTCACTATGTGCAAGTTTATTAATAATAATAATAATAATAATAATAAAAGGGTGAGCTGGAAAGACCGTTATGCATCCAGTGAGTCTGAGGAGGAGGAAGTGACCACTACCACCAACATGAAAGGGTCTGGTTCCCCAAACCCAATGATGGCCAGTCCCGCTACATTGCCCCTAAAGATCTTGGGGAAATTTGCCTCACGGGAGGAAGAGGAGGGTATTAGAAGTGTGAGCAGGACAGGTCAGCTTCATGTGCTTGCTGCCAGTGCTGCCTCTGCTGCCAGTGTGTCTTCTAATTCTTGGGGGGGGATAATGCCAGTTGTGACAGCAGGGGACCCTAAGTCACACTTGCAATCCCCAAGCAGTCCCACCATTAAGAAGCTCCAGCAGCTTATACAGCGTGTTAGGAGTGAGGGAGGGGGTGATCATATTGATGAGGACAAAGACTGATGTGGTTGGTGTTAGTAGTAGTAACAGTGATGGTGAAGCAGGTTTAGGATTAGCATTAGGAGAGAGGAAGGGTGAGTAATGCAGAGTGGCCAAGCTAGTGATCAAGGGAGCCCACAACATTCCCCTGACCCTATGAGTCCCCTTCCCCCCACTGCATTGTCCAGGTGGAACATGATCCTGAAGAAGGCACAATTGTTACCTTTCAGTAATAATACCACCACAACCAGAAGAACAGATCAGATGCCTGTGCCTGATGCTAGTGCTGCCAATCTAGCTTCTTCAGGTCAACAAGAAATGGCAAGTGTGACATTAGGGGACATTCCCCAGGTCCTGGGTATGGGACAATTTTTCTCTTGGGGCAGGTACAGTGCAGTCATCAACAATTTGTGACAAGTTAGTGAAGAGGGGAAAAGAGGGAATGCACCTTGGTACAATCACCCTGATAACACACATGAAACACAGACACCATTACATTTATGTGAAACATGTTAAAGCCAAATACCCACCAAAAAATATTGGCCATCACTGTTGCTGTACCCTTGACTCTCCCCAAAGGCAACATAAGGCGAGGTGGAAATCAAAGAAGCAGAAGAATAGAGAAACCTAGCCAGTGTTCCCATTGATTTCAAAGGAGTGAGCTAGTCAAAAAAGCAGAAAATTGGCACTGTTTGAGGGAAATTATTTGCAGAGCGGGAAGTGCCATTATTCAATGATTTTGGATTGAGATGAAAATTTTCATCCATCTCTAGTTCTCGAGCTGGGAATGGGAGCAAGTGATGATAGGAGAAAAGAGCAGCAGGTTATGGGCAGAATGTAGTGTGAGGTTTAGAGAGTATTTGGAGACAAGGGAGAATATCTAGGGAGCTGATAAAGAGTGGTGGGTGAGATCTATGATTTGAGCAGAGGATTTCAGAATGGATTGGAGTGGAGAAAGCTGGGTGAGGGGAAAGTTAATTAGGAGTGAGTTGAAGCAGATGGGATATTATGAGAGAGTGGATAAGCATTTTGGCTGTCTTGGAGATGCTTCACAATTGTAAGTGGCAGGATCTAGCAAGAGAATTGATGTGGAGGGCAAAGGAACAGTCAACAGTGAGGGAAAAATGAGGTGTTAGGAAGGAAGGAGAGATCATTAACAGCTCTGTCTTTAGGATCTTAAGCTTTAAGAAACTGGATGCCATCCTGGAAGAGACTTCAGATAGACAGTTGCTATCTGAAGTCTGAAGAACAAAAGATCAGGGGAGAAGAAGAATATTAGAGTGTCATCACATAGAGGTGGTGTTGGAACCGTAATGAGTTTATTAGTTTGTCAAGTAAGGATGTGTAGATACAGAGGAGCAGACGGCCAAGAATTGACCCATGAGGTACCCCAAAAGAGAGAGGTGGTGAAGAAGAGAAAGTACCAGAGAAGGAGACAATAAATTAATGGTCCGAGAGATAAGATTTGAGCTAAGGGAGTGGGGTGTCACAGATTAACTTTGATCAACAGCATCAAAGGCAGAAGAGTGATCAAGAAGGATAAGAAGGGAGAAGTGGCCCTTAGCTTTGGCCGTGAGGAGATCATTTGAAACCTTGGTGAGTGCTATTTTAGCAGAGTGTTGGGGAAGGAAGCCAGATGGCATGGGGTGAAGTTAGGTGGTTGTGCACTAGCTGATCCATTAACTTAGAGGGTAAAGGGAGTAGAAATACAGGACAGTAGTTGGTCAGAGAGGTAGGATCAAGAAGGCTTCTTTAGAATTGGTGTGATGAGAGCTTTTTTATAGATTGTGAGACAAGAGAGTAAGAGGAAAGCAGACACTTGTATTCTGTGACAGGGGTGAATCAATTGAGAGTGTTTTTAGGTGTGGAGAGGGGCTTAAATGAAGTGGTGGTGCCATGCTGTGAAAGGATATTGTATCTGATTGTCTCAATTTTAGTTTTAAAGTAGTGGGCAAAGTCTTGGGCATAGAAGCTATCAGTGGGGGAAGGTGCAGGGGGACAGAGAAGAGATTTAAAAGTGGAGAAAAGATGTATAGGATTGTGGGACAGAGTAGATACAAGTGAAACAAAATACGTTTGTTTTGGGAAGTGAAGCGCAAGGGTGTAGGACTGGAGTATGAATTTGTAATGTGACTTACTCCATAGAAGCTCAGCTGCACAGAGGTATGTTAAAATCCCCCAAAATGAATGTGGAGATGAGAAAGAGAGCCAAGTGGCACAGTGTTCCAGAAACTGGGTGGTTGAGCAAGTTGGACAATAGATGACAGTGAAAGGTATAGAAAATGGAGAGAAGAGGAAAAGATAGTACATTTTAAAGAAGGAGAAAGAGATGGATGGAATAGAGGGTATGCACTGAAGGGTGCATTTAGAGGAGAGCAGGAGGTCTACACCATTTCCATGGCTAGTCCAAGGTTGAAAGGTATGACTAAAGTGTAGTCCTCCATATGAGAGAGCAGCAAGTGATGCAGTGTCTAATAATGTTAGCCAGATGTATGTACTGGACAGAAGGTTAAAATTATTAGATAGGAATTGTGAATTGATTTTGATTGTTACACACAGAGTACGCATTCCATAGGGCACAGCAGAAGAGTACAGCAATTGTGGGGATGCAGTGATTAGGAATATGGTTGAGGGTATGGCAGCTTAAGGCATGGTTCTAAGGTGAGCATAGTTGAGTGTAGATGAAGGGAACAGGGCCAGTATTAGGGGATATGTCTCCCGCAGCCAGGAATAAAAGAAGAAAAATAGATTACAGATTGGAGTGGGATTTGTGAATGTCGAACTGCTTCTTTTGCTTTGAGATATGGAGGAGAAAGTGTCCTGAGGGAGAAGAGCAGCTTGTGTGAGGAGGTACAAAGTAAGTAGAGAAGAGATGGTGAAATTAGAATTGTATTTGGATTATTATGGGAGGAAGGTAGAGCAAGAAAAGATGAATAGGCAGGGAAGCATGGTCAGAAGCAGTATTAGTATGAATGTCAAATTATTAAAAGTTTGAGTTGCCTATTGGGGGTGGGATGGCTCTCTTGTGGTCCTGGTGAGACTCTTTGCAATTTAACACCAGTGCAATTCCATCTAATCACTTGTGAAGAGTTTACTTTCAAAGAGTGAACTGATGCTGCAATGTCTAGCCAAGCAAGCTTGTGCCAAGATATACTCTGGCATTTAAATACCCATATTACAAGTGGGCTCTATTAGCTAATTACAAGCAGGCTGTGCAATTCATTCATAACAGACACAGGATGTTTCACATCTATCCAATTAACAATCACTAGCTCACAAACACAGAATAGCATGCTGTGAGAGCCGGACACCCTTTTATTTGACTGTAACAGGCAAGAGAAAACTTTCGTGGGGTGGAGAAAAATTTTTCTTCCGTTGATTTCGACAATGAGCTAGGTGGAAAAACAGCTCTCTTCACAGGAAATTACTCATCAAGCGGAAAGCTTCATTTTTCACCAATTTCAGTTTGAGGCAAAAATTTTCGCCCATCCTATCTAATACTACCTTTTCTAATGCTTAATCACCAAGTGCCAGAATATGTTTTTTTCTTAATAATGTGTTTATTTGCCTTACATTTCAGGCTATACTTAATTCTTGCCCTCTCAGGTAGGCAGGATTACCTGCCTGACTGTCTGTCACTTGTCAGTCAAAAAAATGTTTTTAATGTTTTGTTTTTGTTTGTTTGTTTGTCTCCCGTTTACTGCACACCAACAACCAGAGAACGAATGGCAGTGGCTACCACCTAAACACCTGTCAAACAACTTTAGCTCCTTTTCTTTGCCTGACTACGTAAGCTAGCTAGCGTAAAACATTTGGCTGCCTTCACCCTCCCTTCCCCTCTCTCCCAAGAAAAGACTGACAACTTGGGAGGCATTGGCACACTCCTTTTACACTTGCATGGTAAGAATCCATACTGTCAAAACTCTCCACATTAGGGAGGTGGAATACAATATTATTGCTGTTTTCATTGCAATCAAAAAGATGTAAAAATGCAAGAATTGTCACTTTTCTCTGGATTTTTCATACAGAGGGGAAGATCTGTTTTTAAAATGTTTCTTTTTTGAGGCAAAAAGTTTCAGACACCTAATAATCACCACCTTGAGGTTTATGCTGGCAATGCCAGATTGTCCCCTTAAAAATCAGGTGCTGTCAGTCACTGTGGTTTCACAAAATACAAGTCATTGAGCTGTGGTGGTGGTGGTGGGTGATTTATACTTCCTGTGAGTCATATCACTCAATAAAAAATGTTCCCATCTTGCAATGAGCTTGGCATATTCTGCAGGGTAAAGGTATGCAGGAGCTCCCTTATCCAATGCATTCTATTGCTCGCCATAGCATCATCACATGTGATCAGTATACCACACAATGTGCAATACGTGGGGACATATTTTGGCCCACATTGTTTTCCATCTTTAAAGGGATAGTAATACTTCGTTTTAACTTTATTTTATTTTGTAGGCATTAAAAAAACATGAAGAATGATAGAAGTCTTATCTCTCAAACCTTTATGGTTTATGAGATATTCACAAGCAAAGTTTCCCCCTCCCGCCCCTTTTACCTAGTGTAAGCAATCTCTTCTCAGATGTGGAATCCAGTCCATAGACCAGACAGATAACAGAAGGGGACAATCTTCTTCCTATGAGAACAACAAAAGATCTGCCCCCCTTGACAAGGTTATCAGGTTTTTCCCCTTATCTTAATTGAAGATTGTCCCTCTCTGCAGTCTACCTGGGCACCTCCCTTCTGATCTGGTTAAGTAGTGTTACATCAGTAAAAGGGCGGGAGGGGGATACTTTGTCATTGAATTACTCTGGAACTACAACTCTGACAGAATTGAAATAACACTCTCCAAAGTCCAAATACTATGATGATTAATGAGAGCTGCTTTTATTATGAAACATTACTATCCCTTTAAGGACGACAAAGGGCACAGTAACAGCAGCACATGTTTTTTTCTGAGTATGTAGTTCAACATATTTAGCATGTACTTCATGGTGTTTATTATACATGTGCTTTATTAAGGCAGATGTGCTAAGGTGTGACCTCTTCCCCTCTTCACAACCTTGTCACATGGAGTGCACATTATTATTGTTATTATTATTAATCATAAAGTGCCAGCAATTTCCAAAATGCTGTACAATAGAATGGGGTTACAAACTAATTGACATACAATTAAACATAACATGAGATATATAACATGCATAAAAATATGAGACAAAAAATATGGGGTTTAATGCTTGTGAGCTTACAGTCTTGAAGACATATGGAATGGTAGGCACAGAAGGTAAACGGATTGCTTGGAGCACGGTGATCTATATTACGCTGAGAGCATCTAGTGGATGAGTGAGATGGCTGTACCTTAGGCAATGGTAAGAGTTACAGATGGCAAAAGGATGGCTACAGAAACCTTTGTAGCAGCTTTCACCGGCCAAGGTGGTAGGCTTCACTGAACAGTTAGGTTTTCAGAGACTGTTTAAAACTTTGAAATGTTGGTGTGAGTCTCACAGAGTGAGGTAGGGAATTCCACAGGATCAGTGCAGCATGGAAGTAGTCCTAGACAGAGGTGGCGAAAGGTCCTGTTTCCTCAAACAATGCTTTTTTGAAGGAAAATCCACTTTAAATAAAGTGTTAAAATATTTGCCGTTTTCGCCCATTGGCAAAAATGTTTTGATATTTTTTGAATGGCTAGAAAGTTTTTGCCCCTTTAATCGTATATTTTTCGCCTTTTCTCTATAAAAATGTGCCATTTTCCAGGAAGTTCATCACAATACAAGCAACTATAGAGCAAGAGAGAGGCTGTTGTGTTGTGAGTTGGTGTGCAAACCTGAGACAGGAGAGGCTCGTAGTGACTGCTATCACTATGTGCAAGTTTATTAATAATAATAATAATAATAATAATAAAAGGGTGAGCTGGAAAGACCGTTTTGCATCCAGTGAGTCTGAGGAGGAGGAAGTGACCACTACCACCAACATGAAAGGGTCTGGTTCCCCAAACCCAATGATGGCCAGTCCCGCTACATTGCCCCTAAAGATCTTGGGGAAATTTGCCTCACGGGAGGAAGAGGAGGGTATTAGAAGTGTGAGCAGGACAGGTCAGCTTCATGTGCTTGCTGCCAGTGCTGCCTCTGCTGCCAGTGTGTCTTCTAATTCTTGGGGGGGGATAATGCCAGTTGTGACAGCAGGGGACCCTAAGTCACACTTGCAATCCCCAAGCAGTCCCACCATTAAGAAGCTCCAGCAGCTTATACAGCGTGTTAGGAGTGAGGGAGGGGGTGATCATATTGATGAGGACAAAGACTGATGTGGTTGGTGTTAGTAGTAGTAACAGTGATGGTGAAGCAGGTTTAGGATTAGCATTAGGAGAGAGGAAGGGTGAGTAATGCAGAGTGGCCAAGCTAGTGATCAAGGGAGCCCACAACATTCCCCTGACCCTATGAGTCCCCTTCCCCCCACTGCATTGTCCAGGTGGAACATGATCCTGAAGAAGGCAGAATTGTTACCTTTCAGTAATAATACCACCACAACCAGAAGAACAGATCAGATGCCTGTGCCTGATGCTAGTGCTGCCAATCTAGCTTCTTCAGGTCAACAAGAAATGGCAAGTGTGACATTAGGGGACATTCCCCAGGTCCTGGGTATGGGACAATTTTTCTCTTGGGGCAGGTACAGTGCAGTCATCAACAATTTGTGACAAGTTAGTGAAGAGGGGAAAAGAGGGAATGCACCTTGGTACAATCACCCTGATAACACACATGAAACACAGACACCATTACATTTATGTGAAACATGTTAAAGCCAAATACCCACCAAAAAATATTGGCCATCACTGTTGCTGTACCCTTGACTCTCCCCAAAGGCAACATAAGGCGAGGTGGAAATCAAAGAAGCAGAAGAATAGAGAAACCTAGCCAGTGTTCCCATTGATTTCAAAGGAGTGAGCTAGTCAAAAAAGCAGAAAATTGGCACTGTTTGAGGGAAATTATTTGCAGAGCGGGAAGTGCCATTATTCAATGATTTTGGATTGAGATGAAAATTTTCATCCATCTCTAGTTCTCGAGCTGGGAATGGGAGCAAGTGATGATAGGAGAAAAGAGCAGCAGGTTATGGGCAGAATGTAGTGTGAGGTTTAGAGAGTATTTGGAGACAAGGGAGAATATCTAGGGAGCTGATAAAGAGTGGTGGGTGAGATCTATGATTTGAGCAGAGGATTTCAGAATGGATTGGAGTGGAGAAAGCTGGGTGAGGGGAAAGTTAATTAGGAGTGAGTTGAAGCAGATGGGATATTATGAGAGAGTGGATAAGCATTTTGGCTGTCTTGGAGATGCTTCACAATTGTAAGTGGCAGGATCTAGCAAGAGAATTGATGTGGAGGGCAAAGGAACAGTCAACAGTGAGGGAAAAATGAGGTGTTAGGAAGGAAGGAGAGATCATTAACAGCTCTGTCTTTAGGATCTTAAGCTTTAAGAAACTGGATGCCATCCTGGAAGAGACTTCAGATAGACAGTTGCTATCTGAAGTCTGAAGAACAAAAGATCAGGGGAGAAGAAGTATATTAGAGTGTCATCACATAGAGGTGGTGTTGGAACCGTAATGAGTTTATTAGTTTGTCAAGTAAGGATGTGTAGATACAGAGGAGCAGACGGCCAAGAATTGACCCATGAGGTACCCCAAAAGAGAGAGGTGGTGAAGAAGAGAAAGTACCAGAGAAGGAGACAATAAATTAATGGTCCGAGAGATAAGATTTGAGCTAAGGGAGTGGGGTGTCACAGATTAACTTTGATCAACAGCATCAAAGGCAGAAGAGTGATCAAGAAGGATAAGAAGGGAGAAGTGGCCCTTAGCTTTGGCCGTGAGGAGATCATTTGAAACCTTGGTGAGTGCTATTTTAGCAGAGTGTTGGGGAAGGAAGCCAGATGGCATGGGGTGAAGTTAGGTGGTGGTGCACTAGCTGATCCATTAACTTAGAGGGTAAAGGGAGTAGAAATACAGGACAGTAGTTGGTCAGAGAGGTAGGATCAAGAAGGCTTCTTTAGAATTGGTGTGATGAGAGCTTTTTTATAGATTGTGAGACAAGAGAGTAAGAGGAAGGCAGACACTTGTATTCTGTGACAGTGGTGAATCAATTGAGAGTGTTTTTAGGTGTGGAGAGGGGCTTAAAGGGATAGTAATACTTCATTTTAACTTTATTTTATTTTGTAGGCATTAAAAAAACATGAAGAATGATATAAGTCTTATCTCTGAAACCTTTATGGTTTAAGAGATATTCACAAACAAATTATCCCCCCCCTGTTCAATCAGATCAGAAGGGAGATGCCCAGGTAGACTGCAGACAGGGACAATCTTCAATTAAGATAATGGAAAAAGCTGAAAAACTTGTCAAGGGGGGAAGGGCCTTCATTGTTTTCATACAAAGAAAGTTGTCCCCTTCTGTTATCTGTACTGTCATACAACCAGACTCACATCTGAGAAGAGATGGCTTACACTAGGTAAAAGGGGCGGGGAGGGGAACTTTGCTTGTGAATATCTCATAAACCATAAAGGTTTGAGAGATAAGACTTATATCATTCTTCATGTTTTTTTAATGCCTACAAAATAAAATAAAGTTAAAACGAAGTGTTACTATCCCTTTAAATGAAGTGGTGGTGCCATGCTGTGAAAGGATATTGTATCTGATTGTCTCAATTTTAGTTTTAAAGTAGTGGGCAAAGTCTTGGGCATAGAAGCTATCAGTGGGGGAAGGTGCAGGGGGACAGAGAAGAGATTTAAAAGTGGAGAAAAGATGTATAGGATTGTGGGACAGAGTAGATACAAGTGAAACAAAATAAGTTTGTTTTGGGAAGTGAAGCGCAAGGGTGTAGGACTGGAGTATGAATTTGTAATGTGACTTACTCCATAGAAGCTCAGCTGCACAGAGGTATGTTAAAATCCCCCAAAATGAATGTGGAGATGAGAAAGAGAGCCAAGTGGCACAGTGTTCCAGAAACTGGGTGGTTGAGCAAGTTGGACAATAGATGACAGTGACAGGTATAGAAAATGGAGAGAAGAGGAAAAGATAGTACATTTTAAAGAAGGAGAAAGAGATGGATGGAATAGAGGGTATGCACTGAAGGGTGCATTTAGAGGAGAGCAGGAGGTCTACACCATTTCCATGGCTAGTCCAAGGTTGAAAAGCATGACTAAAGTGTAGTCCTCCATCTGAGAGAGCAGCAAGCGATGCAGTGTCTAATAATGTTAGCCAGATTTATGTACTGGACAGAAGGTTAAAATTATTAGATAGGAATTGTGAATTGATTTTGATTGTTACACACAGAGTACGCATTCCATAGGGCACAGCAGAAGAGTACAGCAATTGTGGGGATGCAGCGATTAGGAATATGGTTGAGGGTATGGCAGCTTAAGGCATGGTTCTAAGGTGAGCATAGTTGAGTGTAGATGAAGGGAACAGGGCCAGTATTAGGGGATATGTCTCCCGCAGCCAGGAATAAAAGAAGAAAAATAGATTACAGATTGGAGTGGGATTTGTGAATGTCGAACTGCTTCTTTTGCTTTGAGATATGGAGGAGAAAGTGTCCTGAGGGAGAAGAGCAGCTTGTGTGAGGAGGTACAAAGTAAGTAGAGAAGAGATGGTGAAATTAGAATTGTATTTGGATTATTATGGGAGGAAGGTAGAGCAAGAAAAGATGAATAGGCAGGGAAGCATGGTCAGAAGCAGTATTAGTATGAATGTCAAATTATTAAAAGTTTGAGTTGCCTATTGGGGGTGGGATGGCTCTCTTGTGGTCCTGGTGAGACTCTTTGCAATTTAACACCAGTGCAATTCCATCTAATCACTTGTGAAGAGTTTACTTTCAAAGAGTGAACTGATGCTGCAATGTCTAGCCAAGCAAGCTTGTGCCAAGATATACTCTGGCATTTAAATACCCATATTACAAGTGGGCTCTATTAGCTAATTACAAGCAGGCTGTGCAATTAATTCATAACAGACACAGGATGTTTCACATCTATCCAATTAACAATCACTAGCTATCTAGACAGGAAGGCACCAATGGTAAATGCTTAATTAACAAAGGGGCAAGATACACACAGACAAAAAGAGTTAAGCAACACCGTGTTATGGAGGCAGACGGTGAACTTAGATCAGCAGGGGGAAAAGTACCTGGCAAACAAGGACTTAAGGCCACAGTGGTGTGGAGGCAGAGGATGAGATCAGCTCAGTAGGTGGAATGTATCAGGCAAACAAAGGATTAAGCAACACAGTTGTATGGAGGCAAAAGATTAAATCAGGTTAGCAGGGGGAATGTACCTGGATGGCAAGAGAAACAAGCAGGGGTCAAAGCAGGAATGCCAGAATCCATATTGCCTGGTGATGACAATTAGAAGGAAGCAGAAGGAACCATGCTTCCTACCGGCATGATGTGCAGTCCAATGTAAGTAAATCACTTGTGAAGAGTTCATTTGGAAGAGTGAACCCATGCTGCAATGCCTAGCCAAGCAAACATTATGTTTGATTACAATTGCACATTCTCTGCCCCAATGTAATATAATAACTAATCCATTTTTTTCAAGGTGGGGAGAAGGTACAGAAGGATGTTGTTGACTGGATGAATCTGCAGTGTCTTGTGATGCTGCTGCTGCCTCAGTACTAGTACTAGGAGGAGTACTAGCAACCACACCCAGCACTACCTGTCCCATATCACTCTCACAGCTACTCCCACCACCGCTAATAATATCCATGGGCACGGTGAATACACCAGTCTTATGACCCTGCTGTGACATATGATGTTCAGACTGAGCTTAACAGCAAGAAATAAATTGGCAAACACCATAATGTCACTGGTGCTGATGATTACCGCTGTATTTGTATTTCTCTCTCCCATGCTTCACTGGTTTGAAACAAGAAAGCTCTCATGCTGTCTCCTTCACCACCCCCAAAGTTATCACTGCCTAGTTTTTTCCTCCTCTCTTGGTAGTCACAAGTGTGACATAGGAGTAGGGATGGGCCAAAATTTACGCCTCAGACTGAAATTGGAGAAAAATGGCACTTTCCGCTTGGTGAAAAGTTTCCCACGAAAAGTGCAGATTTTTCGCATTTTTCCACTTTTTTCGCCTAGCTCATTCTATTGAAATCAATGGAAACATAGAAGTTACACACAACGCATAGCAAATATTATTTTATTTTTCAAAGGCATAGTATACAAGGGGCATGAGGGTGCCTGTGTTGATGGGGTGTGGGGAAAGAATCAGTTGAACAGGGGATGATTTTTTGGGGGGTGTTTACTGGGATTGGGGGGCAGTTAATAACAACAAAATCCTAAATAAGATAAAATAAAACCCATAAGACATGGTATAAAAGGGGTCTGAGGAGGGTGCCTGTGTTGGTCAATGAATTAATCATTTGAACAGGGAATTTGTTTTGGGGGGGTTTGGCTGCTATTGGGGGACAGTTAATAAAAATAAGAAATTTGTATGTAAAGTGACAGAGACAGGAACCCCCTGACATAAGCTGCCACTGTGGTGTACTGATACTTGACAGAGGATTTTGTAGAGGATGATTTCTTAGATTTGTTGTTAGAGGCCTTTGTTGGACTTAGACTTATTAGAGGCCCAAGCCCTGAAGAAACATTGATTTGTAGGACTTAGGCTTGTTAGAAACAAAGCCCCCCAAAATTGTTTATTTTTTTTGCAGGACTAGTTTTTTTATTTATTTATTTTCAAAACACAAGTTCTGAGAAAAAAATAAAAATGCCCTACTGGTCTAATGCCAGCAGGTTATGCTGGCCAGTGGCCACTGTCGAATGTCCTCCTGAGTTGCATCTGCTGTTCGAACTGCTGCTGCTGAGTTGTTTAAGCAGCAGGATGATTAGGCAGCTGAACAGGAATGGGATCAACAATAGCAGTAACATGGAAGATGGATGATGAAGGTTCCACTTGCCATGACTGGCTCCAGTGATGTGCCTCAGGCAGTAGCAGCAAAATAAGTAGCCCCCAGTCTATGTGGAGAAAAGAAGAAGTTGACCATTAGATCTTCTCCACCTGCCCCTCCTCCAAAATCATCATGGGTGTGTTGTTATTAGAATATATTTTTTCCCTTGAGAGCAAGAACAGCGGGTCTCATCAGCAATTGCAATGTGCACAGTGTTTGTGTGGTAAATAACATCTGGGGACACAACCCTATCCAAACACCATGAAACCTGAAACCAAGTACTGCCGCTGTCACTGTACCCCTTTTTCAGACCCGCTTAGGACACATGGCAACTTGCTGACAGTTTAATAGTAATGATGAACCCTCCCTGTCAGCATCTTAGCATATTCTGCAGGATGGAATCTCCTCAGATGCCACTTGATGCACTGATTGCGATTCTCCTGCACCACACTGGCATGTATAGTCAGTGCACCACACAGTGTGCAATGGGTAGAGACGAACTGCCACATCCTAACATCAACAGAGTGCAGAGGTGTAACTAGAAGCCTCCGGGCCCTGGTGCAAGAATTGCCATGGGCCCCCCTGACCACATTGGCCATCTCAATATTGCCCCCCAATCTCCAAATTGCCCCTTCCACATTAGCCCTCAATCTCCACATTGCCCCTTCATCTCAACAATGCCCCTTCATCTCCACATTGCCCCTTCCTCATTGCCCCTTCCACAATGCCCCTTCATCTCCACAATGCCCCTTCATCTCCACATTGCCCCTTCCACAATGCCCCTTCATCTCCACATTGCCCCTTCATCTCCACATTGCCCCTTCATCTCCACATTGCCCCTTCCACAATGCCCCTTCATCTCCACAATGCCCCCTTCATCTCCATAATACCCCTTCCACGATGCCCCCATCTCCACATTGCCCATTCCATAATACCCTTACCTCCAGTCCCTGGTGGTCTAGCAGTGTGGCTTGACAGATCTGTGCCTCCTTCGGCACAGATCTCTAGAACTGAAGCTCCCATGCACCGCTCTAGAAATGCAGAGGCTGGGAGATGATGTAATCTCCCAGCGCTCTGTATTACTAGAACGGTGTGCCGGCAGCCGTAGAGGGAGATCAGCTAAGCTACAGATGGAGGTGCTGTGGGCGAGGGGGTCGCAGGGGGCAGCCTGGATGCTCTCAAATGTTTCCCCTACCACTCTGGCTGCTTCACCATTACTGCTACTACTACAAACACCAACCACATCAAGGTCAGCCACAGTCTTCCTCCTCAGTCTCACAGTCACTAGTAATATGAGGGTATTGTTGATTACCCCCTCCTTCACTCCTAACGCTAACAAGCTGCTGGACCTTAGTAGCAGTAATACTAGTATGCAGGACTGCTTGGGAATTGCAAGTGTGATTTAGGGTCCCTTGCTGACACACTTGGCATCATTTTCTCCTTCACCCCTGAGTACTACAAGAAACATTAGCTGCAGGCAAAGTATTGGTGGCAGCAGGTTCCGCACTGGCAGCAGGTTACAACACTTGTGGCTGCAGGTACAGCAATGCTGACACTGGCAGCAGGGGCAGCATGTCTGGCAGCAGGTACAACATTATTGGCTGCAGGTACAGCAATGCTGGCACTGGCAGCAGGGGCAGCACGTCTAGCAGCAGGTACAACACTAGTGGTTGCAGTTACAGCAATGGTGGCACTGGCAGCAGGGGCAGCACGTCTGGCAGCAGGTACAACACTATTGGCTGCAGTTACAGCAGTGGTGGCACTGGCAGCAGGGGAAGCATGTCTGGCAGCAGGTACAACACTAGTGGCTGCAGGAACAGAAATGGTGGTACTGGCAGCAGGGGCAGCACGTCTTGCAGTAGGCACAGGCAGCTGACCTGTCCTGCTCTCACTAGTACTATCCTTTTCTCTTTTCCTTCCCATTCCCTTTTCTCCCTCCCTTCTCATTAAATTCCTCAGGATCCGTTGGGGTGATTTAGGGGAACAGGACAGCACTGGTTCAGTACTCCTAATCACTTCCTCCTCCTCCTCAGACCCAGAGGACACATAAGAAGGGTCCTTCCAGTTCCTTTTTTTACTGCTCATAGTGATAATAGTTACTATGAGCCTCTCCTGCCTCACTATTTGCAAAATATCACAAGAAAACAGCACAGCACATTTATCTCACTCTGTAGCTGCTTCTATTGTGTCTGCCTTCAGCGAAAATGTCACGTTTTTATAGCAGAAGTGCGAAAACAATGTAAAATCAATGGGCGAAAACTTTTAGCCATTGAAAAAATGGCGAAAGATTTTGGCCAATGGGAGAACAATGCGAAAATTTTAACCTCTAGTTTTAAAGCGGATTTTCCAGTGAAAAAGTGAATAACAATGTGGTTTTCGCGGAATTTCTTGCAGGAACACGGGGGCAACTTTCGCCCACCCCTACATAGGAGCCCCTGGTGTCCCACTTATAACAGATAGAGAAGCAGCAGGATCAGGCATCTAGCATTTCCCCAGATCCATAGAAATATTGTGAGGGTGGTAATTTGCTGGGCTGAGTGGTCTCACACTTTTGCTGCTCCCTATTGATTTCTCCACATCAAAAGTATCCCTCTAACTCCTCTCTCATTCTCCAGCAAGCAAGTTGCAACAGTATTCAAACTTTATTTCTCTCTCTCTCTCTTTCTCAATGAACTCTGCCTGTGTCTGCTATTAGTCTATAACCAAGCAGCACAGCAGGAAATACAAGGTTTTTATATTATGGCAGCAGAAATTCCCAATGCCATAGAACTCTTAGGTGGAAAACAATAAAGTACTTTTGGAAAAAGCATCACTGTTTGTGAAAAGTTCAATGTATTTTCTGTGATCGGGAATTCCCAAAGAAAAAGCATCCAACTAAATTTTTCTTAGAAATTCCCACAAAAGACAGGGTTGTCTGCCCTTTTCTACCCATTATCCCAACAAATGTTTTACACTTCCCTTACACCACAGAACATACTTCCCCACTACAAACTCTACTTTACTCACACATGTACCTACCTTTGTTTAGAGCAGGGTTGGGCAAACGTAGGTCTTCCAGCTGTTAAGAGCTACAATTCCTAACATTGGAACTTCATAATGGGAATTTGTAGTTCTGAACAACTGGAGGGTTTCATGTTACCTAGCCCTGATTTAGCATGTCACCTTCAATTTAAAGTACATTTGCTTTTCATTTAATTTACCCCAGAATCTTTTGGAAACGTTCCTAAATGCCACTGGATTATGTTATTTTCTTTTTAAGATAATGTAAATTTGTATTTAACCCTTTGAGTGCCAGCGGGTTACGCAACGCATTGCTTTGCAATGCATTTCGTACCCCTCTGGCACTCAAAGGGTTAATGCTTCTTTTATACTCAGATACAAGGGTCACATCTTATAAAATGTTCACATAATAAAGATAAAGATATGCCAGAAATCTGAAAGTGGTCATACTCAAGGCTACACTTCCCATTAAGCAGAGTATGCAGCCAAAGAGAGGGTCACATTTTCAGCAGTTCTTCAGAAATTAAGCCAACACCAATTATGCAGACTTGTGGTTGATCCCAATAAAATTACAGCTCTCAGCCACCAGACACCCACTGCTGGTTTATGGTAACTAGTTCAAGTTTAAAGAGAGGTCTATCCAAAAATAAAATATGTATGAAATACAAATATTTAGAATTTGCTTTTGTTCTTCTGGCTACAAAAGTCATTTCAACAACGTGGACATAGTCCATGAGTGGACAAACTTCTGCTTTCCTATGGCTCTGTTGGACTACTCTACCAATCATCCTCAATACTGATGGGTGCTGTAGTCCAACAAGACATACAAACAACATCAGTAATATTGGTCATTAAATCTTTGTTTCCTTGTGATCTGACAGGGTATCCAGGCTGCAAATGGATTTGCTAGTTAACTGGAAACTCCCACTCAGTTTAACCTTGTAGTTTATCAGAATGTGTATTGCTTTACTGTCCTGTTAACAAGGCTTATAATTTTAAGTCCTTTGCTACTAGCCAGATCTGAAAAGTTACTCGCCACTGCAAGCCATAACATACCCACCAGGGCTGAATTTCTACTCACCAGGGCTAGATTTTCACTCGCCGTTGGCTAGTGGCGAGTGGAAATTTTGAGCCCTGCAGTTAATATACTAATTCATCCATTATATTAGTTAGTTTATATACCCCAGTACTGACCATTGTATTGTGCTTGTATATTATAGGCTAAAGGTACATTCTTTGCAAGAGGAGCAGTGGATGGGAATGTTTCAGGTTCATGAGGAGTGGTGGATGTGGCCACTGGTGCGAGGGGACCTAGCATGTCTTTCCTAATCACAACTGAGATGCAAATCCGGGCCTGGTTCCTTTCTCAGTTCACAAAAGGGGATATCAGACTTCCTGCTGACACCAAAGCTAAGGGAGTGGGGGACTATTTCCATTTTTCATGTCCAAAACATATTGCTGAAGCAAGATAAAGTACACTTTATTAGCACTGGTGCTTTGGTAGCAAATCTATACTTTTTTATTATGGTAATTGTTACTGAATGTTTAAAGAACAATCAAATAATTACACACTTATTTGTATTTTTAGTTTGTCATAAAGTTACTGACATATTTTGACACAGGAAGAAATATAATCAATAAACATACATTTTAATCTGGAATAATCAAATAAAGCCATTGAACTTTGTGGTGCTTAAATTAGACTTCCAAATGCTCATGTTTTATTTATTAAAGTGGATTACATTTTTACTGAAAGTCAAAGTAATTAAGAATAAGTTTGCTCTAGAAAACAAATTCACTGCTTAACTGTTGTTTGTTGCACACCTTTTTTTTCCAGTCATGACTATATTATTTAGTGGACTTTGCACTTCATTAATGCCATAATTTGTTTTCGCTCAGATTCCTGTTGAAATCTATGGGAACATTTGTAAATGAAACCATAGATAAATAAACTGATGTACTAAAACATACCAGAGTAATTTGAGGGTGAATTAACTGCACAGGGCCCTCTCTCAGTCTTGGTTTGTACATGTATATTACATTGGTTTGTTTGTATAGTCCCCTCATTATGTATGACACAATGGAATATGTTGGTGCAGTATAAGATAAAGCAAAATAATAATCCAGAGGATGCATGTTAAAGGGATAGTAATGTTTCACAAAAAAAAGCAGCTCCAATTAATCTTTATTAGTGTTGAGCGAGCATGCTCGGCCGATGCTCGGATCGGCTCGAGCATCGCTCTGCTCGGCACATGGCGGTACTCGTACGAGTACCGCATGTGCTCGCCCGCCATGTTCGGGTCTCCTCCCCGCACGTTTTGCGGCTGCTGCGCAGCCAATAAACGTGCAGGGAGGCTCTGACATCGGTGTAATGCCAGCAGCCATGTTGGCTGCTGGCATTACACTGATTGGCTGGCCAGAACCCGTGGTCGGGTGCTGTATAGCACCTGACCATCGAGTTCGGCTCAGTCTTAGCCAGGGAGAGCTGAGGATAGGAAGGGAAAGGCAGTGTAGGGAGGAAAACAAGCAAAATTGTGAAAAAAAAGAACCAAAAGTCCTTTTTAGGACTACTGTGTGTGGGGGCAGCAGGTTATTTTGTGTGGGGGAAAAAAAAAAAAATAAATATATATATATTCTGTTTAGTGTGCAAAGTTGCAGATTAGAGCACATTCTGTTTAGTGTGCACAGTTGCAGATTAGAGCACATTCTGTTTAGTGTGCAAAGTTGCAGATTAGAGCACATTCTGTTTAGTGTGCAAAGTTGCAGATTAGAGCACATTCTGTTTAGTGTGCAAAGTTGCAGATTAGAGCACATTCTGTTAAGTCTTCAAACTAAAATATCAAAGTCACATATTCCATTCAGTGTGCATCGCCGCAGTTTAGCAGCACATTCTGTGTACTGTGCAGAGTTGCAGAATAGGAAGAAATACTGTTAAGTCTTCAAACTAAAATATCAAAGTCACATATTCCATTCAGTGTGCTTCGCCGCAGTTTAGCAGCACATTCTGTGTACTGTGCAGAGTTGCAGAATAGGAAGAAATACTGTTAAGTCTTCAAACTAAAATATCAAAGTCACATATTCCATTCAGTGTGCTTCGCCGCAGTGTAGCAGCACATTCTGTGTACTGTGCAGAGTTGCAGAATAGGAAGAAATACTGTTAAGTCTTCAAACTAAAATATCAAAGTCACATATTCCATTCAGTGTGCTTCGCCGCAGTGTAGCAGCACATTCTGTGTACTGTGCAGAGTTGCAGAATAGGAAGAAATACTGTTAAGTCTTCAAACTAAAATATCAAAGTCACATATTCCATTCAGTGTGCTTCGCCGCAGTGTAGCAGCCTATTCTGTGTACTCTGCACCGTTGCAGAATAGGAAGAAATACTGTTAAGTCTTCAAACTAAAATATCAAAGTCACATATTCCATTCAGTGTGCTTCGCCGCAGTGTAGCAGCACATTCTGTGTACTGTGCAGAGTTGCAGAATAGGAAGAAATACTGTTAAGTCTTCAAACTAAAATATCAAAGTCACATATTCCATTCAGTGTGCTTCGCCGCAGTGTAGCAGCACATTCTGTGTACTGTGCAGAGTTGCAGAATAGGAAGAAATACTGTTAAGTCTTCAAACTAAAATATCAAAGTCACATATTCCATTCAGTGTGCTTCGCCGCAGTGTAGCAGCACATTCTGTGTACTGTGCAGAGTTGCAGAATAGGAAGAAATACTGTTAAGTCTTCAAACTAAAATATCAAAGTCACATATTCCATTCAGTGTGCTTCGCCGCAGTGTAGCAGCACATTCTGTGTACTGTGCAGAGTTGCAGAATAGGAAGAAATACTGTTAAGTCTTCAAACTAAAATATCAAAGTCACATATTCCATTCAGTGTGCTTCGCCGCAGTGTAGCAGCACATTCTGTGTACTGTGCAGAGTTGCAGAATAGGAAGAAATACTGTTAAGTCTTCAAACTAAAATATCAAAGTCACATATTCCATTCAGTGTGCTTCGCCGCAGTGTAGCAGCACATTCTGTGTACTGTGCAGAGTTGCAGAATAGGAAGAAATACTGTTAAGTCTTCAAACTAAAATATTAAAGTCACATATTCCATTCAGTGTGTGTCACCGCCGTTTAGCAGCACATTCTGTGTACTCTGCACCGTTGCAGACTAGGAAGAAATACTGTTAAGTTTTCAAACTCAAATATTAAAGTCACATATTCCATTCAGTGTGTGTCACCGCAGTTTAGCAGCCTATTCTGTGTACTCTGCACCGTTGCAGAATAGGAAGAAATACTGTTAAGTTTTCAAACTCAAATATTAAAGTCACATATTCCATTCAGTGTGTGTCACCGCAGTTTAGCAGCCTATTCTGTGTACTCTGCACCGTTGCAGAATAGGAAGAAATACTGTTAAGTTTTCAAACTCAAATATTAAAGTCACATATTCCATTCAGTGTGTGTCACCGCCGTTTAGCAGCCTATTCTGTGTACTCTGCACCGTTGCAGACTAGGAAGAAATACTGTTAAGTTTTCAAACTCAAATATTAAAGTCACATATTCCATTCAGTGTGTGTCACCGCCGTTTAGCAGCCTATTCTGTGTACTCTGCACCGTTGCAGACTAGGAAGAAATACTGTTAAGTTTTCAAACTCAAATATTAAAGTCACATATTCCATTCAGTGTGTGTCACCGCCGTTTAGCAGCCTATTCTGTGTACTCTGCACCGTTGCAGACTAGGAAGAAATACTGTTAAGTTTTCAAACTCAAATATTAAAGTCACATATTCCATTCAGTGTGTGTCACCGCCGTTTAGCAGCCTATTCTGTGTACTCTGCACCGTTGCAGACTAGGAAGAAATACTGTTAAGTTTTCAAACTCAAATATTAAAGTCACATATTCCATTCAGTGTGTGTCACCGGAGTTTAGCAGCCTATTCTGTGTACTCTGCACCGTTGCAGAATAGGAAGAAATACTGTTAAGTTTTCAAACTCAAATATTAAAGTCACATATTCCATTCAGTGTGTGTCACCGCCGTTTAGCAGCCTATTCTGTGTACTCTGCACCGTTGCAGACTAGGAAGAAATACTGTTAAGTTTTCAAACTCAAATATTAAAGTCACATATTCCATTCAGTGTGTGTCACCGCCGTTTAGCAGCCTATTCTGTGTACTTTGCACCGTTGCAGACTAGGAAGAACTACTGTTAAGTTTTCAAACTCAAATATTAAAGTCACATTTTCCATTCAGTGTGTGTCACCGCAGTTTAGCAGCCTATTCTGTGTACTCTGCACAGTTGCAGAATAGTAAGAAATACTGTTAAGTTTTCAAACTCAAATATTAAAGTCACATATTCCGTGTAAGATGAAGAAGGCGGGTAAAAAGGGACGGGGAAGTGGACGTGATCCTGATAGTTCAGGGCGCGGGTCAGGACGCGGAGAAACTGTGCCTGGTGCCAGAGCACAAGAAAGAAAGACATCCACCATACCTAGCTTCATGTCTAATTTTACAGGGCGTCGCAGGACATCACTCTCGAGGTCCGACCACTGCGAACAGGTGGTCGGTTGGATGACAGCTGATACTGCTTCCAGTCGGTTAAGCACCACCCTGTCTTCCACCAAGTCCACTCTCAGTAGCCAAGAGTCTGGTCAACATAATCCTCACTCTGATCATCCTTCCTCCCACCATACACGGTCTGGTCAAAGAAGTGATCCCACACTGGGATATAGTGAGGAGCTCGTCTCATCACCAATCCTTCATTTGACCCTCTCTCCAAGCACGCTTGCAGAGGAACATGACATCTTGTGCCCTAATTCACAACCTCTAGAGGCTACCCAATCACAAGAAGATGACAGATGTGAACAGCATTTAAGGTCAAAGGAAGTAGTGGATGATGATGATGATGAGACACAGTTGCCATTAAATCAACCACTATTTCCGTCTCAAGACCTTGTTGCGGAGAATGTTATACAGTTGTCAATGACTGAGTATGTGGTGGGATCAAGACTTGAGGAGGATGATCAGAGTGAGGAAGTGGAGGAGGACTTGGTGGACGATGAGGTGACTGACCCCACCTGGGAAGGTGTAGAGCCGAGCGATGACAGCAGTCCTGAGGGTGAGCCATCTGCAGCACCGCAACAGGCTGGAAGAGGCAGTGGTGTGGCTACAGAAAGAAGGCGGACCGCACCAAACCGGCCCGCAAATGTTCCACGGAGCACCCCCTTGCGTAAATCTACCTTGCCAAAGGGTAGGTGTTCTGCGGTATGGCGTTTTTTTAAGGAAAGTGCGGACGACAAAAGAATTGTAGTTTGCAACCTGTGCCACACCAGAATGAGCCGAGGCATGAACACTAGAAACCTCACCACCACCAGCATGATCCGACACATGGCATCCAAGCACCGTAGTAAGTGGGAGGAACGCCTGGATTGCCCATCTGTGTCTGCAGGCCACACCACTGCCTCCTCTTCCCCTGTTTTCGGTGCCGGCCAATCGCCTGTTGAAGGCGCAGGCCCGCATACCTCCCGCCCTGCACCTGTAGCATCTGAAGCACCATCAGCGACCACATCCACTTCCCTGTCCCAGCGCAGCGTCCAAATGTCGTTACCCCAGGCATTTGAGCGCAAGAGAAAGTACCCAGCCTCCCACCCACAGGCCATAGCACTAACCTCACACCTTTCCAAATTACTGGCCATCGAAATGCTGCCATTTAGGCTTGTGGACACTGAGTCCTTCCGCAGCCTGATGGCAGCAGCTGTCCCTCGGTACGCGGTCCCCAGCCGCCACTACTTTTCCCGGTGTGCCATCCCCGCATTACACCACCATGTGTCCCGTAACATCACCCGTGCCCTGACCAACGCAGTTACTGGGAAGGTCCACTTAACGACTGACACATGGACAAGTGCTTGTGGCCAGGGACGCTACATTTCCCTGACGGCACACTGGGTGAATGTCGTGGAGGCTGGGAGCGACTCGGACCCTGGGATGGCACGGGTGCTACCCACGCCGAGGATTGCGGGCCCTACCTCCATCAGGGTTTCCGCCAGCACCTACGTTATTGGCTCCTCCTCCTCCGTTTCCACCTCCGAATTCTCTACACGCAGCGCCACTCCCCCATCAGCCAGTAGCTGGAAGCAGTGTAGCACTGCAGTGGGGAAGCGTCAACAGGCCGTGCTGAAGCTGATCTGCCTTGGGGACAAACAGCACACGGCCTCAGAGCTGTTGCAGGGGATAAGTCACCAGACCGAGCAGTGGCTCTCGCCACTCAACCTGCAACCAGGCATGGTTGTGTGTGATAATGGGCGTAACTTGGTGGCGGCTTTGGAGCTCGGCAAGCTCACACACGTACCATGCCTAGCGCATGTATTTAATTTAGTGGTGCAGCGATTTCTAAAAACCTACCCCAATGTGCATGATCTCTTGACCAAGGTGCGCCGCGTGTGTGCACATTTCCGTAAGTCATCTACAGCTTCGGCCGGCCTGTTGAAGCTGCAGCAGCGCTTACAATTGCCAGCTCACCGGCTGCTGTGTGACGTGAGCACGCGCTGGAACTCCACCTTCCACATGTTGGCCCGGCTTTGTGAGCAGCAGAGGGCAGTAGTGGAGTACCAGCTGTTACACGGTCGTCGCCTCTCCGTTCAACTTCCTGTAATCAGAAGTGAGGAGTGGGAATGGATGTCAGACCTCTGCGAGGTTTTACGCAATTTTGAGGAATCGACACAGATGGTGAGCGGCGATAACGCTATTATCAGTGTAACCATCCCACTTCTGTGTCTACTGAAACGCTCGCTGCTCACAATTAAAACCGACGCTTTGCATGTGGAAGAGGTGGAAATGGGGGAGGAAGAGCTTACACAAGGTGATAGCCAGAGCACCCTCACTTCGTCTTCTCAGCGACAATTGGAGGAGGCGGAGGAGGAGGAGGAGGAGGAAGACACGGTTGCCTCCGCTACAGAGGGTAGCCATGGAACTTTAGTTCCATCTCTTCAGCGTGGGTGGGCAGAAGAGGAGGAAGAGGATGAGGATATTGAGAGTCATCCTCCTGGTGAGGACAGCGAAATCTTGACTGTTGGTACTCTGGCACACATGGCTGACTTTATGTTAGGCTGCCTTTCCCGTGACCCACGCGTTATACGCATTTTAAACAACACGGATTACTGGGTGTTCACCCTTCTGGACCCCCGCTACAAAGAGAATTTCTCATCTCTCATTCCTCCGGTGGAGAGGACAAGCAAAATGGTGCAATACCAGAAGGTTCTTGTTGAAAAATTGCTCCAAAATTTTCCATCTGACAACGCTGGCGGCAGAGTACGTGCTACCTTGGCCAACAGAGAAGGGGAGAAAAGGGGAGCACACAGCAGTTCCGAGAAAGGCAGGGCAACACTCTCCAAGGCGTGGGACACCTTCATGACACCCCGCCAGCACCCTCACCCTGATGCGCAGCCTAGTGTCACAAGGAGGGAAAAGTTTTGGAAGATGGTGAAGGAGTACGTAGCAGACCGTGTCAGCGTCCTCAATGATCCCTCTGTGCCTTACAACTACTGGGTGTCCAAGCTGGACACGTGGTATGAACTGGCACTCTACGCCTTGGAGGTGCTGGCCTGCCCTGCCGCCAGCGTTCTGTCTGAGCGGGTATTTAGTGCTGCTGGTGGCATCATAACAGATAAGCGTATCCGCCTTTCCACCGACAATGCTGATAGGTTGACACTTATAAAAATGAACAAGGCCTGGATTTCCCCTGACTTCTCCACTCCACTGGAGGAAAGCCCCGGGGGAACATAAACTCACTTTATATATGTTATTTACAATGATGGGAATACTCTGTATTCCCATTCACCCCTTCCACCCAAAAAACGGGTATATGGTTGACTCTTAATCTTCTCATCCTCCTCCTCCTCTTCCATATGCCCTGGGATATAATTTTTATATAGGGCCAGCTCACCAGCGGGCCCTGTGATATAATTTTTATATAGGGCCAGCTCACCAGCGGGCCCTGTGATATAATTTTTATATAGGGCCAGCTCACCAGCGGGCCCTGTGATATAATTTTTATATAGGGCCAGCTCACCAGCGGGCCCTGTTTGACAATTTTTATATAGGTCAGCTCACCAGCGGGCCTTCTCATATAATGTTTTATTGGGTCAGCTCTCTAGCGGGCCCTCTCATATAATGTTTTATAGCGTCAGCTCACTAGCGGGCCTTCGCATATAATGTTTAGGATGGTCAGCTCTGCAGCAGACCCTCACCCATAATGTTTTAGATGGTCAGCTCAGCGCACGTTTCCCTCTTAATCATGGCCTCAGTTCTGAAAATCAAGGAAATTTTTGGGAGAATTTGCCTCTGCGCACGTTTCCCTCTTAATCATGGCCTCAGTTCTGAAAATCAAGGAAATTTTTGGGAGAATTTGCCTCTGCGCACGTTTCCCTCTTAATCATGGCCTCAGTTCTGAAAATCAAGGAAATTTTTGGGAGAATTTGCCTCTGCGCACGTTTCCCTCTTAATCATGGCCTCAGTTCTGAAAATCAAGGAAATTTTTGGGAGAATTTGCCTCTGCGCACGTTTCCCTCTTAATCATGGCCTCAGTTCTGAAAATCAAGGAAATTTTTGGGATAATTTGCCTCTGCGCACGTTTCCCTCTTAATCATGGCCTCACTTCAGAAAATCAAGGAAATTTTTGGGAGAATTTGCAGATGATATACAAGTAAATATACAGCAAATATTGTTTGGTAACAATTTTTCGCCTAAAGTCGTTTTTATTTTCCTTTTTGTGTGTTTTACGGTCAGTCTGTAAAAATGGCGTACTACGGGCGAAAGATCGTTCCCAGCAGCGATGTTGGAGTCCAAGATGCATCCAGACATCCTCCCTATGCTGTCCCTGAACCATTTCTGTGGTGTTTCCATAATTTTCTGCCCTTTTCCTATGGACCAGGCACCCTCCCCTCATCAGAGCAGGGGGTGCCTGGTGTAATGCTCGAGTCCTCCCATTGACTTCAATGGGGCTCGGGTGCTCGGCCGAGCACTCGAGCCTCCGGGGGTGCTCGGTCAGAGCACCCGAACACCCGAGCATTGGGGTGCTCGCTCATCACTAATCTTTATAGTATTTGGGTCATGGAGAGTGTTATTTCAATACTGTCAGAGTTGTAGTTCAAGCTTAATTGAATGATAAAGTATCCCCCTCCTGTCTCTTTTATCTAGTTTAATCCTCCTCCCCTCAGATGTGGAATCTTCTTACTGTGAGCATAAAGAAAACCCTGCCCCCCATGACAGGTTTTTCCGGTTTTTCCTTCTCACTGAAGATTGTCCCTCTCTGATCCATCTGGACAGTCTTGCTGCTCTGAGGTGAGCAGTGTTACATCAGTAAAAGGGGCAAGAGGGGGGTATGTTATCATTCAATTACTCTTGAACTACAACTGTGGCAGTACTGAAATAGTATTCTCCATGTCCCAGATACTACGAAGATTAAGGGGCATATGTTCAAAGGGATAACGACAAAAAATTGTCATATGAAAGACAAAGATAAGTAATTAAATTCATGAACGACATATTTTCTATAGAGTTTACGTCAAAACACTAGTAATGTCCGTTGTATACGACACAACTCCAGAATTGACGGGCAAAGGGGCAGAGCAAGGGAGTGGCTAAACTATTCTCCAGTGTTGTATAAAGGAAACAAAAATTTGCCGTAACTAACGACAAAAAATGTCTTTCAAAAGATAAAATTTGTACGTTAAGAAAAAAGTGGAGGGAATGTGTTCTGAATGTGAGAATTTTTGTCTTTAATTAAGACATTTTTGTCATTAGTTAAGAAATTTTTGTCGTTCCATTCGACAATTTCAGTCAGGACAAACGACATATTTCCAATCACAATCGACACTCTCTGAAAATATTAATGATCCCAAAGAGAGTGTACTTTGAAAAGTCGTTACAACTTTTTTTGTCCCCTATAATGCAGTTGGTTTGCTCCAAAATTACGAGAAGTGCAAAACTGAACTAAGCAACAAACCACTTGAATAGTGAAATTAGTAAACAAATAATACTTTCCCTAAATTGCTGCAACATACAAGAGTATTCCTTAAAATCTGTAGATAACACTGAAATCAAAGGAATCAAAATTGTACAGTAAGTTGATAGTGACTGCACTTACCCACTCTTCATGAGTAATGTGTCTTTAATTGGAATCAGATGTCTTTCTTAATAAACATGGAACCCATTCCCTAGAGCATAAAATAAGAAAAGAATAGAAAAAACTGCATATACAGTAAAGTAATTTACTGTAAAAACACTGTGTATATCAGCACCAGGAGGCTTGGTCATCCTATGGGTACCCCTAGCAGATGGATGTGGAGGAAAGAACTTCCGTACATTGGATGTGATGAGTCAGCTGCCAGTATACTTCAATGAGGTTCACAATGATACACCAGTAATTGCTGATTTCAAAGGCATGTTTAATCCCTTGATATGTGACGTTTTTTTACTTTGATCTTGGTGAATAGATTCCATGTTTATTGGGGATGCCGTGTGATTCTTATTAAAGGTGCATTACTTATATACTATCTATAAAAGCATTCACTCTTAGTGCACTGGATTTTCACTAATGACAAACTACTCTAGGTTTTAATACAGGAATGTCAAACTAAAATACACTCAAGAAATAAATTGTCGAAGGATATACAATGAAACTGTATTGATGACTATATCAGCAATATAGATAAGAATACAGTACAAGAGACTGAAGTCGCTTCATAATAAATAAATTGAAAATCAATTAAGCATAATTGTCTAAAAACTCCAGCCTAGATCACGAGTGACATCATCAGGAATCCCCCTTTACTGATTTGAGAGTACAAAAGTCTCAAAAGTCCTTTAGGTTAATCTTGTGTGTAGACAGGTCCATAGTTGGTGACAATAATATCAATAGTAGATAAATGAGCACTAAAGGATGTGCAAAAATGGAAGGAAAAAACAAAAGAACAAAATTGATATAAAGTTTGTACAATGAACGCAATTCAGAGTGCATTGGTGTCAAATAGATAAAGGTGGAATTCCACCTACTGGTAATGTGTATAAGCCAAGTTGCGGTCATTCAATAAACATAAATCAGAGAAAGGGCAAATTACAGTGATTGTGATAAAGATATAGAGAACAAATGTGGTTACTCTGTACAACTGGAGAGTGCCAAACCAAATTGTTGTGAGACTCAAGCACATTGCAGCACTTATGGCAATGGACTATACCTGCCACGGTGGTCACATAAGCACCTCCCTTGGGATCAAATAGGAAAAGACAGAGTTATTCTGATCTGTTTTGAGTGGTACATCAGAGTCATGAATCCCTTCTGTGATCCTTGAAAGTTCTTTGTAGTAGTCCATTCAGCTCTCTCTTAGTTTCTCCAGACATCCTTATTCTCTCCTGGGTTCTGATTTTATAGTATTAAGGTTCCCTAACTTATCTGATAGAGTCTTGGCAGTCATTGATAGGGTAACCTTATCTATAATTAATTAGTGGTTTGACTAATTTTAAGTATTTTGATTGGTTAAGAAGTTTTAGATTTTTAAGTTTTAAGTCTTGCATTAGAAACCTCTCTAGCATGTTTATTTATTCCCTATATTGCATTTGGTTTGTACCAGAATGGTAGCATTTTGACATCAGCCCCTGTGGCATTACAGAACTTATCAACATGTACAATGCCACGAAACTCAAATTATCCAGGAAATAAAATGCTCAAAATGATTTGCTATAATTTCCACAGATTTTCATCAGTTCAACAGCATTTGATTATAAGAAGCCAGAAATTATCTACTTTGACCTGCACCCACATGTACTTCTGCACCTTCCATATATATGCTGTTAACAACATAGAGATCCCCTATTGTGCTTGTCCCTTCACTACACATGTAGTTATATGACAGACTGGTAATGTCAGCAAAGGTCCTTTGTCTGGATTTCAGGACCAGTGAAACCTGAAACAGAAACCAGAAAACTCAACAGGTGGCAACCCTAGACTGAAGTAAGGAAGGAGTGGGAAGATACTGGGCTGCAGGGCATTTAAACGGTTTCTTTCTAAGGAGGACCCCAAGTTAGCAGGAAAGGGGCCACATGTGGCCCACTAGCAGCATGTTAGACATGCCTCCTTTATTACATAATTATATATGGTAATGACATCCTGAGTGCTAGTACAATAATTTAGCTTGCACTTTACAAAAGAACTAAGTGAAAAAGCTTTGTAGCATTAAAAAGCAAGACTAATGAGCTAAAATATCCAAAGATACATGCAGTAGTATGTTAATTGATTGGAGTCAAGAAGAAGTACAAATTCATTGATTTCAAGAAGAGAAAGAGATAAGGCAAATAATTACAAGGTATGTAAATGTATTATTGCTGTGTAAACTGTATTGTTACTATGCTCAATGAGGGACTTTTGATTCCCAGTAATACAAGATATATACACAGATTATGTATCAGCCAGGCATGTAAGCTTTGATTGATTCATATTCACTTTCATACACAGAAAATGCAGCAGTTTGATTAAACTCATGAAAAAATTGATAACTTGAATGTAAAAGGAAATCAAATTGTGTTCTTGCTGCTGTAAAATGAAAAAATAAGTACTAAAATATTTAATTTATTCCTACTTTTGCACTGCTGGGATTTTGTGTTTCTTCTTTAGCACATTTATATAGGGTATAGAGTGAGAACAGTAGAATACAGTGTATCTTCCAGTGACGTGATCCAACTGGGCCACAAGGTGGAATTTGCCTCATCCTGATGATCAGTGAGATTGATATACTCACAATGGGACTGATTTTGGAGCAAACCAATTGCACACAGAGGACAAATAAATATTCTAAAAATTCTAATTGATTTGAATGGGACTTCTAACCCCTTGAATGCTAGAGAGGTTTTAAATATATTGATTAACAATGTGGGGAAGAACTCTCTAGCATTCAGGGGGTTTTACAGGCCACATGCTCAGTGCCAGAGGGGAGCCAGGGGATATGCAGGATTTTTTATATATTTCTATAGAGAACAATCGGAAATTTCCATTGATTTAAAATGGGCTTTTAACCCCTTGAATGCTAGAGGGGTACGCAATGCATTGCTTTGCAATGCGTTGTATAGCCCCTGGCACTCAAAGGGTTAAACCATCTGAAGCAATAGAGGCTCCCAGAGCATTATCATTAATGCAGTCAATACCTATGTAGCATTTGATGGGTTAAAGCCCCATATGAATTAATGGGGGCGTTTTAGTTGTCCCCTGTGGTACAGCTGGTTTGCTCCAGAATTAGATAATACATACTTTGTTCAAACTAGTTTTAACCATTTGCCAGAGTGTTATCCAACGTATTGCAATCCATTGGCTACCTCCATGGCACTCAAGGGGTTAATTGTGTTTACACATTGAAACCTTAGGATGATCATTGGGTTATCCAGTAAGTTAGTTTCACAATCAGAATGTGAATCACATTTTCTTTAAATAGATTGGCCACTTCTATATATACAAGAATTATTATAAAATTATTTTCCTCAAATATAGAGGAAATATATATAATTCTTAGGGCTATACAGAATTAATAGTAAAGAAATGTAAAATCACCAGACAGCTTAGGCATGGGTAGATGTTTATCTCATGGAATTCAGCCTCAACAGAACAATCCTTTGGCATTTAGCCCTTTTATAAAAACTCTTATCAGAAGTCACAACCCATCCTTCTCTGAAAGGATGCATTGTCAGATCATTAAAATATGATGTCACATTGTTTAAAGTTTAAGAACTCTCATAGCAATACTTCTTTGTTCCAGAAGATGATGCACCAATAACATATTAAAACTGCATATAAATGACAGACGTGTGTGTTTCATGACAAGATGACAGGGCTAGGATGTAACCCTTACATTATGCCAACCTATCGCTTTCACTAGATTTTCACATCAGATAGGGTGCAAAACCCAGACATGAAGGCCACCCACCATAGATTCTAAAGAGTGTTGTCTTGAAATGAAAGATATTCAGCTATCCATCTCCATAAATTTCACTCAAATATTTCCACCCCCAATTCAAAAGGAGATCATAAACATACAGCTCCAAGACTGAATTTCACAGACAATCCTGTGTTTCAAAAATATGAACCATTTACTCTCCATCCAGGGCAGAATCTCTGACAGTTTGTTGTTAGGGGGCTTAGCATGCAAAGCCCCCTGCCTCCTCAGCCAACCACTGCGTACCCACTTGAAAAATATATATAAATATATGTATATATATTTTCTCACTGAAAAAAAATCAGAGCTCATGGTGGTACATCCTGATGCCCCCCAGCGGTTGGGAGCTCAATAGAGGTGAAGAAGGGGAGAAACAGAGCTCTCCTGCTTCCATCCTATCTGGGGAGTAGTGAGTGGTATCAGGAACTTGCCATGAATGGGTTTCCCGATGCTGCCCAATCCTACACAGTACTTCTGGTAGGATGGAAGTAAGGGAGCCCTCTTGCTCCCCTGGCTCACCTGTATTGATCTCTCAGCCAAATCAGTTGGGAGATCAGTAGCTGGGGGCATCAGGAGGGGTCCTGATTTCCCACCACGATGTCTGCCCTTAATACAATTAATAATGCAATAACAGAATTAATACAATTAACCCTTTGAGTGACACAGAGGTATGCAATGCATTATATTGCATTGGCTACCTCTGACACTGAGAGGGTTAAATAATGACAAGGGTTCACTGCACGACTGCTAACATAATATATTATTGTGGATAGAAAAAAAAGATCATCCTTCGAGTTACACTAGAATAGCAGATGCCCAATGTTGAACAACTTACCATCTCTAAACAACCTTATTTAACCCTTAAAGCCATATACACAAAGACAACAGAGGAATTCTGGGGTAAATCAAGTGCACTACAGGAAACAAATCAAAATTCCCTTTGAGTTAAAAGAATGTTTAACCCTTTGAATGCTAGAGAGGTATCCAACAGAATGGAAATCATTCAAGGGATCTATAGAATTTTTTGGTTTGCCCCAGATTTACCTCATTTCTTTGTTGGTTTGCCCCAGATTTACCTCTTTTCTTTGTTGGTTTGCCCCAGATTTACCTCTTTTCTTTGTTGATTTGCCCCAGAATTGCCGCATTGCTTTTGTGCATATAGCCAATGACTCTCTGCTAACCCTAAACTTAACCCTCTGAATACTAGAAGGATGTGCAACACCTTTCTGACACTCAGTGGGTTAAACAATGTTATTTAAAGGGATAGTAATACTTCGTTTTAACTTTATTTTATTTTGTAGGCATTAAAAAAACATGAAGAATGATATAAGTCTTATCTCTCAAACCTTTATGGTTTATGAGATATTCACAAGCAAAGTTCCCCTCCCCGCCCCTTTTTCCTAGTGTAAGCCATCTCTTCTCAAATGTGAGTCTGGTTGTATGACAGGACAGATAACAGAAGGGGACAATTTTCTTTGTATGAAAACAATGAAAGCCCTTCCCCCCTTGACAAGTTTTTCAGCTTTTTCCATTATCTTAATTGAAGATTGTCCCTCTCTGCAATCTACCTGGGCATCTCCCTTCTGATCTGGTTGAACAGGGAAGGGATACTTTGTTTGTGAATATCGCTTAAACCATAAAGGTTTCAGAGATAAGACATATCATTCTTCATGTTTTTTTAATGCCTACAAAATAAAATAAAGTTAAAACGAAGTATTACTATCCCTTTAATGCTTTAAACAGCAAAGGGAGTATGCAACTGGCACGCAAAGAGTTAATTCAATCATTGTCTCAGTTCTTTTGTCCAAAAACTTAGTTCAGCTCAAGTGAATCATGGCAGGGAGCAGGTTCTCAGTTCACAAAGCTGTTCCAGTTAAGGCAGCAGCAGACTGCAGCGTCTCCACTCTAGAAATGTTTTAGCCACTGCCAGCCGCCGCTCTCTGCCACATGTGCTCTGCAGGCTTCAGTCACTTCCAAATATGCTTGTGCTAGGACAGCAGCCAGTGAGTCCTGGGTTGTGAGCAAACTTAGCATATAATTTTAATTAAACAAAAGTGTGATTTAAATCACGAAGCAATGCAAAGAAGATTAACTGATTCCATTGGAATCAGAAAGGTAGGGGTTTCTACAACAACAGATAGAAGGATATTTGTAATTTAAATTATAAATGATTATAAATATATTTGTAATGATAAATATACATGATAAATGATACACATTTTTAAATCAGACTTGACATTATTGCCATACCTGGGAACTTGACAGGCAAAGCTACCTGGAGGGTAGCCCTGCCAGCACCAATCGGGGAGGGAAATGACAGTTTCTACTGGAACTCTGCCCACCCGGAGATTGAGAAACTGCCCCGGAGACCCAGTAATTCACTGTGAAATCCAGATTCTCCAGGGCAAAACCGGAGAGTTCCCAGGTATGATTATTGCCAGTTGCTATTCTTTAACAACAGTTATATAAAAAGTACAAATGAATGTTTTTTTTATAAATCTCTCCCAGAGTTCCATATGGTGGGAGCAGCCCTAAAAAAGGCTTGTAAACTGAAGTAAAAGGTAGTAAACCTATATAATAATTCACTAAAACGTGTGTAACGACAAAGTCATGCGCAGTAGAGACTGCTGTGCGTGCTGCAGTCATGCGCAGTAGAGACTCCCCGTGCCGCGGCTGATACAGAGCTTCAGCGGCAGCACGGACAGTCTCCACTGCGCATGACTGCCCCGCGACTGGCTGGTAGTGGCACTGTGGCCCATGTAACGGGCTCTTCAACTAGTTACACATAAGAAGTATGAGTCAAGGTCTGAGCAGAGAGATGTATCTGAAGAAAAGGGTAGAAATACATGGAGAAATAGTGTTGTTGAGTGCTTTGTAGGTTAGAATCAAGATTACATTTATATGGATAGAAGATCCTTGGTTCTACATATCTAAGATCTCTGAAAACTGTGTCAAATGTTATTCATTTCAATAACATGATCAATCAATACATATCAACAGTACTCCATTAAATTTCCCATCCTGCATGATTCTTCCTCATAAAGTTTAGGTGATCCTTGGGATCGAAGGGGTGTGCAATACATTAAGACTACTACAGTCGGGAAAAGCCCTGACCCTAACAGTTTTCCCATAACTTCCGACTTTAAGGCAACAACTTCCACAACAAGCCCTTGAAGATTTTCTTAGTATCTTACACAAAGATGGTGAGGACTCATTACACTGCAGTAACTATATACCCATTTCATTTTAAAATGTTCACACAAAGCTGTTTGCCAAAGTTATGACTAATAGGCTATTTCCCCATCTATCTGTACTATACAGTAGGGGCGGGTGTATTTTTTGTCTCATAAGGAAAACAGGAGAAAAATGGCACTTCATGCAGAGCAGGAAATTTCCTGTAAAACTGCAGATTTTACTCTTTTTTTCTGCCAACACCCACCGCTGCACTGGTAGCTAAAGAACCGCATATACTGACCCCAAGCTTTGTCCCTTGTATCTAAATAATGGCACATACTTTCCCCCGCCCAAGGCATGTCCCACTGCTCTGGTAGCCAATATAACCACACAAGCCCCCCCCCCCCCCCAGGCCTTTTCTTACTGCAGTGTTAGTCATAGAACCACATACTAATCCCACAGTCTTGTCAAACATCAATAGTAGATGTAGAAACATGTATTGACCCCCAACCCTCATGCTGCTGCTGCTAGACTACAACTCTCATTATTCCATGCCAGCCATCAGCTGGCAGGAGATGATGGGAGTTGTAGTCTGGAAACAACTGGATAGTCTCTCATTGCCCATCATCCCAGCCTTGTCCAATGGTAGCAAAGAACAAAACATACCGACTACCCAGCTTTGTCCCACTGCAGTGTTGGCCACAGAACCACAATTACACTCACACCAAGCCTTGTCCAATGCACTGATAGCCAGAGAGCCACATATGCTGACCTCCCAGGAGTCTCTGCCTCATTCAACTGCACTGATAGCAATGGAATCACAAACACTGAGTCTGCATAGCTGTGGGGAATCTTGGAAATAGTTGAAAATAGTAAAGTTATCACAGGAATTTTATTGGCAGTTGCAAAAGAGAAGTGTTACAGTTCACTCCAGTACTGAAAAACAGGGATTGGCCCACTAAAATTGAATAGTATTCTCTTTCTATTCCTGGACATCTGAAAAAGTTAAGGTAAATGTCCTGCTCGCCAACATATTCCCCATCTCTAATGGTACTAGGAAGAGCTGCCCACTCTCTCCACTAATAAATAGTTTAGTATTAGAGGTCATAGAATCCAAGGGATAATCACATCACATGGTGAGATCATCCTAGCATTATTTGCAGATGATGTGTTGTTATATTTCTCTGAACCACCTTCCTCTTTCACTCACTTACTAAAAACCATAGGATACCTAGAGCCAAATCTCCTTATCTAAAATCAATTATTCAAAATTAAAAGTTGTTAATATAAACGTACCACCTGCCTTTTCAGGAACCCTTCAAATTACCTTCCTTTTCCAATGATCTAAAATAAAAATAAATCTAAAATAAAATACTGATCTAAAGCTTTTCTTCTACCAAAATGTCTCCAATCTTTCAACCACTTTTGAGAAGGACCTTATTTCCTCTGATCCTTCTGTTCTCCACATTTGATTGTACTAATACCTCTGTATGTCTATTCCCAATTGTACAGCGCTGTGGAATTAGTTGGTGCTATAAAAATAATGAATAAGAATGATAATACTGGAATATCCTCTTTATATCCTTGCTGGGTACAATCAATCTTGTTAAGATACTGATATTGCCATGTATATTATATATAAGGACTATACCCTTTTCATCACCCAAAAATGTGTAAAAAAGCTACAAAATATATTAAACAATGATATTAAAATATGAAAATATTTAATTGCAACTCTCTAAATTTCTAGATTTCTCTGACCACTACATTAAACACTGGACAGTGGCAGTACAACTTTGAACTTGTAAGATTAAGCTTTTTAAATTTTTCAGGTCTCACCTTAACTCTATTCCCAAAATTTGCAAAGATCAGGCCTTTTAATATATATTATATATATATACACACACACACACACATATATACACAGGTCTCAAAATTTCCACTCGCCACTAGCCAATGGTGAAGTGAAAATTTAGCCCTGGCGAGTAGAAATTCAGGCCTGGTGGGTATGCTATGGCTTACGGTGTCAAGTAACTTTTCAGGTCTGGCTAGTAGCAAAGGACTTCCAATTTTAAGCCCTGTAATATATATATATATATATATATTACAGTTGCTGCTATGATTTAATCTCCTGTCTCATTGCTTTGTTCTTAATCCTCAGTAATCCAGACCCCCACAACCAACCTACCATGGATGGCGCTAGTGAGAAAAATTTCATGCATGACTTTTCATGAAAAACATGCAAAATTTCCCTCCTTTTCGCCTATTCTAGCAAATTTTTCACCTTTTCCAACACATAATTATTTTCACCTATTCAACACATTTTTCTCCTATTCTAACACATTTTCTCATGTTCCAACACATTTTCTCATGTTCCAACACATTTTTTCCTATTACAACACATTTTTTCCTCTATTTAATATGGTGCAACATTTCCCAGCACAATATTACTTCTTCTGAGGACTGTAGTGAAGAAATAAGTAGCTGGAAGTTAAAATGGTTGTGAGTCCTACAACAACATATACCTTGAAAAATGTGTTAGCATGCAAAGTGCATTTGTCCTTTGCCCACAACTCTTACGTCCTACTTAAGTGACACTGGCACATATTCATGATGATATCAAGTGATATATAAAGTACAACCTACAATATGGCAGATGTATATGGTAGTGGTGGTGGGAGACTGGCGTGGAGGAGAGGGATCACCATCATTTATTGCACATGCTGCAGCAATGATTGCTGCAGTCAGTTTTTACACTAACACTTTACTTCCACATCCCTTGTACTTCCTCCACATTTTCCCCTCTCACTTGTGCATTTGCTAGACATTACTCAACTATTGTGTGCATTTTTACTCTCTACAGTACACAACTGATGGAGTGTGATGTCTTTCCTTGGCCCACAACAAAATTCTGAATATCGTCAAATATCAAGTGTGCCTAAGTCACAGAACTTCCATTCAGCTGTCTAATATGTTTATTTGTGTAATTATTTATGTTTTTTATTTTTTTATGTATATTTGTGTCCACCACATCTTATAACAGTTAGTCCCAAAAAAGATAATGATAACTAAAAAACAAAATCAACATCTTCTTTCCCCAGACATCCCCAGCACAGAGACAACAAAAGTAAAATCAGCAAGCAATCTGAACCCCAGCTGCCTGTGTTTTGGCAGTTAGTCACACCAAATTTTGAGATATTTTGGGACAAACTCCTTCCTCCCTTCTTCTCCCTTTTGTGCCTCCAGACTCCCCTGCTACAAAGAAAAAATGTTCTACCTAAATGACTCCCTAAAGCTAAGCTTCAATTCCCCTTTATTTTCCTATCTTCTCTAGCTCAAAAACATACTGCTCTCTCCTCTCACAAACACAGAATGGCTGCTGTGAGAGCCTGACAGCCTTTTATAAGCCTGTAGAAAACTTTCGTGAGGTGGAGAAAAAATTTTCTACCCATTAATTTCAATGCAATGAGCTAGGCGAAAAAAGTGAGAAAAAGCAGAAAATTTTTCTCCAAGAGCAAAATGCCATTTTTTGCCAATTACAGTTTGAAGCGAAAATTTTCACCCATCCCTAGATGGCACCACAACAATTATATTGCCTGGAAAGCCAATGGCTTTCAAATCATAGATAAACTAATCACAGATACTAGGATAATATCCATTCAACAACTAAAGTGTAATCACCATCTAGGCCATGAAAAGGCTTGGAACTATAGACAAGTTCAGACTCAGAGGATGCATCCAGTTAATAGCATGCACATTTCTATATCACCTCTCACTTTAAACCATATTTCTCATCCATCCTAGAGCTATACTAATTCCTTATTTACAGATATCACTCCTATATTCTCAATGTAATAATCAGATGGATACCCACACATCTGTTCATATAATTATTGCCATTATAACCCACTTTCCCTCTCCCCCCACATCCCCTTCCACCCTTTCCTTCCTGTTTAATTTTCCTTGCTTATGCACATTTGCATCTCATTTCACCATTTTTAACCCCCTGTTCCATCTTTCCTCCTGCTCTTTCTTTTACTTTTGTGCTCAGCTAAGTATTTTAGATAACAAGAAGAGAACTATGAGGACCTCATGTACCACTTGTTTTTTTCTGAGCCTCTCTTTATTGTCAGAGGACTAATTTTTGCTCCTCAGAATTGTATCTTAATAAACACATCATCGTGCTTTCTGTTAATCTTTGAACCATGAATTATGTAACCTAAGATGCTCTCACTTCACTGTACTGTTGATGCTTTACTTACAAATATAATCCTGCACATTATGTTCAATAGAGTTCTTTTGAAAGGATAAAATAAAATCTCTTCTTAACCCTTACTTGAAGATAAGAAGAGGTTAGCACTTTAAATATAATGAATCATGTATCGCTTATCTGAATTTCTGTAAAGTTTAGAACCAATGAGAAGCAGCTCTCACTTACCGTATTTTAGAAAAAAAATAAGAATTTTTCTGCCACAACACGGTCTGAAAACCTGTTCTTTTTTCTTCCTGGCCAACACTTGACCTTACAGAGATGGTTATGCCCTTGGGGAATAAATATTTTAGTGATTCTGGATTCAAGTCTCTAGGACATGTCAAAAGTGTCTAATCTGTTTAACCACTTGGATGCTAAAGAGGACTCAAGCACATCCCTTCACAATGCATTAGAGGCTGTTCTAGAATCCAATGTGTTAATATATTCCATGCAAACTCTCCATGACTCATTAACAATTTTCTGGTTTCCGGCTTTCAATTCATTAGTCTTTTCCCAGTCCCAGGCCGAGATGCACTAAAGTTTGGTAAGGACTCAGGATGGAGAAGTTGTGTCGGATCTGTGTTGAAGGCACATCACCAATATGCACTAACATGTCATTGCTGTCATATCCCCTTCAACAAGCCACCAATCTCCAGTCATCATCATGAATCCTCCATGCCATTGGAATGTTTATAGTTTTCCACTTAACACATCAACAATGGTTCATTTCCATATGAAAATTCATCTTAATGAGCCATTGCTGTATTAATGTGTGTGTATATGTTAATGGGGCACATTGCCACATGCACTAAGATCCGATAGCAGCTTATGCTATCTGAGTTCACAGTCCCAAATTTGCCAACATGAGGTTAGTAATATTGGGATCTCCTTGTAACTGTCTATGCATCAATAGTCAAAGCACCACCACCCCCTCAGCCCTTGTAGTGGACTATGGCGATGTGAGTGGGTGCACTGTGCAAATTCACTTGCTTTTTGTACTAAACTGGGCCATAGCTTGATAAAAGGTGTTATGTGTGAGCATGCAAAAGTAAAGGAGCTCCCCATATGGGCTAACAGTAATGTTGTGTAAAGGGAGAATTTTACAGACTGAGGAGAGCCAACTCAGGGGAGAGCTGAGGGCAATGTGTGATATAAGAAGGAGAATCAACATTAAAGACAAGCTAGAAAAAGTGTTCCTCCTTAGGAATTCACTCCTGAATGTCTTTTGTACCAATTCTCTTTCTTCATGTCACACATTTGTAACGTGTTGTACCTTTCTCCCCATATACAGTCTCAGGGAGCAGTTATTCCCTACTCTAAGTACAAGTTCACATACTCCTGATTTTGCATATGCATATGTAGAATGGCCTCACAATTTCTTATAATATAGTGAGTACAATAAAGAAAGGGGAGAGAGTTTCAAAAATATTTACAGGTGTATATATATTTATTATGCATATACCATAAATTATACAGAATTATAAAAAGTATGATTAGTAAATATCATTAGTAAATCCGGTATAAATAGCAGAGTATAAATAATAATATATATGCTTGCAATAAAAAACTATTACATACCATTAGTCTTGCATAGAGATATTCTCTTTCTCTCTCTCTATCTCTCTGCTCTGTTCTGTTCTGTAAATTATCACTTGTATCATTTTTTCAATATATATATATATATATATATATATATATATATACAATCTGCAAATAAGCTTTTCTACACCTATTTCTCCACTTCTAGTAAAAATTCTGTACTTTTGGCTCAGAATGAGCAACCTTTGTCCAAATTCAATCACTCTGATTCAAAATGAGTGATTCTGACATAAAGATTTCCACATGAATTCTGTTGTGTTTTAACCATTATATACACAAAACTCAGTTTTATTGATCCTAATACCAGACTCATCATCAACAATGGTGCTGCTTGGTGAAGTCACACCTGCTCCCATCACTGACCTTGAGCAGTGTGTGTGGCGATGTGGAGCGGATGTGAGCAGTGGGAGTGGATGTGACTTTTCCAAGCAGTCACATCCACACACACTGACAGGCAAAACATTGCAGATATCTCTAGCAGATATTTCTAGCCTTCAAGCCCTACACTACAGAAAGCAGCATAAAAACGTGAAGAGGGCATCGCCCTATTTAAAAATATGTTCAACAGAATGCATTGAATAAGACAGAATTTGCATCTGCCACCCCCCCCCCATATAGTACATCAAGCTCATGTCAGGCAAGGTCAGTTTATTTCTTTTGAGTCATAATGACTGACCCATGGAATGATGCACCACCAGCAGCACAACCAGTAACTTGTTGTTTTTGTGGGATGGATAAGGGACACAGAAACTAATACCACCTGATTTCTTAAGGGATATCTTAACATTGTCAACATGCTAAATTATAACAGTTTTGCCAAGGTGTGGGATTCTAGTTCTTCCCTTTCACACACTGAGCCTGATACCAATATATTCAAGGCTTGTTTGTTGTGTAAACCGCTAATAATTTATTTTAAGGCTTATCTTATAAGCTTACATTTTTTTCACTTTTTTAAGGCTTGCCTTGTATAATCCTACTAAACCATGTTTAAGACTAGCCTTGCTTTCTAAACCTGCTAACATTTTTTCAAGGCTTGCCCAACTTTTTAAGCCTTCTAGCAATTATATGTAATAACATGTGTGATTGTAATATATCCCGACATTATTAGTCAGTCATTTATCACTGTTTATAGTACTGGACCCAAATGTCATAGATTATGGTAACTGTGCAAATCCCTCCTCTTGTTGCTGTTACAAAATGTGCTATATGTCTTGTGTATTTTTTAATGTCTTCTACGTCCTTGTATGGTATTAGATGCTGGTTCATTTTTAAAAAGGCTAACAACACTGCTGTTGGATATATTAGTCCAAAAATCATTAAAAATGTAACCAGCTACATGGATGACCCGCTCTACCTGCAAACTTGCTGATGGGCAAAGAAGCATGTTGTCCCACTCTGAGACATCTACAACACTCCTATTATCTGTCCCTGGGCCCCATATAAATTTAGGAGTGTTTTTACTGCAGCAAGTTGTTGCACATCTCAGGTGCTGTTGGTTTATCTCCTTATTAAACTTGTGGTTATGCATCAGGAGGATGTCCCTTTTTGTGATCCTGCATTCCACCTGCTCAGATGTTTTTACAGAGGCAACAGATAGCAACATGTGTCAAGAGCTACTGCTATTTGGGCTAAATGTTGTCATGGTGCCAGCATGCTCAGAGGCGATTCAAGGAATTATATTTAGGAGGGCACACGTGAGACCACAGGAAAAAATATAGGGGCCCCTTTAATGAGTAATGTCAATGTCCTACACCTAAAATAATGACATTCACAACAGCGGGTATGTGTGTACGCACATTATATCAAAGGAAAACATTGGTAGACTAGTAAAATACCAGCACAAGTTAACATGTATATACAGGCTCAAAATTTCCACTCGCCACTAGCCAATGGCGAATGAAAATTTAGCCCTGGTGAGTAGAAATTCAGCCCTGGTGGGTATGTTTTGGGTTGCAGTGGCAAGTAACTTTTCAAGTCTGGCTAGTAGCAAAGGACTTCCAATTTTAAGCCGTGTGTGTATATATATATATATATATATATTTATTTAATAAATAGAACTTTGTTTTACCCTTATTGAAGTCCTGAGAGTGCTTGAGAATACCTACAGTGCCTCACTGCCTCCCACAAATGCATCATAATTCACAATGTATACACATATTGGTACATTTGGCAAAAGCAGTGGGCCACATTGTGTAACTTATTTACCACTCCCATTTGGTGCCCAGAATTATACAGTGTGGTATAGATGATATTTAGAATAATTTGGCCCAAATTATTCTAAATATCAACATTCATGACACATTGTATTCATCAGGACTAGGCACCAATTGTGTGCCCAGGATTGGGCATACAAAATGGGTAAATTTGTTATACGTGAACCACTGATGTTGCCAAATGTACCCTTATGAACTTAAAATGCTCCACTTTGAATTTATTGTGAGTTAGAATGCTTTTATGTGGGAGAATTAGCAGCTGCACATTCATTATGATACTATTGTTTCAGACAGCATTTTACAGACAGAAAACAGTAAACGGACTTTATAAAACACATTCAACACTGTATTTTTCACGTTAACTTGTGTGTAAAATAGTACCACATGTTCTCATTGAAGACATTCACAGAACATCTGCTCTTACCATTGCACTCAAATGGTTAATATATCATATACTTTATATCATATATTAACCCATGGAGTGCAATGACAAAAGCATGATGTTTTAAGAGTTTCTTCAATGAGCACTTGTTTCTGTTTTAAACTAATGTTAATTAACCCTTAAGTCAATGACAAGAACATGTTTTAATATTTTCTAAGTTAATTCGCCACACTGAGCACATATGGTTAAATTTTAAACATAAATCAATATTAATGAATCCTTAATGTCAATGATTGAATGTCTCCTTCATTCAGAACATGTGGTTCTATTTTAAACAGAAGTTAACCTAATAAATACAGATTTGTCAGAATAGCTAAAATAGACAGTCCTATGCTCAGGGAACATGCTTTTGTTAATAATGGACAACATTAAGGGTTAATATTCACTTCTTAAACTATAACAATATGAGCTCAGTAAAAAATTATGAAATTCTAAGTTCACTGGGCACATATGGTTCTAATTTCAACAGAAGTTATTATCTTTCTGCTGATTTTTTTTCTGATTTACATCATGAGTCTTAAATTATTATTAGAGTCTAGACACTCGCCACATCATGACCCCATTGTCTGCCTCAACCCATTGTCCCCATTGTCCATCTCCACACCCTGTCCACACTGTCCACCTGCACACAGTCTACATTGTCTACCTCCACACACTATCCACCTCCACACACTGTTCACATTGTCCACATCCACAAACTATCCATATTTTCCACCACCACACGCTGTCTATCTTCCCTTTGTCCACACTATCCACTTCCACACTGAAACAGAAGTTATTAATTACCTTTCTGCTGATTTTTTTCTGATTTACATCATGAGCTTTAGATTAGTAGTATTAGAGTCTAGACAGTATCCACATTCTGTCTCCATTGCCTACCTCCACACATTGCCCCCATTGTCCATATCCACACATTGTCCACCTCCACACACTGTCCACCTCCACACCCTGTCCACACTGTCCACCTCCACACACTGTCTACATTGTCCACCTTCACATACATTTCACCTCTACACACTGTCCACCTCCACACCGACCAAATTGTCCACAGCCACACACTGTCTACCTCCACACTGTCCACCGACACTCACCGTCCACATTGTCCATCTCCACACTATCCACATTGTCCACCTCCACACACTCTGTCCACCTCCACACGTTGTCTACCTCCAGACACTGTCCACATTGTCCACCTACACACTATCCACATTGTCCACCTCCATGCACATTGTCAACCTCCAAATGCTGTCCACCTCTACACATTGTTTACAGACACAAACTATCCACACTTTCAACCTCCACACACTGCTCATCTTCACATTGTCCACACTGTCCACCTCCAAACTGTCTGCATCCACACACTGTCTACCTCCACTTTGTCTACACAGTCCACCTCCTAACACTGTCCACCTCCACATTGTCCCCATTGTCCACACACTATCCCCATTGTCCACCATCACACAGTCCACCTCCAAACTGTCTGCATCCACACACTGTCTACCTCCACTTTGTCTACACAGTCCAACTCCTAACACTGTCCACCTCCACATTGTCCCCATTGTCCACACACTATCCCCATTGTCCACCTTCACACTGTCCACCTCCAAACACTGTCCACCTCCACGCACTGTCACCATTGTACACCTCCACATTGTTCCCATTGTCCACCTACACATTGTTCACCTCCACACTTTCAACACTGTCCACTTACACAAACTGTCCAAATTGTCCAACTCCACACTGTCCACTGTACACCTCCACACACTGTCCACCTCCACATATTGTTCACCTCCACATTGTCCACACTGTACACCTCCACGCACTGTCCACACTGTCCATCTCGGGTGATGCTGCACTTTAAACACCAAAACAAGCACTCATAGCTAAGACTGTGAATATTGAGGACTTTTGTTGTTGCTTAGACATCAACATTGAGTGTGATTGGGTGTGTGTTGGAAGCGATGCTGATACTGTTGACTAAAATGAAGATTATGTATTTCTACACAATTTTTACTTCTCAGGAATCAGGCATTACAGTTCATCTCTCAAAAGGGTTATAAACATGTATAATGTTCCTTTACAGAGGTAGAAGATTGAGCTTTTCCTTTCAGCAAATTTATTGGCCATTTCATCACCTATCACAATCTCTACTTTATCTGTATTAGAAGAAGGGGGAGATGGGGGGGTGGTACAGTCTAAATTAAAAGCAACATCATCTGCTTCCTCTCCATTAATTCTAAATTTTTCTTATTCTTTTTCCGCTTCAGGAGATTTATAGAACATTGACCACGTGTTTGTTGTGGGGTGCTACGTTTACTGTATGATGCAGCAGTTGGTGTCACTATGAAGTCCTTCTGTTATATGAAAACAAAACTACAACACGACTCATCATTTTTAGTGTTGTTAAGGTTTAGTTCTGTTTTTGGTGGTGGAGCAGCTATTTATATCACTATTACAAACAGACTAATTTATTAGGAGGAGAAGGATTGCAAAGGCTTTATGTCTTCAGTTAGTTTTTTAGTACATCTTTACTACCACAAACACATCCATGCACTCCTACTACTCCTTTCCCCTCTAACCAGCCCCTGGAATGTCTGATGGATATAATGAAAGTTGAGTTGATTTCTGTAGTAACATACACATCAGAGCTGTTAACATGTTGAGTTATGTTTTGTCCATCTGAAAATAATGTCTGATGTTTCTCTGTCTTTAGGATCACAGTGTTAGTTTCAGTCACTGTCAGTTAGCCAATAAAGGTATTATTTTTACTGTATTAGTCTCCTGCAGTCTCAGGCTCAGCTCAAGTCAAGGATCTCCTGCCTGTCTCTACCACCTATCAGTCAACCCCTCTTTGTCTTTCTTCCCCTACATATAGCAAATGTCAAAATATTTAGCAGCAGTTTTCTCTTTCTCTCCTAATGTGACTGCAATGTTATTTTTTTACAGTACAGTAAAAGATGAGGATGGTCCTGTTAACTTCAGAAACAGCAGCTTGTAATAAAGGATGACGTGAGCCGCACAACAGCTAGATTTTCTTTTATTATTTTTTCTGGCAACAGGAGAGAGTGTAAGAACACACAGTATGTTGAGCTGTATCTGTGTCTTTGTTTTGAAAATATGACTTTTTTATGCCTATCCATGAAGTATTTATCACTCTTTCACTCTCAGTAGTCTCAGCCAGCTGATTTAGGAACTTGGTTTACCTGCGTGTCTATCTTTAGCATTCCAAGAGGTTTTTGTTTATCTATATATCATCTGCATCCTCTTCAGCTGTTTAGATTAGGTATGGGCACAAGTTTTTCACCTTAAAAGAGAAACAGGAGAAAATGGTACTTTATCCCAAGCGGCAAATTATTCCCAAAAACTACAGTTTTTCTGCTTATATTTTGCCTAGTTCATTGCACTAAAATCAATAGGAAAACTTACTTTTTCCCATCAAATTGCAAGTTTCCCTTCTTTTCACACAGGCATAGTATAAAAGGTGTGTCAGGTTCTCACAGCATGCCATTCAGTGTTTGTGAGAGGAAGAGAGAGCAGCAAATTTTGAGATAAAGAGGACAGGCCAATAAAGTGGAGCTGAAGTTTAGTTTAGGGAGTCTTGTCAGAAGGGGATGCCCTGACAAAGCCTTTTGGCTATAATCGTTGGGTTGTGTGGGTTTGAGGAGTCATTTGTGACGCTGTCCATTTCCTACGTGAGACATTTTTATTTGATAAGTATTATTGTGCCTTCTATTTTGAGTACTGATGATTTTTGCACATTTATTCCATGCACCTTGGGAGACTTGTTTGAAACATATATATTTTTAATTTGTTATTTTCACATTTAGCACTTTATAGTCATACTAGTGTAAAAGCCCGTGTACACGGGCGATGTTAAGAGGCCAGTCCTGCTCTGCTTCCTGTCGCCCATGCAGTCATACACTGTAGAGACTGCCCAAAAGTACAGAATGATCCCAGCATTCTGTGCATTCTGGCAGTCTCTACTGCACATGATGGCTTCTGACAAACATCCTAGCTAATTATTATATAGGATATAAGATCCAGGAAGATAGATGTTGTATCTTTACATTACTCTCCTCTACATTTGCATTACTTGACCACTACTAAACATGATTATAAATAAATATGTGGTTGTGAGAGATATGCAATTTTGGAGCCTCACCTGACCCTTTCTATTGTTTTTAAGTATGTTTTAAGTGTATGCCAATTTTTGACATATTTCTATCCAATAAATATCTAATTTTTGTACATTGACTTGGTTAGGTCTGGTTTTGTTAGGGTCTGGTTTTGTTTGGGACTCTTTTTTCCTGTTTGTGTATTTAGTGTAGCTTCTGACCTGAGTGCACAAGACAATTTTTGTCTAGATTGTACCTTGTCTCATTTTGGTCTAGTGCTGGCCAGATCCTCTTTCTATTGAAATGACTAGAAAGCTAGCTGAAATGCAAAAGCTCAATCTTTCACCACTAAAAATGAGCACTGTGCTGTCTATAAACTGTTTGACAAAACAATTGGAAATTCTGAACCTAGATAAGCAAAGATGCCCAGAAATACACAGTCATCAGTTATCATCAGTATTGTCACATTTCTAAGTCCAAGTGCGACTCAGCCACACGAAGAAATGAGCAGCAACAACATAGGTTATCAACATCTACAACCCTAGCTATGATGAGTGCCTCACCTTTGACACCTAGTAGTAGTAAAACTGTTGCAATATGAAGCCCAAGTAGTAGCAGCTTCTCAGGAACCCCTCAGTCTAAGAAGTCCACAGTATAGGGATACTCCACTCATGATCAAAAAGAGAAGCATGCTGCTATATGTGTCTGTTTAAACAGCACATGAGCAGGAGGAAAGTAGGCTCACACCTAGGCACTTCCTCAATGAGATTCCACCTGAAGCACAACCAGAGGTCTGACTGGGAGACACACTATCAGTAGGTTAGAGGTGCCACAACTAGCAGCAGAAGTACTGCTAAAAGTTCCCGGGTCTCTGGGGCACATAATAAAAGTACTGTTCATGTGTTAGAGAGTGTGCCAAGATTTTCTTCTCCTGCAGAGAAGTGTGACTATGAGTTTGTTTTGGAGATGATAAGAGTCATAGAGTGCCCACACAAATGGCCACCGCCCCGACCACCACAAGTCATGTTGCTAAAACAATAACGTTACTCAGTTTTTGCACTATGTATTCCCATTCCTCAATTATTAAATTCTTAGAAAGAAGTCAAAGCCTGAACAAAAATGATGGAAAAGAACACCTATGGAATTGTAAACTTGCCAAAATGTTGGTGGTTGACATGCTTCCCTTATATTTTGTTGAAAACAGAGACTTTAAAAAATTTGTATGTGTTGCATCCTGCTGGAATATCTCAAGCGGCAGTTATTTTTAAGGATGACTGTGCCTGTGTTACTTAAGCAAGAAGTTAGTGTTGTGGACAAAGGACAAAAGCACTCAACGTGCTAACAATTTTTTTAAGGCATATGGTGGGAAATCATGCAGTCATAGAAAATATAGGTGAAAAATGGCAAAGTTCTCATTAAATATTTAATGCCAATGGCAAAAAGCTGGAAATGTTATTTGTTTTTCATGAAAAAGTAGGAAATTGTTGTTTTTCTGCAAAAATTCCGGTGGGAAATTTTTCTGACTTTTTCCCATCCCTACTAAGGATCAGGAGCAAAGCCGCTTTGCATGGATTTTTATGTCTTCAAATTAAAGCCCTCAAGATGTAATTTATATATCTGAATTTGTGCTAATAAACTTAAGCATTGTGTATATGATAAGCCATGTTTCATAGGAACTAGATGATAGCTACCGGGGTGAAAGATTGTGATCAGTAGGTTTACTAATAATCTTAGTTTAAAGTTGTCTATTCCCATGGTACACTGTGATGCAAAGAATATTGATACCAAGTGCATCTAAAAGAAAGGGACAACCAAATTTCATAAGCAACCTCTCACCCCTACATCACAGCAGAAAAAATATAATCAATGTACTTTTTGAAAAGAAGAAATACCTGCTCATAATAATCCATGAAAATGGATGCATACAATGGGGCCATTTTCAGACCCATGGTTATGCCATGTAATTGAAGAAATAACCAGTTCTTGAATATAAAAGTATCCCTCCCGCCCCTTTTTCCCTACTTTCAGCCATCACCCCTCAGAGTTGGAATCTGGTACTGGGACCGGACAGCTCACAGCAAGGGACAATCTTCTTACTGTGAGCATAAGCAAAGCCCTGCCCCCCTTGACAGGTTTTTCCTTAGACTCACTGAAGATTGTCCCTCTCAGTGATCTATCTGGACAGTCTTGCTGCTCTGAGGTTAGCAGTGTTACATCAGTAAAAGGGGAAGGAGGAGTATATTTTATCATTCAATTACTCTTGAACTACAACTCTGACAGTATTGAAATAACACTCTATATAGCTCAAATACTATGAGGATTAATTGGAGCTGCTTTTATTGTGAAACATTACTATCCCCTTAACAATATCCTCATCTCTGTGTCAGCCCCTATCTCAGTTTGCTGACTTTTCCTTCAGATGTATGTTCCAACATACACATCTATGTTAAAGATTCCACTTCCTTTATAGTCATATTAACAGCATACATTCAAGATGATGCATTGATGACTATCCTTGAAGTATCTAGCTTGTATGCCAATATTCCTCACAAGGTTGGGAAATATGCTGTTAAAGCTGCTCTTTCATCTGACGATCAGTACATGTATGCAGTCCACCACTACAACACATTATTTTAGATTCAAGACCAAGTTCTTTCTTCAGTTATATAACATGGGTTTGAACATGGCCCCATTGCATGCATCCATTTTCCTGTATTATTATGAGCAAGTACACCTCTTCTCTAATGAGGAATAATTACAAGTCCAGGTTTTGGTAAGGACACCAATAGAAAAAAAACAAATTTAAAATGGCTGGAATGCAACCAATTTTGACCACTATAGCTACATCAAAATGTTATCATTAATCCTTTACTCTGCCTCATATTGCCTGAATATCACCAATATATTAAAAAGGACATTTTAATCACATAAAATGGCCATAGTATGTTAAGCTTGCCACCATGTCAAGGTACTCAATTACTGGCAAATCCTAACCTTAACATGCTTTGTCCTATAGTATAGAAATACAATGTTATATTTGTCCCCTGTGATGCTGTTGATTTACTCCAAAATTACTTCATATACCATAATTACTTCATACACCAGCCTGTTTGACTAGGAAAGTCATTTTTGCCTAACTAGCAAAGAGTGCTGATCTTCCATTGTTTATATTTGGAAATATTTATTAAATAGCTTTGATAAAAAATAAAATAAAAATATAATATAATATAATATAAAATATAAAAAAATATAAGAAAAACAGATTATCGATCTGTAAGAAGTATATTTTCATTGAAAAACATATTATATGAATGACATTCAGTACAATTTCTCATTGCGAACAGATTTCTAATATATACATTTTTAGTTTCAAGGAAATTGCAACTAAGTTGTGTATGCAAATCTGCAACATTGCGTGGAAATCATTTTTACATGATTACTAAGTACATTAACTAATTTCTTATAGGAGAGCTTCAGTATGAGCTTTTAACACAGTTTATCTTTAAAGTGAAGGGCAGACCCTGATACGCAATGTTCATCAGGATTTGTCAGCTTTCACAGGACAAGTCATTTAAGCTGTCTAAAAGCAGTTTCACTCACTGATGCAATTAGCATTTCACTTCCCCAGATGATTTCTTAAATTATGAATCTCTAAGGAAGAATACTGTTTGTCAAGCAGTATAAAAAATCTTTTTGATCAAAATAATGTATTGCAGGAGGAATTCAAAACTCCAAGATGATATATTTTATATCACTTGCCCACATGGCTATATGCAGACAGTTATATTAATAAAATATCCCCCCAGGGATATAATAAGAACTTAATTGGCTCTGGGGCCAAGGTGCCTCATGGATGCTGGGACCCATCATGGCTATGTTTTCTGAACCAACTTTAATTACGCTCCTTTTTGTTTGAGTTTTTATACATAAAAGAACGACTATTCAAATCATATATCATTTAAATTGATGCAGTGTAAACATTTATATGTCTGTTTCCATGATACGTATCATTAGACACTTTTGGGGAGATATTTAAAGTAGAGTTATAAAGAAGTGGCTATAAAATTGTCCCAAAGTGATATAAGGATACGTATAAACCTTTAGTGACATTTTTGCTAAGTGGTAACTCCAGTCAGTCATGTTTTTGAAGAGAGGAGTAGAAATGGTCTTGTCCAAATAACAATTGTGTCACAATGTATTTTTATTTTAGGCTTTAAAAGAACTTTATTGAGTCCAAAAATATCACAATGTATTTTTAAAGACATTCACAAATTGAGACAAAAATAAAGGAAGTTTTAGTGATTAAATCTTAACTCTAAGTATAACCTGTTCTTTATGTAAATATATAGTAATAGTTATGTATGGGAAAAAATATTCACAGTGAATTTTCTGCAAATTTTCTCAAAATATTTTCAGATAGACATATTTATAAACTTGACTTTACGTCTTTATAAATATGATCCGTTGTCATGAATTTTAGCGACAGTTCTTAAACATATGCTGAGAATGCTATTTATGCATCTCCCCCTTTGGGCCTTATGCAGAAAGAACAAATTATTAATTCTGGAGCATGCCAATTGCACTATAGAGAGAGAGATACAAATAAAAAAACATATTCCCATCAATTTAAATTGGAGATTTAACCCTTTGATTGCTAGGTAGGTAAAAGTTGGCATGTTTGAAATGTTTCACCTTCTAAACAGAAACATGCAAAAAAACACTCCCCTCTGTGTGCGAAACTTCCTTTCAAAAGAGCCAGTTACCCTCTTGTTTCTGTCATGTTATTGAAAGCAGTGATAATAATGTATTCTATGCCCTCAAATGGACAGTTTCCCTGATGTATTCCCACCATGCCAGTACACAAGAAGCTGTCAGTTTACTGAATGTTATCAGCCTGTGTATGGGAATGAAAGAGAAAACATCTGAATGTTGTATGCTAGCTAGTGTTGGTAGGTAGGCAAAGGGAGGGAGGTGGAGTGGCTTGATAGGAGTAATGGTGGAAGACAATGCCAGTTAAAAAACAAAAATGTTTTACTTTTATATATGACAGTCAACCAGGCTGATGATCCTTCCAACCTGAGTTGCCTGAGCCTGGATTAGTCAGTTCATAAATTCTTATCAGAAATACAAAGCATCTCTCCACATGCGATGAAATGTTTGGTGTAATTTACAATAAAAGTCAACACTACTATCATTATGTCCACCAAATGTGCTAGGGCAACGGTAAGGGAAAAGGAGTAGGAGGAGTGAATGATTGGTGGAGAAGCATTTAGCAGTGAGACCAAGTGCTTCATCAGACAGTGACAGTAATAGCGTGCAACCATCTACCACCAAAGGGGAAGAGAAAAATATGGTGTTTCAGACATTAAAAAATCTACAAGAATATGAAAGCAGTTACTATGGGGAGGGAGTGGATGCTGCTGATGATTATATAATTTATTGATGATGATAATGCAGTAAAGCAAGCCTTAAAACTTCAGAGCTATATCAAGGAGAGTCTTGGAAAATAAAATTTCAGCAAGGCAAATCTTAAAAGAAATGATTTTCAGGCCTACTACAGCTAGGTAAGCCACCATCCGGAGTATTATATGACACCCACCAGTGACAATATGGTGTTTGCTAATTTAGCTACTGATGCTGAATCACCTGAGTAGCCATAGTAGTGGCAATGGGAATCGGAGTGGAATTTAGATTATTGTCTTCACAGGTGTAGTGGTAGAACGTGTCAGTTTTAGTACAGTCAGCAAGCTCGGGTATGAAGGATCATTTCACCTGCCTGCCTGATTCTTTTCACTTATCAGTCAAAAAGGCCTGCTTTCTATTTGTTTTTTTAATGCTCCGTTAACTTTTTACTCCCAAACCCAGAGAACAACTGGTAGTGGCTGCCATAAATACTCATATCAAGCATCTCTAGCTCCCTCCATTTGCCTTTCTCAATATACCATCTAGTGTAAAAAATTCTGATGATTTCTCCCTCTGTCTCCTAACCACAGACTGGCAATGTACCCCCTTTTATACTTCAGCATAGCAAAAACACATTAATTTACATGTAGTGAAAATGGCAGAAAAAAAGTAGAAAAACTGAACTTTATGCACGAATTACCACTAAAAGCTGAAACTGCTGATATTTTCAGGCAATAATTTTTCTCATCTCTAGACATGAATAAAGCAGGGTACATGAACCATATCTGCTATCATCTAGACTTCTATTATATTGGAAAACCTCTCTTTTCTACCAAAGAATAACACAGCAAGTCAGCCTTCAATATTTGGCAGGATTACCATTTAACTGACATACTTCTTGATTATCTTTTCCAAGAAGTGTATTTTAGCAGCATGTCTAGTGGTGGAGGTGATGGTAGTGGTGGCTGGTTTGGCACTTGTGGCACACATCACTTCCATCTAAAATGTAATCTTCCTCCACCATGCTTTGCATTTGTACAACAGCAATAGGAGATATGTGTATTATTGTTACTGAGGAAAATGTTGTAGTCTTTGCTCCTCTGATGTGATACACAATCAGACCTGTGGTTGTGTTTCAGGTGGGATCTCAATCAAGAGATGCTTTGATTTGATCTTTCTTTAGCCCTGCTCATGTGTTTTATAGAGACAACAGATATCAACATGTCTACTTTTTGGATAGTGAGAAAAGTAGTTCCATAATGTAGATTTCACAGACTGCGGGATTCTTAAGGGCCTACTACAATTACTACAGCAGTTAGATGTTGGCGTAGTGCAAGCGGTGGGAGACAATGACACTGCACCTAGAACAGCAAAAGAAGAACTCAGAGCTAGGGTTGCAGATGTTGACCTGTGTTGCTGCATAGTTATAATAGTTTGTGAGAGTGACAAGGTGGCTCTTGGGAAACAGTGATGCTAATAATGATGACCTAGAAAATGTGTATTTTAGGATGTTTACTGAGACTCCCAAGTTACTCTCTCAAAATAGTTTACAAAGAGGCATATTGTTCCTTTTCAGTGGTGGAAGTCTGAGCGTTTTTCTTTCATATACTACTATTTTTTTGCCATATCATCTTCTCTCTCACTCTGTACTTCACCTGGGTCAATAGACGTGAAATAACATGGAGAGACATATTCTAAATCAAAATTCTTGCAGATTTGTTAAAACCTGAAAAATGTGTTGATCCGTACAGGGCATTGCTGGACCTCCAACATCAAGGTAAGTACTTAACCCTTTCAGTGCCAGGGACTTGGGCCAATTTCTGTACTCTGTAGACCAGACACATTTTCAGCAGTTTTGATATCCATCTGTTTAGGCTTGATTTCTGTTCGTAACTTTCTAGTTACAAATGGAAAACTTAATATGGTTTTTACCAGAACAAACTGAGCTTTTACATGGTTTCTTGCATCGTATTCTATGATGTCATAATTACAAGAATAGTTAAAAAATACTTCATTTGCTGAAATCACATACTATATATCAAAAACATTTATATTGATTGTTAGAGTTTCTATTATTTGAAAAAGCCCTGCGTCCCCAAGTATAAACATACCAAATCTGTATAGTTTTACCTGCGTTCATGGCCAATGAAAAGCCCTAATTACCATGAGCGCAAAATGGTATTTTCAACTTTATGAACTAATGGCATTCTATTGGTTACATAGTACAATTACCCTAAAACAGCTGAATAACTACATAAAACTATATTTCCAGAAAGTAAGTCTCCTGCTGTATCAAATGAGGGGTCACTTGTTTTTCTACCCCTAGCCTGGTGAGCACAAATGTTTGCAGAAGTTGGCGCTAAAGGAAAATAAATGGCATTTTTTTACATTTCCACTTCTTTAAATATAATGGAATCTGTGAAAACTATGGAATTTCAAACTGTATTCATTAGTTAGTGTTCTTTTCTAGTGTATTAAGGACCTCCTGTCAGCCAAAGAAAAATTGCACCCTACTGGTATGGGTTGAAATACCATATTTGGTGCTAGGAGTGTGGCTACTAGTAGAACAAGGATGGGGAATCAAACAGTGTATGTGTAATTCTATGGCTACCAGTTAAAATAGGCTAGAGTGGGGGACGGAGTCAGTGCATATGAAAGGTTTTGTGACTAGCAGTTTGACTACCAGTGTGACTACCAGTGTGCACTGCATGTCCCTCACATGCACTGTTTCATTCCCAGCCTGAATACAGTGCATACTGGTAGCCTGTAACTACCATTAGGTAGTGGAACCAGGATGCATGGTCAAGCTGGGGGAATGTGACTTCCAGTGGACTGTGGAAGCAGGCTTGTGGGTTAGGGTAAGTGGGGGGGTAGGAGCTATTTTATGTGCACACAGAGGGTTCATTTTTTGTAATTATTATTTTTTGATTATATTACATTGGGGGCATCAGGACCCCCAACTAGGTCTGAATGAAAAATTATTAAAAAAAACCTGTGTGCCCCATAAAGGGGCCCAACACATTCCAAAGCAATAAATTGGGCCCCCCATGGCACATACAGGTTTTTTTTCATTATTCTTTATTTAGCCCTCATTGTGGGGCATCAGGACCCCATCATAATGCCCCCCAATGAGGTCTGAATAAAAAAATGATGTTCTCCATGGGGGGGTGCAACACAGTCCAAAGCAATGCATTGGATTATCAACAGCTGAAAGTTTTGAGGAGACTGAATCCTACAGCATGTATGACTTGAAAAAAATATGTTAGCAGGCTGAGTGCCTTTGTCCTTTGCCCACATCACTAGCTTGTGTAACACTGGCACAGCCATCCTTGAAAAATAACTGTGGCTTGAGATATCCCAGCAGGGGGCAACACATGACATCAGTTCTTTAAAGCCTCTGTTTTCAAAGAAAAGGGCAGCATGTCAACCATAGACATTTTGGCAAGTTTGCTGTTCAACAGGCATACATTTGGATTCTTTTTGTGCAGGTTCTAACTCTTTTCTAAGAACTCAGTAAGTTTAGGGTGGCAGTATACAGTGGAAGAACTGAGTAACTTTATTCCTTTAACAATAAGACATGTGGGGGTGGTGTCATCTCCAACAACAAACTCAGAGTCACACTCCTCTGCAGCAGAAGTAGGAAATGTTGCCACACACTCTGATCATACCCCTCTGCAGCAGAAGCTGTAAATATGGCACACTCTCTGACACATTCTGCTGCTGCTTGTTGTGTCACCTCTGGCATGTTAATGATGTGTCTCCCAATCAGACCTATTTTTTTCTTCACGTTGGATCTCAATGATGATGTGCTTAGGTGTGATCCTGCTTTCCACCTGCTCATATTCTTCTTACACAGACAACAGATAGCGACATGTTTAGCTTTTGGATCGTGAGTGATACTGTAGACTTCATAGACAGAGGTGTTCTTATTACTACTACTAGGGTTAGATGTTTCAATTATACAAGCTGGTGTCAAAGATGCTGCACTTCAAACAGCAGCAGAAGAACTCGTCATAGCTAGGGTTGTGGATGTTGATGTTCTGTGTTTATGGTTACTTGATAATAGTGTGTGTGTGTGTGTGTGTGTGTGTGTGTGTGTGTGTCTGTCTGTCTGTCTGTCTGTCTGGGTGGGGGTTAGATTTGAAAGCATTGATGATGCTGCTGCTGATGATGATGAATAACAGATTTTGGTATTTTTAGGCATCTTTACTTGTCCAGAGTCAAACTTCCAATTGATTTATTTGTTTATAAAAAAAGGTACAATGCTCATTTTCAGTGGTGGAAGATTCAGCCTTTGCCTTTCAGCTACTTTTCTGACCATGTCATCACCTTTCTAACTCTCAACCACATCTGTTTCTGAAGAAGAGGAGGATGCTGGAGGGATATATTCTAGAGCAACATCATCACCAGTAATTAGGTCAGTCTCAGCAGAACTCACCACTTCATCCCCACTAATTTTATATTCCTCTAGGCTTTTTAAAGACTAAACTATTTCTGTTTACTTTTCCCCTACAGGGATTTTCAAAACATTGTCCACTACTTTGGGGACTGGTTTTTTACTCTCGCTGTTAGGCCATTAACACTAGAATGTAACTTGTTGTTGTCTTCAATTATCTTAGAAGGTTTATTGATATGATGTTGACAAACAGGAGACGTGTATGCTGTAGCAAACATATCTGCAGTCAATATTTTGGAATACCACTTTACTAACATGTGCTAACACTACTACTACTACCCCTTTTGCCCTATCACTGCCCCTAGTATGTTTGCTGGACAATATTAAATAGTGACGTACACAACATAGCTGACCGTGTGTGATGTCTCACTCTTTATAAAATACTCTGTCTCCTCTAGTATCTGTCTGCCTCAGTAATAGCTCATGTCAGTGTCCCTGTCACCTATCATTTATGTATGTTTTTATATATAAAAGAATAAAAAACATTTGCTGTGCAACTGCTTTTTCCTCTCTGCTCCCATAACTCAGAGAGGAACAGAAAGGATCTTGGATCACAGCTTCTTGTTTCTTCTCAGGCACACGGAATACTGAAGTATTTGGGTTGAATACCCTTAGACTCCCCTAAATCAAAGCTAACAGGCATGTCAAGAGGGGACTTGAATCACAGCTGCCTCAGTCAACTAAGATTTGGGGGTGTTTTGGGTAAATCTACTTTACTCCCTTCACACTCCCCCAGAGTGCCCTTCAGCCTCTCCAAACCCCAAACAAAAATGCAAAGTGGGTGAAACACAGCAAGTGTTATAATATACTGATTTGGGGTTTACATCGTAACCTGCAGTAAGAAGGTTAAAGGGTTAAAGTTTAAAAGGTTGTTTGTTCTGGGAGTGTGTGTAATTAATTAAGGGAGGGGGTTTGTGAACAATCACCTGTGTAGGCCTGTATAAATCTAGGTACATGACTCATAGAGCGTGCACACAAATACAATGTGCTCTTTACTAATTGCTCTGGACACTTGGTGACACAGCAGTTTGTGCAACACAGGAGTTAGAGAAACAAAGGTAAATTAATTGTTTACATTTTTAAGAACTCACATTCGCACCATACACGATGAGCAAGCTTAGAGATCTCACTCAGTGCACATCTTGCCATATGTATTCATGCTTGCAACAGCAGTTCCAGAGTCCATACCACTGTGGCAAGTGTGAGCAAGTGGCCTTTCTGGAAGCTCAGATTGGAGCTCTGGAGAGTCATATTGCAACACTGAGAGATATTGTGTCACGGTTTGTTAAGACTCTCAGACAAAGGGTTTAGGTAAAAACATAACTTTATTGAAAAGTTAAGGCAATCCCAAAGGGTATACATACACATACAGACAATACATATAAGCAAATGACCATAGAAATAGGTTCTACCGGCCTTGCCAATAATACCGGGCAAGGCAACCCAGGTGACTCAGATGAAATAGCAGTAGCAGGCTCTACCGGCCTTGCCAATACCGGGTAAGGCAACCGTAAGATGGTATGTACCGGTTCTACCGGCCTTACCAATACCGGGCAAGGCAGCCTGAGGGAATACTAGGAGTAGGCTCTACCGGCCCTACCAATACCGGGTAAGGCAACCAAGGATGGAAACGTGAATAGGTTCTACCGGCCTTACCAATACCGGGCAGAGCAGCCCAACAGAGGAGACACTACAGAGACCAGCTGACTGTCAGAAGACAATGACAGTAGGATGGATATAATAGGGACTGGTCAAGTGCTCTCACTCAAGCAGAAGTCTCATGCCAGAAAACTACAGGACTGACTGCTGTTAGGACTGGACAGCAACTCGGGACCTCCAAGTATCTGACTGCCATCAGGCAGTAAACCAGCGTCCGCAAGCTGGGACCAACTGACAATAATGTAAGCCGCAAGGCTTAATGGAGTATACCAGCGTCCGCACGCAGGGACCAACATCAGTAATGAACCACCAGACTAAATGGAGTAAACCAGCGTCCGCACGCTGGAACCGACAGTAGTAATGGGCCACACGGCTTAATGGAGTAAACCAGCGTCCGCACGCTGGAACCAACAGTAGTAAAGAGCCACAAGGCTTAATGGAGTAAACCAGCGTCCGCACGCTGGAACCAACAATAGTAATGCCACCAAGTTTAATGGAGTAAACCAGCGTCCGCACACTAGAACCAACAGCAGAATGAGCCACAAGGTTAAATGGAGTAAACCAGCGTCCGCACGCTGGAACCAACAGTAGAATGAGCCACTAGGTTTAATGGAGTAAACCAGCGTCCGCACGCTGGGACCAACACAGTAATGAGCCCCAAGGCTTAATGGAGTAAACCAGCGTCCGCACGCTGGAACCAAAACAGTAATGAGCCGCAAGGCTTGATGGAGTAAACCAGCGTCCGCACGCTGGAACCAACACAGTAATGAGCCGCAAGGCTTGATGGAGTAAACCAGCGTCCGCACGCTGGAACCGACAGTAGTAATATCGCTGGAGCGAAAGGAGAGCAATGTCGCCTCAGCGACTGAAGACAGGAAACCACTGAGACCAGGCAGAGGATCAACCGGAACGAGCACCGCTGAGCCGACAGGCAACCGGAACATCAGCAACCACGGAGAACAACCGGAACCGGGCTGGAACGACAAGCAGGCAGGAACACAGGAACAGGTAGACTCAGGTACTCAGGAACTCTGGAACACTGGAATGCTGGAACTCAGGCCCAATCAGCATAGCAGACAGGACAGGGAAGATGCTTTCAGAGACACCACGAAAGGGCAACCAAAGGGTGCCCGGACTGAGTTTAAAAAGGCAATGTGAGGCGGGCTGATAACAGACAGCCAATGGGAGCCCCCTGCAGGTGATAGACACTGGATAGCACAAATCACGGGCACAGTGATATATTGACAACCATGAGAGGAGTCTCTTGCTAACTGAGCAGAGTCTAGCTGGGTCACCTAGCAAAGAGGGAGGAGACCAGCTAGAAGGGAACCAGGCACATAGTTGGGTGACAGTTAGAAGTGATTGCAGTGGGGGAGGAAAGAGGAAGAGGGCAGCCAGTCCTGAGTTTTTCCATCCCAACAAATTTGCTCATTTAAGTGAAGATGTTGGGGAGGCAAACCCAGATGTGGAATTGCTGGAGAATACTGTTCTCCCTAACAGCTGGGATAACAGCTCCTCTAGCACAGAGGGGATCCAGGACAAAGTGAAGCCTAGGCAGGTTGTGGTGGTAGGGGACTCTATTATTAGGTGAACAGATTGGGTAATCTGTGGCTTTGATCGCAGCAACCACATGGTTTGCTGTCTCCCGGGTGCCCGGGTTCGGCATGTTTCAGACAGGGTGGACAGATTATTGGGAGGGGCTGGAGAGGATCCAGCTGTCTTGGTGCATATTGGTACCAATGACAAACTAAGAGGAAGGTGGAGAGTCCTAAAAGGTAATTTTAGGGATTTAGGGAGTAGGATTAGGAACTGGACCTCCAAGGTAATATTCTCAGAGATACTACATGTGCCATGCTCTACGCCAGAGAGACAGTGGGAGACTAGGGAGCTCAATGCATGGCTGAAGTCTTGGTGTAAGAAGGAGGGCTTTGGGTTTTTAGATCACTGGGCTGATTTTGCTTTGGGGTACAATCTCTATAGTAGGGATGGATTGCACCTGAATGGAAGAGGGTCTCAAGTGCTTGGGGAGAGGATGGCTAGACGGTTGGAGGAGATTTTAAACTACGAAGGGGGAGGGGCCAATAAATACTGAGCTAGATAGTATAGAAAGGGAAGGCAATGTAGTTAATAACCAGGTGGGTGGATCTGGGGGCTGGGTTAGTACAGATGATGTGTCACGGTTTTTGAAGACTCTCAGACTTAAGGTTTGGTAAAAACGTATCTTTATTAAAAGTTAAAGGCAGTCCCGTAGGGTAAACATACATAACAATACAACATCAATAGATCATACAATAGGTTCTACCGGCCTTGCCTAAATACCGGGCAAGGCAACACAAGTGACAGTATTAATGACAGGCTCTACCGGCCTTGCCTATACCGGGTAAGGCAACCCTTGAGGTGACAATTCCGGTTCTACCGGCCTTACCAATACCGGGTAAGGCAGCCCAATGGGATGCTGAATATAGGCTCTACCGGCCCTGCCAATACCGGGTAAGGCAACCTTTAAGATGGTGAGATACAAGGTTCTACCGGCCTTACCAATACCGGGCAGGGCAGCCAAAGGAGGTACTGTAGTAGGCTCTACCGGCCCTGCCAATACGGGGTGAGGCAACCTACAAGATGGTAACGTCAAGGTTCTACCGGCCTCACCAATACCGGGCAGGGCAGCCTGAGCAAATAGACCAGCTGTCAGGTGACTAAGACAGCAGAGAGCATAAGTATAGAGGTCTTACTCAGCAGAAGTCTATTGCCAGGGATAATCAGACAACTGCAAGGAAGTGAACAGCGACTGACCACAGTACTGGATGTTCAGGAGCAAACCAACATCCGCACGTTGGGACTAATGGTAAATAGCGCCACCAGGTTTAATGGAGCAAACCAGCGACCGCACGCTGGAACCACAATGTATATCACAACCAGGTTAAGTGGAGCAAACCAGCGTCCACACGCTGGAACCAACAATGTATCGCAACCAGGTTTAGTGGAGTAAACCAGTGTCCGCACGCTGGAACCAACAACGTATATCACAACCAGGTTTAGTGGAGCAAACCAGCGTCCGCACGCTGGAGCCAACAATGTATCTTGCAAACAGTTTAGTGGAGTAAACCAGCGTCCGCACGCTGGGACCAACAATGTATATCGCAACCAGGTTTAATGGAGTAAACCAGCGTCCACACACTGGAACCAAGAATGTATATCGCAACCAGGTTTAGTGGAGTAAACCAGCGTCCGTACGCTGGAACCAACAATGTGTATTGCCACCAGGTTAGTGGAGCAAACCAGCGTCCGCACGCTGGAACCAACAATGTATATTGCAACCAGGTTTAGTGGAGTAAACCAGCGTCCGCACGCTGGAACCAACAATGTGTATGCAATAGCGAGGAGAACAATGTCGCCGGAGCAACAGCTGGAGCGCGAGACTCAGGAACTCATACAGGAACCCCGGAATACAGGCACACAGGAACGCTGGAACACTGGAACACCGGAACGTTAGCATACAGAAACACTGGAACGCTGGAACACCGGAACATTAACGTACAGGAACACTGGAACACCGGAACGTTAATTTACAGGAACACTGGAACACCGGAACGTAGCATACAGGAACACTGGAAACAGGCCCAGAGATCTGACAAGCAGGTCAGGCATAGTGGAGTCAGAAACACCACGAAAGGGCAACCTGGAAGTGCTCAACCTGGGTTTAAAAAGGCTGTGTGAAGAGGGCTAATGAAAGACAGCCAATCACGAATACTCAGCAAGTGACAGACACTGAGCAGCACGAATCACGGGCACCGTGATATGATGTTAGTAAGCCTATAAACCACATCAAAATTAAATCACAAATGGAATATAGCAGTGGCATAAATTGTATGCTTGCAAATGCCAGAAGTTTAACTGGTAAAATAGGGGAACTGGAGCTGGTAGCTGAAATTGAAAACTATGACTTGATTGGCATAACAGAAACATGGTTGGATGACACACATGATTGGTCAATCAATTTGGAGGGCTACATGTTGTTTAGAAAAGATAAGCCAAACAAAAGATGTGGTGGGGTCTGTCTGTATGTCAAACCAGCATTATTGCTTCATTTGCAGGAAGATATATGTGATGACAGTAGTGAACATGTGGAATCTCTGTGGGATGAAATAGTCAATGGGGGTAAAACTGCCCAGAAAATATTAGTGGGTATTTATTATAAACCACCAAACATTGGTGACCTTTAAGAATCACAGCTGTTAATGCAAATAGAAAAGGCTTCTCAAATAGGGAAAACTATCATTATGGGGGATTTTAATTATCAAGAAATAGACTGGAAAAATTGAACTAATTCTTCTAAAAGCAGTAAGTTTCTGAACTTGTTGAATGACAGTTTTTTGTCTCAACTAGTGCAGACCTCAACCAGAGGGAATGCGTGTCTGAATCTGGTAATAACGGACATTGAAGAACTTATCTCTAACATCCAAGTAAGGGAGCACTTGTGGAATAGTGACCATAACATGGTATCATTTGAGATTAATTAAAAAAAACAATTTGGTATGGGTTCCACCAAAACACTGAATTTTAAAAAGGCCAGCTTTAGCAGGTTTAATTCATCCCTTGGCCTCATTGACTGGGATAGAATATTTTCAGGAAAGAACACAAATGGTACGTGGAATGCCTTCAAAATAACATTGCAAAAATATACATATAAATTTATCCCCGTTGGAAACAAATAAAAAAGAAGCAAATTAAAACCAATGTGGCTAACCAGTAAAGTAATTCTTGAAAGCGGCATTTAAACATTATAAAGCTGAGGGATCAGCAGAGGCATTTTCAGAATACAAAAATGCCAACAAAACCTGTAAAAAGGCAATTAAATTAGCTAGATTGGAAATTGAAAAAAATATTCCTAAGGAGAGCAAGAGCAACCCAAAAAATTATTTAAATACCTTAATGGCAAAAAATTAAAGTCTGATAATGTTGGGTCCTTGTTATCTGAAACAGGTGATATTGTCAGTGGGGACAGAGAGAAAGCAGATATTTTAAATAATTTCTTTTCTTCTGTTTTTACCAAGGAAGACCCAATAGACAAGAATCTGCAAACTACTTTTACAGAATAGTCCTAGCAAGCATGGGATTGGCTAACACAAGAAAAAGTGTTAAAACAATTGAATGGTGTTAAGGTAGACAAAGCCCTGGGGCCAGCTGGTATACACCCACGGGTACTTAAAGAGCTAAGCCAGGCCCTGGCCAAACCATTATTTTTTTCTTTTATTTCAGGTATGGTGCCCACGGATTGGATTAAAACAGATGTGGTGCCCATATTTAAAAAGGGATCAAAATCACAGCCAGGAAATTACAGACCTATAAGCTTGACATCTGTGGTAGGGAAGCTGTTTGAAGGGTTGTTAAGGGAATATATTCAAGAATTCAGCTTGAACAGGAATATCATTAGCAGGAGCCAACATGGCTTTGTGAAAGACAGGTCTTGTCAAACTAACTTGATTGCATTTTAAGAAAAAGTGAGTAAAATATATATGTGGGAACGGCGATTGATGTGATCTATTTAGACTTTGCTAAGGCATTTGATACGGTTCCACACAAGAGGTTACTGTACAAATTGAATGAAATAGGCTCAGGGGAAAATGTTTGTGCGTGGATTGGAAATTGGCTGAAAGATAGAATACAAAGAGTGGTAGTAAATGACAAGTTCTCCAATTGGATAAATGTGATAAGTGGAGTACATCAGGGAACTGTCCTGGGTCCTCTTCTTTTTAATTTGTTGATTAATGACCTCCCAGAGGGCATAGGGAGCTATGTATCAGTGTTTGCTGATGACACAAATTAAGTAAGGTAATAAAGTCTGAACTGGATGTGTCTTCATTACAAGAGGATTTGGACAAATTGAGTAACTGGCCAGGCAAATGGCAAATGAGATTCAATATAGACAAGTGTAAAGTTATACATTGTGGGTGTAATAATGAAAATGCAACATATAGTTTAAATGGTATTTCTCTGGGGAAATCTACTAATGAAAAGGATTTGGGAGTAATGGTAAACAATAGACTTAGCAGTAGCATGCAGTGCCAGCTGGCAGCTGCAAAGGCCAATAAGATATTGGCATGTATTAAAAGGGGTATTAACTCAAGGGAGGAAGATATTATTATCCCTCTTTACAAGTCCATGGTAAGACCCCACCTAGAATATGCTGTTCAATTCTGGGTGCCCTTTCTGAAAAAGGACATTATGGAACTAGAGAGAGTGCAGAGAAGGGCTACAAAACAAGTAAGGGGAATGGAAAGTTTTAGCTATGAAGAAAGACTAGAAAAGTTAAACTTGTACACACTAGAGAAGCGGGTTCTTAGCAGTGATACGATAACACTATATAAATATGTTCAGGGCCCATACAAAGGGCTCTCCAAAGACCTTTTCATTAACAGAACAGTACAAGGACAAGGGGCCACCCGCTTAGACTTGAGAAAAGGAGATTTCATCTACAATAGTGGAAGGGTTTCTTTACAGTAAGGACAATAAAGGTATGGAGTTCACTGCCTGAGGAGGTGGCGCTATCAAATACATTAGATCAGTGTTTCTCAACTCCTGTCCTCAGGACCCACTAACAGATCAGGACTTAGGGATTTATCTGCTAGAGCACAGGTGTGGTGATCAGAGGCTCATTCACATTGATTTACTCACCTGTGCTCTAACAAGGAGATCATGAAATCCTGGTCTGATAGTGGTTCCTGAGGACAGGAGTTGAGAAACACTGCATTAGATGTCTTTAAAAAAGGGCCTGGATACTTATTTAAAAGAGCAGAACATAAAGGGCTATGTACGTTAGTAATGGGATTAATATTTATTTAGTGCTTGTTGATCCAAGTAGAAATCTGATTGCCATTTGGAATCAAGAAGGAATTTTTCCCCCCATTCAAGGCAGAATTTAAAATTGCTGTATTGAAGGTTTTTTTGCCTTATTTTGGATCAATGGTGGTAAACAGGAATTGGAAAAGGGTTAAACTAGATGGACGCAAGTCTTTTTTCAACTTAAATTACTATGTTACTATTTATAAGCCTGGTATTATGAAAAATGTGCAATAAAAGTGGCCTAAAAATGAGGTTAGCATTTAAAAAGATGATAAAGCCAGTTTTGTAAGTTGTTTTTTGGGAAAAGTGATGGTACATCTGCTGACAATTCTGGTGCTGTGAATTTATAAAGAGAGAAAGCCAACTGTGACAATTTTGTTACAGAATTTTCACCAGCATCTTATCACCAGGTATAATCTGTTCTGAAACATTCCAGCTTAAACGTTCCAGGCATTAACATCACCTTACTAATGCCGTATTTATAATTTATAATCATGCCCTTACTAATTTATAAATCAGGCCTGACATTATCGCCAGTTGCCATGACTTAAGGACAGTTCTTAACCCTTTGAGTGCCAGAAAGGTATTTAGTGCATTGCAGCGTGATGCATGGATGCCTTTCTGGCACTCAAAGGGTTAAAAAAGAATGTTTGTTATAAATCACACCAAAATTTCCTGCCCTATAAGACTCACTAAACTACATGTCAACTTTGCTTTTTTGCCTATCCTAACTAAATGAAAAAAATTGTGCTGCTTTCTCTAGCTCTCACAAACAAAGAATGACATGTTGTGGGAACCTGACACCCCTTTTATACTATCCTTTCAGGAAAAGAAGGGAAACTTGCCATGTGGGGGGAATTCAGTCATACCACTGATTTCAATGCAGTGAGCTAGGTGGGGAAAAATGTCCTGCTCAGTGAGAAGTGCCATTTGTTGTCTGTTTCAGTTTGAAGTGAAAAATGTTAGCCCATCCCGAAATTTGACCCCAATGGTTTATATAACTTCCTAATCAACGATGAGCTCAATGCACAGCATGATGTAGTTAAACAAGGAAAGAGGTGATAAAAATAAGGGTTCTAATCTCACACCAATTTAGATATGTGGGACAAAGTTACCCAAACTTCTCACAGTCATTTATCATGAATTTTGCATGTAAAAAAAAGAAAAGATTTCTAAAATGCTGGGTGGTAATGCATAGTGTTCAAATAAAAATGATAACTGTAGAAACAAGAAAAAAAGAAGGCACTTCTGGTGCAATATTGTTTGCAAATTGATGTATTCACCACCCTACACCTCTTTGTAGAGTGTACTCATAAGAAACGTGGTCAGTGTAACACTTCTATGTTCACTGACAATCACATTCAGGGGATGTTCTTTCACCACTGTCCCCCATACAGTGGTACCTTCTCAGAGAAGGTACCACTGTATGGGGGACAGTGGTGAAAGAACATCCCCTGAGTGGTACCTTCTCTGAGAAGGTACCACTGTATTTTTTTTTTTTTTTATGAAAAGCTCATTGGAGCAGATTTTATTTGTATGAAATCTTTTTGTATTAAAAACCTCTTTTTGGAAATATAAGACTGCAGCACGGTGTCTTGAATCCCTTCAACACATGAGGAGACCTGAGCAGAGACAGGTGAAATTTCTCTGCAAGCATGTTTTGTTATGTGTGGGCATAAGCCCCCGAGTAACATCCACACTTGTGAGTATATCTATATTGTTTATTTGTCAAAGTGATATTGTCGGGTAACAGGCACGACTGGGCATCTTCCTGTTTGTGTTTTTGCCAAATAAAAATGATAATCATTCTCAGTTTTTGGTGATAATGTCTATTTAAACTAAATCATCAGTCTTCCCTTAAATGGAAACCGTTATCTAGGAAAAAGTGGCTCTAATTCTAACAAAATGGTTAAATAGCTAATTGTCCTTCATACAGCAGTCAGACATAGATGCTGCATTTATTTGTTGTGCATTTGAGCTCTGTGTTGTAGTCTACTTATAGTTGTTTATAGTGTGATAAATACAAATGACCCTTAGGAACCATTCAGGTCTGTTGAAAGCTATTCCTTGTTTTGAGGATAAGTGAACTAAAGACAGACTTCATCAGCAATTATTTAAGAATGCAGTTAACTTGTTTCATGGTATCAAAGGCATTTCATCAAAAGTATTGACAAAGATTCGGCACAAACTGAGTGAAACTTGTAAAGAGCATTTTTTTCAGGAAGTAGAGCACATGATTTCTGATTCTACTTACTTATTTCAAAGTAGAATCACATATCATAAACACTACTACCTGAAACAAAATGCTCTTTGCATGCTTCTCTCAGTTTGTGCCAATATATCATAATAGTTCAGTGTTTTACTGGATCACCCATAAAACCTAGGTTTGTATTCCATTACACCTGTTTGGAGTTCAGCAGGCAAAATAGTAAAAAAATTACTTTTTTTCAGACTCTGGCCATTCCATTAAAGGGTTAGTAATGCTTTCTTATAAGATGATGCTATATTGTATATTTAAAAAAAAATAAATTATGTGGAGCAAGTCCCATCTCTCAAACCTTTATGGTTTGAGAGATATAGCGTGTTACAGTTCCCCCTCCTTACCCTTGCACTGAAGTCAGACAGGAGGAGATCTTGGTCCTGGGACCAGGCGATGGCTCTTCAGCAGAGCCTAAATAGCGATATTTAAAAATAAATATTTCATTGGAACGGTCTACAAAGTGTGTCTGGTTTGCAAGCACACTTTGTAGACCATTACAATGAAGTAGTTCTCTTTAAATATCACTATTTTGGCTCTGCTGAAGAGCTGCCTCAAGTAGCTGACACAGATCTCCTTCTGTGAGCTTGACATCAGGGAAAGGGGAGGAGGGGGGAACTTTAAAATGTTATATCTTTCAAACCATAAAGGTTTGTGAGATGGGACTTGCTCCAGATAAGCATAAACATAATTGGACATTACTATCCCTTTAACGCTGATATGAGTCTTGAACTTGGCAATTCAGGCCCCAAAAAAGCATTGCAAATGACCATTCTATTATTGCATTGTAGCAAGATGACCTGAAAAAAATCCCTGCAATTTGGTAATCCAGTGCTGAGAAGCTGTAAGTATCAGCTGAAGCTGAAACTAGCCATACGGAATATATTTCTGGTTGTAATAGAATTCAGCCTATTATCGGAAATAATCAGTTCAATTGTTATATTGCAGCCAATGGGATTTCCAATGTCTCTTCAGCTATCAATCATGCAATTTCTGGTTCAACTGTCAAACCTGAAGCCAAATGTCAGTATTTGCAGACTTGGACTTGTGTTTGTAGAATATTTTGACCTATATGGAAGTCTTATTTTTAATAGGGATTGGTGAAAAGTCAGAGAAATTTCCCAAGGAACTTTTTGCAAAAAAAATATTTTTTGCTTTTCTCACAAAAGTTTTTGCTGTAGACAATACATAACATTTTCTCCTTTTTGCCTCTGCCAGTAATTGTCCTCAACAAATACTGAGAAGAAACAGCCTTAGATTATAACTAATCCTACATAGTTTATGGCTGTACTGGGGCCCGTTCCGTGCAATGCCCTCAGTTTATAATTATTTTAGATGTAGCATTCTAAAACATATAGCAAAAGAAGAGATGCCGCACTTACACGTAGATAGGTTAAAACCAGTATCGACATGAACTATTCAATTAAGGAGTGGCGTCATTTCCTTTATAAAGCCATGGATCAGTATGGTTGTTTATGTCTATGATTAGTGATGAGCGAGCATGCTCGGCCGAAGCTCGGTTCGGCTCGAGCATCGCTCTGCTCGGCACATGGCGGTACTCGTACGAGTACCGCATGTGCTCGCCCGCCATGTTCGGGTCTCCTCCCCGCACGTTTCGCAGCTGCTGCGCAGCCAATAAACGTGCGGGGAGGCTCTGACATCAGTGTAATGCCAGCAGCCATGTTGGCTGCTGGAATTACACTGATTGGCTGGCCAGAACCCGTGATCGGGTGCTGTATAGCACCCGACGCGCGAGTTTGGCTCATTCGTAGCCAGGGAGAGATGCGCTTAGGCAGGGAAAGTCAGTGTAGGGAGAATAAAATTGTTGAAACTCTTTCAAGACCCAAAAGTCCTTTTTAGGACTGTTGTGTGTGGGGGCAGCATTTATATTTTGTTTGGGGGGGCACAATTTCCTTTTTTTTTGGGGGGGATATTTGTAAGGTGACATATAATACTAGATGCACAGGAAGTCAGTGTAGGGAGAATAAAATTGTTGAAACTCTTTCAAGACCCAAAAGTTCTTTTTAGGACTGTTGTGTGTGGGGGCAGCATTTAATTTTTTTTGGGGGTGGCAGAATTTCATTTTTTTGTGGGGGGGACATGTTCTAAGGTGACATTGTACTAGGTGCACAGGGACAAATATTTCACAGTGCAGTGACAAGCTGACATATTCTGTTAGGTGCACAGGGCCAATGATTTTACAACGCAGCGACAAAAAGGGCCATTTTAAACGTGTGCCTAGCCATAGATTATTGTCACATTCTGTTTAGTGTGCAAATTCACAAATTAACGTCACATATTCCGTTCACTGTGCCTAGCCGCAGATTAGCGTCACATTCTGTTTCGTGTGCCTAGCCGCAGATTAGCGTCACATTCTGTTTCGTGTGCCTAGCCGCAGATTAGCGTCACATATTGTTTAGTGTGCCTAGCCGCAGATTAACGTCACATATTGTTTACTGTGCCTAGCCGCAGATTAGCGGCACATATTGTTTAGTGTGCCTAGCCGCAGATTAGCGTCACATTCTGTTTCGTGTGCCTAGCCGCAGATTACCGGCATATATTCCGTTTAATATGAAGAAGGCGGGTAAAAAGGGACAGGGAAGTGGACGTGATCCTGATAGTTCAGGGCGCGGGTCAGGACGCGTAGAAACTGTGCCTGGTGCCAGAGCACAAGAAAGAAAGACATCCACCATACCTAGCTTCATGTCTCAGTTTACAGGGCGTCGCAGGACATCACTCTCGAGGTCAGACCACTGCGAACAGGTGGTCGGTTGGATTTCAGCTGATACTGCTTCCAGTCGGTTAAGCACCACCCTGTCTTCCACCAAGTCCACTCTCACTAGCCAAGAGTCTGGTCAACATAATCCTCACCCTGATCATCCTTCCTCCCACCATAGAGGGTCTGGCCAAAGAAGTGATCCCACACTGGGATATAGTGAGGAGCTCTTCTCATCACCAATCCTTGATTTGAACCTCTCTCCAAGCACGCTTGCAGAGGAACATGAGATCTTGTGCCCTGATTCACAACCTCTAGAGGGTACCCAATCACAAGAAGATGACAGAGGGGAATGGCATTTAAGGTCAAAGGAAGTGGATGATGATGATGAGACACAGTTGCCATCAAATCAACCACAATTACTGTCTCAAGACCTTGATGAGGAGGATGATACACAGTTGTCAATGACTGAGGATGTGGTGGGATCAAGAAATGAGGAGGATGATCAGAGTGAGGAAGTGGAGGAGGACTTGGTGGACGATGAGGTCACTGGCCCCACCTGGGAAGGTGGAAAGCCGAGCGATGACAGCAGTCCTGAGGGTGAGCCATCTGCAGCACCGCAACAGGCTGGAAGAGGCAGTGGTGTGGCTAAAGAAAGAAGGCGGACCGCACCAAACCGGCCCGCAAATGTTCCACAGAGCACCCCCTTGCGTAAATCTCCCTTGCCAAGGGCTAGGTGTTCCACGGTATGGCGTTTTTTTAAGGAAAGTGCGGACGACAAAAGAATTGTACTTTGCAACCTGTGCCACACCAGAATGAGCCGAGGCATGAACACTAGCAACCTCACCACCACCAGCATGATCCGACACATGGCATCCAAGCACCGTAATAAGTGGGAGGAACGCCCGGATCGCCAATCTGTGTCTGCAGGCCACACCACTGCCTCCTCTTCCCCTGTTTTCGGTGACGGCCAATCGCCTGTCGAAGGCGCAGGCCCGCATACCTCCCGCCCTGCACCTGTACCATCTGAAGCACCATCAGCGACCACATCCACTTCCCTGTCCCAGCGCAGCGTCCAAATGTCGTTACCCCAGGCATTTGAGCGCAAGCGAAAATACCCAGCCACCCACCCACAGGCCATAGCACTAACCTCACACCTTTCCAAATTACTGGCCATCGAAATTCTGCCATTTAGGCTTGTGGACACTGAGTCCTTCCGCAGCCTGATGGCAGCAGCTGTCCCTCGGTACGCAGTCCCCAGCCGCCACTACTTTTCCCGGTGTGCCGTCCCCGCCTTACACCACCATGTGTCCCTTAACATCACCCGTGCCCTGACCAACGCAGTTACTGGGAAGGTCCACTTAACGACTGACACATGGACAAGTGCTTGTGGCCAGGGACGCTACATTTCCCTGACGGCACACTGGGTGAATGTCGTGGAGGCTGGGAGCGACACGGACCCTGGGATGGCACAGGTGCTACCCACGCCGAGGATTGCGGGCCCTACCTCCATCAGGGTTTCCGCCAGCACCTACGTTATTGGCTCCTCCTCCTCCTCCTCCGTTTCCACCTCCGAATTCTCTGCGCGCAGCGCCACTCACCCATCAGCCGGTAGCTGGAAGCAGTGTAGCACTGCAGTGGGGAAGCGTCAACAGGCCGTGCTGAAGCTGATCTGCCTTGGGGACAAACAGCACACGGCCTCAGAGCTGTTGCAGGGGATTAGTCACCAGACCGAGCAGTGGCTCTCGCCACTCAACCTGCAACCAGGCATGGTTGTGTGTGATAATGGGCGTAACTTGGTGGCGGCTTTGGAGCTCGGCAAGCTCACACATGTACCATGCCTAGCGCATGTATTTAATTTAGTGGTTCAGCGATTTCTAAAAACCTACCCCAATTTGCATGATCTCTTGACGAAGGTGCGCCGCGTGTGTGCACATTTCCGTAAGTCATCTACAGCTTCAGCCGGCCTGTTGACGCTGCAGCAGCGCTTACAATTGCCAGCTCACCGGCTGCTGTGTGACGTGAGCACGCGCTGGAACTCCACCTTCCACATGTTGGCCCGGCTTTGTGAGCAGCAGAGGGCAGTAGTGGAGTACCAGCTGTTACACGGTCGTCGCCTCTCCGTTCAACTTCCTCTAATCAGAAGTGAGGAGTGGGAATGGATGTCAGACCTCTGTGAGGTTTTATGCAATTTTGAGGAATCGACACAGATGGTGAGCGGCGATAACGCTATTATCAGTGTAACCATCCCACTTCTGTGTCTACTGAAACGCTCGCTGCTCACAATTAAAACCGATGCTTTGCATGTGGAAGAGGTGGAAATGGGGGAGGAAGAGCTTACACAAGGTGATAGCCAAAGCACCCCCACTTCGTCTTCTCAGCGACAATTGGAGGAGGCGGAGGAGGAGGAGGAAGACACGGTTGCCTCCGCTACAGAGGGTAGCCATGGAACTTTATTTCCATCTCTTCAGCGTGGGTGGGCAGAAGAGGAGGAAGAGGATGAGGAGAATGAGAGTCATCCTCCTGGTGAGGACAGCGAAATCTTGCCTGTTGGTACTCTGGCACACATGGCTGACTTTATGTTAGGCTGCCTTTCCCGTGACCCACACGTTATACGCATTTTAGACAACACGGATTACTGGGTGTTCACCCTTCTGGACCCCCGCTACAAAGAGAATTTCTCATCTCTCATTCCTCCGGTGGAGAGGACAAGCAAAATGGTGCAATACCAGAAGGTTCTTGTCGAAAAATTGCTCCAAAATTTTCCATCTGACAACGCTGGCGGCAGAGTACGTGCTACCTTGGCCAACCGAGAAGGGGAGAAAAGGGGAGCACACAGCAGTTCCGACAAAGGCAGGGCAACACTCTCCAAGGCGTGGGAAACCTTCATTACACCCCGCCAGCACCCTCACCCTGATGCGCGGCCTAGTGTCACAAGGAGGGAAAAGTTTTGGAAGATGGTGAAGGAGTACGTAGCAGACCGTGTCAGCGTCCTCAATGATCCCTCTGTGCCTTACAACTACTGGGTGTCCAAGCTGGACACGTGGTATGAACTGGCACTCTACGCCTTGGAGGTGCTGGCCTGCCCTGCCGCCAGCGTTCTGTCTGAGCGGGTATTTAGTGCTGCTGGTGGCATCATAACAGATAAGCGTATCCGCCTTTCCACCGAAAATGCTGATAGGTTGACACTTATAAAAATGAACAAGGCCTGGATTTCCCCTGACTTCTCCACTCCACTGGAGGAAAGCCCCGGGTGAACATAAAGTCACTTTAGATATGTTATTTACAATGATGGGAATACTCTGTATTCCCATTCACCCCTTCCACCCAAAAAACGGGTATATGGTTGACTCTTAATCTTCTCATCCTCCTCCTCCTCTTCCATATGCCCTGTGATATAATTTTTATATAGGGCCAGCTCACCAGCGGGCCCTGTGATATAATTTTTATATAGGGCCAGCTCACCAGCGGGCCCTGTTTGACAATTTTTGTATAGGTCAGCTCACCAGCGGGCCTTCTCATATAATGTTTTATTGGGTCAGCTCTCTAGCGGGCCCTCTCATATAATGTTTTATAGCGTCATCTCACTAGCGGGCCTTCGCATATAATGTTTAGGATGGTCAGCTCCGCAGCAGACCCTCACCCATAATGTTTTAGATGGTCGGCTCAGCAGCAGACCCTCATTCCTAATGTTTTAGATGGTCAGCTTAGCGGCATGCCCTCGCCCCTAATGTTTTAGAGGGTCACCAGCAGGCCATTAATCCTAATTTTTCAAGGGTGTTTATGATGCCCTCCTTTATGTGTAATAAAGGGTGTATTGGAGTGACATTTCAGTCTAATTTTTGGCAGCCCTTTCACTTAGTGCATAGGCTTTATGAGTGTTGGACCACTACCTGAACTATTGTACCACAATGTGAATGAGGCCCTCCATTTTGTGATATACAGGTTGTATCGGAGTGCCTCAGGTCCTCCCATTGAATTAAATAGGGCTGGGGTGTTCGACAGAGCAGAAGGTAGTTCTTGGCTTCATCCACTAAGTCACTTCGTCACTTTTACTCAATGGATCAGACCCCACTGTTCCGACTATAAATTTTGGACTTAACAAGGGCAAACGGACATGTTGTAAAACCTGTGGTAGCTGCGGCCTCCGTTCCTGAATGCTGTACCTTACCCGGGCCATAACCACGTTGAACACCTGCTTTACGCTGCACACGTTTCCCTCTTAATCATGGCCCCAGTTCCGAAAAATCAATGACATTTTTTGCAGAATTTGCAGATGATATACAAGTAAATATACAGCAAATACTGTTTGGTAACAATTTTTCGCCTAAAATCGTTTTTATCTTCCTTTTTGTGTGTTTTACGGTCAGTCTGTAAAAATGGCGTACTACGGGCGAAACATCGTTCCCAGCAGCGACGTTGGAGTCCAAGATGCATCCAGACATCCTCCCTATGCTGTCCCTGAACCATTTCTGTGGTGTTTCCATCATTTTCTGACCTTTTCCTATGAACCAGGCACCCTCCCCTCATCAGAGCAGGGGGTGCCTGGTGTAATGCTCGAGTCCTCCCATTGACTTCAATGGGGCTCGGGTGCTCGGCCGAGCACTCGAGCCTCCGGTGGCGCTCGGCCAGAGCACCCGAACACCCGAGCATCGGGGTGCTCGATCATCACTATCTATGATTAAGCACATATGTGTGAAACGCGTGAGACGTTCAGTTCTATGTGGTGTCCTTTTTGATCTCTTCCAATAAATGCTGGTTTTAACCTCTCTTCTTTTGCTACATTGTTATTCAAGGATTGATACTCCTGCCTGCACCATTGTTTGAGGTTATAATGATGAGTGCCGTTATAGCATTTGAGTGAACAGTTACTATCTGCATCTTTCCAGCGTGGTGTCATTAATTGTTTTGATGATGCACTCTAAATCATAACCATTAATGACTGCAATTAAAATCAGGGGTGTAGATAGCTCATATTAGTGATCTCACAGTGTATAAGCTTAAATTTGTGAGAAAAACCTTTATTAGTGTCCACACAGTATAAAGCCAAACTTAAAACTTAAAAGTAGTGCTGCTTTACATTCTAAGATCTGAGACCATAATCAGTCTGGTACTCAGACCCTTGACATCCAAGCATACACCAAGTAAAACAAACACTTATTGAGAGTAGTGTGTGTTAGTTTAGCAGCAATTGGTCTTACACATTATGTAATCTTATGTAAGAACTAAGGTATTAACCCCACTTATCTGATGATTCATTTATTTGTCCGAGACAGTTAATTTTCAAACCTGAATAAATAGACATATCAAGCGACGTTGTATTGAATTCTATCAATGAGTGAATGTATGTAATATACCGGGATTTAAGCTGTTAGTCTCTTGCAGTTTAAAGATTCCTCTCTGTATCTGCAAACTGACATTCGGTTGATCAGTATTTATCGCACTGTGAATCTCTGCTACATCTCAAAATTGTAGCAGCAGGTCTCTTATGCTGTAATCATTCCCCACTGTATCTAAGTACTACGGTCTCTAATGCGATTCAGCATTCTAATGAATGATTTTCTTAGTCAAAGCTCAAATAAGAAATTTGTCTTAGTATTTCATTTATCAAACCCAATTCTGCCCAACATTAATTTCTTCCCAATTGCCTAACGTGTTTCGCTGTGTCTCCTCCCGGCTTCATCAGGGGCTACAATGTTGTCGAGTACCCAGACATCTGAGTTTAAATAATTGGGTTTCCTGGCCGGGGAAAAGTAAAACATTTTATTGGCAGGTCCCCTAGCCATTCTATTGCTTGCTAATAGATGCAATGTATAGATGAAAAAATAGATTCAATACTACTGATCTAGTCCTAGAACTAAACATATATATATATATATATATATATATATATATATATATATATAGAGGACTGATGTAAAACATTAATTTTAAATACAGTATTATAAAGGACACAATGTATATTGTCCGTGCACCTAAATTACAGTATGTGTTTCCACATCATGGATTAATATATCTAATGTACTAATACTGTATATCCACTTCACATCTGTTGAAAAAGCCTATTGCAGCTATTTCAGTTAAACATCGGACAAAGATAAACTATTAGTAGTTGTACATATTAATAGATGTGCAATGTCATATTTGAGCTGGACATTTTTATGCCCACATAAAGAATAATAAATTACAGGGCATATATTAATACAAAATAGAAGCAATCTTGGTATCTGTTTTGCCAACATAGAGTTAATTAACTGTCACCAAAAAACAAAAAAACATACTTCCTGTCCAACTGCTTCTTTCCCCAGACTTCCCTAGGACAGAGATAACAGTCAGATCAGGAAGAAACTTGGATCAAGATTACCCTCTGTCTTCCCAGTCACTCAGAATATGGGGGTATTTGGTGTAATTCTCCTTTGCTCCCTTCTAACACCATACTCCCCTAGGATAGAGATAACAGCCAGATCAGGAAGGTACTTGGATCACAGCTGCCTGTGTTTACTTGTTCAAACAACATTTTAGGTATTTGGTGTAAAACTCCTTTGCTCCCTTCTCATACCTGCAGACTCCCCTAGGGCAGATATAATAGACAGAGCAGGAAGAAATTTGGATTACCCGTGCCTTTATGTTTCCAGTCAGAAAATTTATTTTGGGGTATTTGGGGTAATTCTTCTTTGCTTCCATCTCACAACTCCAGACTCCCCTGACAGAGATAACAGCCAGATCAAAAAGGAACTTGGATCACAGCTGCCTGTGTCTACTTGATCACACAAAATGTTGGGGTATTTGGGATAAAACACCTTTGCTCCATTCTCACACCCCCAGCCACATCTGGAAGAAACAGGGCTGCCTGTGTCTTCCCAGTCACACTGAATTTTGGGGTACTTAAAGTCAAACTCCTTTTCTCCCTTCCTGTCCCCAAAGACTCCCACAGACTTCCCTAATACAGAGAACAGATTTGCTGCCTGAAAGACTCCCTAAACTAAGTTTCAATTCCACTTTATTAGCTTTCCTTCTCTAGCTCAAAACTGTGCTGCTTATTCTCCCTTTCACAAACACAAAATGGCTGCTGTGAGAACCTGACACCCTTTATATATGCCTGTGGGAAAAGAAGAGAAACTTGCACTGTGCAGGGGAGAAATTCTGTCTTTCCACTGATTTCATTGCAAGGAGCTAGGCAAAAAAAGCGAAAAAACAACTTTTTTCGCAGAACAATTTCCTGCTTGGTGAAAAGTGCCATTTTTCTCCTGTTTCTCAATTAAAGCAAAAAACTTTCACCCATCCTTAATTTTTACTATTAAAAAATTCCCCAAGTCTTGCTTTATTTTATCTCTCCACCAACTTGGTGGAATATTTAATACTTTACAGTATTGTTTTAATGTATTGATCTTGTTGCTCTCAAGACTTAATAAAAAAACTTAAATATGTGCATTTCAGACACCTGTTATGCTAATACACTACTAATATTCATTTATAAATTATCTTCATCATACGTTCACATCCATTTAACCTACACCCTGCCATGCAAAGGGCACAGCTTACAGCTCATTACTAAATCAACTCCCTCGTGTAGAAGTTTCAATGAGTTCCACATCTCAAGGTTAAAGCCATTCAGGGAACTGATCAAGGGGCAATTCAGGATTATATTTCTGGTCTCTTCACATGTTCCTATGAGTGTGGAAATAATGCTTATTCCAACTTTTAATGTGTGCAACAATGTAAGCACTCATGAGAATATCCGAAATGTAAAAGAAAAACTGCATCAGGAGTCAAATTCAGCTGGAAAGTAATCCACGCCAATATCCTGTTAACTTTATGTTGCCCAGATAACAGTACAAGTGGCAGCCATATAAAAGTCTTTTTTCTCTGCCATAATTCACACAATTTTCATAAATTGTTGTGTGTGCACTGGTGAAGTGACAAGCTGGCTGGATTGCAGGGAACCCTGCCAAATTCAGCTCTAAAGTAAACATTTGTGTAACTTTTTTCTTTAGTAGTGGTGATGTATAAGTAAAAATGAAAAAACAGCATGTTAGTGTATAAGGAGTATGTGTCTGAGAGTGGTTGTGAGGTGCAGGATGACCTCTCTATCCAACTAACACAAATTCTATCTGTAAATGTGGTTTTTGGATGGAAATATTTGCTCAGCCATGGTACAGGGTTTTTGGTTTCACTTCATCTTCTTGACTGGAATCTTATAGTGCTTAACTGAATGTCCTTCAGTGGGATTGCCATTGATTTCAGCAGTGGGAGATTTAGAGGAAAAACAGTCATTGGAAGGCCCTGATGAAACCATTTGCTTGGGCCACCTAACCCAAAAATATTTTCACAGATGCGTTACTAGAACCATTTGGACCTTTGGGGCAGATGAAGCTCCCTTGGATGCTAAGCCCAAGCACAAATGCACACCCTATAGTACCCCAGTTGGGCTTAACTACTTACTCTGCTTACTATGGTTGTATATTTGACACTTTTCGAGAATAGTTTAGTCTGTTAAATACCAGAATTACCACTGATGATGAAAACTGATCAATTCCTAGCAATATGCCTATAACTGCACTTTTGTAATAATAAAACTGATTAATCTTATTTATTTATTTATTGGTTTACAAACTCAAGTTATAATTCATCATTGTTATCAATTAAAAAATGAATAAAGCCCTCACAAATATGGATTTCTGACCATCTTGATGACAAATGAAAAAAATTAGACACCCCTGGCATGAGTCCATGAAAGTGCACTATAATGCAATTCATTTCTTTTTCATTCTTACTTTTTTAATTGCTCTTGTTTATACAGAACACGGAACATTTTGAAAAGGGTTACAATAATTTTTACTACATCTATACGACATTTTATTTGCATTTTAAGTTGGCGATATATCTTTTTGCCCCCCCCCCCTGCTAAGGTTGTACTCTGCTAAGTAAGAGGTGAGCACTGGGAGATGAGGAGAAAACATAAAAGTGCTTCCAAGTGCCTGATTTTACTTACATACATGTGAAAGCAGAAGCTCAGAATCTCAAACTGAGCCAGCAAGCAAACTGCAAAGTGTCAGTAAATTTATCACATATACCAATATATGAGTGTTATACTTGTTTTGATAGATAACTTTATAATCTTACTAGAATACTCTTCCATATAGTGAGCAAAGCTTTTCTGCATAGATGGCAAAACAAATCACTCCCATATAGATAAAGATTCATTGTAGTATGACTGCACCCAATTAGGCAGTTAAATTACCAGGTAGGGCCACATAATGCTTTTCAAGGTTGATTTAATAGTGAAATGCTAGGCACCACTGCATAAGATTATTCTTGTTCTGTATTTATAAAATGAACAATTAAATTAAACTTCTATGTAAATCCAATAACTCACATTGAGGCAATATATAAACAATTTGATATATACAGTGAGATATAAAAATATACACAATGATCCTATGTGGTATGTATGCTGGCAAAAAACAGGGTTAGCTAATTAGAATCAATCCACAGCAATAAACTGTCATCCGGACTCATTATAGGACCTTATTAAACTCCAACATCAGTTCTGCATTAGTGGAGTTTACTGATCTCTAGCATCAGTTTCTTCATTATTGGAACTTACTGTGCCTTATCATTAGTTCTGCATCAACTGCCAAAGTAAAATACACAATTATAAACAGATATGGGAAATTATCCAAGCACATACCATCATTTGTTGGAAACAGCTTTGTGACTCAGTTGTTTGTATGTAAAAAAGCAAAAGTGTGCATTAGATCAGAACGCTTCTCACTCTGACAGCTCTTATCTCATCCATTCATTCTCTAGGGGTTAATGCTTTGTTAATGATTGAAAAACTGGTTACTTCTGTTTCCCAATATTATAGAATCATAACATTTTAAACACCAATCCTTTAACCCCTTGGATGCTAATTGGAGAACTTTCTAGCATTCAAAGGTTTAATGGAGCTATATACTTTATGAAAAAAAAAATATATATATATATGTTACAGCTGAGTAATTAATATAAGGACATATTCAGGTAAAAATTATTAGCGCTCAAAATAATTTTTTGGATTAAGCTGAACATTTTTCTAGTGACCATCAGGTTGTGTTGTTACTGTCACTTACTATGGAACATCCTAGTCTATGACTCAGTCATTTCCTTAAAGTGCATTATAAGAACATTTAGGTATTTTTTATGTACCAGGTGGCTCTGTTGTCAAAATTTTGTTTAAAAAACTGGTTGACCAATAATAATGTTTGAATAAAAAACCTCCCGGCTTGTTTTACATCACAGGAAAAGCTCTGTGATATATTGTTTGATTTAAAAAGCTGCCTGTTCCTTCAAATGACTCACTTCTTGGGCAAGATTCTATCATAGTTAAAAAAAGGTCAGTTTCTCATAAACTTTTGTAAAAATTGGATTTTCTTTAGCATGGCCCTGTATTTTTTTTTCTCTGAGAAAGAAATCCTTTCATGAGGTCATCACTTCGTGGAAAAAAAGTTAAAAAAAAAACAAAAACGTAATTCTTTCAGATAAATAGTGACTGTTTTCTTCCTTTCCTGGTTCTATTGTTCTGATTCTATTACCTCCAGACCAATGAAAGACTACTTGTAATGTAACACCTGCAACAGAATTCTAATAAGATATCTAAAAGATTTTAGAACTCTACCTATCAGTAAATATTTAAGTACTAGTGTAAAAGCCCATGTACATGGGCCAAGGTCCAGGTTATGTTAACCCTTTGAGTGCCAGAGGAGTTAAGAGGCCAGTCCTGCTCTGCGTCCTGTCGCCGACACAGTCATGCACTGTAGAAACTGCCCGAAAGCACAGAATGCTCCCAGCACAGAACTCCCAGCATTCTGTGCGTTCGGGCAGTCTCTGCTGTGCATGACAGCTTCTGACAAACATCCTAGTGAATTATTATATAGGATACTAAATGGCACAACCTACTGAAACATTCACATTAAAGTGGAACTGTCACTATGTAACTGCTAGGTAGTTTTGAAAGAGTTTCCAAAAGCAAACTATGTTTGTTAGACATGTTTTATTTAAAAAAAATAGTTCACAAAATATTTAGCTTTACTCCTTCAGGCATGCCCTGAGGACTCTGACATTCCATATAGCACTGTATTACCCAACTCCCAGGAAGTATTAGCTCAACTGCTTAAACTGACAGAGTTTAATATCTCAGAAACTATTGTTTGAAATAAAAAAATAATAACATAAATATGGGGGTCTTGATTGCTCTTTCCAGAATCACCTATTTTTTAGAAAGTGACAGTTACCAATGTAAACAAGTAACACGTACCTTACTATAGATATAAAATCCTAATGACCACTATAAATGTAGAACCAGAGGACACAACCTCTTCCCACTGTCCATGGTAACCAAAAATCTTTACAGACCAATGGGATGTGCAATACAGTATATTGCTCCACATATGAATTGTTCACCCCTCTGGTCCTTATAAAGTTATGTAGGCTTATGTACTCAGCTTGTTTTGTTTTCAAAAACTGTCTGCAGCTGTCATGTCTGCCTCCATGATTATGACATCAATAACAGATTGAAGAAAAGCACAAGGGCAAAATTCATAGAGGCCATTATGATTGTTTGGCCACAGGTAAGTGGGGGTTGTTATTAGGAGGTGTTATGTCTCCTTTAACCAACTCTCCTCCAGTTCCACAGTGTTCATTCTCTCATGTGCATAGTATGAATGTAGTACTACTCTGGACTCTTCAGAGATAATGCACATATACATGAGATAAAGCGAATATATAAAATATTTTACTTCACTTTCATCATAAAGGTTTTGTGAAAGTGTAATTATTACAGTGGTATTATTAGTGGTATTTTTACTATTATTACTAATTAGGAATGAACAAAATAATTCTGTAAGTTTTTATTTAATCCAAAACAGGTTGCTTCACAAGACTCAAACCAGTTAATTCATTGTTACTTTTCATTTAAGGATTTATCCAAACAGAAATCTGAAAATTTCTGGTGTAATATTTAATATGGACAAAAAAAACCCAGGTACACTTATCTTCACAGAATGTTCTTGTCTTTGGCATCCATGTGAGCGATGGTTATGGTAACTTCTTTGGATAGGTTTGCTGGATGTCTTCCCCACTACTTCTCCCTACACTTTCGCCCACAAATTCCACATTCTTCAGCCTCCGTCCTTCAATGACCAATGCTCTGTCTCCTCAGTCCATTCCCAATATCTCCCTTCTCCCACATTTCAGTAATTCTTACCCCAGTCTGCTCTCCTACCTGTTCCTCCTGACTTTGTTGCAGTATTCTCTAACTCACTTATGTCCATTTCTTATTCTTTTGTACCTTGTCCCTCTGTGTTTCCTTCTGGATCAGTTCAGGTATACCTGGAATTTTCAGCAGATCAACCCATAAAATGAATCACTTTTGCTCATATCAATTACTATTCAGTGCAGTGGAGCAAAGCTGGGAGGAAAATGTGTCATGGTTCTATGGCTAAAATGGGACAAGGTTAGTGGGAGTTAGTATGTGTGGTTCTGTGGCTACAAGGGCAGTTTGATTGGGCTGCAGATCAGTATGTGTGGTTCTCTGACTACCATGGGACAAGTCTGAGGAATTAGTATATGTGTGGTCCTAAGGCTTCCATAGGACAGGACTAGAGGTCACAGCAGTGGTGGACAGAATGAGGCCCTCCAGCTGCTACTAACCATTGGCTAGTGGTGGGGACTAATGGGAGTTGTAGTTTAAGAGCAATTGAAGGGCCTCACATTGCCCACCCTTGCTACCAGACAGCAGGACAAGGCTGGGTGGTCAGTATATGTGGTTTTATGGCTACTGTGGAGAAAACCTGGGAGGTCAGAATGTTTAGTTCTATGGCTACAGTGGGACAAGGCTGGGAGTCAATGTGTGTGTTTGTGTGTGTGTGCTTCTTTTTCTACTGTAGAACAAGGCCGAAGGTCAGTATGTGTTGTTCCAGTGCAGTGGAACAAGGTTGGGGGGTGCATTCCATGTAGTTGCTGCCAAAGTCAAACATTTCTGGTTTTCTCACTTTTCGCTTCTTGAGAGACAAAATTTCACCCACCCCTAATAACTATGATAGCAACAACAGTATTAACAACAAGGATGTTGTAATTAATTTACTAAGTGTCCAGAATATTTTGTAGGCCAGTACAATAAGGATACCAAATACACACAAACAAAATCAAATCAAAATGTGCATCTATTTTTTGAAATGATGTAAACCAGTTTAAAACCATGCTGCAAAAAAGTACCATATTGGATCATGTATTTCTATTTTTGGATAAGAAATGTCAGTACCCCAACTAAAAAAATCACTGATTCATATAGTTGTCAATCTAGAGCACTAAACTATTAATTTATTAAAACAAAAAATTCAATTAAATTCAGGAAAAAATTGACTAGTTTTCATTTGCTTGCAGTTTCATATTAAAAAGTTGAAGAGGTTTTGGTTTTTGATGGGATGCTACATGATCAGGAGGGGTCCCGATGCCCCCCTCAAGGTATGAACTATATTTTTTTAATAAAAATGAAATTATATTTATTACCCATATAAAGGCAAGGTATGCAGCGGCATTCCGTGCCAATTAACCCTTTTAGTATCAAAGGGTAAGCAAACCCATTGCAAAGCAATGCATTGCTACCTCTCTGGTACTCAAAGACTCAAAGGGTTAACTGTGCTATATACACACACACACACAAAAGGGTGGGTTTAACATGTTGGAAGAAAGCACACTGTGTCGAATGACAAAGTTAGAAAGTAGTATGTCGAAGGAGAGCACTTTATGTTGAATTACTAGTAGGGTTTAGTATGTTGGAGGGGGGCACTCTATATTGAATTTCTAACATGTTTTGCAGCATGGGGAACAACACCATTTTGTGTTAGCCCATATACACTGCCTGACACCCCCAGCCTTCTTCCTTTATCCAGGCAGTGGCCATTAGGCATTTGTGGCTAGCAGTGGGCAAGACAAAAAGGCTGGAGAAGGTCAGACAGTGTACATAGTGGTCTGTGGTTACAAGTGGTCAAGGGAATAAGTTTGGGGGCCAAGCAGTGTATATTATTATTATTATTATTATTATTCTTTATTTATATAGCGCCAACTAATTCCGCAGCGCTGTACAATTGGGAATAGACATACAGAGGTATTAAATAGTACAATCAGATGTGGAGAACAGGAGGATCAGAGGGCCCTGCTCGTGACAGCTTACAGTCTAGAGGAAGGTAGGTTTGATACAGAAGGAGTAAGTGCTATTGTGTTTAAGTGCCTCCTGCCACATGAACTGCCAGTCAGTGGGTGGGAGTGAGAAGTGCCGTTGAGTGCAGTAGTCCGTGCAAGGGGTGAATCTTGGTGATGATGTTTATGGAGGCAGTTGACAGGCCTCCCTGAAGAGGTGAGTCTTCAGGGAGCGTCTGAAGATTTGAAGGCTGGGGGAGAGTCTGATGGGGCGGGGGAGGGAATTCCACAGCTCAGGTGCAGCACGGGAGAAGTCCTGTAGGCGGGAGTGGGAGGATGTGATAAGAGCTGTGGAGAGCAGAAGGTCATGTGCAGAGCGAAGATGGCGGGCGGGAGTATATTTGGAAATGAGAGATGAAATATAGGGGGGTGCAGTGTTAGTGAGGGCTCTATAAGTTAGCACCAGAGTTTTGAATTTGACTCTGTATGCTAACGGGAGCCAGTGTAGGGACTGACAGAGGGGTGTGGTGTTAGAGAAGCGATGAGTGAGGTAGATTAGTCTTGCAGCAGAGTTCAATATGGACTGTAGCGGGGTTAGTCGGGTGAGAGGCAGGCCAATTAGTAAGGAGTTACAGTAGTCAAGACGGGACATGATGAGTGTTTGGATTAGAATTTTGGTAGTGTCTTCTGTGAGAAAGGGTCGGATTCTAGAGATGTTGCGGAGGTGGAGGCGGCATGAGTTGAAGATTGACTGGATGTGAGGAATGAAGGATAGGGCAGAGTCAAATGTGACCCCCAGGCAGTGTGCTGTAGGGGTTGGTGTGATGGAGGTGTTGTTAACGGTGAGGGTAATATTTGGGATAAGGCTGGTTGTAGATGGAGGGAAGAGAATTAGTTCAGTTTTGCCAAGGTTAAGTATGAGTTGATGGGAGGACATCCAGGAAGACACAGCAGACAGACAGTCAGACACTCGGGACAGGAGGGAAGGGGAGAGGTCTGGGGAGGAAAGATATATTTGGGTGTCATCAACATAGAGATGATGGTGAAACCCAAAGGAGTTTATTAGTTTTCCAAGGGAAGCAGTGTAGATTGAGAAGAGCAAGGGTCCCAGTACTGATCCTTGAGGCACACCAACAGACAGTGGGAGGGGTGGGGAAGTGGAGCCGGAGTAGGAAACACTGAAGGAGCGGTTGCAGAGATAAGATGAAAACCAGGAGAGTGCAGTGTCGCAGAGACCTAGGGAGTGGAGGGCTTGGAGGAGGAGTGGGTGATCAACTGTGTCAAAGGCAGCTGACAGGTCCAAAAGAATGAGTAGGGAGTAGTGGCCTTTTGACTTGGCTGAGAGCAAGTCATTGGCCACTTTAGTGAGGGCAGTCTCAGTGGAGTGATGAGGGCGGAATCCGGATTGCAAGGGATCTAGCAGGGAATGGGAGCAGAGGAATTTAGTGAGCCGGTTATATGCAAGGCGCTCGAGAAGCTTGGAGGCGAACGGGAGTAGGGAAATTGGCCGGTAATTTGACAGTGAGTTTGGGTCCAGGGAGGGTTTTTTTAGGATGGGAGTGATTAGTGCATGTTTGAAAGAGGATGGGAAGGTGCCGGTTGACAAAGAGAGGTTGAATAAGTGAGTAAGGATTGGAGTTAGTAGAGGGGAGAGTTCTTGGGTGAGCTGAGATGGGATTGGGTCGAGAGGGCATGTGGTTAGGTTTGAGCGAGTGAGGAGAAGGGAGACTTCATCCTCAGTGACAGGTGGGAAGGAGCTTAGTGTGTATGTGGGAGAGGCGACAGGGCTGGGCTGGCTGGGTGGGGGTGGTAGTGATGAAATGTCATGTCTGATAGATTCAATCTTGTTCTTGAAGTGGTTGGCGAGATCTTGGGCAGAGAAGTTAGTGGAAGGTGTTTGTGTTGGTGGGTTTAGAAGAGATGTGAAGGTTGAGAAAAGGCGTTTGGGGTTGGAGGAAAGATTAGAAATTAGAGAGGAGAAGAATGACTGTTTAGCCAGGGAGAGGGCAGAGCTATACGAACGGAGAATGAATTTGTAGTGTGTGAAGTCAGCTGTGGAGCGCTTTCAGCAGTGCGTGAGCACCTTTGGAGGTATCGCGTTAGTCTTGTGTGCCAGGGTTGTAGTGGGGTTGTGCGTGGGTGGCGTGGAGTTGCAGGTGCAGCGATGTCAAGGGCTGAAGTGAGAGTGCTGTTGTAGAGAGCAGTAGTTTTGTCTGGGCAAGTAAGTGTGAGGATGGGGTTGAGAAGAGGCTGCAGGGAGGTGGAAAATTGTTGCTTGTCAAGAGTATGCAGATTTCTCCGCATGCGCTTGATTGTGGCGGGGGTGATGGGTTTGCGTGGTAT